>OY821742.1:2295074-7095074 GCA_963682055.1 Primula veris | reverse complement strand
GTAGGGGATCAGGTCTACCTTAAATATAGTGGATCAACCCAATAGAGTTTAACTGTTTAGATTTTATTTAATTTTAGGATGACCTGCACAAGATTTCCCCCTTTTATGGATGGGTTTTTATCGGGTTGTCACGTTGTTCTGTTTTTGTAGTATAAAGTTAGTAGACTAAGTCTAAAAAGTTGTAGACGTTCGTACCCGAAAAAGTTATGAATCAAGCCAATAAAGTTTAATTGTTTAAACTTTATTTGATTTTAGGGTGAGCCAATAGGTCCCGATTTATGGATGAGTTTTTATCGGTTTGTCACACTGTTTTGTTTTATATCGTATAAATTACTCTATCCTTTATAGACCAGGTCTACCCTTGAACAAATAATAGATCAGGTCTACTCTTGAAAATCGTAGACGACTTAATCGAGCTGTATTGATTAAGTTTTATTTGATTTTAATGTGGCCTCGTAAGGTTTTGTTTTATAAATGTGTTTTATCAGTTTGCCACACTGTCTTGTAGTGAAAAAATTACTCCATGTCTTTTTTTCCCTGACTCATTTCTTTTTCATTCTTATAAATAAAAGAGCCTGTTGATGATGATGATGATCAGGCCAAATTATCGGACTCTGTATCTGGCTTTTCCAGTGACGAAGGTAACTTTCCTCCAATTCTGTATCCGTGCCATGACATTTATTTACACATTTGATCTGTAGATTTTGAAAGGATCCATCTCAGAAGTTGAGAATTTATATTTATAGATATTTTCATGTTTGGGGGTGTGCTTTGGGCTCCTTTAGCTGAGTATTTTAACTTGTAAGAGTCATGTATATGCTATTAGGTTATGTTTGAAAAACATACAAAGAGTATGCAATATTTTCTTCCTCAAAAAGTATAAATAATTAACTTCAAAATATATTGTGCTTGACAAACTTCGATAGTTCACAGTAGAAGAGCAATTATTGCAATTTGTTGCCCTGACAAAGAAGCGGAATTTATTTATAGTTAGTCCACCCATACTATCATATCAAAATCCATGTGTTTGCAATAGGGGTTTGATAACCATTTACTTGAATAACTAGTATGCTGCTATCAGTTTGAAATGCGTAGTTGAAACTACTTCACTGTTTTTCTATACTTTTTTGGTATATCATAGTAATTTAGATTTTGGATGAATTACCATTTTAAGATTAAGTTTTTTGGCGAGAGGGTTTTTGGTAATGTGACTTGTGTTTGTTACTTTGCAGATTTTTTGATTGAAGAAGATGATGAGGATATTGAGAGCAGTGCGTTGAAAAGGAGAAAAGTGGTTCTCAAGAACAAAAAAGGGTGTTCAAGTGGCAATCCAGAGGGAGAAACTGTAGACAAGGCAGACAAGGTAGGTGAACGTAGTAGTAAAGTACCACAAGTCCATAATATGGATACTGATTATGTGGAATTTCTTAAACCAAAGATAAACAACAAGAAGAAAAGCAACAAGAAGAAACAGAAAAATGATAGGCCGCCATTGATGTTGGAAGTTTGGGAAGAGGAACAAGAGAGGTGGATCAGCGAGCATATGGCCGACGATATATATCTTGATAATCAAAATGAATTTAGTTCTGAAACAGTCGATACACCTTGTGATTTGGTTATTCCTCTATTGAGGTACCAAAAGGAATGGTTAGCTTGGGCTTTGAAACAAGAAGATTCGGCGAGTAGAGGGGGAATTCTCGCCGATGAGATGGGTATGGGAAAAACCGTTCAAGCCATTTCCCTTGTCCTTGCTAAAAGAGAACTTCGAAAAGCTATTAGTGACCCTTGTGGATTTTCAAATTCGCCATGTTCGTCAAAAGGTTTGCAAGGTGTCAAAGGTACCCTTGTTATTTGCCCATTGGTTGCTGTAATTCAATGGGTCGGGGAAATTGAACGGTTCACTACAAAAGGAAGCAACAGGATATTGGTTTATCATGGAGCTAAGAGAGGGAAAACTGTTCAGCAGTTTTCGGAGTACGATTTTGTTATCACTACCTACTCCACCATTGAAGCTGAGTACAGGAAACATATAATGCCACCTAAGCAGAAATGCCAGTGGTGTGGTAAGTTGTTGTATGATCACAAGATGGCTTTCCACTTAAGGTATTTCTGTGGCCCACTCGCTGTAAAAACTTTTATGCAGTCAAAGCAAGGGAAAAAGAAATCGAATTTTCCAGTAAAAATGTCGACGGTTGTAGAAGACAATGAAAGTGAGTCTAAGGGTAGTAAAAGAAAGGCAGGTCACAAGAAGAACTTGAAGTCGGATAAGTCTGGGAAAAAAGTTGATATTGATTCTTCAGGTGATGGTCCTGCTGGTTTTAGTATAGAATCTATTCTGCAATCTGTCAAGTGGGACCGAATAATTTTGGATGAGGTATGTCCATTAAAATTGTTATCTTATTTTGCATTCTTCTGACCTGGGTTGAATGGGAATTTCATAAGATATGGTTGGTAGTAGTTTTAATAAGTACTGCCTATAGACTTGCTACTGTTTGCTCTCTTTTTTTAGAACTTAAAAGCACGAATATGCAGTCCCAGGCACATGTATATGTGCTCAAGGGGAACAAAATTTGAAAATTTGAAGTCAGAGACATGTCTGAAAAAGTTTAGAAGATGGCAATAGTTTACAAAAATTAGTTCAGTTCTTATTCCGTAAAAAATTTGACCTGCCTTTTTGGAAATTGATTTGTTTTTTTTCTTTTCCCGTGTCGTATCCTGATCCGTTTTCAAGATCTGGCAACTCTAAAAAGACCAGTCATGCTATCCTTAGCGACAAAGTCTGTTAAGTTAATAATTTGATTATTTTAAAGACAATATAAACAAAATAAATTGTATAGGACTGTAGGTGTAGTCTATAAAGGTAAAACTTAACTATCGCATGTCTTGCCTTGTAAGCACTGTGAGTTGGTGGTGGCAATTATAGTCCTTGACTGGCAACTGGAAATAGTATGAACTGAATAGTTTTCAGGGTTTGGACCCTATATACGCTTTTCTACTCTTTTTTATATTGATTTTAGTTTAACAGCAAGTAGGCTTAAACATATTGCTTGTTAATTTCATTCTCGTCTTTTATGTATTAGTCACTATGTTGTGTTGCAGGCTCATTATATAAAAGATAGACGTTGTAATACTACAAAAGCAATCCTTGGTTTAGAATCTTCTTATAAGTGGGCTTTAAGTGGCACCCCACTTCAGAATCGTGTCGGTGAGCTTTACTCCCTGGTATGGTATACGCTTATCCTTTTTTTTGTCAGTTATTTTGCTTCTCTTGTGAGAGCTTATCTAATGTCGTTTTTTTCTTTTGTATAGGTTCGATTCCTACAGGTTGTCCCTTACTCATACTACTTCTGCAAGGATTGTGATTGCAGGACTCTTGATTACAGGTATAACTCAATTTGAGGTGTAGATATATTAACTTCAGGGATTGAAATTTGTTGGCAGTAACGTATTTGCCTTGTGTATTATTTGATAAGTTGACGATGTAAAAAAGAGGGCATCCGAGAGGATTTTATTTAGTATATCAAATTGTATCCATCGCCTGCCCCATAAACACCAAATTGATAGTAAAAGGCACCTTTTAATTCTGAGATTTCATGGCAAGAACATGAAATTTCTCGCCAATGGCTATGGTAAATAGAATTAGGGGTACCTTGGCGAACTCTAAAATTGCATTTAAAGGCTATGTTTTCAGCTGTATAATTTCAAACCTCATGTCTAATATTTGCCACATTTGTATCAGAAGATTCTGTGATAATTTTGTGTGCTTCAGAACATCTTGTATGCAGTGTTTTTATGAAGCAACCAGTTTCATCTCTTTTATCTATTTTTTGTATGTACAGCTCTTATGGAGTTTGTCCAGGTTGTCCTCATAAAGCCATGAGACATTTTTGCTGGTGGAACAGGGTAAGTTAATACATTTCTTCTGGGATCTTTGCTATCCTCACTTTACTATAAAGCAGCCTGTTATCCAATATTTAATCATATTTTATTATCTGCAATTTTACTAGTATGTTGCTACACCAATACAAAACCAAGGCAATAGCGGCGCTGGTAGTCGAGCTATGTTCTTGCTAAAGCACAAACTTTTAAAGAGCATAGTGCTAAGACGTACAAAAAAGGGTAGGGCCGCGGATCTTGCCCTTCCTCCAAGAATAGTAAGATATTTCACCTGCGTCTACAATATATTGAGCTTCTAAAAGCATATTTGGATCAATTTGATATCATCTTCTCATGCTACGTTGTTTTTAGGTTACTCTTAGAAAGGACTCTCTGGACATTAGAGAAGAAGACTACTATACATCATTGTATAACGAAAGTCAA
This sequence comes from Primula veris, assembly GCA_963682055.1. Taxonomy (NCBI): domain Eukaryota; kingdom Viridiplantae; phylum Streptophyta; class Magnoliopsida; order Ericales; family Primulaceae; genus Primula; species Primula veris. The sequence goes on along the minus strand of OY821742.1, from coordinate 7,090,754 downwards.
TCGCAGTTTAATACGTATGTCACCTTCCATCTGCATATCTTTGCTGAGTCAATGTGAACTAATTACATCTTTTGGTTGATTTCTTTCCTGATACAATCTCGAATTATTAAGAAATGCATTGAAATGATGTTCTTTACTCATCACGTGTTGCTTTTAGAAAATATACACGATAAAATGGTCCAATGTGGACAAGTTTCAATTGCTCCATCAGGCACAGGGTGTTCGCATTTGATGCTTCATATTGTAAATGGTTGATCATCTTCTTCTTTTTTGTAATGTCTTTCTTGGGTTCTATATATATATTTTTTTGATAGGTGATATTTCATGATTTCTATATTTTGCAGATATATTGAAGCAGGAACTGTTATGAATAACTATGCTCATATATTTGACCTCCTTACAAGGTTGCGGCAGGTAAACTACTTTTTTTCTACTTTGTATTATATATTTGTATACCAACAAGGATCACTAGCAGTAGTTTCAAGTGGTAGAAAGACATTTACAAGGGGTGCATTAAAGTAGAAAGACATATATAGTTCTTTGGTTAACACCGTCTACGGTCCACCCTTCGTATTTATAGCCCCTGTTACTTGTAAACTGTTGTGTTTATGTTTACTTTTTTGTTTTAGGCTTTTTGATAGTGTTAACCGTTTATTTTCTGATGTGATCTGGTCCCTTTAATTATTTCTGGGTGCTGTTTGCAACTTACTGAGTTTTCTTAGGCCTGGAAGGAAGACAGGGATTTTGTAGTTGACAGATGTTTGATGATTTTTTAGATTGACGTAACTGATGACTGATGATTGTTTTATATACATGTAATATATAATGGCCACCTTGTGTTAAATATGAGCTAGCTGCCATAAAGGTTTTAGCTTCGTAATTTTGTTTATGTTTTTCTCGTGAGTTTTCTATGCCGACTTAGTATACGTAAGCATGAACTATCTTATCTGACTGCCTATTCTTTACAATTTAACTTGTTAGTTATTCTGATAGATGTTTTCTCTCATTTCTACAGGCGGTTGATCACCCTTACCTTGTGGTGTATTCGAATAGTGCTGCAAATAGAAGTGGTACTGTGGTTGATGACAATGATGCAGTTGGTGAACAAACATGTGGGATATGTCATGATCCTGTTGAAGATCCCGTGGTAAGTTTTCATGTCATCTAATTTCCATGGTTATTAATATTCACTGACAATGCGGCAAGATTTTTTATTGTTGGATCTCATGCCATTTGCTTTGTGAAATGATAATGTATATTTCTTACAAAAATTTGTTTGCATACGAGATTAAGAATATTGGTATGTAGAACCACTGATCCAAAAAATTACTGGTACCATGAATTTGATGTAATCTCAACGCATTGAACGAAGGATAACTCAAAAGGGCCAGTTTCAATGAAGATCTTCCTGCATATTCTTTAATATCAGTGGGATGCATTTGCGGGTGTAGAAGTTGGTGAAAGAAATTTGATCAGCTTTTCCGCCTTTATGGATAATAACTCATGCAACTTTCCCTCTTTGACCGTATCTAAGATTTTTAACATAAAATATTTGATTTGCATGGGTAGAAACGCTCGTGTTTGCTCAATTGCTGCATTTTGATGTTGTCATTTTTGTCTTCTTCTGATGCCAATCTACCTATACTTGTGTTTTGGGTAAATACTATTTCAGGTCACATCATGCACACACATCTTCTGCAAGTCTTGTTTGATTGATTTCGCAGCCAGCATGGGACAAGTCTCTTGCCCTACATGTTCCAAACCACTTACAGTTGACTTTAGCACGAATGCAGATTGTCCTCAGAATACTAAAACAACTGTTAAAGGGTTCAGAGCAGCAAGTATTCTCAATAGAGTCCAGCTCGACGATTTCCAGACAAGTACCAAAATTGATGCCTTGGTACGTCCAAAGGAAATACTTCAACATTCTTTTGGCTATTACTTATTGTTACTATGTTTTGGATTATTTTTGATTTGATTTTGATCTAATTTTGATATTCCCTTGTTTTTTGAACACCTTTTCTTTTGTTACTGCTGACTGAAATTGTAGAGAGAAGAAATTAGGTTCATGATCTATTTTTCATGTTCCCTTGTTTTCTGAAGGTTTTCTTTTGTTATTGCTGACTTAAAATTTATGATTGTAGAGAGAAGAAATTAGGTTCATGGTTGAAAGGGATGGTTCTGCAAAAGGAATTGTTTTTAGCCAATTCACATCCTTCTTAGACCTGATACACTACTCCCTCCAGAAGGTAAGAAAACAGTTGGGCTCTGATTATGCAGTTTCATGAATAATAATAAAAACAGTATTTGACATGGTAAATCTTGGGTGCAGTCTGGGGTTAATTGTGTTCAACTAGTGGGGTCCATGACAATGAAGGCTAGAGATGCTGCAATTACTCGTTTCACTGATGATCCAGATTGTAAAATCTTTCTAATGAGCTTGAAAGCTGGAGGTGTTGCTTTGAATCTCACAGTGGCTTCACATGTAAGCAGGCTTTATTTACTACCTTCTCTTAAATGAAGTGATGGATACCACCAACCCACTCCTTTTCTATGTATCTTTTATTTATTAGTTTTTGAGTTTGCATCTTTGCTTTTCTTTTGCATGTTTACACTTTTTATTCCTTGGTTGTTTCAGTGATCAACTCTAGCCACGTCATGTTTTCACCCTTGTGGGATAATATGCTATTTTTACTTCACAGGTTTTCTTGATGGACCCTTGGTGGAACCCTGCTGTGGAGCGGCAAGCTCAGGATAGAATCCATCGAATAGGACAGTATAAACCTATCCGGTAACTTATCAGTACATTAAGTTTGTCCCTCACACGTTCGGATGCAAGCTAGTCTTTTTCTGAAACATCTGTTATCTTTTGTTCTTTTACAGGATTATGAGATTTGTCATCGAGAACACAATTGAGGAAAGGATTTTAAAGCTACAAGAAAAGAAGGAATTAGTCTTTGAAGGGTTAGAATCTTTTAAACACATTAGATTTTTATATGCTTGTTCCTAAGTTTTTTAGGGAAAATAAAAACTCGCTACACCTCCTTTAGCCTACTTATAATAAAAAAAGTCAGCCTGAAACTTTCTTGTAAATAAGTGCATTAGCATTAGCATTCCAAGTTATATTGATATTGCTAATGCTAAATAGAAACGATTTTGAGATTAGTGTAATTCAATGAATATCGGTATATGACACAGTATATCTGGATCGCATATGCATCTAGTTGCAAGGCTGTCTGGCGAGCACAAAGTTGCAAATTGCAAATAATGAGTTTTTTATGTACCCGGAATAATTTGACCCTTTTGCTTACATATGCTCGTGTTGGACGTTAGGAAACTTTTTTTATTTATTTATTTTTGGCATGGTGTACAGGACTGTGGGTGGCTCCTCGGAGGCTCTGGTTAAATTAACAGAGGATGACTTGAAATTCCTCTTTGTCACCTAACTGCGGCAGCGCACATTCATCACCTTTTTGACGTTATTTTTTCTGGTGTTTGGCTTGGGGTTTTGTTCCAGTTCTATGCATGTTGTGTTTGGTTGAACTAATTTAATACTTTGGAGTGGCTGTATTGCTGAGTATTGTTAGCAGTTGTCTTAAACTGATGAGTATTGCTGATGTCATGTACTATCTATACCTGTTTTTTTTTTTTTTTGAAACAAATCTATACCTGATTAAAGTGCACATTTCTTTCTTTTTGACGTATTTTACCCGCACATTCATGATCCATGTTTTTGTTTTCCTGTAACACTCGTATTAGTGCATATATGGAATCAAAAGAGGTGGCCAAATAACTGCATGTTTGTTAGTAGGGGAAACGAAGGGGAATGACCAAATTAACAACAGAAATTTTGTAATCTGTTGCAATTAGAGTGTCCTGGAATTTGGGATATATAAGAGAATGATATATTGCTTAATTTATTTATGTTTTCTTATGTTGTTTACTAGAAGTTGTTGGATTATATTACAATGTACTGTATAGAGATGAGTGAGTAGTTGTCACTCCACTTACTAGATTTTAGTAGAACTCATGTGTTGCGGATGAATCTTCTTTCCGATTTCCTAAATTTGACGAAAAACATTTGGTATTTGTATCACAATACAGATGTTGCTCGTTTTTCACTATGAGGAGAAACAGAGTACTGCTTTGATAATAGACATCGTGAAAAATAGACTAATATCTGACCAGTCTTTCAAGTTAGCCTTTTACTGATTTACTCGATGTCAGATCAGTTCCGTGGGATTAAATTTTTAGACTGTTTAAACTTTAAAGGCCGGATCATCAACTGTCAAAACTCTTTGTTGTCAGATTAGGAACGTCTTTTCTATCAGTTATCCTAATCAAATACAAGGTTCTTGGTGATTTTCCTAGTCCTGAAAAATTGAAGAAAATATTTCATTTCGGATTCTTACATTTCGCATCAGAATAGCATAAACTTTTGAAGCTTCACATTAAGTGCAACTCCTTGCACGTTGGTAACAGAGTCTGTTGTGTTGCAAAGATAGTTTAAACTTTATTGCTCCATGAAATGAAAGTTGCTGACACTTGACCAACAATATTTTGATTAGTTTTGTACCTTAGTTTCAAAAGTGAAAATACTAGCATATTTTACCCATGTGTTATGGAACAAATAGTATGAGAATTGAGGAACTAGCACCGCCTAAACATTTAACAGGACACCCAATTTGATGAGAATTTATGGTACATTGGCATTTTCCTACAAGTATTTAACACAAGTAGGTAATCCAACTATAATGGCCTAACTAAACCTATTTGACTTGTAGGACCTAATATTCACAAGGCTCACTAATTAAATACAGTTCACTTCTAATACAACAACAAATAGATGGAAAAAATAATGCTGAAAAAAGGAGGTCGCATGTTTGAAGCTTTTATGGCCTATGTGCACATTTTACCAAATTAGATACACGGAAAAGTGCCAAAACTTTGTTTACTCCTCCAAAACCGCAGCTTGCTTTGTCATCTTACCTTCCAAGACGAGTCTTTTTGTCCGAAATCCAAACAGTTGTAATTCTAAAAGAAAAACGATCCACTAGTAAGCACAAAAGATATGACAAATGGTCATTGTCGCAGACCCGCAATTAAAGCATAACAAAGGTCGTAATTTGGAGAGAGTGCAAAATCGATGATTTTAAATCAAGTTTAAGTATAATGACGATATGTTTTAGGAGGTTTAAGTGGGGATGAAGTGATTATATTAACAAAAGTATAGTAGTATCTGAGAATAAAATTAAAATGGTACTCGTAGTTTTTGTTGTTTATAGGAAAAATGTTTAATTTGCCCCTAAAAAATGGTCCTATTTGTTGGGAGTATATGTCATTTTCAGTAATCTGAATACATACTTGACAGGTGTAAAGCAGCATTGCAACCACAATAGTCATTAGGCACTGCACTATAACCTCTGCAGATGAATAAAATATTATTATAAACAGATTATTTTTAAATAGAACTTGATATATAAAAAAAAACTTAAATAAATATTTTGCATAATAAAAAAGATATGTGTATCTAATTTAACTAATTAACATAAATATTCAAGAGCAAAAGTGGTTGATCCAATTGGTTGGTAGCCGAGTATACCACGCTCACCATCAGGGTTCGAACTAGGACTGGGTTCGGTCTGGTTCGATTTGTTTTTTTCGGCTTCGGTCTTTTTATTTTTTGGACCGAACCGGACCAGTTTTTTCCGGTTATTTTCGGTTTTTTCGGTTTTTTCGGTCATTTCCGGTTCAGTTTTATTGAAAACCGAAACCGACCCGAAAATTTTTCTGTATTTCGATTCGGTTATCAGTCCGGTTCGGTTTTTACGGTTTTTCCGGTTTTTCACCCAGCCCTAGTTCGAACACCGACAGCTACGAAGCAGGTTTATCTTCAAAAAAGAGTTATTAATTATCAATAAAATAAAATAAAAATACATGTATATATATAGTAAGTCAAACACGTAAATCCAAAAAAGTTTAAATTTATGAAACTAGCATCATATTCATGAATTAAAAAAAATTAACTAAATACGTGTGTATTTGAAAAATTAAATACATGTATCAAGACAATATCACAGACTAAATCAGATAAATATTTTAAACCGTCTTACGTTTAATGTAATGACATATATATAATTTTACATATTTATGTAATTTATTCATATATAGAGACAAATTTGTTAAAAAGTGACCATAAAAAATTATGAAATATTAAAATATGTGTTATTCTTATTTTACCCGAGTTGGGATCGAGTATTTTTATTTTTACAAGGAGATTATCCCGAGTAGTACTTAAGAGATGTACAAGTGTATAAATTTATTGCCTAAAAACAACTGGATTGTTGTTTCAAAGAATAGTTATGATTTATAGATTGTTTCTTTTAAGAAAAGGTAATCTGAAGGGGTATTCTGTATTCCCCATTCAACATATTTAAATGATCTCAATACATTAAATTGTTTTCAGCCAAAAACCGAAAAAATCAAACCGAACCGATAATCGAGCGAAAAAAACCGAAAAAGATCGAAACTGAAAAATTGAAATTTTTTCCGATCGGTTTCGGTTTTCAGTAAAACCGAACCCAAAAAAACCGAAACCGAAAAATCGAAATTTTTTCCGGTCGGTTTCGGTTTTCAGTAAAACCGAACCGAAAAAAAACGAAAAAACCCAAAAAAAACCCGAAAAACCCCAAAAAAAAACCGAAAAATCAAAAAAAAAACCGAAAAAAACCGAAACCGGACCGAAAAAACCGGTCCGGTTCGGTCCAAAAAATAAAAAGACCGAAACCGAAAAAAATCGAACCGAAAAATATGCTCGGTTTCGGTTTCGGTTTTACCAAAAACGGACCGACCCGGCCCTAGTCAGAGTAATGAAGTATTGTTCTTAAAGTTAAAAGATACTATCAAAATATAACAGCAGTAAAAGTATAAGAAATACCATGAAAGAGATCGATTAATCTATCTTCTTATAACATTTTAGAGACCGAATGAATCACTTATTAAAACATGTAGATTATAGTATTAACTTTATAAGCTAGTTATAAGCAAATAAAATTTTGTTTCAATTCATAACAAAGTGGAAAATGGAAATTGAAAAATGTATTAACTCTTCTATACAACAGGCCAATATGTAATTAAAAAACTACACCAATTTTCCCCCCAACTCAATGTCAAATGAACTATTTTACAAACCAATTATATATACAAACTGCTTTTGCTAAAACTAGCTCTGCTATATGAAATACATCAATTCTTCATATCCTATGTTCTAACGTTAATCCAATTCTGGTCTTGTGTCCATATCGGCCCCACACGAGAAGTTACCAACCGTCCGATCCTACTCATCGCTAAATCTCCACCGTCGATCTTAAACATGTTATTTAGAGGCTCAGACTCCGGAACCGAATTCCAAACCCCTTGGTCAAGTATGCTCGTAGGTGAATCGAAATTAACATCCGAAACATGTTTTTCCAAATAACAATTTGATTCCTCAAGAAAAGGATGCTTGAGGAGCTGCTCAACCGTCCACCTATTTTTAGCATCTCTCTTTAGACACTTGTTCAAGAAATCCCTTGCTTCAATAGAAAGTAATTCAGGAACCTCCGGAGACTCCTCGGAATATGCTATCTTGTACAAGACCGACATCTGGTCGGTCTGGTCTGGCCACGGGGAGGATCCCGTGGCCATTTCTATGACTGTGCACCCCAGTCCCCAGACATCTGCGGGGAAGCCCTGTTGTTCCCCGCGAGCCACCTCGGGCGCCATGAACATAGGCGTGCCGCCAATTGGCACCGCCATGTCAGCATCAAGTCCTGGCCACCTGGCGCATCCAAAATCCGTGATCTTTGCCCCGCTTTCGCTGATCAAAATGTTTTGTCCCTTAATGTCACAATGTGCTACACCGATAGAATGGAGATATTTTAACCCTAGCAAAACTTGGCGAGTGTAGCACGAGATTTTATGTTCGTCTAGACGTCCACCTTGCTTGCGAATTGTATCCGTTAGGGTACCGTCGTGAACAAGCTCCATAAATAAATTGTAAAACATCTTGTTGTTCTCATTTGTAATGTCATGACCAATGTAGCCAACTATATAAGGAGACTTCAAAATCGAGAGTATTTTTTGCTCCCTTTGTAAGAACCGAGCTTGCGATAGTTCAACGGATTTTACAGCATAGACTTGGTCGGAAAGTAATGATGTGGCGGTGGACACGGAGGCGGAAGAGCCACGGCCAATGACGTGGCCCCTCCTCCATTCCATGAATGTTGGGAATGAGTGAAAAGAAAGAAAAGTTTGGTGCTTTTATGATATGAGAGGTTATGTTGTAGTAATAAGTTGGTTAGGATTTTTTAGGAGTGTGGAATATATATAGTGTGTCACGAGTCGTGCAAGGTGGAAATTAAATAAAGGTAGCTCCATTTGGTTGTTTTTTACTAAATCAGTATTCTGTATTCGTCCTTTTTTTATTTTGTTGGTTAATTATCTCAATGGTGCATCTAGTTTAGGGTAGACTTCTTTTGATTGTTAAATATGTAATAGGTACTAAAACTTTAAAAATGTTGTGGTTTTGCATTATAGTTTAGGAGTATAAAACCATGCATTATTGTTTTATACCAACGGATTTACGGTTAGAGTTTATAATCAACTTGGATCAATGAATCCGAAAATAAAAATAATGGCAACTGTTTCGTATTTGGATTCAACTCACACACCATTGATTAATTGTTTAGTTTGTGTTTCTTTGCACTTGGGCGTCTAAATAAGGTTTAGATTCATTAAAAAAAAAATCCTGAAAATATTTTCCTGCAATTCTAACTATCAAAAATGAAATTTCTGAAATTGCTAAATGTTAAAGTTAAGTACTTATCTTCAAATGTAAATATGATAACACAATATTTAACAATCTTATCGTCTTCCATGAAACCACAAACATTGATTTGGTCTTTCATCATTTCAGATGAAATTTCTCACTTAGTAAATATTTATATCATCCTTATAACAAAGGTACCAATATTGTTTTCAATAAGAAAGTATGTGAACAATTGATGTTATAATAAATTTTTATTTAATTTAGGCGGCAGGTACAGCTATATCTATATTACTTTGGTTCACAATTCCTTTCAAAGGAGTTTCTCTCAACGTGTCAATATTTTGTACAAAGTCACAGTTAGGCCGTCCTAGGCGGCCTTGTCACGTGTGCACATGATGTGATTATTCTAATTTCATTTTTGTATTTAGTACCAGTTTTAGCCTTCTCATTACTACTATTAATACAGATGTTATTACTTTAATGATAAACCAATGAAATTGTGTAAACACGAGTATACTAATTAAATCTTGATGTATTAAATTATATATGAAATTAACATTCGTTTACTAAATAGAGTTGTAGGAAAAACGGTATAGGACCATTATGCATAATGCTATTTAACACGTGTTTACTTTATAGAGTAGCTACATGCCCAATTAAATTGTGCACAGAATACTTTGTTTTTTTTGTTTTTTGTTTTTTTTCATAAAATGCTGTACTTTCCGGTTCTTAATTAATTATCCATTATAAAAATATGTGTAATTTTTATCGATCAATAACTTGTATTAAAATTATCGAAATGAGAATTTTAAAAGTTAATCATATAATTCAAATATTAAATTATATGATTTAAATTTTAAAATTTTTATTTCGACAATTTTAATACATGTTATAAGCCGATCAAAATTGCACATAATTTCGTAAAAAAATATTAATTGGAAACGGATATATTATTACTTATAACCTCAATGAATTCTAAATTTACAAGAATGTTATTTTTTGAACAGAATTCTTTAAAGTTATTTAATAATATTATGTTTTGCAATCCGGTAAATAATAAAGTAGCATTTCACATTTAGCAACATATAATATAAAGTAATTGTCGAGAATACTTTTATCCTGGGTTATTCTAAATTTACCACAATGCTATATTTTGCGAGGAATTTTTTCAGAGTGATTTAGAAATATTATGTTTTGTAATTCCGTAAAATAACTTTACACATTTAGCAACATATATAATATAATTGTTGGCTCCGCTTAGCCATTTAAATCAAACAGTAATATTGTGGATTAGTTTGATTTTTTTAATACAACGAAACTACGTGCAATTTTGATCGGCCAAGAATTTGTATCAAAATTGTCGGAATAAATTTTTTCAAAAGTTGGTCATATAGTTCAAATATTAAATTTTATAATTAAATTTTTTTAAAAAAAATCACTTTAAAATTTTTAATACAAGTTATAAACCGATAAAAATTACACGAGCGATTAATTATTAGGTGGCTATGTGTTAAGAAGTTGGATATGGCAATATGGGTGGTAGCTCGGAATTGGATAATCCACAATTAGACAACAAGGATACTCTTTTATGTTGTGTGTGAGAATGTGATTTGACTTTTAAGAGTTTAAATTTGGTGGTGTGGTTTGAGTAAGGTGGATTAAAGTTCAACCACCAAAGTTGTTGATCACACTTTTGAGTATTCCACTTTTTGTCATTGACAAAACGATTTGTTTAATTATGCTTCCAACTTTAAAGTTCTACTGTTATATTTTACTTTTTTTACTTGCAACTTACTTTGATTGGTCAGCTACTCAACTTGAAAAGAAGGTTTGTGTTTGTCTTTGAAAAAATTGAGAGTTTTAAATAATAACTTCACTTAGGTATAATTTGAACCAACTTATTTATCAAAAATATAAATTGTCAATATTTTTTTCAATTAGGTCATCAAGATAAATAAACGTACTCTCGAATTACAAAGATATACTATCCTCTTCAAAATAGTCAAATGCAATTACATAGACGTAATTGTCAAATTAAAAATATATGTTGTCCTCTAAAAAATACGAAATCATGATCCTCAATGCAATTTTTACTGTCATTCTCGCATGCATTGTATATACTCATATTTAAGTTTTTCATATTTTTATCAAAATTTTGATCGTATAGAAAGGCAACTTATTTACTTAAGACTTTAGGTTATAAACAAGCCAAGATAAATTTGTTTGTATCCATTTAAAATTGAAGTCTTCGGATGAAGAAAAATGCAACTTATGACGAATGGGAATAAAACAGATGTTTGTCGAGGTCAAAAAAATTGATAGACTCAATGTTAATTCTTTAGTCCTTATGTGTTTTAACATGTTCACAATAATTATTTCCGATTAAGGATACTAGATTTTGTTTTGGGAAAACTTTTTATGCCAAACGTTACTGTTTACCAGTAAAACCACATCTTAATTAGCTATATTGATCACATCAATATACCGCTTGATATTTGTAAAACTGATTAGTAGTCAATTATGTCCTTAATTAGGGATGTTAAAGTTTCAACTTAAAAAGGGTTACAACTAACACACGGTAAACACCATATTGAGTTTAATTTAATAAACCAATGTTGAGTTAAAACAAACATGTGTGATGTGTGTACATTGCTTATTCGCATGCCAATTTTAAGTATATTACAAAATAATGTTTAATTTCGTGATAATCAAAAGTTATTACAAGCATGTCGTTAATTTAAAAAACTGTCACAAATCTGTCGTAAATTGACTAAACTGTCACAAAACCGTCATAAAAATCATCGATAATAATCTCGTAACAAAAAATACCGTCATTAATTCTTTGGTATTTTTTTGTTACGGTAGTGCATTCATTGAATAATAATTTTACTGCCTATTTTGCTAGTTGTTGTGTAAAATAAGGTATTCCTTTAAAAGAACTTTCTTAAACTCTTGAAGCAAAAGCAACCATGAAAAAAATCATTACCGTCTAAGTGTCTATATATTGATTACTAATTAATGTTTTCTGAAGTTCGCATATAATTTGAATATAATTTTACATGGAAATCAAAAGCATTTCAAAAAAAGTTGTTATTTCTATTAATTATACGGAAAATTCTTGTTTCAAAGTACATTATATCATAAAAAATTCCCTTGATTTTTACTACTTTTTGTGCAGTTGCCACAATATTACTTAATAAAATTACTCATTTCCGTAATATAAAAGTACTAAGGTCCCAGAAAATACAAAATGTAATGAACAAATTTATGAATGGTGATTTTCTTAAAACCTTTTTTAAGTACCATTATCACATGTCTAGAAATTTCTAAATATATTTGTGTTACTGTCTATATCAATAGAGTGGAACAGGGTATAGCTCACTATATATATACAAATTTATTCCCCTATTATAATATTTCATGAGGTTAGTTAAGTTGGGACCAACTTAACGGGACCTAACTTGGTAGATACAAGAGTAGAATGTTTGCAATGATATGATGCGTGGCTTATACGATAGTTTTAGTTTATGATGAAATATTTATCTTTCTCAAGCGTCGAGACACCTGCCCTTTTTTGCTTTTTTTTCTTAACTTTTTTCAATTTTATTTTGTAGCTTTCAGTGTTATTTATGATTGCGATTTGCCTAGCAATTGAAACGTGGGGTCTAAACTCATTTTTACATAGTTGACACGTGTTCTGAATATGTAATAATATGATGGTAAAAAAGATTGGCACACTTTTTGTACAGTTTCGATCGGTTGACTGAATACAATTCGCACTTCCAAATAGTTTTTACATTTTTCTTACTTGCAATTTAGTTCAAATTCATGCCAAAATTTTCAATAGATGTTTTCTTAATGCTAAAGTGGTGTGCTTAAATTAGTTATAAAGGGCATGTTTGGTACATCCTAGAAGTATACATTTACATGTTTTTATTTTGAACTAATTCAAATCTGTTTGGTTTGAACAATAAAAAGTATACTTATAGTAAAAGTAGCCTTAGAAAAGCTTACTCTTCTACTTTAATCATAAAATTATATTTTCATTTTTTTATTTTCCAACCTAACAACCCCAAAAGTAGCAGCAGTTTTCATTGTTATTTATGTTACTAATTTTGTCACACTCATTATAGCTGCATAAGAACGAGACAAACTCCTCTTGCTATTATGACATTTTAAAAAGATTATATAAAGTCTAGTCACCAATATTGGCAAAGGCTCGACGGGTTGGAGACATTTGCATTTTGCTTTGCAACTTCTTCGGAACCAATGACTAAACTAGAAATGTTTTTTTTCGTATTTATAGTATGTTGAAAGGCTAAAAAAAAAATAGTTATAGCTTGTTTTTTTTTTTAGTACAAGGCTGTTAGAGTTTTTTTTAACCTACTTATAGCTAATTCTATGTTCGGAGGCTGCTCATTTAAGACGGCCCCGGATAAAGATCAATTGCAAGGAATATATTTATGAAAAGGAAAACAATAATTTTAGTAATATATTTATGAAAAGGAAAACAATAATTTTAGTACTTTCCGTTTTTCACCATAATAAAAACCACGTGAATTGTCTTATTCATACAATGAACTCATAAACATAGTTGTTGCACTTGCATCCCTTTATTTATTTATTTATTTTAAAAAAAAATTAGCTGGAGACTTAAATAGGAGTCTGATTTCAGATTTGTGACTCGTGACTTGTGAGTGATAATGAAAGGAAGAAAAAGTGTTACAATTTTTACTTTGACGTTCGGTTATGAAGAAATGGAAGGTTGTTAAGCTAGCTACTACTTCATCATACGTGACATATTCAAATAAAAAGATATTCTATTAAGTGGTGATATTTCATTGGCTTTCTATGTGAAAGTGTTTGGTTGGATGATGTTAATATTACAACTTTTCTTTACTTAAAAATCATTTATTGATTTGGTGACACATCCTCTCTTTCAAACCCCGAACCAAGAATTCCAAGGACCCGAATTTTATATATTTTTTTTTCATATCTAAGTAAATTTTTTTTTTTTGTAATATAGAGGTGTCAAATGCTAATTTTTTAAAAATTTGATCTTAGATCAAACTACATAAAAAAAAATTACATTTTCGATAAAAAAATTCATGAACCGTGACCCTTCCGAATGCCCCCATCTAGTTCATTCTCTCTTCCAAACCCGAATGCACATCTAATATATTACATACTTTCTAGAAGGAACTTGTATAATTTGAAGGGAAAAAAACGTGCATAATTACGTGGCTACTTCATTACCTCAAAGCATAAAACTCATTAGTCATTATTATTAATTGCGCGCAAAAGATCTATTGTGTCATAAATTCAAAACTGTCATGACAAAATAATTAAGGGAAATGATCATTTAGCATATACTTTTATGCTTTTTCTTCCTTTTTGCAAAACTGATTTTGCTTGACCAAATGACCAACACTTTTCTTACAATTGTTAGTCCAAGATCTCTGTTTTCTTTTTAAAAGAAAAATGAAAAAAATTGTGTCATTGTTTTAACCTTGAACTTGCCATTTTTTAACCACATGAGTCATTTTTTACTGCTCTAAACAGCAAGTTTCCAAGAAGATTGTTTTGACAAATAGTTTTACATGATACCTAATACTAGAGTCTTCTGAAAAGCTAGAAATACAAATTTAAACCAAAACTATAATAGGAAAAATTACAGTTCCCGGATCCAAGATGGAAACAAACAACTACTTTTCGAAGAATAACGTTAGTTTAAGGTTGAGCTATGGCCATATAGTACACTGAAGGATCGTCGTTTCACCTTATTAACACAACACTTTTATTGTGGAGTGGAAGATTTACAGACACAGTAACAATCAAGAACACCTGATTGAAAACAAGAACCAGATAGATTTTTTCCCAAGACTAGGCGAAGTCATCAAATTCTAATTCTATAAGATTGTTGCTAATGGGAGGCCAAACAAGGAGCAGTCAAGCTGCTTCGGCAAATCCAACAGTCATATTCCCATAATTGAAAACCGTGTGATATAATGCCAAGAACACATCTCCCAAAATCCTGCAAATTTAAGAAGAAAAACAATGTTATCATCTACTTGAAGTGTTACTCAGGATCATCAAATCAGCATCGTAAAATAGCATTCGCAGAAATGATTACAAACATCATGAAAGTCGAGGAAAGAAATAGACAAGTCAAAGATGATACATCATGGCTAATTGCAGTTCAACAAAAACTGATTGTGAGCAGTGACTAGTGAGTAATAAAATTTAATGACTACATTACGTGACTACATTGTTGCAAAAAACTCAGAACTTCTATACAACCTATCTGGTAGAGCAGTTCCTCCTAAAATGATCTTGATGAGTGGAGATGGATGCTTAGTAATTTGTTTTCGTGTAGCTTATTAAGCTCATAATTTTTCTTTTTTACTCATTGGGAGCATTAGGAGTAAGCACATTGCATTTGGCAGACAACCTCAGGCTTAAAAGTTTTAAAATTAGGATGAATCCAGTTTTTTCCTCAGCCTGCTTATTTTGCTTACAAAATGCAGGAAACACAAGCCCTTATCATAAGAATTGCCATAAAAATTGGGGAAATTACCAGAGCGGCCCACGAGGTGGGTCCATGTCCATAGTAGTAAATCCGCTGATACATCGTCTTATGGGTGCCTTGCCGACTCGGAGTACGTACTGTACGCAGTCAAACAAAGCCTTAGTAAATTAGAATAACAAGCATGTCTTAGTTCAAGGGTGAACATGGCACAATAATCTCGCCTATATACAGGCAGGAAAAGCTATTGATGCTCAACTCTCAGTGTAATCCTGTTAGATACTTGTTTTAAATGGTAATCGCCTCTGCAGTATGGGTAACTTTTTCAGTTTAAGTACAAGAAATTTAGATTTTGCATTAAAATTTTGGGCAAAAAGTACTGTGATCGTCATTCAAGTTACTTGTCTAATTTGATTATATGTCCACTCTACAATATTATTTTCTGTTCTCAGAAATGAACCTTTTAAACCAAAATCCGAGCATCAATTATCAGGTTTTGTGAGGCAGCTGAACTTATGATTAGAGATGAATATTCAAAGAAATCATTTAATGTTGTTTATACCCATACGACTACGAGCTTTTAGAATACCTCTCCGATGTTGAAGATCTAATATAATACCCATATTCTCGAACTCCAATAATAAGATACACACTAGATATTCTTGAACTAGTGTGTATTATATGTACCAATATACAAGGATCCCTGCGGACAATAGTTAAATTGTATAACAGGCATCACGATATTTAAAATTTAAATTTATCACTTTATGATGAAACTTTTACCTGGTCTGGGGTGAGATCAAACACTTTACCACCAATAGTAAAGGAGATTACAGGCATCGAAGACAAGTTATTGCAGTCAACTGCTGATTCTCCACTTGGACCTGGCAGACGATCACAAATCTGCAATTAAATAAATGGTTTTAAGTTCTAGATAATAATGATAATACCTATAAAATGAAAAGAAAACTCTGACCCACCTCATCAATGTAGTTCAGTATCTGAGCTTCGGTCTTATTAAGCTTAATCTTATTTTCCATCCATATGACTACCATCTTGCAAACTTTACAAATAGATGTACCATACGAGCTCTTTGAATTGTTGCTCATCTTGTCGACTACACTCTCAATACCCACGCTGCAGACAAGTACATAGTGAATTAACATTCAAAGATAACTCATAACTGTAATACTGGTACCTGAATTTACAGAAATAATTCATGCAAATCCATAATTGAACGTCAAACAGTTTTAACTCGTTATCGAGGCTCATATCATCTATTACTCTTTTCTCATTAACTGTAAGCTAGGCTGCTAATCAGTGCCCTACGTGCTAATATCGCATCTGAATTTTTTATGATTTAATTCATAAAAGCATGGAACCTTATTGGAAATGTGGTTTCCATATCCTTTACAAGTAAAATAATTTTGCCTTCTTTTGTATCTTTTCTAATGTCCTTAAGTTTTCTCAGATGTGAAGTCCTAGAGAGAGTGCTTATTGAACCAGAAACAAGTTTTTCCAACCTAACATCCTGAGTACCGTCAATGAAACATAAACCGATCTGAGAGCAGATTAGCCGGGGAGCAACCTACAAACCATTAAAGAAGGAATCAGCAAAAATATGACCAATACAAGAAATAGATTCATGATTAAACCGTTTTAAGTGTAATATTTTCCTTAAAACCACGCAAAATTAACTAACTGGATGCAATTGTAAGAAATTCCTCGTACTACCATACAGAACTTTGAGCGACAATGAGTAGATAAACGAGAAGTTACAACAAACGGTGCACATACTTGAGCCAACAACAGTTGCATTATTATTTTTCCATACTGTGAAACCACAGCCTTGCATTCCTGGCTTACAACCCCGGTAGCTCCAATAGCTTGATTAATTTGAGCAATTACAGTCTGCAAAAAAACAAATCATGTAGATGAAATATTATTGCCATCTGCCTATGTAGAAGATTAACCATTGCAATGAAACTTTGAAGTGAAGATGTGCCAGTTAAGAGACAGAGATTTCCTATCAGGATGTGCAATGAAACTGGTTCCGGGACAAAAGAGAGGAAATGAGAGGGGCAAATGATTCGGAAAAAAATAAGAGTAGGGATCAAGTTTAATCGTTTTATAAACCATGGGAGTTTAATGCAAATTTCTGAAGTTTGTGGGTCCATTACGTAATTGTTCTGAAAACACTCATCAAAGTAGCTGTATAAATATTGCTGCAATACGCTCACTAGGGGGTGTGATGAAAATGAACCATATTTCCCTTTCTTAAGATCCTGTATTTTCTTTTGAATTTCTATCTTTAAGTTTCTGCATTTTAGCTTGTAATTTCTTCCTCTACTTGCTTTCAATTAACGCAATAAACCAAAAAATCTCACCAAAAGCATATCAGAATCTCTGTTATTATTGCAAAGTTAGCTCTTCAAAATATTACAGTATGATGGAGCTAACCGACCGGCAAAGTCTTTGCTCTTATAAGACTCACTAACACAGTTGTGTTGCAGACACTGTTAAAATTGTTTCTAAATTCTACTGCTAATGCAGAAGTTATAACGACATATTTCAGCAACAGAATTTGTAATCAAGAACTAGTTTTAGTACTCACTCCACATTAGGGACCACTTTGAGAAGTTTCCAAGTTTTTCTCTTCTAATGTTTTCATTTTCAAATACTTAAAAGGCATATCATAAGCTTGTCTGTAAAACTAATTCAATATCTAGGCAGGTCAAACTCTAGGATAGTGGGATATTAAGTCATTAACACTGCATTACAAGGCTATTTAACAAATGTAATAAGATTTATTTTTAGTCATATTAAAAAAGAACATGTCTGCAAAAAGCCATAATATATAATTAATCTTAATCATGTTCATAATTCTTACTGATGCTAAAGTATAATGTGGTTGTATACTTACATAGCACTAATCAAAGTTATATAAAATACCCAATTGATAATTGGCATGATTCATGAACAGACCAAACAAAGTCATGTAATTTCATCTGAAGATTTGATGACTTCTCGAAAGCACAATAATCAAAGATATATACTAGAGAGATGGTACTTGCAGGAAAAAAGAACAACTATGAGAAACATATGAATGAGATTTGAATTTGTTGAAAGGAAACAGAGAGATGAAACTTTTTAAATGAGACGCAGCATACTGCAAAAGAAACAAAGAGATGCAAACATGAAATATGCAGGGAAGTCGGAAGCTAAGTTCAGTAATCAAACTATATATTTTAAATATGTCTCAAATGAATAATTATCAAGTAAGAGTAAAGATGAGATTATTGTAAGCTTGTAATAAACTTTTCTCGACATGGTAATTATTATTACTTACTGTAGGTCCTGCCAGCAAAGTGCTTCCAGAATCGGCTATTGCTGAGCAACCATCAACACAATATCCTGAAAATTGTGCCTTCCAGATATAAGAATAATTGATAAGACATTGTAAATTATAGACTAATCCTTATTGGAAAAGGACAAACAAAAGTTTTGAGTGAAATACCGGCTGTTTCTTCCCCAATAAGGACATCCCCCATATCAAACTGGAAAGGGGAGACAAAAGTAATTCAGGTTGAAGGTGTTGAGTATTAAATTGTTACTCCCTGCATTCGTTTTTGTTTGTCCCTTGTCCTTTTTTTAGGAAGCTATAAAATGTCCATATTTGAAAAATGGAAATTGAACTTAAAACTAGATAAAGTTCCCTCTTTTACCGTTTGTTTTGCTTTACTATTTCAAGGAAACTCAAAAAGGGGTACGATAAGAAATTTAAAATCCCAAAAAGTATTAAATGCATGTCTATAAATACGATTTTTTTCTAAAAATGGACAAAAATATGGAATGGAGGAGGTAAAAGAATTACACAAATCTATAATCTTTATGGATTAACCTGCCAATACCCTTTATGTGTGACAGGGACGTAAGTATGGTAAGCCTTAAAATGATTTGAGTCCATCCCACCAAATATGATTTCACCATCTGCCTTTTCCCCACCATTGGGATTAAACCATAATGAAAACAATGGTTCTTTGAGAAGATCTTGATCGATCATATTATACCTGCACATATGCAAAAGTGACAAAACAAGTCAACGTAAATTATTAAGGAAACTAGATAATCTACATCAGAATACGCAAAAATATTTTCTATCATTTAAATTTGAATTTTCCACCAAACAGTAAAGTTCCTTTTCTCACCAAACAGGTACAGCATTCCCAACAGCAATCTCTTGAAAACTTAGTCCAAGTATACCATCAAATTTGGAATTAAAGAACGTGACACCTGGGGCTCTAGTTGCCTCAATGAATGACTAATCTCGAGAAGCATAGAAGTCAATTAGTGTCAATGCAGAACAGAAGATACTAATAAAATTACTCAGTTGTTTAAGTTACCTGGTTCTTCACAACAATGTCATCAATTTTGACATGATCCTGGCTAAAGAACCCAGAAACTGATCCACTTCTGTAATGAATTGCTGCTTTCTTTCCTGTGTTAGAGAGAATGATATTAATAGATGCTGCTGACAAATATTAATGTTACATAATACAAAAATAGTTGATAACAGAACAATGGATCAAAAGACTGGGTTTTTGGATGCAGTTTTTTTTACTAGCATGTTCTTTTTTCTGCTAGTTCATTACAGGTGCTGAAGTGCAAATGTATCCTTTCGAAATCTAAGGATGATTTCTACCTCACTACTCTTACATAGTACTTATTATTTAGTTCATAGACAGATGACTTCTAATATGCAGCTTCATTGCAGAACTCTGACAAATTAATGTTTTGAACCAGAGATTAAGCAAATTCGTAAAGCAAAAAACAAAAAAAAGGAAATGTCAATTATCATGGAGAAATTGTGCTATTGATTATCGCAAGATGAAGGCACACCATTTTTCTCGTATGTACTTGAGTGGCTGGACTTGTACTTTGAATGAAAATAGCAATCAAGCTGCAACAAACACACAAAGAGAGCATAAGTATCATGAAAAAAGTTTGTACAAGGACAAGTATTTGTCCAAGAACAACAATGGTAAAGGAAACTTATTTGGGGGATTATACATTAATGGTTATCTTAACCTTTAACTTTTCCAATAAGAATATCTAAAACAAAACACAGATATTATGTAATAAAAGGTACGTACAGAGAAATAGCACTTTGACGAAGGAACCCAAAGGTTAGAACTTCCACTGTCAAATATAACAGTAAATTTTTGGGATGGAGTACCAATGCCAATCTCTCCAAAGTACTGTGAGTATTTGTAGTTCTTTAGAGAAAGAATATCGATATCAGAGTCACCCAAATCACTATGAGCCCAATACTTTCCAATTTGTTCATGGATCCCGCTTATTTCTTCTAATGATTTTTTCTTCAGTCTAACTCTAACCAACCCATTATTTGTTGCTGATAATCCTAGGTTGGAAAGAAAATTGAAGAACACAAAGGCAATAAGAAGAACTCCATATTTGTAACCCATGCTATAACTGCAAAATACCATAATGCAGAAGTTTGATTAAATCGATACTGTTATCATTTCCCCCTTTCCCAGGCGTACACACTCTAACTATACTAAATATGCTTATTTGTAAAAAGACACGGACATAATACAACAAGAAGTTTATTTAATTTCTAAGTTGTTCTGTACTTCTGGATTGGAACTTTCCGAAGAAAACTTTAATCCCCAAAAAGAAATTTCATTGATGATGTAAGATTACACAATCATGCAACGCAAGTGCACATAATTAATCGATTGGTTTAGCTAACTTTTACTGTTTTTTAAACTATAAAGAACCACGTCACCAAAACCTCACAAGCCAATTTGAAAAACCAAAACGCTAAATTATAGAGATTGTAGACAACTACTTCAAAGTTCAGACAGAAGAATGATGTACCCTGGAATATGTATAAAAGTGTGTTAGATAAAAACATTTGATTGTTTGGTTTGTACATACTTATACTGCCATTGGCCCATAACCTTCTAATTTTTAAATAGAAATACTCAAATTATTGGATTGATCTCTTATTTTTCCACATCTTATTAAGATCTCATTTATCGGTTCCATTTCTGTTTTGTACCCGTCTTTGTTTTTTAATCTGACAACTGCGGTAGGAACACAACTTAAAAGTTCTGAAGATAAAGCAGGGAATACTTTGAGCTTCAAAACAAAAGGTTGACTTTAATTTGGGATAACAATAATAGATGCATGTTTCTAACTCCATAAAACTAACCTTACCAAATCATTATTCCTAAAACAAGTGCTGTTTGTTGCAGCTTGAAACCTCTTTTTTTTCTTTTTTTTTTTTTTGCTTAAAACTAGATTATAGGAGTATTTGGTTGACTAACTTATCATTTAAGTTCACCGGGATTTTCGGTTGAAAAAACTATTAAAAGGTTTAAGATGGATATATACAGCTTTTTTCTCAACTAAAAAAATGCCAGCAGAAGGTAACACTAAAAACTAGGGATTGGGTTTTTGTACCATGTATTGTTGCGTTTTTCTTGTTTACTACCTTCTATTATTAGTTTTTCTATTTTACCTTGTGTTTAATTTTTCTTTTTTGAACTTTATCATCCAATTCTTGATGAAAATTCAGCATATAATTGGATAGTAAACCAACAAAACACAGATGTTTCCCATCCATAATTGGATGAAAAGGGTCAATATTAAAAATTAAAAAAAAACACGAATCCACGGTACTAACTTGAAAAACTAACAATGTAGTACTAATCGAAGAACACGCAACAATACAAGGTACAAAATTGTTAAAAACCCAAAAACTAGTATTTCCAAAGTTTAAATCCATAATTCTTCATATTGTTGAAAAGAGCAAAGGTTTGTTTGGCTGCAGCTTTTTAGCTTAGAAACTGGCTGAAAACTAGTTGGTCTCATCCAGCTTAAATCTTTTAACTTTTTTTTTTGGACAAAAAAGCCTAAAGACCTTTGCTTTTAATATGTTTAATCAACTACACACAATAATAATAAAAAATATAAGCAAACTAGCAAATAAAAAAAAAACTGAGTATGGTTGAATACTAGATGTTTAAGCAAATAAATATTGAGCTTTAAAGCTACAACACAACAAACTATTCTAATATGGCAATTTTATTTTTTTAAGTAACTGTTTTAAACATGTTTGTTATGATAAAAGTATTAAGCTTAAACATTTAACTTTTAATACTCAATTTGGAAGGAAATTCAGTTGCAAAGTACCAGAAAATAATACTCCATAAAGAAGCTAAAATACAAAATATGCTTCTTTTTTTTTGTTATTTTATAGTAATACTAAAAGAATACAATTTAAGATTAAAGATGCGGAAAAATAAACGAGGGAAAAAATAATAACATTTAAACTGACCTGCAAAGTGGGTATGTTGAGAGAGAGAAAACAAACTCAATTCAGAATTTAATTTAAGGAAAAGGACATAATATTTGTCATTTAATTTGGGAAGTGTTAGTGTGACATATTAGCTCGTTATAAATATATATAGACATATGTATAGTATAAAGAGAGGTATGAGAGAACAATAAGGGAGTACAACACCCCCCTAACCCTCTTTATATAGATAGAGGGTAGGGTTACAAGCCCACTTGAACCCATAAAGTACAAGACCAAGAGTCCAATAATATCCTACAATACTCCCCCTTTGGACGTCTTGAATTCTTCGTCTTCATGCAGTCGATCTGAGTCGAGTTCATTCGCAGTGCTAAACACATAAAAACCTTAGGGACGGAAAACCCAGTGTGGGACAAAACCGGTATCTAGGAGAAACTGTGTAGCCGAATGATATATGCCGAAATATCATGTAAGTAACTAACCACAAAACAGTGTGCCTCATCAAAACCTTGCCAGAGCAAACCCAATGGAAAAATCTCTGATCGAAGGAAAAAAGAGTGCAACAATGATAGTAGTAGGGATCAACCACAAAACAGGTGCCTCATCAAAACCTTGCTAGAGTAAACCCAGTGGGAAAAACCTCTAGTCGAAGGACAAAAGAGTACACAATGGTAAGAAGTATACAACAGGATACTCCCCCTAATTTCGGCAATCTTAAGTGAGGTATGATGGGAACGTGTCTCGCTAAAAACCTTGCCAAGGAAAACCCAGTGGAAAAAAACCTTGGTCTAAGGACAAAAAGAGTACACGAGCATGCGACTGGATGCTCCCCCTCACTTGCACACGACAGGATGCGAGAATTTCGACTAAGTAGTAATTAGTGCAATAAGCATTCACCTGGATGCTCTGCTCATTTGCACACGACTGGGTGCAAAGATTTCATATTCCAAGAAAGAATACGAGCATTTGACTGGATGCCTCATTTACTCGCACACGACTGTATGCAAGAAAATATAACGTGTAATAAAACGAGCATTCGACAGGATGCTCTTAAACTTCATATGTGAAGATTTATTTCGATGATAAATGCTAAATAGCATAATGTAGTCATGTGTCTCTTGATCGATAACAACAAGTTGTCTTCTATGACAATTGTTTTATCTGCATCGTGAGACAGAGCATATGTAATTCAAATATGGCTAATACTAGCTCGAAGCCATATACAC
The DNA here is from genome assembly GCA_963682055.1 of Primula veris. Lineage (NCBI taxonomy): Eukaryota > Viridiplantae > Streptophyta > Magnoliopsida > Ericales > Primulaceae > Primula > Primula veris. The sequence goes on along the minus strand of OY821742.1, from coordinate 7,066,848 downwards.
TATCTAGTCGTCTCATAGAGCAAGAATAGATCAGATTTATTCGCTTGGAGTCATTCCAAGACCTCCAAGATATCGCCTTATTCCTTATGGTAAAGACATACCATGTTAGGAACATCCCTTATGCGGATCTGATAAGTAACCGGCATCGGTATAACCGAAAAAGGGTTGCGTTAATTCGAGTACCGAAGGGGGTAGGTACACTCGATGACGCAAATGGGATAAACTAGCCCACTTCCAAAATTACCATAAGGTAAGAGAATGTGTCTATAGTGTCATTTCGATGGCAACGTGTTAGCGCGATGCTGTGTCGAGCTATACCATTCACAGCATACGAGATGTTCGTCCTAACACATTAGACCAAGTACAATGATGCGCTTATTGTACTTAGATATGAACATGATGGTTCAATATCTCTTCATCGTCTCATCAGGGACGGACTGGGTCTATATCAATGTCTAATGATCGAACGATCATAGAAGAATCTGACGACTTAGCGTCATGATGACTAAAACGTCATAACACCTTCTGGGTGTAGTCTGAATCATGGACTTAGATTCAATCTTTACGGGACTCGATCATCAGGCCGAGTCACTACCGTTTCTTCCCAAGATCCTTCATCTCGAAGGCAAATCCAAAAGTGGATCGCATAATAAAACACGCAAGGGCATAATACTTGTTCAAGTATCCCAAGCTGATCAAGTACTCACTTAGGCGGGTATACCACATCCGCTCGGATTATATTAATCCATATAGTGAACGTCTCATTTAATTGAGATCGTGTTCCATGGTCAGAAACTACTTGATTAAAGCATATGAAGTCACACAGGGACCTTCATCTATATCTCTTTGTCTAAATTCTCATAGAGATAAAACAGTGACCACAATCACATGCTGCATAATCAGTTTTTGGGAAACTACTAAACTGATAAAGTAAGGGACCATTATAACGTCCATTACGAGGAAATCAACCATCTCGTAATCAATTCCAAGATGTGAGAAAAGCCTTGCGCTACTAGGCGACCATTCTACAATCTCATTATTCTCATCACTTTTCCTTACGAATAACCAAATAAACGAACTCGTTTAACATTGGTGGTGTTGGAGCTACAGGTCCGAACACACTTTCGCTAAGGAGTCTACTTGGATTGCAAGTTTCCATTAGTCCAGTCTATTCTACGTTGACTTCAGGCAACAGTACATGGTTTCCAGTCATAATTTGCTCATATTATCAGTCGTCACCGAATATATGAACAAGTAATCAATGACAATCTCGTTTCGCTTCAATATCGTCTAAGATATCATGATCGACAGATATTTCGAGATTCTTAGGATGAGGAGGAATCACGCATCTCCTAGATCCTTTATAATCTCGTGCGACAAACGAGTTTCAGTTCACCACCTCTGGGGCTGAACGAATTAAGAACTGGTCAACTTCCTCATATCTTAGGAAGGATGACAGACTGACGGCCGACGGCAGCGTCATTTGCTTGGTGGGTTCGGCCAAAGCAACGTGTTACGACAGGAACACGGCGTCCGACAGGGACGTCTATCCTTGCAAGCATTTTGCAGCAGGTATAAATGATCTCGTGACATCTCATAAAGTCATTAAATGCGTCTGGCATTTAGTTAGACTTGAGGGAGTCTATGCACTTACTTATCACTAAGTGCAGTTTTGGGGATCAAGCTAAGACTGAATGGGTTATGCCACGTTATTTCACGTCATTCTTTATCAACGGTAACGTGCAAATCTCCCCCTAACGATGGGGAGAACAGTCTTAGCGATGTCACTTTCGCATATCATGCGGTAAAGAGATCGCTTGCCAAGGTTACTCTATCAAATGATAGGCAGGAGATTCATAATCGACTTATGTCCCCTTCAGAGGTCCATATTTTGAACGCTAGAGCGGCTCAATCAAAATATTAATTAATCACTCTAAACACGCGTTAATATGAGACTTCTGGCTCATAACCAGTAACCAGCTGGCACGCATATGGTGTTTGAGTGTCTATGGGCCTCATAACGGACCAATGCAGCAAAATAGCATAACCCCACATGGAAATATAAATCTTGGTGCGCAAGACCAAGAACTGCGTGCAATCATTTGCAGTCGCATCATCAAACTTTCCGTGAGTCCATTTGGGTCTGAACATAATCGACAGAATGTTCAATTTCAATTTTCAAACTCAAGTAATTCAAATCGAAATTTCGATTATTACTCTTCGGAATTATCAAGTCGACTAGACTTTTCAGGATAATCCGGATCATGAGCCATCAACTTAATGATATGGCTAAAAGTTTGGGAAATACTGCATTTCTGTGAACAACAATAATCATGTGACCTATTGTCGATGCATCAACCATAACCATTTATATTTATGGTCCGTCTTATGGTTGGATAAGTCCACAATAACTTCTTCAATTCTTTACAAGAATTCTACGAGTTCATTTCGTTATCTTTACACATACTAGTCTTTCAAAGTGAGCATTAGTGGCATGAATTTCGGATTAAGAAATATATTCTCCGAGAGAATCCAAATGCGATGCGATTATAAATCAAGCATCGTCTTTTGACCCGGGAATATCTCATCCGGTCAATGCCATAATATCAAAATGCTCTTATCAATCGACGACAGGCGAATGATAGTACAGACAATCATGTCTTATCATCTAAATCATTTATCATTTCGACGACAGGCGAAATGATAAGGTAACTTTAAATGCTTTAAAGAATGTGGTACCAATCACTTGAAAGACATTTCAACTCCTCTAAAATATACTTTTGGTCGTATTGAATGGAGGCTATGTAAAAAAAATTTAATTCTTTCATGAACTATTACCAGATAACACTGGTTTTCTCGAATATTTTATAACTCAACAAGGTACGGCAGGACCTACATGAGTATAAGACCTCATATTTGACAAATCAATTTGGTTTTACCAAAGATTTCGATTTTAGAACGACAGGTCCAGAATCATTGTCACTGAGTACTCTTTTAGGCAAGTAGTTGGTGAAATTATGTGGTACATTGTTACCCACTATTTTCAGAAAACCAACTACACCACAAGTATTGCCTAAAATTTCATAATTTAAAATTTGGTCACATTTGTCAAAGGAATTTGCTCAAAGCATTTTAAATTATTTCGAGAAATTTCGTAAACAGGCAAACCACAATCCAAAAGTATGGTCCAAATGGAAAATAATAATCCAAATGGAAAACATAATCCAGATGAGCGAAAAAATGGCTCAATGATTTATCAAAATCAATAAAGAAAGTGTTGAACTTAGAGTTCAATAATGATTTTGATTATAACTTTGATTATGCGTTTAATGATTTTACGATTTCGATGATATAATGCTTGTCTTGTCCAAAAATAGAAAACGTATATTTCAGGTCTTTAAATGATAGAGCATTCGATAACGAAGCCATAGGTTCAAGCGGAACCAAAATTGGAGCTAAAACGAAGAAGCTACAAGCTTTCGAAGGTTTGCGAGACCAGGACAACATCGACCGATCGACTGGACAAAAACGACCGATCGTTTTTGTACCAATTTCTTCCAGAGAGTTCACAAGAAAAACGACCGATCGTTTTTCAGAAACGACCGATCGACTGTAGAAAACGACCGATCGTTTTCTACAGATTTCGAAAACAGCTTTTCAGCTTTTTCTGGAAAATAGCTTAAAACAGCCTCAACCACTTCTAACGGTCAGAATACAGAAAAACAGACTTTTAGTCTATATAAACCAACCCAATATCTCTTCCATAAACACCAATCAATACACCTATTATCATCCTTCAATCCCTACATACAAAACCCTAAATATCACCATTTTGGTGCATATATTCAAAAAGAGGGAAAATTGAAGAAAAAGAGGGTCAAGCTCAAACATCATCAATCTCACCAATTAGCTTATTTAGAAGCAATAAAATAGTGAGTGTAGTTACATTATTGTAACAAAATTGTAACGAGTTTTTTATAAACTCATTTGTGAGCGAGTGATCGGATAGAGGCTTTGTAAGCGAGTTGCTTAAAAGCTCTAGGTCTTTTCATTTCGGGACACTCATAAAGTGAGGGGGAGCTTAATCGGTTGATTAGCTCGATAGGATTGTAATATCCGCAAGAAGATTTTTTAGTGAAATACTCGGTAGTACCGAGGAGATGACGTAGGCCGTTTGCCGAACCTCTATAAAATCACGGTGTCATTTTCTTTCCTTGCTTTTACTTTCCGCAAATATATTATTACTTAGTTTATTGCTTGCGTTTAGTAATTCTAGCATTTCATTATTCCTTGTTAACACGCAATAAGCTTAAAATTGCGATAGTTGGGTGGTTAGTTACACTTAAGTTTAATTAGGCCAAAAACGCCTAGAAACCTTATTCACCCCCCTCTAAGGTTTAGCCACACGGGCCAACAGAAAGGTATCAAACTCATTTGAGCCACAAAATCGGGGGTCTCAAGAGTTTCCTTTCAGTTAGCTTTAACCACATTAGCATCGGGTTTTTTCACCTTTGTAATAGTTTTGAACTATTTAAGGAGTAACTGTGCATGACTTTTGTCTTTATAGCATAGAGTTGCCTCCTTGAGCATTATCTCTTGCTTTGTAACAATGGGCCATATTGTTCCTTCAATTACTGTTTTGGAGCCACAGGTTTTCGATTTTGACGATTGTCTAAAATCTCGCTTGGCTAGGCGATTCATCGGGATCGCGACAGTTCGAGAAAAATAACACTTGTCTCGGTTCTCGATTCGTGGAAAAAAAATGTACACGAAGAGCATTAATATCAGGTAAAAAAATTCGCCATTGACCCAATAGGATTAAAACTACTCACCGGGGCAATTTTCTTATCCAATAACAGATAGATGATAAAGGAACATGGTGAATATAAATTCACGATATTGCTTATGGAATACAATTTCCAGGCTAGTATTTTGGTGAAGGATTGCTCCAATATGTCAATTTCAGACATTTGTTCACCATAGACGTCATCACATCTCAAATGTGGCGGCGGAATAAAATCAACGCCTTAGCATTCATCCTGATGGTACCAACAAACTCGTGTTTTACTCATCAAAGATGGCATAAAAAAAAAATTTGGGCATCACATCTTCACACATCAGGGTGAGTAACATGTGGTGACGGATTAAAATCAACGTTTAAACAGTCATTTCGCAAGTATGTTTTATAATTTTTTCTCATCATAAATGGCATCCAACATGTGTTGGGAGTTCTGGATTATTTATCATATAAAACGACTGGTTTATATGTTTATGGTTTGCACAAGCACAAACTTTTTTTTCGAAACAACAGGTTCGAAAACATTAGTTTTGCTTCTCATGTGAATCGGTTTTCATTGATCGAACGACGGGTCGATACTGAAACACCAATTCGGTGAAACATACATCAATATATAAACACACTCGGGGAAATTATTATTTAGTCAACCCCTTTCGGTAGCTCTAATTGAACACGACCAGGAAAGACGGTGAGGGTGGAGGGCACGAATGCCACTTAAAACCCGACCTCATTAGGATATCGACTTCCGTCTATATTTTTCCTAGACATCGTATACAAATAGGTGAGCCTATTTAGGGAAGGTTTATAATTTTTCCAACTTAAATGTGAAAATATATGATTTTACAAATTACCGTATTTTACACATGTGTATATGGTAGTAAATAAATACATAGATCGTATTTGCTTGCATGATTAAATAATATAGCAGTAGCATGGTAGTACATATTAGCACAATCTAAATTTATCAATTTACACTAAGGAAGATATTACTCAATATTTAATTATTCTATTGCTATATGTGTAAGTTCTATACATGGTAACTAAATCATTTATGTACGTAATATATTTTATTTACCAATTTACAATATACACGCAAGTTACATACATGGTAATTCACAAGATTCATTATATCATGAAAGGAATCAAATATTAACTCATGGTAATTTGTCTAATTACATAATCAAGTTCCAAGTTTGCATGTATTGACCAGATTCTACGTGAATTCAAACAAATGTACTGTTTTATATGTAGGTATACACTACAGGGATCACTACTGTAATTTAATTAAACTATATATAGTTTTACACATGCAGTACATAAATATCAGTAAGTTGCAATCTGGTCCCTACTGTTTCGGAAAAAAAACAGTTTTGATTTTACATATTTAATTACTACCAATTTAGACATGATTGAATATGAAGTATAGTTCTGGAATGTGATTCACGCATACATATATCGATACATATCCTATACGGTTAACCAATTATTATATATATCACATACAAGATGGCAGTAGCATACAAAAGGTTTTTTTTTCAACCTATAGTTTGTAAGTATTAGCAGTACGTATACCCGAACATTATATTGTGGAAAACAGTAATATGAATTAAGGACCATAAACAATTCATTCTCTGGTTTTTCGTAAATCATGTAGCAATACATGTGAGGTACACCACCATATCAATAGTCATGGACAAGCTGGATACAATATGTCTTATAAGCATGGATTCGTAATTAACCTATATATGCAATTCACGAATTAATTTGTTACAGGTAATAATACTATACTTGTTAAGCATGCACATACAATGGTCAATACATTAACAAATTCCAGAGCAATAACGTAGCATACAAACGGATTAACTGCTAAGTAGACATGAGATTTTTATCGTTAATAGTTTATTAAAATAAACTGGGTGTACCGTACACCTGGTATTTTGGAGACGGTCGAAACGAACCCAATAAAAAAAACCGGATAAACCTCAAGGTTTATTGATAACCAATATATATGCGTTTACCAAAAATCTCCAATATCCGCGAGCGTATATCTTAGTCTCCGCAAGCAAAGTGCTGATAACGTGTTGTGTGACATATTAGCTCGTTATAGATATATATAGAGATATGTATAGATATAGAGAGAGGTATGAGAGACAACAATAAGGGAGACTTTATTAATCAGAATGTATGAATGAATGTCAAATACAACACCCCTAACCCTCTTTATATAGATAGAGGGGTAGGGTTACAAGCCCACTTGAACCCATAAAGTACAAGCCCAAGAGTACAATAATATTCTACAACAACAAGATAATAATGAGCGTGGATTTTTATACTACACTTTTTCTGAAAAAACGCACAAACCGTAAAAAAAATCTACGGTTTACAGTCATTTTATACAAACCATAGATTTAATCTACGGTTTACAGTGATTGACTGTAAACCGTAGATTTAATATACGGTCTGAATCAATCCACTGCAAACCGTAGATTAAATCTACGGTTTACAGCATTTTTTCATAAAAAAAAATTACATAAAATAAATTTGGTCAATTTTAACAATTAAAATTAAAATACTGAATATTATTTTCAAATTAAACATGATTTTTTTTAATAAAAAAACTAAATGCCTTATTCTTAAAATTTTACATAAAATAAATTTGATCAATTCTAACAATCTCTCAAAATAAACAAAAAATTTAGACAAATTTACACACAAAAAAGTTGATTTGATAAATTTTATGTTTTTGGTTCATGTTATATTTTTGTCAAGTGTATAAGTTGATATTTATTGAATCATTAACTAAATCGTCAATTTTTGTGAAGTTTTTTTGGCTTGTTTTTAACACTTGTATAACGCAATATGAAACATTAATTAAGTCGTCAATTTGGTGTCAATCGTCAATTTTATTGAATGAAACAATCATAAATTAAATAAATTTCATAAAAGAAATTAACTCAATATGCAAACATGAACTAAATTTCATAAAACATATTTATTAAACATTTGTTTACATCATATAAATTTACAACAACTTGAAAAAAAGAGTAATTTACATAAAATTAAAAATAAAAAACTGATTATGGACTTGAGAGGTCTATAGCTTCTTCTTCATTTGCAATTTGCTTTCCCGATTGCCTTTCCAGCGCCATATATAACTTGAAAATCAGTCCCTGCATTTCGTAAAAACTCAATAATTTTTATGTATGTATTTTGTGCAAACCGTACATTAAATGTACGGTTTGTATGTATTTTTCAGAAAATTGCAAATCAGTTCCTGCATTTCGTAAAAACTCAATATTGGTCCTATCAATTAAAATACAGAATATTTTTTACAAACATACAAATCAAACATACGAATCAAATTAAATTTACGAATTTATAACGTACAAATCAAACATACAAATCAAATTAAACTTACAAATTTATAATATTTCAACTCAGCTAAGAATAAAACTTACAAATCAAATATAGAAATCAAATACAATAAACACAAATGTGCAATTATTATTTTTTTGTAACGACTAAATGATTTAAATTTGGACGTAGGGAGCATCTTTTCTGCCGATGTTAATCTATCCGATGACGGCTCAGTAGACTCTTCGATTTCGTTTAGCTCCGTACGCCGTCTCTGTCGATGCTGCGATTCTGGATGCGGAGCACGCTCGTGGGATGTAAGTGGCAATCCTCGACTCCAACTGTCGGTTGAATGCTGACTAGGATGATGCTCGTACGACCCAAATGATTGTCTATGATGATCGAACGGAACATCGTCCTGAACGTAGTCCGACCCAGCAAAAGAAGCACGACGACGATGACCTCTTGAACTCGTACCCTGATCTGTAGTCGGGGGTCGACCTCCACTCGTTCTTCTACCCCCGCTACGCCCGCCGCTACTAGATTCGCCTTCCCCTCTACCTCTTTCGTCGGGACGCCGACAACTTGAAGCCCTAGTGTAAGTTCTTGGGTCGTAACGTAGGTCGTCATCACCATCGTCGTCGTCATCGTCATCCTCCTCATCCGACTGTTCTTCAGCTGACCCATACTGATTCATTCCCATTTCAACGAACTCCGCACATAGTAAGTCCACGTCCGTTTTCATTTTCGCCCGTTTGAACGATTTGAAACTGCGACGCAACATCGCTTTCTGAAAAAAATAAAATAATAAAATACGATTTATTAGTATTGAAATATACAAACACAAAAATAACAAACAAATATTAATGAACTTTAACTAGTTGTTACCATTTTATTGAGCAGGCCCGTATGCTCCCGGAAACCGTGAGATGGCCGGGCAAGTTCAGGTGGGTTTATAAAGATGCGGGTCCTCTCTCTATACCATCTCATGTAATCCGGTGACGTCCCCGTACCAAATTCGCCGTTTACAAGCCGGCTGTGGCGGTCATTCCACACGGTTATAAACTCTGCAAAAAGTGCAGGCCAATCGTGTTTTTGCCCAAGCCCATATCTTCTATCCTTACCGTGACCCTGTCTGGGTTTCCAAATATATGTAGGGACCCGCTGAACAAAACCGAACTGTCTCATGAACCTGTTCGCCGGGTGGAACTCAATATTCTCATTACAAATGAGAGGCACAGAACAATGCCACATATAACGGCCCTGCGTGCAGTATTCCGGATAGTCATCGAGATTCCCGTAAGGTTGCCACACTATCTGTAATCAGCAAAATTATTATTAGAATATGTAAACGATGGTTTTAAAAATACTAGTAATAAATTCTGCGAACATAAGACCAATGCAAACATATACAACATATAATACGTAAGTTGCATGTAGGAAATAAGAAAGTTAAAATTTACATGTTCATGCGATATATTGTCAAACTGGTCACGTATGTGGACCACATTATGTCCGTAGACATATGGCTTAATGTTAGTTTGCCTCCAAATCTTCCATCTGTAATATACAAACAAAACCCGATAAACAATAAATATAAATAAGATAAGTAAATGATAGATGACACAATAAAAAAAACACAAATCCAATACAAAAACTAAATAATATCATACCTGTAACCGAGGGGGAACCTAGGCAAGCCCTCAGGTGGCTCGATATCTTCCGGCAGCTCTTCACATGGTCTAACCGGTAGTAGTCTGGTCATCGCCCACATATCGAGAAACGTCACCGCCCCACTTACTCCGTTTGCCTTACCACGTACCAACTTGCATAGATTAGCCTCTAACCAAGCCAGAAGAGCTAATTCCCAACTATACTCAGCACATGTGTCAAAATCCTCCAGAAATGGCAGAGGCCAGAGTGGAATCTGATCACTGCTCTTATCTGAAAACACATGTGCCCCTAGTAATAATAACATGGCAACCCTAGACTGATATAACAAACGCTCCTCACTAGGGTTGGGTGGTAATTCACCAAATGTGTGTAACATCCAATTAAGTCTAACTGTCAAACAGTTTGTATCCACTTGATTGTCAGCCGGTCTAACACCCAACAAACTCTCTATCATATCTAACCTGCTCGCCCTGTTATCATTCCGCTCCGATCGGGTAACAGTAAGACCATCCACCCTGAGACCAAGCATAATCTCTACATCCTCTAAAGATATCCCCAACTCTCCACCGACAAAATGGAACGAGTGCGTCTCATCACGCCACATATCAACTAAGACTGTAAGTAAGCCTCAGTCTACGGTATAATTACCTATAGTGTGAATACCGTAAAAACCAGTCCTAATCATATTTTAAACTACCCTGTCAGGCGTTGGTATCTGCCAACTATAATTATAAACCCTAATCTTATGGGCATCTCCTCTACCTGCTTCTATTCTAGCATCCCAAGTCTGATTAGAAATATGACCGGTCTGTCGTAAAATGTCCAACCTGCCTTTAATCTGTGGACCTGGCTCTGCCATCCTAACTATTTTTATTTTTAACAATAAAAACAACATAAGAAACATACACATTTAATGATAACCAAACAATTATTTTAATTATCTAATTAAAGAATGATACCCAATTAATGATAACTCAATGATAACCAATTAATGATAACTAAATAATGATAACTCAATGATAACCAATTAATAATAACCAAACAATGATAACTCAATTATAACCAAACAATGATAACTCAATTTTTTAATCATAACCAAACAATGATAACTCAATTTTTTAATCATAACCAAACACATTTAATGATAACCAAACAATGATAACTCATTTTTTTTATAAAACGGGACAAATATCAACAACCCCAATTTTTATTGGTGATTTGTGCAAACAAACTAATTAAAAAACATAATTTTATAAAAACCCCTAATTTTCAAAACGGGTAAATATTAATAAAGCGTAACAATTTTTATTTTTCTCAATCAAAACAAATAACCATCATAAACATGTAACATCATAACCAAACCATTAGTAATAAATATCTAAATAAACAAATTTGAATAAAAACCCTAATTTTTTTATTAAATGGGACAAATATCAACAATTATTATAATTTCTATAATTAATATAAAAAAAACAACAAAAAATTATATATAGCTAAGTGAATTATGGATTTGCATATTTTATATATTTTTTCCTATTTTACAAATTGAAATTACACAAAAAAAATAAATAATGCAAAAATGGGACAAATATCAACAATTATTATAATTTCTATAATTAATATAAAAAAACAACAAACAATTATATATAGCTAAGTGAATTATGGATTTGCATATTTTATATATTTTTTCCTATTTTACAAATTGAAATTACACAAAATAAATAATAAATTAGAGAATAAAAGAAATACCTTGAATTATGGATAAATTTGATTGATGATTTGGGGTTTTTTGTTAAGAAAGTTGATAGTTATTGTGGTTGATTGATTTGGGTTATTTTTGATGAAAAATTTGGGTTTTTGAAAGAAAGAGAGAGAGTGTAGTATAAAAAATGTTTTTAAAAAAAAAACGTAAGTTTCTGTTTTTCAGGGACTAGCTGTGTAATTTTTGACCCATGGACTGACTGTGTAATTTCTGAAAAGTAGGGACTGACTGTGTAATTTATGCAGAATTGATCCAGACCGTAGATTTAATCTACGGTTTACAATGATTGACTGTAAACCGTAGATTTTTTTTACGGTTTGTGCGTTTTTTCAGAAAAAAAGTGTAGTATAAAAATCCAACCTTGATAATAATATGCTTTTTATTTTTTGTGTTGAAAAAATTGGACTCATGGGGCTAAGAATGTTAGAAACCGGAGTTCGAGACCGTTATCGGTTGTCACCTCTGTTCAAAGGCTCGCAACATGTTGAGGTCGTCGCTGCCTTCTTCCGAAGCTTTATCCTGCCGATTATCGTCATATCTTGACGAAATTGGCCTAATTGGGTCAATCGTTAATAGTCACGTCCATAATCCAAAATTCACGCGTTATAAAACGTTAATTTCTTATTGTATATACTAGTAATAATTGGGTATTAACTCATAAAAAATAATACTAATAGATGTGCATATTCAAATGTATCCTATAACCGTGCAACTTAAGCTGAAGTTAGCGAATTAAGGTAAACATAAGTCAGTTTAAACAACCAAATCGGTCAAATACACCCGAATTGATCGACTACGAAACCAATCAGATATCGGATTGGTTCGGCTCAACTTCCCACAGCTAAGTTGGCATAAAAGGTTCATCATGGTTTAAAACCGACACATCAATTATTTAAACACCTTTTATACGTTTATATATTTTCAAAATCAAGATACATTAAATACACAAATTGTTCTATTCATTATTTATAATCATTACATACTACCATACAATTATATCATTACCATATTATGTCTTGAATTTAGTTACATAATAGAAATGTTAACATGCTATACTAAATATTATAATTAAAACACAAACCAAACATTTTTAATTACTTAGGAGGCATTGGTTAGCTTATGTATACGTGTTGTTAGAAGAGTTTGTACATATCAAATTATTTAATTTTGTATACGTGCTGTTATTTTGTAACTCAATACCAAGTAAACGAAGTTTGTATATATTGACTTATTTCATACCTGTGTTATTATTTTCAATAGGGGTGTGATCGGTTTGCTACGATTCGGTTTTCAACAAAACCGACACCAAAACTGAAGATAATTTCGGTTCGGTTCGGTTCGGTTTTGCTTTTTTCAAAGTTAAAACCGAACCAAGCCGAAACCGGTATTTCGGTTTGGAACGGTTCGGTTTTGGTTTGAAACTTTTTTTTGTTTTCCGGTTTGGTTCGGTTTTTCGGTTTGAAACGGTTTTTCGAAGAAAATGTAACGATATAATTTAAAAAAATATATTTTGCTACAAATAAAATGTTAAGAATATAGATTTTTCTTCCTATTAATGGTAAGATGGATATACCTTTTTAGTTGTTATGTTTTATTTTTGATAAATAACATTTTACAATCTAAAATAAAAAAATAAAAAAAGCCTCACTTATAAATAAAAGTAAGTGTATAAAATTATATTTTTATGGTTTACGGTTATATTTCGGTTAATGGATTTATTTCGGTTTATGATTTCGGTTTTATCGGTTTACGGGTTTTTTCGGTTTCCGTATTTTTCGATTTCAAAACTATAAACCGAAACTAAACCGAATTTCTATTTCGGTTTCGGTTTGTAATTTTTATAATCAAAACCGAACCGAACGGTTTTTTTTAGTTCGGATTTTCGAGAAAAAATCCCACCCCTGATTTTCAAACTCAACACAGCAAGTCAGGAACTGTATTTAGTGGCAACTGAAAATTAGTTACAAGGCATGCATATATGCATATGCTTTCTGCTTCTATTCTCGGCATTTTACTTTCCATCTTTTTTCCGTTTTTATGTTTTTAGTGTGTATCTTCTATTTTATCACATCATCTCTATTTGATTAGTAATATCGTTTCGTCCACTTAATATTTTGTTTGGTATATCATTTATGCTCTGTTTGTTTTGTTATAAAATGGGGGTAAACAAGCATTTACGGGTAAAATAGATTTTCCGGGTGATTGGTTTAACATAAAACATTTTTTTTGGGAAAACTTTTCCCACATATCCAGTAAAATTGGGGGAAACGATTACCCCGCAAATAAAGTTGTAAACGGTTTACGGGGTCTCTCTCTATATTCTTTCTGATACTAGTATTATAACTATTATTAATTATAGGTCTATTCTTTCAAAATTATTTAATAATTAGTCCAATTCTATCTACTAACCAATAAATTAAATCCGAAAAATCTAAAAAACCCAAGAAAATTTGAAAAAGCTAAAATCTAATTAACCAATAAAAATATAAATAAATAGGAAAAAATCTAAAAAATAACAAAAAAATGGAAAAAATAAAACAAAAAATTCCGAAAAACTAAAAACCCAAGAAAATTTGAAAAAGCTAAAAAAAGTCAATAATATCTTCTATACTTATAATTTTATGAGTTTATATGTTGAAAAATTATAAATTATTATAAGTGACGTATGTGAAATAAAATATGTGTTTATGGTAAGTTTCCTATACATGTTGACGAAGTTCTTTTCAGAAAAGTAGACGAACTTTTAGCTTTTTTCCCGTCAAAATAATTGTGATTTTAATCACTAATATTTTTAAACTTTCACGAACTTATTCATTTTTGTAAATTTTAGTTAATTTTTGTGACTTTTAGTTAATTTTTGATGTTTTTCATCTTAAAATATTTTGTTTAAAGTATGAATAATGTTTATTTATTTATGCATCGAATTTGTCTAATTTAAATAACTAATAGATTTTTGAATTTCAATAGAATTCTCATGGGAAACTTTTGACGCACCAAACACCCGTAAATAAAATGCAAACAAAAGTTTGCACCGTAAAACTTTACCCGAAAAATATTTTTCCTCCGTAAATATTTTACTACGAAACAAACAGAGTCTTAGTATTTAAATGGATATTGGACTATTCTAAGTATAATAGGAGTTATTAGTCATACCACCCATTAGGGGGTATTAATAATACCGGATGTATAGGAAGACTTATTTTAGCTCTAAAAAAATAACATTTTGCCTCTAAAAAGATAAAACTCTGCTCCACAAATATTGCAAAATATCCTACTCCACATATATTATGTTGCTTAATTATTTTTCAGTTGTTTTGGATCTAAGTTATGTTTCATCAGATATTGTCCTCGGTTTTTTGTTTAATGATATTATCTTGTTATCGAATTATTTATAGAATTTAATTTAATTTATGTTGTTTGCGGAAATTATATTTCTATTTGGTATTGTTAGCAAGGCAGATGTAGAATTATGAGTTTTCAAAATTATTGTACCTCTTTTTTTGTAATTGTACACAAATATGTGATAAGATTACGATAAGTATAACACGTACAAGTTGTACATATGCTCTTGACTGTTTATATCAAAAAATAATTTAACTGTTTTTTTTTTTTATATTCGCTGTAATTTGCATCTCTTTATTCATTTTATTTGAGAAATCGTCGGCTTTATAGTTTTGGGTTTTATATTTGCACTGTACTTTGTGTTTTCAAGTGAAAGGTTTATAAAAAAAAATAATCTGAATTACATATATCTATGACTAAGTGGAAACAAATGATAGTATTTAAGTATTGATCAGTACATAATTTCAATTTTCAATAGGTCAATTGATCAGGGGTGTATTGGCTTAGTCTGAACATGGATTATCAAAAGTCAAAACACCAAAGTTTTTTCACAAAACTTGCTTATAGTGTCCTTCAACAACAAGATACCACACAAAACAGTACTTTATGATTGATGAATTTTTTTGATACATTAAGTTGATACATGCACTCACAAAATATCCCCAAAAGTTCACTATCGAATTTTGACAATATTTTTTAGAAATGGTCCCTCTAAGGAGTATTAATTAAGCTAAATCTACTTTTACACGGCCACTGAAAGCACGCCACATAATTAAGTGCGCAAATTATGTGTAATATTTCGGGACATAAATCATTTCCCATACTATAGGGTTCAGTCATGATCAGATTAACTAGATTAGTGGGTGAAAAGGGAGATGCATATTTATTATATAAATGTTTATTTCAGGCAAAATTACTTGATTATAGCATTTGTAAATTGTATCCACTCGTACACTATGTAAATTGGAAAAGTACATCCACATAAAATTCACCCTTTTCATATATAAATGCATGTATGCCAGACTTCTAGTTCCATCACAACGTCCAATTAATTAATACATATCTGTATTTTTATTTTATTTGAAAGGTCAATACATATCTGTAGAAAAATACATATCTGTCAACGTGTAGAAAATAGCCAAACCTAACGTCAAGGGTGGGCCAATTTTTTCCAAATGTAGACATGTAACAAGCGACCATTTTTTTTAATTATTTCGTAATATTAATCGGTGTCAAACAAATGTTTCCATTTCCAGTTACTTTGAGACGGTTTTAAACTTGTAGGAGTAATTGATTATAGCTCTTTTTGGTCATTGTTTTTTCTTAAACATTAGAGAATAAGTTTAGTTACTATAAGTACTAGTTGTTATACATACTGACTAGTTTAATTAACTTGTTCGATTTTTGTTCAAGATATCAATGCCGGCACCGATAGTGACGATATTGACCTGGTCATCACCGGAGGGCATAGCCGACGTCAACTCACCCATGTTTTGTGGTATCTCTGCCACTGGATTATTGGTTTTCTGGTTTAAGCCTTGAACCATAATTTGTAAATTAAAACCAAGTTACTATAACATCATTTTAGTCCATTGATTTGTTAAGTTGCTGGTTTTTAGTTTTAAAGCTTCAAAATCAAAAGGTTTTTCCCAACTGTGGAGCTGTCATCCAGTTCAATATAGTTGTCATTCATTTTAATTTGTCATTTTTTGTCTTATAGATTTTTTTATTTTTTTTCGTTTGGGTTATTTGCCTTATTAAAATGTTTGGATTTATATTACCGTATAATGAACTTGTATTGGAGTTGTCATTCATTAATTCAATGAACTAGTAAATGATATTAATGCGTTTATGCCAAAAAAAAAAAACTAGTAAATGATATTACCAAATTGGATTATATATCAAATTGATTATATATTACCAAATTTATTGTATTCTGGTTCAATTTTTAGTCATTCGATCCATATCAAATAACAGTCAAAATTATGCAAAATTCTGTGTACATCATAATAATTACTGTATTTTTTTTAGACATATATACCAATTGTCTAAAGTTTTAGTTTAATTTAAATGTTTGTCAATTATCATATAATTAACCTACAATTTAATTAAACAATTTTATTTTTATTAACATGCATGCAACCGGATTATAATATTAATGTCTTTTTTCTTTTTCTTCCTCGACATTTAAGTTTGTTGAACCTTAGTAAATTTTCTTAAGAAAAATACCTATCAATTTAGTAAATAGCCGTAATTATGATAAGAAATTGCAAAATGAGTAAATTATCTGAGATTCAAATAAAGTTGCTAGATATGAAAATATAACGAGTTGGTTCATGAAGGGTATATGTTTGAGATTACTAATTATATATACTTTTCTTAAATACTAGTATTTACATAACTTAATTATAATTTATACAAACATCGTACACCAAATAACTTGGATATTTGATCACGTAATTTTAAACCGCATGCAATGTAATTCCAAGAAAAGCGTATTTCAACATATCATTTTCTTCTTTAATTTGTCTCCATACAGAAACATACAGATTCAAACAAGAATATGACAATCGAGAAAAGACCAAATTGATTATATATCATGTCCAACACGAAAACAATTATATTTTAATATTTTATCCATCATTTTATCAGACAAAACTTGACTATAATCTGGGTAGAAAGGTTAATTACATCCTTCCCATTTATTTGCTACAATCATTGCTTGACACATAAAAAAAAAAAAAAAAATAATTATTGATATTTTATTTTATTTTTTATTAGAGTAATTATCCCGAATCGTTTATATAATAATAGAGTATGTGGTTTATAAAGAGATATTCATCATTACTATTACGATATATTTTAATGGTAAATGAATATAAATTCTAATATGGTATCAGAGTGGGTCTAGCGATGTTGAGCTCAGGTCTACGCATTTAATATGTCCGCTCATATCATTTTTTAAATGTTAGGCCACGTGCGAGGAGGGTGTTAGAGTGATTATATGTCAAACATGTGTTTTATAAATATATATTCATTCTTACCATTACCAGGCTTTTTAATGGTATGGCAAAAAAAGGTTTGACAATTTAAAATCTTTGTCAAAATTATATCATCAACGCATGTGAATTTATAACACAAATCCAGAGAAGGTCGTTTTTTTAATGTATCTATAATTGAATATATACTTTCCTAACTCCCTTATATATTTTTTTTACTAAAAATTATCAACAAATTATATGTTTTCATGTCTTGACTCAACCTTCCTTAATTCTTACATTTTTTGACAGTCATATTTGATGAGATTTGTAACAATGATAATTATGAATTTTCTTATCATAAATAAAGATTTGTTAATCCTTGTCATTTTACTCATTTTAATTAAAATTGTCTTTTTGTGATTGTTATATATTATATTTTTGTAATTGTTTGATTATTTCGTAATACTAGTATATAATTTTACATAGGGACATTATGTTATTTTTATAAAAATAATAATAATTTGATCTATTACTTATAAAAATTGTTTTGGTAGTAAAATATATCAATAATGAATTGTTTTTTTTTATTATATTTCAAATGTGTCAATCAAGCAATTAAATGGTAAGGAGACGTATGTGGAGTCAAGTTTTGTCCCATTTTATCATTTATTCCCTTCTTTACATTTCCCTGGAGAACTATGTGGAGTCTAATAAATAAAACTTCACTTGTTAAAATGTTCCATGTTGTATATATTTGTAATGGTACGATATCTTAGTTAAGAGTTATAGTTGCAAAGTAAACGACAATATAATTTTATTTATCATGATAGTTAGAAAACAACAAACAAACAGAAACTCTTCAAAAATTTAAATAAAAGCTTAAAGAATGTATGAAATGTAGCATGTTACAATTCCATTATTCAGTTTAAAAACATTTAAAAGAACTCAAATAACAAGTATGTGTAACCAACTAAGTAAAAAAAAAAAAAACCATCACCCTTGATCAATTTCCATTACTATTATTCCCATGGTTACTCGCAATATTCCCATTGGAATCGTTATTATTTCCACCACCATTACCGATCAAAGATGTGATGGCAGCCGCAAGAGCCGCTGTGAAATTAGGATCGGCTGTGAGGGCTGTCACAGTGTCAGCCATTGTATTATTTTCATTAACATGGGCTCCATTTTCTTGTCCGGAAATTTGAAGCCCGGAAAATCTAGACTGGTTGTGAAGTGGTTGGCCAAACAATTGAGCTGGCATTAGGGTTTGGGTCGGCTTTTGGAACAAATTATGTAAAGGGTTGTTATTAGCCGTGTTTGGCGATTGGGTGAGGTCTAATGTCACGGTGGGGAATGGTGCTGAGGCTGAGATAGTGGCTATGCTAGAAGGCGAGCCTGGGAAGAGTGAGCGATTATAGGCTAAAAAATTAGGCGGATTGTTTATAAAGCCGCTGCCATCAGGGCTAGGCATGGATCCCGAGAGGAGCATCCTAGCGGCTGATGAGGTGGCGGAGGCCATCATCATTGCGGCAGGAGGGAGTGGGTGGCTGTGGGTTCCTTCGTACGTGGTTATCAGAATGGTTCTCTCTTCTGCGCATCTTTGGACCTGCAGGCAGCCATGTTTTTTATAAGCATGGTTGGTCGAGAGAAATAATTTTACTAATCAAGGTTAATCGAAATTATAGGGTACAAGTATTTCATAAAGATTTTCGCAAGTTCATGTGTGATTTTGGGTTTGAATTGCTCTTTCCCTCATAGAAACGCATTGGTTAATTAGAAGAGATCATTATTATAATTAATAAATGAATTTTGTTACGGTAGAACCTCTATACAGTCATAAGCTCGGAAGCAGAAAAAATATTATTATATAAAGGTTATTCTTAACTTGAAATTTATATATAAAAAATAAAAAGTAAAAAAATATATATTTTGCACAATGCAAGATACACACGTACATTGTTTAACAAAATAGAACAAATATGTACATACATATTTAGAAAATCTTATACCATGTGGACAAACTATTACGTACGCGCAAGTTAAATGATATGGTTGCGACCCAAAAAATTAAGTCATTGTTACAGACTACCTTAGATAAATATTTTAAATTTATATATATATATATATATATAAATTTCATATAACAACATATATATAAATATATATAATTTGCCGGCTTTATGTTATTTATTACTATATATATATAATTTGCCAGTTTTATGTTATTTATTACTATATAGATGTACATTTTATTAAGGCGAGACCGTAAAAATTTATGTAATGTCACAATATGGAGGTTATTCCTATTTATAACCGGTCCCGAGTTGAACCGTGAATTTTTATTTATATATAGAGTTTATTTTTATACGGAGTATTTTTATAGAGAGATTATACGGTAGTATCAATTCATAAAGCAATTGCCATTACTTTTGAAAAGAATCAATTGGTTTTGAAAATTGAAAAACCATTCACTCTCCTAGCTATATATGTTGCTTTGATCTATAAACCAATCTGGGATTATAGCTTTTATCCTTGTTATCCTCTAGAATTTAATAATATGCTTATTTTCACGTTGAAAAATAATATAAGAATAATTTGTAAGTGTGTATATAGCTAATGTAGGTTCAAATTTCAGCACAACATTTATGAAGTCGTCATGAGAAAAGTAGTAAATGTACATAGCTACAGCAATTTCAGTATGTGACCACACAATTAGCTTAGAGATTGAAAACACGTTTTGTCATGTTTTTCCATGGTTCTATATCTTTTTGACAATGCGAAGAAATGAAGAGATTAATCAACTACCTAGAAAATGACTCATTTAGTTTTTTCTTAGTGATAAGAATTTATAAACATTGTCTAATATAAAACGAAATAGATAAAAAGGAAAAATTCGATCGAGCAAACTTACTTGCTTACGTACGGGGCATCCACCAGCCATAGTGCAGCGGTAATATGCACGGGGGCACGGATTTCCTTTAGCCATTTTCTGCCCATACTTCCTCCACTGGCATCCATCGCTAATCTACATCAACAGTATTCAATATAATCCATTCACTTGAAAGTTTGCTTTAGTCAATTACAAGGCCAACATATAACGTGTAGTTTGTCAAACATTTCTGCTAAGTATTACCAAGACTTGACAAAACATTTCTTATAGAGTTTGAAAAACTGCTTCAACTGTCGGACCTTTCAGTAAAATTGATAAATATGCATTCTAGTACGGAAATTTAAATATATTACTAATCACGATTAACAGGTCATGAGTTTGAGATTATAATAAAATAAATAAAGGCTTTTTCATTAGATTCAGTTTCTTAGTTTCTCAATAGCACTATTACCTACAGACCCAGAAGCGCTCTTTGTTAGAATTGTTTTTATTTTTTTGTGGAAAAGAGATAAGTTTTCTAAGCACTCGTACCACTTTTTTGAGAAAAATTACACGTACCATGGGTGCCTCAGATCGAGCACGAACAGAGACTCGTGCTTTCCTCATGGTGGCTTCGGTGGCTTGATCAACATTACTACTACCATTCATCTTAGATGATGACTCAATAAATCTAGGAGCTTTGTTTGGTACCCAAGCTTCTCCTTTTTGAACAAGACCAAGCTTTGATTTGCAATCGTTGTTATCATCCTCGTTACTCTTTTGTTCTTGGTTTTCGCGTTCGGATTTAGAGTCTAAATGATGCTTTTGTTGCTGCATAATCGTGACAAGGTGCATTTGAAGGGCATTATAGTTGTTAGTGACTTGGTTGAGCATGTCTTTAAGTTGCTGATTCTCTCGGTTAATTCGTGCAATCTCGACTTGAAGAGCCACAAGCTAAAATCATTTTTCAAAAGTAAAGGAGCTTATAACATTAGCCCTTTTATCATTACGGAAAATCTAATGATAATGGCATAGGTCGACATTTGTGACATATATAGGAATTCGAATCTAGTAATTAATCTACACATTCATATAAAAGTTGCTTTATGGATGGTTAATAACAAGAAATTAGGCAAATAATTTTGTTTGTGTTAAAGTACTCTAGTATTAGGTTTGCTGTGAGCAGACTTTATTTCATCTACTACAACGTGCCTCCTCGTAGTACCCACAAATTTAAATTACTGGTGTTTTTTATGTGTGTACTTTTTATTAATAAAAACTACTTGTTACTAATCTTCCCCCCTCTGAATAGTACCATACACTGATATGTTTATGTTAATGAAAAATAAACTCTTTTTAAATGAAAGTATGTCATTTAAATAATTGAATATAGAACACATGCAAAGCATGAGTCAGCGCATCTAGACTTTGGGGAAAACTTATAATTAAGCAGTCCTAAAATGGATTTTTATAAATAATAAATCATATAGTTATATGAGCGTGTATAACACAAAAAAACTTTGCATCTTTAACATAGAAATTAAAATGACAAAGAAACGTTTTGTAATACCTTTAGAGTTCCAAATCATACCTTATCTGTGGTATTTTCTGATCTTTTATCTTCCGAAATCGGAGATATTCCATCATCTATCATAGATTGATCACTTCCCGTGTTAGCTGTGAGGAGGCGCAGTCCCGTCTATATATATACACATAATATATGTCGATTAGTATATCGGAATTTAAAGCAAAATACAAGACAGATAGCATAAAATTCTTAACGTTTATATGCGATTAAATATGCAAAGATGGATAGTTTCAATTCCAAAAATTAGTAAACTTTGTTTCGACTGGAAATGATCTCGATTGGTTGGACGATCGCCATTTAAATTAGTGTGAAAAACACTTATGAATGCTCGTCCTGGTATATATATTAGTAATCTACATGCAAACTAATAAGCAACGCAAAATACTTGCATAACTTATTTAGCATTAGTCTGATAATTTTTTTCAACGTTTTATTACAAATAATTATATGCCAAATTTATTATTCCTGGTACTTATTTACTAAAGGCAAAATAAAATAAAATTATATATATATATATATATATAATCACCGCTTAAATCTTTTGGAACATTACCATTTCTTGCCCGTCGTACAAACTTGACTTGACTAGTAGTCATTGGCCATATACACAAATCTTAATGATGGCATAGACCTAAATATACTTAAAACTCCTAAGAAATATTATATTCAAGGAAAAAAACTATTTATATACTTAAACTCATAAATAATAATACAATTAACAAAAATTATATATAAACCAACGCACTGATTAACTAAAAATATTTCCAAACTTGATCAAGAAAATTAAACCTCTACTTGAAACTAGTATTAAATATATACCAATTGCTAATTGGAAGAACTGGAATTTTTTACCTGAACCATAACAGAACTAAAAGTATAATAATATACTAATTCATAATATTTTAGCATAGCTCACTTACGTTGACATTCATAACATCATCCTTGTCGTCCGCTGAGGTGGCAGCAGCCGAGGTCTCCTGATCACGATGCTCTTCCTTATTGTTACTTTCGTTTCTTGCGAAAAAGTCCATCTCGTCAAAAACCTTGCGTTTACGATGATCCGACGGTGAAGAACCCTCGTCCCCATCCTCGTTAATGCAGCTAAGGTTCACCGGGAACTGGATGGTAGAAAGTTCTAAGCCGTTGGATTGATCATTTTCCATGTTATGGTCTTGTTGTTGTTGTTGTTGTTCACTAGTCTTGAGCTGGTTTGGATGATGTAAAAAAAGAGGGATCTGATCTGAGAATTGTTCAATGAAGAGTCCACTTCCTTTGGCCATATATATGAAATAAAAAAGAGAGATAGTAATTATAATGAAACGGTGCAATGGACTCGGCAAGAAAAAGGGGTGAAGAAGACTAGGAGAAAGAAGACCAAATAACAAGTGTGTGACTCACTACTAGCTTGTGGTTTTTATGTTGGTCCAAATGAAAATATGGACACTATCTTTTATCATGTAACTAGGGAGTTAGTTGGTTGATTGTGTTTTTTCTTTGATTTGATCCCCCTTTTACTAAATTTGTGATAATTTGTGGTCATTTACCCCATATGTAAGTACTAGTCTCATCTTAGTGGTAAGAATTCACACTCTCCCTAACGAATTCGATCCTCATATATAGGGGTATTATAATTAAATTCCTTTTTTTTTTAATTATACTATAACAATAAGGTCACAAAAAAGAAGAAGTAATTATATGTGCATGCATGCCCACATAACATAATTTGCAAGCATTCTATCACTTATTTAGGTTAATTTTGTACTATGTTATTGTATATACATTATATGATTAAAAAATATAATTTGTAGTTTTTATTTAAGTTTTTTGCCTAACTAGGGCTTCAACTTGACCGATATATACCTGACTTCTGATTGATTCAATTTTCTTAAAAAAAGAAGCATTTAAAAGGTTTAATAAAGACTGAAAATTAAGACTAATTTTTCTTTTTTCTTTTAAGTCACGGTCTTGTACGTGGCTAAAGCTTGGGACTAGTGATGTTGAAATAGGAACAAAGCATAATTTATCATTTATTTGGGGTGACCATGTGGTATTTGTATTTAATATATATGTGAAGACACTGCTTTTCTTAAAATAAATTACATATTGTCTTATAAATCAAAATTTTATACTTTTCTTTTGGATTTTGTGATTTGCATGGAATCATTTCTTTAGGTTTTTGGTACTTTTTCGGATGTTTTTATCACTTTTTTCTTACATCCTGGCTAATTTCTCCAACCTTTTTTGAGTTTAAATTTTTTTGATATTCTTTTAGATTTATTAAAAAAAATCAAGCTGGTAATTTTTGGGTTTTTTAACTTTTTTCGTATTTTATTTTACACTTTTCCAGCTTCATTTTGTCTTCTTTTTTTTTATTTATGGTTTTATAATTTTATTTTTTATTAATAAAGTGATGTTTTTAATTTGAGAAACAAAATCATAAATAAAACATCGGTATAAAAAGATGTAGTATATGGGAGAACTAGTCTTAATGATGCATTATTAATTAGTGTAAAAAAATCCATGAGACCTATTAATTACAAGACTTTGACGTGGTAACTATAGAAAAAATTAACCTAGAGATAATTAAGACCTATTGGTAATTTCCCAAACGGCCAAACCTACCTCACATTTTATTATCTTAACATTAATAAGTGACTTATATAGGGGTAGAACCTGAAACTCTGAATTATAAAATTTAAAATGCGGTTTGTACTGTAATTTTCAAAACTTAGAGGACCTCACGGAAACTTAACAAAACTTTAAGGAAACTCTATTTATTTGTTTATTTTGTAAAAAGAAAACATGTAAAAGTTGCATATGATGAAATTATGCTTTTAAACACAGCTTATGTAACATTTTAAAACAAGTCTTTATTAATTATGGGACATTAATTAAGTAATTTAATTTATTATGAAATTAATAAGATAAGTCGGAGTTCAATGCATACTACCCGTAAACTTTGTTCTCGATTCTTAGTTATATCAATGTTTCTCATTTCTCACTAAAATTTACCTCATATTTCCGTTTTTTTGTATCACTTCTCGCTCTCAATCCCGATTTAGCAACTACAAGAAGTATTGTAACATCTTCCTCGGGATTTGAATTCGGTACTTCTAAACCCTCGTTATACAACTTATACAAGAAAAAAATTTATTTATCATCACTTTACTCTTTGAAAACTGTTAGTTATAAAGTGAGTGTCATAAAATTTTAACAACTAATTCTGTTGCTGAAATCTACCGACACTCAATTTACCAACTGTAACGATCCGGTCCTCTGACCAGACCGCCACCATATGCTTACTACCATCAATACTGTCCGCTTTTGCCCGATTTCGTCCTCGCTTCTCGAGCCGCACGGCTTTAAAAGGCCTTGGTTATATACCATATAGGTACTACATATATAGGCGATGTGTGATAGCTCACTTCTATTTACCACGATATTTTTCTATGAAAATCCGATTTTTTACCCTAACAGTTTTTCAAAAATAAATCGTTGTAATCGGTAAATGAACTTTTAGATGATTCTAGTTTTGGATCCTTTTATATTTTTCTAAATTTTGATGAAATTAGGCTGAAAAGGACCAAAGTTGACTATACAAGAAACTAGTTGTGCATTAATGAAACTCACGTCTCCTACCTAGCCTAAGAGTTGGGAATTCTATTCTATATATACGAGGGTCTGGTCCTATATATGGCCACGTACATTTATATAATCCTCATAATCATACTTAACCCTAATGTATACTTTTTCTTTTGCCTCCAGTTTCGTTTGCCTAACAAATTAAGTGCAACTATAATTACCCCAAAATTTTAATAATTGTATGAGATGCGTTGAGAAAGGGGAAATAATAAGGTCAAGTATTTTGACAAAATGTCATTCTTCTTCTCATCCTTTAACTAGTTTTCATTATAATCCCGGACCTCGTTTTTTATTAACTATGTTCAACATGTTTTGACCGTTAGCTTGGATAAATTCGGAAAAAAAGACGAGAATGATTCAATATGATGTTGTAAATATAGCTCGATAGTCATGTGTTCGTAATCATGACACCATGAACTAATGTTTCGTTTGTTTGTTATAATTTGAACACGCTTAAAGATTTGGAAGTATCGCATACAGCAAACAGTACTGATCGTTAGTTACGATATATTTGCAATGTCTGGTTCGAAGCGCTAAAACTGGTTGGGACGTATGGCGAGTATGTTAAATGCTTTTCCAACTAAGTTTAAGGTCGGTAGACACTAAAATGTAGAGAAATTGTTAAAACAAAAACAATTATTAAAGGGTTCTTATTTTTTTCTAATATTATTCCCTAATAAATTAGCCATGACCCAGTTGGTAAAGTTTAGTTATCAATGAAGACTTGTGATAACTGTCCCTCTCATTTTCTTCAACAGTTTGCTTGTTTTGACCGGTACATAAATATTAAATGTGTACGTTCAGAATATCAAACAAGCCTAAATATATAAACCACCGTATAAGATAATATCTTAATAGAATAATCCACTGAAGAAGACTGAGATATTTTTGGTCACGTTAAAACAAACGTTTACCAACCCATACAAAATTAGCAAACAATTACCACAAATGTTGAAAATGATGATAGCGGGACCACTTGGTTTGATTAAAAAAATATATAGGAAACAGACAATTAACTTGTTAAGATTTTAAGAAATAGAGTGGACTAAAGACCTTGAAATGGGTACAAGTTATTTTAAAACTAGTCATCTTCACAGATGTAACACCGTAACAGCTACCAGCCACAAAATAATTTTGGTATACTGTAACGATTTAGATAGGAGACTATCAAAATTAACAATTAACATACTCAACTATCATAATGTTCACAATTTAGATATCGTTGTTAAATTAGTTTGATGGAAATTAGTTTCTTTATAACTTGTATAAATCTAACTCTTAATTTTCTGAAATGTCTCATTTTAATATAAATTTAAAAATATATAATTATGTCATATATATATATATGTATATAATACACACACATATATATATATATATATATATATATATATATATATATATGTGTGTGTTATATTAATGTATGTATAATATAATGCATGTATACATATTATTGCAAATAATGTAAATTATAGATGATTTTTGTGTATAAAAAGAAATTATCAATAATTAACAAATATATTCTATTTACAAAAAATAATACATTTTTGAAAAAAATAACAATTTTATTACCGTTTTTTAATGAAAGTATTCAAATAGTGATGTGATCTCAAATAATTTTTGCTCGAATGTCATAAATATAATACTTACTTTGTTTTTGTTTTATAGAAAGTGTAAAAAAATTATAATTTTTTTATTTTAGAAAAAAAAATCAAAGAAAATCTAGTCAAATAATATGTTTTTTAAACTGAGATACTTATTATGTATGTATATGTATGTGTTTTAGTAGAAATATTATAAATTGTTATGTTTCGAAAAGACAAGATTAAATTTATACAAATTAAAAAAAATTACCAAAATGAAAAGTGAAACTAATTTTCATCCAAATAAATTAACGGTACTACCTGAATTGTGAATATTATGATAGTTCAGTACGTCAATTGTTAACTTTGATCGTCTAATATCTAAATCGTTAAAAGTAGATAGTACAATAAAATAAATGTATTTTTTTTTTCGTGAACAAATATTATTAAGCATAATTGTTCTGGATGGTGAAATTAAATTGTAAATGAGGCAGTAATGGGTATAAAACTTTGAGTGCTGCTATTACAACCTAAAAAATCTATCTAAAAATTTTACCTGATGATATGGCCGGCCTAGTCATATTCATTCAAACACTATTATAGGTCTATGTAAGTCTAAATATATGAGTAATGTGTTATAAATATGGATAACAAAAAATACAACTACAAATTAAGAAAAAATGAATAAGTGATAATTATATATTTTTTTTAAAAATGTTGTTATTGCCACCTTCAAAGTCAACCAAAAAAATGTTGCGATAATTGTATTTTAATTGTATTTTCCTAATCACACAATTCATAGGCTAAACTCATAACTTACACACTTCATAGACTAATAAAATACATATTTAACCGTCCAAATATACATAAAATTCTATAATTTGATAAATCAAAATATAAATATTCACATAATAAAAAAATACAATCTACTAAAAACCCAAATAAAAATATACTAGAACCCTATTGAGTCTAATCTAAATTTAAATATTAATTAAAAAAAATAAATATAAAAACTCAACCCACTAAAAACTCAAATAAAAATATACTAGAACCCTACTTGAGCCTACCTTAAATTTAAATATTAATTAAAAATAAAAAAAAATTGTTAAATATAAAACCCAGCCCACTAAAAAGTCAAATAAAAATATATTAGAACATAGTTGATCATACCATAAATTTAAATATTAATTAGAAAAAATGTTAAATCTACCCTTAATAACAATCAAAACCCTTGATGGATATGTCATGTAATGTGACACATCAGCGGTTTGATTTTTTGGCTAGAAAAAATATGTGAGTAAAAACATTTTCCATTTAACATAAATTGTTAAATTGTTACCATTTAACATTAACAATTAAAACTCATCATAATTGGATTTGCAATGTGTATATGCCAAATCAACGGATTGATTTTTTGTATAGATGATTTTTTAAATAGAAAAATAGGTGATTAAAATCATTTTCCTAAAACTTTTGACTCAAGCTATATATTCTTGGGGTAAAGAAGTTGCAGCAAATGGATAAAACTGCTTCTGCAGTAATGAAACACTAACATCATTATCTTCAAACTATTCAATTTTGAAACAATGAATTTTCTTTGGTTATGCGTCTAGAAACAACGTACTTTCGAAACATTCAATTTGCCGTATGCTTATGTCATTACCAATCACTTGAATTCAAATTTTTAACGGTCTACCTCTACCTCTCTTTTGATTTCCTACAGTAATATTTTCATAATGCATTCCTAGGTCTGTTTACCACAAGCTCAAACCATCTTAATCGACCCTTTCTCATGCAGTCATGCAGAATGAAGCATAACGTAAAACATACATTTATGGTGTGTTTGGAACCCGGATTATATCACGGAAAATAAAAGTAAAGTAAAAGAAAGTAAAATCAAGGAAAAATAACTTAAAATCATTTTTCGATCATGTGTCTCTAAAGTTGATAAATAAATAGAAAAAAAATAGTGTGTGCTAGTAGCACTTTTTCCATTTATTTTTATTTTGCTCTCAATTTTTTGAAGAAAGTGGTTTCCAACATTTTAT
The DNA here is from genome assembly GCA_963682055.1 of Primula veris. Classification (NCBI taxonomy): domain Eukaryota; kingdom Viridiplantae; phylum Streptophyta; class Magnoliopsida; order Ericales; family Primulaceae; genus Primula; species Primula veris. The sequence continues at coordinate 7,037,204 of OY821742.1, read as the reverse complement.
ACACACAATTTTTTATTTATTTTTTCTTTTCTACTAATTTTCTTGTGGAATCAAACACAAAAATTTATGTTCTTTCGAAAATCATTTTCATTTTCCCATAAGTTTTCCGAGTTCCAAAGATACTCTTAGCCCTTGTTTGGTTGGATGATATTAAGATGGATTGGATTTCAAATGCAGTGAGTCGCACAAATAACATGTTTGGATGGTTAAATATGGTTAGAATTATTAGTGGAACGAGATTACAAATGACACCGAAATGAAGTATTTACAATAACATGGGGTGTGGTATTAGAAGTCCCGTGACTATACTTATAGTATCGGGACTACGAATACCGCAGCGCCTTATGACTATCAGTTTTAGTAATTTTGGTTCCAGACTAAAGTACCGATCTAGACAAAAAAAAAATTCAATATATATCGGTACTCAATGGAATCGGATGAAATTTAAATTCAAGTTATCACTTTGCTCCAACACTTCATAATATACAATATAAATTTAAGCCTGCTTATTCTAAAAAGTTTTTCCCCATATCTGAATTTATTGGACTTTTGGGGATAATGTTTTTTCCAGTTAAATATACCTGCTTTTTCACTGTTGGGATTCCATTTCCTAACACAGTCCAATCTTAATCCAGTGATTAATTACATACATTGCAAAAACTTTTCAACGGCAAAACAAATCATTACACAACCAAAGACAACAACATTTCATTCAAAGTGTACATATAACATCATTGATCTTCCACTGAACTAAAAAAACGCAGTGGAACTACAAGAAAATAACAATCCCTAAGAACACTTGGATTGCTGAAAACTTGATTGACAAAAATCCTAGAAAGTGAAAGTAAAATACATATTTGATGTTATTAATAATGCAAAATACAAGCTTGTCTTTTTAGAGATACATCAAGGACCGGGTCTTACATCTTGAGAAGGGTCTGGATCATCTTTCACAGAAGGGAGTGAAAGCTCGGTTTTGAGCATGAAAGAAAGATCATGCATCTGTGAAAACAGATTTTCCATAACATCATCCGATGCAGCTACTAAGTTGGAACCACCTTCTCCTTTACCAGACATCCTATAAAATATCAAGTGCGGGTTTAGACAGGATATGCAAAATACATAATTAAAATACAGAAACTGAAAATAAGCATACAAGAAATAGAACGAATGATGAAAGTCAACTCATGTTTCATTTGATCGCACCATGTCCATATGAAAAAGAGAAAGAGAATAGAGAAAAAAAATACATTACTTCGAGGCTGTACATGACTATTTTTCTCTAAAATCAGTCACACATCAAGATCTCCCATTCCTCGCAAAGTAAAGCATACACCTTTTTTTTTTTTGGCAAGGAAAAACTAGAAATTAACGGCCTAAAAGGATAACCCTTGTGCAAAAATATCCCAGTTCATTGCTAATACGAGAGTATAGAAGATCAACGTTTAACCACAAAATGAAAACTAACATTTTTTCTTTCAACCATGACCAGTATTCTATATCCTATCACAAATGGGGCCCTTTCTTTACAAATGGGGCCCAAATGAAACAAGTTCCACTGTATCTATCAACCGAATAACCTGGGGAAGTCGATAAACCATTTTACCAACATTTTACCCATGGAACATCACTCAAAATGCATGCCATTCTGTAAATTATTTTTACTTTGTATATCTCCCCCTATTTCTGTCCAAACAAAATAAGTAAACATACGCAGAGATATCATTTTCCAAACTCCTCCAAAATCAAAAAGTACCCTAAAGTGGGTTTTTGGTAAAGTCCTAATACGGAATCGAAAAGCCAAAGGCACTTTTTCTCCATTTCCTTTTCAAAAGCAAAATACTCTTCTCCCTGAGCAAATGGAGCATAATATGAACTTATGAAGTGTGGCTAAAAAGAAGTTTTGGTTTAAAACAGCCCTTTCCATCACGAAATTGTACCATTTGATAGCCTGCTACAGCTCCAAAGAGCTACACTGCACAAGATTTTTATTAAGATGGTAACCACATTTGACAATGTTACGTAGTTTCAGCACATTAACTTGAAACTTTGACCATCAAAAAAATGAAATGAGAAAGAAGTAAAGAACTAAATGCATTCTCCTGGAAAAAGATATAAGCTAGTTATATAAAAGGATTTACTCCAGAGGCCGAAAGGACACTTCTCTCTCTCCGTTATTTCTTTCTCGTGATTTTCCCTTCGAACTAGTAGTTGAAACAAAAAATGTATAAAACTGCAATATTATAATTCTCTTGCAATATGTGAGCTTATAGAGATCGAAAATGTCCTTTCCACTGAATGTATTTTTTCTGTATCAGACAAGAAACTACATGTTTAGGATAACTAATGACACAATAATAGAATTAGTATGAAAATGTGGTCAGTTTACCATGGAAAATGATCATCATTTATGAGAATGGATGTGATACTGGTGGTGATTATATCATTAGTCAATGGATCTATCTTTTATGCATTTTTATAAGAAGTTTCCCCAAAGTATACATTTCTGCACGGTACAAAAATCAATGTCCTAAGATCTCTTCCTTAGACACGACTTGCATTTCCAAGCATCTATTATATGGCATAAGCACACCAATTTTAGGACTACAACTTGAACACTCTTTAGGTTAATGACATAGTATACCCTAAATAACATTATGCAAGGAAATGAAACATGCATCAAAACTACAAATTTATTACTGGGACAATACAACAAAAAGTTACTAAACAGACAATCATTATAGCTGTACATACCTGTTCGAGGAGGAAACTTCTGACTGTTTCTCTACCACTTCCACAGGACCATTTTTATTACTAACTAGTCCGAAAGGGACATCTGACTGCAAAAAACTCCCAAAATCCGTTCTCTGAAAGTTGTCTGATGAGCTGGGAAACGCTGTATCGATTGTCTGTTCACTAACAGCAGCAATCTCCTTAATGCTGTGAGTATTATAGCTATTAGAGGGATTTTGTACACTGGAACTTGTAAAATCATCCCAAAAGTCAGACGAGTCAACATGTAAGTTAGTTGTCTTATTGTTCGTATAGGTAATAGGAGAGGTTATAGAATTCTTATAAGGATCATGTGCATTTGAAGAACTTGTAAAATCCCAAACATCAGATGAATAATCAACTTCAGTGGCCGGTTTATTGTCAATAATGGTTACAGAACTCTTAACAGAATCATTTGCATTGGAATAACTTGTAAAACCATCCCAAACATCGGATGGCTTATCAACTCCAGTAGTTAGCTCACTCCCAGTAGAGACGATGGAACTCTTAAAAGGATCATGCGCATTTGAAGAACTAATAAAACCATCCCAAACATCAGATGAATTATCATCTGCAGCGGTTGCCTTGTTCTCCAGATTAGCAAAAGAACTTTTAGGAGGACCATGTGCATTGGAAGAACTAGTAAAATCATCCCAAACATCAGATGAATTATCATCTACTGTGGTCGCTTTCATTTCAACAAAAGCATACGAGCTACTAAAAGGATCTTGAGCATTTGAAGAACTAGTGATATTTTCCCAAACTTCAGATGACTCATTATCTCCAGTGGTTGAAATAACTCCCGTAGGAACCGAATAATTTTTAGAAGGATCACGGTCATTAGAAAAGCTTGTAAAATCATCCCAAACATCGGATGAATCATCTACAGTAGTTGGATTAATTTCACTCACATCAAGAGATCTCTTAGAAGGATCTTGTGAATTTGAAGAACTTGTAATATTAACACAAACATCAGGTGACTTGTTATCTCCATTGGTCAATCCAATCTCAGTCGAAGTCAAAATTTTTTCAGAAAGATCATGTGTATTGGAAAAACTAGTAAAATCATCCCAAACATCAGATGAATCATCATCTCCATTACTTGGGTTAATTTTAATAGCACCAAAAGATCCCTTTTCTTGTGTTTTAGAATAACTTGCTAAATTATCCCACACATCAGACGAATCAACATCTCCAGTAGGTGGATTAACTTCACTAGCACCAAAAGATCCCTTATCTTGTACTTTGGAAGAACTTGCAAAATTATCCCAAACATCAAATGAATTGACGTCTTCACCAGTTGGATTATTTTCAGTAGCAACTTTACTGTGAGTTTGCCACTGATCATCATCAGGAAACCAATTAGAATTTGCCGGAAGAGTTATGGTGCCAGCACTTACACGGTCTTTTACGTGTATAGATGTCTCAACCTGCTCAGCCATGACAGTTGATTTATTCCAAAGATCACTTTGGGTCCAGTCACTTGCAGCTGACACTGAAGGGGTCGAAACGTCTTTTGGTTCATTACTTTCTAATGGAGCTGAATATTTCAACGGCTCAGGCTGACCACCAAAATCAGCAGACTGAAAATCTGCTTCCCAACTAGAAAAATCCTTTCCTTTTTCTTCAGAAGAGTTCACTGCCTTTACAGGATTCTGAAATTTGGGAGCAACAGCTAGTTTTTTTTGTGCATCAATATCATTCGATTTCATAGTCACAGCCTCTTTGTTTGTTACTGCCTGTTCTTCTCCAATATCTGAAACCAAGTCTTTCGCATAAGTAAAAAGATTATCCAGGTCAACTACTCCCGTGTTTGTCATAGTTTTACTCTGATCCGTTGCATTTTTAGACAGGCTATTTTCCGTGATTTCTGGCTTCGTAAGCCATGGTATTTCCAAATTTAAGAGGTCAGACAAAGGGATTTTATCTTTTGGTGTATTCTGACCTCTGTTTGGAGCTTGTTCGTCAATCGATGGCTCTATGATCTCCTGTTATGACAAATAAACGAATCAGTTTTTCGATACCGTTCACATATGCAGAAAGAGTAATGAAGGATATATATAGTGCAAAAACATTCCTACTCACTCCATGCTAGTATCAAACACGGTTACAAATTATGGCCACAAGCCCACAACAAAAAGGAACAATCTAACACACATTTTTTTTCAATTGCTGTGTGCACTTAAGGGCCCCGTTGAACAGGATTCATCCACGAAAGTATTTAATGATATTATTCTAAGACTACCAAATATAGCAACACGGACACCTTTGCCTCGGGGTAACATTCTCATACACCCCTTTTTGTTGTTTAGGCTAGTGTCTACATTTTCCTTTTCTCTTGGCCAATTTATTGTACAGGATTCTAACGCTCATGCCGGTGCTTTGGTGTCATAAATCTTAATTTAAAATTAAGTTCACATAAAATACAAAAGAAAGTGGACAACTGTGTAGTATCTGTAAATATTTAAAATGTTATAGAAAATGGAAATATCAAATCAACAATTACGTCAACAAAACGTGCAGGTATTTTCGTAGTGGACTATTATTTTGAGAGTGGTGGGAGTACTATGATACTACAATCATTAAAATAGAAACCAAATTTCATAAGAAACAAAGACATGAACTACAACAAGTACATATCAATGGCATTTAGAAAAAAAAAAATAAAAAAAAAATATACAGAGATAGCAACCCACCCATACCAACTGCAGGAGCGAGTTATAACTCCATAGCGGAGTGGTGAAATTTCAACAGAAATCATTCTTTACTTAGATTGAACAAAAAAATTCAAATCCCACCCATTTCTTACTTTAAATTTTAAGAGTATTAAGTGTAAATTTGATACTCCCTCTGTCCCACATAAACCATGCGTAATTTTGACCGGCAAATACCTCATATCCAAATTGTCGAAATAAATTTTAACATTTGAACTATGTATAAATTTTGAAATTTTTCGTTTCGGCAATTTGAGTGCCTCTTTCGAACAGTCAACTTATTTGACTGTTTACGGTACAATCACCTTAACCCCCGTGGGTTAAGATTAGAAAACAGATGATTAGATAATGTTTTTCAATAACTAATTTATTTTTTTCTATTTTCAACAAATTAGAATTTGATAAATTAAAAACAAATTGTACAACACACTAAAAATCCAAATAAAAATATAGAACCCTAACGAGGCCGACCCTAAACTTAAATATTAATCAATTTTTTTTTAATCCATTTAACATTTTTTTTTAATACAAACGGGCTGTGAACCAGTCATATAGTAATTCCCGGCCGGCAATTTAGTTATACATTCAAAAGCCGGTAAAAGAAACAAGTACCGATCCATTTAATTGCAAGGAAGAAAGCAACCAACGGTACGCAAGCGTGGACGTAAACTTAATAGGATCCTCCGTCTTCGGTTGATGAGACTTTCCACAATAGATGCATAAGAGGGAGTCAGGTCCCCTAAGGAGACTGCCCGAACAGTACGGGCAGCGGTTATCATGATGAGATAAGTGTAATGTGGATATGGATTGACGAATAGAGGGCAGTTCGGGCAGGGTTTCGTTGAAAGTTGGTAACCCGGTTTGGGTTCGGAGATAGATTTGGAGACGCTCGATTAGATCTCTGCTGTTTTCTATTCCCATTCTGTTTATTTTGGGTTGTGGTATTTTGAATTGTATTTGGTTTGATATTTACTTCATATTCTCAGTTTCCCTGGCCAAAAAATACATTTTAACCCCGTTTTAAAATTTTTAATTTAGATGACGTATTATAATAAATTTTCAATTTACGTGTTACCGTTTAATAAATCATGAAATCATGTCATGTAATATTTGACAAATATTAATTTAAGAGGCTAATTTGATAATTTTACACAAAAATATGTCATCTAGAAAAACTTTTTTCCCAATTTCACATATAAAAAAAAATTTAGCATATAATCCAAAAAAAATTATGTGTGAAATTGGGAAAAACATTTTTATAGTATGACATATTTTTATGCAAAATTATCAAATTAGCCTCTCAAATTAATGTTTGTCAAATGTCACGTGACATGATTCCGTGATTTATTTAGACGGTGGTACCTAAATTGGAAAGTTATTATAGTGTGGTACCTAAATTGGAAAATTTGAAAGATGGATACCCAAATCGTTAAAAGCAGATAGTTTGGTGTACTAAACTTATAAAACCCTTTTTGGGTCTTATAATTATAAAATTATACTTTTTTGCAGGAAGATAGAAAATTATATTTTTTATAAGTAAATGTTGTTGGGTGAAAATAGTGAAAGTATCTTTTTTTTTTTGATAAAAATGTTATTTGATAAAATCTGTTAATTTTTTTAATTAAAATTAATATTTTATTCCAATAATAGAATATTAAGTAATTAATTAGTAATTAGCAAACAAGATTTTACTGAAATCTTTACTAAACAAACATTATTACGGAAATATTATAATGAGTATAGGAATGTATATGTTACAAAATAAACAACTTCGCTTACGATTTTGCCATGTTTCTACAAATTTGATCATAAATATAAAATATTTTGATTTTGAACCCTATTCTTTTACGTATTCATTACGCGTAACATTGTTATATTACTCATCAGAAAAAATTACGAAATAGTTGTAGCAACTAGATCTTATTCTGGAAAAACCGAACAGTTTTGGGAACCAAATTGAAACCGAACCGTTCGGTTCTATTTTTAAAACAAGAAAGCTAAATAGAAACCGAAATATATATTTTATGTTTAAATTCGGTTTATATTTTTTAAACTGAAAAATAATTGAACTGGAAAACCGAAACTCAAGAAAAACCCAAGTTTTCATGTAAAGTGTTTTTTTTAATTATTTATAACATATTTATTCAAAAATTCAGTTATCTTTATGTATGCATGTTCTTATTTTTAATAAATACCAAGACAAAATTACGAAATAGTAGCAAGATATAAGAACACATGAATTTGAATTGAGAAACAGCAATATAATGGTGTAGCTATAGTGTAAAAAAAACAACTTTCATTCGTAAGTAAGATGTAACTTACTTTTAATAAAAGTAAAGATTTTAGTTGTACAAGCAAACACCATTTTTACTTATTATACTTATAAGTAATATTAAGTAAAAGTATATGTTTGCCAAACAAGGCCATTATTGAAATGAATTATATTTGGCGAAATTGGTGAGTCAGCGCTTAAATTTGAGAATCGGAAGGTGACTAATTATGAAAGAGTATTGTGTATCAAACAGTCTCTTTTTTGCCATTTTATCTTGGAATCGACGGGAGATTTTGGTTCGCGCACTACGGAGATTTTGGACAAATTGTCAGTCGAGTTGGCGTCGTTTAGGAGAGTGTCACCAGCTAAACTTGTAATCTCTATTAGACATAAACTCTATTTCACTACTCAAAGTTCATGGTTCACGGTTTTCTAACGCGCTCTACCGGATTATTTAGAAGTTATATGAATTTATTTATGTGTAACTGGTTTTTTCGTTTATTTTGTTGTTTTTATATAACATTACAGATATAATGAAAATTTTAATTTTAATTATATTTGAGTCACAACCATCATCATTTAGGCAGGCATTTTCAAAAATTAAAATAAAATCATATGGAAAATGTTTTGCTGGGGTGGTTGGAGTTTTGCTGAGTGAGGGTGAATTATTGAAATAAATAATGGTTATTTGGTTAATTGATTTACAACTACTATCATGTAGTATTTAAAGTGTTTTAAAAGGCAGAAACATCAAGTGTAGCGATATTCGGTTAATTATTGTCTAATCGTTTTATTCGATCTAATTTACTACACGTTTATAGCTTACGCTCCGGATATTTTTTGTTTAGACTCATCTTGTAGAATAATGTATACGATACAAGGTGTAAATGGCAGATTATGACTAAAGCCGAAGCTCGTGTGCTTGTTCAGAAATTGTCATATACCATAATTGTAATTTTGATCGACCAATGACTTGTATCGAAATTGTCAAAATCAAAATTTAAAAAGTTAGTCATATACTTCAAATGTCAAAATTGCACGTATATGACGATTAAATAGAAACGGAATGAGTATATATGATTCAAATTTACCAATTACGGTCCATGTTCTAAGCAATTTATAGAAATTTTAGGCAGCAACAGGTCATTAAACGCCTAATTCCGGTTACCGTTATTGTTTGAGTACTCCAACTCTCCAAGCAATGAGCTTTTCCTTGTAGTTTTTAATGAAGCATAAATTTGTATTGTTGTACTTGACAACAAAACACAGTTTCCAAAGTTATAATACTTCTTTGAAATTCTTCAGCTAGCATAATCTGCCTCTCATATTTGTTTAAATTTCTCTGCAACTTTTATTTCGTTGTCCATCACTACTATCTATACTAACAAGACGAAAATCACCAGCAAGAAAAGTGCTATTGTCTATCAGAACACTAATACCATTTCAAAGAGCTTTACTACACTTGTCTAGTGAATAGGGAGGATACAAAATCTACAGAAACATATAATACATCATTTTCAGCATCGGCAAAATACAATCTGTTCTAAGTTCTAACTAGCAAAATATTCCAGTGTGACGGATATACATACATAGCCAAAGTACAAAGTCAATCAAACAATAAAAATATTTTAACAGGGCATTGAGCCTTAGTTGGTCGCAGATGAAGATGGGTTTGAGCTAGGTGGTAAGCGTATGGTGAGATCATCCAAGTCGGTGCAGCCATGGATGCTGAGGTTGTGCTCATTGGCTAAATGCAGAAGGCATATGAAACATAGATGGGGAGAAATGTCATTAAGTGCAGCAGCTGCATTGCACTCTTCTGGAAAGGTGGCCAACATGTGTTTGAAAGATGTTCCTTCGCTCTCCTCCTATGCATAGAAGAAAACAATTTAGAGAGAAGGTCCTTAGAAAAATGGTAACCGGATGAAGACACAAATTTTGTCAAAAACGAATAGAAAAATCAAGCAAGTAAAGAACAGAAGATCCAATCTTGCCTCCTTAGAAGACATTTGAGAAGATTCTTGTAAGTGGTCCCATAAAGTTTCTTTCAGTGTTTGAACGTCAACTTGCTTAGAAGTTCTATCATACTTGACTTCGATCTTGTTTACCTGTTCAAGTCAAGGAAGTAGTGTCAAAAATAAATGCATAAACTGCAAAATATGCAAGTCTATTCTTCAGATGGGTAGAACACAATTTTCTTTTGCTGTAATCAACTACTAGAACAAACTAGAGTAACTAAGAAACAGATCCACTGAAATTATAAACATGTTGTATGGAAATGAAGCGTTAAAAAAAAGTTGTGAAGCTGTAACCGGTAAAGCAACAAAATTTATGAAACATATGTTCACCTCAATATGCAAATTTCAAATAAATGAAAAGGACATGCCTTGTATCTACTGAACTATGATATCATCATTTCATAATATAAGCTCTCTCTTAAATGTAAACCTGTCGAGGCTGAGATACAAGTATGTTCGAGTCCTCCACATCACTATGAGCATCTCCTTCATCATATTGGCCATCAAACATGTTGTCATCCTCCCATGATGGCAATGGTCCGTTATCATCTTTATCTTCACTCCATTTCTCTAGATAAAAATCAAATCCAGAGATCCAAAAGTTATACACAGATTCATAAAACTATCTGAAGCACAGAACAACATCATAATGACTATTAATATAGCATATATGTTTTAGAGACATCAAATATGACAAACACCTAATTGAACAAAATTTCTACTTTCTATAGATTGACCAATTGGTCATAAACAACCAGTCGTGGTTCTCCCTCTACCCATGAAACTTGGTTCACATTTCTAACAAAAACTGAGGCTATGTTTGGCATCAGATTTTCTGGTCAAGATCAGCTTTGAAATCTGTTTCAAAAATCTAGATTTTTTAATTTTTTTAGCTTAAAATTTTGCTTTTTCAATGCTAAACAAATATATATGTCCGTCCGCTCACCCACAAATTTTTAAAACCAAAAATCCAAAAACCAGCTAAAAAAACTCTGTTGCCAAGCGGACCTTGAACGTTTCTACTCTTTTTTTTTGCTTATCAAATAAACTTCAACCCTCTTTTCTTATGTGCACAGGGTGCCCTGAAGTTGAAGTGAGAAACTTGCTACTAAAAAAGAGTGGATATGTAATTATAAATGAATAAGATGGGGAGACAGAGATGGTGACCAAAAAGTTGGAAGTGTAAAAATGTAACAGAAATTAGAATACTAGTTGCTGGAACATAGGATACAGTGTAAACTATAAACCAATATTACAAAAATGTCAACTAGAAATGCAATATAATAACGAGAAAAAGTGCTACCCGATGGCTTCCGTCTTCTCCTCCCAAGGCACTACAAAAGGAAAACAAATACCAAAAATATTAAAATAGAGAAAGAAGAGCAATTGAAAGAGTTAGGAAAATATGCATAGTACCAAGTCATGTAATTAAGTTTATGCGGTGAAATTGTTACCATGACATTAGGTAGAAGAAATAACTTGACAAGATCTTCTGGCTGATAGTGGCAGTCTTCAGGAAGGATGTTGTTACAAGGGGTTCTATTCATTGGCAACAATAATGAATTAGGATTCTTAGGAGGAGCAAAAACATCTAAGATCTCATCATTTTCCAAGGCTTTCGCGAAATCAATATCCGCTTCCGCTTGCCTTTTGTTCCTTGCTTTCACAATTTTTGGAGGTGATCCGTTCTCTTTTCTAGTCTCATTTGTACCTAAAAAACAGACCATATGTTACATAAAAAAACAGTAAAGTTACAGATCGAGGTTATGCCAGCGCTGTACCCACTTTTAGCTTTTTGGTATTTCCAATGATCAGGCCCTGCCCATGCGTTTTGTTTTGACTTGAACCCTAAACTTAAAAACAGATACTCATCAACATTCTCAGCTCCATCATCCATCTCGGGATCATGTAAACCCGTCATATCGTATTCCTGAAAACATAAATCCACTAATATCAAGAAAGAATTACCATGGTAGAATTCCATATCAAAAAATCAAAACAAATATCAAAAACAAACTTGACTGGAATCACTGGAAACTCAATATTTTTCAAGTTATATCACTTCTCACATGTGGTTTTAAACATTACATGCATAATGCCATAGGCAAACCAAAGCCTTCTATATATCTATCATACTACGGCCTACTTTGAAATGCTTTTGTGAAGAAAACTTCAGTAATGAGTTAAAGCTACAGTACTTGTAATCAAAATCATCAACTAAAGTTAGAAAATTATATTGAAGATCCAGAAAACCTCGGACATACGTTTAAAAATTATCTAAAGCTTTCTAGATAAACGACACTACAAATTCTTTCAGACTTGTTAGAACGATTAAAAGCAATTTTTCCTGACAATATTCAACACACCTCTTGATGACTGTGAAAAAGAGGGTCACCGTTATTGTGAGTTTCTTCACCAATCATGCTTGCCTGGTCGTCAGGATCAAAGCCCCAGTTCCCACAATCTTCAAAGACATTTCCATTTAACTCAACGTCATTGCTCGTATGTTCTTCATGGATTTGATCTTCCAATGTTTGAGCACAAGGAAAAGGATTTGATGGTCTTCGACTGCTTTCATCAAATAGATTGACTATATCCTTGAGCGTTGGGGAAATTTCATCCGTTTTATTCATGTTGAAAACCATTTGATCAATATACTCTGAAACAGAACCAAGAACATCTATCAAAAGCTTTAAATTCACTGATGTTTTAAAACGTGATACTGTAGGTAAAGAGCTTTCGTAATAATTCACTAAAGAGTAAGCATCGATCAGTAACGATTGAGCTTTGCATTAAAACTACTTTTATATCCAATAAAATTACTATAGAACTAAAACGATATTGCGTAATTCATGTTCATTACGTTCAAAACTCAAAAATAATAAAACGCAAAACTTAATAAAAATACAAGAATATAATGTATCCAAGGTCAAAATTTTGAAATTAAATAAGAAAAACAATTAATAGTAATCATAGAATAATTTTACAAAGTATGTTTTGGTGATTTACAAAGAATAGTTTAAAGCTAACATTTTCCAGCAAGAAACAAAAAACAAAGCTGATTTTTTACATTTTGGATCCCAAAAGGCACGCATCAATGCGTAAAACCGTAAGCTTTACGATTTCAAAACTTTGAGCTTTTCAACAAAGGGTAAAAGAAAACTTGTCTCTACAATTAAAAGCAAGCTTTTAGGTGCTGCAAATCGAATTCTTTAAAACAAAGACTTTCAGACACACGCCCAACATGATACTACATGGAGTATAAAAAACAACGGACCTTTAGCAAAAGATAGATCAATCATCTCTGATTTCTCATGGTTAACACAAAACGTAGACCTCCCTGGAACTTCGAACGAATCAAAAAGAACCCGACATCCACCATACACACCAAGGTTATTCAGCAATAAGCCTTTGGCCCCTCCTTCATCAAACTGTGCAGATGTCTGGTGATAGAGAGGATCTACTGCAAATGCAGCTGGAAAATTGAAAGTAGTAAAAATGTCTCATTACCTACCCTTTTGATTAAATCAAGTTCAGGTTATAAATAGAACAAAATGAGCAGTTACCATCAAACTTCTTAACATTAAGGGCCTCAAATGATGACTCCAATGTGGACAGAGGTGAAACCTAGAAAACTTTATCTTTCAGTTCAAGTAAAATATTTAACAATTCAATAATTAAGACGTTACAATTTCAAATCTACCAACCTTCTTCTCTTGATCCTTTTTGGACATGCCTTCATCCTGCCCACTGTTTGTATTGGTATCCGTTGCATTATCTGCTACTATTAACATCAAGAAGGTAACTAATTGAGATGGATTAACGTTCTAACATACAGTAAAAAAAAAATAAGCAACCCGCAATTAAAAGAATATGTTATATGCTTTACCTCAAAAAAAGAAACAAGAGGGTTATAAAGACGAACCAATGCTAAAACAATGACAAATGAAAAATGTGTTTCAAATAGGAGAGGAGGAAGTATTACCAGTTAGTATACCACAAATTCTAATATAAATATTGGATTCATAGTAGGTAATGTACAAAAGGCAAGGGCACACTATACATTCTGATATAGGCCTATGGTGACTATCATAAAATGGACATGTTTGACTACTTCAAACTTTTCCATTCAATGTATTTTTTATACCTTTCCAGAATAGGATAATCAATATTTTTGCCTAAAACCACTTCTACGTTCTTCGCATTTATATCAATACGGAAAAAAATGTGCATATAATTTCACAACCATTTTTTACATTTTCTCATAAACACCTCTCAGAACATGAATTTAGAAATACTCTTTTCTAACAGAAGATGGCGTATATTGCCACGAAGATACAACACATCGACCATTGTATTCCCAATGTAGGACCAAGAACTATGCGTTCATCTTTGTAAACCATTGCAATATAAACATTTAACGTATCCTCCAAAAGTTTCATTTATAAATCCAGAATATGTTACATTTCTATATTATAAAAAAGCATAGAAGTATCAAAAGTTTAAAAAAAGAAAGAGGCTCTCATCAGACACGTCTCTCCCGAAACTAGAATAATTTAGTTTAAATGTAGGCCAACTCCATGGGACATGAACTGTTAATGTATGTCTTTTCCTCTTATTTGTTTTTCTTATTTATAGAAAAGTGGAGTACAACTTAGGTCACTTCATTTCTGCATCACTTAAATTACCATTCCATTCACAGTGATTCACATCTCAATGATAGTAATAATTGTAAATTTTGTTCTAGTAGAGCTTAAAAATATAAAATGCTGCATGAAAAAGTAAAAGGTTCTTGTAGACACCATACACCGAAAATGTGTAGAACATAAATAGAAGTGCCTAAAAAAATAAAATTGTTACAGGGAAGAAACTAACTATTTTCGGCTTCTTGCCCCACCCTATTAAAGCCTCCAAGGACTTTGTATGCCTCTGAGTGCACTGAATCCACTCTCATCGAGTAAATTTTTACTCCGGCTTCCAACGTGCAACTAGCCTATGAGAAAAAGACACGAAATCATATGAAAGGATTAACAAACTGTGGAATTGAGTTGTCAAACGAAAGCGATTTTCTAACTTTAACTTCCATTAGTGACATCTGGCTTGGGACTACTGATGTTGTATTAAAGAATTAATATCAAATAGGTTCAAAGGATCAAAACCAAGCTATAAACAACGAGGCTCGAAAAATATTTTAAAAAATAGAAGTACACGTACAACAAAAAGTAAGGGAAAACCCGGTGCTAAAGCTCCCGCTATGTGCGGGGTCCATGGAGGGGTCAGGCCACTTTAGGCCTAATGTAGACAGCCTTCCCTTGCATTTCTGCAAGAGACTACTTCCACGACTCGACCCCGTGACCCAACTTGACCGTTGCACCAAGGGTGGTCGCCCTCTTAAAAGAATAGCTAATTCATAGTCATGTAACTATAGAAAGGTAAATATTATTTATATAATCACGTTTATACAAAAAAAAAAAAACTGATGCAATGATATTGCAGACAATAATTTATCATCCAGATTTCAGTGGGGACTGAATCCTGGACATGCTGATTAATCTAAACTAGCACAGTTAATTCATTCTAATAAAAAAAACTAAAACAAAAAAACCAGGTATGTTCATGGAAATACTTAAACCTTAAAGAAAATCAGTCAATATCAGTGCATTAACAAATCAGGAACCTACCTTTTGGAAATTTGTCTCTTCATCATTTTCCTCTTCCACTTTGATGATGTCGTGAAGGTGATCGATCAAGCTCAAGTCCCACGTATTCTTTTGGTTGATTTTCTGCATGAACCTAGTGTGATTCAAAAAGATGCATTTTCCAGAGTAACTTATTTCTAAAGCTGCAATTTTCCACAAGATGTAAGGAAATTTGGAACTAATATCAAAATTTCTGTTAAGTTTAGTTTCTATTCTACTTCCTTATACTTTTTGACTGATAGCAAATTAGCAATGATATCTTTGACCAACTCCGATTTTCATGTCAACTAAATATTATTTATAAAAAAAACTAATTAAGCAGAAAAAACAAAACCAAGGAGAAAATGGAGCTAAAGAAACGTTTTCGTTAGCGAGATCTGTTCCTTATTAAGGCACGGAGTACCAGGTGGTTTGAGGTTATCTTCTTGGACCCCGAGGCAAGGTGGGGTTCATGAGGAATTCAAGGAGCCGAGAGAGGGCTCAAAAGGTCTGCCATTGGTTGGATCTGGTTTTGAGGGTTTTGGAGTTTTATTAATTGTTCGGTTATATTATATTTTTCAGCTATTTGATGTGTCCGTCATTCACAAAAGCATCAACAGACTATTCTGTATCTCTGTTATCACAACAACAAAAGGACTATTATGTATCTCTGTCCAGTAAGGCTGTAAAAACAACGAAAGGACTATAGAAGTCGGGTCGGGGATCGTGGGCATGGCCTGTTGGTTGGGCTCAGTGGGTCCGCCATTGGTGTTAGAGAGAGAGACTATTTACTACGGTTGAATTGATAACTCTGTTTTACTACATTTTTCAACTACTAATAATACCAGTGTCAAATCCGTGAAATGAATACACTTTGATATACAAAAGGTACATTAAATTACTTAGCAACGAAAGAACTGTAGAAGTCGGGTCGGGGATCGTGGGCGTGGCCTGTTGGTTGGGCTCAGTGGGTCCGCCATTGGTGTTAGAGAGAGAGAGAGAGAGAGACTATTTACTACAGTTGAATTGATAACTCTGTTTTACTACATTTTTCAACTACTAATAATACCAGTGTCAAATAAGCGAAATGAGTACACTTTGATATACAAAAGGTACATTAAATTACTCAGCAACTAAAAAGCCCTAATTTAGAGGAAACAAAATAACAACAAAAACGCAATTAGCCCAAAATAAGGGAGAAAAAACACCCTAATTTAGACACTTTAGTAGGAAAAACCCTAATTTAGCGGACAAAAGAACAACAAATATGCAATTAGTCAAAATTAAGGAAAAAAACTCCCTAATTTTAGACATTTAAGTAGAAAAAGCCCTAATTTAGACACTTTAGTAGAAAAAATCCCTAATCTAGACATCCTGAGAAACTTAATAAGAAAAAGCTCTAATTGAGAAACTTCAGTTAAAAGCCTCAATTCAGACACTTTAATAAAAAGAGCCCCAATCTAACAATAAATGAAAAATTAAAGGACCAAAAAGAAAATAGGAACTGACGTTTTCACTAGCGAGTTTGATACAGTTACGAAACAGATTTAGACAATTTTGTAGAAATAAAAACCCTAATTTATAGAACAAAAACGCAATTAGCCCAAATAAAGGAAAAAACGCAGTAATTTAGACGCTTTCAGTACACATTGGTAGAGAAAACCCTTAATTTAGACACCCTAATTGAGACACGTAATAAGAAAAGGCTCTAATTGAGACACTTCATTAAAATAAAAACAAAACCAGAAAAAAAGGAATAATAAACTGACATTTTCGCTAGCGAGTTTGATACAGTTACGAAAGAGATCAAGGATCTGGTTCTTATCCAAACACGGCGTTCCAGGTGGTACCTCCGAATGCGCAGCAGCAGCAGCGGCAGCCTTTCTACGTATGGCGTTGGCACGTGCGGCGCGAGCCTGGGCGCGTTCAAGGTCGTCGTTGTTTGAACCTAGCGGAAACGTTGGGCTCGTTGGGGATTGTAGGAGTCGGGTCGGGGGTCGTGGACGTGGCATGTTTGTTGGGCTTAAAGGGTCCGCCATTGGTTTTAGAGAGAGAAAGATAGAGAGGGAAATTGGGTTTTGGGGATTTTTAATTTTTGATTTTGTGTTTCCCTCTCTTTTGGTTTCTAATTTCTACTAGTACAACGGCAAATAACACAATTGGAATTAGCATTGAGTTTAATTTCGGTTCGGTTCGGTTTTTAGCAAAACCGAAATCGAGCATATTTTTCGATTCGTTTTTTTTTCGGTTTCAGTCTTTTTCTTTTTTGGACCGAATCGGACCGGTTTTTTCGGTTATTTTTCGGTTTTATTAAAAAACCGAAATCGACCAGAATTTTTTTTGGTTTTTCAGTTTCGGTCTTTTTTGGTTCGGTTATCGGTTCGGTTCAGTTTTTTCGGTTTTTCGGCCAGCCCTAATTTGAATAGGTTGTTCAACATTTTAACTAGGTCGAAAAAATTTAAAAATTTCGTCTCGACAGGTCAAAATTGTACGTGGTTTCGTATTTGACTTGTAATGTAGGACGGAGGGAGGGTTGTTTTAGCACGGTCATTGTTCGAAAATGCGAGGCTAGACATAAATTGGGCTAAGCCTAGAAGTCTGACATAATATATGAGATTAAGCAGAATTATACGGGATTATGCGTTAGGCGATCAATTTTCGTTTATAATCCGTCTTGCGTTATTTTAGAACATGAAGTAGGATTATTAAAGTTTTTAGTGTCCTTTTGTTCAATGATTTACAGTTATAATATGATTTATTTCCCTTAAAAAATATTATTAGCAGATTATGCGTAGTTTTTTGATAATATTTGGCTAGTATAAACTAAAATATTAATATTAGTCTTGAAAATTTAATATTGTTTTAAATATATTTTATAGAATTATTATTAAAGTTAAAAAGAAGAATATTTTAAAGAATGTACCTTTTAGTGTCGCATACATTACAATTTTTTAGATTTTGTGTAATATCAAATGTCGGGCTGTAAGTAAATAAAATTGTCGTGTTTGATAATAAAAATGAGTAATTTTGTACTTTGAATTTGACAATATTATCTAATTAAAAGGATTGATTAGTTGTATTTTTAATAAATAAGTTGGGCAAATTATAAGATTCCCTGCTTTATACCCCCACATTGTAGGATTTCTCAATGAGCGGAGAATGCTAAAGTACCAATGTACTTGCTCGGCTGCGGAACCTCGTTCATGTTAAAAAGAGTTTCTTGAATGCTATAGTTATGAAATCTGATTGATATATTTTTTTATGTACAACCAAACAACTTGGAAGGGAGACAAAATATAAAGCACGCTACTTTCTATCCATCGCAAGATTCTTCGGTGGAATCCAGTCCGTTAATGATTGTCTTAGATCGGCGGAATTAGATTTCAGATGGGTTGGACATGAACAACAAAATAGTAGAAAGTATGAAAATAAATAATTAATCTTAAGTAAACACGTAACACAAACCTTATTTCAATTTCAACAACAAAGCATCCACATAAATCATCAAATCCGATATGAACTCATTTTACAGAAAGCTATAGCTGCTGACCTGAATAAATACCAAGGTGAAACACTTTACAGACTGATGACTGTTGATCTGGACGTCTCTCATGAAACACAAGTGAAATGACGACTGATAACTCCAAACACGAATACAAATAATCTCGAGGTTCAACAGGCTTGCAATAAAGAAAGGAGAAAAGGGACACAAATTTAATTTTGTTGATGAACAGCAATGCGGTGAATGTCCATCTCCTTGAGCATAACAGATCGGCCACACGAATCACAAGGGGCGGTTCGAGACCCACATAGGCTTTCGTGCTCTGAAAGTCCTTTCAGTCGATCACGCATATTTGTAGCATCAGTTCCAGCTTGGACCATGTCTCCACAGAACCTACACATAACTAACCGCAAAGGGCAGTCTGAATCTTGGTGTTGCACCTGTTAAGATGACAGGAAAAGAAGAAAAAACTCACCACCAAGTAATAGATGAAAAGGCAAACCAAATATACACTCCAATGAATCATGGATGACAGGTTAGAAAGTATTCACGTGCGAGACATCAAGAATTTCCATTTTTTTAGCTTTTACAAACTACTTTATGTGCTTCTCATAAGCAACCTTTGCATATTATCTTTGGAACTCGTTCTAGGATGTACAAATTAGAACCAGAAACCCTTATTATACATCATATGATGTCCTTTGAGACTTAATTGTTCAAAGTATGGAAACCAAGAAGCCAGAAATAGGCCTTTTTACAAGGGGAACAGTATGTGAAAATATTCTTTATAATCAGTTTGGAAGGCTAATAGGAGCATCTTTCTAATGTAAGCAAAAAAATATTACGAGTACATGCATCCAAAAACAGATTTAAAAGGAAAATTTTCTTTTCACACCAGGGGCTCTTCAGAAGCAAAGTTCCCTCGGCTACCCAAAACTAACAATCTAAATTGACCAGTAAAAATCAGACCTCAAACTATACAGAGAAATGATTACAAACTTCAATGGCCAAATGTACAATTCTTACCATTTGTTCCTTCTCAAGGACAACTCCACAGGGGCAGTTAAGTGGCTCATGAAAAACCTTAATATGCTTTTCAATCTCTCCTTGCTGAAAAGCGAGCCCACATTTGTCACAGTGAATATGATTTTTAACATCTTCAACCCTAAGGACAACCCCACAACCAATATGCTTGCAAACAACATTATGTCTGCTACAATATGCCTCATGTAATCCTATAGTCCTTTCAGGTATATATCGCTTGCAATTTCTACACTCTACAGTATCAACCTCCATTGCCGACGAGGAAGACACAGCTTGTTGACCCACCTTCTCCTCACGGACATCTTTAATAGATACTGTTATCGAGTAATCTGTTGTTCCCTTGAACCCATATATACCAATGCTATAAGTACCTGTGCCGAAATTCTGGTCCTTGGAGCTTAGGATCAAAGTCTTTGAACCAACATCATGAGAAGACCAACCATGCTGATGTTGTGTCGGGAACAATAGAGGATGCCTTGCAATATATAGATCAGTGTCACTGTCCAATGTACTCGATTCTAACTTTACCTCAACTCTTGTGTTCCCGGAAGAGATTATTTTCCAATTATCTTCGTCGACGTAAAACTTGTAATACATATAGCTACCTTGTTCCACAACTCCTGATTCTGATGTTCCTAATTTAAGAGGTTTCAAAACATGTTGGTTTGAGGTCTCTGAAACAGAATCAGCTCCTTCAATATCGACCTCAATATCTGTCTCTAACACAGATACACTTGATGATGGTTTTAATTCGAGTACACGTAAATGGTATGTGAGCGCACCGTGGTTTACTACAAGCATATCGTTTTCGGAAAGAGTCGCGTGTTGGCGAAGGCTTGTTTCGAGCACAGCCTTGTGGTTCGGTATATCCGAAAAGCCGAATTCATCAGCTTTAAGTTTTGCGTAAGTTCCTTTTGGTAGCCACACATAACGAACTTCAATCAACGTTGATAATGGAGTGTTTAGAGGGAATAGGTTATTCCACACATGAGGCGGAAGCTCAACAGAACCTTCTTCCGCAGTAAATTCCATGACACCAGCATGTGTCCCGCCGTGATTATTTTGTTTTCCTTTACCGTCGTTGACGTCTGAATTAACCTCTTGTCCGATTAGAGATAAACGGAAATGAAGAGGTCCTTTGTCAAAAGCACCCTGTTCCGACAATTCTTTAAAGCAGGATGGAGGTAATTTAATTTTATCACCACTTCCTTGGTAAGGGGAAGCTTCCAGGAGACGATCAAACATAATCCCTCTGCCAGCAAGTAGATTTTCCTCCTTTTCCTGGTCGGCCTGAAAGGAAAAGGTTATAAATGTTTAGACAAAGAACTTTTGAAGTGTGCTATAAATATGGTTTGTTCCAAAGGAAAGCAAAAGCATTTCAAAGAGCCACCAAAGTCCAACTGAGTAATCTTATGAATGGAAAGGCGATCCGTTTTTCAAAGAGTAGAGATATAACCAGATACCTGTCTCTAAGCTCAAAAAAGATCTCAAAGCAAGGAAAAACGGGTGATACAATCCTTGAAAAAGAGAATTTAACTTATTTCATCAAAACAATTGAGAAGAAGTTCCAGCCAAAAAATTATTGAACCCAGATTAGACTCATTACGAATTGCCAAGCTTAGTTCTGACTACAACCCATATGCTAGTCTAACCCCAAGTTTTAAGTTTTATCTAGGTTCGTAGGATTAGAAACTCATCGGACATTCCTTTACAGAGATATAACATGTCGTTTGGACATTAATTTAACCAGTTTTTTAACATGGAAAAACTAAATCAATTGATTATAAAGGATGATTTGTTTTGAGAAAGTTAAAAGACAAAAAAAAAAATCAAATCGAACCAATCTTTGGCAGTATTTTTGGGGATCGATTTGAAGTTCAACAGAACAACAGTGCCAACAACTTAAAATGATCA
Organism: Primula veris; assembly: GCA_963682055.1. Classification (NCBI taxonomy): domain Eukaryota; kingdom Viridiplantae; phylum Streptophyta; class Magnoliopsida; order Ericales; family Primulaceae; genus Primula; species Primula veris. The sequence continues at coordinate 7,015,290 of OY821742.1, read as the reverse complement.
AAAGATTCCAGATTTAATTAAACCAATTTCATGTGAACTGTTGAAAGAAAGTTTCAAACATGCGCAAATATAGCTCCAAAACAAATCAAGTTAAATGTAATGATTCAAAACCACAACCAAATAATCATACAGAATGGAATTACAACCATCTTTATTAAAAATACAAACAAATGCGTTGAGATCAATTACTTGTTCTGGGTAAGAAATTTAATAAACCATTATACTATTACTAAAATTAGAAGAAATTACAATCCGCTTCTAGATACAAACGAGTTAATAGACCCCTTTTACCATATTCATGTACCCTTACCTTCTAGTACTTCATAGACCCCTTTTTAGCCAGCTACAATTTGAGTTTTCGACAGATGAAAGAGTTTGGGAGTTAAGAAACATTATATATATACGTAACAAGTGTAAATCCTTTTGACAAATCTTATCCAAATGTAATCAGGAAGCCTAAAACTTACAGCAATTGATTCAAGATCAAACTAGTTTACGGCACATGATCATAGCAGATTAACATATTCATTTCATAACAAGATTATAAATCGTTAAACACGACAGGTTTTAGCCCAAAATCGAAAGTTATGGCCTTTTCAGGAATTCACCAAAAAAATCCAACCAGCAGTAACTAAGCTTTAAATAATCAATAACAAATTATGTGACTAACTTTTTAAATTTTCCATTTCGGCAAACCAGATACGAGCTTATAGAGTGTTTTTGGTATAAAATAAAAAATGTATCTTTTTTCATACCGAGAATTGTTCTATTTAATGATTGTACGTAAAATTTGTGAAAATTAGCAACTTAATGATCCGAAACAGATTTTGAAGTTTTGAAAATCGAAAACAGACCCTATTTTGATATAATTCTTATTCTTCCAGAAATCTGCAAGTACAATCAGAGGAAATTCAACAGATTATCACCACTGATTAACAAAACCCTAATTTAAAAAAACTTAATACAATATATTCCTAGGAAAAAGACCCACAAAGCAAAAAACTCAAGTCTGAGGCAATTAAACAGAATAAATACTAAGAATCAAATCTCATAAAAAAAGATTCAAAAAACAAAATAACAAAAACTAATAAAAAAGCAATAAATAGAAAACCTTGAGTTGGGCTTGGGCGGCATCGATCCTACGTGTCCTCTGAGCAGCTTCGATAGCTTCGCGTAAACGAGACGCTTCTTCCTTAGCTCTGTTCTCTCTCTCTACCTTTATTCTAGCCTTCTCTTTCCTCTCCTTTTGCTCTCTCTCTAGCTTCTCTCTTGCCCTTCGTAGCTCAAAATTCATATTATTTTTGTATTACTATTATTTGGAAATTGTTGGGTGGATTGTATATATATATATATATATATGTATATATATATAAATGGTTGAAGAAGTGAAATTGTCCTTTTGTTGTTGGGATTTGGAAACATCTACTGACTTGGGGAAGAAGATGCCTGGTAACTTATAAAATCAAACCTAAAAATACGAAACTTACGGGAAAAAAAAAAAAAAACGTGAAATAAACCTAAAAGTCCGAAAAAGACGAATATAAAACCGAAAAAACTGGACAGAAACAAACCGGTTCGGTTCGGTTCAAAAAATAAAAATACCGAAAACTGAACCGAAAAATCTGATCGGTTTCGGTTTTACCAAAAACCAAACTAGACCGAACCCGGCCCTACTTATAACTAAGGGAAAATGCAAATAAGCCACTTAAATTATAGGTTATTTACAATAACTTTTGCAATTATTGCCTCATTGCAGTTTTAAGTCTCGAATTGTAGTTGCTATTGTTTCAATCATTTTATTTTTATTTTTTTTGGGAGGGGGTTGAGTTTCATGTATTTTTATTTTATTATTAATAAAAATTTACGGTTTCTCCACTAGTTATATTAAAAAAAAACTTTTGCAATTATACCCTTAGTGCATTTTGAAATTTGTAATGATTTGTTATTTTTACATGATTCTTTGTTGGATATATGTAGTAATTCAATTTGCATCATGTAATATAGTGGTTATCTTATAAAGGTCATACAAAGTGGTTTTACATAAAGATTGTTTTTTTCATTCTACAAAAAAAAACATATGGGATGCATTGATATGAAAAATGAAAAATTTTAACCAAAAATTACTGTAGATCAGGAAGTTAGATCTCATTTAAAAGATGGCCTTCGGGGTTAATTGCAAAAATTAGATAGTTTATCCTTTATAATGGGTGAATTGCCAAAATTTTAAAGAGTCTAGCGTTTATTTGTAAATAAACCATAGTATAAGGGGTTATTTGCATTTTACCCTTATAAGTACTTCATGTTTGTGTTTTGTGTTAATGAACCTCGTAGTTCTGATAAATAGTCATTTCAGTCCATATCGTTTTGATTGATTTGTATTTCCACTTACAAGTCCCACCATTACCGTTCCCAAATTGCGGGAGGGGCGCGGAGCTAAGTGGCGATCATCGTCGCCACCGAAACCTCCATAAATGTGAATCTTTTTATCTTATGTCATTCATTTTAACTAGACAACTTCTAAATTGAAATAATAAATGACCTGACACAAATGATATCTCCTTTTCAAATGGAGATTTTAATTTAGAATCTATAGTCAAAAATGAGATTTCACATTGATAAATGTGCAAATCAAATTCTAATTATTTCTTTACTTCTCCGTAAACTTCACTCAAAATTGGAGTTGAAAGAGCTCCTATTTGTTCTCAATCAACAAAATTTTGATAGTAATTGATTTTTTTTTTTATCTACGATGTTAAGATTTAGCATGAAAACATAAATAAATAAATATATATATATATATATATATATATATATATAATGTTTTCAATGCCTTAAAATTATTTTATAGTTTCTACCATGATTTTAATATGTTTGGTTCAAATTTTGTTTTATGTTTGCATATAGAAAGACCGTATAGGTGATATATATTTGAAGAACGAAAAAATAAATATTTGAAGTAATGTTATTTTTTCTACTTTACAATTTTGATAAAGTTACAATGAAAAATGATTTATTTTAGCAAAACAAAAAATTACGTTACAAAAGTACTAGGAATATAAATATGTTCGAAATAATAATGCACTGGTATAATTTTTTTGACTAAATAAAACTATTTTTTGTTGTGTAATTGCTTAAGCAGACGTTCATGGATAAGCACAGAGATCTAGCACTTGGTCCTATTGTTGATTCGGTATTATACGAGCAATATCGACATATTTTCCGTAGTATTTGGGACAATAATTTTAATTTTAAATTGTATATTAGAAATGCTAATCATTGTGGCAACAAATTAAATTTGTGGGTTTTACGTTATCTAAAAATGGCTTGTTTGTACGTGTTATACCGGCTACATTAGCAACGCGTAAATAATTCTTAAATAGTTGCCATGGTTGAAACTTGAAAAATGGAGAGCGGATTGGTTATGTGAATGATTATTACCATCATAAAACGATATTTGAAATACGTAAAAGGGTTGCGGTTTCAAAAGTGAAATCTCCCTTTTGGAGTTGAGATTTTCAATTTGAAATCTCACTTTGGAAATGATATATTATCTGTAGTAGGAGATATTATCTGTGTCGGGTCGTTTACTATCTCCGTTTAGAAGTTGTCTTTTAACTATGATTTAGTGAAAGTAGCGATTTGACTCCTCTCATAATATTTCTTTTTCACTTGACATTATTTTGTGTAAATTCAGCACCTTCCCAGTTTTTAGCTTCGCGTTTGTCTTATACCTGACAACGGTATTCCCAGTTTTTAGCTTCGTGTTTGTCTTATACCTGACAACGGTATTCCCAGTTTTTTACGGTATACCGTAGGTGGTCGTTTTTTCTTTCCATTAGTAATAAACACTAGCACTCAGTATGAATTAATAAGAGACAAGATAATAAATCCTAAGATCCTTTCATCAAATATCTAGTTACTAAAATTATGTGTCGAAATTACAAAATAATCGGGTTCAACTTTTCATTGCAAAGGAAGGGCAGATCTTGTTTCGTTGCAATTACAAATGCCGGTTTTCGCTTATAAGTTATACCAGCATTTTGTTGGTAGGCTTAAAAGCCAATTTCTCTTAACTCTTTCGCCTCAAAAGCTACAAGCTATTCTGCTTAAAATCTGCAGCTTAGCAAGCCATAAACCTCAAGATTTACTTCTCTTACTTAATAAACATACTCGAAACAATGAAACTAACTATACAGTATACACACACAAAAAGAACACAGATTTACAAATAATTTTGTGTATATATCATTAGAGCCAGCTCGGTGAATTTAGATCCGATCACATTAAAACCTACCTTCCGGACATGAGATTAACAAGAGCTTGGTTCTTATAAAATGAATCGACATCCCAATCCTCTGTGGACGATGTAAGTGTCATTAAAGCCACAACAATCGATCTCATGCTTGGTCGCAACTGAGGATTCTCTTGCGTACACGCTTTAGCAAGCTGAGCCATCTGCATTATACAGTTTTATAAACATAGGTTCATGATGATGTGGAGTGTTGAACCAGAGGAGATCGGAATTTTATTTTGTTGGGAAAAAATGGCGTGCCAACGGTGTAACTCACATGTGAGATTTAATCCTGTTTGGCTACAGAACTACTTATGTAGGTTTTTTTAACTTTTCATTTTTCAAAGCACATGGACAATAGGAACTTTTAATCCAAACATTTCGCATAGAAGTAATTGTGCCCAGAAATGGATGAATTTGTTCAAAACATAATTGTATAAAAGTTTTCACTTTGTTCACATGCGCCTTCTGATTTTTTCCACAAATTCTCAAACTTAGTGGAGATGAGTCGGCCATAATGTCATCTTTTCAGAAAAATGAACGAAATGAGAAAATGGGCACCTTGAGAACTGAATCGAGAGGGTAGTTATCTCCAAGCCTCTGGTCAACCAGCTTACCTAAGCTATCTTTCATATCCGGCTGACTAAGCGCTTCATCAAACTAAAGCAACAAAGACACAGTATAAAACGAAAACCATTAAGGACAACTTCCCGCATGTTAAGTAAAATTGTCACAATAAGAAAGACAATTTTATAACTAGACTAAAAAGTGGAAACAAATTTGAGAATACAGTGCTTACCAAAGCGACGAGTCCCTTTGATTCGGTGATAGAACCACTTGCCTTGACTATAGCTTCCTTGGCTGATATAAGTTCATAGAGAACAACACCAAAGGCATACACATCAACTTTGGGAGAAACATCGCCATATTGAGCATATCTGTAGAAAAGAAATGAGAAAGTTAAAACATGAATAAATAGAGTAAAACGATAAATAAACAGGCGAATGAAGTATGAAGTTATCTCTATAGCAGTTTTAATCCACCAGACCTAAGAAAATTTTTCTGAGAGATATGAGAACCTTAACAAGTGAATACAAGAATAACTAGTTGGTTTTTTGTGCTTCTACATTAATAGGTCTCCTAGGAAAAAGGTGAGTCCTACTGTGCTTCTCAACTATTTCTTCTTCAGGTGCTAAAATATCTAAAAAGATAATAGATATCTAGTCTATACTATTCACCCATTGGCTTTTCTTTTACACAGACCGGAAAGTACGAAGTGTACTAGTTCCATAGCGTCTCCTCTGGCACAAAAATTCTGTTCCCTTACAAGTATGTGACTGACTATAAACTATATTGAAATTTAGCTTACTTATGTGACTGACTATAAACTATATTGAAATTTAGCTTACTCTGGGGGCATATATCCAAATGTGCCCACAAGCCTTGTGGGTATTGATGCACTTCCAACCTCAGTCAGCTTTGTCAAACCAAAATCTGCAACCTGCACAAAAAAAAAAAAATAACTTACAGGTTAGTGTTGTTAATCTAACTATAGCACAATTCACTATGATGACAAAATTGTAAGAAAATTGCATTACCTTCCCATGATAATTCTTGTCTATCAGTATATTAGCAGATTTTATATCGCGATGAATGTATACAGGAACTGTATGCTCATGAATATACTCAAGTCCTCTTGCTGAATCTAGCGCAATTTGCACTCTGGTAGACCATGTTAGTGATTCTTTCTCTGGGGAAAATATAGGAACAGGTTATTCATTTTACGAAGAATATTTATTTGTTTAAATTAAGTTTAACTTATATTATATTCACCATTTCCACGTAAATGTTCGCTTAAATTGCCATTTTCTATGTATTCGTAGACTAGGAAGAGAGAACCTTCAACACAGTATCCTATTAAGCGCACCTGCATTGGATGGAAATGACTGAGTTAAAATCATTATGTACAATAAAGTATAAACAGTCTCAACTCTTAACCTTAAACAACTAAAAGAAATTGACAATATATACATTTGTAATGTAGAAATAGAAAGTAAGAATAATTAGCAATATGCTAATGTGCTCGAGAGTCTGAGACGATACGAGTAGGAAAAGTTTTCTAGATACTTAACAATTAATATTGAATTGACTAGAATCAGTTTTCCTTTACCAGTGTACAAAGGCTACTTAAAATATTACTAATTCGAGCACATAATATGCATAAGAAGCTGGTTACTACTCAGAGTTCTGTCTGTATAATATAACATAGTAGCTTGATACATTTCGCCTATTGATATATGTATTAGTAGAAATATTCATTTAACCAAGTAAGGTTGTGACCTCACTAAAGAATTTGCTGTCCTGATAAGCTAAATACTCGGAAGTGAGGGGACACGTAGTTCGTCAAATAAATATCTATTTGTAGCATCTTTACAGATTGCTGATCAAAGTACAGAACTAGGAAAAAAATAATGATCTCACAGGTCATAAGCCAGCTACAAGTGTTTCTGATTAAGTTGAGTGTATTACCAAATTAAGGTGATGAACATGTGTTAAAACTTTCAATTCTGCAAGAAATTCTCTTGAAGCTTGCATGTCCATCTTTTTTATAGCAGCTTTCTGCACAAGGTTTCCATAGTAAGAATTAAAATTTGTGTATATCTGTAAAAGGAGGTCAAGTAATACATTTTAAAGAGAAAAACACAATACGAACTACACATGTTATGCATCCAAATATTCACTTCACCACCCTATCTTGTTATAATCCATCTGTACACTAAACAATTACCCAGCTTTAGATTAGTATCTAAAGTATTAATTTGTCTTTTCAGTGTACCCAGTTATATTTTTTGGTTGTTTTGTGTACCAATGTCATTTTCCATCATTAACCTACAAATATTTTTAGTTAGGTGTCCCAAGTTTCACGAATTTTTTATCCTTAGGGCCAGCATAAAGAACTATAAATCAAGTAAATAGAGATTACAAAAATGCTCGCAATTTACATAGTTTGCAAGAAACTGTTGTTAAGTACACAGAATCAACATTTCCGTAATGTAATTAAGTGTATAATATTGAAATTACTGAATATAATCAACATTTTGTACTAAAACTTAGCATAATATTTTATCTGTAAACCGCAGTTATAATTTAATATATGTTTCTATGCTAAAAATACACACTTCTCCACATATTGCAATTTATTGCTTCCTATCTGCTGCAATTTTGAGATGAGTAAACAAACGGAAGGGAACGTATTACCTCGCCACGTAGTTCAGCAAAGTAGACGGCCCCAAAACCACCTTGTCCAATTTTGAAAGAGAGATTAAAATTATTAGTTGCCTTTGCAAGCTCTTCGTAAGAGAATTCTACTGACTTGTCAACGGTAATGCCAGCTAGGCCAGGTGATGCCCCAGTAGTAGAGAAAGAAGAGTCCCCAGCTTTCTCGGACGCACTTCTAGGAGCTAAATAATCACAATAGAAAGATAAAATATATTAGTATCCTCTTAATTTTGATAAATTCAGTACGTGTAGTTTAGAGAAAATGATAGAAAGAAAAAGAAATAATGCCTGTATTAGTATGAATGGATGGATCTTCAGTTCTTCCCAAATAAATACTCACTGCTTGCTTCTTTCTGTAAAAATAAAAATAAATGCAAACTGCTATAAACAGCAATCCTGCAGCTCCGGCGATTATAATTCCAACTATGATCCCAACTGCTAATCCTCCTATAGACAATACCATTGTGAAAATATTAAGATTGAATGAGGAAAATTAGTCATCATCTCCAAAGTAAAAGGTATGCTAGTTACCTGAGCTGCAAAAAAGAAACAATAGAGCATTAGATACTAAACTTAAACAAGGCACTCGTCAGGGGGAAAGAGAACCAAAAACATTTCTTTGATGATTAGTTTACCTGGATTTGAAGGGTGGATAGTTTCCAGTTATATCTGAGAAACAAAATAATTGATCCCCGTTTAGTAATAGTCAAATTAGAAAGAGCTGACAATCAGTATTCTGGAATTTACTGTTTTAGGCGACAAGTTATAAAAATATTGTATCTTCGCTTTTATGAAGAGAAAATGAAACCACCTAAGGGATTACCAGCTTCTTTACTTGCATATTTTTAACTCAGTTTGTTTGTAGTTTTGTTGCATTTTGTTTAGCAGCTTAAAATTTGAAAACTGAGCTTTTTACCAAATTCACTAGGTATTTTTACAAAATTTCTATAAAGTTCCATTAGAGGTCTTTTTGAGTCTGATGGTTCTACATTCCCAGTTTGCATACCAGGCATTCAATACAAAGTGAAATATCAAGTATCACTTTTAGTAACCTCAGTGTCTTGTCAAGGAAGTGTTACCGATTTACTTGTTTTTTTCTGTAATTAATCAATGTAAAAGATAAGTATGCTGGAAAACTATTCATAGAAGGAAATGGTGTTTGACGGAGAACAAAAACATGAAGATAAATTACATTTGTCACATACATTTTTTTTATCCAGGCTCGATTTGATGCTAAGCGTAATCGAAATATGACCTGTTGTTTTGGGAAAAAGTTTCACCACAAAATGATGTCTCAAACAAAATATTTGCACAATTTTCCCCATTGCTTTCCAAATTAGTACTTGTTTGTTTTCAGATTTTTGCCCTAGTATTTTATAAATTTTAAGTCGTATTTTCTTGATCAGCTTAAAGCCTACTTTTTTTTAAAGCTTTCTGTCCTAAAATAACTTCCTTAAATTTAAAGCTGAATGAACCAAACCTTTTCGGAAAACATGAAGAAACAATTTTTTGCTTAGATATAGTCAAAAAGTAATTTAACTTCCCAGTGATTCAATTGAAAACATGAAGCACATCAAGTTTCCTATGTCACCATTTATTCTCCCGAACCAAAACACACAACACAATCAGACCATCAAATCAATAAACAGATAAAAACTCACCTCTTCCAGGTACATACACCAACCCAGCCCCAGCGTTAAAATTAGCGTCAGGATTATACCTCCGTATCAAATCCGAACTCAAATTCGCCCCCGCTGCAACTGACTCCAAATCATCCTCCCTCCGTAGTGGATACGTCAAAAACAGCCCAAAATCCTTCGAAACCTTTGCATCGCCACATGAGCAGTTCACTGTAACATTCACCTCTGCATCCACGTCTGGCAACTTGACCGGATCGTAATTATTGAACAACTCGATCCAGGATGCGGTTGTTAGGTTAGCGTAGTATAGATTAGCGATCTTGTCGTACGTGTCCCCAGATCGTATCTTGTACCTGAAAATGATCTACTAGAAATTTGAATATTTGTAAAATAAAGAAACTTCAAGAAAATCTGAATACATTACAGCATCAGTTTTGTATTGCTGACAGTGGCTAAAATTCATGTGTCGAATTTAACTGTGGACTAAAGTTCTATGGAATTAAGATTTTAATAGAATATATGTTGTAAATAAATTTTATTTTTTTACAAAATATAGAGGGTTATTGCTCCTTCTGTCCACATAGTACTTCCCCTAATAAATGAATTTTTTTTTTCCTTCAAAGAATTGAAATTTATAAAGGCATATCCGAGATCAGTTTCATCACAAATAATTTCAAATATAATATCAGGTATATCGATTGAAAAAAATATTCAAATCATCGAATATAAGGTTATCACAAGTAAAATTACTCTAAACTGCAAGATTATGTGTATCTAAGTTTTTAAAGAACTGCAAAATGTAATATCAAGCCCGTATTTTATTGAGTTTCTTTAAGACGCTGGAGACGTCTCTTACCTGAAAGCATGTCCAAGAAACTCACGGTTTATACAGTCGCATCGAAACGGAACAGAAATGCGTGTTCCTGACTGAAGGCTATCTTGATTAGGCACATTCTTGTTGTATCTAAGGATTTCGTCCACAGAACTTCCGGTGACGTTAGAAATAAAAGTGAGGTTAGTCCCAGGCCAGACATAGTACGACGCTAGCGCCACGTGGCAGCCTGTAGAGCACTTGGACTCGATAAATGGTGTTAGAGATAACGAGGCGACTACGAGGAGGGTTACGAAGGGGTACATTGAAGCATTAGGATTGTGAAAATGAAAGAGAAATGGAGGTAGATAGTTGAATGATTCTGTTTTGGTGGTTAGTGTTTTGTAATAAGATGATCATTAGTTAGTTTATTACTTATGATATTAACTAGTTGTTGTTGTTTTTTTTTAAATGTTAGTGAGTGGGAATTGCCGCCGTTGAGTTAAATAAGTGGTGTTTATTTTGCATTTTTGGAATGGTTTTGAAATAAAATAATAAGAGAAGCTACGCGTCTTTGTGACCAGTTCAACAATTAGGTTAGCGTCATCAAATTAAATTAATATTCTATGTCCTTTTTTTATTTATCAAACACACAAACTTACATTAATAAACAACAATTCGGACGTAACCTAGATTACAAAGCATAACAAACCTTTGATTACAAAAAGTCTTATGTAATCTTATATTTCCGTTTGTTTCATGCTAAAACTTTTACATCCGAAAAATATTTTTGTGGAAAAATTTTATATTGAAAAATTTTATTTGATTTTCATTTACACGTGGTTGGTGTATAACAAAAAATTTCACTTAAAATTTTATACAAACTCACGTTTTTTTTACAAATTATTTTTTTAATAAATAATTGGTAAAAATATCAACATGCATAAGAAACTTAAACTAAACACATATTTTATTTCATATACGTCACTTATAATAACTTATAAATTTTTAACATATAAACTCATAAAATTATAAGTATATAAGATATTATTGACTTTTTTTAGCCTTTTCAAATTTTCTTTGATTTTTTAGATTTTTTGGGATTTTTTCTTTTTTCTTTTTTTTGTTCTTTTTTTTTATAGATTTTTTTATACTTTTTATATTTTTATTGGTTAATTAGATTTTAGCTTTTTCACATTTTCTTGTGTTTTTTTAGGTTTTTCATATTTTTTTTCCTTTTTATTTATTTATAGAAATCTTCCTGTTTTTTCCTGTTTTTTATTGGTTAGTAGATGGAATTGGACTAATTATTAAATAATTTTGAAAGAGTAGACATATAATTAATAATAGTTGTAATACTAGTATTAGAAAGAATATAGAGAGAAACTCCGTAAAACGTTTACAACATTATTTACGGGTTAATCGTTTTTCCCAATTTTACTGGATATGTGGAAAAAAATTTCAAAAAAAATTATTTTACGATAAATAAATCACCCGAACAATCTATTTTATCCGTAAATATTTGTTACACTCATTTTAGAACAAATCAAACATAGCCTCAAGTTAATATTCTACGTTCAAAGTCTTATGTCTTCTTTTATTGTAACATATACCCTGCATAGTTATATGGGGTAATTCCCTACATAATAACTTATATTCCTCCTAAATATCTTGATAAGTTCACATTTCTCGTATGTATAACTTTTTAATTATTTAGTTTATTTACTAAATTGTCATACAAACCAAAATATAATATACATATTTTATTTTTCTACAAACCCAAAAAAATAGTTTTAAATTACAACAAAATAAAAAAAAAACACAAAAAATTATAAAAATGAAAAAAATCATAAAAAATCATACAAAATAACAAAAAATTATGAAAAAAATCACAAAAAATAATAAAAAATTACAAAAATTACAAAAAATGAAAAAAAATCACAAAATTTTTAAAAAATTAAAAAAAATATATATAATTTTTTTTGTCAATATAACACTTTTTATACCGAAAAATAAAAAAAATAAAAAAAATCACAAAAACTTATAAAATATCACAAAAAATGAAAAAAAATCACAAAAATAAAAAAAAAATCACAAAACATTATAAAAAAATAACAATAATCACAAAAAATTATAAAAAATTAAAAAAATCACAAAAAATGAATTATAAAAAAATGAAAAAATCATAAACTTTTTAAAAAATTACAAAAAATATATAAATTTTTTTTTCATTATAACACTTTTTATACTGAAAAGTGATTTTTTTTATACAAAAATGGTTTTTCCATGATAAATGTGACTTTTTTTAATCTAAATGAGCTGAAAGTGCATCTATTTCAGTCAAAAATATATATAATTCAGTCAAAAGCGTATATAGTTCAATAAAAGTGCATATAGTTCAGTTAAAAGTGTATATAGTTAGTCAAAAATGCATAAAATTGATTCAAAATTGCATTCAATTCAGCTGAAAGTACATCTAGTTCCGTTAAAAGTGCATACAATTCAGTCGAAAGTAAATATAGTTCAGCTAAAAGTGCATCTGATTCAGCTGAAAGTACATCTGGTTCAGCTTAAAGTGCATCTAATTTAGTGAAAAATACATATAGTTAAGTCAAAAGTGCATATAGTGTAGTCGAAAATGAATATAGTACAGTCGAAAGTGCATATAGTTATGTTAAAAATGCATCTGATACAACTGAAAGTGCATCTGGTATAACTGAAAGTGCATATGGTTCAGCTGAAAGTGCATATGGTTTAGCTAAAAGTGTATCTGGTTTAGCTGAAAGTGCATATGGTTCAGACAAAAGTGCATCTAGTTCAATAAAAGTGCATATCGTTATGTAAAACTTGCATCTGATTCGACTAAAAGTGCATTTGGTTCAGCTGAAAGTGCATATAGTTCAGCTAAAAGTGCATCTGGTTCAGTCGAAAGTGCATCTAGTACAGTCGAAAGTGCATAAAGTTCAATAAAAGTGATTTTTTTGTGATTTGTTTCATTTTTTCTTGTAATTTTTTATGATTTTTTTGTTTTTTTTATATTTTTATAATATTTTCTGAAAATTTTCATTTTTTATAATTTTATGTGATGTTTTTCATTTTTTATAATATTTTGTGATTTTTTTCATTTTTTATAATTTTTATATTTTTTTGTAATTTTTTTAAAATTTTGTGATTTTTCATTTTTTAAAATTTTGTGATTTTTTGTGATTTTTTTATTTTCTTTGTGATTTTTTTTATATTTTTTTTTTCATTTTTTGTGATTTTTTGCAATTTTTATAATTTTTTTTTTATATTTTTATAATATTTTGTGATTTTTTTATATTTTATAATTTTATGTGATTTTTTTTTGTTTTTTATAATATTTTTTTGTTTTTTATAATTTTTTTTGTAATTTTTTTTGTAATTTTGTGATTTTTTGTGATTTTTTCATTTTTTATAATTTTTTTGTGATTTTTTTATTTTCTTTGTGATTTTTTTTTTTTTTTTTGTGTGTGATTCTTTTTCATTTATTTTGAGAATTTTTGCATTTTATATAATTTTATGTGTTTTATTTTTGTTTTTTTATGAAATATGTGTATGGTGTTTTGGTAAATAAAATAAATAATTAAAAAATTGGTATCTATAAGAAATATGAACTTATCCAGGTAGTTAGGGGTAATATAAGTTCAAAATTGGTACCTATTGGACATTATTTGTAGTTATATTGTCTTATACATCAATGTCTAAGTACTAACAAGATTGCAAGAACGTTATATATTTTGATGAGGAGAGTACTTTTACATTTAAAGTTAATGTTCTACATTCAAAGACTTGTCTTCTTTTATTGTAATATTAGTAAACGATACACACGCGTTATGTGTGAAACTCTATAAATTGTGATGATGATATAAATATAGAGTAAAAAAAATATAAGATATAAGAAGAAAAAAAATGATATAAATTGTGATGATGATACAAATATTTAGAGAAAAAAATATAGGATATAAGAAATTTTGTGTGGTTAAATAGAGAGATTTGAGTGTAATTAGTTTTTATTTATTTTTTATAAAAGTAGTTAATATAGTAATTAATAAAAAATATATATATGTATTTTTGAAAAAAAAAATGTCTAAATTGAACAGACTCATTTGACTTGGATCGGCTTATTATAATAGAATGATACCTTATATTTTTATTTGTAATAATGTAAAATACTTTATATAGTTATACAGTATGTATTTTTGAAAATTCGACATTAGATATTCAACCAAAAGAGTATCCCCATATTCGTATCGGTGCAACATAGAAAGAAGGTAATTCAAAGACGCCAACTTGGCAAAATGAAAGAAAAAGGTAATTATATTATTATACGTTTAACGAGTATTATTTTTCCGAGTTAATAAAGTTCTACCAGAAGTTAAAATTCATTAATAATTCACCATTACACACCTCTATATAACGCCGAAGTTCTAACCCTAATCCTTGTATATATTGATATGCGCCGCTTTGAGAACATGAAGGACGAATGCAAAGACGAAAGTGTAGATGGTGATGGCGATGAGTGGATGTCTTCCTGGACAAATTCCGTCGCGCAAGTAATCAATGATTTACCATATGAAAAGGTAATAGTCTTTTCGATCTTATATCTTATGGCCGTGTTTGTTTGATGGATAATATATGATAGGATAAACATGTACAATTAGTATCATGATATAAACGGTCTGAAACGTAGTACAACTTATACTTCTCATAATCCTAATCCTACGTTTGTCTGTTATTACAAATAAAAGGGCACAATAATTTTTAAACCCGTAATTTTCAAACCCTTTAAACTTAAATCCAATATTTCAAAAATACCATCCCCAATTTAAACGAAAAAATAGAAACTCCGTAAACAAATTACTAAACCTTTTTGCCCAAATATTAACTTTTGCTGATGAGTGTTTTGAAAATAATCCCATGTGAATCAAACAAAATACAAATAATAATATGCAATACAAATTTAGAGAATATATATACCCACTAGATGAGTATGTGAGAAATACTTTTTATTTTCTAGGTCTTGTAAGTCTGTGGCCAATTGTCGATAAGAGGAATCAACAAATAATAAACATATATATTGCAATATTTGTGAAGCACAATTTATTTTTATTTTTTGGTAAATTGTTATTTCTTTTGGAACCATGATAATTTTCCTGTCAAATAAGGTGTGGGATTACACCCGATACTATTAATAATACCTCAGAGGTGTTATGGCTAATACCCCCATAATACATGAAATAGTACTATACCCCTTTTTATACCAATTAAGTAACAAATTGTCCATTAAAACATAACTCGGTTCAATGATATTATTAGTACCATAGCTATTATAATAATGCAAACAAACAAGCATATAACCATTCATTTTATTAAATTTATTTATTTATTATTACTTTTTTCATTCATTTTATTAAATCATAGTAAACTTAATGGCTTCATAATGCATTCTTGTTTCTTACAAGCTCGTGCAACCCCCAAATGTTGAATGCTTTAATGCCTCCGAAAAGATGGACCCAACGAATGACAAAATAGCAGAAAATACCACCGGAACATGTCCGTCTTCAAGTTCTCTACAAAAACCTCAAGTCGAGACTTTTTGGACAACTTGTGGCACTTGTAAAACCCAATGGGAGTACCGCATAGAATATCTTGATAAAATGATTTTCTGTTCCCTTTGTAGCAAGCTTTTTCGTGCATGCAAGACTCCCCCTCCCGGATATTCGTCCAACTGGCCGGTAAATTGTTATTTCTTTTGGAACCATAATAATTTTTCCTGTGAAATAAGGCGTGGAATTATACACAGCACTATTAATATTACCTCATTTGTTAATTCTTTTGGAACTATAATAATTTTCCGACGAATTTATAGTACTGGGTGTATTTCCTGTGAAATAGTACTATTAATAAGAACCATAATAATTTTCCTGTGAAATAAGACGTGGGATTACACTCAATACTACACTACAAAAAAATACCCAAATAAATTACGTGATCAGTGACGGTATTTTTTTTTTACGAGCTTATTAGCTACGGTTTTTGTGACGGATTTGTGACAGTTTAGTCAATTTGTGACAACTTTTTAAATTAGTGACAGAGTTGTGACAGTTTTTGACTAATATTAAATCAAACATTATTTTGTAGTGCTATATTAATAATATCCGGGTGTTATGGCTAATACCCTATAATACATGAAAAAAATACTATACCCCTTTTCAGTGGCGGAACCACACAACCCCCTCAAATTATTTTGTAGTTATACACTTCTCTTTCACAAATATATGCTAACATTGAACTTGTTTTTTGTTTAATCACTAAGTATTACAGATAGCTTGGTTAATGATACATATACATGTGCATTTCTCTTGTAGCACCAATTACAAAATAATATTTCACTGTTCATGACTGTTTTAATAAATTGGTTCTTACATTTTCATTTTCAAGTGTTATAACACTAGTCAATAAGCTTTAAGGAATTAACAATTTAGGTCTACAAATATGTCTTTTAAGTTAAAAGTTTATGTCAACAAAAGTTATAAGGGATTTATAATATAAAATCCTAAATATATCACAAGTTGGTCAATTTATGTGTTGAACCATTTCTATTTTTTTCAAAATGACATGTATTTCAGCCAAACCATTTAACCAAAAACTTGAAGAACATTATTGTAACTATGTAGAATGAAAAATAAATTTAGAATATGGACTGCCAAATATCCTAGTTAACTCAGTATTTTTTTAGGAAAATTACAAATGTCCTAGCTAACTCAGTTGTTTCTAATCTCCTTTTTCACTTTCAAATAGAGTAATTTAATTTGGAATAATGAGTTAGTATAAAATTTTATTTCCGTTATTATTTTCAAATTAGAATTGTGACCCCCTCATACGAAACTCTAGCTCCGCCATTGCTTATTTTCATACCTACTAACAAGTGATAAATTGTCCATCCAAACATAAGTTGGTCCAAAGGTATTATTAGTACTATACCCCTTATAATAATACAAACAAACATGCATATAACCATTCATTTATTAAATTTATTTATGTATTAGTGTTTTTTTCCATTCATTTTATTAAATCATAGTGAATTTAACCCCCAAATGCTGAATATTTTGATGCCTCCGAAAAGATGGACCCAATGAATGCCAAAATGACAGAAAGTACCACCGGAGCAGGTCCCTCTTCAACTTCTCTACAAAAGGCTCAAGTCGAGTCTTTCTGGACTACTTGTGACACTTGTAAACTCCATTTGGAGTACCGTATAGAACATCTTGATAAAAGGCTTCTTTGTCCCAACTGTCACCACCCTTTTCATGCATACCAGACTCCCCCTCCTGAAATTTCGTCCAAGTCACCGGCTTCGTCGGCTCATTGGTGAATACGGCGACGACCCTCTCAAGTGAGGCACCAACCTGTTCGTCTGCTTGATTATGTGACGGGATATTTACTTTTATTTGCCTAAGCGCTATTTTGTTATTTGTTATTGGTTTAAGGCCTTATGGGCTTCGTACTATTTTAGTTTGTACCTTGTGTTATTTTCTTTTAAGCAGAGAACTATATCTTTACTGCTTATTGTTTTTTATTAACTATGTTATGATGTGGAGATTTTCCCCTAAAGAATTCTATCTATCTCTCTTATTTGTCTTGTGATTTGATCACTTTTCTGCACTATTTTTTGAGAATATAGCCTTACTTATCATTGGTAGCAATAACCTGATCGATTAAGTCTTAAAGTTTGTAACCAATACCTCTATTTGGAAGATAACAAACTACCCAGGAAAGTATGGCATCAGTTTGGTATCCAAAGTTTTGACGATGTACCATTATCGAACCCAATTATTTCGGTTGTACAATGTTGATAATAGTACCCGCCAAAAAATATGGTACACCAATTATTTCCCATGTTATGGTTTAGTTATTAGTGTTGTACCAAACTTCGTAACCTGAAATACAGTGTTCAATTTCATACTCTTTAACAAAACTGGTCACCAGAATTTGATACCTAACTATCGACGAATACTCAAAATTCTTGGAATTTGTTTCCGCAAATTAAAGTCTAACTAAGAAATCCATATATACCTTTTAATACAACATATCAACTCTTTGGAACCGGCTGAACGTAAACATAAATCCACACCAGTGTCAAAGTTTAAAACAAGGGAATCTTAGTCCATTTGTATTACATGACAGCAGGATTAAAAATTAAGGCATATATTTAGGTTCCAATAAAGTTGGTATAAATCTGGTTTCTGAAGAATGAGCAGAATGTATACTGGCTCAATTTTATAAGAAATTTCCACCCCTATCCATAGCTATACAAATCTTTACATCATTTAATTCCCAAAATAATAATTTTTTTACTTTCAATTTAAACTATCACAATTCACAAGATGGTAGGAAAGGAGTGTGATAAGTATCAAGTATAACATGATCAGTTTTTCACTTTTTGAAACCTTTTTAAAACTTCAGAAATATTTCCCACAGAGTCTGAGTCCATGTGAATTTTGCTAAAATTTGCAACAAACAGTAGGAAGCTGTCTGGTTTCCGTCAACAACCAATGTACTGGAAGAAGAAGAAAAAATCGACATGAAAACACATTTTAGGAAGTTTTGCCTATTCAAAACTCAAAAAGTGAAAATTTATTTTAGGAAGTTCTGTCAACATATGTATAGTTGCCATCTTTTGCTGGAGGCTGGCAATAGAGTTATTCTTCTCGGCATATCTGTATGTTCTAATTATGCACAAATTCTAACCTTTACGCTGAGTTCCAGCTATCCCACATATGGATTGCAAAGCAACAACAAACCCAAAAGCTGCTATTCTTGTTCTTGAGTCCGAAAATCCCTAAGAAAAAAAGACTTGATTTAGCCTCATTCGTCATCCGTAAAAAATTCTGCTGAAATCGTCAATTTCGGTTTTATTTACCTGGTGACTTTACTTTATTTTAGTTTTATATAGGTATTAAATGCGACTATATCTGCCAAAATACCTTACTATTTGATTCCTCAAACCAAGTAATACTTGCATGTAAAATTGTCAAAGTGGTGTAAATTTCTTTACTGTCGAAATAGAATGCAATAAATATATCAAGTGGATGCATACATTTTTGTAGAGACGAAAAAACAATGTGCGAAGTTGAGGTAAAACTACAGACTACTGACAAGTTGAAATATTGTGGGCTCATTCTGACGTAGTCATTACAAAAATTGACACTGGAATCATGCTCTTAAATCGGTGAAATCTGAAATTACTTTTGTAGTGAATCAAAGTAGTATTGTGTTTGACAAGTATATCATTCTTCTTTTTCTGCAGGGATGATTGGAACAAACAAGATGCCTTCATTTTCACTTTGATATTGAAGGCTTTAGACATGGTTAGCTGAAGCGGAAGAATGGTAGCTAAATGAAGATGACTATTATCTGAATTATTAAGTACTAAACAACACAATGAGAGGCATCAATGTAAGCATCTATTTTCTTGAATTTCTACTTTGTGTTGCTACTTTTACTTTTCCAAACAATCAGTTATAATTGAATATCTAGTATGGTTTTTAGATTGGGGTTTCCTTACTGGCTTACTGCTTATGGAAGTTCGAGTAATATTCATATTACCACATAGTCCATAGATAGAGAAGAACTAACAATACGATGTTACTACATGCACTTGCCTACAAAATTAATTAAAGGGCAAACCCGGTGTTAAAGCTCCCGCTATGCACCGGGTCCCGGAGGTGTCGGGCCACTTTAGGCCTAAGGCTAAGGTGCACAATTTTTTCTTGCATTTTTGCAAGAGGCCGCTTCCACGAGTCGAACCCGTAACCTCAAAGTCACATGACACTTGCCTACTAAACTATTGTTTTTAATTTTATTATGTTCATCTTGTAGCGGGATTCCTAAGTAAATTGAGGTATGTAGCATGACTTTCTTTTGGTTAGTCAATCAAGCCAGCTGACATGTCTGTTCTTGGATATGATCTTGGTCCAGAGTCTGCCCAACTTCTAACGACCCATTTTTCGCCATGTCACTTTCAGTTTTTCTTACCATGATTAGTTTTGCGTAAAATATTTCTTAATACATTAAAACTAGGTTCTCTGACTGATTTCTTTATCGATTTGGGATCTGGCTTTTAGTTATCTCCAAAGATGATTTTCATTTCTCTGAAAAAGAAAAAGTTGATACAACAAAGACGATAGACAGGTTTAAACCGAGTTATAAACTAATTCTTCTTTAGCTAGGAGAACATAAGATTATTACAAAGCGTGAATACGATCATTTTGAGGTATCAGCTCAGGAAGAATTCAAGTTTTTACCACAGTGTCCATTTTGTTACTCATTTTCCGGTTTACTTGTGCTTTGGTCAGATAGCTTGGTTTGTACTTATAGTCTAAACCAGCTCCATATTTCCAAGCTTCGAGTTGCCTTCGCCATTTGTACTTCATCTTGGTTGGAAATTTATCCACCAATGGCCTACCAAAAGATTCAATCAGTGAAAACCCCTAAAGTTAAGTATTAACATGCTAAATACATGAAAAAAGATTCTTTGGATAAATGCCTAGTGACGCATTCCATTAACCTTTACATGTTAGTTGATCTGCATTTTGGATAAACTAAGGAAAGAAGCATTATCCCAGTAAAAGAAGAAGGTTATTACCTAATTGCAGGATCAAGTACGGTAGAAAGGATGGTATAATAGCCTAACATGAAAAAGTGCCCCAACCAATCAACGAGAACTTGAATGCCGACCTAACAATATAGAATCAACAACAGATCAAGTTATCTCCACATGAACTATAGAACTTAACTTTGGGAATCGTCATACAACTTTATGGAATCTGAACTAGTCTAAAGTGAAAATTTGTCGATTTTTTATCGAAAAATTATATGTCCATTATTACTCAATTGGCTGCTAGTTTAATTGCATTTTGCAGATACATATTCTATATCGACAGGTTAGTGGCTTGAAATGAAGTTTCGTCAATGTCCCTCTCATTAAGCAACTCCTTTTCTTCCATTTATTGGTTATAAGGACTCTATCTGCCAGAAAAGTTTCGAGAGTCATCATCATCAAACTACGCATTTATCCCAAAAAATTGGGGAAAAGTTTAGAGAGTCTAGTCTGAAAATAAATATCATCTCTTTAGTGGAACATTTTAAGTTCGAGCAGAAGCAAAACATTGATTTATCATCTCTTCCTATAATAAGTTGTTAGATAATTGAAAATTATGCTGTAGTGGCAGTCACGTTGAGTTTAAAAACAAGGACCATCGTAAAGCAAGTTATTTTGACACGTATATACCTGCTTGAATATTGAGGGAATGATTTGAGGATTCGAGACCATTACTTGGCCTAGTGTCTTCACAAGCGGTCCAAATTGTATAACATCCTAATATATCAAGGACACATTCAAATCATAAGGTTTCCATGTATCCTGTAAATATTCCTGATAAAAGAAAAACATAACTAGATTTGGGTGTCTGGAATTTACAGAATCAGAAGACTAACCTGAAGAAATGGTCTTAGCACCGGATCTCCAAGCCTCTGGTGAAATATAAGATTATTTTAAAGAAGAGAAATGAAAGCCAATTAATAGGAATAGGAACTAACATGACAGTTGACACTATTATTTTCCGCGGTATATACATGTGAAATGTTTTAAAAAAAACGCCTTGAGGCGGCTTAGAGCTCGCTTTAGCTCAAGGCGTAGAGAAAAATTGTTGATTTTCATGTGAAAGACCAAAACACTCGTTTTTTGCACTCCAATAATCTGATAACAGGCCTTAGTACTTAAATAGCTCGCAATATTGCTTAAAACTCATAATATTTGGTCAAAATAGGCTTCCAAATTAAGGGCCAAAACAAATCAATTATGCATTTTTCAACAAGATATTGTTTATATTCACTTTAATTATAATTAGAGAGTTCCTATAAGTCATTAAATGTGAAAACAAAGGGGGTCTCTATGAATGATACTTGATGTGAGATAATAAAGTAGTATAATTTTCATTTTTTATTCATTCTCTTGACCAATATAAGCCTCGTCAATATACATAGATATAGATATAAAATTGAAATAGGTATAAATAAAACATTAGTAAAGCTTACGCTTTTGGCGTCGGTACTTAGGCTTCGATAAAGCTCATAAAAAAACGCTTGAGCGACACTGTAGCGATTTAATACACACTATACCTGCATACTCTGGAAGTTGGCATAGAGAAGTTCATTGATAAATTCTGGTGAAACATTTGACTCTTTCTTTGCTGACATGGCTCTTTGGAACAGCCAGGATGCACTCAAATTGGGCTGAAGAACATAATAATGAAATTTCAAACAAAAAACATAATGATAAATAGGTAGTAACAGAACTAACAATTAGGAAGGACAAACTTACCATGTAGGGATTCAGAAGGGACAAGTTATCGGTGTCTAACAAATCATCGCTGATTGCTTCGTATATGCCTTGTGACAAAATTATGCTCACATTAGCAATAATTGATATTCAAGTATACGGAGTCTTCAAAAAGAGATGCCATTAGTTGTAATATGATAAGATGGTCGATGAGAGGCACTACACTTAGTATTTTATCTGTCTACATCATATATCAAGATCTAGCATAAGTATATAATTACCATTTGACAATCTTCCGAGATGTCTGGTCAAACTCCCAAAGCCACCAAAGGAAACAGGTGACTGAATGCCACTAGCATCACCAAACTGCGGAGAATAAAAAATTACGGTTTTTTGTATTACAATAGGTTACCATGCTAATTAAGGAATTTCAGAGACTTAGAGGGTTTTGGGAAAACCTGTAAAACACGGTTAAAAGCTGATGGCAAAGGACTGTATTATTTACCCTCCCAATCAAGAAGAGAATTGTGTT
This sequence comes from Primula veris, assembly GCA_963682055.1. NCBI lineage: Eukaryota > Viridiplantae > Streptophyta > Magnoliopsida > Ericales > Primulaceae > Primula > Primula veris. The sequence goes on along the minus strand of OY821742.1, from coordinate 6,992,373 downwards.
AGTGCGAGTTTTATATACCTGGGTATAATAAACGATCATATTTATACGAAGACTCGTTTACATATAGAAATTGAGAAGCACAACATCTCACATTGCAAATTTAGGAATAAAATATGGGCGATGTTAATAGGAAATGAAATGGATAAGTCTTAAAAATATCAGGTGGAGCAAACAGTAAACACTTCCCTAAGGTTCTCTGAATATGCTATAATAGTTGGTGAACCAGTAATATGCACAGAATATGATTGTGAAGAGCCGCTAAGAAAATTTAGGACATATTTACACTTTTACCTGTCACGATACGTGGGGAAAATGCCGTATATAACTCTTGATATTTCCAGATTGTCAAGTGAAACGCCCTGTGGTATTAGTAAGGAGTATTAAGAAAAGAAAGACGTAAAAAACTTGATAGACAGTTTAATGATTCATCATGACAATTTGATTAACTTTTATTCCCAAAAGTCTTTACAGAATATTTGCAACCAATAACTCTTTTCAACACCTCAATTAAGTTATTTACTTATCTTAGACATCTTTTTCAGCTCTTCATATGGTCGGTAATTTGCATTTGACCTTGTTGTATTCTAGATAGTTCAAGTGTAGTAGGAAAATATTTTCATATTGCCGTACTTCACATTACGGATGCTTGTCACTTGCCTCTAGATAGCAGCTAAAAATATGTATTCTTGTAATCAAGTTTGGCAATTCACAACCTAAAACTTATATTGGATTTTTTTTTCCTATTTAAATATTGTCATGAAAATTTCTTAAAGACAACATAGAATGAATTCTGATACTAAAACCTTTAACATAACTTGAATGAACGTAGTGAAGTGACAAAGGACAAAAGTTTTCGGACCTTTTCTAGTCTACATGAAGCATAAGAAAAAGTCTTATTTTAGCATTATTGCTCCAAAAAATAATCTAGGAATGTCCAGAAAAGTTACCAAAAAGTATTCAATAGCTAGCAAAATGATAAGATATGCAAGCAGTTTTCCAAATTTTCAAGATCTAACCTCATACTTGGGTTCATAAAAAAAACACCTGATACTTGGGCATAAGCTCCCAATAGTCTTCGAGTAATTCTTCCAGCTTTGGACATTCTGGTTTTGGATCGACATATGTAAACATGTATGTTGTACGATCTAAGGGACCAGACCCAGCAGGGAATGCCTGTAAAATAATAGAGCGGGAGGGTGGGGTCACTTTTTTAAATAAAAATGGTAAAAATTGATATAAAACCATGCTACTTGACCACAAAATGAAACATAACCTCATTTGAGATAATATCACCTCCCAAAAATACTGTGCTTCGGATTTTCCAACTTTCTTTACTGCAGAACTACTAAATATGACATCACTTGTAGAGTTATCTTCGAAACCCCGACAACAAGAACCAACAACAAGGCAAACACCATCTGGCTTTCTTGAATTTCTTATCTGCATAAAGACATAGGACATATTTAACACCTACACAATGATCGTTGATTATTCTTAATTTTCTTATGCCAAAAAGGGGGAAATGTCTCACCTGTCTTACGATTGGAGAGAAATTACCCATTGCGTCGAGAATGAGCCTTCCAGATAATATCTTTCCTTCGGCTAGTTGCAAGACCTAAGGGAAAAGTTGCTCCATTAGCAATGTTAAGAAAGCCTGAAAACGATAGTATGGTCTGTTCCATTGTCAGAAAAATTCCTATTTCCGATTTTCGACTTTTAAAGACATCATTGTCAATAAAGTTTTTAGGAGTTGTACAAAAAGACTAAAAGAGTCAATTAAGTTATGAGCGTCAAAGAAACTTACTGCTACATCCTCATATACACAAATGCTAGACACACTGCAACCTTCAAAAGTTACTCCACCAAGCGAATTGAATCGTTTCTTCATTATCTCTATAAGCTTTACAGGCCTATACAAACAGAACACATGCACATCTAAGTGATACAATTTTACCAATACAAAATAACATTTAGGTCCTACAAAGTTAGCGAGAGTTTTTCCTTTGTTGATCAATATAAATCATTTACAGTATGCAGCATGCAACATGCTGCTGGGTAAACTATTTGGAACTTAAGTGAGAAATGAAGAGCTGGTAAGATTTTACCATTCGAATATAGATTGAATTGCCATTGTCCTGAATTAATAATGATTGCTAAGTTCACAGTAACCTAAATCCTGCTTTTGTACATTATTTACATGCATATGTTTATTTACAAGCATATGTTTATGACTTCTGCAGTTAACAAGTACAGCCCAAATTAATTCCATTTTTTAAACTTATACATGTTCAATTCTAGAAGTGAATAAAAGTCACAGAGTAACATATATTATGGAAGAGACTATTGAGCTGTCATCGCACTCCAGAAGAAGGAAACAGCTTCAAAATCTAATATTTCTTATTAACAGTTGTAAAATGTAGTTCAATGAAAATATTTACTCACGAGACGCCGAGATTGAGAATTTCTTCTACCCAAATCTCTCCTCTTCCCTCAAAGCCACATCTGTTCTGCAAAATGCTAACTGAAAGAATTAAATATATGTGTCGACGAGTTACAGTGATATCTCAAATCGATGTCAGACTGCAAATCTTGGATTTAATCCATGACAATACATCTTATTATCTTGTTATTACTTCACTTGCAAGAATTGTAGGTACATCATTGCCTTATATCATAACAACAGATACGTATTACAAGTTGTTGACAAAAATAAATTACCGAGGTTGGTAAATCAGTTGAGATTACTTCACTTGCAAGAATTGTAGGTACATCATTGCCTTATATCATAACAACAGATACGTATTACAAGTTGTTGACAAAAATAAATTACCGAGGTTGGTAAATCAGTTGAGATTACTTCACTTGCAAGAATTGTAGGTACATCATTGCCTTATATCATAACAACAGCTACGTATTACAAGTTGTTGACAAAAATAAATTACCGAGGTTGGTAAATCAGTTGAGAGAACATAAAATAATGAAAATCCTTTCATCAATGGCAGAAGTTTAATACGTACAGGATTAAATGTCGCAGATATAACTTGTTCAAAGTCGCTCTCTTCTAGAATGCCAACTTCAACAAGTTCCAGTAGCTCTTTTCTTGATATGTTCCATTCTTGCTCTCTCTGATCATTGACATTAAAAAGGAAATGTAATTTTCTAGTTTCGCAACATTTTTCAATGGTATTAGGAAAATAAAATGTAAATTTGCAGTTACCCCTCTGAGTATATTTCTTTCCACAACCCCTACACGAAGACCTTTATAGCTCAGTGCTGTCGCAATGAAGATGCCCAGTGTGCCTCCACAAACTAGAACATCAAATGTTTCAACTTCTTTACCGGAAAGATCAGATTTACTAAAGAGACCAGGCTCACTTGAAACTACTTTTGGAGGTTCTTTTGCAACTGCAATATAAGATCAAGAAATTAACAACTATATTGAGAAAATCTGAAAATGAAGTTGTATCATCAAAAGTTAAGAATCATTTCAAATGGAAGACATAACTACCTGGCTGCGTAGAGCATATATTTGACCATAATTGATCCAATCTCTTTAAAGCAGCATACGAGTACGCCCCACCAGCACCACCAACTTCCTCGGTCACTGAAATGCTCTCCATTATCCTCTGTTATATTATTTATTTCTTAAGGTCGCATCATGATTTTGAAACTTAAATTCAATAGACCTCTGATTGATAACCAAACTATATTAATATTAAATTGACGAAAAGCAACATTAATTAAGGAGGACTTAAGAGAGTTTCACAGTAAAAAGACGGCGAAAGATTCTAATTAATACTACACAGAATTTTCTATTTTTCCCAACCGTTGGAACAATTTCCCTCCCCAAACGCTAAGACGGCTGCAACTGACATGAGCAGCTTCCCCTTATTTGTCACTAAACGACACTGTATCAGCAAATATGATAGGCTTCAAAGCTTGAAAAGCTAAGATGGACTCCCATTTTTATAATGCACTTAACAAACAAAAAATTCTGATGTGGGGTTCTATCATATTCTAACAGATAGTAACAAGCAACATAAATTACTTTTTAACAACAACAAAAAACCGAGAAAGTAATATTTAGTCTTTTACGCCTCCGTAAGAATTGATATTTTTCTCCATATGGAGATTTTTACGTGTATTTGATCATATGTTACAATTATTCAGGGGTTGTTTTCTTGCACTTTTCAAACCCATACATTTGATAACTTGCTCTCCAAATGTAGTAAGTTTGGGAAATTGTGGTACCTGAGTTTTGGAAGGGAGAGCTTGTGCTTTAAGGGATAAGTTCCTCTTTGAGTGAATATTTGATGGAATTTGCCATGGAAAAATAGGAAACTTTTTTTCATTATTACTTGGCAATAATAAGTGTTGATGCAAAAGAGTCTGAATCACATTCATAATGAACAACTAATTACAAACATAAAATGAGGAGCTTCAATATTTTCGAAAGTTTTTCAAGAGTTTAATACGTAGTAAAGAGAATGCATGGTTTGGAGAAGAGCTAATTAAAGACTGGTACAAGAATTGGACACGTTAACAACTCCAACCATTTCTTATCTGTTACAAAAATAAAATAAAAAAATAGGTGTCTGGTTGTTTAAATAAAAGCATGATTTTGTTACAGTTTCTAAACAATCTATGATCTTAACTCGTTTTGTATCATGATTTAAGAGTTTTCCTGTTTGTACAATTTGCTGAGTTTACATTTTTTTTGGGTGGAATTTGGTCAATTATTTGTCCTTCTCAAAGTTTAAAATGTACAATTAATCGTCATATTCCACACCAATATATTTATTATGCGACAAAAACGAGTAGTGATACGTTCAAATACACATGTAGAGAACAAAAGCAGTGGGTACAAATGCAATGTACAAAATTTCATGCGAATATTATTTTGTATATTATGTTAGTTCTAAGACATAATAATCCACCAATTTTAGCTAAAATATATGGTGATAAAAATTACCAACTCGGCTTTCATTTTATTGCCCTTCATCCAATTTGGGACACCCAAGTCTATCCTTATTAAGTTTATAATTAAATTACGAGAGTTGCTTAGATAAGGGTAAAATGTAAATGCACAAGCGATACTTCATATTTTAGTAAAGTGAACAATTAAATGGAAACATTCTAAAATGTAACAATAAAAAGAGAACGGAAGAGTAGTATTTTATTCGATTTGTCAATATGCGTAATATTTTTTTCTATTTGTCAATATGTGGACCATACTTGAAAAAATAGAAAAATTCAGATTAATTATAGCCAATAAAAGTTTAAAATAAATTAATATGGAATAAATACAATTATGAGAATGGAAATAACTATACGAAGTATATGACCACACTTTCAACTAGGGGTGTTGAAAATGGTACAATGTCATATGTAATAAGTATATTTTAAAAGAATGGTGTAATACGGTATAAAAAATGGTACAATAATGTGCCAAACCCAAAACAGAAGACCATTACTGATAAATTTAAAGAGAAAAAGATCAAATAGAATACTCTCTAATCTATGAGATCAATATTCTTACTAATATAAATATGTCACTCCCAATTTTCTCATTTTCATTTTCATTTTCAATAAAGTTAAAATACTAAAACCCTGTGAAGATAAGGGTTTTGAAAACCCATTTGGATATATATATATATCTCTATTATTCACAACCAACTCACAAAGGTAATTTATTTATTTATTTTAAATACCCTTTTTACTTGTCCCTCTATTTCTCTTTTTTCCTTCATTTTTATTTTTTATTTATTTTAACATATGTATGTATTTTTGTTGGATGATTTAATTTTGACAAGAAGCTAGGATTTAGGTAAAAGAATGTTAATATTAAAATTATTGGGTCTTAAAATTGTTAGTATTGTATGAGCAAATCTGGGTTTAATCTATTATATATATATTTATATATATATATGTATATTTATAATTTTGGTTAATTACAAAATGGTCCTTATAGTTCTGTATTTAGATCAGAATGGGCATTGTTTTTGTCCCATTGTTTGGTTCAATTTTGCTCCCATACTTAGAGAAAGAATTTAGTTTGGTCTGTATTCTTTCAGTTGAATCAGTTTCGGTTGCTAATTCCGAGATTGTATCTAGTTTATCTTTCAGTTTTCTACGGTAAAGTTTGAGGTTATCGTTATGAGAAAAGTTCAGTATTTTATCTGGATAAATGAGAACGGTGTTATTTATGTCTTTTAAAAAGCACCACTATGGTTTTGATTTTTCTTTTTTTTTTATGTCGACGACCATAAAGTATCCAACTTTTTCAGTCGACCACTACCTTGTAGTTTCGGTAATAACTTAGTTTTGTTATAACTTAAATTTATGGTAGGACTGTTTTAATGGATTTTTCCATGTATGTTTCAATATCTACATACATTGCAATAGTGCCTTTGAGAAAACCCGTCCACATAAAATAGAAGATAAGATTTCATTACATAAAGTAGTGTTTGTCCATAGATTTTGATCCAACTGTGTGTTTTCTAGCGGTCTGTAGTTCTCAGAAAAATACATGGAAATGGAGTAGTAAATAATTATATGAAAAGAATTATCATGTACGAGATTATTTCACTTCAAAGTTGGCTATGGAAATAGTCAATTGCAAAGGTCAGAAGTTGAAAGTACAAATTTTGACAGTATTAGAAGTTCGAAGTATAAATTTTGACAGTATCAGAAGTTTTTAAGTAATGGCATGTCAGTTTATGGTGGAGCAGCACTTTGAACTAAGTGATGGCATGTCAGTTTTAAGTAATTTGTATAGCTGATCATATTTAATTAGCTGGTAAATGTCCTTAACTGGGTCAGTCTTAAATAATCACATTACCACTCAAATGATTGTAAAACAGTAAATAATAGGATTGTAGTTCCGTGAATCGCGTATCATCTTATTACCAGGGAAAAAGCCAAAGAAAATAGTTTGGTCCTATCAGAGTGACTAAGCAAAAAATCTAGCAAGTTTTTATCAGGAATCTGATGTAAGTGGGTTCTGTTGTATGCCCTTGCTAGCAAGTACTTAAACGGTTAAACTTCAGCCGAGTACAGTCTGAATAAAATAAAATCGAAAGAATAGCAAAATATGTTAACTAAAGATATTAGTGAAATGGACTTGAAAAGTGAAAATGGAAATTTGGTATAAACATAACCCTCTGACATTTTATTCTTTATTGCAAAACCCAAGTATGTCTCCCTGTCCAAAACATAACACTCTGATTAGGATGATATATACTTTTTTCTCTCTTCTCTTCTTTTGTTTTTTTTGTTGGTTAGAGTACACTGAACATTGTGTTAGAATTTAGTATTGTTGATTAAAAAAATTGTTTTCTACTAAATCACCATATATTGCTTAATAATACTCCCTCCGTTCCTATTTAATTATCCACTACGAAACTACGTGCAATTTTGACCGGCCAAGAACTTGTATCAAAATTGTCGGAATAAAAATTTTCAAAAGTTGATCATATAGTTCAAATGTTAAATTTTATGTTAGATTTAAAAAAAAATCATTTCGACAATTTTGATACAAGTTATAAGCCGGTCAAAATTGCACGTAGTTTTGTAGAGGACAATTAAATGGGAACGGAGGGAGTATAATGCAATTATGCAAAAGCCTATGATTTTCAAGCCTCTGGGGTTATGCAATCCGATACTCTTTCACCGGGTATTATAAAACTCCTGGACCAACTAGGTCAACCCAATCACCTGGTAAGACCTGTGTCACATAAGATGCCAATACTTGAGATATTTCATTCCTGAACATGATTATTCTGGTATGTTATACCACATCGTACTGATATCTGTCATGCTGCACAAAAGTAGGGATGTACAATGTTGTTTCCATTGCCGTTCCTGAAATTTTGCTTGCTATGCTATAATTAATTACTCGTCCTAAGTATTTATATCATGTCCTGTGTTATTTTTTTCATAAGCATTATCAATATCGACATATAAAAAGTAGGGTTGTCCAATGTTGTTTCCATTGGCGTTCATGAGATTTTGCTTGCTATGCTATGATTAATCACTCGTATTAAGTGTTTATATCAGGTCCTATGTTATTTCCTCTTCAATAAGCAGATAGGGGAAAATGTGTTTTAGTCTTTCTTACCTGCCGCAATTAGATAAAAATCGTTAAAAAACGTAGATTTTACGTTTGGGCTTGAAGACAATCAAGCCCAAACGTAACATATGTAGATACAGAAAAGTAATTGGTCAAGTACTTGCCGTTCATTGTTCCTTTACACCATTTTGACTTGTCCAAAAAAATAATAATAATCAATTGTCATTTGTTGTTAGTTAGTTATTTGTCAGAACGGACTATTAAGAACTACTGTTAACATCTTATTTGTGATAATGCCTCTGAATTATCATGTCCCAGTTAATTATTTGTAGATATCGCATTTTTGAAATTGATCTGTAGTTGCAATATTGCAGAGTTTTAGGAATCATGGCAAGTGTCTTCATTGCTCCAACATTAACCTCTTTTTCCAGCATAAGCTCCAACAAAGGGAGCACAAAGCTTCACTCTATCGATGAAAAGTTCCAAATAAAGGCGATGAGGAGAGAAAAGCCTCTTGAAGAACTGTACAATGTGAGGGTGGAGCGTAAAGTCTCACCTGAGCGACTAAAGGAGTTGGGGGTCCAACGTTGGTCTATGTGGAAAACAGGAAAATGTAGGCTCCCATGGGATTGGCATGTAGATCAATTAGTTTATATTGAAGAAGGAGAAGTTAGGGTTGTTCCTGAAGGGAGTGAAAAATTCATGCGATTTGTGGCGGGTGACCTTGTTCGGTACCCTAAGTGGTTTGAGGCTGACCTTTTCTTCAACGATTTCTACCAAGAAAGATATAATTTCCGAGCATATGGTGATGATTAGAAACGTATGTTGCTGAGTCGGTTGTTGTTGTTGTCCACCGATCGTATTCATAATGTTTTTATGCTTCTATTTCTTTCCTTCTATCTATTGCTCTTTGTATGCCTCAAATAGATTACGACCCAGAGTAGCTATACGTAGTTTGTATGTTGCATCTCTTTTATATCCTACTATTGAAAGAAACCGTTCTATTATTTCTAAATGATCTCATTGAGCATCATATCCATTTGCTTCTCAAATATTTTGCAGTTTCAGCTTTATCCCGCTACTAAAATTGTCCACATTTAATTCACTTGGAATAAAAAAAGAGTTTCTCACTAAACACTTCCCTACACGTTATTGGCATGCTTAATTGCAAAAGCTGGTTACCTGTAAATCGAAGCCAACCAATATTTCACTCTAGGCAATTGAAATCAGATCAATTATTTCCAAGCCTTCTTAAATTGACAACATTTGTCATTTCACGTATTTGATCATTTGTATCACATAACATAGCATTAAGTCCAGATTTAGGTCACTAATGCTTTATTATATATTCAGAATATTTGTTACTTTAATTGCCGTTATTATTTGAACCTAGAAGAGCATTATGCATTTATGCTCACGCTAGGACTATTTTGCACGATATACTGCTTAATATGCAATTACTGATGTACTCGTACAATATTGATTGAACAGTGTTTTAACTTTTACGTTACTCTGGGTGTAGCTCAACTATACTATTGAACGAAAATACGATGGAAATCCATAAATGGAGATTTTATTGCAACAAACATTGGGACTTGGGTAATTCTTATTAAGGGTGTCATTTATCGTTTTTGAAACTTTTTGGGGGTGTTAGGTAAGAAGGGTTCCGCTTGCCGTACAAAATCATTTCAATCTCAATCTTGACGGTCTCTGGAACTGTGCAGAATTTGAAGGGGTACAATAAAGCTATGATGATACAATACTTGTGTAATTATATTTAAACTGTTGCTAAATCTCCAACTTCGGACTTAGAGCTGTGTCAGCAAAAATAATCTTCCCATACATATAACATACATTGAGCGTCTGACCGTAAAATATGATCTCCTTTTCTCTCAAGTCATTAAACTCGATTACTCCGGAATAACTAAACAGAGTGTTAGTCATCTACACTAGCACTTGCAAGGAATTTTTCCAAAAAAGATGTCACACATAAACGTTAGTTATGTTATTCATCAAAAAGTTAGTTTTCTAGCTCTGGACTAAGCAATTATGGTAAATCCTATCTTTAAATTTCCTGGATAAGAGAAGAAGGGGACATGAACACAAATAAAGATGTAATAACAGAAAGCAAAAAGTACTTCACAACATTCATCAAATAGTTATTTTCCCAGTACATCAGAGGTGGCATTACAATTTAGTGAAGACACTATTCTTACCCCTTCCAATCAAGGGAAAAACTAATATAGCTGATTGAAAAGATAAAATTACAAACAACATAGTTTTCTCTTTTCTTGATGGCCATACAACATAACGAACACAAAAGCCTCGGATTTCTGAAATCACAGTTTCTCTCCAAACTATACAGTTCAACAACTCCAGAGTACAGTAATTGATGCAGTTAACATGTAAACAACTCCAGAGTAATTTATGCAGTTAGTTAACATGTAAGCAAATGAATACTTCCAAAGCTCGTGGTAACCAGTTATCTCTTTCTGCGCTTTGGCTCCACCTGCAATTACATCTCCCCAAGGTCAATTAAAAACAGGATCAGTAATGCAACATTTGATTAGTCGGGGGCTGCAACCCCCTCCCATTTTCCATTTTAAAAAATAATTTGATGAAAATTTAAAACAAATTATGTATTTTGATTAAAATCTTTAAGAATTAGCATTTCAACCCCTCCCATATTATGAAAAAAAACACACTCCTATAGAATATGAAAAAAAGTCAGAGAATACCGGTCCTTCTAATTTAAAGTTTCTGGTTTCGTCCGTGTTGGTAACTAGTTAAGTGGAAATGAAACATTGTTCACATTTTTTTTCCTTTACCCAGATATCATAATAGACCACACAAACATCCCCAGATTTCTTCACTGCTGCAATTTAAAAGACAACAGACAACAGATGTACCTATCGTGTGGAACCTTTGGAAAGATTGGGCTTTTTATGGTTCTTTTTATTCTTCCCTGATACATGTAATTGGGCTTATTGATATTCCAAATAAAATAATTTCCCAAAAAGATAAGAGCACCTTTACTCCTTGCCAGAGAAATCAAATCTACATTCTTTTTCTATAAAACAGAAAAAAGTTGGGGGGAAATCCAACCAAAAATAATAAATAACAAGTCTAGGATCCCAACTACATAATAGAGTTTCACTTCTTCGTTAATCATAGTAAATTGCTTCCTCCAACTGTTTTCTCGGCAAATACCATACAAATACAGCAATTGAATACTAATCTTAAGGAAGAAGAACGCAAAGATGATAAAATAGGCTACAAATTAGCTCTATATTAATACATAGGCACCCACTAGACGTAACATTTTACTTGGATAGACAGGAGGCAGCGTCACAATGGATTTTCTTTGAAGCTGTAATTTTGGTAATTGATAAGTGTTTCATTTGCAAAACAGATGGAAAAATTAACAATAATAAACTACACTGTAGAGCAAACGATATAGTAATATTTTATCTATGTTCAAACTTTGGCATTACCCTTATCCTCGTCACATCCAGAATAAACACCAGGGGGGATTAAAAAATACATGTTTCATCAATGGTTTTAAATTCATCTTAATATTTTTAACATGAAATAGGAATAACAAGAAACCAGGAAGGATTTTAAGTGAGGGCATTCTCACCTTCTCAGTGAGTGAAGTTATAGTCTGTGAATTTAAAGGTCTCTTTGGATCATTTTCAGAACAATCCGAACATAAAAAGTGCTCTAGCTTCTTTGCTTCTTCAATAGCCATACCCATACAAGACGGGTGAAACCTACAATAAAGTGATAACATCAGATATAAAACCAAATACATGTGTAGCTATTTTCTCATAAACCGGACCATGATGCACCCAAAAAAAACAATTAAAAAAAGGAGCCAATGCTGATTAAGAACCAGCAAACTGAAAAATAACCTTATACTCCCTCTATCCAACAAATATAGGCTTGCTTTCCTTTTTCTTCCATCCAAATTATAGACTTATTTTCCCAAGTAGTATTAGTTATAATGTTTGCATATAATCATATTAATTGTGTATTGGTATCTTAAAACACATCACAATAGTTAATGTAAGGGAATGGTACTAAAAACGCAAGCAAATATATTGTACCGACAATTTTTATTTTTAAAAAAAGGGTAGATATCTATCTGATCATGACTAGTTACTTTATGAAACATGTGGAGTATAAAAACGTGGAGAGCATATGTAGAGAGAGAGAGTGAAAGTGATAAATGGGAAGGGAAACAATACACCGAGGCTGTTGCTCAAAGAATAAAATAATATTTAAACAGCTTATACATGTATAGAACAGCTGTACACCAGTGTACAGAATTCTTATATTTTCGATACATCAATAAGCTATGCAGGGTATCAGCTAGACTGATGTGCAGTGTTTTTTGCCCTTTTGTACAAAATTTATACATGTAGAGCCTCTTTATAAATACTAATGGGAATGCTCTAAGCTCCCTTGCATTGCTAATGTATGTACCAAAAGAAACAGAAGAAAAAGAGAACCTCTTTAGCTGAGACTTGATATCCCCCAAAGGATGAACTTTATATGGATTTTTTTCAATAATTCCCTTAAAATAAGATTAAAAATTGTATTCACTTTTTGATGTTAATGAATGTATAGTATAGCACATGCCACATATGACTGTGACTCAGTATCTGTCAATAGAAGGTTGGTTTCCATAAGTTTCACGTGTCTCCAATAGAAAATATTTACTTACTGCAACATACTCAATAAGGGACTCAATTTTCATACAGAAAAGAAAGGGAATCATATCGCAAAGAAATAAAGGGACGTATATATAAGACAATGATCTAGCCTCTAGGGACCTATCTGTAAAAATTGAAAGTTTTGGACTTCGAAGGAAACTTAGTTATAATATACCCAGAAAACCTGCCTGGAAGAAAAACTTAATACATGTTCTTTATCTTATCTTGATCGAGTATATAAAGCAAGTGAGTTCATTACACTTAAATGTTCCAAGCCTATCCCCACAATTAGATCCTCAGACCCAATCGACGATGAAGGGGCTTTTTAGTTGGTCAAGCTTATAGGTGTGGCTTGAATTTTCGACATCCTAATTTAGGTGGTAATTGAACGAAAAGTGGCATGTTAGCAACAATATGAAAGAATCTGCACAATTGGTCACTTGCAATAGGGAGTATCCAGCACTTACTAATCCTAGCAGTAAATCATACGGCTTCCTAAAAAAAATTCAAAGGGTGTTCCTATTTTGTATATCATACCACTTCCCTACAACTTCTATTAACAAGTCTCAGTTCATGGTTTCTTTCATGTTTTTCGTTTTTCTTTTCTTGTCACCACAAGCCAAAATAGGGATTGAATGAATGTACATAATGAAATGTCTAATTGTCTAAAAAACAGCAATCAAGCAAAAACAGAAGAAAAGCAGTCAAAACAATTTGCGAAAATAGCAATTTTTAACTGTATATGCAAAAAATATAAATGCATCACAGGCTACATTACGAAGGGAAAAGTTTACCAGTCCTTGCATCCATCACACTGAACCATAAGGTCATCTGGGTTATATGGCATCTCACACTTGCAATACCTTCAAAAGTAAAAAATAAACAATAAAATAAATAAACGAGCCGAAATCGCAATATGAAGAAAACGTCCCCACAGTCACATAGAAATAAAACTTACACAGCCACACGATCAGGGGTGAACCCTCCAGTTGAAGCCTTGTACTCAAACCGACAAAAGTAATCTTCAGTTCCAACATTCTCAAGCTTAGTATAATTTTTGAAGGAGTGAACTATACACTTCCCTTCTATAGTATGAGCACTCTGCATATCATAATGGTCTGATAAGAACAACTCCTTTGCCCCATGGAACTGCCTACGCCCTCCCGTAGACTCTTCTGGTCGGTAATACCATCTTACACGAACCTTAACATTGTTTCTATGGTCGGCTTCAATCTTTTCTACACGAGCTACGTAAGGGGGCTTATCTGTATCTGATGGTCGCATCAACACACAATCACCAGCTGCCAAAAAAGCTCCGTCACATAATTGTTAACATAGAAGAGGGCTTGTTTGCTTCAGCTTTTAGGTAAATAATCTGGGTATTTTGAGGTTGAGAAAAAAGCTATGTTCACCAACTCAAAGGTTCTACCTTTTCTACAAGGCTAAAAAACTAGAAAAACTCAGCTTTTAAGAACGTTAACCAAATGCATTCTAGCTATTAAGCGAAGAAAAAAAACCGTGCTTAAAAGCTGCAACAACTCAAAGCTAAAATCTAAATTCTAATGCGTATTTCAGAAATTCTAAATACGGTGAAAGAATAATACATATGTTCCAGAATGATAGTCTGCATTTCATATTTCTATTTTGGAATGTCCTGAGTTAAATGCTTATTACATTGACAACTGCACTAGAACAAAAAAAATTACTTAAATACCCTCATCTAATGTATTTTATCAACAAAGACAATAATTCGTACTGAAGGGTAAATTAGGAAAACAATTGATACATCTTTTGTACAATCTACTTTAACTATAGTTTCTTAATCTGTGTCAAAAAATCAAATAAGCCTATCACTTAAGGACGGAGATTAAATTCATTCTCATTATGAAGGCATCACTCATTCATTTTAAAAATTGCATTCAATGAAAGCTACTCTGATTGACAAACTTCAATAAATTTGAATGATATATTTCAAAAGTATTATTATGTCTTGTACAACAATGAAAGAAATAGCTGTAATAATAGCTTTAGAAGATGACGCTTCGAGATCAAACTTAATAAAGGTACTAAAAGTAAATACATTTACAAAGTTTTAAGTTGGGAATTATAAAAATAAAAAATAAAAAAAGGTACTTTTCAGAAAATACTGTAATAAAAAGCCTAATTATAAAAAGGAGAAAAACCCACATAAAAAATTTAGTTAAGGGGGGAGAGAGAGTTTGGGTCCCTCCATCTTATCTTTAAGCCCGCCCACAACACAAAATAAAATCAGCTTAAAAGCTAACCAACTTATATACTTAAAAGAAGCTGACCTAATAAAATACTGTCATTTTTCCCAATTCTTAATATTAAACACAGTAATACATAAGCTGAAAACAAAAAGGAGAAAAACCGCACACAAAAATTTAGTTAGGGAGGGAGAGAGAGAATTTTGGTTACTGCAGCTTATTCTTAAGCCCATAACACTAAAAAAAAAACTCAGCTTAAAAGCTAACCAAACAAGACCTGCATTTTGTTCATGATATACTTAAAAAAAGCTCAACTAATAAAATACTGTCTTTTTCCCCAGTTCCTAAGATTAAACACTCTAATAAATAAGCTAAAAATAGAAAAGGAGAAAACCCCACAAAACCATATAGTTAGGGAAATATATATATGCGTGTGTATATATATATATAGAGAGAGAGAGAGGAGAAATTTTGAGTTCCTGCAGCTTGTATTTTAGCTCACAACACAAAAAAACATCTTAAAAGCTAACAAACCAAACAAGACCTGCATTTTGTTTTAATACAATATGCTTAAAAGAAGCTCAACTAATAAAATACTGTCTTTGTCCCCAATTCATAAGATTAGAGTTAAACACTGATAAAAAGCTAAAAATAAAAAAGGAGAAAAACCCATAAAAGCATTTAGTTAGGGAGAATGATAGAATTTAGGTTCCTGCAGCTTATGTTTAAGCCCACAACACAAAAGAAGCTCAGCATAAAAGCTAACCAACTAAAAAAGACCTCCACTTTGTTCTTCATATACTTAAAATAAGCTCATTCCTAAGATTAAACCCTGTAATAATTAAGCTAAAAATAAAACAAGGACAAAAACCAACAAACCCATATAGTTAGGGAGAGAGAAAGGGATAATTTAGGTTCCTGCAGCTTATTTTTTAGCCCAAAACACAAAAAAGCTCGGTTTAAAAGCTAACCAACCAAACAAGACCTGCATTTTGTTCTGAAAATTCTTAAAAGAAGCTCAACTTAAAAAATACTACTATTTTCCCTAGTTCCTAAGATTAAACATTGCAATCAAAAGAGCTGAAAATAAAAATAAAAGGACAAAAACCCAAAAAACAAAATAGTTAGGGAGATAGAGACAGAAAACTTTGGTTCCTGCAGCTTATTTTTAAGCCCATAACATGAAGAAAAAAAATCAGCTTAAAAGCTAACCAACCAAACAAGACCTGCATTTTGTTCCTGATATACTTAAAAAAAGCTCAACTAGTTAGTAAAATACTGTCATTTTCCCAAATTCCTAATAGTACACTGCTAAAAAAGCTAAAATAAAAAAAAGGCTTATTTTTTAGCCCATAACACAAGAAAAAGCTCAGCTTCAAAGCTAACAAACCAAATAAAACCTGATTTTGTTCTTGATAAACTTAAAGGAAACTCTTTCTTAAGCTCAAACACTGATAAATCAGCTAAAAAATAAAAAATAAAAAGAGAAAAACCCACAAAACCATATAGTTAGAGAGAGAGAGAGAAAATACGTCTAACAATCTTGTTAGTGCCTTTAATGGGGTAAGAATCCAAGTCTTTCTTTCCAGGTTTGGTTTTTGCCATTTTTGAACTTATTTAGAGCTTTTTTTTTCCAAATTTGAAAAAATACCCAATAAGCAGAAGTTAGGAGAGAATCTAGAGATAGGGTTTTTGGGAAGTGGGTATTGATTGATTTTGAGATTAAAAAATGAGAAATAATATACAGAGCAGAGCACAAACAAACCCTAGTTGTTGTTGGGATATAGAAAAAGAGAGAGAACAAAGACAGGCTGATGTGTCCCACAAAATAAATAAATAAAATAAATTACAAAATAAATAAATAAAGAAATAAATACAAATACAAAATAAATAAATATTTATTTAGCACGGAAGAGGGGTCTCACATCAATTTTATAAAAAAAAAATGTACATGACCATGGTTAAGATAAGGTAATTAAAAATTATATATTTATTATTCATATAGGTTTGTATATATTTCATTTATAAAAATAAAAAAATATATATATATATATAAATAGATTAATTACAAACGTCAAATCTTTGTGATAGTTACATTTTATTTAAATATTTTATTAATCTTACAGGTAAAATTGTAAATTTTAAAAGTTTATAACTTTTTGTACTATAATTTGTTTTTCTTTTGTTCTTAAAGTGTAGAGAACCTCAGATGCGTGTCGGCGTGAGTTTTTGTGTGGTCAACGGGTCAGCAAGTCAACGACACGGGAATTGAAGTGTCCGACACGTAAAATGGAGTGTCGGATTGGTAGCGGACACGAACACGTGTCCGACACAACATTTTCAGTTTTAAGTGTGCATGCATCGTAGGATGTGATACATTGGTTAAGCACGTATCGCATATGTTTTATCATTAATAACCTTTTCATAGCTTTAGTAACTTAAATACATATTTTGTAACTTACAACAATATTTGTATCAAATGCTACTAGAAAACTATATAATGTTAGTAAAACTGTTTTTCAAAACACCAATCGTCTCTAACTCATAAGGTTTTTGCAAAATTTAATAATACAAAATTTAATAATAAGATAGTTTGAAGTTGATATTTCACACTCTCTAGCTCTGTTCCTATTTTTTAAGTGTCATGTTTAGTGGGCAGTTCAATAGTGGACACTACATTAGGAAAGGATAAGGTTCTTTTAAACTTTCTTATTTTTTTGCCGCTTGTGTTGCAATGTATTTGTCACTTTTTCATATACAGGGTGTGTTTGGTATGGGGTGATTTTTGGAATTTTTAATTTTGAAAATCCAGATTTTTTTAATAGCTATATGGTTACTAAGATTTTTTTTATTCTTAAAATCCAGATTTTTAGTTTAAAAAATCCAAAAAATCCAAAAATCTAGAATCTATATTTTTGCTGGATTTTTTAATTTTTGTATTTTAAAAATTAGATTTTTTATAAAAAAATCTGATACCAAACGGACCCATAATCAAGTGAGCATTTCATTTTAACGGTCATGAAAAAACCATTACAGCTAATTTTTTTAGAAAACTTACAACTGAGTTTATCGAACAGTGTAAGTATTTATCTACTGTATACCACTGTTTTAAATAGCGCGCTACGTATCGCAACGTTAGGCAAATAATGCTTAGCGAACAAAAAGCGCCTACGTAAAAGTGCTATTTTAGAGGCATAGCGCAAATAACGCGAAAAAAGCGCAAATAACGTGAGTAAAAGCGTAACAAATGGTTTTTTATTATTATTTTAAAAAAAAAAAATTATTGATTTTTTTAGTATTTGTTTTATTAAATTTTTTTATTAAAAAAATGAATTAAAATACGTCGTTTTAGGTCAAATTATTTCTTTACATAAGTATACATAAATATGAGTTATAATATTGTAATTTATAATTAAATTTTTAAGTGTGTTAACAGGAAGAGCGGCATTTAATGACCAGAGCGACATCTAATCATTAATTTCATAATTGTTTGGATAGATGAGTGATTGAATAGAGATGTTGAAAGATTTACTGTAGTACATAGTACATAGTGTTGACCAGAGAGGGAATGATTTTAGATTTTATATTCCATTTTAAGTTATTTGTAAGATCAAACTATGTCGCCTGCAAGTTTCGCAGGTTTTCCTCCAAAGGAGGAATCAAAAAAAAAAAAAAAAAAAAAAACTATGAAGATCGAGTGGCTGAAAAAAAAAACACAATTATGATAATTGTGTAAAAAAGGCAGTCAGTGGCTGGAAAAAAAACACAGTTATGATAACTATGTAAAAATGGTAGTTAGAGGCCTCTCTTCCAACATAATAATCATCTGAATTATATGATTATATACGTAAAAAAAAAATGCACCGCAAAGCCCTTCGTTGTTATGCTATTTGAGTTTTTAACATAGTTATCGAAAAAATGATATGTTAACGATAACGTTATTTAAAACATTAATGGATACACGATTATATGTCTCTATACATGAACAGTAAGGTTCTCGTTTCTCCAACATATATCTAATCTTTGCTAGTATAAGAATAAGGCTATTGCAACAATTCATGGCATCGAAAGTAAAATTATGCCAGAAACAGCTACAATTATGTTTCTCATACTTTGCCTATATATCGATCGTCTCACTGCAAATGATTATTTAGGAATCATACAATGGATTGGGGAACACTCGTTAGCAAAACTGTTTTCAAACTGTTTAATGCTGCAAATTGGTGGTAGAGGTAAGTAGCCTGCAAACCGTTGACTCACAATCAATCTTTACACACGTTTATATAAAATAGTCTCTGTATATATCATCACTCGTTTTGGAAACCATAGACTTTGACATTGGCCAATGTTCAATCATCATTCTACCTTAATTTTTTTTATGTCTACACTTTTTTTTTTTTTTTTTTTTTTTTTTTTAACTCGATTCAGAGATAAAAAGGTTTTGATTTCTTTAATAGATTGAGAATGCAAGATGAGACTTTGGTTCATGTCTACATGTGATGCAACACTGCGACCCACTAGAATTCAAACAAAAAGATAAAATAAGAAAATTAAAATGTGTGCCTTTGTAGAATTGCATACATTTTTATGTCAATTTTTTGAATATACCCCTTCTTAACATCCTTGCATTCCCTTTCAAAAAAAAAAAAAATCCTTGCATTCAGGTTGGCATGATACTTTAGTGATGGACTCAATCACCGTGGGTTGGCTCTAACAATGTTAACCAAGACCAAAGTCACCCCACAGTCATTAACAAGACAAGAACTCATTCAGAAGTTTTTGAAGAGAGAAAAATAGCCAAAGCTTAAAGAGTATTTTGCATGATAAAATAAACATGGAGGCAACCCTACTCATAAACATGAGTGAGCCTCTTCACGGATAGCCAAACATCCGAGAGACTTATTCGCGAATATTAACAAGTCTAAGCAATATTAAAATAAGTCAAATAGGTCTTCTTATATCTTACAAAACATGAAATACGTAAAATATATAGGTCGTCACGTGCCCGCCCAGTTAGGCCGCGGCATGTGTCGTAGGTCCATCATTTAGCAAAAGGTAAAACTAGGAAAATGATAATGCGTGCAGGATTTTAACATGCTTTTATTATGAAATAGTTGCATCATGCGCGAGCGGTCGCGACTAAATGGAGAGGTATCCTCCTTTTAGCACTTATGCCAGCACTTGCTGTCATGTCTAAGGAGTTACCCTTGGCATTGTTAGGTAGTTTCCACGTAAAATGGTACAATAATTGAATTAGTGCGAGCTCAACTGTAGCTATACCATATGCCATGCCTGGGCACATCCTTCTTCCGGATCCAAATGGAAGAAATTCAAAGTTATTTCCATTGAATTCAAACATGTTTTTCTCAAACCTTTCGGGTATAAATTTTTCAGCATCTTTCCAGATATCGGGATCCCTTGCAATTGCCCAAGCATTGACAATGATCTTAGTTTTGAGCGGTATGTGATATCCGTTAATTTCACAAGCCTCTCTACATTCTCTAGGAACTAACAGAGGAGGAATATGTATCCTTAGTGTTTCTTTGATAACATATTTTAAGTAGCGGAATCCTTCATCTATATTCTTGTTTCCTTCAATGCTTTCTTTTACTTCTGCTTGCACCTTCTCCATTATTTCTGGATTGCGAATCAATTCAGACATTGCCCATTCAATTGTATTTGCTGAACTTTGGGATGCCCCAATAAACATGTCCTATATAGTACAAGATATATATCAAAAGTCGTTTCATTTGACAAAAAATGACGTTAGTTAAAGTCAAAAAATGTGGAAGATTAGAGATAAGAAAATACTCAAGGTAGATAAGCTCGTTTGGAGACTTAATTTGTAGTTAGACCTATTCTTCATGGAACCTTTCTAAAAAGAAATCTAAACTGAAGATTTCCATGGTACATGATAGATAAGATTTTCCAAACAAAATTGCTTTAGTTTTATCATACATTATCAGTGGAAAAATAGGCGGTGACATAATTCAATATTTTATAGTTAAATTTGACCAGAATTGATCTTTCATCATGTTTATTTAGTTAAAATCTAATAAGAAAGAATTTTAAATTATGAGTTTTGCACACAATTTTGGTTTCACACACAATATCATAATTTATTGGGACTGTGGGGATCAATCATCTATAGACTAACCAGAGCAATCGCTTTCACATTATTGTCTGTGATCGGAACCTTTTCCTCATTTTGCTTCTGGAGTCTCAACAGGGTATCCAACATATCTTCCTTCTTTGTTGCTTCTTTACTTTCTTTCGCCACCGCAGCAGAGTACAATCGGTGCTTCCCAATGACCTCATGTATCATCGTGTCTAATTTCTTAAACACTTTTTCCAATTTAGTCTTTGCCCCACTAATGGAGGCTAAGAATCTGAGCGAAGGGAAAAAATCATCCAAGTTGAAGCCTCCAATGAGCACCATTACTTCGGCCAAAGTGCTAGCATCAATCAACGCACTTTGGCTGTTAATATTTTCACCAAACACCGTGGTACTCACTATTGAACTAGCCGTTCTGAAGGACTGGTCACTCATATTGATGGGTGATCCTTCTGATTTTCGAATCAAGGCGATCATGTTTGCCACCTCATTCTCTCGTATAGACTGGTATGATTTTACACGTTTGGCACTAAGTAACTCAAGTACACAAATCTTTCTCATCTGTCGCCAATAGTCACCGTATGGGGCAAAACCTAAACTCGTTTTGTTGTATGTAATAATGTCGATGGCTTGAGTGCCTGGCCTGTCTACAAAGGAAAGATCGTGCGTTTTCAAGACTAGTTTTGCCATTTCTGGGGATGACAATACAACAGTTGAGATTTCACCGAGTTGTAAGTGCATGATGGGTCCATATTTCTTGGATAATCTGCTTAAAATTTCATGGGGTAGGCCATTTCCTACCATATGGTGCATGCTCCCAATAATGGGTAGCTTCCATGGGCCGGGAGGTAGTTTTCTGGATTTATGGGTCTTTGTTTTGAAATTTATGAAAGAAATCAAAAGGATAATAGTGATTAGGAAGAATGAGGTGATGCTGGTGAAAGAAGAGAAAAGTTCCATAGTTATGGATTCCATAATAGATGGAAGTAATTATATGATCCTCATTTCTTCATCATTGCTATTTTATAGCAAGACAATATACGGGAAATTACAATTAAACCAAAAAACTATAGTACAATTTTTGAGTTGAGATTCGCATATTAGGTAGTTTAAAGTTGACGAATAATTGTTTAAGCAGCATAAGGGCAATCATTCATTAAGAAACGAAAAATGATTTCAATGATAATGCTAATTTTTGTACTCTAATCTGAATTTCATGAATAAAGACAAAAGTAATATCTCAATCCAGAGTTTGCTGAGATACCTTCAAGTCTAGGAGCATTACCTAGTTTCTATATAGGGAAAAGCCCATGACATGTATTTAAATAGCTTGTACCTAGTTTATTTAATTGTATTGTGACAACTGTTTTAATAAGCTTTATTTGCACCGTAGCGTTTTTTCGAAAGTTAGGCTAAAAACGTAAATAGTGTAGCAACAAAGCGTTTTGCGGTGTAATTATTTTTTTTGCTTGAAAAGATAACAATATAGCACTAAATAATCAAATAATTCATGTTATTTATGTGAACACACTTAAAAAGTTAAGAATAACAAAATGTATATGCCGTTATAATTATGTTTACGCACTATTAGGTCGATCAAAAACAGAACCAAAACCGCTACAGAGTTTTAAAACCGCTAAACTGTAGCATGAGTATAATCCCACTTATATTCGTGAGCTCAAAAAGAAAACAAGACAACATTCAAGTCAATGACTATAGCCATCAAATTTAGAAAACAATACTTTCATCTTATTCAATCACACGCCACAGTGCTGCACACGACTCTGACCAAGTATCTGCAATAATGAAGAAGAGCAAAGTACTATAAAAAGGAACACACTATCTAAAATCAATTAACTAAACGGACAGTTTAATGACTACATTGTCCGTTTAGTTAATTCGTACTTATTACGATAGTGTGTTCCTTTCTATACACCTAATACTTTGTTCTACTTGATTATTGCAAATACTTAATTATTTAGTTAGAGTCATCTGCAACAATTTGGCGTGTGATTGAATAGGAAGAAAGTATTGTTTTCTTATTTTGATGGTGTTAGGTCCAGTTTGGCTACAGTTAGGGATGACAATTAGACCGGGTTTCTCGAAACCCGACTTGACCTGCACACCAATCCGCACATAACCCGACCCGTTTAGACCCGACCCGATCCGTTTGACCCGGAATTTTTTTGATAAGCTAAATAAGTGTAACCCATTATTAAGCATCTAACAATAACTACTTAACTAGATTAGAAAAGCCTAAAAATCTTATTTTTTTTCAAATTTTTCATATTTACCTGGTAAAAATTTATAGCCTAGTCCACAAGAGACATGACTACTTAATTTGGTGAATGAGTCCATTTTAATATTTTATCGTTGATAATTAGCTTTCTCTCATCTCTCATCACTGGGCACATGTTTTATACAGTGTATCTATGTGTGTATATATGTGTACTAGTAACCGTGGCCCACGCGTTGCATGCGCGACGCGCGTAAGGGCATGCCACAAACCCAATATTCTCGATTCATATTATATACTGGAACTATTCGGGATAAAAACGAATTGGAAACAAATAAGTTGTCAAAAAGAAGACGGTAGACAAATTTTAAAGCTTCAAAACGTGGCCACATAATTTTAAAACGTACTACATTTAAAAACCAAAGCTAAAACACCAACTAAAAAACTTGAGTTTATGGTGCAATTTCAAAAACATCTCCGCCCAAATGTGAGCTTGTATATATTGGAATCTTCAAAAGATGACTCGGGATAAAATTTTATCCTTAGCAACCCTTTGTTAAATACTTCGTAAAAGTACTTCGGGATAAACCACATTCCTTGTGTACACCTCGCCTGTCTGTGAACCCGGGCTTTTTGCTACCAAAACCTTGGTTGTTTGACTTGACACACCTCTAGACAACGCCACATATAACTGTCCATGACCAAACACATAGTCTGGCAAATAAATACCAACATGTGGAATAGTTTGTCCTTGTGCTTTATTTATAGTTAAAGCAAAACTCAGCCGAATAGGAAACTGAACTGGTATCATCTTAAACGGGAGTTGAACAGAGTCAGGAGGTTCTAATGGGATGCGGTGTAGAAATGTTCTTGTTCCACGATGGGGTCCTTCTAAAATATCAGCATCTATGAAGTTTCTATTTAGAGAACGACAAATCAAACGTGTACCATTACATAATCCATTGGCCGGGTCCATATTCCTTAAAAGCATAATTGGAGCACCGACTTTCAAACGAAGAACGTGCGGAGGCATTCCACCAGGTGAAATCGAGTTGAGAAATTCTTGTTGATAAGTGTTGTTCGTGTCATTGTCAACTTTATCAAATGAATGATATATCTTTTCATGTCCACTAAATCGCCTTATCACTCTATCATTTATTTTATCAACGTCGTCATTTAAGAGAGTGATTACAGCCCTTCCCAACATATATCTTGCATCATTGATATGATTGTGTAGTTCAGAAAAAATGTTGTCTATCAAGGTATCTAATGACTCTATGCCTTCCCATGGTATTGTCAATGAGTTTGGAATTTTTATCAAGTCACCGTCAATGTTTGGTTCTGTTCCATCTCCCACTCTGAGAAGAAATTCTGCAAATTCATGATCATTGACAGATCTCATATTTTGTTTAAGATGTAACACAGTAACATATCTCCAAAGTGACGACTTGACTATAGAAGCACCAATCATCTCCGCTCTCGTACCTTTTTGGATTACAGGAAGCACTTGACGAAAATCACCACCAAAAACCATAATTTTTCCTCCAAAAGGCATGTCAACACCTAATATATCAATGAAAGTACAGTGTTGGATTACCTAATCAATGAGGTCATTAGCGTTAAACCTTATTTGATGCTCACTTGGTAAGTGTATTTGCAATCTTTCTACACTCGGAGTCATATGGAACATTAGAAATTTGAATATTTTCCAAAATGCTTCGTGTGAAGAAATCCACCTTCCGTCAACAAATTGTT
This sequence comes from Primula veris, assembly GCA_963682055.1. NCBI lineage: Eukaryota > Viridiplantae > Streptophyta > Magnoliopsida > Ericales > Primulaceae > Primula > Primula veris. Next base: position 6,967,250 of record OY821742.1, on the reverse strand, counting down.
TCACCTCATCATAATTAGGGCCTTGGCGTAATTCGAGAGAAATACGATCCGGACCTTTATAAACATATTTGTACAAATATTTCACACTTTCTATGCTACTACAAACTTCAACATTGATGTGACAATCATATTTTAAAAGTAACCAAGAATTGTAAGGGACAACCCAACTATTATCAAGATGAACTTCGCGGTTCCCTCTTGTCACTATGTGCTCCCCTTCACGCCGTTTATAAATAGGATATGAGTCACTTCCCATTTTAGTGTCCTTTGAGAATGGCTTAGGAAATCTTCTTTTACATTTTCCTTCTTTCATGCATGGCGAGTTAATATTGTAATCTCCACACGGACCATGAATCATATGCTTGACAACAACTTTATGCAACTCTGGTTCTAGTGTCTTATCTGGGATTTCAGCCGTAACAACGGAATCATAATCATCGGGAGTCATTAGCTTATCATCATCATCTAGGATCAGAAGTAAATGAACATGTGGTAAACCTCGTTTTTGGAATTCAATGACATAAACATGAGCTTTTACTTTTCCAAGCACATTCCTCGTGAAAAGATCGTGTTTCAATTCTTCGAATTTTGCTCGAAATACTCGAGTCAATAGATCAGGTCGGTCATTTGGAGTTTGACCAGGTAACAAATTCTCTGTAATTTCTTTCCAGTTTGGGTTACACGTCATTGTAAGAAAAATGTCAGGTTTACCATATTTTTGCACTAAAGCCATTGCATCTTGATAGCGTTGATACATATCTCGTGGGCTTCCAACAATTGAAGATGGTAATATAATTTTCTGACCAATGTTACCTGCATGATTTGGGGAAATTATTTAAAAAATGACAAACGAATGAGAGTTTTTTATTAAATACTATTATTTGTTCTGTTATATAACAGAGTGACAAATCAAAATGAATACATCAAAGAGAAATATTTTAATAGAATGCCGATCAATGATATCTTTTGCTAGCAATATTATTTTAGATTTTATTTCATATAGTTGTATCTAAGTAAATAACAATTAAGGAGAATTGAGGATAACAATATTATCTTAAACATAAGCGTTAGACATGTCCAGTCATTATTTGAAAACAGAAATTCAAGAACGTGTTTGTATTTTTGACATACCTCCATGGTTTTCACCAGAATGTATAGCATCTACAACCCCTTTATAACTATCCCTTCTAAGTTTATCTTGGTTCTTGCGCACCCATCGAAGATTGTTTGCCTCAATTTTAACATAATTGTCCACAACATATTGTTCAAGAAGTCGTCCAGCTCTCGAAATGTGTATATGCCTTGTCCTCTTACCTCTTCATCGACATGAACCCCCATAGATGTGAAAGAAAATATATGGTTATATGCACGAATGTAATGTCTAAAGCGGCGTCCTGTTTGTGACTGATCTGCAAATAAATAGAACATCTCGGCTGGTGATACGATTGGTTCCAATCTGATTTTTCCATTATTGCAGCACATCGAGGTAGTTTCATGCTGGAATAATGTTGCATTACAATATTGACAATTTACAGTTGGGTGCAAGAGCAATTTATCTACCTGATGATTTTGAGAATAAATTCTTGCACAACGATATACTCTGGGTCGTCCCAAGTCTGTTTGACGTTGTGTTCTTATTTGACGCTGTGTAATACGACGATGCTCGAGTCTAGCATTCCTTTCTTGTTCGTTCAGATTTTGTATACGTACTTGTTGTCGTTGACGATGTCGTAGTCTACGTTGAGTTGCTAGTTCTTGGCTAATATTTTGTCTCCAATTACGATAATTAGTTCGGTTTCTGTCGCTTTGCAAAGAAGCTTGCACCTCATCTCTATTGGTATCAAGGGCTGTATTTGAGTTACACACAGGTTCCATATGTGTCTGGAAATAGATTGACACAACAAATAAAAGTTATATGCAAGTCGTACGTACTAAACCAATTCCTAAGAGATTTCGATAAAAAAAAAAAGTATGGGAATAAGTAATGCATATAAAGGAACCAATACACACGTTTATAAAAAAATGTAGTTGTAGAAAAATTGAATTCACCAAAATATAATATAAAACTGACTAAATCCGGTGGCATGCTCTTTATGTCGAGCAGTGGGCGTGCTCCTTATGTTGAGCAGATTTTTATGAACATGAAAGAAAGAAGGAGACAGAAGAGAGGCATGGAATCAAAAGAAAAGGTGCAAAATCTTTATTTTTATGAACAGGAAAGAAAGAGGGAGACAGAAGAGAGGCGTGGAATCAAAATAAAAGGTGCAAAATATTTTATGGAAATGTTTATATGTAAACCTAGTGTGCAGGCAACAATGTAAATTGCAAAAAGAATCAGGGTATTTTCGAAAAAAATGGGCAAAATTGGGCAGCCTCAATTCTCTTGGGTTGGCTTATTATAATAGAATGATCTATATATTAGAGAGAGATGTGCCATGTGTGTATTGGGTTGTGTTTTATTATTCATTATATTTCAACTTGCACAAAAGTGCAAAGTAATTCAATCCAACCCGGCCCAAATAAACCTGCACTTTTATCCAACCCGCACCGGGTCGGGTCGGCCCGGGCCAAAACCCGGATTTATGCCATCCTTAGCTACAGTCATTGACTTGAACGTTTGGCATATTTTATTTTCTAAAATGAGGTCACGAATATCTAATAAGTACTTAGTTGTTCCCTTTATTTCTAAATTTTATCAACTACACCATACAGTTATTTTATTTTCCTTTGTAACTCCCGAGTCCCGACTGAGATCATTCCGGAATTCTGCTTCTTTTCATTCTCCAAAAGCTAACCAAAACATCATCTAGGTCATGTACCTGACTCTGTTCATTGGTGACAGTTTATGAAATGTAATTAGCATTGCAATCTTATTGTGATCAGATACTTCTATTGTTCAAGCACATAATGCTAATTTATTCTAATTATCAATCTAATGCACATGCTTTACTGACATACATCCTCACCTCTGTCAAAAAAAGGAAAAATGATGTACATATATACAACTGTAAACTCACATGATGTACATTTTGGTTTTGGTTCTGTTTTCGGTTTTGTTAATCTGGGTTTCCTCGGATATGGGCGCCGAATCGATAAAAATTGGCAGGAAATTCAGGCAACAATGGTGTATTCAGAAAGCACTTCCATGGAAAGACATTTCATCCCAAAAGTAGTTATTTAACGAAACATGGTTTGAAACAGAGCAAAAAAAGAGTGTCTAGCTGCCCAGATATCCCCCTCCCGGCTCCCCCTGGCCACAATGCGTAGTCGAATGTTAGAAGTGAGATGTTACCATATTTTTTTGTCATTATCTTTCCGGTTGGGGCATGATGAATTCGAGAAACTAAGGTCTTTTGTTAAGATGGTAAGGTTATTCCGTCTTGTTGACATGAGCCTCTGATCAACTTGTATGCTGAAGATAGTTATTTTTTCACAATAAGTTCTCTAAGTTTATGTTTACACATTGTCGATTCCATTCCTCTACAACAGTTAGTTAAAATATAAATTTGCTGCAGCTCATGAGGTTATCGACTGTTACAAATCCAACCAATAATTACAGGCACCACGCACTCGTAAGCTTGATTTGTAACTGTGTCTTTACACTTTCATGCTTTTATACAATGCTTGTCTGTGTTCATTTTTGTACATATTGCTTACATAAGCGTTTGAAGGCTATTATAATGATATTATGTCTTTACTTTACTTTTGAAAATCGAAATGGTCAATCACTCTACTGTTTGTTGAAACTACGCTTGGACGACCTTTTCTTATTCTCTACCGGCTTAGATCAGTTCTTCATACATTATCGACTGCCTCTTGATGGAGATCGAAAAAGAGTAGGCTGTTGAAACTAGGAATATTTCAAGTCATTCCTTTAAAGTAGTGGTGGCCAAAAACTCCGTAAACTCAACCCGTAACTCAATCCTTGCGGATTGGGGCGGGTTGAGTATCCAAAAAAAGTCTGTTGAACTTTGGTTTCAATAATTGATTTTGATTATAAGTTTGATTATGTTTTTTAATGATTTTACAATTTCTCTATTCGATGATATAATGTTGTCTTTTCCAAAAAGAGAAAATGTAAATTTCAGAATTCTAGAAAGATAGAGTAATCAAATACGAAGCCAACGGTCCAAGCGGATCCATAATCGGAGCTAAAACGAAGAAGTTACGGGCATTCGAAGTACAACGAGAAAACCGAGAAATTGCCAGAAAAAACGACCGATCGTTTTGAACAAAACTACCGATCGTTTTTTGTCCAAATTATTCCAGTGAGGTCGTCTGAAAAATGACCGATCGAAATGGCCAAAACGACCGATCATTTTTGGTCAAATTTGTTCCAGTGAGTTCATGATAAAAACGGCCGATCGTTTTTCAGAAAACGACCGATCGTTTTCTGCAGAATTCGAAAAACAGCTTTTTAGTTTATTCTGAAAAATGGGAAATTGCTTCAAACCATTGGGTAAAGCTCTCTCACACTATCAACGGTCATACAGACCTTTTTGGCCTGCATAAACCCCAATCCATCTCAAAAACAATCATCCATCATCATCCATTACAATCCTTCAACCTCTCTCTATCCAAAAACACATAAATTCTCCATTGTTGAGAAAAAGCTTGAAAAGAGAGAAATTGAAGAGAAAGCGATACAAGCTCTAAACAAGACCGAACATCATCAAATATCACAAATTAGCTTATTTAGAAGCAATCAAATTGTGAGTGTTATTTTATTTTCGATAAATTTGTAAAGAGTAAATTATAAGCTCATTTGTGAGTGAGTGTTTGGGTAGAAGCTTTTAAGCCAAAGTATTGGTTAAAAGTTTTAGATTAAACACTTGGGTACTCATATATTGAGGGGGAGTCGTTGACTCGTAAACGTGTTCGCTTGCACTTGTATCAAGAATGGGAACCTCGGGTAGAGGGTGAGCAAATCGATTGATTAGCTCGGTAGTATTTGTAATATCGGAAAGACCTTTATAGTGAAACACTCGGTAGCACGAATACCGAGGAGAGGACGTAGGCGGGTTTTGCCGAACCTCTATAAATCTTGGTGTCAATCTCTTCCCTTACTATTTACTTTCCACATTCCTTATTATAGCTTATTATCTTGCTTGCGTATAATAATCCTAGCATTTCATTAACTTTTGTTAAACTCTTAAATTTAGAATTGCGATAGTTGAGTTGTTAGTTGCACTAATTTTTAATTCCGTAAAAAACGCCTAAAACCTTATTCACCCCGCTCTAAGGTTTAGCCGCACGGGCCAACAAAGTCAATCTGTATCGTCCCAATCCGTTATATATTTTACGGGTTGGGTTAGACTTATCAAACCGCGGGTTAATTCGCCACAATACGTTTCAACCCGCTATATATATATATAATAAAAATATATATATTTATATTTATATATACATTGTGTGTATTTAAAGATAAAAACCTCCCAATATTATTATATTTTAGTTTTTTTACTCGTTGTGAATGTTATAAACGTATTATAATTGGTTTTAATTTTTATTTCTCTTTGAAAAATACAATTTATTTTAAAATTTAGGCTGATTGTGCAAACTATGATAAATAAGAACCAAAATAAAAATTTAAGAATAAACCCGTCCCAACCCGTCCCAATTCGTAATTTTTTTTTGCGGGTTGGGTTGGGGTTTTAATTATAACAGGTTGGGTTGAGATTTAAATTTTACCAATCTGCTCCGCAATTTATTTTACGGATTAGGTTAGAGTTGAGGTCAATCCGTCCCAATCCCACCCCTACTTTAAAGTGTCTTGATTTTCAGTATTTTTACGGAGTTTCATGATCACCAATGAGTTTTCGGGTCATTCCTTGTAATCGGCCAGTTATTTGAGTACGCGGGATTTGTGTTGCTATGAATCGAAACCAACTGTTATTACATGAATCGTCTGTTTGTTTCATTTTGGACCTGCTATTTCTTATGCTGAAATATTCTTCTCTTCCAAGAAAATAGTTTAAGTTTTAAATCGTAAAATTGTATAGCTTTAAAATGATAAAATGCATGTTATCTGTATATGCTATTATAAAAAAACAGTAATCAATTAAGCACTCTCAACATTTTTCTTTATTTATGTACGGAAATCTTTTATCAATTTTTTTTTTCTATTGGGTGAGATCACTATATTTTAGTGGACCAAAAAATCACTAGTGATGTAGAGAAGTGCAAATGCTTAATGTTTGATTGTTTGGTGTTAGTAATGCAAATAAATGATCATATGATTTGGTTAAGTAACTTGAGGTAGAAAATGCACAAACTTCGAATGAACAAAATAAAACCATGACCATTTCCGAACAGTAAATAATCATTTCATATGGACAGGCATCAAATATGACCATCTCATAACAAAATGAACATCGATCATATACTATCTATAGTAAGGATTTCGCTAACGGGTGTTTTTGGGCATCGTTTAACCTTTAAATAACTTTTCAAATTTAAGTTACATTTAATACAAACATTGTTGCATTTATATCATAACATTATTTATCCACAAAAAATATGTTTTCACAATTATGTATACTGCTATTATTGTAGGCTAAACAGTAGATTAAGAAGGCATTGTTTGCATTGTTAAGTTTTAATTTGAATCATATATATAAAAATGTAATCAGTTACACTATACAAACAAGACACTTATTTTTTTGAAACTTATTATTATTTATGAGCAATATTACACTGAGAGAGAGATACACTTTTATCCTGAGAAGAGCTACATTCCCTTATATAGACAAAATATCTAAGAACACCGGCTACCGGTTACTATTCTTAGATTCGGTGTAGAAAAGGCCAAAAACAAGGCGGCCGACAAAAAGCCAAAACATAGTGGCTGAAATAGGAAAATCCAAAACATAATGGCTTAAACAGTAAAAATGAAATAATTCACAGCTTTTCTTTTAATCACGCTGGGTGCTCATTGAGCCCCATCAAACACGTAATTACAAAGTAGTAAGTGAAGGAATCATTTCTTTACTGAAATAAATGTTTTAAGTACAAAAGCATTAATTCAATTTTCCTTTACCTTTGTCTTTTTTGGGTTTTTCCTCCTCTTTACTGAGGGGGTTCCTTAGAAGGTCAAGGTTATCATTAAGATAATCTTTCATATCTTCATTTTCTAATTCCAAATCTTCATCCATTATAGAATCCGATTTTGCCGAATTTCCTTGAAAACAGTCAGAAAAGTACACATCTAACTGTTGCTGGAGATGTTCCAATAATTTTTCTTTGAGCTCAATATTTGATGCCAAAGGGTATTTCTTTTTAAGATCTGCAATTGAGGGCAGACCAATTGTCTTTTTCTCGGAAGCATATTCTCTTTCCATTTTGTTATAGTATTCAATAGTGTCTTGGATTTTAATGGCCATAATACCAATTTCTGTTGGTTTAACTGCGTAGCACCATTGCCAAATCCATGGTAGGCAGAACGTAGTCATAAATCGAAGTAAATTACTTCCTTTGATCACTTTGACCCCCGAATTTTGGGGTTACTCAAAAATAATCTTCATATTTAGTAAAAATATCGGGAGGTAAAATGTCCTCGTTTGGCCCAATAAAGGAGAACCAATGATAAAACCAATATGATAGCTCAATGATAAAACCAATATGATAGCTTTTGGGATAATAATGATGGTTCCAATCTGATGAACCATGTATGTTTTTCTGCCATATTCTGATAATATAATAGAAAGCATGCTTCCAAGCAGAAATATAATCCCAATAATTATAATTTTTATGTGAAAAATTAAGCTGCATAGGCTTATTAGGGTTTAAACCTCCCTCAGTAATAGGAATGACTTTTCGAATGCAAGCTTTACTAAAGAAAATATCCCCAGTATGTTTATTTTGATTCATATGGTTGAAAGCCACTGAACCAGTTTCAATAAGAATAGACTGAAAATATTTCAAGTCTTTATTATCAATTAGAGGGAAATTTACCTCTGTGTCAAAATATCTTTTGGCCAATGTGTTTGGGGAGCTAAATAACCTATCATCTCCTTTTTGAAGAAGAATAACTATTTCTTCCTCGTCTTTTTTCTTACCAGTGAGAACTGGTTCTTTAAGGGATTCAAGGAAGCTCTCTTGCGTTTTACTAGAGGATAAATAATCCTCATAATCTGCGGGTTCCCTTTTGGATCTGGGTAGGGAGCCCTTACATGACCTGGAGCTTTTCACAGAGCCCGAAATAGATTGAGAAAAGGAATATCTCTGTTTATCATACTCATGCTTATACTCATGCTTATCATGCGAAAGAGGAATATCCTCTCCTTTCGTGACTTGACTGGTTCATTTGGAGCCCAAAATAAATTCTTTGGTCAGAAAATCGGGAAGAGAATTATTTTCTCCTTTAATGTATTCAATATCAAAGTCAAAAATACACAAAATAGATTGCCATCTGGCAAATATTTGTTTAGATGCTAAATTTTTACATCCTTTTTCTAAGACATCTTTTGCTGCTTTGCAATCAATTTTTAGAATAAATTTTTGATTTAATAAATCATCTTAAAATTTGGTAATACAATTTACGACAGAAAGAATTTCTTTCTTTATAGTGGAATAATTTGTCTGGGCGTTATTCTATTTTTCAGAAGTATAGCGAGATAATATCTCTTTATCTTTAGAGGGAAATTTTTGTTTCAATATTCCTCCATAACCTATATCTGAAGCATCTGTCTCCACAATTTTAAAACTTGTTGGAGATATCGGTGCTAAACAAGGTAAACTTTTGAGTTTAGACTTAATAAGTCTAACTGCATTTGTATGAATATCACTCCATAGAGGTGGATTTTTCTTTAATCGCTCATATAAGGGAGAACTGTCGATAGAGAGGCTCTTATAATAATCGGAAATATAATTGAAACTTCCCAAAAATCTTTGTAATTGGCTTGTTTCTTATAAAATATCTGGAAATTTATCCGCAAACTGGATAGCTCTATCAATAGGAATAATTTTCCCCTGGTCTATCTCTTGACCCAAAAATCGAATATGTGTCTGAAATAAAGACATTTTCCTGCAGTTTTTATTAGTTTTATAAAAATAGTTATATGTTTAAAATGTTGGTCTATGTTTTGAGAAAATATGAGAATATCAATATAGACTATATACTGAATGAAGAATAAGGATAAAAAATATCATTCATAATGTTTTAAAATTCTGAAGGAGCATTTTTTAATCCAAATGGCATTACATTCCATTCATAATGTCCCATAGAAACTACAAAAGCTGTTTTATACTTATCCTTTTCATCAATTTGGATTTGTCAATAACCAGATTTTAAATCAAATTTTGAAAAGACATTGGCAGACTGAATTCTGGTAAGTAAATCTTTTTTATTAGGGATATGATACCTAATCCATTTTAAAACTTTATTTAAAGGTTTATAATTAATAACTAACTGAGGAGCCTCTCGTTCTATTTCTGCATTTTTGTATACATAAAAAGCAGTGCAACTCCAAGGAGAATAAGATTTACGAATAAGTTTCTTTTGTAATAAAGAATTTATTTCTTCTTTACAGTATTCAATCAAATCGGGTCCCATTTGGGCTGGTCTAGCCATAGTGGTAATATTAGTATCTTTAAAATCTTCTTCATAGGAAAGTGTGACAATATGCTTTTTTCTATCCCAAAAAGCAGTGGGAAGATCACTACATATTTCTCGTTTGATAAGATTGGTAATAAAGTTAATTTTTATCTTTTTGAGAAATAATTTGTTTAGAAATATTCATAATTTGTAAATCCTTTTGTAAAAAATGGATTTGATTTTCTTTATAGATTATTAATGTTTCTTTTATCATATCAATCTCCCGTGTTTGTGGTTTGGTGATAAAATCAAACATAATATTCTGACCATTAGTGTCAAATACAATATATTTTGAGGTAACCATAAAATGTTCAATTAAATTTAAAAAAGGAGTACCCAAAATAATTTGCTGGGTAAGACCCTTAACCATAACAAAAGTGGTTTGGAAACATATTCCTGAATTGCAAATATAAGCATTAGATAATTTATATTGAATGTTCATACGCGAGCCATCTGCATTATTAAGGGATTGTGAGGTTTTATCATAATACTGTGTAGGGATTAAACCTTCACAGATACAATTTAAATCAGCTCCACTATCAATAAGAGCTTGGCCAGAAAATGTATATTCTTTGTTTACAACAATAGTAACCTGAGAATGCCATTTTTGATAGGTAATCCTATATATTGTATGTAGAAAAGTTTCATCCTCAGAATTGGGACTAATTTTCGCCTCTGTAAAAGGAATGTCTTTTATGAGATCCATGAGAAATTTGACTTCATTTTTTAAAATATGAATTTCATGTTGCAAATCGGAAATAGAAATATCTTTTATTTTGAGGACATTTATTTCCTCTCTAAGAATTTTTACTTCTTTATTGATTTCTTCAGTTGAAATAGTTTTTGAAGGAAGGGACTGGAGCCCTTAAAAAACCTGTTTTAAAGAGTAAGTTTCGTTTGGAATATAAGGGGTTTCTTTTTGCTTACCTTTGGTAATAACATCTAAATAATATTCAATCATTTTTGTCTTAACATCGGAATTATCAATTTCATTAATAAGATCTAATATAGATCGTTCTTGGGACGTAAGAACATTAATACTCAACACATTCATATCAAGCATAGCTTTATAGTGATTATCTTTACCACCACAATTAGAATTTGAAGAAGATGAGCTGTTTTGTTCAGACTCACTCTTATAATCTTCTAGATCATTAGCATATGATTCTTCCTCAGATGAATATAACATGACAACTATAAGTTGTTTCTTAAGACCTTCATCAGAAATTTCATTTAATTTCTTCTTTGTCCAACATTTATTGGCATAATGACCTGTTTTTCCACATTTTCTACAGATAATAGAAGCATTTGGACTACGATGTGGTTTATTTATGAATTTAGAAACATAATTATTATCATGATTTTCTTTCTAGGTTTGGAGGATATTTTAGAAAATCTTCGAGATTTAGAAAAATATTTTTTCTTAGCAGAAACCTTTTCATAAGGTTTGTGAGGGATTTGTAAATCAAATCCAAATCCAAATTGGTCACAAAAATTACCAATTTATTTTTTGCCAGTTAAATTCTGACTTTTTAATTGGCCTTTGAGTTTTATGTCATTACAAAGAGATAGCCCTTCACCGACACATTCACTAATAAGTTGGCCATAAGTATAATCATGGTAAGTAATGGTATTTGTAACGACTCGGCCCTACGGACCGAACCGTCACGCCCGTATCAACAATATTGTCCGCTTTGGCACAACTTCACAGGGGGGTCACCCATCCTGGTACTACTCCAAGCTAAGCACGCTTAACTGTGGAGTTCCGTCCTCGCTATTGTGCCGCACGGCTTTAAAAGGCCTTGCGGTGTTGTGCGTCAGTCCCACATCGCCCAGATATGAGAGTACTCGTGTGGTATATGAGCTTAAAGATCCATTTTCTATCAACAAGGCCTTTTAAAGCCGTGCGGCACAATAGCGAGGACGGAACTCCACAGTTAAGCGTGCTTAGCTTGGAGTAGTACCAGGATGGGTGACCACCCTGGGAAGTTGTGCCAAAGCGGACAATATTGTTGATACGGGCGTGACGGTTCGATCCGTGGGGTCGGATCGTTACAGATGGTATCAGAGCCTCTATCTGGCCGGAAATGTGGGGACTAGCACGAGTGTGTGAGCCCCGGAAGGGCGACGTGCCCGACGAGGACGTCGTGCCTAAAGGGAGGGTGATTGTGACGACCCAGATTTCCAAGATGGAAATTCTGTGGTGCGGTGTTGTGCGTCAGTCCCACATCGCCCAGATATGAGAGTACTCGTGTGGTATATGAGCTTAAAGATCCATTTCCTATCAACAAGGCCTTTTAAAGCCGTGCGGCACAATAGCGAGGACGGAACTCCACAGTTAAGCGTGCTTAGCTTGGAGTAGTACCAGGATGGGTGACCACCCTGGAAAGTTGTGCCAAAGCGGACAATATTGTTGATACGGGCGTGACGGTTCGGTCCGTGGGGTCGGATCGTTACAGATTACGACCCAGATTTCCAGGAAGGAAATTCTGTGGTGCGGTGTTGTGCGTCAGTCCCACATCGCCCAGATATGAGAGTACTCGTGTGGTATATGAGCTTAAAGATCCATTTCCTATTAACAAGGCCTTTTAAAACCGTGCGGCACAATAGCGAGGACGGAACTCCACAGTTAAGCGTGCTTAGCTTGGAGTAGTACCAGGATGGGTGACCACCCTGGGAAGTTGTGCCAAAGCGGACAATATTGTTGATACGGGCGTGACGGTTCGGTCCGTGGGGTCGGGTCGTTGCAGAGGGTATCAGAGCCTCTATCTGGCCGGAAATGTGGGGACTAGCACGTGTGTGTGAGCCCCTAAAGGACGACGTGCCCGACGAGGACGTCGTGCCGAAAGGGAGGGTGATTGTGACGACCCAGATTTCCAGGAAGGAAATTCTGTGGTGCGGTGTTGTGCGTCAGTCCCACATCGCCCAGATATGAGAGTACTCGTGTGGTATATGAGCTTAAAGATCCATTTCCTATTAATAAGGCTTTTTAAAGCCGTGCGGCACAATAGCGAGGACGAAACTCCACAGTTAAGCGTGCTTAGCTTGGAGTAGTACCAGGATGGGTGACCACCTTGGGAAGTTGTGCCAAAGCGGACAATATTGTTGATACGGGCGTGACGGTTCAGTCCGTGAGGTCGGATCGTTACAGTATTTTTCCCAGTTTAACATAAAATCCTATCTTTAACTTTTTGTGCAAATAAATTTGGAAGACCTGCTATAAATTTTTCTTTTCAAAAATCTGCATTAGTATACATAAATATGAGTTATAATATTGATTTTTTTTTTTAAGAAGAAGAAGACCTGCTATATATATAGGACAGGTATATATATAGGAATGGTGGTATATATATATATATAATCCAACGGCGTTTAGGAATGATGGTATATATAATTACAGTTGTCTTCTTCTTCTTCACCGAAATAAATTTTAAAGACCTGCTATAAATTATTGATTTTTTTAGTATTTATTTTATTAAAATTTTTTATTAAAAAAATGGATAAAAATACGTCGTTTTGGGCCAAATTATTTCTTTAAATAAGTATACATAAATATGAGTTATAATATTGTAATTTATGATTAAATTTTGAAGTGTGTTAACATAACAGAAAGAGCGGCATCTAATCATTAATTTCATAATTGTTTGGATAGATGAGTGATTAAGTGGAGATGTTGAAGGATTTACAGTACTACATAGTACATAGTATTGACCAGAGAGGGAATAATTTTAGATTATATATTCCATTTTAAGTTATGTGTAAGATCAAACTATGAAGATCCAGTGGCTGATAAAAAACACAGTTATGATAACCGTGTAAAAAAGATAGTCAATGGCTGGAAAAAAATACAGTTATGATAACTATGTAAAAATGACAGTTAGACTCCCCTCTTCCAACATAATAATCATCTGAATTATATGATTATATACGTAAAAAAAAAATACACCGCAAAACCCTTCGTTGTTACGCTATTTGAGTTTTTAACATAACTATCGAAAAAACAATATGTTAACGATAACGTTATTTAAAATATTGATGGATACATGAACAGTAAGGTTCTCGTTTCTCCAACATTTATCTAATCTTTGCTTAGTATAAGAATAAGGCTAGCTGTATGTGCAACAATTCATGGCATCGAAAGTAAAATTATGCCAGAAACAGCTACAATTATGGATAACCAGTTTTATTGTTTCCTTGGTCACATTTCTCATACTTTGCCTATATATCGATCGTCTCACTGCAAATGATTATTTAGGAATCATACGATGGATTGGGGAACACTCGTCAGCAAAACTGTTTTCAAACTGTTTAATGCTACAAATTGGTGGTAGAGGTAAGTAGGCTGCAATTGATCATATAAAGAAACTAATGCGAGTGCTCTTACCTGTTAACGTGGCGGACTATGTGGACCAATTATGGATTAAATGAAAATATGATTTCAATATTGAAACCAAAATAATTAGTACACTTAATCTGTCACATCAGCGGGTAAGGTTTTGATTTCTTTAATAGATTGAGAATGCAAGATGAGACTTTGGTTCATGTCTACATGTGATGCAACACTGCGACCCATTAGAATTCAAACAAAAAAGATAAAATAAGAAAATTAAAATGTGTGCCTTTATAGAATTGCATACATTTTTATGTCAATTTTTTGAATATATACCCCTTCTTAATATCCTTGCATTCCCTTTCAAAAAATAAAATAAAAAAATCCTTGCATTCAGGTTGGCATGATACTTTAGTGATGGACTCAATCACCCTGGGTTAGCTCTAACAATGTTAACCAAGACCAAAGTCACCCCACAGTCATTAACAAGACAAGAACTCATTCAGAAGTTTTTGAAGAGAGAAAAATAGCCAAAGCTTAGAGTATTTTGCATGATAAAATAAACATGGAGGCAACCCTACTCATAAACATGAGTGAGCCTCTTCACGGATAGCCAAACACCCGATAGACTTATTCGCAAATATTAACAAGTCTAAGCAATATTAAAATAAGTCAACGGGTCAACAAGTCAACGACATGGGAATTGAAGTGTCCGACACGTAAAATGGAGTGTCGGGCTGATAGCGGACACAAACACGTGTCCGACACGACACTTTTAGTTTTAAGTGTCCATGCGTCATAGGATGTGATACATTCATTAAGCACGAATGGCATATGTTTTATCATTAATAACCTTTTCATAAATTTAGTAACTTAAATACATATTTTGGGTTAATTAATAATATTATGGTTTAAAATACAACAATATTTGTATGAAATGCTACTAGAAAACTATATAATGTTTAAATGATGGATGAGGACAATCTTTAGTAAAACTGTTTTTCAAAACACCAATCGTATCTAACTCATAAGGTTTTTGCAAAATTTAATAATACAAAATTTAATAATAAGATAGATTTTTTTTTTGAAAATAAATAATAAGATAGATTGAAGTTGAAAATAAATAATAAGATATTTCACACTCTCTAGCTCTGTTCCTATTTTTTAAGTGTCATGTTTAGTGGGCAGTTCAATAGTGGACACTACATTAGGAAAGGATAAGGTTCTTTTAAACTTTCTTATTTTTTTGCCGCTTGTGTTGCAATGTATTTGTCACTTTTTCATATACAGGGTGTGTTTGGTATGGGGTGATTTTTGGAATTTTTAATTTTGAAAATCCAGAATTTTTAATAGCTATTTGGTTACTTAGATTTTTTTTATTCTTAAAATCCAGATTTTTAGTTTAAAAAATCCAAAAATCTAGAATCTATATTTTTGCTGAATTTTTTTATTTTTGTATTTTAAAAATCAGATTTTTTATCAAAAAATCTGATACCAAACGGACCCATAATCAAGTGAGCATTTCATTTTAACGGTCATGAAAAAATCATTACAGCTAATTTTTTTAGAAAACTTACAACTGAGTTTATCGAACAGTGTAAGTATTTATCTATTGTATACCACTGTTTTAAATAGCGCGCTACGTATCGCAACGTTACGCAAATAGTGCTTAGCGAACAAAAAGCGCCTACGTAAAAGTGCTATTTTAGAGGCATAGTGCAAATAACGCGAAAAAAGCGCAAATAACGTGAGTAAAAGCGTAACAAATGGTTTTTTATTATTATTTTTTAAAAAAAAATTATTGATTTTTTTAGTATTTGTTTTATTAAATTTTTTTATTAAAAAAATGAATTAAAATACGTCGTTTTAGGCCAAATTATTTCTTTACATAAGTATACATAAATATGAGTTATAATGTTGTAATTTATGATTAAATTTTTAAGTGTGCTAACATAACAGGAAGAGCGGCATTTAATGACCAGAGCGACATCTAATCATTAATTTCATAATTGTTTGGATAGATGAGTGATTGAGTAGGGATGTTGAAAGATTTACTGCAATACACAGTACATAGTGTTGACCAGAGAGGGAATGATTTTAGATTTTATATTCCATTTTAAGTTATTTGTAAGATCAAACTATGAAGATCGAGTGGCTGAAAAAAAAAACACAGTTATGATAACTGTGTAAAAAAGGCAGTCAGTGGCTGAAAAAAAACACAGTTATGATAACTATGTAAAAATGGTAGTTAGAGGCCTCTCTTCCAACATAATAATCATCTGAATTATATGATTATATACGTAAAAAAAAATGCACCGCAAAACCTTTCGTTGTTATGCTATTTGAGTTTTTAACATAGTTATCGAAAAAATGATATGTTAACGATAACGTTATTTAAAACATTGATGGATACACGATTATACGTCTCTATACATGAACAGTAAGGTTCTCGTTTCTCCAACATATATCTAATCTTTGCTAGTATAAGAATAAGGCTATTGCAACAATTCATGGCATCGAAAGTAAAATTATGCCAGAAACAGCTACGATTATGTTTCTCATACTTTGCCTATATATCGATCGTCTCACTGCAAATGATTATTTAGGAATCATACAATGGATTGGGGAACACTCGTTAGCAAAACTGTTTTCAAACTGTTTAATGCTGCAAATTGGTGGTAGAGGTAAGTAGGCTGCAAACCGTTGACTCACAATCAGTCTTTACACAAGTTTATGTAAAATAGTCTCTGTATATATCATCACTCGTTTTGGAAACCATAGATTTTGACATTGGCCAATGTTCAATCATCATTCTATCTTAATTTTTTTTATGTCTACACTTGTTTTTTTTTTTTTTTTTTAACTCGATTCAGAGATAAAAAGGTTTTGATTTCTTTAATAGATTGAGAATGCAAGATGAGACTTTGGTTCATGTCTACATGTGATGCAACACTGCGACCCACTAGAATTCAAACAAAAAGATAAAATAAGAAAATTAAAATGTGTGCCTTTATAGAATTGCATACATTTTTATGTCAATTTTTTTAATATACCCCTTCTTAATATCCTTGCATTCCCTTTCAAAAAATAAAATAAAAAAATCCTTGCATTCAGGTTGGCATGATACTTTAGTGATGGACTCAATCACCCTGGGTTAGCTCTAACAATGTTAACCAAGACCAAAGTCACCCCACAGTCATTAACAAGACAAGAACTCATTCAGAAGTTTTTGAAGAGAGAAAAATAGCCAAAGCTTAGAGTATTTTGCATGATAAAATAAACATGGAGGCAACCCTACTCATAAACATGAGTGAGCCTCTTCACGGATAGCCAAACATCCGAGAGACTTATTCGCGAATATTAACAAGTCTAAGCAATATTAAAATAAGTCAAATAGGTCTTCTTATATCTTACAAAACATGAAATACGTAAAATATATAGGTCGTCACGTGCCCGCCCAGTAGGCCGCGGCATGTGTTGTAGGTCCATCATTTAGCAAAAGGTAAAACTAGGAAAATGATAATGCGTGCAGGATTTTAACATGCTTTTATTATGAAATAGTTGCATCATGCGCGAGCGGTCGCGACTAAATGGAGAGGTATCCTCCTTTTAGCACTTATGCCAGCACTTGCTGTCATGTCTAAGGAGTTACCCTTGGCATTGTTAGGTAGTTTCCACGTAAAATGGTACAATAATTGAATTAGTGCGAGCTCAACTGTAGCTATACCATATGCCATGCCTGGGCACATCCTTCTTCCGGATCCAAATGGAAGAAATTCAAAGTTATTTCCATTGAATTCAAACATGTTTTTCTCAAACCTTTCGGGTATAAATTTTTCAGCATCTTTCCAGATATCGGGATCCCTTGCAATTGCCCAAGCATTGACAATGATCTTAGTTTTGAGCGGTATGTGATATCCGTTAATTTCACAAGCCTCTCTACATTCTCTAGGAACTAACAGAGGAGGAATATGTATCCTTAGTGTTTCTTTGATAACATATTTTAAGTAGCGGAATCCTTCATCTATATTCTTATTTCCTTCAATGCTTTCTTTTACTTCTGCTTGCACCTTCTCCATTATTTCTGGATTGCGAATCAATTCAGACATTGCCCATTCAATTGTATTTGCTGAACTTTGGGATGCCCCAATAAACATGTCCTATATAGTACAAGATATATATCAAAAGTCGTTTCATTTGACAAAAAATGACGTTAGTTAAAGTCAAAAAATGTGGAAGATTAGAGATAAGAAAATACTCATGGTAGATAAGCTCGTTTGGAGACTTTATTTGTAGTTAGACCTATTCTTCATGGAACCTTTCTAAAAAGAAATCTAAACTGAAGATTTCCATGGTACATGATAGATAAGATTTTCCAAACAAAATTGCTTTAGTTTTATCATACATTATCAGTGGAAAAATAGGCGGTGACATAATTCAATATTTTATAGTTAAATTTGACTAGAATTGATCTTTCATCATGTTTATTTAGTTAAAATCTAATAAGAAAGAATTTTAAATTATGAGTTTTGCACACAATTTTGGTTTCACACACAATATCATAATTTATTGGGACTGTGGGGATCAATCATCTATAGACTAACCAGAGCAATCGCTTTCACATTATTGTCTGTGATCGGAACCTTTTCCTCATTTTGCTTCTGGAGTCTCAACAGGGTATCCAACATATCTTCCTTCTTTGTTGCTTCTTTACTTTCTTTCGCCACCGCAGCAGAGTACAATCGGTGCTTCCCAATGACCTCATGTATCATCGTGTCTAATTTCTTAAACACTTTTTCCAATTTAGTCTTTGCCCCACTAATGGAGGCTAAGAATCTGAGCGAAGGGAAAAAATCATCCAAGTTGAAGCCTCCAATGAGCACCATTACTTCGGCCAAAGTGCTAGCATCAATCAACGCACTTTGGCTGTTAATATTTTCACCAAACACCGTGGTACTCACTATTGAACTAGCCGTTCTGAAGGACTGGTCACTCATATTGATGGGTGATCCTTCTGATTTTCGAATCAAGGCGATCATGTTTGCCACCTCATTCTCTCGTATAGACTGGTATGATTTTACACGTTTGGCACTAAGTAACTCAAGTACACAAATCTTTCTCATCTGTCGCCAATAGTCACCGTATGGGGCAAAACCTAAACTCGTTTTGTTGTATGTAATAATGTCGATGGCTTGAGTGCCTGGCCTGTCTACAAAGGAAAGATCGTGCGTTTTCAAGACTAGTTTTGCCATTTCTGGGGATGACAATACAACAGTTGAGATTTCACCGAGTTGTAAGTGCATGATGGGTCCATATTTCTTGGATAATCTGCTTAAAATTTCATGGGGTAGGCCATTTCCTACCATATGGTGCATGCTCCCAATAATGGGTAGCTTCCATGGGCCGGGAGGTAGTTTTCTGGATTTATGGGTCTTTGTTTTGAAATTTATGAAAGAAATCAAAAGGATAATAGTGATTAGGAAGAATGAGGTGATGCTGGTGAAAGAAGAGAAAAGTTCCATAGTTATGGATTCCATAATAGATGGAAGTAATTATATGATCCTCATTTCTTCATCATTGCTATTTTATAGCAAGACAATATACGGGAAATTACAATTAAACCAAAAAACTATAGTACAATTTTTGAGTTGAGATTCGCATATTAGGTAGTTTAAAGTTGACGAATAATTGTTTAAGCAGCATAAGGGCAATCATTCATTAAGAAACGAAAAATGATTTCAATGATAATGCTAATTTTTGTACTCTAATCTGAATTTCATGAATAAAGACAAAAGTAATATCTCAATCCAGAGTTTGCTGAGATACCTTCAAGTCTAGGAGCATTACCTAGTTTCTATATAGGGAAAAGCCCATGACATGTATTTAAATAGCTTGTACCTAGTTTATTTAATTGTATTGTGACAACTGTTTTAATAAGCTTTATTTGCACCGTAGCGTTTTTTCGAAAGTTAGGCTAAAAACGTAAATAGTGTAGCAACAAAGCGTTTTGCGGTGTAATTATTTTTTTTGCTTGAAAAGATAACAATATAGCACTAAATAATCAAATAATTCATGTTATTTATGTGAACACACTTAAAAAGTTAAGAATAACAAAATGTATATGCCGTTATAATTATGTTTACGCACTATTAGGTCGATCAAAAACAGAACCAAAACCGCTACAGAGTTTTAAAACCGCTAAACTGTAGCATGAGTATAATCCCACTTATATTCGTGAGCTCAAAAAGAAAACAAGACAACATTCAAGTCAATGACTATAGCCATCAAATTTAGAAAACAATACTTTCATCTTATTCAATCACACGCCACAGTGCTGCACACGACTCTGACCAAGTATCTGCAATAATGAAGAAGAACAAAGTACTATAAAAAGGAACACACTATCTAAAATCAATTAACTAAACGGACAGTTTAATGACTACATTGTCCGTTTAGTTAATTGGTACTTATTACGATAGTGTGTTCCTTTCTATACACCTAATACTTTGTTCTACTTGATTATTGCAAATACTTAATTATTTAGTTAGAGTCATCTGCAACAATTTGGCGTGTGATTGAATAGGAAGAAAGTATTGTTTTCTTATTTTGATGGTGTTAGGTCCAGTTTGGCTACAGTCATTGACTTGAATGTTTGGTATATTTTATTTTCTAAAATGAGGTCATGAATATCTAATAAGTACTTAGTTGTTCCCTTTATTTCTAAATTTTATCAACTACACCATACAGTTATTTTATTTTCCTTTGTAACTCCCGAGTCCCGACTGAGATCATTCCGGAATTCTGCTTCTTTTCATTCTCCAAAAGCTAACCAAAATATCATCTAGGTCATGTACCTGACTCTGTTCATTGGTGACAGTTTATGAAATGTAATTAGCATTGCAATCTTACTGTGATCAGATACTTCTATTGTTCAAGCACATAATGCCGATTTATTCTAATTATCAATCTAATGCACATGCTTTACTGACATACATCCTCACCTCTGTCAAAAAAGGAAAAATGATGTACATATATACAACTGTAAACTCACATGATGTACATTTTGGTTTTGGTTCTGTTTTTGGTTTTGTTAATCTGGGTTTCCTCCGATATGGGCGCCGAATCGATAAAAATTGGCAGGAAATTCAGGCAACAATGGTGTATTCAGAAAGCACTTCCATGGGAAGACATTTCATCCCAAAAGTAGTTATTTAACGAAACATGGTTTGAAACAGAGCAAAAAAAGAGTGTCTAGCTGCCCAGATATCCCCCTCCCGGCTCCCCCTGGCCACAATGCGTAGTCGAATGTTAGAAGTGAGATGTTACCATATTTTTTTGTCATTATCTTTCCGGTTGGGGCATGATGAATTCGAGAAACTAAGGTCTTTTGTTAAGATGGTAAGGTTATTCCGTCTTGTTGACATGAGCCTCTGATCAACTTGTATGCTGAAGATAGTTATTTTTTCACAATAAGTTCTCTAAGTTTATGTTTACACATTGTCGATTCCATTCCTCTACAACAGTTAGTTAAAATATAAATTTGCTGCAGCTCATGAGGTTATCAATTGGTCAATCACTCTACTGTTTGTAGAAACTACACTTGGACGACCTTTTCTTATTCTCTACCGGCTTAGATCAGTTCTTCATACATTATCGACTGCCTCTTGATGGAGATCGAAAAAGAGTAGGCTGTTGAAACTAGGAATATTTCAAGTCATTCCTTTAAAGTAGTGGTGGCCAAAAACTCCGTAAACTCAACCCGTAACTCAATCCTTGCGGATTGGGGCGGGTTGAGTATCCAAAAAAAGTCTGTTGAACTTTGGTTTCAATAATTGATTTTGATTATGTTTTTTAATGATTTTACGATTTCTCTATTCGATGATATAATGCTGTCTTTTCCAAAAAGAGAAAATGTAAATTTCAGAATGCTAGAAAGATAGAGTAATTAAATACGAAGCCAACGGTCCAAGCAGATCCATAATCGGAGCTAAAACGAAGAAGTTATGGGCATTCGAAGTACAACGAGAAAACCGAGAAATTGGCAGAAAAAACGACCGATCGTTTTGAACAAAACGACCGATCGTTTTTTGTCCAAATTATTCCAGTGAGGTCGTCTGAAAAACGACCGATCGAAATGGCCAAAACGACCGATCGTTTTTGGTCAAATTTGTTCCAGTGAGTTCATGATAAAAACGACCGATCGTTTTTCAGAAAACGACCGATCGTTTTCTGCAGAATTCGAAAAACAGCTTTTTAGCTTATTCTGAAAAATGGGAAATTGCTTCAAATCATTGGGTAAAGCTCTCTCACACTACCAACGGTCATACAGACCTTTTTGGCCTACATAAACCCCAATCCATCTCAAAAACAATCATCCATCATCATCCATTACAATCCTTCAACCTCTCTCTATCCAAAAACACATAAATTCTTCATTGTTGAGAAAAAGTTTGAAAAGAGAGAAATTGAAGAGAAAATGATACAAGCTCTAAACAAGACCGAACATCATCAAATATCACAAATTAGCTTATTTAGAAGCAATCAAATTGTGAGTGTTATTTTATTTTCGATAAATTTGTAAAGAGCAAATTATACGCTCATTTGTGAATGAGTGTTTGGATAGAAGCTTTTAAGCCAAAGTGTTGGTTAAAAATTTTAGATTAAACACTTGGGTACTCATATATTGAGGGGGAGTCGTTGACTCGTAAACGTGTTCGCTTGCACTTGTATCAAGAATGGGAACCTCGGGTAGAGGGTGAGCAAATCGATTGATTAGCTCGGTAGAATTTGTAATATCGGAAAGACCTTTATAGTGAAACACTCGGTAGCACGAATACCGAGGAGAGGACGTAGGCGGGTTTTGCCGAACCTCTATAAATCTTGGTGTCAATCTCTTCCCTTACTATTTACTTTCCACATTCCTTATTATAGCTTATTATCTTGCTTGCGTATAATAATCCTAGCATTTCATTAACTTTTGTTAAACACTTAAGTTTAGAATTGCGATAGTTGGGTTGTTAGTTGCACTAATTTTTAATTCCGTGAAAAACGCCTAAAACCTTATTCACCCCCCTCTAAGGTTTAGCCGCACGGGCCAACAAAGTCAATCTGTATCGTCCCAATCCGTTATATATTTTACGGGTTGGGTTAGGCTTATCAAACCGCGGGTTAATCCGCCACAATACGTTTCAACCCGCTATATATATATATATAATAAAAATATATATATTTATATTTATATATGCATTGTGTGTATTTAAAGATAACAACCTCCCGATATTATTATATTTTAGTTTTTTTACTCGTTGTGAATGTTATAAACGTATTATAATTGGTTTTAATTTTTATTTCTCTTTGAAAAATACAATTTATTTTAAAATTTAGGCTGATTGTGCAAACTATGATAAATAAGGACCAAAATAAAAATTTAAGAATAAACCCGTCCCAACCCGTCCCAATCCGTAATTTTTTTTACGGGTTGGGTTGGGGTTTTAATTATAACATGTTGGGTTGAGATTTAAATTTTACCAATCTGCTCCGCAATTTATTTTACGGATTAGGTTAAAGTTGAGGTCAATCCGTGCCAATCCCACCCCTACTTTAAAGTGTCTTGATTTTCAGTATTTTTACGGAGTTTCATGATCACCAATGAGTTTTCGGGTCATTCCTTGTAATCGGCCAATTATTTGAGTACGCGGGATTTGTGTTGCTATGAATCGAAACCAACTGTTATTACATGAATCGTCCGTTTGTTTCATTTTGGACCTGCTATTTCTTATGCTGAAATATTCTTCTCTTCCAAGAAAATAGTTTAAGTTTTAAATCGTAAAATTGTATAGCTTTAAAATGATAAAATGCATGTTATCTGTATATGCTATTATAAAAAAACAGTAATCAATTAAGCACTCTCAACATTTTTCTTTATTTATGTACGGAAATCTTTTATCAATTTTTTTTTTCTATTGGGTGAGATCACTATATTTTAGTGGACCAAAAAATCACTAGTGATGTAGAGAAGTGCAAATGCTTAATGTTTGATTGTTTGGTGTTAGTAATGCAAATAAATGATCATATGATTTGGTTAAGTAACTTGAGGTAGAAAATGCACAAACTTCGAATGAACAAAATAAAACCATGACCATTTCCGAACAGTAAATAATCATTTCATATGGACAGGCATCAAGTATGACCATCTCATAACAAAATGAACATCGATCATATACTATCTATAGTAAGGATTTCGCTAACGGGTGTTTTTGGGCATCGTTTAACCTTTAAATAACTTTTCAAATTTAAGTTACATTTAATACAAACATTGTTGCATTTATATCATAACATTATTTATCCATAAAAAATATATTTTCACAATTATGTTTACTGCTATTATTGTAGGCTAAACAGTAGATTAAGAAGGCATTGTTTGCATTGTTAAGTTTTAATTTGAATCATATATATAAAAATGTAATCAGTTACACTATACAAACAAGACACTTATTTTTTTGAAACTTATTATTATTTATGAGCAATATTACACTGAGAGAGAGATACACTTTTATCCTGAGAAGAGCTACATTCCCTTATATAGACAAAATATCTAAGAAGACCGGCTACCGGTTACTATTCTTAGATTCGGTGTAGAAAAGGCCAAAAACAAGGCGGCCGACAAAAAGCCAAAACATAGTGGCTGAAATAGGAAAATCCAAAACATAATGGCTTAAACAGTAAAAATGAAATAATTCACAGCTTTTCTTTTAATCACGCTGGGTGCTCATTAAGCCCCATCAAACACGTAATTACAAAGTAGTAAGTAAAGGAATCATTTCTTTACTGAAATAAATGTTTTAAGTACAAAAACATTAATTCAATTTTCTTTACCTTTGTCTTTTTTAGGTTTTTCCTCCTCTTTACTGAGGGGGTTCCTGAGAAGGTCAAGGTTATCATTAAGATAATCTTTCATATCTTCATTTTCTAATTCCAAATCTTCATCCATTATAGAATCCGATTTTGACGAATTTCCTTGAAAACAGTCAGAAAAGTACACATCTAACTGTTGCTGGAGATGTTCCAATAATTTTTCTTTGAGCTCAATATTTGATGCCAAAGGATATTTCTTTTTAAGATCTGCAATTGAGGGCAGACCAATTGTCTTTTTCTCGGAAGCATATTCTCTTTCCATTTTGTTATAGTATTCAATAGTGTCTTGGATTTTAATGGCCATAATACCAATTTCTGTTGGTTTAACTGCATAGGACCATTGCCAAATCCATGGTAGGCAGAACGTAGTCATAAATCGAAGTAAATTACTTCCTTTGATCACTTTGACCCCCGAATTTTGGGGTTACTCAAAAATAATCTTCATATTTAGTAAAAATATCGGGAGGTAAAATGTCCTCGTTTGGCCCAATAAAGGAGAACCAATGATAAAACCAATATGATAGCTTTTGGGATAATAATGATGGTTCCAATCTGATGAACCATGTATGTTTTTCTGCCATATTCTGATAATATAATAGAAAGCATGCTTCCAAGCAGAAATATAATCCCAATAATTATAATTTTTATGTGAAAAATTAAGCTGCATAGGCTTATTAGGGTTTAAACCTCCCTCAGTAATAGGAATGACTTTTCGAATGAAAGCTTTACTAAAGGAAATATCCCCAGTATGTTTATTTTGATTCATATGGTTGAAAGCCACTGAACCAGTTTCAATAAGAATAGACTGAAAATATTTCAAGTCTTTATTATCAATTAGAGGGAAATTTACCTCTGTGTCAAAATATCTTTTGGCCAATGTGTTTGGGGAGATAAATAACCTCTCATCTCCTTTTTGAAGAAAAATAACTATTTCTTCCTCGTCTTTTTTCTTACCAGGGAGAACTGGTTCTTTAAGGGCTTCAAGAAGCTCTCTTGCGTTTTACTAGAGGATAAATAATCCTCATAATCTGCGGGTTCCCTTTTGGATCTGGGTAGGGAGCCCTTACATGAGCTGGAGCTTTTCACAAAGCCCGAAATAGATTGAGAAGAGGAATATCTCTGTTTATCATACTCATGCTTATCATGCGAAAGAGGAATATCCTCTCCTTTCGTGACTTGACTGGTTCATTTGGAGCCCAAAATAAATTCTCTGGTCAGAAAATCGGGAAGAGAATTATTTTCTCCTTTAATGTATTCAATATCAAAGTCAAAAATACACAAAATAGATTGCCATCTGGCAAATATTTGTTTAGATGCTAAATTTTTACATCCTTTTTCTAAGACATCTTTTGCTGCTTTGCAATCAATTCTTATAATAAATTTTTGATTTAATAAATCATCTTAAAATTTGGTAATACAATTTACGACAGAAAGAATTTCTTTCTTTATAGTGGAATAATTTGTCTGGGCGTTATTCTATTTTTCAGAAGTATAGCGAGATAATATCTCTTTATCTTTAGAGGGAAATTTTTGTTTCAATATTCCTCCATAACCTATATCTGAAGCATCTGTCTCCACAATTTTAAAACTTGTTGGAGATATCAGTGCTAAACAAGGTAAACTTTTGAGTTTAGACTTAATAAGTCTAACTGCATTTGTATGAATATCACTCCATAATAATCGGAAATATAATTGAGACTTCCCAAAAATCTTTGTAATTGGCTTGTTTCTTATAAAATATCTGGGAATTTATCCGCAAACTGGATAGCTCTATCAATAGGAATAATTTTCCCCTGGTCTATCTCTTGACCCAAAAATCGAATATGTGTCTGAAATAAAAACATTTTCCTGCAGTTTTTATTAGTTTTATAAAAATAGTTATATGTTTAAAATGTTGGTCTATGTTTCGAGAAAATATGAGAATATCAATATAGACTATATACTGAATGAAGAATAAGGATGAAAAATATCATTCATAATGTTTTAAAATTCTGAAGGAGCATTTTTTAATCCAAATGGCATTACATTCCATTCATAATGTCCCATAGGAACTACAAAAGCTGTTTTATACTTATCCTTTTCATCAATTTGGATTTGTCAATAACCAGATTTTAAATCAAATTTTGAAAAGACATTGGCAGACTGAATTCTGGTAAGTAAATCTTTTTTATTAGGGATATGATACCTAATCCATTTTAAAACTTTATTTAAAGGTTTATAATTAATAACTAACTGAGGAGCCTCTCGTTCTATTTCTGCATTTTTGTATACATAAAAAGCCATGCAACTCCAAGGAGAATAAGATTTACGAATAAGTTTCTTTTGTAATAAAGAATTTATTTCTTCTTTACATTATTCAATCAAATCGGGTCCCATTTGGGCTGGTCTAGCCATAGTGGTAATATTAGTATCTTTAAAATCTTCTTCATAGGAAAGTGTGACAATATGCTTTTTTCTATCCCAAAAAGCAGTGGGAAGATCACTACATATTTCTCGTTTGATAAGATTGGTAATAAAGTTAATTTTTATCTTTTTGAGAAATAATTTGTTTAGAAATATTCATAATTTGTAAATCCTTTTGTAAAAAATGGATTTGATTTTCTTTATAGATTATTAATGTTTCTTTTATCATATCAATCTCCCGTGTTTGTGGTTTGGTGATAAAATCAAACATAATATTTTGACCATTAGTCTCAAATACAATATCTTTTGAGGTAACCATAAAAGGTTCAATTAAATTTAAAAAAGGAGTACCCAAAATAATTTGCTGGGTAAGACCTTAACCATAACAAAAGTGGTTTGGAAACATATTCCTGAATTGCAAATATAAGCATTAGATAATTTATATTGAATCTTCATACGCGATCCATCTGCATTATTAAGGGATTGTGAGGTTTTATCATAATACTGTGTAGGGATTAAACCTTCGCAGATACAATTTAAATCAGCTCCACTATCAATAATAGCTTGGCCAGAAAATGTATATTCTTTGTTTACAACAATAGTAACCTGAGAATGCCATTTTTGATAGGTAATCCTATCTATCGTATGTAGAAAAGTTTCATCCTCAGAATTGGGACTAATTTTCGCCTCTGTAAAAGGAATGTCTTTTATGAGATCCATAAGAAATTTGACTTCATTTTTTAAAATATGAATTTCATGTTGCAAATCGGAAATAGAAATATCTTTTATTTTGAGTACATTTATTTCCTCTCTAAGAATTTTTACTTCTTTATTGATTTCTTCAGTTGAAATAGTTTTTGAAGGAAGGGACTGGAGCCCTTAAAAAACCTGTTTTAAAGAGTAAGGTTCTTTTGGAATATAAGGGGTTTCTTTTTGCTTACCTTTGGTAATAACATCTAAATAATATTCAATCATTTTTTTCTTAACATCGGAATTATCAATTTCATTAATAAGATCTAATATAGATCGTTCTTGGGACGTAAGAACATTAATACTCAACACATTCATATCAAGCATAGCTTTATAGTGATTATCTTTACCACCACAATTAGAATTTGAAGAAGATGAGCTGTTTTGTTCAGACTCACTCTTATAATCTTCTAGATCATTAGCATCTGATTCTTCCTCAGATGAATATAACATGACAACTATAAGCTGTTTCTTAAGACCTTCATCAGAAATTTCATTTAATTTCTTCTTTGTCCAACATTTATTGGCATAATGACCTGTTTTTCCACATTTTCTACAGATAATAGAAGCATTTGGACTACGATGTGGTTTATTTCTGAATTTAGAAACATAATTATTATCATGATTTTCTTTCCTAGGTTTGAAGGATCTTTTAGAAAATCTTCGAGATTTAGAAAAATGTTTTTTCTTAGCAGAAACCTTTTCATAAGGTTTGTGAGGGATTTGTAAATCAAATCCAAATTGGTCACAAAAATTACCAATTTATTTTTGCCAGTTAAATTCTGACTTTTTAATTGGGCTTTGAGTTTTATGTCATTACAAAGAGATAGCCCTTCACCGACACATTCACTAATAAGTTGGCCATAAGTATAATCATGGTAAGTAATGGTATTTTTCCCAGTTTAACATAAAATCCTATCTTTAACTTTTTGTGCAAATAAATTTGAAAGACCTGCTATAAATTTTTCTTTTCAAAAATCTGCATTAGTATACATAAATATGAGTTATAATATTGATTTTTTTTTTTGAAGAAGAAGACCTGCTATATATATAGGACAGGTATATATATAGGAATGGTGGTATATATATATATATATAATCCAACGGCGTTTAGGAATGATGGTATATATAATTACAGTTGTCTTCTTCTTCTTCATCGAAATAAATTTGAAAGACCTGCTATAAATTATTGATTTTTTTAGTATTTATTTTATTAAATTTTTTTATTAAAAAAATGGATAAAAATATGTCGTTTTGGGCCAAATTATTTCTTTAAATAAGTATACATAAATATGAATTATAATATTGTAATTTATGATTAAATTTTGAAGTGTGTTAACATAACAGAAAGAGCGGCATCTAATCATTAATTTCATAATTGTTTGGATAGATGAGTGATTAAGTGGAGATGTTGAAGGATTTACAGTACTACATAGTACATAATATTGACCAGAGAGGGAATAATTTTAGATTATATATTCCATTTTAAGTTATTTGTAAGATCAAACTATGAAGATCCAGTGGCTGACAAAAAACACAGTTATGATAACCGTGTAAAAAAGATAGTCAATGGCTGAAAAAAAATATAGTTATGATAACTATGTAAAAATGATAGTTAGAGGCCCTTCTTCCAACATAATAATCATCTGAATTATATGATTATATACGTAAAAAAAAAAATACTCCGCAAAACCCTTCGTTGTTACGCTATTTGAGTTTTTAACATAACTATCGAAAAAACAATATGTTAACGATAACGTTATTTAAAATATTGATGGATACATGAATAGTAAGGTTCTCGTTTCTCCAACATTTATCTAATCTTTGCTTAGTATAAGAATAAGGCTAGCTGTATGTGCAACAATTCATGGCATCGAAAGTAAAATTATGCCAGAAACAGCTACAATTATGGATGACCAGTTTTATTGTTTCCTTGGTCACATTTCTCATACTTTGCCTATATATCGATCGTCTCACTGCAAATGATTATTTAGGAATCATACGATGGATTGGGGAACACTCGTCAGCAAAACTGTTTTCAAACTGTTTAATGCTGCAAATTGGTGGTAGAGGTAAATAGGCTGCAATTGATCATATAAGGAAACTGATGCGAGTGTTCTTACCTGTTAACGTGACGGACTATGTGGACCAATTATGGATTAAATGAAAATATGATTTCAATATTGAAACCAAAATAATTAGTACACTTAACCTGTCACATCAGCGAGTAAGGTTTTTGGATAAAATTTTTGGGGTGTATATATTATTTCTCTTAAATTAAAGTACTTTTAATTTGCCTTCTCCATATAACAATTATTCTATATAAATAGTTAACCCTACTCTTTGTTTCTTCTAAGTAGATTTTTTCGCATATGTCGTTTTCCATTTAGCTATAGTTAACCCTACTCTTTGTTTCTTTCTAAGTACAAAAGAAGATTGTTAAATTATTTAATCAAAAAAACATCACAATCAGTTTTTACACAAGTTTATGTAAAATAGTCTCTGTGTATATCATCACTCGTTTTGGAAGCCATACACTTTGACATTGGCCAATGTTCAATCATCATTCTACCTTAATCTTTTTTTATGTCTACACTTGTTTTTTTTTTTTTTTTTAACTCGATTCAGAGATAAAAAGGTTTTGATTTCTTTAATAGATTGAGAATGCAAGATGAGACTTTGGTTCATGTCTACATGTGATGCAACACTGCGACCCACTAGAATTCAAACAAAAAGATAAAATAAGAAAATTAAAATGTGTGCCTTTGTAGAATTGCATACATTTTTATGTCAATTTTTTGAATATACCCCTTCTTAACATCCTTGCATTCCCTTTCAAAAAAAAAAAAATCCTTGCATTCAGGTTGGCATGATACTTTAGTGATGGACTCAATCACCGTGGGTTAGCTCTAACAATGTTAACCAAGACCAAAGTCACCCCACAGTCATTAACAAGACAAGAACTCATTCAGAAGTTTTTGAAGAGAGAAAAATAGCCAAAGCTTAAAGAGTATTTTGCATGATAAAATAAACATGGAGGCAACCCTACTCATAAACATGAGTGAGCCTCTTCACGGATAGCCAAACATCCGAGAGACTTATTCGCGAATATTAACAAGTCTAAGCAATATTAAAATAAGTTAAATAGGTCTTCTTATATCTTACAAAACATGAAATACGTAAAATATATAGGTCGTCACGTGCCCGCCCAGTTAGGCCGCGGCATGTGTCGTAGGTCCATCATTTAGCAAAAGATAAAACTAGGAAAATGATAATGCGTGCAGGATTTTAACATGCTTTTATTATGAAATAGTTGCATCATGCGCGAGCAGTCGCGACTAAATGGAGAGGTGTCCTCCTTTTAGCACTTATGCCAGCACTTACTGTCATGTCTAAGGAGTTACCCTTGGCATTGTTAGGTAGTTTCCACGTAAAATGGTACAATAATTGAATTAGTGCGAGCTCAACTGTAGCTATACCATATGCCATGCCTGGGCACATCCTTCTTCCGGATCCAAATGGAAGAAATTCAAAGTTATTTCCATTGAATTCAAACATGTTTTTCTCAAACCTTTCGGGTATAAATTTTTCAGCATCTTTCCAGATATCGGGATCCCTTGCAATTGCCCAAGCATTGACAATGATCTTAGTTTTGAGCGGTATGTGATATCCGTTAATTTCACAAGCCTCTCTACATTCTCTAGGAACTAACAGAGGGCCAGGAATATGTATCCTTAGTGTTTCTTTGATAACATATTTTAAGTAGTGGAATCCTTCATCTATATTCTTGTTTCCTTCAATGCTTTCTTTTACTTCTGCTTGCACCTTCTTCATTATTTCTGGATTGCGAATCAATTCAGACATTGCCCATTCAATTACACTTGCTGAACTTTCGGATCCCGCAATAAACATGTCCTATATAGTACAAGATATATATCAAAAGTCGTTTCATTTGACAAAAAATGACGTTAGTTAAAGTTAAAAAATGTGGAAGATTACAGATAAGAAAATACTCAAGGTAGATAAGCTCGTTTGAAGACTTAATTTGTAGTTAGACCTATTCTTCATGGAACCTTTCTAAAAAGAAATCTAAACTGAAGATTTCCATGGTACATGATAGATAAGATTTTCCAAACAAAATTGCTTTAGTTTTATCATACATCATCAGTGGAAAAATAGGTGGTGACATAATTCAATATTTTATAGTTAAATTTGACTAGAATTGATCTTTCATCATGTTTATTTAGTTAAAATCTAATAAGAAAGAATTTTAAATTATGAGTTTTGCACACAATTTTGGTTTCACACACAATATCATAATTTATTGGGACTGTGGGGATCAATCATCTATAGACTAACCAGAGCAACCGCTTTCACATTATTGTCTGTGATCGGAACCTTTTCCTCATTTTGCTTCTGGAGTCTCAACAGGGTATCCAACATATCTTCCTTCTTTGTTGCTTCTTTACTTTCTTTCGCCACCGCAGCAGAGTACAATCGGTGCTTCCCAATGACCTCATGTATCATCGTGTCTAATTTCTTAAACACTTTTTCCAATTTAGTCTTTGCCCCACTAATGAAGGCTAAGAATCTGAGCGAAGGGAAAAAATCATCCAAGTTGAAGCCTCCGATGAGCACCAGTACTTCGTCCACAGTGCTAGCATCAATCAACGCGCTTTGGCTGTTAATATTTTCACCAAACACCGTGGTACTCACTATTGAATTAGCCGTTCTGAAGAACTGGTCACTCATATTGATGGGTGATCCTTCTGATTTTCGAATCAAGGCGATCATGTTTGCCACCTCATTCTCTCGTATAGACTGGTATGACTTTACACGTTTGGCACTAAGTAACTCAAGTACACAAATCTTTCTCATCTGTCGCCAATAGTCACCGTATGGGGCAAAACCTAAACTGGTTTTGTTGTATGTAATAATGTCGATGGCTTGAGTGCCTGGCCTGTCTACAAAGGAAAGATCGTGCGTTTTCAAGACTAGTTTTGCCATTTCTGGGGATGACAATACAACAGTTGAGATTTCACCGAGTTGTAAGTGCATGATGGGTCCATATTTCTTGGATAATCTGCTTAAAATTTCATGGGGTAGGCCATTTCCTACCATATGGTGCATGCTCCCAATAATGGGTAGCTTCCATGGGCCGGGAGGTAGTTTTCTGGATTTATGGGTCTTTGTTTTGAAATTTATGAAAGAAATCAAAAGGATAATAGTAATTAGGAAGAATGAGGTGATGCTGGTGAAAGAAGAGAAAAGTTTCATAGTTATGGATTCCATAATAGATGGAAGTAATTATATGATCCTCATTTCTTCATCATTGCTATTTTATAGCAAGACAATATACGGGAAATTACAATTAAACCAAATAACTATAGTACAATTTTTGAGTTGAGATTCGCGTATTAGGTAGTTTAAAGTTGACGAATAATTGTTTAAGCACCATGAGGGCAATCATTCATTAAGAAACGAAAAATGATTTCAATGATAATGCTAATCTTTGTACTCTAATCTGAATTTCATGAATAAAGACAAAAGTAATATCTCAATCCAGAGTTTGCTGAGATACCTTCAAGTCTAGGAGCATTACCTAGTTTCTATATAGGGAAAAGCCCATGACATGTATTTAAATAGCTTGTACCTAGTTTATTTAATTGTACTGTGACAACTGTTTTAATAAGATTTATTTGCAGCATAGCGTTTTTTCGAAAGTTAGGCTAAAAACGTAAATAGTGTAGCAACAAAGTGTTTTGCGGTGTAATTTTTTTTTTTGGTTGAAAAGATAACAATATAGCACTAAATAATCAAATAATTCATGTTATTTATGTGAACACACTTAAAAAGTTAAGAATAACAAAATGTATATGCCGTTATAATTATGTTTACGCACTATTAGGTCGATCAAAAACAGAACCAAAACCGCTACAGAGTTTTAAAACCGCTAAACTGTAGCATGAGTATAATCCCACTTATATTCGTGAGCTCAAAAAGAAAACAAGACAACATTCAAGTCAATGACTATAGCAATCAAATTTAGAAAACAATACTTTCATCTTATTCAATCACACGCCACAGTGCTGCACGCGACTCTGACCAAATATCTGCAATAATGAAGAAGAACAAAGTACTATAAAAAGGAACACACTATCTAAAATCAATTAACTAAACGGACAGTTTAATGACTACATTGTCCGTTTAGTTAATTGGTACTTATTACGATAGTGTGTTCCTTTCTATACACCTAATACTTTGTTCTACTTGATTATTGCAAATACTTAATTACTTAGTCAGAGTCATCTGCAACAATTTGGCGTGTGATTGAATAGGAAGAAAGTATTGTTTTCTTATTTTGATGGTGTTAGGTCCAGTTTGGCTACAGTTAGGGATGACAATTAGACCGGGTTTCTCGAAACCCGACTTGACCTGCACACCAATCCGCACATAACCCGACCCGTTTAGACCCGACCCGATCCGTTTGACCCGAAATTTTTTTGATAAGCTAAATAAGTGTAACCCATTATTAAGCATCTAACAATAACTACTTAACTAGATTAGAAAAGCCTAAAAATCTTATTTTTTTTCAAAATTTTCATATTTACCTGGTAAAAATTTATAGCCTTGTACACAAGAGACATGACTAATTAATTTGGTGAATGAGTCCATTTTAATATTTTATCGTTGATAATTAGCTTTCTCTCATCTCTCATCACTGGGCACATGTTTTATACAGTGTATCTATGTGTGTATATATGTGTATTAGTAACCGTGGCCCACGCGTTGCGTGCGCGACGCGCGTAAGGGCATGCCACAAACCCAATATTCTCGATTCATATTATATACTGGAACTATTCGGGATAAAAACGAATTGGAAACAAATAAGTTGTCAAAAAGAAGACGGTAGACAAATTTTAAAGCTTCAAAACGTGGCCACATAATTTTAAAACATACTACATTTAAAAACCAAAGCTAAAACACCAACTAAAAAACTTGAGTTTATGGTGCAATTTCAAAAACATCTCCGCCCAAATGTGAGCTTGTATATATTGAAATCTTCAAAAGATGACTCGGGATAAAATTTTATCCTTAGCAACCCTTTGTTAAATACTTCGTAAAAGTACTTCGGGATAAACCACATTCCTTGTGTACACCTCGCCTGTCTGTGAACCCGGGCTTTTTGCTACCAAAACCTTGGTTGTTTGACTTGACACACCTCTAGACAACGCCACATATAACTGTCCATGACCAAACACATAGTCTGGCAAATAAATACCAACATGTGGAATAGTTTGTCCTTGTGCTTTATTTATAGTTAAAGCAAAACTCAGCCGAATAGGAAACTGAACTGGTATCATCTTAAACGGGAGTTGAACAGAGTCAGGAGGTTCTAATGGGATGCGGTGTAGAAATATTCTTGTTACACGATGGGGTCCTTCTAAAATTTCAGCATATATGAAGTTTCTATTTAGAGAACGACAAATCAAACGTGTACCATTACATAATCCATTGGCCGGGTCCATATTCCTTAAAAGCATAATTGGAGCACCGACTTTCAAACGAAGAACGTGCGGAGGCATTCCACCAGGTGAAATCGAGTTGAGAAATTCTTGTTGATAAGTGTTGTTCGTGTCATTGTCAACTTTATCAAATGAATGATATATCTTTTCATGTCCACTAAATCGCCTTATCACTCTATCATTTATTTTATCAACGTCGTCATTTAAGAGAGTGATTACAGCCCTTCCCAACATATATCTTGCATCATTGATATGATTGTGTAGTTCAGAAAAAATGTTGTCTATCAAGGTATCTAATGACTCTATGCCTTCCCATGGTATTGTCAATGAGTTTGGAATTTTTATCAAGTCACCGTCAATGTTTGGTTTTGTTCCATCTCCCACTCTGAGAAGAAATTCTGCAAATTCATGATCATTGACAGATCTCATATTTTGTTTAAGATGTAACACAGTAACATATCTCCAAAGTGGCGACTTGACTATAGAAGCACCAATCGTCTCCGCTCTCGTACCTTTTTGGATTACAGGAAGCACTTGACGAAAATCACCACCAAAAACCATAATTTTTCCTCCAAAAGGCATGTCAACACCTAATATATCAATGAAAGTACAGTGTTGGATTACCTGATCAATGAGGTCATTAGCGTTAAACCTTATTTGATGCTCACTTGGTAAGTGTATTTGCAATCTTTCTACACTCGGAGTCATATGGAACATTAGAAATTTGAATATTTTCCAAAATGCTTCGTGTGAAGAAATCCACCTTCCGTCAACAAATTGTTTCACCTCATCATAATTAGGGCCTTGGCGTAATTCGAGAGAAATACGATCCGGACCTTTATAAACATATTTGTACAAATATTTCACACTTTCTATGCTACTACAAACTTCAACATTGATGTGACAATCATATGTTAAAAGTAACCAAGAATTGTAAGGGACAACCCAACTATTATCAAGATGAACTTCGCGGTTCCCTCTTGTCACTATGTGCTCCCCTTCACGCCGTTTATAAATAGGATATGAGTCACTTCCCATTTTAGTGTCCTTTGAGAATGGCTTAGGAAATCTTCTTTTACATTTTCCTTCTTTCATGCATGGCGAGTTAATATTGTAATCTCCACACGGACCATGAATCATATGCTTGACAACAACTTTATGCAACTCTGGTTCTAGTGTCTTATCTGGGATTTCAGCCGTAACAACGGAATCATAATCATCGGGAGTCATTAGCTTATCATCATCATCTAGGATCAGAAGTAAATGAACATGTGGTAAACCTCTTTTTTGGAATTCAATGACATAAACATGAGCTTTTACTTTTCCAAGCACATTCCTCGTGAAAAGATCGTGTTTTAATTCTTCGAATTTTGCTCGAAATACTCGAGTCAATAGATCAGGTCGGTCATTTGGAGTTTGACCAGGTAACAAATTCTCTGTAATTTCTTTCCAGTTTGGGTTACACGTCATTGTAAGAAAAATGTCAGGTTTACCATATTTTTGCACTAAAGCCATTGCATCTTAATAGGGTTGATACATATCTCGTGGGCTTCCAACAATTGAAGATGGTAATATAATTTTCTGACCAATGTTACCTGCATGATTTGGGGAAATTATTTAAAAAATGACAAACGAATGAGAGTTTTTTATTAAATACTATTATTTGTTCTGTTATATAACAGAGTGACAAATCAAAATGAATACATCAAAGAGAAATATTTTAATAGAATGCCGATCAATGATATCTTTTGCTAGCAATATTATTTTAGATTTTATTTCATATAGTTGTATCTAAGTAAATAACAATTAAGGAGAATTGAGGATAACAATATTATCTTAATCATAAGCGTTAGACATGTCCAGTCATTATTTGAAAACAGAAATTCAAGAACGTGTTTGTATTTTTGACATACCTCCATGGTTTTCACCAGAATGTATAGCATCTACAACCCCTTTATAACTATCCCTTCTAAGTTTATCTTGGTTCTTGCGCACCCATCGAAGATTGTTTGCCTCAATTTTAACATAATTGTCCACAACATATTGTTCAAGAAGTCGTCCAGCTCTCGAAATGTGTATATGCCTTGTCCTCTTACCTCTTCATCGACATGAACCCCCATAGATGTGAAAGAAAATATATGGTTATATGCACGAATGTAATGTCTAAAGCGGCGTCCTGTTTGTGACTGATCTGCAAATAAATAGAACATCTCGGCTGGTGATACGATTGGTTCCAATCTGATTTTCCCATTATTGCAGCACATCGAGGTAGTTTCATGCTGGAATAATGTTGCATTACAATATTGACAATTTACAGTTGGGTGCAAGAGCAATTTATCTACCTGATGATTTTGAGAATAAATTCTTGCACAACGATATACTCTGGGTCGTCCCAAGTCTGTTTGACGTTGTGTTCTTATTTGACGCTGTGTAATACGACGATGCTCGAGTCTAGCATTCCTTTCTTGTTCGTTCAGATTTTGTATACGTACTTGTTGTCGTTGACGATGTCGTAGTCTACGTTGAGTTGCTAGTTCTTGGCTAATATTTTGTCTCCAATTACGATAATTAGTTTGGTTTCTGTCGCTTTGCAAAGAAGCTTGCACCTCATCTCTATTGGTATCAAGGGCTGTATTTGAGTTACACACAGGTTCCATATGTGTCTGGAAATAGATTGACACAACAAATAAAAGTTATATGCAAGTCGTACGTACTAAACCAATTCCTAAGAGATTTCGATAAAAAAAAAAGTATGGGAATAAGTAATGCATATAAAGGAACCAATACACACGTTTATAAAAAAATGTAGTTGTAGAAAAATTGAATTCACCAAAATATAATATAAAACTGACTAAATCCGGTGGCATGCTCTTTATGTCGAGCAGTGGGCGTGCTCCTTATGTTGAGCAGATTTTTATGAACATGAAAGAAAGAAGGAGACAGAAGAGAGGCATGGAATCAAAAGAAAAGGTGCAAAATCTTTATTTTTATGAACAGGAAAGAAAGAGGGAGACAGAAGAGAGGCGTGGAATCAAAATAAAAGGTGAAAAATATTTTATGGAAATGTTTATATGTAAACCTAGTGTGCAGGCAACAATGTAAATTGCAAAAAGAATCAGGGTATTTTCGAAAAAAATGGGCAAAATTAGGCAGCCTCAATTCTTTTGGGTTGGCTTATTATAATAGAATGATCTATATATTAGAGAGAGATGTGCCATGTGTGTATTGAGTTGTGTTTTATTATTCATTATATTTCAACTTGCACAAAAGTGCAAAGTAATTCAATCCAACCCGGCCCAAATAAACCTGCACTTTTATCCAACCCG
Organism: Primula veris; assembly: GCA_963682055.1. Taxonomy (NCBI): domain Eukaryota; kingdom Viridiplantae; phylum Streptophyta; class Magnoliopsida; order Ericales; family Primulaceae; genus Primula; species Primula veris. The sequence continues at coordinate 6,928,406 of OY821742.1, read as the reverse complement.
CACCGGGTCGGGTCGGCCCGGGCCAAAACCCGGATTTATGCCATCCTTAGCTACCAGTCATTGACTTGAACGTTTGGCATATTTTATTTTCTAAAATGAGGTCACGAATATCTAATAAGTACTTAGTTGTTCCCTTTATTTCTAAATTTTATCAACTACACCATACAGTTATTTTATTTTCCTTTGTAACTCCCGAGTCCCGACTGAGATCATTCCGGAATTCTGCTTCTTTTCATTCTCCAAAAGCTAACCAAAATATCATCTAGGTCATGTACCTGACTCTGTTCATTGGTGACAGTTTATGAAATGTAATTAGCATTGCAATCTTAATGTGATCAGATACTTCTATTGTTCAAGCACATAATGCTAATTTATTCTAATTATCAATCTAATGCACATGCTTTACTGACATACATCCTCACCTCTGTCAAAAAAAGGAAAAATGATGTACATATATACAACTGTAAACTCACATGATGTACATTTTGGTTTTGGTTCTGTTTTCGGTTTTGTTAATCTGGGTTTCCTCGGATATGGGCGCCGAATCGATAAAAATTGGCAGGAAATTCAGGCAACAATGGTGTATTCAGAAAGCACTTCCATGGGAAGACATTTCATCCCAAAAGTAGTTATTTAACGAAACATGGTTTGAAACAGAGCAAAAAAAGAGTGTCTAGCTGCCCAGATATCCCCCTCCCGCCTCCCCCTGGCCACAATGCGTAGTCGAATGTTAGAAGTGAGATGTTACCATATTTTTTTGTCATTATCTTTCCGGTTGGGGCATGATGAATTCGAGAAACTAAGGTCTTTTGTTAAGATGGTAAGATTATTCCGTCTTGTTGACATGAGCCTCTAATCAACTTGTATGCTGAAGATAGTTATTTTTTCACAATAAGTTCTCTAAGTTTATGTTTACACATTGTCGATTCCATTCCTCTACAACAGTTAGTTAAAATATAAATTTGCTGCAGCTCATGAGGTTATCGACTGTTACAAATCCAACCAATAATTAAAGGCACCACGCACTCGTAAGCTTGATTTGTAACTGTGTCTTTACACTTTCATGCTTTTATACAATGCTTGTCTGTGTTCATTTTTGTACATATTGCTTACATAAGCGTTTGAAGGCTATTATAATGATATTATGTCTTTACTTTACTTTTGAAAATCGAAATGGTCAATCACTCTACTGTTTGTTGAAACTACGCTTGGACGACCTTTTCTTATTCTCTACTGGCTTAGATCAGTTCTTCATACATTATCGACTGCCTCTTGATGGAGATCGAAAAAGAGTAGGCCGTTTAAACTAGGAATATTTCAAGTCATTCCTTTAAAGTAGTGGTGTCCAAAAACTCCGTAAACTCAACCCGTAACTCAATCCTTGCGGATTGGGGCGGGTTGAGTATCCAAAAAAAGTCAATCTGTATCGTCCCAATCCGTTATATATTTTACGGGTTGGGTTAGCTTTATCAAACCGCGGGTTAATCCGCCACAATACGTTTCAACCCGCTATATATATATATATATAATAAATATATATATATTTATATTTATATATACATTGTGTGTATTTAAAGAGTTTTAATAAAAAAAACAGTTTCTAGAGAGAGAAATAGAGAGACGACTAGGGTGAATAACCCTAGCCGTCGCAGCTATGATAGACCCAAAATCATCCTCACCGGTCAGAGATGAAGCTAATAATATAAAACGCAATCCCCAATGTATGTCTACAGATCCTCCCTCAACAAAATCTTTTGCATCTATAGTAAGTTCACAGCAAAAGAAACCTACAATAACGTTGAAAGAAGTAGGCAGTTATAAAGGTGAACCTTTAATCAATTTCTCTATGGAAGACGTTAAACAACTATCGGAACATTTTAAGTATACAATAGTAGGGAAATTCACGCATGGTAGACCAGAAGTGGAAGTTATAAGGAAGGTGTTTGGAAAGCTTGACCTAAAAGCAAACTATAATATTGGTGTATTAGACCATAAACACATATTGATTAGGTGTTTTCATGAAGAAGATTTTGCTATAATTTGGCTCAAAAAAAATCTGGTATATAGAGCACTACCCTATGCGTGTCTTTAAGTGGACATATGACTTTGATCCAGACTTTGAAACCCTTGTTGCACCAGTCTGGATTAATCTACCAAAATTACCTATACATTTGTATAATAATTCTAGTATTTTCTCTATAGCAAGAGCTTTTGGAAAACCTTTAAGGGTGGATGAACCTACTTCAAAGCTAACAAGACCTAGTTTAGCAAGAATTTGTGTTGAGGTAGATCTTAGTGAGGAGCTGGTTGAAAGGGTTAGAATTGGGTATGGTGAGGATAATGAGGTGGGGTTCTGGCAGTATTGTGAGTATGAAGACCTACCTAACTACTGCAGTTTTTGTTACAAACAAGGCCACGCTATCAATTTATGCAAATTTAAGAAGGCAAAAGAAGAAAGCAAAAAGGAAGAAACAAAGGAAATAAAGGAGATAAACAGAAAAAATACAAGTGGAAATTGGAATAGTAAGATTTATAGAAAGAAAGAAAGTACCAAAGATTTGGTAGCAAGAACTTTTCAAATAGGCAAAGAAGATCCAAAAGAAGCTAAAAAAGGTCCCAGTAAGTTTCTAGGCTCCACAACAGCAGTTCCTACAAAAGATAGGGTAAGTATTGATGAAAAAGTTAGAGAAGAAGATATAGAAGAAGAAATTATCTGTGATACTATTCAAGATAAAGATATAATAAATGAAAATGAAGAAGGAAATCTTTACTCAACCAAGCAGCATGACCAGGAGCTAACTCTGGTCAATTTTAACAATGAAAAGAGAAATCAAATGCATAGCAAAATTATGGTAATCACTGAAATAGTGGAGTTTGAATAAGAAAGGGAAGACAGCATTATTGTATCTTCTAAAGAATCTGAAGAAATGGAAAAAGAGGAAAACTGGGAAGAAAGTATTTCTAAAAGCCAGAAAAAGAAATTACATAAAAAAGAAAAAGTCAAAATGCAACAAAAACAAATGAGTTTAAGATCTTCTTCTAATGTGGGGGAAAGGAAAAGGTATAATTAATGATTACATCCTTAATTTGGAATGTTAGAGGGTTGGGTAATGGAGCAACCTCTAGAAGAATAAAAAAGTTATGTTTGGTGAATAAAATTACAACTCTTGTTTGTATAGAACCTATGGTGGGTAGTGAAAAACTAGAAAGGTACAGGATGAAGTTTGGTTTTGATTATGCTTTGGGTCATGAGGAAAACAAGATCTGGATATTTTATAATGAAGGCATGGAAATGAAGATTGTGAGGCAAATGAATCAATGTATGCATATGGAAATTAAATGGCAGAATAAAGCTATTTTTTTTTATCTCTGGTGTATGCAATCAGTACCAGGGGAGAGAGGATGGCTCTATGGGATTTTCTGAAGCAAAACTATACTCAAAGGCCTTGGTTTGTAACAGGGGATTTCAACACAGTTTCTAAAGAAGAAGACAAAGTAGGAGGTCTGCCTATAAATATCAGAGCTGCTAATGATTATCTAAATTACATGGATGGTATTGGGGTTACAGAAATAAAATCTAGCGGTTCTAAGTTTACTTGGTGGAACAAAAGAAGTGGAGATGGAACTATATTTGAGAGAATTGATAAGGTCTGCATGAATAATGCTGGATCCAATTTATTTTCTAATGTTCTTCTGGAACATTTAAGTAAAACTAATTCTGACCATAGTCCACTTTTACTTACTCTAAAATCAGAGGTAGATACTAATCCAAGAAGGTTTATTTTTCAACAATTTTGGACTAAACATCAAGAGTTTCTCAAAATTGTCAGTGGGAACTGGTCTTTGTTTACAAAAGGGAATGCCTTATATTCTCTATCTAATAATTTAAAAAATCTTAAAAAAGTTCTTATAGTGTGGAATAAAAATACCTTTGGGAACATTTTTCAGCAAGTGATTGATGCTGAAGATGAGTCTTTAAGGGTGGAAAAATTGTTTGAAGATGATCCAAGCCCTGCAAATAGAAGTGTGTTAATGGAAACAAAAGCAAATCTAATTTATAGAATGAAAATAGAAGAGGAGTTCTGGGCTCAAAAAGCTAATCTTAAATGGGCTAAAGAAGGGGATGCTAATACAAAATTCTTCCATAGTGTAGTTAGAAAGAGAAGAAAAAAAAGTATAATTTCCTCTATTACAGATTTCAAAGGTGATTTATTATTAGACAAGAAGGAGATTCAAGATGAAGCAGTCAGATTTTTTAGAAGTCTACTTGCTGCTAACAGTATACCTATGAGCTATGTTTACAAGAGTTTGGAGTGTGTTCCAAGGGTTATTACTGAAGACAACAATGATTTTCTTATTCAAGAGCCCACCTATGAAGAAATCAAAAGGGCTATATGGGATTTAAACAAGAACAGTGCACCAGGTATTGATGGTTTCAATGGCCATTTCTTTACAGTTTGTTGGGACATTATCAGTAAAGACATAATTCAAGCTGTTTTACAGTTTTTCTCTGGAACTATATTGCCAAAAGCCATGACCACCACTGTCATAGCCCTTATTCCCAAAACAAATGACCCAATTACTTTTGCTGATTTTAGACCTATAAGTCTATGTACATTTTTCAATAAAGTGATTTCCAAAATCATGAGTACTCGTTTATCCAATATATTGCCTAATATTATTTCAGAAAATCAAAGTGGTTTTGTAAAAAGGAGAGATATAACTGACAATATTCTTCTCTACAAGAATTCATCTCAAATCTGGATAATAAAAGCAGTGGAAGTAGTCTAGCTTTAAAGCTGGATATGAAAAAAGTCTATGATAAAATTTCTTGGCATTTTTTAGTTTCTACTCTAAGGAAAATGGGTTTTTCAGAAATATGGATAGACAGAGTTTGGAGACTTATCTCAGAGAATTGTGTTACTGTCATGGTGAATGGAGCTACTGCTGGGTTCTTCTCCCCAACAAATGGTTTGAGGCAAGGAGACCCTCTGTCTTCAAGCCTTTTTATTATATGTTCTGAAGTCCTGTCCAGAAATTTGGATTTTTTAGTTCACAATAAAAGATGGAAAGGTTTTAAAGCTCCAATTGGAAGCCATATTATAACACATTTAGCTTTTGCAGATAGATGATTGCATCATTTTTACAGCTGCTAATACAAGTTCAGTTAAATGTGTGAAAAGTGTACTGGATATGTATAACAAGGACTCTGGCCAAGAAATTAGTTATGACAAGAGTTTTGCATATATTTCCAAAGGTGTGAGCCAAATTCAAAAGGATACAGTGAGCAAACTATTAGGTATTAGGTGTAAAAAACCACCTTTTACTTATTTGGGTTGTAAAATCCATTCTGGAAGAAAGAAATGCATCATATTTCATGATTTGATTCTAAAGATCAGGAAGAAGTTATCTGGGTGGAAAGTTCAGTACTTAAATATGGGGGGTAAATTGATTCTTATTAAGCATGTGCTTAGTTCAATACCTATATATACATTAGCAGCTATGTTTCCCCCTTTACAGGTTATTAAGGATATAGAAAAAATACTGCTACTTTTCTATGGGGGAAAAAAGATGGAAAGAACAAACACCATTGGGTAAAATGGGAGAAAATTTGCAGAACTGAGGAAGAAGGTGGATTGGATATAAGAAGTATTAAAGAAATTGCTGATACATTTTCTATGAAGTTGTGGTGGAAATTTAGAACCTCTAAATCATTGTGGGCTACTTTCATGAAAGCTAAATACTGCAAAAATGTTCATCCTATGGAGGCTAAAGTGAGAAAAGGGAATAATACATGGAGGAGAATGCAATCAATTATGGGAAAAGCAGAAGAAAATATGCAATGGCTAGTAGGAGAGGGGAATGCTTCTGTTAATTTAGACAATTGGTTGGGTACAAGAAGTATTAATGATGATAGTATCCCAAATGGCTTACAATTAAAAGAGTTGATGCAAAATGGCATTTGGGATAGTCAAAAAATTACAGAGGTAATTCCAAATCATCTTATACATCTGTTTAAAGAGGATTTCAAAGCTAACAAATATGGAATAGATGAACTAGTATGGAATAAGGAGACCTTGGGAAATTTTTCTTATAAGCCAGCTTGGGAAATTACAAGAACAAAAAATGAATCTAGTTGGTTTAACAAGTATAAATGGGACAAAGATTTACCTAAGAAAATCACGTGTTTTGTTTGGAAGCTCTTCAACAAATCTCTGCCTCTTGATTCTGCAGTAAGAAAATTTGGTATTCAATTAGCATCAAAGTGTGAATGTTGTGGTGTAAAAGAAGAAACCAGTGAACATCTATTTAGTTCAGGAAAAATAGCAAAAGAAGTGTGGTCCTATTTTGATGGTTTAATGGGAATTATTAATACTAATATTAGTCTTAAAGGAAGGTTTCTAAAATGGTGGACAACTTCAAGAAGTGAAAAAAATGGAATTCATTCCTTTTTGCAAAAGGTCTTACCTTCTGCTATTGTTTGGGAGATTTGGAAAGTAAGGTGTAATTACAACTACAACAACAGGGAAATGAAAACTTCTGATATTTGCTCCCAACGGACTAATTTTCTGTATTTAGTTTCCACTAATAATAAAAAATTCCCAAAAAAGTGGAAATTGAATGATCCTTGTATTAAAGAAAAGGCTGGTCACAAGAAGGTCTCTATAGTGAAATGGTTAAATCCTCCACTTGGGTATATGAAAATAAACACTGATAGGTGTTATAAATATTCATCAAATTTTAGTGGAGTGGGTGGCTTAGTAAGAGACTCTACAGGTAATTTTATATATGGTTTTCAAGCTAAGGTAACAAGTAAATCAGCTATTGAATCAGAAGCACAAGCTATTCTATTTTTCCTACAATTATCAAATATGAGATCATTTATTTTGGAAACTGATTCGCTTCAACTGGTTAATATAATTACTCTAAAGACAGCATCTCCATGGCAAATAAGATCTATAATAGATGAAATTAAAGATAAATTAAAGGTCAAAGATTACCAGATAAGGCATGTTGTGAGGGAGACAAATAGCGCAGCAGATCATCTAGCTAATTGTGGCAGTCGTGAAGGCTTCAAGGAATTTTTTAAGAAAGAGGATTTATCTAAACAGCTGAGGAATATAATCGAGTGGGAAATCAAAGGTCTCCCTAATTTGAGGTTTTAATGGGCGAAAATGGTACAATATAGTTTGAGGAAGATGAAGAAATTTTTCTCTTTTGGTAGGTAAGCAGAAGAGCATCTCTCTCTAAAGTGACGAGAATGGAAGGGTTTTTGGGGATCTTCCTACACGTGTTACTGTGGATAGTGTTATTACACAGTCCAGTGACTTTTTCTGGTCCAAAGATTTCGTTTATTGTCGATACAGTCCATTTATTTGTAAAAGTTATCTGATTTTAGAGTTAAGTTTATTATTTGTAATTTAGTGCCACATTTGTGGTGCGATTTTGTTATTTTTATCATTAATCAATAAAATGTGGGCTTCTACCCACAACTTATATAAAAAAAAAAATGATAAGAAATTTAGCTTCCTTCTGGTTAGGATAGGAGATAACGCGTTGTGCGATTTTAACTTATAACCTTTCTATCATATTTTCAGAAATCTTCAACGAGGTAATAAAGTATTTAAAGATAACAACCTCCCGATATTATTATATTTTAGTTTTTTTACTCGTTGTGAATGTTATAAACATATTATAATTGGTTTTAATTTTTATTTCTCTTTGAAAAATACAATTTATTTTAAAATTTAGGCTGATTGTGCAAACTATGATAAATAAGGACCAAAATGAAAATTTAAGAATAAACCCGTCCCAATCCGTAATTTTTTTTACGGGTTGGATTGAGTTGAGTTGGGGTTTCAATTATAACAAGTTGGGTTGAGATTTAAATTTTACCAATCTGTTCCGCAATTTATTTTACGGATTGGGTTAGAGTTAAGGTCAATCCGCCCCAATTTCACCACTACTTTAAAGTGTCTTGATTTTCAGTATTTTTACGGAGTTTCATGATCACCGATGAGTTTTCGGGTCATTCCTTGTAATCGGCCAGTTATTTGAGTAAGCAGGATTTGTGTTGCTATGAATCGAAACCAACTGTTATTACAACCTAAGCCAATGCAATCAATGCAATCAAAACCTAAGCGGCTTTAACGAAGCGCCAGTTATTTGAGTAAGAGGCTTTAACGAAGCGGGTTTTGTTTGAAGTAGAACCAATGCAATCAAAACCTAAGCCACTCTTATCATTGAAATCTTTTTGACAACTCAAAATGTTATCTAAAACGGTTTTACCCTTAGAAAACTTTGAAATTGTTAACTCAAGTTTTTCAATGGAAATGACAAGCTCGTTGTTTTTAGTTTTCAAGGATTCATTCTCGGTTTCTAAAACCTTGACCTTGTCATTTAAGTTAAAAGCATGAGAACTCAAAACCTTGTTTTTGCTTTTAACTTTATCGAAAGCATCCTTTAACTCTTCAAAATTTTCTAATAAATCACAATCTAAAGAAGATGGTTTTGAAAGAGTTTTTGTAAGTCTAGAGACTTCATTTTTAAGAAAATTGATCTCGGTTTGTAAAGACTTATTATGAATGACGAGATCATTGTTTTTGTCTTTCAAGTCTTCCTTTTCATCATTTATATCATGTAAAGAGAATGACGATGTTGGAATAGACTCATATTCATTTTTATCTATTTTCAAGGATCTTATTTCTTCATTGAGGGAAGAATTTATCCTTTTAAGAGATTTGACCTTCTCTACAAGCTTAGGAACTTTTTCGGAATAAATTCCACACATATGCATTAATTCATCATGAGATAAAGCTTTTACCTCATCGTTGTCACTTTCGCTTGAGTGGTCACTTTCGGTTGAAGACGATTGGTTAGGCTCATTGTTGTCTTCCATGGCCATATAGCAACCAAGGTGAGCGACTTCATCTTGGTCGGAGCTTTCGCTAGAGCTTGAAGTGGATATTTTCTTCTTGCCTTTGCTCTTGCGATTCATGACGCAATCTCTCGCCATGTGTCCTTCCTTGCCACATGTATAGCAAACAAAATCGTTAGAATAAATTGAATTATTTGACGATTTACCTTTATGTTTGCGTTGGCCTTTAAGCTTTAGTATTTCCTTGACGATTCGAATGATTTGCATTGAATTTTCGTCGTCATTGGATAGCTCATTACTTTCGTCACAAGTCGTTCCTTTGAAAGCTATCTCCCTCCTTTTTGAGATTGGCTTGTGACTATTGAGGGTGATCTCGTGAGTAATGAGTGAACCCGTCAATGCATCAAGAGTGTAGGTGTTCATGTCGTGCGCCTCTTGAATTGCGGTGACCTTTGGTTCCCATTCCTTCGGCAAGCTCCGAATCACCTTTGAGACCATTTCCTTACAAGACAAACACTTACCAAGAGATGTTAATCCATTAGTAATAGTTGTAAACCTAGCAAGCATATCGGAAATAGTTTCACCCTCGCTCATTTTAAAAAGTTCGTAGTCATGAACTAAAAGTTGGAGTTTACAATCCTTAACTTGGTTAGTTCCCTCGTGCATAACTACTAACTTATCCCACATAGCCTTAGCGGTTTTACAAGCGGAAATTTTGTTGTACTCGTTAGGAGAAACGGCACAAACAATAGCGTACATCGCTTTGGCGTTGGTAGAGTAGGCTTCTAGTTGAGCATTATCTAGGTCCTCTACGGGGATTTGGTTCTCGCTATTTTCGGATGTAGGTGCGGAATATCCTACTTTAATGGTCATCCAAAGTTTAACATTAAAGCTTTGTAAAAACATGCTCATCCTATCCTTCCAATATGAAAAATTTATTCCATCAAAATATGGAGGTGTATTGGGTGATGAAGCCATGCCGGATGCGAAATTAAGTATATTAGCCATCGGGATCTTAACTCTTAAATCGTTAGATTTCTATAATCAAGAGCCTCGGCTCTGATACCAATTGTTGTCCTGTGTGCGGCTAATCCTTAGAGGGGGGGTGAATAAGGATTTGGCGATTTTCGCCTAATTAAAATTCTATGCAACTAACCACCCAACTTATGCAATTCTAAGCTTAAGCGTTTTAACAAGAGTTAATAAATTGCTAAAATAACTAAACGCAAGCAATAAATATGCAAGAATATAAGTTGCGGAAAGTAAAAGCAAGGGAAGAAAATGACACCGTGATTTATAGAGGTTCGGCAAACGCGCCTACGTCCTCTTCTCGGTACTACCGAGTATTTCACTAAAATGTTTCTTCCGGATTTTACAAACCCTATCGAGCTCAATTGACCGATTGGCTCACCCTCTACCCGAGGTTCCTACTCTTGATACAAGTGCAAGAGAACACGACTACGAGTCTACGACTCCCCCTCAATTTATGAGTACCCGAATGAAAAACCTAGAGCTTTTAAGCTTCACTTGCTTACAAAGCCTCTACCCGTTCACTCGCTCACAATTGAGTTTATAAAACACTCGATACAAATTTTGTTACAAAAATGTAACTACACTCACTATTCTAATTGCTTCTTAAAAAGCTAATTGGTGAGTTGTTGATGATGATCGAGCTTGAATCTCTTTCTCGTTGATTTCCTTCTTTCTCGAATATATTCACCAAAATGGTGATTTTTAGGGTTTTTATGAGAGAGGTTGAAGGATGATGTTATGTATGATAATTGGTTATTTGGGAGAGAGATTGGGTTGGTTTTTATATCAGCAAAGTCTGTTTTTGCTGGATATGACCGTTGGAAGTTTTAAGCAACTTTCCAGAATAAGCTGAAAAGCTGTTTTCGAAATCTGTAGAAAACGATCGGTCGTTTTCTACAGTCGATCGGTCGTTTTCCAGAAAACGATCGGTCGTTTTCTGAAAACGATCGGTCGTTTTTATACTGGACTCACTGGAAGAAATTGGACCAAAAACGATCGGTCGTTTTTGTCTAGTCGATCGGTCGACTGTTCTTCTGGCAGTTTCTCGGTCTTCTCGCTATTCTTCGAAAGCTCATAACTCATTCGTTTTAGCTCCGATTTTGGTTCCGTCTGAACCTGTGCCTTCGTTTTTCTGTGCTCTATCTTTCTAGCGCTGAAATTTTCATTTACTTCTTTTGGAAAACGATCGATCGTTTCATAAAACGATCGGTCGACTTTTCGACCTGCTCACTAGAAGAATTTGGACCAAAAACGATCGGTCGTTTTTGTACAGTCGATCGGTCGTTTTTGTCCTGGTCTCGTTAACCTTCGAATGCTTGTATCTTCTACGTTTTAGCTCCGAATTTGGTTCCGCTTGAACCGTTGGCTTCGTTTTCGAATGCTCTTTCTTTTTAAAGACCTGAAATATACATTTACTCTTTTTGGAAAAGATCAAGCATTATTTCATTGAAATATAAAATCATTAATTCATAATCATACTTATAATCAAAATCAATTATTGAACCCATGTTCAACACATATGTTGACAGAATTGCACTCACTATGTGATAGTAGATAGGACATGACTGCAATTCCGCTATTTTATTTAGCATTCCCTTACTTGGATGAAAATAGCTAGTTAAAAATCTAAAAATTAATGTTCGATATCAATATGATAAAAATAAATATTATAGGTTACTAAACAAATTCTTTCTTATTTTTGTTAAGTGTGACGTTTCCGTTTCCGTTTTCATTTCGCGTTTTGATTCGAACTTCGATTTAAATTAGGGTAAAATGCAAATAACCCCAAAACTATCAATTCTTGCAAATAACTTCCATTAACTATCAAACTTTTACAATTAACCCACAAGTTCATCTTTAAAATAACATAATTTTTTATTCATTTGTTCGTTTTACAAAATCATTTGTTTGATATACGTAGTTTGTCAATGCACATGAGTTAATTTAACAATAATCTTAAAAAAGCTATCAGAAGGGGCTTTATAGGGCTGGGAGAAAAACCGGAAAAACCGAACCGATAACCGAACCGAAAAAAACCAAAACCGAAAAACCGAAAAAAAATCGGGTCGGTTTTTTAATAAAGCCGAACCGGAAAAAACCGGAAAAAACCCGAAACCGAACCGAAAAAACCGAACCGAAAAATATGCTCAGTTTCGGTTTCGTTTTTGCTAAAAATCGAACCGAACCCAGCCCCATGGCTTTATGTAAAAAAACATTATTTTAGTGCGAAAAACTTTTTATTGTTGTCATTCGGTAAAAAATTACTTGATATACATAAATAATATCGAGTAACTAATTATAATAAATAAAAAATCAATCGAAACGGATCACATAAAGTTATATCACTTAAAAAGATACCATTGAAGGTTAATTGCAATAATTGATAGTTTATGCCCATAGTTCCAGGGTCCCTTTTGTGTCGTTCACCTTTTGAACGGTATATCGTCTCGTTAAATTATGGACCGTTGGATGATTTCAATTATATGTGGACCGTACGATTAAAAAGCCTAAATAAAAAAAATACTGTAATTACTATTTTACCATTCCATCTTACGGTCCAGATCTAAATGAAATTAATATTTTACCCATGATTTAACGGGACTATGTACCCTTCAAAAGTGAACGACACAAAATAAAAACTCATAGTTCCATGGATTTATTTGCATTTTATCCTTTAAATTAGGGGTGTTCCCGGTTCGGCTCAGCTCAATTTTTGAGTAAAATGCGAACCAAACTAATAAAAAACAATCGACTCGGCTCGGTCTTGACACAAAAAATTATCGAAGCCAATTATAATTGGGTTGGTTCGGTTTGGTTCGGTCGGTTTGAACTTTAACAAATAAAAAACACAATATTCAAAATTATATATCAGTTTCGTAAAAATTTTGCTTATATTTCATTTCAAATTTTCAACCAAAAGTCGAATAATAAATAAATTTACAAATGATTTAAAAATATATATTATTGGTAACTATAACTAACAATCAAAACATCATATATCAACTGATTGAAGTATATATATAAATAATTATATATATATTTTTATATATGAATACAAATAATCGGTTCGGTTTTGTTCGGGTTGAAAACCACTAAAACCGCAAACTGAACTTATTAAATCGGTTTATCAAATTTCAAAACAAACTAATTAGTAATTACTCAGTTTGGTTCGATTTTTATCGGTTCGATTTGGTTCGATCGGTTTGGTTCGATTTTTATCGGTTCGATTTGGTTCGATCGGTTTGGTTTCGTTTATTTACACCCCTTCTGTAAATAACAAGAAACAAATGACACAAAACTGGAATATTGTAAAACCCAAACAGTTATTATTCCATTTTTGTAACAAAAAATAAGAAAAATTGAATAAAAAGATGTCAATGGTGAGCAGTGAAGGAGGAGGGGGATGGGTTGGGAAGAAGACGACTAAACGTATCGGTGGTATGTCCGATGCCTTATCTCTCGCCTCCGATCTCGGCTTCTCTCTCCACTCTCAGGTTTTTATTTTATTTTAATATTTTTTAATATTTTTTTAAATGTGTAATATATGAATTATATTGCTTACTTACTTATTAAACTCTGATTTTGAGTTTTTAAAGATGACCCAACTGAGTTTTCACCCTGATGATCCATATAATAGGTCCCTTTTCTTTTATTTCCTTTTTAATATTTTCTTAAATGTGTAATTTATGAATTATGTTATGTAAATATGTCTTCAAGCTCTGATTTTGAGTTTTTAAAGGTGACCCAACTGAGTATAGACTGTGATGATAGCTTTGGAGTTTTTTTTTTTAATTAGGTTTATTATTCCAAAATCCCCAAAATAGTTTTTTTTTTTTTTGTTAAAAAACAGTGTTCTTGTATTCAAGCTCTGATTTTGAGTTTTCAAAGGTGACCCAACTGAGTTTGGACTCTGATGATCGTATTGTAATATTTGTTTTATTTTTCCCAAATCCCCAAATTAGCATTTTGCTAGAAAGCAGTGTTTTTAAAATAAAAAAAGTGGAATATATGAATCATGTTATGTAAATGTGTATTCAAGCTCTGATTTTGAGTTTTTAAAGGTGACCCAACTGAGTATAGACTGTGATGATAGCTTTGGATTTTTATTTATTTTTAATTAGGTTTATTATTCCAAAATCCCCAAAATAGCTATTTTTGCTAGAAAGCAGTGTTCTTGTAATCAAGTTCTGATTTTGAGTTTTTAAAGGTGACCCAACTGAGTTTGGACTCTGATGATCGTATTGTAATATCTGTTTTATTTTTCACAAATCCCCAAATTACTAGAAAGCAGTGTTTTTTTTTTTCTTTAAATGTGTATTCAAGCTCTGATTTTGAGTTTTTATAGGTGACCCAACTGAGTATAGACTTTGATGATTGCCTTGGATTTTTTGTTTTTAATTAGGTTTATTATTCTAAGATCCATAGAACAGCATTTTCTGGAAAATAACACCTATACCTGCAATTTACGCCTATTTTATTGGATTTATACTGTGGTTTACACTTTTTCTACACCAGGGGATGTTTTTTTAGCTTTTTTTTTTTGTTTCCTTATTAATATTTGTTTGAAATGTGTAATATATGAACCACATTACTTATTAAACACTGTTCTTGTGATCAATCTACTCAAGCTCTGATTTTGAATTTTTAAATGTGACCCAACTGAGTTTGGACTGTGATGATTGCCTTGGAATATTTGTTTTTTGGTTTTTGATCAAGTTTATTATTCCAAAATAGCATTTTGCTAGATTGCAGTGTTTTTTTTCTTTCTCTCTTTATATAGTTTTTTAATGTGTTATATATGAATCATATTATTTATTAAGTACTGTTCTTATAATCAATTTACTGAAGCTCTGATTTTGAGTTTTTAAAGGTGACCCAACTGGGTTTGGACTCTGATGGTCTCCTTGGAAAATTTGTTTTTTGTTTTTAACTAGGTTGATCATTCCAAGATCTGTAAAACAGCATTTTGCTACAAAGAAGTGTTTTTTAGTTTTCCTCTTTTTCCTATTTTTTAAAGTGTGTAATATACTATGAATTATATTGCTTATTAAGTACACTGTTCTTGTAATCAAGCACTGATTTTGAGTTTTTAAAGGTTACCCAACTGAGTTCCACTCTGGTGATTGCCTTGGAATATTTGTTTATTGTTTTTAATTAGGTTTATTATTCCAAGATCCCATATAATAGCTTTTTGCAGGAAAGCAGTGTTTTTTTACCCAGAAAAAAACATTTTATTCTCGCATTTTCCAAGTGAGGGTTTATTTTTGTCAAAAGAAAAAAGCATTTACTAAGTACTGGTAATTCTTTTATTTTTATTTTGATAAGCAGTAGTAAATTTTTTGTAACAATCTGTTTTGTTGAATTTTAAGGTGACCCAACTGACTTTAAACTCTGATTGTCTCCTTGGAATATTTGTATTTTGTTTTTTATTAGGTTTATTATTCCAAGTTCCCCAAAATAGTATTTTGCAGGAAAGCAGTGTTTTTTTTTTACTTTTTAAAAAAAAAAATGTGTGATATGTAAATCATGTTATCTATGAAGTACTGTTTTTGTAATCAATGTAATGAAGCTCTGATTTTGAGTTTGGACTCTGATGGTCTCCTTGGAATATTTGTCTTTTGCTTTCAATTAGGTTTATTAGTCCAAGATCCATAGAATAGCTTTTTGCAGAAAAGCAGTGCTTTTTCCCTTCTGGAAAATAACATTTTATACCTGCATTTTAGTTTTTACACGTATTTTATTGCTTTTATACTGGGTTTTACACTTTTGTTGACAAGGGTAAGTTTACTTGATTGACATGGACAAACAAACAAACAAACAAACAAACAAACAAACAAACAAACAAAGTTGGGTTTTTAGCAATTTTGTACCTTGTAATGTTACGTGTTTCTCGATCAGTACTTTACATTGTTAGTTTTTTCTATCAGTACCTAGATTTGTGTTTTTTTTTTTTTTAATTTTGAACTACTTTTCCATCCAATGATGGATGGGAAACATACGTGTTATGCTAGTTTTACATCCAATGATGCTGGTTTTACATCCAGGATGGAATGGTAAAGTTCAAAATAGAAAAAGAAATTGACAAGGTAGAAAATAGGAAAATTGGTGATGGAAGGTAGTAAACAAGAAAAACGCAACAATACAGGATACATAAACCCAATTTACCCAAATAAGTTAGAACTTAAAAATTGTATAAATCGTCGTAATCTCCCTTTCTTCCAAAGTGAGGGTTTATTTTTATCAAAAAGAAAAGCATTTACTAAGTAATGGTGATATCTTTGTTTTTTATAAGCATTAGTAATATTTTTGTAACAGTCTGTTATGTTAAATTTTACGGTATTCGAACTAAGTTTGAACTCTGATGGTCACCTTGAGAGATTTTTTACTTGTTAGGTGTTTTTTTCTCAAGATCTCCATATCTGAAATTTTAGCATTTTGCAGGACAACAATGTTTTTTTGGGGGGAAATGAGTGTCCAAGATGAAAATATATTTATCAAGTTCTTCTGGGGGTAGCGTCTAAATCATTATCTCATTTTTTTCCTGATAATAATTATATACTAATATTAAGGACCATCTTTACTTTTAGTCTCTTCTGTTAGATTTTAAGGTTACCCCAAGTTTCCACTCCGATGGCCACCTTGGAAGATATTTTTTTCTTTAGATGTTCTCTTTGGAGATCCCCGTATCTTAAAAGTAGCATCGCAAACAAGCATTGCGTTTTGCTGAAAAAAGAAGTGTCTGATTATATAAAAAATAATTATGTTCATGAAAATTTTGAGATTTTAGGTTATATAGTACCATTTGGAAAATGGATGGAAGGGGTTGATGGCAATGGTGATAGTTGATGGTTGATTATAAATGATTAAAATACATGGCGATGATCTAAATTGTTCGATTTAATTGGATTTGTGAAACCCGTTGTCAATTTGTCTTTGCATAATGTTTCTGCTCTACTAGGGCTCTTTTCAACCTTTTATAGTATTAAGAGTTGATCATTTTAGTTATCATGTAATACTAACTTTTGGATTTAGGATTCTTGTTGCTGGTGATGGAAATTATGTTTCATCATTTTGGTTTTGTTTTTCTTAAATACACGAATTCATCCATTAAGAGGTTTCTCATGATTGACCTTTGTGTACTTTCATTTATCTTTTCGGAGGGATTCCCTTTGCTGCTGACTTGTTTTTGTGTATAATTATGAATTGTTTTCGCTAGCATGAATGCAGATGTCTACACTTCTACTTTTGTTAATCTATTTCTGTATTTTTACATTGATGTAGGAAGAGTCTCAAAATGTATCCACTACAGCCGGTGAAGGTGATGATTTGATAAAGGTTTTAAGAGAACTCACCACTGTGCAAAGAAAGATAGCTGATTTGCAAGTAGAACTTCAAGGTCGCAAGGTGAAATATGTTTTTGTTTTTATTTTGCGTCGTTTGTTTATCAATCAGTTTGATTTCCTCCGTAGAGCATTGGGAAACTATGTTTTAATTCAAAGTCATTTGAAAAAGCCCATGCAGATGCAGTCTTTTAAATGTGTGCAGTAATGCACCTTTACAAAATTTACTTTCTAGGCAACACATTTACACATAGGAAGTGAAATTTACAGTTTAGACTTGTCAGTGAAAATATGATGATTTTCCATGTTCAATCTTCCTGGACGTGTGAAATAGTCTTAATTTGGCCTCTTAAATTTTTGTTATATGTGTGTTTTCGCCCGTGTGCCCTTGAGACGTCCTACTCCTCGCGTACCTTGTTGTTATGCTAGATTCCACATTTAGGCCCTTGGTAATATTAATTCATTTGATAGCAGTAACAATTTTCGACCGATAAGCGACAAGCTGTAATGTATAGAGCTCTGAGTGGAAACTTTTCACATGGTACTTCATACTTGAACATCTTGACTTTAGCTGATAATATAAATTACACGTGTGAAACGTTTAGGAGGATAAGAATGTGGCACATTTGACACATGTGGGTGAAATGGAAAAGAAGATAGAGACACTGGGAAGGATTACAACTATCTTGAAAGATTTCATTCAAAATAAGGTAATCAATATTCTGTAATTTGTTATTTGAAATTTCTCAATGCTATGGATAGTTATGGCCTGAAATTTTGTTTTCTGTCATTACGCATTTGAGGTCCTGAATATGTTGATTTGCCTGTGGCTTTATTGTCAATTCATTTCCTAACAAACTCTGAATCTACTCTGACCTCCTCATGGGCAAAACAACTTTAGCATAGTTGTTCATATCCGTATTTCTTTGTTATGCGGCAGCGGGCCATCTTTTAAGCACCCCAAGTGGTCGAGTAAGAAGCAGGGTATTCCACCATCAGGAATTCTACCTCACTATATATGATCCACATCTTGACAAAGTAGAAGTTCAGGAACATTGCATTGATCTATATAATGTCCCTAATTTAACTTTTTAATAAAGATTACTAGATAAAATTTCTTGCAGATTGCGTGCTAGTTCTGATTTCCACTCACTTTCAAGCAGAATTGGGTCAGAGATGAATATTACTTTACATACATATTTCTGATCCAGGCCTTTCCCTTGTATTAGTATTCTGACTTCTTTGGTGCTCAATTTATCTATTTAGGATCGGATCATTGCTCGTCTTCAACAACCATATTCATTAGATTGCATCCCGGTGGAAGCAGAATATCAGGTGGGTGTATGACTGTATTCTGAAAGCTAATTCAGTATTTTATCGTATGTGAGTAACTTGAATTTGTTAGTTGTCTTAAAACCCTCTACCGCATTTTAGATGAACAAGTGTGACGAGTGTTTCCTTAAAATTGATAATTATTTCCTGAATATATATTTTGTGCTATGTAATTTTTGAACTGTTTGGTCGTATATATTACAGTCAAATCCCTGATGTTATTTTGGTTCAACGGTTTAAGATAATTACTATTTGGTTACTCAACCAAGGCTTGATTGTGTTGTGACTTAATTCCAAGATGACATCTCCTTTTATTTAGGGGCTAATTCTTGTTAATCACTTTTCGTTGAAATTTTATCCTTTGTTTACTTAAGTGGCCCCTACTCTTTGGTTTTGGTCATTCGTTCTAACACTAATTAATGGAACAGAAACAATTTTCAGATTTACTGATGATAGCTGCAAGCGATTATGGTGCCTTGACTGCATCTGTTGCGGATCTCCAATGGAGTCAAAACTTTAAAGAACCACCTTCTGTCTGGGGGGTAAGTTGATTCGGTATTTCAGATACTGTTTTAAATGTTCATTCTCTTTATTTCTAAATTTCCCCTAACCTTTTGTTTATCACCAATCTTCTGCTTGTGGCGGTTTCATTGTCAATTTGAAAAAAAAAAATGATGCTGGCTCTTCATTAGACTTTTGCTGTTTTTTTTTTATTGAAAACCCATGTATTGTTTTGTTGTCCCGGATGTTTGTATTCTAATTCGATAATCAGTAGCTTTCTTTAACCAAACTAAGAGCGGTTCATTTTCCTTGGCCCTTCATCAATTTGATGAGTAGAAGATTAGCTATAGCAAAAGGGGGCAAACCCGGTGCTAAAGCTCCCGCAATGCGTGGGGTCCGGGGAGGGGTCGGACCACTTTGGCCCTAATGTAAGATTAGCTTTAGCAAAGATGAAATAATTCTGCCACATTAGTTTCTGTAAACTTATCAGTCACACAGCTACTCCAAAACGGTTTTTCGAGAATTTGAAATACTTCAATAAGAATTAGGGTCATTGAAAACTCATATAATTAGTTTATCATTTACTATTACACCAACTCCCCTCTGAGGTATTTGAACTGAGATAGTTTATTCACACATCTAACTCCATATGATTGTTTTTGAAATTTAAGTTCGAGTATGGTTCAAGTGTCTCAAAGTGTGTAACATTACCATAATGTTATTTCTTAGCAAACACTTGCATGCATTTCAATTCTTTGTTGATAATCGGGCACATTTTCGCATGGTGTAGGAAATGTTGCGTCCAATTCCCGTTGCATTAGCATCTTGTACGCGAACGTTTGAAGCAATGTCGGCGATGAGGGAATCATTTGCGACGTTACAAAAGTTGAGAGTGGGTGGGACTACTCGTAATCCACCTTCCTTGCGTACAAACAACAATGATTCCGAATGCGTGACTCCGCCTCCATGGAAGAGCGAGTCGAGCTTTGACAATTTAGCTCAAGAAGAAGATGAAAATAATCAACTAGACGATGCTCGTCAGGTGGCTGACGAAACTAGTCTGAGAAGATTGTCCTGGCCGCCTCCTGGAAACAAAATTGGGTCCTAGTCGGTAAGTGTCTGAACAAGATTCACTTTTTTATTGAAAGGACAGTCGTCGTTGTTTTTTTCTCTTTACTTTGTTTGGTTGCTATTTTCTAACCGGCCTTCCGTCGTATTTGTGTACTAGATAAATAGTTTGGGTTCACAATTGTGCAAAAAAAAAAAAAAGACTTTATCGGTAACGAGTGTTTGGTTGTGACTTTTAAGTGTATCTTTTTCACCTTGTTGCTTATTCTAGAGTCGATTCAGAACTCTGAAGACTATATATTATTTTTGATTGCACTGCTAGAAAGCTAGAAGTTTAAACCACTTTTCTCAACTTTAAATGTCTGCAATAAATATCACCAAGTCACAGTTTGCATTACATCACAATGGATTTGTTATAGTTGGTATACTTTTTGTTGTTGGAGGGTAATAGTTGGTATACTTTGACTAAGTTCATCAAGTGATATCATGATTATATGAATACGTGTAGGCTCTGGTAAGTATAAATTGGCCTCAAATTTCTACTGCAAATCATGACAAGAAGAAATTGTACTACAGTTGTATTTTTATTAAATAGAAATGATATTTCCACTAGATTTATCTTTGGATTCTCTTAGAGGAGTAAATAGGAGGGATTCGATTTTGCTGTTGTTGTCTATCATTCTAGCCTCATCCTAGGTTTTTTTTTTTATCCCTCCTTTTGAGAGGATAAAACCTGCAAAACTTCACATGCGACATGGTTCGAATCCTGACGGTGAGCGTGGTATACTCGGGTAATAACCACATGACTACCAACCACTTGCCTAGCCTCATGCTAGTATGTTGCTGTCATCATTTTTTTTTTTTACAATAGTTGTCTATCGTTCATTAATTGACTTGTTTATTGTAGTATTTATAGTATTGGGGCTATAAATACATGCGAGGTTGGGATACGATAATGAAAATTATACTTCTTCCGTTTCTATTTAATTGTCCATTACAAAACTACGTGTAATTTTGACCGGTCAATAACTTGTATCAAAATTATCGGAATGAAAATTTTCAAAAGTTGATCGTATATTTCAAATATTAAATTTTATGATTAGATTTAAAAAAATTCATTTCGATAATTTTGATACAAGTTATAAGCCGATCAAAATTGCACGTAGTTTCGTAGTGGACAATTAAATAGGAACGGAGAGGGTAATGAAAAGGGGAGAGACTTATAATAGTCAATTAGTTCCCATTTAATTGTTCACTACGAAACTATGCACAATTTTGATCGAATTATAACTTGTATCAAAATTGTCGAAATAGTTTTTTTTTTTTAAATCTAATCATAAAATTTAACATTTGAACTGCATTATCAACTTTTAAAAAATTTTATCCTGATAATTTTGATACAAGTTATTGACCAGTCAAAATTGTACGTAGTTTTGTATTTGATAATTAAATAAGAATGGAGGGAGTACATGCCTATAGTCCCGGGTAGTGTTTGTTTGGGTTCAACTATTGAAAGTAAAACATTGGACTCTAATATAGGTATATTACAAATCTATCATCATTCTCATACATACATTTGTTTACAAAGCAACATATATTATTAATTATATTATTAGAAGGCAGATTATATATAAGGTTTCCTCTCTCATCCTATAACCTAGATCTAAAAAGCACACCTACCATCGCTGCCGCCTGGAGTGGAGGAGCGGTAGTGGGCCTCCTCCACCTCCAGGAGGATTAACCATCTCCTCTTCCTCTCTTATCCCTCCTCTCATCACCTCCTTCACTTCTTCGATCTCCCCACAGCCAACTTCCGTCCCGTAACCCATCACCGTCTTTATGTTCACCTTTATTACCCTCTTATCCCAGATCGGACCACCTCCTTCCGTCCTCCCTCCTTATCTCCATCCCGTTTTCCCATCTCCTCCTTTTTCCTCACTTATCTCCACCCTCTTCTAACCTTGCATACCCATCTTTCTATGCTCATCCTTCTCTCTTTCGGGCTGCCAAGACCGTCCCTTTCTTTCGGTTTTAGATCATTTACGGTGCCGCTTTGGTTCTTATCTTTTGCATTTCGGAGTATTGATGTGTGGGCAATTAGCCGGTGCTCTGATATGGTTATTTGGGTTGTTGTCTTTTGGGTTTTTAATTTAGCTGGTATATTTTAGTCGGGTTTAATAGTGTGTTGGCACCCCGATGGTTCTCATGAAAACCGACAGAGTTTTAACCATAAGACCTCTTTTACCCGAGTCTTTTATTAGCGACAGGTATGTCGTCTACTTAGTCTTTGCATGAGATCGCAAATTTGTTAGTAACTATAGTTGGTTAGTTTTTGATGAATCGACAGTTTTTGGGAAATTATTATAAAACCCTTATTTAGACCGTTTGTATGATATCTACTCGTTTCATTACTTTATATTTGAGTGGTGGCGAAACTTGTCTAATAGGTGGTGGTTATCGGGGATTCATTTGTATTTAGGCTTGGTTGGCGATTGTAGGGCGTGTGCGGACGGATTCGAGTATGAGTTATGTTTTTGTGTTTTTATGCTTGGTAGGCTTGTTTAGATCGGGTTATTCGTGTGCTGGCACCCCGACGGTGATTATGAAACCGTGCCGAGTTTGAATACAAGAGTTTTTTTTTCTAATTCCTATTTATCTGCGCCTCTCTCTTTGCTACCTCTGCTTACTGCTCGTTGTCTCGCATGTTCAAATAGCTCTCACGACAATTTTTCACTACTTATTTATAGATTGTTAAGATAGATTTTATTTTTACTTACGATTTATTTGGTTTTGTTTTAATTTTCCATGTATGGAATGATTTAGGTGGACTTTGTAGAGTTGCGGGCTATTGTGGCTATGTATTTTCCGTTCTTTATAGTATTTTGGAGCTTGTTCCGATAGACATTGAAACTTGTACTAGCGTGCGTTATTATTAATAATAATGAACATGTTCCGGAAAAAAAAAATTATTAATTATATTAGAGTATTTTCAAATTTTTAGATAGTTTAGTTTAAAGTAAAATCACGAGCCAATTATTTTAACCGTATATATTTATATATTCATAAAAAGATTACTCTAGAAAGTTATATTCATTCATATCAAATAACGTATAAGCATATAATTCGAGTCTTATTGGGTGTGAATTTTTTTTTTTGGTATTTGTGTAAAAAAACATAGTTGCGAAACAATGAAAAGAAAAATAGGTAACAAAGTTGTCATATTGGATTTATTAATTTCGTTTACAAGTATAAATCAAGATATAACAATATATAGTTTTGTTTTTGTGTAAAGAATAAAAAATATAATATATATGTAACTAATATATATAATAATAATAATAAAGCAATTAAAGGGCGTTTTGGTCATTTGTGATACGAGGTTTGTACTAAGTGGCATAACACCACCCTCCGTTAGTATTATAAATAACCCTCTTTCGGGTCATTTGTTGTCTCGTTAGACTAATAGTTCCGACGCAATTTGACCGACCAAACACTTTACTTACGAGACTCATTGTATTAGAAGTACAGTCCCATCCTGATTCTATGTCAACCAAAGAAGGTTATGTTGACATTAAATCAATGATGGATAGATAGTACTCGAGTTTTGAACAACTAGTGTAACAAATCGTTTTAGATGATAGTACAACTTACATATTCATTTTAGATTATGAAAATCATAGCAATTTGAGAGGTCCATGATTTATTAGATAAACTAGTTCTGCTAATTTATCATGCTACTTTTTTTGAAAACTATAGATTTCTGATAAAAGGAAGATAAAAAGACGCAAATAAGTTTTCTTAAAATTTAATGAGGTGGTATCAATCAAACTATACACCATTTTTTTTTAAACTTGAAGACTGATAATCTCGCAACTGAAACCTAAAAAGACATGAATTTTAATAAAGAATTAGGAAAATAAGGCTCCCACTGCATGAGATATAAAAATCCAGCTAGCCAATATCATTATGCAGTATCTAAGTACGAGTATAATATAAATATAACACTAGAGGGGCTTAATGAAATGAAGTATTATTATAAATTTATAAGCACATGATAAGAATATTACCCCGTTTCTATTTAATTGTCTATTACGAAACTGCGTACAATTTTGATCGGTTTATAAATTATATTCAAATTGTCGAAATAATTTTTTCTAAAATCTAATCATAAAATTTAACATTTGAACTATACGATTAAATTTTAAAAATTTTCATTCCGATAATTATTATAAATCGATAAAAATTATTATCATAGTATTTTCCAATTTATACAAAAACTATGAGATGAGATGTGTATCATGTGGTTGCATATGGTTGATCATTGATAGTGGGACCTAACTAATTACTAAAAGCCAGCCAAATAAAAAGAGTATCCAATGAATACATATAATTGAGTAGTATTTTGTTCGTCAAGAAACGGTCGACTTGCGTGGTCCCCACAAAGAGTGGCCGTTACTCTCCACTCCACTTACTGAGCTTAATTTCATTTTCTTGCATGATAGAAAAACGTCGTGTCGGATACGTCTCCGTGACACCAGTTCAAGACACGAAGCGTTTATCGGCATATCATGTACTGTACTTTAATTTACTTGTGGTAAGCTTATTGACCGGTCGACCACACAACGAACAAATACGTCTCTGTGACACCATTTTAATACATGAAACATGTATGCGCATATCATGTGTTATTAATTACTTGTCGTAAACTTATTGACCCCTTGATCACATATATACTTAACGGACAAGCCGTTAACACTCTAGCAAACACAAGAAATACAAAGCATACCATAAAAGAGCTTTCAACTTTTATAGCATACCATGAAAGAGCTTCCAACTTTTATAATTTATTTTTAATTATAACTAAGCTATGCGGGTTTGCAATGAATATATATTTTTAATTTTCTTTTTATACATTTATAGAGTACAAAACTTTTGACATTTTGCCGCTCTATTCCAAAATATTACGATTATACAAAAATACACACAACTTTAACCGATAAATAACTTAGTTGATGAAATTGAACTTCTTAAAATTTAATCAAACAGTATAAATGCTAAACAATATGATCAAAATTTAAAAAATCATATTTCAACTATTCAATCACGAATTTTTTATCAATCAAAACTACACCTAGATTCATACTAAATTCATGATATTAAATTAAATTAATTAATTTTTTATCAATCAAAACTACACCCAAAATTTAAAAATTCATATTTCAACTATTCAATCACGAATTTTTTATCAATCAAAACTACACCTAGATTCATACTAAATTCATGATATTAAATTAAATTAATTAATTTTTTATCAATCAAAACTACACCCAAATAATTTAATACTAAATAAAATAAAATTAATTTTTTTGACATAAGAGTAGTTATTATTATTAAATAATAGCTATTCATTTTTCATCTTCTTTCTAGTACTCCATGCCACTACTTGTCATGTCTCTGTCTCACATGGGGACACGTAGGGCCCACTTTCACCTCGATATTTTCAATACTTCTATATAACCAACCCCCCATAATTCCTTTCCAAACCAAGCATTACACTAAAACCCAAGTTCTATTTTTTTCATTTTTACTAGAACTTGGGAGTAATATATTTTCCCTTCATATTAGTACTATCTTTTTATCTAATTTAATTTAACTAATTTAATGGACCAACATTTCCTCATTTCCTCCTTCTTGCTAGCCGTTTGCATTGTCTCATTTGCAGGTTCTTTTTTTTTTACTCTATTAGTAACATAACATGTTTTTATTTGTTTTGTACTCTTGTTGTTTTTTTAGTTTCAAAATTTTCAGGTTTTTTTTTTTTACTTTATTAGTAACATAACATTTTTTTTGTTGGTTTTGTACTCTTATTGTTTTTTTACTTTCAAAATTTGCAGGTTCTTTTTTTTTTTTTTTTACTTTATTAGTAACATAACATGTTTTTTTTGGGTTTTGTACTCTTGTTGCTTTTTTAGTTTCAAAATTTTCACATTTCCTTTTTTCTTCTTCTTGTGAATTTGCAGGTTTTTTTTTAACTTTATTAGTAACATAACATGTTTTTTTGGTTTTGTACTCTTATTGCTTTTTTAGTTTCACATTTCCTTTTTTCTTCTTCTTGTGAATTACTAATAGGTTAATGAAATTTATACAAATGCTGATAATTTTGCCTTAATCTATATTTTTTAATAGCTTAATTTTATTACAATTAGTGTCTTTTTACTTCCATTTTTTTCCCACATTTCCTTTTCTTTTTTCGTGTTATTAATTGGTTGATGTAAGTTACAGAAATGCTGTTAATTATGCCTCAATCTATATTTTTAATTAACTTAATGTTTATTTAATTAGTGTCCTTTTATTTATGTTATGGACTAATGCCCTCTGTTTAATCCATTAATCAAGTAAAAATTCTGCTATTTTTCACATATTTCACATCAGCTATATTTTCTGGTTTAGTAGTGTTGTTGCTTTTCCACTTCCATTCTTTTTACACATTTCCTTTTTTTCCTATGAATTAATAAGTTAATAAAATTATGGAAATGCTGAGAATTTTGTCTTAATATATATTTTTTTATCAGGTTAATTTTTTTTTCAACAACTGTCCTTTTATTTATGCTAAGGACTAAATGCCTTCTGTTAATCCATTAATCAAATAAAATTGCTGCTTTTTTTACTCCATTATTCATCCACGCCTTTCAATAAAAGTGCTGTTTTCCTCTTAATTTCCATAAAAAAATGCCGAATTATTCCTTTTTCTCCTCCTTTTTGGGGTTATTAACTATTTTTCCATCCTTCAACTAAATTCTGATATTTTTCCTTCATTTTCTCTCTAATTAAATGATACCCTTTTGAAATTTGATATTTTCTTACTTGTTAATATTTAATACAAAAGCCTCAAACTTTCCCTTGTTGAAAAAAGAACTGGTCTTTTTTCCATTTACTTCCCTCAAAGAAAACCAACATATATTTTCTCCTTTTTCATTTTTTAAAATAAAAGTGAAATCCATTATAATTACAAACAATGCATAATTCAAGCACTAAAAGTAATATCCATTATAATTACATACAGATGGTGGTTCAATCGGCGTAAACTATGGTCGAGTCGCGAACAACCTTCCGTCCGCAACCAAAGTAGTCCAACTCCTCAAATCCCAATCCATAACACGTGTCAAGGTCTACGACTCGGACCCATCCGTACTAAAAGCCCTTTCCAAGTCCGGCATTAAGGTTACAGTCAACCTCCCAAACGAACTTCTTGCGTTTGCAGCGACTAAACCATCATTTGCAGCCACTTGGGTGCGACGGAATGTAGCGGCGTACCACCCGGATACGCAGATTGAGTCCATTGCTGTTGGGAACGAGGTGTTTGTCGACCCAAAGAATACTACGAAGTTTCTTGTAGGGGCTATGGTTAATGTGTATTCGGCATTGGCACGACTTGGCCTCGCTAAGGACATAAAGGTCTAATATCATTTAAAGCTCTAGTTTAATTTAAGCTGAAAAGGGGTTTTTTCAGGTTTTTCAGGGTTATTTCCTCATTAGAGGCAAGTTTGATTTCAATGCTTATTAGAGTACAGATGTTTCAGATTATTAATAGAATATGCCGAAAACTTACCCGGCTCTTAATTCCGCTTAACTGACACTAATTATTGTAGTCGTTATCTTCGGTATACATATTTTGAAGCCCATATGCAAAAATGAAGAGGAAAGATTTTTGGCTGACTCAGCATTAGAGTTTAACATATACTGAGTTTGATTTCCGATATGATAGCTTTTAATAATTTTTCCAGAAACCCAAGAAAAACCTTATACATAATCCTACTCAGATGTCATCTTCAATTGTATCTAGCTGTTTATGTATTTTAATCTTCAATACTAGCACTTTTGATTTGGAATTTGATTTGCATATATATTTACAAGAAAATTGTTTTAGAGGAGTGTTAACGAATCTTGCTTAAAAATCTTCAATTGTATCTTCTTACTGTTTGCACAATTGAATCTTCATTACTAGCAGTTTTGATTTGGAAGTTAATTTGCTTATATCTTTAAAGGAAAAATATTTTAGAAGGTTAATTTTTTTTTATTTTGAAGCACTATGAAAGAATTTTATGTGTACACAAACATTTTTTTTTTTTTGGAATTAAATTGCTCAATTCTTTACACAGAAGGTTAATTTTTTATTTATTTTGAAGCACTATGAAAGAATTTTACGTGTACACAAACATTTTTTTTTTTTTATTTGGAATTAAATTGCTCAATTCTTTACACAGAAATGTTTTAAGAGTACCAACAAATCCTACCAGAAGACCTTAACAAGTTACTGTCTTCAGTTGCTATCTTCAGTTTGGTTTAATTGGCCCTAAATAGGTTACTATCTTTAGTTGCATCATATTTTGTTGTTTGAAGTTGAAATCCGAAAAATGGCAGGATAGATTACTAGTTGATGCAGCACTTGAGTTATACTCTTTCAACATATCATTATTTAGAACTATTTATTCTCTTTATCTAACAGGTCTCATCCCCGGTAGCTCTCAGTGCCCTTAAAACCTCATACCCGTCCTCATCAGGATCATTCCGACCTGAACTCATTGAACCAGTTATCAAACCCATGCTAAGCTTCCTTAAGAAAACCGGCTCCTCCCTCATGGTCAACGCGTACCCCTTCTTTGCCTATGAATCAAACTCTGATGTGATCTCTCTCGACTATGCCCTCTTCCGTGAAAATCCAGGTGTTGTTGACCCTGCTAACGGTCTCCGTTATTTCAATCTCTTGGATGCCCAAATCGATGCTGTTTTTGCCGCAATGTCGGCTCTCAAGTATGACGACATTAACATTATTGTAACAGAGACTGGATGGCCTTCAAAGGGGGATGAGAACGAAGTTGGTGCTAACATGAACAATGCAGGTGTGTAATATAGGGAATAGACTTGCGAAGATTTTGGCCTTGTTTTTGTACCATTTCATTTTTCTTTGAAAGCTGAACATATTTAGTGAGACGACTAGCTTAATAAGAACCGTAATATAGGGATCGACCTATCTTTTTTTTTCTAAAACAAAACAAAAAATTGCAGCTTATTTGTTAAAAGGCCTACCTCTAGGCCCTTTAGCTAACATGCGTTATGCGTAGAACACGAGATTGATCGGAATTAGAGAAAAGGTTGCATTTTCTTATAACAAACCCTTAATTTACATGCTAAAACATGACATTGATCATAATTAGGTAAAATGATGTATTTTCTTGGTGGTTCTACTTATATCTCGTAGCTATATAATCTATA
Organism: Primula veris; assembly: GCA_963682055.1. NCBI lineage: Eukaryota > Viridiplantae > Streptophyta > Magnoliopsida > Ericales > Primulaceae > Primula > Primula veris. The sequence continues at coordinate 6,898,982 of OY821742.1, read as the reverse complement.
CTGTCGATTTATATAATTGAGATAACACGATGTGAATAAAGTTCTTTCTCCCCTTTCCATTATTTAACAGGTGCATATAACGGGAACCTCGTCAAGAGAGTTCTCACAGGTGGCGGAACCCCATTGAGACCCAAAGCTGAGCTAACCGTATTCATGTTTGCGCTCTTCAACGAGAACAAGAAAAACGGCCCCACTTCGGAAAGGAACTATGGCCTTTTTTACCCAAATGAGAACAAGGTTTACACTGTGCCATTTACGCTTGAGGGACTGAAGGGTTTCCGGTCACCAGGTGCATATGAGCAAAACTTTATTATGACGAAACTATTTGCAACCCCGTACATTTTTTTTATGAATACGATGATACTTACATAAAGGGATGGATCAAAGAAGTAAGAACCTTAAATGAGACGGGGCTAATATTGTGTATGATTTTTTTTCATTGCACTGGAAGATCAAATTTTAGAGATTTAATCAAAATACTAAAAAAAATTATTTTCTTCGTCATTTTTTTCCAAAATGGGGCAACCCCCGTCTGTCTTCACTAGTTTATTCCCGATTAATGTTGACTTCTGTGGTTGCAGGTTCGGGAGTGAGTCAAAGAGTGGTTACAAATGGTGAGAGTTGGTGTGTGGCGAATGCAGACGCGGGGAAAGAAAGGCTACAAGCAGGACTAGATTATGCTTGTGGTGAAGGAGAGGCGGACTGCCATCCTATCCAGCCTGGGTCGAATTGTTACGATCCTAACTCGCTAGAAGCGCACGCCTCTTATGCCTTCAACAGTTATTACCAAAAGAAGGGCCGTTCGATGGGGAGTTGCTTTTTCAGTGGGGCTGCCGTTGTCGTCACTCACCCGCCAAGTAAGTATTTATGTATAATAGTTTTGTACATATGATTTCAGTTTTATGCACCTGCTGATAAAAAATAGCAATTAATATATACTTGACACTACATTTCTCTGTGATTTCTCCCCTCATGTTTATAAGCTAAGGTTTCATCTGATTTCCATTATTAGCACCCATATACAAAAAAATCAAAAAATAAAATAAAAATTATCGGGCACTATTTGGTATTAGTCTTAGAATGGTGTACAAATTTTAATGATACATTAGTATTTAGTACTCCTGCAGTCCTATTCTATTAATCACAACTTATGTAAAGTCTTACATTCAGGTTATTAATAGTTTTTTTTTTTTAATAAGGTTATTAGTAGCTTGAAAGCTGCTTGTATAATTTTCATTTAATTGTCAAATAAATAAGTTAAATCTTTAATATTTTTCCCCATGATGTCACATCAAGTTCCAGCGCATGTTAGTGCTATTTTTAATGGGTTTCCATAGTGGAATAACATGTGAGTGATGGACAAACCAGGTCAGAAATTCACGTGAATGATAGAGACCTTTTTTCTCGTACGGCGTGGACTTATTGGACACTTTATTTTGCTGCTATTTTTGACCTTATGTTATTTCAATAATTATACATTTTACTACTTATTTTACTACCTTGTAGAACGCGTTACAAGTTTTTGGACTTTATAGCAGGTGTTCATGTGAGTAATATTTCCAAGAATGACTCTACGAATAAAGAACATATGTTTTTAGTAGTAGAAAATAAACATTTGGTTGGTAACAGAGAAGAGCATAATATCTCCCGTTACAGGTTGAATTTTTACACTACACTTTTTCTGAAAAAACGCATAAATCGTAAAAAAAATCTACGGTTTGCAACATTTTATACAAACCATAGATTAAATCTACGGTCTGCATAAAACCACTGCAAACCGTAGATTAAATCTATGGTTTGCAGCGTTTTTTCATTAAAAAAATTTACATAAAATAAATTTGATCAATTTTAACAATTAAAATAAAATACTGAATATTTTTTTCAAATTAAACATGATTTTTTTTAATAAAAAAACTAAATGCCTTATTCTTAAAATTTTACATAAAATAAATTTGGTCAATTCTAACAATCTCTCAAAATAAACAAAAAATTTAGACAAATTTACACCAAAAAAAGTTGATTTGATAAATTTCATGTTTTTGGTTCATTTTATTTTTTTGTCTAAGTGTATAATTTGAGATTTATTGAAATATTAACTAAATCGTCAATTTTTGTGAAATGTTTTTGGTTTGTTTTTAACACTTGTATAACGCAATATGAAACATTAACTAAATCGTCAATTTGGTGTCAATCATCAATTTTATTGAATGAAACAATCATAAATTATATAAATTTCATAAAAGAAATTAACTCAATATGCAAAAATTAACTAAATTTCATAAAAGTTACACAAACCGTACATTTAAAATGTACGGTTTGCATAAAATTCATACAAACCGTACATTAAATGTACGGTTTGTGTGTAATTTATGTGCAATAATTTCAGAAATTGCAGAACAGTCCCTGTATTTCGTAAAGATACGAGGCGTCACAACAGTCCAAAGTACAAAAAGGCACAAGAAACGAAGCGTTAGCAGCAGTTCAAATTAAATAGAGGAAATTACGAATTACAAAAGGGGGGCCACTAATTAGCCACAGATGGGATAAGAACAAAGCAACGAAAATACAACAATGAAGGAAAGACATTTAAAATTAAGGATCAATGGGCGGGAAAACCGAACTGCCGGACCGAGAGAAAGCCACCCGAGCAGAGCAATCTAACCGAGCTTGGTATGAGTCGTTCATGACAACCAAACACTCATTCTCCCTGATAAGGGCGGCATTCTCCCTAGTAAGGGCAGTGATATGTTCCTTGATCCGAGCATTCTTAACCATCATGCTAGCTAGGCCCTGAGGACCGTTGTCAAACTCCTCCTGAGCATGATCCCAGATCTCCTCGGCCTCATACCAAGAGTTGGCCAGATGATTTCTACGCAACAACAACTGGTCGAGCTGGCGACTCAGGACTGAAATCTCGGTCCACTTAATGGTCTCCTCGGGATATGAGTCGAACAATCTCAACGCCAGATTCCCGAACTCTTTCTCGAGATCAGCCATGTGATGACGAACCCGAGATACTTCAGCGTTCAAGTCCTTCATCTGTCGTAAAATGCCCATCCTGCCTTTAATCTGTGGATCTGGCTCTGCCATCCTAATTATTTTTATTTTTAACAATAAAAACAACATAAGAAACATACACATTTAATGATAACCAAACAATTATTTTAATTATCTAATTAAACAATGATAACCAAACAATGATAACTCAGTGATAACCAATTAATGCTAACTAAATAATGATAACCAATTAATGATAACCAAACAATGATAACTCAATTATAACCAAACAATGATAACTCAATGATAACTCAATTATAACCAAACAATGATAACTCAATTATAACCAAACAATGATAACTCAATAATAACTCAATTATTAATTGGTTATCATTATTTGATTATCATTAATTGGTTATCATTGAGTTATCATTGTTTGGTTATAATTAATTGATTATCATTGAGTTATCATTGTTTGGTTATCATTAATTGGTTATCATTATTTAGTTAGCATTAATTGGTTATCATTGATTTATCATTGTTTGGTTATCATTAATTGGTTATCATTATTTAATTAGATAATTAAAATAATTGTTTGGTTATCATTAAATGTGTATGTTTCTTATGTTGTTTTTATTGTTAAAAATAAAAATAGTTAGGATGGCAGAGCCAGGTCCACATATTAAAGGCAGGATGGGCATTTTACGACAGATGAAGGACTTGGACGCTGAAGTATCTCGGGTTCGTCATCACATGGCTGATCTCGAGAAAGAGTTCGGGAATCTGGCGTTGAGATTGTTCGACTCATATCCCGAGGAGACCATTAAGTGGACCGAGATTTCAGCACTGAGTCGCCAGCTCGACCAGTTGTTGTTGCGTAGAAATCATGTGGCCAACTCTTGCTATGAGGCCGATGAGATCTGGGATCATGCTCAGGAAGAGTTTGACAACGGTCCTCAGGGCCTAGCTAGCATGATGGTTAAGAATGCTCGGCTCAATGAACATATCACTGCCCTTACTAGGGAGAATGCCGCCCTTACCAGGGAGAATGAGTGTTTGGTTGTCATGAACGACTCATACCAAGCTCGGTTAGATTGCTCTGCTCAGGTGGCTTTCTCTCGGTCCGGCAGTTCGGTTTTCCCGCTCATTGATCGTTAAATTTAAATGTCTTTCCTTCATTGTTGTATTTTCGTTGCTTTGTTCTTATCCCATCTTTGGCTAATTAGTGGCCCCCTTTTGTAATTCGTAATTTACTCTATTTAATTTGAACTGCTGCTAACGCCTCGTTTCTTGTGCCTTTTTGTACTTTGGACTGTTGTGACGCCTCGTATCTTTAGGAAATACAGGGACTGTTCTGCAATTTCTGAAATTATTGCACAGAAATTACACACAAACCGTACATTTAAACCGTACATTAAATGTACGATTTGTGTAACTTTTATGAAATTTAGTTAATTTTTGCATATTGAGTTAATTTCTTTTATGAAATTTATATAATTTATGATTGTTTCATTCAATAAAATTGATGATTGACACCAAATTGACGATTTAGTTAATGTTTCATATTGCGTTATACAAGTGTTAAAAACAAACCAAAAACACTTCACAAAAATTGACGATTTAGTTAATGTTTCAATAAATCTCAACTTACTTGACAAAAAAAATAAAATGAACCAAAAACATAAAATTTATCAAATCGACTTTTTTTTTGTAAATTTGTCTAAATTTTTTGTTTATTTTGAGAGATTGTTAGAATTTACCAAATTTATTTTATGTAAAATTTTAAGAATAAGGCATTTAGTTTTTTTATTAAAAAAAATCATGTTTAATTTGAAAAAAATATTCAGTATTTTAATTTTAATTGATCAAATTTATTTTATGTAAAAATTTTTTATGAAAAAACGCTGCAAACCGTAGATTAAATCTACAGTCTGTATAAAGTCACTGCAAACCGTAGATTTAATCTACGATTTGTATAAAATGCTGCAAACCGTAGATTTTTTCTACGGTTTGTACGTTTTTTCAGAAAAAAGTGTAATATAAAAATCCAACCTCTATCTTTTATACTTGGTCAATGAACTTTGTAAACTGTGATATTGGTTTTCCTTAATCTTTGTCTTGGTTTGTACCTGATAATTTGATTTTGAGAACCATATTTTTACATGTAACCTATGTTTGGTGAAAGCTCTATTAAACTAAACATTGTTCTTTATTTCTAAAGACAAACATGGGGAATGTGTCTATTTTGGGGAGGGGGGTGTAACTAAAAGTTTAAGTCACGAGGAAAAAGTATTCGTTTTGTATGAACATGTGTCAAAAAAATGATACTATTACTAATAAAATAGAGTTATCCCATTCTCAACACTAAGTACTATATTAATAGTTCTAGTTATTTATTTAAACATATCGTTTATTTACGTTTCTATTAAAAAAGTTGTGATTAAAATTTGAAATTAACGTTTGAATAAATTTTTTTAGAAAATATGTCTATTGTGGGGAGCGGGGATGTAACTAAAAGTTTAAGTCAGCAGGAAAAAGTATTCGTTCTGTATGAACATGTGTCATAAATAAACGATATATACTATATTAATAGTTCTAGTTATTTATTTAGATATATCGTTTATTTATATTTATATTAAAAAATTTGTGATTAAATTTTGAAATTAACGTTTGAATAAAAAAATTTAGAAGATATGTCTATTTTGGGGGGATGTAACTAAAAGTTTAAGTCAGCAGGAAAAAGTATTCGTTTTGTATGAACATGTGTCAAAAAAATGATACTATTACTAATAAAATAGAGTCATCTCATTCTCAACACTAATTACTATATTAATAGTTCTAGTTATTCATTTAAACATATCGTTTATTTGTGTTTCTATTAAAAAAGTTGTGATTAAATTTTGAAATTAACGTTTGAATAAAAAAATTTAGAAGATATCAGTACAGGTCACGCTACTAATAAAAACCCCCCACCTAATAAAAACTCAAATAAAAATATATTAGAACCCTAGTTGAGTCTATCCTAAATTTAAATATTAATTAAAAATAATTTTTTTTGTTAAATCTAAAAATACAACTCACTAAAAACCAAAATAAAAATATAATAGAACCAGGTGCCCTAAATTTAAATATTAATTAAAAATAAAAAAAATTGTTAAATATAATATTAATAAAAATCAAAATTTTGGATGAGATGGATATGGCATGTAACGCTGGTTGATTTTTTGATAGTAAAAATGTGTGATAAAAATAGTTTTCCTTTATGTTTTGGGCCAAAAGAACATATTCTACGTTGACTAATGTAGTACAGTAATTTATTTATAAATTATATACCAAGGTCCATAAGCTGGTTGCAACATAATGGAGTGCTTTTTTAGTATGAGTATTATTTTACGATTGGTTTTTTCTGATTTCATATCATGAAAAAACATGGGCTTTTAAAACATTGCCGATTTTTCTTAAAGCAATTGGATCAGAGGATATCATGGAGGATCATAAATAAAGTTAGAATTTGAATGTGGGGGGGCTAAAACCGATTTAAAGTGAAGAGAATAAATACGTTTGTTTCACTTTTACTTTGTTTGTTTCACTTTACTTTCAATATTTCACTTTACCATTTTCCTTTGCCTTTAACTTGGGAAAATTGACAACTTGTTTGCTTTTACAGAGTATGGAAAATGTGAGCTACCAACGGAGTAGATACTGATGAAGTGAAAGACATAATTAATGGATGCCTAGGGTAGTTTACTAGTTTTATTAGTTTTAAGTGTCAGTTTGGTTATGTAATAGTGTATTTTGATGAACTTGTGACATTATTGTATTTAGTTTAAACTAGTATCCAACTCCTTAATTATCAAAGTTTTGAAGTTTATTTTGTACTTATGAAGTGGACGAACAAATCACTTTCTAGCTTCTTGTCAATATTGGAATCTTAATGACTTGGTTTTTATTTGTTCAAGTTTCTTATTTATTTCCGGGATAAGAATAAGAATCCGTCTTGGTCCAGTTATATTTTAGTATTCGTCTCGTGTCTACTTTCCTTCAATATATATAGGCCTTGTTTGGTTGTAGCTTTTAAGGCTGTGCTTTCAGCTTAAAAGCTGGATTGATTTAGTTTGTTATTTTAAATCTCATCTTTCATGGACTGTAGAACTTGAAAAGGCTAAAAATTTCCAGCTTTTTGAGACGATGGAACCTTGCTCCTAGTCATAGTTACCGAAACTCTTTTCCCCTTTCAAAAATCCCGTTTCCGGCTTCCTATTATTTCAAATGTAGATTTTAGTTTTTCATTTTTCATTTTTTTCTGACGTGTCACCTTTTCGCTTCCATTTCACCTCATACTAAAAAATATAGATTTTTTGCTTGAAAATTACAATCAAGGTACCACCTAATACTAAATTTGAAAAAGTTATCTTCCTTTTTGTGTGGTGATTTTCAAATTATCTATTATGAATATTTTGCGTGGGTCATGCACCATGGAACAAGTATCCAGTCGATATATCGAAGTAATATACATATAAAGCATTTCAAGAAACCCGATGAGTATGTAATGCAACTACGTGAATGGCACTCGGGATTGGACAGTCGCCACTATTTTGGTGAAGTAGACCAGCATCAGAATAGTATGGATAACTGAAGTAAACTTGAGAGTTAAAAGTTGAAATACTAACGTCTTTTAAAAAGTATTTTTTCCCTATGATTAAATATCAAATGTAAAAAAATTAAATTCTCTTATTAATTGTGCCGTACAGTGTTTTAAAAAAACCAACATGATGCAGAATTAACATCGTATTCGATAGTAAACTGTAGCAGAAATCAAAATCATCCCGATGCATTCTATTCCTGGATTACATAAAAAAAAAAAACACGTCGTAGTGTTGTGTTAAAAAGAAGAAAGAACACTTAAAACAAGTCTTGACCATTTGATGCAAATCCAACGGAGCACAATGGAACTTTAGCCGCTAAAGAATGAACTTTAACAACTACTTTCCCGAATTTCTCATACAATCTCGTAAATTTGATCCATAGTAGCTTTATCTTTATCACCTATTGATCCATAGTAGCTTTATCTTTATCACCTAGTATACGACAATAGGTGATTGGAAACGGAGTCGGTCTTCAAGTATCCTTATACCATTCACATCAAACTCTCCAAAAAATTTATCAAATGAGGAGTGAAAATATTATTTATTGATATTTACAGAGTCGTTTAACTTTTTGTTGATTTTTCAATCTTTTCAAAACACTTTCTCTATTAATACTTTATTAATTTTTCTATTGTATTTTAAGACTTAGTTTATTTTTTGTGTTGAAATAATACATGATTGAAGTTGGGAACTAAAATAAAATATTATTTTTTTGTCGATGAGGAGAACTAATATTCTTTATTTGTAAATAGTGATAGTGATACTCTTTGAAAATAGAGAATTTAAGATGAGAGTGATGTGAATGATTTTTTTACAAATAAACTCTTCAAATTTAAAGAAAGCTAAGTTGATTGATTTTTGTGAGCTATGTGACATTATTTTTATTTTTTAGTAACATATTTAAGGAGCAACGTCCAAAAAGTGCTACAAAAAGTACAAAGAAAGTCATCCATTTAGTCAAAAGAAAACTTTTTATTTTAGAAGGAAAAAACAGTTTAAGTTTTGCATATAAGCCCGCCTATTAAAATCCACTTCACGAAAAGCACAAAAAGTTATTTAAAGGAATAAATGTTGTTTAATAGAAAGCTTCCCAAACGTCTTGAATTATACTGATGGGAAATAGAGATAAAATCATATATCGAAACGACTTCTGACATCACCGAAAGGATCGAAACCACATTCGTAGGCCGACAAGTTTGACATCTAGTGTAAATTGAGCATCTTACATATGCAAGGATTCGAGATTTCGAAATATTAAGAGTGTGAACAAACAAAACAATGCTAAGACAGTATTCCACATGCTACTTTGACACAGAGGCGGTTTAGCAGCTAGAATAGGGCGCAACTCAACCAAGGCGCAAAAAACAGCGTGTTTTGGTCTGAAAGTTATAGAAAAGCCTCGGTTAAATGGTTATTGTTATTTTAAATATCGAGTTGGTTTTATTATTTGATGTTTCTTTTCCCGTGTGATTTTCGTCGGTATAAACGTATCGCAAACCTCGAGACTGACCCCAACTTTTGTAGTCATAGACGTGAACTAATTGTTGAGTACATGCAATATAAATGATTCCCATAGTTTCAACAAAATACTATTTGGTATTATGTACATAAATTTGTAATAACAACAGTACATGTAATATATTATAATTGTTTAAAATTTGGCCTTTTCATGTATAATAAGTAAACATAGAATGAAATAATAGCTACCGACTCATGTTTTATTGTTAAATTAAACCGACTTTCATGGTCATTTGTTTTAGTATTATATACTTGTATAATTTTGTTAATTATTTTAAGGATAAATTAACAAAACATATTACTTTTGAAACTAAATTATTTAATACTGTTTATTCTCTTTTTTCTCTATCTCTCGTTACTCTCTCTCTCTCTCCTCCCTTATTATCTCTCTCCTTCACCCTTCTCTCTCACCAATTCTTTGAGATTTTTTCTAAATTGGCATATTGCCGTACCAAAATTCCTATTTTAGCATACCTTATTAATAAATTGCAAAATTGGTCTATTCTATCTCGCTTTTCGGATCATCAAGATAGAGTCTCGCTTTTCGGATCAGCGAGATAGAATTTAATATTTTCCTACTTTTTGAAACACTCGTAATTTGCTCGTTCGGACTCCGAATCGACTTCCGTTTAACCGTTGGCTTCATTATTGAGTGCTCTATCATTTTAAGTCCTGAAATATACATTTTCTCTTTTTCGAAAAGATCAAACATGTTATAGTTTTGGTGAGTAAATGTCGAGCGAAAAATTCGCTATAGTTTTGCTTAAAAATGGATCATCGCCACAAATAAAATTAAAAAAATGATCAACCCAATAATTTACATCTAATACCAACAAACAACACCAATACCGCAATAATAACATTTAATATGATGAACACAACAATAAAAACACGTAATATGAACAAAATAACCATTCGAACAAACCATTCAACATAAAATAATAAATAAAATTAAACATTAACATTTACTCACGAGACGACCAACTGCTCTTTTCCATTTTTGAGACATACCATTTTACAAAATAACTTAATCATCATCGTTTGATATTGCAGTACTTTAGATACGATGTTATTACCATTATTACAAAATAACTTAATCACCATTATTGTTGTGTTCATCATATTAAATGTTATTATTGCACTATTGGTGTTGTTTGTTGGTATTAGATGTAAATTATTGGGTTGATCATTTTTTTAATTTTATTTGTGGCGATGATCCATTTTTAAGCAAAACTATAGCGAATTTTTCGCTTGATATTTACTCACCAAAACTATAACATGTTTGATCTTTTCGAAAAAGAGAAAATGTATATTTCAGGACTTAAAATGATAGAGCACTCAATAATGAAGCCAACGATTCAAACAGAAGTCGATTCGGAGTCCGAACGAGCAAATTACGAGTATTTCAAAAAGTAGTAAAATATTAAATTCTATCTCGCTGATCCGAAAATCGAGATAGAGTAGGCCAATTTTACAATTTATTAATAAAGTATGCTAAAATAGGAATTTTGGTGCGGTAGTAGGCCAATTTAGAAAAAATCTCCAATTCTTCTCTACATCTCTCTGATCTTAGTCTTCCTCTCCTCCATTGTTGTTTTTATGTTTATTTTATATCCCACTCTATCTCTCTCATCCTCCACCACGAAAACCCGTCACTAACTACCGAATATCATCTAAATTATATAAACATCCATATACATATAAATACATATATATACATACGTAATATACAAATATTACACTGGTTGATACCCCGTAATATATGAAAAATATATGAAATTGGTGAGATTGTTTTCTATTTATTGAGTTTTGATACTATTGTAAAACTTATGAGTTTCAAGTTGAAGGAGGAGAATCCATATGTATAGTATTGAGAGAAATTTATATGTAGTGTATGAAGTTTTAAAATTAGGGTATGAAGTTTTGAAATTAGGGTATTAACTCTTTTTTAGATATTTGATTGTGATTCAGAACATTTAGGATATGACATTTTATAATTAACATATGAATATTTTGTGAGTTTTTAGTCATTTTGAGAGAGAGATGGGTGATTAGCATGTGTTAGAAAGATGTGCGATTATCGTGTGTTAGAGAGAGAAGGGTATACGATTAGAGAGAAAGAGAATTGCGGTTAGAGAGAGGTTAGATTATGGTTTGATTAGAATTAGAAAAATAATAACTATATATATGTATGTGTTGTGTAACATATTAGCTATGTATTTAGGGAGACAGAAGTAGAGAGAGAGAGGGAACAGTATAGTCTTTTATTATGAATGAATATGAATGGAATGTCAAATACAAGACCCCTAGCCCTCTTTATATAGATAGAGGGTTAGGGTTACAAGCCCATCTGGGCCCATTAAGTAAAAGTCCAAGAGTCCAATAATCTTACAACACTCCCCCTTTGGACGTCTTGAATTCTTCATCTTCATGCAGTCGATCTGAGTCGAGTTCATTCGCAGTGCTAAACACATAAAAACCTTAAGGCCGGAAAACCCAGTGTGGGACAAAACCGGTACCTAGGAGAAACTGTGTAGCCGAATGATATAGGCCGAAATATCATATAAGTAACTAACCACAAAACAGTGTGACTCATCAAAACCTTGTCAGAGCAAACCCAATGGGAAAATCTCTGATCGAAGGAAAAAGAGTGCAACAATGGTAGTAGTAGGGATCAACCACAAAACAGGTGCCTCATCAAAACCTTGCTAGAGTAAACCCAGTGGGAAAAAATCTCTAGTCGAAGGACAAAAGAGTACACAGTGGTAAGAAGTATACAACAGGATACTCCCCCTAATTTCGGCAATCTTAAGTGAGATATGATAGGAACGTGTCTCGCTAAAAACCTTGCCAAGGAAAACCCAGTGGGAAAAAACCTTGGTCTAAGGACAAAAAGAGTACACGAGCATGCGACTGGATGCTCCCCCTCACTTGCACACGACAGGGTGCGAAGATTTCGACTAAGTGGTAATTAGTGCAATAAGCATTCACCTGGATGCTCCCCCTCACTTGCACACGACTGGGTGCAAAGATTTCATATTCCAAGAAAGAGTACGAGCATTCGACTGGATGCCTCATTTACTTACATACGACTGGATGCAAGAAAATCTAATGTGGAATAGAACGAGCATTCAACTGGATGCTCTTAAACTTCATTTGTGAAGATTAATTTCGGCGAGAAATGCTAAATAGCATAATGTAGTCATGTCTCTCTTGATCAATAACAACAAGTTGTCTTCTATGACAAGTGTTTTATCTGGATCGTGAGACAGAACATATGTAATTCAAATATGACTAATACTAGCTCGAAACCATATACACTCTCTAGTCGTCTCATAGAGCACGAATAGATCAGAGTGATTCACTTGGAGTCATTCCAAGACCTCCAAGATGTCGCCTTATTCCTAATGGTAAAGACATACCATGTTAGGAATATCCCTTATGCGGGTCTGATAAGTAACCGGCATCGGTATAACCGAAAAAGGGTTGCGTTAATTCGAGTACCGAAGGGGGTAGGTACACTCGATGACGCAAATGGGATAAACTAGCCCACTTCCAAAATTACCATAAGGTAAGGGAATGTGTCTTTAGTGCCATTTCGATGGCAGCGTGTTAGCGCGATGTTGTGTCGAGCTATACCATTCACAACAGACGAGATGTTCGTCCTAGCACATTAGACCAAGTACAATGATGCGCTTATTGTACTTAGATATGAACATTATGGTTCAATATCTCTTCATCGTCTCATCAGGGACGGACTGGGTCTATATCAATGTCTAGTGATCGAACGATCATGGGAGAATCTGACGACTTAGCGTCATGATGACTACAACGTCATAACACCTTCTGGGTGTAGTCTGAATCATGGACTTAGATTCAATATTTACGGGACTCAATCATCAGGTTGAGTCACTACCGTGTCTTCCCAATATCCTTCATCTCGAAGGCAAATCCAAAAATGGATCGCGTAATAAAACACGCAAGGGCATAATACTTGTTCAAGTATCCCAAGCTAATCAAGTACTCACTTAGGCGGTATACCACATCCGCTCGGATTATATTAATCCATATAGTGAACGTCTCAGTCAATTGAGATCGTGTTCCGTGGTCAGAAACTACTTGATTTAAGCATTATGAAGTCACACAGGGACCTTCATCTATATCGCTTTGTCTAAATCCCCATAGAGATAAAACTGTGACCACATTCATGGCTGCATACTCAGTTTTTCGGAAACTACTAAACTGGTAAAGTAGGGGACTGTTATAATGTCCATTACGAGTAAATCAACCATCTCGTAATCAATTCCAAGGTGTGAGAGAAGCCTTGCGCTACTAGGCGAGCATTCTACAATCTCATTATTCTCATCACTTTTCCTTACGAATAACCAAATAAACGAACTCGTTTAACATTGGTGGTGTTGGAACTACAGGTCCGAACACACTTTCGCTAAGGAGTCTACTTGGATTGCAAGTTTCCATTAGTACAGTCTATTCTACGTTGACTTCAGGCAACGGTACATGGTTCTCTGTCATAATTTGTTTATATTATCAGTCGTCACCGAATATATGAACAAGTAATCAATGACAGTCTCGTTTCGCTTCAATATCGTCTAAGATATCATGATCGACAGATATTTCGAGATTCTTAGGATGAGGAGGAAATCACACATCTCCTTGATCTTTTATAATCTCGTGCAACAAACGAGTTTCAGTTCACCACCTCTGGGGCTGAACGAATTAAGAACCGGTCAACTTCCTCATATCTTAGGAAGGACGACAGACTGACGGCCGACGACAGCGTCCTTTGCTTGGCGGGTTCGGCCAAAGCAACGTGTTACGACAGGAACACGGCGTCCGACAGGGACGTCTATCCTTGCAAGCATTTTGCAGCAGGTATAAATGATCTCGTGACATCTTATAAAGTCATTAAATGCGTCTGGCATTTAGTTAGACTTGAGGGAGTCTATGCACTTACTTATCACTAAGTGCAGTTTTGGGATCAAGCTAAGACTGAGTGGGTTATGCCACGTTACTTCACGTCGTTCCTTATCAACGGTAACGTGCAAATCTCCCCCTAACGACGGGGAGAACAGTCTTAGCGATGTCACTTTCGCATATCATGCGGTAAAGAGATCGCTTGCCAAGGTTACTCTATCAAATGATAGGCAGGAGATTCATAATCGACTTATGTCCCCTTCAGAGGTCCATATTTTGAACGCTAGAACGGCTCAATCAAAATATTAATTAATCACTCTAAACACGCGTTAATATGAGACTTCTGGCTCATAACCAGTAACCAGCTGGTACGCATATGGTGTTTGAGTATCTATGGGCCTCATGACGGACCAATGCAGCAAAATAGCATAACCCCATACGGAAATATAAATCTTGGTGCGCAAGACCAAGAAATGCGTGCAATCATTTGCAGTCGCATCATCAAGCTTTCCGTGAGTCCATTTTGGGTCTGAACATAATCGACAGGATGTTCAATTTCAATTTCCAAACTCAAGTAATTCAAATCGAAATTTCGATTATTACTCTTTGGAATTATCAAGTCGGCTAGACTTTTCAGGATAATCCGGATCATGGGCCATCAACTTAATGATAGGGCTAAAAGTTTGGAAAATACTGCATTTCTGTGGACAACAATAATCATGTGACCTATTGTCGATGCATCAACCATAACCATTTATATTTATGGTCCGTCTTATGGTTGGATAAGTCCACAATAACTCCTTCAATTCTTTACAAGAATTCTACGAGTTCATTTCGTGATCTTTACACATACTGGTCTTTCAAAGTGAGCATTAATGGCATGAATTTCGGATTAATCGCGAAATATATTCTCAGATAAAATCCAAATGCGATGCGATTATAAATCAAGCATCGTCTTTTGACCCGGGAATATCTCATCCGGTCAATGCCACAATATCAAAATGCTCTTATCAATCGACGACAGGCGAATGATAGTACAGACAATCATGTCTTAGCATCTAAATCATTTATCATTTCGACGACAGGCGAAATGATAAGGTAACTTTAAATACTTTAAAAATGTGGTAGCAACCACTTGAAAGACATTTCAACTCCTCTAAAATACGTTTTTGATCGTATTGAATGGAGGCTATGTAAAGAAATTTAATTATTTCATGAGCTATTACCAGGTAACACTGGTTTTCTCGAATATTTTATAACTCAACAAGGTACGGCAGGACCTACATGAGTATAAGACCTCATACTTGACAAATCAATTTGGTTTTACCAAAGATTTCGATTTGGAACGACAGGTTCAGAATCGTTGTCACTGAGTACTCTTTTAGGCAAATAGTTGGTGAAATTATGTGGTACACTGTTACCCACTATTTCTAAAAAACCAACTACACCACAAGTATTGCCTAAAATTTCATAATTTAAAGTTTGATCACATTTGTCAAAGGAATTTGCTCAAAACACTTTAAATTATTTCGAGAAATTTCGTAAACAGGCAAACCATAATCCAAAAGTATGTCCAAATGGAAAAATCATAATCCAAATGGAAAAACATTATCCAGATGAGCGAAAAAATGGCTCAATGATTTATCAAAATCAATAAAGAAATGTATCAAACTCATTTGAGCCACAAAATCGGGGGTCTCAATAGTTTCCTTTCAATTAACTTTAACCACATTAGCATCGGTTTTTCCACCTTTATAATAGTTGTGAACTATTTAAGGAGTAACCGTACATGACCTTTGTCTTTATAGCATAGAGTTGGCTCCTTGAGCATTATATCTTGCTTTGTGACAACGTGTCATATTGTTCCTTTCAATTACTGTCTTGGAGCCACAGGTTTTCGATTTTGACGATTGTCTAAAATCTCGCTTGGCTAGGCGATTCATCGGGATCGCGACAGTTCGAGGCAAATAACACTTGTCTCGGTTCTCGATTCGTGAAAAAAAATATACACGAAGAGCATTAATATCAGGCAAACAATTTGCCATTGACCCAATAGGATTAAAACTACTCACCGGAGTAATTTTCTTATCCAATAACAAATGGGTGATAAAGGAACATGGTGAATATAAATTCACGATACAGCTTATGGAATACAATTTCCAAGCTAGTATTTTGGTGAAAGATTGCTCCAATATGTCAATTTCAGACATTTGTTTACCATAGACGTCATCACGTCTCAAATGTGGCGGCGGAATAAAATCAACGCCTTAGCATTCATCATGATGGTAACAACAAACTCGTGTTTTACTCATCAAAGATGGCATCCAAAAAAAATTTTTGGGCATCACATTTTCACACATCAGGGTGAGTAACATGTGGTGACGGATTAAAATCAACGTTTAAACAGTCATTTCGCAAGTATGTTTTACGATTTTTTCATCATAGATGACATCCAACATGTGTTGGGAGTTCTGGATTATTTTTCATATAAAATGACTGGTTTATATGTTTATAGTTTGCATAAGCACAAACATTTTTTTTCGAAACGACAGGTTCGAAAACATTAGTTTTGCTTCTCATGTGAATCGGTTCTCATTGATCGAACGACGGGTCGATACTGAAACACCAATTCGGCGAAACATACATCACTATATAAACACACTCGGGGAAATTATTATTTAGTCAACCCCTTTCGGTAGCTCTACTTGAAAAACGACCAGGAAAGACGGTGAGGGTGGAGGGCACGAATGCCACTTAAAACCCGACCTCATTAGGATATCGACTTCCGCCTATATCTTTCCTACACATCGTATCCAAATAGGTGAGCCTATTTAGGGAAGGTTCATAATTTTTCCAACTTAAATGTGAATATATATGATTTCGCAAATTTCCATATTGTAAACATGGTAGTGATAAATATACTTATTTAAATTGTACCTGCTGTAGTACATATTATAACAAGATATTCTAAATCACACTTAGCAATATCTAATACAATACATCAATCTAAATTTTATTCATGATAATTACGACATGCAGGGGAGCAGTATATTTAATTACTAATTTACCATATCACATGCAGGGAAGGTAAATTTTAATTATCGTTATACAATTTACATGCAAGTTCTATACATGCTAGTTTACTAAATACACTGTATCATGCAAGAAATCAAATTATTATGGTAATTACCGAATTACTTAGCAAGATTTATCTCATAAATATTCATATCCCTAAGTATAAATTATATTCATGGTAATTACAACATGCAAGAAACAAACAGTAGGTTATGGTAATTGACTAATTACATTAACAAGTTCCAATTTCGCATGTATTGACCAAATATTAACAGATTCGAGGATATATACTGTTGAATAGGGAGGAAATAAACTACAGGGACTACACATGTAATTTTAAGTTTAAGGGAGTATGCTGTTCTAGCGATATTACAAGTCAGTCCATTAGTTTCAGTGGATTTCATACTAGTCCAACAGTTTCTGGTAGTTACATATTCAGTCCATCAGATTAAAACATATGGTTTTTTTTTTTTTCAATTTTCAAGCATGTTTAAGAACTTTCATACGTAGTGAATTCTTACACTGTTAAGTCTTACCAGTTTGAGATTTATCAAAGAATTATTTTCATATATTGCATGTACATATATTTTTGATAATAATTACAGTGACAATTTTAAACATGTGATACTATATCAATTCAATCACCATCAACATACATGGCTGTACATTATTTACGGTTGGTATATTATAAAACACAAGTTCTATTTTATTTGTTGCAAGCATATTTTCAATAGAATCATACAATCTTATCATGCTGCTTATATACATATCTACCGAAACAATTAATTGTACAGTTGTTTTTCTTTTCTTCATACAACAGTGATTGAAATATGGTGATATAAAGATGCAGTTATTTGAGAAAACTTTTACCGTACACCTCGTATTTTGTAGAAGATCGAAACGAACCCAATAAAACCCGGATAAACCTCAAGGTTTATTGATATCCGGAATCCGTGCGTTTACTCAAAATATTCAATATCAGTGAGCGTATATCTACTATCTGCGAGCAAAGTGCTGATAACGTGTTGTGTAACATATTAGCTATGTATTTAGGGAGACAGAAGTAGAGAGAGAGAGGGAACAGTATAGTCTTTTATTATGAATGAATATGAATGGAATGTCAAATACAAGACCCCTAGCCCTCTTTATATAGATAGAGGGTTAGGGTTACAAGCCCATCTGGGCCCATTAAGTAAAAGTCCAAGAGTCCAATAATCTTACAACAGTATGTTTTTTGTAATTTAAGTTTTGAGAATATGTTTTTGGTAATATAATAAAGTTAGGATATATTTTTATTAATTTCTCTTTATTTTAAACACAAAATTTATAGGTAAACAACCTGGTATGTGAAATAGTAGCCCATTAAAAAAAAAAAACTCGCATGTATCAATTGTGTTCAAAATTACTCATACACGTACACAATTGGTTCCCACTACGTTATTAATATTTTCTTTCGACCCGTGTTTTATATTTATATTTCTTGAAATAATCGATACCAAATAAATACACCCAAAATACTACTAAAGACTATTGTATCAATTCCCATTTAAAAACTCAAATCATCATTACAATTCTTAAATTGACACATCCCCAAGTTTTATTTATTAAATTCCCATCGACATTGTGTTAAATTTGGTGCAGTTTGGGATCAATTATACCAACATTACAGACCTATATAACTTTAGGCTATAATTATCACAGATCAAAACTGCAGCTTCGAGATATGGTTTAGATGGTCTATTGGTACCCATTATTTGTCATGAAAAACTCAACCTACTAAAAACCCAAATAAATATATTGGAACCCTAGTTTGAGTTTACACTAAATTTAAATATTAATTAAATTTAATTAAATTTAATATTTTTTTTTAACTAGATTGAGTTTTTATTACGTGGCGTGATTTACAGTAGTAATAATTTTTTTGACACGTGTTCAAAAAAAGTGGCTAGAATTGTTTCATGTTATCGGGTATAATTTTCATATATATATATGGTTTCACTTACAAAATAAATTCTCCAACACAACAAAATTTAACTCAGATTCTCCAACCCCACACAAAATTTAACTAAAATATGTTACAGTATATTAACCGCATGTTAGATATGAAGTTAATGTCTTCAGAAAAGATTTCCCATCTGTACACGCCTCTTGGCATAACTTTATTCGTCCACGTATGAAATGGACCTGACATATCCCCTATAAGACCATTTATTAGCGTCCTAAAAAAAAAAGGCTCCCAAGGAAGGGGAATTTAAGGCGAAAAAGAAAAGAACGCAAATGACAGTACTCTCTTTTCGTTCGTATTTAATTATTTATTATATAATTACGAAATTATGTGTAATTTTAATCGATCAAGAACTTATGTTAACTTAAAATTTTTAAAAGTTGATCATATAGTTCAAATGTTGAATTTTATGATTATATTTAAAAAAAATCCATTTCGACAATTTTGATACAAGTTATAACCCGGTTAAAATTGCACTTAGTTTCGTAATGGACAATTAAATGGGAACGGACCCGACTTTGATAATAAGTTTTGTTTTAAAAAATAAATTCCTAATTCTATTGGAAACATGGAAAATAAAATTGAAAAAAATAAAAAATGGAAAACTGTGGAAAGAATGGTAATTTTAGTAACACAGTAATAAAAAGAATGCTAAAAAGAAACCAATGAATAAAATTATAAAAGAGACCAATTAATACACTTAATAAGAAACATGGGTTATTTATGTAATTAATTAATTATTTTCCCCCAAGCTCTGAAAAACAAAACCACAAAAATGGGGTTTTAAGTTTTATAACAAATGAGAGGTTTTAAACGCATCACAGTGGCCTATTTTTTTGGGTATGTTCTCAACTTAAATAATATATTTCTGGATTTTTTGTATTATTTTTATTTCAGTTGTTAAAAGCTTTGATTTGTCTATATTTCAATGTAAGATAGGAATTTAAATTAAGGGGTTTTATGGGTTTTATTTTTTTCACTATTTGAATACTTGGTTTGAATATTTTGGTGTTGTTTTCTATATGCTTAGTATTATTGTGTATATTTTAATATGTTTGTTGTTTTTTCCTATTCTTTGTATTTCAGTTGTTAAAAGCTTTGATTTTGTCTATATTTCAATGTAATGTAGGATTTTGAGTGATGGGTTTTATTATTTTCACTATTTAAATACTTGGTTTGAATATTTTGGTGTTGTTTTCTATATGCTTAGTATTATTGTGTATATTCTCAACTTCTAAATTTGTGTGTGGGTTTTTTCTATTTTTTATTTATTTCAGTTGTTAAAAGCTTTGATTTGTCTATATTTCAATGTAATATGGGATTTTGAATTAAGGGTTTTAATGTTTTTTTCCCACTATTTGATTACTTTGTTTGAATATTTTGTTGTTGTTTTCTATATGCTTTGTAAATTTGTTTTGTTCTTCTAATTTTTGTCAGGTTTTTGGGTAATTTTGTCCAGTGAGCTTAGTATTATGCGGTATATTCTCGTTTTTTTTTTTTTTAATGTGGGTTTTTACTATTCGTTTTGTGGGTTTTTATTGTTTTCACAAGTTTTTGTTTATTGTTTCGTTGTTTATTCGATCACGAGCTTAGTATTGTTGGGTATATTCTGAACTTCTAAATTTTTGTGGGTTTTTACTATTGTTTTGATTTCAGCTGTTTAAAGATTTGATTTTTCTGTTTCATATGGGGTTTACATGGGTTTCACTATTTGAACACTTTGAATTGAATATGTTTACCGTTTTGTTGTTTATTAGAGCATGATGCTTGAAGTATAATAAATGATACTTTTCTTATTCATAGCTAGTTCTGTTTCGTCTATGATGTATGCACTTTTTTTTTCTTTATAGGATTTTGTTGGTAGTTAGGGTTATGTTCTTTATCGTATTCCATAGTTAAGATTTTTATCAATTGTTTGTTATTATTTTTTTCACTGAGTTGATGTCTTTATGGGATTAATATTGTTTCTACTGGTGTTTCTTTTTAAATTTTTGTTAAGTTTGGGTGATTTTGTTAATCTTAAATCCGTCACCTATGCCGATTTAAGGCTATAATTTGTTTCTGGGTATTATCTCAGCTACAAAAAAATGTTTGGGATTTTCTATTCTTTTGATTTCAGTGAAATTTAGCGCTGTGAATGAAAGCTACCAATAGGTTTACTATATTCACCATTTTTGGACATTTGGTTTTAATATTCGTAATTATCTGTTGTTTATTAGATCATGATGCTTAGAATGTTAGAAATGATACTTTTCAATCCATAGCAGCTTCCATATTCTCTAAGCTTTATAGTTTATATGCTTGTTTTTTTTTTCTTTAACTCTACGTTTGGATGATTTTATCAATCTTAAATTGGTTGTCTAAGCTGATTAAGGCTTATATTTTGTAGGTCTGATGATATTTTGGGTTTAGTTACTTTAAGTTAAATATATGTTTGTTTACTCCGAGAACTCATTTTTAATAAGCTTTTGAGATATAATCATAATAAGAATTTGGAAATTTCTATCTGAAATATAAATTCTGATATGAAATGTCTCATCAAGGGTTTAATATGTTCGCATTCAACTGAAATAATAATGTTAAGAGTACTTTTTGTTCTGGTATCTGTGGTGTGCTTGTTCGATTCTGTTTAATCATGTTGAAGTTGAAAATTATCTATCGTCCAAAATCGCACCTTGGTGTATATGATTATAGGTCTGATGTTCTTTTGGGATTAGCTTAAGTGGCTAATTAGTTTGATAAGTCTACTCAAAGAACTCATTTGGAAAAATGTAACTGAAATATGAATTCTACTATGAACTCTTTCTCCCTGGGTTTATTATGTTTTCCCCCCTAAAGAATAGTTATAGAGGAGATTTTGGGGTTACCTTGGGGGTGTGTGTGTCCGAGTACGTTTTATCTAATTATTATTCAAGATTATGTATCTTAGAATGGCACCTTGGTGTTTATAATTTGTGTCTTACTAGGAAAATGAATAGTCTTTTGAGGCCATGGTAAAGCCAAACTGCATTGGGTTAGTAGCTTTTATTTTTATCATCTCGCAATTCTTTTTGTTTTGATTAGTATGCATTACTGTTTGTTTTTTGATTTTATTAGGATTGTGTAGCTGCTAAACCGAAATCGTGGCTAAGCCCTTGGTAATTAAACTCCCTATAAGAAGAGAAGAGAAATAACCTCAGCAGACACAGTAATCAAATGGTGCAAAAGCCATGGAGAATAATACCACGGCCACTTATGGAAACGATCATCAACAACCACGCCCATCACCCGCGCGTACCCCAACCCCTCATCCTCCATGGCCCACGTGGCGTCGGCAAAACCACCCTCATCCTACAACGTCTTCTAGAAGATTGGAACACAGGCCCACACATCACTGCCTACGTGGACTTCTCCGAAAGTATAAAGTCACACCACCCAACGCACGGAGGGTCATACCCATGGTGCTCCTGGTCCACCGCCCCACCCCCTTCTCTTACAACCCTCCAGTCCCAGCTCGAATCTGCCCTTGAGTCGATGGCAGAGCAAGCAGTCTCTCTCGGCACCATAGGGTCACACCACGTATTCTCTGTCCTTAATAAATGGCATGGCGTCTCCTCTGTCCTCCCGAAATCTCCTAAGAGGGTTCCAGCCTCTAGTGTGTGGGGTAGGGCGGTTGCTGCTAGGTTGAGTAGTGGCGGTGAGAAGGTGGGAGGCTTGGTTAAGAGGGGTTCGGACGAGGCGGCGTACGTAAAGGAGGCGATGGCGGCTCTGAGGCTGGCGAAAGAAGTTTTGGGTGTTCAAAAGGGGTGGAGGGTAAATGCTGTGAGGCATTTGAATAGTGTGGGAGGGTTCTCGAGGTCTCTGGCGAATTCGGCTACCGATTGGCCGTGCTTGTTGCTGGAGCTGTTGTCTGCGGCTGCTGAACTCGATCACTTTCAGGTAAATCGGTGCCCAATAATTGGTAACTCTAATCTTTGATTAGTTTCAACTTTTCAGCTCAGTTTTTTAGTTTTTTTTTTTTTTGCTTTAAAGTTGTTCTGAAATTGGCTAGCCGGCATAAATATGAGTTTTCTTATTTCTGTATTTTAGTCTGAAAAGCTTGAAGTTTGGGCTTCATGAATTTGAACTTTTCTCTGTTTCAAATAATCTACTTGTTTTTGTAGTCTGAAAGCTTGAAATTTTAGGCTAATTAATTTTATTTTATTTTCAGTTGGAAATAATCTGACTAATTTGCTTCATAGCTGCAGACAAGCAAGTCTTAATTTTTAATTAAGTAAAAGAACAGTTTAGTAAGTTTAATTTTTATTTAAGTTTCATTGTCTGGATTACCAGTGGGTCCAGCTCTTTAATTGATAAATTGTTTTGTGAATGAACAGCCAAAGCTGGTGATTAACAATGTAGAAATTCTAAAGCATGCTGTTTTAGCTGATGATTCTACTGTCCGTGGGTCTCTATATCATGACAGTTTGATATGGAGAATTATTGCACTGGGCGCAAATGAGAGGTGTTTACCAGTCATTCTTGTAACATCAGATAGGTAAACTCCATTGTAATA
Organism: Primula veris; assembly: GCA_963682055.1. NCBI lineage: Eukaryota > Viridiplantae > Streptophyta > Magnoliopsida > Ericales > Primulaceae > Primula > Primula veris. The sequence continues at coordinate 6,875,272 of OY821742.1, read as the reverse complement.
TATTCTCCTTTTTGTGGACGATGTGTGTTATGTTGTGTATGATTTTAATAAAACAAAGAATTGTTCCTGTCCTCATATATTTAGTTGAATTGGATGTTGATCATACATAGGCAAGAAATTGCCATCTATTTCGAATTCTTCTGATGCCATTTCTTTGATTGGGTTTTCTTTAAAGTAGTATTTTCTAGTTTGTCTTTCTTTTGTTTTTATTTGATCATGGAGTTGGTAGACTTATGTGTTACTATGCTGTTCTGTTGGCTAAATGGGTTTTTAAACCGAAAGGATCTGGAAGCATGTGGACAATAAAATGTTTCTGATCTTCATGCAAAGTAATTATAGTATAGTAAATCATTTAAAGGATGTTTTCTTCTGATAGACCACCCTGCAAATATGGCCATTTTAAGTTGTGTCAAGCTGTTCTTCAGCTGGACCATCTTGATTGTGCTGATTACAACATAATATACTGTTTTTTGTTTAAACAAGAGTTTAAGGGAAAATATGTTGTCAATAGGGTTTCAGTTTCAAATGCGTCACTATTTCTCGATCCCTATTGCAATGAAACAGATGTGAACTTTATGTTTTCAGTTCTGTTTCCAGTTGTAATACCAAATTCCCTTGACATTGTCTTTTATTGTTTACTTTTTCTTGTAAGTTTATGGCAACTTAAGAAGTGTCTTGATGATTAGTTTTTTGTTAAATTCATGCTGTAATTTTGCATGTATGCTCCACTTTGCATGCAGCTGTACTGAACTTTGATTGTTTTTTCTCCTGCACTCCGACCTCCACCCCCCCTTCCATGTACCAACTTGAATGTAGCATGCATGTTAGTTGATAGTCTTATGGGTTTTGATTTCATTGTTAACTGCTACAACTGTTTAGCAAAATTATGTTTTCTCTAATCTTTTATTATCTTTCTTAAATCTGAAATTTATTGGTATTCGGCAGCTACTACTCTTACCGAGCTTTTATGGACTTTGGGTTTCCTGACATATTCATCTCTCGTGAGGTATTCATTCAAAAACCCTTTGATTTGTCGCACATTTTTTGTGTGTTTTCTCACTAGAACCCTGTACTGCTAGATTATAGCACCTCATTCTAGAAACAAGTACAACTATTTTAAAAATTAAACTGAGCATGCGATGATTATCATTGGAGAAGATTGTTGCTATGTCTTCCTAGATGATATATGCCTACTATTTTGATTTTGATGTTTTCGTACATTTTCCTGAGGTGTCTGTCATGTGTTTGTTAAATTTTGTTCCTCTTGTTGCCTTCTGCCTTCTGTCTGACTTATGTCTGTTTATGAATAGATAATATGTATTGTTTATATTTTATCTTTAGCATCATAATTTCATCCAAGTTATATGCATGCCTTCTTGTGATACTTTGATTAAGTGTTCGTTTTTGGTTTTGTGGGTTGCGATATTGCTATTTGTTGATTGACATTTTAAGGATGTGCAAAATGCTGAGAATGTTGTGTCTTTCTTCCTTTGACCACTTGCAGACCTTTGGATGGACCCCTCAAGAAGCTAAAATGCATATGGTTGGTGATTACTTCAGTGAATCTGAGGTGACCTTCTAAGATGATTAACTGTGGGTTTTTTTCCCAACTAGCTTCTCTTTTCGAGTAGTTTTTGGCTTATTCAGAATGGTAAGTTGATATATTAAAATAATGAACATGTTTGCAGTGGAGAGTAGTTGTCGAGGTGCTAGGGCCTAGTCCAAGACATCTTTTTGAGCTTCATGCCCTCAAACTAAGCAACCTCTATCACAAGTAAGTTGACACTCCGTGTTTTGCATGTAATGATAGGTTGTTAATGTGATTTGGGTTATTATTCTAGTAGTAGGTGTTTGTGGTGAGAGAAGTATTGCTATTTAATCTCTTACGTGGCCATTTTCTTTTATTTTACTAATTTGAGCTTCCTTTTGCATTTAGAGGATATATCATATATGTTTATTTTTAGTCATTTCGAAAACTTCTTTTGACTGGCTTGTTTGTTATTAAGTGACATCTATTGTCTTATCTTCAGCCTACTGGTTTAATTTTGTAGTTTTTAGTTGTTTCTAGCTAATTACGTTTAAATCTATGTCAACAAAGACATCAAGTCCATTAAGCTGTGGCCTGAATGTCAGGAATGTGGTGATTATTTGTTCAGTTCACTGTTAAATGGTACTCTTTATCGTAGATGTAAAAGGCATTGTAATTTGCCAAGGGCCAAATGTGTGTTCAGCGAACCATTGCAACACCGTTTCATTAGAACACAACGAATCTTCTTAAAAAGGATGGCTAGTTCGATATGAACTCCTTTCCGTGTGTTCATTTTTTGTTACAATTTGTTTGAAATCTTTGGATTTTTGTTTATTGTTTTACAATGTCACTGTCTTTTTCCCTTCGGCCAAAAGCTATATAGCATGGAATCTTTAAAATTGTTTTCAGTTACAAACTAAATAAGCTCTAATATGTGTATAAAACACATCTATTTCAATACTTATGAATCCTAGTTGTGTTTTGACCTATAAAGTGCATACATATTGCTGTATCAGTATCGTATGGCGTTATACTCCTACTCTGCAACATCGGCTAGAAGGATTATTGTGATCCACTTAGCATGTTTTTATGGCTAGTTGAACATTTAACATTTTTTATTATTATTCTGTGAGAATATGATTGTGTTTGCCATGTCATTGGGATCCATGCGCAGTCTTTTGTCAAGAATACAGATCCTTTTTTTTTTTTTGCCCCTAGTATTCCCCAGGAGATCTTTTAAAAGAATGTAATTCGCAGTGTAAATTCACATTGCCTTTTCTGTACCACTTGCCTATATGTAACAACAAAGAAATGCATTCAGGATCTCCTGAACTGATGAATGATGGCCTACATCAGATTGCTATAAAAAGAAATTCCACTTTGTGCTTTTATGCATCCTTGAAGCTGTCCCGAATTCAGATTTTGATGATGTACTCAAATTTATGTTTTCCTCAACTCCTTTTGGGTTTTATGTAGGGTCGTGGACAACAAGAATAGTACATTTGAGGATATTGTAGATTCTTATTTGGCGTACCTGCAAGTAAGTCACCATGGCATCAGCAGTTTTGGGTTAAAATTCCTTTTTGTTTGGATGACTTATAGGACTGAAAGTCTGAAACAATGGGGAGAACCTCCTTCCCCACTTATTACATATGCTTTCTTGCGTTAGCACTGGGTTTATAGTCATAGTCACTTGATCCAAAAGATTTATGTTGCCTTGTCAAAAGACTAAAAATATATACTATACTGCGACTTAATGCTTTCATATAATGACATTTAACTGTAGTTCGGTCATTTCTATGTTGTTTAATAGAAAGTGTGACAAGACTTTGGTAGAAACAGTTTTATTTCGTTGAAGATTGTAAAATATGATCTCTTTGGACCCTCTTTACCTTCTACTACAAAATAATAAGGTAGAAAGGTAAAATCCATTTATGAAACATTCAGACTATTTTTGTTCGAAAATGTGAATGCGGCTATGGTGTAGATGTAAGTGCAAGTTTTGTGATTAATACTAAGCTTTGGATTTTGATAAGATTTTTAATGCAAGATAGTGCTAAATCATAGGGGTTGAACTAGTAGCCTAACTTTGGAACCCCAAATTTGTTTTGCTGATTCACTCTTCTCCTATATGTGACGGATGTTGATGACAGACCCCAAACCATAGAACATAGAAATAAAATTTAATTTTTTGAAACTCCAGGTTAATGTAAAAAATGTCCATCCAGGAAAAGATCACTCGTTTGGAAATTCATTTTTTTATCGCCAAATGATTTGTGATGTATTTTCATTATTTCCTTTCTGTAGAATTCACATTAGGAGGAACTTGTTGATTTCGATACTGTCGTTATCCCCTTTTGTATTGTGGTTAATGCATTAAACCGTGTATTAAAGTTGTAGCCAACTGATATTTTGAGTGGAGCCTGTTCTATTTGAAAGATTTATCCAATATTTAAGGTCAAATGAATCACGGGTACTTCGAAAATGGCGAAGTACCCGTACTGGGTACATACCGCCGGTACTTCGGGTACACCGTGGGTACTTACATATTTAACAAGAATATAAATTAATTAGGATACATTATTAGTTATAGATTTAGGAGGCTCATCTACAACAATGAGATATCATGAGGTATGTATGAGAAATTTTGAGTCATTTTCTCTATTATTATCTTTCTATTTCATTGGGAGGTTGTATAAAATACATTAACTATCCACGGTACCTGTACCGTTAAAATTTCAAAATCAACGTATTTCCATACCTGTATCGTACTCTACCTGTACCCCCTACCCGTATAGGTGCTTCCGAGGGTCAAACTGATTCATAATGTATTTATGTATACAAGTACCCCACCTTCTTGGTTTTGTATCTATGAGTTGCTTATGTTATTCTTGATTATCTTGTTCCAGGTAACCGTAGTTGATCCTGCCATGGATAAAGCACTGTCAATTTTGCAAAAGTTTGCAAATGATGCCCGCTCTGGCAAAATACCAAAAGACCGCTTACGCTTTGGCGCTCCTTGGAAGCATCCCCCTCCTAAGTATAGTTCCGGTCTGGACTCAGAATGGGCTAAGCTTCAACTAATGGACTTCATCCAGTCTCTGGTCAAAACGGAATTTGGGGTAAATTTCCAACTTTGCTTTTTAAATTTCATCTTGTACAGAAATACTTCTTATTTCTTCTTACAGGCACAATACATATATGATCCTGTCTAACATAGGAAAACAGACATTATTTTGTCACTTGTATGTTTACAATGTAAGGCTGTATTGAGCAACTTGCCGCTTTTAAGAAACTAAGCTGGATTTTTTCAGATGCGAAAAAAGCATCTTTCATTCGAGCTTTTAAGCAAAAATGCGAAATAAGTAAGCTTAATAGGTTATTGTCTGAAACCAAAAAAGGCCTCTTATTCTATTCAAATGATGATTTACGATAGTAGACAATGAGATGGATGGCTAGATTGGTTTTTAGCCTTAAATGTGATTTAAGTTGGAAGGAAGGCTCTGATATTATGTTAAAGTTTGTACCTTATATTCAAGTTAACGCCATTAAAAATAGATTAGCAATATTATCAATTTCCATGTTATGACGTCTTGGTATTATTTTCCCTGCAGTCTTTTTTTAATGAATTTAAAAACATTTTTGAATTTCTTCACAGGTCAACTACTTGGCCGATTGTAGTCTTGAAATATTTGATGACCCTTCTGTTCTCGCTTTGATAGAGGTACTTCATTTTCATACCTCAATGTTTCTTTATGCAACTTATTGTTTTTCAGCTTTGCACTTCTTGCTGTAGTTTCTAATTCTCTATCTTGCAATCTGCTGTGAGTCATCCTATTTGAAAATTATTGAAAAAACATTCTTTCGATCTTATTGACAAAGCAACCTGAGGCACGTGCTTAAGACAAATTGAGTAGGCATTTTTTGATCCATTTTATAGTTTTGTGGATCATCACATGCAATTAAAATGACGTCATATAAGTACCACACAATCAATCTGAAACCCCCTTCACTAACTAGAAACTTCTCTATCTCCTGCCTATATATTATATACATGTGTATATGCATAATGTTTTTCTTTTTTGCCTTCATATACAAGAACAATTATATTTAGTTTCCCACTGAACAAAGTATAGCATCTGCTTACCCAAAGTTTAATGGTCCTTCAGTGATAATGTAGCTTGTTGAACTTGCTTGTTGTGCACATATGTTTTGTGCCACATCATTTGTCCAGAAAACGTATGTCAGGTACCTGTTTAGTCGCGCACCCTGCACTTGCTGGGATATGCTTTTCTTTTTCCTCCTTGTAGTTTGTTTCTCAGGCAACATCTCGTACTAACTTTTAGCCATTTGATTTTCTTATATAAAATATCTTCAGGTTGGTTTGTTATATGCACAACGGGATCCGTCCTTCATTCGCCCCATATCTCGTGGTATACAAAGATGCTTAGTTAGATGGTAATATATACCCATGCCTGTAAATCAGTTTATAACAAGTGCGAGTAGAATTATGTGCTTACAGATATGAGATATCTGGTGCAGGCTTGTGCAGCAAAGAATGAAAATGAGCTCCCAGAGGTTGCTTCAGTATATGTGGCACCGATTTATACGTGGTCGTAGTTATCGCCATTTGATGTTAGAAGTGGGATTTAACAAATTCTGATAACAGTAAGCACTTGATCTGATCTATTCACGATTATTTATATATGTTACATGCTTTTATGTGATGTTGTGTTCATTTTAGATAAGAAAACTACTACAAATGTTATTTAAAGAACAGTTTGTTGTTAGAGTTCGTTCAATTCTGCACAACATTGATATATTGATCTAGCTTTTGTTTTTCTTTTATAAAAAAGCCACCTTCCTATAACGTGTCATTTTATAGAACGTATGAGGCTCCAAACATGGAATCAGAACAGGCGTGATCTTGAGTATTACCTCGCACCTTTTTTATTCGTATATCTGCTTAATGGCCTTTGACGGATCGTACCACGAGTGACATTGTTACAATTTGTTAGTTATCCTACTCATTTTATATCGATTTCGAGTAGTGGAAGCAGCCTCTTGGAGAACTGCCAGGGAAGACTGTCTACATTAAGCCCAAAGTGGCCCGACCTGTCCCTGGACACCGCGCCTAGCGGGATCTTTAGCAGTGATTATGATAAAATATGAGGCTTTGTGACTCTTGCAAAAATATTCCCCTTTTCCTTTACGTCTTTCTTCTGCTTGATATTACGGACCCTATGACTGAGGGGAACCCCTTGCTTTTTCTGCCTCCTTTATGTTGCGATAGAATCTCTACAAAGTGATAACAATAACACTAATGCTATTTTTGTTTACAACTCCTAGTCTCCCACCATCCATTTATGGCAACTTACATGTATCTTCCGTTGCATAAAATTTAATTGAAAATTGTCTAAAATGAAAATTTTCATCCTCCATGGGTTAGTATGATAATTGTTGGTGAGCTTCCATTTCTTCTTAGATGATGCATTTTCCCTTCATTGAAAGGCTTGTGTGTGCACATAAGATGATCCTCACCACCCACGCTGGTTCAAGTACTAGCATTATTCTTGAAATTTTATGTTTGTTTTCATCGATAAGTGTTAATTCTTGTAGCTCTACTTTGTCTGAGATTTTATGAACGAGAACATTGCTACTCAAATTCTTATTTAGATACTTACAAGAGAACTGCTGTTTGATTTCAGGTTCTTAACAAAGATATTCTTTCATTGTATACCTCTCTTCCAGCACGGCATAATGCGTTTGTGGTTTTAAAAGATGATCTGAACATATGCCATGTGGTTCTTCCTTGCATCAGTTGACTATTTCTCAGACTGTGGAAGTACAACTGTTATGTATTGTTAGTGATATGGGTTTGTATACAGCATAGCATTGGCCTTAATACGCGGAACTCTGAGCAGTGCCTTCTAGATTTCTTGCACCCTTCGACTCCTGGTTTTGAGTTGTTCCCTTTCTCACGGTTTTAGGTGTATGTATATGCATATTTAGTAAAATATGTCTGGGTTAGATTTTTGTTCCCAAAGTGCCAATTGCAGAAGCTAAGGCCTGATTTGCCTGCCGACATAAATTCATTGAACTTTATATGTGCTCTTGCGGATACAAGTACAAGTTTAGAGGAGCCATTTCTTAATAGTGTGCGTAATTTTTCGCAGAGCAATTTTGAAAAGGTCTCCACGCAAGTTCCTCATCCCCCTGCTTGTGTTGTTTTTATGGTTATGATTAAACCTTTCATTATCAACAATGGTATTGGGGTCAGTGAAGAATGTAATTTACACATTTTGTCATAGAAGAGTATAAATTTGGCAGGATACTTGCTTTTTCTTTATCTATTGGTGCTCTTGATCATCAAGACTTAATGTGCTTATTATACTCGATGTAGTTCTTTTGGGTAGATGAAAGTCGTAAAGTAAAATGGAAATTTGTCATGATTTATCTCCCTCTCCCTCTCTTGCTAATCTTATTAAAAAACAATGCCCAAGCCGAATAAGTCGTAGGGAGCAAACTATATCACCAATAAGTAGTACAAATGTTTTTTTCCCTAATCACTTTAGTACCTGCCCGTTGAAAATGTAGATGAATGTTTATTGCAACTTTATCTCCTCCACCCTCGCCTCTGGCCGCCACACCTACCTCACCACATACCCGTTAAAAAAAACTGAAGTCGACTTTATATTTCTTTCGAATTGGAAACCCGGCGACTAGTAATTCATTCGAACATTAATGCTAATTGTTAGGATTTTCTTGCATTTTAAAACCAATTGATTTCCCTTGGGATACCACGTCCTTTTGGGGAACTTGTTTGGCCTTTCGAGTTAAACTGTTATTTTAACAAGTATTTCTTGTTTACAGATGTCTGTTTTTATGCATTACTCGTTTTGAAAAACAGAGGCGTTCCGACATTAAATTAGCTTTAAAAATCAGGACAAAGCTCGGTCCAACAAGTCTTCATTCAACCGTAAAATAGTCGATTCAAAAACTGGATCGTGATAGAATTTCCAAAGCCCGTTAATTTTCTTTATTTCTTGCACTGTTAATGGCATTGAGAACACTGAGCACAAGTATGCATGATTAAAACATGACATACAGCTATCGTCGGAGTTGATGAGATTTATGAAGAATCGTCAGACTCTTCAGAATCACTTCTATCAGGCTCCACAGCATTTTCTCTATTATCTTGAACGGCCGGTTTTGATGGAAGAGCCGGCACACTTTTCTTGATTATTTTGCGTCCATTATCTGCACCATCTTCATCTTGCCCACCTACATCTCAACATTTAGATAACTCGGATCAACACATGGCCATGTATTTTCATTAATGTGTATATATATACTACATATCATAATAATAGTATATTTTTCCTGCATAATGCAGAATATGAAAAAGATCCCACAGATCAATGACGATATCATTTATACATTTTACGAAATACATATCAATGTTAGTGGATAAGCTAGGGAACAAAGCAATATTACGTTAGATGATAATAGCATAAAACCTGAGCAACTATTTTGGTAAAAATACAGTTACCTGTACAGAACGGATACAAAATACCAGTGGACCTAAAAACACACAGACCACGGTCTAGGATATGTAATTAAGGAAAGACGGTGATTCCTTTTGGTGTAAGGATTTCTCATGGGAAAATATAACAAAGCGAAGATCTCTTCACGGAACATCATGAATGCGAAAATGACTTTGTTTTCTTCTGATGCATTTTTTACAAGTAAAAACAACTTCATTTTCTTTCTGATGCAGTTTTACAATTAATCCTTGCACCAAAGCAGCAATCAAGAATTGACAGAATAATTTGTTTCAAATGGATATTGATACCTTCCGCTGTTCCACCGGCCATAATGTTCACTAGATCTTTTTCAACACGTTTCACGACCTCAGGCTGCAAAAAATCCACAAATATACATTTGTAAGCGCGCATTCTTATCAGCACAAAAGTTTCCTCAACTTCTATAGACTTAAATAGCTACATTTGGGAGGTATCAAGTACAACCGTAGATGTTACTCAACAGTTTTATAAAAGGCCATATATTAGTAAAAGAATGAAATAACTAATGTGACATTTTCTTTTCCTCGTCCTTTCTTTCATCCATGGCGTCTTGTCCACTGAGATTCCAAACCCACATAGAGAACTCTTAGTAAAAGAAGGAAAACTATACAAGAGCACGTCGATAAATACATTTAAATCTGGCTCTCGGCGGAATCTTCTTCTTCGAGCGTCTCTCATAGGAGGGGTAAGGCCATGTCTATACTCCAACTCATCTGGTGCTGGTGGTGGATCACCTTCTTCTCTCACCATAATCATCTGGCAAAAATGATAACAGGTCATGCAATTACATTGGATGTAAATAAACTCCATGAAAAGACAAATAAGGACTAAGAACAGTTTACTTGACCAATATCTGCAGTTTTGATGAGCACGCTATCGTCATAGCTTTTGTACGACTCCGTAACACATGGAAGATCAAAGAGAGAAGCAGGAAAGTGATCATTTCCTATAACAAAGGTTCCACTCCTACCGTCCTCTGACATAAATGTTTACGATTAGTAAAATACAGTACTAATAAGTGCCAAACAGAATAATATGCCAATTCGGGACAAAGAATAATAGCTGGGAACAATATTGCCTACCCCAAAAGTGAAAATAATTTGCCTTCTTCGGCATTCTAATAAATCACTTCTACACAGAAGGAGATAGCTAGTGAAAAGGTGGAAAATAAAAATCCCCACTATTCTCTTCATTATAAAGGTTTCATCACCTCAAGGCTCCTTGTTTATAAATAAGTACCATGGTTCTCAAAACAGGAAAACAAAATGCCTCGGGAACTCCTTACTCCTAGGCTCCTAGCTTATCTCAAAATATCGTCACTTAATGTTCAAACCCTCACATGCTTTTCTTTTTCTGGGAATACGTTTATTGTTTTAAAGAATACCCAAATATTAGAAAATTGAGGAGAACTGGTGACAACTGATAGTGAACCAAATTAGGGGCTTTAAGAGTTTAAACAAGCTATCAACCCGAAAGAAAATAAATCATTTAAGATATTTTTTTCTCTTCATATTGCATCACCAATAATCAGAAAAGAGAAAATAAAACATTAAGATGCACTAAAACTAACTCTCACCAGCAAACGACAAATCCAGTGACTTATCTTCTGACGTAGAAGCATTCTCGCTCAAAAGTCGCTCTATCCGTTCAGCTACAGAAGGTGGAACTCTCAGAATAAACTGTTCCTCCATGTCTGTCAAATATAAAGTAAGCTTTATTTATTTACAACAAAAAAAGATAAATAATGAAGTAATAAAAAAGGTCAACAGTATAGAACTATAACAACAGGAGGCATGAAATGAAAACATAGTACAGCCGTAGCCTTACACATAAAAGGAAAGCTGTAAAAAAAAGCTGTTTGCCAGAGGCGCTTGCACGGATGGAGAAAGGTATGTTCATATTTGACCAAACTTATATGTTTCAATATCTAATAGAAGAAATTTTACTCTACACAAGCAGTGTGTCTAAGTAAATTCATGTTATTGTATGATGGGAAAACCCCACGTAAGTTAACATGAACTCCTAAAGGTTCTGCAAATTAGAAATCAGTAGAACACTATACTAATCCATGAAACTTGCCAAAAGAGCTTAGTTTAGTTACTTATATAGAAAAAAAAAGTTACTTATATAGTTTTCTAATCAGTTGTCAGAACTCGCTCAACGAAATGGCAGGTTTCCAATTTAGGCTCTACATATATTTACCAAAGAGAGTAGGAGTGAATTCAAAATATAGGGAAATATGCATAAATCAACCTACCCGACACCCATCCAGTGACATGTTTTCTTTCCTTTTATTCTTTTTTGAAAATGTGTAGTGACATGATGAGCTCTAATTGCTACCGGGTCAACAGAAATGATACACAAGTCTTAGAACTTCTGCCCATTTTTTAAATGCATAAGACAACTCAAGTGAAGATATTAAAATTGAAGAATGTATAGGACAAAGGTCCAAAGAAAATAGAACTTCATATTTCGAAGCAATAAATTGATGCTCTTACTTTCTGGGAGGGGTTGGAACATAACTTATATAGGGAGTAAAATGCTAAATACTCGAGGGCATTTCAGTTTATACAAGTTTTATAGCAATTTATCTTCTTCAACTCAAAAGCAAGCTTTTGCACATCTAATACCAAACATCCTTTGATCATTTGAAGCAAATAAGTCACCAAATAAGCTCATGCCAAACAAACACTAAAAACTAAATCACTGGACTAACTTGAAAGGTGATCCCAAAGCAAACAAAAAATATTTAACAGTTGGGGCATTTTGTTTAATAAAGTAAGTTTACATCAACAAAATCGCAAATTTAGGGTTTTCTTGCAATTTAGCTAAAAATCGCAAATTTAGGGTTTTCTTGCAATTTAGCTTCTTCTACTCAAAAGCAACTTTTCCACATTTAAATAAGCTGACATACCAAACACCCTTTGATCATTTTAAGCAAAGAAGTCAACCAAATAAGCTAATGCCAAACAAACACTAAAAACTAAATCACATAACTAAATCGAAAAATATTTCCAAAATAAAATAAAATAAAATATTTAACAGTTGGGTTATTTTGTTCAATAAGTAAGTTTGCATCATCCAAGTCACAAATCTAACTACAAAAATAGTAAATGAATTGGGCATAAAAATAACATGAAAAGATCCAATCTTTAAAGCTTAAAGAATGGTATATTCAATTAACAGCTACAAGTTCTTGTTCTAACAGACAAACATACAATTTAGACTAAAAATCAAGAAAGGCGAATAAAATTTATTTTTGACAAAAAAAAAAAATCCTCTAAAATTACTCTAACAAAAGATTCCATAAACTTATACTATTCAATAATCCAAACCTCCCATTGAATATAAAGAAATTAAATGGAAACCACAAATTGATGAAATACAAATACCCATAGCATTAAAATTTATTTTCTCATAAGAAAAAAAAACATTTTATAATTTCGAATAATTAAACATTAATTACCTTTTTAATTGAACCCGCAGAGAGAAAGAAAAGTGAGGGAAAAAAAGGAGAGAGAAAGTTGGGATTGATATATATTTATATTTATATTTATATAATTATATATATTGTATATTTGAAGGGTATTTTGGTCTTTATTTAATTCAATTTTTGGTGAACTTTTCTTTTTATTGCTTTCTTATTTTTTTTACTTTGACTAGAATTAGTTGCCAACTTGCATAAACTTAAAATAAACATAAACGGAAAACGTAAATTAATTTTTTTTATGTGAAACGGTAAACATTAATATAGTTAAAATATAAAAATACATTATGCATAACCATTATAAAATAATGCTTGATTTAGTGAGAGTCAAAATCTGTCACAAGTCTGTCACAAGTCTGTCACTAATTTAAAAAATTGTCACAAATCTGTCACAAATTGACTAAACTGTCACAAATCCGTCACAAAAACCGTCGCTAATAAGGTCATAACAAAAAATACCGTTATTAATCCCGTCATTATTTGAGTATTTTTTTTGTAGTGAACACTTTTACGGAACTTGTATTAATTCATGGATTCTACGATTATAATGCGAATGAATATTCAATTTATAGCTAATTTTTTAAAAACTATACAAACAATCTGTTGAAAGATCACATATTTTTTTTAATAACATGTTTTCATCATGCTTTAATGCATTTTTTTCTATTTTATTACCAAAATATTACCGTAAAGGCTTTCTTAAAGTTTCAGTAAAGTTTAGTTTTCGTATTGTTATAGTTATGTAAAAATATAATTTAACATTTTACAATGTTTCACTTAAGTTTCTGATTCGTTTCCCGAAAATTTTAAAATAGTATGGTTTCCGTCTCCGAAACGATTTTCCGAGAAAAATGCATTTTCTACATAAATAGAGTTCTTCAGTAACTACGGACTAGATCACCATTAGGTTGGTTATTTAGATTAAATATGTTCTCAAACGGACCCTAATCTACAAAAACAAGGGCAATAGAAACATACCTCGAAAATCAGAAATGTCTTTTCAAATGGATTCAAATTTCACGAAAAAGTAGCTGCAGTTTTTTTCTTTTTTACAGCTGCTCGTGCAGTTGATCAACTAAACTTTGTGGCTAAAAAGGCCAATGCCGCGGTAGCAGTAAAAAAAGTACCACAACTACCCATTCCCCCGGTGAAACAATGGAATGAAGAGCATCTCTTAAATTGTTGAAAATTGTGATTTTGTTATTTTCATTATATATTGTATTCTTCCCCTCTCTTATATCTCTCTGTTTGTTTACATTAATATATTAGGGGTATTTTTGTCGATCCGTGTATTTTTCATTCTTTTTTGGTATAAAGACCAGAAACCGAAAAATATAAAAGACTGCAGAAAGATTAACTAACTCGTCCCACGATGACATTCAAACATAAATGATCGTCAAAATTTCATTCCATAGGTGCATTTTTCATTTAACTCCATATAAAAGTGGCAAGAAAATGTAAAAAAATCCACCACATAGTTAGGTTATTGTTTTCAGATTTTCTAGAGATAACCCATGATTTTTAAAAAAAAAAACAAAAAAATAAGCCCTTTTTATAATAAGATGGTCTTAAACACCTGTACAACTTTTGTAAACCAAACAATTTACTTCTTACTTTTTCTATAAGCAGTTTTTGACCAGAACATATTGATGCTCAATAACACGTAAAAAGTAAAATTATTTTAACAAGATGAGTTGCCTATGTACATGTCTTTTTTATACTTATTTGCATGCATTAGGGTTAACGTTAACCTATCAGATACATTGCAAGAGTTGTTAATTGTCAAAAGAATTTTGTTTGGAGTTGGACATTATAAAGATCATAGAACATTTAATCATATAAAAACTAGGTCCTTTTTTTCTCATGATTATCAAATGGTTTGTACGAAGAAAGAGTATTTTATGCAATATTGGGAAATACTTGCATTTAGTACTGTCTCGGACCTTTTCTGAGTTGTTTTGGAATCAGTACTTTTATTATGGAAAGACGTGAAAAAAAGATGCGCGTTAATAGTTATGTAAGATCGTTAGTCTACTCAATGATGTCTGTTTACAATTTTGTTCAAATTGGTTGTGATTATTCATAAACGAACATGAACCGAATGTTAACCAGATGCTTTATGATGCCGACCATGAGCTTTTTCATGAACTAGTCAGATCAATATAATTCTACGCTCACATATAACTCTTTTGGCTTGTATTGATATACGATCATATTAAATTAGACAATTAATGAAAATTATAGGTATTTCCCACTTCTAATTAAAATACACGAATACCGTCTCCACATATTAAACTAGAGTCATCAACATGTTAGTTATAACATTTATTCAAGAAATAGTAAGTCCATATTCGGAAAACGCCTTTATTTCATGTGCTGAACACTTAACGGTATTTTCTTCTTATTAGTTTAATTTGTTTTCATTTATTAGATAATTGACTATTTTATTTCGAAAACTGACATTTATTAGTTTGGACACAAAGCAAGCATGCAATGATGCAACAAACTTTTTTTGAATTCAATAAACACACACTTTTATATGTATAAAACTCGGGACTTAACCCAAATTATATACAATTGCTAATTTACAGAAATAAAACGAAAACACTATACAGAATATTTATAGCTCAGATGATCTAACTAATGTCTAACAGTCTAACTTATACAAAACTACAGCCTCCAAGCAAAATTAAAAATTATAGTCTTGACTGATACAAAATGTAGCTAAGAATGCTACTTAAGTCACTGTCGATTATCCTACAAAAGACCACCAGAAAACCCATGAACAATGTCTAAAAAGGCAACAACCTTTCAACATGAAGATTACACATGTAATTAACTTAACAACATTCTATCCATCATACCAGGAGGAAATTACAAAATTATTATGCGGTCTTGGGTACTATATGAATTGGTAGACCTTCCTTGAATACAGGAAGAAGATCTCTCGAGAAAGAGCTGTCATCCTTATTGAGCTGCCACGTAAACTTCGTGACCAAATTAACGATGAATCAACACGATGGTTTCAATCTTAGCAAACTCATACCCAGGACGTATTCTTGAGCCTCCTCCAAATGCAACAAAGCTATAAGGCTGTGGCTGTTGCTCAAACCGTTTCTCATCAAAATTCGTCGGGTCCTTGAAGATCTTCTCATCCAAATGAGTCATACTTGCTGCCCATACCACCTATATACACATCACAAGCATGTATACCTATATGAATTATGAAGTTTACTATTATGTCTTAAAAGGGTCAATAATGAAGTACATGCAGAATAGGATCAGGAGATGGGAGGGGCTGAACTTCAGGTGAACGATTTTTCATTATTAAGCAGGGGCTAAAACTCTAGAATCTATATATTTTAGCTATACTACATCGTTAAAGACTAATCTTTTATATTTTAGCTTACTAATTACTTCATTAATATGTTCTAAATATTAGATTTAGAGAAGAAAAATTAAACTGATCTCTAAATCTAAAATTTGTATGAAATTGTAACTTCTTTATGGTTTTCTATTTTTATTTGTTTGACGTTAGTTGTTTGAAGTTTGAGATTTCTTTTAATCTTGGTTAATGGAAAGAACTCTAAACACTCTAAAAAGCGGTTGGTTAATGATATGGATTTGGTTGGTTTTAGAGTTTTCCGTTTTTATGATTAACAACTCTCTCTTTGGAGGGCGTTAGAGACCGAATCATGTTGGTGAACGTAGTATAATAAGATATCAACCACATGGACTAACCAATTTGCTCGGGGTTTTCCGTTTCATAATGTTGGATAATTGAGAAAGAGCTAGGTATGTTGTGATTTATTTCGATTTTAATTGCCATAAATTTTAGATAAGAAAAATTGTAATTTATAAAATGCAAATTCTAAATTAATGATTTGATAATTTGTGTTCTGGACTTGCTATATATGTTACTGTTCTGGATTTGGTTAAATTTGGGTCTCAGTTTAATAATTGGTTGGTTTAGAAAAACCCAAATTTATAGAGACATGGATGTGATGCTCTTTTTTATTTTATAGCATTTCTCATAGGCGTATAAGTGAAGTGTGTATGTGTCAAAGTTACTTATAAGTCAAAAGGTACGAGTAATATACTTTACTATGTTATAAATTACTTATCAGTTGGATAATTTTCGAAATTCATTTATATTTATATTTTATAACTCACAAATTATAAGTAAAATTTATTTATAAATTACTTATAGGTTAAAACCACTTAGAATCTAGTTACAAGTCAGTACTTAGTACAAGACGTAAATTAAAGATTAAAAACCTATAAGTTTGATATATTTTGTTGGGTAAGCAAGAAATATTTATTTATTTTTAAAATAAGAAACACGAAAAACCACGAAAATAAGAAATATTATAAACCATAAAAATGTGGACAGCAAAGCTTTCTGGGTAGAGTACAGTTTACGTATAACTTCAAGAGTGTTGCTATTGCTATTTTAGTAATCAGTTTAATTCATTGCTTATTTATAAAAATAATGAAACACCAAAAATCACAAACATTTCTAACAATTTTTAATGACCGGACCCAATTTTATTTTTTTTTCATTCAACTTACTTTGTTATAAGAGTGGTGCTATAGCCACCCACAAAAGTGACCTGAAAATTATACATGATGAGGTGCAATAGTCATATTCATCATTTTCTCAAGCCAAAATCTCAAATCTAAAAAAAAAAAAACACACGTGTAAAATAAATTATTTATTGTTTATAACATTTGTTTTATATGAGTTTGTTTTGTTTTTATATTTCACAAAAATAAACTAGACAGTATGATTAAAGAAAAAATTATGTCCATTATCATAGACATTAAAGAAAAAATTTGAAAAAAATTCAAATTAATTTTTTTTCTATCAATTTCATTTGTTAGTTTTTTTTTTTATCATTTATTTATCGAGTAATGCCAAACCCACAACTCGCACACAACTCACACACTCCACAGGCTAATAAAATATATATTTATCCCTCCAAATATACATAAAATTCTAATTTGATAAATCAAAATATAAATATTCAACATAATAAAAACTCAATGTACTAAAAACACATATAAAAATATACTAGAACCCTGATTGAGCATACCCTAAATTTAAATATTAATTAAAAATAAAAAAAATTGTTAAATTTAAAAACCCAAACAAAAAATTACTAGAACTCTAGTTGAGTATATCCTAAATTTAAATATTAATTAAAAATATTTTTTTTATTAAATCTAATATTATTAACAATCAAAACCATTGATGAGGTGGATATGCAATGTAATATGACGCATCAGCGGGTTAATTTTTTGGATAGAAAAAATGTGTCAGCAAAAATATTTTACTAACTTTAATTACGTTACACGTTGCATTTAAGCCAAGCACGAACCAGGGAGACCGTAGTCAGCGGCACCAGAGGGTGGCAATGGGGTACCCCGTCACCCTAAAAAATTTAAAAATATTTTTTTTATATAGAAAAATTCAGAAATTTAAGTTTGTATACATTAATAGCCCCCAAATAAATAAATAGTAACTTAGTTCAAATGGTAAATATAAAGTTTTTGTGTCATAAGATCGCTAATTCAAATCTTGTGGATATTTTTTTATTTTTTATTTAATTAACATTTTCTTACTGTTTGACTTCTCCATTAATTAATTGCATAGTATAACAAGATTTTATAAACAAATGTTATTTTTGTAATTTCATAGTTATATTACAACAAAGTTTAAACTAATAATTCGTATATGTAGTCAATTTTTCTGTATCGTTTGAAATTTTTACATCAATGAACAAGTCAGCTAAGTTTTAAGCTCCATGTTTTTTCAGTTTTTTATACTGTTTATTGTTATTGTACTAACAAAAAAAAATTAACGCTCCCAAGAATTGAATTCTGGTTCCGCCACTAACTGCAACCCCTCCCCCTTTTGAATTTTTTTTGATGAAAAAATAGATTTTTTATATGTATTTTGATCAAAATCTGTAAATTTTAGTGTTTCATCCCGCTATTCCGTAAATAATTTCATATAACATATATATTTTTTTATCATAAAAAATCAGCCCCTATTTGACAATACGGGTTCCAGAAGCCAAGACTAAATAAATTTTTAGTCACTTCAAATTTAAAGTAACTATCTAAAACACGATTCTGCAACTTTTGTAAACCAAACAATTATCTTCTTTTTTTTATCAGAAAATATTGAAGCCCAACTGGTATGGGTTTTTCTTATATTCAGGTTACTATTAGGGTTAATGTATGAGATACATTGCAAGAGTGTTGTTAATTGTCAAAAGAAAAATGTTTGGAGTAGGACGTATAAACATCATAGAACATTAATTTCCGCAGTCATAATCGAGGGTTTTCAAATTCAGACACCACTTTTCCAGTAGTTTTAAGAAGGACTCCATGAGGATTATAAATTAACAGTGCACTGTCTTATGTTAGAACAGTTAATCATATAAAAATAAGGTCCTTTTTTCTCATTATCAAGAGGTTTGTACAAAGAAATTTGATATGGAAACAATGTTTCGTGCAATTGACAAATAATAGCATTGGTTTGAATTATCCATTTCAGAATTGTTTCGGAATAAGTTATTTTATTATGGAAAGATGTGAAAGAAAATAGCGCCTTATGTAGAATCGTTGATCTATACCAATTAAAGATGGCTATCTACAATGCTTTATGAGCCGACCATGAGTGTTTTCGTAAACGAGTTCTCTTATTATGGGAAGATGTGAAAGAAAATATATAGTGCGCTATGTACTTAAGATCGTTGGTCTACTCAAAGATGGCTATCTACATTTTTGTTCATATTGGTTGTATTTATTCATAACAAACACGAAACGAATGTTTTATGAGCCGACCATTGAGTGTCTTCGTAGTTGAATCCGATCATTATTCATTATAATTAATTCTGATGGAAGCAGCAGTGCCTTTTAATTTGCACAGATATTATCCTTCTTTAAAATAGACATTATTTACCAAGCGGGATAAAACTAAATGCTGTGTTACTGGTGCATATATCGACGCTCGCATATAACCTTGTGGCTTGCAATGATATACGAGTTCTATATACCTATTTACATGATGCGGTAATCTCCTCATTTTAGTCGTACATCCATCTCCTCAATTTTTTGTCATGATAAGCCACAACATCAACATATAAGGTATAACATGCATTCAGTAAAACTTAAAAGTGAGTCCATATTCAGAAACGCCTTTTTGTTTCATGTGATGAACACGTCGCAATATTTTTTCTACTTAGTTTAATTTGTTTTCGCTTTAGCTAATTGACTTTAATTCGAAATTGACATTTATTATCTTAGACACAGAGCATGTTGACAACCAACTTTCCAGAACATGAAGGTAACATGACATGTAAGCTAACAACACTCGATCTATCCATAGTACTAGGAGGAAATTACGAAAATATTATGCTGTCTTCGGTATTATACTAATTGGTAGACCATCCTTGAATTCAGGAAGAGGATCTCTCGAAAAAGAGCTGTCATCCATGTTGAGCTTCCACGTAAACTTCGCGACCAAATGATGAATCAACACCAGGGTTTCAATCTTAGCAAACTCATACCCAGGACATATTCTAGGGCCTCCTCCAAATGCCACAAAGCTATGAGGCTGTGGCTGTTGCTCAAACCTTTTCTCATCAAAATTCATCGGGTCCTTGAAGATCTTTTCATCCATATGAGTCATACTTGCTGCCCATACCACCTATATACATATCACAAGCATGTTTACCATATACCCATATGAAGTTACTATTATGTCTTAAAGGGTCAAAAATATTGAAGTACATGCAGAATAGGAGCCGGAGATGGAAGTGAACAATTTTTTTTTTAATTATATATGAAGCAGGGGCTAAAACTCTATAATCTATATATTTTAGCTATACTACATCGTTAAAGACCAATCCTTTTCCCAAATTTTAGCTATGGCTTATATATTACATGTTTGGTTTCCTGGACTATGTTCTTAAACTTTGAATTGTTTACCTTGTACTCTAACCGAGACTCCACACATAGCTAGACAAACCCGATCGATGTATAATATATATGAATATCTTTGTAAAATACCTGCCACCCTTTCGGGATTATATATCCTTCATATTCTATGTCTCTGACTGCCTTTCTGAAGCTGCAAAAAACAGGAGGGGTCATCCTTAGCGTTTCCATTGCTAATCCCCATGTGTATTTCATTTTGATAAGGTCATCCCAGTTTAGAGGTTCTCCGAACTTCTTAGTTTTAGCAACTTGTTCGTGTTCTGCAATCGCCAATAGAAAAACTTTAAGTTCTATGTTTCTTATGTTTTTGCATATGGGATCTGGTTTGCTTGACAGATTTTTTGTGTGTTTTCAGATCTTCAGACCATGATTGTAGACTAAATTACTAAAAAATATTTATTTATTTTTTGGTACCAATTACTAGGGGCGGGTACGGGGCGGATTGGGGCGGATTGGTCTCAATCCTAACCCGCCCCGTAAAATAAATGGCGGGACGGATTGGGGCGAATTAGTGAAATTCAAATCTCAACCCAACCCAATCCAACCCATTATAATTAAAACCCCAACCCAACCCAACCCAACCCATTATCAAACGGGGCGGTTTGGGTGCGGGTTGTTTCTTGAATTTTCATTTTAGTCATTAATTTTTCATTATTTCGCATAATTTACCTAAATATTTAAAAAAAAAAAATCTTTCAAATAGAAATATAAACTAAAAGCCAACCAAAATACGTTTAGAATGTTCGGAACAAGTAACAAAGCTAAAACAAAACAAAACAAAACAAAACAAAACAAATTGTTCTTCATCAACATAATCAAAATCAAAAAACTACATAACAATTGAAATCAAAATTAATAATCCACTGAGTATGACCATCAACCGGGATTATTTAGGCAGTGTCGACCAATTGTTTAAGCCTTAAGGCTTGAGAGTAGTGATATTTTTGAACTGCAAAAATTTACAATGAAATGTTGAATTGGTATGTGACAACATATTGAAATTCCATTAAAAGTTTACATCAATTTTATTACCTTTTGCATCTCGTTTTGTTATCTCCTAAGAAAGTTTGTTTGTACAACTCTCCACAGATGATATTTCTACATTTAATGACAAACAAATAGTTACTATATAAAATAAGAATTTTGATAGACCAAATTTAAAGATGAAATTCGTTCTACCTTCTTCATATTGCTCGTAAAACGTGTATGATTCGATGGATGGTTCATCTTTTATATATGTTGTGATATGGTCGCCATTGATCCAGTCTTGAAGACATAACAATGCCTCGACTGATTTATATTTATATTTATATTTTGATATATATATATATATATATGCGGATTGAAACGGGTTGGTGTGGATTAACCCGCGGTTTGGAAACCCCAACCCTAACCCAACCCACGAATTTTTTTACGGATTGGGGCGGGGCGGATTTAATTTTTTTTGACACCCAACCCGCCCCAATCCGCCCCAATCCGCACGGATTGGGTTACGGGGCGGGTTTACGGATTTTTTGCCCACCCCTACCAATTACCAAAATAACATAGAGGGTACTATAGTAGCAGATTTGCCAACAGATCCAACACCAGATTAGTTGTATAATTCAACTTGTGGTTCCATACAATTTAAGTGTGTGGTCCCATTCAATTTACTATATCAGTGGTTTTTAACCCTAGAAAGCCATTCTATCTGTTTACTCATCTGTGAATGAGTATGTGAAAGTAGCATTTCTCAATAACATAATAGGAAGGGAGTTTACAAAAACAGAAAAAAAAAAAAAAAAAAAAAAAAGGGGATTTTTTTTTAGACTTGAGCAGTGTTTTAAAAAGCGCTAAATTGATTAAACCTTTTTTATAAGAGATAAGCTAAAAGTGTAGATTTAAAGCGTAAATCGTAAAAAATTTATAGTAGAAAAATATACATGTTAGAAATATCTAAAAAATATACATATTTAATATATATTTTGAAAACATCATTTTACAGTTTTCTATACAACGTTAATTGAAATATTCCATAAATAGCAAAAAACAAACGAATTTAAGTCTTCTAGTATATGTAAAATTTTCAAATGTTGTAGTTCGTCAAAATGAGTGATTAAGTATTACTAGCACATGTGGTATAATTTATTTGAAATTATGTTTTTTATAAAATTGTTAACCCTAAATCAGCGTTGTTTCCGTAGTTTTTTGGATAAATTTTTTTAAAAAAACTACAAGTCTTGAAAAAGCGCAAAAAACATGATAAAAGTGCAAAAAACGCACTACTAGCGCTTAACCAACCAAAAAACGTAAAAACGTAGCCATTTTCATTTCGCAAAACACTTTATAGCGCTTTAAAACACGATTTTTAAAACACTGGACTTGACAGGATGACATTACCTTGAATGACTTGTGTGAAGATTGATGGTTCGAGGGCGAAAAGCCTAATCAACATAGTGAGAAGGATGGAGGTGGTGTCATGTCCTGCTATCATTATTACGCTGACATTGTCCAAAATCTCACAATCAGAAAGTGCAGTTGTGTTGCTCTCACTGCTACTATTAAGCAAACTAGTGATAAGATCTTGGGCAGGTGATGCTCTTTGCGTACGTAGTGCTTCCTTCTTTTCTTGTATTATGTCCATTATAATTTTTTCCAATTTTGCTCTTGCTTTTAGGCTGCGATTGAAGCGTGTGAAAGGCAAGTTCACAGGTACCGACAACAAACCTTCCATTATTTGGTTGAAAAGGCTTTTTAACGAATCCCTTCTTTCTCCTTTTTCTATTCCGAAAATCAGTGAGCAAATGATATTGAATGTGAGGGTCTTCATCAATGGCGAGACCTGCGTTGACAGACAAGCTTAATTAAGATATTGATCCTATTAATACTTTACTTTTTTCTTGTGTGTTTACACAATATTTTTCTAGGTATCAATTAGTAATTGCAAAAAGACCAAATAAAAGTTAAAGAATTTGAAAAAAAAGCTAATTCGCAAGAGATAGAGGCGAATAAAGGACACGTGTCGGCTGAAGAGCATATGCGTGAAGAGTTGAATAAAGGTTCGATCAAGTTTGAAAGATGGACGATCAAGATAATAATGTGGCCTATAAATACAAGGCCCAGTAAAGAAAAATCTATCCAAACTCCATAGCGATCACTCGATATTTTATTTCAAAAGTCATTTACATTTATTAATCGTATTTAATTTCGGTTATTAGGAGTAGAATTCAGATCGTTAGTAGTTATTTGTAGTTCGAGACAGTTGTAATCTTTCAATATTTAGAGCAATAAGAGCAGTTCATTACATTGAATTCTTTTTCGTTCACTATAATTCTGAAGAAGTCCGTCACTAGGTCATATTTGAACTCACTACACTCGTGCGTGAATTGTTAAGGGTCAACATTGTGTATATTTGTAGAAATTAACCACTTGTTCAAGTTCCAAAAGAAAGTGTATCAGTTTTTTTTTTTTTGTCATTTGAGCTGAATTAGAACCAAAGTGTTTATTACTAGTTTTCAGTATCATTTTCCTGAACCACTACGAAGAAGAATGGGAATAGAAACTTGATATCAAAGTAAAACAACAAATGGACACTTTGTTGAATATATGAACAATGTGATAATCACTGTACTTGTGATATTAAAGTGAAGACAAATGAGTTTTTACATGATATTTCTCTATATAATTATTTTCATAAACTTGGGTGTGATACGGATTCGGTGGTAGCCTCTGAAAAGACTTTAAAAGAGATTACGGTTGTTTTAAGTAAGGAAAGTAATGCGAAACTTGCACCCTCGACTTTATCTCCAAATGCAACAACTTTTGAGCCGAGTAACAAAAAAATTCATGAGACAAGTGGTGCTAGTAGTGAGCAACCCAGTATTGACAAGGAGAATATAAATTATGTTGAAGGAAACCCAAACGTGATGAGAAGGGAGGATCAATAGATTAAATCAGCCACAAACAGAAAAAAGAATAAGAAAAAGAAAAAGAAAAAAAAGGAAAATGCGCCCCTAAACTCGCAGGTGATTTTGAAGCATTTGTTCCGTTAAACAGAAATATAATGGATCTTATGAACGACTATAATTTGGACTCATCATGTCAGAACGATAACGAAGGTTTCTCAACCGATGACTATTGTGTTCATTCTGATTTTGGGGCAAATAATATCACTAGTCGGAATATCAGAAATAAAAAACACTCCATGATTAATATGGGGCATCGAGTACAAACAAGTTAGGATTATTGACGCTGCTGTTTCTATGTTTGAAGTAATAATTCGATTAAATTCTGAATTAATATATGAGCACTTATCTAATTTAGCTTGTGATTGTGTTATAAGTAATATAGTGGGTTTGTGATGCAAACCGAGTTTGTTTAGTTAGAAGCAAAGATTTAGTTTGTATTGTTCTTTTCAATATTGTTTTTTTTTCATTTCACCATAGAACATGATAAAGGTTGTACTAGTTTGTGGTAGGATGGTTTTTTCTTTAATTTTCGTTTTCTTTTTTTACTTTGTTGATGTAAGCTGGGTCGGGTCTCATTTTATATTAATAAAGTTTTGTTTTAATTACAAAAGCAGAAGAAGTGATACTCACTGTACTTAGTGTTACATAACAAATAATTTAGATGGCCACATTGTGTTGATATGGTATAACCACAGACACAGTTCTTAGGTTCAATTGTACTTATTTTGCTCTATTAGCTAGTAATCAGTATTGGAACTTACCTTAACTTCATCATTTGGTCCATGCCAGTGTATATTGAGATGCTCCCTAACTTCTTCATCGATCTTCCCAACGTAACGCCTCAACACCACAGGTTTCAGAAACGACACAAGTGCCCCCCTCACTCTCTTGTGTTCTTCCCCACTTAGCTCCAAAATGTTTCTCTCTCCGATTATCCTACGGATTGATGCTGGTTGGTTGTTTGCGAGCGTACTGCTGTCACTCATATATACAAATTTGTTGGCCGCTTTCCCGTGTAGGAAAATCGTAGGCTTTCCAAATAGATTAAGTTTTGAAATCGGCCCGTACTTATTAATCCTTTCATGTAGCCACTCCTCGCCTTTGTTGGCTCTCAAGGCTCGCACAAAGCTGAGGCTTTGACCTACCAGCGGTAACCCCATTGACCCAGGAGGAAGTTTTTTCGTAGATTTTTTGGTCAGGAAAATAACGATCGGAATTAGTAGAAATAACAAGATACTGAACTCTTCTATTTCCATTTCTTTGGTGAACTGAAAAGGATTTAATTAGAATATATATAGAAATGGAAGTCAAAGATGATCATATTTTGGTATCTTTATTCACTGCTATTTATCATTTGTAATGGTCGATTCGTTTTGTCCTTTTGTTGATGAAAATAGACGTAAAAAACTACAGCTCTCATACATATAACAAGTTTGCCTCGAAGCATGATGATAGTTTGTTTAACATTTAGTTATACTTTATTATTCTTTGATTTTATTGAATCGTTATCAATTATCATATCGGCAACCTGAAAATATGAAACAGTCTCCTAAGTGACCTTTATAAATAATGGAAAGAGTTCTGTTTGTTTTGTTTACTTGCTAGGTATATATAATGACAGTTATTTAATTTGTATTGTTTAAAATCTTCCTTTTGTATATAATGTCTGTATCATATATATATATATATATATGTATTAATATAGGTCTTCGTGTTCGTAATGTTCATAAAACTGTAAATGTTGTTACACCAAATCCCTATTTCATGAAAAACATTTTGAAGATCAATTTTTCCATGTTCATTTGTTGAGTTAAACTATGACCTGAATATATGATTTCATTTATTTAATAAATAGACATAACTCATACTAACTCACAATGAGTCATTATTTTTCAGTCGGGTTGAATTACATATTACTATATATATTTGTAATTATAACACATTATAATCATTCTCTCTCCAATTTTTTTCAAAAATACTCTTACACCTTTATATTAATTACAATAATACCATACTTCTATAAAAATATAAAAAGTAAAAACTAATAAAATTATTTATCACTCTTTAACGACCAAACATTCTTTTAAATCTTAAATTATATATTTTTATTATCCACGTATTTATATCATAACTATACATATTTTTTATATTTTTATTGCATTACGCGCCGCACACGCAACGCGTGAAGCACGATTACTAGTGTATGATACCCAAACCCTTATAACTAAGCATTCACGATTTATTTCTCGGTACTTTTTTTTAATATGACTACACATGTTTTTTTTATATTATTAAACGCAAGTAAATAAATTCTTTTGATTCTCAATAGAGATGTATTATAGTTATCAATAAAATAATTATATTTGGGCAAAAATGAAAAATATTTGTTAGGAAAGTTGCAAACTTGCAAAATACGATACATGCCTGGCTATAGCATATAGCGTTATTTATAATTTTTATTTGATTCAATCTTACAAACAAATAAAACATGCATCAACGAATTCCTAAGCTACACATGGATTTTTATAATTTTTATTTGATTCAATCTTACAAACAAATAAAAAATGCATCAACGAATTCCTAAGCTACACATGGATTGGTAGCAGAGTTGGGTGTTGCTACCTTGGAGGCTGCCAAACTTCACTCATTCACAAATATAGCCTGCTACTTTTGGAAAGGTTGTAATTGTATCCATTTGTGTTCATTAATATTTCATCATGGGAGGATATTGTTTTTTTTTGGTAAAGTTTAAAAAATTTTATTTACCAATATTAGATATTACATTTAAGAGCCCATTACAATCTAATCAAATACTTGGCTATAGATCAGATATACATATCAAAGTGACACGCTCCACTTAGACAAAATCCACTAAATTATGCGGCAAAACCATTAAACAAAACTAAACTCTAAAACACAGCCTTAGAGAGAGACTATGCGGCGAAACCCATCGCAACTCTAGACATGAAGACCACCTCCTCTGCCAAAGCCTCTCCGGTCCTCTTCTCCGCTGTAAAAACCATTTGATTTCGCTCTCTCCATATCTTGTAAATAAGGGAGTTGAAAATAACTTTTCCCAACTTTGAGATTGGATCAGATCCTTTAAACATTTGAACCCCATGGGGAGGATATATGAACATCAAGTTAGACATCAACTTGGACATTTTTTTTAATAAAAACGCTCCAAATCAAAATTTGACTAATGCAAATCTCCACGGTTTCACGACGGAAATACAAATATACGTATTGTTTTTTTTTTTTCGAGATGTATAATGACATGTTTTGAAAATTATGGTAAAATTTAAAAATTCAAAACATGTCATTATACATCTCGGAAAAAAAAAAAACAAGACGCATATTTGTGTCCCCGTCGTGAAACCATTGAAATTTGTATTAGACAAATATTGATTTGAAGTGATTTTGTAAAAATATGTCAAGTTGATGTTCGTATAACGTCTTCCTTTAATCATATGTTAGTTAGCAAGAAAAATAAACGCGTATCTATAAAATCAAATATGAATGCTGACAAGACTGGCCGGATTTATACACATAATAGAGTAGGATACTATTGTCATTTCTGATTTCTCATTGTGATGAAAATTATATATCACGTTTATAAACCTATGGTTTTTGTTTGGATATTGTTGTCTATAGAAGCACTTTGCCTAGGGGCCTTGATAGAAACTGTGAATTGTAACCTTATGTGCGGTTTTATACAAAAATTTTAGTTAAACAATAAAAAAAAAAAACATAGTACTTATCAAGAAGCGGCAAAGAAGAGGTGCACATAGTTGGAAACATCAAATGGTAATTTGTTAATTAACGTCTCATTCTTTAATACTTTGATGTTATTATTTGTAATAAAGTGTTCTCATGTTTATTTGTAAGATCAGTTAGTAGCCAGATCCATTAATTAGGCTCACTTGTGCAAGGTTTATGACTGGTTCCGGAATTAGATATTCAATAAATATGAAAAAGTTATATTGAAATAAAACTAAGTAGAGGAATTATTAGTTGTATTTATTCCTCATAATTAAGAAAACTATTTGTATCTATTTCTAAGTGCTTTATTATTCATAATTTTTGTGGTAGCCTTAAGTATTGTTATTTATCAAAAATGAAAGGAAGAAATGTACTCAAGGGATTGATAAACACGGTGGGCGGCGATCCTCACGGGTTATGCACGGCGCACCCACTAATGAACCAGCGTGATTATGTGACCAGCTAGCTAGTCACTTTTATTATTTAGGGCTTTTCGCGATTTGTTATTACTTTAGTTATTTTCAGTTTAGTAATCTTTTTAGTGGACCTATGTCATTATTACATTGTAGATAACTAACTATATACTACTGATCTTGTGTTTTAAAGAGTATGTTAATTGATATTGAGTTTGACAAAAAGCCTAGTTTTAATCCCCTCTTGTTTTTTTCCATGATTTGATCATTTTTTTCTTATATTTTCTCTACGAATACTACCGTATTCATCATTGGTATCAAGAGTGAGTTCGATTATGCCTTAAAATTTGAAACCTAAAACTCTATCTTTATTCTCAAAAGAAAACAAAATAAATAAATTGTCACCTCTTATATATGAATCGTTATTCCAAACAAAGGCAATTGGAGGAGAAGTCTATGGATTAATTGGAAAATCAATGTGAATAATTAAAAAAAGAAATTAGTTTGGAAGATGGAGAAACTTGTCGTTATGGCCACAACACGAGATATAGAATTGAAGATGGGTCGGGTCACAAACGAGGGGACGGTGGTGTATCAACAAAGATATATATTATGTAACATGATGATAATATTTCTAACTGCCACTTTATTTACAGTCTTTTGTTGTATATGCATGAGATGATGGATAATGTTAAGTAACATATTGTAATTTTACTATTAAAACATTTCTTCTTCTTCTTTTGTAATCTTAAGATCTTTATTCTTAAATGCAATATAATGTTGTTTCTTTAAAAAAAATGATTAAATTATCTGAGACGATACGAAAAGGTACGAAACGAGAAAAAAAAAAACGGTTTCATGAGACGAAATAAAATTTTCATTTCCTTAACGAAACGAGAACGTTCGTCACGAAAACAAAAAACTTAAAAGCTAAATGCAACGAAAACGAAATTGACCGTTTTCGTCTCGTTTCGCCTCATTATCAACCCTACCCATAGGGGTCTTTTTTATATTAAGGTTGCCGTTAGTTTTAAACCTAGCTATTGATACATTGCAAGAGCTGTTAATTGTCCAAAGAAAAATGTTTGGAGTTAAACATATAAAGATCATAGCACATTAATTTATGCAGTCATAACTTGATGATATTAGTTATAAACTGTTCTCATGTTAGTAACCAGATGGTCCAGATCATCCATTAAGCTCACTTGTGGAGGATTATGACTTGTTCCGGAATTAATACTGAATAGATATGAAAAAGTTATACTGAAAAAAAATAAGTGGAAAGAATAATTAGTTGTATTTATTACTCATAAAAAAAAAAACTATTTGTATTAATTTCGAAATGCTTCACTATTCAGAATTTTCGAGGTAACGTTTTGTTATTTACCACAGATGAAATGAATGGAGTAAAGGGGTGAAAGGAATAGAAATGAAAAGTTGTAAAAGATCAAAATGAATTTTAGCGGTTAAAATTGTATTAAATCAAATCAAATCACGTATTACATAAATTTATGCGTGTTACATCACGTAACGCGCGGACACGTCCGCTAATATATATATATATATATATATGGTTGGGTCAAAAGAAAACCAAGCCTATTAGTTTTGTTTCATAACTTGATGTCTTGATAGGTTGGTATTTTTACCAACAACAATATTCAAACTTGTTTTATTTTCATTCATGAACTGACCAGAAGTTTTATCAAAGAATATATTAACACCCAATTATTTCAAACTATAATCAAGTTGTTTTTGCAGTCGCATGAAATTTCTATATATATTAATGTTAAGTACATGTATATATAATCAGATTCGGGTTGTTTTAATTATTTGAGAACCACTAAAACCACATACGAAACCAATCAAATCGTTTACGAAACCTATAAACTTAACAAATGACTGAATGAGTATCTGCCAACAATAAGTTTCATCCATATAACTTATAATAATTCAAATTTTTAAATAAAAAGCAACAAATTCCTAAAATAAAAGCAAAAGTTTATGGAAGTAGAACAACACATACAACTAAGCTACACGATATGGGTACGACAATACGATTTTTTTTTCCGAAAAACTTGGGTACAGTACATCTGAGATAGGACAATTATTTAGACCTGTTTTTTTAAATATACATGTTAAGATTTACAAAATACATTATTACAATTGTATGTATAAAGAAAATAATTAACTTCAAGCAGAATTAAGATGGAACATTAGCTCTAAATTATTAGTCGAGGTGAAATGTGACACAAATATACATTGTTAGGCCATTTGACTATTTCAATGAAAATAAAGAGACTAACAGATATAACAAAATCAAAACTATTTCAATTGGATTCGATCAATGCCTACTTCTAATCTTTAATTCTTACTTATCATATTTGTTTTCTTTACAAATACAAGTATCCATACTTACCAAAGATCTACCAGTATCGCCGTATCGGAATGCATACCTCGTACTAGTGTGTCGCACATTGCAAAGTACTCATGCCGTCTAGACATATAGAGTAAATACATTATATAATTTGTTACAAAAATTAATTCGCATCCCACATCTTTTGTCCCATTTCTTCAGTATATGTGAGGTAATATCATACTGAAATGATCTTACATTAATAATCTATCCGAGAGATATCAATATTTATTAAATTCCCGCTAACGGGAAGGTTGGTGGATCAAATGACAACGGGATTGTTGAGAAAAGGTTGGATTTTCCCGGATGAAATGTAAATTGGATTTTCCATTCCTTAGCTCGAAAGATATGTGGTCTCCGAAATGCGTTCAGGCGCAGTAGTTAAATGGATACTTAAGAGTAAATCATTGTTTCGGTGCAAGCTCCGAGGGCGGTACCAAAACAATGCACAATTGTTTTGGGACGGAATGAGTACTACGTACATAAATATAATATTCGTAAATATAAATATATATGTAATTGGTTTGGTCTCGAATCTCTCGATCCATTAGTTTTTTTAAAATAAATCGAACTAAAATCATGTTCTAAACTGTCAAATCAAACCAAACTAATAATTAATCGATTTTTTTTATTTGCTAGTCTGGTTCAGTTTGATTTTTTAAGGATGACCATCGATACAACAACAAATGATGATTCAACAAAACCGAAAAATCAGAAAAACCATGAAGAGTAATATTTTTTTTAAAAAGGGTAAAAAGTTGTTCAATACCTGTAATATTATATTTTACCAGTTCAAATATTTAGAACTGATGTTTAATAAAATGATATAGCTACAGTTACGTTCTATCATTAATTACACGGCGAGTGCAACTGTGTCAACATTCATAAAAAATAAACCTAATAAGGTATAATATGCTACAATTTTATCCATTTATATTGTCTTAAAAATGGCTAAATAGTACTTAAAACTCTATATTACTCCTTATGTATGTGAAATTAAAAAGGAAAAAAAGGGTAAATGAACATAAACATATCTCTTCTCAAAAGCACTGGTAAATATAATCATCATCTTTTTCTTCAGTTGGGTTTGGCGCGAATAAACCCTTTTTATAGCAATATGTATAATACACGAAGCAACAATTTTTCAACTTCAGGTCATATATATATATATACATTCATATTATATTATATTAGATATAACATGAAACTGTTTATTTTCTAGCATTTACTTTTTTTACACATTCTAATGATAATTATTAACATCTGTCATATACTGAGTTTATAATAGTTATTTTTCATGAATGTGTTTCCTTTTGATGTTCTTTTTTGTGGGTCTGAGTTAGATTTTATATATTGTGTTTATATTGGCAGAAAAATTGAGTCTTTGTGAGGAAAACTAGGGTTAAGAATGGGATTTCTTTTGTGGGTTAAATATTTTGTTTGGCAGAGGTTTTAAGGAAAAAGAGGTTAGGAATGGATTTTTTTGGTGTGTTTTAGGTCGAGACAATATATTATGTTTATATCGGCAGAGGTTGTGAGGAAAAAGGGGTTAAGAATAGATTTTTTGGGTGTGTTTTAGGTCGAGACGATATATTATGTTTATATTAGCAGAGGTTGTGAGGAATAAGAGATAAATAATGGATTTTTTTGGTGTGTTTTAGGCCGAGACGATATATTATGTTTATATTAGCAGAGGTTGTGAGGAATAAGAGATAAAGAATGGATTTTTTTGGTGTGTTTTAGGCCGAGACGATATATCATGTTTATATTGGCAGAGTTTGTGAGGAAAAAGGTGTTAAGAATGCTCTTTATAGTATGTTTATATTGGAAAAGGTTGTGAGGAATAAAGGATAAAGAATGGATTTTTGTGTGTGCTTTAGGTCGAGACGATATATTATCTTTATATTGGAAGAGGTTGTGAGGAAAAAGGTGTTAAGAAAGGATTTTATATTATGTTTATATTGGAAAAGGTTGTGAGAAATAAAGGATAAATAATGGATTTTTTTGGGTGTGTTTTATGTCGGGGCGATATATTATGTTTATATTGGCAGAGGTTGTGAGGATAAAAGGGTTAAGAATGATTTTTCTTTTGTGTGGGTTTAAGGTTGAGCCGCTATATTACGTTTATATTGGCAGCGGTTGTAAGGAAAAAGGGGTTAGAATGGATTTTCTTGTGGGTTTAAGGTCGAGACGATATAGTATGTTTACATGGGCTGAGGTTCTAGTGTTTGTAAGGAGAAAGAGGGCAAAGAAAGTCAAAAGTTTTTTATTTGTGTGTGTTTTAATTAGATTATATATGGATCATGTTTATATTGGCAGAGGTTTGAGTATGTGAGGGTTTGAGTTCAATTGTATGGTTCGAGTTCTTAAATAAGGTTAAGAAGCAATTTTTTTTTGTGGTTTTGAGTTTGAATGTATGCGTGTGTGTAAATATATATTGGCAAAGGTTCGAATTTTTGTGAACGGAAAGAGGTTTAAGACGTTTTTTTTGTCGGTTTGAGGTTGATTATATATACTGTGCTTACATTGGCAGAGGTTCAATTTTTTGTGAGGAAGCCAGTTAAGTTATTTTTTTCACTGGGACATGAGTTCGATTATATATATTGAGTTTATGTTAGCAGAGTTTCTAGTTTTAAAGTGGTAAAAAGTTTTTTTTTCTTTTTCTTTGTGGGTTGGAGTTCAATGACACATACTCTTTATTTTGGCAGAGGTTCGAGTTTTTGTGAGGAAAAAGAGGGTTAAGAAGGAACTTCAAGTATCAGAAAGTGAAATCAAAGTCCAACCTATTGAGGAGAAAGTAAGAAGAAAGTCGTTCAGGGCTTATTTGTTTGCAGCTTATAAACAAACAAATCAGCTTTTTGAGATTGAGATTTTTTTTGGGGGTTCATACTGCTTAGAACTTCTAGCTTTATCAGGCCAAAAAAACAAGATGAACTTGACCTCTGGTCTGATTAACAAATGCAATTGTTTTAAGTAAAATAATTAATAAGCTAGGCTTAAAAGCTGCAACCAAATAATATAACTTCTTTTGCCAAATAATGTTTTGTTTTCCCTAATCAGTGGTTGAAAGATGATAAGGTATCTATTTCCTTTACGATTTTG
Organism: Primula veris; assembly: GCA_963682055.1. Classification (NCBI taxonomy): domain Eukaryota; kingdom Viridiplantae; phylum Streptophyta; class Magnoliopsida; order Ericales; family Primulaceae; genus Primula; species Primula veris. Next base: position 6,841,024 of record OY821742.1, on the reverse strand, counting down.
TTAGGAAGATGGTGTTAAGAAGGAAAGACGAGTTCCAAAAAGGGGGATCAAAGTTGAACCTGTTGACCAGAAGAAAGTAAGAACATTTTCCGAGTCTTGATTTTTTACGATGCGGTAGCATTGTATAATTTGTTTGGTTGCATGTTATAGTGAGATATATATTTCGTTATTGCAAGGGAAAACGTACTTTTAGTAAGTAGTTGTACGGGGCATGTTTTTAGTTTCATATTTTGGCCAAGCTTAAAATGTGAATCTTTTTACTCTTTCTGAACATATAAGGGCCTGATTTAGAACTACGAAAACAAAAAGGAGAAAGAGAGATTTTAGAAAGCGCTAGCTATAACTTATATGATTGACCAAGAAGGCAGAAAAGAGTCAATATTTTATGTACTATTTAAAGGAAATGAGATGATGTAAATGAGGAATGAACAATGAGAGGCTATTTTTGTTTAGAAATAATTTGTGAGAATGTATGTTGAATGTATTTTAGGATCTATCACTCCGGTATATTTTTAAGAAAAATAGTGTTGTTCCACTTAGCCTGACAAGAAGGAAACAGAACATATATCTCTATACCATGACTAATTTCTGAATAATTGTTCAGAGCCCTACTATTTGTATGCATAAAGGAGGAGATGTTTTCTTTTTCTACTTATTGAAAGAGTTGCATTAAACAAACAGCTCAACAATCTACCCAAAATTTCTTCGCTAACCAAGTGTTTTGTTTCTGCGTTTTTGCCAACCCCAGTGTGATTACTTTGAAAGATTTTTAATTTCCGTAGTATCATGAATGTCTGTACTTGTTTATCCATAAGTAAGACTTTCCTATATGCTCGCAATTGTTTTAATCAGTTTTATTCAGTGCAGTTCTGCAGCCCACCTGATATTGAAGACTTTGCGTATGGAAATGGGAAAAGTATTTCTCGAATATGTAGGTCTTTGTCCTTATCTCTGATAATTTGATAAAATTTTGTTGTACGTCGAAGGTTTCTTTTATCTAATATATTCTAAATTTTTTTTAAAAAAAGGACACTGCGAGGTGCAAGGGTTACATTTTTTGCTGGTGATTAAAAAAATGTGTCTGGTGTATTGTAGTTGATCTTCTTTTCTGGACCTCCACATTCATCATTTCTATAAAAGTGGTACTAATTAATAACATTCCGATAACCCATAGGACATGCAAGTCCATCCTACGAGTAGAAAACATTTGTTTTGTGGTGGCAGCACGTATATTCTTATGATTTGATTAATTAGATGGTCTGCTTATAATAAAGGGTCTATAAGGATGAAGCACCAAACTTTGGGTAGAGATACATCTCCATACACGAAATGCATTCATAGTCTATCGATTAAAATAAGATTTAAAAAAAAAATCTAATCTAAAATATCCTTGGAGAAATTAAATGAGAATCTCCCAACTGTGTTGCTATGATCCCGCTTTCTTCTAGATCTCTCATGCCTAATTCATTGTAATCCTAACTGTGTATTTTATGTTATTCTCATGCTTGTGTACCTTGCTCGAAATGGTTATTTTCTCATGCCTAGTTTATTGGCCATCATTGTGAAAGGCGCATTTGCTTTCTTGTGAATTCCCTGTGAAATGTTTGGTTCGTGGGTTTATTGAGATTCATAGTTCATTGTGCAAGCCCCAGCCAGATCATCTATCATCTCCTTGAAAACTAGTAAAAATTATTTAGTACTAAAACACGGAAAATTTATGAAAAAAAGGATTGTTCTTCGTAAACATGTGTAACTTGGAACTCCATAAATTATTAGTTACTGTGGCAGTAGAAAACTCTGGTATAGGAACTGGTATGCCACTTCTCCAAATTTAGTAGTGTAAAATTTTGGTATTTTTTTTCCGCTCCTTTCTTTTCCTCCCTAAGCGATAGTCAGGTTAACTTTTCTCCTGATAGTGTGTTCATGTTAATAGATCTTATTTTTTACATTCATCTTGTGATCCTTTAATTTCAGATGTCAGTATTGCTTAATTTCAGATGAGGCTTTAACTTGTTTAATAGAAATCTGTTTTTATCAGCTACAGTTGAAGCACCTTCGGGTTGGGGTAAAGTCCTTGAAGGGATTCGCAACATGAGATCTTCTGAAGATGCTCCAGTGGACAATATGGGATGCGAAAAGGCTGGAAGTTCTCTTCCACCTAAGGTAGTGGCTCTTGTTAATCGTGGGAACCTTGGTTGCATAATTGAGTACATTTGTTTCAACTGTGCATGTTTAGAATGGCCTGATAGACTTCCTTTTCTTCTCTATTTTAGTTTGTTTGGTCTTGTAACAGGCTAGCCTCTTTTTAGGTTTAACATCAGTGTGTATGGTTATAAGAAAAAAGAAGAAAATGTTGGGATGTTGTACTTTAAACATCATATATTCATAGTTTGGATGCAAATTTTGAGTGTAAGATGTTATACAGCTTACCCCAAAACAAAACCTAGCCAAAATGCAGGAGTAACTTGTAGAAGTTATTGTATTAAATTTTTGTTTGTACCAATAAGGTCTGTTTTTCACCTGTGTATGCTCTTGGTTTAAAATTTGTAGTTTAGTCATGAAATTGACAAAATGGTTGCTATAGATCGAGGAAGGATTGATTAGAGTATTGTACACTAACACCTCGTTAGATTTCAGTTTTGTACATCGATCTACAAAAATTAACAATAAGTACACTAATGTTACATTTCTTGGCAAGTTAATACACTTGTGTAGCAAATATATAAATAAAACGCATGTTGGGGTAGTAATAAGCTACCAAAATCATTTTCTTAAACACTATTTTAAATCATGATTTATATTTCTTACACTACCTTATCACGTTTTTGTGTAGGCTAGGCTACAAGAGCGAAAATAATCAAATATGTAACGGTTGGTTTGCTAAATAGTTTTTGTGTTAAACTGGGGTACAAATTCGAGAAAATGTGAGGTTGTTTTAGAACCCATTTAAGAATCCAGTTCAATAACATTTGTACCAGAATATTCTTAGCTTTGAATTTAATTAATTTTGAAGATGAGTGATTTGTCTTTAAATCAGGGAGGGCGTACTTAAGTTGTACATTGTGATTTGGCATATGCGATCAATTGTATATTATTTTTCCTTTCATCATCATAGTCTTATTTACATATTTTTGTAATGTATGAGTAGAGTATTATTTATGAGGCAGCTTAATTACCTACTTATTAATTATGAGTCAGAATGTAGGATGCATCCTGTAGTGCGTTATTCGGGCAATTGAATCAGTTTGCTGAACCAAATTGGGTGTTATTGGGAATAAATCATTTGTTTACTTTTTGTTTGTTAGGAAAGACGATTTGCAGTTTTGGTATCTTCACTTCTTTCAAGCCAAACAAAAGATGGTGTCACTCATGGCAAGTACCAGTGCTCTTATCTTATTAATAAACCCAACAAGGGGCACCTTCTATTCTCCATTCTTCGTCCTCCGTTTTATGTTTTTTCTCCACTTCATTCCTTGTATGAGTTATATGATCTGGTGTCATGGGTTTATGTACAGGATGGTATTTTAAAATATACTAGAGATACCTATAAGCAAATTTGTGAAGGGAATCATATGGGTGGTTTATATCTTATTATGGTTTATTTTGTATAAAATAAAAACGTGCTACTGTAAAAAAAAATGCAATTTAAGATTTAAGTACCAACGTTGTTTCATAAAATTACTCTTGATTTATGAGACATAAATACGTGCATCATGTGATGGCCCTATGACTGTGAGTAATAAAACATTGTGCTGAGATTTATTCTAATATCTTTGTGCTGGTTTAACACCGAAAATGTCAATATTTTGAAGGCTTGCAATGTGAAAACTAATTGGATTTGACACACCTCACTTCTGATGCGGCATAATATACTAATTTGAAAATTGGTTCAAAAACTATTTTGCAGGAGCTATTCAGCGTCTCCTTCAACATGATATGCTTACTCCAGATGCAGTTCACAAAGCTGATGAAGCTACTATCAAGACATTGATTTACCCAGTGTGTTCCTCTCAAGCCACGTGATTATGTTTTTGATTGTTTTTGAAATCATTTATCACTGATACCCAACAAAATAATATTTTCATAAGATTAACCTTTTGATTGTCAGCTCTTTATATTAAATAATGCAGGAGTTTTTGCTTTTGTCTGCTTTAGCAAATTAAATATTTATGGCTCTATTTTTCACTTTCATAAGGTTGGATTTTATCCGAAAAAGGCTAGCAACATGAAGAGAATTGCAAATATATGCCTCACAAAGTACGATGGAGACATTCCCAATACATTAGACGAGCTACTTCTACTTCCAGGCATCGGTCCGAAGATGGCTCATCTGGTAATTTTCCAAAAAAAAATCCTTAAAATTCCGAAGCCATTTTTCTTTCTCTGGGTTCATATTACAATGTTGAGTTGTTAACTTGTTACTGCTATAGGTTATGAATGTGGGATGGAACAATGTTCAAGGGATATGTGTAGATACACATGTTCATCGTATCTGCAACAGACTTGGATGGGTATCAAAGCAGGGTTCCAAACAGGTAAATTTGCATTTAATACTTTTTTATAATAAGGGAGTAGTATCTGGAGTCCATCAAGTTCTTATATTTGATTCACTTATAAGTTTCAACTATCCACAAACATACTTTGTTATCCATTACGTGTATAATTTTTATTCCCATGTGATATTTGGCGAGCTAGTTGATTTTGACGTCAATCTGACTTAACTTTTGGTTGCGGAAAGACCCAGCTTAACTGAAAACTCAGAATAAAAACTGGAATTCTAGAAAAAAAAAATCAATCTACTTTTCTCTGTTGGATGATAAATAATACCTAAATGAGATTTTGGATAAGGAGAAACATTGAAATAACTAATATTTGGTGAGGTGCTTGGGTTTGCTGTTCAGAAAACTACATCTCCTGAGGAGACGAGAGAATCTTTGCAACTCTGGCTTCCAAAAGAAGAGTGGCTTCCAATTAATCCTCTTTTGGTACGTGACTTTTTTTCCACTTACATGTTGGCAGATCTTTAAACTCTTGTCATGTGCCCATTTGTAAAGGAATCTTCAAAGTACAAAAAAACTGTTGAACTTGTCAACCAAATCTCAGCATGTAAGTATGTGTTCGATTCTCCTTTTAATGGGTTCGTTACAAAATATCAGCACTCCGTCTCTTATTTAAATCAAGTCCTACCTAAATTTTATCAATTTGAAGTACTTGTTGACGCTAAATGGCAAAGGTGTACAAAAAGTTAGGAAAGTAGACACCGAAGCAACGTGCTTGACAGTTGTATTTGATTGGTTTGAGGAAGAAATTGATATTTGAAAAGTGGAAGTACATGAAGCTTAGAACTTAAATTTGAGCTGTGATTATATTGATTTGCAATGGCGCTATCTGTCCAAAACATCTCTAATCCTTCCAAATTATTTCCAAAGCTTGTTGATAATATTACCTAAGTAAGTAATCAATCACAATTCTCTTTCAAGTTACATCCATGTTAAAAACCAAGAAAACAAAGCCACTAAAAACTTTCCTGCACGAAAAGCGTCATGTTCAAACATTGGTAGGCTTACAGCCGTGTTGTAAGTTTCAACCTTGTTGGTTGCATACCATCCACCTGGCTAGCTTATACAGATTTGGCAAATTGGATTTTCTACAGAATACCATTTAAATTTCTTATGGACCATGTCTAGAGAATAGTACTTTATTTTGTCTAAATTTAGCTTCTAAGAAAGGACAGATATTTGTTACTCTTGTTCTAGAAAGTTTTGCCTCAGAGAGTTTGGCGGTGGTGCCTCATTAATTGGGAGATGTCATTTTAAAAGTGTATGTTGCTATTTTTTCTACGCTGTATTATATATCCGTACATCTTCGAATTATTTACCGAGACTCGATGATACAGGTAGGATTTGGACAGACAATTTGCACTCCTCTTAGACCCAAGTGCGGAATCTGTAGCATAAGCAATATGTGCCCGTCTGCATTCAAGGAAACCTCAAGCCCGTCATCTAAGGCTAAGAAGTCTGGTCTGAGAAAAAACTAATGTTGTGGCTTGTCGGGATATTAAACCAGTTGGCTGTAATTTAAAAATTGTTTTTGCTGTAAATAACTTTGGCAGATCCCATTCATGGAGAGTTAAAGCAATGAAGGGTTAATGATCACATGCAGAAATGTTAGTTTTGCGACTCTCTTTGTAGAACAGTGTATTGTGTGAGTGAGTTTAAATGGCACTGAAATAGTATCAAGTCTTGTATCAGAATCTTTTCCCTATATTTTGTTTCTTTCACTGGTCTTTTGTGTGCATAAAGTTGTTTTGATTGTTTTTTAGAGTTGGTGGTATAAATTTGCTATAGTTTTTTTACTTATAGATGTTTTATACATTATACATCCGTAAAGAAAGGTCCTGAATTGCTGAATTTCATTTGAAGTAGTTATTATAGGTTGAACAAAGCACACTTATTTCAAAAAAACAAAAAACAAAGCACACTGGCTAGCTAAAGCTTACTTTTAGCCAAATATATCTAGCATGAAACACAAAAAAAAAAAAAAAACAATTAGAGCAATCACATTTGGCTAGTTAAAGCTTACTTTTAGCCAAATATAATTAACATGATACAAAAAAAGCCCAATTATTAGTCTGGTTATGCACTACCTAAATTTAATAGGGTAAATTAAGGATATGTGAGCAAAGCCACTTGCTAAAAAACTTTTCCATCTATTGAACACATTTGTTTTATGTGGACCAAATAACAAGTAAAATATGTGAGCAACATCCTAAATGTAATATTTAAATAAAAATATAGAATGATAATAGATAGACTGGAATATTTTGTATTGTAAAAGTGGATAGTTAAAATTAATAAAATGTGGTTTTTGCGTTAATAAAATGTGGTTGCTCTTAAATTTTAGTAATTCCATGTTTATTTCCTCTTTAGTATTTCAGCATTTTCTGTTTTCTCGTGACTAAAAAAGGCAAGTTCCATCTGCCCAAAAATCAGTCCAACTATCACCCTTTATATATGATAAATGATGATAAAAGTTAAAAGAATTTTTGGTGGTTGAAAATAAAAAAATAGTGTTATTTTCTATATTTTATGAAGTGTGGTTATATGATAATTAGTAAAATAATGTAGACGTATTTTTTAAAAAAAAAATAACCAAAATTTGATAATATCAAAAATCTTGAGTTGATTTATATTAATATTAATAGTATGATATGAGGGTAAATATGTAAGGGGTGATACTTGGAAAAAAAGAAAAACTTTCATGAGATATTGAGATGGATAATATTGTAATAAACGGAACTGGGTGTGCGTGTTGTATTATTACAAGAAAAAATTTATTTATCACCAGTTTACTTTTTGAAAACTGTAGCTAATGTGAGTGTCACTAAATTTTAGCAACAGAATAGCAACTAATTACGTTCCTAAACTGTTGTTAAAATTTAGCGACACTAACTTTACCAACAGTTTTCACTAAATGCAGACGGCGGCTGTATTAGTGGGGTGAGATATAAGTCACGCCACGTAATAAAAACCCAATCTACTAAAAATAAAAAAAAAATTAATTAATATTAATTAAATTTAGGGTAGACTCAAACTAGGGTTTCAATATATTTGTTTGAGTTTTTAATAGGTTGCGTTTTTATTACGTGGCGTGATTTGTACCATTACCGTCTGTATTAATAAAAAAAGGCGTCTGCATAAAGCAAAAGCCGTATGTAAATTGATCATCCGATGGTTAGACCAGCACAAATCCCGTTTCAAGATCAATCAAATATTATGTCCCTGTTACATGTATTTGCATAATTTTCCGATGAATGCGATATATTCTAGCTAAGGAAAGGAATAGAAAAGAACAAAAATGACATTTTTATGTTCATATATATAGTAACCAAGATGGAGCTTTGCATTGTATACTTAGTCTTTGAATAATCTCTGACTGAGTGCGTTGAGCATCGCGCGTGAATATTGGCGAGAAGCCATCCTCCACTCAACCCCCGTCGTCATCATAGCTTCAAACTCTTCATAACTGATTCGACCATCCTGGAGAAATACATAACAAATAAAAAAGAATCTATTAAATGGGAAACCCGAATTTTGTTGCTTAAAGCAGAATCTGTTCTTCGAGCTCTCGAAATACTGAAAATGCTCTGAAAATAGCTTTTTTTCTATCATTGATCTTAGTTTTGTGATATTACTACACAAATTGGTACATTAAGAAGCAGAAGACAAAAATTAACCCATTTTGAAAAAAATAAAAACACAATTTCGAAATGGTATCAATAAGAATCTAAGGCCTCATTTGGTTACGGTATTCGTAGTCCCGGGACTATGAGTCCAAACGGGATTACGAATAACCTTTCATATGTAATCCCGTGACTTCTAATACCACACCCCCATGATATTGTAAATACTTTATTTCAGGATCATTTGTAATCCCGTTTCACTAATAATCCCTAACATATTTAGCCACCTAAACATGGTATTTGTCGGACTCACTGCATTTGAAATCCAATTCCACATTAATCCCACCCAACCAAACAAGGCCTAAAAGTTTTTACTGTACAACTACATGTAAATATACATACAATTGAAATAGTCACAAAAATATAGAAGAACCTAACAGATAGATAATTGTGGAATCATTAAATTCAAAAGAATTAAACTAAATGGTTTATGAGGATTGAACTCATAGGAAGAGAGGAAAGGAAGTGAACTCAGGAAAATGATAAGCATAAATGTGTAATATTTATTGGATGACAACGAAGTACCTTATCCAAGTCGACGTCAAAGATAATATCATGGACGATTTTGTCGTTTTGTGGACTTCGATTATCCTCATCTTCATCGAACAAGCCTTGTCTTAGCTCTTCAAACTCAATGTACCCACTCCCATCCTTGTCAAAGTAGCTAAATGCACGACGCAATTGCCCATCATCGTTGCTCATTTTTTTTAAGTGAACAGACATTGTCATAAACTCCTCACAATCGATCAATCCATTCCCGTCCACATCAGCCTTTTAACAGACCATAAAGTTAAAGCCGAAAAACAAAACCATTACAAAATAAGTACCTTCTTATATTAAATATACATAGTTAGAAAACTTTGCAGGCAGTATTCCAAGAACTTAAGAAAAGGATAATTTGAAAAAAAATAAAAAATTAGAGGGCACTTCAACTTAGAAACAGGAAGTAAAGCTTCATAACAGTTTTTACCTTATAAGGGATCATTTAATAGTTTATCAATCCGTAAGCCGATCTCAAAGATATTTGAAGCATCTTACACTATGTAAAGATACTAATAGCTAAAATTTTATAGCAATTTTTGCTAGTTTAGAATCAAATATTTTTTTTAAAAAACTTTATAAATAAATTGAACTCACCGCTTCTATTAGCAATTGCACATCATGATCTGGGACAGGGTCCCCAATCTTATTGAGTCCATGTTTGAGTTCTTCAAAACATAAGTTTCCGTTCTTGTCGGTATCCATCATATCAAACATCTGCTTTATGCCAGCTAACTGTTCACGCGTCAAATTATCCGCTACTACCTATAATTTATTGAATTGATCAAATGTTAAGCAAGATTAACTTCCTATTAATGGAAAAAAAAATGTTGAAAAGATAAGCTACTTACTCTGAGGACCTTCTTCTTGAACTTGTTCATCAAGGAGAATTGCTTAATCCTGGTCCTGACGTTGTTTCCTAAAGAAATGTTAGGAACTAAGTGCGCTTCACGTATCCATGAGTGTTCTGCAGTCATATTACCAGACAAGCAAATGAATTTTTTTTGTAAACAACCATCGGTTTATCAAGCAAAAGTAATGACCAAATGTTACAACATTGCAACACCAGATTACAGTAATTCATCACCAACCACTTTAGACGGTACACGCGTTACTTGATTATAAGATTATTCCTTCCTTAAATACTACAACAATTCAAACAGCCAAACGGAGAGATATATCTATACATTGCCTGCAGAAAGGAGCCCATTCTGTATTGACTTCTTATAATGCGCTTCTCATTTCATTTTTCTGGCCACGGTACTTTGACATGAAATACAACAGACAAGCAAATGAATTAATAGCTACTGGCCATAAACAAAAATCCAAACTTTTTACCTAACTTACACTTGCATTGTTAATTACAAACTAGCAAATTCGATAAACTCATATGTATGCACAACTAAAACCACACATGATTAATGGGTTGCCTCAATGTACTGAGTTCACCACCAAGGTTCAAGTCCAGGCACCTCCAAAATGAGGTCTATTGACTTTTAAGAAAAAAAATCAGCAACTTTTTAAGAAAATGTGCATTTACCAAGGGCTTCTTCAACGGTCATCCGACTGTAAGGATTTGGGTCGAGCATACCCTTTACGAGATCCTTAGCCGCATCAGAGACTTTTGGCCATGGATCTCTCCCAAAGTCAACTTCGCACCGCACTATTGCCTGTGCTATCCCTTCTTCACTATCTGCAGAATATAAATATAACCGATTGGCCCTTAGTCTATAACTGAAGATAAAGACTCAAATTGGATTTTCGTTACAGTTCTCAACGTTAAATTATATAATCATAAAAAGGAATCGGTGAAGCCAAGACAAGTCTAGTTTCTTCACGACCCTTGTTTACTAAATGATCCCAGATATTAACCTGTAATGCAGCTTACTTACTAGAAGGCATATGCTCGGATTAAGCTTGATTAAGGTTTCCTATTTTAACCCTTGCTGCTATCAGGTATAAGAAACCTAGTATAGTTCATTTTGATCACTAGCATTGGCTTCTTTCGAAAGGCAATTTAGATTACACACATTTTTGCGCCCTTAGCTGATGAAACAAGTGTAAAGGTCTTCAAATTTCACTTTTGTCTAAGCCACTTCTTTTGTTCTCGTGCTTTGGAACCCATTGTTATGGAACCGTATCCATATTTATGGGTTTCCTCTTTTACAATTTATGAATTTAATAACTATATTTGGTATCCTGATTGTTTTTAAAAAAAAAACTGAAATTAGGAGAGTATTTGAAAGACTTGCCTCCCCAAAACGGAGGGACTCCGCAAAGTAAAATGTAGAGTATAACACCGGCACTCCATATGTCGACTTCTGGTCCATAGTTACGTCTCAGCACTTCCGGAGCCATGTAATATGGACTCCCAACTATTTCATTGAAACGTTGGCCTGTACGATTTTCAGTACAATTAATGCCACTCATATTTTATATTGGTTTCCAGTAAAAAATCAGAGCAGGGGCATCATTTTCACATAAAAAAAAAAAGCAAAGTAAACTTACCCTCCTCAAAGAATATGGAGAGGCCAAAATCTATAGCCTTGAGGGGACAATCCTCACAATTATCAGCATACAGAAAATTTTCTGGCTTCAAGTCTCTATGTATCACCCCATGTTTGTGACAAGCCTGCAACATGTATAAATACTAAATAACTTCGAGGAAAAATAGCTTTCTCCCAACATTTACTGCGCAATTATATTTGGTTTATATCATATCAATGTGCTTGAATTCCTTACTAAGCACATTTAGTCTAATTAATGTTTTAACAACAATCCCATAATTATTTAATCATGTATACATTGTCAAAAATCTGGTAAGATTTTAGCCTTTATGTTCCCTTATTAAGGATCCAAATTCAAGATTGCATCAGAAGGAGGAACAAAGGGCGAAATTGCCTAACCAAGATCTGTTGTAAACTAATTACCAATAAAAGTCGGTATATATATTACCTGGATAATTTCAAGAATGGTCTTGGTGACAATGGCAGCCCCTCTCTCCGTATAATGGCCTCTCGATACAATTCTATCAAATAGTTCTCCACCTTTACAAAGCTCCATTACCAAATACACCGCCTCTTTGTCCTCAAAAACATCTTTGTACCTCACAATGTTCGGATGAGGAGGCAAATGCCTCATGATCTCCACCTCCCTCCTCACATCATCAACGTCGATCTCTGATTTAAGCTTACTCTTTGAAATTTTCTTGCAAGCCAACTTCTCTCCCGTCTTCCTGTCAATACACAAATACGTAATTCCAAACTCGCCCCTTCCAAGTTCCTTCCCAAATTCATATTGTGCATTTATATCATTTCCGCTCGAATCCCTCACGACGGTGATTAGGCGCGAGAATCGCGATGTCTTGATGCTTGGTCGAGGGTTGGTCGAATCATTGTCAAGAGGTGCTTTGGTCTTGTTTGGTCTTCTTGAAGGTTTTGAATTCAACGATATACAAGCCCCCATTTGATGTTGTATTTGATCATTGATTTGTTTCGCGGTATTGAAAGGAGATGAACAGAGAGGAGGGAGTTGGGATCCTCCTATTCTGTAGGAAGAATTAATGGTGTGCAAATGTTCAAGAATTTTGGCAAGTTTGATAATCTTTATTTATCTCTACTTAAATAGTTGCATGTATATATGTTATGTTCAGTTTTGGGAAAACTATACATGACTTGTTACTTGGACATTCTTAACCAGTTCATGATTACCGCTTATTCTTCTTGGCATCACTGTATTTGGTTGACCAATATTGAAACTGTTCTTTTTTATTTTTGGCATCAAAATTTGCAATTTTTACGTGTTGTAATAATTTTTTTTTTTTTTTTTTTATATATGACGATGGTGTCCAGGCTAGAGTGGTTCACGCGCATCTCGACTAAATCCACGGTAAAGACTAGCGTAGAGTCCCACCACCACGACATCCCACTTAACACTTGGTTATTGCTATTGGTGAAGATTGAACTCGGGTAGGTACACATCGCATGGAGAGATTCTTCCACCTCGACTAACCAATGGTGACTTTGTAACGACCTGATACTCCGACCAGACCACCACCATCTGGTTACTACCACCAATATTGTCCGGTTTTGCCCGATTTCGTCCTCGATTCTCGGCCGCACGGGTTTAAAAGACACTGGTGATAGTAATGAGGGTTTACTTAGATTATATACCATATAGGTACTCACGTATATAGACGATGTGAGACAATATTTTCTCTATACATCGGTATTTTTCTATAAAAATCCGGATTGTTACATCTTTGTTGTAATCAATCTTGCTTGCGTGGTAGAGCCAGGGACTTCATTCATGGACTAGATTTTTCTTCAACTTCATAAATAAACAATGTAAATTTAAAACAATAGTAATTTTTATTGTTAACCTGGTATAGTACAATCAACAAGCCATTCCAAAGTTGACGATCATTCACATCATATGGTTCCCCCCATCACTAGATCGGATATAAAATCTTACAACAAATTAGGTTAGTATACTCTTAGAACGACTAAAAGTAGTAATATTAATATAGGAAGGTTATACCTAAATAGAGTTTATATCCAGACCAAAAAAATATAATAATATATTAATAATATACGGAGGTTATACCTAAATAGAGGTTATATAAAGAAAAATATTTTTTTAAAGGTTTAAGACGATACATAAAGTTTTGTGTAAATAACCTTTAGCATGATAATATAGAGATACAAAGATTTGTGTCAAAGAGTTTTAAAAATACTACAAACTGAAAATAATTTGGTTTTAACATGAAAGTGTCCATGCGGACTTAGCTACTGTGTACACTCAAGTTAGAAGGCGTGATAACATCAACAAAAAATCAAGTCATCGTCGTAGAAAAACGTTAAATAAATATTTTTATATCATCAAGAACTTGATATAGCAAAAAAAAAAATTGTAATGTGAAAAGACAAATTTATTAAGACGAGAACTAAATGAAGTATTGACAAAGTAGAGTTTATTCTTATTTATGATTTGCCCAAATCAGTATTAGATATTTCTATGATTGGAATTGATTACTAGTATACAGAGACTTCTTACAGATAGGTTTTAGTGATTCAGAATATCTGATATAAAAATTTACTTTCTTCCAAGTAGTTAACAGAAATGGGCCAAACCCAAAGTACCAAACCGGCAAGCTTATTAAAATTCTTCATGATCCGGCATCAATGAGAAAAGAAACAATAACCAAGCTCAAAACGAGATTTGTAGAAATCCGGCATGTAGCATTTCATAGCAATTTCATAATATATAAAAGACATGGGAAACAAAGGTTAACATTAAGACTTCATTACAAATTCAAGAGTAAACACCAAGATAAATTGGACTGAATTCTAACATAACAAAGCACAAATACAGGCATGCTCGACTCAACTTAAGTCTCTTCATTCTTCTGCAGCGCTAGCAGCACTCAGGTCGACACTGAGGTCAAGAACCTGCAAATAACAACATTTTACTAGTCATACTACAGCCACTGACACTCATTGAGGGGGGAAAAGTACTTAAAAAAAATCAACTAAAGAAATCAACTAAAGAATCAAACATGTCATAGCATATAAATCCACTGACAATTTAGTCATGTAATATAAAACCCTCTTAATTTAGGGTAGGAAAAATGAGAAAAACCACATCAACTTCAAGGTATTCCTAGGTGGTCTTTCCTTATGTTTCCGTGAAATGTAGGTACTCCCTCTGTCCCATAACAATAGTCCACTACGAAACCACGTGCCAAGTTTGACTGGGCAATAACTTGTATCAAAATTACCGAAATAAAAAATTTCAAAATCTAATAATATAATTGAACTTTTGAACTATATGATAAAATTTTAAAAAAATTCATTTCGACAATTTTGGTACAAGTCATTGCCCGGTCAAACTTGGCACGTGGTTTCATAGCGGACTATTGTTTTGGGACGGAGGGAGTATAATATAAAAAGAAACTAAGACATCAAAAAACCACTCAGGTTAGATCAAACAGAGTCCTCATCTCAAAGATGTAATATCAAGCATCGTATTTTTCAGATATACATGAGAAGAAAGATAATACAAAAAAAAAATCTAATGTATAGCCATACAGGATAGTAAAGAGCAAAATTACCGGCATCGAAATATTTCATCATGGGAATGTTCATTTTAGATAAATATGAAAGTTCTACACAAATTTTTTGTTTCTTTTCCTCGTACCAGACTAATGATAACAGATATCAGTGTCATGTTCTTTATGTTAAATTACCCACTATATCATGATTTTTAGCTGGTACGATAAAATCGCGATTCTGCTTGCAACATGGTTAACATGTGGCCCCATATAAAGAAAGGTCATAAATTAAGAAATTCAATGGATCTGTAAAACAGAAGTCCAGAAATATAAAAATATCATGAACCTTGATTTGAAGGAGAACACGGTGAAACAGTATAAAAAAAACCAACCGAAAATAGAAAATGTACCACATACCTTCCCAGTGATCATAGTATACATGTTGAGCACATCAGTGACAGTTGTCTCAAAGTGAGTTGTAGCATCGTAACTCTGTTAGAATAAAGATCATTAAGCAGCTAACATGAAGGTTTTGATAAGTCACAATATGTTCACAGCTGATAAATAAAAACCCACCGTAGATATAAAACAATTGTCTAGTGAAGGCTCATTAACTGGTTCATATCTATCATAAACGTCAAAGAACAACTCGTCCACAGGCCCCAGAAGATCAATTCCAGGCTTGAGTTCGGACTCAGGATGATCAGTTTCTGCATCTGTTGATACAAAGGCGATAAATTTGCCCTTTGGAGCCACATTGTGGGAGTATGAACAGCAGAAGAGATACCTACAAAAAAAATCGGAGAGATCAGATCATACAAACATCAAAAGAAAGCCGCCCCAACTAAACATATATTTCAAAACTTATCATAAAGGGGTATATAAACAACACAAAAATTGAAACTATACTTGAAATTGATATAGTCAACCAATGTTGAAGATCATTTAGACTTACAACATACCAAATGTAAAGCTTTTATTAGCGAAAAGAAAATTAGTTACTAATGACTATTTAGGGACGTTAGCAGTGTGCTATGTGGGCAGTTATGAGGCCTGTGATTTTTAATTCGATACGTGTATATAGAGTAGGAGAGAAGTGATAACAGTTGTTTTGACCAACTTTACCTGAAGCCAGTACTCTGTACCACATATATGATATAACAGGTAATATACGGAAAGCATGTCAGAGACTACAATAGTATAAGAAAATTCGACTAAGACCTCTTTGAAATTTCTCAAAATATGGAAAAATATCATATACTTTGAGTCAATGTTGAACCTTAGTGCAAGTCTGCATATCTTCTATCCAACTGGCATGCATGCCATATTTCAAGAACAAAATATCACACAATTACTATGTAAAGGTGACTATGCATGAGTTACAGAGAACTAATTTGCAGTAGAAACACGAGATGTAATAATAGAGAGTCGGAATTTTGGATTCACCACTTCCTCAAACATATAATTAACGTGAAAATGCAGAACTTACATATCTGATTTACGATCAAGCTGCTTCTGTGGCAGAATAACCTGAACTGAGTGAGAGTCATTTGTGTTTGGAATGGGGTGGCTCATTATAGCAATTGCCCTAGCAACTCTGCCAACTTTCCTAACCTGCCACACATCAATGCCCGCATCAAAAAAAGATTCATAAAACAGAAGGATGTCTGGATAAGCATATGAAGTCCCAATAACACACACCATTTTTCTTTATCGAATCCATCATCCAACAAATGACGAAAAATTATGATCCAGCATACGGTAAGGGTGAGTGTGAGCAGGGGAGGAACTAGTAGTAGGCTAAAAGGGACTACAACACTCCCATTTTGAGAAAAATAAAAGATATTACCCTGTCTTTTGGAAAAAAAGTACTGGTTTAGCCTTTCAAGCACCCACATACTACAAAAGAAATAGGTCTAGTTCCGCTACTGATTGTGAGTTTGCTACATGCATGTATCCAGCAATTTGTGAGAAGTGATTTGCTAATTATAAAATATTTAGCAGTTTACTACATCGATGCATTCATGCAATAAGAAGTTGGAGATAGTTGATAGACTGTTCACTCTTATTTGTCCATGCATGAATGGTTTTACGTAGTAAATTGCTACTTATATGCATGTATCAAACTCAAACTTACAAGCAAGATTTCTAACCATCATGGAGATATGAGACAGCTTGCAAATTGATTATTACATGCTTGCACATGCATCAACTCAAATAATTACATGTTTGACCTGACCTACAGACTAATAAGCAAGCACACATGTCGTGCTTAAATATTCAAACACCTGCTGGAAAAGCTACAACTTATAATTAACTCCATAACAAATGAGCCAACAGGTTTTACCTTGTTGGATAAGTATGATGGATCGCATACAACTTTCTTGCACTTCGCAGTTTCACCTTCAGACGTGACACCACATGCCTTTCCTTCCTCATCAAACTCAACCTGGAAAAAGAAAGATTTAGAAAAAAAAAATGTAATAAAAAAAAAGAAGGATAACTCTAATTTGAAATAAACATAAAAGTCACCTTGCATTCAGGCTTATTCAGCATGTATGTGCCCCCGTAGACCGCACTGAGTCGTGCAAACCCCTGAAGTGAACCAAGGCCAAAGAAAAGGGTAGGTGGCAAAGATTTAGAAAAGAACCAGAAAATAATACCCAATTTAGAACTGCAAAGAGGAAACAGGCAGACTAAGAGGAGAGAGAAGAACCTGAGGTAGCTCTCCTAGTCCATACAACGGGTAGATGTATGGCGATCCTCCTTGAAAACGTGCCAACGACTCCGCATATAACTGACATAAGGATAGAGTATTAATTCAAAACAGCTTGGGAACTTGGACCTTAAAGATCCCATAGGAAACAACAGAAACAGTCTAAACTATATATACATAAACCCTACTTACCTTCATTCTTTTAACAGTATCAAGAGCAGGCTGGTTTAAAAAGAGGTCATCTCTGTGAAGCGCTAATGCATGACCAATGAAATCCAGAGTGTTGCCATCAAGACCATATTTCCTGATAATATAAAATCAGCATCTTTAGCTAAGAAATCTTTTATCAAGTAGCGCCATAACAAACTAAAGGAAACAGGAAAACAAAGATTTAAGTACATATGGGTGTGTTTAGAACCCGGAAAACTAATGGGAAAATGAAAATGATTTCCCAAGAAAACATATTTTTGTGTTTGGCTCCATAAGAAAACTAGTGGAAAAGAAAACAAAAGAAAGTGTGAGAAAAGTTTGTGTAAAATGAGAGAAATATTTTCCTTCCAAAAGTGGGAGGAAAAGTAAAACAAATGAGAAAAATGAGACTAGCTACCTCCCTCTTCCCTTATTTTCTTTTCTTTTCTCTTAATTTACCAAACTTCCAAACACATGACCAGAAAATGATTTCAATTTAATTTTCCTTGGTTTTACTTTCTTTTCCTTTTCTTTTCTTTTCCGTGACAATTTCCGGGTTCCAAACACACCTTTAGTATCATTAACAAAGCAAAAAAATAAATAACTACCATATCTAAGAAAAAAACATAAACAAAATAGACCAATTTTGTATTTTACAGGAGAAAGACAGGTATGTTGGTGAATATCACTTTATATGAACAAAGGTAACACAGATTCTACGAGTGAATCTTAACGGCTGAAGAGATCAAGTATACATCTTGAAGAGTTTTGAGGTACTTCTGGCAATTTCAAATGGTATGCACTCTATGCAGCATGGATATGGACAGCCATAGAAGTTTTTGGAAACTTTAGATATGATATACAGTATATAATTTAGTTAAAGAATTTTAACTATACTTTGTACGTTATAAATTATTTCAATTATTCAGAACTTAAAATTTATAAAGTTAAAAATCATGTTTATGCATCTTAGTCCATAAGAAGCCAGGGTAAGGTGGGCAGGTAAACTGCAAAGTTTCTATCACCTCCCTAAACTGATTTTCCTTTTTGAGCACTTCGTCTATCCATAAAATATAAATCTAACCATGACAATTTCAAATTATCACATGATCACATCCCCATTATTATGGACTTTCATTTATGCTCCAATGTCTTGAATGAAAATTATATTTGTCCTGGCCTATCAGACACCATATTGGTATCGTAGTCGTATCGTGTTCAAAACTAAAAAAGCCAGCCTTGCACCTCTATCAGTATCGTATTCATGACTAATACTCTTAAGTATCTTATTTACACTTCTTAGTATCCATGATACATAGACGGGACTTGATAAAGGCAACCCGTACTAAATAAAGTTAAATTGTTTTAATAATATCTAAACGATGGGGCAGAAATGGCTCATTTTTTACAAAGGATACAGTCATTTAAAAAGAGTAGAAATGTCTAGAAAAACTCCGGGATGATAAAGTCGAACTCTTAAACCAACATATTCTCATTAAGTACTCTAAGTGTATAATAAGATCAGGATGTTGTAATCTTCCAACATATACACTGTACTAAGAAAATACTATCTAAGAAGGCTTTAAGTGGTAGCTGAATATGGCATGTAGAAAAATTAACGAAATTTTAACTAAAAACTATATGGAGAGAACACATACGCAACAAGCTCTCTAGTTGTCACTCTGCTCAAATCCATTCCATCATGTGTTTTGGGATCACTTTCATTAAAATCTTGGACAAAAATAAAGAACTTTCTAGCACGTCGCTTTTCAAATATACCCATAAGAGGTGACTTGAGAGCCTCCATGTCAGTAGCAGGTACCTTGTGAACCTACAAAAAAGAAATCTCGTATATTAAGGGGATAGAGAGGCATCAAGATCATCTAAAAGTATGAGAATTTCATGTACTGACAGAAAACTAACAAGTCCATCCCTGCCAGAGCAAGGTTGTTAACGAAGGAGCATCTCATACCTTTCCCTTATTAAAGACGAAACTCCCGTCTACAGCTTTAAAGTACAGATATTTGGTGACATCTGTGTGAATAAGGACACGTACAAGGGTACCATTTGCCATCATAAACTGAGGAAATAATAAGCAAGTTAGATATCTAGAAAGCTGAAATATTTCAAGGTATAATCTGTTGATAGAACAGATAGGAATAAAACCTTTGGGACCATGTCGACATTATAGTCCCTACTTGAACCCAAATGAGCTGGAGGCTGCTCACTTCCTCTAAACCTCTTCCATAGCTGTTAAGAACAATTAATGAAATGGTTACTCAGCAATTCCAATATGAGAACCGCATATATTTCATTAAAAATACAGTTATAGACAACAAACCTGAATAAGATTGAGTGAAGTTGACTCTCCTCCGTAATAGTCATTCCTGTCCATGTGCAGAACCTGTAAACATAATATGCAAACTTAACAGATATTGAATTAATAACGTGACTTAATCAAGCAACATGGAGCAATCAACACACACAAAAAATCGTATTATATCACAAATCCTCCCTGGCGAAAATAAGATGAACTCTGAACTTTTTTTAGGAAATAATGCCCAGCCTAGGTAAATCTGACAACAACCAGCAGTAGTCAGAACTAAATTGAGCCTTAACAGGGGTATGCCTTAACTTCCACTCCCCCAAGATTTTTCAACACGAAATACTAAGTATATGTAAACAAGTTACACGTATGATGTTCTACCACATGTTCCACAATCCAGGCAACAATGAAATGGTCTCACGTAAAAGATGATGCAAATAAGTCCCAGAAACTTATAAACTAGTAATGATCTAACGAAATTCAAATGCTATCCAACGTCTCTTATAGTATATCTTACATTTGGCAAGTTCTATGGAAATGAGTGCTTCACACATAACTAGTGTACAAGGTAACTATAATTGATCTCCAGGGATGAGAAATTGATGACTCGCTAATAAACTTGAAAAACTCTGATGATGTAATACTCACCGACAACATAAGTATTTGTCACATACTATCACAAATAATAACCAAAACCCACAACTGATCACATATAACATAACATCACCATGGAATCAAAATTCAGAAAATATGACCAGCTTTTGAGAATCAAGCACAAATAAGCTATAAATTATAGTATATACATACGAAGTTTTAAAACTAAAGGCCACCGTTTGATTGAGGAATTACCAGTCGTAACCCACAGCATAATATCATCATCTAAATACGAGGTCGCTTCAAACAATCAAATAAATGGAATCTCTAACAAACCCTTGTAATAAAAACGGATAAAAACCAAAATCCACAACAAGTCATGCGTAGTACAAGTATATAACAACACCAAACAAAGAATCAAAGTTGTAGAAATCTCACCAGCTATCGAATATCAACCACAAATTTGCATCTATTAAAAAGCTGACTCCGTAGTCAAAAAAAGCTCGATTCAAAGCTTAAAAAACTCGCTTTTCCGCTTTTTGCGTAGATCTTGCAAAAACGATTTAGCTAAGTTTTCGCTTTTTCTAAATACTGATACATACACACATATACATACATAAACATACATATACACAAATACATATAAGTAATAGAATTGTATAATTACCACAACCCACAAAAAGTCATAACAAACGAATCAAAATTCGACAAACATCGAAATCAAGCACAAATACACAACACACACAAACATATATATAACAAAAAAAACCTTAAGGCCATCGACGGAGAGGAGACCACTAAGGATGCACTCTTTGAGACCTGTTCCTAACACGATGACGTCATACTCTTCATCCATTTTCTCCGATCAAGATCTCTCTTTTTATTTTCCTATTATTTTCGGATCGATTTATATATATATTATATTATATTATATGTATAGATATAGAGAGAGAAATAGATTAGAAGCTTGCTTTGATTTGATGCTGTTCTTTTAGAGCTTGTGAAATTATATTGTGGGGGAAAATAGATTCTTTATTATTAGTTTCTTTATTTTTATTATTAGTCCTTTGCTAATTTATTAATCATGTTACTAGTCTCACTCAAAAAAACCTAACCTAGGATGCACGCCTATTCTCCATGCGGGTTACACCTATTAAGGCTGGTTTCGGTTCGATCCGTTTCGGTTTTGGATCGAACCGGATCGTTTTTTTTTTATCTGATTTCAGTTTCTTTTGGGATTTTCCGGTTTTATTTTTGCTTTTTCGGTTTTTTGTTTTTTTTCGGTTCGGTTTTATTGTAAAACGAAACCGACTAGAAAAAGTTTTGGTTTTTCGGATGGTTCGGGTTTTCCGGGTTTTCACCCAGCCCTAACACCTACGATGTGTGTTTTTGGAGGCCAAAAGTTTCCTACTACGGGTCGGTAAATGGGCGGCGGGTTCATGCGTCGCTTCTAGCCCGGATTCTAACTTAGAGGCGTTCAGTCATGATCCGACGCACGGTAGTTTTGCGCTACATGCTTTTCAACCGAACGTGATGACCAATTATGCGAATCAACGGTTCCTCTCGTACTAGGTTGAATTACTATTACGACACTGTCATCAGTAGGGTAAATCTAACATGTCTCACGACGGTCTAAACCCAGCTCACGTTCCCTATTGATGGGTGAACTTAATTAATGGCTCAATCTCCACAATCTCCACGATTTACCGAGTATTTGATCAGTATTTAAGTTTAGGATAGGTACTCTTAAACTTTCATATTTTTATTTGGGTTTTTAGTGTATTTTATAATTTATTTTTAATTTATCAAATCATAATTTATTGAAAATAGAAAAATTAAATTAGTTATTGAAAAATACCATATAACCGTCCATAGTTTTTGTTATCACTTGCATTGAATTGTTTTTTGATCTAATGGTTCAAACAAATTCAGGATAGTTTAGCCTAATAAATCTAGGGCAGCAAAAACGGATCCACTTGTAACCTAGAATGTACGGACACAAGTTCGCGTGTTTGACACGACACGGACATGTCAAAATGGTAAAATTCTATAATTTAAGACACGGCTCAGCAGCGACACGACACTTAATATAGTATTTAATTATGTTTTTCACATATGTGATATTTTTTTGTATTTAAACAAATAAACCAAAATAGTATTATTTTGATTTAAATGTTATCAAATATATCAATTGATACATTTATGTTAAATATATATTTTTTACAAGTCACTTTAGATGGGTTTCATGTAAAAAAGTACAAATTAAATTCATTTTTTAAGTTAGTTGTGCCATGTTATCATTGACTTGGGTGACGTGTCCGACACGACAGTCCAATTATAACGGATATACCAATATGACGCGTCGGACACGTGATTTGCCGTGTTCTAAGCATGTCTGGCTCTTCAAAAATTAAAATTTTCGCCGCTCCATGTATTCCAGGTCATAACTTCTTATTTTTTTAATCAAATCACTCACATGAATATTCTAATTCTTATTTACTTAAATATCTTACTAGTCCCTAATATTTTTTAATATGTTACTGGTTTCCCACATATTTTAATTCTGATTTATTAATCATGTTACTACTTTCATCCATTCTCGGATCAGTGTTATTGTTCAATTATCGGATCGATTAATAAATATATATTATATGTATATAGATATATGTAAAGTCGTATAGAGAGAGACGGGGTTTCGAAATGGGAAAGATTAGAAGCTTGCTTTGATGCTGTTCTTTCGTGAAATTAAATGGGAAAAATAGATTCTTTATATTAGAGTATTAGTCCTTAATATTTTATATTATATGCACCGTTCATATTCCTTTCGTGCTCAAAGATGTTTAGTCTTAAAAATACGTGTTTAGTGTAACGTAATATCAGTGGTTAACGATTTATTTATTATACGATCAATTTTAACGATTGAGCTATCAAACTACGAAATTTCGTCTAATTAAGATACTAATAACATAAATCGATAAAATTGCAGTTACTATATCTCACATTTAGGGATCTATTTTTTACAGATGTTGATAAAATTGCACTCATCATGTGTAAGGCAAGAAAATGTGAGTGCAATTTCATAATTTTGTTTAACAGTAGGTTCTCAATTATGACAAATTTCGTAGTTTGATACCTCAATTGTTAAAATTAGTAGTTCAGTTACATAAATCGTTAAACACTGGTAGTACATTACACTATACGTATTTTTCCACCTGATTTTTACTGCTCCCTATTTTTTTTTATCCTAGTTACTAGTTTATCTATTTTCTTTTATTCTCTTTATACGCATTTAATTATATTCATTACGTGAAATTTTGACCGGCTTATTATTTGTATTAAAATTGTCGAAATGAAAATTTTAAAATTTTAATTATATAATTTAACATCTTTAACTATATGATTAACTTTTAAAAATTTTACTTTCTAACAATTTTGATACGAGTTATTTGTCAATCAAAATTACCGTAGTTTCGTAGTTGATAGTTAAATAAGAACGAATGGAGTATTTTTTTATTTTAAACCATCTGTTATGAACCCGTAACCGAATGACATGAACATTGATTCTGTTCATCTTTCCTTTATTAACTCATGTTTGTCATGTTCGGTTTGTATTTGTTTATAAAACAACAGACACAACGCAAGTATTGTGACCTAGCTATTGTGACCCTCCGCTTAGCCTAAGTTCGAGCCTCTTCCCCGAGCGTGATCATCTAAGAACCAAGCTCACTTTGTAAAATTGCACTCTAGAAACAAATAATTTATGTTTTCTGCAGTTTTAAGACAAGGCGCCCAAACGTGGACTCCCGTAAGATATTCTTTTGGAGTCTATCTATAGTTGCCAACCAAAGAAAAATACTACACTTTTGGGGAATGGACCTCGACCAAAAGCATGACATCGACCCACATTGCTGGCTATTGATCTAATCTTATTCCAAGCCGAGTTGGCCGGACGAGGAATTACATTATCATAGCAGGTCTTAAAGCTGTAGCTAAACTTATTAGTGTTAATTGCTACTATCTACTGACTCAACTCGTAATTAGCAGATAAACCAACTCAAAGTAACGAAGGCCTATTACAAAATTATGACTTTAGGAATGTCAACATGACAATAGCACTTGGATATGCGAAGAAAAGGAAGACATTTATTTGTGATTCAGTAGTTCTTTTGAGTAGTAATTAGGTGCTCGAGTTCGCTCTCTTTCTCTATTGTTCTAACTTCATCCTCTCATTTTCTCAAAACAATCCTAATTTCTGACAACAATCTCAAACCTGTTTGTTATACCTATTATCTCATGATTCAGTTGCGTTGAACAACAACGAGAGACGGAAATAAATATAAAAATGCATTACTGGTAATTATTGACAGATTTCTTGCTAAATCGGTTATGCATCTAATATTTGCATTAAACACACTTCTGGCTACACCAAGTGAGCGTCTCTCGGTACAATATTGAGTTGCCGTAAATATTTAGTTCAGAAAAAATAATTGGGTAATAGATGAAATCGTTTCACAAACAAATTAAAGCTATTCTTAATCAGCATTTGATAAATAAAAAAAAGGTCAAAGTGATCCGGCCACCTAATTAGTCCGGGGTGTTGAAGGAAATTGAACAAGTAAACATAAACTACTAAACTCATAACTAAATTTTAGATTGTGTAGACTATATTGATAAGATTGTAACGTGAACTAACAAAAAAAACAAAAAACCTAGCTCAACTTTATATCATGATCAACTGCAACTAAACCAAAAATAAACAAATAAAAAATAACAAAACTAAACTGGGTCGGGGAAGAGGCGAATTTGTCTGAGCATCATTTACATGTGTTTATAGGTTATATTCCGCGCATTAGAGATAGTAGGCCTAAAAGCCAAGATCATAAGCAATGCTAAGATCCCAATGGGTAACAAAAGAAGCATAAAAGGAGGTGGTGGCAGTGGCGGTAATATCAGGGGTAATATTAGCAGCGAAGCAGTTAAGCATATAAGCAGAACCAAGGACTCGAGATTGAATATTCTTCTAGAGTGTCCTTGAGTGTGAGATCGATGATACTCAAACTTTTTTCCTTCGGAAAATTGGCTTCTTGTTTTCTGAAAAGAAACGGGAATCTTTTTAAAAGTTTCTGGATTCATGATGGAGTAAAGATAACCTTCTTATAGCCTTTTGTAAGGCTTAGTTTTGTTTGTTTAATATAGTTTACACACCAAATCTGGAGAATATATATTCAGGATCGCAAAACTCGTACTATTCTTTGTCAAAGAAGATACCGATTTACAAAAGCAATATCTTGAATGTTGATCAACACGATATTGAGGATTTGTTAGTAGTTGGTTCACAATTTGTTTCGCTCCTTGGTCTGAAAACAACAACAACAAAAAGATTTAGATACAAGGAATAACAGAAAAATCGAGTAAAAAGTAGACAAGGAATCAAATAATGATTTGATTTAACAACACAATTTGAATAGTTACAAGTTCGAGCATAATCAAAACGATGATAAGATTAAGTTGTATACCCACACAAAACAATTATAAGTTTCTTAGCAAGACAGATACCCTAAGAATTTGAATTCTTATATAGGCTTAAGTTGATAGTGATTTCAAACTCCTAGTCCTATATCCAAGAATTCCATATTCAGCTTTAGGAATTCAAAATAATTTGGATGCATATTTAGGACTTGTTTTGCCACAAAAATTAAACACATACGCTGTCTTGCTTAAGGCAAAAGAAAAAAATCCGTGTTCAATGCGACGAAAACTTCTCGTTTTTACATGCCACAAACGAAACCTTAACCAGTCAACTAAATGTAATTAAGTTTACAAGAAAAATACAAAAAACAAAGCTGCAATTCAACAAACTCCTTTAGTTCCTCTCCTCAATAAAGGATCAGATTCAGATATCAAATTCCATAATCTTATGCTTAAGAATATATCCAACCAGGGGAGAAAGCATCTTCCTATTCTTACCACATTTTTCCGCATTTTTTTTTAATAGATTTTAGCCTTTTACCCCATATTATTAACAAAAGAAGTTCAAGGTTCCGCCACTGTCTTCAAAATTAACCAAAATGACGAGAAATGGGAGAAACACAGATTAAGCAAAAAATCAACATATCAAATCCCATAACACAATTGGATAGAATTCATTAAAAATCACTCACCTAAAACAAAAAAAAATGTAACAAACATTAAATCTTTTCCACTCAAACCTTTCGACCCAAACATAGGACCGAAAGATCCCAGATCAATGTTTCCATTATGACCCACGTCTTATATATCTAAAATAAACCTAAAAAAACGATAAACATCACAAAACAAGCACAAATGTAAGATTTGATCAAACCCTATAAACAATAGCAAGATCTTCTCAACTTTACTTGCCAACAAATAGTAACTCCAACAAGAATTTTACCCAATTAAAAAAAGAAAAGCACAATGATCAGGTCTACAAACAAATTAATAATGAATTAAATTAACAACATTATATTAGAAGGGTACCAGTGATCAGAAAGAA
Source organism: Primula veris (assembly GCA_963682055.1). Classification (NCBI taxonomy): domain Eukaryota; kingdom Viridiplantae; phylum Streptophyta; class Magnoliopsida; order Ericales; family Primulaceae; genus Primula; species Primula veris. The sequence goes on along the minus strand of OY821742.1, from coordinate 6,813,851 downwards.
TGATCCCCAAGTAAAAGAAAATATGTGTGAAGGGCAGGTTAAGCCAGGATTTTAAAGGCCAAGTTTTTGTATATTATAAATGATATTTTTTATGTCCTGATGAATTACTTGAATGGGCATGGGTACAATGTATTTGTATTGCTTTTTCTGGTGTCCATTTGGAAAGTTAGATAAAAATAAAATAAGAAAAAGATATAGCAAAGGTTCAATGGATTGAGCAAACAAGTGGGGAATGAATTTGACTAGCAAGTGGTATAATGTTTATTTCCTTAGTTTTGTTTTCTTAGGTTCTTTCCCTCTAGTCTCTTTTTCATTTCTCTCTCTTTTTTTTTTTATTTCTACTTTTCTAGAGTTTGGTCAAACATCCTGATACATCCAAACTGGTTGGTTCAAATGGTTGGTATCCGAGTATATCTCATTTATCATCAGAGTTTGAACTCCTGCGAAAGAGTTTAACTCCAAATAAAGGTTTTTAATTATAATAATTAAAAAAATAATCCGGTTCTACTAAATTATTCAAATTTTTTATGAGTAAATTATAAATATGACACGTTTTACCATGGCCGGCCTCGAGGGTTTTGATTGTTTCTTGGGAAAATAAAAATAGGGCTAAATTTTTCAAATTTTTTATGAGTAAATTATAAATATGACACGTTTTACCATGGCCGGCCTCGAGGGGTTTGATTGTTTCTTGGGAAAATACAAATAGGGCTCTATTTTTTGTAATGTTTATTTATTGTCCATATAGTAAATATTCTTTGTAACCATACTATCTAAAATGTTGATGTAATATTTATTCATATCTTTTGCATGTGTTTTTTTTTTTTTTTTTCCAAAAAATCGTCAAATGGTACCCTCTTATTAATTTTTAGTGATTTGCAATCCAAAAAAAAAAACTTTTTAATTTGTTACCCAACATACATATTTTCGCTCTAATTAAGGAATTCAACCCACGTACGCTCATTTTAACTTAATTAACTCAAGAATATTAAGTAGTGGTTTCATTTTAAATTTTTTAATACAACAACCGAAGGTTTCACATATGTTAATCAATAGTAAATGAGACTTAGTGTGCGTTAAAAACCGATTATTAAAGACAGAATGAGTCCCTTAATTAGACTGTATTCGTATAGATTGGGTACCAAATTAGAAAAAATGTTAGGTTAGATATCAAATTAGAGCGAAACGTATATGTTGTGTATCAAATTAGAAAAAAATGTTAGATTGGATATCAGATCGCTAAAAGTTAATAAGTTGAATATCATTTTATCAATTTTTCTTACTAATTGAAAATCTATAAAGTATAACACTACCAAAAAAAAAAATACAAATATAAAGAGGAATTATGACGGGACAAATTTATCAGCAATTTTTTCTATGATGTGTTTGTGATAATTTTTTGAATTAGTGACATATTTAAAAATATTTATGTCTCTTACAAAATCAATATATTATTTTGTAGTGTATAATTTCATTGACATATATATAAACTATTTTTATTTTATTTTTTAGCATTGTGAGGCCTTGGACGACTGCCCTTCCTGTCCCTCCTAAGGGCCACTAGGACCGGACGAAAAACCGAAAAAACCGAATCGGATTGATAACCGAACCGAAAAAGACCGAAACCGAAAAAGAGAAAAAATTTCGGGTCGATTTTGGTTTTCAATAAAACCGAATCGAAAAAGACCGAAACCGAAAAAAACCGAAAAATACCGAAAAATAACAGAAAAACCGAAACTGGACCGAAAAAATCCGGTTCGGTTCAGTCCAAAAAATAAAAATACCGAAACGAAAAAAACCGAACCGAAAAATATACTCAGTTTCGGTTTCGGTTTTACTAAAAACCGAACCAAATCGGATCGAACCTAGCCCTAAGGGCCACCACCAAGTTTCACTATTTACACTCACATAGTCAAGCTTTATCACGTGAAATTTTTTGGTATGTAAATTATAAGTATGACAATTTATTCACATAGTTAAGCGGCTTAACTATTGGAATAAACATTGAGCTTGATCCGCCATATATTTTACTATTTTACTAATTTTGATTTGAAATTGGTTTTTGAGATTGGATTATTAATATTTGATACAAAACCTAATAATTTTCAGTCTTTTCTCTATGAATTTCCAACTTCTACAAAGAGTTTTTGGCTTCCCAAAACTCATTTTCCTTTAGCGGATCTCTTTTTGTTGCCAACAATGTCGGGATGGCTATTGGGAGAAAGGTTTTGGCATACACTAACTAGAGCTTCCGGTAGCCTCGTTAACACACCCCATCTAACGTTACTCATCAATCTTTTCAATCTCGGCTTGCTTTTTTTGCGATGAGCTTAGTCTCTAACGCTTTAATCATTTCTTTATCGTTATCATTGAGGATGAACGTGATGGAGACCAGACTTCTCCATCGTATAAGAGTAATTTAATAAAACAAATAGGAATAGGGAAAAGAAAAAGAAATTTAGAGAAAATATGAGTTACATAGAAGACTGGATGAGAAAATACCGACTTTCATACCTCATCACTTATTAATAATCAATAATGAACAAGAGTTCAACTTAAATAGGAAAATACTCAACTCTAATGGCTATGGGTCTTAAACAAGTGCATATGCCCATCTCTTATTAAACATAAATAACTTTAAAATTCTAAATAAATTAATTAATTAAAACAGGTCTTCATAAGTGAGAGAGATAATGGCTATGGGGAAGAAAAAAAGAGGTGAAGTTGCGCATGGCGCGACTGGCATAACTTCGAAAAATTATTTTGTTGTGCCTTTTCTTTCTCATCACATGGTTTTTTTACTCACCTCATTTTTTATGACAAACGTATTACATTACAAGATTTCCCAGTTTGGCGATCACTAGTACTACATTGTCCAGTATAAATGAAACTTTTAGTGAAATTAGTAAACATTGCTGTGACATTTCAAACGTATCGCCTAACATGTTCCCGTTAGATATAAAATAATAATAAGTTGGCGATCACTGATTGTACATTATCGAGCATAAATGAAGTTGTTAGTGAAACTAATAGAAAGTGTTGTTACATTTCGAACGTACCACGTAACATGATTTCCCTGTTAGACATTAGAACAAGAACATTTGGAGATCACTAGTACTAAATTGTTAATTCTGAATGAAGTTGTTAGTTGGTGACATTGATCGAACTGTTTTGACATTTGGAGATCACTAGTACTAAATTGTTTTGACATAACAATATTTCCCCATTAGACATCAATACAAGAACCTATGGAGATCACTCGAACTACTTGTCGAGTATAAATGAAGCTCTGAAGCTGTTCGTGAAATCTATCAACATTGTTGTGACATTTCAAACATACTATCTCATAACATGATTTCCCCGTTAGGCGTTAAGACATTAAAACAATAACTTCTAGACATCACTAGTACACTAGTACTTATGCTTGTTTGTAGTATAGTATAAGAGTGTATAGTTTATAACTAGCTATTATTAGTGAGATAGATAATACCCTCATATAGATGGTATTAGTTATAACCCCTTATTAACATAAATTATAGTACGTATAATTAGTACTATAACTTATATAATAGCAAATGCAGTTTGTGTAAACAAACAAGACATAACATGAGTCTCACGATACTAATAATCATATACTAGCTCTTATACCGCAAACAAACATGGCCATAGTCAATAAATATTACTAACACTTTCATTTATACTTGTCTATTTATTTATTTTTATCTTCAAAAAAAAAATAGAAGTATAAATGAAAGCGTTAGTAATATTTATTGACATTGTTGTGACATTTCAAATATATCAAATCACATATTACATTACGATACAGACTTGTTCCTGTCCGGAAAAATTACAACAAAGCATACTTGTTCGGATAGATGAAACAATATCCATACAAACTTAGTGTAGTACAGATGAACTTTGGTTAACTGAGATATGATTTTTTTTTGTTTCTTTTTTCCTAAATCATTTTTCAAATATTTCTTGGCTTTTTTAAACTTTCACTTTTCTAGATCCCAAATACCGGATCATGCTAACCTTATTAGTTAGTGATGTTGATGTTCCATGATCTGTTCATATAGTTATATTTTTCAGAAAACATGATTCATGGAATTCCTATGCTGTTCAGTGCTTACAAGCTATTACATCTATCTTATTTTAATTGATGGAAACACTACATGTTAATTCTTTCAACAAGTTCAGATGTAAATTATGAATTTGAATGAGAATAAAAGTTCCAATTTCGTTATATATAAACAAACCATTAACAAACACAAGCAAAGATGTATACTCTTACTAAGTGACAATTTTTTCCTCGAAAAGTAACAGAGTAAACATGTACAACATCGAGTGTTATTTATGATAGGATTTTGGCTCAGGACCAATTATTTGACAACGGATTGTTTGTATTCCAATTTGACTGACTTAAGCATACTTTTGTGATTGATTGTCTTCATTGGAGTTTGAACATAAACAACTATTAACACGTAATTAAGTGTATGTTTACATGCATTTAAGGGCACGGCTTTAGAAGATCTATTAACTAAACTATTTAGGAATAAATTATGTGACATATTCAGCACACAATCTTAAGACCGCAAAGAACACAATATACTGCGTCTATTAATGCAACATCGGTATATATCAAGTTCAGAGAAATGTTTGAAAATGAAGGCTTTACCCATATCTTCATTGTATTTAAGAATTCTACTCCCAATTTGGAATATCATCACATTAATTATTCAACAAACATTCTTTTTTTGCCATTATAATTTATATAGTAAATGTCACAATCATCTTTAACAGGTCGAGTTAATGATGGATGGATTATGGATACATGATTACTCCCATCTATTACACCAAATACTCCTATAAATCAATACTCCTATTATTAATTGAATAAAACTATATTCGTTACGTTCTCTATTTTCTCCAAGCACACTCTTAAACCCGTTTTTTACAATGAGAAGAAGAGAGTTTGTGAAACAATATGCAAATGTTGTTTCACAAACTCTTGCATATTGTTTCACAAACTTTCTCCTTCTCATTGTAAAAAAGAGCGAAAAAGTGTGCTTGAAGAAGATAGAGAACAAAACAAATATAGTATTATTCAGCTAATAATACTCTTATTGATTTATAGGAGTATTTGGCATAATAGATATGGGAGCAATCATATCTCCATAATCCACCCCTCATTAACTCAACGTATTAAAGATGATTGTGACATTTATTAAAGAAATTATAATGGCATAAAAATGCATGTTTGTTGAATAATTAATGCGATGATATTCCAAATCAGAAGGTGAATTCTTAAATACAATGAAGATGTGGGTAAACCCTTAATTTTCAAACATTTCCCTAATATATACGGATCTTGTATTAATAGACGTGACTTCTTTGCGGTTTTCATATTGTTTGCTGCAAATGTCACATAATTTATTCCTAAATAGTTTAGTTAATAGATCTTCTAAATCCGTGCCCTTAAATGCATGTAAACATACTTAATTACGTGTTAATAATTGGTTATGTTCAAACTTCAATGAAGACAATCAATCAATCACAAAAGTATACAGAGAACTAACGAATATAGTATTATTCAACTAATAATACTCTTATTGTTTCAGAAATGATTATCCTACGACTAGGAACACTTAAGCGATGTGTATCAGAGACAATATTCTCATATTTCTCAACATCTTGAGAAATAAATCTTTTCGGTCAATCTCTAAGAACGTTTATCATAATATCACTCAATTAATAATATACCAATTATAAATATAAGTATCCCCATTTGTTAATAAAATTAATATTATAATATATAAACATTTAGACACAGTTATAGGTTGGTCTTAGCGTTTATCTCCAACACGTTGTCCATGTACTACACTACAAATACGTTCTACATTCCTCATGTTTATCCACACTCACTTGCTCTCTCTCTTATATATCACAAAACTCATGCATTCCAAAAATACTCTAAAAAATAAGGGTGATCTCTAATTCTCTACATCGGCTAACCCTTTCCCTAAAACAGCACAAAAACATTTCACATTTTTTAACAAAAAAATGGTAGGTTTTGGAGCACAACAAGTGGTGTATGGAAACGTGTCTCTCTATGTTGGTAAACTTGATAGCAGCGTTAACGAGGCTCCAACTTTGTGATGTGTTTACGAGGGTTGCGCCAGTGGTCTATGTGAGGGTTTGTAGGGACCACTTTAGCCGAATCTCGCTTGGGTACTCATATCTGATCTCATCATGAGGGTGCGTCATTCTAATATCTCGCTACTTGTGTTTTATTTATTTAGTTTGTAGTTTGTGATTGTTATGCTGTTTTGTTTTTGTTGTTATGAGAAGAGAAATTCACATACGCGTACCCAAGCAAGATTCGGCTTAACCGGTTCCTACAAACCATCAAAGGGACCACTTGCACAACCCTCGTAAACACATCACAAAGTTGAGTCTCGTTAATTTTGTTAACAAGATCACCAAGATAAAGAGACGCGTTCCATACACCACTTGTTGAGCTCCAAAACATGTCCTTTTTTTTTTTGTTTAAAAAAGGTAAAATGTTTTCCTATTGTTTTAAGGCAAGGGTTAGGTGATGAAGAGATCAGTCTTATTTTCTAGAATATTTTTGGAATGCATGAGTTTTGTGATTATATAGAAGAGAGAGCAAGTGAGTGTGAAAAACATGAGGAATGTATGACGTATTTATAGTGTAGTGGGATGTACATATACAAATGTGTATGTATATGTGGGACCCTGTAATGAACATGTTCATTTGTACTAGGCATCGTATGGACAACGTCCACGTGTGAGATCTGTTGATGTGGCTTCCGTTAATTGGGAAATTGTGAGAATTTGAGATATTATGTGAGATTTTAATAGGGACATGTAGGGATTTATTTTCCGTTGATATATTTTGATCAATGATATACTAATACTTCCTACATTCCTTCATTTTAGATAGTGTCAGTTTGCCCGATTCAGTAAGGCCAGTCACCCGCAACATAACCATGTTTTGCGGTTTATTACCCACAACTGTCAAAAAATTTAATTGAGAAACTTTACTACCATAATTCTGTGATTTTGTACATTCCGTTCAAAAAGTACACGGAAAACAAGAACGTGGCCCTAAGTGCTAACTTAAAAGCTGTAAATGACAATTTTACCCTTCAATTAATATAGATGAACTCATCCATTTTCCTCATCCTCTCATACTATCTCTCTCTATGTATATGTATATGTATATGAATATACTATATCTATAAATATACATACCAAAATCGATCTGACATACTTTCCCTTCCATTCTCTTCACTCCCTCCGATCATTCCAAAAATGATCTCAAACTCAATACAAACAATAATCATAATCACAATATTTAATCTATAAACTCCAATCCCATTTATCCCTCGTATATACATATATTTAAGTTTCCTTAGTTTATATACATTTATTTTTTATAGGGATATTAATTTATAAGCAAATGACAACCATGCCCTTCATCGTGGATGTAAATGTTTGACAAAATCACCATTTTTCGTTAATATAGACGGAATGGTACAAAATTATAGAATTATGCCAGTAAGGTTACTCAATTAAATTTTTTGTCAGTTATGAGTACTAAACCGCAAAATGTAGTCAATTTAGTGTACAAAACAAGAATTGACCCTTTAAACTTGATGAATAAGGAAATTGGACGAACCGACAGCTAACTTTTCGAGATCTGACCTAGCCAGAATTTGTGTTGAAGTTGATTTAACAAAAGAGTGACTTCTGGCAATATTGCACTTACGAAAATTTGCCAGATTATTGTTTTTTTTTTTTAACAAACTCGGTTACAAAAAGATAAATGCAGATTTAAGAAAAAAAATAAAAAAGAAGATAAAAAAAGGGGATGATGTTGTTCCAGAAAAAAGAGCCAAATTCAAATGCTAAATCATATAACAAAAAAAGCTCTCACCAAGATAAGGGGAAGAACAACATGACAACAAAAGAACGGTTTATGAATAAATTCAACAAAAAAGAAGGAAAAGAAAGTAGTGGATTTGCATATTATTGATAAGGAAGGATATCGGGCTACAAATGATCCAACTTCAAGTCCAAGAATAAATGAAAAGGGTAATAATATAGAGACTAGCAAGGGAGTAGAAACCTCAAAAGAAGTGACAAATAACAAAGGAGAGGGGGGTAAAAGAAAAGAATGAAACTAGTCACGTTGGGGAAAATCAAGTAAATGAAGTCACCTTTGAAACAGATACTAAAAAATAAAGTATTTTACCACTCTCGGTCGGGCTGGGTTCGGTCCGGTCCGGTTCGCTTTTTGGCAAAACCGAAACCGAAACCGAACATATTTTTCGGTTTCGGTTTTTTTATTTTTTGGACCGAACCGGACCGTTTTTTTCGGTCCAGTTTCGGGTTTTTTCGGTTATGTTTCGGTTTTATTTTTGGTTTTTCGGACTTTTTCGGTTTTTTACGGTTTTTTTCGGTTTTTTTGGGTTTCGGTCTTTTTCGGTTTGGTTTTATTGAAAACCGATACCGACCCGAAAAATTATCGATTTTTCGGTTTCGGTCTTTTTCGGTTCGGTTATCAGTTCGGTTTAGTTTTTCCAGTTTTTCACCCAACCCGAACTCTCGGTCTTTCCTGATGATCAAACACGAACATTAAAGAATTTTCATTCAGATCCTGGTGACTTTAACTCTGAAGATGATGAGAATTATTTCAATGGCCCTTCCAATCTCTCATATCTAGTTGATGCTCTTTATCTTCCCCCCAGCAAAATCTCAGGTTGTTTTTATGATGCTATTGAAGAGGGTTAGACACTAGTAAGAAAAATAAAATGGAAAGGGGCGAATATTCCTAAAAGTGGAGAAAAAAAATGGTTCTTATAAGGTCTTCGACACCAGTAAGAAAAAATAGAATGGAAATGGGCGAATATTCCTAAAAGTGAAGAAAAAAATGGTTCTTATAAGGTCTTCGACACCAGTAAGAAAAAATAGAATGGAAATGGGTAAATATTCCTAAAAGTGGAGAAAAAAAATGGTTCTTATAAGGTCTTCGACACCAGTAAGAAAAAATAGAATGAAAATGGGCGAATATTCCTGAAAGTGGAGAAAAAAAATGGTTCTTATAAGGTTTTCGTCAAGAGCAACTTGAAGGTATTACAATTAAATGGTCGAAGGGTTCATACGGATATATGACTCTTAGAAGCGTGTTAGTTGTTAGTTTAAGTTTTTATTTTTACCTTTGTTTTTACTTTTCTTGTTTTCTCTTTTTCTAGAAAAATTATTACTAAAATCACATGGCTTTCCTCATATATATATATATATATATATATATATATATATATATATATATATATATATATGAAGAAAATTGAAGAACTAGTTTGCATTGTTTTTGGGGTAACAAACAATGCAAGCTAGTTTTTCAATTTGGGGGTAAAGAAATGAGAAATTATATTCTTCTACAAATAAATATGGCTGTTATCGTTTCTTTTACGGTTTTACCTAGTATTATTAGAACATGTATGACACTAATAAGGTTTTTGGTTGTTGCCCATGAGTTTTTCAGTATTCTTTTATCAACATGAGTTTGCTCTTGAGTCCTAGTGTTAAGATCACATCGATCTAAAAGCCGAGAGAGTCATAAGAATAGGAGGTATAAAGAGTGAGATTAGAGCCATCCTAGCAAACTTATCTTGATTTTGAGGATGCTATTGAGACTCTTGAGATAATAGCTTTTTTGCCCTTTGTTTATTGTTATATAGGCTCATGGTGTTTTACTTATAGGGTTCCGACCACTTAATTAGTTTTGTATTATAAGCAGCATGAAGGCTGTTATTCCATATCTAACATTTGACACCAGGGTTATGTAATAAAAGAGTCTTGCCTCCTAACCGGGGTAGGAGACTCTCTCTCTCTCATGCCCTTCTGCTTTGACCAATCATTACATGACACGTATAAAAATGTTAAATGATTTCTTGTTATTATTTTTATTAGATTTTTACTAACATATAGAACAATAAATACTTTTACAAATCAAATCTTTCCATAACAAAAAAAAAAATATATATATACACACACTATAAGTTTTCAAATAATTTTACACATCATTAATATTATCATCTTTTCCATAACAATATATTATATCATCTGAAACGAATTTTTGAAAATGTGTAGAATATACATCACAAGTTATGTTTTTATATCATTAGTAAAAGTTAAATAATTATGCTATACTCAAATATTATTTAACATATGCAAATCAATAAGTATAAAAACATATATGCATTTTTATAAATTAAGTACAATTTTTTCTATTTATTGGTAACTAGGTAATTAACATTTGAAAGAATGATATACGATTTATAATAGATCATATGACCATTATGAAATTTGATAAGGGAAAAGATTTATTTTGTAAAAGTATTAATTGTTATGGTAGTAACATCTAGCAAAAATAATAATAATAAATCCTTTTACATCTTTCATACGTGTCAAGAAATGATTGGTCCAAGTAGAAGGGTAGGAGGAAGAGCCTCCTTCCGGGGTAGGAGTCAAGTTTCGTCCGTATTTGTGTAAGTTGTAATCTCAATAATTGAAAACCCCCTATTATTTGAACCTATTATCATATTTACCAAGAAGACAACCCCAAACAAGTCCTAGATGTTTGCAGATTTAAAGACAAATATTATGTACATGTTTTTAAATTTATGCTTACACCTGGCATGCCTTGGCCGTAGCAGAGCTGTTGGGGTGATAATCTGGATGCTCCTGGGTGAAACACGGGCAGGCATTAGAAATTGCGCTCGTACTAGGGCAAACTGTGCATGAAGCTGCACCCTCCTGTCTTCTTTTTTCTGTGCCACAGAGACATATAGTGGCTTGCCTCCGATTAACTTGCCATTCATGCCACTCATCGCTTTAGCCGCTTCTTTAATGGTAGAAAATGCCATGAAACCAGCACCCAACCTTTAAAAGATTCACGAATAATCAAATAAATGATTCACGAGTAAAAGACTAAATTTCAGAGCTAGTACCTCATGAATAATTACTCTTACCTGAAATGCGATGAATGACGATCTTTTATTCTTAGAGCCTGCAAATTTAATTCCATCTTCCTGCTCAAGAAAATTTTATCACTGAGAACAGGTAATGTCAAGGACTTAAATTTTTAAATTTAGGAATATCTTGCACTAGTTGTGAATGATTTGTCAAAACATTTAATTTGAGAGGTATATAAGCATATGAACGAAAATGACAACTTAGGGATGATAATCATAGCAGCATAATGTAAATGTTATTCCACAATCTTATGGGAAAAAGAACCCAACCTTGGTCCCATATAAAACTAAAATAATGTCATAAAGAACAAAACCTAGGACGGTGTTGTCCAATTTTCCTTAAGAAAAATCAAAATTGAGATAATTAAAATCATATTTCAATGATAAAAATGAGAAAACAAATTTACTTTAAGAGGGTGTTTTCTGCACTAACAAGCGATATATATATATTCAAGCGATTTATGCATTAGAACAGAGGGGCCTAACCATCATGTAATCAGAATTTTCCAAGGAATAAAACTACTAAAATCGTTTAAACAGAATTCTATAGGTTGCTATGACTGGGCCAAGCATGAACATACATCTATAAGACTATAATGGTATATTACAGTACTATATCAGGATCCATTTTTGTTAGTTGTTGAATCATATGAATCTCTGTACTGCAAGATTCGAGCATATATCGGGATTTAGATAGTCTTTCTCTCTATCCTAAATTAAGCTAGATCTGATCTTATAGTGGATCATATAGATATCGTATGAAGAGATGAGGGTTCTTATATGGTGGGGTTATTGGTTTTTCTCGATTAACACATTTCTTGCTTAAGTAACATATGATCCCCGAAATAACATAATAACATATCAAAGTAGATCAATATAACTATTAAAGTGGACATAAAATTTAAAGGTCAATATCAACATTTGAGATGCAAAAACTACAACATAACTATATGTAATAAAGCATATATAGAAACAATGAAATCGACATGTTTTTACAACATGAAGCATGTAGGAGATTTTACCGTACCAATAATTGATTCCCAATATGGAATGAATATTCATGGAAATATGAGATTTGGCTATAAGTGCAGCAACAAATATTCTGCTGATGTTGTTATCGATCAGAACTTCTGTAAGGTAGATAGTCAAAGAGTTGGGAATAAGAAGCGGCGGCGGCGGGAGTAGGGTTTTGTCTGTGTTTCCCAATAAACTGCTTGGGTTTATATACTAAGAGATTGTCGATATTGGTGATTGCATCGTTCACCACGTGTATGAATAAGATTTAAATTGATTTTATTAATCTTACCATTTATGTTCTCAGAATTGTAAGAGCACTTCGCATTAGGTACATACCCTCTGCGCTCCTCTTTGAACCGTTTAGTTTTCTCCCGCTTTATGGTGGATCCGTGATCTTGTCCATTTTTCTTCATTTTAATGATTATAATTGAATATGTATGTTGTTATGTCACTTGTAGCCTAATACAAGGGTGGAACCAATACTTTGGCCATACCAAAGAGGCAAAAGATGGTCTGTCATAATCTAGGAATAAGAAAGCTAGCTCTTCCGGACTGGTTAAGGACAAACAGCATTATTCTCTCACATTATTAATATGTTTATGCTGGAAGGCAGAATCCATTTCTAAACTCATAAAAATAAACCCAACAAGTAAACAATCATGTGGAACTCAAGTAGTCATCACGATTTTGAACAATTACAACTTGCATAAAATCTGTATGAAAAGTAATGGTATGAATAACTAAAATGAAATTCAAATTTCAACTACAGTATTCCGGTAGCGGCCAACAAAATTAGCTAGACACACATAAGGCCAATTTAAAATTCCAGAATATGATGCAGGGGCGAAGCCAGGATGTGTAAATGGGGGGTGCCAAAATATATGTACAAGTAACATATTTTTATGGGGGGTGCCAAATCTACACCTAAAAAGAAATTGTACTAAAAAAAAATTGCATCACTTGGGATTTCTAAAATTATGGGGGGTGTCGTGGCACCCGATCGTCCCCACTTAGCTTCCCCCCTGAATATGAGTAAATAAGTTGCTGCTTAATCACATTGGAACATCAGTATATTGATTGTGAGTAAACCAAGTATTTTGTAGTGTAGGTCGAAATCCATCTCTTAGAATATTCTGCTAGCAGTTTTGCAGCCTTTGATCAAGAAGTCTCGTGAACGAGTGACAGAGAAAAGAAGAACACTGAGACCAAATGAATGTTCATGTGTGACTTTGTGAAATGACACCGTTTAGGGAAATCGCAATCCATTTGTTTTGCTTGTAAAATTGGCTAACTTGATATCTTTGTCAGTCTTGAGTAATTTATTCCAAATCCATGCAAGGGCACGTCTGTATTTCTAAATGAAATCTAATTTGCTAAAATATATTAATATAACATAACGGGGCCAAATATCCCATTGATAGCTACTCCAAGGATTTTGAGAAAGAAAATGAAATAGCACGAGTCAATAAAACTGAACAATAATTTTCATTACTAGTACATTGTAACAAATCAAGTCTCAAACACAGAGATACAAAATATGAAAAACAACAAAGATTCATTGTAATTTGTAAACAACACACAACAGACACCCATACCATTAAAATAGATAATCCACCAAAAGTAAATAGTGGGAGTATCATCTTAAATTTGTGCCAGAACTCAAGCACCCAAATCTTTATTATTATATGAGATAACAAATTATTACTAAGTAAGAACGAGCCCAGTACTGCCGCAACTATGTTGAGTCTACTCCTATTCCTGCATCAAACAAAGCGGAGACATTAGCTAAAACGATGATAGTAAACAATACTACATGATGTTATTAGCGGATCAACAATCAATAAATAACTAATTAAGTCTTCTGAATAATAGGTAGTATGATCCAGATATGTGATATAGAATCATAAAGACAAAACAAATGTGTGTTTGCAGATCTTGTCTTGTGTTCGATTTTTTTGAAGTCCAGTGAGTATGTATCATGCAAGTGCGTGCAAGTTCTCTAGCTCAACAAAAGCTAGAGCATACAAAGTTACAGAAGATTGCTCACTATACACACTCTTTTTCATTTTTTTGTAGTAATGATTCAGCCTCCAATGATCTCGCCACTGACTTAGTAATACTACATATACAAAGTTAACAAAATATTGCTCAAACCTTGTGTCTTGATTTTTCAGCAAAAATAAACAATTATCATAAATAAACGAAAAGTAATATCTACAGAAGCAAAAGCATCCGGATACTAGGATTTTAGATTTCGCGCATGATCTTCTGAGTGAAAATGTCAGTAAGTAATTAAGAGGTCATTAGACTGTGAAAGTACTGATAATCAACAAAGAGGTGGACAGCGAAGATCTAGGATAAATTACCCAGCTGGTCCCTCATGTTCATTACAGAATACAAAGAAGAAGAAGTTTCTAAATTATGTCATTTAAGTTTCAGATATAAGCTATTAAGTCCTTGTATTATGTTTTTTTTTGGACTCAGACCTTTGTTTTGTATTATTTAGTGGGGATTTTCCCTCAATTATTATTTCCCATCATTAATAAAATAAAAAAGTGAGTTTTCCCCACCATTAATATATAGAAAAGTATGTATTAAAGATTCACGACTAGAAGACTAAATTTAGAGGTTCTACCTCATGAATAGTTGTTATTACCTGAAATGCGATGAATAACGATCTTTACTCTTCCAGCCTGCAAGTTTAGTTCCATCTTCCTGCATGCACTTGAAATTAAATGATATCTCATCAAAAACAAATGTCAAAAGGACTTTTAAGTTTTTAAACATAGTATTACTCCATGGCCGCTACACCTCCATTCTCGTTGTACAATCATTGGGTAGACTTTAACAGTCTAGTTAGAGAAGAACATAGCATGGGTCTCAGGGCTCTAGCTTCAATTTCCCAAGACGTGCCAATTGATGTTGATGCATCAGATGATGAAGTTCTTGTATCATCGTCCAGAGATTGTGTACGCACAAAAAACAAATCTAGAAGATCTCGTGAAACAGCAGTTATAATTGATGCAGAATCAGAAGAGCCAATGCATACGGTTACTCCCAGCAGTCACAGCAACCAGACGAAAATTAATTCCTTCAATAATAGACTGTGATCTTTATGAATGCTTGGCAGGTCCTAGCCGCATAGTAGAAGAATATGTAGTAAGAGTCGAACCGCCTATATGTATGTGTTCGATAGAAGAGGCTTGTTCTACAAAATGTGGTCATATTTTTTGTAAAGCATATCTTAAAATCGCAATTCGTCTGAAAATTAATTCTGCTCAGAAAAAAGCCCTACTTGCCGCGCGAAAGTCGCTACCATGAGAAGTACTTTTAGGGTCTACCTTTCGACGACCAGATGAATATTTTGGAAAGTGGGGAACATAATCGCGGATATTTACTGTACAGAGTTGCTGCATTGTGGGGAATTTAAACTGAGAGTCTGGAAATTTTAATTATTATTTTTTTCTTCAAACACTCCAGAATGGAGTGCTGGAAAAAAAATATAATTATTGTTCTTTTTTTATTTTGGGCGTTATCACTAAACGCCATGATTAGTATGTTGTAGTTGTAATAGATGTGTTTTTTTTCTTTTGATCAGAATTAAGGGCATTGTAATTTTAAAAGCTTTGGAAGATACAATTTTACCTATAAGCTATTAATTAAGTGCTTGTACTATATACAAATTTGCATAGTGAGACCTACAAGATTTAGATATACTGATTTGGTTTAAAAATTCTTTTAGAGAGAGAAAGTGGCACCGCAACTGCTTCTTCTCCACTGATTGATAGGGCAAATCTGGGTTATTGTGATCGTTTTTGGTTGCTTTTTTCTCAAATTGAACCCTATTCTGAAATCTATTCCATCGCCATTTGACGTTTTCTTTACGGATTTGAGATTTTTTCGCGATTTGGGGCTTTTCTGATCCTAGCTTGAATCTAAAGGAAGGTCTCTCTTATGCTGAATCTGTAAATATAAACAGTAACATTTATAATAACACTAAAAATGGAAAGATAGATTTGAGTAAGGTAAAAATTGATAATGTGCATATAGAAGATGGAGAAATGAATAAAAAGAATGAGCAACCTGCTATTCTGTTTACAGAGGAGTAATTGCTGTTATCTGAATGTGTGATGAAACACGCTATCATTCTCAAATTTGTGAAAGGAAAGCCTAAAATGGAAGAAATAAGAGAGCATATGGGGAAATTCTGGGCTCTAACTGTTATGCCTATGATTAGTGTTATTGATTATATGCATGTTATGATTAAATGTGAGAATGAAGAAGAGTATATAAGAAAATATGGACTAAGAATGGGAGGTTGATGAAAGGTTTTGGCTATAAAATGTTTAAATGGACCAGAGATTTCTCTGTAAACTATGAATCTAGCCTAGCATATGTTTGGTTGAATATGCCTATGCTTTCTCTCAATCTATGTATAAGTTCTTATCTTAAGAGAATTGCTCTCCCTTTGGGAAAATTCTTAGAAGCAGACTTACCAACTTTGGCACATGCTAGACCATCTAATGCTAGAATATGTGTAGAAATGGATATTGCTAAATCTAAGCCAGAGAGAATTTGGATTGGAAAGTCTATGGAAGAAGGGTTCTGGCAGAAAATCCAGGGACACGTTGCTAATATATGCAAAAGAGGTTATGCTGGTAAGAATGCTAAGAAGGAAGAGTATAAAAAGGAAGATAAAGACAATAATAGTACTGCACACTGGAAGAATGAATCTAAGATAAAATAGGTTTATAGACCTAAAAAGCCTGTCAATGAGGAGTATATTAATAAAAAAAGGAATTATGTCAATTTTGGGGAGTATATAAAAGTTGCTGTAGAAAAAAGGAAAGGAAAAAAAACTTTAATATGTGATGAAGAGTGCTCTAGAGTTAGAGACACTAAAAATGAAAAGATAGATTTGAGTTTGGGTGGAAGGAGAAGAATATCTTTGGCTCTAATTCCATTAAAGATTTGATTGCAGAAGGTTTTCATTACACATCTATGCAAGAGAAGACCAGTCTTGTGAATGAGATTACTAATGCCAATGAAAAATCTAATTGGAATATGGAGGAAATTACCTATATGGTTTTAGGGAGAAATGGTGATAGGGAAAAAGAATATTTTATGCAAGAGAAGACTAAAATATCTCATTTATCCCCTCCCACCAGATCTGTGTCTAAGACTATACAGGGGGAGAGAGGAGATTACAGTAGAAAAAATAATGATAATATGTTTGAAACTGTTAAGAAGAATCACAAGAGGTCAAGTAATTAACATCATTATAGAGGAGTTTTTGATGAGGAAGTCCTTGTTCAGAACTCTTTTGCGCAACTTATGGATAGTTTGAACATTGATTCTTGTGTGGAAGACAACTATGAATCTGAAGAGGAAAATGGTGGTTTCTCTTCCGAAAGTATACTTTCACCTGTCAAAGCAGAAAAAAGAAAAATAAAAATAAAAAAAGCCAAGGTTTACACCCCTGCTAGTATAGCTACTAGAAAAGGGAAAAACACTAAAATGTCCATATGAGTATGCTCATTTGGAATATTAGAGTGGTGGCAAATGTGGCTTCACTCTCTCAGCTAAGTAAGTATGTTAAAACCTATAATAACAAGTTGTTAGAGCCTTTTATAAAGAAGATAAAGCTAGTAAAATAATGAAGAAGTTGGGTATGAGTGGCATTATTACCAACGAAACGGAGAAAGGAAAAATATGGTGCTTGTTTAAAGAAAGTGTAAAAATCAAGAAGGAGTTCTCTACTAGTCAAATGATCACTGTCTCTACTGAAATTGAGAATAAGACAGTTTTTCTATCTTGAATCTATGCTAAATGTACATATGGGGAAAGAAGAGAATTATGGAAGAAGCTAATCCATATGGCACAAGACTCAGTTCTTTGGTTGGTTATTGGGGATTTTAATACTATTAGAAATGAAGGAGAAAAGCTGGGAGGAAAAGTAAGAGGTTTGGTGGATATGGATGATTTTAATGAAATGTATCAGCTTTATGGCCTTTGTGATATTAATTTTTCTGGCTCTATCTATACATGGTGTAGGATTAATAAAGGAGAAACTATTCTGGAAAGGTTAGATAGAGCTCTTATAAATTTAAAATGGACTGTTGAAATGAGTTATGAGCTCACACATTTGGATAGAAATGTGTCAGATCATGCCCTTTTACTTCTCTCTCTTAAATTCTTTAAGAATGGGGGGGCCTTGCCCTTTTAAGTTTCAAAGAGCTTGGACTAAGAATGAACATTTTCTGGATATAGTGGCACAAAACTGGAAGGATCCTTGCTATGCTTAATGAAATTGAAAAGACTAAGAGTATGCCTTAAAAAGTGGAATAAAGAAGTTTTTGAAAATGTGTTCAACAATGTAGTTAATTTGAGAGATGATCTACGATACTGGGAGAAGAAGCTAGATTCTGATTTTGACAAAAATCACAGTGGTAAAGTATAAAAAATGTCTTGCTAGATATAACGATTTCATACTACAAGAAGAGATTTTTGTTAAACAGAAAGCAAGAATTAAATGGTTGCAAGAGGGTAATAGAAATACTAAATTCTTCCATCAAATGATGAAATATAAAAGGAAAAAAGCTATGATTGGCAAGATTGATAAAAACGATGGAACTGCAACTGAGGATATTAATGAAATAAAAGATGAAGTTGTGGCTCATTTTCATAAGCATCTATCTGCAGAAGAAACATTTTATAATGAGGATTTGTTAAAACTTATTACAGACCTTGTGAGTGATGAGGACAATAATATGCTGAAAAAGTTGTCAACTCTGGAGGAATTAAAAGAAGCAACTTTCTCTACACCAATTGATTCTGCCCCAGGTGTGGATGGTTTCTCTGCATCTTTCTATACGTTTTGCTGGGATATTATAAAAGATGATCTGCTTGAAGCTATAATTGATTTCTTTCATAATAGCAATGTCCCAAAGTCTTGGGATGTTGTCCTAATTGTCTTAATTCCTAAAGTTGATTCTCCTAATAACTTTGGGCAATTTAGGCCAATTAGCTTATGTCAAGTAACCTATAAGATTCTCTCCAAGATCTTGACTAATAGACTTGCTCTTACTATGCCTAAAATTATTTTTAAAAATCAGCATGGCTTTGTAAATGGACGAATGATTACTGATTGTATTCTGCTATGTCAAGAGATGGTTAGACATCTGAATGTGAAGTGTAGAGGTGATAATGTAGTTTTTAAGCTTGACATGGCAAAGGCTTTTGATAGAGTGGATTGGAACTTTCTAAAAAAAGTTATGAGAAGATTTGGTTTTGATGAAGATTAGATTGGACTAATAATGAAGTGTGTGTCGAATGCTTTTTATTCAGTGAGCATTAATGGAGGAATGGCTAGCTTTTTTCAATCTAGTAGAGGATTAAAGCAAGCAGATCCCTTATCCCCTCTTATTTTTGTTATATCTGAGGAGGTGTTTAGTAGGGGTTTGATAAATTTAGCCACAAATGGTGAAATTCTTTCCTATCAGATTCCTGCTAGATGTGAGCAAGTCTCTCATCTGTTATTTGCTGATAATGTGTAAATTTTCACAAATGGAAGCAAAAGAAGCCTAGACAGATTGATACTTTTTATTCATGATTATGAAAGGTTCTCTGGGCAGCTTCTTAATGCCTCTAAGAGCATTTTTCTCACTCATGATTCTACAAGCACAAGAAGGGAAATTATAGCCAAGGCAACTGGATTTTGTGAAGGAACTTTTCCCACTCCTTATCTGGTAATTCCACTTCACTATGCTAAACTCACCACTAAAATGTATGAAGATTTGATACTAAAGATCAACAACAAAGTGGCTAGCTGGAAAGGCTAATTGCTCACAACTGGAGGAAAAATTACATTAATAAGTCATGTTTTGACAACCATGCCAATTTACCTACTCTCGGTATTAAATCCCCCATAAGCTACTATTAAAAAATATAGGTTATTATCTCTAATTTCTATTGGGGCTCGACTGATGGGAAGAATAATCACCACTAGATTGCTTGGAGTAAAATGGGTAGACCTATCGATGAAGGAGGTATAGGTGTGAGAAGTTTAAATGAAGTAATGAAAGCTTTACATGCCAAATTAAGTTGGAGACTGCTTACTAAAAATACAATATGGGCACGTTATCTCTCTAACAATATGAATTGGGTTGATCCTAAAATAAGGGGTTGGCATTCAAGCTCCTGGAAATTCTTGTTTTTTTTTTCTTTGAAGATTTGGTAAAGAATAGCAGATGGTTGATCAATGAGCTTTTGTTATGAAAATTGGATGGTGAAGCAAGATCCTCACTATTTTAGTGGAGTGACAAAAAAAGGCATGCTTCTCAATTAGGTCTTTGATAGAAATGGGGGTCTTAAAGAAGAGGCGATTCAACATCTTAGTGGTGATATGTTGAGAAATAAACTAGCTGACTACAATATCAAGTTAAGAGATGGATCTGATAAAAGATTTTGGCCATTGAGCAGTGATGGTAGTTTTTCTGTAAAAGAAGCTTGGGAATACTATAAAGAAAAGAGAGGTAAATGGCCTTTGGTTAAATTCATTTGGAACAAACTACTACCTCTAAAAATATCCGCTTTTGTTTGGAAATTGTGGAATAAAGGTGTGAAATTAGATGAAGATGTTAAGCGTTTTGGTATTGCTTTGACTTCAAAATGTTCTTGCTGTAAAAAGCATAAAACTGACTCCACTGATCACTTGTTTGGAAGAAGTGAGATTAGCATGGAAGTATGGAAGTATTTCTGTGAAAATTTTGGCTTCAAGTACAATGAAGAGAAGCTCTGGAAAGATTTGAGAAATGACTGGTGTAACAAGTTCAAAGGCTCCACTCAGATGAAAATGTTGGTTGTGTCAGTTCCTTTTTTGATTACTTGGGAAATCTGGATAAGTAAATTGAATTATAAGCATAAGGAAGAGTATATGAAGAGCGAAAATTTCATTATAAAGATCAAAAAATGGTTAATTGAACTAGGAGGAAATATTAAGCCCAAAAGAGTGATGGATGTCTTTAATAAGCAGGTGTTGTTGAAGTTAAAAATAGCTATTCTACCTTGCAAAATTAAAAAATGTCAAGCTTTGAAGTGGAAGTTCCCTCCTACTGGCAAATTAAAATTAAATACAGATGGAGCTTTAAAAGAGGGGATGAAAATGTTGGAGGGGGTGGTATCTTAAGAAATAGCATAGACACTATGATAATGGCTTTTTCATGCAAGTTAAAATGTGCATCTGCTTTGCAAGCTGAGATAATGTCACACTACTATATGGGCTACAAATCTGCTATAGTCTGAGCCTTTATGACTTAGAAGTAGAAGTAGATTTAAAGTTGCTTGAAATTTGGTGTAAGAATAAAGAAAAAATACATTTTGTAACGACCCGGCCCCACGTGTCGAACCGCTACGCCCGTATCAACAATATTGTCCGCTTTGGCACAACTTCCCAGGGGGGTCACCCATCCTGGTACTATTCCAAGCTAAGCACGCTTAACTATGAAGTTCCGTCCTCGCTATTGTGCCGCACGGCTTTAAAAGGCCTTGTTGATAGAAAATGGATCTTTAAGCTTATATACCACACGGGTACTCTCATATCTGGGCGATGTGGGACTGACGCACAACACCGCACCACATAATTTCCTTCCTGGAAATCTGGGTCGACACACATTTGATGTATGAAAATATATGGAAATATATTCTGAAGTTAATGGATTTGATTGTGGTAGAAATAAACCAGGTTTGGAGGGAGCAAAATATGGTGGCGGATTGTCTTGCTAAATAAGGAATGAATGGAAAATGTATCACCTTTTTTGAAAAATGTGAGCTGTCGCCAAAAGTGTTTGGGCTGATGCAAATGGACAAGTTGCGTTTGTCTATTTTAGAAGAAAATAATTGGCCATTGGGAAGAGAGATTAATGCTACTGTTTTGTGTTCAATGCGTGCCTCGCTGCATGTATTTCATGTTAGTGAAAATCGAACTTTGCCAATTTGGCAAACAAGGAGTGTTAAATTTTTACAACAAAAGATTTTCCGACCTATATTTACCTCTATTTCTTCCTTAAAATGTTCATGCGTTGAAAATTTTCAACATGAGGTGAATATGCTATAAGCTGATTGTGGATAATACTCGAAGGTCCATATCGACATTGGAGCTGCATAAACCACAACATATCTATGTAGTGAATTAGGCATAGAAAACAATGAAGTTTACATGCACGTTTTTACAAAAAAAATTATGATACTAATAAAATTTGATTCCCAATCTGGAATGAAGTGATTCATGGGAAATATGAGATTTGGCTATAGAGTGGAGCAACGAGCGTGATTGGATGAGTAAGAAGTGGCAGCGGGAGTAGGGTTTTGTGTGTTTTGCCCAATACACTGCGTCAGTTTATATACTAAGAAATAGTCGATATTGGTGATTGCATCGGTCGCTACGTGTATGAATAAGATTTAAATTGGCTTTATAAATAAGAAACCGATGTAGATTCACGGGTCGCTCTGGTCTTACCATTTATGTTTACAAGAAAGTATAGGGCAATTCCCATTAGGTGCATACCCTCTGCCCTACTCTTTGAGCCGGTTCAATTTTCTCAAGCGTTATGGTGCATCTGTAATCATGTGCGATGTAGCCCATTTTATCTTCATTTTAATTATTACTACTATTGAATTTGTATGTTTCTACTTTCTAGTAGTATGTCATTTTAGCAATATACTAGAGAGTAGAGTTGAACCTTGTACTCTTGTAGTGAATGCAACCATTTTAAAGCTGAATTTTCCAAGGCTACTACTTGGGACCATATCAAATACAGTCTCTCATAGCCTCAGAACAAGAAAGCTAACTTTTCTGGATTGGTTTGAGCACAAACAGCATTATTTTGCCATATAACCAATCTGTTTATGTTGTCATGTTGAGCAATATATTTTGGATGGCCGTATGGGATAACTGTATGCAAGAATTTGGAAAGCATAATCCATTTTTAGACTTATAAAAGAACCCCAACAAGTCAACAATCTTGTAGAACTCAAATCTGAATGAAATTAATGATATAACTAACTAAAATGAAATCCAAGTTTCAAGTATAGTATTCGGGTGTTGGCCACCAAACTAGACACACATCAGATCAGGCCAGTTTAAAATTTCGGAAGATGAGTTATAAATAAGCTGCTGCTTAATCACATTCAAACATCAGTATTGATAGTGTGTAAACCAAGTACTATTTTATAGTGTAGGCCGAAATCCACTTCATATAATATCCTGCTATGAGAAGTGGACGGAAGTCTCATGAACGAGTGACGGAAAAAAAAGAACACTGAGCACAAATATAATGAATGTTCACGAGTGACTTTGTGAAATGACATCGCTTAAGGAAATCACAGATCCATTTGTTTTTGCCTGTATAATTGGCTATTGTGATATATTTATCAGTCTGGGTGATTAATTCCAAGTCCATACAAAGGCACAGCTCCGTTTCAATATGCAACCTAATATGCTAAAATATAGCATAACGGGATAATCCCATTTTGTTTATTTTGGGTATACTTTTGAAATCGTACACCAAATATCCCATTGATAGCCACTCCAAAGATTTTTGAGAAAGAAACTGAAAAAGCACGAGTCACTAAAATTGAACAATAATTTTCATTACTAGTACATTGGAAGTTGTAACAAATCAAGTCTCAAGCACAGAGATGCAAAATGTGAAAACAACGAAAATCCTGCATTGTAAACAACACACAACAGATTCGCCCATACCATTAAAACAAATACTCAAGCAAAAGAAAATAGTTCGAGTATCATCTTAAATTCATGCCAGAACTCAAGCACCCAAATCTTTATTATTATACATGAGAACACAAATCTCTGCCAAGTAAAGAAAGAGCCCACTGCTGCAACAATGTTGAGTCTTCTCCTATTCCTGCATCAAACAAAACGGAGACATTAGTTAAAACGACGATACTGCTTGATGTTTTTAGCAGATCAACAATTTATAAATAACCAATTAAGTCTTCGGAAATTTAGGTAGTATTATCAAGATATAAGATATGCAATCATAGACAAAACAAATGCGTGTTTTGCACATCTTGTATTTGGTTTATTTGAACTCCAGTGAGTATGTATCATGCAAGTTCTCTAGCTGAACATATAGACACCCTTTTTCATTTGAGAAATGATTGTTGCACTTAATATTTACACTCCCTGTTTGCACTTCATGGCGTGGCAATTTTCTATTGGTTGTAGATGGCTATCTATGCAATTGATTAAAAAAGCTTGGGGACCAAGGATGTAAAATTCATTTTTCATTTGTTCATGGAATGCAAACAGGGATTGCAAGTATCATTGCTCTTTTCATTTTTTGTAGTTATCATTCAGCCTCCAACGATCTCGCCACTAACTTGGTAATACTACACATACAAAGTTAACAGAATGATGCTCAAACCTTGGAATTACAACAGTGTCTTTATTTTTTAGCAAAAATAAACAATTGTACTAAATAAACGAAAAGAATAACTAGAGAAGCAAACAAAGCTGGATACTAATAGATGTTTTTCTTCATGATGCAAGGAATAATTGTCATCTTTTATGTTAAAATCCGTCACGTCTACTTCCTAACAAGGAAGTTGATTAACGACCTCAGATTAAAAACCATTAATTTCTCATAAAGAAATGATATATCATATGCGGAAATCAAGAGGGGAAGCTAAGGCGGTGACCATCGGGGGCCACAGCACCCTCCATACTTCCCATAATTGTAATTCTTTTTTTATTAGGTATTTTTATTATAATTTGTTGAAAATAGAGTTTTGGAACCCCTCGTGATTTTTTTCCCCTTGACATAATCTTTTATGTTTTCAATTAGCCACTTCCATCCATCTCAGATAAACAGGAGCATCTCATATTTGTATTTGAGACGTAAATGGAAATGGCTACAACAAATATTGGCTGGTATATGGTGATCAACTGAAAATGCAGGGTGGCGATTTGAAAACGACTTATACTACAATGTTGTTATATGGAGTTGACCTCTCTTTTAGATAAAAATTACGGTTCAGATATCAGCTGACAATTAGAGTTTTATTGGAATCTTTTAATTTTTACCAACATTCTTTCCTATTCAACCCCAACAATGTACAGCTTCAGCACCAAGCCGTTGGTAGCTTCCACAACTGACTACTTAAACTAATCTCTTATGAGTTTTCTACAAAGTTAGGTTTCGGCACTGTTGTTATTTAATCTAGCCACACTAAGCAACCAAAAGAAATCATTTCCAGTGATATAATAGTGAACCAAATATAACAAGATAACGGGTTAAGAAAAAAAATACCTCGTCACCGCTGCCACCATCGTCTTTGTTCTTTTTAAGACTAGTCGTTCCACCTTCTTTACTGATGGGTAGCTTCATTGCCCCAAATGGTGTGTTTGCATCTATCTTTCCTTTTAAAGTGTACCCAGTACCCCTTCCTCTAATCATGTCCCAAAGAGCAGAACCAAAATCCTTAGGCCTAAACGTGATCGGTATATCAAAGTAACTAATCCCATTTTTCTTAATAGTTGCGGGGTCTTTCATATCCGCCTTTCCTATGCTCACATCAGACAACCAAACCTCAAAGTCAATATCATTTAGTCCCAAGTCAAAATCATTCTTATTCTCGAGCTTCATATGAAGAATTGCAACAGTTTCTTCAAACGAAAATCTTTCGAATTTGATTTTTTCGAGATCAACATCTGGCTTGTAAGGTATGGGGATCTCTCCTGTTTTCTCAAGGGGGAGAGTTATCCTGCCAATTATAGGTACATCAACTATAAGGTCAACCTTGAGCCTGTAGGGAATAATACTCCCTGGTTTAATATCTGCATATGTATTTCTAATATCATCGAAAACCAAACTAACAGGTATTTTAATGGTCTCAGAACCATGAGCATGAAGCGTCCCCGCATCAGGGATAAGCCCTGAAATTAGTTTCCTTCCATCGCTTTCTATTAAATAGTTTATGTCTATTAAAGGAATCGGAACTGGATTTGGATTTTTCACGAGGATGTCGACAACTATATCTGCCCTTTCGAGATTGATACAAGGGAGGTGGATTTCTGCCACGTCAGCAGTTGGCTTGCCGAAACCGATAGTTTCCTCTATCTTCTCGCCAATGTCCTGAACGAAATTCTTCATTTTGTCAAAGAATCCACCTTTACCCTCATCCTTATTGTCCTCCTCATGTCCCCTTTCGATTATCTCAGGTC
Organism: Primula veris; assembly: GCA_963682055.1. Taxonomy (NCBI): domain Eukaryota; kingdom Viridiplantae; phylum Streptophyta; class Magnoliopsida; order Ericales; family Primulaceae; genus Primula; species Primula veris. Next base: position 6,787,523 of record OY821742.1, on the reverse strand, counting down.
TATCAGATGAAGCCATACCTTGATAAAAATACACAAGAAAATGTTAGTCTAACATAATCAACTTTCCAAGCAAGTGTTATGACAGCAGCATTGTAGGCTACAACCTTTCGAATTATAAATATATTTTTTTTGAACTTTCGATACAGACTAGACTTGATTGAGCAAGAAAAAACGCCTTAAGAGCTGCAGATAAACAAGCCTTGTAGATTAATTGGTTGCAGGATTGCAGCTCTTAAACAGACGCTTTTATCTTTTGTTTTTTTGCTTATAAGTTGTAAATCATTTCATTTGGTAACCTGGAAAACGGAGATTTTTATAGATTCAGGCAGAAGAAGTCAATAAATTCTGGATGAATTTGTTTACTATATCTCCAAACAAGTAAGTTTATGATTGAAACCTGCAATCAGACAAGCCGCTTTCGAAAACTGTCACAAATAAATCAAGCACTGGGAAATGAGATGACCAAATACGAAAAGTCTCTATTCCAACAATCTAAAAAAGTAATTCCCCTAACGAAACAACAAGATTGCATCTTTATCGGTTTATGCTCTTTGCTTTGTTTTAATATGATTGTACACCATGTCACCATTTGATTTGACACATGAAAATCTGAATGATTTTAATTTTCTTACAAAGGCATTGTCCAGCTTATTTTTTAACTAAAAACCACAACTTATATTCTTAAAAAAACTGTAGTCAAACAGGCCCTAAATACTACTACTAATCAAGGTACAATATGAAAAGAAGAAAACCTGAGATCACAGAGTAACTATTCAAATCGGATACCATACCTAACTTAAATTACCGATCACAAGAGAAAATACACATAATAAATCATTTCCAGGTTAATTTTTTTTACTATATTAAAATTACCAATCACAAGTAAGTTTACGATTGAAACTTGCAATCAGACAAGCGGCTTTTAAAAACTGCCATGATAAATCAGACACAGGGCAATGAGATGATCAATACAAAACAGTCTCTCTTCCAACAATTTAGAAAAGCAATTCCCCTAACAAAACAAAACAAGATTTTCCATGGATAACTAAAAAGGTTGCATATTTATCTAGGGGAGGAACTATTAGCAGGCTATAAGGGACTCCAGTATTAAGAAAAAAACCGATCTTTTGCCATATATCTCGAAAATGATTAGCGATTTTAGCGTTTCAACAGCCCCAAAGTTATGAGGAAAAAAAACAGTTCTAGTTCCGCCACTGCCTTTATCATTTTATGATCTTTACTTTATTTTAATATAGCCTGTACATCATGTGACCATTGGATTTGACAGCTGAAAAGCTGAATGATTTTGATTTTCTTACAAAGGCATTGCCCAGCTTATTTTCTCAAACCAAGAACCACAACTTATATTCTTAAAACTGTAGCCAAACAGGCCCTAAATAGTACAACTAATTAAGGTACAATATGAAAAGAAGAAAACATGAGATCTGAGAGCAACTATTCAAATCGGATACCATATCTGACTAAAATTACCGATCATAAGAGAATACACGTAATAAATCATTTCCAGGTAAAAAAAATTAATATATCCCCAAACAAGTAAGTTTACGATTGAAACCTGCAATCAGACAAGCGGCTTTTGAGAACTCAAGCACTGGGAAATGAGATGATCAACACAAAACAGTCTCTCTTCCAAAAATCAAGAAAAGCAATTCCCCTTACAAAACAAACAAGGTGTTCTATGAATACTAAAAAGGTTGCATCTTTACCTAGGGGAGGAACTAGTAGCAGACTAAAGGGACTCCAGCACTGACTAATTAGGAAAAAACCGATCGTTTACCATATATCTTGAATTTTTTTTTATCGATTTTAGCCTTTCAGCACCCCTATAATTACGAGAGAGAAAAACAATTCTAGTTCCGCCACTGCCTTTATCAGTTTATGATCTTTACTTTGTTTTAATATAGATTGTACACCATGTCACCATCGGATTTGATAGCTGAAAAGCGAATGATTCTATTTTTCTTACATGCCAAAAAAAGGCATCACCCAGCTTATTTTCTCAAGCTAAAAACCACAACTTATATTCTTAAAGCTGTAGCCAAACAGGCCCTAAATACCATAAAACTTACTACAAAATCAAGGTACAATATGAATAGTTTCAAAAATAAAGTAAAAGATACAATATAAAAAGAAGAAGAAAACTGAGATCTGAGGACAATTATTCAAACAGGGTATTAGATCTAACTAAAAGTACCGATCACAAGTGAAAATACACATAATAAATCATTTCGAGGTCATTTTTTTTAATACATCCCCAAACAAGTAAGTTTACGACTGAAACTTGCAATCAGACAAGCGGCTTCTGAAAGAAAACTGCCACGAATAAATCAAGCACTGAGAAATGAGATGATCAATACGACACAGTCTCTCTTCCAACAATTTAGAATAACAATTCCCCTAATAAAACAAAACAAGATATTCCATGGATAACTAAAAAGGTTGCATCTTTATCAGAATCTTCAAAAATAAAAAGTTGCATCTTTATCAGTTTATGATCTTTGCTTTGTTTTAATATAGATTGTACACCATATCACCATTGGATTTGACAGCTGAAAAGCTGAATGATTTTATTTTTCTTACATGCAAAAAAAAAAAAAAAAAGAGGCATCAACCCAGCTTATTTTCTCAAACTAAAAACCACAACTTATATTCTTAAAACTGTAGCCAAACAGACCCTAAATACTACAACTAATGTACAAAATCAAATACAGATCTAACTACAAGTACAGATCACAAGATCAAATACACATAAATTATAATTGACAAAGATAAAAATAAATTTCATAGAAAAAAGAAAGAAAAAAACATAATCAAAAGGGTTGAATTAGAGTAAACCTTTGGATAGTAAGATTAGGACAAGTTCACTTTAGGCTCTGTGTAAATGGATATTGTTAATATTATAGTAGATAATTTTATGTGAAAAATAAGAGGTTTTTAAATACTACATTGATATAATAAAAGGTGTAATTAATATAATAATAAATTTGTGGGGACACATATTTTACGCGAAGCCCCCACGTTTTATGACCGGTTATTAAATTAGTGTCTGAACCATAGTTGACCGGGGAATTACCGGGAAACGAAACGGGAAATGAATGAAAACACACCGCTCGTTTGTTCGTGTTTTTGTCTTATTAACTATTGTGTTTTATTCATAATTGCGTATGATTTTGTCGATCAGTCGTTGCTATTTTGTTGACAGATCTTAGCCGAGCAAGCGAACACACACAAATTACAGTTGAAGTCGGTCCTTGTCTATTTATTCGTTAATAATAAAATGGACCATTTACAATACAAACTAGCTAATAAATCGAGTCATGCATATGCGCCACTTGTCCAGGTAATTACATTGCAATCACATGTTGTTACCTCATATTCCATCATGTATTGTGAAGTTAAAACGGTTGCTAGAGTGCCTAGAAACGTATCAATAGTATGTCCAAAAACATGTCGTCGTTGCTTTCTAAAAACCAAATTGTTCCTGTTAAAATAACATTAACTGCACATTCGTTTTTGCTCAACTTGTACATTACTTTGTCGGAGCCTAAACATCGCCCACGCTTAATCAACTTATGTACATCTGCTCTCAACTTTCCTTAAAAAAATTTGTTACTCAAACAAACATAAAAACAGAAAAAAGGGTAATAACAAATTCCTTGCCCAGTTACCCACACCATGCCTTGCCCCCGTCTCTTCCTTACCCTTAAAATATGGACCCTACTAACAAAACTCGTCTTCATAAACTTTTAAACAACTGTCACCCGGTCACATGTTATCGCGACCCAAAAGCTGGCTACATAGTGAAAAAACTCGATGCATACCTCAATAAAATCTTGTTTCAAATCTAGAGAAAAACTTAAATAAACTTGTTTTCTGATTTTTAAACGACTAAAAGCTCCATTTTTTACGAAGTTACCTCTTAGAGAAATCCCTACATGTTCTCGGCGTTCTTCTTTAAATCGAAGGAAAAATAGACATTTTTTCAGTTTTACACTTACACAAAAAGTCTGCTTCCTTATTTAAGTTCCTTATTTTTTACATTTATTTGTTTATATTTTTTATCTCTCTTTCTTAACAAAAGTTGGTAGATAAAGTAGAAAAAGAGAACAAAGGACATTGTAAATAAAAATATGAGGAAATGTTTTGTTCCTTAAACTAAGAAAGATTTAATAACATGCAAAATTTGGAGTTTAAAAAAAGAAGCTGCTAGACTACAATTTTACTAAAAAAAAAAGATATTATTGTTCCTCAAAATACGAGTTAAAAGCTCAAATAAACGTTTTATCTAATCTTTTTCTCCTATTAAAACACTACTCAAATGTGAATACACACAGACACATGTAATGAGTATACAAGACAAAGCTCACAAATGTCGTGTTCACCCTAATTTAATAAAAAGCTAAACTCAACTTTACTTAAATAATTTTGAAAAAAATGACAATTTAGTACATATTTACAAACTTATTTATAAAAAATCTGGTTGTTTTTAACTTAATAACTCATTTACAAAAAAGTACATATTTTATGAACTTATTTACAAATAGCTACATATATAATTAAATTTTAAAAAAAAATTAAAAAACCAAAATTTTAAAAAAAACATTTTTTATACATAAAATATGTGTAATACTGTCTGATCATGTCTAATCATGTTTGATTATGTCTAATCTTTTCCAATCCTATTCAATCTTGTATGTTTAATCCTGTTTAATTATATATAATAATGTCTAATCCTTTTTTTATAATATGTACAAAAATTTTGATTTTTTAAAATATATTTTTTATTTTTTTATTTTTGATTTTATTTTGTATATATTGCTATTTTTTATAACATATATAAATAATTATAAATAAGTAAATATAGCTAATCATAAATAAGTACAAATAAATGAATTTTTATAATTAATTTAATTGATATCACTTATTTGTTACCCAAACAAACATAAAAACATAAAAAATATAAAAACATAGTGGTACTAAAAAAAAGAAAAGAGTAATAAGAAAATGAATAATAAAACAATAATAAATAAACAAGCCCTAGTCTATCTCTCTCCCCCTCCTAATCCCACCACCACCACCACCACCACCACCCTCAAAATGCGGACCCTACTATTTAATAACCTCCGTACAACAATCACACATCCACGTGTCACTTCAACAACCTCTCGTTCTATGTCTTTAATACCTATGGTAATCGAGCACTCGTCTCGTGGAGAACGTGCCTACGATATATTCTCTAGATTGTTAAAGGAACGTATCGTTTGTATTAACGGTCCTATTGGTGACGATACCGCTCATGTCGTCGTTGCTCAGCTTTTGTTTCTCGAGTCCGAGAATCCCTCCAAACCTATTCATATGTATCTTAATTCCCCTGGGGGTGCTGTTACCGCAGGTCCCTACTTAATTGTTACTTTTCTTATTTTGTTAACTATATAAACTTAAATCTGCCTTAATTACCGCAGGTTTCTGATATGTAGGGGTTGAATTCGTATTATTTGTAAACTATAGGACTAAATAGAAAATTTGCCTAAATGTGCCTTAATTACCTTAACTATAGGACTATACAAGTTAAATGTGCCTTAATTACCGCAGGTCTGTACTTAAATGTCGCGTTTCTGATATGTAGGGGTTGAATTCTTAAATTCTATAGACTATAGGACTAAAATGTATTGTTGAGATAATCTAAGCTTAGGTTCTGTAAAATATGGGCTGAATTCTTAAATTTTATAAACTATAGGACTAAATAGACTTAAATCCAAATTGAGCATCTACCTTAATTCGCCTGGTCGTGCTGTTACCGCAGGCCTTTTTTTTTAATGTTTCGGAAAAGTATGGGTTGAATTCGTATTATTTGTAAACTATAGGACTAAATAGAAAATTTGAACTAAGCATGTACCTTAATTCTCCTGGTGGTGCTGATTTGTATGGGTTGGATTCGTGAATTCTGTAAAATACAGGACTGAATAGAAATTCTAAACTAAACATATGGGTTTTGTGTTTATTTGTGTACTGAATTGTAACGTTCTGAAATATATGGGTTGATTCTGTATGCTTTGTAAACTATAGGACTAGATAGAAAGGTTAGATTAACTTACTTCCAATTGGACATGTGCCTTAATTCACCGCAGGTCTGTACTAAAATGTAACGTTTCTGAAATGTATGAGTTGATTTCGTATATTCGATATACTATAGGACTAAATAGAAACTTTAGACTAACTTAGTTCTAATTGAACACGTGCCTTAATTCTCCTGGTGGTGCTATTACCGCAGGTCTATTGTTTTTCTATTTATGTTATGTTTTTTATGTTTTAAGGGTTTTGGACGTGTATATTTGTGACTATAGTGTATTGTTTCTCAAAAATGTGGGTTGAATTTGTAAATTCTATAGACTATAGGACTAAATAGAAACTTTAAACTGAACATGTACTTTCATTCGCCTGATGATGTGTTTTTATCTACTGTTTTTTGCGTTTTTGTTGATATGTTATGATGAGGTAGTCTAGCCTAGGGTTTGGATGTGTATGTTTGTGTTTTTATTTGTGTACTAAAGTGCACTGTTTTGTAAATGAATCTCGTATATCAATATGCCGAAATGAATTTTCTCAAAAATTCTTCATATAGTTAAATTGCTAAACTATGTGACTAAATTTTGCAAAATTTTTATTCTGACAATATAGATACAAGATTTTTGCAAGTCAAAGTTGCACGTAGTTTCGTACTAAAACATACGATTTAAGGACGGAGGGACTATTCTCAAGGCTGTTAAAAGAACAGATTGTTTGTATTAATGGTCCGATAGATGACAGTACTGTACACGTGGTGATTGCTCAGTTCTTGTTCCTTGAGTCTGATAATCGACTAAACCTATGATTATGTATCTTTATTCACCTGGTGGTGCTGTTACCGCAGGGCTGATGATGTGTTTTTATTTACTGTTTTTCTTTATAGATTTATGGTTTATTTGGCTGCAGATTTAACACGAGACCAGCTAGTTTATAAGATCTATTGATACATTTGTAAGCCAGTTCTTTTTTTTAATTATGAAGGTAAATTGTGGAAATGGCCAAATAGTAGAACTACCATGAGCATTTTTTAAAGAAAAACGATGTTCTGTTGAAAAAAAAAACATGTTCTTTCAAGGAATTTTCTTTTTGTTAATATATTATTATGTTCAGTCAGTCCAACTTAGGCTTTGTTTGGCTGCATAAATGAAGCAAAAAAGAGCTAGCTTATCTAATTTCATCGAAAACCTAGTAAGCTTTATAAGCTCTGTTGATACATTTGATTGCAAATTGCGTAAGCTAGTTCTTTTACATGGGATAGCCAAATTGTAAAAATGGCTGAAAAAATTATTACCCGTTCCTTAAACGGCCGAATAGGAGACGACACTGCACATGCGGTTGTTGCACAGGCGTCATTCCTTGGTTCTCATTTTCCTTGTGAACCTATTAACATTTAACTCAATTCACCTGACAGTGCCATTACCACAGGTCTGATGATGTTGTGTCATTTTTTGTTTTCCTTGTTCATTTGCTGTTATGTTCGATGACTCGATCTTAGTTTAGCTTTCGGTTTGTTTGGATGCAGAAGTACATTGCAAAAGCTAGTTTTCATCTATTTTGTAAGCTATATTGATATTTATATATATATATAAAGTAAGCTATATTGATGAATTTCATTGCAAAATATATAAGCTAGCCTTTCAATAAATAGCCAAGATTACGATAACAGTCAAATAGTACAAGGAAATCTTATTTGGCTGCAGAAATAAGGCAAAAAGGCTAGCTTTTTCTTGATTGTGCTTATATGCTCTCTTGATTTACTGCAAATTTTGCAAGCTAGCTTTCTTAAAATATCAGTAGCTAAAATGTTGAAATAGCAAAATAATTCTATTATCCTATCACCATGTACCTTGATTCCCCTGGGGTGTTACCTCAGGTTTTTGAGGGTGTCTTTTCAATTCCTTTTTTTTTTTACATATATTTTATGACTCATGTTTTCTCAGTCCAGCTTAGGCTTTGCTTGGCTGTCGAGTGAAAGCAAAAAAACGATGTTTTCTTGACATCTGAAAAAAGCTTGCTTTTATTGAGTGTGTTTATAAGCTGCGTTTGTACATTTGATTTAAGTTTATACCGTAGGTCTGGTGATCTCTTTTGATTTTCAGTTTTTCCTTTCGTTGATATATTATGACTCATGTTAAGTCGGGCCAGCCGCCAGCTTAGGGTTTCTGTGACTGCAGAATTGAAGCAGAAAAGCTAGTTTTTCTTGATTGTGCTTACATGCTCCGTTGATACATTTGATTGTAAATTATTACCGCAAGTCTGCTATCTTGTCATTTTTTATTTTCTTTTTGTTGATTTACTATGTTTAGTCCCAATCCAGCTTAGGTTTGGCTGCAGAAACGAAGCAAATAAGTTATTTTTTTCGATTGTGCTTATATGATCTATTAATGATACATTTGATTGCAAATTAGGTAGGCATAACTCTATTTATATTATGATAATCCACAATGTGTAAATAGGCAAGTAATATAAGCATTTTCTCAAAAGTAACTTTCTATTGAGAAAACGATTTCGTTAAACATAACTCATAAGAGTTTTTCCTAATTGGTATTCTTATTCAAAAAGTGACTTTTCTACCTTTTTATTAAACTCTGATATTTCTTCTGTAGAAAAAAAATAATTTTACAAGCTACTAAGATCAGAAGGCTAGATAGATAAACTTGGGTTAAAGCTTATTAGTTTTTTTGACCAAAAAGAGCTAATAAGGTAGACTTATAGGAATGCTGTCCCAGTGTAACTTTTTATGAAAAAGGAGAAAGCTGCTCCCTTAGTGAGCTTAAAAAGCTGAATTGTTTTAATATTCTATTTAGAGCTTCTTCAGGGCCTAACACTGGTTGAGGGGTTTAAATTTATTTTGGTTTGATAAGTATAGAGGCATATTACTTTTAATGCTAGATTATATTCTGACTCTGTAACTTAAAATTCTATTTTAGACTAATTGTATCGTTGAAGGAATCTCCAGTAAATTATCCCAAATGCAAAGTAAATAAACTTCTTGGATCTTGGTTGAGTGTCGCTAAGTTTATTTTCCACAAGCAGATTTCAGGTGTATCTGGACCTGAGCCTTTATGCTCAGGTTATGTGCTTTTTTTAAAGTATGAGCTGCAGTTCACTTATGTTGTAAGTCGGTGTAATACTTCTAACATTTACCATTCTGGACAGGCCTTGCGATTTATGATACTATGCAGTATATCCGATCTCCTATCAATACCATATGTATGGGTCAAGCTGCTTCCATGGGTTCTCTCCTGTTAGCTGCTGGTGCGAAGGGTGAGAGACGTTCTCTCCCTAATGCCACAATAATGGTCCATCAGCCTTCAGGCGGTTACAGTGGCCAGGCTAAAGATATGACTATTCACACTAAACAGATTGTTCGGATGTGGGATTCTTTGAATGCCTTGTACTCAAAGCATACAGGGCAGCCTATTGATGTAATTCAAAAGAATATGGACCGAGATTATTTCATGACACCAAAAGAGGCAAAAGAATTCGGGATCATTGATGAGATTATGGATCACAGACCGATGGATCTTGTCGCTGACGCTGTTGGAGATGATGGCAAAGATAAAGCCTCCAAATAGTAGTTGAGGGTAAGATTGCAACTTCTTCCATCTCTTATTTCAATTTTTTGCTTGTTGAAAAATTTCATGTCTTCCCCATTATTTGATATCTTATCTTTACAACTCTGGGATACTTGAAGCTTCTGTCATCAAACTTTCAAACCATTAAAGAATTCGCTATTCTGTGATCTTACTCCCACATTTACCCTCGCTCTTTATGGCCTCTAAGAACTAATTTTTTCTGTATTAATTTGGTCTACTACTCCGTATTTGGTTGTTTGTTGCTGGTTAATAAAGTTACCCCTTTTGTGCATTTTTTGGACTCGGATCTTCTGCAGTCCACACATACGATGTTTGACACCCTAGTTATATTTGGACTGCCTGTTAAAATGTAGCCACCTCGATATGGACTTAAAATGGATCAGAATACATACCATTCTGTGTTTAACACCTCTGATGATCTCTGCATTGCAACTCTTTCGACTTAAAGCCCATGAGATCATGTGATAATTTGAAATGCCTCATTTCTTTCAGGAAAATAAAATTCAAAAATATAGGAATAGTAACATCTTTATGATGGCTTGGGTGTTTTTACATATTTACCTATCCCGACCCATAATTTTTTGTACAAAATATATTGTTCAATTCTTTTTACATGTATACCGAGTTGCTTATCTTTTTATGCTTTGAATATGCACTTACGGTCACCAATTTGATCCTCATATACGTCAACTCAGTAATACTGGTGTGATTTCCTGATTTCCTCTCTGAAGCTTAATCCCCAAACGGTGATTCTCATTCCTTCCTCCACCCCATCAGTGTGGGTATTAAGTACTGCCAGTGAAGGAAATAAAGGGTGCTCTTATGTCTATCACTGGTATTTTTTCCCATTCTCGTGACAATTTGAATACAAAAAAGGGAAATTAAGGGTCGGCGTGGAAAGAGATGCAAAACGATTTTGTATTTATATCTTGATTTTAAGGCAGTTTCATGCGTGCTAACCTGAGTCCTTCTATTGGCGGTGCTTGTTCCACACTGGAAAATGTCTTTGGGATGCTATAACGTAACCTTAATCTTTGGAAAGGAAAAAAAGTACAATATTCAAGTATGCAATTTTACTAACAAGTTTGAGAGGGTACGTATTGTGGTGTGAAGCAGTTTTATGTGTGAGAAGTAGTAAAGATATATCATGGAAATAGTGGTCAGTTATTTTTTTTAATTAAAGAGGGGAGAAACCCTCATGCCTTTTTATTATTTTCTGAAATAAGGAGTCCTTACAAGGAACTAAGTACAAAGTACAAGGGCTAAAGAAGTAAAAAGCTTAAAACAAGGAAATAGTGGTCAGTTATGTAACCAGCTTTGCCATTGGATATCAAATACAATGTTCCCCTGCATTCTATTTTCCCCTTTCAGGTGTAGCTTATAATTTTTTTTATTAGGATCCCGAAAAGACACTAAATGTCCTGTTACGTCTTTAAACACATTCTCCCATTGTAGAGAATCTCTTTCATATGCCAGTTTGACGGGCTTAAAGAAAATACAACTTTTTGAGTTGTGTCAAGAATTTCATTTCAAAAAAGTTTGCATAAGTAAGGCGAGAAGTACAAATCCCTTGCTTCCCAGCTTCCTTAAAGAGGTCAATTCTCTTTGGTGCATGCGGTTCTAGAAATTTATTTCACCATTTAGATTTTGGTCATGGTATGATTCTCCTTTTTAGCGATAACATTTTGTGCTCACTCTGGTAAAGAGTGTATAGATTTTTCAGTTTGAGTTACTAGCTTACAGAAATTAGAGTTTGCCTTGAACTTTGATGAGGTAGTAGTAGTATATTGTGGAAGGTGCCAGGCTAGAAGTAGTTTGCTTTGTCTGTATATAGTGGTAGGCTAGAAGTAGTTTGCTTTATCTTTGAAGTTTTAATTTTATTTGATTGCTACAATTTCTAAGCTAGAATCCTAGTTAAAGGAATGCTACTGGTGTTATTTTAAGGTGTTTATTAAAAATCTTGTGGAGGGAAATGATTACGTCCTACTTCTTTTAGTTCGCGTTGTTATTAGCTTGGGAGATCCATCTTTATACCTTTTTTTTTTTTTTTTTTTAAATATCATGAAAAAACTTGATGTGCAGTTTAAACGATTTAACATTTCCCAGAAGCATGTACAAGTCTACTTTATTTCTTCTTGCTTTTTGTCTCTCTTGTAGATATAGAAATAATCAGGGACAAATAAGAGAACTTTTGACTTCTCTTTAATGCTGTTCTGGGAGTGTTTTAGTAGAAATGGTTTAAGTCAATTTGTATTCCCACCTGCCTTGTTGATTAATAATAATAGAGAGGACCCTCCAAATTTCGTCATGGAGCTTTGTCTACATTACAGCAACTTTTAATTTTTTATTGCCAACTCTTGTGCCTGCGGAATTAATAATTTCTGTAAATACTGCTGCAGGTATTGCAGAGGCTACATGACTGCATCTGCGTCTTGATTGGGTATGTTTTTATTGTATGATGACTAGCAAACGAAATAGGGGCGACGTGCTCCTGAGTTGGGCTGCCATTTGCTAGAGAATAATAGCAATTTTTCCGACATAGATTGCACTAGATAGGAATTATCTACTTTTTCCTCTCCTTTTGTTACTCTTTGAATCATAAATGTTTCTGAATTGTGACGAGTCAGATGAGCTACATGGTCTCTACCTATTGTTTTTATGAATTTTATGTTTATGAGATTGATTTTATCGTTTCATCTGTGTAATGCCCTTAAGATCGAGTGTTTGATATATTACATTGCAGGAATCGCAAACAGAAGTGTTTGAAATCGTACATCTTTTCTTAGTTCTGGTTATTTCAGCGTTTAAGTTCGTAACTTCCGACACGGAACTGAACAAACTAGTAATACGGTATGTACCTGTCTGCAATTTTTTCTTTCCCTCCTATAATTTGAACTCCAGGAACAAAAACTTTTGTGACAAAATGTGATGCAGACAATACGAGTTTAGCAAATAGCTGCATGATTCTTTCTGAAAATAATTTTCAGTTCCGTCTAAATTTTCTGTGTTGATTGCTTGTAGTGTAGCAAATAGAGGGTATATTAGAGAAATCCTAAAGTCCTAACAACAACAAATAATAAGATACTCTATTGCAAAAAAAAAAAAAAAGATGAAAATTGCATATTATACATTTCGTCAATAAACCCAAAAACATGAAAATTGAAAAGAGAAAAAGTGCTTTAGGCACCACCAATACATGAAAAGAATCTGTGACTTCTAGATCTCACCATCTGCTTTTTAGCCTTGGTTGATGGGGAAACTTCGGTAGAGTATTCTCCGGTGGAAGAATTCCTGCGACGGTGGTCCGGCAGGGTGACTACATAATCATAGTTGTTATCGGCATAGAAATCTGAGTAGTCAAAAGTGGATTTTCCGGTGGAGAGGCATTTGTAATTTCGACGCGTGCTGTTTTTCTTGACAGTCTTAAGAACCAGGGGAATCAGCCCTTCCATGCTCCCTTTTTTTCTTCTGTATTTCTCTGTTTTGCAGGAAACAATGGTATTTGAAAATGTATGGAGACTTTTGTAGGGGTTTTGATGAGTTTTGGTCATTGGTGGGTTGGTTGTGTAGTTAGTTCACTTGCACACCTCATCTTTATATATGTTAATTTGGCTTCTTTTTTCTTTGAAAATACGTTAAGTTGACTTGGTTAGGTTAAAATGTGGACGTATCCCAAATTAGCCTCCCCTACCTAATGCATTCTGTAAATCAGGTTGCAAATTTTAGTTACTTCAATTAGTTTTTGCTAAAAAAAAACTAATTGCATTTGATTAAGCATAATGAAAATAAAGTTTTGTGTTTTTGAATTCAGAAAAACGAAGAACTTTAAATTCGAACGAGTGTGTCATTTCTTCTTTAATCTAAAATTCGTGTCCCATTCATCAAAAAAATACAACCAAACGACCAAAGAAACTCATATAATACATATCCAGCAAAAAAAGAAAATCTGCTTAAATAAAAAGAACAACCAAGACTCTTAAGTTTCTCTAAATAAATCTAGAAATTTTTACATAATAGAAACTGTTTCGTAAACGTTTCTGCTATAACTACAAAAAGCATCCAGTCACTTCTTCTCTCTCCAAATTGCAAGCACTTCATCGGTTCGGAACCGTTGTGGGTATTTATGTATATCTATACTATTATAATAAGTCAATCCAAGATTTTTTGAGACTGCCAAATTTTACCACTTTTTTTCAAAAATACCCTTACACTCTTTTATTAATTACCACAATACTATATTCTTATGAAAAATAGAGAAAAAGTAATAACTAATAACATTTTTTATCCCTATTTAAGCTCTCAAAATTCTTTTTAGTCTTCTCATCTTATACTCTTATCTTTTTTTTATTCTCTAAATATTTGTATCATAACTACACTTATTTTCTAAATTTTATCGCATTACGCGTCTCACACGCAAAGCGTAGGACAGGATTACTAGCATATATATACATAAAGACCGTATCTTTATGATCACCGTCATTAATACTTCATAGTTCATACAAAGTATGAACAAATATACTACTATATAGTTGCATTTTTTTTATTATACGTTTCATATCAGACATGTGATTTAATATACTAATTGACCGTAATATATATACATTTCAACATCCACGATACGATGGTTCGTCGGCGATTAATCATTCCAAATAAAAATATTGTACATTTGAGTCATTTGACTATGTCAATCAAGTTAGATAATTTCTTAAGAAATCACTTTGCGTAATGTTGAAGAACTTCACCTCCATCAAGTACTATACAAATTGGATACTCATTATTCTATAGTTAAACCTTTTGTAGAAAGTATATTATGGTTTTGTTAAAAAAAGATTTGCTTTAAGTAAAATGAAAAAGAGTGGAAAAAAGGGATTTGAAGAAAATATACCTTTCTTCCATTTATTCTAATTTTTATTTCAACATCCAAAATGATTACTTATTTAGTAAAACCTTTTGAAGAAAGTAAATCATAAATGGTTCTGATAGAAAAGATTTGCCCTAAAGAAAATATTAAAGGTGGAAAAAAGGTTTTGAAGAAAAGATACATTTTTTCAAGTTTATTCTAATTTTTAATTTCAACATCCAACCTAATGTACAGTTTTTATACAGATTGGAAAATGATTATTGTATAGTTAAATCTTCTGTAGAAAGTACTATCATAATTATATAACGTGGAGATTACATCAACGTCAACTTGTACATTTTTTTTACAAAAACGTTTCAAATTAAAATTTAATTAATGCAAATCTCCATGGTTTCACAACGGGAACACAAATATGCGTATTGTTTTTTTTTTCGAGATGAATAATGACATGCTTTGAATTTTTAAATTTTACCGTAATTTTCAAAACATATCATTATACATCTCGGGAAAAAAAAGGCGAGACGCGTATTTGTGTTCCCGTCGTGAAACTGTGGAGATTTGCATTAATCAAATTTTGATTTAAACCATTTTAAAAAAAAATATATATAAATTAATCTCTAAATTGATGTTCATATAACATTTCCTTCGATACCGGGAGACCCAACATTATTCCTAGAATATAATAATGCTAGTAACAAGCTTTGGTTAAAGTGTTTGGTCTCTGTCAATAAATGGTTTTGTTAGAAAATATTTGCTTTAAATAAAAAAATAAATGAAAAGGGTGGTTAAAAAAGGTTTTGAAGAAAAGATACCTTTTTTTTTTTTAAGTTTATTCAATTATTCTAATATTTTAATTTCAACATCCAACCAAATCTACAGTTTCTAAACAAATTGGAAAATGATTATTGTATAGTTAAATCTTTTGTAGAAAGTACTATTAATAAATAAATGGTTTTGTTAGAAAAGATTTGCTTTAAATATAAAAAAAAAAATGAAAAAGGATGGTTAAAAAAGGGAATTGAAGAAAAGATACATTTTTTTGAAGTTTATTCAATTATTCTAATATTTTTTAATTTCAACATCCAACCAAATCTACAGTTTTCTATACAGTTAAACCTTTTGTAGAAAGTATATTATTGTTTTGTTAGAAAAGATTTGCTTTAAATAAATAAAAAAATGAAAAAGGGTGGTTAAAAAAGGTTGTAAAGAAAAGATACATTTTTTTTCCAAGTTTATTCAATTATTATAATAATACTTTAATTTCAAACATCCAAAACCAAAATCACCAGTTTCCTCAGTCCACACGCACACACACAGACAAAAACACACTCTCTCTCACACACACAACACTTTTACTTGTAGTATCATTATTATTATTCTTAAAATTAAAACCAGTTTCAGATTTTATTTAAATAATACATACATACATACATAGATATAGAGATAGATATATATATATATAGAGAGAGAGAGAGGATGATGACTACAGCCTCTGTGAGGCTTTCTCTTCCTTCTCCATTATTATTATCTCATAATTATTTAAAGGGTATTAATAGATCCTTTCTTACCTTTCCAACTTCCAATCTTTTTTTCAAATCAAAGGTAACCCTTTTTTCTTTATCCTTTTTTTTTTTTTTTTTGTTTTCTTTCATATATCTACCTACTTGTGTTAAATTGGCAAAATAGTATTTATATGTTGACATCTTTTCTTGTGAGTTTTGTTTTTTTTAGCTGTTTTGGGTTTGCTTAGCTTTTAGCTGCTGATTTATGAGTAATCCAGACTACGTTTCATTAAGTAACTTAAAAGTTTTATTCAATCTCACACGGCTTAGGTGGGAATTAGGCGGAGCTTAGGAGCCTAGTGGATTAAGCGGAATTTAGTGATTAGGAGGTGATTAAGTGGAATTAGGTGATATTAGGTGCTAGGCGGCCTATTTCCTCCTAGAACTCGCGTTGCGCCTTTTAGAAGATTATAAGTAGATTCTTTAATAGCTTGCCAAGTTCCAATCTTTCTTAGAAATCAAAAGGTAGTTTTCTTTTTTTTAATATCTACTTGTATCAAAATCTACTTGTATCAAAATCTACTTGTATTAAATTGGCAAAATGGTATTTACATGATGACATCTTTTCTTTTGAGTTATTCTGTTTGATTTTTTAGCTGTTTTGGGTTTTGCCTGTATGTAGTTTTTAGCTGCTGATTTATGAGTAATCTAGACTGCATTTCATTAGGTAGCTTAAAAATTTAATTTAATCTCACAATTACTTAAGAGGGTGTAAAGTGGTCTAAAAGGCAAGCCTAGGCGGTAGGTGGAGCCTAGGCGCCTAGTGGATCAGGCTGGATTAATCAATTAGGCGCTAGGCGACCAATTTCCTCGTAGAACTCGTGTTGCGCCTTTTAGAACATTATAAGTTGATCCTTCAATAGCTTGCCAAGTTCCGATCTTTCTTAAAAATCAAAAGTTACCCTTTTTCCTTTTCCTTTTTCTGTTTTTTCGTGTATACCTACTTGTTTCAAATTGTCAAAATGGTAATTACATGTTGACATCATTTCTTGTGAGTTAATCTGTTTTCTTATTTAGCTGTTTTGGGTTTGCTTGGATGTGGCTTTTTAACCTCTGATTTATGAGTAATCTAGACTGCATTTCATTAAGTATCTTAAAAGTTTAATTTAATCTCACACTTACTTAAAGGGTGTAAAGTGTTCTAAATGGCGAGTCTAGGCGGAAATGTGGGGGAGCCTAGGTGGAAGGCGGAGCCTAGGTGCCTAGTTGATTAGGCGGGATTATTCAATTAGGAGGTGACTAAGCAGATTTAGACGCTAGGCGACCTATCGCCTCCTAAAACACGCCTTGCGCCTTTTAGAACATTATAAGTAGATCTTTCAATAGCTTGCCAAGTTCCAAGGTTTCTTTGAAATCAAATGTAGCCCTATTGTTTTTAATATCTACTTACTAGTATTAAATTGGCAAAATGGTATTTACCTGTTGACACCTTTTCTTATGAGTTGTTGTGTTTTCTCTTTTAGCTGCTTTGGGTTTGCTTAGATGAAGCTTTTAACCTCTGATTTATAAGAAATATAGACTGCATTTGATTAATTAGCTTAAAAGTTTAATTTAATCTCACTCTTAGTTAAAAGGTGTAGTAGATCCTTCGATAGCCTGCCAAGTTGCAATATTTCTTTGAACCTATAGAGATTTAATATCTCTGCTTATTTGATTTGGCAGGTTGTAGGTAGATATCCATTTGACAAAATGGATAGACTGCCAAATCAAGCAAGTAAACTCAAACAAACTCAAAATTTGTTGTTTGTTCTGTGGAGACATTTATTTTTTCATTACATATTCACTCTGAGTATCCTTGTATCTAAGTCTAAAAGTCTGTGTCCTTAGAAAATTATTGACTTTTGAGTTTAGGTGGCAAGATTTGTTGGAGGTAGATCATTTCTCATTTTTCTTTGTTTTAATTAGAATTTGATAGTATAATCTTGGCTGTATCTCCATAGGGTTTCCGTTGGAATCCAGTATACGTGTTTAGCAAAACACAGTGTTTTTTACCGGTTGAATAAAACATTTCAACTTGTTCATTACTGATTCGAAAGTTTGTATGTAAATTCAAACGATTTCTAAGAAAACACTTGTCATACGTCATAGACTAACTTGAAGTCTTGAGAAACCTTTGCTACAATGGTAAGCAACACTACTTTTAGACACTCACGGGATGTGTATATTTCGTAAGAGTCTTCATAAACTTAAGTTAAGGCTTGTCATTTATAACTTAAGGGGGTCTAGGCATAGGAAACTCTGAGGTTTTAAATACAACAGCATAAGCTCATACACGGTTTCAAGCTTAAAAAGTTTGTTACTCCTCTCTTGTTCGGCGGGCCTCAAGTAGAAGGTATGTGCTAATGGCTGTGGGTTACAGTGAGCAATTGAGAACCCTTAGGTTTATAGAATTAGGGAAGGCACTTCAGAATGTTAATTTAGACTACAGAGACAATATTTGTCTGAGAAAATTATCAAAACAAATAGTTCACTGTGTACGAGAACAAACAAGATATTTACGGGTAGTATCGCCCCGAGACATTTCAATACTTTATTAGATGTCCAATCACAAATTTGATTTACTGATTATGAAATTAAGGCAAGGAGTAATTAATTTCTTCACTAGTTATTCAAGACCCATAGCAGAAAGCTACCAAGAAATCGTTATAATTGGATGTTTTGGTATTCACTAGTTACTAATTTCTCCTTATCCTTATCCAGTTATAACTTCTATATTTTTTTTGTTTTCTCTGTTGGTTCTCGCTGATCATTAACTGCCAGGGGCATCTGCTATTTATTTTTTGTCGTGTAGTGGCTTTATAGATGTACAACTAGAAATGAGAATACCGAAAGTGAGGGTGGTACCATCGGAATGAGGGTGGATATGTACGGTTCAGATGAAGAAGTCACCACTCAGATTCCTACACAGGCTCAAACTTTGGTAAAAGGATCAGGAGATGTTTTGGTATCAGAATATCAACCTTCACCAGATGTGGATTATCTACAGGTAGTGTTATCTTCGCAAGTGCTTTGGAACTTTTAGTCTTGTTTTCTTGCAAAAGTTTGTGGTGGCAACAGTTAAGTACAGCATTACATAGATGGATTGGAGGGCCTTCTGCTGTGACAATCTAACTTTTCGCCTTTTCTTCCCTAATCCCCTCTATGTTCTCAAAACTGTACAGATTTTCAGGGAGAAATTTCACATGCTTTTGGTGCTTGGTTTGTATAGCACTTGAGAATTTTTTGTAAAAGCCCCTTAGTTTTGAATTTACAAATTGTTTCATAGACGCCCTACATTTGTGTTAATTGTTATGCAAAACAGAATATCATGAGAACCATGGTTGCCCTTAAAGCTCCATTTTCAGTAGACGAAATGAGAATAAGAATATACACTTGAATTGTTCAAATGTAATCAAACAATCGGCTGGCTACATTTTGCAAGCAACGTAAATATAATTGTAGATAGAATTAATTATGAAGTTTCTATCTTCTATTTATTCTCAGGAGTTGCTTGCAATCCAGCAACAAGGCCCTAGAAATATTGGGTTTTTCGGCACACGAAATATGGGATTCATGCATCAAGAACTTATTGAGATTCTTAGTTATGCAATGGTCATCACGGTACTTGCTTTTAACAACTTCTTTTCTGTTTAAGGAGACAGACTGATTTTTGGCCTTGTTCATTTGCTTTTCTTTGTCTGTTCCTCTTTTTGCCAGCAAGGTCTTTCAGTTAGTCTGGAATCATCTTAAGTAATAAAATTAACCAAGTTGACATTGATTAGAACTGCTCCCATGAAAGTTATTTGAAGCCTTTCTTCACTTGTTTTTGGTATAACGTTCAGAAATTTTAATAAACAAAAGCATCAAGAGTCCAAGACTGTAGTCCTGCTGCATCTCACCTTGCGACATATTGTGTGCCCTATATTCTTTGTTTTTTAAGTCTCCTCACTTTTCTCCTTCTTTTTATGTTGGGTAACAGAAAAATCATATTTTTACTTCGGGTGCATCCGGGACTAATGCAGCTGTTATAAGAGGTGCTCTGAGAGCAGAGAAACCAGAGTTTCTTACAGTGATATTGCCTCAAAGTCTGGAAAAGCAACCTCCTGAGAGCCAGGAATTACTTGCCAAAGTAAGATTTTTGTGCTTACATTACATAGTGATATGTTTCTTATCCTGTGTGTTGGAACGATCATTTTGGTTCTATAAATTCTATTACCGGATTTACAAAAGTAAATGATTTTGACCACGATTTCGTTTGCCAGTAATATATTATATGTTTTCCAAAAAGTTCTATTTTGGATATTTTCACTTACAGAGATGAGAATTTCAATTGAAAGGACAAAAGTCACCTTTTTATAACTTCTCTAAATTAAAATCGATTCAGTCGACAAACATTAGTAAACTCATTCCGGACCTCAATCTTTATTGGTGTGGTGGTTGGAAAGCATTAGTAACTAGTCTTTCCTCATTCATTGTGAAGGTTTTCCATTACTTTTGAATTAAATAAACTATAATCTCCTTGTCCGTGAAAAGAGTGTCTAGCATATTCATGCACCACTAGTAATATACTTATATACTTATATGTTTAAATTTCTTTTTCTAAAATTTTTAATGGTCGCAGGTTAAGAACGTAATAGAGAAGCCTCATAATGATCATCTGCCTTTACTAGAAGCGAGCAGGTTTGTAAGCTTAGCTGTCAAGCTCTATTTAGCTATCTCTCTGCTCATTTGTTTGAAAAAAAGCTCTATCTATAAATTGATGATTCTGTATTTTTTTAAGGGCTGTTATGGATCTTAAGGTGTTACTTTTGACTGCGTGATTGTGATACAAGTTTGTTAGAATTTGTCACAATTTGAAAAAAAAAAAACAAATGAAAAAAAGAAATTCTGCTCATTTGTTTGAACAAAGCTCATCTATAAACTAATGATTCTGCATTTTTTAAGGGCTGTTATGGACCTTAAGGTGTTACTTTTGACTGCGTGATTGTGATACAAGTTTGTTAGAATTTGTCACAATCTGGAAAAAAAAACAAATGAAAAAAAGAAAGAAAAAAAAGCAGTCGCTGCAGTCCATCAAATGTGTTTACCTGAAGCAATTCAAACTATATATTATTATGAAATTGCAGGCTCTGTAATATGGACATCATCTCTCATGTTCAGCAAGTAATTTGCTTTGCCTTCCATGATAGCCGATTGCTTATGGAGACATGCCAAGAAGCTAAAAATCTTCGCAAGATAGTAACACTCTTTTATCTAGACTAGTAACGAAATGCCAATATCATTATTGTACGTGGAAAAAGGTAGAAACATTATTTTGTTTGTAAATTTGGTGGAGCATACATATACTGTCATTATTTATTCAAAATTTGAATGCTAATGAAGGAATTAATCTCATGAGGAGATGTTTTGGCTTGATCATATTCTTAGCAAATGAGAACTAGTATCGATATCATTGCAGTATAATCCTTCAACATAGTTTAGTCGCTATTTTTTTCAGATAATGTGGTTGTTACAACGCATGTCTGATTATTTATCTAGGAAAGTCTTCTATTTTTGGGATCAATTAAGCAATTTGAGTGTTAAAAGTTGTTTGAGTGAAGCTCTCTTTCAACTTAAGTTTAGTAGGTCTATAAATAGTCTGGTATCTGGTGCTTCCCCAGTATAATCCTTCAACATGGTTTAGTCGCTATTTTCTTCAGATAATGTGGTTGTTACAACGCATGTTTGATTATTTATCTAGGAAAGTCTTCTATTTTTGGGATCAATTAAGCAATTTGAGTGTTAAAAGTTGTTTGAGTGAAGCTCTCTTTCAACTTAAGTTTAGTACGTCTATAAATAGTCTGGTATCTGGTGCTTCCCCAGTATAATCCTTCAACATGGTTTAGTCGCTATTTTCTTCAGATAACGTGGTTGTTACAACGCATGTTTGATTATTTATCTAGGAAAGTCTTCTATTTTTGGGATCAATTAAGCAATTTGAGTGTTAAAAGTTGTTTGAGTGAAGCTCTCTTTCAACTTAAGTTTAGTACGTCTATAAATAGTCTGGTATCTGGTGCTTCCCCAGTATAATCCTTCAACATGGTTTAGTCGCTATTTTCTTCAGATAACGTGGTTGTTACAACGCATGTCTGATTATTTATCTAGGAAAGTCTTCTATTTTTGGGATCAATTAAGCAATTTGAGTGTTAAAAGTTGTTTGAGTGAAGCTCTCTTTCAACTTAAGTTTAGTACGTCTATAAATAGTATGGTATCTGGTGCTTCCCCAGTATAATCCTTCAACATGGTTTAGTCGCTATTTTCTTCAGATAACGTGGTTGTTACAACGCATGTCTGATTATTTATCTAGGAAAGTCTTCTATTTTTGGGATCAATTAAGCAATTTGAGTGTTAAAAGTTGTTTGAGTGAAGCTCTCTTTCAACTTAAGTTTAGTACGTCTATAAATAGTCTGGTATCTGGTGCTTCCCCAGTATAATCCTTCAACATGGTTTAGTCGCTATTTTCTTCAGATAATGTGGTTGTTACAACGCATGTTTGATTATTTATCTAGGAAAGTCTTCTATTTTTGGGATCAATTAAGCAATTTGAGTGTTAAAAGTTGTTTGAGTGAAGCTCTCTTTCAACTTAAGTTTAGTACGTCTATAAATAGTCTGATATCTGTGCAGAAGTGAACTTGATTTAGAATAATAAAGACTGACGAGAGATGCAACTTCCAAGAATCGAGGTAGAAGTGAAAGGGAAGAATACATATCCTTGGATTCTTGTTTTAATTGCTCATTTGTTGAGATACGCCTAAGCTAATCCAAAGTACAGTTAAATTTTTGCAACGGTTCGATACAGTATTCATATACGGTTGGAAATTGGAATATATAGTAAGAAACTATGAAAGGATAATAACTTGGCACCCGAAACGAGTAAAGAAGTCCAATATGTTATTTAAATAGCACCCAAGTTGGGGGCTCGGAAGTTTACTACTTGCAAGGCCAGGCTACAAGCCGAATGGGCCTGATTCCACCTCAGACTCGAGCAAAATAATGTCTAATTACCGTTGTGGATGAAAATATGAACTAATAAGTGTAAGCTACAAGCAGCTTGAAGGTTCGATCAATCCAGAAGCAGTTCCTCCAGCATTAATACATGAAGCTTCGGCTTTTTGTTTTTTATAGCTCAGATTCACATCTTGCAATCTAATCCCTGAACACGGATACTTTTTACTGCAATCGAAGTTTACGGCAAGTTGTGTTGCTGAAGTTCCGTGGATATCATTATATGTAACATCATTAATCCTTACACCCGAAGCCTGAAAACAGAATTCATATCCATACAATTAATTCAAAACACAAGTGAAAGAAAGAAAATAACTATAGATTTGGGGAAAATAGTTGCTTGGTAATGTTACCTGATTAGGGCAACCTTTGTTGTCGGGGCAGTAATTTTGGTCGATGATGACGGGATTTTCGACATTAACCATAGTTATGTGTTGGTAGAGAACATGATTTACAAAACTTTTACTAGGTTGACCCCATGTTTTTATCCTCACACCATTCTGTGTACCCGTAAACTGAACTGTCTTAACAGTCACATTTTTTACTCCAGACTCGTTAATGTCCTTGCCCAAACTCCCAATACTGTATAGTCATTGATAAAAAAAAAAGTAGTCAAAACAAAAGCATATTAGGTTAAAAGACACTGAGATTGGGTCAACGTTCAGTTTCAATACAGAATCTATATTATTTAAATGAACTACTTAGAATGGTATTAGAAAGTTGGCTCAAAAGTTGACATTTTTTAATTGTAGACTAATCCTATTTATTATTGAGTTCTGATCACTATTTTAAAAGGATCGCTTCAAAGCGAAGAACTCGATTCATAGCTCGATAAAAGCTAGACTTAAATCTTTAAAAACGCAAAAAAGGCTTGTTTTTCCACTCATTTACTTTTTTTTATCTTGGGTTAGTAACGTGTTTTACAACTTGCAACCAAAAGGTTCCGATAACCTCAAACATAATAAAGTAGTTCCGAACCAAAAAAATCATAAAATAATCTTAGCTTACCTTATACCGTGGCCGGGTCCACATGCAATGTTTTCGATCCATAAATTACTACTGCCAGGGCCTATTGAAATGCAGTCATCTCCAGTGCCAATTTTTGAGTTGAGGATAGACACACCCGTGGAGGAAGAAACATGAATCCCATCGGTGTTTGGACTATTTCCCGGGGCTGAGACCTTCAATGCTTGAAGCTTTACATTATTACAACCATATATGACAATATGGAACATTTGGCTGTTCAGCGTCGACAAACCGTTGACCAATATGTTCTTTGAATTGCTAAATTGCAGCGTCTGCGGTCATTCAAAATAAAGTTCAATCCTTTTCGGGGGGAAAATGCAGCACGGTATTTGTAATTTAATCAATGTTTTAAAACGATAAAGTGTAAGTAAAACATTCGTGCAACAATTTTACTAAAAGAAGTTATAGGCATACCCCGCATACCGCCTACTGCACAGCGTTTTTAAGCTTTTAGAATTTTATCTTTTTTAAGCTTCGAAGCGAGCTTTCTAACATAAATTCTAATAGGTGCATGAAGGTATAACAATTAACAAGGTGGTTTAGTTTCTTTGATTGAGCACAAGTAATCAAAAAATGATATTCAACTGGCTAGGAAAACCAGAAAGTTGACATTTGACACTTTTTCAAAAAAAGTATTAAAGGAATTTTAGTAGGGATTAATATAGGGTTCGACTAACATGTGACATGGGCACATGTTAATATCCAGTCAAGTTTCTAAAAATAATGTATAAGAAAATTTATAATGCAAGTAATACCGTTTCAAAATGTTTTAACCACCAATTTGTTTACCCTTTTCTAACATTATTAAATTTTAACATAGCAGTTATCCAATATTAGATAATAATTTGCACATGTGATAACATGTATCATTGCCTCATTGTGCAGTATCATTTCCCTTAAAATAAAAATAAAAATAAACCCTATGTTGCAGTCATTTGTGGCTTTGTCTTGCCTTGTCTATTTATTTATGGGGGTATTGAATGCAATGTTACATTTATATGAAAAGCTCACGTGTAAGTGGAATTAGCATTCATGGATATGGTACTGCATTAATACCATTTATATTTTACAGTTAATTTGTCATTTTAATAAAAGTCTCTCACATGGGAGTTGAGACCCTCTTGTTAATTTCTCGAGTTATTTTAAACGTATAATTGGTGGTTTCACGAAAATAGAATCTAATGATACAAAGCACCATAATTAATATAAAAAAAATTACATTTTCATAAACTTGAAATCCCAACAGCTAGACTCTCCAATTTTGATAAGATTGATGAAAATGTATATAAAAAAAGAAGAAGTGTATTTCAATTAAAATCTATAAAAATTAGTTTTTCAAACCCTATATATACAATAATAAAGAAAATTCATCTCTTGATAGCAGAAAAGGTATGTAGTCCCCGTACTTTAAAAGTTCATGACAAAAGTTTATTTCTTTTCCTATGCTTTATAGTTAAATTTTTATAATATATATACTACTTGACAATATCCCTTTATAAGCTTGACTCGTTATTTTGTCGCCATTGTTCGTCAATCTGAAACAACAGAACTAAATAAAAAGATTTTAAATCACTAAACATTTTGGAAAATAGGCTAGAATTTATAGTAGTAAAAACAAACAATATAAGAAGGATTTTTTTTAAAAATAAATAAAGAGAAAAATGAAAAGATTTGATAGCTAGTCAGTTTGTTTTAGAAGTCCTAAACAGTCAAAAGGTCTTTGTAACCGTTTTCCTTTTGGTGTCTTTCATAAAATGGCAAATTATTATTTTGATCTTTGAGGAAAACGGAAAAACATATTCTCACTAATTCCCATAAAGTTTTAAAGTTCTCAAATAATCCAAAAATGAAAAGCTAAACCCAAAACAAACAAAGGGTGGTCATGAAATCCTTGCTTCCCTTTTTTCTTATATATAATTATAATAATATAAATAAATGTAAATAAAACGTACCGTAGCTCCAGTAGGACAGCCCTTGCCGGAGGCCTTACAGGTCCACAAACCGGTCCCCTGAGCATCGAGTGTACCACCAAGTACCTTAACACCACTCACGTGTTGAAACACGATCCAATTCTGCCCTTTACCCAACACTCTATAGTCCGACGGTGCCACAAGTGTACCATCTATACGTATCGTTATGTCACTACTCTTACATTGCTCCCCTCTAAACATAACCGGTTTATTGACCATATACCTCCCTTTCGGCACGTAAATAGTTGCTGCATTTTGGGACCCACATGCCTGGTCCCATGCGGATAGCAACGCCTTTGAAGAGTCCGTGTGACCGTCGCCTTTTGCACCGAAACTAACTACATTGTAACTAGTTGTGTGTTTATTATAAGCTTGGGTTTGATAGGAGAAAATTATTAGTAACATAAATGTTGAGAAAACAAGGTAACTAACATAACTGTTATGTTGCTCCATATTATTTTTGAATAGGTAGGTAGAACGTGTTGGTGGTATATTTATAGGGAGTTGGTTAAAATGAGGAGAAGTTAGAAGAGTATGGTATGGTGGGGGGGGTTATTTATAGACTAAAAATTCGGTGTCACACACGTTTAATTGGACTTTCATATTTGATGTAACTTGGAATATGGTATAACTACCTAGTATACGAAATCAACGTAAATGATAGCGATAGATACAAATTTCACATTTGTAGGGATCTTTTAATTTATATGGTGTATGATCTTATCCAAAAAAAATCCTTAACTATATATTTATTATTAATATTTTTGTCAAAGTTTATGCAAGTTATTCACAAACAGATTACAAAAAAAATAAAAAATAAATCACAAACAATAGATCTTACAGTATTCACTATTCAACATGAAAGTTTTTTCCACCTTAAATAAACTTAATTAGTCTTTCCTAATACAGTTAAGCATAAGAAGTATACTTGTTGTGTCTCAGTTGTTTACAAACAAATAAAAACCTTTTTTTTTCCCAATTCGTTAACATTTCAATTCATCGAACCATATTTTATCGCTGCATCCCCGATGCACCCAACCCGGACGCCACCCTCCCCCACCTCCGTTTGCACACCCTCGCCGTAAAGACAAGAAAAATATAAATATAACACGTTTCACTGGTTTGCAAGTTTATTACTGTATTAAATAATTGTACGATCAGCTAGCATGCATGGGCAAGTTGATTACGTTGAGCTTTTTTTCTTTTCTATCTAAACTATAGATACTTGATGGTTTTGTATATGATCTTTGGTTTGGATCTTGATATGTGGAAGTGGAACTTGTTAACGTATCATTCTATTATAATAAATCAATACAAGTCAAATGAGACGATTAAATTTAGTCATTTTTTTTTTAAAAAAATACTCATATATTTTTTATTAATTACAATAATGTCATACTTATATAAAAAAATATAAAAAATAATAACTAATAACACTATTTATCACTATTTAACAAACAAATATTCTTTTAAGTCTTATCATTTTATATTTTTTTTTGTATTATCCACATACTTGTATTATAACTATATTTATTTTCTATATTTTAATTGAATTGCGCGTCACACACGCAACGTATAAGACGCGATTACTAATACCATTAGATTTATTATATACAAAAATTTTTAGTCTTTTCTCGTAGTTGTATACTTGTATATATACTTTCTTATACATTTGTTAACCCTATATTGATTTATCATTATGTTATATGTACATATCTTTCTAGCTCGCTACATTTTGGTGATTCTAATATCTTGAATTCTTAGATACTACAGAACTAAATCGAAAATACAAAAACTTATTAAAATTAAAAGTACGGTCAATAAACATAATTTTTTCCAAAGTGTTTTTCTAGAATTCATTTTTAGAGCAGTACTTTTACATATTGCACTTTTTAAGAAGCACTTTGTTCCCAAAAGGGCCCTTAGAGTTTGCAAACCTGAATCAAGATCATATAAGTTCAATCCACAACCAAAATAAACCAACTAAACATATCGAACCGGATTAACGGGGTACTGGATTTTTCCTACCGCGGGTGGTGGTATGGGCTTAATTCCGATGCAAATTGTCTCATTTTTTTTTCCTACTCAAACTAAAATCGGTCAACAAATCATGTTAAGCCATGTGCACACAGTATTAATTAAGTAAACAGATATAACGACATTTAACTGAATGATGAAAACTCTTCATAAGTACGCAACACAACAAATTAATAAAAAAGAATATTGTACAATCACAGGGCTCCATGTTTTCTGATTCCAATTCTATATGATATCAGCATTTACTTGGAAAACTATGATTTTAGGTTGTAAGTATTGTCTAATATCTACAATCATAGGCGTTATCCAAAATCATACTCATTTTGCTTAAATTTAGAGCACTTATATCACCTTCCTTAACATTTTCTTTAAATTTACATTACAAACACATATTCTTTTTTCATTACAACCATCAGTTTTAAATTCATTCATTTTCCTTATATTTAGTTTTTATTACAATCGATTATTTTAAATTGTATTTTAAATATATTTTTGCACTACACATAATACCCCGATAAAGACCAAAAGAGAATAATATATTACATAAAAATATACTATAAGGTCTCAACCAACTTAATTATTTTTAAGGAGAGAAAGAATGTTCTTTATTTATAAAGAAAAACAAAAGGAAGCTGATGTGACCTAATTTCATATTAGTTCTCCATAAATAAAAGGGAAAAAAAGTAATTCTTGCACATGCTATAACTGGATAGATAGATAGATACTTATTTGATTTGCATGTAATGTAGTAGCCCCTAAAAATCATTCTCTTTATCGTTATATGTTATATGATATAATTAATTGTATCATGTATGTCATGAAGAATTTACGTGCACTCTTGTTTAGTTAGTAGGCAAATAGTTAATACTTAATTTCGTCATTTGTTGGACTATTTGAACTGTTGTACTATTAACACACAAGTTATGAGATAGAGAGTCGAGACTCTAATTTTTTATTATCTTGAATTTTATGGAGTTTAGAATCCTTGTTTAGTTGTTAATTATGCTATGCTTTCCATCATCTTTCTCTGTTTTCTCACCACATATTTTTCTATTTTTGCATCTCTTTTTGATAAAATTTAGCGTATTCATCAAGAATAATGGGTTATAACTTATATTGATATTCATGCCTAACTCTTTGTTACAAGTAGTGTTTTAGATTTGTGTAACTTGTACACTTGAAAATCTGGAATTCTGTAAATGTGTTCCCTTTCCTTTTCTATATTGGCATAAATGACTTGTTTAATTAACAAGGTCTTTTTCGTTATCATTTTATTGTAACTGATGGATTATAACTCATAGAAAACTATACAGTTAAAGGTCAAAGAATGTGAAGAAGGGCCTAATTCCTCATTTTTGGGTAGTTAGCCTACCACTTTCTCGTTTCACTATAATCATTTCCGCCTAATTTATGGGGAATTTGTTTTCCTTGCTTTTACCCAAGATTAAGATAACATTTTCCTGAAATTTTAAGTCTTGTTCTTCATTTTCTGGCAAAGGAAAAAAAAATCCTTCTGACGGAGAAAATATTGTCGTAATCCATTATATACAATAGTAGGTTAAATTACAATTGTTACATAAAAAGCTTGTCTAATCCATATATAGTGAGAAAATGTCTATTCCTTTAAAATGGCATTTGAACATCACTAAAAAAATAATGATACTAATGTGAACTATCCTTTAATTTAATAACCCAAGAAGAATCATATCCATGTGACTAATCATGCTTAGGGGAGACTTAATGGCAACTTCTTTTTATGCAATCAAAAAAAATGAGATTTATCCATGTTTAAAGAAAATGAGCTCAATTAAAGGTGGAAGTTCATTGGATATAGTAGCCGCAACATAAGGCTAATCATTTTTGTTAGTCAATATTTGGTGTTCCCAAAGATTTCAGTTGGGCAGTTTGAAGGAAATTAAGGAGCTAATCTTGCAATTCCAAAGATTGTGCTCCTTATTTTGTGCATAAGCTAACATGCAAAAATATTAATAGTAATTATAATGGAAACCAAGTTACTGTTACTGCCCTAGTGTGGTCAATTGTGTGAATAAAGAATTGAGGTAATCCAAAACCGATGATAGGAGCTGAAATTCTTAATTCTGGCCAAAATGCACTGCAACAAGTGGATGTTTTTTTACATAGTAATGTGCATATTTACAGTTGAATCTTTAGTGGAAAATTTGACAAATAATTCCAAACTCATTTTCCCTCTCAAAAATCACGCTTCCCATTTCCCGCTTACTTATATCACATCTTAAATTTGATTTTTTTAGATTTTTTCACTCTCCTTCTGTTTCCCGCTTTCGTTTCCCGTCCTACCAACTATTGCTGCACATAGTGCACTAGTGTGATCTACTCCATCAGACTGCCATGGGTAGACCCAATATGCGGCCAGGAGTGCCCTCCTCCTAAAGTGTTAAAAATGGCGTCCTTTACAGACATTTTTTGATAGATTTGGGATGGAATTTAATTGCATCCAATAGTTCTTCATAGTTAAATTCAACCGACTCAAACTTGGTGTGAATCAGAAGAGTTGAACAAGGAGGAAGCTTTCTCAAGGACCTAACTAAACTATGCACAAAGAAAAGTGTGAATGATCTGATCTTTTCTTAGAAGAAATAAAGAACATCAACACGTATCTCATGTATGCATCATATGTCTGAGGATTTTATTAGCCTGGGAATAACTTCGGTTAACATGATATAATCCAGTGAACCATCTCAAGGACATGATGCAGAAGAACTTGATAAATAAAGATACCGCATTTTAAAGCCAAACACTTTCAGAAAGCAACAAAACCATGGCTTCATTACACTGGAACAGAGATGAGCACAAAGTGCTTCTCTATATCGTTTCCTATTTTTCAACTTCTTTTATCAGATATTAGCAGGAGCATGAAGAATAATTCCTACAATAGTTTCATTATACTCTATGAAGCTCCATTGTTTGTCCTGTCCCTAATTTAGGATGCAAAATTTTGTACCTAAATTGCCAAATTTACACTCATTTGAAAAGATACATTACCATGCGAATAAGTTCTCAAAGTAACTTAACAATTAAGGTACAACAATTTTCTGTCCTAAAGAAATGCTAGGGACAAACGATTTAAAACGGAGGGCGTAACTAAAAGCAGATGATAATTACAAGTTGCGCCAGTAAATTCAACTGTATATATGGTTACATATCTTTATGTTCCAGCCTATTGAGCATCCTGTTGTGCCTGTTGAGGTGCTTCTTGAAATAACTGTTGACCCCCTTGTTCGCGCACATCTCTGAACATGGAAAGGAATGAGTTAAGCCCTTCAGAAGAAGCCCCACCTAATACCCGTAATAGCAACGAACTAAACGAACTCATGTTATTCCCATGAGCTGGAGCTGGGTTCGTTCCGGTTTCCACCTCGGCTCCCCTTTCATTACTGTTGGCAGGTGGCATCAATGGGTTGGGTCCACCTCGTCCGGTTAGGTCTGAATCTGTGTTTCTCGTGGTATTCAGTCTAGTGATATGCAAAGTCGAGGCGAGAATAGTAGATGAAGTGATGTGGAAATCAGGATGATGTTGAAATTGCGTCCTCCGGTTCTGCATAAATCTCTGTAACGCAGGGACCTGATAAAGAAATTAGCACATGATTTGAGTAGAGCACATCAATTTCAATTTTTATCGATTAGATACTCCACTTTAATAGAGTGTCAATGATAACTAATTATGAAAGTTTTGCTAGTTTAGCATAGAAACTTTCCGCTAGACACAAAAGCAGCAGTACCCTCAGCTTCAACAGTCCACTTAATAGTCATTAGTCAATACTAACATCCATTAAGCAATGGCATTCAAATATGCTTTTCCTATTTCGTATACTTTATTTGGTATAAATAAAAGTTTTACTGCACGAATATAGACCTTACATGCTCTTGGTTTTGAACGTAAAATCCACCATAATGGTGGTCAAAGATAATTTAGTATAAAACAAAGGTACCTACTAGATTGAAATTGAAATAGGGGAATGGTCGTTTGATAGATGTTCAACATTTCAGGGTGTTCAATGATGATTTTCCTTTCATTTATCATCCCTATAGACATCATGGACGTATCATTACAGAAGGAAAATGTTTGAACGGGTATGGACATGAAAGTCTCTTAATATGTAAACTTAGTTATGGCCATACAAATCAAAAAACTTATCTCAAATAAAGAAACCAAAAAATAAGACCAAGTCTACAAAAACCCAAACCTGTCACGCTACAAGCTTGTCCCACAACATTATTACTTTTCACAACACAATAGTACCTCAAAGTGATTCCAAAAGTAGAGGATGAGATGCTGCATGAATGCTGCAGTTGTGGAGAGCGCCAAATACGAAAATCCTGAGATATGGTTCAAATTTTATTTAAAGACAAGAAAAGAAAAGCATGGAAAATATACTGAAAAAGGCAAAGAGAACCAAACCGTAAGTGTACGAAAAGAAGTAAATGTGGAAGACCAGAAAATAGAGCAAAAAGAAGCGAGGGAAGAACTTCATAGAAATGGGCGTGCGCACACTGCAATCATTAAAAGGAAAACAGTTATTTAGATGGTGATTACCATGGACATGAAGATTATCAGGGGCGGAGCCAGTACATTATGTTTGGGGTTGCCCAAAAAAAACGGAGCAAAAGTTATATTATAGTTAAAGAGTGAAAATTTTCAGCATTACAGTTTTTCTTTTTACCCTTTTTTATTTGGATTTTATTAAAAAATAATAATTATAGACCATGGGCATCTTGTTTTGGTTAGCTGAAGGTGCAACTCTGCAAAACATATATGCTGTTTTTTTGTTGATAAATTAGATAAAAAAAACGCCTAAAAATTATGTAATAAATAGAACAGAAATAGCAAAATTTATAGTATTGAGTACTCGAGAGAATATGGAGGAAATAAAAGTTACAAAATCATTTTTTTATTTTCTCAAATTGCAAAGATTTTAAAGAAATTATTAAAAAATCTTGACAACAACTTTAATGTTTTCTTGAAATTGAAATTAACATAAATCTCCTACATATATAATTGTTGTAATAAATATTATGAAATTTTTGTATTAAATTTTTGAATAATTATTCAACTAATTTAGAAGAAGGGTGTCGAAAAGAGTAAATAAAAAAGGGTAGAAGCATCCGGAATCGTGTAAAAATAGTGTATTTTGATACTATAGTTGATTGTTGTTTTAAGTCAAGTCCCTACAAATAATTTCAATATTTTATCTCCGAATTTTTTGAATTATTGCATTCTTTTATTTTCTTTTTAAAGTAAAATTTCTTTTTTAATCTTTACGTCATAGTATCATACGAAATGCAGTAGTATTAAATTACAAATACAATATATAATTTTGAAAGGGGTTGAAAGAAATAAAATTTAAGGGGTTGCCGAAATGCTCTATTTATAAATTACTTTGAAAAACACTATAGAAAAAATAAAATTATTGTAAATTGTGGTGCCATCCCTGAAGATTATGATTAGCACTTAAAAGAAGGTTGCCGACTTCACAATTCAATGAAATTTAAATAGAGGTAAAAAGGTTTCCATTGATGCTGCAATCTCGAAAAGAACAAATGTAGCCTGAAAATAACTGCCGGAAAGATTATTCTACGCAACAGTAAAATCATTTACCCAGAGAAAGTAATAGAGCACCCAATGATGCAATGATAATAGTATCAGATTATTATGGGATATGGAAAAAGGTACATACATTATAAAAATATATAGGAGAAAAATCAACATGCATCCAGAAAAAGAGAGGCACCTGATCAGAGTGAAGAGCTCACACAACCATACAAGAATTAAGACCATAAAAGCCAATAGCTGGTCGTGATAGAACTCGAACAAAAAAAATAAGATGCCAATCATAATCTGCATAAACCGCGCACATATCAGAATAGCATACATGCAGCCGAGTGACACCGAAAAGCCAGAAAAAATAACAATATGCATGGTATTATATATTCTAAGGTTTGATGACAAATTTAATATAAAACTTACCGGGACAAAGACGAGTGATTCAATTACGTGAACAAAGATCAGCTGAAACGTTGGAAGGCGATGTCGAGCATGGTGTTGAAGCTGCACTGCAGTAATTGAGTAAAAGAAAGACTATGTAAGTTTCTAGAAAGAAAGGTAATGGGGCAAGTATGTTTCATTGTGGTTCACCTATAAATTTTGTGATCAATTATACATCATGCGGGTTACAATATTTACTACGAAATCTGATCGGAGTGTCGGAGTTGTACTTTTTTCTATTAATGATTGTGGCAGTTACTATAGGATAAGAACTACCTTGAACAGGCAAAAGTTACCGACCATAATGTATCACATCAGGCCCGCACTTGCATCATTGCATGTAAGTATAGTCGTCTTATTACTTTATAAAAGTGCATTGATCCAAACCATAAATATGAGTTTAAGGTTCTCCTAATATATAGAAAATTAAAAGAAAACTAACCGGTGAATTTCAGCATGCGAGTTTGTGTCTCTCTCAGTGTAAACGACACTGACATTGTAGTTGTGAAGAAAACAAAAAGAGACATCATGAGTACACCACACTTGTTCACCAGATAGTCTGCAGAAAAAAAAATAGAGGAGCCACAACTAATTACCGCCAATAAAATATTTTGCAACTAATCAATTGACATAAAAGAACTCTAAAAAATTTGGATTCATTTTGTTTTGAAGTGGGTCAAAACATCAGATAACACACCAGTACAAAAATTGATGGCTTGCAATAATTGTAAGATCTAAAATTATTAAACATACCATAAGATACGGAAAGTTCAGAGGAAATATCCAAACAACATATCACGAAAAAAAAGAGTATAGGACGCCTTTTGATCCATATTTACAATCTAGTAATCCATGTCATTGCCCTAAAAATATCAGGCTTAAACTAATTCCAATTTTAAACTACTTAATATGGATTAAAGTCATCACGAGGAGACCAAACTCCCTTATGGCCTTAGGCGCTAGGCCGCAGCGTGATCGTCCGAATAATTTGAGGTGCTGACTACTCTATGGGTGAAGTTGTGTGATCTCCAAATTTATTTGTTTATTTTCTGATGAGTTTTGATGTACATGCTTTTTGTATGGTGCGGGGGATTATTAGCTTCCTTTTATTTATAGTCTGGATTTTTTGTTACATTGTTGCTTTCATTGTTAAGTGGTTGTAGTGATTTTGAAATAATGAGTTGAGCATACAACAAATATTAAAGCATAAAAATTAAATAGCCTGGCGTGAGAAGGCACTAAGGCTGTTAGAGAAGCAACAGCTTTAGCGCTTTAGGCCTTACGACATGGATCAAGGCACTCAGCCGCCGTATTAATGTTCGTTTGGACGCATAAAAGGAAACCACTGCCATGTTATTAATAAAAGTAGCCAGGTAGACAATTTTATGTTACAATATCAGCAAGAATACATCAATGAAGTACAGAGGAAAGCAAGAAAATAAGTAAGCCCCTCTAACCTCCAAATTTTGTTGAACCGTCAGGTTGCTCATGTGCATAAGTGATATTGTAGAACTCCTTTGTTTGGTAATTATATAAGTAACCTGCTTTAAAACAGCACAGAACAGAAATGCTCACAAATACAAGTCAATGTACAAGAAAACGACCAAAACAACAGATTAATAGAATTGCAGCATTTTTTATTTTTTTATTTTGGTAAGTCAGAGTTATGCAGAACCAAAAAACGAGCCCTGCCCAGGACTACAAAAGGGAAGGCGGCATTAAACATGTGAGGATTTTGTATAAAAAGTATCAATACAATAAAGGTTAATTACATTTTTATGAAGTATCATCAGATTCAGAAATTGTATGTCAACCTATAAAATGAGCATTACTACTTTTTAGCTAACATTAGTTTTGACTTCTGTACACAACATAGATTACCAGTCATAGTTTGGAGACAAAAATAGGAAAGTGATAGAATGTTGGCAAATTGGTGCATAAAGTGTTTAATTTTCTTACCCCAACCTATGATATTTTTTTTATTTAGCACATCGAGTGTACCATATATTGATATAATGCAAAGTTGGTGTACTTATAACCAAAAAATTTAGGTTGGTGTGCAGAATCAATATCAGATGATATGTTAGTATACACAACTCTAATTATCCCTTACAAATAACATTCTACAGGACAAATATGCTTCGCATGATGTTCACAAAATTTTAAAGAAAGAAGAAGAGCCGAAAAACATTAGCCATGCCCTCATTGCCTCATCTAGTCGCTAGAGGCTGATGTCACTGGACGTGCCAACAATATATTTATGCATTTAATTTGAGACTTCTTTTCCTTGTAATTTTTAATGTATCTATGTTATTTAACTATTGTGTCCTAGCCCATAAATCATAATCTGCTAAGGGCCCGTAAAAACTTTGTCCCCTCTTGGGGATGAGCTTGAAAAAATAAGAAATTCCGTTTGGAAAACGACAAATGTTTATATTCCGCTAAAACTAGCGGGAAAGTCAACTAGATTGAGGGTGAAATTCAGGAGAGTAAAATAAAGCAATTTCGAAAGGCTGCCTACCGAGTCTTCCGCACAGACACAAATGCTCAAAGAAGTGACTCCATAATAATTAAATAATCAAAATTTACAATATGATTCAGATCGGTGGTATGTTATGTCCAGAAGTCCCGCGAAGTCTCTTAACAATCCACAACCATATTCTACCAAAAAGTAACAAAAGATAACGTCAAAAAGACTAGATGATATTAATTACTAGGAACGCGATCAGAGATCATTTCGAATCTTGGCCATGGTATCTTGACCACCAAGAAGAATATTAACAATATATGTTTTGTAGATGATGATCAATATTGTTATCCCCAAGCAAATACCATGGACATTTTCTTTCACTATATTTTATTAAGAGGGCTATTTAAAAAGAAAATTTCTAGCGTCACAAGGCATCTTGTGTATCTCCCAAGGAAAAGAAGCCACATACCTTTACCAGGGTAACTCAACAGACTATTCATCAAGATAGTGTCATATCCGACAAGTCTATTTATCAAAAGTTGCTGCCACCTAGCACAGAGATATTAATCTAATGTCAATAGGTTACACATTTGTCAGTATAATCCGTAATGCATAGGCTTAAAGGCATAATTGCAGAGAAATCAGAAATCTACTACATTTATATCAACACCGAACCATATAAATTTCTTATACTATTAGCTAATTCATAACATCATATGCAGATAAACGTTACAAATTTCTCTAAACGATACTTTAATGAATTTACGAATCTTATGTCACAAAAGAACACTGGCCTTATCACAAAAAAGAGTTTTTTAGCAAAAGAGCATGATGGGCTACTACTTTAAGAAGACATATGAATATAACCTGTTCCGAAAGCAGGGATGCCGGGCTGATATGCTTATGTTGACTGTACGGATGTTATGCCGTAGCCTGGCTCCTTCAGGCAGCAAGAAAAAACCCTGTATAATGGAAACACTCAATTAAAATATAAACTTCTTAAGTTGTGCACACTATAATTAATCAAACAGAAAAAGCAAAACACTAAACCGACCTTCTCCACAGTGTACAGATAAGTAGGTTCAAAAGCATTGCTTTTCCTTTCCAGCCACTGAACTGAACAAAACAAAGAACTCGCTGAATAAAATGGAAATACATTTTCAGTCTTGTTTGAGTCGAGTATTACATTACCAATGACGTATAATGCCATGAATCTATAGTAGAGTGGGTG
Source organism: Primula veris (assembly GCA_963682055.1). NCBI lineage: Eukaryota > Viridiplantae > Streptophyta > Magnoliopsida > Ericales > Primulaceae > Primula > Primula veris. The sequence goes on along the minus strand of OY821742.1, from coordinate 6,749,632 downwards.
AGTTAGTTAGCATTAATATCCAGTCAATAACATTAACACAAGCAAAGACCAATATATCCATCTGTACTGAACCCAGTTCTCACGTCACCGCATATAGAGGTTTGCTCAATTTTAGATAAGGTTTACAATTAAAACGCTAGGAGGTGAAAGCTTTTGGAACAGTTTGCACAGAAAATAAACCTAATTTGAGACCCAAATATTTTATGTACAACAAGAAGCATAAGACTATCTTTCTTCAAGATATATCTTCAGTGCACCCTCAAAATGCACTAAATCCAAAATTAACATAATGGCATGGTAATAGACACATATAAATTCCATCTAAAGTGAACACCAAAAGCAAAGCTACAGTAATGTAACACAAACCCCAATGTTCTCTCCCCACAAAGAAACACAAAAAGTCATCTTCCCAAGTGGTGAGGCCAGACGTCCAAATATAAATGGCAAATAGATAACTCTTGGCTTAAAAATGACACTATAGGCGGAATGCACTTTGATTCATGAGCCACTCAAATCTCGACTAGTAAAGCAGATGTCAAGACACTGTTTACCTAAGGGGGAGGTGCTACCACATACAACATGGAATCTCTTTAAAATAGAAAAAACCGAAAAAAATTGCCTACCCGCATTAGAATTGAGAGTTTCTACATGAAGTATGCGGAGCCATTTGGGAACGTCGAGATTCAGATGTATCCCTGCAATATCCTGTGCATACAATAATTTAATGTCTGAGAAATGCAGATATTAAATCAAGCAAAAGACCATGTTATAATACAAGATTCAGATGTATCCCTGCAATATCCTGTGCATACAATAATTTAATGTCTGAGAAATGCAGATATTAAATGAAGCAAAAGACCATGTTATAATACATGTCTAGGAAGCTGCATTCTGTCTTACACAAAGAACGTCTACAACACATTTTACAACTAATTAAAAAGTGTTGGTGATTTTTTAATGAGACGGCATATTGAAAATAGAAGAAATATATCTGGCTTTTCCGAACACTCTAGACACAGTTGAAGGAAGTCTCATGTGCATGTTAACTAGGGTTAGAATCTTTTTTGTACATCAAACTATCAGCTTTTACCAATTATTATATAACTTTCAGAAGTTAGATGCCAATCTATACAAAATCGAATGCTTATACACCAGCATAAAGAATTTCTATATGTAGCTATGTACTAGTTTTTCAATCACACTGGTTTACCATAGGTCCATAACCCTATTTTGCATAAATTTAGACAATATGCACACAGACACTGACATTTAACCTATCGATACTCGTAAATTTTGAGAGGTTCGTCTATTGGCTGTTCACTTTTGTGTAGATGAGCATAATTTCTTTGACAGATTGGTTTGGTAATTGTAACAAGTCTTAGTATTCGTTTATTCTATTCCAAAGTATGACATTTTGTCAGCTCTACTCACCCATAAAGCTCCAAGTATTCGTTTCGCATGTCTCCAACAAAAAGATAAACGACCATACCATCTTCTATATATGCGAGCAATCACTGCTTTTAATGACTCCTTAACCAATGATGGAAAGCGAAAACCTGACTCCTCTTTTTTAAGTTTCGGGACTCCACCATCAATTGTGGGCTTTGAACTTTCAGTGCCAGGTAGCACTTCTGATCCAGCTCCGAAAATCTCATCATCTGTGTTCCAAAATTCAAATTCTAATTTTCCTTTTTTTGTGCCCGAACCTATCCAGTTAAACCAAAGTTTTTCAGCCAAAAAGCTCAGTCCATCACTGTCTTCAACTTTAAAATTCCCAGCTCCGGTTTCCTTGATAGGAAGATTAATCGCATCGTATTGTGATGAGTTTTGAGACCATAGACCAGCACTTGTAATCTGAAATAAACAAATGATCGCAAGCTTCACTAAGCAATTGAAAAAAACATATTGAGCAATAGAAGCAGTGATATCAAATGATAAATAGGGGAAAGGCGTGTTCTAGCATAAATTTATAGCTAATGCACTGCATGACCAACTAAAAATATTCACAATGCTCGGTTTATTGCCAGGTAGTAAATCTTTGGTGATATGATGATCGTTATAAGAAATAAGCAACAATTTCTGAAGCTACTAGATTTTGACCGAGCATAAAATAGTGTGTGCCAGTGAAATCCTATCAGATCACAAGCAGTATTAGACTATGAGACACCTAAAACAAGTGACAAATAAGAGTATATGAAACCACGCATATCTCACGCCTGCTTATAATATTTACCATTGGCATTCTTCATAAAGAAGCCACATATCAACAAGCATATACCTATCATCCTTTTAATCTTCAACCTTACTACCACACGTCCAGCTTATGATTGTCGGAAATTTTATTCATCCATATTACAGATATTCCAATCTATCAACGAAAAAGTCCATCTTCGATTATATTAAACCTCGTCATATTGCTAAACTGTAAGTCCACCTAGTACAGCTTCTACGGAAAAGGCACCTTAGAAAGTCCCTACTAACAAGCTACAATAGGATGGCATATATACAATCAGATGAAAATCTGTGTACCTTAATTTGCACAAGTTGAGCTTCTGTTGCTTCAACTCCAGCGAGCTCGCTTGAACAACCAGGCTTCACTAATTCAAAGTTAGTGAGGTAAGTGATATAACACTATCAGATGAAGAGTAAAGTAAAAATGCAAGAGAAATAATACGTTTAAAATCAGAAAATACCATGTCAGGAAAAATATAATGCATACTACATGTTACAGAAGAAAAGGTACATTTTACACTACTATCGCCTATTTTTTACAATTCATTAAAAAAAGTTAGACTTTTTATACCTTCTTCCAAATGCACCCAAAAAATAAACTATTCATCATCACCAAACTACGCCTTAATCCCAAGATAATTTTCACTGATATTTATTTTCGCCTTCTTCCAAATGCACCATATAATTTACACTATTCATCATCGTCAAACTACGCCTTAATCCAAGATAATTTCTTCTAATATTAAAAAATAAGTAGACTATTTTCGCCATCTTTCGAATGCACCAGAAAATTTTCACTGTTCATCATCATCAAACTATCCCAAGATAATTTTCACTGTTATTAAAAAAAGTAGGCCTTTTTCGCCTTCTTTCAAATGTGCCAGTACTCCACATAAGTCCAATAATGATGAAGAATTCATAAAGCATTTCCAATACCGAACTTCAAGATAAAGGCCGAGAAACAGCTAGAAAAATGACTATTTTTCACTACTCCTTATAATAAATGTAGATCTTTTTACCTTCCTCCAAATCTACAAGAAAGACTAGTGTTGTACTTGTAAGATTACAATAAGTAAACCCAACTTTCATTTTTTTTTTGCCCTAGCTCCAAATTAGTCCAATAACAATAAAGAACATATTTATAAAACATCGAAAAATACCCAACTTGAAGCTGGAGAAAAAAACTAAGGGCTCATTTGGCATCAGCTTACTTGGTCAAAAAACTGAGCTGCAGTAGTGTTTGCTCCACTGTAACTTTTTACTTATGACTTATAACTTATTTTCATAGATAAATCATTGGTCACCTATTTTAACTTGTAACTGAATTGTGGATATACAAGCACATTTTATTAGAAAGTTCTTACTTTTGCAAAAATTTAATGTGAAAAAACTAAAAAAATCCATAAATTCCTATCTTCTCTTGAAACAGGTTGCTATCATCTAGCTTTGTATCGGCTCTCGGAGACAGTGCCCAGATCGTTACACCTTTCGTGCGGGTCGGAACTTACCCGACAGCTTTTTTTACTCAAAAACTAAAAAAACTGACATACCAAACACCCATTAATTCTTTTAATCAAAAAGCTAAAAAAAATCTGCAAATTCCTAACTTCTCTTGAGCTTTTTTAGCTTTTTTCACTCAAAAGATAGTTTTTTCACAACTAAAAAAGCTGACATACCAAACACCCATGAACTTTTATAATCAAAAAGTAAAATAAAAAAAATGACAAACATGCACTAAATTAAAATTAAAAAAAATTAAAAAAATTAAAAATAAAAATACCTGTTGGACATAGTTGGCGTGCATAACAACAAGGATACAGAACAAAGTAATAGCTAAAAATAAATACATATATTCAAGAGTTGCTCTGATTCTTGGTGTTAGCATATGTGATAATCTTTCTTGTACCCTTATAAATGTTTGCTCTGGGTCCATTTTTTTTATTGACTTCAAATCCTTTTTTATTATAAAAAAGATTTATTCTTTAGCAGATTTTATGAAGATGGTAGAGCTTTAAAATGATCTTTCATTTTGCTATCTTTTTTTTTATTATTATTATTATTGTTTTGTTTTGTTTTTCTGATTTTGGCTTTATTTTGTTTTTGCCGATTGGTTTTTTTTTTGTCAATCTTGTAATAATATTTTGCAAATATACCCCCATGAAGTTCTTATTTTTTTATTAACTTATCTTATTTTTCTAATTGGTCTTATTTCACTTTTGGATAGTACTTTTTGGTACATATACTTTCTTTCTTTTTATTGAGGTAATTTTGATTAGTGTACTTTTTGGTAAAAAAATAAATTAGGCAATGTCCAAAACATAAAACAGGTAAAAGTTTATTTCCAAAACATAAAACATACAATTACACATATTTATTAGAGAGTTTTATGTTTTGAAAATAAAAGTTTTGGTTTGTAGTTTTTGGTAATTAGATTTGAAAAGTTGTATATTTTGGTAATTTTTCCCTTTCTTTTTATTCATTAATCCACTCTATTTTTAAATAGTTGTTTGTATTTGCTTATCAAAAAATAAAGAGTTGTTTGTATTATAGCAATACCTACGTGTACACGATAGCGGATCAAAGATGACCGGAATTTAGGGACTAACGGGAGAAAACTGTTTGAAACGACTAAAAAAATGTTATCATGTATTTTTATTTTATTTTAAACTTATTGTAACCCTCTTTTGGTTGATTAAGTTGCATTATGAATTCTCAAAAAAAGGTATTGAGTATATGAAATAAAAGAAAATTTTGAGGGCTAAATCCGAAGTTGGATAGTTTATGGGTACTAGTTTATAAAATTTAACAATAAACTATATATGATAATTGTATTCGACAAATTTTTGACCAAATATATAGCCACTTAGAATGCTCGTTAAAAGAAAGATAGAGCGTGTAGTAAAAATAAAATCTTTAATGTTGTTACATTACCATCTCGCGTCGTCGTAACACTTTTATATCATCATTCTTAGTGATCATTGTAATTTACGAACTTACGTTGCCAAAGATAAAATAAATAAATAAAATACTCATGAGGAAACATCGAAAAGTTTGTCACCTCCGATCTATTACAAACCGACTCTACAATTACATTGTCTTGTTACCTTAAAACGAACCACCTAAGTTGGACTTAGTTTGCGATCATTATTGTTAAAACATTTTTGCAATATATACTCACAAGATAAAAGACAATTAAACATTACGAAACCTAAAAGAAAAGTATAAAAGCATGATTGACAGATTATGTCGAAAACCATTTTAAGACTAGTCGGAATGACAGGTTGGGAGCGACTGATCAAGATTATTGAAAAAGTTTAGGAACAATTTCACTTGTGATGTGGTGGGTCGCATTCAGAGGAAAATAAGGCTAGGAAGAAACTGAAATGCGTGTTTTCTATTGATTTGCGAGCCCCCGTAGTGACGGAGACCGACCATTGGACTTTTATCTTGTAAACTATGGGGAAAAAAATTGTAACGAGCTGCTACTTTTTAATCTTTCAAACTGGCCAGCTCTTCAATATTCATTTAAAATAGGTGCTAGTTTTAAAAAAAGTGACAAAAAATTCCTATTTCTCTTCCTCAAAAACTACAAACCACTTTTCACTGACGACATTTCATCTCCGGCATCGTCATCGTCGTCTCCCGTGACCGGTAAATCTCCAAAAACCCATTCTTTTTCTATAAAACCAACAATGAAAGTTAACTGTCACCATCTCCTATGACTAAAGATTGATGTACGTAGACGGTGAATTTATAAGAAAACAACGGTAACCTAAATCATTCACCGCATAACCTGATCCAATCATATATAAGCTCGGTTTGATGACTACTTAGGTGAATCTTATCGATTAGAGGCTGAATTGCCTACCGAACATCGGTGGTAAAATTAAAAGGAAGCAATTTTAAAGACGATCGTATGTACATGTTATGTAAATATGTGATATGTGTTGTGTGACATATTAGCTCACATATATATGTATATAGATATAGAGAGAGACAACAACAGGGTCTTTATTAATCAGAATGTATATGAATGAATGTAAAATAAAAGACCTCTAACCCTCTTTATATAGATAGATGGATAGGGTTACAAGCCCACTCGGGCCCATAAAGTACAAGCCCAAGAGTCCAATAATATCCTACAACACTCCCCCTTTGGACGTCTTGAATTCTTCGTCTTCATGCAGTCGATCTGAGTCGAGTTCATTCGCAGTGCTAAACACATAAAAACCTTAGGGCCGGAAAACCCAGTGTGGGACAAAACCGGTACCTAGGAGAAACCGTGTAGCCGAATGATATAGGCCGCAATTCCATGTAATTAACTAACCACAAAACAGTGTGCCTCATCAAAACCTTGCCGGAGCAAACCCAATGGGAAAATCTCTGATCGAAGGAAAAAAAGTGCAACAGTGGTAGTAGTAGGGGATCAACCACAAAACAGGTGCCTCATCAAAACCTTGCTAGAGTAAACCCAGTGGGAAAAACCTCTAGTCGAAGGACAAAAGAGTATACAGTGGTAAGAAGTATACAACAGGATACCTCCCCTAATTTCGACAATCTTAAGTGAGATATAATGGGAACGTGTCTCGCTAAAAACCTTGCCAAGGAAAACCCAGTGGGAAAAAAAACCTTGGTCTAAGGACAAAAAGAGTACACGAGCATGCGACTGGATGCTCTCCCTCACTTGCACACGACTGGGTGCAAAGATTTCATATTCCAAGAAAGAGTACGAGCATTCGACTGGATGCCTTATTTACTTGCACATGACTGTATGCAAGAAAATATAACGTGGAATAAAATGAGCATTCGACATGATGCTCTCTCTTTAACTTCATATGTGAAGATTTATTTCGGTAAGAAATGCTAAATAGCATAATTTAGTCATGTCTCTCTTGATCGATAACAACAAGTTGTCCTCAAATAAGACAAGTGTTTTATCTGGATCGTGAGACAGAGCATATATAATTCAAATATGGCTAATACGAGCTCGAAGCCATATACACTCTCTAGTCATCTCATAGAGCACGAGTAGATCAGAGTGATTCGTTTGGAGTCATTCCAAGACCTCCAAGATATTGCCTTATTCCTAATGGTAAAGACAGACCATGTTAGGAATATCCCTTATGCGGGTCTGATAAGTAACCGGCATCGGTATAACCGAAAAAGGGTTGCGTTAATTCGAGTACCGAAGGGAGTAGGTACACTCGATGACGCAAAATGGGATAAAGTAGCCCACTTCCAAAATTACCATAAGGTAAGGGAATGTGTCTTTAGTGCCATTTCGATGGCAGCGTGTTAGCGCGATGCTGTGTCGAACTATACCATTCACAGCAGACGAGATGTTCGTCCTAGCATATTAGACCAAGTACAATGATGCGATTATTGTACTTAGATATGAACATCATGGTTCAATATCTCTTCATCGTCTCATCAGGAACGGACTGGGTCTATATCAATGTCTAGTGATCGAACGATCATGGAAGAATCTGACGACTTAGCGTCATAATGACTAAAACGTCATAACACCTTCTGGGTGTAGTATGAATCATGAACTTAGATTCAATTTTTACGGGACTCGGTCATCAGGCCGAATCACTACCGTGTCTTCCCAAGATCCTTCATCTCGAAGGCAAATCCAAAAATGGATCGCATAATAAAACACGCAAGGGCATAATACTTGTTCAATTATCCCAAGCTGATCAACTACTCACTTAGGCAGGTATACCACATCCGCTCGGATTATATTAATCCATATAGTGAACGTCTCATTTAATTGAGATCGTGTTCTGTGGTCAGGAACTACTTGATTCAAGCATTATGAAGTCACACACGGACCTTCATCTATATCGCTTTGTCTAAATCCCCATAGAAATAAAACAGTGACCACAATCACATGCTGCATAATCAGTTTTTGGAAAACTACTAAACTGATAAAGTAGGGGACCGTTATAACGTCCATTACGAGAAAATCAACCATCTCGTAATCAATTCCAAGATGTGAGAGAAGCCTTGCGCTACTAGGCGAGCATTCTACAATCTCATTATTCTCATCACTTTTCCTTACGAATAACCAAATAAACGAACTCGTTTAACATTGGTGGTGTTGGAGCTACAGGTCCAAACACACTTTCGCTAAGGAGTCTACATGGATTGCAAGTTTCCATTAGTCCAGTCTATTCTACATTGACTTCAGACAACGGTACATGGTTCTCTATCATAATTTGTTCATATTATTAGTCGTCACCGAATATATTAACAAGTAATCAATGACGGTCTCGTTTCGCTTCAATATCGTCTAAGATATCATGATCGACAGATATTTCAAGATTCTCAGGATGAAGAGGAATCACACATCTCCTAGATCATTTATAATCTCATATGATGAACGAGTTTCAGTTCACCACCTCTTGGGCTGAACGAATTAAGAACCGGTCAACTTCCTCATATCTTGGGAAGGACGACAGACTGACGGCCGACGGCAGCGTCCTTTGCTTGGCGGGTTCGGCCAAAGCAACGTGTTACGACATGAACACGACGTCCCACAGGGACGTCTATCCTTCCAATATTTTGTAGCAGGTATAAATGATCTCGTGACATCTCATAAAGTCATTAAATGCATTTGGCATTTAGTTAGACTTGAGGGAGTCTATGCACTTACTTATCACTAAGTGCAGTTTTGGGAATCAAGCTAAGACTGAGTGGGTTATACCACGTTACTTCACGTCGTTCCTTATCAACGCTAACGTGCAAATCTCCCCCTAACGATGGAGAGAACAGGCTTAGCGATGTCACTTTCACATATCATGCAGTAAAGAGATCGCTTGTCAAGGTTACTCTATCAAATGATAGGCAGGGAATTCATAATCGACTTATGTCCCATTCAGAGGTCCATATTTTGAAAGCTATAGCGGCTTAATCAAAATATTAAGCACTCAAACACGCGTTCATATGAGGTGTCTGGCTCATAACCAGTAACCAACTGGTATGCATTTATTGTTTTGAATGACTATGGGCCTCAGACGGACCAATGCAGCAAAATAGCATGACCCCACATGGAAATATAAATCTTGGTACGCAAGATCAAGAAGTGCGTGCAATCATTTGCAGTCGCATCATCAAACTTTCCGTGAGTCCATTTGGGTTTGAACATAATCGACAGGATGTTCAATTTCAATTTCCAAACTCAAGTAATTCAAATCGAAATTTCAATTCTTACTCTTCGGAATTATCAAGTCGACTAGACTTTTCAGGATAATCCGAATCATGAGCCATCAACTTAATGATAGGGCTAAAAGTTTGGGAAATGCTGCATTTCTGTGGACAACAATAATCATGTGACCTTATTATCGATGCATCAACCATAACCATTTATATTTTTGGTCCGTCTTATGGTTGGATAAGTCCACAATAACTCCTTCAATTCTTTACAAGAATTCTACGAGTCCATTTCGTGATCTTTACACATACTAGTCTTTCAAAGTGAGTATTAATGGCATGAATTTCGGATTAATCGTGAAATATATTCTTAGAGAGAATCCAAATGCGATGCGATTATAAATCAAGCATCGTCTTTTGACCCGGGAATATCTCATCCGGTCAATGCCACAATATCAAAATGCTCTTATCAATCGACGACAGGCGAATGATAGTACAGACAATCATGTCTTAGAATCTAAATCATTTATCATTCGACGACAGGCGAAATGATAAGGTAACTTTAAATGATTTAAAGAATGTGGTAGCAACCACTTGAAAGACATTTCAACTCCTCTAAAATACGCTATTGATCGTATTGAATGGAGGCTATGTAAAGAAATTTCAATTCTTTCATGAGCTATTACCAGATAACACTGGTTTTCTCGAATATTTTATAACTCAACAAGGTACAGCAAGACCTACATGAGTATAAGACCTCATATTTGACAAATAAATTTGGTTTTACCAAAGATTTCGATTTGGAACGACGGGTCCAGAATCGTTGTCACTGAGTACTCTTTTAGGAAAATAGTTGATGAAATTATGTGGTACAATGTTACCCACTATTTCCAAAAAAATCAACTATCCCATAAGTATTGCCTAAAATTTCATAATTTAAAGTTTGGTCACATTTGTCAAAGGAATTTGCTCAAAACACTTTAAATTATTTCGAGAAATTTCGTAAACAGGCAAACCATAATCCAAAAGTATGTCCAAATGGAAAAATCATAATCCAAATGGAAAAACATAATCCAGATGAGCAAAAAAATGGCTCAATGATTTATCAAAATCAATAAAGAAATGTATCAAACTCATTTGAGCCACAAAATCGGGGCTCTCAAGAGTTTCTTTTCAATTAACTTTAACCGCATTAGCATCGGTTTTTCCACCTTTATAATAGTTGTGAACTATTTAAGGAGTAACCGTGCATGACCTTTGTCTTTATAGCATAGAGTTGCCTCTTTGAGCATTATCTCTTGCTTTGTGACAACGGACCATATTGTTCCTTTCAATTACTGTCTTGGAGCCACAAAATTTCGATTTTAACGATTGTCTAAAATCTCGCTTGGCTAGGCGATTCATCGGGATCGCGATAGTTCGAGACAAATAACACTTGTCTCGGTTCTCAATTCGTGGAAAAAAATGTACACGAAGAACATTAATATCAGGCAAACAATTCGCCATTGACCCAATAGGATTAAAACTACTCACCGGGGTAATTTTCTTATCCAATAACAGATGGGTGATAAAGGAACATGGTGAATATAAATTCACGATACTGTTTATGGAATACAATTTCCAAGCTAATATTTTGGTGAAAGATTGCTCCAATATGTCAATTTCAGACATTTGTTCACCATAGACGTCATCACGTCTCAAATGTGGCGGCGGAATAAAATCAACGTCTTAGCATTCATCCTGAGGGTAACAGCAAACTCGTGTTTTACTCATCAAAGATGGCATCCAAAAAAATTGTGGCATCACATTTTCACACATCAGGGTGAGTAACATGTGGTGACGGATTAAAATCAACATTTAAACAGTCATTTCGCAAGTATGTTTTACGATTTTTCTCATCATAGATGGCATCCAACATGTGTTGAGAGTTCTGGATTATTTATCATATAAAACGACTGGTTTATATGTTTATGGTCTGCACAAGCATAAACTTTATTTCGAAACGACAGGTTCGAAAAATAGTTTTGCTTTTAATATGAATAGGTTCTCATTGATCGAATGACAGGTCGATACAGAGACACCAATTCGGCAAAACATACATCACTATATAAACACACTCGGGGAAATTATTATTTAGTCAACCCCTTTCGGTAACTCTACTTGAAAAATGACCAGGAAAGACGGTGAGGGTGGAAGGCACGAATGCCACTTAAAACCCGACCTCATTAGGATATCGACTTCCGCCTATATCTTTCCTAGACATCGTATCCAAATAGGTGAGCCTATTTAGGGAAGATTCATAATTTTTCCAACTTAAATGTGAATATATATGATTTCGCAAATTATCATATTATACATATGTGTACATGGCAATAAATAAATTAGTAAATATCTTTCCTGTTTCCTTGTTTAACAAATAATCGTAACATGGCAGTATATATTAGGACAATCTAAATTTACCAATTTACACTTGGCAAGATCTAAATAAATATTATACAAATCTATTGCTTTTATGTGTAAGTTTTAATCATGGTAACTAAGAACATGAAAGGAATTAGTATATTTAATTACCAATTTACAATATACATGCAATTTCCATGGTTACACCACAACGAATACGAATTCACTGTAATAATAATACTTTACCGAATTACACATATTTTCTACGGCAGTGATACAATTATAATTAATTTGTATTATTTTATGCATATGCAGGTACATGTTGCAATCAGTTGTGCGGCAATCTAAATTCGTGTTACATCATATATAAACACCAGAAAAACATTTGATTTATTAACCGAAATCGTATATGCAGTGTACGTCACAAACATCACTCGTCTTTTAGTATCTATATGTAGTTTAACACTTCTTGTATCTCAGTAGCAATACGTGGCAATTTACCTTAAATTGGAATTTACTAAACATATTTTGCAAGCACACATGAGGGTTATGCATGTGAAGTAATCTTACATATAACTAAACATATAGTCAATTTTGAAGTACACATATGTATGATCACTAGAGTTATAAACCTGTTTTGCACATGCAATTTTGTTATGTAACAATATTTAATTAGCCTACATGTAGTGTACTATTACGCAGTAACTTTTACTAATTCGCATGTATTAGTATGTATGCCGGTTGAAATCTAATTAAATACAGTACGTACGGTTGATATAAACTAGGGGAAAAATATATGTACCATACTCCTGGTATTTTGGGGAAGACCGGTAGAATATTTTTTTTTCAAAGTTTAGCCGTATGTTTATAACCCTAACTTCGAGCTGTTCTTTGAACAAATATCACCATCTTCTATTTTCCGCGAGCAAAGTGCCGATAACGTGTTGTGTGACATATTAGCTCACATATATATGTATATAGATATAGAGAGAATATAAAGAGACAACAACAGAGTCTTTATTAATCAGAATGGATACGAATGAATGTAAAATGCAAGACACCTTAATCCTCTTCATATAGATAGATGGGTAGGGTTACAAGTCCACTTGTGCCCATACAAGCCCAAGAGTTCAATAATATCCTACAACAATATGCTATTTTATAATAGATTATATGACATATTTATAATTGTTGTAAATATTGGATAGTCCATTAGTTTAAGAGTTACATATCATTTAGTATGAGCATTTGCTCCTTTGTATGTTACAACCTTTGAGTTTCTTATCATTAACATTTAGCTTGTAACCTCCAAACCTCTAGCCTATATAAAGAGCTTATGGGTATGGAGTTTGGTACACCAACAACACACTTGAATACATATGTTTTGGCCCTCATTATCTCTCTTTCTCTTACATATATTATTGAGCTAATTTGGCGTAAAACACGTTATCGGCACTTTGCTTCACGACGGAATAGAGAAATAGCTAGATAGTTTCATTAGAAGTGAGTATACGGATCTATTTCTTCTTCGAAGAGTTAGGAAGAGGTTTTATTGGGTTGTTAGATTACATATCGATCATTCTTTCGCATTTCCGAATTAAGGTACATATATTTCTACTTGTAATAAAACGTAGAAATTGCATGATTAATCAATAATAAAACCGGAAATCTCAAGTTTAGGATGTATATCACATGATAGATGGTTTATTTTGATAAACAATGGCTATTATAACCCATGTATATCACTTATAAAACAAGTTAAAACTTGTATGTGAATCTGTCCGACCAAAACTGTCACTTTTAGAACACTGCAGGACCATTCTGAAATTTTCTGAAACTGTAATACTTCGCTGTAACTCTCTGTAAACTATAGGACCAGAGCTGTAATTACCCTTAAAATGTAAATAGTTTCCTGTATTTACACTCGTAGTCCCTGTAGATACTCCCTATACACAGAATAGTATATATGTACGAGTTTACCCATTGTTTAGTCCGAAAATATTTATTTACATGCAAATGATGTTAGATTTAATTGCTACAACTTCTAAAATTTATAGAAATCTTGTAGAAAATACCTCTTGCATGATAGTATTAATTGCTTGTGTGTCATTAACTAAATTTAACCTCTTAGCATGCCACAATTTATTGCCTACGAATTGATATAACATATGCGATGTATTAATTACACATAAAAAATGGCAAAAGTCACATTTTAGTGTTGGATTTAATAATAACTCATGTGCTTTAATATTACTACTCCATGTTAGGACTAGTTTGCATGAGTATGGCATGCCCTTTTATATTATGATATTGTTAAGGTGCAAATATGTGTGATGAATTGTACTTAATATTCGATAGGATTGTATCGTAGAATTTGATTAAATTGAGAACACCTATGCGAACACTCTCATATTAGTTACGGTTATAATAAATTTTATCCTGCATGGAATAAGATTTTGGTAATACATGCGTGAATCTGCATATGATTGTTAAACATGGCTTGTTAAATTAAATGTGATTGAATTTTTTTAAGCCTATTTCTATTTAACGAATTGAATATGTGAGCTTAAAATTTTTTTTGTGAAAAATTTGCGAAACCGGTATATATTCACATTTAAGTTGGAATAATTATGAATCTTCCCCAAATAGGCTCACCTATTTGGATACGATGTCTAGGAAAGATAAAGGCGGAAGTCGCTCTCCTAATGAGGTCGGTTTTTAAGAGGCATTCGTGCCCACCCCCCTCACCGTCTTTCCTGGTCGTGTCCGAATAGAGCTACCGAAAGGGGTTGAGTAAATAATAAGTTCCCCGAATGTGTCTATATATGTGTATTTTCGCTGAATTGGTGTCTCATTATCGGCCCGTTGTTCGATTAAAGAGAACCTATTCAATTGAAAGCAAAACTAGTATTTTTCGAACCTGTCGATTCGAAACAAGTTTGTGCTTATGCAAACCATAAACATATAAACCTGTTGATTTATATGATAACTAATCCAGTATTTTTCTCCCGTTGTAGAAAAATGTCAATCAAACTTGACTTTTCGATCCTCGATGCCGCTGGCAAGAACTACTTGGACTGGACTCAAGATATCCAGAACCATCTAGATGCCCAAGGCTTGTTGGACGTCATCTACGCTGAGGATGAACGTGAAGTGGAAGTGTCGCGTGAAATGAATGCGAGGGCGATGATTCTGTTCCGCCGCCACTTATCAGATGCAATGAAGTCTGAGTTCATAGCGATCACCTCACCGAAGATGTTGTGGGACTCTCTCAGAGAGCGCTTCGACCACCAAAAGACCATATGGCTTCCTGAAGCCCGCCATGATTGGCTGAATCTGCGATTTCAGGACTTCGAGAGCGTTACGAAATATAATGCTGAAGTATGCAGGATTCGTGCTCTTCTCCAGTATTGTGGTGAAACATTAACCGACAATGACTTGCTGGAGAAAACCTACACCACATTTCCTACCTCTGACAACTTGCTCCAAAAGCAATATCGTCAGTCTAAGTATACCAAGTTCCCTGAGCTCATCACCCAGCTGTTATTGGATGAGAAAAATAGCCTCGTTTTAATGAGGAACAACAATTCTCGTCCTGCTGGGACAAAGGCTATTCCAAGGCCTGATGCTTATACTGTTCGTGGACCACCTCCACGATATGGGAACCGAGACAAGGGCCAGTCGTCCCGTCAGCCAAGGAATCATGGGGAGCGTAATGCTCGCCCAGCCAAGCGAGGTTTGGATAAACGTCCGAACCGAAGACCTTTGGCTCCTAGGCAGTCTCGTGGTAGGGAAAACAACAACAGGGCCAGTCGTCCCAAAGCAACAGAAAATGCTCAAGCGCAAATTCTGTGCTACAAATGTGGTGTTTATGGTCATATGCAAAGGACCTGCAAGGCAACTCCCCAAGAAGTTCAAAACTATCATAGGGGTAGAAATGCCGAAGCAAATATGGTTGAAGCGAGCGGAAAGCAAATTCTTGAGACCCCGGACTTCGTGGCTCAAATGGAAGAATAAAAAAAATTTCTTCATTTTTCGTTAATAATTGAGCACTTGTTTAGCTCTTGGATTATGTTTTTAATTTCCATTCGGATTATGCTTTTTCCTTGGATTTTGTTTCTTTTGGATTATGTGGTTTTGCATTATGAATAAATTTTTCTCGCAATAATTTAAAGTTATTTCGTTAAGCGATTCCTTTATTAGTGTGACCAACTTTAAATTATTTTTACTTTTAGGCATGAATTGTGGGGCAGTTGATTGTCTGGCTGATAGTGGTACTACACACACTATCTTAAAAGATAAATGCTATTTTATCAACTTTACGCCTAAAGTAACCTCAGTGACAACAATTTCGGGCCCGTCGACCCTTGTTGAAGGCTTTGGTAAAGCCCAAGTCTTGTTGTCAAATGGTACTCTTTTGACCATATCTGAGGCCTTATATTCTCCGAGGTCCAGTCGAACCTTGTTGAGTTTTAAGGATATCCGAGAAAACAAGTTTCATATTGAAACTGCTCGTGAAAATGGTATTGAATACCTTTACATCACCTCCACTCAATACGACCAAAAGCGTATTTTGGAGAAGTTGAGATGTCTTTCAAGTGGTTTGTATGTTACCACGATACGAAACATTGAAAGCAATCTAATCATTCGGCGGGCGCTGATTGATGAGAGCATTTATATGTTATGGCATGACCGGCTGGGACACCCGGGTCAAAATACGATGCTTCGAACGATGAACGCATCACATGGGCATCCTCTTGGAGGAAAAAATTTCGTGATCAATCCGAAAAGCCTATGCCAAGCATGCTCTATTGGAAAGACAAATCTCAAACCAATTCACGTGAAGCCTACAAAATTGGTTTCCCAATTCCTTGAACGAATTCAAGGAGATATTTGTGGACCAATCCAACCAACATGCGGACCATTTAAATATTTCATGGTTTTGGTTGATGCATCGACAAGATGGTCACACGTAGCTTTGTTGTCCACAAGAAACGCAGCGTTTCCTAAACTCCTTGCCCAGATCATTAAGTTGAGGGCTCACCATCCGGATTATCCAATAAAGTCTATTAGACTTGATAATGCCGCGGAGTTCACATCGAAAACTTTCGATGATTATTGCATGACGTTGGGAATTGATCTTGAACATCCAGTTGCTTATGTTCACACCCAAAATGGTCTTGCAGAAGCTTTCATTAAGCGTTTGCAAATGATTGCGCGAACTTTGGTAATGCGCACCAAACTTCCAATTTCTGCATGGGGCCATGCAATTTTGCATGCTGCTGCGTTGGTCCGTCTGAGGCCCATGGCCACCCAACCACTATCTGCGTACCAGTTGGTAACTGGATATGAGCCCGATGTCTCACATTTACGCGTGTTTGGGTGCTTAGTCAATGTTCCAATTGAGCCGCCAAAGCGTTCAAAATTTGGACCTCAGAAACGACAGGGAATATATGTCGGTTATGAATCCCCGTCCATAATACGCTATTTAGAGCCCTTGACAGGCGATCTCTTTACCGCTAAACATGCGGATTGTGACTTTGATGAGACACTCTTCCCGTCGTTAGGGGGAGAAATGCACGTTAACGTTGATAAGAAACGACGTGAATTAACGTGGCATGTACCCACTATGTCTCATCTAGATCCCCCAACTGCACATAGTGATAAGGAAGTGCAGAGAATCATAGGTCTGCAAAATGTTGTAAATCAAATGCCAGACGCATTTAATGACCTAGCAAATGTCACGAGATCACATATACCTGCTGCAAATGTGCCTGCAAGGATAGACGTTCCTGTGAGACGCCATGTTCATGTTGAACATGTTGCTCCGGTTGTACCCACCGAGCAAAGGACGCTGCCGTCGGCCGTCCAGTCCGCTGCTCTTCCCAAGAAAAGAGGAAGACCGGTTGGTTCCAAGGATGTTCTGCCTCGGAGGAGGAGAAATCCTGTTGCATCTGTTTTGCCACATGAGATCATTAAGGATCACGGTGATGTATTAGAGGAGCGTGTTCCTGATGTAACACCAGTTCCTAATCATCCCGATAACCTCGAAATATCTGTCGAGTATACTAGTTTAGACGATATTTTGAAGCGAAACGAAACTGTCATCGATGATGTGTTTATATACGCAGTGGCCACTGGCATTATGAGCAATGATGACATGGAACCACGTACCGTTGCTGATTGTCAGCGAAGAACGGACTGGCCTCAATGGAAACAAGCAATCCAGGCTGAATTGGATTCCTTCACGAAACGAAGAGTGTTTGGACCTGTCGTTCCAACACCACCCAATGTTAAACCAGTTGGTTATAAATGGGTTTTCGTAAGGAAGCGTAATGAGAGTAATGAGATTGTTAGATACAAAGCTCGCCTAGTGGCGCAAGGCTTCTCTCAACGCCCTGGAATTGATTATGAGGAGACGTATTCTCCCGTAATGGACGTTATAACGTTCCGCTACTTAATCAGTTTAGTAGTTTCCGAAAAACTGAATATGCAGCTCATGGATGTGGTCACAGCTTATCTCTACGGGGATCTGGACACAGAGATATACATGAAAGTCCCTGAAGGACTTAAGTTGCCTGAATCAAGTAGTTCCCGGCCACGGAACACATTCTCTATTAGGCTGAGACGTTCACTATATGGATTGAAACAATCCGGACGGATGTGGTATAACCGTCTAAGTGAATACTTGATCGGCTTGGGATATGTTAATGATGAATTATGCCCATGCGTGTTCATAAATAAATCCACTTCAGGATACGCTATTATCGCAGTCTATGTAGATGATATGAATCTCATAGGAACCTCGAAAGAGTTGTTCGAAACTGCCGAACTCCTGAAAAAGGAATTCGAGATGAAAGATCTTGGGAAGACACGGTATTGCCTCGGCCTGCAGATCGAGCACCGTAAAGATGGAATTTTAGTCCATCAAGAAAATTACACCCAGAAGGTGTTGAGACGGTTTAGTCATCACGACGCAAAACCGTCATCCACTCCCATGGTCGTCCGCTCTCTAGACATTAATAAGGACCCCTTCCGTCCAAAGGAGGACGATGAAGAGATATTGAGTCCTGAGTGCTCATATCTGGGTACAATAGGCGCACTATTGTACTTGGCTCAATGTACTAGACCGGACATCTCGTTTGCTGTGAATTGTCTAGCTCGACACAGCACCGCGCCAACACGCCGCCACTGGAATGGCATTAAAGACGTCTTCCGTTACCTTAAGGGTACTACGGATATGGGTTTGTTCTATCCCTACGTGTCAACGAGTGAGTCCAACCCCCTTGGCACTCGAAATAACGCGACCCTTGTCGGTTACGCCGATGCGGGTTACTTATCAGACCCGCACAAGGGACGTTCCCAATCTGGTTATGTCTTTACCATTGGGAACACGGCGATATCGTGGAGGTCTCGTAAACAGACCTTGGTGGCTACTTCGACGAACCACTCTGAGCTACTCGCGCTCTATGAGGCGACTAGAGAGTGTGTATGGCTTCGAGCAGTTATTGGCCATATTCGAAGTACGTGTGACCTAGCTTATGATCCTGATGAACCAGTTGTTATTTATGAGGACAACACCGCTGTTATTGATCAAGCAAAACATGGTTACATCAAAGGTGATGCCACCAAACATATCTCGCCAAAGTTGTTCTTTACACATGAGCAACAAGCTCTTCAAAAGATTGAAGTTAAGCATATTGGATCAGAGAATAATCACGCAGACTTGTTGACTAAGTCACTGCCAAAGTATTCATTTCAGAAACATGTCAAAGCAATTGGTCTTAGGAAGCTTTCTGAGCTATCCTAAAGTGACATGTCCTTGCACCCTGTCGTGTGCAAGTGAGGGGGAGCATCCTGATGTATGCTCGATTTCTCAGACACTAAATCGAGAAAATCCTCACTAATGATGGCCTAAATCAGGGGGAGTATCCAGTCGAATACTTCTAATCACAATGTACTTTTTTTTCCTCGATCAGAGGTTTTTCCCATTGGGTTTACTCTGACAAGGTTTTGATGAGGCACTTTATGTATGTGATTACCCCTATTGTTCTAACCAAATCGTACTCTTTTTGTCCTTCGCCTAGAGGTTTTTTCCTAATGGGTTTTCTCTTGCAAGGTTTTAACGAGGCGTTTGTTAGTGGTTAGTTCGTACCAACAAGCTACAAGACAGAGGATCTCAAATGTGATTAAATATATTTTTGGACATCCAAGGGGGAGTGTTGTAAATATTAGATAGTCCATTAGTTTAAGAGTTACATATCATTTAGTATGAGCATTTGCTCCTTTGTATGTTACAACCTTTGAGTTTCTTATCATTAACATTTAGCTTGTAACCTCCAAACCTCTAGCCTATATAAAGAGCTTATGGGTATGGAGTTTGGTACACCAACAACACACTTGAATACATATGTTTTGGCACTCATTATCTCTCTTTCTCTTACGTATATTATTGAGCTAATTTGGCGTAAAACAATAATTAGATATATATGACTCGGAAATGTTATAAAAATAATAACAATTTTATTAAAAATTATATAACATATTGACGTGGCATTGGTATCATATAAAAATTAATATCAGTTACATACGAAATTAATGTCATTATCATATGGGAATAGCAATCTAAAGACCTGACTAACTTAAAATGACTAGTTTTGACTTTTGTGAAGCAACATTTTAAAATAAACAACCGACACACCTCAAAAAAATGGCCCCTTTAGGAAATATATCGGTCAAGATGTTCATATTTTCCTTATAAACTAACCTAGTAAAACACCAGTTTTCTGTTGAAAGCAAAAATTGTACTATTAACCGACACAATGGTCTCCGTTTGATTGTGTGTTTTAGGTTGAAAAGTATATTTTTTTTTAAAGGAATGTGAAAAATATAATTTTTCGGTTTACTTGTTAGTAAGTAAATTTTGTTTGGTGAACACTGTAAAAATATATTTTTCATTAAAAATGTTGTTTGGTAAAATTTGTTTACATTTTGAGTTAAAATAATAGTATATATCAATGAGTAGAATCACAATAAATAATGAACTAGCAAAAAAGATTTCATTGAAAGATTAAAAGAAAACAAAACTATGAAAATATAACGATAATACGAACATAAAAATGTTACAAAATGTTACAAAATTAACGATTATACGAACATAAAAATGTTACAAAATTAACGACTTTGCCTATAGTTTCTCAAGTTTCTACAAATTTGATAACAAATTTCATTTCGATTAAATTGCATATAGTCATTTCGATTCCATAATAATAATACGAAAAAAAAAATACCAATTTATTGTATTTCACGAGATAAATAGCTAAAATTTGAGTAACTAAACAAATAAATTATTTATATATTATATATTCTGTTTTAGGAACTTGATTTCATAATGTTGTAATGTATATTTTTCCTATTTTATTACAAAAATGGTATTGTAAAATCTTTATTAAAGTTCTAATAAAGTATATTATTCAGATTATTAGAGTTATGAATATTTTTTTAAAAGATTTTACGATGTTTCACTAAACCTTTCGAAAGAGTATCGTTTCCCTTTCCGTTTTCGAAATGGGTTTCCGGAAAAACGAATTTTCTACCTAAATAGAGTTTACTGATAACTATGAACCAACATCTACTAGATAATCTTTTCTCATAACAATTGTAAAATAAAACTCCTTAAATGCGTTATTAATATTAAAAAAATCTTGTAAAACAAATATTTTCAATAATTAATAAGTATAATAAGTGAGATTTGAAAGCATTTTAAAGTGGTTAAGTTCTCGGTGGTTATGTATACTAGAATAGCTACAGTGGACCAAAAGTAGTTTACTTCATAAGTAACATGAAGTTTGCTTTTAGTAAGTAAGATAAAAAAGATTTTAATTTTCATAAAAGTAAGATTATTGAATGACAACAAAACATGTTAATTATCGTAAGTAAAAATAATATTAAGTAAAAAGTAATATTGCTTAAAATGTTCATCATCCTGTGTACATACGTGTCTTCCATCACACCACTTGTGTACTTGTGTCTATTAATTATCATCTTTTTTGTTATTTATATTTTACATACATAAATGGTTGTGTTGCTCAGTTTAGCACCATACAACTTCTCAAAAACTATTGGGATATAAAACACACAACTTTTTGAAACCTATCATGGGTTGAAGCCACTATATTTTAAAAATAAAATATTAAATTATTTATGATGCTAAACTGATAACAAAATTTAATAATATTCACTACATCAACAACAAAATATCAATTAATTACAATACTAACATAACAAAAGAAGTACATTAAATGCTTTGACTAAACTGCTGTTAAATTTAACAATTTAACTCAATTATCATCGATTCAGCAACAAAGCATATGATAATAAAGCCATATTTTTTATAGTGTAAACTAGAACCGAGCGAAAACCCCAAAAAGCCGAACCGAAAAAGACCAAAATCGAAAAACCGAACATTTTTCAGTTCGGTTTACAATAAAACCGAACCGAAAAAAACAAAAAAACCGAAAATACTGAAAAACCCCATGAAAAACCGAAAAAAAACCGAAATACCGAAACCGGACCGAAACAAACCGATTTGGTTTGGTCTAAAAAAAATAAAAATAAAATCAAAAACAGAAAAAACGGAAAAATATGTTCGCTTTGATACCGGTTTTACCGATGTACGGTGATGTAGCAGGATACTCATACATGCAAACATATTTATGCATACATAATAAGTAGTACATGATAAAACCATATCTTTCTCATTAAATAAAAAAAAAAAAAACTAACCATTTTCTCTGTAAACACTAAGAAAACCTGTGAAAATGGCAAACGAGGTGAGAAACAATCAGGTTGTACTAAAAAACTATGTTAATGGAATTCCTAAAGAATCTGACATGGTTTTAAAAACCTCAAGCATTAAACTGCAGCTTAAAGAAGGTTATAAGGGAGCATTGCTTGTTAAGAATATGTATATATCATGTGATCCTTATATGAGGAGCCGAATGAGCGATATCAAGGACAGCTATGTTCAATCTTTCACTCCTGGCTCTGTATGTTTCTCTTCTTCTTTTTTCGATAGATACTTTTGGAGTCATTATTACTTACTGAGGAAAGGCCGGTTCTGGCGTGAGCCAAACAAGTCAGTTAGCTTACGTGTCGTCTGTGAATAGGCATATAAAATGGATTTTTTACTTCTTCTAGAAATAAGTTATTTTTTTCCCCTAATAACAATACAAGAAGAAACTACGTTATTTGATGGTCTGTTTTGTGTAATGTAAAATACAATATTTTGTTTAATTATGACTTGGTTCGGGTTTTGTAATTTTTCTGCGAAATTTTTTCTTTATGCGAGTCATTATTTTTTTTTAGCAAAGTTAAAAAAGTACCAAAAAAAAAACATGGCTTAGGTGTAGAAAGGCACCGGACCGGCCCTAGGTACATTCAGCCTTATAAAAGACGAGACTAGGCGGAAATTAAGCGGGGCCTAAGGGCCTAGTGAACTAGGCAGGATTAGGCAGGATTAAGCGGGATTAGGTGCTAGGCGACCTATCACCGCCTTGAATTCGCCTTGCGCCTTTTTGAACATTATGTTAATTCAATATTATCACCCATGTTTTCGAGGCCTTATTTTATTGTTATTTGGAGAATTGGACTGTGTTGATTATTTTATTGTAAGGCATTTACTGGATTAAAATAGAAGGGTTTTGGGCATTGTTATTCGAATTTTTTTAATGGGGGTTTCACTTTGTTTTATTTTTATTTACTTTTAATATGTTGCCTGTGATGTTGTTTTAAGTAACTTTGTAAGGGGCTTTTTTTTTAATTGTTATTTGGATTGTGTTGATTAATCAGTCTCAGTAGTTGGAGATGATTATTTATGGCAGGGCATTACTCAATAGAAATGTGGGAATTGAGCATGGTTTTCCGGAAAATTTGTTTCCCTCTTTGAAAACCGCGTTTCTCGTCTCTCAATTCATGTTTCCAGTTTCACTTTACGTGTAAAATTTGACTCTTCTATTGCAATGCATTTACTCAATTAAAATTAGGGATTTGAACATTGTTACATGGTTCTGTCTGTTTATTTCCCTTTGTTCTGATTTTTTTAGCATTTATATGTTGTTCCTGTTGTTATAAGTCTCGACTCTCGAGGGGATTATTTATTGTTGTTACTTATTTGGGTTGGTTGTTTTAATTTATCAGTTACATGAGTTGGAGATAGATATTTTATTGCAGGGCCTTCATTCGATTTTAAAAAGGAGTTTGAATAATCTATCTAATTCGGTCCCCGCTTCGCCAAAAAAATTATTCTGATGACTCATCAATCCTAGTTGTTAAGTCTGTCGAGGCAAAAGATGCCCAAAAGCATGTTGACAGTAATATAGCTTAATTTCAATGGAAAGTATAACTTGTATAGAAGTAATTTAAGTAGCTTGAACAATGTCCCTCTGTATGTTTGTTTTATATTTGTTCTAATGTTGTATGACTTTTTATATGTTGTCCGCTTGTTCTAAGTCTTCAGGGGGTTAATTTTGTTGTTGTGTGGATTGTTTCAAGTAATCAATTTCAGGAATTGGAGATGAATATTTAATTACAGGGTATTTACTATTTTTTTTTAAAAAGAGGGTTCCGAATATTGTTATCTAAATCTGTCCTGCGCCTACGTACCACTGTACCAGTACAACTTCCCAAAACAGTATTTTTTTACTGACTCGTCGATCCTAATATGTTGCCAAGTTTGCTAATCAAAATGGAAAGACTAGTTGTATTAGGGTAACTTAAATGAATTGAACAATGTCCTTCACAAGACTGTCCGTTCACATTCATCATATTCATGTGACTTTGTCGGTTTGGCCAAAATAAAAGACGCATTACCTAGTGAGCCGCTCTTTCTACGTTACCACATAGTCCCTTTGTACTTCATCTCTTCAACTATACATGGTTGAGTTATAGTCTTAGAGAATTGTTTCCCTAGTTTTTTTCTGCTGAATTCTAATCACGGTGTCTTCCTGCAAGGTACAACCTGATTATATCTTTAAAATTGTTATTGCTATTAAGCTGGGCCACCATTTAAATAGAGTGTACCATGATCTATTTTACTAGTGTATAATGTATTAGTGATATTAGAGGCTCATTTTGATTGATATTTTGTTTTGTTGATTTTCTACAGCCTATAACCGGATATGGTGTGGCTAAAATCTTGGAGTCTGCACATCCAAATTTCAAAAGTGGTGATATAATATGGGGAATGACCGGATGGGAAGAATATAGCATCATCACACAACCAGATCAATGTTTCAAAATCCCATATGATGATGTGCCTCTATCTTATTATACTGGGATTCTTGGTAAGCTTGGATAATATACTTGCTTATTCTACTGGATTGTGAACCTTTTTCGAACTGCTGTACTGTTAGTTAGGCCGGACGTTTAGGTGTCAGACTATGTTTTGTTTGCTTCGTCGGTTCAAAATTTGAGAATTGTCCTTCTTAAGATGAAATGTTTTGCTCTTCTCTGGTACGTTACAACTTTTAATCTCATCAAGTATAAATGGAATTCCCTGACATTAAAGAACTAATTTTAAAATGGCTATGTGGTGGAGTTGGTACATTTCACTTAGATCTCATGACGTTATCATGCAAATTCACATCTTTGTCAGTTGCTTCCACTTCTGTCTATAGACTAGTTCTTATATCAATAAGATCTACAAGGAATTAGAGTTATGCTTCGTAACCTTATTTCGCTACGTTTTAACTTTGGACTTATAGAATAGGTTCAGGAGTCGGATTATAAAACATGTTTGGGAAAAACAAGTAATTTTTTGTTACATATGACACCTATATGTCTGGCGAGATCTGACTGACATGTAATAGTAGATGTTAAGCTGCAGTTTACTTTAGGCATACTATCTGTCTTTTTACAATAGCCATGAAAACTCACTTCATACAACTCTTCTGTTGAGTTCACTATCTTGATTTTGATATAGAGAGAAACAAAAAGACCCATCATCATTAAGTTTTTCTTTAGATTTTTAAAATATGGACGAATCAGAAAGTGGTGTTTCCAGGATATTATACATCTTCCCTGAGGTAGCATATTTAGCTGCTAGACAAATTCATCATGCTTCTTCTTATATCTTCTTCTGAATTATCTTCCAAAGACTCATTTAACCATTTCATATTGATTATGCAATATGTAGGTATGCCTGGAATGACAGCTTATGTTGGTTTCTATGAGGTTGGTTGTCCCAAGAAAGGAGAAAACGTGTTTGTTTCAGCTGCATCTGGAGCTGTTGGTCAACTTGTGGGGCAGTTTGCAAAACTACTTGGCTGCTATGTTGTCGGAAGTGCTGGATCCAAAGAAAAAGTATCTGCTTTGACCTGCAATTCGATAAATACAAAATATACAATTCTATCATTTAATATGCTCCCATCAATTCCTGATGATCTTTCAGAAAATGTGTTCTGTACTTTGCAAAAATACCAATATGTCTAATGTGTTTCAAATCTTGTTGAATTTATCATTCCTGCTTGATTATTAGGATCTGTTTATTTCACTGAAAAGTGTCCTACTGCATCCATCATTCTCCTTAGTCCTTGATGCACTTGTGGCGTGAAACATGTGCAACACGTCACACAATAAACAAACAGCTCCCATGTTTCCCATCTTTCACAAAATATTTTTAACTTTAATTTCCGATTGACTGGAATTTTGTAAGCTAGTAATGAAGTGTTAATTTTCGTTATGTCTATTTTCTGTTTTCATCTAATTTGTGTGTTTTCCATTTGCTGCTTTAGGTCGATCTGCTGAAGAACAAATTTGGATTTGATGAAGCTTTTAACTATAAAGAGGAGCAAAATTTGGATGCGACTTTGAAAAGGTGAGAAATTCTATTATTTTAGAGAAATAAAGAATGCCTCTTTATAGTTTGTAATAGCATTTTTTTCCTTCACTTTTTATGCGATGTTTGGAGATTGACAGCTCAGTGCTGATAAATTTTAAAGCACATCATAATAAGAGTCGCAATGAGTTAGTCACTGGTCGCTCATCACGACCCAACCACTTATTTCAAAAAATATTTTCATAAGCACAACCACTTATGTTTTTCTTCTAGACTTTGGCAGTTGGCTTGGCAAGGATTTTCTGCTAATTATATCCTGATCTTGTAAAAAGAAACACTGCTACAAATATCTGTTTTCCTAGAACCACTTCTATTTTATTTTTTTTGTTAAGAGGGACGGAACCCCCAAAGTTTTATTGCAAAACATGGGGCCTAACCCAGATTACACCCTAATCACAGCTTATAAGAGCTGTTACTACAGCTTATAAGTCCGTCTATGAAACTAGCTTTTACAACATACCTGTTACATGTACAACAAAATTAGGCATCTTGACTAATCTCAAAAGCTAATTACAACACATAAAAAGACTAAAACACATCAAAGCTAGTTACTCACAGGAACTCGTTGTCTTTGGTTCCTGGGATGGAAATAAAGGAGAACAGTAAATAAAAAAAATTATATAGTTTTATTTGGATCCTCTCCTTTTCGTTTCTTCCCCGCTGTGTTTGTGTAGACCAAGTAGGGCTCCTAAAACTTCGTTCGTTTCACTTTATGCTAACTGAAACAAAGCAGAATTGCCTTAGTATACATCATGTTGTGTTCTCTGTAAATGGATATTTTTTCTAAGACTTCTTGGTCCCTAAAACAACTTGAAGTTTACCTCGAAAAGTCATATACATCTTTCTATCCCTACTTCACTGAAATAACAAAAACATATAATCACTAGAGATCCTCGTTCCATTATTTTTGAAATTTAGATGTTACTCCACCATATAATCAATGGAGATCCTGGTTCCATTATTTTTGAAATTTAGATGTTACTCCACCATTGAAAACAAAAACAATAACCAAAACTAAAATTATGGGAGCAGAACCAGAACTAAGAGAATTCCCCTAGTTCATTTTTTTTTTTTTGTAATCAGTTCCTTCTACTTCATTATTCATCATATTTTCACATCTCCCCGTATGTTTCATCTGCTAGGTACTTCCCTGATGGGATCGACATTTACTTTGAGAACGTGGGTGGAAGTATGTTAGATGCAGTACTTGGGAACATGAGAAACAAAGGTCGTATCCCTGTATGTGGAATGATCTCACAGTACAACCGTGATGAACCAGAAGGCACAAAAAACTTGTTTAATCTCGTGGTGAAAAGAGTTCGTATGGAGGGGTTCGTGGTTGTTGATTATTTTCACATGTACCCTAAGTTTGTGGAAACGGTTGTACCTCTTCTAAAGGAAGGGAAAATCAAGTATGTTGAAGATGTTGCCGAAGGTCTAGAGAGTGCGCCATCTGCTCTTATTGGGCTCTTCTCTGGCCGAAATGTCGGCAAACAGGTGGTTGTGGTTGCTCGCGAGTGATTTTTCAAAATCATTTTCCTACTTTGTGTATAACTATGACGAAGATCAGTGTGTGCTGGAATTATATTTCTTTCTTATGTAAGTTTCGTCAATAAAATCTGAACTTTAACTATTGCCTTATTATGTAGCAAATGCAACCTTAGCTATTAGCCGCCTGTACGGAAACTTAAAGAAGTTGTTTGTCCCCTTGAAGTACTTCATGTCATATTTACCGTTACCGTACATAACATCTTATCACCGGCGTGAAAATATTGGGTAGGTCTGGTTTGTTGGAAAAATGGAATATTGTGAATTGAAATTGGTCTCTATAATAAACCAAATTTTCAATTGAGAATTCTAAACGTAGATAAAAAGTAAGTATCTATATTTTTTGGAATAATAAATGTGGAAGTTGTTGTATAAAAGGATAAATGAGAGAGAATTATGGGGCTTGATCTAAAAGGTAGTCAAGTTAATAAGTAAATGGTTTTCTTGGTAAATAGTTCTATTACTTAGTATTTGATTAACTTAATTTACCTTATTTGAAAATAATAATTAATAATCTCATTCCTGATGGTATAATTCTGTGTCACGGGAACCACGCGTGCAGTTGACATTTGAGTTTTTATTTATTGAATGGGTGCAACCTTTAGGGATCTGTGGTAAGATTTAAATATACAATAGTAATTTAAGAGTTTTTTTTAATAGGCTTTTAGATCCTACGGTTCAGATCCAATCTAAAGTAATCAAACGGTACACGAATTAACGGTACAATGTGCAGTCAAATACACCGACTGCACTGGTGTACCGTTTGATTATTTTCATAACATTAGTGTGTCTGAGAGTGCAAATGCTACCCTGTTTCACCGTGCGATTGATTTGTGACTTCCTATTGATCGCGAGACCCGTTGTATTCTGGGAAACTTACGTCCATAAAAATTCGAAAGTCATTAGGGGGCGAATAAGTTTTAAAGAGAGAGTTTCGTACTCGATTCGGGCTAATTGTTACCATAACTTTGCTAACCGATGTAATTTCATTTATTGCATTATTTATTATTTCGTATTGCATATAATTTTTTTTATAATTCATTTTAGTAATTTAGACCAATAATACATAGTAAAATCGACAACATGGTTCACTATTATAACAGTGGTCTCAACTAATAATATATGAGGATATTATTTTAGAGGTGCACTTAATACACTGCATTTTTTCTGTATAAACGCTGTAACCGTAGATTAAATCTACGGTTTACAGTGATTCACTGTAAATCGTAGATTTAATCTACGGTCTGTGTAATTTCTTTTGAAATTACACAGTCAGTCCCTGTTTTTCAGAATTACACAGTCAGTCGCTGCGCAAAAATTACACAACAGGTCCCTGAAAAAACAGAATGTTACGTTTTTTTTTTAAAAAATAAACTTTTATTCTACACTCTCTCTCTTTCTCTCAAAAACCCCCAATTTTCAACCCAAAAAATCACTCAAATCAATCAACCACAATAACTATCAACTTTCTTAACAAAAAACCTCAAATCATTAATCAAATTTATCCATAATTCAAGGTATATCTTTTATTCTCAAATTTATTATTTATTTTGTGTAATTTCAATTTGTAAAATAGGAAAAAATATATAAAATATGCAAATTGATTATTTACTTAGCTATATATAATTGTTTGTTGTTTGTTTATATTAATTATAGAAATTATAATAATTGTTGATATTTGTCCCATTTTTGCATGTTTTTTTTTGTTTGTGTAATTTTAATTCGTAAAATAGGAAAAAATATATAAAATATGCAAATGGATAATTCAAGTAGCTATATATAATTGTTTGTTGTTTTTTTATATTAATTATAATAATTGTTGATATTTGTCCCATTTTTGCATTATTTTTTTTTTTTATGTGTTTGCTTAATTTCAATTGTTGATAATTGTTGATAATGTGTTTGGTTATGATTAAAAAATTGAGTTATTATTGTTTGGTTTATGATTAAATGTGTGTTTGGTTATGATTAAAAAATGGAGTTATTATTGTTTGGTTTATGATTAAATGTGTGTTTGGTTATGATTAAAAAATGGAGTTATTATTGTTTGGTTTATGATTAAATGTGTGTTTGGTTATGATTAAAAAATGGAGTTATTATTGTTTGGTTTATGATTAAATGTGTGTTTGGTTATGATTAAAAAATGGAGTTATTATTGTTTGATTTATGATTAAATGTGTGTTTGGTTATGATTAAAAAATTGAGTTATTATTGTTTGGTTTATGATTAAATGTGTGTTTGGTTATGATTAAAAAATTGAGTTATTATTGTTTGGTTTATGATTAAATGTGTGTTTGGTTATGATTAAAAAATGGAGTTATTATTGTTTGGTTTATGATTAAATGTGTGTTTGGTTATGATTAAAAAATTGAGTTATTATTGTTTGGTTTATGATTAAATGTGTGTTTGGTTATGATTAAAAAATTGAGTTATTATTGTTTGGTTTATGATTAAATGTGTGTTTGGTTATGATTAAAAAATTGAGTTATTATTGTTTGGTTTATGATTAAATGTGTGTTTGGTTATGATTAAAAAATGGAGTTATGATTGTTTGGTTTATGATTAAATGTGTGTTTGGTCATGATTAAAAAATTGAGTTATTATTGTTTGGTTTATGATTAAATGTGTGTTTGGTTATGATTAAAAAATGGAGTTATTATTGTTTGGTTTATGATTAAATGTGTGTTTGGTTATGATTAAAAAATTGAGTTATTATTGTTTGGTTTATGATTAAATGTGTGTTTGGTTATGATTAAAAAATATCATTATTTGGTTATCATTAATTGGTTATAATTGAGTTATCATTGTTTGGTTATCATTAATTGGTTATCATTGAGTTATCATTATTTGGTTATCATTAATTGGTTATTTTATCATTGTTTGGTTATCATTAATTGGTTATTAATTGGTTATTTTATCATTGTTTGGTTATCATTAATTGGTTATTAATTGGTTATTTTATCATTGTTTGGTTTATTATTAACCGAGTTATATTTGGTTATCACAGTTAGAATGACAGATCCAGGTCCACATATTAAAGGTAGGTTGGGTATTTTACGACAGACCGGTCACATTTCTAATCAGACTTGGGATGCTGGAAGAGAAGCGGGTAGAGGAGATGCCAATAAGATTAGGGTTTATAATTATAGTTGGCAGATACCGACGCCTGAAAGGGTAGTTGAAAATATGATTAGGGCTGGTTTTTACGGTATTCACAGTATAGGTAATTATACCGTAGACCGAGGCTTGCTTGCAGCCTTAGTTGATAGGTGGCGTGATGAGTCGCACACGTTCCATTTTGTCGGTGGAGAGTTGGGGATATCTTTACAGGATGTAGAGATTATGCTTGGTCTCAGGGTGGATGGTCTTTCTGTTACCCGGTCGGAGCGGAATGATAACAGGGCGAGCAGGTTAAATATGGTAGAGAGTTTGTTGGGTGTTAGACCGGCTGACAATCAAGTGGATACAAACTGTCTAACAGTTAGACTTGATTGGATGTTACACACGTTTGGTGAATTACCCCCCAACCCTAGTGAGTAGCGTTTGCTATATCAGTCTAGGGCTGCCATGTTGTTATTACTGGGGGCACATGTATTTTCAGATAAGAGCAGTGATCAGATTTCACTCTGGCCTCTGCCATTTCTGGAGGATTTTGACACGTGTGCTGAGTATAGTTGGGGATCAGCTCTTCTGGCCTGGTTAGAGGCTAATCTATGCAGGGTGGTACGTTGTAAGACAAACGGAGTAAGCGGGGCGGTGATGTTTCTGGATATGTGGGCGATTACCAGACTACTGCCGGTTAGACCATGTGAAGAGCTGCCGGAAGATATCGAGCCACCTGAGGGCTGGCCTAGGTTCCCCCTCGGTTACAGGTATGATATTATTTAGTTTTTGTATTGGATTTGTGTTTTTTTTAATTGTGTCATCTATCATTTACTTAGCTGCCGGTTATATTTATTGTTTATCGGGTTTTGTTTGTATATTACAGATGGAAGATTTGGAGGCAAACTAACCTTACGCCATATGTCTACGGACATAATGTGGTCCACATACGT
Source organism: Primula veris (assembly GCA_963682055.1). Classification (NCBI taxonomy): domain Eukaryota; kingdom Viridiplantae; phylum Streptophyta; class Magnoliopsida; order Ericales; family Primulaceae; genus Primula; species Primula veris. The sequence continues at coordinate 6,717,346 of OY821742.1, read as the reverse complement.
GACCAGTTTGACAATATGTCGCCTGAACAGGTAAATTTTAACTTTATTTCTTATTTCCTACATGCAACTGACGTATTATATGTTGTATATGTTTGCATTGGTCTTATGTTCACAGAATTTATTACTAGTATTTTGAAACCCTTGTTTACATATTCTAATAATAATTTTGCTGATTACAGATAGTGTGGCAACCTTACGGGAACCTCGATGACTATCCGGAATACTGTACGCGGGGCCGTTATATGTGGCATTGTTCTGTGCCTCTCATTTGTAATGAGAAGGTTGAGTTCCACCCTGCTGACAGGTTCATGAGACAGTTCGGTTTTGTTCAGCGGGTCCCTACAAATATTTGGAAACCCAGACAGGGTCACGGCAAGGATAGAAGATATGGGATTGGGCAAAAACACGACTGGCCTTTACTTTGTGGAGAGTTTATAGCCGTGTGGAATGACCGCCACAACCGTCTTATTAACGGCGAATTTGGCACGGGAACGCCACCGGATTACATGAGATAGTATAGAGAGAGGACCCGGATCTTTATAAACCCACCTGAACTTACCCCGCCATCTCACGGTTTCCGGGAGCATACGGGGTTGTTCAATAAAATGGTAACAACTAATTAAAGTTCATTAATATTTGATTGCTATTTTTTTGTTTGTATATTTCAATACTTATAAATCGTTTTCAATATTGGTTTTTTTTTCTTCAGAAAGCGGTTTTGCGCCGCAATTTCAAATCGTTCAAACGGCTAAAAGCAAAGACGGAAGTGGACTTACTACGAAAGGACTTCGCTGAAATGGGAATGAATCCGTATGGGTCAGCTGATGAACAGTCGGATGAGGAGGATGACGATGACGACGACGACGACGATGCTGATGACGACCTACGTTACGACCCAAGAAGTTACACTAGGTCGGCAAGTTGTCGGCGTCCCGACGAAAGAGGCAGAGGGGAAGGCGAATCTAGTAGCGGCGGGCGTAGCCGGGGTAGAAGATCGACTGGAGGTCGACCCCCGACTACAGATCAGGGTCCGGGTCCGAGTTCAAGCGGTCATGGTCGTCGTGCTTCTTATGCTGGGTCGGAGTACGTTCAGGATGATGTTCCGTTCGATTATCATAGTCAGCATTCAACCGACAGTTGGAGTCGCGGATTAGCACTTACATCCCACGAGCGTGCTCCGTATCCAGAATCGCAGCATCGACAGAGACGGCGTACGGAGCTAAACGAAATCGAAGAGTCTGCTGAGCCGTCATCGGATAGATTAACATCGGCGGGAAAGATGCTCCCTACGTCCAACTTTAAATCATTTAGTCGTTACAAAAAAAAAAAAATGAACATTTGTGTTTTTTGTAAATGTTATTTTTGTATTTGATTTCTATGTTTGATTTTGTAAGTTTTATTCTTAGCTGAGTTGTAATATTATAAATTCGTAAGTTTAATTTGATTCGTATGTTTGATTTGTATGTTTGTAAAAAATATTCTGTATTTTAATTGATAGGACCAATATTGAGTTTTTACAAACCATAAACCCTAACCACTAAACCCTAAACCCTAACCCCTAAACCCTAACCCCTAAACCCTAAATTACAAACCCTAAACCCTAAATTACAAACCCTAAACCCTAACCCTAAACCCTAAACCCTAAAACCTAAATATTCTGAAATATACATACAAACCGTACATTTAATGTACGGTTTGTATGAAATATGTACAAACCATAAAATAAATGTACGGTTTGTACCCCTGATTTAAGCAGCGTCATTTTACGAATGTACTTTTTGCACTGAATCACCGTTAATTACGTAAAAAAAAAAAACTACAAACCGTAAAAGTAATCTATGGTTTGTAGTGTAAATGACATTGGATACCATATCTATGAAAATAAATCCGACAACACCTTATCACTTTTGAATTATTATGATTTGACAACCCTATCCGAAAATGACTACTCAATGCATTATTAAAGTTTCGAAATGACTACACTAAAAAAAACACTACAAACCGTAAAAGTAATCTACGGTTTGTAGTGTAAATTAACACTATAAATATGGCTCAAATTTGCCAATTCTAACAAACCCTAAAATCAAACACAAACACATTTCAGAAATCTCTAAAAAAATACTCATTTCTCCCCAAAAAGATATATAAACAAACACTTTTCGAAAATGAATTACAACTATGGTTATGACAACAACCAATGGAATAACAACAATGCGAATTCATCCAGTGGCTCAAACGATGAGCTAACTGATTATTCAGAGCACTTTGAAGTTGATGAACTGACTTGGGAAACAAGGGTTGAAATGTTTGCTGATCTTGCTGATGTGGCTGGAAATTGGGGTTTCATTCTTACGATTCGTAGGTCTGGAGGGGGTGATGGGAGCAGAACACCGTATGTTGATATTGTGTGTGATAAATCGGGGGTTTACGAAAAAAAGAAACCATCTTCCGTAAATTCAGGTACAAAGAAAAAAGATTGTCCATTTTTCATTAAAGGTTACGTAGTTAATGGTGAATGGACGTGTCACGTAGAAAATGGACAACATAACCATCCACCTCCAACTTACCTCCAAGGGCAAGCACGACGTGCTCGTTTAACCCAAGATGAAAAAGAAATTGTTAAAACTTTAAGGCAAAGTAGTTTTAAAGTTGGTGCAATATTAGAGGCCATAAAAAATAGAAACCCTGACAATGTATCAAACACTAAAACGATACATAATTTTTTGGCCGGACTGAAATTTAAAGAACGAGATGGTAGAAACCCGATACAGGAACTGTTTAATTTGTTGGATAGCCATCGTTACACATTCTACTATAATATGAACCCATCAACCCATTGCCTTGAGAACTTGTTTTTTGTACACCCCGATTCTATAAGGATGTTTAAAGCTTTTCCTGATGTCTTGTTAATGGATTGTACATATAGAACAAACCGTTTTAATATGTCATTTCTAGAAGTCGTAGGAATGACATCAACGAACCAAACATATTGTTTAGGTTTTGTTTTCATGAGTGACGAGACAAAGGAAAGTTATATATGGGCATTGGAAAAATTTAAAGTTACATTGGAGGGGTGTATACTACCTAGGGTGTTTGTAACCGACAGGGAAATGGCGTTATCAAATGCTTTATCCGTTGTTTTTCCCGATTCTCATCATATTTTGTGCACTTTTCATATTGCAAAAAATGTTTTGAAAAACTGTCGTAAAAAGATCCCTGACGAGGAGTGGCAAACGTTTCTAGATGATTGGGGTTTATTGGTTGATTCTGAGTCGATAGAGGAGTACAATCATAACCGAACTTATTTCAATTCCTCTTACAAATCGTACCCTGCTGTGATTAAGTATGTAGACAAGCTTTTAAATGATTATGCTGAAAAGTTTGTTGCATGCTATACCAACCATACAACACATCTAGGTAACAGAACTAGCAATCGAGCCGAACAACGACATGCTAAGCTGAAAAGATCCTTTCCACAAATACTGGCACGCTTGAAACTGTTTGGGTAGAGGTGAATAGAATTCTAGAAAAACAGTTTGAGGATATTAAGATGAAATTGGATAAATGCAAGTCTTATTTTCCACATTATTAACGAACACCTCTATTTATAAATCTTAGGTCGTATATCACACACTATGCCTTTGATTTATTATTTCAAGAACACAAAAAATGTAGTGGCCAGGCTGATGAGAATTGTTCTTACGGTTTCAAATTGTCTCACGGTTTACCTTGTCATCATATTATGAGTGAACATATTTTATTCGGTAAGCCTCTTCCTCTAGAATATATTCATCCATTCTGGAAAAAATTAGACGTAATTGATGATAATGGGAACACCGATGATTATGGGGTAGAGGGTGATCTAGAAGAGTTTAAAAGTGTTTATGCTAGCAAAACTAATGTTGAAAAACGGCGTATGAAAACACAACTCCGAGAGATAACCGTACCAGCCAGAACATCCATCAGTGACCCCGAAGTGAGAGTAAATAGGGGGAGACCTAGAAAGGGAGACAAATCTAGTAAGAGAGATAAGTCGGGATGGGAGTATGTGGAGGAACAGAGTGCTGGTGCTAGTACAAGGGCAAAGGCAAGGCGGATGAAACACCGGAGGTAAGGGTAAACCCAACTAGGAGGCCGCGAAACCAGAACCCTAAACCCACCCCCAATAGGCCAACCTTCTTGTACAGTGACCAAATATGGGTCATGTTACATAGTTACATCGAAACGGTTTATGATGTGCGTGGGGATGGTAACTGTGGGTTCCGGGTACTTGCAAATGTGACGGGTAAACAACATGGGGAAGATGATTGGTATGCGGTAAGATGTGAGTTGTTTCAAGAGCTGCAGCAAATGAAATGTGTTTATTATGAGCTGTTTGGGAATCTTGGCTTTGATTACCGGTATGATTATATTTTATCAAGTTTAAATTTTTATCATGCTACAAATCCCGCACCTTCTGACAAATGGATGAGATTTCCGTCTTATGGGTTTTTAATTGCTTCTCATTACAATATTCCAATTGTATTGTTGTCCTTATGGCATAATAATGATGGAGGGGTAAACGTGTGGAACAGTACTTTTTTACCTCTTTATACTGGTCCGCCTCGGGGAACGACACATTACATCCCGACTGTAATGGTGTTCGTCAACAGTTGTCACTATGCTCAGGTTATTCTTAAAGAAGAAGGGATCTTCCCAATGCCAGGAATTATAGCACGGTGGGAACAAACACGCACTGAGACAGTTGCGCCATGGAAGGAACTTTTTCGACCAAATTTCAAGTTATATATGGCGCTGGAAAAGCAATCGGGAAAGCAAAAAGCAAATGAAGATGAAGCTATAGACCTAAGTCCATAATCATTTTTTTATTTTTAATTTTATGTAAATTACTATTTTTTTTTTAAGTTGTTGTAATTTTTTATGATGTAAACAAATGTTTAATAAATTTGTTTTATGAAATTTAGTTCATGTTTGCATATTGAGTTAATTTCTTTTATGAAATTTATATAATTTATGATTGTTTCATTCAAGAAAATTGACGATTGACACCAAATTGACGACTTAGTTAATGTTTCATATTGCGTTATACAAGTGTTAAAAACAAACAAAAAAACTTTCAAAAAAATTGATGATTTAGTTAATCATTCAATAAATATCAACTTATACAATTGAAAAAAATATAACATGAACCAAAAACATAAAACTTATCAAATCAACTTTTTTTGTGTAAATTTGTGTAAATTTTGTGTTTATTTTGAGAGATTGTTAGAATATTGGTAATTTATTTTATGTAAAATTTTAAAAATAAGGCATTTTGTTTTTTAATTTGAAAAAAACAAAATGCCTTATTTGAAAAAAATATCAACTTATACACTTGAAAAAAATATCAAATTATACACTTGAAAAAAATATCAAATTATACACTTGAAAAAAATATCAAATTATACACTTGAAAAAAATATCAACTTATACATTTGAAAAAAATATCAAATTTTAAAAATAAGGCATTTTTATGTAAAAAAAAAAATCATGTTTAATTTGAAAAAAATATTCAGTATTTTAATTTTAATTATTAGAATTTTAATTTTAATTTTTAATTTCAAAAAATCTGTGAAAACACACAGACCGTAGATTTAATCTACGGTTTACAGTGATTGACTGTAAACCGTAGATTTAATCTACGGTCTACAGACAATCACTGTAAACCGTAGATTTAATCTACGGTTTACAGTGAATCACTGTAGACCGTAGATTAAATCTACGGTTACAGCGTTTTAAAAGAAAAAATACAGTGTATTAAGTGCACCTCATTATTTTATTGTTCCCATTTTTTTAGTATAGTGTTTTATTGGTTGGTGTCATCATATTTTTTGGTAGACTAGTCCAACAAATATTACTAAATCACCGACATGACACCTTATCAGACACCACCTTTGACTGAAGATTGTTTTAAATCACCATTTTAAAAACAAGAAAGCATAACTAAAGCTAACATTACTTGCATTTAAATCAAAACGAAACCTAGCTTCTATATGACCCCTTCTAGGTAAAATGTTTTTTCCCGACGAAACTTGTAAAAGTATTGATTATGTTTATAAAAGTTATAATCAGTTGACTTTTATTATTATCATTGTCCTATATTATAGTCATCTTTTTTTTGATTCCTTCCTTTCCTACCTGAACAAACATACATACTACAAGTCTATATGCATAGATAAATCAAAAGGTAACAAACCATTTTCCCAGTTTACACTAACAAACCTGTGAATATGGCAAATGAGGTGAGAAACAAGCAGGTGGTGCTAAAAGATTATGTTACTGGATTTCCTAAAGAATCTGACATGGTTTTGAAAACTTCAAGCATAAGACTGGAGCTTCCAGAAGGTTCTAAGGGAGCAATGCTTGTTAAGAATATGTATCTATCATGTGATCCGTATATGATTAGTCGCATGAAGGATATCAAGGACAGCTATGTTCAATCTTTCACTCCTGGCTCTGTATGTTTCTTAACATTTCACTTTGTTTTAGTAGTTTTTATGGACTGTTTATATTTTGTCATACTGTTCTTAAGTTTTAAGACCTTTTTTCGTCGCATCATTTGAAGATTCGGATCATGTGGACCCCACAGATGATGTGTTGGTTGCATAAATTACAGTCATAGGCATAGTTCCAAACCGGACTACAAATGATTATGTTTATATGCTCTTGTAAATTGAAATATCCGTGGGTGGTACGGTGGGGTGTGGTATTTTTTAGTCCAATCTGGTCGGAATGGTTGATTTGACATTCTTTTTAAAACCTGTTCATAAACCGGATTAGATTGTTACTGTTAGTCCTGAAACTAATTTTAACGGAAGCAAACGTGCCCAGGATTATTTTATTGTTACTTGTATTGTTTTAATAATTAGTCAATTTCAGGAGCTGGAAATGATTACCTCATTGCAGGTCCCTTCGGGTTGTTATATCTTTTGGTTGACTTTGATATGTTATCCTGTTGTTCTAAGTTTAGTGACTCGTCGATCCTAGTATGTTGCTAAGTTAGAGAAAAAAAACTAACTGTATAGAGGTGACTTAACTAACTTGAACAAAGGCCACTTCGCCGCACTGTTAAGTATTGACCAACTCGTAATACTTAATTACTTACCAATTACCATGTAGTCTCTTTGTGATGCAACTCTTACTGCATGGTCGGAACGTTTTTACTTAGGTATCCTGAATTTTAAAAAATTACTGCAAAACTATAATAACCGTGTCTCTCTGCAAGATACAACCTGCCTGATCGGGGTTTTGAAATTAGTTCTTCCTTCACTATTGAGCTGTGAAGCATTTTGAAACGTGTGTATGATAAAGTAATTGACTACATGTGTTAATGGTGTTGGTGGTTCTTTTTGATTGGTTTTTAATTTTTTATTATGTTTATTTTGTGCAGCCTATAACCGGACATGGTGTGGCTAAAGTCTTGGAGTCTGCACATCCAAATTTCAAAAGTGGTGATCTAATATGGGGAATGACCGGATGGGAAGAATATAGCCTCATCACACAACCCGATCAATTTTTCAAAATCCCATATGATGATGTGCCTCTATCTTATTATACTGGAATTCTTGGTAAGCGGGGATGATATCTTTGCTTATTCTACTTGATTGTGAACCTTTTGCGAACTACTGCACTCTTAGTTAGGCCACAGGTTTATGTTTCAGACTATCTTTTGTTTGCCTCATTGGTTCAAATTCTTTGAGAATTATCCTTCCAAAGATGAATGTTTTGCTCTTCTCTGGTACCTTTCAACTTTTAATGTCATCAAGTATAAATAAAATCCCATGAAATTTAAAAACTTATCTTCAAACCGTTATGTGGGGGAGTTGGTATATTTCACTTAGATCTGATGATGTTGTGATGCAGTTGCTTCCGCTTCTGTTTGTATATGAGAGCTTATATCAACAAGATTTATATTATAGAGTTATGCTTGGTAACCTTATTCTGCTACATTTAAACTTTTCACTTATAGAGAACGTTCAGGAGTTTGTTGTGACAACAAATTTTTTTGTCGAGAAATCTTCTTAAAAAATCCAACCCAAATCCAAAATTTCAATTTTTAGATTTTTCGGCCAAAAAATCCTTTTTTAGAACCAAAATAACTTGATTGTCCAAACACCCATTGTTTTTTAAAACAAAGAATTAGAGAATCAGCCCAAAAAAATCTGATGCCAAACGTAGCCTATAAAACATTTGGGAAAAAAACAAGTATTTTGTTACATATGAAACCTATTTGTCTGGCGACGTCTGACTGGCAGTGGCAGCATGAAACATTAGATGTCAAGCTGCGGTTTATATTAGACATAATATCCGACTTTTTACAGTAGCCATGAAAACCCACTTTATAGTTTATATAGCTCTTCTGTTGAGTACATCATCTTGATTTTGATTTCGAGAGAAGCAAAAAGAACCCTCATTTGATTTTTCTTAAGATTTCTGATATATGGATGAATCAGAAAGTAGTTTTTTTCAGGATAGAATCCACCTTCCTTAGGGCTGCATATTTAGCTTCTATGCAAATTCACATTGCTTCTTCTTCTACCTTATAATAAGTTTATCTTGCAATAGACTCTCTTTAAACCGGTTCATTTGATTTTACAATATGTAGGTATGCCTGGAATGACAGCTTATGGTGGTTTCTATAAGGTTGGTTGTCCTAAGAAAGGAGAAAATGTGTTTGTTTCAGCTGCATCTGGTGCTGTTGGTCAACTTGTGGGGCAGTTTGCAAAACTACTTGGCTGCTATGTTGTCGGAAGTGCTGGATCCAAAGAAAAAGTACCCTCCTTGACCTGCAATTTTTGTAAAAAAAATACAAAAACATATCTGCCTATAATATGTTTCCACCAATTCCTGATGATCTACCGAAAACGTGTTCTCTACTTAAGCAAAATTACCAATATATATGTAATGTGTTTCAAATCTTGTAATTTTTTTGTCATTTCTGGGTGAATAGCAGGTTCCGTTTATTTCACGGAGAACTGTTTAACTGCATCTGTCATTCTCCTTAGTTTTTTATCAACTTCTGGCATAAAACATTTTACAACATGTCACTCCACATACAAACACTCCAAAAACAAACCGCTCCCATGTTTCTGGAGTGTGCTTAGAGGGAACTTTCTTGTGAAGCGTATTTTAAAAAAAAATGGTTTTAATTAGTTGTAATTTCCCCATTGACAGTATTTTTCTAAACTAGTAATGAATGGCCATTTTTCGTTATATATACTTTCTGTTTTCATTCTACTTCTGTGTTTCCCATTTTGCTGCTTTAGGTTGATCTGCTGAAGAACAAATTCGGGTTTGATGAAGCTTTTAACTATAAAGATGAGCAAAATTTGGATGCGGCTTTGAAAAGGTGAGAAATCCCTTTAATGTAAGATGAATATATATGAAGTATTTTGTTGTGGAGTCTTTTTACAGTTACTGGCAATATTACATGAAGAGTGGTTCTAACTTCTAATAGTACTTCTGCCTGAAAGTTCTATGCAATGTTTGGAGATTGATAACTCAGTAACAATGAATTTTGAAGCATACCATAAATAAGACTCGCAATGAGTTAGTCACTTGTGCTCATCAAGACCCATCCACTTATTTAGAAAAAAAAATGTTCAAAATCACTTGTGTTTTTTATTTTAGACTTCGACTTGGCAAGGATGTTCTTTGATCTTATAAAAAGCGACACTGCTGTGATCATCTGTTTCATAGAACGATTTTTACAAAGTTACTCGGAAAACTGCGCATTGCAAGTTACGCATACGGACTAGTTCAAGGAGAACAATAAAGGGAAAAGAAAACGTTGTTTTCTTTGGATCCTCTTTTTTCATTATTTCTCCAGTGTGTGGAAAAAACCTTCTGAAAGTTCCTCAGTTTCAGTCCAAAAATCAGGGGAATTGAATGAAGAACTAAAGCTTTTCTGTATATTAAGTTTTCTCTGGGTCTCGGGTATCTTCTTGATCCCTAAAACAACTTGAACCTTACCTTGAACAGCCCTATAAAAATTTGCAAGAAGTTTGTCTATTCCTTCTATCCCTACTTTACCGAAAAAGCAAAAACATGTAATGAATGGTGGTTCTTGTGGTTCTATTATTTTCGAGATTTCGATACTCCAACCAGTGAAAACAAAAACTATAACCAAAACTAAATTATGGGAATAGAACCAGAGACTACGAGAACTCCCATGGTTCATTATTCATCTTATATTTTCACATCTCTCTGTACGTTTCATCTGCTAGGTACTTCCCTGATGGGATCGACATTTACTTTGATAACGTGGGTGGAAGTATGTTAGATGCAGTACTTGGGAACATGAGAAACAAAGGTCGTATCCCTGTATGTGGAATGATCTCACAGTACAACCACGATGAAGCAGAAGGCACAAAAAACTTGTTTAATCTCGTCTTGAAAAGTGTTCGTATGGAGGGATTCTGGGTTTCTGATTACTATCACTTGTACCCTAAGTTTGTGGAAACGGTTGTACCTCTTCTAAAGGAAGGGAAAGTCAAGTATGTTGAAGATGTTGTCGAAGGTCTAGAAAGTGCACCATCTGCTCTTATTGGGCTCTTCTCTGGCCGAAATGTTGGCAAACAGGTCGTTGTGGTTTCTCGCGAGTGATTTTTCAATATTAGTTTCCTACTTTTTGTGTAAATATGTCGAAGATCAGTGTGTGCTCGAATATATTTCTTTGCTATGTAAGTTTAGTCAATAAAATCTGAACTTTAAGTATTGCCTTATTACTTGCACTGTCCCCTTGAAATACTGGTGTAGCTGAGTTCATGTTGAAATGCTCTTTCAGATATTGTTGTTGCGAAAATGTGTGAAATTCTAATTTAGGGCCATATCATGTTGAGTAAGTGAAAAAAGTCCTCAACTTAATCTTTACTTAGGAGGTAATTTAATTTCTACGTAAAGAAAATAAAATTTCCATAAAAGAATCAAGTTTGCCCTGCACACAAAGGTAAGATTTCACTTGGGTATGGATTATTAATAATTATTAGTATTACACCAAAAAAAGAAGCACGTACTGGATCTGATATTATTGCCGAGATAATTACTCCTACGCTTATGATAGTTTATTTTATTATTGCGATTTAATTTCAAAAGTAGTATAGTAGAACTTTTGCAGCCATTTTACATTAGAAAAGCAGAAGCAAAGTTCTATATTACTTGCATTTAAAGCAAAACGAAACCTAGAGATATATATATGGAACCTTCTAGTCAAAGTGTTTTTTTTCCTATGAAGTATGAACTAATAAAAGACGTGTTTGATTTTGTAAATAAAAGTTATAATCGGCTAACATTTAGTATCATCATGATTGTCCCATATTCACATGTGGTGTGTGTCTATTATCATTCATCTTTTTTGTGATTCCTTCCTTTCCCACCGAACAAAAAACATACATACTACAAGTTCACATGCATACATAAGTACATTATAAACCCTTCTCATCAATAAAAAAGTAACAAGCCATTTTCTCTGTACACACTAAAAAACCTGTGAAAATGGCAAATGAGGTGATAAACAAGCAGGTGGTGCTAAAAGATTATGTAACGGGATTTCCTAAAGAATCTGACATGGTTTTGAAAACCTCAAGCATAAGACTAGAGCTTCAAGAAGGTTCCAAGGGAACATTGCTTGTTAAGAATATGTATCTATCGTGTGATCCGTATATGAGGAACCTTATGAGGGAGGCCAAGGAAAGCCATGTTGAATCATTCACTCCTGGCTCTGTATGTTTCTTTCGTTTTCACTTTGTTTTAGTAGTTGTTATGGACCATTTATTTTGTTCATATTGTTCTAAAGTCTTAAGGCCTTGTTTCGTTGCATCATATCCGAAGTCACATGGAACCCACAGATGATGTGTTTGGTTGTGTAAATTACAATCGTAGTCACGGTTCCAAACGGATTACAAATGATTATGTTTAAAACCTGTTCATAAACCAGATCAGATTGGTACTGTTAGTCCAGAAACTAATTTTCACTTAAGGGGCCTTGTTTCGTTGCATCATTTAAATACCCAGAGCCACGTGGACCCCACAAGTGTTGTGTAAATTACAATCGTAGTCATGGTTCCAAACGGACTACAAATTATTATTTTTAAAACCGGATCAGATTGTTACTGTTAGTCCAGAAACTAATTTTTATGCACGCACACGAGACCCAGACTTATTTTATTGTTACTTGTATTGTTTTAATAATTAATCAATTTCAAGAGTTGGAAATGAATTGCAGGTCCCTTTGGGTTGTTCTATTTTTTATTGACTTTTATACGTTATCCTGTTGTTCTAAGTTTTGAGGGGCTTATTTAATTGTTATTTGGATTGTTTAAATAAATCCTTTCAGGAGTTGAAGATAAATACTTTATTGCAGGGTCTTTACACAATTCAAATAAGAGTTTTGAACATTGTTCACTGATTATGTCCTCACTTTCCAAAACAAGCTTATTTTAGTTAGTGACTCGTCAATCCTAGTATGTTGCTAAGTTAGCGAAAAAAACTAATTGTATATAAGTGACTTAACTAACTTGAACAACGCCACTTCACCACACTGTTAAGTATTAACCAATTGATAATACTTACCAATTACCATGTTTGTGATGCAACTCTTACTGGATGGTATCCTGAATTTTAAAATTACTGCAAAACTATAATAACCGTGTCTCTCTGTACTGATCGGGTCTTTGAAATTAGTTTTTCCTTCGCTATTGAGCTGTGAATCATTTTAAAACGTGTGTATGATAAAGTAATTGTCTAAATGTTTTAATGGTGTTGAAGGCTCTTTTTGATTGGTTATTATTATGTTGATTTTCTACAGCCTATATCCGGATATGGTGTGGCTAAAGTCTTGGATTCAGCACATCCAAATTTCAAAAGTGGTGACATTTTATGGGGAATGACCGGATGGGAAGAATATAGCGTCATCACACAACCAGATCAATTTTTCAAAATCCCATATGATGATGTGCCTCTATCTTATTATACTGGGATTCTTGGTAAGCTCGGATGATATCTTTGCTTAGTTAGGCCAGAGGTTTATGTTTCAGACAATATTTACCTTGAAACTTTTAGTATCATCAAGTATATGATTTACAGAGAAGCACAAAGAACCATCCTCGTTTATTTTTTCTTAAGATTTCTCATATATGGATGAATCAGAAAAGAAAAAAAAATCAAGATAAAATTCATCTTCCCTGAGGCTGTGTTTAGCTTCTATGCCAATTCACTTTGCTTCTTCTTATACCTTCTTATGAGTTATCTTGCAATATTATATACTCTCTTTTAACCGGATCGTTTGATTTTACATGTAGGTATGCCTGGAATGACAGCTTATGGTGGTTTCTATGAGGTTGGTTGTCCTAAGAAAGGAGAAAACGTGTTTGTTTCCGCTGCATCTGGAGCTGTTGGTCAACTTGTGGGGCAGTTTGCAAAACTACTTGGCTGCTATGTCGTCGGAAGTGCTGGATCCAAAGAAAAAGTACCATCCTTGACCTGCAATTTTTGCTTTTATTGTTAAAAAAAACACAAAAAACAATTCTACCTATAATATATTTCAACCGATTACTGATGATTTACCGAAAACGTGTTTTCTTCTTGAGCAAAATTACCAATAGATATGTAACGTGTTTCAAAGCTTGTAATTTTTTTGTCATTTCTGCGTGAGTAGCAAGTATTGTATATTTCACTGAGAAGTGTTCTACTGCATCTGTCATACTCCTTAGTTTTTGATCAACTTTTGGCGTAAAACATTTTACAACATGTCACTCCAAAAACAAACTGCTCCCATGTTTCCGGAATGTGCTTAGAGGGAACTTTCTTGTGATGCTTTTTTGAACAAAAATATTGTTTTTAATTAATTGTAATTTCCCATTGACGGTTTTGTTGTAAACTAGTAATGAATGGTCATGTTTCGTTATATCAACTTTCTGTTTTCAAATGGGAAAAGGCTTCGCCTCTTATTAATATATTGGTCCGTTTAATCTTAAAAAAAACAAAAAACTTTCTGTTTTCATCCTACTTATGTGTTTCCCATTTGCTGCTTTAGGTTGACCTGCTGAAGAACACATTCGGGTTTGATGAAGCTTTTAACTATAAAGAGGAGCAAAACTTGGATGCGGCTTTGAAAAGGTGAGAAATTCCTTTGATTTTAGATATATTTGCTACCTACATAAGGTATTAAAAAACTACATTTTTTTAATAGGAAAATTTTAAAATAATTTAAAAAAAACGAGTCTCGCAACCCCGTAAAATAGCACTTTGATTCTCGTTATATATTTTCACATCTGCTAGGTACTTCCCTGATGGGATCGACATTTACTTTGAGAATGTGGGTGGAAGTATGTTAGATGCGGTACTTGGGAACATGAGGAGAAAAGGTCGTATCCCCGTATGTGGAATGATCTCGCAGTACAACCGCGATGAACCAGAAGGCACAAAAAACTTATTCAATCTCATCAGGAAAAGTATTCGTATGGAAGGGTTTGTGGCTTTTGATTACTATCACTTGTACCCGAAGTTTGTGGAAATGGTGGTGCCTCTTCTAAAAGAAGGGAAAATCAAGTATATTGAAGATGTTGTCGAAGGTTTAGAGAGTGCCCCATCTGCTCTTGTTGGGCTCTTTTCTGGTCGAAATGTGGGCAAACAGGTTGTTGTGCTTGCTCGCGAGTGATTTCAATATCATTTTTCTACCTTTTGTGTAACTATATGAATATCAGTGCGTACTCGAATTATATTTCAATAAAATCTGAACTTTTAACTACTGACTTAATGCTTGAAAATGCAATGCAACTATCTGTATGGAAACTTAAAGTTGTTGTTTGTCCCCTTGAAATACTTGTGTAGCCGAATTCATGTCGAAATGATCTTTTAAATACGGTTGTAGCGAAAATGTGTGGATATTTCATTTAAGCCCATATCGGGTTAGGTAAAAAAAAAATCTCCAACTTAAGAGGTAATATTATTTTTAGGTAGAGAAGATAATATTTCCATAAAAGAATCAAATTTGTCCCTGTACAAAAGAAAAATTTCACATGGGTCTGGAATATGCAGGTTCATGATCTTGTAAATGTTTAATATGAGTAGTAATTAAGTTTTTTTTGGTACATATGAGTAGTATTAATACTTATGATTGTTTTTTTAGTGAGCTTTAATTTCACAATTAACATAGTACTCTAGTAGAACTTTTGCAGCCAATTTACATTAGAAAAGCAAAAGCTAAAGCTAAAGATAAAGATAAAAGCTACAAATTAAAATAAACAAGTGGATGACAAACAGATCCTAAGTCAATCGGTATGAGCCTTATTTTTATCACTATCATGAAATTAAAGTTTTGTTCTCAAGATATCATGAAATTTTATCACAAGTATTGCCTTAGGATAGCAAAGTCCGTTCTCAAGATATCATGAAATTTTGTCCCAAATTCCAACAATAACAACGAGGCAGACTTTGCTATTTTCGTAAAGAGAAGTAGCAATTGAATTAATAACCTAATAGGAATAGCACAACAGTAATTGAGTAGCCTAAGGGAAAAATAGCACATTCTTAATCCTACAAAAAAATAATAGAAATCAGAATGTTAAGTTTTTCTTTTTGAAGTTATACTTTTAGTTAAGGTTGCAAAAGGGCCAAAGGACGAGAATAATAATGCTTATTAAGGTTCGCTTCGTTAGTTAAAAAATGCCGGTAACCGGCTCATGTTTGTTTTAAATGAACCTTGTACAACGAATTTCGCCGATCTTCAGAATTTAGGGATTTGTAGTGTTCTTCTTGATTAACAGGATCAAATCGGAATTTTGTCTAAACTATAGGGGGAGTATTATAATTCACCTTAATAACACTATAGCAGTAACATTTTACAAGAAAAAAATGTCCAAATTTTGACCAGTAATGATGATTTCCAAAATGGAAACAACAGCAATAATAATAATAATAATAACATCGATTGTAGTAAAACAATTATATGAGTAGGTTTATTATTTTAGTAGGTGTAACGAACTATCATATTTTTTTTATTAATATGTGTTGTATTTTTAATAGGTGACACGCCCTTAAATTTACTAAACCGGGTTTACGGTAGTATTTCTCCCGATTGCATTAATATATTTTCAAAAAAAACTAAACAAACAATTAAACATAAAATATATATATATATATATATATATATATTAAATTTTACATATTTCTTTAACAAACATTTTACAAATAAAATAGTATGTTGAATTACAAAAAAAATTAAGAACACATATAAGAAAAACAAAAACATGACGTCAAAACTTAAACTGGGTAATATGACTATTTTAAATAGATAAAAATAAGGTAGTCCATATGACTGCTCGCTTCGTCCCAAATTATTATGCTTATACGAAATTACGTGTAATTTTGACCGACAAATAACTCATATCTAACTTATCGAAATCGAATTTTTCGAAAGTTAATTGAATAGTTTAAATGTTAAACTATATGAATAAATTTTAAAAATTTATATTTCAATAATTTAAACACGATATATTTACCGGTTAAAGTTGCATGTAGACAAATAGTGACTCAATATTTTGAGACGGAGCAAGTATTACACTATAAAATAATATTTGATTTAGTAAGAGTCAAAACCTATCATAAGTCCGCCACTAATTTAAAAAGTTATCACAAATCTGTCCCAAATTGACTAAACTGTCACAAATCTATCACAAAAACCGTCGTTAATAAACTCGTAACAAAAAATACCGTCACTAATTTCTGTCGTTATTTAGATATTTTTTTATAGTGATTAAAATAGTCAAAGTATTTTATTTACTTCCTGCACGAGAGATTACGAAATTCTACACAATGATCACGTTCTGTAAAATGAGAGAAACAACCAAATCGCAAAAAAGACTGAAATTTTAATTAACATGTAATTATGTAAAAGTAAATAGCCGTTACAAAGTGGCCAGCTAATAATAGCTACCAACAAAAATCAATAAAACTTAAAATAAAATAAAAAACTATCCGTTAATTAACGTTACACTTTTCAAGATCCAATCCCAAAGTTCCCAACGGTCATCTTCCTCAAATATATATATATATATATACACCTTCAATATTTCAAAAATATATTATCCATCACTCTCTTATATATATTATCTCATAAACACACACAAAAACTCAATATATACACACAAATACATACATTTTCATACACAAAAAATAGTAAAAATGGAAAATCAAAGCAGGGTTCACAAGATGTTCACCCTAAGCAACTACATCCTCCTAGGTGCGGCGTCCGCATGCATCTTTCTTACCCTCTCTCTACGCCTCGTACCCTCCTTCTGCGGCTTCCTCCTCATCCTCCTCCATGTTATCACCATCCTCTCTGCCGTCTTCGGATGCACTTCCATTTCATCCGACTCCAAGTCATGGCACGCGCCTCACATGGTCATTACAGTTCTTGTAGCGATATTCCAGGGTTCTGTGTCTATTTTAATATTTACGCGTACTTTGGATTTCTTGGCTCGGTTGAAGAGTTACGTTAGGGAGGACGATGGTGGTGTTATTTTGAAGCTCGCGGGAGGGTTGTGTATTTTGATGTTTTGTTTGGAGTGGGTTGTGTTGGGGCTTGCTTTTGTGGTGAAGTATAATGAGGTTGTGAAGGGTGGTGGGGGTAATGGTGGTGGTGTTGTGACTTTGGGGGGTAAAAGTGCAAAGGTTTATCATGAAGAGGATGACAAGAGTTATTTGCCTTTTCCATTTCAAGTCTAAGTACTGGCTCTAATATAATGATTGATTATGTATTATCTATGTTTTGGATGAAATATAGTACTGTTTGTTTATGCTTTTGATGAATGGGGTTGTAATTCTTTTATTTGTTCATTTTATTGATGAAATAAAATGGTTATGTTTGCATTTGCTTTTGTGAATTAGTTATATTCATTTGTGCTTAGCACTGTTTTTGCTTTTGTTGAATGGGGGGTTGTACCAATTCTTATTCTTTTATTTGTTCATTTTATTGATGAAATAAAATGGTGATGAAAGCATTTGCTTTTGTGAATTAGTTATATTCATTTGTGCTTAGCACTGTTTTTGCTTTTGTTGAATGGGGGGTTGTACCAATTCTTATTCTTTTATTTGTTCATTTTATTGCTGAAATAAAATGGTGATGAAAAACATTTGCTTTTGTGAATTAGTCATATTCATTTGTGCTTAGCACTGTTTTTGCTTTTGTTGAATGGGGGGTTGTACCAATTCTTATTCTTTTATTTGTTCATTTTATTGATGAAATAAAATGGTGATGAAAGCATTTGCTTTTGTGAATTAGTTATATTCATTTGTGCTTAGCACTGTTTTTGCTTTTGTTGAATGGGGGTTGTACCAATTCTTATTCTTTTATTTGTTCATTTTATTGCTGAAATAAAATGGTGATGAAAAACATTTGCTTTTGTGAATTAGTCATGTAAGCTTTGATACTGAATGGTGTTATACTGAGTTCTGTTATTTTCTCATCTGTTCATTTTATTGCAGAAGTAAAATTTAAAGTAGCAGGTTTCGTGAATTATGGTCCTGTTTCTAATTTTGTATATTTGAGTGAAATGGTGCGATATTGATTTTTACTTATTTTTGCATTTGTTCATTTTATTGCGAAAATGAAATGTTACGGTGAAAGGTTTAAAAATTAGCCCAATTTGTAGATCTGTGGCGTTTGGAAATTTGGATGATGATGCTAAAACTTGGTTTATTTGCAATTTTGCAACATTCACAGCCTTTTGGTTTATTTGCAATATATAATGAACAGAAAACGCGAATCAAAACTACATGACTTTTGAATTAGTGAACAAAAAAGCAAGAAATAAAACAAAAAATCCCTGCAGAGTTGGAATCTTGCTTTATGAACAATCTGATTATGAATCATGTATTAACACTTATGTTTTTTAATCAATATCGGACATGCTCATTATTATTATAAATAATGTGTGCAAGTAATACAAGAGTCACTGTCATTGGAACAGGTTCCCCAAGGGCTAAGTAAAAAATAATACATAACACACAATGCCCCATATACATGAAGTCAATCTAAATAATCTCACAACACAAAATAAAAATAATCCAACAAACCCTAAATACAAAATATACTCATATCATATCAACTGACTAAATGAAAATTGAAATTTTGTCGTGCAAACCAATCTCTAACAGGCGATACAGAAGCTGATTAACCAATGGTCGTAGACAAGAGCACAAAACATAGAAGCAGCTCTATTGGCTTTTCAATGATAAACTTATTATTACCCCGTACAAGTGCAACAACATTCACAACATGCATAGACCAGACCTGCGCAACAAGTTTCGGTGCAACACAGGCATATCCACTCGCAAAAATCTTCGCAGCACCTCGACTGAGGACTGAAACATTATTAAAGGAAAAAAAATTACAAAAGAAAAGATAAGAGGTGTTGTGAAAACCTTGCAGCACTAAAGTGAAATGCTGTACTATTGAAACAGAAGTTTATCTGCAGGTAATGCTTAATTTAGCTAATGTATTGTCGAGATGTGAGATGTCCTTTACTCAAAGTAAACTATATTTTCCTTTGGTTTTGTAATTAGATTACATTAAAAAATATAATTAAGAAGTGTTATGCAAAAAAAGAAAAAGATTACCGTGGCATGTCACCGGGGCCGGACATTGATTGTGCAGGGGGAGCTTCCATGGTCAACAGAGCTGGCTTTATGTTTTCGTCTATTCTTGGCGACACACTAATGCACTACAAGTTAACCAAGCGTTTATGAAATTTTCTGACATTATCGGTATTACTGTACCTAAAGTTACTAATCTACATCGTACGTAATGATAGTACAGATCTAGGTATCATATCACAATTCAGCTGAGCCACAAAGTCGAAACTAATATGCAAGCGAAACTTATGCACATATTAGTTCTCAATAATGATTTTTTTAGGAAACAACGTACAATAGAAGAGACTAATGTTTAATTTCGAGAATGTATGGGAATGAAAAGTGTTGGTGATTTTAGTATCATCAATGTATTTTAGTAGTAATGTGATTTATTATAGGGCGATGCAATAATGCGTTAAACTCGGAAACGAGTTAGGGAAGTGCGGAGTGCACGCTCGTCGAGCCAACGTATAATTAAATATGAATAATTGAAACGGGGTTCCAAGGGGCAGAGCCCCTGGCGGGGTCCTAGGGGCGAGAGCCCCTGGCTGGGGTCCCGCTGCCAGGACAGCGGGCGGGGTGCGGGGCAGCGCCCCGAGCGAAAATTTTCCGAACAGTTGCTTCATTTCCGGAAAATTTTGAATAGTTGGACCCTTTCCCAACAGTTGCTTCCTTTCCGGAACAGTTGCTTCCTTTCCGGAAAATTTTGAATAGTTGGACCCTTTCCCAACAGTTGCTTCCTTTCCGGAACAGTTGCTTCCTTTCTGGAACAGTTGCTTCCTTTCCGGAACAGTTGCTTGCTTTCAGTTTCGGTTATTGATCTCCTATATAAGAAGTCATTTGGCCTCGGTTTTGGATACAGAAACATATAAGAAAATTCTCTCTATATTCCTAATCTATTCTCCTTGCCAGAAACAGATTGTTCTTCAAGAATTATCCCCACAAAGATTTCGTGAACCCAGGCAATAATAGGGTCGAAATACTTTGTTCGGAAAGTGTACGAACACGATTCTTCGAAGTTATCCAGGATTATCATACCCTAAATTTCTAACAAACGAACAAAGTATTCTCTGATAATCATGGCTGGAGGAAGCACCGTCAAGGAGATGACTACAAATTTCGGAAAATTGGACAAGTTTCAAGGACAAGACTTCAGGAGTTGGCAGAAGAAGATGCATTTCATGTTGACAACGTTAAAGGTGGTGCACGTCCTATCTACACCGATTCCAGAATTTGTAGAGGATGACACGGTTGAAAATCTAAGACGCAGATCAAAGTGGGAGAACGACGACTACATTTGCAGAGGGCACATTCTTAACGGTATGTCTGATCCCTTATTTGATATTTACCAAAACGTGGAATCTGCAAAGGAATTGTGGGATTGTCTCGAATCCAAGTACATGGCAGAGGACTCATCCAGTAAAAAGTTCCTGGTAACCGATTTCAACAATTACAAAATGGTTGAATCGAGGTCTGTCATGGAACAATTCAATGAACTCCTCCGAATCCTTGGACAATTCACACAACACGGATTGAAGATGGATGAAACAATATCTGTCTCAAGCATCATAGACAAGTTGCCTCCTTCGTGGAAGGATTTCAAACACAATCTGAAACATGGAAAAGACGAACTGTCTTTGATCCAACTTGGAAGTCACTTGCGCATAGAAGAATCTCTAAGAGCGCAGGAGGATGACAAAGGAAAGGGCAAACAAATTGCTGGACCCTCGGTTAATATGGTTGAAGAGGGTGGTAAGAACGATAACAACAAAAACAAAGGAAAGAAGCGTGCTTTCAAGAACAATAAGGGCAGTTTCGGTGCTAACAAGAAACCGAAACTAGAATGCTGGAAGTGTGGCAAAACAGGCCACTTCAAGAGGGATTGCCGTTTCGGCAAAAAGCACGACAACGCGAATGCAAGTGGTTCAGGAAAAGGGTCTAAGGACCAATCCGAAAACCAAGGTCAGAAATCAATTCGTGATTTGAATAGTTTGACTAAACATTCGGTTTCACTAAATTCTGAAGCATTTTATGTGCAGGATGATGCTATCGCGTGGTGGATTGATTCTGGCGCCACAACACATGTTTGCAAGGATCGTTTCTGGTTCAAGAATTTTGTTCCAATGTAAGATGGTTCTGTCCTCTACATGGGAGATGATCACTTCGCTCCCGTTGAAGGCAAAGGAAACGTGGTGCTAGAATTCAGTTCTGGAAAGACGATTACTTTGTTTAATGTTTTGTATGTTCCTAAATTACGTAAGAATTTAATTTCTGGTCCTGTATTAAATAAGCTTGGATACAAGCAAGTGTGTGAATCCGATAAATATGTTTTATCGAAGTCTGGTGTGTTTGTAGGATTTGGATATTATAATAATGGTATGTTTATGATGAATTTGAATGGAGTTCCTAATGATTCTGGTTCTGTATTTATGTCTTCTTCGAATGTTATCAATTTCTCGTTATGGCATGCTCGTCTAGGACATGTACACTATAAAAGAATGCATGAAATGTCTAAAGATGATTTAATTCCTGTTTTAATGAAAATGTAGAAAAATGTAAAACTTGCTTGTTAACAAAGATCACTAGGCAACCTTTTAAAAGTATAACAAGGAAATCTGTCATTCTTGAATTAATACATAGTGATTTATGTGATTTGCATGCTACTCCATCATTAGGGCATAAAAAATATTTTATCACTTTCATAGATGATGCATCTAGATTCTGCTATGTCTATTTGTTGCACGCTAAGGACGAAGCCTTAGATAAATTCAAAATTTATAAAACTGAAGTTGAAGTGCAACAGAATGTGTTGATTAAAACATTGCGTACAGATAGAGGTGGTGAATATTATGATCCTATATTTTTCCAATCCGTAGGAATCATTCATGAGACTACGGCACCTTATACACCTCAACAAAATGGTGTGGCTGAAAGGAAAAATAGAGTTCTTAAAGAAATGGTGAATGCCATGTTATCTTACTCTGGTTTAAGTGAAGGGTTTTGGGAAGAAGCTATGTTAACGGCTTGCTATTTGTTAAATAGGGTTCCTAATAAAAGGAACAAGACTACCCCATATGAACTTTGGTATAAGAAACGACCAAACTTAACATTTTTACGTGTTTGGGGTTGTAGGGCCGTGGTTAGACTCCCGGACCCAAAAAGGAAAACTTTGGGTGAAAAGGGTATAGCTTGCATCTTTGTTGGATATGCTGAGCACTCCAAGGCCTATAGGTTTTATGTTATAGAACCTAATGACTCGATTTCTATTAACACGATTATAGAATCGAGAGATGCCATATTTGATGAGAATTGTTTCTCTTTTATACCTAGACCAAATGACTCTATACCTAATTCAGATGAATCTCTAAGGGATGATCATTCAATTGATGTGCCAAGTGAGACACTTGAACCCCGTAGGAGCAAAAGAGCTAGAAAATCTAGATCTTATGGATCTGATTTTCAACTATATTTAGTTGAGGGATCAAGAGATCAGATTGGTACTCAATACTATTATTGTTATAGTATAGAGGAGGATCCAAGAACGTATGATGAAGCTGTGAAATCTCGAGATTCTGTTTTTTGGAAAGAAGCAATTGATGAAGAGATTGGTTCTATCATGGAAAATAATACGTGGGTATTATCTTATTTACCACCAGGTTGCAAACCATTGGGTTGCAAATGGATCTTCAAAAAGAAGATGAAAGTCGATGGTACAATTGACAAGTTTAAAGCTAGATTAGTTATCCAAGGCTTCAGACAAAAGGAAGGGATTGATTATTTCGATACCTATGCTCCAGTTGCCCGTATCACTACTATTAGATTGTTGATTGCCTTGGCGGCTATTCATAATCTAGTGTTTCATCAAATGGATGTCAAAACAGCATTTCTGAATGGTGATTTGGAAGAAGAAGTGTATATGAAGCAACCTGAAGGATTTGTAATGCCTGGTAATGAGCATAAAGTGTGTGAGCTAGTTAAGTCGATGTATGGGCTGAAACAAGCTCCGAAGCAGTGGCATCAAAAGTTTGATGAAGTTGTTTTGTCTAATGGTTTCATTCTAAACCAAGCAGACAAATGTGTATATAGCAAATTTAATACATCCGGTAAAGGAGTTTTCATTTGTCTATATGTTGATGACATGTTGATCTTTGGCACCGACCAAAATCAAGTTGATAAAACGAAGAATTTCTTGTCATCAAAGTTCTCCATGAAAGATATGGGAGAAGCGGACGTTATTCTTGGTATTAAGATTAAACGGGAGAATAAGGGGTTTGTAATTACGCAATCTCATTACATTGAGAAAATACTCAAGAAGTTCAATTATGAAAGTTGTTCTCCAGTAAGTACTCCCATGGATCCGGGAGAAAAGCTTATGCCAAATACAGGTAAACCTGTGGATCAACTTGAATACTCAAGAGCTATAGGCTCTTTGATGTATGCTATAATTAGCACTAGACCGGATATTGCTTATGCGGTTGGAAAGTTGAGCAGATTTACTAGTAATCCTAGTAGACATCATTGGCATGCGATAACTAGGGTATTCAAGTACTTGAAGGGTACTATGAATTATGGATTGGCATATATGGGATTTCCTTTGGTGTTAGAGGGTTATTCGGATGCTAGTTGGATAAATAATGCTGAAGACTCATCCTCTACAAGTGGATGGGTGTTCTTGCTTGGGGGAGGTGCCATCTCATGGGCTTCCAAGAAGCAAACATGTATAACTGGTTCCACAATGGAATCTGAGTTTGTAGCATTAGCAGCTGCTGGTAAAGAAGCGGAATGGCTCAGGAACTTGGTATATGAGATTCCGATATGGCCTAAACCGATATCACCAATTTCTATCCGTTGTGATAGTACTGCCACACTGGCTAAAGCTTATAGTCAAATATACAATGGAAAGTCTAGACATTTGGGTGTTAGACATAGTATGATTAGGGAATTAATCATGAATGGGGTGATATCTATTGATTTTGTTCGGTCGCAACAAAACTTAGCTGACCACTTGACGAAGGGGTTAGCTAGAGACTTAGTGAATAAGTCGGTAATTGGGATGGGATTAAAGTCCATTTAAATCTATTAGCTGTGGTATACCCAATTCCCTTCGAATACAACGTTAGAAGCAGAATTCAATGTGGAAAGATCATAGTTAGAGATTGGAGCAATTGTGTTTATCTTCCCAAGGTATGTGCTCAGACCTGCAAGTGATGGCTAGGTTGAAGTATATCTTCTTAATGGTTCTTTTGAAAAATTGCAAATGCAGGTGCAAGATTAAAAGGATCACCTATGTGAGCATGAAGTTTTGCCGCTTCAAGAAGCTTGGACTTGGCTTCCTATATGCTTATTAATGGATAAGGACACATGGCTTGTAAAGTGTCAAGTATGAATAGTAGAGTATTGTAAGAAACATATGTGTACTATATCTTCAGATATTCAAATGGATTGACGGGTTCAATCGTTATGACACCCAGATTTTCGAGTATTTGGAATGTGTATTTGTACTAAGATGAAAATTCAATCGTAAGACATTTTCATCTATGCATTTGTTTGATTGTTATACCTGTGTGTTATACCCTTGTATATATTATTGTATATACTGAGTAAATCAAGGATTACACTAAAATGGGGGGGATTTGTTGGTGATTTTAGTATCATCAATGTATTTTAGTAGTAATGTGATTTATTATAGGCCGATGCAATAATGCGTTAAACTCGAAAACGAGTTAGGGAAGTGCGGAGTGCACGCTCGTCGAGCCAACGTATAATTAAATATGAATAATTGAAACGGGGTTCCAAGGGGCAGAGCCCCTGGCGGGGTTCTAGGGGCGAGAGCCCCTGGCTGGGGTCCCGCTGCCAGGACAGCGGGCGGGGTGCGGGGCAGCGCCCCGAGCGAAAATTTTCCGAACAGTTGCTTCCTTTCCGGAAAATTTTGAATAGTTGGACCCTTTCCCAACAGTTGCTTCCTTTCCGGAACAGTTGCTTCCTTTCCGAAAATTTTTGAATAGTTGGACCCTTTCCCAACAGTTGCTTCATTTCCGGAACAGTTGCTTCCTTTCCGGAACAGTTGCTTCCTTTCCGGAACAGTTGCTTGCTTTCAGTTTCGGTTATTGATCTCCTATATAAGAAGTCATTTGGCCTCGGTTTTGGATACAGAAACATATAAGAAAATTCTCTCTATATTCCTAATCTATTCTCCTTGCCAGAAACAGATTGTTCTTCAAGAATTATCCCCACAAAGATTTCGTGAACCCAGGCAATAATAGGGTCGAAATACTTTGTTCGGAAAGTGTACGAACACGATTCTTCGAAGTTATCCAGGATTATCATACCCTAAATTTCTAACAAAAAGACTATAAACTTTGGAGCACATAGTGCATTTTTGGAAAAGGAAATCATGTAAAAGCACTGGCGGAAGTAGAATTCAATTCTGGGGACTATTAATTTTTTATTTTTTTAGTATAATAACAATAAACGGTATAAAAAACAAAAGAAACCTGCAGCTTAAAATTTAGCTTACTTGTCCATTGATCTAAAAATTTCAAATGGTATAGAAAAATTGACTACAAATACGAATTTATTAGTTTAAATTTTATTGTAATATGACTATGAAACGACATAAACACATTTATTTTATAAACCTTATAATATTACTTTAAATATTCAATTAATTAATATAGAAGTCACATAATAAGCTAATATTAATTCAATGAAAAGTAAAAAATAGCCACAAAATTCGAACTAGGCACCTTGTGACACAAAATTTTGATGTTTACCATTTGAACTAAATTACTATTTGTTCATTTGGGGGCTATTAATGTATAAAATCTTAAATTTCCGGATTTTTCTATATAAAAAAAATATTTTTAAAATTTTTGGAATGATGGTGGCATCCCTGATTTCGCCTGTGTAAAAGTACTACTTAGTATTTACAAACTTGGGATGAGAGTTTTTTTCCTACTCAATGCTTATTGACTCAGAAGCCCTTAAACCATTTCCTAACAAGATATTGACAGGAAAATTCGCCAAGGTCATTAGACTCGATATAATCATCTGTTATCCTGTTAAGTTACTCAAATAAGTAAAAGGGAAGTATGGCATGCTGTTACTATTAAAAATTTTGACAGCACCTAAATTCTATTGGAAAGGAAAGGTTAACTTGCCATATAATGATTTTGGCTCAAGCAAGTCTAGTGTCTTTTAAGAAACAAACTACAATTTGTACTAAAA
This sequence comes from Primula veris, assembly GCA_963682055.1. Lineage (NCBI taxonomy): Eukaryota > Viridiplantae > Streptophyta > Magnoliopsida > Ericales > Primulaceae > Primula > Primula veris. Next base: position 6,690,448 of record OY821742.1, on the reverse strand, counting down.
AAATTAGCTTATTTAACTTAGGAAGGTGCAGCCAAAACAAGCCTCTAGAAATATGAAATATTAAGTTATCAACAGTAAACAGATCGTTATCTGAAGGTAAGTAGAACTTGAATAAATTTTGTATACTTAAAAGGTTTACCTAGTTATGAGAGGATATGATCAGCTCACTTAAATCTGAGTGAGATTTAAAAAGCTAATTAATATTTGGTAGTACTATAGGATAACCTGGTTCACCAGCTGCAATTAGCTTCTACTCAAATGCCAACTTCAACTCAAACTTGATGTAACTTTCAATAAATAAAACTCATACTTATGCATTATTGCATTACTTGAGAATGTGTGACAATTTGTGGTCACCCTCTTAAATACGTATTAAGTTGCTTACCTGTGCCAACAGAGAGATGCTCCCACCATCAAAATGTTGACATATGGTTTGTGAAAGCGGCTTTGTTTGTATGTAGCTTTTAAGCTCTTTTTTTTTTGTTCAAAGTTGGACTACATTTGTTTGATTTTCCCTAGAGTTTAACTAAAATTTGCGATAGAATTGACTTTGGGGGGTAAAAGTGCAAAGGTTTGTCATGATGAGGATGACAAGAGTTATTTGCCTTTTACCTTTCAAGTCTAAAAAAAAAATAGCCACTATTAAGATTTGTTATGTATCTATATAAATGTAGTACTGTTTATGTTTTTGATGAATGGGGTTGTAATTCTTTTATTTGTTCATTTTATTACTGAAATAAAATGGTTATGTTTGCATGCTTTTGTGAATTAGTCATGTTTGTGCTTTTGGGGGTAAAAGTGCAAATGTTTATCATGATGGGATGAGAAGAGTTATTTTCCTTTTCCCTTTCAAGTCTATAAGCATAAAGATTGCATTTGTTGGACATTTTATTCGGGAATTGGTGTAAACAAAAAAACTAACAAACAATCATGCAATGACACTAACTAAATTAATGTAATAAAAACTTAGAGACATTATCAAAGTTAGGGTAATAATTAAATTCACATCGAGTCGAGTCGAATCGAAAATCTCTCCTAAAAACTTATTCGCCCCTCCCCCCAAAGACTTTCGGGTTTGCGTGAACGTAAGTTTCTCAGGATATAGATACAACGATGTCTCGCGATCAATGTTAATGTTAATGTTATATGTTAATGTTATGCATTTTGGGAATTATTAGGGTGACTAGGGTCTATATATAGTACCCATATGATTTTTTTGGGAAAAAACACAAACATTCAGATATATAATGAAACAATGTGATTATTCAAGTGATGCCCATTGTTACACACAACACAAACAATTCCAAATGGATCGATGATGACAGTATGGCCAAGTTTCATTACTATTCCATTATTTCTAGAAATAATAACTTTATTTCTATTTTCTTTAATTATTTATTGAATTGTATTAATATTCTTTTACAATTAGTATTCTTTTTGTATTTTTGTCTTTTGAGTGAATGGTGCGTTACTGAATTGTATTTGTTCATTTTATTGCGGATAAGATGTTACAGTGATAGTTTTGGATTATCCCAATTTGTGGATTTAATGACGTTTGGATGAAGATACTAAAACTTACTATAGTTTATTTGCAAGAACATTCACAGCTTTCTTGGTTTATTTGCAATACGTATAATGAACATATTCTTCATAGCCTTTAAAAAAATGCAAATCAAATTGTGACCTAATAATAATCAGCTTTCGTGAATTATAATGATTTTTGTAGTTTTGTATTTTGAGTAAATGGTGCTATACTGAATTGTATCTCTTCATTTTATTGCGGAAATTAAATGTTACAATAAAACTTAGTTTACTTAGTTTAGCGTATTAATAGTTTTAAGTAAGCCCAATTTGTGGATTTATGGCATTTGGATGATGATACTAAAACTTAGTTTATTTGTAATATAATGAACAAATTCTTCATAGCCTTTGAAAACGCGAATGAAATTGTGAACATAAAAATAATTACTTTTAAAAATGAAATGAACACAAATAAGAAAGAAATGAAACAAAAGATGATCTCTAAAAAGTTGGAATCTGCTTATGAACACAATGTACACAACATATAAGTAGAAGCAGCTCTATTAGCCTTTTTAATGATCAACTTAAAATTCATATCCGCTGTTTTAGTTGTAGTTATCCAGTTAGGTTACAAGTACAGTTGCAACTAAGCTTAGAACCTAAGTATAATGATGGACATAAACCAGACGCACGTTTAATAATGGAGTTCACCTAACTAGGCTACGTCTTCGGGGTACTCACCCAGATTAATGATATTATAAAAGCTTACAATATAGGATTCAAGTATTAATGAAAAACTCTCAGATTCGCTGTAGCTTTTTCTGCCTATCTCTATATTGCCCATAACTTATAATTATCACTCAAAAGAGCAATGGCATCACACAATTATTTTTCGTTTTAAAAGCTTATTGTGTATTATATCAAACTTGAGTTCTTTATAATTTATAACACACACTTCTTACAACCAAGACTATTAACTATTTAAAGAGTAAAACAATCTTATTTTTTCAAGATCTTGTTGATTGATTTGGACTGTTCTAATTGATCTCAATCTTTCCAAATTTGCACGAGATAATGCTGCAATTGATTGTAAGAAACATATAAAATAATATATTTTTAGAGATAAAATCTTAATATAATTTGAAACCATAACTCCATATAACATTCAATTTAATTAGATCATTGCTGATTTGTAAGCACATAGATTGAATCACGAGATAAAGACATTGCATAGATTTAGTTTTCTCAATAAAAGTAACAATATCTTCTGAACTAATCTCCATATATCTTTTAAACAACTTACATTTTTTATCAACTTAATATTCTCAATATATATAAACTGAATCTTTTTAAACATATGACAATGAGGTTGGATTAATTAACATCAATTATTCTGAAAATACTCTCAGACCGTAGATTAAATCTACGGTTTACAGACATTTGCTGCAAACCGTAGATTAAATCTACGGTTTGCATTGAATCAATGCAGACCGTAGATTTAATCTACGGTTTGCAACAAATGTCTGTAAATTACACAGTCAGTCCCTGTGCGAAAATTACACAGACAGTCCATGAAAAAACAGAATGTTACGTTTTTTTTTTTAAAAATAACATTTTAGTCTACACTCTCTCTCTTTCTCTCAAAAACCCCCAATTTTCAACCCAAAAAATCACCCAAATCAATCAACCACAATTAACTATCAACTTTCTTAACAAAAAACCCCAAATCATCAATCAAATTTATCCATAATTCAAGGGTATATCTTTTATTCTCTAATTTATTATTTATATTGTGTAATTTCAATTTGTAAAATAGGAAAAAATATATAAAATATGCAAATTGATTATTCACTTAGCTATATATAATTGTTTGTTGTTTGTTTATATTAATTATAGAAATTATAATAATTGTTGATATTTGTCCCATTTTTGCATGTTTTTTTTTTTTGTGTAATTTTAATTTGTAAACTAGGAAAAAATATATAAAATATGCAAAACAATAATTCACTTAGCTATATATAATTGTTTGTTGTTTGTTTATATTAATTATAAAAATTATAATAATTGTTGATATTTGTCTCATTTTTGCATGTTTTTTTATTTTGTGTTTGGTTAATTTCAATTGTTGATAATTGTTGATAATGTGTTTGGTTATGATTAAAAAATTGAGTTATGATTGTTTGGTTTATGATTAAATGTGTGTTTGGTTATGATTAAAAAATTGAATTATTATTGTTTGGTTTTATGATTAAATGTGTTTGGTTATGATTAAAAAATGGAGTTATTATTGTTTGGTTTATGATTAAATGTGTGTTTGGTTATGATTAAAAAATTGAATTATTATTGTTTGGTTTATGATTAAATGTGTGTTTGGTTATGATTAAAAAATTGAGTTATTATTGTTTGGTTTTATGATTAAATGTGTTTGGTTATGATTAAAAAATTGAGTTATTATTGTTTGGTTTATGATTAAATGTGTGTTTGGTTATGATTAAAAAATTGAATTATTATTGTTTGGTTTATGATTAAATGTGTGTTTGGTTATGATTAAAAAATTGAGTTATTATTGTTTGGTTTTATGATTAAATGTGTGTTTGGTTATGATTAAAAAATTGAGTTATTATTGTTTGGTTTATGATTAAATGTGTGTTTGGTTATGATTAAAAAATTGACTTATTATTGTTTGGTTTATGATTAAATGTGTGTTTGGTTATGATTAAAAAATTGAGTTATTATTGTTTGGTTTTATGATTAAATGTGTGTTTGGTTATGATTAAAAAATTGAGTTATTATTGTTTGGTTTATGATTAAATGTGTGTTTGGTTATGATTAAAAAATTGACTTATTATTGTTTGGTTTATGATTAAATGTGTGTTTGGTTATGATTAAAAAATTGAGTTATTATTGTTTGGTTTTATGATTAAATGTGTGTTTGGTTATGATTAAAAAATTGAGTTATTATTGTTTGATTATGATTGTTTGGTTATAATTGTTTGGTTATCATTGTTTTGGTTATCATTAATTGGTTATAATTGAGTTATCATTGTTTGGTTATCATTAATTGGTTATGATTGTTTGGTTATCATTAATTGGTTATCATTAATTGGTTATTTTATCATTGTTTGGTTATCATTAATTGGTTATTAATTGGTTATTTTATCATTGTTTGGTTATCATTAACCGAGTTATATTTGGTTATCACAGTTAGAATGGCAGATCCAGGTCCACATATTAAAGGCAGGTTGGGTATTTTACGACAGACCGGTCATATTTCTAATCAGACTTGGGATGCTGGAAGAGAAGCGGGTAGAGGAGATGCCAATAAGATTAGGGTTTATAATTATAGTTGGCAGATACCGACGCCTGAAAGGGTAGTTCAAAATATGATTAGGGCTGGTTTTTAAGGTATTCACAGTATAGGTAATTATACCGTAGACCGAGGCTTGCTTACAGCCTTAGTTGATAGGTGGCGTGATGAGTCGCACACGTTCCATTTTGTCGGTGGAGAGTTGGGGATATCTTTACAGGATGTAGAGATTATGCTTGGTCTCAGGGTGGATGGTCTTGCTGTTACCCGGTCGGAGCGGAATGATAACAGGGCGAGCAGGTTAGATATGGTAGAGAGTTTGTTGGGTGTTAGACCGGCTGACAATCAAGTGGATAAAACCTGTCTGACAGTTAGACTTGATTGGATGTTACACACGTTTGGTGAATTACCCCCCAACCCTAGTGAGGAGCGTTTGCTATATCAGTCTAGGGCTGCCATGTTGTTATTACTGGCGGCACATGTATTTTCAGATAAGAGCAGTGATCAGATTCCACTATGGCCTCTGCCATTTCTGGAGGATTTTGACACGTGTGCTGAGTATAGTTGGGGATCAGCTCTTCTGGCCTGGTTAGAGGCTAATCTATGCAGGGTGGTATGTTGTAAGACAAACGGAGTAAGCGGGGCGGTGATGTTTCTAGATATGTGGGCGATTACCAGACTACTGCCGGTTAGACCATGTGAAGAGCTGCCGGAAGATATCGAGCCACCTGAGGGCTTGCCTAGGTTCCCCCTCGGTTACAGGTATGATATTATTTAGTTTTTGTGTCTTGGATTTGTGGTTTTTTTTTTATTGCGTCATCTATCATTTACTTAGCTGCCGGTTATATTTATTGTTTATCGGGTTTTGTTTGTATATTACAGATGGAAGATTTGGAGGCAAACTAACCTTACGCCATATGTCTACGGACATAATGTGGTCCACATACGTGACCAGTTTGACAATATGTCGCCTGAACAGGTAAATTTTAACTTTCGTATTATATTTAACTTACGTATTATATGTTGTATATGTTTGCATTGGTCTTATGTTCGCAGAATTTATTACTAGTATTTTTAAACCCTTGTTTATATATTCTAATTTTGCTGATTACAGATAGTGTGGCAACCTTACGGGAATCTCAATCAGTATCCGGAATACTGCACGCGGGGCCGTTATATGTGGCATTGTTCTGTGCCTCTCATTTGTAATGAGAAGATTGAGTTCCATCCCGCGGACAGGTTCATGAGACAGTTCGGTTTTGTTCAGCAGGTCCCTACATATATTTGGAAACCCAGAAATGGTCACGGCAAGGATAGAAGATTTGGGATTGGGCAAAAACACGATTGGCCTGCACTTTTTGCAGAGTTTATTATCGTGTGGAATGACCGCCACAACCGGCTTGTGAATGGCGAATTTGGTACGGGGACGTCACCGGATTACATGAGATGGTATAGAGAGAGGACCCGCATCTTCATAAACCCACCTGAACTTGCCCCGCCATCTCACGGTTTCCGGGAGCATACAGGGTTGTTCAGTAAAATGGTAACAACTAATTAAAGTTCATTAATATTTGATTGTTATTTTTCTGTTTGTATATTTCAATACTTATAAATCGTTTTTGATTGGGTTTTTTTTTTCAGAAAGCGGTATTGCGCCGAAATTTCAAATCGTTCAAACAGCATAAATTGAAAACGGAAGTGGACTTACTACGAAAGGACTTCGTTGAAATGGGATTGAATCCGTATGGGTCAGCTGATGAACAGTCGGATGAGGAGGATGACGATGACGACGACGACGACGATGGTGATGACGACCTACGTTACGACCCAAGAACGTTCACTAGGGCTTCAAGTTGTCGGCGTCCCGACGAAAGAGGCAGAGGGGAAGGCGAATCTAGTAGCCGGGGTAGAAGATCGACTGGAGGTCGACCCCCGACTACAGATCAGGGTCCGGGTCCGAGTTCAAGCGGTCATGTTCGTCGTGCTTCTTTTGCTGGGTCGGAGTACGTTCAGGATGATGTTCCGTTCGATTATCATAGTCAGCATTCAACCGACAGTTGGAGTCGCGGATTAGCACTTACATCCCACGAGCGTGCTCCGTATCCAGAATCGCAGCATCGACAGAGACGGCGTACGGAGCTAAACGAAATCGAAGAGTTTGTTGAGCCGTCATCGGATAGATTAACATCGGCCGGAAAGATGCTCCCTACGTCCAACTTTAAATCATTTAGTCGTTACAAAAAAAAATAAATGCACATTTGTGTTTTTTGTAAATGTTTTTTGTATTTGATTTCTATGTTTGATTTGTAAGTTTTTATTCTTAGCTGAGTTGGAATATTATAAATTCGTAAGTTTAATTTGAGTCGTATGTTTCTAAAAAATATTCTGTATTTTAATTGATAGGACCAATATTGAGTTTTTACAAACCCTAAACCCTAAACCCTAAATTACAAACCCTAAACCCTAAACCCAAATTACAAACCCTAAACCCTAAACCCTAAATTACAAACCCTAAACCCTAAACCCTAAATTACAAACCCTAAACCCTAAACCCTAAATTACAAACCCTAAACCCTAAACCCAAAATTACAAACCCTAAACCCAAAATTACAAACCCTAAACCCTAAATCCTAAACCCTAAACCCTAAACCCTAAATTACAAATTACAAACCCTGAATTACAAACTCTAAACCCTAAACCCTAAATTCTAAATCCTAAACCCTAAACCCTAAACCCTAAACCCTAAATATTCTGAAATATACATGCAAACCGTACATTTAATGTACGGTTTGTATAGATTTCATACAAACCGTACATTAAATGTACGGTTTGTATGTATTCTGTACAAACCGTACATTAAATGTACGGTTTGTACCCCTGATTTAAGCAGCGTCATTTTTTGAATGTACTTTTTGCATTGAATCACCGTTAATAACGTAAAAAAAAAAAACTACAAACCGTAAAAATAATCTACGTTTTGTAGTGTAAATGACATTGGATACCATATCTATCAAAATAATTCCGACAAGACCTTACTTTTGAATTATTATGATTTGACAACCTTATCCGAAAATGACTACTCAATGCATTATTAAAGTTTGGAAATGACTACACCAAAAAAAAAACTACAAAACGTAAAAGTAATCTACGGTTTGTAGTGTAAATGACATTGGATACCATATCTATCAAAATAATTCCGACAAGACCTTATCACTTTTGAATTATTATGATTTGACAACCCTATCCGAAAATGACTACTCAATGCATTATTAAAGTTTGGAAATGACTACACCAAAAATTCACTACAAACCGTAAAAGTAATCTACGGTTTGTAGTGTAAATTAACACTATAAATATGACTCCATTTTGCCAATTCTAACAAACCATAAAATCAAACACAACCACATTTCGGAAATCTCTAAAAAAATCCTCATTTCTCCCCAATAAAATATATAAACAACCACTTTTCGAAAATGAATTACAACTATGGTTATGACAACAACCAATGGAATAACAACAACAATGCGAATTCATCCAGTGGCTCAAACGATGATCTAACTGATTATTCAGAGCACTTTGAAGTTGATGAATTGTTTTGGGAAACAAGGGATGAAATGCTTGCTGATCTTGCTGATGTGGCTGGGAATTGGGGTTTCATCCTTACGATTCGTAGGTCTGGAGGGGGTGATGGGAGCAGAACACCGTATGTTGAAATTGTGTGTGATAAATCGGGGGTTTACGAAAAAAAGAAACCATCTTCCGTAAAATCAGGTACAAAGAAAAAAGACTATCCATTTTTCATTAAAGGTTACGTAGTTAATGGTGAATGGATGTATCACATAGAAAATGGACAACATAACCACCCACCTCCAACTTACCTCCAAGGGCAAGCACGACGTGCTCGTTTAACCCAAGATGAAAAAGAAATTGTTAAAACTTTAAGGCAAAGTAGTTTTAAAGTTGGTGCTATATTAGAGGCCATTAAAAATCGAAATCCTGACAATGTATCAAACACTAAAACGATACATAATTTTTTGGCCGGACTGAAATTTAAAGAACGCGATGGTAGAAACCCGATACAGGAACTTTTTAATTTGTTGGATAGACATCGCTACACATTCTACTATAATATGAACCCATCAACCCATTGCCTTGAGAACTTGTTTTTTGCACACCCCGATTCTATAAGGATGTTCAAAGCTTTTCCTGATGTCTTGTTAATGGATTGTACATATAGGACAAACCGTTTTAATATGTCATTTCTAGAAGTCGTAGGAATGACATCAACGAACCAAACATATTGTTTAGGTTTTGTTTTCATGAGTGACGAGACAAAGGAAAGTTATATATGGGCATTGGAAAAATTTAAAGTTACATTGGAGGGGTGTATACTACCTAGGGTGTTTGTAACCGACAGGGAAATGGCGTTATCAAATGCTTTATCCGTTGTTTTTCCCGATTCTCATCATATTTTGTGCACTTTTCATATGGCAAAAAATGTTTTGAAAAACTGTCGTAAAAAGATCCCTGACGAGGAGTGGCAAACGTTTCTAGATGATTGGGGTTTATTGGTTGATTCTGAGTCGATAGAGGAGTACAATCATAACCGAACTAATTTCAATACCTCTTACAAATCGTACCCTACTGTGATTAAGTATGTAGACAAGCTTTTAAATGATTATGCTGAAAAGTTTGTTGCATGCTATACCAACCATACAACACATCTAGGTAACAGAACTAGCAATCGATCCGAACAACAACATGCTAAGCTGAAAAGATCCCTTTCCACAAATACTGGCACGCTTGAAACCGTTTGGGTAGAGGTCAATAGAATTCTAGAAAAACTGTTTGAGGATATTAAGATGAAGTTGGATAAATGCAAGTCTTATTTTCCAATTTCTGAACGAACACCTCTATTTATAAATCTTAGGTCGTATATCACACACTATGCCTTTGATTTATTATTCCAAGAACACAAAAAATGTAGTGGCCAGGCTGATGAGAATTGTTCTTGCGGTTTCAAATTGTCTCACGGTTTACCTTGTCATCATATTATGAGTGAACATATTTTATTCGGGAAGCCTCTTCCTCTAGAATATATTCATCCATTCTGGAAAAAATTAGACGTAATTGATGATAATGGGAACACCGATGATTATGGGGTAGAGGGTGATCTAGAAGAGTTTAAAAGTGTTTATGCTAGCAAAACTAATGTTGAAAAACGGCGTATGAAAACACAACTCCGAGAGATAACCGTACCAGCCAGAACATCCATCAGTGACCCCGAAGTGAGAGCAAATAGGGGGAGACCTAGAAAAGGCGACAAATCTAGTAAGAGGGATAAGTCGGGATGGGAGTATGTGGAGGAACAGAGTGCTGGTGCTAGTAGGGACAAAGGTAAAGGCAAGGCGGATGAAACACCGGAGGTAAGGGTAAACCCAACTAGGAGGCCGCGAAACCAGAACCCTAAACCCACCCCCAATAGGCCAACCTTCCTGTACAGTGACCAAATATGGGTCATGTTACATAGTTACATCGAAACAGTTTATGATGTGCGTGGGGATGGTAACTGTGGGTTCCGGGTACTTGCAAATGCGACGGGTAAATAGTATGGGGAAGATGATTGGTATGCGGTAAGATGTGAGTTGTTTCAAGAGCTACAGCAAATGAAAGGTGTTTACTATGAGCTGTTTGAGAATGTTGGCTTTGAAGCTTACCGGTATGATTATATTTTATCAAGTTTAAATTTTTATCATCCTACAGATCCCGCACCTATTGACAAATGGATGAGATTTCCGTCTTATGAGTTTTTAATTGCTTCTCATTACAATATTCCAATTGTATTGTTGTCCTCATGGGAAAATAATGATGGAGGGGTAAACGTGTGGAACAGTACTTTTTTACCTCTTTATACTGGTCCGCCTCGGGGAACGACAAATTACATCCCGACTATAATGGTGTTCGTCAACAGTTGTCACTATGCTCAGGTTATTCCTAAAGAAGAAGGGATCTTCCCAATGCCAAGAATTATAGCACGGTGGGAACAAACACGCACTGAGACAGCTGCACCATGGAAGGAACTTTTTCGACCAAATTTCAAGTTATATATGGCGCTGGAAAAGCAATCGGGAAAGCAAAAAGCAAATCAAGAAGAACCTATAGACCTAAGTCCATAATCAGTTTTTTATTTTTAATTTTATGTAAAATACTATTTTTTTCAAGTTGTTGTAAATTTATATGATGTAAACAAATGTTTAATAAATTTGTTTTATGAAATTTAGTTCATGTTTGCATATTGAGTTAATTTATTTTATGAAATTTATATAATTTATGAAATTTATATAATTTATTGATTGCATAAAACAATTGGTTTCTTTTCCTTTATGGTTTATTGATCAAGCAACCATAGAACAAAGTCCTTTTTTAAATGTTCTCAAAAATTTTCAAAAAAATTGAACAACTGCAAAAAGGGACACTATTTCTGCCGTACATCCCCCTTCTGAACTTTTAAAACTTCGTGCCGGTGATGTTATTATTGAATCTGTAGCATTTTCACAAGAAAAACAGTTAAATTTTACTAATTTAACTCTTCAGACTATTTGTTCCCAACTTAGTCGTATTGAGGACAAAGGAACTATTATAGTTCATAAGGAAATAGCAGCTGATATAGCTAGTTCTTCTTACACTCCTCAAAAGGTTATTGAACCTACTATATTAAAACTCAGTATTGATATTACTGTTTCGAATAATAATACTGATATTATTACTTTGTTAACTCAGCAATTAGAAAGCCTTAATATTGGAAAAGGTAAACACATAGCTACCTTATCAGAAATTCCTACTGATATAGAAAATACAAATATTTTTGAAAAACAACTTTTAGATATGGATAATAATCCAGACCAACAGGCTAGTATTAATCAAAATGTTTTTGGAAAATCAACTACTTTTGGACGAAAATCTGTCCCAACTGCCCCAATGAAACATTATTATTCTAGACCTAGTCCACAAGATCTTCTCTATGAAGAAGAAAGTGCTAATCTTACGGCTAGTTTTAGTGCTAGAACCATCTATGAATGGAATATTGATGGAATGACTGAATACCAGATTATGGTTATGTTACATAGAATGACTATGTACTCTACGATATGTCTTGGTGCTAATAACACCGATTACCAAATTGCTGAATTTATCGTAGCAGGGTTTGCCGGCCAATTACGAAGTTGGTGGGGCAATATTTTGTCCTCTGATCAACAAAGGACGTTGTTAACGGCCACAAAAATAGTTAGGAACCCTATTAAGACTGAACAAGGTGTAGATACTTATGCGGATACAGTCTTACCCAATGCAGTTTATACTCTTATCACTGCTATTGTTTAGGCGTTTATTGGTTATAATCTCGTTGCTATTGAAAGAAACAAAGATTTATTAATCAATCTTAAATGCCCAGCTTTAACCCACTTTAGGTGGTATAATGACGTTTTCCTTACCAAAATTATGTTAAGACCTGATGCAAATGCTGATTTTTGGAAAGAAAAATTTATTGCAGGTCTTCCTAATCTTTTTGCCCAAAAAGTTAAAGATAGGATTTTACGAAAAACTGGGAATACAACCATCCCTTATCATGAATTTACCTATGGTCAACTTATTAGTGAATGTGTCGGTGAAGGGCTATCCCTTTGTAATGGTATAAAACTTAGAGCCCAATTAAAAAGTGAAAATTTGACAGGAAGAAAAGAAATAGGTACTTTCTGTGACCAATTTGGATTTGATCTTCAAATCCCTCAAAATTCTCATAGAGAAGTTTATTCTAAGAAAAAACATTTTTCTAAATCTAAAAGATTTTCTAAGAAATCCTCCAAACCAAGAAGAGACAACCACCATACTGGTTCATACCGACCTAAGTCTTATAGACCTAAACCAAGCCAAAATCCTAATGCTTCCATTATTTGCCGAAAATATGGCAAGACAGGTCATTATGCCAACAAGTGTTGGACAAAAAAGAGATTGAATGAAATCTCTGATGAAGGTCTTAAGAAACAACTTATAGCTGTCATGTTATATTCTTCTGAAAAAGAATCGGATACTAATAAAATTGAAGTTTATAATAGTAGTGAGTCTGAACAATATAATAGTTCATCTTCTTCTGACTGTGATTGTAAGGATAATAATTATAAAGCTATGCTTGACATGAATGGCTTAAGTATGAATGGATAATAATTTCATCTTATTAATAAAATTGATAATACTGAGGTAAAGAAAAAAATGATTGAATATTATTTAGATGTTCTTACAAAAGGTAAGCAAAAGGAAACTCCTTATATTCCTAAGAAAACTTATTCTCTAAAACATGTTTTTCAAGGACTCCAATAAACTCATTCTAAACAGCTTTCTATTGAAGAAATTCATAAAGAGGTAAAGGCTCTTAAAGAGGATATTAACATTCTCAAAAGTAAAGATATTTATATTTCTGATTTACATAGTGAAATTCATATATTAAAATATGAAGTTAAATTTCTTAAAAGTTTCATTCAAACAGAAAAGAATATTTCTTTTGTAGAAGAAAATGATAGTCTTATTTCCAATAATGACACTTTTTTGAATATTATTGATAAAATTACATATCAGAAATGGCATTCTCATGTCACTATAGTCATAAACAAATAGTTTACTTTCTCTGGTCCAGCCCTAATTGATAGTGGGGCTGATTTAAATTGTATATGTGAAGGATTAATCCCTACACACTATTATGATAAAACTACGCAGTCTTTGAATACTGCAGATGGGTCGCGTATGAAGATCCATTATAAACTTTCTAATGCTTATATTTGTAACTCTGGCATATGTTTCCAGACAACTTTTGTTATGGTCAAAGGCCTTACCCAACAAATCATTTTGGCTACTACCTTTTTAAACTTAATTGAACCGTTTATGGTTACATCAAAAGGAATTATTTTCGAAACAAATGGTCAAAATATTATGTTTGATTTTATTTCCAAACCACAAACTAGAGAAATTGATATAATAAAAGAAACTTTAATTTATAAAGAAAATCAAATCAATTTTTTACGCAAAGATTTAAAACTTATGAATATTTCTAAACAACTTATTTCTCAAAAAGAAAAAATTAGTTTTCTTACAAATCTTATCAAAAAAGAAATTTGTAATGATATGCTCACAGCTTTTTGGGATAGGAAAAAGCATATTGTCACCCTTCCCTATGTGGAAGACTTTAAAGATAGTGATATTACTACTATGGCTCGGCCTGCCCAAATGGGTCCCGACCTTATTGATTATTGTAAAGAAGAAATCAACTATTTATTGCATTAAAAACTTATTCGTAAATCCTATTCACCTTAGAGTTGTACTGCTTTTTATGTTTATAAAAATGCTGAAATTGAACGCGGTGCTCCTAGATTAGTAATTAATTACAAACCTTTAAACAAGGTTTTAAAATGGATTAGATACCCTATTCCTAACAAAAAAGATTTATTAACTAGAATCCAGTACGCCAATATATTTTCTAAATTTGATTTAAAATCAGGCTATTGGGAAATTCAGATTGATGAAAAAGACAGATATAAAACACCTTTTGTTGTTCCTATGGGACACTATGAATGGAATGTTATGCCATTCGGTTTAAAAAATGCTCCTTCTGAATTCCAGAATATTATGAATGATATTTTTTTATCCTTATTCTTCATTCAGTATTGTTTATATTGATGATGTTCTCATTTTTTCTAATGATTTAGACCAACATTTTAAACATATTCATATTTTTATAAAATTGATAAAAAAATGCTGGATTAGTGGTTTCTGCTAGTAAAATGTCTTTATTTCAGACACACATTCGTTTTTTAGGCAGGAAATAGACCACGGGAAAATTATTCCTATTGATAGGACAATTCAATTTGCGGATAAATTCCCAGATATTTTACAAGAAAAAACCCAATTACAACGGTTTTTGGGCAGTCTCAATTATATTGCTGATTATTACAAGAACCTTGCTATAGACAGCTCTCCTTTATATGAGCGATTAAAGAAAAATCCTCCTTTATGGAGTAATATTCATACTAATGCAGTTAGACTTATTAAGTCTAAAGTTCAAAGTTTACCCTGTTTAGCATTAATTTCCCCCCAACAAGTTTTAAAATTGTGGAAACTGATGCATCAGATATAGGTTATGGAGGAATATTAAAACAAAAATTTCCTTCCAAAAATAAAGAGATATTATCTTGTTATACTTCTGGCAAATGGAATACTGCACAAATCAGTTATTTCACAATAAAGAAAGAAATTCTTTCTGTA
Organism: Primula veris; assembly: GCA_963682055.1. NCBI lineage: Eukaryota > Viridiplantae > Streptophyta > Magnoliopsida > Ericales > Primulaceae > Primula > Primula veris. The sequence goes on along the minus strand of OY821742.1, from coordinate 6,675,312 downwards.
GTAAATTGTATTACCAAATTCCAAGATGATTTATTAAATCAAAAATTCTTACTGCGAATTGATTGTAAGGCAGCTAAAGAAGTTTTAGAAAAAGATGTCAAAAATTTGGCATCCAAACAAATATTTGCTAGATGGCAATCTATTTTGTCTATTTTTCACTTCGATATTGAATATATTAAAGGAAAAAATAATTCTCTTCCTGATTTTCTGACCAGTGAATATATTCTTGGCCCTATTCGCTCCACATGAGCCAGTCTAGTCGTGGACGAATGGGACTTTCCTCTTCACATGATCGCCATGAATATGACAAGAAGATATATTCCTCTTCCCAATCTATTGCCGGCTCTAGCTCCTCTAAGAGCTCTGCTGCTCACTCCAAAAAAGAGCCTGCTGATTATGAGGATTATTTATCCTCTGGTAAAACTCAAGAGAGCTTCCTTGAAGCCCTCAAAAAGCCAGTTCTTCCTGGCACAAAAAATGTCGAAGAAGAAATAATTATTCTTCTCCACAAAGGAGATGAGAGGTTATTTACCTCCCCCAATACTTTGGCCAAACGTTATTTTGATACTGAGGTGAATTTCACTCTTATTGATAATAAAGACTTGAAATATTTTCAGTCTATTCTAATTGAAACAGGTTCAGTGGTTTTCAACCATATGAATCAAAATAGGATATTAAAACCTTTATTAAAAAGGTCATCTCTATTACTGAGTGGGGTTTAAACCCAAATAAGCCTATGCAGCTCAAATTTTCCCATCCAAATTTTAATTATTGGGATTATATTTCTGCTTGGAGACATGTCTTTTATTACCAAAATAAGGTCGAAAAACATACTCGGTTCATCCGTCTGGAGCCATCATTATTGGCCCAAGACTTACCCTATTGGTTTTACAATTGGTTTTCTTTTATTGGGCCTGAAGAGGATATTCTTCATTCTGATATTTTTGAAAAATATGAACTTTACCTTTCCAGTAACCCAAAAATTCAGGGGTGAAAGTTGTTAAAGGAAGTAATTTACTTCGTTTTCTTACCAAGTTCAGTTTACCTTTGATTTGGCAATGCTCTTTTGCCATTAAATCAACTGAAATTGGTATTATGGCCTTATCTAGGAAATATTATTATAAATGGTGGGTCAAGTTTGATTACAAACTAGTGCTCATCAAAATTCAAGAGGCTATTGAATCCTTTAATAAAATGGAACGCGAATATGCTCCCGAGAAAAAAACCGTGGGTATCCCATCAATGTCTGATTTTAAAAAGTTATTTCCTTTAGCATCCAATATTGAGCTCAAGGAAAAATTCTTAAAATTTATTCGACAACAGTTAAATGTTGATTTTTCTGATTGTTTCCAAGCCAATTCTTCCAAATCTGGTTCTCTTATGGAAGAAGATGCCGAAACTGATAATGAGGATATGGAGAACTATTTAGATAATTTCACCACTATGTGAAGCCCTCTCAATATTGAAGAAGAAGATATTGCTAAAAAAGATAAAGGCAAAGCTAAGGCTTAAAACAGATTATGTATTTTTTTCTTTTTGAATTTTATTCTATAAAGACAGATTCCTTCACTCACTACCTTGTTTTCACGTGTTCGATGGGCCCAATGAGCACCCGGCGTGATTCACGGAAAAGCTGAGAATCTATTATTTATATGGGCCAGTATGTTGGACATTATTTTACACTAACCGCCCATGTTTTGACGTTTTTTGTTCGGTGTGCATTACTTTATGTTAGTGCACGTTAGTGCGCTGATAATGCGCATTCATGCGTTTTCCTTTTCTTGCATGCTAAGCCTATATGAGGGAAGATATGGCTTCTCAGATGGCAGAAAAATAACAAGTGTTGTACTCTTTCTCTGTAATAATATTTGCTCACCTTAAATAATATAAGGATTCTGTTTTAGAAATTCGGAATGAGTGTTTTCTACTCAATGTTTATTTGACTCAGAAGCAGTTAAAACCATTTCCTAACAAGATATTGACAGGAAAAATTCTCCAAGGTCATCATCAGAGATTCAGACTCATTATTATCACCTATTATCCTGTTAAGTTACTCAAACAAAAAGGAAGTATGGCATACTGTTATTATAGAAAATAATGACAGGACAGCAACTAATTAAATTTTTTTGGAAGAGAACGGTTTAACTTGCAACATAATGATTTTGGCTGAAGCAAGTTTAATTTTTTTTTTATTGGAAAAGAATGCTATTATCTGCTTAGGAACCTGCAGCCAAAGCAAGCCACTAGAACGATGAAATATTAAGTAATCTACAGTAAATATATCGTTATCCGAAGGTAAGAAGAACTAGAACAAATTTTGTATACTTGAAAGGTTTACCTAGTTATGAGAGGATATGATCAGCTCACTTGAATCTGAATGAGATTAAACCTTTGTTTTAGACTTCTATATGATAACTTGGTTCACGGGCTTCTCTTAGGTTCTACTCAAATGCCAACTTCAACTGATCAAAACTTGATGTAACCTCCAATAAATAAACTCATACTTGATGCATTATTGCATTAGTGGAATATATGATACAATTTGTGGTCATCCACTTAAATACTACTATTTATTAAGTTGCTTACAGCCTAAGATGCCCCCACCATTAATATGTGGAAATCTACTTTGTGAAGGCGGCTTTGTTTGTATGCAGCTTTTAAGCTCATTTTTACGTTCAAAGTTGGACTACACTTGGTTGGTTTGCTTTATAGTTGAGCCCCCTATAACGTTTTCAAATCATAGACAATATACATAAATAAAAGGTTGCACAGAATAATTACGTCATCTCAACGACGTCACTCTGGTTATATAAAAGTAGAAAAAGAATTGGCTCCAATCGTATGACGACGACTGTGTCGACTGGCTATTTTGGCTTGGTACAGGACCAGCACCGGATTCCTCTATGCTCACTTTCGATATCTTTCTCCTTCTATTTATATGTAGACAGTACATCCAACTGATTATCTGCGGAATTATACACTAGCCACCAAAGTATATGCAAATTGGCCTTGTTTAATCATTTTAACAACTCACCCAAGTTTTCTTTATTATTTTTTGGTAGATTTGCTGTCTAAATTTGTTTCCTAGTTTCATCTGAAATAGTCGGTATTCGACTATTTCCAGATAAAGAGCAACTTTGGTCAGCATAATCAATTAAAAGGATCCTCACGAGTCACGGCTGTCACCCAAAGCTTTAAAAAAAATCCATTTTTTTAAGAAAAACTAAATAAGATTTTAAAGACGAGAAAATTAATAATGAACAATCATCCCAAGAATTGTGAAATTCAAGCATTACCAAACACTTGGTATTTCAGTAGAACCTTCCCCCTTGATCTGGCAATGACATAAACATGCTTGATTTCCAGAAAGGAACAAAAAAAAATCAAATAAAGAGCAAAGAGTTTCTTTAATTAATGAAATTTAAACATTCAGAATTATAGTTATGGGCAAAACTAGACAGGCTGATATATCGCAATAGCAACACTGACTAGAGTTCAACTCTTTATATCAAATAGTATAAGCCATAATTTAGATTGGTAAAATTTTGTCACATGGGGTAAAACAGCCACATGCGGGAGGTAAAAGAAAATTCTAATCACGGATAGAGAGAGAGCTTTTCATTTTTGCGACAAGATGTGGGAGTGCGTTGATACTGTCCTTCACTGTGAAGTCAACGCATGTTTCCAAATCCTTCATTGCCTCAGGTCGAATCTGTTGGAGCTTGGCTGTTTCAAATCTGTCTTGGCAAACCATCAGAGACCTATTCAATCTTTCCTGTATTCAGAAACACAGAAAAAGTGATTAGATATAACAGATCTGTCGTATAGTAAAGATTACAGAAAAACCAAAAACCCGAAGATTGGATGAGATAATCTAATTCTCTGCCAAACTAATGCTTCTTGCATACATTGAATTTTGTTATTTTGTCGGGAGATGCTATCTGTGTCTTAAATTAATTTGCATATTGACAGACTATTTCAGTCCCCTCCCAAACCATAATTCAGAAAACGCCCTTCAAAAGACGGTGGTTTCCAAATTAAATCTTCGATAAAGTGTCAACTTTAATCAAAATTGGAAATGATAATGATTATGCTAAGAAATAAAAACCTATTCCAAATTCAAGTCAATTTATAGAGGCCACCAACTCCTGATCATATGTAAATATAAAACCATTTTTGCTTCAAAATTCCACTGGTGATCGTAAACTAATAAATCACCTTGAAGATAAAAGAAAATCAAAAATCGAATTCCAAATTTTCAAAAAGACTTATTAAGAAGTGAGGGTCTGCCATGATTGACATACTTTTGAAAATATGAAGAATACAATCAAAACTCCAAAATAACTCTTGAACCAAGTTGTAAAAAAATGTTTTCATGTACTAGTTTGGAAGCACAAGTAGGGGTGTTACGACCTAACCCACGCATAACAATACTAAGCTCCCTCTTGCTCCGCTCTTAAATTGAAAAGATCCAGAAAATAAAGCAGCCTGAAGAAGTCATAAACTTAGTTCATTAAGGAAGCTATGTGACGATTCCTGACTATCAACTACACCTTTTTAAAATTTCCATGGATCCACCACATTCCAAAATGATTCCGTCAAATTCATCTGCTTCCGTTTACATATGAAGACAGAAACAAGCCATATAAAGGAACTTAAACTAGAAGGTTTGGACACTAAGTCGGGAACAAAAAACTTTTTCTACATTGTTAACTTATCAAAAAGTTAAATCATACTTGCTCCCTTACAATAAAAAATTGTGAATCACGGTTTACAACCTTTACCTATACCCTTACACGTTATATAAATGGTGTGGGACCCACTTTTTCATTAATAACGAAATAGCCAAATTGACCTAATTTAGGAACAAATTTGAAATAAAAAACATAATAAACAAAACATAAGTCAGGTCATCATGTGTGTACAAAAAATGTAGATTTCCAAGACTCAATAGTTCCTTTTCTAAAACAACTGTTAAGTTATATCAACTGCAACATCTATAAAGCTTCATGACTTTCTTAGATATTTATGTTTAGTCATAGAAATTAATTGTGCATTAGTGGGCCAAAGAGAAGCCTTAGGTATTCTTTTGGACATGTAAAGTTTACCACCTGAAAGCTGCCTGACTATTAAATTAAACCATTGAAGTGTCTGTCATCAAACTAAGACTTAATGCTGAGATATAATAGTTACAGATACAAGTGTGAGTTCTTAGGCGAGAAGATAAAGTTATTCCTGTATGAAGGCAAATTTAAACAGTGAGGAAAGCCAGAGAAGGCTGATAAGAATCAAGGACCAACTACATAAACTCTACATTCATGTTGTGTGATCATGTAGTAATTTGGTTATGTCATCACTTATCCTTACGAGATGATCATGTCCTTACGAGATAACATTGTGCTTGAGAACTATATAAATTGATAGATTTCTATTCACTTATCCTTATCTGAACATTTTTTCTTACCCCCAAATTTACAAGCATTTATTCTTTTGACAACCTTATAGTCCAATATAAGTAATAGCACTGGTTTTTAATTATTACAAAACTAGAAGTCGATTGGTAAAAGTGTGGTTTCTTTTCATGAAAATTCTTCCGTTTATCCATCCAAATCAGTTTGACATACAATGGAAGTAGGCATTTAAATATTAGTATTTCCTCACAGGAAGGGTTTCTCACTAAAAACTAAATGTTACATGCTTTGGATTTTCTATTTTCCTCAAATTTAACACATCGCCTTTACAAAATCAAAAGAAAAGGAAAGGATATAATCATGCAATTTTGCTGCCTGCTAGATCCTAACATATATATACCTGCCAGTTTGTGACTGACAACAGACTTGGGTGGAAATAAGAAGTTAAAAAAATCTCTAATCATCCTATATGCTCTAGAATTTAATGCATAGGTGTGATCTGTGGCTGGCACTTGTTGCATAACTTCCTTCTAGAATCACGCAGACTAATCATATGTGAGCATCAAAATGTTTTGCTTAAGATTGCACACTCAAACATATGTACTTACTATTTTAAAAAATCCCTATAAGAATGTGTTGATAGATGAAGGTGGGATTAGTCAAGGAAATGAAGAGTGCAATGTAAATTATAAAAAATAGTTATCGGTATTACCAATGTATACATCTCATTTAGACATTTGCTATACAATCGACTGTCTGTCCCCTTTCTTCCTGTAGTTACTATCAGGTGAAAGAGGATCCAAAGGCAAAATAGCTAGTATGTTCGTGATTATCAACTAACAGGGCCGGTTTTGGGCGAAGGCCCAAGAGGCATGGGCTTAAAAAAGCCCCCCAAAAAACTTACGTTTTTAGAGCCCCCAAATTTGTTACAGAAATATTATATATTTAACAGCTCATATATAGCAATATAATTGTACTTGTCCTAGCGGTTAAACAGCAAAGCCTAAGACCTCCAACATACAGACCTCACAAGTTCGAATCATGTGTCTGTCTTTTTTGGTTTAATCTCATATTTTATTACACTGAATAGCCTCATAGTTTCTAGTAAACTTTGCTCCGGTCCTATATATTACATACATCAGAAAAAGGCCTTCATTGTTTAAAAGGTAAAAGATTTGATCATTTATTACAAAAAATATATTATTCTTGAAATATGAGTTTTTTTTGGGTTTAGCCCACATACTTTTAAAACTTCAGAATCCCATAGTTTCAAGTAAGGTATTTTTTTTTGTCACATATACTAAATGCATCATAAAAGTCGTACCCATTTTTTATTTATTTTTAAAGATTTGTCCTTTATAAAAAAGGGCTACTTTTTTTTTTTGTTAGCATGTTTTTTTTTCCGGTTTTTATAGCGAAGTTTGTATACAATTTTATGTGTTATTATCGTCTTGTTGGTTATGCGTACTTATCATTGCTGGTGAATGGCGAAATATTTAATCAAAAATATAATTTTAAGAGTTTATGACGGAAAAAAACCCCATAATTATAGTAGCCTACAGCCCCCGAAACTCTAGAACCGGCCCTGTCAATTAGTCTAACAAAAGCCACTTCAAAAGATAAATCCCTTTTGTTTGTTTTCTTCCAGCTTTTAAGCTTTTTTTTTTTTTTTTTGTTTCTCTTCAAGTTGCATGCACTTTGGCTGTCAGCTTTGGGCTTATATTTTCTGCTTTCCTGGCCTAACTGAGCTATAAGCTAAATTGGCTCACTTTTTATGCGTAAAGAAAGAAATCTAGTTTTTTTTTTTCTTCTTATTTTGCAACCATATTAAGGTCCCATGATGAAGCAAATTGAGGGGAAAGAGTTTAACCTGAAATTTGGCCATTTCGGATTCGACAAGATTCTGCGCTCTTTGGACAGGAATACTGCAATTCTCGACGCAGTTATTAATCTCATCAAGTTTCCTACTCCTGTCGAAGCATTCGTAAGCACACCTGAAATACGCTTGCTACATATATACGTAGATACAAGAGAACTGGTTAGTGATAATGGAAGAAAGCTACTGGTATATAATTTCAGAAAATTTATTTATAATCATATAACATTAACATAAATTGCAATTATGGGGTATTACCCATAAAATAATTTCAAATCCCTCCACCAAAAGTTCTGCTCTGGTCCATAGGACCGTAACTACAAAAAAATTATTTTCCATTGTATAATATTAGTGTAAATTGTAATACTGAGGGGTACTCAGCAAAAGCTCCCCCTTTACCAACTTATTTAAGTTTTATTTCTAAGGCCAGCATATTTTTACTGAAAACTTAATAAAGTTCAACGCATACCAGTCAACTAAATTTTTCACGAAAACTTAAGATGATAGCCATAAACAGATTCACCTCTAGGCTCTATCTATGAATTCATAGCAGTTATACCCTGGTCCATAACTATAAAAATCTTATTTACCATCGTACTGTATGTCTGAACTCTAAAATGACGTTTCCTGCGCAGTTTTAGATCAGAGGAGGGCTAAAAATAGATTTAATGTTGCATTTAATGAGTTGCAGACTTTCATAATTGGAAGAACATAGTCTATGTACAAACTACAAAGTTAACAATCCAATTTCTTGAATACGTGCGTAGGCCTGCTTGTGTGACCGTCTATTTCCTGTACTGTCTAGCTGAGCTCTCTCCAAAGAACCAGGATCCGCAAATAGGATGGGCTAAATTCATGTTCATGTTTTTTCCTATCAAGCGGGGAATTTTACCTATTGTACATGGTAAAATAAATCATAATTTTTACTTTTCTTCTTCCGAAAATGCAGGGGGCTAAAACACTAAAATCAGCAAATATTAGTTATAATCCATGGTAAAAAAACCATTACTTCTTCAAATTCTCCAACAAGCGAAGGGCTAAAACCCTCCAACGGAAAATTTTATATATTATTATACACAATAAAAATCACAAGAATTTCAAATTTTCCAATACACAGCGGGCAAAAACGCTATAATTGGAACATATTAGCTGTAACACAAAAGTCATGATTTCCCCAATTTTTCTAATGTGTGAGGAACTAAAACGCTATAATCGGAAAATCTTTGCTTTAACACAAACTCAATGTTCTGGCTCCGCCCATGTATATATATAGCTATGAGTGTGTGTGTAAATATATATATATATATACAGCCATATATGTATAATAGTTATATATGCAATAGAGTAACTAGGTATAGGCTAAAAGGGGCTACAACACCCCCTTATCGTGAAAACCTCGAAAATTTTCCATGTATTTTGTTGAAAAGTTGGCGATTATAGCCTTTCAACAACCCCCATAATTAAATATATATATATATATATAAACATGCAATTCTGCCCCACCCACCGCAAAATTCTGGTTCCGCCACTGTATATATATAGGGGTTTTCTTTCTCCTGTAAGTAAGTGTATAATAAAAGAAAGTGGGACCTAACCAGATATACAACGAAGCTCGTAATAACAATTCAAAGCAACAAGTCTGCTCGAACAAACAAACCAAGCCCTCACTAGGTACGGGCAAAAAAGGCTAAATAACCCCCATATTGAGAAAACACTTAAAAAAATCCTTATATATTGGTGAAAATTTAAAGAGCACCCCGAATAATTTAAGAATAGATTACGTATGTAATTCAGCGCAGTGGCGGAACCAGGAATGATAAATGAGGGGTGCAGATTTTCTATATAATAAAAATCTATACCTTATATGAAGTTATTTTACGGAATGGGGTCTGTCCCTACCTAGTTCCTTCCGTGATTCAGCCCGACCCACCCGAACATCCTAGTTCCGCGATTGTCCCCTCACTAGGTCGTAGCAAATAAAATACTAGACATCCATCAACTAATAACATCAGACTATAAGACCTTGTTAAACCACATATAACTTACCATTAAAAAGTCTCGTAATTGTAAGGATGTGTAACTCATTTATAAACCACATACTTGACATCGATGTAGGATAATATAAACTCTAACACTCCCCTCGCTCGTGGCCTGACATTTCAAGGGTACAACGAGCGGATATAACAAACGGGTGGAGGTGAGGCCCACCATCAATGACCTGCTTAGATACAATGTTGAAGCTCATACCCTTACCCATTAAAAGGTCTCGTAATGGTAAGTATGTGTAACTCATTTATAAACCATATGCTTGACAACGATGTGGGGTAATATAAACTCTAACACTCCCCTCGCTCGTGGCTCGACATTTCAAGGGTACAACGAGCGAGCGGATATAATAAATGGGTAGAGGTGAGGCCCAACATCGATGACCCGCTCTGATACCATGTTGAAGCTCATACCCTTACCCATTAAAAGGTCTCATAATGGTAAGTATGTGTAACTCATTTATAAACCACATGCTTGACATCGATGTAGGATAACATAAACTCTAACACTCCCCTCGCTCGTGGCCCGATATTTCAAGGGTACAACGAGCGGATATAACAAACGGGTGGAGGTGACGCACAACATCGATGGCCCGCTCTGATACCATGTTGAAGCTCGTACCCTTACCCATTAAAAGGGGTCGTAATGGTAAGTATGTGTAACTCATTTATAAACCAGAGGCTTGACATCGATGTAGGATAACATAAACTCTAACACTCCCCTCGCTCGTGGCCCGACATTTGAAGGGTACAACGAGCGAGCGGATATAACAAACGGGTAGAGGTGAGGCCCAACATCGATGACCCGCTCTGATACCATGTTGAAGCTCATACCCTTACCCATTAAAAGGTCTCATAATGGTAAGTATGTGTAACTCATTTATAAACCACAGGCTTGACATCGATGTAGGATAACATAAACTCTAACACTCCCCTCGCTCGTGGCCCGATATTTCAAGGGTACAACGAGCGGATATAACAAACGGGTGGAGGTGAGGCCCAACATTGATGGCCCGCTCTAATACAATATTGAAGCCCATGGGCAACACATTTTAAACACATGCCACGATCTATACACAAATGATGTGAGATAATATAAAATCTAACAGACCTAATAAATAAAGATATAAAAAAGCTAACAAATAATGTACCTGGAGAGTGAAGTTAACGTGATCCTGAATAACGTTGAGTTGAGATTGAGCAGCTGAGTTTACTTCGTTTAGTTTTCTTCTCAGCCTCTCCGTCACTATTTGCTCCTCCGCCGCCGCTATATGATCCATCTCTCTCTCTCCCTATATATCTATATCTATATCTATAATATTGTATGTATAGGTTTTGGGGTTTAAAGTGTTTTTCTTAATTTACCAGGGTTTTAAGTTTGTCCTTTTTTTTTTTTTTATTTAGTCCTGTATAAACATGGTTCATTTTTTAAATCTAAATCGTCGAAAGGTGAATTTAAATAAACTTCTGTTATAAAATTTAATTTGGGTAATATGCTTTTTTTTTTTAATTTATTATTTTAGTAAGTTTTTTTTTTTTCATCTCAAAATATACGGACTTTGATTGTGTACAGGTAAATTGGAACGGGGAGAGTACCATGTAACTATTGTTTTATTAATTTAGTATCTGACCTTTAAATTTTAGCAATTTCGTATACAATCTATTAATTTTGGTCCAATTAAGAGTCCGGACAAGTAAATTGGAACGGAGGAAGTGCTATCTAACTATTATTTTATTAATTTAGTATCTGACCTTTAAATTTTAGTAATTTCGTATACAATCTATTTATTTTGGTCCAATTAAGAGTCCGAACAAGTAAATTGGAACGGATGGAGTGCTATCTAACTATTATTTTATTAATTTAGTATCCAACCTTTAAATTTTAGCAATTTCGTATTCAATCTATTAATTTTGATCTAATTAAGGGTCCGACAACATAAATAGATGAAATTACATTCATTGTCTCACATTTGTAAATATATTTTTGATGGATAGTTATTTAATTGCACTCGATATGTGATATGTGAAATAATATGAGTATTATTTTGTCATTTTGTTAAACATCAGTTTCTTGATTGGGCACAAATTGATAGATTGAGGCTTAAATTGGTATAACTTAAATTATTGATACTAAATAGGTAAAATACAACAGTACATGGTTATTGAGTGAATTAGGATACTTTTTATTTTCTTGCTTTTGAAAAGAATAAAAAAACAAATTTTTATTTTTATTTAATTGCTCTCAGGGTCCCTAAACAAGTGAATCCTATGAATATACATGTAATTTTGATTAGGGACTCTTTCGGATCTAAGTTGCTGAAATTAAATATTTTAAATTCAATCATGAAATTCTAAACAGAAGCTATGTGGTTCATTAATTTTAAATAAGATTCATTTTGATAATACGTGCCACGTGACATGTTTTGATATATTTAGCAAAAATGTAAAAGCAATCAAATTTAGAAGATTAGGTATATCGACTTATATTTTAGCAAAATTTTAAAACTTACCTAGTAAGCTACATTAATTTTGTGGTATACTAAACTATTGTAGACTTTATATATCAGTTATCACGTTCTTTTGACAGTCATATTTTTTATCGTCCAATTCATAAAGAGAGAAATTGATAATTTCACAATCTGCTATTCCGATCCATCTACCATCTGCTTATCGAGAGAGGTTTATATCTCCCTTTCATTCTCTTTATATTTCCATATTTACGTAGTAATTTTTTAAACACTAATTATGTTCTTATTTTGTTCTCTCCGTATTTGGATTTATATGATAAAATTAATTTGTGTTTATGTTTCTAAAATTGATTGATATGTCAAATCATGTACTCATTGGGGAAAAATGGCACAAATGAAATGAATTGGTTGTTCGACTGTTATAGCTTTGGTGATATCAATAAGAAAAGACGATTTTTTATGATGACTTCACGAAAATGTTCATATTCACATGCTCATTTGTCTTTGATAAGGAGAGTTTACTCACAAAAAAACCGATTTCCCACCAATCATTATTTTACATCTCATAGCTTAGAATACGGTAAAAAATTGATTATATGTTGTCCTTAAAAATTCTAACGTTCATCAATTTTCTTTCGATGCGGCTTCAAAATACTATTAACCGGTATAAAATTTAGAAATTATGATATACCAAAAAGTTTGAATTCTTTTTTCTGAATACACGGATGTGTGAAGTAATTGAGAATAAGGGTGTTCGACTTTGATAGCTTTTGGATATACTTGCAATTTTCTTCTATATGACTCATATGAATATTAAGTGTACACTTATGCTACATAAGCTTTTTTCAATTTCTTACATGCAACCAATTTCTTTGCTTTATTCGACCTATTTGTCTAGTCCTATCATATATAGGCCTGTCAATTTTGACCACCCACTCATACAAGATCAAAATTTTCGGTTTTCAGTCAGGTCGGTTTCGATTTTAACCGGTTTAAAAAAAATCGATCATGTTTGGTCGTTTTTTTAATGATTTTTTTTATAGAATAACCAAACCATACTCATATATTTGGTCGTGCATTCGGTTTTGGTTTTTGTTCCGGTCCGTTTTGACCGACTTATCAGATTTTCTAAAAAAAATATTCTTTAATGTTTCAAAATATTTTACTTAGAACTTCAAAGTTAAAAATCTGTTTAAGGACACTTTATTGTTTTTTTTTTCTTTTTTACGTTTACTTTTTGAGAAATTTATAATTTTTTTAATATCTAAATCTTATAGAATGGATATGGACAATGCATTGCTAATTTGTTAGAAATACTTCTATGTATAATACTAATATACTATTATATTATATGTTTTTCGGGTCTAACGGTTTTGTGTGTTTACGGTTTTTCGGTTTGGGTACACGGTTATCATATTAAAAACCAAACACTAACCATAACCAACAGCTTCGGTTCGGTGTATAACTAACTTCGTTTATAGATCGGTTTTCGGGTTTCGATTAAAATTGCCAGCCCTAATCATATCCATCAGACGTCGTATTTGCATGTATATGTAGGTACGATGCGCGATTTTACCAAGTCAAAGATACATAAGCATAGGGTTGCGGAAATTTTTTGGATCTCGACTCGATCCCTCTATCGACCCGATCCCAACCCGAAACTATTATGACCCGAACTAATCCTGACCAGACTCTATCAGTTATTCTTCCCACCTGATCAATTTATGAATCGGTGGGTTTGAATTTTAATATTGTCGGATATATATCGGGTACCCAAAATACAATTACATATATTTAATTTTTTAACGGTTTATATTATCTTTAAGTTTTAACTATTTATATCATATTTAATTTTCAACTATTTTCATTATATTTTATTATTAACTATTGTCGGAGTATATACTAAAAATAAAACCAAATAAAAAAAAACTGTTACCAAACCAAATGGTAATCAATAATACTAGAAATCTCAAAATTACAAAATTCATCTTAAAAAAAACTCTGTTACCAAACCGAATGATAATAATCAATAAAATAAAATCTCAAAAACTATAAATATTTCATTCCTATTGGACATTTCCCCCTTAAAAAAAAAAGTGAAAACCAAAACCCAACCAAACAAGCCCTTAGTATAAATGTGAGCACTTAAAAAAGAGTAAATGTAAGTGGTTAGTTTGTAGGTGAAAAAATAAAATGAAAAAGAGAGAGATTTGTGTTACAAAAAACCCTTCCACGTCATCTTCGTCGCCGGAGGAAGTAGCCGGTCGCCGGAAAACCGCCGGGAAACAGCGGAGCAATGATCGGAAAATGGATGAGTCTAATAATAATAATAATAAAAGTAATAGTGGTAAAATCCCTCTTATAAAGGTCTTTGCTACTCAAGTAAGCTCTTTTTTTTACTTCATATTTAATGGTTTTTTTTTGGTTTCCACTTTTAAGCTTGAAAGTTAATTCATTTAGGTTCATTTACTTATTAAAATAAATGGGTTTTAATTTTTATTTTATTTTTAGTTTGGCTTCAGATTTTAAGCTTGTAAGTTTAGTTTATCTGATTATTTAAAAATGCTTTTTTTTTAATTTATTTTAAGTTTTTTCTAGGTAAAAAACCCCTTCCTTTTAATTCAAGAGTGTTTTTTTACTTATCTATTATGCATTAATAAAAATGGTAGTGATAATATTTTTTTTTTTGGAAAAGTTTTTGCTACTAAAGTAAGCTGCTTTGTTACTTCATTTTTAATGGTTTTTTTTTTCCTTCAGATTTTAAGCTTATAAGTTACTTAACTTAGGTTCATTTCATTATTAAAGAAATGGGTTTTCATTTTTTTTAGTTTTTTCCCTGGAATAAAAAAAAAGCTAGCTTTTCTCACATGCAAAGGGTTTGTTTGGTTTCCTTTAGCAAAAATAATAGTGATGATATTCCTCTTGTAAGCTCTTTTTTTACTTCATTTTTAAAGGTTTTTTTTTGGGTTCCACTTTTAAGCTTATAAGTTACTAACTTGGGTTCATTTCATTATTAAAAAAATTGGGTTTTCATTTATTTGTTTTTAGTTTTTTCCCAGGTATTAAATAAAATAACTAGCTTTTTAAGAAATGTGTTTTCATTAATAATTTAGGTTCATTTCATTATTTAAGAAATGTGTTTTCATTTTTTTAGTTTGGTTTTAAGCTTGTAAGTTAGGTTTGTTTGATGTTAAGGAAATGGGTTCATTTCTTTATTCTTTTTTAGGTGTAAAAAAACCTTCTTTTTAATTCAAGCTGATTTTTTTTTTATTTCTCCATCACATTAATAAAAATAATAGTGATGATATTCCTCTTATAAAGGTCTTTGCTACTAAAGTAAGCTGCTTTTTTTACTTCATTTTTAATGTGTTTGTTTGGTTTCAGATTTTAAGCTTATAAGTTACAACTTAGGTTTATTTGATTATTATATAAATGGGTTATTTTTTATGGTTTAATTTAAAAAAAAAACTAGCTTTTTTACTTTCCATTTCATATGTAAAGGGTTTGTTTGGTTTAAGATTTTAGGGTTGTAAGTTAGGTTTACTTGATTATTAAAGAAACGGGATCATTTTTATTTTTTTATATAGTTTTTTCGAGGTGTAGAAAAAACCTCATTTTTTAAAGCTAATTTCTTTACTTCTTCATTACACATTAATAACAATGATAATACTCTTGGAAAAGCCTTTGCTACTAAAGTAAGCTGCTTTTTTTATTTCACATTTATAAGTTTTGTTTGGTTTCCACTTTTAAGCTTATAAGTTACTAACTTAGGTTCATTTCATTATTTAAGAAATGGGTTTTCATTTTTGTAGCTTGGTTTTAAGCTTGTGAGTTAGGTTTATTTGATTATTAAAGATATGGGTCTGTTTCAAAAGGCCGCCTAGGCGCTAGGCGGCACTTATCCCCTCGCTTTTATGTAGGCGTTTGACTTTGTAGTTTATTTCCGGTCAATCCGTATTTGATGAGTCAACACGGTTTCAATGGGTTAAAAAAACTTCTAATAAACAAAAGAAACAAACTCTAGGTCTGAAACAAACCTAATAAACTTAGGTCTGAAAAAAACCCTATTTCCTAGATGGACGAACAAAGATTCAACAAGGAACAAACTAGACGTGTCAAGATTAAACAACGTAGTGTATGTTTACTTTAATGCTAAAATCAGCAAAAAGAAAAAGCAAAGGAAACCCACTCAAAAAGCGATGATGATTAGGATTCAAAACTAAGTCCCTTCTTTTAAATTTTGATATCTTGTTGATTTTGGATTAGATTTGCATTTTACATTTCAAACTTCTATTTGAAACACATTTCATGAATTTTTTTGCTAATATAACTGCTCGGACCTGTACTTTATTGAATTTCAATCGAATAACTATGGGCTAATAAAGTTGAAATTCTTGATTTAACATGAATATCATATTTATAACTTGTCTATTGCATGAGAATCCAATAAAAACATGTAAAAACACTTAAAAACCGTTTTCCCGCCTAGGTGGACCCTTCCCGCGTGCCTAGCGCCTTTTGAAACCTCATATGGGTTCATTTTGTTTTTTGTATAGTTTTTTCTAGGTTGTAAAAAAAACTCTTTTTTTTTATAATTTAAGCTGATTTTTTTTACTTATTCATTACACATTAATAAAAATGCTACATTACTCTTGGAAAAGCCTTTGCTACTAAAGTGAGCTGCTCTTTTTACTTCACATTTATAGGTTTTGTTTGGTGTCCACTTTTAAGCTTAGAAGTTACTAACTTAGGTTCATTTCATTATTAATGAAATGGGTTTTCATTTTTTAATGTATTTTCCCAGGTAAAAAACTAGCTTTTCTCACATGTAAAGGGTCAGTTTTAAGCTTAGAAGTTACTAACTTAGGTTCATTTCACTATTAAATAAGTTATTTTTGATGGTTTAATTTTAAAAAAACTAGCTTTTCTGATGTTTACTTTCCACTTCACATGTAAAGTGTTTGTTTGGTTCCCACTTTTAAGCTTATAAGTAACTAACTTAGGTTCATTTGATTATTAACATAAATGGGGTTTTTTTATAGCTTTTTCCCAGGTATAAAATTAAAAAATAGCTTTTTCTGATTTTTACCTTTCCATTGCACATGTAAAGCGTCTGTTTGGTTTCCATTGCACAAACTTAGGTTCATTTCATTAAAGGAATGGGTTTCATTTTTTTCTTACTTTTTTCGCAGGTATAAATATTCCATTTCACATGTAAAGGGGGTGTTTAGTTTCCATATTAAAGCTTAAAAGTTACTAACTTAGGTTCATTTCATTATTAAAGAAATGGGTTTTCATTTTTTTTAGTTTTTTCCCCAGGTATGAAAAAAAGAAAACTAGATTTTCTGATTTTTTTTAACTTTCCATTTCACATGTAAAGGGTTTGTTTGGTTTCCTCTTTTAGGCATATATGATTGGGTCATTTGATTGTTAAAGAAATGGGATCATTTAGCTTAATGTTTTTGGATTTTTCAGGCTTTAATAATGTATGTGATTTTTCTTACTTCTGCATTTCACATCTAAAGGGTTTCTTTGGTTTCAATTTTTAAGAAATAAGTTAGCTTCATTTGGCTTAAGATTTGTTAGTTTTTAGGTATAAATAAATAAAAACTCAGTTTAAGTGTTTTTTCTTACTCATGCGTTTCACATCTGGGTTTCTTTATTTTTTATTTTTAAAATTTAAAAGGAGGGTTTGTTTGATTTCAGCTTTTAAGCATCTAAGTTGGGTTCATTTGATTATGAAATGGGTTCATTTCAGCTTTTAATCTGTTTTTTTTTTTGCTTCTATGTTTCACATGTAAGGGCTTGTTTTGTTTCAGCTTTTAAGGAGAAAAGTAAGGTACATTTGATATTAAAAGAAATGTGTTCTTTCAGCATAAATTTGTTGATGTGTTTCTACAGAAACTTGCTTTTAAGGTGGTCAGAAAATGCATGCATGGCAATATGTAAGCAAAATAAGAAGCTTTAAAGTTGTAATGAAACAAAATTAAAAAAATAAACAATGTGTGTTTGTGTGGTTTTCTGTTTTTTGCACTTAGATTGTTTTACAAACAGGTGGAGAAGAAACTCAGAATTATTAAAAGGGAGAAAGGTTCTTTAAAGAAGGAGAAGACTGTTGCTATGAAAGGGGATTCTGATAATAAGGTAAATATCACACTTGCTTTCTAACTATATATATATATATATATATATATATATATATATATATGTTTCTTGGTACCTTGCTACCTATGCTATGTATGTCTTCTTTAGTGAATATTGCAATTACAATAATGTATTTTTTGGAAGAGGTATTATACTTTCAGCTAGTACTATATATATAAGTACTATATGTAAGCTGCAAAAGGTTTTATCGCGTAATGCTTGGTTTTAAGCGAAATGAGAACTAGCTGTCGAACCCGGAATTTATTAAGAGGAAGAATTCCTGTTTAGAAAAATAGATATCTGTTTTTTATGGAATAGAATACTAACATAATTAGCTCATCTCCGTCTTCTAGTCCAATTCACATTTTCTCTCTGATTAGCTACATATACATATACCTGTATCTGTCTTGTTTATGCACATGTGCTTGGGCATCAATTTGCATTTGTTGTTTCCCTATTGTAATTAAAACTATGTTCGAAACAGGTAGAGGAAAAGAAACTTGAATCTGGTAAAAGAAGAAGGGGGGATGCTTCTTCACACAGGGAGGTGATGCTTTCCAATAAGAAGATGAATCAGAAAAGCGGAAACAAGAAAAATGTAAAATAACTTCAATCTCTTTATCTGTCTTCACTCTCCATAGGTTTTTGTTCATTTATAGGGAGTAGCAAAGTGATGAGTTGACAAGTTGTGTAAAAATGAAGTATCACACACAGAATTTGAGTACAAAATTGACTTTTTACAAGTTCACTGCTTCTTTAGCTTGAGGAGCTCATGTCATTATAATTTATTAGAGATTAAATAGTCACTACTCGAGTTGAGTTCATACATTTTGTTTCTTACTTTGACTCTGAAAGTTATGTATTTATGTATTACACAGGAAGGTAATGAAAAGGGACAGCTGTGCCATCAATGCTGGAAATCTAGGATTACGGTGCACTGCCTTCATGAGAAATGTTCTAAATGTTATTGTTTTCAATGCATTGAGAAATGGTAAATAGTTTTATAGATGGAAAAACTGCTGTGTTTGCCTTTGAATTACGGAGTTAATATGTTTAAGGATGAAAATATTACAAGAGATCATTTTGTTGGTTTATGGCTATGCCGCTGAAAAATGATAAGCATGTTATATAACAACCAAGAATATTTGTTGCGTACTTTACGTAACATATTTCTTGCAAAAATTGATTTAGATCTTCAAATGATAGTCATCGACTCAAATTTAAGTTACATTCTTTGAATGTCCTAACTATCGTGTGGTGTGACTCTACTGCGACTGAATTATGGTGGTGAAACGTTAATTTGTAAGGCAACTAGGTTTAGATAGTTAAGCTCTGTGTAATAAGAGGGTTTTTCCCTATAGGTATTTTTAGCGTTCCCTTGTCATGTCTCCATCATCATATTCCCATAGTCAACTAATTGTACAGTAGATATTGAACGTGCATATTAAGCATGCATAAATGGTGCTGCACTGCATGTGAACCTGTGGAAAATAGAAAGATACGCATTTCCTTTAGTTTCTAATTGACCAATGAACACCAGGATGTGTGGCTTCTGATCTCTATTAATCATTAAAAATGTAATAAGTTCGTGGAATGTTATTTTTAATTGGTTCTTGCTATACTCAGGTATCCTCGGCTAACAGAGAAAGAAGTAGCAGAACGGTGTCCATTTTGTCGAGGCAACTGCAATTGCAAAGCTTGTTTGCGTCGAACTAATGTACCCAATGTCGGTAATCTCTGGTGTCTGTATTCTTTTGTTTTCCATCCATTATTTAACTTTTGTGTTTAGTAGTTATGTCTATTATTCCATTTATGCCGTGTTGCAGATTTCTGGATATAATGGAGTTCCAGAAAGTTCCCAAAAAAAGATACGCTACTTGAAGTATCTGATACGTGTTCTTTCTCCGATTTTGGAAGAAATTCATAATGAGCAATTATTGGAAAGAGTCATGGAGGCAAAAATTCGAGGTAGTGAAACTCGTACATCTTTACTATTGCATGGTTTTTACAATTAAGGATTTGCAAGAAAACATCAAGAGGTTGGGGGTTTCATGGCTAAAGTGGTTCTACTATATAAAGGATTAGTTTGGTAATTGCAGTCAAAACTTAAGAATAATTTTTTAAAACAACCGAATGATACATTACCTTCATTAAACAATTCGACACATTGTATGAATTTTGTATCTTGTATCATAAGCAGTTTTATCTTACCGGTTGTCATTGTGATTCCATGTGTTCAGGGATTATACCGATAGAGCTAGAAATTCAGCAAGCTGAATTCTACAACGATGAGCGTGTCTATTGGTATGGGATGTTTGTTTTGAATCAATTCAAGTCAAACATCTGACAAGCAAGCAAGCAGGCAGAATCGTATTCTCATTTTAATTTTTTCTTTGCAGCAACAACTGCGGAACATCAATATTTGATTTGCATCGAAGCTGTTCAAGTTGCTCATACGATATCTGTCCTTGTTGTTGCCTTGAAATTCGAGAAGGTTGCTTGCAAGGGGGAGATCGTCTTATCTTGCACTCAGATCAACTTGATCTTTCAAACTCGGCTATTTGGAAAGCTGAAAAAAATGGTGATATTCGCTGTGCACCCAAGGAAATGGGTGGCTGTGGAAAGGACATATTGGCGTTGAAGTGTATGTTTCCAAATGGCTTAGTTTCGAAGCTACGCGATAAAGTAGAAGAGCTAATCGATAGTTATGAATTCGTGTACATATATGGAGTTTCCAAGGATCGATGCCCCTGTATTGATTTAAATCGTGAAGTTGATGTTGTTGACACAAACCTCCGTAAAGCTGCCTGTAGAAAGGATTCATATGACAACTATATTTACGCCCCTTCATCAAGTGATATACAACAAGGGGGGGAACTGGATCACTTCCAGAGGCATTGGGGTATGGGCGAACCTGCTATCGTTCGCAACGTTCTTCAGTTAACAAATGGTTTAAGTTGGGAGCCAATGGTTATGTGGCGTGCATTTCGGCAGATAGCACATACCAGGACCTCTGATTTAACTGTCACTGCTGTTGATTGCCTTGATTGGTGTAAAGTAAGTAAACTTTCATCCTATGAATCCGTAGCATCATTTGGTTTCTTATCAGGATCCTTGTACCTTTATTGTCTAGTCACTCTTCAGATATCGTCCTAGCTCTCAATATTATCATATTAAAGTTTAGTCTCTTATGGTGGCAAAACCTTTCTCTGGACCGTGGATGTAGTAAATTTGCAGATTATTCACCTTAACATCTTAGATACATATTGCCTGTTTTCGGACACCCGTGCTCTCTCTTTGGCATATAAGTTTTCACTATGCGTAGCAGGATACTTTCTTGTATTGTTTCTCAGCATGGTTGAATTATAATTTTTTTCCTACAAACGTGCAGTCTCAATCATTCGAATGAGACCTTTATCAGTACAAACCATGGTCTCTTGCTAACATATCAATAAACCAGCACAACGGCATCTTTTTAAAGTTGTACTTCTATTCAAACTTTTTGATACATGAAAAACGTACTTTATTCTTATTTCTGTTATAAACATATGTACATATAAAGTAATGGGACTAAGTTTAGAGGCCAAATGGAATCTACGTCACTATCTTATCACAGAAAACTTATATCTTTATATGTTTCCAGATAAGGCAACACTGCAAAAGGTTCCACATGTTAGAAGTTTTACTTCTTTTCTTTTACGTATAGCAACCTGCATAATATGTTTTGATTTTTAACTTCAGTTATCATCGATGTAGGTATTTTGTTGGTACTTATCATTGTTATCACAAATTGCTAATTATTGATTATTTTTTCATATTGTGGGGTATGAAAGTGCAGTTCGACATAAATCTTCACCAGTTTTTCAAGGGGTACATTGAAGGTCGGTCTCATGGTAACTCCTGGCCTGAGATGCTGAAATTGGCAGATTGGCCTCCAGAAAATTTATTCGAGGAGCGGTTACCAGGCCATGGTGCAGAGTTCATCAGAGCATTGCCTTATTTAGAATACACGCATCCTCGTTCTGGTGTTCTGAATCTTGCTGCAAAGTTGCCAGATGATGTACTAAAGCCAGACCTTGGTCCCAAAACATGTATATCATATGGATTCCATCAAGAGCTTGGACGTGGGGATTCTGTCACAAAACTTCACTGCAACATGGCAGACGCGGTTTGTACTTCTTGCTTAACACTTCTGTAAAAGTTCACAATTTATACACCATGCACACAAAATCAAAGTTCACAAGTATGTAGTATTCAAAATTCTAATGTCCATATAATTATTCGATTTCAGCCCAGATAGATGTTTAGGACCACATCGTAATCGAACAATTAATGATCAACTAATGCTTTTGATTTGAAAATTTAAAGTTGGTCTACTAATTGTTTTATATTCTGTGGTTAGTGTAGATTGGGAAGTTCGATAGTATAGTGTAGTTGTAAGAAGTTGACAAGTCTGTGTACAGAAGTGATATTTTCCCTTTTTAATTTAATTTTTATGTACTCTGCTTCTCCTTAATCTAATCAAATCATGTGAATCATAATCAAACGTCTTTAATTAATCAGCACATATTTTTAGTCTTTCCGTATTTACCTGAGGTGAGTTATATTCCTTCATGTCTATTCTATTATTTTTATTCTTACGAGTCTAATATACACGGATGCTTCAAGTAAAGTTAGTGCTCTGTTTTCTTCTTCTTGGACATGTTTTCATCCCCTCTTTTGCAAATGAGTTTGTCGTGTAAGGTTTAACTATCGCTAAGACAAAGAAAAAGGAGCTTTTCTATAGTTGGTTAGTATTTTAAATCAATCCACCGTTAGAAATTCTGGTTCTTTAAATTTTTTATAGAGAAATAAATGTCACTTGTTCTGATACCTCTTCTTTCCCAATGAATCCATACCGTATCTCTTTGGATAGTGTTAATTAATGACTATATTTTTCGTAGATAAAGAAGGAGTGGGGGGGAGCTAATCAAAGTCGGAGGATGGTGGAGAAAGGGATAAGAAAGAAAGAGAGAGAAAAGAGGGGGGGTGTTGTAATTTTATTTTTTGCATCAAAACTTAAATCAGTTGTGGTCCATTTAAACCTATTTCCAATTTTTCCGCTATATGAACCGAAATCAAATTGCACAAAGATAATATAACTAAAAGTGTATTTAACTGAAGTCGTTGTGTAGCTTTATAAGGAACTCGTGTTGCCATCCACTGATGTTATAAATAGAACTAGGTTTCGTTTTTATCACCAAAACATCAAAACATAATCAAGTCTGATCCATTTAGCTCTATTTTCAAATTTTAATGCCACATGAACTGAAACCAAATTGTACAAAGATAATATAACTGAAATTGTTAGCTTCATAAATAACTTGTGTGGCCATCGACTAATGTTATATGTATGGACCCAGGTATATGTGTTAACGCACACAGCAGAAGTGAACATTACTTTCTATAATCTTTCTCGTATTCAAGCTTTGAAAAAGAAACATGCTGCTGAAGACCATGCAGAACCTTTTTGTACCAGTGGCATGGATTCCATTAAACAGAATGTAGAAGAATTGAACGGCAAAGCGAAGTCAGAGCCAGGGGAGGGAGGAGGAGCTGTTTGGGACATTTTCCGGAGACAAGACGTTCCGAAGCTACAGGAATATCTCTGGAAACACCACAAAGAGTTTAGAAATATTAATGGGGACCCAGTGAAGAAGGTACGCATCAAATGACAAATATCATCTCCTTATACATATTTCTTAGTTGATAGTTTTGTTCTTTTCTCAGAATATATATACCTCATCCAGTCCCTCTTTCCCAAATTGCTGCTAGAGTCGTGTCACAGTCAAATGTTGGTCACACTTGTCGTGTGTTTGACATGTCTTTCTTAGATAGCCTCCCCATAAAACTTTGTGTTAAAAAAATCCAAAGATCGGTGTTTTAACTTTTCCGATGACAAGAAGGGATTTAGTCATCAAAAAAACAAATATGACGTCTTCGTCATCACAAAGTAAATATGATGTCTCAAGCAGATACTTGTTTTATTGTGTATTACTAAATTTAATAAATAGAAACACAGAAAATAGACATCCATAGAACGGGCGAAAGTAAGCCGTTGCAAATTCCAATAGTTATAAACTGTAAGTGTTGCTGCCCGCTCGGTCTAACACTAATGTTTACAACTTGGGACCTAATAGTTGTTTTACCTTGCAGGTCTTTCACCCTATCCATGATCAATCATTTTACTTGAGTTCTCATCACAAAAGACAGCTCAAAGCGGAGTTTGGTTAGAAGTGTTTTTTTGTAGCTTTTGTCAAAAATATTCTCTCGTACATTTTTCTATTTCGTTCTAATGTTTTTCTTGTAATGTTGTTGGGTGGCTTAATGAAGGGATTGAACCTTGGACGTTTTTGCAAAACCTCGGAGAAGCTGTCATGATACCCACTGGATGCCCCTACCAGATTCGTAATCTCAAGGTTTGTGGTGATAAAACAATTACCCTAGAGTTTGTCACTAGTGGGTTCCGTAACTATAACTATAGTCCTTTATCCCACTTATTCTTTTGTTTTGTTGAAAATTATGGATATGTTTTAAGGGGTTTAGCTAAAATTTCTGCAGTCATGCATCCAAGTTGCTCTAGACTTTGTATCACCTGAAAACATCAGTGAATGCATCAAGTTGACAAAAGAATTTCGCGTTCTTCCACATAATCACTGTTCTAAAGAAGACAAACTTGAGGTGTGCTAAGTGTCTTCTTTAAGTTCTTAAATAGTTTACGATACGCTATTTTATCGTTATCCTTACTAAACTCTCTCGTATGGAAAAGGTAAAGAAGATGACTCTTCATGCATTATGTAAAGCTGTGAAAGATCTAGAAGAGCTCACAGAGTAAGTGTTAGCTAGCTTGAGAATTTTTTCTTTCATTCCGGTGCATCACATGTTCTTTTCACCTTTTCTTTTAGTTTCTTTTCTGCCGTCGATAAATAGTCTTCCTGATAATGTGTAACCATTTGCAGGCCAACAAGTCCTTAGTTTGGATGCTAGTTTTCTTGGGAGGTATTTTGTGCCAGTCAGAGGAGACCTAAAAGAGCTGTAAAATGGAAAATAGTAGGAAGTCGAGGATTAGATGTCGATGAGTGTGGATGGATGTTTATTTGAAAGTAATTTAGTGCATGAGTGCAATCAGATATTAATTGTGCAGTCAGAGCTTGAATATCGTACATTTCCAATGAGCCCTTAATGTTCATATGATACACATCTCTTTTTGTGAAAACATTTATGATATATGCACCTATCGGATTCCCATATGTTTATTTGTGTCTTTCACATTTAACCATGTCATAGGCTCTTCTGAGGATGACAATGTTTCTACAATGAATCTTAATTTGTCTCAAATTCATGAAGTTATTTGTTTTTATTATTTACTTTTTTACCTGGTTAGTTGTTTCATCTTATAGCATCATGTACCCTTCTTTTTTAAGGCTTGGTAGTGAGATTTTGCGAAAGAAAAGCCTGTTATTCTTTGTGCGTGATAAGTCCTTTGAGGAGCGGTTACACCTCTAAATAAAAATATGTATTTGCTGGGGAAAAAAGCATTTTTTTTTCTTCAAATTCCACAGTATTTTCACGGTGGGATGAAGTGTTTTTTAAGCAAAATTGTAATTTACGATTTTTTATTTTTTGGGTAAGAAAATTCTCTAACCTTCAAAATGAAAATATGGTCAGCAATAGCATAGGGATTAGTAAATAACCTTAATTAACAAAAATTCAAGAGTTGGTAGTCAATCGAAAACGAAAAGTAATGATATATATTATTCACATGCTCAGATGTCGAAGCATAATTATAACAAATTTGTTAACATTTGAATATGTTTGGTGAAAATTTGTTTTGGTCACAGCCATGGACGTGGTTGGTGTGTGTGAATAGTGTAGGTATCATTACCCATTTATTTGTAAATTGTATGCATGCATGGAACTGAGAAGACTGGAAATTAATACTCCATCCGTTTCCAATTAATTGTCATCTATGAAATTACGTGCAATTTTAACCGGTTTATAACATGTATTAAAATCGTCGAAATGAAAATTTTTAAAACTAAATCATATAATTTAATGTTTGAACTATATGATTAACTTTTGAAAATTTTCATTTTGACAATTTTGATACAAGTTATTGGCCGATCAAAATTGCACGTAGTTTTGTAATGAATAATTAATTAGGAATAGAGGGAGTAGAAATTTCACGATGAGATAAAGAAAGTTTTGAGTTTAATTATAAATCTGAGTTTTGTGTAATAATATTCATAGAAAAGAAATTAAAATAAGAAAAGAACTCGAGTATTAAAGGAAAACATAAGGATGTACCTTTGGTTGAACAAGACAATAATTAGAAACAGAGTTGATAAATACAAGTAGTAAATAAAGTAAAATGTAAGAAGCTATCAACTTTTAACTGTTTTTCGGAATTACACAAGTCAACAACTCAAGTAAGGTTCAGCATGTAGTTTAAAATTCTAGTTACATTCAAATTTATTTTGATATTCAATACAAAATGGTGAGGGAATGTCGGTATCACTTTGTTCGGGACCTTATCATTATCAAAACAGTTTGTCCGGGCCTCTAACGAATCTACGGCGTGCTGCCTCGGACCTTGAAATGCCGAACCATGCCTACGCCGGCCTAGAGAAGCGTATCGAGCACGCTTCTTCAATTAATGTTGTTGCCCCCTTGAGGGGCCCCTCGACGTTTTAGCGACGTGGCCAGTCACAAACTATCAACTGTAAGCCTTGTTCAAAGACTGTACACTTGTCAGAGTCTTGAATAGCTCTGACGCCGTTAGATCAGTATCTAACGGTACAGTGATCCAAGGGCTAATATAACTTGAATGATACTATAAATGCCCCCACCAACACCACATTAAAGGGGACAAAAAAAAAAAGGGAAGAAGAGAGAGAGAACTGAAAGAACCCGGCATACACAATTGCACATCGTCAAAACTGACTTCACCACCCGAACCACTTCACCATCCGTAACCGGCCCGATCACCCTCTCTCTTTAGCTACATATCTGTATCAAGCTTTTTGGACCCCCTCCACCGTACTGACTTGACCGTCGGAGAGGGAAATCCTGGGATTAACCTGGGCCCCCTCCCCTGTTCGTTGTTTGTGCAGGTACGACAGGCATCCGTTGCTGAAGCAGACGATATTATCACCGGACCTCCTAACAACCCCGGAGCCGACGTGAGTTATAGATTAAGTCGAGTTTAGAAAGAAAAATAGGCTCGCCACAAAACATTTAGATATATATTGATATACATCTTTTACGTCTTCACCGGTCATTATCAAAATACCTTTATTTCTATTTACACAAATTATATTTTAGGTGTGAAATATTTATTTGATTATTTACTGCAACAATGTAAAAGTATTTATAAAATATTTTTAACTGAAACTTAACGATAGCTGCTCTAATGCTCGCCCAGATATCAAAGTTTAATTTTCATTCTCATGATCAGGCTTGATAATGCACAAAATATATAATATTAATTATATACATCTATGTGTACTTATTTACAATTAGATACATATACTTATTTACAATTATGTACATATGTCTCATATATATATATATATATATATGTATATATAAATAAAAATTTAAATAAAAATAAAAAATTTAAAAATTTTGAACAAAATATCTAAAAATAAAATAAAAAATTGTACATATTATCAAACAGGATTAGACATGATTAAAAAAGATTAGACATACAAGATTAGACATGATTGAACAAGATTAGACATAGAAGATTGGACATAATTGAACAAGATCAGACTATATTTTTTGTATAAAAAATTTAGTTTTTAAAATTTTGATTTTATTTTGATTTTTATTTTGGTTTTTAATTTTTAAATATTTTTAATTTTTTTGTATTTTTTAATGACATATGTACATATTTGTAAATAAAAAAAGTTATCAAGTTCAAAACAACCATATTTTTTTATAAATAAGTTTCTAAATAGGTACTAAATTGTCATTTTCCCATACAAAATATCAAATATTTATAAGAATATTATGACTCTGTAACATATATTTAGGTATAATTAAGTAATTAACAACTATAGCTAGAGTAACCGTATTGGGATATGGTAATCTATCTATTGAAAACTTGAAAATTTGTAGACTTATATTCCTAATGGAAATAAAATTGTAAACATGTAATTTTACTTCTATTAGAATGTGGAAACATGTTATTCTATCCTATAAAAAAAAACACCAATAATCTCATGTATTGATTAAGTAATTAGTGTTGTGGGTAAACAATTTCCCCACAAATCTCAACAAAATAGCACCCAACCAATTGTATTCACGGTATGCACTATTTGTTTATAATATTAAGTTTGTAATTATTAATTAACACGAGTTATACTAAAATATTTAAGTTTATGTTCATGTAAATAATTTACAATATTGCCTATTTTAATTTACTATGCAAAAGTTGAGTGATTTACATTATTAGATGCATGGTTGCACTAAATCATAATATCTTCCAGACTTTATTTATTTTTGAGAAAAAAACTCTATTGTTTATTTAATAACTGAATTTCAATATCTTCCAGACTTTAAATGCATGTTCATTTACTTCAAAATTTTGTCAGAAAACTTTACTCAATGGAAATTTTGCATAATAATTTCAATGAACACATCCACATGAGTAAATTTATCTATAAGATTATTATCTTTCAGTTGATTTAATTCATCCACACTGTCACTGGTGTATAGGTTATTATAAGTCATTGCAAACACAAGATTGAGTTTATATTAGCTTTAATCATGTTAATTCTTGGCACAGTCGAACGGGAGGTGTAATAAAATAAAACAAATCGTACATCTGAGTTTCTTGTTTCAAGAAAAGGTCTGTTCTTTAGTTTCAAAGCGAATAATGAGAAATTTTTTTTATCAAAAAAGATATCCGAGTCGAAGTTTTCTCGTAAAAACATCAAGTAGATGTAGCAATAACTGGTAGTAATTTATTGAATACTCGCTGTCGCGCGTGAATCTAGTTATGCCTCAACTTATCCCTCTATTCTTAAGTTACAATATTAAACCAGAAAAGGGGAAATTTCAAACCTCTCAACATCTTTTTTGGTACCTGTCATGTAAAAAAGTGAAAAGATTTCCTATTGCAGGTTATAATTAAGGGACAATAATGGACAACTCTCAACATGAATTACGGATAGATGTTGAACCATTACAAGAGGGTGAAAATTTCAATTGTCAAATATGTTTCAATCTCAAGCCATCAATTCAAAAATTTAGCAATGATAGGGTGTGCGTTCACCCTTTTTGCTGGGATTGTATAATTGAATATATTGAAGTAGAAGTAACACGCAACGTTACTAACTTGAAATGCCCAGACGTAATGTGTAGTAAAGTCTTAGACCCAATATCTTGTCGACCAATGATCCCATCTGAACTTTTTGTCAAGTGGTGCAACAATTTGTGCGGTCTTACTGTTTCAAAGTATCAAAAGTGTTACTGTCCCAACCTGAAGTGCTCAGAATTGGTCGTCAATGAATGTGGGGGGAATGTGACGAAAATCAATTGCCCTATATGTAAGACGTGTTTTTGCTTCAAGTGTAAGTGCCGATGGCATGCTGGCTACTGGTGTAGGGAGAGCGGTTTGCTAAAAGATAAGAACGATATACTATTTGGGGAGCTTATAAAAAGGAACAAATGGAACAAGTGCCCGTCGTGTGGTCATATTGTTGAACATATTGGTGGTTGTCCAAAGATGAAGTGCAGGTATTTATCTCCCTCGATTACACTTCTTAGTAGAAAAGTGTTTGTGTACACATATATGTATATTGAAATTTACGAAATGGTATTCTTTTAGATCATGTTTGTTTGCGGTATAACATAGGGTATAATATTAATAGTATTGTAATAATAGTATTGTAATACCCATCTTTTGTAGTTCGTACTATATATATGTATTATATAATACTAACTGTACTACATTTTATTATAATAAGTGAATATAACTATTCCATCCGTTTCCAATTAATTGTTCTTTACGAAATTACGTGCAATTTTGACCGGGTTATAACATATATCAAAGTTGTCGAAATGAAAATTTTCAAACCCGAATCATATAATTTAATGTTTGAACCATATGATCAACTTTTAAAAAAATTCATTCCGACAATTTTGATAAAAGTTATTGGCCGGTCAAAATTGCACGTAGTTTCATAATGGATAATTAATTAGAAACGAAAGAGCAATAACTATGGTGTTATTATTTATATCACTCGTAATAGCTTGCTACAAATTAAAACCATTTATACTCTCTCTATATAGTATAGTGCAAACAAAACATGGTACATTGTAATGTTTAGACATGATAGTGCTTCTCTGATTTTTAAGTTTTTTCTTAGCATGTTTTTTCCTAGGGTTTAATGTCTTATTCCTTAAAAACATTAAACTATAGTACAAAGCAAGGAATTATGAGAGGAAGAAAAAAATATATTTTCTTTTTAATTGGTGTAGAATACTAGAGCTAGCTAGCTCGTTCACTTTGTTCATATTTTATTAAATTAGCTTCGGATACAGCTTAAACGTACTCAACTATTACATGTTTCTGAAATAGCTTTTGTGTGAATATTGCTAAATATTTCTCTGGTTACTTTGGATGCAGATGTGGGAAATCATTTTACTACAAATCTGGAAACAATTGGTGCATTCTTATCGGCCTTGTGATATTACTAATAGTCTTCTTGCTCATAATTTTTGGTTTTGTGTGTCCATTCCTATGTTTTTAATTCTCGTTGATGAACCACGAGGAATCCTGATCACGGATGTGTTTAGTGTTGGTCTAATATTAATGCGTAGTTCGAACTTCATGTTTAATTAGATACACAACTTTTGTCTAAATCGCCTTAAATAAGGTGACATGTTGAGATGTTTTGAGTGAATTGTGAGGACTTGCAAACTCCTTTGTCAGTTGCAAGTTCAACCTTTGATTAAACCAATATTGTTGGCTAATTCAAATCTCGCCTTTGCGCTTTTCTTGTAGCTTCGGGTAAACTAGATAACTGTTTTTAGGGAATTTTTATGCTGTTTATTGGGGTGATATCGACATATCGTAATCAATCAAAAATAAATCTAAACTCCTAACTATTAGTATATAGTAGAGGGGAGTAACGAGTATCCAGAGTGTTTAGTCTATTTTATGTAACTTGAAATATAATGGGGATTTTGTTGTTGTACAATTAACTAATCAAAAGCAATTTAATTAAAAGGGATTATTGAAATTAATTAAAGATATGAATATTGGTCTAATTCATCATCCATCCATCGTTGGAACTATATTAATGATCATTAATGCAAACATATAACAATTAATATTTTGAATATTAACCGTTTGACTTATTTTCCTATCTAAAATTTGTTAAATTGACTTAGAAAACATGCAATCTAATTGATCCTTGTTATCAAACAAACTCTAAAAATGCATTAAATATTTAATCTTATATTAACGTTACGAATTAGAGAGATCAATAAAGTTAAATAACACAAGCACATCCGGTTGCATTTAATCTAGTCAGAGTGTTTTTCACAAAATTTAACAACTTCAAATGCAGAAATTATTATACTTATTTGTTTCACATGGTAGATATGTCAAATAATTACGGATTCGATGTCTAACTTAACAGTATATCGTAACTATGAATAAACCAGTAGATATACTCACAATCAAACGAATTGATATTTAAATAAAAATAGATAAACAACCAATACTCAAACTAAACAATTGAATATTAGGACAATTTTTTTCTACAAACTAGGTTGTAAAATATCTCTACATATATACCTTACATATGGCGATTTTCAATTAGATAAATCTGTTGTAATATATTATTGGACTATTGGGTCTTACTCATAGTGAGCCTAAGTTGGGCTTTCTATCTTGTATAACCCTAATCTCTAGTATATAAAGAAGGTTAGGGTCCCCTTATATTCATACATTCTGATTAATAAAGTCTCTCTTATTGTTGTCTCTCATACCTCTCTCTATATCTATACATATCTCTATATATATCTATAACGAGCTAATATGTCACACAACACGTTATCGGCACTTTGCTCGCAGAGAATAGGATATACGCTCGCGGATATTGGAGATTTTTGGTAAACGCACGGATATTGGGCATTTATAAACCTTGAGGTTTATCCGAGTTTTTAGGGTTTTGCTATATCGACCTTCACCAACATACCGTGCGTAAGGTACCGAATTCAAAACTTAATAATGATCCGTGAACATTGGAAAATCTTCATGCATGTTGACTGCCCTTTGTTGATAACATGTACATACTAATATTGCATGATAATCTTGATTCGTATGATTAAAATCTGGTAAATAAAAACGAATTGACATGTATGTATACTGAATACGTAACCTAGAATTATTTTATCTAGTACTAAGAATCCTTAAGAGTATTTGCAACATGCTACTGTAGGTTCCAAATAAGAAATATGGGATTATGTTATATGATATGATGTATGTAAGCAAGTCAGCAATTACATGTATAAAAAACAAATTGATTACATACAGTACTCTAAATATGTTGTATATTTAAAAGAACCGTACTTAGTAAATCTGTTAGACTAAACAGTAAATTACAGAAACGGTAAGGATCAAATTGCAACTTGCTACAGTTAATAGACTGATTTGTTAGAACCTAAAGACCGAGATGTAACTTGCCATAAAATTTTGTACTCCCTAAACATAATTGAGATTAGTATATTGGTATAACTGTTTGGCAAATTAATTCGTAAATAGCATGTATTTACTGCCATGTTCACCTTACCTTATTATGGCCTATGGTATTGTAATATTAGATTCTTACCATATAATAAATTGACTTACTTGCATGTATAATGATAATTAAAATTTGCCTTCCCTACATGTGATATGGTAAAATAATAATTAAATATACTACTCCCATGCATGTCGTAATTACCATGAATAAATTTTAGATTGATGAATTGTATTAGATATTGCTAAGTGTGATTTAGAATATCTTGTTATAATATATACTACAAGCAGGTACAAATCTAATAATTATTTATTTACTGCCATGTGTAAAATATGGTAATTTGCGAAATCATATATTTTCACATTTAAGTTGGAAAAATTATGAACCTTCCCTAAATAGGCTCACCTATTTGGATACGATGTCTAGGAAACATATAGGCGGAAGTCGATATCCTAATGAGGTCGGGTTTTAAGTGGCATTCGTGCCCTCCACCCTCACCGTCTTTCCTGGTCGTGTTCAATTAGAGCTACCGAAAGGGGTTGATTAAATAATAATTTCCCCGAGTGTGTTTATATAGTGATGTATGTTTCGCTGAATTGGTGTTTCAGTATCGACCCGTAGTTCGATCAATAAGAACCGATTCACATGAGAAGCAAAACTAATGTTTTCGAACCTGTCGTTTCGAAAGAAAGTTTGTGCTTGTGCAAACCATAAACATATAAACCAGTCGTTTTATATGATAAATAATCCAGAACTCCCAACACATGTTGGATGCCATCTATGATGAGAAAAATCGTAAAACATACTTGCGAAATGACTGTTTAAATGTTGATTTTAATCCATCACCACATGTTACTCACCTTGATGTGTGAAAATGTGATGCCCAAATTTTTTTTTGGATGCCATCTTTGATGAGTAAAACACGAGTTTGTTGTTACCCTCGAGATGAATGCTAAGGCGCTGATTTTATTCCGCCGCCACATTTGAGACGTGATGACGTCTATGGTGAACAAATGTCTAAAATTGACATATTGGAGCAATCATTCACCAAAATACTAGCTTGGAAATTGTATTCCATAAGCAGTATCGTGAATTTATATTCACCATGTTCCTTTATCACCCATCTGTTATTGGATAAGAAAATTACCCTGGTGAGTAGTTTTAATCCTATTGGGTCAATGGCGAATTGTTTGCCGGATATTAATGCTCTTCGTGTACATTTTTTTTCCACGAATCGAGAACCGAGACAAGTGTTATTTGTCTCGAACTGTTGCGATCCCGATGAATCGCCTAGCCAAGCGAGATTTTAGATAATCGTCAAAATCGAAAACCTGTGGCTCCAAGACAGTAATTGAAAGGAATAATATGAGCCATTGTCACAAAGCAAAAGATAATGCTCAAGGAGACAACTCTATGCTATAAAGACAAAGGTCATACACGGTTACTCCTTAAATAGTTCACAACTATTATAAAGGTGGAAAAACCGATGCTAATGTGGTTAAAGCTAACTGAAAGGAAACTCTTGAGACCCCCGATTTTGTGGCTCAAATAAGTTTGTTACATTTCTTTATTGATTTTGATAAATCATTGAGCCATTTTTTCGCACATCTGGATTATGTTTTTCCATTTGTATTATTATTTTTCCATTTGGACCATACTTTTGAATTATGGTTTGCCTGTTTACAAAATTTCTCGAAATAATTTAAAGTAATTTGAGCAAATTCCTTTGACAAATGTGACCAAACTTTAAATTATGAAATTTTAGACAATACTTGTGGGGTAGTTGATTTTTTTGGAAATAGTGGGTAACAGTGTACCATATAATTTCACCAACTACTTGCCTAAAAGTGTACTAAGTGACAACGATTCTGGACCTGTCGTTCCAAATCGAAATCTTTGGTAAAGCTAAATTGATTTGTCAAATATGAGGCGTTATACTCCTATAGGTCCTGTCGTACCTTGTTGAGTTATAAAATATTCGAGAAAACCAGTGTTACCTGATAATAGCTCATGAAAGAATTAAAATTTCTTTACATATCCTCCATTCAATACGACCAAAAGCGTATTTTAGAGGAGTTGAAATGTCTTTCAAGTGGTTGCTACCACATTCTTTAAAGCATTTAAAGTTACCTTATCATTTCGCCTGTCGTCGAAATGATAAATGATTTAGATGCTAAGACATGATTGTCTATACTATCATTCGCCCGTCGTCGATTGATAAGAGCATTTTGATATTATGGCATTGACCGGATGAGATATTCCTGGGTCAAAATACGATGCTTGATTTATAATCGCATCGCATTTGGATTCTCTTTGAGAATATATTTCATGATTAATCCGAAATTCATGCCACTAATGCTCACTTTAAAAGACTAGTATGTGTAAAGATCACGAAATGAACTCGTAGAATTCTTTGAAAGAATTGAAGGAGTTATT
The DNA here is from genome assembly GCA_963682055.1 of Primula veris. NCBI lineage: Eukaryota > Viridiplantae > Streptophyta > Magnoliopsida > Ericales > Primulaceae > Primula > Primula veris. The sequence continues at coordinate 6,640,134 of OY821742.1, read as the reverse complement.
GTGGACTTATCCAACCATAAGACGGACCATAAATATAAATGGTTATGGTTGATGCATCGACAATATGGTCACATTTTAATGTTGTCCACATAAATGCAGCACTTTCCAAACTTTTAGCCCTATCATTAAGTTGATGGCTCATGATCCGGATTATCCTGAAAAGTCTAGTCGACTTGATAATTCCGAAGAGTAAGAATCGAAATTTCGATTTAAATTACCTGAGTTTGGAAATTGAAATTGAACATCCTGTCGATTATGTTCAGACCCAAATGGACTCACGGAAAGTTTGATGATGCGACTGCAAATGATTGCACGCATTTCTTGGTTTTGCGCACCAAGATTTATATTTCCGTGTGGGGTTATCCTATTTTGCTGCATTAGTCCGTCATGAGGCCCATAGACACTCAAACACTAAATGCGTACCAGCTGGTTACTGGTTATGAGCCAGAAGTCTCATATTAACGCGTGTTTGGAGTGATTAATTAATATTTTGATTAAGCCGATATAGCGTTCAAAATATGGACCTCTGAAGGGGACATAAGTCGATTATGAATCCCATGCCTATCATTTGATAGAGTAACCTTGGCAAGCGATCTCTTTACCACATGATATGCGAAAGTGACATCGCTAAGACTGTTCTCCCCGTCGTTAGGGGGAGATTTGCACGTTACCGTTGATTAGAAACGACGTGAAGTAACGTGGCATAACCCACTCAGTCTTAGCTTGATCCCCAAAACTGCACTTAGTGATAAGTAAGTGCATAGACTCCCTCAAGTCTAACTAAATGCCAGACGCATTTAATGACTTTATGAGATGTCACGAGATCATTTATACCTGCTGCAAAATGCTTGCAAGGATAGACGTCCCTGTCGGACGCCGTGTTCCTGTCGTAACACGTTGCTTTGGCCGAACCCGCCAAGCAAAGGACGCTTCCGTCGGCCGTCAGTCTGTCGTCCTTCCCAAGATACGAGGAAGTTGACCGGTTCCAAATTCGTTCAGCCCCAGAGGTGGTGAACTAAAACTCGTTTGTCGCACGAGATTATAAAGGATCAAGAAGATGTGTGATTTCCTCCTCATCCTAAGAATCTCGAAATATCTGTCGATCATGATATCTTAGACGATATTGAAAGCGAAACGAGACTGTCATTGATTACTTGTTCATATATTCGGTGACGACTGATAATATGAGCAAATTATGACAGAGAACCATGTACCGTTGCCTGAAGTTAACGGAGAATAGACTGGACTAATGGAAACTTGCAATCCAAGTAGACTCCTTAGCGATAGTGTGTTCAGACCTGTAGCTCCAACACCACCAATGTTAAACAAGTTCGTTTATTTGGTTATTCGTAAGGAAAAGTGATGAGAATAATGAGATTGTAGAATGCTCGCCTAGTAGCGCAAGGCTTCTCTCACACCTTGGAATTGATTACGAGATGGTTGATTTCCTCGTAATGGGCATTATAACAGTCCCCTACTTTATGATTTTAGTAGTTTCCGAAAAACTGAGTATGCAGCTATGTGATTGTGGTCACTGTTTTATCTCTATGAGAATTTAGACAAAGAGATATAAATGAAGGTCCCTGTGTGACTTCATGTGCTTAAATCAAGTGGTTCCTGACCACGGAACACGATCTCAATTGACTAAGACGTTCACTATATGGATTAATATAATCCGAGTGGATGTCGTATACCGCCTAAGTGAGTACTTGATTAGCTTGGGATACTTGAACAAGTATTATGCCCTTGCGTGTTTTATTACGCGATCCATTTTTTTGGATTTGCCTTCGAGATGAAGGATCTTGGGAAGAAACGGTAGTGACTCGGCCTGATGATCGAGTCCCGTAAAGATTGAATCTACGTCTATGATTCAGACTACACCCAAAAGGTGTTATGACGTTTTAGTCATTATGACGCTAAGTCGTCAGATTCTCCCATGATCGTTCGATCACTAGACATTGATAGACCCAGTCCGTCCCTGATGAGACGATGAAGAGATATTGAACCATCATGTTCATATCTAAGTACAATAAGCGCATCATTATACTTGGTCTAATGTGCTAGGATGAACATCTCGTTTGCTGTGAATGGTATAGCTCGACACAGTATCGCGCTAACACTGCCATCGAAATGGCATAAAAGACATTTTCCCATTACCTTGGTAAGTGGATGAGGGCTTGTCTTATCCTATTTGCGTCATCGAGTGTACCTACCCCCTTCGGTACTCGAATTAACGCAACCCTTTTTCGGTTATACCAATGCCGGTTACTTATCAGACCCGCATAAGGGATATTCCTAACATGGTCTGTCTTTACCATTAGGAATAAGGCAATATCTTGGAGGTCTTGGAATGACTCCAAAAGAATCACTCTGATCTACTCGTGCTCTATGAGACGACTAGAGAGTGTATATGGCTTCGAGCTCGTATTAGCCATATTTGAATTACATATGCTCTGTCTCACGATCCAGATAAAACACTTGTCTTATTTGAGGACAACTTGTTGTTATCGATCAAGAGAGACATGACTAGATTATGCTATTTAGCATTTCTTGCCGAAATAAATCTTCACATATGAAGTTTAAGAGCATCCTGTCGAATGCTCGTTTTATTTCACGTTATATTTTCTTGCATACAGTCGTGTGCAAGTAAATGAAGCATCCAGTCGAATGCTCGTACTCTTTCTTGAAATATGAAATCCTTGCACCCAGTCGTGTGCAAGTGAGGGGGAGCATCCAGGTAAATGCTTATTGTACTAATTACTACTTAGTCGAAATTCTCGCACCCTGTTGTGTGCAAGTGAGGGGGAGCATCCAGTCGTATGCTCGTGTACTCTTTTTGTCCTTAGACCAAGGTTTTTTTCCCACTGGGTTTTCCTTGGCAAGGTTTTTTTAGCGAGACACGTTCCCATTATATCTCACTTAAGATTTCCGAAATTAGGGGGAGTATCCTGTTGTATACTTCTTACCACTGTGTACTCTTTTGTCCTTCGACTAGAGGTTTTTCCCACTGGGTTTACTCTAGCAAGGTTTTGATGAGGCACCTGTTTTGTGGTTGATGCCCTACTACTACCACTGTTGCACTCTTTTTCCTTCGATCAGAGATTTTCCCATTGGGTTTGCTCCGGCAAGGTTTTGATGAGGCACACTGTTTTGTGGTTAGTTAATTACATAGAATTTCGGCCTATATCATTCGGCTACACAGTTTCGCCTAGGTACCGGTTTTGTCCCACACTGGGTTTTCCGTCCCTAAGGTTTTTATGTGTTTAGCACTGCGAATGAACTCTACTCAGATCGACTGCATGAAGACGAAGAATTCAAGACGTCCAAAGGGGGAGTGTTGTAAGATATTATTGGACTATTGGGCCTTACTCATAGTGGGCCTAAGTTGGGCTTTCTATCTTGTATAACCCTAACCTCTAGTATATAAAAAATGTTAGGGTCCCCTTGTATTCATACATTCTGATTAATAAAGTCTCTCTTATTGTTGTCTCTCATACCTCTCTCTATATCTATACATATCTCTATATATATCTATAACGAGCTAATATGTCACACAACAAAATCAAATTAGACATTAACTAATTATTAGTTTTTAGTTTTATCTTGACTCACCAAATCCGACCCTTAACATCGGTTGCATAAAAAGATCAAGCAAATCATATATTATTACCTTATTTATCTCGTTTATTGGTCAATTCTTAATTAACTTTTCCCGTCTCTAATTTTAAAAGGAAGCATGCGTAAAAATGGCCCTTGATTCCGACAAATGACATAAGGGGGAATTAACATAAACATACAACACACCTATTATATTAACAAAAACATATATTCAAAAGTTACATTATCAAAAACATAACTTCAATTAATAATTAATAATTAATAAAAAAAACAAAAAATCTCATTAATCCCTATAACTCTCTCTCTTCTCCTCCTTTTAGCTCTCTCCGATCTCTGTCCTCCTCATTCTACCTCTCTCCGATCTCTCTCCTTCTTCCTCTTTCTTTTCGATCTCTCTCTCATCATTTCTCTTTGTTTCCGATCTCTCTCTCATTCTCCATCTCTCTTTTCGATCTTTCTTTTCTCCTTCCTACCTCTCCGATCTCTCTCTTTGGTGGAGATTGAAACGGAGACATCCGTCGAAGTGGACGGTGATGGTGTAGAGCGAGATCGAAAACTCAAGTTTAATGCCGACAAAGATACGGTCGTCGAAGAAAAGACACACGACGACGACGTGTTAGTTCGAAATCGGAGGATAGAGAAGATTTGGATTTGTTAACTAGTGTATAAACTTGAAAAATAAGTGTATAAACTCCGTGAATTAATGGTATGGAGTTAAAAATTATGGATATGAATTCTGTAAATTAGGGTATGAACTTTTAAAATAAGCTTGAACTCTACGAATTAGAGTATAGACTTTTGAAATAAGGGTATGAACTTTTGGAATAAATGTATGAAAATATACAAATTAGGGTATAAACTTTTAAAATAAGGGTATGAATTTTTGGAATAAGGGTATGAAATATACAAATTAGGGTATGAACTTTTGGGTATGTTTTTGTTAATTAGAATTTTTTTGGATATGTTTTTGTTAAATTTGTTTCAAAACTAGTATGTTTTGTTATTTTATACATGATATAATAATCATTATAATTCTAATAAATATGTGTAATTGTATGTTTGTATATTGTTTTGAAAATAAACTTTTAAGTGTTGTATGTTTTGAAAACAAACTTTTATGTGTTATATGTTTTGGTAATATGTTTCGATTAATTGTATGTTTTGGGCATTTATAAGTGGCTATGATCGACGTTAATGTGTGTCACATTGAATTTTATTCCCGTGAAAGATATTCTTTAATGAGTTTAATCTTAAAACCGTCAAAATTATATATACCTTTCATTGAGAATGCATGTGTATTATATTGGAATTTTGATTTCCACAAATCATATTTTTCTTGTGGTTAGAAATACTAAAATTATAAAAATTGTAGAACCGTAAAACCCATCTAATTCATATGCATATAATTAATCATCGAATAATAAAGATCAAATTTAAGTTGTAACTCGAAACCAAATTCAAAACAAATAAATTGATGAATCAAATAGTTCACAAGTCCAAAGCAGTGACAGCTAGAGTTCTAAAAAAAAGTTATTATTGTTGCAACAAATAATCAAAACAAAACATTAAACTTAATCATATACACCCTCGGTCCCATTTTAACCACGTTTGACTTTTACAAATATTAAGATCTATCATTAATTGCATTTAAAATTTATAAATATAACTTTAATTAAGATTAAATAATAATTATCATTGTTAATTTTTGGAATGTATTCATTTCAATATTTTTGGATATTATAGTATTTTTATCTTTTTTTCATTAACAAATTAAGAAAATAGACACTTTTTAGCACAAACAAATATGAAATAGTAGACACTAAATGAGAGAGTATATTTTGGAACATCTAATCCGTAAGATTTAATAGGATATGGCCATGTTCTTGATAATACACTTTGATACAATAGTGTTGTTATCTTTATTGTTAACTAAAATAGTTAGTTAACAATACATTTTTTTGTCTCCATTAGCAGTGCCGTCTCCAGCATTATGGGGGCCCGAAACAGATACAAAAAGTTGGCCCTGATTTTTAACATTAATTTTTACATTAAGACACCACTCAAAACCGATTAAGCAAATGGCCACATGTCGTCACATGTAAATATGTAAGTTGTAACACCAAACTTATGATAACAAAAGAAAAACGCGATTAAACATAACAAGTTGTTAGGAACTTTGATTCAGGCACACAAAAATGTAAATTCGGTTAAAAACAAATAGTTTGGATGTACCTCTTGCAAATTGTATAATTATATTTGAAGAAAACTGATCTTTTTAACATTTAACCAATTAAACACAGGTGTACAACTATTAATTATTTATATAGATAAATACATATAGAAGCTCTTGAAGAAAACATACCCATAATTAAGATTGAGAATAAATATATTCAATTGAAATATTTAATCATCAATTCAAAACTAACTTACACGTAGTAAGTTAGTAGTTAGTGTGAGTGTGAGTGTGACTTGTGAGTTGTTTTTAGCATAAAACATGGTTATTGTTTTAAAAAATGTAAGCATTTCTCAAATGCATTTTGGTAAATTCATACATGAAAAATAAAAAAGGCCTCCTATGAAATTAGAGTCTCCAATCTTATGCTTCTAAGATTGGGCTGTAGAGCCGTTCTTGTCCATTAGTTATGTTAAATCATATGTTATATTTATAGATATTAAAAAAATTGTTAAATATAACAATGTTTTAATTTGAACGTGAACTTTATTTCAACTATTACCTATTTTAGTGGTGTTTACGAAATGACTAATTAATGAGATATTAATTAATAATTAAAATTATATAACTTTGTTAAGTTAATAAACTAATGTGAAGGTTAAATTTAAGTTACACATATGTCATTTAATATACAATTAAATGATGACGTGTCAAAGTTAATATTGTTAAAATTAACACAACTATTATAGATGTTGTTATGTGACCCGTGTTAAGTCAAGATTTCGTGAGTTAGATAAAAACTAAAACTAATAATTAGTTAATGTTTAATTTGGTTTGTCCAATTAGAAATTGCCATATGGAAGGTATGTAGAGATTTTCTACAACTTGAAAAATATTGTCCATTGAGTTTTAATTATTAATACAATTAAGTCAGATCCTACAATAAAATGAGTTTAATTTCCGGATGATTGGGTGAATGTATTAACTTTTTTTTCAGAAAAAATTTCCCCTAATATCAAGTAAAACCACTGCAAACTTATATATTCAGCAAAAAATAATGGAAACGTTTATAAAGAGAGATACACATAAATCCAATTTATATGCGAATGTGTGTTTATAATTTATATTAATGCGTACCTCTTCAGCTCTCCTTATTTCTTCAAAGGAAGCTTTCGTGAATCATAACATTAGATATCTCACTTTTCATCTTTTGCATACAACTTTTATTTCATTTTTTTTTACTTTATTTTTATTATAATTCTTAATATATACTTCAACTATGTTTAGGATAATAAAGCTATATCATTTTTTTTTTAAATCTTTTATCATTTATTAATTCAAAACTTTCATATGAACTTTTTATTATTATTTATATTTTAAGGTTTTTCTTAGTTTTTTTTTATGTATAATTTAACAATCATATTCACGTTTTATTATTAATCATCAACATTTGTTTAAGTTTAAAGAAATGTCAACATTTTAAATTTACATAAATTTTACATAAGAAATTTTTGCTCGTGCCAAACGTCCAAAAATGAAACAAAACAAGACTTCCCTGCAAACCTTTTACAAGGAAAGAATTACCTTCTAAAAATATTTTACTAACTCATTAATTTGCTTTCTAGGTCAAAATATAAGAAGTAATGAGTAAAATTTTGATGACAAGAAGTATAAGTATAATACATTGAATATAAACGGAGTAAATTATTGCGTTGTTAGTCTTATATACCATTTATATGTTTAGATGATAGAAATATCAATGAAGGGTCCAATGCTTTTGAACATTCATTGAACAAGAGCTGTGTTTGTGGAATTAAAGACTTGTCAATTCTTTTACATTGTTTATTTCTGACTATGTAATTAAACTTATAAGCAGCCCTATTTATTCAAAAGAAGTAAACTGGAAATATAAGGCAAGTATTCACTGCAATATGAGGCAATTTTTCAAACCTGCTAATTGTTATAATAATTAATAAGGGTTATCAGTCAATAGAAAACAAAGTAAAATGAAATATTATCCCTATTTATTTGTAAACTGCATGCATGGAACTGGGAACATATATGAGTTATGACGTGAAAAAGACTGGAAATAGAAATTTTGTGGCTATGTCAATTAACCTATGTACTTTCCCGATGAGATCGATAAAGATCTAGTGTTTAGAGTTTAATTATAAATCTGGATTTTAGGTGAAAAAATTCTTAGGGAAAAAATTAAAAATAAGAAGATAACTAATTAGTGTTTAAGGAAAACATGAGTAAGGAATTAAGAGCACCCACACTAGCTTACTCGAAATTATCTCCAAATTTTACATTAAAATTAAATTTTTACTTTTTTACATACCAATTTACATTTTACACAATATCTCAGATTCCCTTTCATCTTCCTTATAAGCATTAATAAAGTATTTATTTTTTCACTTTTATTGTTTTTAGTTATTTCATTCAACAAACACGTATTTCTTTTTTACAATTGGTCCGATTTCATTAAATAAATTTCAAATTTTGATAATTAATATAGTACATAATTATCTCTTATTTTTAGTTGGACAAGACAATATTAACAAAAGTGCAGGTATCGTGCTCAGCGGTTAGCGGTTACGATATTAAGTGAAAAGGTTTCCGTTGATGATCATCATGCAGATTGTAGTGACTAATAATGAACAACTCTCAACTTATATTACAGAAAAAAGGTTGAACCATTACAAGAGGGCCAAGATTTCGCTTGTCAAATATGTTTCAAGTTCAAGCCATCAATCAAAATATTCACCAATCATAGGGTGTGCGTCCATCCATTTTTCCGAGATTGTATAGTTAAGTACATTAAAGTACAAGTTATACACAATATTGCAAACTTGAAATGCCCAGACGTAAACTGTAATAAGATCTTAGACCAATATATTGTCGACCAATGATCCCAACAATTTTTTTTGTCAAATGGTGCAATAATTTGTGCGACTCGGCTGTTTTAGAGTACCAAAGGTGTTACTGTCTCAACCTTAGGTGCACAGTTTTGGTTGTCAATGAGTGTGGGGGAAATGTGACGAAAGTCAATTGCCCTAAATCTCTAAGACGTTCTTTTGCTTCAAGTGTAAGTGCCAATGGCACGCTGGCTACTGGTGTAGCGAAGCGGTTTGCTTTAAGAACGATATACTATTTGGGGAGCTTATAGAAAGGAACAAATGGAACAGGTGCCCCTCGTGTGGTCATACTGTGGAACATATTGGTGGTTGTGCAGATATTACGGGTTTTTATGTCCCTCGATTACAATACATGCTATAAAAAAAGTGTTTGTGTATGCACTCGTTATGCATGTTATGATTTACAAATGGATTTTTTGACATGTGAAGTATTATTTCGATGTCGTACTATTTCTGTTGATTATGTTTTTTCTTAACAAGTTTTCGAAATGTTTAACGTCTTGTTCCTTAAACCATTGAAGAATGTGAAGCACGATAATTGAAATTCTGAGATGGAAATTAATATTATAATGCGATTACTTTGATAAAAGAAAAGGGAAATAATTTGCAAAAGAATGAATTTAATTTATGTATAGAATACAAGCTCCTTCATTCTTTATTAACTAGCTTCGGAAACAGCTTCGGCTTACTCAACTATTGCATGTTTCTGAAATATCTTTGTGTAGTAATACCGCTAATTAATTTTTGTTTACTTTGGATTGTCTCATCATCATTTTGTTCAATTTAATTGTTATTTTTATTTTACTTCTGATTTTTATTCTGTGTTTATCATCACTTCTTGGGTCGCACAACTTTATAAAGCCTTAGTGATAAAAAAGATGATATTTCTAGCTTATATAACATGTATGTATTCACATATTTAGACGACGTAGGATATGCAATTATTCTCTTTACCACGACATTTCCTATAAAAATCCGGATTATTAAATTCTTCCCCCTTCAGGCACGACGTATTCATCGGCCACGCCGTTCTTTCGGGATTCACTCACCCATGTTAATCCCAACATCGGTTAAACAGCGGCTCTGATATAAATTGTAATGAGCCGGTCCTCCGACCGAACCGCCACCATCTACTTTCTACCACCAATACTGTCCGTTTTTGCCCAATTTCGTACTCGATTCTTGGAACGCACGGCTTTAAAAGGATTTGCTGATAAAAAGAATGATATTTCTATCTTATATAACATATATGTACTCACATATCTAGACGATTTGAGATAGCCAATTCTTCTCTTTATCACGGCATTTCATATGGAAATCCGGGTTATTACATAAGGACTTGCTAGTTCCTTTGTCTGTCGCAAGTTCGACCTTTGTTTTAGCCAGTATTTTATGGCTAATTTAAATCTACCATTTTCACTTTTTTTTTGTAACTCCAGGTAAATTTGATAATTATCGATAGGGATTTTTATGCTATTTGCTAGTCATATATGCGTAGATGATATACATTTAATAGGCAAGAGTTGTATTCGTGGGATGAAAGAGTTGTGAAATTCTGTACATAGTTTATTTCTGAATATGTAATCAAGCCAATGTGCGTCCGTTCATATTCAAGAAAACATTAAACTGGGATAATGAAGAACAGTAAACTAGGATTATGGGTTATACTTTATAGAGAGTGAGAATGTAACACTTTTTTTCCCTTTTCTTTTATGAAAAAACTCTTCACTCGTACATTAGTCGTACATATATTTTCTAAGCATAACGTGGAGAACACCGTAGACGTTGAAATTTTGGAGGACGTGTCATTCATTTTCTTTTGAACTCGTATTTCATGATGATACGATGAGTACGTGGATAGTCTTTTGAGTTTAATTGTATGGTTCCGATTAAATCAGTGCATTACAAAGCATGATACGTACCGCTATTATCGTGATATAGCACATTGGAAAAAAGATTTTTAAACACCACATCGCAATCTCCTTACGTTCGTGTAATTATCTTAAATCATATCATTTAATTTTGAGTGGTACTTTTTTCAGATTTGGGGGGAGTAAGCTAGTTGCAATCACTATTAATTAATTTATGTTTGTTTTCAGTTGATTTCGACAGCTATATATATTTTAAAATGTATATTTTTTTTTATTCAGTAAACTAATCAGGGTTATCATTAATTAAAATAACAAACTTATACAAGTATCATTGCCTCTCGAACAAGCTACAAGTGGCAAAGAAAAACCCAAAATACATAACAAAATATATAACAAATACCCTTTACCAAATCCTTCCATCCAGGTAGGCTAAAGAAAAAAAAAATGAAATACAAAAGAACAAGTCTCACCTATCAAAACAAATAGAACTGAAATATTGTCAAGCGTGCCAAACGAGCCATCAAAAGTGGAGAAACGTCTGAAGATCTCATGCCAACCAAAAGCGACTCAAAGTTCTAAAAATAGTTTCAACGTAGACTAGCACAAGAAAACACTATCGGGGTGCCAACACACAGTTAAACCTTATCTAAATATACCAATCACCAAGAAGGACCTAAATGAGCAACCCCGTATGCCAACAATTTTTACAAAACCGCACAAACATCTAATCAAACAATATACACACTACGATTGTGAAAACTAGACAAGACCCGTCAATACTCGTGTACAGCAACCAAGACAATATCATATTGTATAATACACCTAGCTAGTGTAAGCGAGAAAACACAACTACCAAAAATAGTTTGACTTATCAAAAGCCCATATTCAGCTAAACCAAATCTACAATCTTTCGTCCAAATACGAGAATAAGGAAGCGACATAACATACCACATGTAGAGGAAGGTCTGAAGGGTCTAGAAGAGTACTTATCTCTGTCCGGTATTGTAATCGTAATCGGGATGCCAACACACTGATAAATTGTAGTGTGATACTAAAAAATCTCGATAGTGTGAGGCCTACACGTCGTAAGCAGGCCTACAAGTTCACGATAATAAAAAAAATCCCGACATACCAAGTCGTAAACTGTAGTGTGAGGCCATCGTACCTATTTCTATACTAGAATAATCGATCGCTCAAAGACTACACTGATAGATTCAATCGAAATCGCAAAATATTTCGTAAAATAATCACTGAAAAGGGCAATAAAAGGGTGAATGGGGGTTTTTGGGATCGGAGGAGGGAGGAGATGAGCAAAGAGAGAGTGGTAGACATGAAGGGGATGAGAGGTAGAGTGGACCGAAAGGGGAGGAAGGGGGAAGAAGAGGATAAAAATAAGCGGAGTAGGTTGAGTAAGTAGAGAAATGAAGGAACGAGATGAGATTGAAGAACCAGGGGCAGAGGAGACCGACGGGCAGCTCCTCCACCCCAGGCAGTGGAAAGAGACGACAAAAATTTTATAAGAAGAGAGGTAGAGAGAAAGGTCCCATGCTAGGGTTTTAAAATGTACATGTTACTTCTCTTGAATGCATTGTAGCTTAATTTTGCCAATAAAGAAATCTGTTATCGTGTTACATGATCTAAGAAGACAATGGATCTAAAGTCACCAATTCAACTGCTTTAATCAGAAGTACCATGGTTTCCAGAGTGGTCGAGGATATTCGTATGTTGAGAGTTGCTCATGTTTTCCGATCACAACAGCTTAGAGGAGATAGAGGAATGGAGTTTGTGGATTCTCTTAGTGTTTTGCCTCATAGAGTACGACCTCTGCGTTTGTTTTCTTGGGTTCAACCTCCTCTAGGTCACCTCAAGCTCAACGTAGATGGGTAATCAAAAGGCAACCCTGGCCCATCAGCCGTGGGATACTCCGTGACGAGTATGGTTGTGTAGTTAGAGCATTCGGGAGAATTCTTGAACCGAGACCGATTATTTTCGCCGAGCTACATGCAATGTTGATTGGTTTGGAGATAGCAACCGAGATGGGTTTCGATAGCCTAGAGGTTGAGTCCGACTCTATGACAGTGGTATATTGGATGACTTCAACGGCTTTTGGAGCATGGGAGCACAGTTACACTCTATCTCGTAAACGTTAGTTACGCACGTATGGGGTCGTGGTTCGGCACGTCTTTAGAGAGGCAAACCAGACGGCAAATTTCATGACAAAATAGGCGTGTTCGCATGAGACTGGTCAGGTCTTTCATGATATTGGTACTCTTTCACAGAGGACCATGGGAATACTTGCATTTGATTCGAGATAGATGGCTTAGATTAGACGATAACATTGAATTTTTATTTCCATTTGTTTTTTCCACTTATTATTTGTCACAGTTGCGTAGATTTCATTTTGTTTATCTACATATTATGTATTCAGTTATTTACTTAAGATGTTTGGTTTATATCCGTCTCCTATGTACATATTGATATCTTATGTGTGACGACCCAGATTTCCAGGAAGGAAATTCTGTGGTGCGGTATTGTGCGTCAGTCCCACATCACCCAGATATGAGAGTACTCGTGTGATATATGAGTTTAAAGATCCATTTCCTCTCAACAAGGCCTTTTAAAGCCGTGCGGCACAACAGCGAGGACGGAACTCCACAGTTAAACGTGCTTAACTTGGAGTAGTACCAGGATGGGTGACCCCCTGGGAAGTTGTGCCAAAGCGGACAATATTGTTGATACGGGCGTGGCGGTTCGGTCCGTGGGGCCGGGTCGTTACAGTTGGTATCAGAGCCTCTATCTGGCCGGAAATGTGGAGACTAGCACGTGTGTGTGATCCCCTGAAGGACGACGTGTCCGACGAGGACGTCGTGCCTAAAGAGAGGGTGATTGTGACGACCCAGATTTCCAGGAAGGAAATTCTGTGGTGCGGTATTGTGCGTCAGTCCCACATCGCCCAGATATGAGAGTACTCGTGTGGTATATGAGCTTAAAGATCCATTTCCTATCAACAAGGCCTTTTAAAGCCGTGCGGCACAACAGCGAGGATGGAACTCCACAGTTAAGCGTGCTTAACTTGGAGTAGTACCAGGATGGGTGACCCCCTGGGAAGTTGTGCCAAAGCGGACAATATTGTTGATACGGGCGTGGCGGTTCGGTCCGTGGGGCCGGGTCGTTACATTATGTCTATATACAGGTAGGAGTCTGCCTAACTCCGCTCTATTAAAGTGTTTTGGTTGGAAAAAAAATAAAAAAATCAGAAGTACCAAATTATTTTATTCCATGTCTATATCCGAATAATAAAATCCAACATGGTTCCTCAACAATAGCACTGAAAGTCTGAAATACCAATCCAACTTATTCAATATATCTCATACAAACGGCAACCTAGCAAGAGAGACTTTTACCGGGGAAAACGCCAAGTTGATTACAATAATCTTTATAATACTCGATGCGTTTGGCGACGATAGAGAGACCCTTTCCTTCACATTCATGGCCACCGTTAATAATTTTAATAGTTCCGCCAAAATCTTGATCAGAAGTGATAATGCTGTGAATCTTAGTCGTCATCCAAAACCACATGGAAGCCTTGAAAGAAATTAGTGCGTTTCTACCTACAATTTCAGGATTATTAAGTCCGTTAAAACCGATTCTCTCTCCTGCGGGTCCGTAGTTGTAGTTCCATGATAGTTGTAATGGACCACGCCCGTGGTAATTCTTACCCGGTACACATGGATAATTCTGACCCGGTACCTTTGTGTTGTTACAGTAGATATCTGTTGTGATAGTCTCTTCTATGTTGCATAAATCTGCAGTTCAAGAAAATGTGCGGTTAACTTCAGAGTATATAAGTAATTTTTGTCAAAAAGAACTTCAGGGTGAATAATTTTTTATATAATCCCAGTGTGAAAACTGCAGTCAAATAGGACAATGAGTAACTTTTCAAAATCTGTTAATTTAAAGTTTTAAACTGAATTATTGTTTTCAAGATGTTATTATAATTTTTATCACATGAACTGCATACCGGTCACCAGAGAAGCAAATTTTAGAATGACAAAAAAATAAAAGTACGACAAGCTTAGCATACTAACGATCTCTATGCCTTGACAAAGCTATTCATAAAATTTTGAAAATTGTTGAGTGTCTCGGAAAAAGTAGCAGAACATGAACATCAAAGTGATGGAATTGTTGGAGCACTGTTAAAAATTTACGACTAATTAAGGGCTCAAATGATTAGGACTAACTTTTACTAATTGTTCAGTACATTAAGAAACTAATCTTTATTGACACATAATCACTACAATTTCTTTTTCTTGTTTAATTAGGTTCGAAACAAAGCTACTGAGAATTCGATAGATAATAAGTGCATATTTAAGTCTTACACGAAGTCTCATGAGTGGCGTGTGCAAAGAACGCCGCAATCTCCCTCTTGGAATCATCACGCGTCCCAATAGTCCCAAACGCCGGGAAC
The DNA here is from genome assembly GCA_963682055.1 of Primula veris. NCBI lineage: Eukaryota > Viridiplantae > Streptophyta > Magnoliopsida > Ericales > Primulaceae > Primula > Primula veris. The sequence goes on along the minus strand of OY821742.1, from coordinate 6,625,086 downwards.
TCACGCAACGAGTCCAAAAACGCCTGCCTAGTGTAGAATCCCTTTCCAGGGCATGTTTTTCCAACACTACCCTTGTTGATTATTCCATCAAAAAATGACTGTGTCACTATATCTGCAACAGAAACACCATTAGAGTTAGTGCAACGGCCGCTCTGGCAGCCTGTGCCGCAAAATTCAGGTCCTGTGTTGCAGTACCCGAACCTGCTGCAGCATTGGCCTGCTGCACAGCCGCAGTTCTGGCCGACAACCAGGTTGTTGGCAAGAACTGCGGCGAGGACTACTGCTAGTAGTAAATTAATTGTAAAATACAGTGATGTCATTTTTTCTTCTTCTTGTATGGGCTCTTGGGTCTGAGATTTGGATGTGAATTTATAAAGCAAATGTGTGGAAAAGTATATGGACTTATGTTACGTATTAAAAGTTGAATAGACTTGACAATTAATTATTTTTCTTGTTGACAATTAATTGTTTTTAGAAAACCATTCATCCAGACCGCTGGTATGGTAGTCCAAATCTTTTAACCCATTTCTCTATCCCTTTCGTGGTCCTTTGCTTATTTTATTTAAAAAAAATTCTAAAAAACTTGAAAAAAATTGTACAATTACTATAATACATGTATCAATACATTCCAATAATTATTTTTAAAATAAAATCCACACAAAATTTGTTTTGGAATAAATGTATAAATTAGTGTAAATTAAACATTGAATATTAAAAAAATTGTCTAAAACAATATTATGTTCAAATGTTTTAAAATTTGAATACAATATAATATAAAAGTTTATAAATTTGCGGTATAAGTTGTGAAAATTTAAATTTTGAGTGAAAATAAGTAAGGGGGTACGGAAGGGGTAGAGAATAGGGGTAGAAGATTTGGACTCCTGGTGTGGCCTTCTGGAAGACATATCAGACGGGTATTTATGACGCATCCAACTTGGGCGGAATAAATAAATAGAAAAACGATGTCGTTTTGATTGAAAATATCAAGGAAAAAACTTATCTATGGGATTTTTAGTGTAAAAAAAAAACGCAAATGAGGTGCTAATACCTCTAGGGCCTCTTCTGCAGTGCGAATATTGTAGACATTTCGGCTATTGAATCAATCACTTTGTTATGAACAAACTTGGATCATATTCGGGAAAGGAAAAATAAAACTTGGATCACATTTTAGTGTTAGTTTTGAATTAGTTGTGTTTAGCCAGTTATGTAAGCAAATAATTCATTTTTAAGAAGTAAAAAATGTTGGTTTTGGTGTACATAAAAGTAATAATTCTCGGATGACTTGTCGGAAACTGTCGATAAGTCAAGGTCGATGCGTTGATGGATGTCTCTCTCTAACTAAAATGTAATGATTTTTAGAGAGATGATATCTTGTATGAAATGATGTGGGAGAGCTGCTTATTTATAACCTCACCTTGTAACATGATTCACATTTTTCCAATGTGGAATGATTAAAAGAGGGAACCCCATCTAAACCACTCTACATCATTTTTCAGCATTACGGATTTTGCCTCCTTCGAGATCCAACCTTTGAAGGTAATTTTCATTCACAGGCATTCTCCAAATAGGTCATGCGACATACTGTTACGAATTTTCTTACACGAGCTACTCAACCGTCTTGAATATGACATCAAAAGACAAAGTTGTCGCATGCTCCCGTGACAATTCGAAAACAACCACGGTTTTTTTTACATGTTTTCCAACAAAAGGTTCTTGAATGGCGTTCTATAACAAACGGATATATATTACTTTGATATAAAAACTGACTGGTTTTTCCAATAATCATAAGATAGATTATGTTAATATTGTTAGCCCATGTGATGATTAATGTTACTGGTTGAAATAGTGTTTAATTAATTTGCATTTGGCCTTGACCCTGACCTTGACTTTAATTAGTAAACGCATAGACTTTGGAATGTATCTCAGATTGAATCTTCTACAAACAATTAATTGTGTAGTACTTCATAAAAAAATTGTGACACTGTTCAATTGTTAAATATTGTACAAGTATTATAAAAAAATTAAGCAGGATCTGCAATATTTATATGATTAAAAGATTTAAAAATGGAGGACATGCTAAGAAATCAATTATTTTCTTAATCTTAAGCTAAGGGTGTTGTAGTCTCCTTTTCAGAGACCTCAATTTGTACAGCTAAAGAAACTGGTCGACTGGAGTGACGAACTAAAAACGTTACTATTTATTAATTAAAAATTATATATACAAGAAAAATATTTTTGTAAAAAAATTCACTTTTGTGACATAACTTTGTGTCATTATATCAACTTTCCCATTTTTTTAATGTTGATATAGTGACCTACATTACGCAATTGAGTCGATTTAATGAACTAGATATAATTTTCATCATATTCTTCCAGAAAGTGTTTATATGAGCAAAACGACTAATTAGCTCTTGTTTTTAGAGGGATAATTCTTAGAATATGAGTTTGTTTGGTATCAGATTTTTTTGATAAAAATCAGATTTTTAAAATCCAAAAATCCAGCAAAAAGATGTATTATGTATTTTTAAATTTTTTAGATTATTTTGACTAAAATTATGTATTTTAAGAATAAAAAAAACCTAGTAACCAAACATCTATTAAAAAATCTAAATTTTCAAAATAGAAAAAAATCAAAAATCACCCTAAAAATCTGATACCAAACAACTACATGTAGGGCTGGGCGAAAAACCGGAAAAACCGGACCAGACCGATAACCGAACCGAAAAAGACCGAAAAAAACCGAAACTGTACCAAAAAAACCGGTCCGGTTCCGTCCAAAAATAAAAAGACGAAAACCGAAAAAAAACAACAAAAAAATATGTTCGATTTCGGTTTCGGTTTTACTAAAAACCGAACCGAATCGAACCCAAGCCCTACCTACCTACCGATGTGTGATATATGTTTTCAAAATTTTTTGATTTGGTGGGCTTCCATTTATTCAATTGAATTGACTTAACGACATGTACATAAATTCTTTCCTTGGTAGAAAAATGGCAAACGCGACCCCACATGTCACTACCCAAAGGTAAAACATTGAATTAAATGTTAGTCCTTGTTTGGTTACGGGGACCTAGTTATTATAAAGAGTCTCAATAATATTGTCCCGTCGTGATTATATCAAAAGAATGTTACTACTGCTAAGAAAATAGAGTCGTGTCATTCTCAACACTAATTACTATCTTAATACTTCTACTTATTCATTTATACATATCGTTTATTTGTGTTACTATTCAAAAATTTATGATCAAATTTTGACATTAACGTTTGAATAAAAAAAATTATAAGATAGCAGTATAAGTCACGCCACGTAATAAAAACACAAAATATTAAAAACTCAAATAAAAATATAATATAACCCTAATTGAGCCGAACCTAAATTTAAATATCAATTAAACATAAGAAAAATTGTTAAATGTAAAAATAAAAACCCATTAAAAACCAAAATAAAAATATATTAGAACCCTAGTTGAACTTTTCCTAAATTTAAATATTAATTAAAAATAAAAAAAAATGTTAAATTTAGTATTACTAACAATCAAACCTTTAATGATGTGAATATGCCATGTAATATGTGTTGATTTTTTAGATATAAAAAATATTTGACCAAAAAACCATTCAAATACTCTCATTTTGGATCATTTATGATGTGAAACTGGAGGGCTGCTCACCTTCATATTGTATTATACATTTCTTCTTCGTATCTTAAATTATATCCATGCACGTGGACAATCTAAAATCCAATGACTCAAATAATTTGATGAAAACAAAAATCACTCTCTTCCCCCACTATATTTATTTCCCATATGTATTTATCTTTCTTCTCTAATCTCTATTAATCGATAGATCTTTATAATTCTGCAAGCGTTAATGTATTCCACAATTTGGATTTTCCATTTCGACAAATTATAGATGAAAAATTTGATTGTCAAACTTGTACGTACTTTTATAATTAATTAACATTTATTTAGGCACGAAGAGAGTATTAAAGAATCCCAGTTAATTTTTTTCATATGAAACTATGTATATACATATCCAAGTCGGATTCATCCAAATATATATAAATTTATGTTGTTAGACAAAATCTTGGTAAAGTATATAATGATAAGGTTGACCATATAAATTAGATTTTTAGTTACATTCAAAATCACATCTTTAGTTGATAATTATAAGAGCACCCTTATCAAATAATAGCATTAAATACGTGTGTGAAGTATTTATTTAAGGATAAATTAATAAAAACATACTACTTTTGAAAATAAATTACCAAAAACATACCCTTACAACTTTAACTATCAAAAACATACCAAACAAATTTAATGTTGTTTATTCTCTTTTTTCTCTATCTCTCGTTTACTCTCTCTCTCCTCCCTTATTATCTCTCTCCTCCATTCTTTTCTCTCACCGATTCTTCTCTACATCTCTCTCTGATCTTAGTCTCTCTCCTCCATTGTTGTTTGTATGTTTTTTTTATATCTCACTCTATCTCTCTCCCCCCATCCACCACGAAAACCCGCCACTAACTACCGAATACCATCTAAATTATATAAACATCCATATACATATAAATACATATATATACATACGTAATACACAAATATTACACTGATTGATACCCCGTAATATATGAAAAATATATGAAATTGATGAGATTGTTTTATATCCAGTAATATATGAAAAATATATGAAATTGGTGAGATTGTTTTCTATTTATTGAGGTTTGAGACTATTGTAAAACTTGTGGGTTTCAAGTTGAAGGATGAGAATCCATATGTATAGTATTGAGAGAAATTCATATGTAGGGTATGAAGTTTTGAAATTAGGGTATGAAGTTTTAAAATTAGGGTATGAAGTTTTGAAATTAGGGTATGAAGTTTTAAAATTAAGGTATGAGGTTTTGAAATTAGGGTATGAACTTTTGAAAGTAAGGTATGAACTCTTTTTTAGATATTTGATTGTGATTCAGAACATTTAGGGTATGACATTTTAAAATTAGGGTATGACATTTTATAATTAACATATGAATATTTTGTGAGTTTTTAGTCATTTTGAGAGAGAGAGATGGGTGATTAGCATGTGTTAGAAAGATATGCGATTATCGTGTGTTAGAGAGAGAGATGTACGATTAGAGAGAGAGAGTTGCGGTTAGAGAGAGAGGTTAGATTATGGTTTGATTAGAATTAGAGAAATAATAAGTATATATAGGTATGTTTTTTGTAATTTAAGTTTTGGGGGTATGTTTTTGATAATATAATAGAGATAGGGTATATTTTTGTTAATTGCCCCTTTATTTAATTATTTACGCAACAAAGAATCATTTAGTACTATTATACATCAGATGTTAACTCTGCTATACTCGTTGAGGTGTGTCATCAAAAATTTATCCTCTTGACTATACATGCATGCATTAATATTTTTTTGACAAAATGCATGCATTAATATTGTAATTTGCTTGTTAACTCGAGAAAAAGGAGAGAACATTCTTGCTTGTTTTAATTTCCTGTATAAAATTGCTTAAAAAAGGTGACTTGATTGCATTATTAGATGATTACTCTATATTATATTTCTTCCAGAGTTTAAATACATGTTCCTATACTTCAAAGTTTTGTCAAAACCTTAAGTCAATGGAAGCTTTGCATGTTATATTATCAAACCTTTTTCACATAAGTTTAATCGATAAGATTATGTTGTGGGTGAATAGCTTAATTAACACTTTTCCTGGTGTACTAGTTGATTGGTTTTCGTAATTCTTTGATCGTGATTTGGTATCAATTGATTAAACTCCTGCTGGTTCTCCGTACACTAGGACGGGAGATGAATATTGAAACGAATGAATAAACCGTATACTTATGAATGAACACGGCCTTTTTAGTAGTCCTTATCGTATTCTATTATTCAGCTCGCCAGTTTGTTGTTTGGTTTATTACGTCATTAGTTCTTTTAAAGCTATTTGTAGAGGGCAGGCTCTTACTTTTTCATTATATTGATTTGAGTATTGAATAAGAGAGTATAAACCCTATTTGTTTCTCTTTTAATTTCTCTGTTTTCCACCATATATTTCTCTTGTTTTCCCATCTTAATTCCTTGAATACTAGCGTATTCATCGTATACATAGATATTAAGTTAAAAGGTTTCCGTCGATGATCATCATGCAGATTGTAGTGACCAATAATGAACAACTCTCAACTTATATTACAGAAAAAGGTTGAACCAACACTACAAGAGGGCAAATATTTCACTTGCCAAATATGTTTCAAGTTCAAGCAATCAATCAAAATATTCACCAATAATAGGGCGTGCGTCCACCCATTTTGCTGGGATTGCGTAGTTAATTATATCAATGTACAAGTACACTACGTTGCTAACTTGAATTGCCCAGACGTAAACTGTAATAACATCTTAGACCCAATCTATTGTCGACCAATGATCCCAACCGAAATTTTTGTCAAATGGTGCGATAATTTGCGCGACTTGGGTGTTTATAAGTACCAAAGGTGTTACTGTCCCAACCCAAGGTGCTCAGTTTTAGTCGTCAATGAATGTGGGGGGAATGTTACGAAATTGAACTGCCCCATATGTAAGACATGCTTTTGCTTCAAGTGTAAGTGCCGATGGCATGCTGGCTACTGGTGTAGGGAGAGCGGTTTGCTAAAAGATAAGAACGATATACTATTTGGGGAGCTTATAGAAAGGAACAAATGGACCAGGTGCCCCTCGTGTGGTCATACTGTGGAGCGTGTTGGTGGTTGCTGGGTGATTACGTGCAGGTATCTAATTACAATTCATGTTAGAAAAAAAGTGTTTCTGTTTGTAGTATGCACTACATATATGATATATGTATGTTACGATTTACAAATGGTATTTTTAGTATGTGAAGTACTATTTCGATGTCGTACTATTTCTGTTGATTACGTCTTTACTTAACAAGTTTTCCAAATGCTTAACGTCATGTTCCTTAAACCATAGAAGAATGTGAAGCACGATGATTGAAATTCGGAGAAGGAAATTTACATTGTAATTCGATTACTTTGATAAAAGAAAAAGGGGAATAATTTGCAAAACAATGAATTTAATTGGTATAGAATACAAGCTCCATCACTTTGTTCATTCTTTATTAACTAGCTTCGAAAACAGCTTTGACTTACTCAACTATAGCATGTTTCTGAGATAGGATTGTATTAATACCGCTAACTAATTTCTGTTTACTTTGGATGCAGATGTGGAAGGTCATTTTACTACAATTCTGGTAGAACCCGCGATGCTGGCTGCATCATGATTTTGCTCATATTCATAAATATTTTACTTCTGTTAGTACTTCTGTTTTTAATTTTCAATGAGATTTCAAAGTCCAAGTGATTTTCGTGGGTGTATCGATGAGGAATCCTCGTTGTTGATGCGTTAGTCTAAGATTAATGTGTGGTTCGCACTTTATGTTTTCATATTGGATACGCAGCTTTTGTCTAACTTGCCTTAAATAACGCAACGCTGGTTGAGATGTTTTGAGTGAATGATAAGGACTTGCTAGCTCCTTTGTCTTTTGCAAGCTCGACCTTTAATTATCTAGTATTTTATGACTAATTTATAATTTAGCCTTTTCACTTTTCTTGTAACTCCAGTTAAATTTGATAATTACGCTACAGATTTTTATGCTATTTGCTAGTAATATATGCGTAGATGATATTAAAACATTCAATCAACAAGAGCTGTGTCCGTGAGATGAAAGAGTTGTGTAATTCTTTACATAGTTTATTTCTGAGTATTAATGTGCGTCCATTTTTAAGTAAACATTAAACTGGGATAATCAAGAGCAGTAAACTGGGATTATGGGGTAGACTTTATAAAGAGTATGAATGAAACACCTTTTTCCCTTTTATTTTATGAAAATTCTCTTCACTCGTACATGAGTAGTCGTGTCGTACATATACTTTCTAAGCATAACATGGTGAACACCGCAGACGTTGGAACTTTGGAGGACGTGTCATTCATTTTCTTTTGAACTCGTATTTCTTGATGAGTGGATAGTGTTTTGAGCTTAATAGTATGGTTCCGCTTAAATCAGCCCATTACAAAACATGCTACGTACCGCTATTATCGCGATATAGCACACATTGGAAAAAAGATTGTAAACGCTATATCGCAATCTCCTTGAGTTCGTGTAATAATCTTCAATCATATCATTTAATTTGAGTAGTACTTTCTGGGGGAGTAAGCTAGTTGTAATCACTAATTAACTCATGTTTGTTTCGGTGATTTCGACAGCTATATATTTTAGAATGTACATATGTTACCTCTCTTGAATACATTGTAGCTTAATTTTGCCCGTAGAAAAATCTGTTACCATGTTACATGATCTAAAAAAACAATCGCTCTAAAGTACCACTTCAAATGCTTTTAACATAAGTACACCAAATTCTTTTATTGATTATTTGCGGACAATAAACTCCAACATGTTTCCTCAACAATAGGACTGAAAATCAATCCAACTTATTCAATACATCTCATACAAATAGCTACCTAGCAAGAGAGATTATCACCGGGGGAAACGCCAAGTTGGTTACAATAATCTTTATAATACTCAACGCGTTTGGCGACCTTAGTAGGATCCACTCCACCACATTCAAGGTCACCGTTAATAGCTTTAATAGTTGCACCAAATCCTTGACCAGAAGTGATAATGCTGTGAATCGGACTTCCCGTCATCCAATACCACATGGCAGCCTTGAAAGAAATTAGCGCGTCTGTACCTACGACTTCAGGATTATTAAGTCCGTTAAAACCAATTCTCTCTCCTGCGGGTCCGTAGTTGTAGTTCCATGATAGTTGTAGCGGACCACGTCCATGGTAATTCTTACCCGGTACACATGGATAGTTTGCTTTTGTGTTGTCACAGTAGATATCTGTTGTGATAGTCTCTTCTATGTCGCATAAATCTGCAGTTCAAGAAAATGGGCTGTAACTTCAAAGTATATACTGGAATACTTTGCCAATAAGAACTTCAGAGTAAATAATTTTTCTATATAATCTCACACAGTGTGAAAAAATGCAGTCAAATAGGACAAGGAGTAACTTTTCAAAACCTGTTAATTTAAATTGAATTATAGTTGTCAAGATGTGATTATAATTTTTTTCACATGAACTGCATACCGGTCACCAGAGAAGCAAATTATAGAATGAGAAGAAAATAAAAGCACGACAAGCTTATCATACTAACGATCTCTACGCCTTTGACAAAGCTATTCATAAAATTTTCAAAACTGTTGAGTGTGTCGTAAAAAGTAGCAGAACATGAACATCAAAATGTTGGAATTGTTGTTGCACTGGTAAAAAGTTACTACTAAGGGCCGAAATGAGTAGGACTATCTTTTACTAATTGTTCAGTACATTAAGAAACTAATCTTTATTGACACATAATCACTACAATTGTTTTTCTTGTTTAATTGGGTTTGAAACAAAGCTAGTGAGAGTTCTAAAGATAACAAGAGCATATGTAAGTCTTACACCAAGTCTCATGAGTGGCGTGTGCAAAGAAAGCCGCAATTTCCCTCTTCGAATCATCAAGCGTCCCAATAGTCCCAAACGCCGAGAACTCACCCAACGAGTCCAAAAACGCCTGCCTAGTGTAGAATCCCTTCCCAGGGCATGTTGCTCCAACGCTACCTTTGTTGATTATTCCGTCGAAAAATGATTGTGTCACAATATCTGCGACAGAAGCGCCGTTAGAGTTAGTGCAAGGGCCGCTCTGGCAGCCTGTGCCGCAAAAATCAGGTCCTGTGTTGCAGTACCCGAACCTGCTGCAGCATTGGCCTGCTGCACAACCACAGTTCTGGCCGACAACCATGTTGTTGGTAAGAACTGCGGCGAAGACTATTGCTAGTAGTAAATTAATTGTAAAATACAGTGATGTCATTTTTTCTTCTTCTTGTTTGGGCTCTTGGGTCTGAGATTTGGATGTGAATTTATTGGAGAATTGTGTGGAAAAGTCTATGAACTTATGCTTTACGTATTAAAAGTTGAATGGACTTGAAATGAGTCTAAGTTACTTGCTGCTTTTGTTGTTGAAAATTATTTGTTTTCAAAAGACCATTCAGCCAGACAGGTTTCTAGATGGTAGTATACTAGTATGCATCTCAATAATGTATTAAATCTCTAAAGCCTTGCTTAAACATTTTATTTTTATTTTTATGGGGTTTATCGAATCGTAAGTATCGACGCCTAAAGCTTAACATTTAGTAATGTTTTTATGTCTGTCTCTTTTAATTCTATATCTATATCTACGTGTATTGACGAGTTTTATATTGATAAAAAAAATAAATAGAAATGAAAATTATATTATTTCATTATCCCAAATCTAGTATCATTCAAAAATACCTATTTTTCATATTTAATGGCTAATAGGAACTCATTAGTATCATTTATAGGAAATATAAACAATATCCTATTGAAAAATGTGCAATTGATTTGTTTTGTGCCTATTTTGCCTAATATTATGAGTTTTAAGCAATATTACGAGTTATTTAAGTACCGATGCGTGTTTTCAGAGAATTGGCACGCAAAAAATGAGTTTTTTTGGCTTTCCGTTGAAACTCAACAAATTTTCTCTACGTCCTGAGCTAAAACGAGCTCTAAAATGCCTCAACAAATTTTCGTGTCGGTTTCGGTTTACAATAAAACTGAACCGAAAAAGCCCAAAAAAAACCGAAAAAGCCCGAAGAATCAACAATAAAACCGAAAAAACTCGGTCCGGTTCAGTCTAAAAAATAAAAAGACCGAACCGAAAAATCTGCTCGGTTTCGGTTTTGTTAAAAACCGAACCGAACCCTGCCATACTTGTTAATATTGTATTCTCATGTGATTATTACAATCACTGTTTGAAATGGTGTTTAATTTGCATTTTGCCTTGACCCTGACCTTGACTTTAGTAAACGCAGGAGTAAGTTACACGTCGAGACTTTTTTTAATTTATTTTTAATCAAACATCTATTAATTATATAAAAAAAAAAGGACCAAACCCACCGATTACAAATATTAGATTATTACATACTATACACACTTGATAGTAAAATTCGCAAATTGTTTCTAGCAAAAGATAGAAAATAAAGTTGAAACTAATAAATACCAGCTAACAACCATTACATGTTCAAAATAAACATGAGTTGCTCCATGATACCTTTTACCATAAAATTATCCTCCTTAAGCTCCTTTATTTCCTTATTTAACGCTTCAATCTCTTTTGTAGCGAGCGTCAAAACCCGAATATGTTTGAACTATATGATTCACTTTTAAAAAAAATTCATTCCGATAATTTTGATATAACCCGTTCAAAATTACACGTAGTTTCGTAGAGTACAATTAATTGGGGACGGATGGACTAATCGAGAGTACCATAACCCAAATTAGGCTCTAAAACTAGCCAAGCCCATTTTGTCTAAATAGTAATATGTCCACACACTTTAGAAGTCAATTCCAACACATTTAAGTATGTATTATTGCATCATTTAGCCCCATATTTCGTCAAGCAATCTGCCACAGTATTTTGTATAGAGCGGTAAATGAGCTGAGTTGTTTGTAAAAAAGTTCGTATTCGTATCGCCTAATGATCGGTTCATGTTTGTTCATATATAAATGAACTGATAATGAACATGAACATGACTTTGTTCGTTTCATTTATGCTCATGTTCGTTTATATATATATATACTCTTCCAAACTACGAAACGAACTGAACACGAGTCGAACTTAAACGACCATTTATAAATCACATTCGACTCATTAAGAGTTCACGAAACAAACTGAACACGAGTCGAACATGAACGTCAATCTAATTGTTCATCACGATAACGAGACGAAAACAAACAAAGCTACAAACCTAACAAACCGAACACGAACAACAACTTTATCGTTTCGTCTTGACTCATTTACAGCCTTAATTTTGTTATCTCCAAAATCACCATTCATCAAGTCCAGAAGAGTCAAAATACCATCCTGAATATTCAAACATCTCACGCCCACTTTCTCGTTCTTATTCTTTTAAATTTCTAGCATTTTTAAATCCACTTCCACACTTAGCTCCAGGATACTTAAACTACATCAAATTTTTAAAACCATTAGTAGAGGTGATAAATCATTAACTTTGATCGGGTCACACGTTAATCTTCTCAACAATATTAATATAAATTGATGAAAGAAATTATTGGACAAGTTATTATTCTTTCTGTTGGAAAAACATGTGAAAAACATGGGTGTTTCCGAATGGTCACTGGACCAACTTCGAGTCATTATTTCGTGTAACAGCACTGAGTTGTTTATACCGTACTCAACGTGGTTGAGTAGCCCGTATGACGAGCTTCGTAACGGTATATCACATGACCTATTCGGAGAATGGGTGTGAATACAAAGTGGCTTCAAAGTTGGTGCCTCGAAAGCTCAAATCTGAAAAAACCGAAATGGTAAAGGAAAACCATTTAGTATAATCCCATATTGAAAGATTAAGAGTTAATTTTACAATATATATACCATTCCAACCCATGTAGTTATTAAACTAACATGTCCACATACACCTAAGAGTATTAGTGTGTACCACACACGCGCGCTCGCTCGTGTCTCGTGTCTCGCGCTCGGGCTCGGGCTCGGGCTCGGGCACGGGCACGGGCGCGGTTGCGGGCTCGGGCACGGGCGCGGTTGCGGGCTTGGGCTTGGGGTTGGGGTTGGAATTTGGGATTTGGGGAATGTCTCGGGTCTCGGGTCTTGGGTCCAAACCCGAATATGGAGTTTTGTATAAAATACAAAAGTAGTCCCTAGAGTTTCCAGCAATATAAACGCCAGCAATGACTGAGATTAAATGTTGCGGTTTCAGAATTGATTGAGCGGATTCTGGGGGTGTAACTTCCAGAATTGATGACCAACATTTATGGCTGCGGTTTCATTAGAGCCTATAAAAGGCAGTCATCCCCCTCTCATTTCAACACATCAGAATACACACAACCTCACAGCATAAGCATCATATAGAGAGAGAGAACCGCACCACCAACAGCTTGGGGAATGTCTCGGGTCTCGGGTCTTGGGTCTTGGGTCCAAACCCGAATATGGAGTTTTGTATAAAATACAAAAGTAGTCCATAGAGTTTCCAGCAATAGAAACGCCAGCAATGAATGAGATTAAATGCTGCGGTTTCAGAATTGATTGAGCGGATTCTGGGGGTGTAACTCCCAGAATTGATGACCAACATTTATGGCTGCGGTTTCATTAGAGCCTATAAAAGGCAGTCATCCCCCTCTCATTTCAACACATCAGAATACACACAACCTCACAGCATAAGCATCATATAGAGAGAGAGAACCGCACCACCAACAGCTCGACCTGTGGTTCGGTGCCGATTTCCATACGAGGCACTCTGAGATATAAGTTGTACCTTGGGAACAAAGTCCCGAAACCAGAAACCTTGTGGTTCGAGAAATATTGTTTAAGGGAAACTGCTCAGCAGTTGCCTCTTATTTTATATTTCTGTTATTTATTTTTCAGTCCTTTACATTCTGTTTCATTTCATTTCAGTACCATTTCCTTTCTGTAATTTACTTTTATGTACTGTTTCTTTTCTGTATTTACTTTTCAGTACTGTTTACTTTCAGTCTTTCAATTCTGTAATTTACTTTTCAGTTCTGTAATTTCCAGCATTTACAAAAAACAGTCCGGCAGTTTTTTATTTGTTAAAAAAACCAGTCCGGCAGTTTTTTATTTGTTAAAACCAGTCCGGCAGTTTGTTTAAAACCAGTCCGGCAATTTTATTTAAAACCAGTCCAGCAGTTTGTTAAAACAAGTCCGGCAGTTTATATAAAACCAGTCCGGCAGTTTCTTTATAACAGTCCAGCAGTTTTATTTACTTGTTGAGTCAGGAATTGTAATTTATATTTCAATTGTGAGAAATAAAATTGTTATTTCCATTGCGTTCCTGTCTTCTTTATTTTATTGTCCTTTACTTTATTGTTTGTTCGGAATAGTACCAAAACCAACACTTTCTTTATTGATCGGTGAATATTCTTGTTCGGGAGTACTTATTCTTTTACACTTATGCTCGGTCTTATTAATTTACTCTTAATCTAGATCTTTTACTTAGCCTTGATGCTCGGCCTTTGATTTGACTTCTATCTGTCTACTTTCTATTAAGATAAACTCTGAAAAGTTTTGTATTCTTCTTTCTGTGATTTTTCATGTCCTTCTTCCAGTGCAGGTACTTGACTATTTATAGGCATTCGTGCGTCATAAGATGTTGACAAGTGTTTTAATCTCATCTGTCATCTCATGGGCTTTTCAACTGTTGGACCCTCACGAATTGAGCTTGGATATAATGGGCAACTACCATTGTCTTTAAATTGGAAGAAGACCATTTTACCCCGGATCCTATTATAACTGCGATGGATACCTGTTAATAATCCATGGATCGACTCATAACCGAATAGGTATATTCGGGTGTGATTTTTATGTTCTATCAAGAGCCAAAAGCTCAGCTTCACGTGGAGAACTACAATTTAGCTTGCTGTTATACGTCATAATCATTTTTCCTTTATCATCTCGTACTATCCATCCACCCCCACACTATCACTTCTTTTAAAAAAAGTGATATATATCACAAGATGACCGACTCCTCGAAAGATGGTTTTTTTTCCTCTCTAAATTTTCACTTTTGTGACATGAATTTTGTCAAATTATATCAATTTAGTGACCCCAATTTTTGTAATATTGATTTAGTTACCTAAAATAATTGAGTTGATTTGATTACCAAAACATAATTTTCATCATATTATTTGCCGGAAAGTGTATATATGAGCAAAATGACTAATTTGCCTTTGTTCCGGGAGGGAAATTTCGGAGAATATGTTGTCAAAATCATTTTATTATAATAAGACAATTCAAGATAAACGAGTCTGTTCAATTTTGCCCAATTTTTTCAAAAATACATTCACTATGTTTTAATAATTACCAATATACCTAATCTAATTAATTAACAAATTGTACTCACTATATTTTACTAATTACGGATGTACGCTAAATTAATTAACAATTCGTTTTAACCTGCATAACTACAATAAATGATACCAAATATGAATATTATGTTCAAAATAAAATATATTACAAGATTTATGCCACTACGCATCCCACACGCAGCGCGTGGATAAATTTTACTAGTATATCAATATCTATCTGATCTCAGTTTCAACAATTTTACTAGTATATTAATATGTGATCCCAGTTTTAAAGTGTTGATCTAGTGACCCACGTTTATTAGATTGAGGTGATTTAATGACATGTGCATAATTTTTTTCCATATTATTGACCGAAAAATGGCATGCACGGCCTCACGTGACTGCACCCAGAAGAAAAATATTCTATCAACTCTAAGACATGCTTGTAATTAGCGAGACGTATTGTCCTAGTATGATGAGTCTAGACGAGATTGTATCGGAATTAGAAAAAGGCTTAAGGCTGCTGATAGAACGTAAAAATCAGACCCGAATATTTTATTCGGATCATAATCAACCCACTTTATAACTGGGTATCCAACGCTTAAATGGGTCATCTCATACTTTTTATAGGAATTGAGGTATTACTACCCAAAAGCCCAAGCCCAATCAAAGGGGGACCCTTGTCTGAAAAACCCCTGGGATGAAGACATTTGTCAATATCCTAGAAGGCGCAGTTGCCTATAAATAGCCAACTACCCCTCCTAGAAAAGGACCAGAAAATCTATCCAAAAAATATAGAGAGAAGTTAAGAAAAGAGAGAAACTAACCAAAGCATATCACTTCGAGAAATAAACCGAGAAAAGACAGCCGAGCACCGAATAAGAGAGGAGAAAGATCAAGACGAGAGATCAAATAGTTATATCGAGCATAATTGTAGAACCGAAATACTAATCTGAGCAAATGTAATAGTCCGAACAAGGACAATAATCCGAGCAATAATAAAGATCAGGAAGTATCATTTATTCACGGTTGATTTATCATTATATCATTATTGAAAAGCCTAACGCGACCGACCAAAGTTATGGCTTTATCAAATGGCGCCGTCTCCGGGAATCATCTAGTTCCCAACTAGTTTAGAATTCGAATACCAATACTCTGCCAGACGAGCGACAATGGTTACCAATGTAGAGGAAACCCATCCCGAGATAGTAGAGACCAATAACCAAAACACGCAAATTAGCCAACAAGACCTCGACGATCTACTCGCTATCCGCGACAGATATGAAGCTATCCAATCCGGAAACCAACCAACAACCTCCTACGTCAACCAAGAACAATCGGTCGAACCACCCCGACCTTTCATCAAAGGGATTGTCGACGAACACCTTTCGTCCTCAGAGGACGAACAAGACGTGCCCGTATTAAGGCGTGCATGAAGACGCTTAACCGGGTCCCAAGCAGGGCCGAGCTCAAGAGTCCCATTGCCTACGGCCTCGGTCAACTCCGGTGCTCGTTTACAAACGGACGAGGCCCATCAGTTTGGCATGCCCGAGGATCATGTACTCGGACAGTCGCCCCGACTGCCGACTAATTCTCCGAGGATGATTACACCACCCACAGTGGAGGTACAACATGTCGTTCCATTAGCCGATGAAAGGAACTACACCCAGCTACAAGCTCAGCTGGCGGCATGCATGACGGCCATGACAGCGGCCGGCATCGTATTGCCAGTTATCCAACCCGACAAAGACCCACGCCATGAAGTGGAAGATTCTGCCTACAGGGCCGCCCTGGAGGCAGCGGGTCGGCGACCCGATACAAGAGTCCCCCACCAAGGGGGCAATGTCCCAATAACTATTGTCCATCCGAACACTCATATGGAACGTGTCCACACAAACACGAAGGACGATAGATATCCCGAATACAGGATCGGGGAGGGATATGGCCCACCACCACATCAGGGAGGATACCCTCCCCCCTACCAAGTCACGGATGACGCGTTCCAACAGGCTTGGAATGTATGCCAAGAAACCCCGTGTGCTGAACAGATCACGCGGTACCGCAATCCTATGGGATTCGTCATCCCCGAATTCAGGCTCTATGATGGGAAGAGTTGCCCTATCGACCATCTGAGGCACTACAAGACGAAGATGGAACTGTGGAGTGATGACCATGCACTGATGTGCAAATTTTTCAAAAACAGCTTGGGTCAAGAGGCTTCGTCATGGTATCATAACTTACCACGAGGCTCCATTAGAAACTGGGCAGAACTGCTAAGAGCGTACTCCACCCGATACGCTGCTCATCGGAAAAAGAAGGTTAGTATCGAAACCCTTCTTAAAATGACGATGATGCCAAATGAAAGGCTCAACGATTACTGCATACGTTTTATCGACGTAGCAAACCAGATTCCACGATATGCCCATAATATAGCCATCCAAAACTTTATCAATTCCATCCCTAATGGCTATTGGGCGAGAAGGAAGTTCATAGGCAAAAACTTCCCAACCACTGATTCCCTGCTAGCCTATTGTACCCACCTCACCGATAAAAACGACGAATTGTGTTTCCTCAACCGGACTCTACCGAGAAGAGAGTCGGTCCGCGAGGCACAGGTGGGTCGCAAAAGAGTTAGAAATAACCAGGGAGAAGCATTCCAACCGACCAGAAGGGGCAAAGAGCCCGAGGTCCATAGCAGGGGAGAGCGACCACGAGCACTAGAGCCCAAACCGCTCCAGATCGCATACCCAACACAGACCAACGAACATAAACCGCTCCAGCTCGCCTACCCGATGCCACCCAAGCCATTTCAACAGGTTCGGCCCCAAGAGAGGGAACACCGAAACACTTTCGGACCGGTCGAGCTGCGATACACTTTCAACCTGTCTGCTGAAGATATCCTCAAGGATATATGCAGGGAAAGTTGGTATTCCCGACCACAACCGATCATCTCTCCCCCCAAACAGAGAGATTCCAAGCTCTTCTGCGCATATCACGAGGATCACGGCCATCTCACTGAGCACTGCCGTGACCTGAGATGGAGAATGAACCAGTGGGGCGATGCAGGATACCTAGCCAAGTTCATCAAAGGAGCTGGGAATAAAGGCAAACAACTGGCCATCGAGGGATCTGACAACCGGCAAGGCAAAACGATCAATGTCGTTCATATGTCACGACCCAAGGGCCCAGGCGGGGAACGATCACGACAACGGCAGCTGGCCCACTTTGGCCAAGTAGCCAAGACATCACAGGCGTCGACCTCTAAACGACAATGCACACCACGATGACATCCGCCCATTTCTTTCTCGGATCTTGACGAAGAAGGGGTGATTTACCCCCACGGAGACGCCATTAACCTCCGTGTTCAAATCGGCCTAGACACAGTCAGCAGGGTACTTGTCGACCAAGGAGCCTCTTGTGATATCATGTACAAGGAGCTCTTCGACAAGATGGAACTCAAGCTGCAAGATCTACAGCCTACCGATGTCACACTTATCGGATTCATCTCCGAAACGACCAAACCGTTGGGTAAGATCGTCCTCAGTGTCACAACAGGGTCCATGTCGGTTCCCGTGGAGTTCTTAGTGGTCGACGACCACTCCGGGCACAACGCAATATTGGGCCGACCTTGGTTACATGCCATGAAGGCCATACCCTCGACCTATCACCAAAAGGTCAAATACCCAAATGATAGGGGAGCGATCGAGACAGCCAGAGGATGTCAAGAAGATTCAAGACGCTGCGAAGACATCACCGCGACTCTCCAAAAACAACGAAGCACTGTGGAACAACCCACCAGCACAAAGAAGCTGATCAACCAAATATCCAAAACCGAAAGGGTGGTCGAAGAACAAGTAGGAGAGACACTCAGGAAGGTGTATATCCCTGATATGGACGAGGAGCATTACTTCCTCCTCGGCGACAACCTTCCAAAACAGGAATCCGAGGAGTTGAAAGCATTCCTCCTCAACAACACTGATAAATTCGCCTGGAGTCCTAAAGACATGCCGGGCCTAGACCCCAATACAGCATGCCACCACCTAAGTGTGAACGCCGAGTACAAGCCAATAGCACAGAGGAGCAGAAAAGTCTCTGTACAGCACAGAGCAGCTATAATCGCTGAAGTACAAAAGCTATTGGAGGCTGGAGCCATAAGGGAGGTTTACTATCCAAAATGGTTGTCCAACCCGGTCGTCGTCCCTAAGAAGAACGGGAAGGAGAGAGTCTGTATAGACTTCACCAACCTCAACAAAGCCTGCCCGAGGGACCACTTTCCCCTTCCAAGGATCGATCAACTGGTGGACGCAACAGCGGGAGCAAAACGGATGACCTTCCTTGACGCGTACTCAGGATACCATCAAATTCCCCTCGCCCGCGAAGATCAAGAAAAGACTTCGTTTATCTCACCTTTGGGAAATTATTGCTATACGGTAATGCCGTTCGGCCTACGCAATGCAGGAGCAACATACCAAAGGATGATAACAAGGGTATGTCGAGATCATATAGGGAAAACAATGGAGGTATACATAGACGACATGGTCGTCAAAAGCGAAAGAGCCACATCCTACCTTCAAGATATCAGGGACGTTTTCCGAACGCTGGGCGAGCACAAACTGAAACTCAATGCGAGCAAGTGTGCATTTGGCATCAGCAAAGGGAAATTCTTGGGACATATGGTTAGCCGACGAGGAATAGAGGCTAATCCCGATCAAATAACGGCTCTACGAAACCTGGCAGTGCCAAAGAATAAGAAACAGGTACAAGAGCTCACGGGAATGATGGCCGCGCTGAGCAGGTTCATTAGCCGATCCGCAGATAAGGGACGGCCATTTTTCGAATCACTCAAGAAGGATAGAAAATTCGTCTGGGACCCGGGATGTGAAGCTTCATTCAACAATCTCAAAGAGTACTTGAGGACATTGCCACTGCTAGTAAGGCCGAACAGAGGAGACATTCTGGCATGCTACCTAGCAGTTTCCTCTACAGCTGTGAGCGCGGTCATCCTGAGAGAAGAAGGTCGTGAACAATTTCCGATCTACTTCGTCAGCAAGACTCTGGTCGAAGCCGAAACACGTTATCTACCCTTGGAAAAGCTATGTCTGGCATTGGTCGTCGCAACCAGAAAGTTGCCACACTATTTCATAGCTCATCAGGTCCGGGTATACACAAAATTTCATATTAAAGAGTCGCTTCGACGGACGGACATTAGCGGCCGAGTTGCCGCCTGGGGGGTCGAGCTATCCCAATTTCATATCGAGTTCGCACCCCGCCACGCCATAAAGGGACAAGTCCTGGCCGATTTCGTCGCAGAATTCACTGAAGGCTATGACGAGCCTTTGGCACTCTCTCCACAATCACACTGGCAGATACATGTCGACGGATCAGCCACCAAGGACGGATCAGGAGCAGGGATCGTCCTAAAGTCCAGCGAGGGAGCAATCATCGAAAAAAGCATAAAACTGGGCTTCCGAGCTACCAACAATGAGGCAGAATACGAGGCCATGATAAATGGCATGCTTATTGCCCGGTCCCTCGGATGCTCCCACTTAATTGCAAGTTCAGACTCCATGCTCATCGTCAATCAAGCCATCGGCGAGTACCAAGCGAAAGATGATAGAATGATCCTCTACCAAGAGAAAGTCCAAAGCTTGATGGCAACCTTCGAACAGTGCGAGTTAGTAAGAATCAATCGCACCGAGAATGCACATGCAGATGCATTGGCCACCCTCGCCTCGACACTAACATTGACCGACACCCGGTCGATCACAGTGGAACTACTGCCGACCCCGAGCATAATAAAAAGGGTAAACCGGGTGACATCGATACAGTACGAACTAGGATGGATGGAGGACATGACCCATTATCTGCGAAATGGAACGCTTCCGGTCGACAAGATAAAAGCGCTGAAAATTACAAGAAAAGCTCCTCGCTTCTGGCTATCCGAGGACGATAAACTATACAAATCTAGTTACCGGGGACCACATCTACTGTGCGTCCCGACCGAACTACAACTGCCGGTCTTGGAAGAAATCCACGAAGGATCTTGCGGAGCACACATCAAAGGGCGATCCCTTGCAAACAAGGCAATGACCCAAGGATATTGGTGGCCCTATATCAAGCGAGACGCCGATGCATACGTCCAACGATGTGACAAGTGCCAACGATTCGCCAAGATACCACGGCTCCCTTCATCTATGATGACCCCGGTATCAGCACCATGGCCGTTCGCTCAATGGGCAATCGATTTGGTCGGTAAACTCCCAAGAGCACCTGGGAATGTGGAATATCTGATCGTTGCGACTGATTATTTCACCAAATGGGTCGAAGCTAAACCCCTCCGAGAAATCAAAGCCAGCAACGTCAAACAATTCATTTGGGAATACATCGTAACTAGGTTCGGAATACTGTACGCTATAGTCGCCGACAACGGAACCCAGTTCAAAGATGCCAATTTACAGCTGTGGTACGAGGAACTCGGTATCCGAAAATTCTATTCGACGCCGACATACCCACAAGGGAACGGGCAAGCTGAAGTGTCAAACCGAACCATATTAGACGGCATCAAGACCACCCTTGAACAAGCAAAGGGGAGGTGGCCCGAGCGGCTACTCAACGTTTTATGGTCGTGCCGAACTACACCCAAGACGGGCACCAAGGAAACCCCGTTTAGCTTAGCATACGGTGTTGAGGCCGTCATACCGACAGAGATCGGGCTACCTACGCTCCGAACAACGTTGGTCGAGCAGGGAAATAATGAACAAAGAATGAGAGAAGAGCTCGACATGATAGACGAGAAACGAGAGATAGCGGCCCTTACCTTAGCTAAATACCAACAAAGCGTAAAGCAAACCTATGACAAGAGAGTAAAAGGATCTAAAGAATTCATGGTAGGAGAACTGGTGCTGCGACGAGTGACGGTCTATACCCGCAACGAAATACATGGCAAACTGAGCCCTACCTGGGAAGGCCCATACGAAATCGTCAAGCGAACAAGTCCAGTCTCTTACAAAATCAAAAGCGTCATGTTCGCCAACAGCCGAGGGGAAAAGAATTCTTGGAACGTGGCTAACCTAAAGAAGTACTACGTATAGGCAATGCTCCGAATACAAGTACAAGTACAGGTGCTACCTTACCCTTCTTGCTTAATGGCATTATCTTTCTTCTTTTGAATGAATAAAATATATTATTATGCTGTCTACTAATACCATGAGATTCTCAACATGGCCGAAGTGCCTAGAAATACTATGAAATCCCGTAAATGGCGTGTTACCGAAGGAACGTCTAGGGATACTATGAAATTCCCAGCATGGCCGAAGTGCCTAGGAATACAATGAAAGTCCGTAAATGGCGTGTTACCAAAGGAACGTCTAGGCATACTATGAAATCCCGTAAATGGCGTGTTACCGAAGGAACGTCTAGGGATACTATGAAATTCCCAGCATGGCCGAAGTGCCTAGGAATACAATGAAAGTCCGTAAATGGCGTGTTACCAAAGGAACGTCTAGGCATACTATGAAATCCCGTAAATGGCGTGTTACCGAAGGAACGTCTAGGGATACTATGAAATTCCCAGCATGGCCGAAGTGCCTAGGAATACAATGAAAGTCCGTAAATGGCATGTTACCAAAGGAACGTCTAGGCATACTATGAAATCCCGTAAATGGCGTGTTACCGAAGGAACGTCTAGGGATACTATGAAATTCCCAGCATGGCCGAAGTGCCTAGGAATACAATGAAAGTCCGTAAATGGCGTGTTACCAAAGGAACGTCTAGGCATACTATGAAATCCCGTAAATGGCGTGTTACCGAAGGAACGTCTAGGGATACTATGAAATTCCCAGCATGGCCGAAGTGCCTAGGAATACAATGAAAGTCCATAAATGGCGTGTTACCAAAGGAACGTCTAGGCATACTATGAAATCCCGTAAATGGCGTGTTACCGAAGGAACGTCTAGGGATACTATGAAATTCCCAGCATGGCCGAAGTGCCTAGGAATACAATGAAAGTCCGTAAATGGCGTGTTACCAAAGGAACGTCTAGGCATACTATGAAATTCCCAACATGGCCGAAGTGCCTAGAAATACGCTGAAATTCCCAACATGGCGTGTTACCGAAGGAACGCCTAGGAATACTATGAAATTCCCAACATGGCGTGTTACCGAAGGAACGCCTAGGAATACTATGAAATTTATATGCAGGTACAATGCAAGGAATTATTCAGGTCCACTTTACGACGGCGATGCAATATAAATTGGCTAAAACAATGAAGGAGAATCAATCTAAACAACAAAATATCAACAAGAAGCATTTTCAAAACAGGAATAACGAAATAACAAATGATTTGGCAAGGAAAAATCGATCCAATCAATTAAATAGCAATACGGCAATGGAAAGGTACAAAACAGGAATAAAGAAATAACATAAATAGTCCTCGCCCGCATTACGGAGGCAACAAGAAGATCATCGACACTAAAGAGATTCATTTAAGAAGAGCTACTGCAGGAGGAGCACGACGGTAATTGACCGAGCTCAATCTCTTCGTCATCCGTCGTTGTGTACCCATCAGACTCATCACCATCAAAACGCTCCTCAGAAATGAGGGCATCAAAATTGGTCGTATGAGCCCCAACACAAGTCAGCGTCTGAAGCCGCGCGTTGAACTCGGCTTCTTTGGCGGACTCGTGAGCATCCGAGGCCGCTTTACGGCGATCATCGTCAAAGGAGAGGTCACGGCGAGCTTCAATCACAGCTGCGGAAGCATCGTATCTGGCGCGGGACAAACGGAAATACTTCACCAACACGTTGGCCTTGGTCACAAGCAACTTTAATTTGCCGAAGTACTCGCCCTTTGCATGCCAATATCGATCCAAACGACGCTCCTGAACCTCAACAGCATGCTCGGCACGGCGAACGTATTCTCGAAAAGAGGCCGCCTGGGTTTTCAGCTTGGTCCGCAGTCGAGCACATTGATCGGTCAATTTTACATTTTTGCTCATCAACACAATGTAGGGCCACCTGTCAGGCACCTCACTAGCCGCACCAGATGAGACCTCGTCCCGGGCAGCACCAGTAGGTCCTAACCCCGGGTTAACTAGGCATGGAGAACCAGCCTGGTGCGACATAGTAGCATGTGCCTATAAAAAAAAAAGAGGGGGGGAGAAGAACGAGAAAAGATGAATAAAAAAAAAAAGGAAGAAGAAAGAAGCTACAAAAAAAAAAAAAAAGAGAATTTTTTATACAAGCTACAAAGAAAACGACAAAACAAGCTATTTTACTAATCCGACAACCCCTCAACAGACGCCGAAGTCTCTACTACATCGGCAAAATGAATATCTCGCAATGAATTAATTTGCGTCCCCAAACGCTCACGAATGACCGCCTCGATTCGGTTCAAGACAACAGTGGTTTCAGTTACCCCGGCCTTCGCATCCACCATGCGCTCTGCCCGGGACACACCACTCATTCCTTTTATATGCTCCAGCACCTCTAAGGCGCGAGCTCGGGCCCAATACGCTTTGGCAAAGGATAGCAGCAGATCCGCGTCCTTGAAAACGGCCCCAAGGACCAAGCTCAAGCTCGTCACACGACCTCGGGCTTCATCACGAGAACGCCGTAGGGCACTGAGAAGTTCCTTTGCTTTACCCTTATTTGCCGTATAATGGGCGGTCTTTTTACTAAATTTCTCTCCCAAATCACGTAACCGGATCGCCAGGTTGGAAATATGAATATTCAGACCCTCGATTTCCTGATAGGCACAAGTCAATTTCGCGGTAAGGGACGCGTTAGACCTTTCCAAATCCTCCATTACGTCACCTACACTACGACTAGGCGAGGTCCAGACCACCATGGCAAAGGGGTTATTTGGTACCTGACAATATTTTGTTTTCATATCCTTTAAAATATAACGACCATCAAAAGAAATTCACTCAAGCAAGCCCAACAGAAAGAAACCACAACACCTATATTATCACTTCCCCAAAAGAATCTGTTTCTAGATACAAAAAAAAAAAAAAAAAAAATAATATACATAATGCTAGGAAGATAGTCAAGGTTCCACCTGAGGAGATGCTGGTGGGGGAACAACAGTAGCATCCGGTCGAGGAGTGGACGGGGTCGACATAGAGTGAGGACGCAGCGCTGTCGAAATTGTCTGCCCCGGTAGCCGAGGAAGCTCTTCTTCACGAAGATTCGCCCAGTCCAAGGGTTTCGGCGGTGCACCATGCGGACACGGATACACCAACTCCGACCACGCCCTATCCGACAGAGGAACATTCGCGAAATTGAGCGCCCGCACATGAGTGCAGTATACAGAAAAGTTGGCCATCATCGCTAACTTTTTCCGCTCCTCCGCCTGTGCCGTTTTCAGGGCAGACACCTTAGCCTTTTCGGCTTCCACGTCCTCAGCTAGGAGCAAGTTCTCCTCCTCTAATTCGCCGTACTTAGCGGCCATGTTCTCTTTTTCCACCCTCAATTTCTCGACATCCTCGGTCAGGTGCAGGAAGTCCACCGACAGTTTGTCATAATTCTCGCCCAGGGTTTTCTTCTCGGCGACCAATTTCTCCTTCTCGGCCACCAGATTATCCTTCTCGGTCACCATCTTCTCTTTCTCACCCTCTAGAGCTCCCAGCTGATCCCGTAACGCCACGGCACTCACAGCAATCTGCACTTCAACACATTAGTTTCCAAATAAAATACAAGTACCAAACCTATATAGTGCAATACGAGCCCCACGTACCCTCAGCGCATCCGCGTGGGCCTGCTCTATAACTGACATTGTAGGTTGGGCAGATAGTTTTTCTGCATTCTTGAACACAAGGGGTTTCAGAGCCGTATACCCCATCTTCAGTGTTCTCGGTTGATCCAGCAGTTCACCCCTACATCGGTCAATGTACCGGGTCATTGCAACCCCGTCAACCAACCCTTTCTCGGATTCGTCGAGAGCCTCATCCTCGACACCCGTCCCAACATCCCCGGCATTCTCTTCGCTGCCTTCCATCTCCACCCCCACGTCCTCCTCCAACTGCTCAATCTCAGGGGCCCTATGCTCGATCTCTTCCTCATTACGGAGGGGCGAGCACACGGACAAATCTATCGGACCCTCGGTGGGGATAGGCGAGATGACCGGCAAAGTCATCGTACCCTCTCCCATGTTCGTCAAGAGGTTCATATATCCGAATACATCGTCGACCGACCCCTGAAACACAATAATACCCATAGACCGGGCAAGAGCGAGGGTAACCAATGGAGAAGTCAGTAGCTGAAACAAGATGACTAATAAAGCAAAGCACTAGCGAACCAAATGACAAACAACCAAAAGACAAGAAAATCATAATGCATATACACATACCTCGCCCGGAGCAGAGGCATCCTCGACGGTATCCCCTTGAGCAGCGACACACACCCCCTCGCCCGAACCAACGTTAGCATCTTCCTCGGTAACCGATGTATCGGTTCCCCTAGCCCTCTTCGTTGTTTCAACGACAGGGTCAGCTGCACGACGCTTAGAACGAACGGCTTTTTTCCCAAGCCGAGTAGCACATCGAGCCTGGACCACCTTTAAGAATTCCTCCTCGGGCTCTTTGGGGATCTCGGGTGCAGGATTTCCCCTGGTCACCGACCCCATAGGGTAACCGAGCAACATGGGAGCCGTACGACTCGCAGGATCCGGCGTAGGTCCAGGCCCCCACCATTTCCAAAGAGCTAACAGAGCCTCTACATTGGGGGCGCCGAGGTCTGGCATGATGGGAGCATTGGTCGCCGGTCCAGGAATCTGGTGTCCCGCACAACCCCATGCACCGGAAGCAATTACAATACCAAGATTACGCTCTTTATTGGTATCCGGCAAACCGATAACGAGCCGGCAAAAGGCACGCAGAGTCTTCAAATACGAGCTGCGACGCTCAAAGCTCAGACTATAGACTCCAAAGACGTCCTTCAGTTCAATCGGTATTCCGGACAACTCCGATAGCCTTTGGATACCATTCAGAGTACGGTAACCATTTAGGGCCAGTTGGACCGGAGCAATTTAGACGGCCTCAAAGAACGATGCCACCCAGTTTGTAAAGGGCAGTCGAAGACCCCCAGTGAAGAATACCGAAGAACGCACGGCCACCTTGCCGGCAGGTACAAATCCCAGCACCTCCTCGTCAGAAATAGGAAGCCGGATATGTATGTTGTCAGGTATTCCGGCGAGTTCTTTAAAATCCTTCTCCACGAATTTGCCAACTTGGGCCACACTTTGGGTCAAAATTTCCTATACACAGATCATCAAAAGTCCATCAATATACTAACCAAATACACAAACCAGAACCACATCAATAGAACGAGAGCCACCACCCCCCCCCCCACGCACATTACATCAGAATCATCAGACATATATAGATAACCTGAACCATATACCAACGACACACCTATGACCACAACGACAAATCAAATACAACTCCTAAAAGAGGGAAGGGGGGAGAACAAAAAATCACTTACAGTAATCATTATGAGCAAGCAAGCGCAAACAGCAGCAAGTCTTCCAACAAAACCACGAAACCCTAGATCAAGCGGCCGAACTCTTTTCCTTTTTGGCGGGAAGAATATGCTTTAGAGAGAGAACGATATTTTCTTCAGCGAATTCTATGATAAAAATAAACAGGATTACTTGGCACAATAAAAAGGAGTGGAGTCACAAAAGGAATAAAATAATAACCGTCCTTTCGTGTAACAGAGGTTTACCTTTTTCCAACCATACGAAAGTCAACAACCGCTGCTCTTTTTAAACATATACACGCTCCAGATTTCGCCACGTCAGCGCGTATCCCACTACCCAAGGCAGTTCACATCATTAGACCTAAATAAACGGCCAGTGGACCCTACCACGAAAAGCTTCTCACATACGCTACCACTACTATCACACCGAGAATATCCCCCGATTAAAGTTCCTCGACTCTCAAACCTATCCTTAACACAAGGGCACACCGAACAAAGTGGACGAAGACCGTTTCTAGCTTGATGGCAGCGAGCATCAAGTCTAACAACGCTCTCCGGGGGGATAACCGGGCATATTGTTCGGTGTATGATCAGAAACATAAAAGAGAAGCAAACAGGAAATAAAATAGGACAGAATCAAATGCAAGACAAGTTTTATTCATCCACAAAGGGGGAAACACAAACAATACAACAGAAAAATAAAATACACCCGTCCTACTTTTTCGAACTATCCCCCATAGCAACATCCCTCTTCGCCAAAAGATCCTCCAGACGCTCTTTCTCCCTAACCAAACAAGAAATCGCCATCTCAGCCTGTTTCAAGGCGTAAGACTGAGACTCGCATTTTTGCTCGGCCTTGAAACGAGCAGTGCCCTCCTCGTCCCAATATTGTTTAAACCTCCTCGCTTCAGTCCGAGCACACATGAGATCATGTTTCAGCCATGACATCTCAATTTCTTTTAGTTGAAGAGGAGTCAAATCCTCCTCCCCAAAGCCAGGGGGACGAGGTAGCAAAAAGGTAGGCTCCTCTTCCATAAGGGTTTTCTTTTTGGAGGCAGACCTAGTGATGGGAGCCATCTCACGCAAAAGCAAATTATAAAACAAGAGAGAGGTAGAAATTGATAATGAGATACAGGCAATAGGGAGCATTTATAGAGAATCAAAAGGCACAAAATACGAAGCGTTACAATGGTTCACAAGACAGGCACGAGACACGAAAAGATACAACTGATTCATCAAATACAGAAGATAAAACACAAATGGCAAAAGGGGAAATACAAAAGAAAACCAGCCCAATCTAAGGATCAATGGGTGGAAAAACCGAACTGCCAGACCGAGAGAAAGCAAAACGAGCAGAACAATTCAACCGAGCTTGGTAGGAATCGTTCATGGCGATCAAATCGTCATTCTCCGAGGAGAGCCTGTTGTTTTCCGTAGTAAGAACCCTGACGCGTTCCACGAGCCGAGCATTCTTTACCATTATGTTAGCTAGGCCTTGAGGAGAGTTGTCAAACTCATCTTGAGAATGGTCCCAAATTTCCTCGGCATCATACCAGGAGTTGGCCAGATGGTTTCTCTGCAGCAACAAGTGATCGAGCTGGCGACTCAGTGCCGAGATCTCGGTCCACTTCACCGTCTCTTCGGGATAAGAGCCGAACAAGCTCAAGGCCAAAACGCCATACTCTTTCTCAAGCCTTGCCATCCGACGGCGGACCCGAGATACCTCAGTATCCAAGCCCTTCATCTGAGCATGATATCTCACCACAGGTCCAGACATTCTGGGAAATTGTTTAGTACGGAAGAAAATAAAGGGCTGAGGAAGAGAGAAGCAAAAAGAAAAAAGAGATGATAAACTACCAAAGAAAAGAGAAGTACTTATAGAACGAAGAGTATGATATTTTATGACCTTGCTTGGGAAATTGCATATTTCCTGACATGCTGGGGGGCATGTACATTTCCTGACCTACTAGGGAGCAGGCACATATGTTTGACAGTGATGGGGACATCTACTGACATCTGAGACTACAGTGCAGAAGAAATAAAGACGAGATATCCAAAGATCTAGATTCCAGACAAACAACAAACCACAGGTACAATATAAAAAGAAATGCAAAAATAAAAGGGCAAAAATACTTTTCATTAATGAAGATGGAATACATCATTGTTCATTACATCAAAAGACAATATTACATCGAGGTCTGTTACATCAAGGTCTATTACATCCGAGATAAAAACCTATTACATCCGAAAAGAAAAACTATTACATCCGAAAAGATCTATTACATCCGAGAAGAGCTAGTACAGAAGATCAGGCAAAGGATCAACTATATCAGCTGACCAAGTGAGCAGGAGACGCCAAAAAGAAAAAGTAAGAAGAAAGAGAAAGGAAAAGCAAGAAGAGGAAAAGAAGAAGAGTGCAAGAAAAGAAGGAAGTGATAAGAAAGAAGAGTCAAAAAGAAAAATGACCAACCCTAAATGTAACACCAAACCCTTTGGATCACAGGGCTGATTGTTACATCGTAGTGGTGCTGGAAAGAAAAAAAAAAGAGTGATGGGAGAGAAAAAGAAGAAAAAGGAAGAGATGGGAAAAGATGGGGAAAGAGCAGAGAAAAAGAAAAAAAAGAAGGGGGAAGGTTAGGGGGAAGTCGATCGGTATCGATGAGAGGGCCCGGCAGAGACATCCCTGTCCCTCAGTGTCGGGTTCCCCCTTAGCATCTCATTCTCTTTGACTAGAGCCTGACGAGCACGTCGGCAGTAAGCCAGTTCGGATCTTAGCCAAGTTAATTCCCGAACCATCTCGGTATGGTGATAACGCATCACCTTCAATTCCTCCTCGGCATCCCTCAACAGCCTTTGTACATGGTTATAGGAGGCTTCAAAGGCCTCCACTTGCAAAGCTAATGCTGATTGGGTGAAAGGACCAGACATCTTAGGGAAATTATAAGATGAGGGTCTATATATGGGGGAAAATAATATGATGAGAAGTGTGGATGTAACCATGCTGTAAGCAGGTATTTATAGATCAATTGTATGAGGGCTGGGATTGAGAGTCGCAACCATTCGCCAATGGGTATTCAGAAGCGATGGCACTCAAAAGAGGTGACTGTTCAAGAAAAACGTTTGGATTCCCAAAAGACTCTAAAGAGCGTGAGTAATTAAAAGCCACTCCTGTTCAAGAAACGTTTGGATTCTTACCAATATTTAAAGGGAGTAAGTAATAATGGCATTGAAACACGCGTCGTTTTTGGGAAGAGCAGCGGTTCAAATAAATATCCCAGATCTTTTGCGCAAGGCTCAAGAAAACTCTGGTGAATAGGATTTTATATGCACAAGGCTCAAGAAATCCTATTAATCCCTAGATATAAAGAATAAGAAGGTCCAATGGATAAGATCAAACGCCAGGCCCAAGAAAAGCATTAATGAGGCCACAAGCGTGCGCAGTCAAAATAAATTGCATTGGGAAAGTAATTCAGATATAAACAAGAAAAAGAAATCTTTATTGATTGGTTGATACTTCGTTACAGAAGAAGCACAAAGAGGAAATACAATGAAAACAATAAAATCATTTCATAGAAGGGCCCGCTTCGTCATTCGGCTTCCTTTTCGACCGAGCATACACTTCCTTAAGGGCCAATTTGTAAGCCCTCTTGGAAGCAAGCTGCCTATCTCTGGAGGCCTCGAGCTCTTTGATCCGGGCACGAGCACGAATACTGTCGAGCAAAGACCTCTGGTTCTCCTTCTCTAGGGCATCCAATCGCTCGTCTAGTTCGGCGGCCCGACGAGCTTCCACCGACAGCCGGGCAACCCTCTTCTCGAGATAACGCACCTTCTGAACTTCCTCTTCCAGACGGGCAACGTATTCAGGAAGGTTGTCACCATACTTTTCGAGAGGAGAAGCCATTTGTTCGTTAATAAAGAATGAACTGCATAAAAAATACTGGGACAGTCCCCTTTTATAAGAAGAAACAAGGAGTAGGTCAAAGGTCATCTCGAATAAATACAACCTCTTGAACTTCCCAAGAGCATTAAAGGCGAATTAACCACAGTTCCAAATCCAATTAAAGTCATCCAAAAAGACATCAAGAAGATAAACAAACAAGAACAAGGAAAGGAAAATATTTTATTAATTCCAAAAACTTCGATTACAACTGAGGAGAAGACTCCCCATTCAAGAGAAATTACGACAGAAATTACAAAAGACTAATTATTTCGAGGAAGAGCCTTCTTCATCGTCATCCGAACTCGGTCTGGACCGAGCATGCAACTCCTTGAAGGCAAGCTTATAGGCCCTTTTTGCTGCCTTCTGCTTAGCCAGATTAGCCTCGAGCTTCTTTATATGCTCATAGGCCCAATCCCGATCGGCCATCGTCACATGATGATCAGAATCCATGTCAGACAACCTTTTCTTGTAGTTTGAAACCTTGGCCACGAGTTTCTTATTCGCGGTACGAGATTTCTTGATTTCCGTTTCTAAATATGAAATATAATTAAAGGAGCTCTCACCAGTGGAACCAGAAGAAGACATTATGTCACGGGCAAATTAGTAGTAAAATGCCTAATTATGGAGGGAGCACACCCCCTTTATAGGAGTTTTCCTCGAAGAAAGATATTAGGATAGGAAACATTAAATGTGCCCCCCTGGGAACCGTCACGAGTCTATTGCGTTTCTCGATGAAGCATTGGGAAAAACAAGACCGAAGTAACGTTCTCGACAAACCGAACATGACTCCCCCGACATGGAAACCACGCCGAGGAAGTCAGGGAGCACTTGATAGAACGTAAAAATCAGACCCGAATATTTTATTCGGGTCATAATCAACCCACTTTATAACTGGGTATCCAACGCTTAAATGGGTCATCTCATACTTTTTATAGGAATTGAGGTGTTACTACCCAAAAGCCCAAGCCCAATCAAAGGGGGACCCTTGTCTGAAAAACCCCTGGGATGAAGACATTTGTCAATATCCTAGAAGGCGCAGTTGCCTATAAATAGCCAACTACCCCTCCTAGAAAAGGACCAGAAAATCTATCCAAAAAATATAGAGAGAAGTTAAGAAAAGAGAGAAACTAACCAAAGCATATCACTTCGAGAAATAAACCGAGAAAAGACAGCCGAGCACCGAATAAGAGAGGAGAAAGATCAAGACGAGAGATCAAATAGTTATATCGAGCATAATTGTAGAACCGAAATACTAATCTGAGCAAATGTAATAGTCCGAACAAGGACAATAATCCGAGCAATAATAAAGATCAGGAAGTATCATTTATTCACGGTTGATTTATCATTATATCATTATTGAAAAGCCTAACGCGGCCGACCAAAGTTATGGTTTTATCAGCTGCGTTTAGTTAGTGGTATTGTAGGATGAGATTCGATTATAAATGATGTGAATCGCACAAATGATGTGTTTGGTTACACATGGACCAGGGTTTTTGTCCATTTCGGACGCCAAATGACCCTGAAACGATGTATTGTATTAGTAGCCCGGACCAGGGCCGGATGAAAAACCGAAAAAATTGAACAGAACCGATAACCGAACCGAAAAATACCGAAACCGAAAATTTTTCGAGTCGGTTTCAGTTTTCAATAAAATTGAACCTAAAAAGACCGAAACCGAAAAAGATAAAAAGATACCGAAAAATAATCGAAAAATAACCGAAAAACCCAAAAAAACCGAAGTTGGATCCAAAAAAACCCGATCCGATACCAAAACCGAAAAAAATGCTCGGTTTCAATTTCGGATTCGATTTTGCTAAAAATGGAATCCAACCAAAGCTCTAGCCCCAACTGATACAATGCATCAATTTTTGTATAGGGGCACAAGAAGGGGAGCACATCATCTATAAATAAATAAATAAATAATGTGACCAAACAAAGCTACAGTGATAAATAAAATGAAATGAAATGAAATAAAAATAAAATAAAAATGGGAGATATTAATTTAAAAGGAGAATCAATAGTGAAGGTGGTTGAATCGTGTATCTCTCTCTCCAAATGGAGACTCAAACCTTCTTCCAAACGCCGTCTCCTTACAGGTTTTTTTTTTTATTTTTTTATTATTATTATTATTCTTTTCCTTTTAATGCTTTTTCCAAGCTAAGAATACACTTTTTTTTTAAAATAAAAAAATTACTATTATTCCCATGTTAGAATTTTAATTGAACTACTAATTCCTTACAGGTGGGTTACAATTTTTTTTCTTTTAGTGCTTTTTGGAAGTTAAGAAAACTAAATTTGTAATAATAAAAGAAATTGTTTTTTTTTTTGCATGTTGGATAATGGATATTGAATTGAACTATTTGATATGTGGGTATCAACTTTTAGGCTTGTATATTTGTGGTTCTTTTTTTAATTACTATTATTATTTTCCTTTAATGGTTTTTGCAAACTAAGAAAACACTTTTCTAATATTTAAAGAAATTGGTTTTTTGATTTTTCCCATGTTAGAATATGATTTGAAGTTTGAACTATTTTTTATGTGGGTATCATTTATCAACTTGTAGGCTTAATTATTTGTGTGTTTTTTTTATTCTTTTCCTTTAATGCATTTTGCAATCTAAGAATACACTTTTCTAATAATTAAAGAAATTATGTTTTCCCATGTTAGAACATGAATTGAACTATTTTCCATGTGGGTATCAACTTGTAGGCTTGTACATTTGTGGGTTAGAAATTTTTATTATTATTTTCCTTTAATGCTATTTGTTAGCTAAGAATACACTTTTCTAATTATTTAAAGATTTTTTTTATTTTCCTATGTTAGAATTTGAAGTGTATTATTTGCTATATGTATAGGCTTGTGCATTTGTGGGTTACATTTTTTTTATTCTTTTCCTTTAATGCTTTTTGCAAGCTAAGAATATACTTTTTTTAAGAATAAAAGAAATCATTTTTTTCCCATGTTAGAATTTGATTTGAACTATTTGCTATGTGGGTATCAACTTGTAGGGGTGTACATTTGTGGTTACAGTTTTTTTTGTTCTTTTCCTTTAATACTTATTATGCTTTTTGCAAGCTAAAAAAATACTTTTTTGAATAATAAAAGAAATTATCTTTTCCCATGTTAGGATTTGAATTGAACTATTTGCTATATGGGTATCAACTTCTAGGCTTGTATATTTTTGGGTTACAGTTTTTTATTATTCTTTTCCTTTAATGCTTTTTGCAAGCTAAGAAAATGCTTCTTTTTTTTTAGTAATAGACGAAATTGTTTTTTCCCATGTTAGAATTTGAATTGAACTATTTGCTATGTAAGTATCAACTTGTAGGCTTGTATATTTGTGGGTTTCAATTTTTTTCATTATTCTTTTGCAGGCTAAGAAAACACTTTTTTTTTCTAATAATAAAAGAATTTTTTTGTTTCCCATGTTAGAATTTGAATTGAACTATTTTGCTATGTGGGTATCAACTTGTAGGCTTGTACATTTTTGGGTTACAGTTTTTTTATTCTTTTCTTTTAATGCTTTTTGCAAACTAAAAAAACACTTTTCTAAATAATAAAATATTTTATTTTATTTTTGAATTTT
Organism: Primula veris; assembly: GCA_963682055.1. Lineage (NCBI taxonomy): Eukaryota > Viridiplantae > Streptophyta > Magnoliopsida > Ericales > Primulaceae > Primula > Primula veris. The sequence continues at coordinate 6,590,129 of OY821742.1, read as the reverse complement.
TACCATGATAGAATTTGAATTGAACTATTTGCTATATGGGTATTAACTTGTAGGCTTGTATATATGTGGGTTACAAATTTTTTTTTTTCCTTTATTGCTTTTTGCAAGCTAAGAGAACACTTTTTTTATAATGAAAGAAGTTGTTTTATTGAATTTCCCCATGTTAGAATTTGAAGTGAATTATTTGCTACTTATATGGGTATCAACTTGTAGGCTTGTACATTTGTGGGTTATTTTCCTTTAATGCTTTTTGCAAGCTAAGAAAACATTTTTTGTAATAACTAAAGAAATTGTTTTTTTCCATGTTTGAATTTGAATTCAACTACTTGCTATCTGGGCAGGACAGTAACTAGTAGTAGTAGGCTAAAAGTAGCACCCCCATATTGCGAAAAATCCGATCTTTTAGCATGTATCTTGTTTATTTATTTATTTATCGATTTTAGCCTTTCAACACCCATTATTGTGAAAAAAACTGTTCCAGTTCAGCCAATGTATCTGGGTATCGACGTGTAGACTTGTACATAGACGGGTTTGTTTCTATGTGTGAATTTATAGTTGGGGAATTACAAGTATAACTTATTTAGCAGAAGCACAAAAAATATTATCAAAGACAACTTTTCCAATCGTTTTGATATCAAAGCCATATTCATGGAAATTTTCAGAATGGAAAACTATACAGCAAAATGTTATTTCTTATAAGGTTTTATATTTAGAAATCAGAATGCTAGTGTAGCCAAACGGGCCATGATATATTTATCTATGCTTTGTTCATACTGATAGAACTGATTCAATAGTTTGAAGTTTCAAAGGGTACCCAATTGAAAAAAAATGTCATCAATAGGTTATCTATGCTTAATCTTAATAGTGTCCGTATTTGTAGAAGAAGAGTGAATGTTGTCAGTATTTTCTTGTCCTTTTGATCCTAACACTAACACACTCGACATCAGTTAATGAACTCTTCTTGGAAAGTGCAGTTGTTACTTGTTATCAGCCATGATAGAGAAAACAAAACTTTTTTGCTGTTTGTTTATGCCCTTCCTTACTTTTGGCTTTGTTAGAATGCTGTGAACTAGTAGTTTAAAGTAAAGCTACCCCTTACTTCTTATTTAGTTGTAGCAAAAGTGAAACATGAAAACTGACCTATTTCGAATACTGCATAAGGTTTTCTTTAAAATTTGAAGTGGTGAAAAAGAATTGTTTGAGAATGGAAAAATCTCAGGCCTTAATAACTTATTATCTAGATTCTCTTTGGATATCGTATCTTCAAAACTTTGTCCCTATAGTCCTGTTCAAATGATGGAAAGCTGAATCGAAGTTGGTCATTCCTTCTCTTATACCCACAAGAGTGATACCTGGACTTTCTCCTCCAAATAACTAAGTACATGGTTGTTTAAGTCTCTGTGTTCTTTGGCTTTAAGCCTTCAAGTAGTGAAACGATTTTCGCAGCATGTAAACTCATGTTTTAAAATTTGACTATTAAAGAGGTCTTAGATGCTTTCTCCTTATTTCTGTTTCACCAACAGATTGAAGCATTCTTTGTGAACTTTGTTCTGTGGATCTTTCATTTTTTTTGCTACCCTTGGTGCTCATACTAAGGCATATGCTCTATGTTATTCAAGAATTAGGCTGAGAGAACAGGCAAACTGACTGGGAAATTCTTTTTGTTGTCTTGTAAGTGGAAAGTGAGAGAAAATCTTAGCATAGCACTATAGAAGTAAACAAGCAAATTATATGTTAATATTCTCTTTTCTTCTATCCTTTGGCTCAGTATTTGAGATCAACTATAAACTAAGGAAAGCTATCTTCCAATCCGTACTTCCTTAGTTTTGTGAAAAAAACTAAGGAAGTGCGGATTGAGATGATAGTTTTCTCATACTCCATTGTTCTCTCTCTCTCTCTCTTAAAGTACTCCTATGTTTGAGGAATTAAGTTGAATAGATATCTTTGGCAGATATCCTGGCCTTGTGCACGAGAATGAGGGCTGTAGTAATGGTTGACTATGGTGGAAAGATGCCTGAGTTGCAACAACGGCTTTGTCTACTTCTGAACTTGATGCAAAAGGTTTGAAACTAAACTTTGTACTCCCTAATCCTTCAATAGCAACATCAAAAGTAGTAAAGTTGCCCTCTATGGCTGGATTATAAAGTCCATGTCAAGAGTAAAGTTTCTGCCCAAATTGGGAAATTAAGCCGATGAATGGTCTAGTTTAAGTATCGAAACTCTATTTTTTTCCTTCTCTTCTCAAATAGTGTCAATTGTCGATAAATAATGTATCCCTAACAGGAATTTGACAAAGTTTTTGACTTCTAGGAGACACCCTTATTCCAATGTTTGAGAGTTGTGGTAATAGAAGACATGATATACTTGATACATGTTGAAGGAATTGCAAAGTTTGCTAGTTCATGCCTAAATTCGGATAGACAACTTCTTCTTGTTGATCTTGAGCAGAATCCTCCAAAGGTTTTTTATTTTTTTATTAAAGATTTAAAATACTGTGACTGTTCTGTTTTAACTGTTAGCCATTAAACCTTTCTTTTGTTTCTATATAAATTAAGCAGTATGCGATTATTTTCCAGATGATAACTCAATCTGCAAGGAATCCATTGGTCACGCAGCTTGTGTCAATTCAGAAGTTGTTCTCGTTGTTATTTCTAGTTGATGGGACAAACAGTAGATACATGCCATGTGAGCAGACAGACTTGATTAGTAGAGATGAAATATCCGGTACAGATGATATGCTATTAAATTCACAGTCTTCTGTGTTTATTGACCTCAGTCACTGTATCCAAGGAACACAAGTCACTATGCCAACCCTAAATGGGTAACTCTCTCTTTTCTTCCTGGTTTAGTATGTTATTATTGTAGTATAACGGATGCCCCCTGAGGTGATGGATTGCATAAATTCGTGTGTGATTTTCTAGAAAGTGTGGTCATAATATATATGTTATACCTGAACTTTGTAGGAAATCTTTTTTTCTTTTGTCCTAGTCCAACAGAGCACTGAAGAAGCACCTTCTTTTGAGATATAGGGTCCATAATTTGATTTATCGATGATGTGCATGTGACATATAAGCAACAGCCTCATCACAAGATGATGTTCTTTGAGGAATTTTTGCATGAGTATTTTTAAGAAAGAGTAGGAATTGGCAGATTTGACCACTATCCGTATAGATAAAGAGTACATGATTCTCTTTAAAAGACTGAAATTTTCACTATTTCCCTTAAAATTAAACATTTAATGTGAAATGATTACCCATATGTAGGATGGATGGAGTTCAATCCACTCATAGTTGGATATTTTTTCCGCGTACATCCTCTATTTTGACATGTGCTTTCAGTAAGTTGTTTTTGAAAAGGATTAGATAAGATAAATGTGTTCAAGGCAACACTCAGTTTGCTTCTTCAAGGCAACACTCAGTTTTTTCTGTTGACCCAGGCTTTGGTTATATTAAGATAAGTTAGTTGCTTCCTTTATTACTGATAGAAGTTTTAGCTGAGAGTAAATGAAGTCAAAAGAACGTGTCGATGTTGTATTCTCAGGCGAGGTGATCAGAGCTAGATTTCGAGCGTTGTTATAGGAAAGGCAACTAAGTGATTGAAAAGTTTTAGACTGAGTAAGCTATAAGTCAAACGCCAGGTTGTGTGTTCACTCATCAAATTTTAATACAATGATGATAACCTTCTTAAGACAAACGAATCTGAAAGACATTATGCTTGCGTGCATGTGATACTAACTCTGCTACCGATTTAATGATGATTTTAAGATTCTTAGAACAATGTATTTCCCTGTTCCTTAATATGAAGTTTTAAGATTTTTGTAATCTCTCAATGTACTGATTTTACGCCATCTGGTGTTGATAAATAATATCTCATGAAGAACCTGATCAATGCAACTTGGTTGATGAAAATTAAAGTTCTAAAATAATGATGCTGCAGATGGCTTCTTGGTTATCCAATAGTGTATCTGTTGAGTGAAGAGCACGCCACAACTGCAATACATAACCTTTCCACCAAATCTCTCCATCTCTTTAAAGTTCTTGTCAGCAGGTGTGTCTTCACTCAATCTTTCAATACCGGCTTTGTTTTAAAAATAAATGTTCCGGTTAATATCATTTGCCTTTATTGTAACAAATCATAATGCGATCAGATAAAAGGTGATACATATTCAAAGCTTCATGAAGGACTATTTTTAATCTTAGTATACTAGAATTCCCTTTGCATATAACCTGTTTGTGTTGATAGTTTGATATCTTCGAAAATTCATTGAGCCAGAACTGTTGGTTGTATGAACCTGGAATGTTTGGCATGAAATGATACTTCTGATCGAGAAAGTGCATCATTTTGATGCTGCTTCTTCATGCACATTTTCTTTCAGTTTAGAGATGAGCAACTGACAGAAAAGCATTGTACTTGGCAGGAGTTGTTCCTCTGGTAAGGGAGATCAAGAGGAGGAATTAATGAGGTGAGACTCCCTCTCTCTCACACACTTCTCTATCAAGTACAGTACAATTTGTTATATAACAAATTTGGCAATCAAATATTTGTGTTTAATCACAAATTCTCAAGTGGTGGCTTATACACATACTCATAATTATGTTAGATTGAAAGGAGAACTAATTACAAAATATAATGTATCTGGTTTCCTTTTTTTCTGAGTGAAACTCCATTAAATTGAGTTGCTTTTATTATCCAGTGCAATAAACCTGGATATGAAAAACCTATGCATCTGCACTCCCACTCAGTGTACACTGTACAGGGTACCGAGTCACGGCCCTATGTTGACATTAAGACCTATTGATATCCTACATCTGTTATGGTTTCCAACCGTGTTGGTAGTGGGGGAACACTTTTCTATCGTTCAGATGCAAATGTGCAGCAGTGATAATGTTTTGGTCGTATGTAACACATTGTTTATTATAGTTTGAAGTATCAAAGTGCTGAAGTCTGTATGTATTCTATATTCCTTATAGCTTACTCTTGATAGTTCTGATTTAAAGGTGGTAGGTGGATAACAAAGTGCGGTTAGTAGTTAAATTTGCTTTTAAAAATAAAAATATTGGCTCACCTCTTAAGAGAATGGAATTATTACTGTATTAGATCACAAAATTGTCTGTACTTGTTTATTATGCCAGGAAGGATAACCAAAACATTAATTTTCTTGTTATATTTGTTATTGGATTGGGGGGAATAAATTGATATATAGAGACTAGTAACTGTTCTTATGTTATTTCTCAATCCAGTTTTTCAGTGCCCTGCAATTTGAGCCTCGAAGGGAGCGGAGAACAATGGGCTCAAGTCTTTGAGGCTCAAATGAGAGAGAAGTGGGAAAATTGCAAGCAAATCTGGAAATCCCTCCGAATAGAGATTAGTGTTTGTCATCCACAAGAGGCAACAATTGTACTGTAGAACACACAAGATGTTTTTTTTCCAAAAAAAGGTGACGACAAATATGGAGAGCATTTGTGTCACATTGGATTTTCGGTACGTTAATTTCTTGACTGGTTTGTTCAAGATTAACTGTGTATCTTATTGCCGCAACTGCAGCTGACGAAGAGATCCATACATTGTGCCATTCTATAGTAAAGCTTACATGAATCTAGAATGTTACTTCATTTTTGTATCGGAGATCTGTATGTTTGTCCTTAAATTGCCTGGATGAACCGTTATTGTCTTCTTCGATCAAATGTTGTGAATAACTGTTTTATGGTATTAAGATTACAAGAATTACAAATTATAATTACTCGATGGACTTTTATTTTATTTTATTTTGGAATTGCTTTCTCCCACAGGGTATCCCCCGGTGGCGAATATGTCTCGATGGCAAAAGTTTCTTGCAAGGAGCATTAGATTCCACTATTTATTTTTTAATGGTGTCGTAAATTTTAATTATGTTTTATAAAATAAGAAGCTTTGCCAATTAAACAAAAAGTATTAGATTAATAAGTAGTCTGTAATTTAAAGAAATTTCTTTGAATTGGAAATAGAAAGTAGTACAAAGGAATATGCTAAAGTCTTTTACATATTCTTCTTATATCCGAATATGCCAAGCCTTTTGGTTATAAATTAAGTTTTATATAATTGCTGGTTGTTTGCGTACTCAACCACATATCTTAGTTAGGAAAAAACCATAAATCAATCAATTTACATTTAACCAATAAAGTAAAACCTTTTTACCAATGGATTGTTGTACTAACAACGAGTTTTTTCTAATTTTAATAATTATATTCGGTTCATTGGTGTGACATATCACATGCTCCTACTATGTTTGATTTTGGTTATGCCGGTGAATATAAACTGATATAACCGTCTAACAAACTTATTCAAAAACTTTAACCGTTGATATGACGGATTAAGTGTACCAATCATTTTTGTTTTTGATATTGAAATTATATTTTCATTTAATCTATAATTGATCCATCTAATTCGTCACGTAAACGGTTAAAGTTTTTTTTTACCCACACCAACACTAGAATATAAATTATTGGACTTGATTTATGCCACCAACCACTAAAAGAAAGATGTAGGCCCTTAAATTCAAGAAATTTTAAAATAAAATATAGAAATAGCATATTCTTGATAAGCAACGTGTTAGCCGTTTGGACCTTGCCGTGTATCCTTTCAATTTTTAAATAATAAAACATTGAAAATTCGTGTTAGATACATAGTCTTAAAATATTACAAGTAGTATCGTGTTAGGAGAATTAAATCATTTAAAAACTCTAATCAGTCAAATAAACCGGTGGTGGAAACGTGGTAACTGTGCCATGAAGTTACTGTTACTGTTTGTTCTCAATCTTTCTCAGCATTATTTATATTTACAAAAAAATTCTTACATGTTTGGTGAGAATTTTTGCTAAACTTTCTAAAAGACACAGACTTTTGAAAAGTCATACATACCTGATTTTCTACCAACTTCTTGCGTAGTGGTTAAATTATCATTTATTAATATTGAAATTACGAGATATGGTATTTATAATACCAATTATTAAACTACTTATAATTCACTTTTGACGTTCACATTGAAAGCAGTAGAAAACTTATGAATACCAAAATCAACTAACGTGATTTTTTTCTAAAGTGATCACTTAAAAGTCTTTTTGAGACAACTCTTACATAGTAATATAATGGGGTTGTTTGGTTGTCCACCAAAAGCATACTTTTGGGCCATTTTACTTATTATAATAAGTAAATGGTGTTTGATTGTCATTAAATAAGTAATGTTTTTCCAAAAAAATAAATGTGTATAAGTAATATTTTCAAAAGTAAGTTACATCATGCTTTTACAAGAGAAAGTCAAATCTGATAACTATTTGGATTTTGTAAAACATTGTTGCCGTTTATAAGGAAATTACATTCTTGTTATTTTCTCTTTTATACTTCTATTTTTGAGGGACGCGTAACGTCCCATTTTCTCTGTAACTTGTTCTTTAATTCCTCATTTACAAATTTACTATTATTTTTTTAAGAATATTTTTTATTTATTTTGTTGTTGGTTCATTTTTGTTAAACTATAGTTTATATTTAGTTTGAAAAAATAACTTGGTAATTTGACGTTACTTTTTTGCTTTTATAAGTTTTGTAGTGCTATTTTAATTTTTTTTGCTATTCTTTTAAAAAGTATCTTTAGGGAGACAATATTTTTCCAAATGGAATAAATTAAAAAAATATATTTCAAATAATATATTTTTAAACTAAAAAAAGTAAGAGTACCAGATTTTGCCAAACAAAATTTTCTATAAAAGTATATTTTTATAGAAGCCAAAGAACAAACCGTTAATTATGTAGTTTTGTCAATTTCAAGTCTATTTTATTAACCTTACGTGTTGTAATTTATTGAAGTTGTAAAATGATTAACATAAAAGCTATAATGATCTTTAAAAAAAAAAAAAAAAAAAGTAAAAGTACATGAAATTACCTAACAATATTATGAAAAGTATACTTTTACGATGTTCACCAAATAACATTTACTTACTGAAAAGTAAACATAAAAAGTATAATTTTTAACTCACTTACAAAAAGTATACTTTTAAAAGATAAAAGACGACCAAACGAGACCAATATGCAACTTTGTAGAAGTATCGTGGCAAACCATGTGAATTCTAACGTCTAAGACAAACAGCTGATTGGTAACTGAAAACAAAAACAATACGCAAACTTGAAAGATGATAAAAAAATTTAAAAAGTTTTACTCCATCTGTTCTTGTCCATTTTATAAATATAAATAGGTGGATTTTGAGATGCAAACGATTCGTATTTAAATTGCTAAAATGATAATTCAGGAGTCAGAAACAATAAAAGAGAATTTTAAAACATAAAACCAGATTTGTAACAATCATTGGCTTGGTCGAAACCAGTTAGTCTTAACTAACTGTCTACACTTTTGTGTTTCTTTTTTCTGTATACCAGCAATGGAAGAACTTGTCATCTCAACAAAACAAGAAAACCAACCGGTCTTGAAAGTTCTAGAAGCCTTGAAACAAGCCTCGCACGAACTCCAAGCCAACCCAAGTCCCAAGTCATCCGAGTCCAACTCATCAGCTGCTATACGAGCGCTTCTTGAGCTTGAAACCGAGTCAGACTCGCTTCTATCATCAGACCCTGAACTCTCCACTTTGTCACATCATTTATCGTCTTTAAAGTCTATATTGGAGTCGTTAGAGAATAAGAAAACGAGTAGGCTTGGGTTGAGGTCGTTCTTGATACGACGTGTGTCTACACATGAGATATCCCGTGTTGCTGGGTCGATAGAGTCGGAGATTCAGGCTTGGATTGACCGTGAAAATGTTGACACCCTTGTTCAGGTAGATTAGAAATATGCATTATTTTTGGAGTAGTTTCTAACCTTTTGGGCCAAATTTAGTATATTACAGAAGTTATTGGAATGAAAGTATATTGATTATATTACCTTCGGCAAATTTGATTGACTAGGCAGTGGCAGGCTCCAGAATCATGATCTACTAGATTTGATTGATTATGTGATTTTTTTTTTAATATACGACTATATAATCATTGCCGTCTGCTAAATACAGACGCTGCCTGCTTGATGCAGATGGCGGCTGTATTAGTGGGGTGAGGTATAAGTTACGCCACGTAATAAAAACTCAATCTACTAAAAAAAAAAAAATTAATTAATTAATTAATATTAATTAAATTTATGGTAGACTCAAACTAGGGTTCCAATATATTTATTTGGGTTTTTAATAGGTTGAGTTTTATTACGTAACGTGATTTGTACCATTACCGTCTGTATTAATCAAAAGGCGTCTGCATAAATCAAAAGCCATAATCATTTCTCTAGCTAAAAGGCATGGTTAAATTCCAACTGTTCCAATTTTTTCAAATTTGCTAGTAGCTTACTTATAACCCTTACTACAATAAAATGGTTTACTATTTATCAGAATCAAACTTCATTGATTACATTTACCCGTAGTAATAACTTAATTGACCAAGGATAAGTTTGGTTTAGTTATATAATATTTTCGACACCTTTGTTCAGGTATTTAAAAAATGCAATTGATTAGGAAATAAGTAGTTGACTAGTTATTAGGATTCCGTTGATGACATTTACTTGTTTTAAAATTTTGATTGAGTAGGATAAATCTGGTGTTCTTGTATTACAATATTGGTTCACAAGGAAAAACTTAAGCTTTTATTCTCGTAGAATCCAGTGGCAGAGCCAGATCAGTAAATGGGGGACTGGATTTTAAAAAAACAATATGAGAGGTTAAATCGCTATTTTCATGATATAATTTTTTTTTGCACTATAAAAATTTGGTTTTTTCAAAATATGGGGCTGTAGCCCCCACCTAACTCCTCCCCGGTAGAATTATTCATGTTTTTTCTTGCAGAAAGGGGAATTTATAAGTCTATGACCGTCTACTGGAAGACTTGTTATTTTCTTATAAAATTTACTAGTAATAATTTAGTTCTAGCTCCAATAGAACTGTTTAAAGGGACACCGTGTCGTGGATTTTATATCCAACCCTTTTGATTTCTGTCGATTTCATTTTTGTTTATTGTTTATGTCTCAGTTCACGTTGTTTTATTTTTCACAATAAGTCAATTCTGTAAACCTGTTAATTTCTGGTTCAGTTAATTTATATTTACTTGCTACTTATTTTTTATTTTTGTGCATCAAAACTGTTGATTAATAACGCAGTACAGTACTAACCAGTCTCGAAATGAAATATGACTATTGATTATTAAACTGAATCTTGAATTCTAACAAGGTACTAAATCAATCTCCATTGTTGGATGATGAGACGCTTGTGAAGACACTAACTGAGTTTTCAGACAGGCTTGGTCAAGGGTTTAATAGGGAGCTGCAAGATTTGATACTAAAATCGAAGCTTTTTTCAAGACTTGAATCAATACTTTCTGATTCAAGTTATTCGAATGAAGTGAAAGAGCAGGTAGCGTTTACCATCGCCGGATTAATTAATTTTAATAAAGATGTGTTTGTGGGCCAAGTTTTAATGGGGAAGACCAGCACAACGCTTATTTCTATGGCCTCTACTTCGTCTCTGCAGGTACCTTTTACAATATATATTACGATTTTGCTGATTAGTGTATGAGATTTTGAAAAAAATTGTTGTCGTGTTATTAAAGAAATTCCAGATTAACTATTTCAAAATTCAAAGAATCTGCAAATCTGCCAGAAAGAAAAATTTAGACTTATGTTGAAGAGATTTAAGTTGCAGTTGTGCTAAACTATCAATGATTGATAACAACTTTATTAATAGATTTCTTTAATTTATGTTGTGTGACTTGGAATATTGAAAGGGTTGGTAGGATATTTTTGGAAGTTTGAATAGGAGACTAAGTTAATTATTTATTAAGATCTGAGATCTGTTGGAAAAGGAGATAATGCTGACATTTGTTTGTATCGGACTGCGCTTGATATGCGATACAAATGTCACGCCTTCTTTCATTTTTATTTCAGGTTCCGGATCTTGTTCATTATAGGTCTACAAATTCCTCTAAATTCTAATTCAAAACTGTTGATGCTACGGTTGCTACCACAGTTGTTCCATCTCTGTTGTTTGTAAATTGTAACTTTGTCTAGATTTGTCAGCCCGGCAACAAATAAGATCTAACTCTGACTACAAGATTACGAAGTTTAGAAACTAAGCATATATGCAGATCTTTCTCAATATGACTATCAATTTGATTAAACTCTTCATCATAGTTCATAATTTTAGCTGCATTTAAGGATGTCTGCGAGTCACTGATTTCCTGTATACCCTCTTAAAATTTGACTAAGAACGGCATTTGATCATTAAGACTTCATATTTAGTGATCAATAAATCAGATTTTCTCAATAGGTACTCTGTCTACTCATCAAGTCGATCAAAAGCCCTTTGGTAGATGAGATCGATAACAAAGGAGAAATACCACAAATCGTTGGGTACCTAAAAACCGACGATTTAGCAATGCTCACAATGGCTATGAATTGTGTTCTAGAAATTGGTTACTACGGTAGAAAAGAAGCAGTCGAAGCGATGCTAAATGCGGATTTGATAAAGATTCTTGTGAACCTGCAAAGATCTGAGCTCGGAGGCGACTTGATAGAGATGGGGAAGTGGGAAGAAGAGCGGCAAGGAGGGAGGAGAGGGAGGGAGAAGCGGTTTCTAGAAAGCCATCCGTTTGCGAGCTGTGTGGCGAGATTCGCTGTGCAGTTGGAAGTAGGTGAAGGGCTAAGGCAAAGAGAGAAAAGGGCTTTTAAGCAAGAAATTTTGAAAAAAGTTAAAGAAGCTTGTGACTCAAATGCTGAGGCTGCTACTATTGTTGCTGAAGTTTTGTGGGGTTCTTCGCCTTGAAAGTGAAGATTAAGTGGCGAAAAAATTGATAAAGTCATTGATTTTTCTTGTTTTTATTGTTTTGGTGTATGTATGGGGTAGGCTATTTGTTGTATAGGGATTGTTCGATTACTTGAACTACATTGGTTCATGACATGATTTATCTTGTACATTAGATAGTACTTTAGACAGCGATGTTTGGTATAGTAAGCAAGTTTTTGTTTGTCGGTTCGTAATAATTTTGCCATCTATGTTTACAACTTTGGAAAATTAATTATTGGATGATTAATGTTCAGAGGAGGGTTTAAGCATTGTTATCTTTTGTTGTTCTGTTGTAGTGGTGTGTAATTGTGTATGTATGAAGTTATCGAAATAATAGGTTAGCTCAATCATAAAGCACACATCAGTTTCGGATTTCACTCACACCCGGGGTTGGTACGAAAGCCTGAGATCTCCTTTAGAAAAAGAAGACAAAATATAGATGTGAAGCTATTTGCTGCAAATCCGTTGCTTGATTAGCTGGATTACCTACTTTGCTTCGCCAAACAAAAAATTCTCCCTTAGATTTCAAATTACGGTGCTTGATGATGAAGCAATCATTTGATCGTCAAATGTATAATTGACAAACGGGAAACGCGGTCTCTAAAGTATTGAACGAAACAGAAACATTTTCGAAGTCGATGTGTATTTTTCACAAGAATACGCACACACTGTTTTCATTTGGTCTTCTTAGTTGCACTAACAGTTTTCTTTAATCTCGAATTTGGACATGAATAAACTCATGACTTAAGCATCCTTGGACCCTAACCTGTTCAGGCCAAGTGATGGAAATTTTGGACTTAGTATTTGTAGATAATATTTTGTACTGTATTGTGCCATTATTATCTTATCCGAGTTGGTTGCTTGGAATATCATGATTCATGACATGTTATTTTAATTTCTATGGTAAAATGAAACGTTTTCCTACCCAACAATCTCAAATCTTATGACTGCAATCTTGTTTTATTAATAATCATCTATATTTATTTTTCATTTCAAATAATACACAACTAGGGATGGCAATTGGGCCGGGTTTCTCGAAACCCGACCCGACCCGACCCGCACATTAATCCACGCATAACCCGATCCGACCCGTTTATACCCGACCCGACCCGTTTAACCCGGAATTTTTTTGATAAACCAAATAAGTGCAAACCATTATTAATCATCTAATAATAACCATTTAATTAAATTATAAAAACCTAAAAATCTTGTTTTTTCCAAATTTTTCATATTTACCTGGTAAAAATTTATAATAATTTAAATTATTCTTTACAACAATATCCAAAAAAATAAAAGAAAAAAAACTGACAAAAAAAAGAAAATAATAAACTAAAATAAAATAAGGATATATATATATATTTATATATATATATATATAGAGAGAGAGAGAGAAAGCTACTACACAAGAGAGATGAGTAATTAGTTTGGTGAATGAGTCTCTTTTAATATTTTATCGTTGATAATTAGCTTTCTATCATCTTTTTATCACTAGGCACATGCTTTATACAGTGTATCTATGTGTGTATCTGTGTATATGTTAGAGAGAGAGGATGTGTCATGCGTGTGTTGGGTTGTGTTTTATTGCGGGTAATTCCCTCTAAGCAACTCATAACAACTTATATTACTCATAGATATCTTGATAAGTTCACATTTCTTATAGATAGCACTTTTTAATTATTTAATTTATTTACTAAATTGTCATACAAACCAAAATATAATATATATATTTTATCTTTCTACAAACCCAAAAAAATAGTTTTATATTTTTTTTGTAATTTTTTTAAAATTTTGTGATTTTGTGAATTTTTTTTTCATTTTTTTTTTTATTTTTTGTGATTTTTTTGATTTTTTATAAAAAAATTTTATTTTTTTTGTAATTTTTTTAAAATTTTGTGATTATTTGTGATTTTTTCATTTTTTATAATTTTTTTGTGATTTTTTTATTTCTTTGTGATTTTTTTAATAATTTTTTCATTTTTTGTGATTTTTTGCATTTTATATAATTTTATATGTTTTTTTTTCCATTTTTTATGAAATATGTGTATGACGTTTTGGTAAATAAAATAAATAATTAAAAAGTGTTATCTAGGGAATATGAACTTATTTCTAACTTGATCAAAGTTGCACAAAAGTGCAAAGTAACAATCCAACCCGACCCAAATAATCCTGCACTTTTATCCAACCCGTACCGAGTCGGATCGGGTCGGGCCAAAACCCGAAATTCTGCCATCCCTATACACAACCATAGTCCATGGTTGCCAACTTGAAAACGGAAACGGAAAACAAAAAACATAGCTTAAAATTTTATGTGAAACAGAAAACGATGATATAATTAAAAAATAAAAAATATATAACACTTTTACATATATAACTTATATTAGTTTATGAATTCCACAATTATTATGTGAATAAATATTCAATTTATAGCTAATATTTGAAAAATGTACAAATTATTTATTTAGATTTCACATATTCTTTTTTAGTATCCTGTTTTCATCATGTTTTAATGTATTTTTTTCTACTTTAATACCAAAATATTATCCTAAAAATTTTCTTGAAGTTTCGGTAAAGTTTAGTTTTCGTATTGTTAGAGTTATGAAAAAATATTATTTAAGATTTTACAATTTATCACATTAAGTTTTCGAAAAGTTTATCCTAAAATATTAAAAGAGTATGGTTTCCGTCTTCAAAATGGGTTTATGGAGAAACGCATTTTATACATAAATAGAGTTTCCGATAACTATGGTAATTTTGAGTGACAATTAACATAAACATACATTATACCTATTATATTAATAAAAACATACAATTAAAAATTAAATTATCAAAAATATAGCTTCAATTAATAATTAATAATTAATAAAAAAACAAAAAAACTTATTCATCCGTCCCAATCTATTTGCTCTCTCCCTCCTCCTCTCACCTTCTCTCCAATCTCTCTGTTCATTCTCTCTCCCTCCTCCTTCTCACTCTGTCCGATCTCTCATCATCTTTCCTCTATTTTTTCGATTTTTTTCTTCCTCTCTCTCTTCTCTCTCTCTTTCGTGGAGATTAAAACGGACACATCTATCAGAATAGACAACGAGTGTGTATGAATTACGATGCCGAAAATTCGAGGTTGATGTCGAGGGAGATGCGGTCGTCGAAGTAGAGGTCCACGACGGCGACGTGATAGTTCAATATCGGATGACGAGTAAGAGTTGAATTTGTTAATTAACGTATAATGTTGAAAAATAAATGTATGAATTACGTGAATTAATGGTGATGTTGAAAATTATGTATATGAATTATGTAAATTGGGGTATGAAATTTGAAAATAAGTGTGAACTAGTAATATGGATTTTTGAAATAAGGGTATGAACTTTTGAAATAAATGTATGGACTTTTGAAATAAGTGTATGCACTTTTGGAATAAAAGTATGAAAAATACAAATTAGGATATGAACTTTTAAAATAAGGGTATAAAATATACAAATTAATATATGAATTTTGAAATAAGGGTATGAACTTTTGGAATAATGGTATGAACTTTTGAAATAAGGGTATGAAATATACAAATTAGGGTACGAACCTTGGGGTATGTTTTTGTTAATTATAAATTTTTGGGTATGTTTTTGTTAATTATAAATTTTTATGTATGTTTTTATTAATTTAGTTTTATATTTTTGTTAATTTATCCTAATTTTTAACATGTGCTTAAAAATGAAAAAAAAAAGATATACTATATATATGATGTGTTATGTGAGCATTGTAGATTGATTGACGTTTAGCCAAACAATCCAATGAGAAAGAAGTCAAAAATGGAAACTAACAAACTAAAAGTTAATAAGAGTGCAATTCTGGTACGAAATGTGCGTCTCTAATAGTACTTGCCAAGTTATCTAGATATTGTAACACTTATCCGAATATTTTTCCACCTCAGCCACACATTAAATATTTTCTGTATGCATAAATATTTCTTTCTCATTTTGTTAAATGCAGAATTTATTCTGAGAGATGATCATACGGTTCTTAAAATTCATATTGGATTCGACCCAATCCTGATATTAGTTTGTCATAAAGCATCGACTTTGTTCGGTTAAATTATGCTCATCAACTATAATAATTAATATGATCGACTATAATAAGCTGGACAATATTATATTTTTTTAATCGATGAGATTACAATGGTTTGTTACAAATATCTTTAGTATTCTAATGCTCGGTGTATTTCCTCGGACTTTTGATTTTAACTTGTAGTTGGTTTGTACTTATTTAGTGAGATAACATCTGAAGAGTCTTTGTACTAATCTATCTTTTTCCGCCTTCTAAATCAGATTCTCTCATTGTACTGCTATTTGACTCTATTTATAGGGGTACGTGCTCCATAAAATGTTGACAAGTGTCGCTCTCATCTGTCAACTCATGTGATTTTTGAGTGTTGTGCATGGACTTGTAACTCCGGTAGATAATTACTCTTATATCTGTTGAAGTAAAAGACCATTATGTCTTTATCCCAACTATATTTGCGTTAGTTATCTATTAAAAACATACGGATCGGATTGATACAGAATATCGTTTAACGGGTATTATTTTTATGTCGTATCAATATACTCATATTATATTACAAATTACAATGCCATTCTTTAAGACTTTTATTAATTTATAATGTAACACTAGATCTAGAAAGACTTGACATGGAAATACTGTATAAAGCAACTCCTTGTCTTTTAATACTCCTATATCTCTATGGAAGACAAATATGAAAACTTGAAGAGAGTACACAAGAATAGTAAAATAGGCTGCCATAACTTTTTTCTATTTTATAAACGAGATGGAAAAACTTTTCGTAGAAAAAATTGACATAAAAATATTAAGTAAAACCCTTAAGGTGACAGGTATGGATGGTGAACAAAATTTATTCCGATGAAAACGTGACAGGTATGAAAATTTTCCTAATTTAAGTGTACCCAAAATGAAGAAGTCGTTTTTGTCACGTATTTCTTAATATTACATATGTTAGTGACATTTTTTTCAAATGTTAGTGACATTCCAGTCTTTTCATGCAGGTTGTCGAGGTTTTAGATTATAGTATTTGATTGCATAAGCAAAAAGTAAATTTTCTTGCCATAACAAAACATTAAATTTTGTTAGTATAATAATACTGTTGAAGAAAGGAATCTATTAAAATATGCTAATAATCTGAAAATTTACTTCTAATAGTACTTTGTGCTTGTTTTCTTGCCTTTGAAAACCTTAATTTGGAAAGTAAGACTAGTTCAAAATCTGATTAATCTGGAAACCAATTTTTTACTATGACTACGCTAGGCCAATTTATTAGCGAATCATGAGCTCATATCATACCATCATAGTATGAAACCGTATTCAAGGGGTTTTTGAGTTTATGTAAATAATAAAATAAGTGTAAACTGTGAACAAATTATAACTGTTTTGAAAAAATTCTATAACTTTACCATTTTTGCAATTAGCCCCCACAAACTATACACCTTCCAGGGCTCAAGTCTTTAATCCATTAATAAAAATTCCTTCTTTGTACTAAATGTTTTTTTTTAATCCATAATCCACAAGAAAAAAATATGAGTAAACACAATTCTTTGGTGTTTTTTTTTTTTTTTCTTTTTCTTTAAGAATGGGTGGTAAATTGTTATGGATGGCTTTTCTTTACCTAACTACTATTATGTATGCATATGTATCGATAATTACACGTATTTAAAGGAACGAATATCCAAAAAGTAGTTAACGTATACAAAGTTACGATATCATTTAATTGCTAATGCACGTTAATATAATGCACAAACTAAAAAAAGTGAACATATTAGTGTAGGAAACCAAAATATAAATAAGGACAATCTTTCAAAAACTCAAACGTGAGCAATTCGCAAAGGCGTGGCCATTAAGAAAATCGATGAACAAATAATATCGTTTTATATACGAATGACAGAGGAAATTTTATTTTTCCAAAAAATACAACATCTCATATGATTTCATATAACTGATAGTTTTTCTAGGAACTAACTGCAACTTTTCATAGTTCACATGATTTAATTGCATAAACACCATAGTTCATGGGTGCTATTTAGCTTGATAACGAGGTTAACATGAGAACATATATAGTTTGTTAGGACTAATTACAACTTTTCATAGTTTAGGTGGTCTAATTGCATAAACATCATACTTGAGGGGTGCTATTTACTTTTCCCCCTAACAATAATCCTACATTCGAGTGAATAATCATTAAAAAAAAAACTATAAAGATAAAAAGGAGATGACAAGGTTAATAACAAAACAAAGTAGTTTTTTTTAAGACCTAATTGCAACTTTTCATAGTTCACGTATTTAATTGCATAAACCCCATACTTTCTTATCCCCTTTCAATAATCATACACTCGAGTGACTAATCATATTAAAACAAAAAATAAAAAAGGGAGATGAAATAAATACAAATATACTAAAAAAAGCAACAAATTTACCGCCGTAAAATAATAAATTTACCACTCTTTCCCTCCTATAAACCCACCCAACATCCTCATTCCCACACACAAACACACGCACACACACTCTTTTAGAGAGAGAAAGTGTTTATTTACACATTTAGTTAGATATATTATTATTATTATTATTATTATATTGAGATAAATATAAATAAGAAATAATGGGGATGGAGATACTGCCGGAAGTGGGGACACAAATAATAATACCGATATGCGCGGTGATTGGGATCGTGTTCTCGTTGGTGCAATGGGTTATTGTCTCTAAGGTGAAAGTTTCTGGTGAAAAAAACGGTGCGGGTGGGTTCAGGGAGGCTTTGATTGAGGATGCCGAGGATGGTGTCGATGGGGCTGATGTTGTTAAGAAGTGTGCCGAGATCCAAAACGCCATCTCCGAGGGTGAGGATTTTGTTTTTTTTTTAATTGTCTTGTTAATTTTTTGTTGTTGGTGTTTAGTGTATTTGGAATTGTGAAAATTTTGAGGAAATGAATGTGAATAGATTTCGGGTTTATTGTATTTTTTTGAGCTATTGGGTATTTGTGATTTTTTTCCGAAACATCATATTTGAGGGTGAGATTTGTTTATTATTATTTAGTATTGTGTTATAAATTTGTTTTTGTTGGTTTGGGATTGGTATATTTGTGACGGGTTTTTGGAATTGTGAATTTTTTAACCAAAACGCCATCTTTGAGGGTGAGGAAATAATGGTTTTTTTAATTGTGTTATTGATTTGTTGTTGGTGGTTTGGGATTGGTGAATTTGTGATGGGTTTTTGTGGATTTGCGAAAATTTTGAGGAAGTCAATTTGAATGTATTTTGGGTTTATTGTATGTTTTTTGGAAATTGGGATTTTTTTTGAGGAAAGGAATGTGAATGGATTTGGAGTTATTGGGTATTTGGAAAAGGTGAGATTTTTTTTACCAAAACACCATCTTGAGGGTGAGGAAATTATTATTTTTGTTTTTTTGTTGTGTTACTAATTTGTTGTTGGGTTGGGGTTTATGCTTTTGTGTTGGGTTTTTGGAAAATGTGAATGGATTTTGGGTTTATTGTATTGTTTTAGGTTATTGGGTATTTGAAAAAAGATGAATTTTTTTTTACCAAAACACCATCTCCAAGGGTGAGGATGATTTTATTTTTTTATTGTGTTATTAATTTGTTCATTTGGGATTTGATAATTTGTGAAAATTTTGAGAAAATGAATGTGAATGGATCTGGGGTTTATTGTGTTGTTTTGATTTATTGGGTATTTGGGGAAATTGTTTTTTTGTTCTGTTGTTTGTGGCTATTAGTGAATTGGAATTGATATATTTGTGGAGGGTTTTTTGGAACTGTGAAAATTTTGAAGAAAGGAATGTGAATGGATTTTGGGTTTATCGTATTGTTTTGAGCTATTCGGTATTCATATTTGAGAGAATTATTTTTGTTTTTATTGTTTTATGTTACAAATTTGTTATTATTTGTTTGGGATTGGTATATTTTTGATGAGTTTTTAGGTATTGTGATTTTTTTTTTAGGAAAGGAATGTGAATGTGAATGGATTTTGGGTTTATTGTATTGTTTTGATTTATTGGATATTTGGGAAATTTGATTTTTTGTTATGTTGTGTGTGGGTATTATTGGTTTTGAATTGATATATTTGTGATGGGTTTTTGGAATTGTGAAAATATTGAAGAAAAGGAATGTGAATGGATTTTGGGTTTATTCTATTGTTTTGGGTTATTGGGTATTTGAAAAGGTGAGATTTTTTTTATGTGGATATTTTTGGTCTGTGATTGATATTTGTGATGGGTTTTTGGAATTGTGAAGATTTGAGGAATGTGAAATTTAAATGTGAGCTTTTTTGTGTGGGGTTAATATTTGAGATATGGGGTTTTGAAATTGGAAAGAAAAGATGGGGAAATGAATATTTTTTTTGGTATGGGTTTATGGCTTTTTTATTGGGTTTGTAAAAATTTGGGATTTTGATTTTATAGATTTACCTTGATTTATGTGGGTATTATTTGTTTGGATTTCATATTTGTGCTGGGTTTTTTTGGAATTGGAAATGTGTGAATAGTTTTGGCCTTTTGGGGTTTCTTGTTTTTTCCTGGGTAGGATGTTATATATTTGGATTCCTTTGTTTTAAATTTTATTTTGGTTTAGGAAAAAAACAAATTATTTTTTTGCTGTTTAGTTTTTCAAATTATATATATTTAAAGCTATTGGAAATGGGAAATTATAGGAAAATGATTGTGTTAGTGCTGAGTTTTATGGTTTCTTTTTTATTAGCAATGGAGAAAGTGTATTATTATTTTATTGGTTTTGAGAAAACATGGGTTCATTTAACAGCCTGTAAATTTGGTGTTATTATTTTAAATTAGATATTTATTTTTTTAGATTGGTATTCTATAACTAAAAGCAAGTTGAACACGAGAAATGTGGATATTTTATGATTGGGTTCCTGTTTATTTTGTTAGTTTTCTATTATTTAGAAAAAACAACAAACAATTCAATTTCCCGCTTTAGAACACCTAGAAGTTTTGAAGTTAGAAAATAATATCATAGTTGCACGAAGCGGGAGCGTGTAAGGGAGCGGGAGCGAAGAAGCGGATGGTGTAGAAGTGAGGAAGCATAGTCGGAAGCGTCTAGGAGAATTTTTATTTTTATTTCTATAGTTTTATGCAATAAAATACTGTTAAAAGATAATCATTTTCCCAATACTTAAAAATTTGAAAAGAAAAATGTAGTACTCTTTCAGGTTAACATAGGCATATAAGCCGATGTGTTAGGGTTGGGTTATATTTGGATGTGGAAATTTCCGTGAGCTTCCGAAACGCGGAAGCGAACTTCCGAAGCGCGGAAGCGAGCTTCCGAGGCCGAAGCGTCGGCAGTTCGGAAGCTTCCTGCAACTAAGGAAAATATGATACTATGATGTTTTGTTTTCTTTGACTTTATTTTCATTTCTTTACGAGCACTTCAGAATACGCTAATCCTATTTTAGTTGCGCCTTAAATATTTAATAATGCTTGTTTAATGTGTAGTTATTATGAAAAGATATAAGTTTTCATATTAGTTTAGTTTATACTTTATACAGAATATCAAAGAATAAATTAGTTCTTTAGTTCTTATTCAAAAAAGTTGGTCCATCTTCAATTATTCAATCTGGAGATAGATTCTGTAAAAGAATATGGAAGTAGTATAGTTGTGCAAAAGCTAGAATAGTACCTTTTCCAGGGACACGTGAATCAGGTCTCTCTCACTTTATTCTCCCTCTTTTTTTTAAGACTTTCAGTGTGTATGCAATCTTTGTGAGGTGCTTTTTGTATTTGTTATTGCCAACTTGTAGTAGGTAGAACATTTATCCAAAAATAGACTTAATGTTAATGTTTAATATTTTGGAATAAAGTACATTTTAATGTCCTTGCTCTATGATTATGTGCTAATTATTGGTTACCTTTTCTGGGATAAGTCTATAGATATTACACAAGGTTTTCTACAAGCTTTAATAATTCCCCTGTTTTTAGAAAACTTATATACTCATGATCACCATTCTGATGGCCTTGCCAAAAGTAAATACTGTGTTCAAGTTAGAGTTATTAAATTTGTTTGAATCAGTATTGAGTTTATTTGCTTAGTGAAGTTTCAAATGGAATGTCAATGATTTGTAAACTTTTTGCTATATTTAGTTGTTTTTAGGCCCAAGTCTTGTTGGTTAGGAAAAAAATATAGTATCGTTTTTATCAAGTTTTATCTCTTTTACATTGTTATGTTACCTTTGGTTCGTATTTCTAATGTAAAATATTGTGTGATGCCACAGGGGCGACCTCATTCCTTTACACGGAATACCAGTATGTGGGTATATTCATGGCAGCTTTTGCTGTTTTGATCTTCCTTTTCCTTGGTTCTGTTGATGGGTTCAGCACACAGAACAAGGCTTGTACTTTTGATAGCGGAAAACTTTGCAAACCCGCTCTTGCAACCGCCATTTTCAGCACAATTGCGTTTTTACTCGGCGGTGTCACATCTGTGGTTTCTGGTTTTCTTGGGATGAAAATCGCCACATACGCAAATGCGAGAACCACCTTAGAGGCGAGAAAAGGAGTGGGGAAGGCTTTTATAATAGCATTCAGATCCGGTGCAGTTATGGGATTTCTCCTTGCTGCTAATGGTCTGTTGGTGCTCTACGTTACTATCAACTTGTTCAGAGTGTACTATGGTGATGATTGGGAAGGTTTGTTTGAAGCCATAACTGGTTATGGTCTTGGTGGTTCTTCAATGGCCCTTTTCGGAAGAGTTGCTGGTGGGATTTATACCAAAGCTGCCGATGTTGGTGCTGATCTTGTTGGTAAGGTTGAAAGAAATATCCCTGAGGATGATCCCAGAAATCCAGCGGTATGTTTTTCTTCCCTCTCCCAAACTATGGTGACGTGGATATATGATTGCTTTATTGTTCTTGCCTGTTGTTTCTTATTTAATACTAGTAACTGTTTCCGAGTCAAGATATTGTGGCTTGTATAGTTGTATATATGCTTGGTTTTCATGTTCTTGCCTTTTGTTTCTTATTTTATACTAGTAACTGTTTCCGAGTCAATATATTGCCACAGTTAAGTGAATGCTTTTTACAAACAAGGTCTCAAAATCTTGCTTTATTATTTTAAAATATTTTTGCAAATAGGCTAGACTTGGTAACTCTGTCCAAGCCTATTACTTAAGTAAGTTTCTGCTTTGATTTGCTAGACCTTTGAGCCCGGGATCCACTCTCAAAACTCGTCCAAGCTACATGAGGTTACTTCAGAAAAGTAGCATTGTTCTTTGAAACAACAGGCCATTTAAGATACGTATGTGATAAAGTCGTATTCGTGAAATTTTGAAAGTGGTCCTGTAAATTAACAAGACTGTGTATGGGAAGATTTTTCATGATTGGCTCAAAACAAAAGCAATGAAATAAAATTAGAGTCAGTCGCAGTTTGAAACTTTCTTCGATTTTATCCGTGTTTTACTCATGGTAATTTCTAATCATCAGGTGATTGCTGACAATGTGGGAGACAACGTTGGCGATATTGCTGGGATGGGATCTGATTTGTTTGGGTCGTATGCCGAATCATCATGTGCAGCACTTGTTGTTGCTTCCATATCCTCTTTCGGGATCAGCCACGATTTCACCGCAATGCTATATCCTCTGCTCATCAGTTCGATGGGTATTCTTGTTTGCTTGTTGACCACTTTGTTCGCAACTGACTTCTTTGAAATTAAGTCTGTTAAGGATATTGAGCCAGCATTGAAGAATCAACTTGTTATCTCAACTATACTGATGACTATTGGTATTGCTTTAGTCAGTTGGGTTGCCCTTCCATCTTCTTTCACTATTTTCGACTTTGGTGTTCAGAAAGAAGTGAAGAACTGGTGAGCTTTATGTTTCATTTACCCGTCCTTTGCTCAAAACGGATAATGCTAAAAGTGTCTCAGTTCCAATAACTCATATATTTGATTTCTCCTCCTTGATGCTTTTGTCAGCATTCAATGCATTTTAAAAATTAATTTAATAAGCGGAAACTTCACCCTCTTCATACATGTTTCAATGAAAGGGTAATTAAAGATATCTGGATATTATTTTTGCAAAGAACAGATATAGTTTTGTTTAAGCTCATATCAGATCTCAATTCACTAAAATTGTGTTTATATCTACTGCAGGCAGTTGTTCTTGTGTGTTTGTGTTGGTTTGTGGGCTGGGCTCATCATTGGGTTCGTGACCGAGTACTACACTAGCAACGCGTACAGGTATATCATTAGTAGTTATTCATTTCATGACTTTACTCGGTAGCATAAATTTGGATGAAATTATGTGATGGCATGTCCATATATTACACAAAGGTCATTAAATTGTCATCTCATCTCAAAAGTACTTCTGTTTCTGCTCAAAAAATGAATAGAAGTTTTTTTAAAAGTACTTCCTTAGTTCCTTTTTCTTTATCCCACTTTGGTAATTTAGTTTTTTATATACATGAAGTTGCTGCTTTGTCCGTATGGCAAATAACCAATTATAACCAACGACTTTGTGAGTAACTTTTTATACAGTGGCACTTTAATTTGCAAAAAACAAAAGAAAGGGCAAAGTGGGAACATTGAACATTAATTAATCTTTTGGTCAACTATTTAAAAAGGAACAATCAACATGGAACTTCCTAAAGAAGAAAAAAGGACAAATACAAAAGACAAGATGGAGCGATATTTTGCCTTGGTGTTTAGTAAAATTCTTAATTTTGATCTTGAAATTTCAATATTCTTTTCCCAGCCCTGTGCAAGATGTTGCAGACTCCTGCCGAACCGGAGCGGCCACAAATGTTATATTTGGCCTTGCTTTGGGATACAAATCAGTTATTATTCCGATATTTGCCATTGCATTGAGCATCTTTGTTAGTTTTAGTTTTGCTGCTATGTACGGAATTGCTGTTTCTGCTCTTGGGATGCTGAGCACGATAGCGACAGGATTGGCTATTGATGCGTATGGTCCCATCAGTGACAATGCAGGAGGTATTGCTGAGATGGCTGGCATGAGCCATAAAATTAGAGAGAGAACAGATGCTCTTGATGCTGCAGGGAACACCACAGCAGCTATTGGCAAGGTATTTACTGCTTACCTTTTTCTTCATAGTTCATTCACATACATCATGGAGGCATGGACTTACCTTGTTATATGTCGAAACCATTTTGGTTACTTAGGCTTTGCTATAATGAGACTAAAATGAGAAGTATATATGCTAATTAAGGCCTTGTTTGGTCGTTTCTTAAAAGTACAAAAGCTCACATTTTCCAGCAGAAGTTTAAAAGTATATCTTCTTACTTCTATAAATGTGTTTGGTAAAAACAGTAAAGTGTTTTTTTCCGTGTCGAAAGTAGTGAAAAAAAACTGATAGTTCCTTAAAACTGTAAAATTATCTGAAAAGTATGGATTTGCCAAGCAAGTCATTGGTGTTCCTTTTCCTTTAAGAAACAGCTGTCTTTCTTGGTGTAGGGATTTGCAATTGGATCAGCTGCCCTTGTATCCCTGGCTCTGTTTGGTGCCTTTGTGAGCCGAGCAGCTATCACAACTGTAGATGTTCTAACACCGAAAGTATTCATCGGACTATTGGTTGGGGCAATGCTTCCGTATTGGTTCTCTGCCATGACAATGAAGAGTGTTGGGAGTGCAGCTCTACAGATGGTTGAAGAAGTGCGTAGGCAGTTCAATACGATCCCTGGGCTCATGGAGGGCACTGCCAAGCCTGACTATGCCAGGTGTGTTAAGATCTCAACCGATGCTTCGATTAAAGAGATGATCCCTCCAGGTGCTCTCGTCATGCTTACACCTCTCATCGTTGGCCTTTTCTTCGGTGTTGAAACCTTATCTGGTGTACTCGCTGGCTCTCTCGTTTCTGGTGTTCAGGTACATTTTAATTCCTGAATCCTTATCCTTCAACTAGTAAACAGACTCAAGGACTTTTATATCTTAAATTTTAGTTAGCCTGTGCATAAAAGTTGTGTGATGCAAATTCTATTTCTCTTAACTAGAATTTTGGTTCAGCTTTCGTATTATTTAAAACTGGGGTCAGACGGTCCAAAAATTGTATCTAAGTAACTCACTTTATTCTTAATTTCCTTTTTCTTTTAAGCTTTCCACCCGTCTAAACTTATTTATTGAAAAAGGTTTTGCTGGATTCACTATTTTCTTTTTCTTCACTTCATATTGCTTGTTAAACATGAAGAAATGGGGACTTTTTATATTGGTACTAAAAGAAGGTTGTATTGGAAGTTCAAGAAAACGGCCTTATTGGATTTTTGCAAACTCTGGCAAGTAAATTGTCCACCGACTGCCAAGCTTTGATAATTTTGTTATCATCCTTATTTTTACATTATATGTTACTGTAATTAGTAAATCGTCAAGTATCTGGCCCGAAAGATAACTGAAAGCAAAGTCATTCTTTTCTTGTGGATTTCTTTTGCAGATTGCTATCTCCGCTTCTAATACTGGTGGCGCTTGGGATAATGCCAAGAAGTATATCGAGGTAAACTAGTAATAAATGGATTGTTGTGTTTATCTAAACCTACATTTGGACAATTAATTGTTTTTGCACCAACCACTGATTTGTAACTTGTTTCTCATTATGCTATTGAATTTCGAAACACAAAGAACTTAAAAAGAAATATTCAGTTCTGAATGATTTGCATTCGGGCCTTGTTAATGATGAGGAGATAAGAGGGTTTATTTCTGGTATATCCAACTAATATGGTTGTTGCATTTCTGTTCAGATTCTGGGTTTTTTTCTGTATCATTTGTATTTTTACATTTTTTTCCCATGAACCGAGTCTGATAAGTAGTTTCCTATGAATGAGTTTAGTTTGATTGTCCCGAATCAACCATCTTCGGCCGCATTTGCTAGAAAGTTATTCAAACCTTTTAACATTATCTATGTTTATTGCTTCAATAGGCTGGTGCTTCGGAGCACGCTAGGACCCTTGGTCCCAAGGGATCAGATGCACACAAGGCAGCTGTTATTGGAGACACTGTGGGAGACCCACTCAAGGATACATCTGGACCGTCTCTTAACATCCTCATCAAGCTAATGGCTGTTGAGTCGCTCGTTTTTGCTCCATTTTTCGCTACCCACGGTGGCCTGCTCTTCAAGTTATTCTAGGCCAATATGATGACGACCAAAATTCACTCTCATGAGCTATGATTTAAAAATTCCTTCAATTCTTATGTCTAAGACGCTGCTTAGTAACTTCTTCTTTGTCAAGTTTTCGGTCCATCTTGTTAATTATGTTTATTTAATTTTGAGGAATGTAACTCTTGTTCGAGACACGCCGGAGAGAATCTTCTTATAAAGAGCTCTGATAGCTTTGTTATTGTTCTATCCTCAGGTAAATTTAGTGCAGTCATTTCTAATTATTTTACAAAAGAAATTGAGTTCCCATGATTAACTTAACTTTGTGAAGAAATCAGGTGTGAGACGGGCTTTGGTGTTATACATGTAGCAATTATTCTATGCCTTCGAAAATTAAGCCCTTAACTATTCACCGAAAATCTGTGTATCCTCTTTTGAAGGAATAGAATTGTGCACTCCGATCCGTCGGATTATATCTCCCACGTACAATATGACGTTGACTCAAGCCGGGGAACATACTTTACAAGTAGGTTTAGTATAAGTGAAAAAATATGGACGTGTATTACTGTTGTAAAACGTTGATAGTGAAATCATTAGGTCAAATAGACGTCAACTAATTTTAGGAATATTTTTTTCCGCTTTCGAGATTAAAAAATAAAATTTTCTTCTTAAAATTTAGTTAAATGAAAAATCAAAGAAAGAATATTACAAATACTTTTGTCTCAAAAAACCTCTATTTTAAAACTACCTAGAAAAAGTGAACTTTTTCAGAAATTGAACAAACAAACTTAAATGTTAAAAGTTATAGATTTTAAAAAGTATAATCGACTTGCCCATCTCTGAAGTTAAAAAAAAAATATGGCTGAGAAACTTAAATTTTTAGAATTTTAGGAAAAAAATTATATCAACCAGACTGAATATAAATATACATGACTATAATAGTAACAAAAATAAATAAAAAATTGGCTCCGTGTTTATTTAATACAACTAGAATATTATTTTGAATTTCAAGCCCACCAACCACTCACTTAGCTGAAAAAACACAAACAAAATAACAATTTTATATATTTTTTTATATTTAATTTTTAGTAATAATGAAACCTTATTAGTATTCCAAGGTTATTATTTACAGCATTCTTTGTAACTTCACCAGGTTTTGTTCTGTTTCTCTCTCTCTCTCTTTTACTATTATTATTTTTTTATTTTTTTATTTATGCATACAATGTGTTTGTATAAATGCCTTATTTTTTTCCAGCTCTTTTTCATTTACACACCAATTTAAGAATGTGGGTTTTGTTCTCTCTCTCTTACTAGTATTATTTTTCCTGTTTTTTTAATTATGCATACAATGTGTTTGTGCAAATGCTTGTTTTTCCATTTACACACCAATTTAAGAATGTGGGTTTTGTTTTTCTTCCATTTTTGTTATTTTTTTTTGTTGTGTTTATAGGATGTTTTATGCTGGATATGGGCACTTGTTTGGTTGCAACTTTTAAGAAAAATAAGTTCACTTTTTGTTCTGTTTTTATTTCTCTCTCTAACTTTTATGTTTTTTTTTTTTTTTTTTATTTATTTATGCATACAATGTGTTTGTACAAATGTTTATTTTTCCAGCTTTTTTTCATTTACACACAATTCAAGAATGTGGGTCTTGTTCTTTTTCCAGTTTTTGTTAATCTTTTTGTGTTCATTGGGGTGTTTTATGATAGATATTGGGCACTTGTTTGGTTGCAGTTTTTTAGGAAAAAAAAATCTAATTTTTTGTTGTGAGAACTGAGTGAAAAAAAACTAATATTTTATGCTGGATACTAATGCATACAATGTGTTTGTACAAATGCTTATTTTTCCATTTACACACAATTTTAGGATGTGGGTTTTGTTCTTTCTTCCATTTTTTGTTAAATCTTTTTGTGTTTATGGGGTGTTGGGCACTTGTTTGGTTGCAGTTTTTTTAGAGGGGAAATTTCACTTTTTTACAGTGTGAGAAATGTGTTCCTATAAATTGTGTGAGAAATGTGTTTCACCAAAGAAATGCTTATTTTTCTCTCTCTTTTTCATTTACACAATTTAAGAATGTGGGTTTTATTTTTCTTCCATTTTTGTTAAATCTTTTTGTGTTTATAGGATGGTTTATGATAGATAATGGGCACTTGTTTGGTTGCAGTTTTTGAGTAAAATAAGTTTGACTTTTTTATGAGAAATGTGTTTTATTCTAGCTTTAACTTATACTTAATTAGCTTACTTAGGCCACAAAGGTGAAAAGAAAAATAAGCTAGATTTTGCAGTTTTTGAGAAAATTTAGTTAACTTTTTTACAGTGTGAGAAATGCGTTTTTCTTTCTCTCATATTATTTTTCTATTGCCTGTTTTTTTATTTATGCATACAATGTGTTTGTACAAATGCTTATTTTTCCATCTCTTTTCCATTCACGCACAATTTAAGGATGTGGGTCTTGTTATTTCTTCCATTTTTCTTCCATTTTTATTGTATTTTTTAGGGTGTTTTATGCTGGATATTGGGCACTTGTTTGGTTGCAGTTTTTGAGATAAATAAGTTGACTTTTTTACAGTGACAAATGTTTCAATCTAGCTCTAACTTCTAGCTTATTTAGGCCTCAAAGATGAAAAGAAAAATAAACTAGATTTTGCAGTTTTTTAAGAAAAATAAGTTAACTTTTTGTACAGTGTGAGAACTGAAAACTCTGTTTTATTCTAGATTAAACTTTTACTTAGCTTATTTAGGCCACAAAGGCGAAAAGGAATATAAGCTAGATTTTGCAGTTTTTAAGGAAAATATGAACTTTTTGTACAGTGTGAGAACTGAGAACTTTATTTTATTCTAGCTTAAACTTTTACTTAGCTTATTTAGTCCACAAAAGCGAAAAGAAAAATAAGCTAGATTTTGCAGTTTTGTGGGGAAAAGTTTTTTTTACAGTGTGAGAAATGTATTTTATTCTAGCTTTATCTTCTAGCTTATTTAGGTCTCACAGTCAAAAAAGAGTTAAATCTGGACTTAGAAATGCACAGCTGTGTGAAAACTAAAAAAGCAAAGCAAACATACCTTCCAAGTTTTGTCAATTTTATTTACTGAAGAGATATTGTAGTGACCCACAAACCCCCCCCCCCCCCCCCCCCCCCCCCCCCCCCCCCCCCCTCTCTCTCCCCGCGGCCCCCCAACAAGTTTTTGAAAGAAAATCGAATAGAAAGAAGAATTTCGTTACTTTAATATTTGATTGGTCTGATGTACAGACGAAGGAACATTAGCATCAGCAAATGGGTAGAAAGAGTATAAAAAACATATTGTCCATATTGTTATTAGGCATCTAGTTTCATAGGGATTCCATTAGGAAGTCGAGTGATTATGTGACCGATGGATTTGACTGACAAAAGCTTAACGGAACAGAGAAGTATACAATTTTTATTGTGTTAAGATGCTTTTCAGTTTAAAGTTTAGACAGTTACCTTATGCATCAGTGGGTGCACACACTTTGAAATAAAAAGTTTCAGAAATAATGATATAATGACAAGCGCATTGGTTGCAAAATCCTGGGAGTGTAAACAGCAATTTAGGAAGAGACCGGCGTTTTTTTAATCGATAGTTTAAACTTTGAATTGGTTTTCACATGTGATTCAAATGATCACTCACAATCAGTAATAGCTTACATAATCATCGAAACCTTTTAATTAGATCGTTGCTAAATATATACAGTGTATTCAATTGGGTTGATTTAAACAGATGCATCTTGCATGTCGTAACAATTGATGCTCGTTAACTTGAACTATTTATTTTCAGTACGCTACCTCTAAATATAATAGACTTCCCATGCAACTATGTAGCACACAGCTCTAATCTATTTTGCTAATTCTAGTCGTATTTCAAAATTAACTACCACAAATGATATTGACAACAAATTGATTGGTTGTTGTTGCTTTTAATACGGGGTCTTATGGTGATGCTGGAAAAAAAGACCATTATTTTGTATAGTCGGCAATATTTTTTAGTTTTTTTTCCCTCTTCTGTGTTACTATGTTGAAATGTTGTTGAGAAATAATACACTTGTTTTCTTATTTTTCCCATAAATTTTCTGCATCGCAGCTATTGAAACAATCTTCAGGTTATAGTTTTTCTTTTGGTTGAAGTTGCGACGTGGTCGGTGTGTTTAAATTATGAAAAAATATTGTATCTTGTCAGGTTATAATTCTTGTTGCTTAAATTTTCCTGGATGGAGGAGACCGAGGATAAGGATTCCTATTTCAATCTTAAAAAGAAAAAACTTCAAGTTTTGTGCAAGAGATATGGTTTGTCTCCGTACATGACAAAATCCAAGTTGGCGAATTCATTATACTCTTTCTTTAAGGTAAGTTGCCATCGGAACATGATGTCATCATCAATTAAATAATACCATGAGAAGTGCAGTCACTGTAAATTTAGAGTCAAAAAGCAATTTACAAACACCCACATCTAAGAACGGAATTTCATTAACGATACTGTTATTCAGTGTATGGCATTCCCAAATTCTTAAAAATTACTGAACTATGCAGATGAAAAATTTGAGTTCAGTGTCACTTATGGAATGCTCGACTGTTGATTCTATGGCTGCCTTACCTATGGAGACGATCCTTGTTTCAAAAGGTTTGCATCCTTTACTACTAAATTGATTTTGACTCTTTACAATTTTTGCACTAGAGATCAGAAGGGTAAATATTTGTCCATTTTTTAGTCTTTTATGAGTAAAATGTGCCAGTCATGTAAATTGTAAAATACTAATCGCAATGTGTTTCATTTGTTGCAGATAACCATGTGAAGATCAGTTATGGTACGGAGAAGGATAACAAACTAAATGATTATCGAGCTGTTGAGTGTGATGAAGAACTTAGCTGCAAGGTCAGTAAGTATACATGAAAGCTAACTTTTCTATTAAAGATTGGAGAGAAGACGTTAGTTTGTCTTTCTAAACATTTTCATTTATCAATTTGCAAGTTCAAATCTACAACTAATGAAAAACTATGGTTCTGAAATCAGGCACCAGACTTGGAATTTCCAGATAATGATGTAAAGGACTGTACCTTAGCATGTCCAGATAAAGAGACTCTGGGATCGCAAAGTGCTCCTGTATGCATAGGACATTGTTTTGACCATAGAGTTGACTCAGCAAGTGTTAAGTGTGGAAAGAATAATATATCATCTGAGACAGAGGCTGGGGAAAATCTTGCAACACAAATTCCTACTAGAAACTTATACCTACATGACTTGGCTCCCCTAGCAGGAAATAATCCTACTTTTTTGGAAAAAACTTCTGAAAAATTGTTTACTTATTTCGAGTATCATGTCAGTTCAGAAAAGGGAATCAACATCATAGTTGATTTAGATGCAAGTCTATCAGATATACGTAAGGGGTTAGAGAATGAGGTTTTTAACTGCTATTGTGTGCAAAGTAGTAGTAAATTTCAAAGTCTTCGTGAGGAGCTTGCAACTTTACAAAACCCCAGCAAATTTTGTGTGTGGAGAACTGATACAGAGAAGCCAATGGACCAAACACAAAAAACCCATTCAATTGAGCCGGACAACTCTTTCAATAACCCGTTGCACTTTCCATGCCAACAGCAACATATGAAGGCATCTTGTTGTCCTTCTAAAGGGAGTGATGTTGTTTTCCCAATGACCAAATCTGAAATTGAACATGATGACGAGGATTCAGTTGTCTCAGGAACTTGTTTATTTGCTGAACAAAAGGTCAGTAACACGTTAGTCTTTGGAAGTTCATCTGCATACTGCTACCAACTTTTTTATGTTATAATATTAAATATATATACATAAACATGTCAAAGTAGTAGCATATATTTTCCAGACTTTGATACATGGTTTTGACTTTTTGTAGTCCTGATTGACGAGTTTTTAAACCTTTCTGATACTTTTGTAAGCTTAAAAGTTTATGTATGGAATTTACGTTTTCTGTATAATATTTAAACTTGCATTACAATTTTTGACTCAAGTTCTATGGGTAATAATTGATGTGAATTCAGTAAAAGTTGCCAGCATGTAACCGCAGCAATAAATACTCACTGAAATTTCCAACTCATATCCCCATATGATATATTTGGACATTTTTTTTCTGTATTTTGATAAATAGGAGTGCCCATGATTATCAAAATCTGTAGTATACTCTTGAGTTGGAACTAAAGATCCTTAATGCCAGCCACTGTGAGTTCTTGAACCGTATCCCTTTAAAGGTTGCAACTATTTTAATGGATATCTATAAAGCATCCTACAATACTAGAAAAGAATAAGACCTTAGGCTCCATCTCGAGATAGGAGTTTGGGGACTGACTATGAAGGAAATGCGTTCAATTAGGGAGAGTGGGAGACCAAATTTTTTGAGATAAAAAATTTCATGGAGAAGTTACTGGTAGTTACATTAGTCCTTTAAAATTCATAAATCATAATGTCAAAGCCTTGCACAATATCCTCTCTTGTTATGCTTTTGCTCCATGTTTGATGAGTGAGTTCTTCCTTTTGGGGGAGCATCCTTCTAATAATAAGTGGTTTCTTTTCCAAATATTGTTGGTGTGCATAGAAAACTGTTTTTTTAGTTATTCGAGCAAAATTACCGGAAAGCATCATTAAGTTCAGTAAGATTAAAATACTGTTGGCTCGTTGCCCATGTAACCGGCCATATATTTATAGTAGTATATGGGATGCTGATAAAGACTAAAAAATACAGCTCTGATTTATTATTATTATTTTTTTGGGTTAGTAATTTTGTTTTTAAGTAATCTGTATTTTTTCCATTATATTATTATTTTTTCCCTTCTTCCTATATTGACAAGAGTGTATAAGTATTTATAAATAATTTTGATTGTGAAATGCTTTGATCATCGACTCTTTGTGGGCCCCGTTTTATTTTCTTCTCTTGTAGATTTTGTCATTACTCATGAAAAATAATAATATTTTATGTGCAGGAATGCGTTTACCTTGATCGTGTTGTCGAAGCTGAACCTTCTAGGTGACTGTTCTTCTTCTGCACTCTTCTGCGACAAAATTAATTGATGCCTTCATACTTATAAATGTATTTTATTTGTTCGTACCCATTGCAGAAATGCCTATCCAAATTTGTCACTGAAGGAAATTTCAGCTGTTAAAATGGGGTTAAAAAGAAAAAGGCCAAGTTCAGAAGGTAATAAGAAGTTAATGAGAAGAAGTACACGTCTTAACAAAAGAGTCCTTCCTAGAAGATCCATGCGCCTTGTACGTGCTTAAGGATGCTAGGTTTGTTATCTTTGAAACTCTGTCAATGGTCTTCCTTTTTTTTCTGTAGAATACATTCGTCATCTTCTTTCTTTGACCAAGATTATTCCCCAATATATTTATGTTTAGTTGCGAATAAGCATATTTCATTCAACTTTTGGTTTTTTCTTGTTTTTTCTGACATTGTTGTACGATGATTAGAAATATGATGCTAACATTTTCTAAATTTTCATCTTCGCCCTGCAAATGCTAAATGTTTAGTCTAGTTCTGTCTATGACTCATTGTTTTGGTTCTATTGCTTTCTATATTTTTCTTGAATCGTTTACTTTATCATCTCTGGTTTCAGATTTATTTAGTACTGACTTTTGTTCTTTTATGATTTTGCAGATTTATGGAAGAGGCAAACAACTTGCGAGTGTATTTGATCAAAGAGAGAGAGAAATACTACTTCAACAACATTACTATTGGTTTTTGTTTTTAGCAGTGCACGATTATTAACAGTTCCAAAAAGATAAAAGAGTTTCAGAAGTCCATCTATTCAAAATGATATTGTAGAGTACATACAATCATTCAGTGAAATTTGTTTAGCAAGCAAGAGTAGATTTATCTGCAATCCTGCATTCTCTTGCAGGCCTTGCTATTTTCTTTGGAAAAAGAGGGTTGGGCTATACTACTAACTTGTAACGATATCCTGAGGTTTTAGAAAAAATGGGGTCTGCGTTTTATTCCTTTAATGTATTATCATCCTCGCTATTTGGATCTCACAGCTACTTGGGCTGAAACTGAAAAATTATTAGACTTGAAATTACTGGTCAATTGTTCCCTTTTCAGATTTCTCTTTCATTAGTAATTGTCTGATTAGTCGGCCTTTTGAGGCTAAAGTACTTAACTATTGTGGCTAATTAGACGTATTTCTTATGAATTTCAATCTATAGCTATAGCTACTATAAATATCACCTGAATCAACCCACCAAAAGATACTAATCATGTTTGGCAAATCCTACAACCTAGATCGCACCCTTGATGATAATCATTCCTTTTCATTAGGAATGTGACACAATCCGGTCAAATACGGTTTGGGTTCAAATTAAAAAAGATATAAACAAACATTGACATGTCGTTCCCAATTAAATGACAACTTTGAATTAAAAGCTCACTGCGGTGGAAATTTGTCGGAGGAACAAGAATGTGTGTCTAGCTTTCTATGGCGTAGAGCACAAAATACGCATTCATGTCAGGGTCCTAATAATTAATTTCTCCAAATAGTCCTAACCTCTAATCATACAGTAACTTGGCTTCATTAAGTTGCTACTTCGTCCAGAGAGTTTCTCAAATTCATTGTTCCCATAATTCTATTATCATACCGCTAGTCCATTTACGTCATTCCGACTAGCATCTTTAATGTCTAAGCAACTTGCAAATATTTTACTACTACTATGATCTGAAACTAAGAACAAACGGCTATAAACTCTTCACAATTTCACAGATTAATATTTCAAACATTGATTACAAAATAGGGAGTCAACTTTCTCAACCCCTACAGGAAAAGAAGAAATACTGAAAACTGGCAACTGTATCAAACTATACTTGTTCGCTTTCACCACATACGCGCAAAAGCTATGTTTACCTACTTTAAACATTTTGCTTCTAAAAAGCACATCAACTATTAGCCTGTTTGTTTAGGCAGAACAAAAACATTCTTTGTCTACTTTATTTGATTTTCCAGATGTTCATGAGATATTTGTTACTCCGGAGTTGTCACTGAGGGCGAAATAGACCATCCGCTCCATTATCAACAACAGCGCTCGTTATATCATGAATGCTAGTTCGCCTTCTCTCTTTGTTCATTGAGTTCAAGCGAATAAAATACTTTTGTGCATGACTTGCCACTTGTGTAGGTGTTCTGGTCACCACAAAGTTCCGGGATATACTTCTCCAGTCACCTTTTCCATATTTTTCCAAGCCGAGAAGAAACAATCTGCTTGTCAAGACAAAAATAAAGTTAAAACTAAAAAGTGAGGTTATCATCACAAGTCAACCTTGAAACTGGAACAACAGTTACTCACAAAACGGTAGTAACATCTGGGGGAAAAACTGATGCTTCATGATCAGGAGAGAAAAAAGGAAAAAAAATTGAGCAGGACAGGCTAACTAGTGAAAGATTATTCAGAAAATTCCAGGTAACTCAGGTCATACAATAACAATATTTTTCGAAATTTTTTATTCCTTTTGGACCCGGAAAAGGTAAATTATAACAGGACAAATCAACTCTCAGGAAGAATTACTTTTAAAAAATTTAAATAAATCTGAACAGTATAAACAGTCTCGGGAACAAACATAAACAAAATATATACCATGCTCATCATTTGAACCATAAAAGGTACACTGAGAAACCCGAGTTGAATTACCAAGTGTTAAGGTGTGTATATATTCATATATATATATTTGTTGACTTTCCAGTTGCAGTGATGCCATATCTATTTGAATTGCAATGCACGTGAAAGTCTACATGTATGTAAGTAATCGTTACAAGAAAAACAAAATCTTACCCGAATAAGCCAAATTGTCAACGCCCAAAAGGGGTTAAAGATCATGAAATTTTAAACAAAAGCATACATGATAGGAAACAAACTAATTATTACCAGCTACAAAAGATCGAAGATATATAAAATTTAAAAAATTGCAAACATGCTAATTGCTATACAACATTTAGTACATATATTTAGCTGACTACAAGCAAGTGTCAATGTTAGGCTGACATCAATCATAGAGAAACCCGATATTCCCCTATAAAAAGAAAATCAGGAAAGCATAACCTCTGACTGACTCTATTAGTGACATCATTTCAACAGAACAAATAAAATAATTAAATATGCAGTAATGGGAAAACATAAGTCATTAGAACATAAATGACGGTACGCCTATCCTATTCAGAATACATTGAGCCTATCCTATTCAGAATACATTGAGAATTGGTTGCTCCCGGATTAAAATCTAAGATTGAAATGATCGGCCACGGTGATGCATATTCATAATTCATCTTTTTCATAGTCCAATTGCTATGCATGGTGAAAGTTTAAGCCGGGAAGTAAAGAACTGTAGCCTGATCGTGACTTTTGACATGTCATCCAAAAACATTCACTCAATGTAGCCAAACCTCATACTAACATTCATGATAAAATATGTTCTTTTACAGAAGATGAAAAAATCAAAAGCAACCAAAAATAAACAAACATGTGAGCCTATCATCCAAGAGAAATTCTCCCACTCTAGCAAAACTTCCTTGAATTCACAATAAATATTGACCTAAATAAAGAAAAAAATCAGAAACACCCAAACACAATAAAACAAGCGAGTTTATGTCCAATAAGTAATCTTCCTAGTATGTTCAAAGCTTGCTAGTGAAACCTGACAGTAAACGATCGGTTTTTGAACTTTCTATTTAGCGATTCCAGCAATCACTGCATCCGCGAAGCCTTATCGAATTATGTCTGTTAGTAAATACAGAGGATCAATTTGTGTATGTGTGTATGTGTAAGCCTGGGGGTAAGCTTATCTGTGCTGGCCTTTCGTGCCAGTACCCACACTCACAAAGAGGAGGTAATGGATTCGATTTCCCCCACCCCAATCCCGCACATACACCAACAAAATTAAATATCTTAATATTACTTAATAGCAAATGGCATATCTCCCTTTTTGCACATTAAGTACATTCACTAATCAAGAAACTCGAGCATGGGTAGATGGCCAACTTTTTATTAGAACAGGGTTCAATGGTAAAACACCCGAGGTTTGATAATATGAAATGATACAAGTTTTCTGCTTCACCACACACAGGGAAATACATTTAATACTAACACTCTGGCAAATGACAATACTGTTACTTGCTTAAAGTCAAAGTTTCAGTTTAGAAAGTTGTATGAGAAGTTTGACCAGCATAATTACACACCGTAAATATCCGTGAAAGAGAAAGAATAAACTGGCAGAAAAAGAAAGAATAAGTACTATGCACCCTGTGAGATTCTCTTTCTACATATGATGAAAGCAATCTACCGTTACACACTGTGATAACATATACACATAAACCACACTTGCTATGCAAAGATGTATGCATATAAGAATAAATGTGGATAACCACCAGGTGCTAAAGGTGTTTTCTTAACACCACCATGTAGCCTAAATCCTTGCAACAAACCAACATTTTCTATTTAATTTTGCAGTTGACCACTACCATCCAGTTTTGAAATAGCATAACTTTGCCCTTTTATAGTCTGTCTTTTTTTTTAGTTACGCGTGGTTTTCTAATTATCCCTGGCCTTACTCATTTTTAAGTTTTTCTTCATTAATTCTCAATATTAGTGTCTGCTGGCGTATAATAAATGTCTATTTCCTAAGCGAAATATTAATCAACCAATCTACGTGGACCTTAGTCATCCACTTAACTACCCTTACCAAGAAGAAGAACGACTACGGAGTTGAGCCATAAAATCACTATATACTGTCTCTGACCTTTTACAATCAATAAGATTCTTCCTCCTTATATTTGTATCTTCATATAAATTTAATATTTAACTATCTTAAATTAAGGATTTCTAGATACAGGACTATAAAAAAAACCAAAAATTTTACCAAGGTCCGCCATAACCTAGGATTTCAGATAGGGTATAACCGTATAACCCATCCAATTTGCAATCCCCAACTTACACCACATTGAATTCTGTTAGATCTAATAAAGTATTTACACCATACAAGCATTTTTTATGATTAACGATTATGAAACAAACTTAATGACTGAGATTTGAATAGGCGGTGGTCTAGTTCCTACTTTATATTGAAGTGCAAAACTTGAGTTGTAAGGTTACCAATGTTTCTATCATGAAGATGGTCAAGACAAAATTAGGAGCCTGCCTGTCTTTAAGTTAAAGTAGTAATTACAGCTTTGTACACTATAACAGCTGTCCCAATTTGCTCAAACCTGGCAAATATTAATTAGTAACTCGGCCTATTTTTTTCCGCTTTTGTACACCACACATATCATAGATTGGATACAAAATAGAAAAAAGAGAAACACGACTCAATAGTGTATAAATATAAAAACCATAAACTAAATGTACCAAACCCAAGAATTTATTTCTAATTAGTACAGCAAGTGTACTAATTCATGAGACGTGTAACTTATGGTAGTTTAATGCCAAAATTTTGAAGATCCGTGTACAAACTGAAATCAGATGATACGATAGTGAATAAAATCGTACTAAAGTTATAAAAGGATTAAAATATCTGCCGATTTGCCAACGCTGACAAGACTTGCGGGGGGTGGTGAACTGTAACTATCCCATATCAATTGTTTAAGATATATTGTATGTAAGTTATAAGAATTGAGTTTTCCTCGGAAATGGTACATTTAACCAAAAGTACAGGTTCATGGTTCCTTAAACAATTTAAGAAACTGAAGTCAATATTTAAAAGAATATTTAGATTAAAAATAGTTACTCCATGTAACTAATTTTGGCGTGTTTGGCCTTGAACCTAGTCAAAGAAACTAGCAAAGTCCTTTACAAAACTCCTATCTCTTGTAAAAAAATAAAATCCTCAGCCCATTACTGATGGACCAGGCCATGAACGGGAATGAGAACAATAACCCATTGAAATGTGGGTTAATGTTTTCCAACCGGTTAATTTCTTGTAGTTGTTCGATTTATACATTTGAAGATGGGAAGTTGATTTATACATTTAGACACACCTATGGCAATACAAAAGAAAACATGAAAACAAATCTGAAACATAATAATGAATTTACTAGGTATTGGCAGAAATCACACCTTAAAAAATGACAAGGAACTACTTCACCAAAAGATCTCACTACAGCATCATTATTATTCATGGTAGTTATGAAATTAAATCTTTACGAGAGTCAATTTTGTTGAACGTATATGTTATTTCCTATGATCTTTACATGACTATATTTAAAGCTGGCGACTGGTGTTGTTCGGAAAAAATAACTCATTACCGAAGCGACGAACTAAACAATTTAGCATAAATTTCCAAATCTAAAAGTGTCAGGTTCGTACAATTCAGAGGCATCTTCTGTAACAAGTTTTAAATGAAGTAGCTAATCATATCTTCTTCGAACTTACCATCATAAAAACATACGAAGTAAAAAGAATACGCCAGATATCTGACTAAAGGCTATAGAACTATCAACCAAGGTCTAAGGGTTTGATTGTTTTTATGAAAACTTTCTTCTTACTTCCTTTTAAGTTTGAGTGCATTCGGTCACCAGCTTCAAAGCTAGGTTCTTTCGAGCTTCGACAAACCCTCTAATTGAAGAACAAATAAGCATTAACGAAGGACTAAGGTTGATCTTCAAATTTCATTTCTTCATTTCTACTAAATCATAAAGCTTCTGTTTACTAGTTTCAAAGCTAAGTTCTTTAGATAAACTACCCAGTTCTCTCAAAAACCTGCAGCTAAACACAGTCCCCAACATAAAACAAATAAATAATCAAGTCACAAATAATCACAACTTAGAAACTAAAAACAAAATAGACCTGTATTTATATCTCTAAAAAAACCCTATTCCAAAAAAAAAAAATCAAGTAAAAAATAATCACAACTTCAAAATTCCAAAAAATAAATAGATAGACCTGTGTTCTTCCTCGGACCAAGCGATCCCCTTACGCCTCTCATGCTCGGACCTTCCCACCCTTCTCTCTCCTCCCCCTCGGACACTCCCATCACCGCTACTACTCTGTTGGTCATCGAAACCGCTACTGTTATAGCAAGGCAACGGTACGAAACCAGACTCGATCTTCGAAACATCCTCGACCAACATCTCGTAATGGCGTTTAATCTCATCAACTGATTTTCCACCAGGTACAACTGAGGCTATCATTTCCCATTTATTTTCATTATTATTATTAATATCATAATATGTAGCTATAGCATCTTCAAATGATTTGTCCTGTTCTCTACTCCATTTTGATACATCATCATAACTACCATCATTACTACTATTATTATTATTATTATTGCCACTCATCTCTAATATCTAGAAAATTAAATTTGGTAAAAGAAAAAATAAACCTTTTTTTTTTTTATCTTTCTTTCAAAACATAATCATTTCTTATGGTGATTTGTTATCAAAGACAAAACCCATTAAGGAAAATCGAAAAAGATGAGAACTTTGTAAAAAATATGAGATTTTGGAAAAAGGGTTTGAAGGAAATAATCTGAAATATAATATATATATATATATATATATATATATGTAGGGTTTTAATATTTAGGATATGAGCTTAAATGGAAAGGGATAAATAGTAATAACAAGTCAAACAAAAACAGATAAAGCCAAGGAAAAATTAAAGAAATAGGAAAGACTGTTTTTTTTTTTAAATTTTAAATGAAAAAGACTGATTTGTTAGCCTTTTATTTACTTTCTAAATAGTAAATACTTATCGTACGGCATTTATTTGTTTGTTGGGAAAATTATTTTGTCCATTGTTTTCTTTTTTGGAAGATTAATTGTCCACTGTTTTTAGATGTTCCAATTTAAATGGGATATCATTCCAAATAAATAATTTACTTTTTTGGGAAATTTAGTTTCTTCAAGTAATATTATGTTTTTTTTGGTACATGTAAGTAACTATGGATAAGTATGGTAAGTTTTGATTTAATAATATTTGAAGAGTTATACTCCTCCTACCGTTTTATATGTCAGGTACGAAACCACGTGTAATTTTAACTAGATTTGAACATGTAACTAAATTGTCGAAATAATTTTTAATTTTTTTTATCATATAGTTTAATAATTAAACTATGTAAAAAAAATTGCTTTTTTTTGTTTCGGCAATTTAGTTACATGTTCAAAGTCGGTTAAAGTTATGCGTAATTTCGTATAAGACATATAAATTGATACGGAGAAAATACTATTTTTTGTTTTATTTTGCGAGAATACTTATACTATCTAAGAAGCTAAGTGAGAATTATCGGGGTCCCGACACCTCTCATCGACTTTAAGATTGTATTTTATTTTTTTACTTTATTCGGTTAAAATTAATCATTTGGCAGTCTCATGTTTTTACTACTCGTATTCCCACCCCCGACTGCCATGTACTGTTTTTGGACCAAACAATTTAAGTTTTTCCTGTCTATCTTTTTATCTCCCCAACCAACCATTCACTGTACAAATTTCGGCCACATTCTCGTCGACGACCTCTGCCAATCTTTCTTGTCTTAGGCGACCTCGTTTTTTTACTATTTATCACGTTTTTCGTCTATTTGTAGTAGTGGTAGGTAAGTAAATTTTCCAAACCATTGTATTAGGGAAATTGAACATTCTTTCTAAACTATTGCATTTGCTATAGATTCATTATTTAATTATAACGCTTGGGCCAAGCTATAAGACATGACCGCATGAAGTACTAGTGTGACTCAGTTAGCGAGAATGCGTTATTTTTGTATTCGTTATAGTCGCGTTGATCGTAGTGAAATGTTAGGTAAGGTTGGTGTTGAAGAACCGGACATAAGATCATATTGATCTGAACTAGTATAAATTCGGATGCCAAACTTTTCGTTAACCGTTATTTCCCACTCGTGTTTAAATTTTTTGTCATCCTACTTAATGAAGCAAAGTTGAGTCATGCATACGACTTTCTCGTGCAATAAACTAGCTTGTTAGAGTC
Source organism: Primula veris (assembly GCA_963682055.1). Classification (NCBI taxonomy): domain Eukaryota; kingdom Viridiplantae; phylum Streptophyta; class Magnoliopsida; order Ericales; family Primulaceae; genus Primula; species Primula veris. The sequence goes on along the minus strand of OY821742.1, from coordinate 6,547,246 downwards.
TACCAACTTTCATAAATATATTCAAAATCGAGCTAGTGTTCTCGCTATCCCTTAAATAGTTTGAATTTGAGTTGATTCATATATAATATTTGCTATGTTTCTTATGCATGACTAAGTTTGGTTGCTAGCTAGGGTCTTGTTAGCTCATTCATGAGACAACCCATGTTCCCATCGTTTACGTCGGATCGGTTTTGGCTGCCTTGTTTTTATTAGGGCAGTTTTTTTTTTTTTTAAATCGTTAGATAAAATGTAATTTCATCAAATGGTCAACAAAAAGTTTGAAAAAAATTCTATATTGTCTCAAGATATAGAAAAACAATTATATGAACCCGATACACTATTATTTATGGTGCACTAACCAATATTATTTTTTAGTTTTAATTTTGAATTAATTTTAGGTTAAATATTTTTGGTTCATTAACATGTGTTATGTTTTTAGTATTTTTTAGTTTTAATTTTGAATTAATTTTATGATAGATATTTTTGGGTTCATTAATATGTGTTATGTTTTTAGTATGTGGCAAGTTTCACGATAGGGTTACTCGTTCGGTATTCTTTCTAAAACATTAAAACCAAAATCAAAGACATGCAATGATACGTGGCATGAAAATTTAGCTATTAATAGTTGTGATTAAATAAGACAGTCTGTCTTAGAAAATTTGAGACAGCAAAAATGGATCCAATTACATCACTATATCGATATGTTGTACCAAAAAAATCGCTATATCACCATGATATAGTTTTGCTCATATATATGTTTCAATTATATTATTCGGGAAGCCATTAAGTAACAATAAACTTAAGAATTTAAAATAAAAGATGTGTAATATACAATAGGAATTATTATGTAGAATTTTATCACGTAACTGGGGGAGTATATACATGCAATGAAATCGTTCAAGTAAATCAGTAAGAATTATTGTTGTCCCACGATTCACTCCAAATTTATGCCAATATAATACTTCATCTTATGAGTAATATACGAAACCACAATTTGACCGGTAAATAACCGTATGCAAGTTGTCGAAATAATTTTTTTTAAATTATATCATATAGTTTAACATTTGAACTATGTATATAATTTTTAAAAAATTTTCGTTTTGGCAATTTAGTTACACGTTTAAAGACGGTCAAAGTTGCATATGGTTTCGCATATGACTTATAAAATGTGACAGAGGGGGTATAATGTCTATGGGATGAGCTGTATATATATAGTGATTAGTGACCAGCTACTTTGAAGATAATTTTAAGGTAACCCACCCTTCAACAATTGAATTTGGCTTAAACTAAAATGAATAAGTAATATTTGTATTTTTGTCATTTTAGATCAAAACAAGGAGTATTGTTTACAATTTTATCATTCGAGATAAATTGAGAAGTTAACTTTGAAGGTACCCTTTTAACAATTGAACCTTATTCACCTAGTATTTAGAAAAAAAAACACTTTGATAGTATAGTGTACCACAACATATCAAAGTGTTTTTTCTTCCATTATTCTTTCTAAGACGAGCAAAGAAAAAAAGTTTTTTTTGTTTTTTAAGATTAAACAAACCGTGTATTGATAAGTGAATATGTATAATTCTTGAACAAAACGATTACAATAAATTACATTACATGGTTCGGGAGTTTGGTTTGTTAGTATTTTGACTCTTAAAAAACCAGTGTTTTTCTTATTATATTGGTTAAAGCAGTTTTGTGACAAAAAACCCAAAGCCAACTAGACGTTAAGGCTTTGTTAATTTGCATCACTTTAAGGTCCGGATTGAACTAGAAGTCATATCAGTCTTACAAGTGATATATTTGGTTGCATAAATTGCATCGAACTATATACAAGGAATTAATAACAAATATTATTCTAATGTACTTTTGGCTTATTTGAATATAGTATTAAAATACTGTTGAGTTGTGATTAGAATTGTCCAATACCTTTCGGATTGTAATTCAACCTCATTTTCAAATTCTGCTCACAATCCGGACCATATTGTTTATACCACCAATCCCGCAACCAAAAGTGACATAAGCTTTTTTGTGTCAAAGAGCTTTTTAAAGAAAAAGAGGAAAAAAAGCTTGCTTCCAGCACCATCTTAATCTTTTTGCTTATAAGTTACTTCTAATTTATTTTTAATAATAAGTCAATTAGTAATGATTTTAACTCATAAGTGACTCATAATTTACAAACATATTTCATTAGAAAACTTGTATTTTTGCAACTTTTAAGTGAGACTATTAAAAAAATCACTATATTTCTAATTTATTTGTTTTTGATGCTTTAAGTTTTTGTTGACCTAAAATCTAACTTCTTAAAACTAATAAACCAAATACACATAGCTTTCTTTTAAGCAAAAAGGTAAAAAAAGCTAAGAGACATTAAAGTCAGAGCCGACCCTTAGCACAAGCCAAACAGCCCCCGTGCTTATGTGTCAACTGGAAAAAGGCGCCGAAATTATTTTTCGGGTGAAAAAAATATGTATTTATGTAAATTTGAAGTAAGAATATGACAGTTTTAAGTCAAAACAAGACTATTTTATTAACCACAACCTAGTGGTTTATGTGCTGCTATCAATGCTTGTACGCCACGAGTTGGAACCTCACGTGTAACTTTTGGGTTTTTTTTTTTTTTTTTTCAGGAATAAATATTTTTAGTGTACTGTACTATCGGTGTTTAACGATTTAGATATTGTACTACTAAATTAAATAACTGAGATACTAAACTTTGAAATTTGTCACAATTGATGACATACCGTTAAGCAAAATAATGAAATTGCACTCACATTATCTTGCCTACCATATGATGAGTGCAATTTTATCAACATACGTCAAAAATATATCCCAAATATGAGATATAGTGCTGCAATCTCGTCGATTTATGTTGTTGGTCCATTAATCGGATAAAATTTCGTAATCCGGTACCTTAATTGTTAAAATTGGTAGTTGAGTACATAAATCGTTAACTACCGATAATACAATACACTAAACGTATTTTTTTTATTTTTTTTCTTAATTAATTTTTAAAAAAGTGACTATACCGGATAGAAACGAACACAAGACGTCTGGATTGGGTATCTTATAGTCTACAAACTAGGTTACAACATTTAACCGAGGAATTGTTACATTTTATTGTTTTTTTTATTTGTTTTCCACTTCAACTTTTAGTTTGTAAAAAAAAGCCGTTTGCTTGATCATATTATTCACAGCTTAGGTGATCGTAGACATAGGACCGACCCTCATTACAAGTAGGGTTCGGTCCGGTTTGGTTCAGTTTTTGACAAAATCAAAACCGAGCAGATTTTCAGGTTCAATTTTTTTCGGTTTTCGGTCTTTTTATTTTTTAGACCGAAACTAACCAATCTGTTTCGGTCCGGTTTCGTTCTTTCTGTCTTTTTCGTTTTTTTTTTCGGTCCGATTTTATTGTAAACCGAAACCGACTCGAAAAAGTTTTGATTTTTCGGTTTCGATATTTTTGGGTTCAGTTTTTTCGGATTTTTGCGCGGCCCTGTGGTTAAAAGTATTAAACCATAAATTTTGATAAAAAGAAAAAGGCGCTGAGTTAAAAGAAGAGGGAAGTGAAAAGCCTTTGAAACGAAAACTATTTAAAAAACAAAACAAAACAAAAAATAATTTCCCGCTCAACAAAAAGAAATGAACGAATTTAGAGCGCCAAAATTAAAATAACTTTTTGCGCTCTTCTTTTTATATAACTCCAAAGTAGTACATATTTCTCTTATATATATATATATATCTCTCTCTATATATATATATTTATATTTATAAATATATAAATATATATAATAAAATGGGAGGAGGAAGTCGAATAAGGAAGAGGGTACAAGTAGTGGATGATGAAGAAGTTGATGACGTCACTATCAAACCTTCTCTCAAACGCGCTCACGACGGCAGTGCCTTCACTCGCTGGTTTTTTCCTTTTTTTTATTTTATTTTATTTTCAGTTTATTTATTTACTTTATATGCCTGTTTGGTAACAGCTTTTTTTGCCTAGCTTTTTTAGCTTTTTGATTGAAAAAATCTTATGGGTGTTTGGCATGTTAGTTTTTTTGGGGTCAAAACAGGTAAAAAAAGCTCAAAAGTAAATAATATTTGAATTTGGGTTTCTGTTTTGTTTTTACCTTATGACTGTTTGGTAACAGCTTTTTTTGCCTAGCTTTTTTATCTTTTTTATTGAAAAAATCTTATGGGTGTTTGGCATGTTAGTTTTTTTGGGGTAAAAACAGGTAAAAAAGCTCAAAAGTAAAGAATCTATGAATTTGGGTTTCTGTTTTGTTTTTACCTTATGACTGTTTGGTAACAGCTTTTTTAGCTTTTTGATTGAAAAAAAATTATGGGTGTTTGACATGTTAGTTTTTTTGGGGTCAAAACAGGTAGAAAAGCTCAAAAGTAAAGAATCTATGAATTTGGGTTTCTATTTTATTTTTACCTTATGACTGTTTGGTAGCAGCTTTTATCTTAGTTTTTTTAAAATTTAAAAAAGCTATGGTGTCTGGCATGTGTTTTTTTTTTTATGTGAAAAAGGTAGAGAAGCTCAAGAGTAAAATAAATTAAGAATTTGGGTTTTTTTTTTTTTACCCTTTTCACATCAAAATTATTGAAAATGGTACTTTTCCAAATAAATTATTTTGTATATTTACAAGTCAGATATAAGTTAATACAAATCAGAAACGACTTCTTAACAACAGCTTATTTGAAGCAATATGTTCTCTCATTGCTTTTTGAAATAAGCTTTTCGACAAAAAATAAATGTTGCCAAACGTGCCCTTAATTCATTTTCATTAGTGTAACTGTAACATTATGTGTTAATGTTTTAAAAAAAAAGGTTTTAGTAACTCATTTTGCAGATTGTTTTAAGGTTCTGTCTGGATTTAGTTGATTGTCATAATGGATTATTCATTTTCAGATATTTTACAGATTTACTGTTGTTTTTTGTATTTATAGGAAAATACGATATTGTGAATAAAAATTGGTCTTAATTGAGCTGGGAAGAATTTTGCACTGTTAATACCTTGTTTGAGCCTTGAGTTGTTATCATTTGTCGACTGTGTTGGATTCGTATATGGGTTGCTAGAATTCCAAAAAAGATATATCAGGGGCTAAACAATTTTATTTTTTACTCGTAAACTTATTATGTAAAAATATAATGAATGGTATAAGTAAATAATTAGTTTACATGTACATTTGTGTTTTTATATATATATATTAAGTTTGGATATGACTTTGGGGCTCTTAGGACAACAAATTCATATGACTTTAAGTTAATTATCCAATTTAATAGATAATTAAATGTAAACAATAAAGAGGGAAATGGTTTTAGCACACCAACCTACACACTTAATTTTACGGATACAAGAAATTTGTTTTAGCATTATGGGTGTAAGAATTTAACTATCATCGTGGCTCTATGTGAATTGCGGTGGATGTGCCCATTTTGGGTGATTACCATGGTTTTGTGCAAATCTTAGCAATTTGGTTGAGTTTGTGTAGATTATTTACATATGTTGGGTGATTTTGACATTTTGTGTAGTTCGGTTAATTATGTCAATTATTACCCGTTTTGTAAAGCAAGCACTTTGGTAAAATAAACATATAGACGGCTATTAGGTTGGTGTACTATATTTATTTTCGCGATTTAAAACTAGAACTCTATGTAGTTAAGGCTGTCTCACGGCTTCACCTCATTCAAGAATTGGTCCATTAATGTTTTAGACTAAATGTACTTGTTTAATCGAGATTGAGCAAATGAAGGGGACTTCTTACAGATTCTCCTTGTTTGTTTTTTCTAGTCAAAAACCATAAACCATAAACCAAGAACTATATACTCAAACTTAAACTGTTTATATGTAAATCAATGAAAAAGAGTTGAAGTAACATAGACAATCCCTCAACATTAACTCTTTTAACTACGTAAGAAGTACATTATAATTCTTGCAATTTGCTCTCACTCTAGTGTTTGTTTATATCTCTTTGCCAATTGTCGTAATACTGATTGTTTCATTAGCTGAGAGTTCATATCTGATATATGAGTTCAAAATTTTTAAACTCTTATATGAATTATCAGAGGTTTGGACTTAGGACCACATTTGGGAAATTTCTTGAAATGTGTTGGTTTTGGTGTACGTAAAATCAATAATTTAAAGTGCAAGGACTAAAAAGAAATAAACAAATTTATTTCTATAATGGAATGTGACTCTATTACAAATTCCGACACTTGCAGAAAGTAAATGCAATTAATTAAAATTCCAGACAGAATAATATAAGTTATTAAACTGCTGGACTGGTTTGTAATTTAAACGAAACTGTTAGACAGAATAGTATAATTACTAAACTGCTGGACTGTTTGTTAATTAAAAGAAACTGCCAGACAGAATAGTATAATTACTAAACTGCTGGACTATTTCTGGAATTAAATAAAATTACAGGACTGGAAAGTAAATTACAGAACAGAATAGAAAAGGACTGAAATGAAATTACAGAACAGGAAAATAAATTACAGAATTGAAATGTACAGAATATGAAATTGCAGAAATGTAAATACGGAATAAAAAATGTAGAAAAAATAAATAGACGAGGCGACTGTTTAACAGTCTGCCCTTAACTGATATTCGCCTAACCACCTTTGAGGTTTCTGGTTATGTTTGGCGCTTCGATCCCAAGGTACAACATCTCGGATGACTCGCCGGAAACTGACGACGAGTCAAGGTCGAGCTGTTGATGGGTGGCTCTCTCTGGCTAAAATGTAATACTTCTGTTTTGAGAGATGATATATGCTCTTGTGTTTTATTTCAGAATGTTCTATATTTGACCTGTGAGGGGTCTGCCTATTTATAGGCTGGCTGAGTATCTCAGCCATTAAAGTCACTTTACTACTGTCAGTTTTCGAAATTCGAAACTGCAGTATTAACTTTGCAATGAATTCATATTTATTGCAACAGTTACCGCTTTGCTGGAAATTTTCCTGAGCAGGAAATTTTCCCGAGCTGGAAATTTTGGAAGAACAGAACACTTGGCCGAGCAGGACACTTTGGCCGAGTTGGACACTTTGGCCGAGCAGGACACTTGGCCGAGCTGGAGCACTTCCCCCCCGAGGAGGAGCTCTTTTCCCCGAGGAGGAGCTCTTTTCCCCGAGGAGGAGCTCTTTTCCCGAGGAGGAGCTCTTTTCCCGAGGAGGAGCTCTTTCCTTTTCAATGTGGGACAATTCCCAATGAGTTATCCTCATTAAACCCATTTTCCAGCATTAAGAGTTTTCCTCTTTCTCAACCCCATTCTTTGACGCCAATTTCCATTCACTCCCATTCTCCGAATAGGTCATGCGACATACCGTTACGAACCTTGTCATACCATCTACTCAACCGTCTTGAGTATGGTGCTAAAAGATAACGGCTGTCACTTGGAATCTTGACTCAAAGATGGTCTCGTGACCATTCGGAAACTACCATGTTAAACATGGTTTTTCCAACAAAATGTTGGTCCTACTTTTGTGTTTTATCATATATTGTCTGTTCGTATGATTGTTTGATCACTAATTGGGTTGGTTTGTTTTTAGGTTTTAGACTTCTGAATCTGTAATTATTTCCTTTTTAGCAAATTTATGCAATTTCCTTTCCAAACTCTCAAATGAGCTCTTCATTATCTGTCCCAAAGTAAGCATATGATTTAAGCTTGATTAAACCATAAATGGAATCAATTTGGGTGATGCTAGATTTATCATTCAAATTTGCAACCAAAGTAGCATTTATATGTAAATATTCCTTAATTTATGATCATTCACAGACATTTTACTCAATGCAGATTCTTGTAATTTTAGTATCTGTAATGGGTTTAATTTGTTCTTCATACTTAGCAGTTGTATGCTTATATGGCTTGCTGATTATAAGTTTGGATCTAATTTGTGCAGTGAGAGCTGTAACAAGACTGTGGCCGTGGCACTAATGGACTTGCACGACTGTGTCATGGAGGCTAAAATTCATAAAAATCTGGGTAATAACTCAATCACCCAATTACATATTATGATATTTTCTTCTTTAATCCATTATGATTTGCATCCTGATGTTTAATTCATATTTTATTTTCAAAATTTTGTTGATTCAGATGCACAAATGGCAGAATATGAGGCAACAGTCGTAGTAGACAAGTAAGGGATCCTTTTCCCCTACTCGGTTTCTATTTGAAGCTTTTCCTTTTCCTTGTACAGATATATCTTCTTCTGTTTCATTTTTATTGTTCCAGTGCTGAACAACATTTTATGATTGTTCTGATTGATCACTGTTTTGTATATATAGGAAGAAAAGCAAGCCTGCTGAACCCAAAACAAAGAAAACTAAGAAGGAAAAGAAAGCTAAAGATCCAAACGCACCTAAACGTGCACCTACTGCTTTCTTCATTTTCATGTAATCGCTCAATTCCTTTCTATCTTTCACGCTTCAAACCAATGACTGGATTTATTTTAAATCTTGATAAAATCTGGTATAAATGCTGCAGGGATGATTTTAGGAAAACTTTTAAGGAGACTAACCCAGAGTGCAAGAGTGTTGCCATGGTAAATGTTCTAGATTATTGGTATTTTAAAACTGGTACAACTCTATTTTTTGACCCCAAACTTATCATAGTTGGTAAACATTTTGACTATCATTTAACTTGTATAAATGTAGGTTGCCAAAGAAGGTGGTGCCAAATGGAAATCTTTGACTGATGAAGTGAGTTTCTGGCTGTTTATAATTCTTTTAACTACATATATATTTTACTAGATATATTTAACATGTTTACTTCATGATTAATCAGGAGAAAACGGTTTATGTGGAAAAAGCTAAAGAGCGTAAAGCAGAGTATGAGAAGGCACTGAATTCTGATAGCAAAGATGTAGGTTTCTAATTTCTGCCATGTAAACATTTTTTTATAACAATACATTTCTTTATACTCAGTAGACATTGCACTCATGTTCTGTGATGGTTGTATTTGGGCAGGTTGAAGATGAATCTCCGGAGAAAGAGGCTGATGCGGAGATTGTGCTTGATGATGATTAAACATCAGCTTATCTTTTCAAATCTTTATATCCTGTATTTTTTTACTTTTGAGTCTATCGTTATGGATATTAACCTAGTTCCTTTAAATCTTGAGTAGCTAATTAGAACTGCATTAAAATGATAACGTGGTAATGGAACTCAGTGTTTCCACCAAGTATTGTATTTGCCGGAACTTCCTTTTGTCAAATTGTTTTCTTTTTATGTCTGTAAATGGCATTCCTTATGCTACATCAGTTTAATGATAAGAATGGCTCGTTTTCTCATTTACATTATTCATATGGACTCTTTTGTTGTTTAGTTATTCGCATTATCGGTCCATTTCTAGACCTATTTGTAGAGAGCCTAGCTCTCATATTTCATTATGTTGATTGATATTAGTAAAATGGGTGCAAAACCTAGTCTTAATCTCCTAAATTTCTCTATTTTGTGTGTGATTTTCTTTGTTTCTCGTTTAAATTTCCTTAACCCTTACGGGTTTTATCAATTAACCTTGCTCTTTCTTTTCCAGTTTCTGTTCTAATTGCTATATTCTTAAATGGTCTTATACCGAGCTACTTGGCTTATCATTCGGCTGAATTTAACTTGGTATAAGCAGTCTTTTATGTTCCTATGTCATGTGTTTCAAGGCTTGTACATGTTTGCTTATGTACCCATCTACGGACTGCTCTGTTATTCATCAATGATTAACTTTAAGATTCGTATAATTTGGAGTGATAGACTGTTAAACAGAAATTGTTTAGTACACTAAGTAGAATTTCCAAAGTCATTTATTTCTTAATAGTTGTATATTACCAATATAATGGACCAAGTATCTCAATTCTTGCGTTTTTAAAACTTGAATCAGACGCTTATGAAAAATCCTGTAATACAACAGTATTAGCAAAAGAAGAAATATAAATATATATTTTAATCAATTTAATTAATATTTATATATTGATGAGTTTAAAAATTCACAGGGATATGATTACTTTTTACATACTTTTTTTATATCCAATATTAATATCATTCTAATTACATCATCTTTACATTTGATTATCTATCAATGTTTTTTTTTTTGTTGATTATACCCTCACATTAGAGGTGGCCGAGATCGAACCTTAAGCATGAGCTTGGGTAATGCTAAGACACTGACCACTTGCTCCATCAATTCTTGTTTTCCCGACATTTTTACGATCGGACATTCCCCTCCCTCCCAAATTTTATTTAATCGGTTTTTTTAAGTTTTCATATCAACTAGTCCATTAAACAAAGGTTCTCAACTTTTCTGATGAAATCCTGTCGAGACTATCAAATGTTTTTTCATCCTCCTTTGATCATTCTCGTTAAAAATATACTAGAATAGATGTTTGCTTTTGAATTTATATTTAACGATGTTTTGAATTGATTTATTGTTTAAATGACTAAATAAGTGTCTATTATCCTATTTAGCAGATGATTTAGTGTGTAGAGTACATTTTACATACGAAATATAAGACTGTCGGTTCTAATAGAATATAAGTGATATGATGGGCACACCATCAGTAGAGTTGTAGTACGTGATTTTAGTAGGTCTGTCTTGACTACATGGAACGGATAAATTCCAACTCCATTTACTAGTGCACTTTGTGTGTATTAAACATGACTGTTACGAAATAATCATTTGGTGACTGACTATACAAAATGATTTATAACTAGTGGTCATAGTTATTGTTTATGCTCTTAATTCCTATATTTCTATTTAGGCATGTATGAATGTGTTTGCCATTTTAATTCATATATGTTGAGATTCGTAACGAGTTAATAAACTTAATGAGTTGGATTGCATCATTATTCGTATCAGTATTTATTAGTAATAAAAGAAATCCACGTCCCGTAAGAGATTGATGGTACTCCCTTGAGGAATCTTACAAGTTTTGTTCGTGTAAACCCTGCAGGTGGATTTATAATCCGACACGACAAATAAGTTAAGCGGACATGCTTAGGGATAATACGTTTATTAAATAAGAAATCAGTCAGTGATTTAATTTAATAAATGAGTATCTGATTAATCTTTACGTGGGGAGATAATGAATATGTTTGACAATTGAAACGAATTGGATTATTCGGATTATGGTAGAGAGATCAGTCGTGATCTTTAGTGGAATAAATCACGATTTAAATGGATCATGTATATATCGGTTTTTAAGAAGATATGATAGTACGAAATCTTTTTAAGGAGCTCTATCATAATTAGACTACAAGTAGCTAGCTTATCCTACATATAGCACGCTCCTTTTTTTGGCCGAACAAGTTTTTCATAACTATATTTCGAGATTGACTAGAGAGAGAAAGAGCCCATCACTTTCAATAAGCAAAGGTGCTAGTTCAGTAATAAACTAGAAGAGTTGAGGCGAATCTGTTCCATCACAGCCGTCATCTGTTTCCTTCTGTTATTCGGTATGATTTAAACCTATACGGTAAAACAAGATTTAATTGATAATATACGTACATATTAAACCTAAGAATCTGGGCACGTTTTTTCCGTTGTTTAATACTATCATAGCCACCTATGATAGCCACCTATGATACTATCAATACTATCATAGCTGTCATAGCCACCTATGATTAAAGAGCCAAGTTTTCAATATTCAAAAGAGGTATGTATTGCTGAATGTTAAGCTGCATTACTGAGCAACATTAGGTCTGTCAATTCCTTCATCGTCCTTGACCAACAAAACTGAAATTCCTATCCGTTGTTCTAGATGCAGTTTTGCAGTAAGATTCCAAGTGGGGTTGGAACTGCAGTTGGAACCAAGTGTATAAGGTTCCAAGTGAGGTTGGAACTGCAGTTGGAACCAAGTGTATTAATGGACAGAACTGTTTTAAAATTAAATGTACTTGGAAATAATTCACACGCACATTTAACAACGGAGTTCACCTAACTAGGCTACGTCTCCGGGGCACTTACCCAGATTATGATATTATAAAAAGCTTACAATATATGACTCAAGTCTTAATGAAAAACTTAGACTCCCTCTATGTTTTTCTGCCTATCACTATATTGCTCCTACTCTATAACTATCACTTATAAATCAATGGCATCTCACCATTGTTTTCTTTTTAAAGCTCACGTGTATTCTCTCTAGAAAATAAGTTCTTTATAATTTAGAACACACACCTTTACAAGCTTAAGTTACTAAGTATATAAACAAGTAAAAACAATCTTCTATCTTCAATATCTTTTGATTGCTTTTGACTTGGTTGATTAGCTTCAATCTCTCCAAGTATCACGAGATTCTTCAGCATGGATTGACTCTAATCATCTTTGATTAATACCTGTTTAGTAACACACTTGAAAGTAGGAGTTAATCTTTTCCTTTGAAAGGAAACATATAAAGATATGATCTCTTAAAGATAATATCTTTTCATAAACATATGAAACATTTAACTCCACATATCAATCAATCTTTATACATATCTTTACTGAATATTATAAGAAAAAGATTGAAACAAGTGATAAGGACAAGCATAAGAATAGAGATATATATATTAAAAGGAAACATAACCTTATAAACTAATCTCTTTATATTTTTTATAAAACATCTTTCCTTAACACATTAATATTCTCAATAAACACATATACACGTTTAAGACCTTATGAGAATATATCCTACATACTTTAAAACAAATGATTAACATTAAACAAGTAGTAATGTAGAATAATGAAACAAGACAGAATTCTGTTTTAACAGCAGGTTGAACTGTGGTTGCAACTGAGGTTGCAACTGGTACTTGAAACCTGTCACCACAGGTTGTAACTAAGGTTGCAACCAGTACTTGAAACCTAATACTACTAACTTAGTAGGTTGTAACTGAGGTTGCAACTGGTACTTGGAACCTGTCAATCCTGTCTTAGTTCTTAATAACAGTTAGGATTTATTTAGTAAAAACCAATAGACAATAAACAATATTTAGACCAGAAATCTGGTCCTAACAATCTCCCCCTTTGTCATTGGTTTTGACAAATCAATAAAGTTTATAAAACATCCCAACCACCTGCAAATTCAATATCAGTAAGCTCCCCCTGTATTTTAGAATTGCAGGCAAATTATATAAGCACAATGTATGTGCACATAGTAAGTTTTCAGACCTGTTTCAAGTTTAAAGACATTTCTACTTCAACAAGATATCAAGATACTTTCAGAAGGAAACTGCAGAATTATTAAAGCCACACAGATTAAAACCAAACAGGCTAAAATTGTCTTGATACAGCATAATTGAAAAACAGAATTGAAAAACAGAATAAAACAGAATAAAGTTTTGAAAACATCAAAATGAAACTGAACAGCAAAACATAAACTTCACTCCCCCTATTTGTCAGCAACCATTGGAATTAGTCACTTGGAATATCACACTGTGGGGGTCTTTCTCTTAGAGGATTCTGCCTGACTACTTCTTCATCTTCTGCATTGTCATCCTCACTGCTGATTGAAACACCATCACTATCATCATCATCCTCACTCTCAATAATATCCACCAGCAGCTTATTGATTTGATAATTATCAGCATCCAATTCAGCTCTCCTTTCTTGATTATAAGCCAGCTTCTAGAGTAAGTACCACTTTACTCCTTTCTTCTTTGCAGAAGGAGCAGGTGAAGGTTCTTCCTCTTTTTCTTTCCCTTTGTCCCCAGAAATGTCATTGACATGTCCTTCTTTCAGTAGTTTGGCAGAAATATAAAGAGCAGAGGGACAATCTGTGATTGGTTCATTAGTGATACTAATGAGAGAATCTCTATTCATAGAAGCAACTTGACCCAGAATTATACTAGAAATTAGGCAGGGGAATGGAAGCAGAATGGATGATGAATTATCATCACTGAAATCTCTTATAAGGTTAAAGATATGATGGCCAAAGTTTATGGGTAGAGAAGACATAATCTTATACAGAAAGATGGCCATATCTTTGTTAACTCTAGAGGGTTGTTTGGTAGGAGTCCAGTTGAACCTAGCAATTTTGTGCAAGACAGCAGCACAAAGTGTGAGAGAGGATGTTTTGATGGAAGTACCATCAAAGCTAGTGTTCTTTCCAGTTAGAACCAGAGCAATAACTTCCATATCATATTCAGCATTGTCCACAGAAGAATTGGGTGTATTCAAACAGTTATTGATCAACTCAGGTGTAAAGTCTAAAGTTATTCCCCTCAGAAAGACTCTTCCAAACATAGGATTACTTTTATCAAATACACCACTAGTCAAGTTGGCATAAAATTCTTTAACAACAGCAGGATAGTAGGAATGAGCATAAGAAATAGTGTCTCCTAATCCAACAGCAGAGAGCATTTTTTCAACATACACTTGTATGTGTGGATAACTAACCAAATTGAGCCTTCTTTCACAATGTATTTCTTTACTAGAGTAAGCCCTAAATCTCCTATAAGATTTTCTACTCCAGAATCTAGGATCAACTTCATTAAACCTAGGAACAAACTCAAACTTATCTTTTAGAGACTCATTCTCAGGATTTCTCCTAGCACGTTTTTTAGTCCTATGTTTCTTAGAAGAAGAGGACTCATTTACCTTTGTCTTAGAGCTAGGACTGGTTGGAGTTTTGTTCATGAAGTCCCTTAGAGTGCAATCATCATCAATGTTCAGGTTGGGGTTTTTAGAAGGGTTTGATGACATGGTTGCAACTGGGGTTAGAACCTTACTTAGAACCTTGCAGTGGGTTTCTACAGCAGACCTAGGGTTTTACAGAGATGAGAGAGAGAGAGTTATTCTGTAAAAAGTAATTGATTTTGGATAGTAAAAGAAGTATGTATAAATAGCAATAAGGACCATATCTTTTTGAAATTGGAAATAGATACATGCAAATCAATTAAGAGCATATTTTGGCTTAAAAATAGGAAGTATTTTATCAACAGATTTTAAAAGAAAATCATACTAAGATTACGCAAGAAACAGTTGGCAATAAGATAAATTCAGCCAATTAAACAGATAAACATTCCTTTTTCAAAACAGATTCATCCAAAATTTGAAAAATCAAACATTGAAGCTTTAAGGAAATTTGACTTGATTCAAGATAAAGAACACTTAAACAGATATCTAACTTTTAGGATAACAAAAGAAACCTAGCAATTTACTCACGAAAATATGTTTATCAAAGAATAACTCTAATAAAGATTAAATTTTAGGATCTTAAATTGAGCAAATTCGTTTTTATTTCTACACAAAAACTAGTTTGATGACCTCAGCAAGGAAAGAGTATAAGTGATGTCAAAATTTTACAAGACTTTGTCTTGACAGCTATAACATAGACTGAGGTTTCAACTGATGTTTCAACTGAGCTTGCAACCAGTATTTTTAACACGAGGTTTCAACTGATGTTGCAACTGAACTTCCAACCAACTATAGAGAGTGTGAGGTTTCAACTGATGTTGCAACTGAACTTGCAACCATCATATAAAATTGCACTTTGTGCTTGCAACTCTATTACCAGAGAGGTTTTTTAAGGACAAGTTACCTCACATCTGTTTTTGAGACACCAAAAAAGCGGCTTTTTCAAGACAAAAACATCATAGCTCAAAATAAGACTTTAACCTTAGAAATAAAACTTATTAAAGGTACTCAATACAGACATATTTAGCAAAAGTATTCAATTAGATTGATAATGACATACCCCTATGTCACTTCTTAATGATTCAAACTTGTTTGTATCAAGGGGCTTTGTGAAAATATCTGCTAGTTGTCTTTCAGTTGAAACATGTTCTAAAATTAAGCTCTTTTCTTCAACTAGTTCTCTAATAAAATGATGCCTTAGATCAATATGTTTGGTTCTGGAATGTTGAACTGGATTTTTGGCTAAATCTATAGCACTTTTGTTATCACAAAACAGAGTTAATATCTCTTGTTTAACATTATAATCAGTTAACATTTGTTTCATCCAAATTAATTGAGTGCATCCACTTCCAGCTGCAACATATTCTGCCTCAGCAGTAGATAAAGATATGCAATTTTGCTTTTTACTGAACCAAGAAACAAGATTATTTCCAAAATAAAAACAACCACCAGAAGTACTCTTTCTATCATCTATGTTTCCTGCCCAATCTGCATCACAGTAGCCACTAAGAAAATGGTTTGTATCTTTAGAATACCATAGGCCTAGATGAGGTGTTCCTTTTACATACCTTAGAATTCTTTTGACAGCTAGAAGATGAGGTTCTAAAGGATTTGCTTGATATCTGGCACAAACTCCTACACTTAAGCAAAGGTCTGGTCTACTAGCAGTTAAATACAGCAAACTTCCAATCATGGATCTATAAAGACTGGGACAAACACTTTTTCCTTTATCATTTTTAGACAGTTTAAGGGTAGTACTCATAGGAGTTCTCTTTTCTTTACTCTCACTTAGACCAAACTTCTTAACAAGATTGTCTGCATACTTGCTTTGACATAGAAAAATCCCTTTCTCATTCTGTTTAACTTGCAATCCTAGAAAGTAAGTCAATTCACCTCCACCACTCATTTCAAATTCATTTTTCATATCAGAAATGAATTCTTCAATCCTCTTATTAGAAGATGAGCCAAACACAATGTCATCAACATATATTTGAGCAACAATTATATCCTTTGTAGTTTTCTTTGTAAACAGAGTTTTATCAACTCCCCCTCTTTTAAAACCTTTTTCAAGCAAAAACTTGGTCAATCTATCATACCAAGCTCTAGGGGCTTGCTTAAGACCATACAAGGCCTTTTTCAGCAAATAAACATGTTCAGGAAAGTTAGGATCTTCAAATCCCTTAGGTTGACAGACATAAACCTCTTCATTAATCACACCATTAAGAAAAGCACTCTTTATGTCAAGTTGAAACAGTTTAAAATCATACAGACATGCAAGAGATAGTAGCATTCTAATGGATTCAATTCTAGCTACAGGAGCAAAGGTTTCATCAAAGTCAATTCCCTCAATTTGTGTATAACCCTGAGCTACCAACCTAGCTTTATTCCTGATAATCACTCCATCCTCATCACTTTTATTTCTAAAAATCCATTTAGTCCCTATAACATTTTTATTAGAAGGTCTGGGTACTAAAGTCCATACATCATTTCTCTCAAATTGGGCCAATTCATCCTGCATAGCTAAAATCCATTCACTATCTTCTAGAGCTTCTTTTATATTCTTAGGTTCTAACTGAGAGATATAACAAGCAAAGTGAACAACATTATTTCTTTTACCTCTGGTTTTCATACCTGATGTAACTTCTCCTATGACATTGTCAAGAGAATGATTTTTCTGAGTCCTTACATAGCGAGGCCTGCTAGTTGACTGAGCATGAGAACTTTCTTCTTCTTCTTCAGATTCAGCAGCATTCTGGGTTTCAACTGTGGTTCCAACCTCAGTTCCAACCTCAGTTGTAACCTCAGTTGCAACTGGACTTCCAACCACTCTGGAACTTCCAGTTTGTTGAGTTTCTTCTTTCTCTTTTTCTGTAGTCTCAGCCTGTTCATCATCACCTGTAATCTCATCAATAGTTTTTAGGTCATCAAATAACACATTATAAGATTCCATAACACAGTTTGTTCTTTGATTGAAGACTCTAAATGCTCTACTATTCTGAGCATAACCAAGAAAAATCCCTTTATCACTTTTAGAGTCAAATTTACCAAGATGCTCTCTATCTCTGAGAATGTAACAAATACATCCAAAAACTTGAAAATACTTTACATTGGGTTTTCTACCTTTCCATATTTCATAAGCTGTCATGGAAGTACCTTTAGTAATATAAACTCTATTAACTATATGACAGGCAGTATTAACAGCTTCAGCCCAAAATCTATTTGCAAGTTTCTTAGAGTTAAGCATTACTCTAGCCATTTCCTGAATGGTTCTATTTTTCCTTTCAACTATGCCATTTTGCTGTGGAGTCTTAGGAGCAGAGAACTCATGACATATTCCTAAGGAGTTGCAGAATTCTTTAAACCTGATATTTTCAAATTCAGTTCCATGATCACTTCTAATCCTAGCAATATTACCACTAGTGGAACCTTTTTCAAGTTGCAGTTTTAAGCACAAAGTTTTGAATAGTTCAAAAGTTTCAGACTTATCCTTTAAGAACACTACCCAAGAGTATCTAGAGAAATCATCTACAACTACTAGAATGTACTTCTTACCACCTATACTGGCAGTTTGCATAGGACCCATCAAGTCAATGTGAAGAAGTTCTAAGACTCTCTTAGTGTAGATTAGACTAGTACTTTTGTGAATACTTTTGGTTTGTTTGCCTATAGCACAATCACCACAGACACTTTGAGTTTTAGCACTAAGTTTAGGAATTCCTCTTATCAATTCTTTTTTAACAAGCTTATCTAAAGTTTTGTAATTCACATGCCCAAGCCTTTTATGCCAAATATCTACATTATTAGTAATGGCTTGATTACACCTACTTTGAGGCAATTCTTTTTCAGCTTTTTCAAACACATAGCAACTGTTGGTTGATCTAACTCCAGTCATGATTAAATCATTGTTAAGATTAGTAATTAGACACCTTTCTTTGTCAAATTTAACAGTCATTTCATTATCACAGAGTTGACTGATACTAATAAGATTAGCTTTTAGACCATCTACAAGAAAAACATCCTCAATATCAGGCATTCCAGGTTTGTTTAAGGTACCTTTACCAATAATTTTACCTGTATCTCCACCTCCAAACACAACAGTGTTACCTGTAAGAATGGTGACATTTTTTAGGAGGCTTGCAGTACCTGTCATATGCTTAGAGCATCCACTGTCAAAATACCAATCATTAGAAGTAACAGCATTCAAAGAGTTAATAACAGCTTTGTTGTTAGCAACTAAAGTTGCTTTTTCTTTAACTTTCCAAACCCATTTCAAATTTTTATTGACAGAAGCCAACCAGGTTTTCTGGGAAATATACTTTCTGTTTCTTTTTAAATAACACTGGATTTCAGAATGACCAGGTTTTTTACAGAAATTGCACAACTTCAACCTAAAGTTATTCAGTTTGTTCATGGTTGCAACTTTGGTTGTAACTGAGCTTCCAACCTTCTTTACATAAACCTGAGTTTTATTCCTGGTTGCAACTCTGGTTGCAACTGAGCTTCTAACCTTGTGATCAAAATCATGAGTTTTAGCTTTAGCAACAGCTTCAATAAAAGTGGTTTTTCCTGTACTCTTACCACCATAGTAACCTAAACCACTGATATCTTTGGATCCTCTAGAATATGACAACATGTCATCTAATTTATCTGAAGCAGAAACATTCAGCAATTTTATTATCTTTTTAGTTTCAGTAAGTTCAGCCAGTTGTAATTTAAGCTTCTCAGTAAGATTTTTAACCTCATCCTTTAGATCAACATTCAGCTTGCTTATGATCAAAGATTGTTTACTCAGACATTTATACTTTTCATACAGAACAAGGTATTGCTTAGTAATGTTTTCATCAGAAGGCTCTTCCTCATCACTGCTATATGTTTCACAGGCAGTTGTAACTGGGGTTGAAACCTGCTCACAGTCACTTTCATAAGTTGGTTCTTTTTCAGTGATTATTCCCATGAAATTAACAAAATTTGAACCATCCTCTTCATCACTGTTACTCTCAGAATCACTATCACTATGAGTGGTTATATAAGCATTTTTGTTTCTTTTTAAAGTGTTTGCACACTCAGCCTGAATATGACCAAAACCTCTACATTCTCTACACTGAATCTCTTTAGATTTGTATTCTTTGTTATCCTTTTCTTTGGAATTCCACTTTCCTGTAGAGTTATTATTGAACCTAGACTCTGTCTTAAACTGGTTATCCTTTTTCTGAAAGTTTTTAGATGAACCAGTATCATCCTCCTTTTTCTTATAAAACTTCTTATACACCTTTTTTGCAAAGAAAGCTAGTTGTTCTTCATCACTCATTTTATCACAGGTATTAGATTCAGTTTTCTTAGCTTGAAATGCTATTCCCTTTTCTGGTCTTTTATGTTTGAAGAATTTCAGTTCATGTGTACTAAGATTTCCTATGAGTTCTTCAAGTTTAAGATTATCTAAGTCAGTTGATTCTTCAATAGCTGTGACCTTAATTTCAAACCTTTCTGGGAGTGACCTAAGAGTTTTCTTAACAAGTTTAGCATCACTGTATTTTTCACCTAATGTTCCAGCTTGATGAGCAATGTGGCAGATTCTACCATTAAATTGTTCAATGTTTTCATCTTCCTCCATTCTTAAGTTCTCAAATTGGGTAGTTAACTGTTGAAGTTTGAAAGCTTTTACTTTAGTGGTTCCTTCAAAAGTAACTTGCAAAATATCCCATGCTTCTTTAGCTGTTTCACAATGAGAGATATACCTGAATACGCTGAGAGTTACACCAGCAAAAATCAAGTTTATGGCTGTTGAGTTGGCACTTGATTTTCTGTCTTCTTCAGCAGACCATCTGTCTTCAGGTAAGAGAATCAGTTCTCCTTCATTATCCATGGTAGTTGGAGGAGCCTCCCATCCATACATAACAGTCTTCCATGCATGTTCATTCTGCTGTTTGATGAAGGACCTCATTCTAATTTTCCATACTCCATAGTTTACTCCTCCTTCAAGCAATGGAGGTTTGTTGAAGGCGTTTCCTTCCCTCATTAAGTCCATTGTTACTAGAACACAGGATCCACACTAAGTAAGATCTAGTGTGAAGCTCTGATACCAATTGAAATTCTTATCCGTTGTTCTAGATGCAGTTTTGCAGTAAGGTTCCAAGTGGGGTTGGAACTGCAGTTGGAACCAAGTGTATAAGGTTCCAAGTGAGGTTGGAACTGCAGTTGGAACCAAGTGTATTAATGGACAGAACTGTTTTAAAATTAAATGTACTTGGAAATAATTCACACGCACATTTAACAACGGAGTTCACCTAACTAGGCTACGTCTCCGGGGCACTTACCCAGATTATGATATTATAAAAAGCTTACAATATATGACTCAAGTCTTAATGAAAAACTTAGACTCCCTCTATGTTTTTCTGCCTATCACTATATTGCTCCTACTCTATAACTATCACTTATAAATCAATGGCATCCCACCATTGTTTTCTTTTTAAAGCTCACGTGTATTCTCTCTAGAAAATAAGTTTTTTATAATTTAGAACACACACCTTTACAAGCTTAAGTTACTAAGTATATAAACAAGTAAAAACAATCTTCTATCTTCAATATCTTTTGATTGCTTTTGACTTGGTTGATTAGCTTCAATCTCTCCAAGTATCACGAGATTCTTCAGCATGGATTGACTCTAATCATCTTTGATTAATACCTGCTTAGTAACACACTTGAAAGTAGGAGTTAATCTTTTCCTTTGAAAGAAAACATATAAAGATATGATCTCTTAAAGATAATATCTTTTCATAAACATATGAAACATTTAACTCCACATATCAATCAATCTTTATACATATCTTTACTGAATATTATAAGAAAAAGATTGAAACAAGTGATAAGGACAAGCATAAGAATAAAGATATATATATTAAAAGGAAACATAACCTTATAAACTAATCTCTTTATATTTTTTATAAAACATCTTTCCTTAACACATTAATATTCTCAATAAACACATATACACGTTTAAGACCTTATGAGAATATATCCTACATACTTTAAAACAAATGATTAACATTAAACAAGTAGTAATGTAGAATAATGAAACAAGACAGAATTCTGTTTTAACAGCAGGTTGAACTGTGGTTGCAACTGAGGTTGCAACTGGTACTTGAAACCTGTCACCACAGGTTGTAACTAAGGTTGCAACAAGTACTTGAAACCTAATACTACTAACTTAGTAGGTTGTAACTGAGGTTGCAACTGGTACTTGGAACCTGTCAATCCTGTCTTAGTTCTTAATAACAGTTAGGATTTATTTAGTAAAAACCAATAGACAATAAACAATATTTAGACCAGAAATCTGGTCCTAAAAAAAACAAAATCCTTTAATCGTCCTCTTTCTAGTCACTGGATAGCCATCAAATGCATGCTTCTATATCTATAACATCAATAAGGATTATTTGTCTTGAAATCAATATTCGGAGTAATACAAAAAAAAGGGCTGACAATCTTGCACAGTCATTAGTTTATGTAAAAAACCATTTACAGGAAAATGTACCAGCTTTATATGTCAAAAACTCTGGATTGAGGTAGACTTATATCGAACGAAAATATCACTTGCAATGTTGTTTTGATGTGGTTATTTGTGATCATTTGGTTTCGTTTGTTTTCCGCTTTTATCTATAATCGATCGAGCTTAATATATATCAGGGTAAATTAGTCTTTAGTGACCTAGGTTTTGGCCTATTTTAGGATAAGTGACCTAAGTTTTTTTAATTTCGGTTTTGTGACCTAAGTTTAACTCTGTTAGCAATTTAGTGACCTTGCGTCAATTCAGTGGACGGAATACGTTACACGTGCAGTCACGTGCCCTAACGTCTGTTAACTAAAAGGGTAAAACAGTATTTTCCAGGTAAATTACTCTTTAGTGACCTGAGTTTTGGCCTATTTTAGGATAAGTGACCTAAGTTTTTTTTAATTTCGGTTTTGTGACCTAAGTTTAACTCTGTTAGCAATTTAGTGACCTTGCGTCAATTCAGTGGACGGAATACGTTACACGTGCAGTCACGTGCCCTAACGTCTGTTAACTAAAAGGGTAAAACAGTCTTTTCCGGGTCAATTACTCTTTAGTGACCTGAGTTTTGGCCTATTTTAGGATAAGTGACCTAAGTTTTTTTAATTTCGGTTTTGTGACCTAAGTTTAACTCTGTTAGCAATTTAGTGACCTTGCGTCAATTCAGTGGACGGAATACGTTACACGTGCAGTCACGTGCCATAACGTCTGTTAACTAAAAGGGTAAAACAGTATTTTTCCAATTAAGTTAAACAAAATGACCAATATACCTAGATTAGGGCTTATACAAACACATATATACTCACATATATACGGGAGATTCTCTTTTACATATCCAAAATGCTAATAAATATAACAGACGTGGGATTGGCAATCCCACGTCTACGTGACAGCCAAATTTTTTTCTTTTCTTTTCTTTTCTAATTTCGTTTTTTCTGTTATTTGGTTTTCAGATTTCAAAAAGTTGCCCAATTTTACCCAAAAACTTTTCCAATTTTATCAAAAAAAAACTCTAACCATCAACCATCAAATTCCTTCCTATATCAAATTAATATATTTTTTTATCAAATCAACATCACTCTACCACTACAAATTATCCCCAATTTTATCAAAACAAAAAACCTCTCTCAGTTTAACAAAAAAAAAAAAAAAAAACTTCCCTAATTTTACCCCAAAAAAAACCCTAACCATCAAACTCCTTCATATATCAAATTAATATATTTTTTTCTCAAATCAACATCACTCTACCACTACATTTATCCCCAATTTTACCAAAAAAAAACCTATCCCAATTTACCAAAATAAACCTCACCCAATTTTACAAAAAATAAACTCTAACCATCAACTAGTGAGGTTTTATTTTAGTAAATTGTGATATGTTTTTTTTTTCCGGTAAAATTGAGGATAAATGTAGTGGTAGAGTGATGTTGATTTGAGAAAAAAATATATTAATTTGATATATGAAGGAGTTTGATGGTTGATAGGGTTTTTTTTTGGTAAAATAAGGGAAGTTTTTTTTTTTTGGTAAACTGTGAGAGGTTTTTTGTTTTGGTAAAATTGGGGATAATTTGTAGTGGTAGAGTGATGTTGATTTGATAAAAAAAATATTAATTTGATATACGAAAGAATTTGATGGTTGATGGTTATAGTTTTTTTTTGATAAAATTGGAAAAGTTTTTAGGTAAAATTGGGCAAC
Source organism: Primula veris (assembly GCA_963682055.1). Lineage (NCBI taxonomy): Eukaryota > Viridiplantae > Streptophyta > Magnoliopsida > Ericales > Primulaceae > Primula > Primula veris. The sequence continues at coordinate 6,523,403 of OY821742.1, read as the reverse complement.
TTTTTGAAATCTGAAAACCAAATAACAGAAAAAACGAAATTAGAAAAGAAAAGAAAAAAAAAATAATTTGGCTGTATATACAATTGGAGGGAAAACAAACTGAAATTTCCCTCCAAAATCTGAGGGTATTTTAGTCATTTTAGCAAGAAATATGTTTTTTTTTCGAAAAATATGATGGCAGGTCACTAAATTGCTAACAGAGTTAAACTTAGGTTACAAAACCGAAATTACAAAAACTTAGGTCACTTATCCTAAAATAGGTCAAAACTCAGGTCACTAAAGACTAATTTACCCTATATATCACCTACAGAGCAAGGACACAACTTGCATGTTCTTCATTACGAAGTTGGACAAAAGTACATCCTCGTTGTGATTACATTACTGACCCAAACATGAATACGAACGGGGGCCAACTATACTAGAAACAATACATTAGTTTTGAAACTTTACACGTTGACGCCAAAGATTATCCAAAAAAGCATAAAATTTAGTAATAATTATGACTAAAAATCATGGGTTTTAATTAATAAATTTATAATTTACATTATACTGTATAAAATAATAAAAGTATTTTTTTTTTTTAATTCTCGTGTCCTAAGTTTAAATTTTGTGAAATTTAATTTTGTGAAATTTCTATAGATGCATGTATCGTCTCTACCAACGTACGTGCCACATCACTTTTTTATAAAAACAAATTATAATACTTCCATCTCCTTGTAACAAACAATTATTTAAAATCAAAAATATATATAAAAAAGTCCTATTGATACTGAAAAAATAAAAAATAAATAAATGATATTTCATTGTGTTATTTCAATGTGTTTGGTATCTTTTGTTAGGTGGTCGTCCAGTGATTAAAGGAAACAAATGGTTGTGTACCAAATGGATGCACGAAAAGAAAGTTTTTGTCTAGCTTTATCATCAATTTATTAACCGATAAAATGCAGTGTAACGAATGTAAAACGTCGTTTTATAGAATTTGGTATCCTTGCAAATGAGTAAATTTGTTTTTTAATAAAGCTCCTCCTTTTCAAGTTTTGTGGTTGATCCATTTTCCTAGCTCTCAGGTTTATCTCACTTGTCAAAAGAAGCAAACTAAGAAGACGTTAATTACCTTCCATACTCCAAAGTAATCATTATTCAATGCAGCATTAGCAAAAGTTTTAACAAGAATAATTGGAAGAATTAGTATTTTTGTTTGTGAATTGCTATCCACATAGAAATCACTTCATTATAGACCACTTATACAGTTATTCTATCAACTCTTCTGCCTACACCCCATTCCATGCACCTAAAGGAGAATTTGGTGACTTTCAAGGCAATATTTTATAATTATGCTAGCAATCTGCCTCAGAAATTAGAGTTTTCAAGTAGTAACTCATATGTGGGCAAGTGCGACTCTGCGACTAGCCAGCTACAAACTTCGAAAAGCTGGTCGAAACTTTGAAACACACATTTTATAGATAAGCAAGTATAAGTCAATCTTGCATTTTTTTTAATGTGAAACCAAACGAACATCATAATAACTTCACTACGACAGACAAGGATGGAAGTTTTGCAAAAATCTCCTCAAGATTTCTATCGCATACAAAACTAACTCAAATGATTAGGTCATTTCATACCACTTGTCAAAGTAATCCATCTGCAAAACGAGTGCACCTAAATACAATGGATTATTCACTAGAACACTTGAAAAATCAATTTGTACACCTAAACTTACTAAAGCTACACAAGAAATGTCAAATTTAGAAACTCTTGCAAACCAAATTAATGTTCCTTAAAACCAAATCAACATCATGGTAAGTTCACTTGAACAGACGAGAATGGGATTTTTGCAAAGGTTTCCTCGCGATTTCATATCACACACAAAAACTGACTCAAAATATCAGGAAATTTCAGAACACTTGTCAGCATAATCCAACTGCCAGCAACTCGATACTATAACCATTCACTGCTATTCTTCGAAAACAACTTTGTACATCTGAAGCTTTACTAAAGCTACATAAGGTAGGCCCATCGCTTTTTTGGATTACAAAAAGATCTAATCAATAGAAAAATGCAGGTACAGTTTAGATACTAGACGATTCTATCAGTCTATAAGCCACAAAATGAACTTAAATTTGCTTCATTCACTAAGACGCACCCGATTCAAGTGCAAAGCAAGAGCATTCCTAATCCTCATTCCCTCACCATCCTCCTCACCACCTTCGAACACCGGCATTTTCCGACAACTCTCGTGCTCCACATCTTCTTCAAGAAACTCAAACTCCTCGCTGCACTTAATGAGGTAATTATGCAGCAAACAGCAAGTGACGACCACAAATGGGAAGTACTCGATACACTCCTCCTTCCACTTTCCCGATACGATCTTCCACTTCTCCTTAACCCTCCCAAACGCCGTCTCCACCAAATCCATCCCCTTCTTATGAACCAAATTAAACTCAGTCTTTTCTGTATCCCCTCCTGGTTCGGAATAAGGCGTGATTAGCCACGGCAATAGTGGTAAACAGGCGTCCCCCAACAAGTATTGAGGGATCGATTTTCCCTCGTTCTCGCCAAGGACAAAACTATCACCGCTTAGATACTCATGGGTGGTCTCGACTCCAGAAAATAGCTTTGAATGACGTAAAATCTTGTCGGGTTTCATGGTAGAAGGCCACCCAGCCGATACATCAAGAAACCTCCCTTCGGAGTCGACCACCGCCTGAACCAACAACGACCCATTTTCCCCCAACAGATTTTTTCCGTCCACAGGAAACCTATCAAACCCGAGGACGCCGCAGCAGTTTGGTAGCGACATCCAACCGAACCCAACAACAACACGTCCTCCGTTGGACCAGTCTGATCCAAACTCAAACATATGCGATAGTTTGTCCTGTATCAGAATAGAAATAAACTTAGTTCTACTGACAAGATTAGATTAGATGGACTACCCTTTTGGCAACTGCTTTTTTATTAGTTTGTTTAGTTTTTTGCTTCAAAGAGCTTAGGGTGTTTGATTAGAAGTCACTTAAAAGTTAAATTAACTAAGAAAGGCATTGCTAAACATGTCCTACAGGGTTATTATCGAGATTTTATTTTAACAATACCTGTATAGCTTTACAGACGGAGAAAAACACACAGACAGGATGTCAACGATTGGCCAAAAGAAAACAGTCGCGAGAATGTTAGATAATTTCCATTATGAGCTAAAGGGTATAGCGTTGCAGCCAACGCAGCAGAAGACGGAACCGTAAGGGAGGATAGAGAGGGGGTAAGTAGTCAGAGAAGGATAAAATGGGGCAGTGGAACCAGGACGGAGTTAGAGAGGGAGTAGAGAGGTGGATAGGGAGTGTGGCGGAGTGTAATTATTTTTACTTTTAAGCAAATATCAACTTTGTTTAGCATATAAGTGGCTTCTAATTATACAAACCAAAATTATCAGAGATCTTCCATTTCTAGTAACTTTTCTGCAAAGAAGCTAAAAAACATCAAATTGTTGAATTCCAACCTTTTATGTTTTTGAAGCTAAAAACGCTCACAAACCAAACACTCCTATTTTTTTTTATCAAGCTAAAAACTTTATAAAAAAACTAAAGGAAAAAAAAAAAGCAGTTGTCAAACACAGGTCCTTCTAAAATTAGCTTTTAGATTTTATTTTAATAACACCTGTAAAAAAAAGGTGCATGTATAACTTTACAAATGGAGAAAAACACGCGACGCGACAAAATTAAATAACTTGCATTATGTGCTAAACAGTATAGCTTTGCAGTCAAATGGGGGAACGGTAAAAAAATCAAGCTAAGAAAGGAATGTCCTACGATTAGCTTCTAGATTTCATTCTAATAATACCTCTATGGAATTTTCAAAAATATAACTAGAAAGTACTTGTATAGCTTAACAAAAGGAGAAAAACACACAATAGGTTGTCGAAGAGACAAGAGAGAATAATTGCAACAGTGTTAAATAATTCGCATTATGTGCTAAACGATATAGGGTAGCTGCTAGCACAGGCGAAGGAGGAACGGGGAGTGGAGATAGAGAGGGGGTAAGTAGCCTTAAAAGTAGGGGAAATGACGGTTTAGACATACGGAAGAAAACAGGCCAGCGTGGATCAGATAGGGAGTCCGATGAGGAAACTATGAGGCGGTGGAACCAGGATGGTGATAGGGAGAGAGTAGGGAGGTGGATAGGGAGTGCGGCGAAGTGGAATTATTTTTACTAAAAAGCTAATATTTAACTTTGTTTAGAGCATCCACATTAGTGTTGTTAATTTTAACAATATTAACTTTGACACATCATCATTTAATTGCATGTTAAATGACACATATGTAACTTAAATTTAACATTCACATTAGTGTATTAACTTAACAAAGTTATCTAATTTTAATTGAAATTAATTATTAATTAAAATCTCATTAATTAGTCATTTTGTAAACCCCCACTAATATAGGAACTAAAATATGAGTAGTTGAAATAAATTTCATGTTTTAATTAATGGTATTTTGCCACATCATCAATTAACAACATTAAAAACATTGTTATATTTAACAACTTTTTTAACATCTATAAAGATAACACATGATTTAACATAACTAATGGAGACAAAAAAATGCATTATTAGCTAATTATTTTAGTTAACAATAGAGATAACAATACTATTGTAGATGCTCTTAGCATATAAGTGACTTCTAATTAAAGAAACAAATTTTATTAGAGAACTTCCATTTCTAGCAACTCTTTCACCAAAGAAGTTAAAAATGCATCAAATTGTTAACTTCCTACTATTTTCTGTTTTTTGAGCTTTTTGATATAAAAAAAGCTCGCAAACCCAACACTCCTGTTTTTTTTAAACAGTATAGCTTCGCATCCAAAAGGGGAAACCAGTAAAAAATCAATCTAAAAAGGTAAGAAAGGAATGTGCTAAGATTAGCTTCTGGATTTTAATCTAATAATACCTTTAAGGAAAATATCAATAGTATAATTAAAAAGTACCTGTATAGCTTTACAGACTGAAAAAAATACGTGACAGGCTGTCGTCGATCCGCCAAGAGAGAACAGTCGAGACAGCGATAAATATTTTGCATTATGTGCTAATCGGTACAACGTAGCAGCCAATGCAGCCGAAGGAGGTACAGGTAGGGAAGACAAAGACGGTGTTAATAGCCTCAAAAATAGGGAAAAGGATGGTTTAGACTGTTAGACATATGGAAGAAAACAGGCCAAAGCGGATCATTTAAAGAGTCCGATGAGGAAACAATGAGGCGGTGGAACCAAGACGGGGATAGAGAGAGAGTAGAATAATATCTACTTATAAGCCAATATTACCTTATTTTAACTCACAAGTCACAACTGATTTCTAACCATAAAAACAAATTATCTATACTATTATAATAAACAAACTCAAGATTTTTGAAGCTGCCAAATTTTGTCACTTTTTTCCAATGACTACACTCTTTTATTAATTAACATAATACCTTACTCTTAAAAAAAAGGAAAAACTAATAACACTATTTCTCCCTATTTAACAACCCAAAATTCTTTTAAGTCTTATCATCTTATATTCTATTTTTTTTTTACTATCCACATACTTATATCATCACCACACTTATTTTCTATCGTTTTATCACAATACGCGTTGCACACAAAAGGAGAAAAAACACACGACAGGTTGTCGAAGAGACAAGAGAGAATAATCGCAAGTGTTAAATAACTCGCATTAACGATATAGGGTAGCTGCTAGCGCAGGCGAAGGAGGAACGGGGAGCGGAGATAGAGAGGGGGTAAGTAGCCTCAAAAGTAGGGGAAATGACGGTTTAGACATACGAAAGAAAACAGGCCAACGCGGATCATTTAAAGAGTCCGAAGAGGAAACGATGAGGCAGTGGAACCAGGAATTGGACACGGAAATAGTAGGGAGCCGGATAGGTAAGGTAGTAACTTTTAACTATAACTATAAGTCGATTCTTAACTTATTTTTAGCTTATAAGTGGCTTATAACATACAAACAAATTTTATTAGATAACTTCCAATACTGCTAAGAAATTGTTAAAGTTCCTACCTTTTTTGTGTTTTTGATATAAAAAAAAAGCTCGCAAACCCAACACGCCTGTTTTAGTCTTAATCAACCTCAAAAAAGCTAAGAAAAGCTAAAAAGGCACTATCTTCTCTAGTTTTGAGTTTTTTTTTAGCTATTTGACATAAAAGCTAGAAAAAGTAGTAAAACCAAACACCAAGTAAAAAGCTACAAAAAAGCAGATGCCAAACAGGCCCTATATAAAATTAGCTTCTACATAAATTCTACTCCGTAATACCTGTATAGTTTTGCAAACGGAGAAAAACACGTGACAAGCTGTCGCGGAACCCCCGAGAGAAAACAAGCGCGACAAAATTAAATAACTCGCATCATGAGCTAAACGATACAACGTAGCAGCCAAGGCAGCGGAAGGAGGAACCGGTAACGAAGACAAAGCCGGTGTTAATAACCTCAAAAGTAGGGAAAACGACGGTTTACTCATACGGAAAAAGAGTGGCCAGCGGGGATCATTTAAAGAGTCCGAAGAGGAAACGATGAGACGATGAAACCAAGACGGAGATAGAGAGAGATTAGGGGTACGGATAGGGAGTTCGGTAATTAGGGATTTGAGTTTAGTGTTTAGGGAAGCTAATGTGGAGTGAAGGGTTAGGGTTTGTGAAGGGAGTATATATAGGTCGTGTGTATTTAAAAAGTTGTTTGTTGAGTTTGTTAAGGCGGCGGTGGTGGCGGAGATGATGTGGCGACGGTGGATCTTTGGTTTCGGTGACGTGGCGGTGGGTCTGGTGGTTGTTTGTCGTCTTCCGCCTCTGGTTGCCGCCATGGTTTTGTGTGTGTGTGGTGAAAGTGTGTCTCACTGTGTGTGAAAGTGGAGGAGATCTGGTTATTTTGGTGCAAGTAATAAGTTTTTCTTTACTTTTAATATATTTCTATTTTAATTATTGGTAGTTACACTATATTTGATAACACTTTGATCAAAAACGGACCCGATAAGTGGATCTTGGGTTTCGGTTTGGGTGTGGATGACGTGGCGGTGGTAATATGGGTGGGTCTTGTTATTGTTTGTGTTCTTCCGCCTCTCGTTCGCCGCCATGGTTGTGTTCGGTGGGTGTCAATGGTGATGCCTTTCTGCTGTGACAGGTTTGTTGAAAAACATGTTTTTTAAACATGGGTGTTCCGAGTGATCAGAGATCATCTTTGAGTCAATATTCGATATGATTACTCAGAATTTCTGAACCCGTACTCAAAGCGTTTGAGTAGCTCGTGCGACGAGCTTCGCAACGGTATATCGCATGACCTATTCGGAGAATGGGTGTGAATGATAATTGGTCTCGAAGGTTGGTACTCGAAAGAGGTATAAATACCAATGCTGGAAAATGAAAAAATAAATGAGATTTAAACCATGAGAGCTATCCCACATTGTGAAATCATGAGTGATTTTTACAATATAAATACAAGTCCATCACATGTAGTTGTTAAACTATCATGTCCACATACCCATGAGTGGGTTAGTGTGTACCACACGCATGCTTGCTCGGGTCTCGGGTCATGGGCCGCAGGCCTTGAGATTTGGGGAATGTCTCGGGTCTTAGGTCTTGGGGACTTTTGTATATTTACAAGAGCAGTCCCTAGAGTTTCAGCAAGTTTGAAACTCCTGCAGTAATGGAGGCGGATTAGGCAACTTTCCTCTCACATTCAAAACACACGAAAAATCATCTCTAAACAGCATACATTTTTTTTTCTCATAGCATATTAGAAACAGAGAGAACCAACCACCAACAGCTCGACCTTGACTCGTCGCCAGTTTCCGATGAGTCATCCGAGACGTTGTACCTTGGGATCGAAGCGCCAACGCAACCAAAAACATTAAGGTGGTTGGGCGAATATCGGTTAAGGGCAGACTGTTTACAGTTGCCTCGTCTTTTAATTATGTCCTTTTAATTTCCGCATTTAAATTCTGTTATTTATATTCTGTCTTTTAATTCTGTATTTTTTATTTCGGTATTTTAATTTGCTGTCCTTAGCTGTAGCCTTTTAATTCTGTTTTTACCTTTCTGTAATTTTTTTAAAGTACTGTTTTATTCTGTAATTTCAATTCTGTAATTTAATTCAGTAATTAGAATAGTTTCAATTCAGTCCTGTTATTTCAATTTCAATCAGAACAATCCGGCTGTTAAGTTTACACTTTCCAGTCCGGCAGTTTCTATTTATTGCAATTCAGTACATCAGATTATTAATTAATAATAATCTTAATAACGTTTGCTTTAATTTCTATTCAGTACCTACATATTGTAATATGTAATTTCAATTCCAATTCGAAATTAATAAAGATTACACTGGTTTTGATTATTTCTTACGGAGATAGAGAGAGATTAGGGTTACGGATAGGGAGTTCGGTAATTAGGGATTTGAGTTTAGTGTTTAGGGAGGCTAATGTGGAGTGAAGGGTTAGGGTTTGTGAAGGGAGTATATATAGGTCGTGTGTATTTAAAAAGTTGTTTGTTGAGTTTGTTAAGGCGGCGGTGGTGGCGGAGATGATGTGGCGACGGTGGATCTTTGGTTTCGGTGACGTGGCGGTGGGTCTGGTGGTTGTTTGTCGTCTTCCGCCTCTGGTTGCCGCCATGGTTTTATGTGTGTGTGGTGAAAGTGTGTCTCACTGTGTGTGAAAGTGGGGGAGATCTGGTTATTTTGGTGCAAGTAATAAGTTTTTCTTCAATTTATTCACTTTTTGTTGTAAGCGAATTAGCCTATATATAGATATATGTATATATAGAGATAAGGCATAGCTCTTGTAAATATACAACCCTCCCTCTTTATATATTGTAAATATCATAGAGTTGAGCTAACTTATATCATACATATAATAACCATTAATACATAAATTTGTAACTCCCACTAACCTATAAATGAAAACTTAAAGTCTTGTAACATTCGTATAGTAAATAATTTACAACACTCCCCATTGGATGTGCGAAATAGACTTTACTTCACTTGAGCTTCTCCATCTTCAATGTTCATTCACATATGCCAACACATAAAACATTGGTTCCGGAAAACCCGATGAGGGACAAAACCTGGACCATAGGACAAAATGGTGTTGCCGAATGGAGTGAGCCGAAAACACTATACAATTGCGTGAATGTACTGACTAGAACATATGTGCCTCGTCAAAACCTTGCCAAGAAAACCCAGTGGGAAAAAACTTGGTCGAAGGACAAAAGAGTACATAACTATCAGTAGTAGCAGGGGAAATAACCATACACGGTGTGTTTCATTAAAACCTTGTTAGAGAAAACCATGTGGGACAAAACTCTAATCGAAGGACAAAAGAGTGCACGATGGTTAAAGTATACAACTAGATACTCCCCCTGATTTCGGCAATCATAAGTGAGAACGGGATTAGAAATGTGTCTCGCTAAAAAAATTTTGCCAAGGAAAACCCAGTGGGAAAAAACATTGGTCTAAGGACAAAAAGAGTACACGAGCATGCGGCTGGATGCTCCCCCTCACTTGCACACGACAGGGTGCGAGGATTTCGACTAAGTAGTAATTAGTGCAATAAGCATTCACCTGTATGCCTCATTTACTTGCACATGACTGTATGCAAGAAAATATAACGTGGACTAAAACGAGCATTCGACAGGATGCTCTTAAACTTCATATGTGAAGATTTATTTCGACGATAAATGCTAAATAGCATAATGTAGTCATGTCTCTCTTAATCGATAACAACAAGTTGTCTTCTATGACAAGTGTTTTATCTGGATCGTGAGACAGAGCATATGTAATTCAAATATGGCTAATACTAGCTCGAAACCATATACTCTCTAGTCGTCTCATAGAGCACGAGATCAGAGTGATTCATTTGTAGTCATTCCAAGACCACCAAGATATCGCCTTATTCCTAATAGTAAAGACATACCATGTTAGAAATATCACTTATGCGGGTCTGATAAGTAACCAGTATCGGTATAACCGAAAAAGGGTTGCGTTAATTCGAGTACCGAATGGGGTAGGTACACTCGATGACGCAAAATGGGATAAGACAAGCCCTCATCCACAAATACCTTAAGGTAATGGGAAAATGTCTTTTATGCCATTTCGATGGCAGCGTGTTAGCGCGATACTGTGTCGAGCTATACCATTCACAGCAGACAAGATGTTCGTCCTAGCACATTAGACCAAGTACAATAATGCGCTTATTGTATTTAGATATGAACATCATGGTTCAATATCTCTTCATCGTCACATCAGGGACGGACTGGGTCTATATCAATGTCTAGTGATCGAACGATCATGGGAGAATTTGACGACTTAGCGTCATGATGACTACAACGTCCTAAAACCTTCTGTGTGTAGTCTGAATCATGGACTTAGATTCAATCTTTATAGGACTCGATCATCATGCCGAATCACTACCGTGTCTTCCCAAGATCCTTCATCTCGAAGGCAAATCCAAAAATGGATCGCATAATAAAACACGCAAGAACATAATACTTGTTCAAGTATCCCAAGCTGATCAAGTACACACTTAGACGGGTATACCATATCCGCTCGGATTATATTAATCCATATAGTGAACGTCTCATTTAATTGAGATCGTGTTCCGTGGTCAGGAACTACTTGATTCAAGTATTATGAAGTCACACATGGACCTTCATCTATATCTCTTTGTCTAAATCCACATAGAGATAAAACTGTGACCACATTCATGGCTGCATACTCAGTTTTTCGGAAACTACTAAACTGGTAAAGTAGGGGACCGTTATAACGTCCATTACGAGGAAATCAACCATCTCGAAATCAATTCCAAGGTGTGAGAGAAGCCTTGCGCTACTAGGCGAGCATTCTACAATATCATTATTCTCATCACTTTTCCTTACGAATAACCAAATAAACGAACTCGTTTAACATTGGTGGTGTTGGAACTACAGGTCCGAACACACTATCGCTAAGGAGTCTACTTGGATTGCAAGTTTCCATTAGTACAGTCTATTCTCCGTTGACTTCAGGCAACGGTACATGGTTTCCTGTCATAATTTGTTCATATTATCAGTCGTCACCAAATATATGAACAAGTAATCAATGACAGTCTCGTTTCGCTTCAATATCGTCTAAGATATCATGATCGACAGATATTTTGAGATTCTTAAGATAAGGAGGAAATCACACATCTCTTTGATCTTTTATAATCTCGTGCGTCAAACGAGTTTCAGTTCACCACCTCTGGGGCTGAACGAATTAAGAACCAGTCAACTTTCTAATATCTTGGGAAGGACGACATACTGACGGCCGACGGCAGCGTCCTTTGCTTGGCGGGTTCGGCCAAAGCAACGTGTTACGACAGGAACACGGCGTCCGACAGGGACATCTATCCTTGCAAGCATTTTGCAGCAGGTATAAATGATCTCGTGACATCTCATAAAGTCATTAAATGCGTTTGGCATTTAGTTAGACTTGAGGGAGTCTATGCCCTTACTTATCACTAAGTGCAGTTTTGGGGATCAAGCTAAGACTGAGTGGGTTATGCCACGTTACTTCACGTCATTCCTTATCAACGGTAACGTGCAAATCTCCCCCTAACGACGGGAAAAACAGTCGTAGCGATGTCACTTTCACATATCTTGCGGTAAAGAGATCGCTTGCCAAGGTTACTCTATCAAAGGATAGGCACGAGATTCATAATCGACTTATGTCCCCTTCAGAGGTCCATATTTTTGAACGCTATAGGGGCTCAATCAAAATAGTAAGCACTCAAACACGCGTTCATATGAGGCGTCTGGCTCATAACCAATAACCAACTGGTGCGTATTTAGTGTTTTGAGTGACTATGGGCCTCAAACGGACCAATGCAGCAAAATAGCATGACCCCACACGGAAATATAAATCTTGGTGCGCAAGACCAAGAAGTGCGTGCAACCATTTGCAGTCGCATCATCAAACTTTCCGTGAGTCCATTTGGGTCTGAACATAATCGACAGGATGTTCAATTTCAATTTCCAAACTCAAGTAATTCAAATCGAACTTTCGATTCTTACTCTTCGGAATTATCAAGTCGACTAAACATTTTCAGGATAATCCGGATCATGAGCCATCAACTTAATGATAGGGCAAAAAGTTTGGAAAGTGCTACATTTATGTGGACAATAGTAAAATGTGACCATATTATCGATGCATCAACCATAACCATTTATATTTATGGTCCGTCTTATGGTTGGATAAGTCCACAATAACTCCTTCAATTCTTTACAAGAATTCTATGAGTTCATTTCGTGATCTTGACACATACTAGTCTTTCAAAGTGAGCATTAGCGGCATTAATTTCGGATTAATCATGAAATATATTCTCAGAGAGAATCCAAATGCGATGCGATTATAAATCAAGCATCATCTTTTGACCCGGGAATATCTCATCCGGTCAATGCCACAATATCAAAATGCTCTGATCAATCAACGACAGGCGAATGATAGTATAGACAATCATATCTTAGCATCTAAATCATTTATCAATCGAGACAGGCGAAATGATAAGGTAGCTTTAAATGCTTTTAAAAAATGTGGTAGCAACCACTTGAAAGACATTTCAACTCCTCTAAAATACGCTTTTGATCGTATTAAATGGAGGTTATGTAAAAAAAAATTAATTCTTTCATGAGCTATTACCAGATAACACTGGTTTTCTCGAATATTTTATAACTCAACAAGGTACGACAGGACCTACATGAGTATAAGATCTCATATTTGACAAATCAATTTGGTTTTACCAAAATTTTTGATTTGGAACGACAGGTCCAGAATCGTTGTCACTCAGTACTCTTTTAGGCAAGTAGTTGGTGAAATTATGTGGTACACTGTTACCCACTATTTCCAAAAAAATCAACTACCCCACATGTATTGCCAAAAATTTCATAATTTAAAATTTGATCACATTTGTCAAAAGAATTTGCTCAAAACACTTTAAATTATTTCGAGAAATTTCGTAAACAGGCAAACCATAATCCAAAAGCATGGTCCAAATGGAAAATAATAATCCAAATGGAAAACATAATCCAGATGAGCGAAAAAAATGGCTCAATGATTTATCAAAATCAATAAAGAAAGGTATCAAACTCATTTGAGGCACAAAATCGGGGGTCTCAAGAGTTTCATTTCCGTTAGGTTTAACCACATTAACATCGTTTTTTTTTCACCTTTATAATAGTTTTGAACTATTTAAGGAGTAACCGTGCATGATATTTGTCTTTATTGTATAGAGTTGTCTCATTGAGCATTATCTCTTGCTTTGTGATAACGGGCCATATTGTTCCTTTCAATTACTATCTTGGAGCCACATGTTTTCGATTTTGACGATTGTCTAAAATCTCGCTTGGCTAGGCGATTCATCGGGATCGCGACAGTTCGAGACAAATAACACTTGTCTCGGTTCTCGATTCGTGGAAAAAAAATGTACACGAAGAGCATTAATATCCGGCAAACAATTCGCCATTGACCCAATAGGATTAAAACTACTCACCGGGGTAATTTTCTTATCCAATAATAGATGGGCGATAAAGGAACATGGTGAATATAAATTCACGATACTGCTTATGGAATACAATTTCCAAGCTAGTATTTTGGTGAATGATAGCTCCAATATGTCAATTTCAGACATTGGTTAGACGTCATCACGTCTCAAATGTGACGGCGGAATAAAATCAACGTCTTAGCATTCATCTCGAGGGTAACAACAAATTCGTGTTTTACTCATCAAAGAAGGGATCCAAAAAAAATTTTGGGCATCACATTTTCACACATCAGGGTGACTAACATGTGGTGACGGATTAAAATCAACGTTTAAACAGTCATTTCGCAAGTATGTTTTACGTTTTTTCTCATCATAGATGGCATCCAACATGTGTTGGGAGTTCTGGATTATTTATCATATAAAACGACTGGTTTATATGTTTATGGTTTGCACAAGCACAAACGTTTTTTCGAAACGACAGGTTCGAAAACATTAGTTTTGCTTCTTATGTGAATCGGTTCTCATTGATCGAGCGACGGATCGATACTGAAACACCAATTCGGCGAAACATACATCACTATATAAACACACTCGGGAAAATTATTATTTAGTCAACCCCTTTCGGTAGCTCTACTTGAAAAACGACCAGGAAAGACGGTGATGGTGGAGGGCACGAATGTCACTTAAAACCTGACCTCATTAGGATAGGAACTATCCGCCTGTATCTTTCCTAGACATCGTATCCAAATAGGTGAGCCTATTTGGGGAAGGTTCATAATTTTTCCAACTTAAATGTGAAAATATATGATTTCGCAAATTATTGTGTAAAATTTTAAGCTCACACATTCTATTCGTTAAATAGACACAAGCTTAAAAATTAATAATTAACACAATCATATGATAATAGACATTTAATCAGTCTACATTAATACGTGATTTGAAGTTACAAAAAAATTACGAGATTTACACATGTAACTTACGATTGTTACTACCCTTAAACATCAATTACTATTTACTAGTAACCAAAGTCATAATTTTTTATTTTTATAACTCGTAAGCATTTAATTACTAGTCATTAAGTATCTTAATTTTACAAATTCATGCCACACAAATAGTAATTATCATATTCCAGAAATAATAATTTCAGTTACATATTTCAGAAACTAATTAGTATTTGGGTTTATCATTAAAACATGCAATTTCCGTTTTTTAAAAACATGACTATGTATAATTTGGACCAAACATGAGCAAATTAATACATATATATTGTTTTTGTGTAAAAGGGAGAACTACGGGTACTACGGGTGTAAATAAGAGAAACTATATTCAGTTTTAGCTAATTTACAGCGGCAATCCAATAGTTTAAGATAATTACAGCACTGGTCCTATGTTTGCAAAGAGTTACATCGAAGTCTTACCGTTTCAGAAAATTTCAGAATGGTCCTGCAGTGTTCTAAAAGTGACAGTTTTGGTCTGACAGATTCACATACAAGTTTTAACTTGTTTTATAAGTGATATACATGGGTTATAATAGCCATTTTTTATCAAAATAAACCATCTATCATGTGATATACATCCTAAACATGAAATTTTCGGTTTTATTCTTGATTAGTCATGCAATTTCTACGTTTTATATAAATAAAAATTATGTACCGTTCTCATGGTATGTTGGTGAAGATCGATAAACTTTTAAAAGTTTTATACTCAATCTCCATGATTGATATCTCAATCTCCGAGCAAAAAATCTCAATCTTCAAGGGAGAAATAGTCCAAATGCTCCAGCTAAACGATTTATTGGTGGGTTTTTTTCAAGCAAAGTGTCGATAACGTGTTGTAAGCGAATTAGCCCATACGTATATATGTATATATAGAGAGAGAAGACGTAGCTCTTGTATTAACGAAGGAATGTCCATATGCAATATACAACCCTCACCCCTTTATATATTGTAGAGGTTGAGCTAACTTACATCACACACATAATAACCATTAGTACATAAATTTGCAACTCCCACTAAGCTATAAGTGAAAACCTAAAGTCTTGTAACATTCATATAGTAATGATTTACAACACTTTTAATATATTTCTATTTTAATTATTGGTAGTTTCACTATTTGATAACACTTTGATCAAAAACGGACCCGATAAGTGGATCTTGGCTTTCGGTTTGGGTGTGGATGACGTGGCGGTGGTAATATGGGTGGGTCTTGTTATTGTTTGTGTTATTCCGCCTCTCGTTCGCCGCCATGGTTGTGTTCGGTGTGTGTCAATGGTGATGCCTTTCTACTATGACAGGTTAAGCAACATTGTTTTTTTTTTCTAAATTAGTTAATGCTTGTTAATTCATCACATTCTCGTTGGTGTTAGCAAAGTCGTTCATGGGAAAACTCGTGTTCATATTGTTAGATCATTGTCAACGGATGAGGATTACAGTAGCGAAGTAGCAGCAGGAGAATAAGCTATTTACAATAGATGTGGAAGAAGATCTAGTTCGCGGGAAGATAATCGCCGGAGGAGTTACAATTAAGTGTTTACTATGTTTGAATTTTGGTTTGAATTATTAAATGTTTGTTGTGTGACAACTATTAGCAAAGTATCGACATAGCAAGATATGTATGGAGAGAGAGTAAAATCGTCTTATTCAAGTATGAATATGTGTGTTCAACTATGAAGAGTTCAACCCCTTTATATAGTGGAGGGGTGAACAAGATACATGTATATGCGAGAAGCTAGAAAGCCATAAGTCATAAACTCAAAGGTTATACACAATGTATGTAACCGATACATGAATATGGACAACCACATACAATGTATCGCAACACTCCCCCTTGGGTGTCCAAACATACTGCAAGCTTCCTCGTCTTCATAGACTCTGATGAGTTGTTGAGTCGCATTCGCTATTGTCAACACATAAAACCTCAAGTCCGGAAAACCCGATGTGGGACAAAAAAAACCGGATCATAGGACAAAAAAAAGGTGTTGCCGAATGGAGTGGGCCGAAACGCCATACATGTGCGTGAATGAACTGACTAGAAAATATATGCCTCATCAAAACCTTGCCAAGAAAACACAGTGGGAAAAAACTTGGTCGAAGGACAAAAGAGTGCATAACTGGCAGTAAAAACGGGAGAAATAACCATACACAGTGTGCCTCATTAAAACCTTGTTAGAAAAAACCCTGTGGGACAAAACTCTAATCGAAGGACAAAAGAGTGCACGATGGTTAGAAGTATACAACTGGATACTCCCCCTGATTTCGGCAATCATAAGTGAGAACGGGATTAGAAGTGTGTCTCGCTAAAAACCTTGTCAAGGTAAACCCAGTGGGACAAACCCTTGAACTAAGGACAAAAAGAGTACACATGCAACCATTCATACTCCCCCTCACATGCACACAACTGGGTGCGGAAATAATAACTAGTGAGAACTTGCATGCAACAGGGTGCTAAGCATATGTGAGGATACCCACAACAGGGTGATAAGCATACGTCAGGATGCTCCCCCTCACTTGCACACAACTGCTTCCTAAGTCCGATCGCTCTAACATTTTTTGGAACGAATATTTTGGCAGTGACTTGGTGAACAAGTCTGCATGATTATTCTCGGATCCAATATGCTTCACTTCAATCCTTTGAAGCTCTTGTTGTTCATGTGTAAAAAAAAACTTTGGCGAGATATGTTTAGTGGCATCACCTTTGATGTAACCATGTTTCGCTTGATGAATGACAGCGGTGTTGTCCTCATAAATAACAATTGGTTCATCAGGATCATAAGGTAGATCACACGTACTTCGAATATGGCCAATAACTGCTCGAAGCCATACACACTCTCTAGTCGCCTCATAGAACGCGAGTAGCTCAGAGTGGTTCATCGAAGTAGCCACCAAGGTCTGTTTACGAGACCTCCATGATATCGTCGTGTTCCCAATGGTAAAGACATAACCAGATTGAGAACGTCCCTTGTGCGGGTCTGATAAGTAACCCGCATCGGCGTAACCGACAAGGGTTGCGTTATTTTGAGGATCAATGGAGCTAGATCCACTCGGCGCAAAGGGATAGAATAAGCCCATGTCCGTAGTACCTCTAAGGTAACGGAAAATGTCTTTTATTCCAGTCCAGTGGCGGCGTGTTGGCGCGGTACTGTGTCGAGCTAGACCATTCACAGCAGACGAGATGTTCGTCCTAACACATTAGACCAAGTACAATAATGCGCTTATTGTACTTAGATATGAACATCATGGTTCAATATCTCTTCATCGTCTCATTAGGGACGGATTGGGTCTATATCAATGTCTAGTGATCGAACGATCATAGGAGAATCTGATGACTTAGCGTCATGATGACTAAAACGTCATAACACCTTCTGGGTGTAGTCTGAATCATGGACTTAGATTCAATCTTTACGGGACTCGATCATCATGCCGAATCACTACCGTGTCTTCCCAAGATCCTTCATCTCGAAGGCAAATCCAAAAATGGATCGCATAATAAAACACGCAAGAGCATAATACTTGTTCAAGTATCCCAAGCTGATCAAGTACACACTTAGACGGGTATACCATATCCGCTCGGATTATATTAATCCATATAGTGAACGTCTCATTTAATTGAGATCGTGTTCCGTAGTCAGGAACTACTTGATTCAAGTATTATGAAGTCACACAGGGACCTTCATCTATATCTCTTTGTCTAAATCCCCATAGAGATAAAACTGTGACCACATTCATGGCTGCATACTCAGTTTTTCGGAAACTACTAAACTGGTAAAGTAGGGGACCGTTATAACGTCCATTACGAGGAAATCAACCATCTCGAAATCAATTCCAAGGTGTGAGAGAAGCCTTGCGCTACTAGGTGAGCATTCTACAATATCATTATTCTCATCACTTTTCCTTACGAATAACCAAATAAACGAACTCGTTTAACATTGGTGGTGTTGGAACTACAGGTCCGAACACACTATCGCTAAGGAGTCTACTTGGATTGCAAGTTTCCATTAGTACAGTCTATTCTCCGTTGACTTCAGGCAACGGTACATGGTTCCCTGTCATAATTTGTTCATATTATCAGTCGTCACCAAATATATGAACAAGTAATCAATGACAGTCTCGTTTCGCTTCAATATCGTCTAAGATATCATGATCGACAGATATTTTGAGATTCTTAAGATGAGGAGGAAATCACACATATCCTTGATCCTTTATAATCTCGTGCGACAAACGAGTTTCAGTTCACCACCTCTGGGGCTGAACGAATTAAGAACCGCTCAACTTTCTCGTATCTTGGGAAGGATGACAGACTGACGGCCGATGGCAGCGTCCTTTGCTTGGCGGGTTCGGCCCAAGCAACGTGTTACGACAGGAACACGGCGTCCGACAGGGACGACTATCCTTGCAAGCATTTTGCAGCAGGTATAAATGATCTCGTGACATCTCATAAAGTCATTAAATGCGTTTAGCATTTAGTTAGACATGAGGGAGTCTATGCACTTACTTATCACTAAGTGCAATTTTGGGGATCAAGGTAAGACTGAGTGGGTTATGCCACGTTACTTCACGTCGTTCCTTAAAAATGGTAACGTGCAAATCTCCCCCTAACGACGGAGAGAACAGTCTTAGCGATGTCACTTTCGCATATCATGCGGTAAAGAGATCGCTTGCCAAGGTTACTCTATCAAATGATAGGCAGGAGATTCATAATCGACTTATGTCCCCTTCAGAGGTTCATATTTTTGAACGCTATAGGGGCTCAATCAAAATAATAAGCACTCAAACACGCGTTCATATGAGGCATCTGGCTCATAACCAGTAACCAACTGGTGCGTATTTAGTGTTTTGAGTGACTATGGGCCTCAAACGGACCAATGCAGCAAAATAGCATGACCCCACACGGAAATATAAATCTTGGTGCGCAAGACCAAGAAGTGCGTGCAACCATTTGCAGTCGCATCATCAAACTTTCCGTGAGTCCATTTGGGTCTGAACATAATCGACAGGATGTTCAATTTCAATTTCCAAACTCAAGTAATTCAAATCGAACTTTCGATTCTTACTCTTCGGAATTATCAAGTCGACTAGACATTTTCAGGATAATCCGGATCATGAGCCATCAACTTAATGATAGGGCTAAAAGTTTGGAAAGTGCTGCATATTAAAATGTGACCATATTGTCGATGCATCAACCATAACCATTTATATTTATGGTCCGTCTTATGGTTGGATAAGTCCACAATAACTCCTTCAATTCTTTACAAGAATTCTACTAGTTCATTTCGTGATCTTTACACATACTAGTCTTTCAAAGTGAGCAATAATGGCATGAATTTCGGATTAATCGCGAAATATATTCTTAGAGAGAATCCAAATGCGATGCGATTATAAATCAAGCATCGTTTTTTTTGACCCGGGAATATCTCATCCGGTCAATGCCACAATATCAAAATGCTCTTATCAATCGACGACAGGCGAATGATAGTATAGACAATCATGTCTTAGCATCTAAATCATTTATCATTCGACGACAGGCGAAATGATAAGGTAACTTTAAATGCTTTAAAGAATGTGCTAGCAACCACTTGAAAAACATTTCAACTCCTCTAAAATACGCTTTTGGTCGTATTGAAAGGAGGCTATGTAAAGAAATTTTAATTCTTTCATGAGCTATTACCAGATAACACTGTTTTTCTCGAATATCTTATAACTTAACAAGGTACGACATGACCTGGAGTATAAAGCTCATTTTAGACAAATCAATTTGGTTTTACCAAAAATTCCGATTTGGAGCGACGGGTCCAAAATCGTTGTCATTTAGGATTCTTTAGGCAAGTAGTCGGTGAAATTATGTGGTACACCGTTATCGTCTATTTCCAGATAACCAACTACCCCACAATTATTGCCTAAATTTCCATAATTTAAAGTTTGGTCACATTTATAAAGGAATTTTTCTCAAAAACACTTTAAATTATGTCGAGAAATTTTGTAAATAGGCAAACCATAATCCAAAAGTATGGTTCAAATGGAAAAATAATAATCCAAATGGAAAACATAATCTAGATGAGCGAAAAAATGGCTCAATGATTTATCAAAATCAATAAAGAAAGGTCACAAACTCATTTGAGCCACAAAACCGGGGGTCTCAAGAGTTTCCTTTCAGTTAGCTTTAACCACATTAGCATCGGTTTTTTTACCTTTGTAATAGTTGTGAACTATTTAAGGAGTAACCGTGCATGACCTTTGCCTTTATAGCATAGAGTTGCCTCCTTGAGCATTATCTCTTGCTTTGTGACAGCAAGCCATATTGTTCCTTTCAATTACTATCATGGAGCCACAGGTTTTTGATTTTGACGATTGTCTAAAATCTCACTTGGCTAGGCGATTCATCGAGATCGTGACAGTTCGAGACAAATAACACTTGTCTCGGTTCTCGATTCGTGGAAAAAAAATGTACACGAAGAGCATTAATATCAGGCAAACAATTCGCCATTTACCCAATAGGATTAAAATTACTCACAGGGGTAATTTTCTTATCCAATAACAGATGGGTGATAAAGGAACACGGTGAATATAAATTCACGATACTGCTTAAGAAATACAATTTCCAAGCTAGTATTTTGGTGAAGGATTGCTCCAATATGTCAATTTCAGACATTTGTTCACCATAGACGTCATCACGTCTCAAATGTGGCGGCGGAATAAAATCAACGCCTTAGCCGTCATCTTATGAGTAACAACAAGCTCGTGTTTTACTCATCAAAGATGGTATCCAAAAAAAATATGGCATCACAATTGCACACATCAGGGTGACGAACTGTGGTGATGAAATAACATCATCGTCTAAACAATCATTTCGCAAGTATGTTTTGCAATTTTCCTCATCATAGATGGCATCCAACATGTGTTGGGAGTTCTGTATTAATTATCATATAAAACGACAGGTTTATATGTCTATTATGGTTTTCATAAGCAAAAACTTTGTTTCGAAACGGCAGGTTCGAAAAACACAAGTTTTGCTTTTGTGAATAGGTTCTCATTGATCGAACGACAGATCGATACTGTGACACCAATTCGGAAAAAAATACACCTATATAAACACACTCGGGGAACTTATTATTTACTCAACCCCTTTCGGTAGCTCTACTTGAACACGACCAGGAAAGACGGTGAGGGGGGTGGGCACGAATGCAACTTAAAAACCGACCTCATTAGGAGAGCGACTTCCTCTTTTATCTTTCCTAGACATCGTATCCAAATAGGTGAGCCTATTTGGGGAAGATTCATAATTATTCCAACTTAAATGTGAATACATATACCGGATTTTGCAAATTTTCAACTCAAAAGCTACATCTAAATGTTTAAAGCTTGAGGAAAATTTCTACTCAAAAGAGATACATTGTAAAATGTTCAAATTCGAGGTAATTTATAAGCTCACGTAACATATAAATGTCTACGAGCTTTTATGTGACAAGATAAAATAGCATTCAACAATATCGTAATATAAATGCATGCCATACTCATGTAAACTAGTCCTAACATGGAGTAATAATATTAAACCACATGAGTTATTATTTAATCCAACACTAAAGTGTGACTTTTGCCATTTTCTATGGGTAATTAATACATCGCATATGTTATATCAATTCATAGGTAATAAATGGTGGCATGCTAAGAGGCTAAATTTATTTTATGTCACACAAGCAATTAATATTATCATGCAAGAGGTATTTTCTACAAGATTTCTACAAATTTAAGAAGTTGTAGCAATTAAATCTTAGATCATTTGCATGTAAATAAGTATTTTCGGACTAAAACATTAGATAAACTCATACATATATACTATTCTGTGTATAAGGAGTATCTACAGGGACTACGAGTGTAAATACAGGAAACTATATGCATTTTAAGGGTAATTTCAGCTCTGGTCCTATAGTTTCAGGATCTTTATAGAGAGAACCTAAAGTTTCAGTTAGTTACAGATTAGTCCTCCAATGTTCTAAAAATGACAGTTTAGGTCCGGCAGTTTATTATGTCTAACTATACAAGTTATAACTCGTTTAATAAGTGACATACATGTGTTTCAATAGCAATTTTTCATCAAAAAAAACATCCATCATGTGATATAAATCTTAAACATGAGATTTCCGGTTCTATTCTTGATTAATCATGCAATTTCTACGTTTTATTACAAATAGAAATTGTGTACCTTAATTCGGAAATGCAAAAAGGATGATCGATATGTGATCTAGCAACCCAATAAAACCTCTTCCTAACTCGTCGAGGAAGAAATAGATCCGTATACTCACTTCTAATGAAACTATCTAGCTATTTCTTTATTCCGTCGTTAAGCAAAGTGTCGATAACGTGTTGTGTGACAACTATTAGCAAAGTATCGACATAGCAAGATATGTATGGAGAGAGAGTAAAGTCGTCTTATTCAAGTATGAATATGTGTGTTCAACTATGAAGAGTTCAACCCCTTTATATAGTGGAGGGGTGGAACAAGATATATGTATATGCGAGAAGCTAGAAAGCCATAAGTCATAAACTCAAAGGTTATACACAATGTATGTAACCGATACATAAATATGGACAACCACATACAATGTATCGCAACAATGTTAATATTTTTGCAAGAACTCTGTAAATTAATAAACTTTATAAAGTACTCAATATAAAAAATCACTAATTTCAATAAATTAATAAGATAATAAATTTGACAAAACAAATTTGATCGAAACCCATCTCCACCTTTGGATGTCGGACTTCGAGGATGACTGTCGTTGACTTAAAACAAATCACATTTCACAATACACCTTTTACGTTTTAAAATTGCACGTAATCCCATAATTTCTACTAAATTGGGACGAATGAGCACATTTTGATGTGCCGTATTTATATCTTATTTTTTAGAAATGATTTTATGTACTTTATTTTACAAAAAAAAAAAAAAAAAAAAAGTACTAACATATGGTCATACTGTTGAATCAGTCCAGACCATAGAGACAATGTCCGGTCCGATCCGATTCGTACAACATAGATCAGTCTGTCTGAATTTTATTGGACTCGTTTTCTTCCGAGACCGTTGAGAACAAATTGAATTCGGTTTTGACTCAATCCGTAGAAATTCCGAGTTTGTACACAATGATAAGGATGTGTTCGTGCATGCATACCAAGAACTACATTAAATTTCCGAACATCTTTACTGTTGCAAATACTGTGTTAAAATAAGTGAACCGTCATACTTGGTGAAAGGAACAAACATTACAAGGCAAATTAGTAAATGTTCAGCCACCATCTTTTGGTAGCTAAAGAGTCATTCTTGTAATGCCATTTCCATATAATAATCTCAAATTCAGATTTTCTATGTTTTCTTATCATTAAAAACGCTTAGATTCACGGCAACCTAATTCATTTCCGTCCGAGTTTTCCAAGTCTAGGAGGATATGACATGCATAGTCTGTAACCGGATCACAATATAGAAAAGGAACATTTGAAGAATACAATTGAAGCTATATTGATCTAAAAAACCACAGTAATCCATACAAAAATACAACAAGAGACCACAGTAATCCATACGGTTCAACAACATAACAAATCTAGAGCAAAGTTCTTTGCTGATATTTTGTTTCGTGCCTATTTGTATACCACAAAAATGAATATATATTATCATCAACATTTATCACCCTTCCCAACCGAGTTTGCGGGCCCTTTGCTCCCACAAAGAAGTGACCTTCTTCTCTTTGGTCAACAAGGCCTGTGATCTCTCTCTAGCTTGCTCGCAAGTCTCGGTAGCGGCTATGCATTTATCAGCCTCCCTCTGGTATTGGGTCGCTACCCTTTTAGCCTCGCCAAAGGTGATATTTACATGGTGGGCATGTTCTGCACCCACAGTCTCTTGCAGCTTCATCTCCTCCGACAAAAGATCCACATACTGTTTTCCCATCTCTTCTCTAAGTTCTGGGTCATCTCCTCCACAATCTGCTCATTCAAGAAATCAAGTATTAGTATTTCATAACATTTAACAAATAATTTGAAATTGGAAACAAAACAGGGCACTAATAATTGTCTGTATTTGTAGTTTGGATAGTGAGAAATGCTTCAGGAGTGATCATTACTCAGGAACATTGAATTAGTTTCCATTTACTCGGTAGTACTTAATGTTATCAACGGTAAAAACTTGACCAACCATATGATGAGCATTAGATTGCAAGTGGACAGGTATCAGCGTGATTGTACTAAGCCAACACAACTGGCCACGGGAACCAGTGAGGTAAAATATTTTTATCATTTGTGTAGGTAAACAATGGAAAAAGGTAAACATTCGTAAAGTGTATCAAGAAAATATCTCCAGGTTTTTCTTTTGGCGGAAATATATTTATCCTGTGAATTAACAAAGGAGAGGAGGAAATGTACCAATCACCAACATTGCATATATGTACAGTGTACTAAACAACCTATATCACAGTAAAGTCTCAGTTCAAGACTAACTCAAAACTGGCAATTCATTTTTAACTTGATGAAAATATTATAGAAAAAATACACACAGAATATCAAACTAAGTTGGGCTTCAGAGAAGAGGAAGAGCGGAGAGAGGGTGTCGGGTGGTACATGACTTCACATTATAATTTTGTTTTGATAAGCAGGACATTATAATTTATACCTATATATATATATATATATAGAGAGAGAGAGAGATGACTCAAACAGCTGATGCAACCAACATCAATAGTGGATATCAAGTTGCCCAGGTACATATTCATCAAACAAGATGATCTACATAAGTAACAGAGGTGGGATTTGCATAGTATCCTTGATTAAAAGATGCCAGCATTAATGATAGTTGTTAAGTTGAAAGTGCTCATCTACTTTCACTGCCTAAGCTGCTAGAGGGGGAAGATAATGTACACCCGTGGCCTATTCTCTTTCCTTTTTTTCTTTCTAAAAGACGTGTGTAGGCTTTAAAAAGCCAATATTGGCAACAAATTTACTAACTTTGTAATGGCAATTATGAACCCGAGACTTCTGGTAGGAAACATGTCAAGTTTGAAATAGTGAAACATAAATAGCAGATGTTTAGAAAATCAATGAACTAAATTTACAAGAGAGTACCATTTTATAGACAAATGTAATCAAAAGAAAACAGAAAAAAAGAACCAAATACAAAGAGAACTTGTGAACTTTTCTACGTGCCAACTAAAAAGGAAATATTAAAAAAATAATTAAAGGTATACCATAGTATATTATTTGTCATGATAAGAAGTAGCCTACCACCTTGTCTAAAAACTCAACTTATCTCTTTAAGAGCATCTACCACTGCACTTTTCCATTAGTTATATGCCATTTATTATCTAATTCTATTTTACTAAAATGTAAACATAAACTACTGAGAACAGTGATTGACCTAGCAGAACGAACACCAAGAATCCAACTCTTTCTTAAGATTTCAATTCTTAACTCGTCATTTTCCCCTCTCTCAATTTTCAAGAAACCTCATTTGGTTGAATCTGCTGCCCAGTCCTGCGACTCTAAATTTCTCTTTTGATTTTTTAATAGAACACACTGGGATCTTTGCACATGAAGACCGATAGTAGTATTCACTTTGCTAGATACCAAAATATCTGTTTTCAAACTCAAGAATCCTTTACGTAATCATATTGAGTTCGAGTATTCAGCATGTATTATTACCTAGTTTTGTACCTTGATTTAACATTAGTGTAAACCCAAGTTGCATAATCCCTACATTACCATGTTCCCCCTTATGTCTATGAAATAGACCTCACCTGTACATGCATGTCTTGATTGAGATTTTTTCTTATGATATTGATGCTAAATGACGGTCAAATTGTAACCCCAATACAAACTGAAGCCGCTAATTGTAATAATTTTCCTCTATCATGATTTCAACCATTTATACGAGCAAGAAAACATTAAGAACCCAGCATGAGATAGTTTGTACTACTTTTCCAATCAATTTTCAACGTAGACAGTGAGACTGTTTTATCCTAAGCCCTAGCTTGATATTGACGTAAAGATTTGCCATGGTGAAGTGAGGAAAAGAAATTCCTTCATGTGGGCATTCATATCTATACAGATAGCTTCTTTTTAGAGTATTCGTTCTATAATAACCTCTACCAGGAGATATAGCAGCAGATTGGCTGTTATGTGAAATCCTTCTACATTTAAACTCTAAATTTTAATAGATTCGAGTCATTTATCTACCTTCCTGATTGGGAGAGACCGACAGAGTTCAAGGTCGACCTACATATGAAAATGGAACCTCCATAGAAGAGTTTCGACAGTGGAGAAGTGCTATAGACCTTACCTATACTTAGCTAATCGAATTAACATCAAAGTGGCTAACTATAGTTCAATACAAACACGATTTAGGACATGTTCAAAGAAAACTAGAACTGTTGCACATAATTTTCAGAAGAACATGAAAACAAAGAATCGAAAGATATTAAAAGCTGCAACTAAACTGTCGCAAAAAGTTAACTGTGGGGAAAGATTTATTACCTGCAACGGAAAGATTGGCCAAACCTGCAAAAGTTAACACCATAAGTAAGATGTAAGATATACAGTAAACTCAATCTACATAATAAAAGAATCGCATTACTTGAAAGAAATATAAATCCAATTGTACGTGTCTATGCCAACAAAAAATTTTGTAAAATAGTTTGTCAAAGACCCAAAGTAGTAAATAACAAGACTTGTAAGTTATAAGACAAAGAATGCCAGATTACAAAGAAATTGCGAAAAGAATAAGCTGAATATTTAGTTCAACAAGTGAATGCAGAACAAAATAAGATTGGAATTGAAGTTCTAAATCAACCATAGCGGGTCATTGTTAAAACCAAATAAATTTACAGGTCCATGAACGAATTAAATGGATCCTAGAAAAAGAAATTCTCTTTAATTTACTAGGTCATGGTCTTAGAAAATGTACAATGACGAGTTCCAAAAAGAAAATGAATAAAAAAGTTCTTTTGAATAAACAAGTGAACTTTGGAATAGTAATTTGCGTTCTAGAGTCAGTAATCAGGCTACACAACAAATCAGTGTATAAAAAAATGTCCAACTATGAGATCCAAATAGAATATGCAAAAAACTGGAATTAATAAGTGAATTTTGGAATTAACAACTAATTTCGTTCTAGATTCATTAATCAGGCTACACAATATATATGGGCAAGGGAGGTACTTAGGCTAGAAGTGATTACAACATCTCATATTCATATTGAGAAGAAAAAAAAACAATCTTTTACCATGTATAAAGACATAGTTTGATGATAATAATGATGGTGACTTTGAATAAATAAAAAAACAATTCAGCACCCCCATAATAACAGAAAGAATAGCTCTAGTTCCGCCAATGTGTCCAACCATGAGATCCAAAAAGAAAATGCAAAGATGTAACAGAAAGCCAGCTGATATTGACCTTAATTAGTGAAAAACGAAATAAGAACGAAAAAAAGACGGTGAACGAAAATGTCCAACTACAACATCCAATAACAAGAATGCAAAAATAACAAAAAGCCAGCTGAATATTGACCTTAACTAGTGAAGACAAAACAAGAACGAAAGAAAGGGCGATTGATAAATTAATCGAAAGTAGACTATCTTTTTCGGGACGTAGGTTAATTAGGATTACAGGGTCAGTAATTAATCTAAATAACAAATCAGGTTACAAAATGTCGAAGCATGAGATCCAAAATACAAGAAATGCAAAATTAACAAAAACCCATCTGAACACTGACCTCAGCTAGTGAATAAACAAAACAGAAACCAAAATAAAAGCGGGTACGAAAAAGGGGATACTAAACGTCCAACTATGAGATCCAATAACAAGAATGCAAAAATAACAAAAACCCATCTGAACACTGACCTTAGCTAGTGAATAAACAAAACAGAAACCGAAATAAAAGCAGGTACGAAAAAGGGGATACTAAATGTCCAACAAAACAGAAACCGAAATAAAAGCAGGTACGAAAAAGGGGATACTAAATGTCCAACTATGAGATCCAATAACATGAAAGCAAAAATAACAAAAACCCATCTGAACAGTGACCTTAGCTAGTAAATAAACAAAACAGAAACCGAAATAAAAGCGGATACGAAAAAGGGGATACTAAATGTCCAACTATGAGATCCAATAACAAGAAAGCAAAAATAACAAAAACCCATCTGGACAGTGACCTTAGCTAGTGAATAAACAAAACAGAAACTGGAATAAAAGTGGGTACGAAAAAGGGGATACTAAATGTCCAACTATGAGATCCAATAACAAGAATGCAATTATAACAAAAACCCATCTGAACACTGACCTTAGCTAGTGAATAAACAAAACAGAAACCAAAATAAAAGCGGGTACGAAAAAGGGGATACTAAACGTCCAACTATGAGATCCAATAACAAGAATGCAATTATAACAAAAACCCATCTGAACACTGACCTTAGCTAGTGAATAAACAAAACAGAAACCAAAATAAAAGCGGGTACGAAAAAGGGGATACTAAACGTCCAACTATGAGATAAAATAACAAGAATGCAAAAATAACAAAAACCCATCTGAACACTGACCTTAGCTAGTGAGTAAACAAAACAGAGACTGAATTAAACGCGGGTATGAAAAAGGGGATACTAAATGTCCAACTTGAGATCCAATGACAAGTATGCAAAAATAACAAAAACCCAGTTGAATATTGACATTAGCTAGTGAAGAAACAAAACATAATTTGAAAAAAGGGCAGTACAAAAAGGCGATAATGGTGAACAAAAATGTCCAAGCATGAGATCCAAAAACAAGGATGAAAAAACAACAAAAACCCATCTGAACATTGTCCTAAACTCCTTAGCTAGTGAAAAAACAAAACAGGAACTTGAAATAAAAGCAGGTAGGAAAAAGGGGGATACCGGGAACGTGGTTAGTACCTTAGTATATACATCTAAAGTGAGGGCTAGTTATTATCGAAATGAAATAGGTTAAATTGGATCATAGGATCATTAATTAGGCTAAACAACAAATCAGGTGACACTAAATGTCCAACTATGATATCCAATAAGAAAATGAACACAAAAATGCAAAACCCAAATGAATATTGGAGTTAACAATCAAATGGAGTACATAAACATATAATAGATACAATGAGTTGAAAACGATACCATTATATTAGCCTAAAAGGGAGGCATCCCAATACTGAGGAAAACCTGATGTTTTACCATGTAACTTGAATTTTTCTAATCAATTTTAGACTTTCAGCACCCCCAAATTACGAAATAAACAGTGAAGATAACAAAAACCCATCTGAACACTGACCTTAAGCTAGTGCAAATACAAAACAGAAACCGAAATAAAAGCGGGTACGAAAAAGGGGATACTAAATGTGCAACCATGAGACCCAATAAGAAAATGCAAAAATAACAAAAACCCAAATGAACATTAAAGCTAAACAATCAAATGGAGTACAGAAACACAGTAATAGATACAATGATTTGAAAACGACACCAGTATTAGTCTAAAATTGGTCCCATCCCCCCGCGCGCGCACACACACACACAAAATTGAGAAAAAACTGGATCTTTTACCAGGTATATTGATTTTTCTAATCGATTTTAGACTTTCAGCACCTCATAATTACTACGAAAGAAAACAGTTCTAGTTCAGCCACCGAAAATAATAAAAACCCAATTCAACATTGAGCTTAGCTAGTGAAACAACAACACAAACTGAAATAACAAATCAGGTTACACAAAATGTCCACTTATAAGATCCAATAACAAGAATGCAAAAACAACAAAACCCCATCTTAACACTGACCTTAAGCTAGTGAAAAAACAAAAAACCAGAAACTGAAATAAAAGCGGGTAGGAAAAAGGGGATACTAAATGTCCAACTACGAGATCCAAACACAAGAATGAAAAAATACCAAAAACCTATCTAAACATTGACCTTATCTAGTCAAAAAACATAAAAGAAAAGAAAAATGAGTAGAGTAGAAAGGGGGGATATACCGGGAGCAACGGTGAGGAGAGAGAGGGGAGGAGGGCAGTTGCAGGTACAAGGCGCGCAACCAACAGCATTATTATTATTATTATTATTATTATGAACAAAAGATTTAATATTAGAAGGGGAATTAGAGGAATGTTGTTTGAGCTTGGAGTAAAGAGCGGGACCGGAAACGCAAAGTGCCGAGACGACAGCTAAAAAGACTAAAACCCACCACCACCACTTTGTTGCCCCTCCTCCTCCTCCTCCTCCTCCTCCTGTTCTTCTTACCATCCTTGTATACTTGTATCTATCTATCTATCTGTGTGTTTGTATTGTATATATCTATCTCTGTGTGTGTGTGTGTGTGTGTGTGTGTGTGTGTGTGAGTGTGTGTGAGTGAGATCTGGGTTATTGTTTTTTTGGGTTAATTTTAGAATCATATATTATATTTTGATGCGTAATAATAAAATCACGTGAGTTCAAGTTTATTAAGTACGTGTTGTGACATGATTCCGTGATTAATTTAGACAGTGATACCTAAATTAGACAGTTTTTTATAGTGTGGTAACCAAATTAAAAAAATTAAAATATAATATAAATATATTTTGGTATAATAAATGTATAATGAATTGATATGGGATGTTTTTATTTTATTTTGGTATAATTGAATTGATGTCTCCTACATAGAATATTGAGGTCAACAAAAGGAGACTGACCGATTCACATCTCTATTTTGTTACTATTCATTTATATTTTTTTTGAAATAACTATTCATTTATATTTGTTGGGGGTAAATTCTCATTTATTTAGTATTTATTTTAAAAGTCATGGGAGGTGAGAGTGACAAACTATAGATTTACCGATTCGAAAAACGATATTTTCTACTTTTTCATGTTTTTAGATTCTAGTCATTTTAAGTTTAAGTCGTCGATTTTATGCTTTCAAAATGTTTTTTGTTTCTCTTATTTTCATTTGCATTTTAATTTCGTTGTTTGTATGCTTTCAAATATTTTTTGTTTCTCATATTTTGGTTTGTGTATTGCTTGTTCACGCCTCACAAAGGAACGTAAACATCAATTTTAAATAAGAGACGCTGATATTGTATGTTATTTATTTCATGCTCTATAACGATTTCATTATACTATGGTTAATGTTTTTTAATATATATAAAAAAATTGGTTGAAATGTTAAGATCTCGTTTGTTTGCAGTATTAGTAGTAATGAGACTATTAATGCCTTCGGATTATGACGATATAACAAATTAAGGCATGACTAATAGTACATACATGAAATATCAATGAAGTGTTTGCTTAATTTTTTATTGTGTTTGTACTATTTTACAAATTTACCTTTATATCCATAACAAATAACTAGCCAGATACATAAATATATAAATATATATATATATAATTATGTTAAGTATATATGTTACTATTTTAATATATATGTGTATGTATATACATAATTATTTATATATATATATATATCATATATTATACATATAAATATATTTATATAATTATAATTACATAATATATATAATTTCAAATAGTATTTAAATAAAGGATTATAATACTGTATATATAGATTATTAATGGAGAATAAATTATGGTTCCGTCGGCTACCGTGATTATAATACTATAATAGTTTTTAATATGAGCAAATAATCAATAGTATTGGAAATTTAACCAAGAGTATTTTGATCATTTCTAAATAAGTATAGACTAAATAAACCAATACCACCCTTGTTAGATATGGAAATACACCATTTTACCTTCATTTCTAATGCAATGTGTACTACTAATTCCATCCTTACAAACTCAAAACAAACAGAACATATGTGCTCCCATATGTATTCATAATCCAATCCCATTACCTAATTAGACCTCGTTTGGTTGGGGTGGAATTACGATGGTTGAGGTTAGAAATACTGTCGGATTCACAAATATCGCGTTTGATACGAAAAGTGGAGGCGATACTGTTAGTAACGTGATATTATAAATAATGAGAAATGAGGGTATTTGGAGTAGCTATTGGGAAATTGAGGTATTTGGAATAAATGAGAGTGATATATATATATATATATATATATATATATATATATATATATATATATATATTAAAATCATGGGAATGATATATGGACACCATAAAAACACTCAAATGTACACTTTTTCGTAAAAACGCTCCAAATCAATATTTGATTAATGCAAATCTCCACGGTTTTACGACGGGAACACAAATATGAGTATTGTTTTTTTTTTCTGAGATGTATAATGACATGTTTTGAATTTTTAAATTTTACCATAATTTTGAAAACATGTCATTATACATTTCGAAAAAAAAAACAAGACACATATTTGTGTTCTCGTCGTGAAACCGTGGAGATTTGCATTAGCCAAATTTTGATTTGGAGCGTTTTTACGAAAAAATGTCCAAGTTGATATTTAAGTTGATGTTCATATAATATTTTCCTAAAATCATATATATATATATATATATATATGTCTATTTTGCAAGTTTATTTATTATGGATATAAATGTAAATTTGTAAAATATTACAATCAAACAAACACTTCATTGATAATTTCATGTCTATACTGTTAATCCGTTGTTACAAACCCTCATTATTACTAATACCGCAAACGAGGTCTAAAGAAACAAGCACTAGGTATGGGTGTGATCTGGGACTTGGGGGATAATAGGATTGATTAGCTGTTGTAGGGTTATTGTTTGCCTTGTTTGATGACGATGTTGGATATTATTGACAGTACTAGTGTACTTCATTTAAATGGAATATTAGGAACATTGGAAATGTACTTGTTCTGACTTGTGAGTGTAACAAATTGAGAGTCAGGCCAAACACATCGGCCTATATTTTAACCATTTAATTAAACCTAATATATTTTATATATTTTAATGAACAGTTTATATTTATACAAAATTTTAACTTTTCTATTAATTTTATTATAATAATATTACATTATTTTTTTTATTATTATTTAATAATCATAACAATATTACAAGAACAAAAACATGGAGTCCATAATAGTTTATTATATTTATCTAATGAATCATATATATTTATCGTATACAATGTGAATTTTGTGTTTAGTAAAATTTAGGAAATTTACACGGTTCCTGATTCATAACATTTTTTATACCATAATCCTCGAATTTTAGCGAAAATTATGTTGAGTTATCAGATGCGGATGCTCTTATAGTGGGCAAAAAATACGTAACATAGGGGTGGACAAAAAATACATAAACTCACCCGTAACCCAACCCGCACGGATTGGGCCGGGTTGAATGTCCAAAAAAAATCAATCTGTCCCATCCCAATCCGCTATATATTTTGCGGGCTGGGTTAAGGTTAATTGTTTTCAAACCGCGGGTTAATCCGTTTCAACCCGTTTCAACCCGCAATATATATATTTATATATACATTATGTGTATTTTAAAATACCAACTTTTCATTCTTGTTATATTTTAGTTTTGTTACTTGTTTACGAATGTTCTAAACGTATTTTGATTGGTTTTAATTTATATTTTTATTTGAAAATTTTATTTTATTTGAAACTTTTATTTTATTTTAAAATTTAGGTTAATTATGCAAACTATGAAAAATAAAAGAGCAAAATAAAAATTTAAGAATCAATCTAAACCCAACCCGCAATTTATTTTACGGGTTGAGTTGAGTTGAGGTTTTAATTGTAATAGGTTGGGTTGAGTTACAATTTAAATTTTAACAACACGTCACAATCCGTGGTGCTATTTATTTTAAAGGATAAGTTATAATTGAGATCAATGCATCCCAATACGTGACCACAACTACTGATCTCTATTTTGTCATTCATTTACTTGTTAACTAGTGATAAAGTCTCATTTACATAGTATCTTATATCTTAAAGGTCATGGGTGTGACAAACTATATACTTCTATTTTTAGATTTTAGCTATTTTAAGTTTAAGTGCTTGATTCTTTTATTCATTTTTTTTTTCGTGTTTTCATTTTTCTTAATTCTTGTGGACGGAAGCTGCAGAACCGTGAACTTTAAATGGGAGAGACCGAAAAACTGATATATTACGAGAACCTGAAACGCTAATTTTTTAAGGTTTTAGTTTTAAATCATATAGAAAAAAAATGTTTTAGAAATAATATTAGATGACTATATTTAATAGTGTGATGTTAAGTATAGATGACTCGGATAAATAACGGATAATGCGATAATTACACTAATCTAGTGTGTAATTTGTATCATTTTAGTGTTACATGAGATACGCAAAGTGACGTTGATGACGAAGACAAACTACATTTACCGATTCAAAAACAATTTTTATTATTTCAGTTTCCTTTTCAAGTTTTTTAGATTCTAGTTATTTTACGTTAAAATCGTTGATTAATTCTTTTCACTCTTCTTGCATCTCATGTTTTCATTTTCCGTAATACTTGTTGACGGACTCACATACTGATTACTAATAATTCTGACAATTATGAGACGACTCGCAATATTTAGAGAGTACATCTTTAATTTTACTTAGGAATATCAAGTTTTATAATTCCTCTATAAACTGTCGATATTATTCGTTTGTAGCTTACCGCTTTTGAAATATAGAATTTGAGATTTTGCATTTCTAGTTTTGCTAATCAATTCTTTTAGTATTATTACTCTATGAAATGTAATTTAAGTAAGCAACTAATTAAATACAAATATATCCAAAATTTTCAATGGTAAATTTTTCGAAGTTGATGAAATCATTGGAGCGACTAGGTTCTTTAGCAACGCTAGTCAGGATTCTTGATGCACAGTTACATGTCATTTTTTTTCAAAGAAATGTGATTAATTATTAAAAGTTGAACGCATTTAAAAGTGCAAAAAAAAAAACTCGCTTTGAAAATTTCCAGTACCTAAATTTGCGAGGTTGAAAGGTCTTTTAAAAATGGAAATAAGTTAGATGACGGAAAAACTTTAGCGATTTTATGTTAAAGAGTGCTTGTCGCCTCCGGATTGCACTATTTTTTTAACAGATCGTTGCCATCATACAAACGAGGCCATCTTATTAATATTAATATTATTCAAAATCTATATTAGTAAAATTGTAATCACATTAAGTATTCTAATTATAAACATTTTCAATATTGATGAAAACCCACACGTTCCATATTTTTGGGACAAATAGAATACTAATCTTTAAGTTGTCATACTGTATATATATACCCACTAAATTATCAATCATAGAGAGTATGAGACATTTATTCGTCTTTTAACAAAAAATGTCAAATAACAATTGATCATACACATCGTTATTAAGTTGAAATAATTTATATTATAAATTACAACCAAAACAATTTTCTTTTTCTTAAAAGCACCGAGTAACCAAATTTCTTGATACAATCGAAGTGATAACTATATATATCTAGACTCAGTTTTCATGATGGGCCAATGATAACTATATATATCTAGACTCGGTTTTAATGATGGGCCAGTGATAACTATATATATCTAGACTCGGTTTTCATGATGGGCCAGCTGGGCATAGGCCCATGAACTCCAATTTTGGAAATTTTGATAGCCCTCCAATTTTATACATGAAATCATTAATATACCTCTATTTATATTAATAATGAAACAAGTAATATATTGATATACATCACATACAATTTTTCTCTAATTTTTCACACACATTTACTTAGATTGATGAAAAAAACAAGAGAAATAAAAGTAAAAAAGAACAACTATCTATCCAGGTAACGATCTCTGGTTTCTCAATTCTCAATCACCATCTAGGTCGTATAATTTATATTTTTGCCTTTAAATCCGATTTGGTTAGTGTGAGCTTATTTTCAATTGTGTTTCTAATTCGATTTAGATTTTCATTATAAATCTTTAGTTTTAGCCTTTTAGGGTTGGAAATATGAATATATGATTGTACAAATCTATGCAATATGATTAATTTATTAATATTCACAATTTTTACTTTAATTTTGATATAAGATTATGCGATAGTTGGGTATAACTTATAAGTTTTAAGCTCAATTTTTTGTTTGAAATCTAGATTATATATTTTTTATGAATGTATCTTAGTTTAACTTCTTTTTTTTGTGTGTTATTAAAAAAATTAGGTTTGACGAACTTTTTGTAAGAAAAAAAAAAAGCCTCAGTTTTTCGGAAGACCCATGGCCTTCAAATCTCTAGCTCCGGCTCCGTTAATATATCTTGCAATAACAACAGCCTAAGCCCAATTTTCTTCTTCTTTTGATACAATGCTTCATTTTAATTTAAAAATAAATGGCATGCATGAAGCAGAGAGGAAGGAGAAACAAAGAGTTTACTTTCTGCATTTAAAAACAATTATAATTTCTTAAATTATTTGATTCTCAGAAGATGCTTTTGCATCGCTACATGTTGACTTCAAAACAAATAAAAAATGTGCTTGCTATAATGTCCAAAACATACAACGTGTTATAAAATGTTACCAACACATACAAGTCAAATAAATTATTCCCAAAACATACAATTGAACCAAATAGAAAAAAATATACATAAATTGGGATTCCTTTTTTGAAAACAAACATAACATGTTTGCAACTAATTATTTCTTTTCATAGCGACTAAAACTTATTTGTTATTTATTACAAATTCCTTAATTAAAAAAACTATACTCTATTTTCTTTTAGAAGACCTAATATGATGACTACTTGACATGGTACTTATAGATCATGTATTTAGGTAGTAATAACTAATAATTGAAATAAAATAAAGAGCCAACAAATAACAATAATTCAATGTATGTTGATGTGATATATACGTCGCATCAATGGCTAAGATTTAAGATTAAAACTTTCAGTTACGTTAGCAAATATCGATTCTTGGATCAATTTGGTTGGCTTAGAGACGTCATATATCTAATCCATTCAAATGCTTAATATTTAAGAAATAAATTACCTTTCAAGCAACCACTTCAACCTTTACTTTGATGTTAATTTTTCCGTTGTACATGGATTATTTATCCGACATATTTAAATATATATATAATTTAGATATTTTTTTAAAAAAATATCTTTACACATTTATATTAGTTACAATAATATCATACTTTCATAAAAATATAAAAATTAAAAACTAATAAAATTATTTATCAGTCTTTAATAACCAAACATTCTTTTAAATCTTAAACTATATATATTTTTATTATCCACATATTTATATCATAACTATACATATTTTCTATATTTTTATTGCATTACGCGCCGTATACGCAACACTTGAGCCTCGATTACTGGTATATATATGGCACATGATCAGTAGACACATAAAAACACACTAGGTTTACACATAGATAACAACCCTCCATCTAATTTAACATTCAATGGTCCAGATTAGTTTTAAGTAATACAGAAAAAATACCACGCATCAATTAAAAGTTCACTACTGCTCTTCTCACACTCATCACCACCAAAACACGACCTCTTCACCACCACCATCCGGCCTCTTTCTCAACCCGACGCCGCCTCCCAAACCGATCCCACCCGACCCAACACGTCACCGTAAGGGCTTCTCAGGTATCATTTTTTCTCTCTCTCTCTCTCTATATATATATATATATATCACATAGGGACCGAAATTATGTATTACGTAATTTTACAGACCCGACACAACATAGATGCCTAATTGATAATATCAATTATGTTGACGAATAGGAATTGCTAGCAGTATTTATACGAATTGTTATATTTGTTATTTTTCGACGAGGGTCATGTTGATCAGAATACTTGCTAGCGGTATTTGGTATTTGATAATATCATAACACAAAAGAAGCTCTCCTCAAAAGTACAACCAATACCATCTTTAATTCATTAGGTCTTAAAAGCTATAACCAAACAGACCCTCAAACGTGAACTGTGTAACATTATTTTCCTTTTTATTTTGTTTGGAAACGAATCCATACATTAGTGGAATTGATATTATCAAAACATAAAAGTTGCTGCTTGCTATTGTCAAATCTGATTTCAATAATAATATCATTTTACACATAAAATGCGATTTTTCATAAAACATGTTGCTTGCTATTGTAACTCAACTGCTAATATCTTCTTTTTTTTTTTTTTTTTACAAACCCTTGAATAGTATGACTAACATAGGAGTACTTGCTTAAATATATCTATTTTTTCTCCTTAAACAATTGTTATTGTTTTTCCTTAAAAACCGAGCTTTTAATGTTTTTCATGTTGATATTTATCTAGATAAAAGTTATATACGGTGATGACTTCCGAATTAGAAGACTTGGAAATCATGGATGTGAATAATTTGGGAGTAGATGATTTCATATGTGAGGGGTTGACAACTATGAATACATTAGAATTAGAAACACCAATAAATGAGATGTCATTCGCGACAAGCGAAGATGCGAAAGATTATTATATTGATTATGGTCGAAAATATGGTCTCATGATACGTATTCGAACTTCATCCAAAAACAACATTTTATTTGTTTGTGTCAATGAAGGAAAACATGTTTCTCGGGTTCAACAAGCTTTTGGTTATAATGCCTGAAAATATCAAAAAATAAATTATAGGCATTATAACCAAAAGCTTGTTGAACCCGAGAAACATGTTTTCCTTCATTGACACAAACAAATAAAATGTTGTTTTTGGATGAAGTTCGGATACGTATCATGAGACTATATTTTCGACCATAATCAATATAATAATCTTTCGCATCTTCGCTTGTCGCGAATGACATCTCATTTATTGGTGTTTCTAATTCTAATGTATTCATAGTTGTCAACCCCTCACATATGAAATCATCTACTCCCAAATTATTCACATCCATGATTTCCAAGTCTTCTAATTCGGAAGTCATCACCGTATATAACTTTTATCTAGATAAATATCAACATGAAAAACATTAAAAGCTCGGTTTTTAAGGAAAAACAATAACAATTGTTTAAGGAGAAAAAATAGATATATTTAAGCAAGTACTCCTATGTTAGTCATACTATTCAAGGGTTTGTAAAAAAAAAAAAAAAAGAAGAAGATATTAGCAGTTGAGTTACAATAGCAAGCAACATGTTTTATGAAAAATCGCATTTTATGTGTAAAATGATATTATTATTGAAATCAGATTTGACAATAGCAAGCAGCAACTTTTATGTTTTGATAATATCAATTCCACTAATGTATGGATTCGTTTCCAAACAAAATAAAAAGGAAAATAAT
Organism: Primula veris; assembly: GCA_963682055.1. Classification (NCBI taxonomy): domain Eukaryota; kingdom Viridiplantae; phylum Streptophyta; class Magnoliopsida; order Ericales; family Primulaceae; genus Primula; species Primula veris. The sequence continues at coordinate 6,483,687 of OY821742.1, read as the reverse complement.
GTTACACAGTTCACGTTTGAGGGTCTGTTTGGTTATAGCTTTTAAGACCTAATGAATTAAATATGGTATTGGTTGTACTTTTGAGGAGAGCTTCTTTTGTGTTATGATATTATCAAATACCAAATACCGCTAGCAAGTATTCTGATCAACATGACCCTCGTCGAAAAATAACAAATATAACAATTCGTATAAATACTGCTAGCAATTCCTATTCGTCAACATAATTGGTATTATCAATTAGGCATCTATGTTGTGTCGGTCGGGTCTGTAAAATTACATAATACATAATTTCGGTCCCTATGTGATATATATATATATAGAGAGAGAGAGAGAGAGAGAAGATGATACCTGAGAAGCCCTTACGGTGACGTGTTGGGTCGGATGGGATCGGTTTGGGAGGCGGCGTCGGGTTGAGAAAGAGGCCGGATGGTGGTGGTGAAGAGGTGGGGTTTTGGTGGTGATGAGTGTGAGAAGAGCAGTAGTGAGCTTTTAATTGATGCGTGATATTTTTTTTGTATTACTTAAAACTAATCTGGACCATTGAATATTAAATTAGATGGAGGATTGTGATCTATATGTAAACCTAGTGTGTTTTTATATGTATCTACTGATGCTGCCCCCATATATATATGTGTGTGTATACATACATATATATATATATATACATATATACACAGACGGCGGTAGAGGCAGGCCGCTAGCGACGACGAGAGTGAGGAGGAACGAACCTTCGACGGCAGCGGCGGAGGTGGAGGGAACGACGAAGGAACGGTTGTGGTGATATGTTTAAGTGAGTTATATATGTATGTAGAGAGAGGGAGAGAGAGTGTGAAAGAGATAGTTTAATGAGAGATGATTGAGACAGAGAGCTCGATTATATGATTTAGAGAGAGATATCTATGAGAAATAATGGACCAATACTTAATTAAATTTTATATCCAAACTAATCCTTAAATACTTTTGTTTTCGTACTTCAATCCTTAATTAATTTTTTTTTTTTTTTTTCCCTTAGAAAAAGTTCAGTTACGTTAGCATCCACTATTGGATAAATTTTCCTGGCTTAGATACGTCATCTAATCCATAAACATACTTTTAGAAATAAATTACTTTCAAGCAACCATTTCAAGTTTTCAATCTTTACATTGATGTTAAATTTTCCACTGCACACGAATTATTCATCTAAATTCTAATGCATATTTAAAAGAAAAATAAAATCATTTTTCTATAAGGAAAAATAGAGCTGGAATGAATCTTCTTTCTGTTTTGCTTTTGTTAGTTTTAGTGTCTTAGTATAAGCTTATACTTATGTAAACCAAACAAATGAACCACTGAAAATCATTAACATCACCAAAGCTACAAAGACAAACAATTTGGAAGAAAAAAAAAATGATAGAAAAAGAAGCATGTTTCTTTAGCAATCCCTAGTAATTTCTACATTAACCACAATCTAAACACTAAGGAACTTACAACATGATAGTTGATATAGCTTAGTTGTTTGTTAGAAAAGAAAAAGATTAGGAAAGATTAACAAATATTTCACCAGTTTTCATCATAACCTTGAACTCATCAAAGCTAACCATTCCATCTCCATCTTCATCAACCTTTTTAATCATTTCTTCACAACTTTCAACTCTACAAATTTGTTTTTCCATCCCTAAAGACTTCAAAACAACCCCTAACTCTTCCACACTTATCATCCCGTCTTTGTCCCCATCAAACACATTGAACGCCTCGCGTAGTTGTCCATCGTCCTCCTCGCCCACGTCATCGCCCCCACCACTTATGGAAGTGTAAAGGTTACAAAACTCATCGAACTCGATGAGCCCGTCTCCATTTACATCAGATTTGGCCACCATTTCCTCCACTTCTTTATCGCTCATCGCCATACCAATCTTCTCAAACGACTCTCTAAGCTCTTGCTTCGTGATGAACCCGTCTTTGTTCTTGTCAAACGTAGAGAAAACCATCTTCAGCTGGCTTTCGTCATGAGGCTTTCTTCCCATCTTCGTCTCTTTTCGCGATTTTTCAAGGACTTCATGATCTTTCGAACATGGTTTTGTTCGCGAAAACGAGAACCACATGATGTATTTTGTTAATGGAAACTTAAAGATTGTGCTTGTTAGACCTAAAATGAAGAGAGCTACAAGTACAAAAGAAGATATCAACATTTTTCTTTTATGTTGCTTGTTTAAATGGAACAAGAGAAAATAAGAGAAAGTGTATATTGTAAAAAATAAAAGGAAAGAATAACTAATATGTGGTTAGTGGAGAGATGCTATTCTTATTTCATTTTTCTTTTTTTGATTATTGAAAATGATTTAACGCGTTATTAAGCCCCCACAAACCGCGTAAACTTTATTATGCGTAAAAGTGCCGGAGATTCCAACTAACCTAATATTCTATGATGGAGGTCAAAAGTATCCAAACACAACTTTTACTTTTTTAAAAAAAATTATTGTTTATTACGAAACCAAGTGCAGTTTTTATTGGCCAATAACTTATATCAAAATTGTGAAAATTTTCAAAAATTGATCATATAGTTTAAATGTTAAATTTTATAATTAGGTTTAAAAATAAATATTTCGATAATTTTAATACAAGCTATAACGCGGTTAAAATTGTACGTAATTTCATAGTGTATAATTAAATGGAAACGATGGGAATATAAATACTTTGTAAACAAGCAATGCATTGTTTAACTAACTATAAATAGATTTTCAAATTCAAGTTGTAGTTGGCACAAATATAGTCGCATGTATATGATAACATTATTGTTTTACCAGAGATCTAAGTATTTGATTTACTCACCTAATGAATTTTTTTATTAAAAAATTACTATAATAAACACATTGCAGTATGGTTAACCAATAACTAGTGGGTCATTGAGTCATTGCTCATTGGTTAGCTTTTAACTTTAAACTAAAAAGAAAACAAGGAGACTTTCATACTGATCATAGAAAAACAAAATATGATGAAACTTACAGGAAATGAAGAAAAAGATGCTTGAGGTAGACACTAGTATATACTGAAAATTGAAGCAGTAACAAAAATATCATTAAAAAAATAATAATAACATTATTAGTACTAACATTGTTGTTAACAATATGCTCCAAGATTACTCTCAGTTAGTAAAACCGGGACTTAAAAGAACGTTCGTATAGTCATTTTCCATAATTCAAGTACCCAAAGATTTGTTTGAACGGTTTCATGTTTAAACTGAATAATCTAGAAGCAAAAATCAAGTAACGCGGTGACAGACCAAGACGATCTGAAAAGCAGAAGTATCAAAATTGACAAGAGTAAACCATAATTGGTCAAGATTCGATAATTAGATCTATTTGAAGACCCAAAGCGTACTTTAAGAAACAAAGATCAAGGGCAAATGTGCCATTAGGACAGACATCCGCACAGACAGAAAACCCCTATCCAGACACTAAAAGGTTCTTGGACCAACCCAACAACGTTTTCACTTATCCGGACGGACGGATAATATATCTGCCCAATCAAGAATTCGGCAATAAAAAGTTTCCTTAGTATCTAGACCAAACGCTTTCTGTCAGGGCGGATACTCATTTTTTTCTGCGGAAAATCACCAATAAATAAGTGGCCTGTAAAAACAGCATCACTTTTGGAACCGGTTTAGACATCATTCAAGAAAATTGCAGTATTTGTAAGTTCAAGATGTAACAATATGACCCTTGACATTTCAAGCCTGGTAACCTACCCCTTCAATATCCTGCCACGGTGCTCAAGTACTTTATTCAAACTACCCAGAGCTTAGAAGGAAAGAAAACAAAAGAATAATGTACGATTCTCAACCCTTATGCATATACTGAACATTGAAGCAATAACAAGAATATCATATAAGACGATCATACAAGAAGGATCATGACTAAAGAAGGCAAATGTACTTTTACTCATTTTAAGAATTTGAAGAGGTAGATCATACATATATACTTACTCTCTATGGTCACTTAGTCCACAAATCAACAAGGGTCCCCCTTGATTGAATCTTATAAACAATCACAAATCGAAAAAGTCAAGTGCACATTAGACATTGTTACAACTTACAACACTTCTTGTATTTGCTTTGGAACTGACTAGAGGTCTCTATCGTTTCCCAAATTCAAAGAACCGTCTTTCATAAGCTTCACACTTAGATTGTTGAATCTACCTCTTGAATAATGTCGAGACACTTTTCTCCAGTCAGTGCCAGTTTTCATCATAGCCGCGAATTCGTCATAGCTTATTAGTCCGTCCTGTGTTCACAAGAGAGAGAAAACGGATAAGTTGGAGACCCCAACCATGTTCTTGGTACATCCAGAAGGAGTGTAATCAAAGAAATCTGACAAAAGTACTCTAATTGTTTTGCTAAATGTAAATAATGAATGTAAGTGCAGCAACTCTGATGGGTTATACAGCAAAGTTTGAAATAGAATTTATTTTATACCTTGTCAGTATCGACCTCTTGGAAGATGTCATTGGCTACATCCGTACAATCATCTTGTCCATCTTCCATCAAGGTATTACGAAGCTCGTCTGGCTCGATGTAACCGTTACCATCCTTGTCAAAGTAAGAGAATGCTTTCCGAAGATGCTCGTCATTAGACATTCTTTGAAGATGGAGAGAAACAGCAACAAACTCTCCGTAGTCCAGGGTTCCTTTTCCGTTGGTGTCCACCTGCACCATAAATACATTTATATATAAAAATGATCATTCTGGGTATTTCTGAAAAGGATGAGAATATTAGATGTTTAACTCTCATGTTTTTCAATGTAACCAGCTAAATTCTAAAGCCAATCTATGCCTCTATAGTATCTTCCAATTGTAGAAAATCGAGTAAGCAATCATTACCCACTTATGGAAGGAAAGCACCCCTAGAGATGTTACCTCATCATTATTTACAAACCTGATATATAATTTAGTTGCCTAGCATTAGCCAATCCAATTTCACACCTCGGAGTAAATAAAGTGGGCAATTGGAGAAACAAGTCGTCAACTCATCTACAAAAAGTCCGATAACAGAAAATGTAGCTGATAATCCTTACAAACAGCACATCCTGCCTACTTGATAACTAATATAGTGTACCAATGATTCTACTCAATCACCCTTTTAGAACTTCCATAGCACAAACAAAAGAACTAGGGAAATAAAAACAGGCTTATCTCCAGTATTTGTAATTGATCATGAATGATCCACATAGTCCCATGTCCTTTAGCACTCAAAAAGTATGCCACAAGTGGGTAGGAAGATAAAATTTGTGTGGTGTCGTTTACTAACTGTTCAGCTTTTATGTAATACTGTAGCAAATCATATAAAAGTAATTTGTAAGTCTTATTTGTTAGGTTTGGAAACCTAAATAGTAGATGTTGCTTAGTTAGGACTTAGAATTTGAAGACTTATGATTACATCGGGGTATTAATTATGTATACCATCATACATAAGAAATTAAGAACCCTAGTCAGTTTTCATAAATCAGGTGGTTATCAACATATATAAACAAAATAATATGCCACTATCACATTAACTTCAAGATATATGAATCAGTGATGAAGAAACAGTTTTCCTGCACACGGAACTGAAGTATGCGGCTTCGACTTCCCTTCCCTTACTCTTTCGTGCATATTATGTCTGTCTATCAAAATTCTGTATTGTATGCTTTCCATGTTTAAACGTAACCATTGAACTCAATATGGAGCAAATGCAATGCTATAGCATGATAGTTCTATTTAATCCTGAAAAAAGAACATCATAATTGTGGGTGTGGAACTAGAAATCTCTAATTAATTGGGACGGCTTTCCTCGAGCACAGAGGGTTTTAATTTCATCTAAAACTACAGGGATGCATACTGAACCTCACAAATTTAAATTTGTTTGTCAACAGTTGAAAAACTTCAACCTCAGAATAGTTAGAGCTGACAAAAGGTAAGACTTACGGCTTCGATGAGCATCTGTATTTCAGATTCAGCAAGTTGCGAACCGAATCTGTGAAGACCTGCTTTCAATTGTTCAACTGAGATTATACCATCATTATCAACATCTATCTTTCTAAACAATTCTTTAATGTCCTCAACCTCTTCGCCGGATAAGAAATCAGCAATAACCTACATATGTAAAGGTCATATTAGCTGTGTTCTGAAAGTACCATGAGTTGAAGATAACAAAAATGACATATACAATGAACCAACCCTCAGAGCCTTTCTCTTAAACCGATTCATCATTGAGAATTGCTTCAGTCTCGACTTGACAACATCACCAAGCGGAACATTTGAAGCTTTTTTGGCATTCTGAATCCAAGGATGCTCTGTGACAATAAACAGACTAATAATTTAGCTCCACTTTCCATAAAAGGGATGGAAGATACCAAATGTACCAGATTTTTTCAGTAAATCTCGAAGCTAAATATTTGTTACGTCAAAATAAGTATACAAGAGGTCAACCACAAGCTATTTAAATTCCTTTGCCAGCTCAGGAAATAATCAAGCACAAGTAATACAGCCACATTATACAAACAAGCAATCGAGGGACTAGCTAGTTCAACTATATTAGTTTTCAAGCGATCACCAGATTCGGTACTGAAGGCTCACACACGGATTTGCAAATTGTACATGAACATGGCATACATGCGAATACTTTGATAAAAATATGTGATCATAACGTGCAATAAAATTCCAATCAATCATAAATCCATTGATTCTACATTTTCATCATCCAGCTTCAATCTGCCGTTTACGGGTGCAACAGTGCAAAATTGATTATAATGAGGACATTTCTGGCAAATGGATATGATAAGTCTTGCTCTTTTGAGGTCTAAAACAAGACTTGGAGAGTAAAAAATTGTCTCCTCGTCATCCTAAATTAATTTCCACACACTTGGCCACTATCAAGCTTGTGACCCATGCAGAATGTCAAGATACAAAATACACACACATACAGAGCATCCCGACACTGATAAGTGTGAAGAGCTGCGCTAACTTCTTTCATCATCATTTTATGGGTCCCCTAAACCATCAACTTCAAAGTTTTACATTGACAGTTTCAAGTACAGGCTAACAATTTAGTGGGTATTTAATTCTATGTCGCCCACCCCCTCAAAAGATTCAGCTATACGTCTTATGTATGCAAGGGCAAAACTTATATCTTCTCTGGATCCTTAAGCTTAAATATTTTTTACCTCAATAAATTTATGTGGATTTTCATGTGTTATTCGTCATATCGAGTAAATTTTGCATTATTTTTATTAGTAGTACACGATATATATATATATGTGTGTGTGTGTGTGTGTGTGCTCATTCAGAAAGCAGTTACAACACCAAAGCAGACTGGGCACGACCAGAAATTCAAACGGAAACTAATCGATGAGACAGGCCTGAATCATAACACAAATAAAGGTTCAACCTATGGTGTTTGGGAACCGTCCCGAGGTTCCTCAAATTAACCGGTCGGAGTAAATTAAAGAGAGAGGAAAAAATGACATCAAACTTCAGTTTTAGATATGCCAATAAGTTCAGATCGACAATTTCAGACAAATCATGATTCTTCTACATTAGACACTTCTGTCTTGTCGTAGGCAGAAACCACCGTCACCAAATATATAATAAAGAATAAATACAAAGCAAATGGGAGAATATCTAGAATTAGAAAAACTCAAACAGATTTGTAATCATATCCGGGTCATTAAAATACAGAACATGTGTCAATGCAGATAAAAAAAAAAAAAGTTAAAACCCAACTCAAAATTATTAACATACCAATTACTTGTTTTGCTGTCAGACGCAGCTTCGGATCAGGCTCCAACATCTGACGTACAAGACTCTTGGCAGCATCTGAAATATTTGGCCATGGATCCCTTTTAAAATCTATTGCACCACGAAGAATAGCTTGTGCAACCCCTTGTTCAGATTCTGCATGGTATTGGCTACCGTTAGATAAGTAATGATTCCCTACCAGAAACAGGGTTTTATAGGTGGCTTCATCTTAATTTAGTAGCCTACCTGCCCAAAACGGAGGAACCCCACATAACAAAATGTAGAGTATTACTCCTGCACTCCATATATCTATTTCCGGTCCGTAGTTTCGTTTGAGAACCTCAGGGGCCATATAATATGGGCTTCCAACAATTTCTGAGAACTTTTCACCTGCGGAATTCAAATGTCCCAAATTCAAACTACACCATTGTCTAATTAAAAGGGAGCGATTATTGTCTTCCTCATTATTCACATTTTAGGAATCGAAAGTGTCCAACTTAGAGAACAGATTATCCTACATGAAAATGATGCAAGAATTATATAGAATTATGTTATTTGACAATATTTTTATGTTTCTTTTATTTTTATGATTCATTAGTTGACTTTTTCTGATTTTATTATTATCTTAGAGTGGACAGAATTTTTTAAGGTAGACTTTAGCTTCATAATGGGGATATTCCTCGTTACCTTATCAATATGAAACTATATGAACGGACTTTTTCCTCACTCGAATATTTCAGTAAGTCTCTAAATAAGCTCAAAAATTAGGTTCGGACTTAAAAACATTTGGTTTTATCTAGAGTGTGATGTTCCCTTTCTTCTTCTATATGGATCTCAAAAAAACCATTCTGCTGAAATTCTTGACAATTTTTTTATGGCTTTCATAATTATCCTACTTTAATAGCATTCCAAGATTTTGACAAAAATCTCTCTCTACCTATAATTTCTAGACTGAGCAAGTAAAAAAAGAAAAGCTGCATAGCCGCATATCCAGTTAACCCTAAAATGGAACTATAAACAATTTTCGTAACAAACTGCCAGTACTTTATCTACAAATTTTTCTAAAATCCATTCCTGGACCTCTCCTCTCTTTCAAAACCATTTCATTGGAGTATACCAACAATTTTAAAATATTGGAAGAATCTTTGCAGCTTGAACTAGTTAAAAGATAAAGTTGTGCTAAACAAGATGCAAATGGGAAACCCATAAAGGAACAGATAGAAAAACATGAATAATAGATATTGAGATGTGACCTCAAGCTGAGACCAAGAATAAAAAGAAATCATAAAAAAAGGCATCCTGTTTTCAATCTCACTGAATTCTGCGGTGTCAAGTCTTACGACATATCTCTATGTTTAAGAAATCATTCTAAGAGTCTTAAGACATAAAACAGAAATTCTATGACAACCAACCATTTGGAATCTATCTGGCAAAGACAATATTTTGAACTCTATGTGAAGGAATAATACCTTTTAACTTACAGAGTAACTTAACAAAGGAGTATGAAATTAGCAAAAAACGACCTACTTACATTGCACATCAAGCTTGATTAGAACTGAGAAGTATATAAATGCATTACCATAAATAGAACGACATAATGTCGCCAATCATCTAGATTCATTAGCAAATCTTATTAGTAATAAAAGAGATTAACAAGGCTTTATCCTCTTAGTGACCACAACATTAAAATCTATCTAGTTCTCGCAGCGAGGAAATAATACTTCAGTCGCTGAAAATAGTAACTGTTCCTACAATAGCCTAAGGTGATCAATAAAATCTATATAGCTCACACACAACGAGGAAATCATACTCAAATCACTGAAAATAGAAACCGAATCAGCTATCTCACTAATGATCTACTGTGCAACATCCTGTTCTTCATACCAACCACCAGCTTAATTACCCCCATCTTTTCATCCCATTTCTGTTTAGTCCTAGACAGTTCACTCCTATTAACATTAACTTCTGTTTTTTTTCCTAAATGTAGGGCTTGTTTGTATAATGTTTGTCGATTGGGTAGATTCCGCCACAGACCCTTCCTGAGGGCCCTCCATTTCTTCAGTGGATTTCGTCCTTACAACACCAAATTTTTTACTCGTAATGGAAGGGGCTAAAAATCTAGTGAATTTTTTTCCTTATCAGCCGTGGAGCTAAACACTATGATCGGCAAATTTTAGCTATAATACATGGTAAAAATAATCAATCTTTCTCAATTCTTTACGATATGCAGGGGACTAAATCTTTCTCCAGCTATATCACTAATGCTCTACCGTGCAACATTCTCTTCTTCATCCCAGCAAATATGGTGCACACATCATAGTTCTTACCTCCAGCTTAAGAACATCTATCCTTTCATCCAATTTTTATTTATTTCTATAGTTGTAGATATTCCTCTCCTAGTAAAAACTAACATCTGATTTCTTTTACTTGTTAAGTTTAGGGCTAGTCTGACTGTCTGAATAATGCTTCTCGATTGGATAGGGTCCTCCTGTAATTTCTTCCCGATGGCTCTCGGTTCTCCGATGGATTTAGTCCTTAAAACACCAACTTATTCTTCTTATTATCAGGTGAGCTACATCACTATAATAGGCAAGTTTTAGCTATAATACAAAAACCAATCTGTCTCAAATTTCAACAATATGCGCGAGGCTATACTCTATATAGCCTTCTTATATCCCTTCCTAATTCCAATTGGCAGTAAAATACTATGCAACTTATAGGAAGAAGGAAAAAAACTACTCTTGGTTTTAGAACATTAATACCTGGTTTGAAAAAGATACACAAGCCGAAATCGATGGCCTCCAGAGGCAGATTCTCCCTCTTATTATCAAGTATGCTACAACACTATAATCGGCAAATTTTAATACATGGTATAAAATCAACCTAAAATTCCCACAATTTGTGCGATGCTTTCTCAAATTTCCACAATATGCGCGAGAGCACGAGTCTATACTCTATAGCCTTCTTATATTGCTTCCTAATTTCTATTGGCAGTAAAATATTATGCAACTTATATGAAGAATAAGAAAAAAAAGCAAGCTAATACCTGGTTTGAAAAATATAGACAAGCCGAAATCGATAGCCTTGAGAGGCGAATTCTCCCTCTTATTGGCAAACAAAAAGTTCTCGGGCTTCAAGTCCCGATGAATAACGCCGTTTTCATGACAAAGCTCCACAACCTCAACAATTGTCCTCGTCACACTAGCAGCCGCTCTCTCAGTATAATGCCCCCTCGCAACAATACGATCAAAAAGCTCTCCCCCTTCACAAAGCTCCATCACCAAATGCACCGCGTTCTCATCCTCACATGCCTCTCTCAAACTAACAATGCTCTGGTCATTAGGCAAATGCTTCATTATCGCCACTTCCCGCCTAACATCATCTAAGTCCACATTGGTCCTCAGCTTACGCTTCGAAATAGACTTGCAAGCTAGAAGCTCGCGAGTCGAACGGTCTATGCAAAGGTAAGTTACTCCGAATTCGCCACGACCCAACTCCTTATCCACCAAGTACTTTTCCTCAATATTCTCAATACTCTTTCCACTTGACCAATCATTCTTGTCATTCACCAAAACCGTCACACCACTTTTCTTGAAAGTTCCATTCTTTTTGTTCTCGGCTCGGTTCTTTTTCTTGGGTCCTTCGGATGGTTTGACATCTTCTCGGGCAACCGAGGCCGGAGATCTACAGCAGTTTCCCATTAAAAAAAAAAACAAGCTAAAAAACAAGCAAACTAACTAGCAAGCAAACTGAGTAAAACTTTTTTTCTTGTTTTTTCTTTTTTCACATAATCAAATGACTAAACGAGGGTAATGAATGAAAGAAATGAGTGGTTTTTTTTTATTAATGAAATAGTTTAAATAGAATGGAATAAAAAAAGGGGAATTGTGATAGAGGGTTGTTGAGAGAGGGTAAATAAATGCTATATATATATATATATATATATATATATGAGAGAGAAAGAGAAAGAACATAGACTGTGGTGGACCAAGCAGACTATTAAACCATGGAAAATGGAGTTTTTTAGGACAATCTTTTCTTTTCTTTTATTTTATTTTATTTTATTAAAAGGGGGGTTTGGCAGCACATTGGTTAAAAATAATGATTTCTGGGTTTTTAATTGATTTTGGGAAAAAAGTTGTTTAATACCCTCTAACATGATTGGGTTCGGTCCGATTCGGTTTCGGTTTTTGACAAAACCGAAATCAATCAATTTTTCGGTTCGATTTTTTTGGGGTTTTCGGTATTTATATTTTTTGGACCGAACCGGTTTGTTTCGGTCCGGTTTCGGTATTTCGATTTTTCTTCGGCTTTTTTCGCTTATTTTTTGGTTTTTCGGGTTTTTTTTGTTTTTTTCGGTCCGGTTTTATTGTAAACCGAAACCGACCCAAAAAAGTTTCGGTCTTTTCGGTTCGGTTCAGTTCTGTTTTTTCGGATTTTCGTCCAGCTCTACCCTCTAAAATTATTCTGGTATTTTAGTACACTGTATTTGAGTTTATCGATTTTGTTTCAACCTATCAATTTTCGTATATTTGTGGGTCTAACAATATAGATCGAGGAATTTGCAGTTATAATTAGATATTTATTTTTAACGGATATGACGCAGTTAGACTTACTATGTGATGTGTGAAAAAACGTGACTGTAATTTCGTCATTTCTTTATATGCCAATTTCCTAAGTGAGGATTCCAAATTATAAAAAATTATAAAATTGGCTATCAAAATGATAAAAGTTAATAAGACAGGGTATTAAACAGCATTCTTCTTATTTAATTTTGTATAAGACTTTTGTGGTTATTGATTATTTTTAGTTCAATTTTTTGAAAAGTACATTACTTTGAAAAGTCTAAAATTTGACATTGAAATTGTAGTGGAGTTGGTATATTAGTTATTGTAAAATTTTAAGCATACATGTGTAAAAAAATAAATGTGTAAATAAAACACTAAATTTATAGGCTTATTTTATTGAAATTGACTCGGTCCACAACAGAGTAGTACATTCCATCTATTAAATAAAAAAAACATATGACCGCCGTTTGGTCTTTTATACCTCTGAATATTTTGGATTATATATTTATTTACTAAGTGAATGTTTAATGGTGTGACATGTTGGTTTAAATTAAGTTTAGGGTATTGGTTTGTGAAGAGCGGCGGTTCAATTTTATTTGTGTTTTGTTTTAGGGTGTTCGTTTAACTTATGTATAATATTTAATAATAAAAAATATATAGTTTTTATTGCATAAATTTATTTATGTATCTCTATTATGAAATAAAAACAATATTCATATTTATTTATTTTAAAAAACTGATAAAATCATTGCAAGTAAATTGAAAACGACAAGTACTAGATTTTTAATTAATGTATACCCATATATATAATTTTTAAATTGATTTGTAAGTTTCTGTAAATTACATGGAGTCAATACTGTAATTTACATAAACGACAATCCTGTAATTTACAGGAACGAACCAACATATATAAATGTTGGTAGCGAGCAAACAAGTGGCCAGGAGAAAGAACCCACACCCTCACCGCAACTTCAGCCCCAAATCCGTCTGTTAAAGATGACTCAACGTGCGCACAGATCTCCGCACACCGCAGCTCCGCTTCATTAAACATGCTATAAGTAATTTCTCATCCAATACATGCCTTCGATTTTTCAATAAAAATAGAGGAAATAAGACTACAAAGCTAATTTAAAGGTAACCACTAAGCATTTCTAAAATTTATTAATGAGTTCTTCTATTCAGTAACTTTCGAATATGCTATTACAAGTCACTTAGCATCGTATGTGGCATATTCATCGGTGTCCGAAGACAACCACATCTATTTACTATGTTTGTCACAACTGCATTAAGCTCTCTCCATCATTTAAGATTTTAAATAAAGAAAAGATTTGTGGGGTTTTCAGTCGTCGGGCGTGGATTATGACTAAACATGAAAGAAAGATCGACATATATTAGTAATACTCGTCCGATAAGACATGTAGTTGTAGTAAATGGTGGCGAATTAAAACGTGAAATGTAGTGGTGGTAAAAAAAAAAAGGTTGGATAGATATAGATAGAAAGACAACAAATGTAAAAAATGAGAAGAAAAAAAATACATAATTTAGAAAAAAATTCAAACTCCGTGCCAAACTAATTGATATAATGAATCAAATGAATTTTTCTACAATAGTTGTCATACAAATCATACATTTACTACACCAACTGCAAATCTTACCAAAATTTGCTAAAAAGTTACATTTTCAAATTCAAAAACATCCAATTTTAATGAGACAAAGAGAGTATTTAACATGTAAACCTTTTAAAACGACCTGCGAAAATGTGATTCCCCTCGATTCATAAATAAATAACTCCAAAAATATTTTGCTCACTAACTACAAAAAATCTAAAAAGATTTTGCTAATATAAACAATAATTACAAATCATTTAATGCAAAAACCACCTCACACAAAAATGTCACATTCCGTAGAAGCTTCAATAGTGGGCACACCTTCCTTTAGGGCCGGTTCGGTCCGTTTAAGTTTTTGACAAAACTGAAACCGATCAGATTTTTTGGTTCGGTTTTCTTCGATTTCAGTCTTTTTATTTTTTGGACCGAACCAGACCGGATCGGGTTTTTTTCGGTCCGGTTTCGGTTTTTCGGTTTTATTTTTGATTTTTCGATTTTTTCCGGTTCGGTTTTATTGTAAACCGAAAGCGACTTGAAAAAGTTTTTGGATTTGGTTTTTTTGGATTTTCAAGTTCCATGCCTTCATTAAAAGTTAAATTATAACCGTTGTGAACTTTTTCCTTAATATATTGTATTATTGATCATCAGACATAAGTTAACAAAAACCTTTTTTAAAATAAATAAATAACAAAACCCGAGTCTCTCTCTATATATACATATACAATATATATATAGTGTAAAAAATGTCATTTTTTTCAGATAGTAGTGATGAAGATAAAGTGAATGAGCTTTTAAACCAAGCAATTGACAACTCTGTTTTAGAACAAATTGCTAATATTAACTGTTCTTCTTTCGACACCGATTCTGTCCTTCCGATTCCCCTCGAAACCCGATTTTCTAGGCTCAAATCTTTCCCTGTTACAAACCCAAAAGGGGATTTTAATACCCAGTTTGAGAAAAAAACAAAAAAGAAAAGAAGTGATGAGAATGAGCAGGATTTAAATGAAAATGAGTTTGAGTTGGATTCGGGTTCAAGTTCCGATCTTTTTGGTGAAAAAACATCGAAAACGGTGAAAAAGGGTGAGTTTTGTAAAAAAGGGAAAAAATTAGGAAGTGGGTCGGTTTCGGATTTGTCAAAGTATCGCGAGAGGGTGAGAAATTTGGGTTCAAGTTCTGACCTTTTTGAACCGAAAAGGTCGAAAACAATGAGAAAGGGTGAATTTTCTGAAAAAGGGAAGAAATTAGGAAGTGAGCCGGTTTCAAATTCGTCAAAATATCGCGAAAGGGGAAGAAATTTGGGTTCAAATTCTGACCTTTTGGGTGAAAAAACGACGAAAACAGTGAAAAAGGGTAAATATTCTGAAAAAGGGAAGAAATTAGGAAGTGGGTCGGTTTCATCTCCGTCTAATTCGTCTGATTCGTCAAAATATACCGAAAGGGGAAGAAATTTGAGTTCAAGTTCTGACCTTTTCGGTTCGAAAACGTCGAAAACAATGAAAAAAACTAAAAGTTCCGAAAAGGGGAAAATTTTGGGAAGTGGGTATGTTTCTTCGCCGTCGAAGTCTTCTAATTCGTCTGATTTGTCGTCTATGGAGGGGGGTTTCACAGAAAAAAAGGCGGTGAAAAAGTTGAAATCGTGTTCGGATTCATCTGATTTTTCTCCGTCTCCACCAAAGAAATGGGGGTGTTTGTGGTGTTTGCCGAAACGGGATTCTGAGAAAAAGAGCAAAGGGCAGAGGGGGATTCGATACGATGAGGATTTTCTTTCGGGTTTAAGCATTAAGGAACAGAAATTGCTGAAAATGGCGTCACGAGAGGAAGAAAAAATTAATCGGGAGGCTGAGAAAATCGTCAAGATGGTGAGACAAGGGTCTGCTAGGATGAACAAATTTTGATATAAAATGATGAGCTATATATAGAACTTTATGGTATAAAATGATGTTGCTTATTTCTGGTTACATTTTGTTGTCATTTTTGTTTCTATGCTCATATATAAAATGGTTTGCTATAGAGTATGTAAAGAGGAGCTTGGTGAGGTGTTTATAGCTTTGAGAAAAATAAGTTATGTTCTAAGTTTTTCGTCTAATCATTTTACAGCACTTCTCGTATCGAATAATATCGTTTTTGTTACTCGACGATACCTTATAAATAGACTTCGCTAGGATCAATCAACAAATCTCTCCCATAGTTGATTCTTAAGTTGAGACAAAGGTCTCTATTAGAAATTAAATTTTGATTGATCTTACAGGAACGAGCCTAGCAACGTGCAGTGGTGTCGTCAAAATTCGATCGAATGTTTTTCTAGTGTTGATGTATTAAAAGGTGTTTTCGTGTTCAATTAAAATAACTTGCAAGGAGTAGAAATACTGATGATAAGAAAACCAATATATAGTTCATTGTAAATATTGCCTGGAAAATCTCAAAATGAAGAATCACAGTCCAAAGTATCAATATCATCATCTCATCAAGTTACCGTCTTAATCCCAATAATTCAAGGTCAAGTACATAGAATCATAGGCGCTTGTATGGAAAATCGTTGTCGGAAGAAAATATCAAGTCGCTAGCATGTTCTGCATAATTTCAACATAAACTCCACATATATTGTACTTATTATAGTTGATGAATGGATCGTATTGTACAAGCATCTATTAGCCTAAAATGGCCTTCACAATTTATTAAACAACCAAGTAGCATATATGGGAAGTGTTAAGGAGTGAAACAAGGGCTTTGTGGTTAAAAAGTGCGTCGAAGAACTGTAAAGTTAGAAGAACCTGTGTGTAACATACACATCAGCCTAATGCAAAAAGCTAAACCACACAAACCGAAAACTTTAGATGGCGAAAAGGGGAATGATTAAGTGAAAAACATCTTAAGCTTGTATTGGGAACATACAAATTTCAATTCTAAGACGATTCAGATATTCGAAGTTTATTTTTACAGGGAGGTCGTTGGTTGAATTTTAAGTTGTTTGCAAAACAACAGCACTACAGCTAAAGCTTTTATATCGTATATTCATATAAATTATATTATTTGAAAATCCTCCCTTGATAACAATGCCAAGATTCTAATGGAACTCGTTTCCACAGATTTAAAATGCAACACGTAATAGACTTAATAAGAGCCGCATGATTCACAAGTTCACATTCATAATGTGCTCGAGACTGTGGTTGAAATGTAATAGCGACACTATCAACAAAAGCAGCATATATTCATACAAGAAAGTACAAAATATTATAAAAAACAGTTAACAACTTTCATATAGCAAATGCTAAACATGTCTCAATTTCTTTCTACAAAGAATGTAACAAGGTGATAAGAAACAAACCCATTAGTCTAGAGCAGAAAAATATTGAAAAACGTTCACCATGTTGCATCAAAATACCTGGTAGTCTCACGCAAGATATGATAGCAGGAAATTTGAAAATAAGAAATCAGCAAATGTGTCAGTGCACATTGTTGTGCCTTTCTTTAAAGAACTTGTAATTACCAATGAACTAAAAGCCTGTTGGTTTCCCCGTTTCTTGTTCTTTTCTAAGGATAACCAAAATCTTTTGATTTAAGAATTAGTTCACTAATATAGACATGCACTTCATTTCTAAACACCTATATTCACCATGGTTGGGAGTTAATTCATGACCTCAATTTAGCAAGTCAAGTCCTTAAATCTGCCGGACCAAGTACAGAAATAACAATGTAGCCTGAAGATGTGAAGCCATAAATAAGCTACTGGATTGTATACATTCTTTATTTCTCTTCCTTACAATGGACTCAACAATGAGAGCAATTCGGCAGGTTCGTCATCTTCCTTGACCATCTGTTTAACATGGAACAAATATTAGTGTCAAATTCAGTTTGTGCACTAAACATAAACGTATCCATGGCACGTTAACAACTCACTTTCAAAAACCAAAGTCAAACAATGTATGGCAGTACCAAAAGGAAGGAAAAACACATGCGCTAAAGGAAGAAAAATAACAAACTAGTTCCTAGAATTGTCTTTAGTGGTCATACTGGTCAGCCCAAATCCACCATAACTGATTTTATAGAGGATGCCTAATGAGACTCAGAGCAGGTATATCTTTATACAACAGTAGAACCAGTACAAAAAATTAACCAAAACATAGAAATGGCCAAAATCATGGGGGATGAACAAATCTGATAGAAAAACCTTTTATATGAAAATAGATATCCCCTCAAAATAAAGCTAAATGGAAAGAAAATCAACAAGGAATAGGAACCAATAAAACAATTAAAAATCTCAACATAAAATAAACAGGCTGAAAAAGCTCACAATAAACACAAGTCCAGGATCACACGGGACCCATGATTAGTAGTGCTCAAAACTCCTGGAACCATGATTGATTAATGGGCAAGTTTGGAATTGATGTGTATGAATGTAACAATCATCAAATATAATCAGATAGTTTTTTTCAATATTTGGCTCAAAACGACTTCATTTTCTTATCTAAATTCAGCAGCTTTACCTACATAGACAACTAACTTATTCTCCTTTTAAATTCGGATACGATTAACTATGAATATCACCTAAATATAGTAACATCAACATGTTGGTTATGGTAGACTCTGAGATTCATGTGTTAAGGGAAGGACATTTTACTCAAACCGGACGAGATTCAATGCAATTTCAGACCTAGCCGCAAGCTAAGTCCATCCCACACAGCCAACACTGGAAAATCTATCTCACTAGACTTTGAAATTTAAGAATCTTATACATAGTAATAAAATAGAAAAATGAACAGTTCAGTAACTTCTCCCATTGATCGCCCTAACTTAAAGAGATGTACGTCACTCAACATAAAATTATGACATGGTAAAGCTGATAGGGAAAAGGGAGAGCAGGTGCTTAGAACAGTTACAATGCAACTGAACCTTTCAGAAATGCAACTACTAAGTAAATAAAACCATTCAGCAAAGAAAAACTATTGACTGGAAATTAAGCTCCTATCGAGTCCTGTTATCAATCCATTTTTAGAAATACAATATGTTAGTTGATTGATGACAACCTCTATGAAATACATCAAACAGAGTATTATATTAAACTGGAGCGGGCACTAAAATTCACGTTAATAAATTATCAGATTAGTTGATCGGAAACAACCTCTAATGAAAAGCAAAAATGTAGGCAGTTAATGGGAAAATTCATGAGAAAATTATGTAGAGTATTAGTACCTTAATGATTGTTTCTTCAGGAAGATCCATACGAATACGAATATCAGCACAGACTTGATTCCAATTAGACTCTTGTAGATCATCCGACTCATTATTGTTACCCAGGGAACCGTTGCTTGTACCATGCTTGTAAGACTTGCCTACCCACAAATACATGAAATTTTTATTTTTCATTTTTCCAAAACCTGGGCTCGAATTAACAAAGATAAGAGCTTCAGAGTCCAATTTTTCGGTATCAATTGTCAACACTTTTTCCAAACCAGGCAACCGATGTATCACTGGCTTGCACAATTCTGAAACACCGGCCAACAATCTGCTAAAGCAAGTTGGCTTTTTTACCAAATGATGACTTTTGCAAGGTTCATCAAAAGTCGGCTGCTCACAACATGACATCATATCATCTGATCCACTATAAGAAGATCTTCCTTGCACATCACATTCTTGAATTAACTCTCTTTCAAACCTTGACTCTGATAGTTTTTCTTTTCCAGAAAGGAGGATATCTATGTCTCTACTACTACTACTAGAATTACTACTTCGGTTGACAGGCAATGTAAGACACTTTGACAAACTACTACCTCTTCTCTCTGCTATAGAAAGAGGAGACCTCTTAAAAGGCGATGAGGATGCTGATTGAGATCGAAGCCCAGTTGTAAAATTAACATCAATGAATTCTGATGTTTTAGTTATGAATTGAGAAGATTGAAGGAGTGTGCTATTAGATAAACTAGACACAGTTGAAGGCTGTCGATAAGAAGATCCCAAAGGAGACGCCACAGGAGAATCAGAAAGGCACTTCGAATTGATGCTCGAGTCGGAGGAAAACGAGTCTGGAGAAAGATAGGGAGGGGATGAAGAGGAAGATGATGACGATTCTGATGAAAGACAAGTAGACGACAACAAACTTATGGAGGACTGTAATTCTTTGCTTACAAATTTATCTACAGTACATGTCTCCACTGATAATGAATTTGGGATTATTCTGGCGGGAGCCAATTTTGTGGCTGCCACAAAATCCTTCATATTTCCCGAAGCAAACTTACGCCTCAGAACACTCCAGCTGTTTTCTCGTGCAGGAAGGTGGGTTTCATGTTCAGTCTCACATGATGAAAACGGCGGCACAAATCCACCTTTAATAGCCTTTCTGAAAATCTCATAGTCAACGGTATACGAGTCTACTTTCCTCTCATCAGAAAAATCTATAACTGATGACGACTCAACATGGCTTGACTTGTTATTCATCAAAGGCAGGAAATTGGAAAAGGCATCCCAAAAGTAAGAGGGCTCTTCCCCTTCCCTAAACACCGTTATCGGCCCTTGAACCTTTTCATATCTAACAATTTGGCAAACAGCTCCCCTTGCATCCCTTTCCATGATGGCATCACATTTCTTTCCAACCCATACATATATAGCACAAGGTATATGAATAATAAAGGTACCCCTAGAATCAAGGAGAGCCGGAGAAGGATCATTCAGCATTTTAGGGACAAGATGTAACGGATCATAAGGAGAGTGAGGGGCAATCCTAAATACCCGTAATAGAGAACTTGGGCTTAAAGGAAATGCATGTACCCTTTTTTGGCACTGTAACAACTGACAAGCGAAACCCATATTAGGATCAGCTATTTCCCTAGCTGCCTTCACATACTGAAACGCGTCATCAAAACTCTGCCCTTCCCTCCACATTAGATACGCAATCACTAACGAAGTAGACCGAGAGACCCCTTGACAGCAATGGACAAAAACCCTCCCACCCTGTTCCCTCACATCTTCAAAGTAGTCAAAAACATCATACAATATGCTCGTAATATCCTCCGAGGGACTATCTTGCAACCAAAGAGTTCTATATACAAAATCAGTTTTAAAATACTCTGAGCAAGCAAAACCCACACAATTCAGTATATGGGTAATGCAGTTATGTTTAAGTATTTCCCTATTTTTCGCAACCGCATCGCCGCCTAGATAAATGTGTTCCGCCACCTTGGAACATTCTTTATCAAAAAAAGCAATCTTTTCCCTCTTAACAAGGCCACTACCGCCGTTCTTTTGAGAGTTTCTTTGTATCGTCGAAAGGTCGAGCTTTAACCTAGTCTCCCCACCCACACCCTTGTTCAAATCCCTTCCACTAGGAGTAATAGGAACCGGCCATTCCCCAACATCATCCGAACCTGCCTTTGGCCACTCATCTAAGCTCCTTCGAGCAATAGACAGCGGTTGCAATGGCGGTAAACATGACCGTGCCTTGGAATTATGTTGTGATCTTGGGGTTAATGGGGGAGGCCTGATTCCCTTCCCATCCATACCGGTGTTCAAAGGTGGCAGCGAGGAACGTGAAGAGGACCACGACGCTGAACGCCAAAAATGTCTCCGATCGGAAAGGTTATTTGGTGGCTCTGTGGACCCATCTCCACCACATCCATCTTCCTTTCCCACCATGTTCATTTCAAACCCGAACTTCTTATCAAGACCTAAACTCACACATAGAGAAATACCTTTTCCAAATGAAAAATAATAACGTTATCGACTAGGAACCAAGCACTTACGAAACCCTAATTACCCTTTTCTGGCCGAAAACAGCAGAGTCATGTAGACGAATCACAACCAAGTCCAATGAAAGAAAAAGTAATTGGGGTCATATATTACACCTGAAAATATAAATACACCAATTAAAACAGATTTAGACATGGAAAACTTTAATGAAAAAAAAAACTGGATATATCATGCTATGAGGCAATTTACTTCTCTTTGATTGGTTTAAAAGTGAGAATCGTTATAAACAGATAATAATCGCTATAAATCCAGTACTAAATGCAGTTGATACAAGCAATGAAAATGAATTAAACTCACATAAAATCAAGCTTTAAAAAGCATGAATACAAAAAAAAAAACTAGCTTTATCCAAACCCTACAAACGAAATAAACCTCCCTAAAAAATATTATTAGTTACAATAAAGACAACCTTACAAAAGATAAAACCGGGTATATCATGTTAGGAGGCAATTAGCTTCACTTTTC
Source organism: Primula veris (assembly GCA_963682055.1). NCBI lineage: Eukaryota > Viridiplantae > Streptophyta > Magnoliopsida > Ericales > Primulaceae > Primula > Primula veris. The sequence continues at coordinate 6,461,557 of OY821742.1, read as the reverse complement.
TTGGTTTAAAAGTGATAATCTATATAAACAAATAATAATCACTCTACATCCAGTACTAAATGCAGTTGATACAAGCAATAAAAATGAATTAAACTCACACAAAACCAGAATAATAATAAATAAATAAACTAGCTTTATTCAAAGCCTACAAAAGGAATAAACCTCCCCTAAAATTTTGAGTAATCACAATAAAGAGTAAAGACATAACCCTGCAAATAATAAGACTGGGTATAAGATGTTAGGAGGCAATTTGCTTTTCTTTGATTGGTTTAAAAGTGATAATCCTTATAAACAAATAATGATCACTCTACATCCAGTACTAAATGCAGTTGATACAAACAATAAAAATGAATTAAACTCACACAAAATCAATTCTAAAAAAGCAGGAATACAAAAAAAAAAAAAAAAAACTAGCTTTATTTAAAGCCTAGAAAAGGAATAAACCTCCCCTAAAATTTTGATTGATCACAATAAAGAGTTATATTTGATCGGTTTAAAAGTGATAATCTTTATAAACAAACAATGATCACTCTAATTCCAGTACTAAATGCAGTTGATAAAAGCAATGAAAATGAATTAAACTCACACAAAATCAATCCTAAAAAAGCATGAACACACACACATAAAAAAAACTTCATCCAAACCCTACAAAATAAATAAACACCCTGAAAAAATATGATTAATCACAATAAACACTTGGTAAAAAATACACCAAACTCAATAAAAAAGATTTCATCTTTTTCAAGTATAGATTCAACCAATCAATAAAAACAAACATTTAAACAAAAACCCAGTAGATTAAAGGTTTCAGATCTTGAATCTGGTGAAATATTTGTAATTAAATTATGAAGTGGAGTAAGTGAGCTAAATTTGAGGTAAATTATATTTTTTAAAAATGATGTAAATCTATGTATGAGTTGTTACTGTTGTGGGTTTTTCATGAAACTAAATTAGGATTTAAAAAAATATAAATTTAATGCTTACATATGGATATATATATAGAGAGAGAGAGATTGAGATTTTAGAGAGAGAAGCAGACCTCACTTGGAAGATGGCAGTCTCGATATTTCTCATTTGTGTTTTACAATTTCTATTTTTTATTTTTTATTTATAGCCTTGCTTTTTTTTTTTTTTAAAAACATTGTACCCTATTTTCAAAAAAAAAATCAATTTTGACAATAAAAAACTATTGCTACAAATAAGCTTTCTAAAAACTTGTTTATACAGTGCAACTATTTTACTTTACGGTTATATATTCAATATTTTTATTTAAGTATATTTGGTCAAAATCATAGTTAGACTCGAACATAACGATTGAACTATAAGTAAATAATATTGACTGAGTTTAAGTATGTTTGGTTGAGATATTATCAAAGTTATTAACGATTACACTATCTGAGTGGATATTCAAAAAAATTATTTAGTCAGGATTGATACAAGATATTCGTATTTTATACATAGATTCTAACATAACGATTAAATGAAAACAAAATAATATTGACTAAGTTTAACTACGTTTGATTAGGTATCAGAGGTATTTTAACGATTGATATAGAGAATTTTCAAAATTATATTTTATGTTTGTATATTCAAAAATTTCATTTAGTTGTTATGGATACTATTCATTCGGTCAAAATTACAGGCAGATTCGAACATAGCGATTAAATGAGAAATAAGTAGTATTGACCAGTTTAAGTACGTTTGGTTTAGAGATTATACTTTATCATTGTATATTCAAATATTTTATTTAGTCGTTACTCATATAAGTTATTCGGTCAAAACTGATAGATTCCTATATAACAATCAAATGAGAACAAATTGGTAAGTATTAACTAAGATTAAATAGTTTGGTTGAGAGATTGTTAGAATTATTAACGATTGACCAAGTATATTACGTTACAGTGGTTTCAACCAATTAAATTTCTAGTCGTATATGTTTAGCATTCGCTCTTCTATCATCTTTTTGACCAACTTATGGTATGTCAATTTTTTTTTAGATTTTCAAAAGATAGATTTTGAGTCAAAAAAGTTAAAAATAAATAAATCAATCAAAAGCAGACAAGCCAATAAATTGAGCATTTTTTTTTTAATTTTTTCTCATATAAATAATCAAAAGTAGAAAATTTTCAATTAAATCATTTTTTTTATATATATAAGTCACTTATAAGTTAAAGTAAGTAAAAACTGACTTATAAAAAAACTTAAGTTGTAAGTCACTTAGAAGTAAAATAACTATTGTGCTACCAAACAATACACTACCCCTTCTTTTAAGCAATTTTTTTTTCTTATTATTGTTTGAAAACAGTGTTGTGGCCCTAAAAGTCGATACCAATTATGGAAACTTGATGAGACCTATTTATAAATTCAAATAATATATTTTATAAGATAATATTGATTGGGTCTAGTACTTTAGTCGATGAACCTTGGTGTAAAGATTGCTAATATTGTTATCATCATCAATGAAGTATTTTAAAACCTTGAGTTAATTTCAAATATTCATATAGTATATGTTGAAATTTAGGCAAAGGATCTTCAAAAACATATGATGACTTTCTTAAAATAATTATTTCGGTAATTTAATTACTTGATTCATGAATCATGACGACCAATATTGCGTATAGTTTCATAATAATCAATTGCTTAGACTCTGTTTGTTTCGATGTAAAATGAGAGAGAACAATTATTTACGTGTAAAACAATTATTCAAGGAATTGGTTTAAAGTAGAAGCAAAAAAATTGGAAAAAAATTCCCCCATATAAGGAAAATGGGGGAAAAGATATCCACTGAAAATGTTTATGTAGTTTTAAAAAAGGAATTGGGCTGAATTGATGCTATAATATTGCAAAAATCTCATCTGTCAGTTTTGTACACATTCATCTATTTTATGCATCGATTTTATCTATGTTTGAAGAAGTAACGTAACTTTGAATTTCGTTGATATTTTACGTGGAAAACTTGTTGAGCACCAAACGCTTGTAAATGAAAATGAAACAAAAAAATTCACAGTAAAATTTACCCGGAAAAATATTTTACCCCAGCAAACTTTTTACTATGAAATGACCACCGGGGTAAAATTTGGAAATGGTGAAATACTTGCACAATGGGAATCACATGCAATGACTAGCACTCTTTTTTACTTCTCAATTTCTCATCTATAGAAAATAATAAAATCCTTATCTATTCTATGCGACTACAAATAAGACTCCCACAATATGAGTAAACTAACCACTAAAAAAAAGACACTTCTATTCATAAACTGAAACTAAGCTATCCATTAATGGCAATTTCATCACCCTCAATGAGCTTGGCCTCAACTACATTCTCCAACAGGGTTATCCAAACAATCTAAATATTCCTTGCATCATTTCTGTATCTTTTAAAATAATGTTATAGAAAATGCATGTAAAGAGATGTATCAATATATGTTTTTTATTTTTATTTTTTCACTTTGTTATTTCAGTGCCATTCATCCAACTCAAGAAAGTCCAGTGCTTTTTCTCCAAGATACATCATTTCATGCTCAAGCAACATTTCCTATAATGAAGAGAGTAAGATACCGCTCTATAATCATATAATTTCATGCTCAAGTGTTTGGGAATGTTTTTGTATTAAACACTTGCTGCCACTTACTTTTTAATTAATGACATTCTTCAGACACTCTTGCGATTAGAAGAGGATTTTAATTTCCTGCATTTTTTCCTTGTCACAAATCTTTGCATAGCTGCGTGAGTCCCCGATGAAATATGAATGGATTTCAAAATTTCGACTCTTTTTATGACATATATGAACTACAAGCTTTGCTAGCTAGTCTCTTGATAAAATAACAAAATCTGGATATGGACCTAACTGGTTATTTAGTTTGAAGTCTTAAAATAGAGTTGTGAAGTAGTAAAGATGATTACTGGCATTAACAAATCATTCACCAACCTACTACTTTGATTTGTTTAACCAAAAATAAAAGAAAAACTATTTGTGACTGGATCTTTTTTATTTCAGGAAATAGTAAGAGAAGGTCACTACTAGTTGGGTCAGGGGCACTATCTTTGAGGTTGCTCTCACCAAGTTCACTCTATGCTGAAGGTACTGTAGTTTATATTGTAATTATTATACACTTTGTTCAGTGTATCTACTCATGTGTTCACTTCAAAGAGGAAAGAAAAGGGGGTAAACATGTATTAGATTGTATTTATAAAAACTTTTTCTAACATGAAATACTGCAGAAAGAGTTCTTGGTCACTCGGTGGATTGGTTTCAAATCATTTTTCCTTTCAAGTTCATTTAGTAACTTGTTTCCAGAACTCGCAAGAGAGGATGTTTGCCGATTCCGAGTTTTTAGAATAATCATTTTTTTTAGTATCAATTCATTGAATCTGAGAAAGTAAGAACGAAAACTAATACTGCAGATTTAATTTACCGAGATTACTTCATTGAATGCTTAGGTAATTTACAAGATAGCTCATGATTTTGCTTACTAGTTTACTGATTATACCCCTCACAAATTTCTAATTATGCTTTCTCTGACAGAAATGCCCAAAAATTACGACAATTTTGTTGATTTAGCGGATGGTTATTCATACTACTATCCTTCTGACTGGAGAGTAAGTATTCTGTCTTATACAAGAAAGAAAAACGGACTCGGGTGCCATCTAAGTCTTCATGTCAATATTTTTAGGATTTTGATTTCCAAGGGCACGATTCTGCTTTCAAGGACCGGTACCTTCAGTTGCAAAATGTCAGATTGAGCTTCATCCCAACTGAAAAGAAAGATGTACATGATTTAGGTCCTATGGATGAGGTAAACATAGACTAACCCTTTTCTTCTTTTATTTTTAATTTATCAGGGTACTTTCATTATATCAGGAGGTTAGTCGACTATTTTGATAATTTCTCATGTTCTGATTTCCTTTTTCTAACAAGTTGTAACCTTTTTTCAAGGTTGTGTACCGTTTGGTTAACCATGTATACTCTGCACCAACTCAAATTGCAAATGTATTCGACATGCAAGAGGTTTGCATCTCTCAATCATCTTAATTAACGGAAAGAAATAGATTAACAAAAAGAAGCTTGAATCTTTCTACGGGACGTACAGATTAACAGAATAATGAAAGTGTCACTGTTAAAACTTGGCCAGATTATAATACAAAAGACTTTACACTTTCAGTCTGTTTCCTTGTATAGAATAGAGGTTGGTGATCATTAGAACTTATTGAATTCACAATTGAACTTATTTCCGATATGCAGAGAACTGTAGAAGGGAAAAATTACTATACTTTCGAGTATACACTTACTTCTCCAAACTTTTCTCGAGCAGCTTTCGCAACGATAGCAATTGGAAATGGTAAGCTTCTCCTGTTCATTTTTTGGTCATGATTTCAAGCTCTTGTTCCGATTTACTACCAGAAGAAAATGCGAAAAAATTGCAATGAAAATCCATTAGAAAGTTCCAAGTTATGAAGTGAATAATATTTGTTTCTACTTTAGTTTCTCTCTTAAGAGAGGTGTTCCAACGAAACTAAATATAAATTCAAACTTTAGATGACACCCCCAGGTTAACATCCTGCACGGCAGGCGCTAGAATAAAAACATATCAAACCTTATTTCGGGTTCCTAGAAAATGCAAATCATTAGTTTTTGGTACATACTCAATTTTTCTCTATTGAGGAAATAACAAAATATATTCTCTCTGTCAATTTGTACAATACACATAAATGTCGTATCGAGCAAGAGCATAGCAACACATCTCCATACGTTCTCATTTATACTTTTCTGGTGGAACTTGAGCAGGGAGATACTACACATTGATCGTGGGCGCAAACGAAAGGAGGTGGAAAAGAGTAAGAAACCAACTCAAAGTAGTGGCAGACTCTTTCAAAGTGCTAGATATATGATATAAATAGATCGAAATTGTCGAATGTGTATAACATAGAGACGTGGCAAGCCATTAGACATGTCTATAATATGCCAATTACTAGTGTTACTTAAGTTCCAACCCTATTTTCACAGATCCTTTTCATTTAGTGAGTGAGGCCGTTCTCATTTCCATAACCATGAGATCCTATTCTTGAAGCAGGACTCTTAAGATGTGTGAAATTGAAACATTGTTTAGCCGTATGTGCGCTTACTTTGAAACTTGAACGAGGCATTATCAAGTGTACCCTCATTTAAGACAATCGATAACTAATGGGAAATGCGACTAGTGAAAAAACTCGCTGGAAATCTCAAAGTTACTGCAAAAACTATGCAGAAAGTCGAACTCTTCTATGTAATCTAAATAAGAACACTCATAAAAATTTACAACAGTGTTTTTTCCCAGAAAGGTGAATTGATTAAATATAGGTTAATTGTAGGTGTAATTATTGAGCAACTCTAGTTTATTTGCATGTAGTTATTTAAAATTCACACAATCATCATCTTTAACTGTTGAAACTTGAACCTATAATTGTCTTTGAGAAGATGGGAAATACTAATATAGATGTACATTGACATCATGCAAACCAACCGAAAAGAACGAGACAAACTAGATATGTATCACAAATGGTTGAACAAATCCAGAAAAGGTTGTCAATGCACATGATCAAATATCAATAAACATTGCATGATTAGTTTTTCCAAAACCGATATAGTTGGATGCTCTATATCTCTGAACAAAATGGGACAATGTGGAAAATACCAAAATACAAAATGAAAAATATTACATTCAGCCAAAGAATGGGAGTACTCAATTTCATCCCACTCACAATCCTGTAGTTCAATTTTTTTGTTTGAATTTCAAAGAAGCATAAAGGAAATCAGGAACCATATTCCAAACTGAAGAACAAAACTCGCTTTTTTAAAACACTTGTAAATATCTTATAAGAACATAAAAAGGCAAAGTTAAACACTGCATAGTCTTCAAAAAACCACATGTTCAAACAACATCTCATTGTGCCAATAAAGGAAGATGCTTCAGAGAATTAAAAGCTAAAAGAACTTAAATAATCCCGATTTTGTTTGCCACATCCAAAGCATCGTAATCTGGTGTCAACCGAACATAGGCCTTCTTTGTTCCATCAGGCCTGCATCACAACATACAGAGAGAGAGAGAGAGTCAGTGCAAGGAAGCAAACATATGCAAAGTAATCAGTTTTCTGTATTTCACTCCGTGCTCACAATTCTATTTTGTAAATTCAGTTCATAAGTTTTAGACTAAAGAGCAACTTTGAAAACTCATTTACTAGCTTGACTTTAATTTGGTTTTAAACTAAAAAACTAAATGATTGAAAGAAAACAGTTGCTCATTTCAGGACGAGCGAAAAACTTAAAAAGATTGAAAGTTCAGTTAACCAAAATAACAAAATTTTACTTTACACATAAAAATGAGTATAAAAAATGTTGCCCTGGCTGATGAACAAATATATTAGGTACCTGATAAGAGTGTTCACTTTCTTGGCCTGGATATCATACATCTTCTTTACTGCAGCCTTGATCTTCTTCTTATCAGCTTTGATGTCAACTATAAAAACCAGGGTGTTATTATCTTCGATCTTCTTCATCGCAGACTCAGTGGTCAATGGATATTTCAGAATCCGGTACTGGTCCAATTTGTTCCTAGGAGTTGCACTAATACGAGGGTACTTGGGGTTTCTGTCTAGCTTAAGTGTCTTTGGCCTGTGGAAGGTAACTGTTGTTCGGATCTTTTTGGCTTTCTTCTGAACTGCTGATGAGCCTGATTTCACAGCCTTGGCTGCCTTCAAGGCATTTGCTTTGGGATCAGCTTTCTTGGTACTATCACCTGTAGTAAGACAAGAGTTCAAATTTTAAGGTAAGGGAAAAGAACAAAAAACCACAAAACAATGGACCTTAGCGACAAGGGATGAGATCATTTTCAGATTTAGACACTAATCCATGCAATAATATTAAACACACAGAAGGTAAACTATGTTGGAAAAAATTGAACACAAGCACTTCCTTCTAGGGTCAAGATTTTTAAGGACTAAAGAGGTACAGAAATCACTAAATTAATATCAACAGGCCATGAAACGAAAAGTAGTACCTCAAATATTTTCCGATTACTTGAATTCTCATTATAAACATAGAAACGTTAGTTATTAACTACTAACAGAATAACATAAACTACATTTGAGATAGTTATTTTCTCTAGTAAAGCATTACACAAACTACATTTGAGATAGTTTATAGGTTTAAATAAGCAAAATTTGCTCTCTTTTCCCTTCTGGGTGGATGTTACCGTGTGTAAAGGGACACTAGGAAAGTAACTAAAGAACTACTGACTTGGGTCAAAATTTCTGTGGTTCACTAATGAAGATTTACTGCCCAACACGGATATAATGCTCTTGTTAAAATAAGTGTTGCCTCCAAAAGAAAATTCTGTTCACCACATAACTGAAATGAATGCTGCATCTCAAACCGTTCTGAGCCCAACTCTAATATAGTGCAAATTCCTTAGGCAATGATGTATTGACAGCCATATATATAAATAAATAAATAAAGAGAAAAAAGTAGCACCTAGGTATCCCCTCCCAGGTCTACTGTGAACTCTGACTTATGATAAACAACGATATCCAATTATGAACCATACCTCATAAGAACAGAGGCTTTAAAATTTAAGTGGGACCAGAAGGCAAGACACGATATCTTTTACAGTAGGAATACTGTGCAATATTTATACTTGGCAAAAAAATAGATTCACAGACACGAGAAGACATAAAGATAAATGGGCAAACAAAACTAGAATTTAACCTAAAACATTTGTCTATGAAGCTCAATGGACACAAAGCTTGTGCGTAAACAAGGAGCTTAACTCAAACTGTAAAACTATTTGAACTAGCCCGAGTAGAATAATAACCCATCTTTAGCAGCTACACAATATCACAAAGACGAAATCATATTAAAGGATTTTATTTTTAAGGAAATTCAACTTATAAGTAAACTGATCATGAAGCTTAATGGACATTGCAAACTGTGATATATTGAGAACTACTCAGAGTAAAAAATAACCCATCTTTAACAGCTATACAATATCACAAAGAGGAAATCATATACAGAGTAAACAGATTTTATTTTTAAGGAAACTCAACTTATATGTACACATGAAGCTTAATGGACACCAAAATCTAAGAAATATCGCGAAGTAACCCAGAAGTAAGAAAACAGAAAACACAAAAAAAACATCTTTAGAAGCTGAACGTATCACATGGCGGAAAACATAGTAGGAAGATGTATTTTGGGTATCTCAAATTACTTGTAACTTGAATCTTTGGACAATGCAAACTATGAAAATTCACGAATTTTCCAAAAATAAAAAATAATCCATCTTTAGCAGCTACACAGTATCACAAAGATGAAGTCATATTAGAAAGATTTTGTTTTCATAATGGAGAATGCAAAGTATGAAATATGGCGAACCAACCCAGAATACAAAAAACATCTTTAGAAGCTGAACAGTATCACAAAGGGGGATACATAGTAAACAGATTTTATTTCGAGGCATCTCAAATTATTTGTAAACATGAAGCTTTGGACAATGCAAACTATGAAATTCCGCTAATTAATCCAAAATAAAAAATAACCAACTTTAGCAGCTACACAGTATCACAAAGAGAAAATCATATTAAAAGATCTATTTTTTAAGAAAACTTAACTTATGGATAAACATGAATCATAATGGAGAATGCAATATATGAAATTAGCAAACAACCCAAATACCAAAAACCCATTAAATTTATCCACACATATTCTTCCATTTTATTAAATACCCATTATCACAATAAGTAAATAATGTTAAAAAAAGACTAAATTTATGATTTTATCAACACATTTTTCAGAAAATAAATAAATATAATAAAAAAAATAACAAGGAAAATAAAAAAGACATACCTTTAGGAGCCATTTTAAGCTTTTTCACCAAATCCTAGCTAGATAAGAAACTGTTATTCAAAACAAAATAAACAAAAAATTAGACCTAAAAAAAAAAAAAAAAAAACTCAAAGACATGCTAACATTAAAACACAAACATGGTATTAATTTTTTTTCAATAAAAGATATGAATATAAAGTCTAAAATGAGTGAGAAAAGGCACTTACCTAGAGAGATAAATAAACTGCGGCTGATTATAAATTAGGGTTTCGAAAATGAGGACACTGACAACATTATATATACCAATATTTATTTACTTTTATAGTAACTTTTGTTTTTATTATCTTCTATTAAGTACCTTTTCTTTTTGACTAATTTCAAAAAAAATTCTTTTTGTCAACATATCAATTTTTAAAAAAAACTATTGCATGACTTGGCAAAAAAACGACATTAAACAGAGTATATAGTTATATAATTTTTTTTACATATGTGATACATTTTTTTACTTTAACAAACAACAATAATTTATCATATAGAGGGGCGGAGCAACAAATTTGCTCGAACGGGAAACGATTAAGACAAAAATCAAAACAGTAATATTTTAAAATTTAGTACACGATTCGGGTAAGAAATAACACTTAAATATATTATATAATTATAGTTTCCTTTTTATATACGTGTCGTATTTTCTACTTAAACAAACAACAATAATTTGTTATATACAGGGACGGAGCCAAGATTTTGGTCTGATGGTTGAACGATTAAGACAAAAATCAATAAATCTCGAATTGCTAAATAATGAGTTTGAGCGTGCAACTTTGTGTGTGTCAGGGGTGGGGATTAAGTAAAAAGAACATGCGAATATATATTTTTATATGATTGAACATTGTTTAAATACTAGGTGAGAAATTATGTGATGAAAAATTGTGTTTAAGATCATATATAGTATTTGAGTCTAAGCAAAAATGCTTAGCCAATAATATATAATTAGTAAGAAATTCAAAATGATAATAATGCACCAAACCAAACAATGAATTTGATGTTTCTGCTTCTTTAGCCAAATGCACAAACCAAAGACAAACGAAAAATTAATTTATCAGTTGTATACGCCTCAAAACCATATAAAATGGAGATATCAAATGTTGTGCTCTCACGGCCGCTTTACAAAATTTGTATACAAATATAGAAAGACGATGATGAGTTTGTATATTTTTTGTGAGTGATTATTAATAGTGCTTAATTTCAATACCTTCTTATTGAATCATTAGGACAAGGAAAACTAATTACCAATGAATAGGCAAAACTTAAGTGAATTCCAACCCCTATTCCGGCAATTTATTTGTGATTATTTTGTACCTTTGAACAAAATCATAATCTTTGCATAAAATAAAAAATTATCAAAGTCATAGGAGTAGCATTTATTTTTTTCTAATGACACAAATAACGTTGTAGACACATTAACTATTTGGTTAACATAAATTTGTGACAAATAGACTTTTGTACAAGTAACAATTTAGGATGTGCATCCGAAGAAGTAATCTAAAAAAATATAACTTATTTGTCATAGAAAGGCATTTCTTGTGTTGAGAAGTTATCGCATGCATTTTTTTTATTATGGATGTAGTGCACAAGCATAAAATGGTATCTTAATGAATTAACAAAATAAGGAATAAAATAAATAAATTTGTAATTAGTAAGTAATCCAAAATGATATTCAAAGCACGGAACCAAACTATGATTCTGAGATTTACGCTTATTTTGACAAATAAACAAACCAAAAGGCAAACGAAAAATAAACTTACATGTTAGTATTAAAAACAACGATGAGTATAATTATACTATTACCATATACATAAAAAAAGATACAAGAATGAAGAACTCATCTCGTAGAAAAACGTAGAAATATATCATTGTAAACCTGATATAAAAATCAAGAACTCATCTCGTAGAAAAACATAAAAATATATTATGGTAAACCTGGACAAGGCTTACATTGGAGAGCTACCTAACATATATATAAATGAGTATTACGATCGAATGAATAAAGTGTCAAAAGACAAAACAAAACTAAGTGAATTCATACCCATAATAATCCGACGGTTTATTTTCTTATTTTAATTATAGCTTTGAATAAAGTTATAATATTTTCATAAAAGAAAAACTATCCAAGTTATATAATTATGAACTATCATTTTGAAGTATTATCTTCTTTTGCCAAAAACTTTAACCCAAAGAGAAATAAAAAATCAACTTAGCTCTTGACTCCCACTTTCAAAATAGTTCCTTAGAATTCTCTCTAGATGGGTAACCTGTGTTAGTTTATTAAACTATGCATATATTTTTTGTTCAGACTCGATTCATTTGTAACTTAACGAACATGAGTCGAGCCGACCACGAGCTTGTTATTGAACATATCGGTTCATTTGCACCCATGAAACTGGTATGTTTTAACTAGTATTTTCAATAGTAAGTAAAATAAGTTATCACGTGACGAGAAAGGAAAAGTGATATGAATATATATGTCACAGAGTCTTATGCATATATGAGTTGAGAAAAACATAAAAACATGTCGAAGATAGTGGCCATACCCTCCATCTCTTTCTATATTCTCTATAACTCTCAAAACAGTGACGTATACTCTCTATTTTGCATAGTGGAGTAACTGTTCTGTCGTCTCTCACTACGTTTTGGCTTAAAACTGATGAATATACCTATATGAGATAATATTTTATTAATAATATGCGTGACCGATTGAGCACTCAATCTTTTACCACTATGATTGAAAAGAAGGGTTGTATTTCTGGGTTAAAATGATATTCCCATAGAGAGAACCGAATGCAAAATTTAATCGACAAAAATTCAAACATCTATGTTGTGCGATAGCGCCAGCAACTCTTGTTCGATATTTTTTTGCCGATTTGGAAAACTTATTTCCAAAAAAAATCTGTCAGCCAATCCATTAGTCGATTGACTTGATCCCGATAACTTATATACTACAATTTGCAAACTGTATCATGATCTTGCATTTGAGTTCATCGGAATTGACGGGCTACCAACCGAAACATATAGCCCTTTTACATGAACAAAATATATACATGATACCAGAAAGAGAAAATTAAGCATTAGACCATGAAAACAAGAGTATTTAAGGATTGGTCCGGCTATAAAATTTATTTAAGGATTGGTCCATTATTTCTGAAACTAATTAAGAATTGGTCCACTATATATAATATATATATTATTAGCTGTATATATCTCTCTCTAAACTATCTCTCTCAGCAACTTGTATATATCTCTCTAAATCATCTCTCACCGAACGAATTTTTTCAAACAAGTTCTCTCTCTAGAACCTTCAGACTGCTTTTTATTGCTAGCTCCGTTTTTCTTGCTGAGTTTAGCTCAAATTGCTAGATCAGTTTAGATTTTAAAGATTTATTATAATAAATCAGACTGTTCTGTAATACAATGTATGATTTTGTATTATTAAAATTCAAGTGTTCATACTGTTTTTTCTTGTATTGAGACTGTTTTAAAAAACAGTTTGAGCTATTCTATTCAAGAGTTACAGAAAACAGTCTGAGTTATTATAAACAGTTTGAGCTATTGTATTCTTGTTATATAATAACTCAGACCGTTTTCTGTAACACAATGCATGTTTTTGTTAGGTTTTAGAGATGAATTGCGTTTATTATTAAATTTTAAGAGTTCATATCGTTTTTTCTTGTATTCAGACTATTTTAATTTATTTTTCAGACTGTTTATTTTTCAGACTGTTTTTTAATTGATACTTTTTGTGAGTGGATTAAATTTTATCCTTTTGTTTGCTGGTACTATTTCCATGGAATCTAGCTATCATAAGAGGACATCACATCTTTTATTTCATTCTCAACTTATTTACTGTTTAGCAGTTCTTTCATCTTTTTGCTACCTTTTTTTATACGTAGGTAAACATAAAGTCCATTATTTTCCATTTATCAATTTCTTTTGTGCAGATTTCGATCTTTTTGTATTGGCTGATCTCAGTAAATTCAGATTAACATTCATGCTAGCTCTGACCTTCCCTAAGTGGATTAAAAGCAATACAGGCCCCCTACTGATTATGTTTATATAGCTACCTCTGTCCAACAACAACTCGGGTTCTCTTTCCCTAAGTGGATTAAAAGCAATACAGCCCCCCCTACTGATTATGTTTATATAGATACCTCTGTCCAACAACAACTCGGGTTCTCTTTGAAAATAACTCAATCACTCAACCATTTTGAATTGGCCAGAGACTTGTACGTTTTTTTTTAAACATGTGTAAGTTATGTTTTGTTTCACCAAATAATATATAACAATTTACCGAAAAATATGTACAAGCCGAAGCTTTTCTGAACCATCCGTTGTTTCTCAATCCAACTTCTCATTCTCGGCCAAAATCCATTTCGACTTGTTATATCAAAACAATATAGACGGTGTCATAGCTATTCTCAACCAAAAGATGGCAGCACAACATGATCCTTGAAAGGAGGATGTTTATAACAGTAGTAGCGTGTATATATTGCGGGTGATCGCGCATTCGAAATGCTCTAGGATGAATAGGCACAGAGATTATCTGATGAATCATTATCACTACAAGCCCTGAGTCCCTTACAAAGATACACTTCTATTTTCCGACTTATGTAGTGCTTTCTTTAATGCTCAACGCCACCTCGACAAAGTAGCATTAAAGAAACCTCATCCGATGCCTGAGGACATTCTACTATATGTAGAAGAGCACCTCCCTGGTGGCTTATACAAAATCTATGGGTTCTTACTTGAGTAATTTAAGACTGAAATTTCAAATCCAAATACGATTCAAGATATTGTGGAGAAAAGGATTGAGTTTTTTAATACTTTGGTTTAGTTGGGTTGTAGTTCTATTGCATACTTAGTTGATATTATGTTTTTTTAATATGATACGAATTAACAAAACTGTTTAAACCTTTTCTATTCATTTTTTGTCATTGTAAGTATCTTGTTTTGATGAAATGCATGCTTGGTTGAATAACAATAGAAAATTAATACATTGTATTCTTGTTATATAATAACTCAGACTGTTTTTTGTAACACAATGCATGTTTTTATGTTTTTGTTAGGTTTTTAGAGATCAAATGCGTTTATTATTAAATTTTAAGAGTTCATACTGCTTTTTCTTGTATTCATAATGTTTTAATTTATTTTTCAGACTGTTTTTTAATTAATTTATTTTTCAGACTGTTTTAATAAAAACAACGATAATAAGGATAAATTTTGGATTGACGAGATAATAATGAGTATAATAAACTTACCTTCACCATGTTGTTTTCTGAAATCAACGAAGAGAGAGAATACAGTCTGATGGCGGGATTTGTTGACGGTTTAAAGAGAGAGAATACAGTCCAAAGATGTTTTTTCGGAGAGAGAGAGGAGAGAGAAAGAGAAAGTTTCAGTTTTTATTTTTTAATTGTTTTTGATGACGTCACCAATTTTTTTAATGATGTCACCAAATGGACCAATACTTAATTAGTTTCATTTTTATGGTTCAATCCTTAATTAAGTTATAGATAGGTACCCAATCCAAAATTTACCTGTTTGTCTTTTGGTTTGACCATTGTGCAAAAGAAGTGAAACACTCAAATTCATAGTTTAGTTAAGTGCGTTGTTCTCATTTTGGACTTTTTACTAATTACACAGTTCTTCAAATCATGTTTTGATGCATTCGAATATTGATAAACATCCTGTGAATGGTGTATACTTAATATTGTATGTTTATCCGAGATGTTAGTTAAGTGCGTTGTTCTCATTTTGGACTTTTTACTAATTACACAGTTCTTCAAATCATGTTTTGATGCATTCGAATATTGATAAACATCCCGTGAATGATGTATACTTAATATTGCATGTTTATCCGAGATGTTTATTGAATACACCCTTCACCGAATAAACATCTCGTATAAGTAGTGATGCAAAACTCTTATCTTCTCCGGGTTTTCATATTTTGAAACAATTCTCATTCAATCTTATTTAACTAATCGTTTAAATTCTAATAAAAATATATGTAAATTAAATATTGATATTTGTAAGTTCTAAACCACGTCGTGTGATATGCCAATATAAACCACGTTTTTCTTTAAGTGAGCCGAAATATTTCTCATGCAATTTATAAATACAGTCATCGGACCCGAAGAGATCAATAGAACTTAGCTAAGTGCGTGGGAGCACAACATTTGAACAAAAGAAAAAACATAGTGAAATTAGTCAAAAATAAAAAAAAGGACTCAATAGAAGGTCTTACAAACCAAGCTTACTATAAGTGTAAATAAATATCGATATAAATGATGTCGGCTTCTTCATTTTCGAAACCCTAAAAACTATATTCAAACGCAATTAGTTCTCTCCTTCTTCGTCGTGTGATGGGCCAATATAAACCTCGTCTTTCATTCAATCTTAATTTTCTCAAAATTAATTAACCAGAGTTGTCTATGAATCGAAACCATCTGAGATGGAGATATCAAAGGTTGTGCTCCTACGACCGCTTTATAAAGTTTGTATACTAGTATAACAAAAACAAAGATGATTTGTAGGGTTCAATTTACAATCAATGCTTGCGACCTGCTATCCACATCCAGTTCATGTCGCGTGTCGTCTGTAGCCGCTCTAGTCTTGATCAAAATCTATGTTTTTTAAGATTTTTTTGGTCGAAGAACTAAAGTAAAATATTAATTTATAAACTAGTATTTTTGTTTCGTGTTTATGTCAACATAGCAGATCATGATGACACCTCCGTAAGCTGTTGATATCTCGCTGTCGGCGGCGACATAAATAAATATTAGAACAACTAAATTCTACTAGATATCTCACCCTTTAATGTCACTTATTAGCTAGAGAGCATGATATTTTGATCACATTCCACTTATAACACACCCATTGAATGTCATGTTGACAATCACTTGTTAAGTTTTGTTCTAAAGTTAGCAAGCTGTTAAGTTTTGTTCTAAAGTTAGCAAGCACACTAACAGGTTATGTGACAATCAATTTATCATTTCATTATATTTTAAATTATTTATTAATCATAGGTCTCACTTATCCCATTAACTAGTAGCAATATATTAATAAAATATGTTGTTGCTAGCCAAAACTAGTTAGTCAAATGTACATAAAAAAATACAAGTTAAAGTTAGTTTGTATGAATGTAAGTTAGTGGGTGTTTTCTTTACTTATTTGGTAATAATTAGCTAGACAAATTTATCAACTGCAATGTGGATACTCTAAATGTCTAAATTTCTCCGGATAAGGAAATTTACGACTGCTACTGCTAGCTCTGTTTGGTTTGATAACGTTTGAATATATTTTAATATATTAGTAGTTTTTTACGCTGCCCGGAAAGCAGTAGATGTTAAATAATAATAATACATAAGAGTATTTTATCATGTATTTCTTTTATGTTTTCATTTACTACCCTGTACTAACATTTGTACTGTTTGGTACCCTATAATTACACTTTTATCACTATTCGCTACCCCACCGTTAATTGATGTAAATATGACGTGATAATGACATCAACATTTTTTGTGAATTTACCCTATTAACCCTGATATGTAAAATTACAAAAATATTATTTCTCATATATATACTATATTATATATATTTACATAGATACATACATTTATATATACATAACTCGCCGCCACCCACCCGTTACCGTCACCTAACCTCCCGCCACTGCCGCCTCCCCCTTACCCACCCCAAATCCTAACTCGTTCATATATTTATACATACATACATATATAGATAGATTATATATATACACACACCAACAACCACCGCCTCCCCCAGCCGCCACCGTACCCCAGCCGCCACCGCCACCCATCTCAAACCCCATATACGGTTGATACATACATAGCTATATATTACACATACATACATAGTAATTGTTTTTTAATTATTAATTAGTTTCTGGTTTTTATTTATTTATTTAAGTTACAATTTAAAGTGGAAATGACCAAATTGCCCCTCATATTAACGTAAGTTAGTCATATGACAATCACATGCTCACTTTTCCGTGAGTGATTTAACGGAGAGAGTACCGAAAGTGATAACAATGTAAGTATAGGGTATCAAAAAGTATAAATAAATGTCAGTATAAGATAGGAAATGAAAACATTATGTAAGTACGGTACTAAAACATAAAAAAAAAAACATTTATGATGGGGTTGTTGGGAGATTCTTTATTCAATAGGCAAATTACTTATCTGTATAAGAGACGTGGGATTGACGATCCCACGTCTACGTGGCACAGACAATTTTTTTTTTTTTTTTTTACAAAAAAACTTTTCTGATTTAAAAAAAAAAAAAACTAACCATCACCATCAAACCCTTTTGTATATTAAATTAATATATTTTTTTATCAAATCAATATCAATCTACCACCACAATTATTTCCAATTTTATCAACAAAAAAATCTCTCCCAATTTACCAAAATAAAACCTTCTCTGATTTTAACAAAAATAAACTCTAACCATAACCACATTAATATCATTTTTTTTTTCTCAAATCAACATCACTCTACCACTACAATTATCAAGTAAATATTTATTTTTATTATAACTTATTAATAATTATATCTATTTACATAAAATTTAAACTCAATAATAAAAATAAATATTTACTTGATAATTGTACTGGTAGACTGAGAAAAAAAAATGATATTAATTTGATATAGGAAGTAGTTTGGTGGTTATGGTTAGAGTTTATTTTTGGTAAAATTGGTGGAGGTTTTATTTTGGTAAATTGGGAGTGTTTTTTTTTTAAATTGGGGATAATTGTAGTGGTACAGTATATTGATTTTGTTGTAAGATTATTGGACTCTTGGGCTTTTACTTAATGGGCTCAGATGGGCTTGTAACCCTAACCCTCTATCTATATAAAGAGGGCTAGGGGTCTTGTATTTGACATTCATTCATATACATTCTAATTAATAAAGACTCTATTGTTGTCTCTCTCATATCTCTCTATATATCTATACATATCTCTATATATATCTATAACGAGCTAATATGTCACACAACACGTTATCGGCACTTTCCTCGCGAAGAATAGAATATACGCTCACGGATATTGGAGATTTTTGGTAAACGGATGGATATTGGGTATTTATAAACCTTGAGGTTTATCCGGGTTTTTAGGGTTTTGCTATATCGACCTTCATCGACATACCGTGCGTAAGGTACCGAATTCAAAACTTAATTTATTCCATATATGTGATCGCACGTATTATATTATGGATAACTAAAACATGATAAATATCTCGTAGTATATAATCCATGTGTATTAGAGTTTGTTACTTGTATGGATAACCATATATGATCGTAACACACATATTGTTGATTATAAAATCATATTTGTTGATAAGATCATACAAAATAACCCAAATCATGTAATTGTAAAACATGTATTAATCTGTCGGATTAAATCTGCAACAAACTGAAACGTATGTACTGATTTGTAATTCTCTGAAAGCTGTAAACTATTCTGGAAATTACTCAAGGACTAAACTGAAACTTGTCTGAAATTATGGACTGAAGCAGTAATAATGCTGTAAATATATATATAGTTTGCTGAAATTACACGGATAGTCCCTGTAGTATATTACATGTATAAAAACAGTATATATGTGTTATAAAAGTCAATATTCGGTCTAAATATTCACCCACATGCATATATATATTTATTAAAAAGGCAAGTGAATAAAAATTGCATGTTAATTGAATAAATTGATATATTTCCATGTATATTTAACCACTTTGCATGTTAAAAATTACCATATATAGAATTAATTGGTAATTAAAAATATATTAGTTGCGTGCATGTTAAAACTACCATGTATAGAATTAC
Organism: Primula veris; assembly: GCA_963682055.1. Lineage (NCBI taxonomy): Eukaryota > Viridiplantae > Streptophyta > Magnoliopsida > Ericales > Primulaceae > Primula > Primula veris. Next base: position 6,441,806 of record OY821742.1, on the reverse strand, counting down.
TTATATGGCAATAAACCGTAAATAATTGATTGATATCTTATTAGTATAATCAACATATCTTTTGATATTACCATAGATAAATATACCATATGACAGTTAATTGATTTGATTTGATTTGGTATGATATAATTTGTGTGATTGATAATCCTGAATTGATTTAGTTTATCACCAAATCTACTGCATGATTAGATATATATCATGAATATATTTTATACTGCCTTGTATATATGTGGTTATCTAGAAAAGATATACCTGTTATTTATTGCCATGAATGGTAAAATTGCGAAATCATATATATTCACATTTAAGTTGGAAAAATTATGAACCTTCCCCAAATAGGCTCACCTATTTGGATACGATGTCTAGGAAAGATATAGGCGGAAGTCGATATCCTAATGAGGTCGGGTTTTAAGTGGCATTCGTGCCCTCCACCCTCACCGTCTTTCCTGGTCGTTTTTCAAGTAGAGCTACCGAAAGGGGTTGACTAAATAATAATTTCCCCGAGTGTGTTTATATAGTGATGTATGTTTCGCCGAATTGGTGTCTCTGTATCGACCTGTCGTTCGATCAATGAGAACCTATTCACATTACAAGCAAAACTATTTTTCGAACCTGTCGTTTCGAAATAAAGTTTATGATTGTGCAAACCATAAACATATAAACCAGTCGTTTTATATGATAAATAATCCAGAACTCCCAACACATGTTGGATGCCATCTATGATGAGAAAAATCGTAAAAACATACTTGCGAAATGACTGTTTAAACGTTGATTTTAATCCGTCACCACATGTTACTCACCCTGATGTGTGAAAATGTGATGCCCAAAAATTTTTTTTGGATGCCATCTTTGATGAGTAAAACACGAGTTTGTTGTTACTCACCCTCGAGATGAATGCTAAGGCGTTGATTTTATTCCGCCGCCACATTTGAGACGCGATGACGTCTATGGTGAACAAATGTCTGAAATTGACATATTGGAGCTATCCTTCACAAAAATACTAGCTTGGAAATTGTATTCCATAAGCAGTATCGTGAATTTATATTCACAATGTTCCTTTATCGCCCATCTGTTATTGGATAAAAAAAAAAATTACCCCGGTGAGTAGTTTTAATCCTATTGGGTCAATGGCAAATTGTTTGCCTGATATTAATGCTCTTCGTGTATATTTTTTTCACGAATCGAGAACCGAGACAAGTGTTATTTGCCTCGAACTGTCGCGATCCCGATGAATCGCCTAGCCAAGCGAGATTTTAGACAATCGTCAAAATCGAAAACCTGTGGCTCCAAGACAGTAATTGAAAGGAACAATATGACACGTTGTCACAAAGCAAGATATAATGCTCAAGGAGCCAACTCTATGCTATAAAGACAAAGGTCATGCACGGTTACTCCTTAAATAGTTCACAACTATTATAAAGGTGGAAAAACCGATGCTAATGTGGTTAAAGTTAATTGAAAGGAAACTATTGAGACCCCCGATTTTGTGGCTCAAATGAGTTGATACCTTTCTTTATTGATTTTGATAAATCATTGAGCCATTTTTTCGCTCATCTGGATTATGTTTTTCCATTTGGATTATGATTTTTCCATTTGGACATACTTTTGGATTATGGTTTGCCTGTTTACGAAATTTCTCGAAATAATTTAAAGTGTTTTGAGCAAATTTCTTTGACAAATGTGACCAAACTTTAAATTATGAAATTTTAGGCAATACTTGTGGGATAGTTGATTTTTTTTGAAATAGTGGGTAACAATGTTCCACATAATTTCACCAACTATTTGCCTAAAAGAGTACTCAGTGACAACGATTCTGGACCTGTCGTTCCAAATCAAAATCTTTGGTAAAACCAAATTGATCTGTCAAATATGAGGTCTCATACTCATGTAGGTCCTGCCGTACCTTGTTGAGTTATAAAATATTCGAGAAAACCAGTGTTACCTGGTAATAGCTCATGAAATAATTAAATTTCTTTACATAGCCTCCATTCAATACGATCAAAAACGTATTTTAGAGGAGTTGAAATGTCTTTCAAGTGGTTGCTACCACATTCTTTAAAGCATTTAAAGTTATCTTATCATTTCGCCTGTCGTCGAATGATAAATGATTTAGATGCTAAGACATGATTGTCTATACTATCATTCGCCTGTCGTCGATTGATTAGAGCATTTTGATATTGTGGCATTGACCGGATGAGATATTCCCGGGTCAAAAGACGATGCTTGATTTATAATCGCATAGCATTTGGATTCTCTCTGAGAATATATTTCGTGATTAATCCGAAATTCATGCCACTAATGCTCACCTTGAAAGACTAATATGTGTAAAGATCACGAAATGGACTCGTAGAATTCTTGTAAAGAATTGAAGGAGTTATTGTGGACTTATCCAACCATAAGACAGACCATAAATATAAATGATTATGGTTGATGCATCGACAATATGGTCACATTTTAATGTTGTCCACATAAATGCAGCACTTTCCAAACTTTTAGCCCTATCATTAAGTTGATGGCTCATGATCCGGTTTATCCTGAAAAGTCTAGTTGACTTGATAATTCCGAAGAGTAAAAAATCGAAATTTTGATTTGAATTACTTGAGTTTGGAAATTGAAATTGAACATCCTGTCGATTATGTTCAGACCCAAATGGACTCACGGAAAGTTTGATGATGCGACTGCAAATGATTGCACGCATTTCTTGGTCTTGCGCACCAAGATTTATATTTCCGTGTGGGGTTATGCTATTTTGCTGCATTGGTCCGTTATGAGGCCCATAGACACTCAAACACCATATGCGTACCAGCTGGTTACTGGTTATGAGCCAGAAGTCTCATATTAACGCGTGTTTGGAGTGCTTAATTAATATTTTGATTGAGCCGCTATAGCGTTCAAAATATGGACCTCTGAAGGGGACATAAGTCGATTATGAATCTCCTGCCTATCATTTGATAGAGTAACCTTGGCAAGCGATCTCTTTACCGCATGATATGCGAAAGTGACATCGCTAAGACTGTTCTCCCCGTCGTTAGGGGGAGATTTGCACGTTACCGTTGATAAGGAACGACGTGAAATAACGTGGCATAACCCACTCAGTCTTAGCTTGATCCCCAAAACTGCACTTAGTGATAAGTAAGTGCATAGACTCCCTCAAGTCTAACTAAATGCCAGATGCATTTAATGACTTTATGAGATGTCACGAGATCATTTATACCTGCTGCAAAATGCTTGCAAGGATAGACGTCCCTGTCGGACGCCGTGTTCCATTCGTAACACGTTGCTTTGGCCGAACCCGCCAAGCAAAGGACGCTGCCGTCGGCCGTCAGTCTTTCGTCCTTCCCAAGATACGAGGAAGTTGACCGGTTCCAAATTCGTTCAGCCCCAGAGGTGGTGAACTGAAACTCGTTTGTCGCACGAGATTATAAAGGATCAAGGAGATGTGTGATTTCCTCCTCATCCTAAGAATCTCGAAATATCTTAGACGATATTGAAGCGAAACGAGACTGTCATTGATTACTTGTTCATATATTCGGTGACGACTGATAATATGAACAAATTATGACAGAGAACCATGTACCGTTGCCTGAAGTCAACGTAAAATAGACTGTACTAATGGAAACTTGCAATCCAAGTAGACTCCTTAGCGAAAGTGTGTTCGGACCTGTAGTTCCAACACCACCAATGTTAAACGAGTTCGTTTATTTGGTTATTCGTAAGGAAAATTGATGAGAATAATGAGATTGTAGAATGCTCGCCTAGTAGCGCAAGGCTTCTCTCACACCTTGGAATTGATTACGAGATGGTTGATTTCCTCAAAATGGACATTATAATAGTCCCCTACTTTACCAGTTTAGTAGTTTCCAGAAAACTGAGTATGCAGCCATGAATGTGGTCACGGTTTTATCTCTATGGGGATTTAGACAAAGAGATGTAGATGAAGGTCCCTGTGTGACTTCATAATGCTTGAATCAAGTAGTTCCTGACCATGGAACACGATCTCAATTAAATGAGACGTTCACTATATGGATTAATATAATCCGAGCGGATGTGGTATACCGCCTAAGTGAGTACTTGATTAGCTTGGGATACTTGAACAAGTATTATGCCCTTGCGTGTTTTATTACGCGATCCATTTTTGGATTTGCCTTCGAGATGAAGGATATTGGGAAGACACGGTAGTGACTCAACCTGATGATTGAGTCCCGTAAATATTGAATCTAAGTCCATGATTCAGACTACACCCAGAAGGTGTTATGACGTTTTAGTCATCATGACGCTAAGTCGTCAGATTCTCCCATGATCGTTCGATCACTAGACATTGATATAGACCCAGTCCGTCCCTGATGAGACGATGAAGAGATATTGAACCATAATGTTCATATCTAAGTACAATAAGCGCATCATTGTACTTGGTCTAATGTGCTAGGATGAACATCTCGTATGTTGTGAATGGTATAGCTCGACACAACATCGCGCTAACACGCTGCCATCGAAATGGCACTAAAGACACATTCCCTTACCTTATGGTAATTTTGGAAGTGGGCAAGTTTATCCCATTTGCGTCATCGAGTGTACCTACCCCCTTCGGTACTCGAATTAACGCAACCCTTTTTCGGTTATACCGATGCCGGTTACTTATCAGACCCGCATAAGGGATATTCCTAACATGGTATGTCTTTACCATTAGGAATAAGGCGACATCTTGGAGGTCTTGGAATGACTCCAAGTGAATCACTCTGATCTATTCGTGCTCTATGAGACGACTAGAGAGTGTATATGGCTTCGAGCTAGTATTAGTCATATTTGAATTACATATGTTCTGTCTCACGATCCAGATAAAACACTTGTCATAGAAGACAACTTGTTGTTATTGATCAAGAGAGACATGACTACATTATGCTATTTAGCATTTCTCGCCGAAATTAATCTTCACAAATGAAGTTTAAGAGCATCCAGTTGAATGCTCGTTCTATTCCACATTAGATTTTCTTGCATCCAGTCGTATGTAAGTAAATGAGGCATCCAGTCGAATGCTCGTACTCTTTCTTGGAATATGAAATCTTTGCACCCAGTCGTGTGCAAGTGAGGGGGAGCATCCAGGTGAATGCTTATTGCACTAATTACCACTTAGTCGAAATCTTCGCACCCTGTCGTGTGCAAGTGAGGGGGAGCATCCAGTCGCATGCTCGTGTACTCTTTTTGTCCTTAGACCAAGGTTTTTTCCCACTGGGTTTTCCTTGGCAAGGTTTTTTAGCGAGACACGTTCCTATCATATCTCACTTAAGATTGCCGAAATTAGGGGGAGTATCCTGTTGTATACTTCTTACCACTGTGTACTCTTTTGTCCTTCGACTAGAGATTTTTTCCCACTGGGTTTACTCTAGCAAGGTTTTGATGAGGCACCTGTCTTGTGGTTGATCCCTACTACTACCATTGTTGCACTCTTTTTCCTTCGATCAGAGATTTTCCCATTGGGTTTGCTCTGACAAGGTTTTGATGAGGCACACTGTTTTGTGGTTAGTTACTTACATGATATTTCGGCCTATATCATTCGGCTACACAGTTTCTCCTAGGTACCGGTTTTGTCCCACACTGGGTTTTCCGTCCCTAAGGTTTTTATGTGTTTAGCACTGCGAATGAACTCGACTCAGATCGACTGCATGAAGACGAAGAATTCAAGACGTCCAAAGGGGGAGTGTTGTAAGATTATTGGACTCTTGGGCTTTTACTTAATGGGCTCAGATGGGCTTGTAACCCTAACCCTCTATCTATATAAAGAGGGCTAGGGGTCTTGTATTTGACATTCATTCATATACATTCTAATTAATAAAGACTCTATTGTTGTCTCTCTCATATCTCTCTATATATCTATACATATCTCTATATATATCTATAACGAGCTAATATGTCACACAACAGATTTGATAAAAAAATATATTAATTTTATAATTATAGTGGATGGTTGATGGTTAGGTTTTTTTAAAAATATATACTGTACCACTACAATTATCCTCAATTTAAAAAAAAAAAACACTCCCAATTTACCAAAATAAAACCTCCACCAATTTTACCAAAAATAAACTCTAACCATAACCACCAAACTACTTCCTATATCAAATTAATATCATTTTTTTTTCTCAGTCTACCAGTACAATTATCAAGTAAATATTTATTTTTATTATTGAGTTTAAATTTTATGTAAATAGATATAATTATTAATAAGTTATAATAAAAATAAATATTTACTTGATAATTGTAGTGGTAGAGTGATGTTGATTTGAGAAAAAAAAAATGATATTAATCTGATATAGGTAGTAGTTTGGTGGTTATGGTTAGAGTTTATTTTTGTTAAAATCAGAGAAGGTTTTATTTTGGTAAATTGGGAGAGATTTTTTTGTTGATAAAATTGGAAATAATTGTGGTGGTAGATTGATATTGATTTGATAAAAAAATATATTAATTTAATATACAAAAGGATTTGATGGTGATGGTTAGTTTTTTTTTTTTTTTAAATCAGAAAAGTTTTTTTGTAAAAAAAAAAAAAAAATAAAATTGTCTGTGCCACGTAGACGTGGGATCGTCAATCCCACGTCTCTTATACAGATCAGTAATTTGCCTATTGAATAAAGAATCTCCCGGGGTTGTTAAATACATGTCCCTCTATCAAAATTAATCCAATAATACTAACAAACAAATGTGGCTAATTAACTACTCCAAGTCAACACCTGCACCTTATCTATACTTTATTTATATTTCATCTTCAAGGTGAAATAAATAAATAAATAAATGATACTGTATTTTTTGACTATAAAAAGTATGTTTTAATGATAAAACCGTAAATTCGAATTATACTTTATTTATTTACCATTTCCTTTTTTATTTTTATTTTTATAAAAGAAATTAAAAATTAAAATGACTATAAATTATGATTTTGACGTAAAAAAATATTTTTAATAATAGAAAACCAGGGTAAATAAATATTTCAGTCAATCAAAAACACAACACAAACACACAATCTTGTCTTTCAGACAACATCACTCTCTCTCTCTCTCTCTCTCTAAAATGAAACCCACATTGACTTTCTTATTATCCATACAAAACACCCTTTTAATATTTTTACTTATATCTATATTATCATCATCATATGTATCTATACATGCCACTAGTACAGCTCCTTTAAACCACACTAATAGTAAAAATGGTAAACATTCATTTCTACCTTACATTTGGCCTTTACCATCTCATTATACTTATGGTAACGACACCCTTTCGGTTGATCCGGATCTCAGCCTCGTTGTTGGTGGAATCGGGGGCGGATCTTTTTTTGTGAAAGCGGGGTTTGAGAGATATAAAATGATTATATTTAAGGAAAAAAGGGTTACTAAGTTGAGGGATTTTAGGGGTTTTGATATTACTAAGATTAGGATCATTGTGCATTCTGATAACCAAGATGTGAGTTTTTATTATTGATAATTTGTTTGTTTCGGATTTATGAATATTGGTGTCAATATTTGTTGTGTTTTGACTTTTGAGTTTTGATAAGGGGGGTATTTTATTTAGATACAAAATGGGGAAGTTTTTTCGGTGTTTTTAAAAGCGAAAGCTAAAGCATTTTTGCACGAGTTAGGTAAAGCCGAAACCTTTCTTTGCGCAAAAAGCAGTAAAACCAGTTTTTTATGCCTTTTAAGCTTTGAATTGATCTTTTTGCGCATAGAAGTGAATTTTTTAAACAGTGAGTTTTTAGCAAAAAGTCAACATTTTAATCATGGGTTGCTATATACAAAATGTCTTTTTGTGGGATTCACTAAATATAATAGTTTTGAAAAGTCACTATTAAAAAGTTAACTTTTTAGGAAATTGTCGGGTTGCGATGGCAACCCCGGCCCCCATGTAGTGCCCGTGTCAAAAACACATGCCTTCAATCTTTACGTCGTATAAATTGACTGTCAAAAACTTTAAATCAAGTAGGTTGATGAATCATTTGGTTTTCGCCCTTTACTATGTTTTGATATTGTCTTGTATATTGGTAGCTTCAACTTGGTGCGGATGAGAGCTATTCCTTACTGGTAGCAAAGAGTGACAAGGGTTCAATTGTTGGTGAAGCCACTATAGAGGTATAAAGAGGCTAATTTCGTGACCTATATATGTACATAATGCGGTTATAGTACGTCGCATAGCCTTTTGCTTATTGTCCGCATACGTTAGTAATCTCCGTAACCGCTCCTTGATATCATGTAAAGTTACCTTTTCTCTGTGTTTTCATGTTGTCGAGAATTTATAGTTACTTGAATATCTAACCTACATGGAAGTTTAATGGAAGATAATATGGCCCGCCCACTTTTTTTTAGTTGCTTGGGCTAGTTTTCCAGGCAGCTCCCTTCTTTTTTCTAACAAGTTTTGGAATATTTTTCCCACGTCTTAAAGACTCCAAAGTAGAAAGTGCATATAAAGTAGTAACGTAATAACATGTTGATGTTAGTTTATTGCAGTTTATGTAATACTTAAATAGTTCAATCGTGTAACGAGATAACAAGAAACACCATAATAGAAGATTGTGAATTACGCACGAGATGGGTTATGTTTCGAAACTAGTTATATTGGGTTCTGAAATATAGCAGTGGGACATAACCACTGTGGTGGTTACTATTTCTTGAACGAATTTGCCTTTAAAATTACTTGATTAATTTTTCCGTTGGGCTTACCGCTTGCTTAAGTTCATAGGCTTAGCCTTGCCTCTGACGGACTGTAAGTCGGCCATTTTGGGGGAATTTTTCAACATTTTTGCTTGGGAGTCTTTTGCAACTGTTTTGTTTGTTTTTACTTTGTTTGTAGAAACTCAAAATAGAAGTTTTTAATAACTGATTACCCAAAATATATTCCAGGAAAATCTGTTTTAGACTTTTGAGCCTAAATTATTTTGTTTGCGAACCATAAAGCAGATTCTTAAGTTACAAAGGGTGCATGCCATCTGTTTAAAGAGTATCTGTTTCCAAAAAACTAATGTTACTTCTTCTAAATTCCATAGATTCTGTTAACTTGAAGAATATGCTAATGCAGCGATGGGTCAACTCTTGAGGCGCTGTGCCATGCTATGGATTCTCAATTTATCTGTAATTTTGTACAAGCTTCTATCCGAGTCTGTTTTGCAACAAAAAAAAAACTATGCATTTTATTTCTTAAGATGCTCAGTTAAATCCGTTTCGTCATCAATAGTATCAAGATTTAGAGCAGCCGTATGCTTTTACCTTATTTTATCTTTTCCAAGGATGCTTAACTGTTGGATTTTACCACTTTACATTAGTGAATTATCTGAAGAGTTGAACTATGCAGTAGAGCTAAGTTTTATTTCCCTAAATATTCCTATTCAGTTTTGTATTTTTATTGCAGGCGAATTCAGTCTTTGGCGCTTTACGTGGATTAGAGGTATTCACAGGTTATTCATGGCATTCAGTTTATGTAATGTATATGCGAACTTGCTGCTGGTATTATAAGTAATTATGAATCTCTTCGTGCTTCGTCCATTTACATTATATCCAGTCTGATATATCGAGGTGCTGCTTGGTAGTGTGTTTATATTATAGTGATGACCCTATGGATAAACGAGAGAATTAATTAGATAGTTGGTGTTTGCATTTCAGATAATATTTGTGCTTGTGGGTTTTCAAGTTCGCGTATTCATCATTTTAGTCTTTTTTTAAAAGATTTTAGGGCATCCTAGTCAGATTGGAATCACACAAAGCACTTATTTATAACACGTTTCCGGTTAACACTATATTTTCTAAGAACTTTCTTCCTAGGCCCGGGTCAGCTTGTACCGTCGGCCCTAACCCCAAACCGCCAATATTACTTTCATATTCCATCGTTCATGTATGGATTTGTTTATAATTATTTTTCGTAATGTTGTTTAGAATTTAATTCTCTTCTCCGTCCCCAATTAGGCTCAACGGTCTCTCGGATATATATTTGCAAGATTAAGAACTAAATAACCGTTTTACACTGACAAGATTTTTTTATATTACGGTCGGCATTTTGTCCACCCCTTTTCCTTGGTTCTCATTACTAGTATTAAATCTAAGGTGAAGTTGTTTAAGTCTTGAAGTACTTGTTGTGCTTTTCTAGTTTAACTTGTACTAATTTTGCAGACTTTCAGCCAATTATGTGTGTATGATTATACAAGCAAAACTGTGCAAGTAGACAAGGCACCGTGGTTCATACGAGATAAACCAAGATTTGCATATAGAGGGCTTATGCTCGGTTAGATGCTGACCTCTTTTAGATCTGAACTGTCAATAGCCTGAGTCAGATCCAGTTTTGTGTTAAACAATGCTAATAACTTCACTTGCAGACACTTCAAGGCATTATTTACCTGTGGAAGTAATTAAGCAGGTTATCGAGTCCATGTCATATGCTAAGTTTGTAAGTTTTTTAGAACATTCTTTTTATGCATTATTTTGTAAAAAACTGGGCTAATTATAATATCATCATATTTCTCTAAGCATTCATCTCATGCTAATTCTGAAAATTATATCCAGTAGAATGTGCTCCACTGGCACATCATAGATGAGGAGTCGTTTCCGCTAGAAGTTCCTACATACCCGAATTTATGGAAAGGGGCTTACACCAAATGGGAGCGTTACACTGTAGAAGATGCCTACGATATAGTCAAGTAAGTTTTTTGCAACTTAAGTGCTTATACATTAGCTTTGTGTTCATTTAGGTTTCTCTAAAAGGTACTGCTTTGTGTCCGGTTTTGGTTATTCTTTGCATCACTTAGTCTGGCAATAAACTTTTATTTATTACAGATTTCTAATAGCCAGGCATACAGCGGACTTGAGAGTTGAAATCCTCATTATTCAACTCATAAATTATTAATATGTACTACTGTTGAGAAGACTGTCATTCGATGCTTATGAGTAACATTAAATTTGTGATCAATGTAACATAGCCTACCTAGGAGCTGTTGGTGGTGTGTTGGTGTATAATTTTGCTAGGGTTTATTTTGAACAGGTTTGATGATGTTTTTTTTTATATTGACATCAAATCCCCCTTGCTTTTTTGATCTGTATGTGTCTCGAAAAAATTGAGCTCACAATTATTCTTTAACTCAATATTTCGTTTGTTTCTTTCTTATCATCTTAATTGTTTGATTAATGGCGATATTGGCATAACACCGTATAGTCGGCGTGTCAGTTTCTTACTTGTGGGTTTGAGTTTTTTAATATGTGCTTACTGGTATAATCTTTATATTGGTTAATATCAATTGCAGTTGCGCTGATAACATTTGTGTATTTTTTCTTGCATGATCTCAAATTACCCTAACAAGAAATTTGCTGCTAATTTAATTATTTCTTCATGAGTCTTTTTGGTATTTTGACTCATTTTAACTTTTCTACTTCTTTGCTCTTATGTGCTGATTAACAATGATTTCCATTGCATGTATCCTTCCTGCCAAACTGAAGCTTCGCCAAGATGAGAGGTGTGTAATCTTATTAATTTCATCCCATAATAATGCTTCAGCACTGGTACCAATCTTATTTTTTTCTGGAAAATTAGCATCCACATGTAAGGGGTTAATCAGTAAAACAATTTATTGGGTCCATCCTCATCCTGCAAATGACTTGGCCCTCGAGAGTTTACAAAACTAACACTGAATAATTTTTTGCAGGGATCAATGTAATGGCAGAGGTAGACGTACCTGGTCATGCAGAATCATGGTATAATAAATTCTTGTTGTTTTCCTCTTCCTTTTTTTCCCTTCCTTTCAGTTTCACCTGTGTAATCAATGTCAATTTTGTGAATTAACTACTCTGTACATTTTTTTGGGTGTGTGTTTCTGTTGTTCTGAACATCTGCACGCGCACCTTTCTTCATGCCATATTCTAGTTAATAGTTTGCACCATGTTGATTTGAGAAATTTAATAGCATTGTCGAGTGATATTCATAACATTAGAATGGTATCAAATTGATGCCTGTGTATCTGATTCTTATCATTGTCTTGTGGACTTTTGGTTCCATGAGTTCCTGCTTGAATTCTCAATCTGCTTTTACACCTTGGTTTTGGTTCTGAATCTCTTTTATCTACTTTGGGACCAAAATGGAATATGTGAAGCTGATCCCAAACATTGGTTCTGGTAAATTAAGTTGTGAGTCAGGACACGTGTTGATTCTATTTATTTTATTTGTCTCCGCGGTCAGATACGGGGCTACAGGATGATAACCCGACATATGCGTCTCTTTTATTAATTTTATCATGGATATTATTTTGTGTGTTATTCTTTGTTAGTTAATTCTCATTATTGTCCTTAAATGCCTTTTCCGATTCTCTATTACAGTCAATCACAACCAAGGGTTTTTAGAATATTTTTTTGGACTAAACCTATTAAATTTCTTTCTTTGCAGGGGAACAGGATATCCCGATCTTTGGCCTTCAGATTCTTGTAAAGAGCCCCTGGATGTTGCAAAAGAATTTACCTTTGATGTGCTTTCTGGCATTTTGACAGGTAATAAGAGCCTATCCATTTTTAATTTTTTTTTGAGAGAGGAGAGGGTTGGGGGGACACATGTTGGTTCTTTTTGTTTTATTCCGCAATTGCTGCTTATATCAAGATATACTATTGCTGGGTATCCAGTTAATGATTCATTCAGGATTTTTCTAATGGTTCATTATGAATTTAAAGGAAGTATTAAAAAAATGATATAATCTGAGTTATTTCTATTATAAAATATAAACCTGAACCCTAAGCATCTTCACAGTCATTAACCTTTTACAAACAGCCATATTTAATAGGCGAGTCTTTAGTTCTCATGTTGTGATAGGTTATGAGTGGGGCAATCCATAATTTCATTCTTATCGAAGTAACAACTTCATACCATTGCTCCATTTGCTCTCATTTGAACACGCACTTAGGCTTTAACAGTATTGTATCTTATCCTGAAGTATCAGTGAAGGTCTTGTGTGATTTAAATTAATTGCAAGACTTAATCTTGTATATCAAATGCGTTTCTTAGTTAAACACATAATTCAAATTGAGTAACTTACTTAAAAAACTGAGGCGAAGTTTGAATGATTAATATATGTCAGTGCTCTTATATCAGGAAGTAATCTCCACTTATATACTTCTGCAGATATGCGTAAAATCTTTCCATTTGAGCTCTTCCATTTGGGAGGCGATGAAGTTCACACAGGTTAGCATTGAGACTTTTGACTATGGAGAGTGTAGCATTTAACTTTCTTCCTCAAATCTGTTATCTTATTCTCTGCATCTTTAATTTGCACTGTCTGAAAAGAGAATTATTTGACTTGGAAACGATTTGGCAGTCATTACTTCTTCTTTTTTTTTGAAGATTTGAGTCATTACTTCTTTTACATGGCATTCTGGACCTATCATTTTGCATAATTCATGTTTCCAATTTGGCCAATTACCAAAGAAAAAGATTCAATCTAGTGCACGATTGTATGGAATACATAGATCAACGATTCAATATATTTTTCTTTCAAAGAATGGCCAAATGTTGATTTTGTGAATTTTTCCTTGCTTCATTTATTAGCAAAACAATATTTAAATTCTATGTAATGCTAATTACTCGAAAGTGATTTATTTAACTTAACAATCACATTTTCCTTTCTTTATACTCTGTTAAGATTAGTTTTCTATATTCTTTGTATGCTTGTCCACTAATCAAAGGGACTGATCTATAGCTCTGTCAAGTTCGACTTTTCGATAAGATCTCAATGAGAATGTTCTAACAAAAAATCATTTCACCAAGGGCTTTTAGCTTAATATGGCATTTTCTACATGGTATAGCTTGTCTTCCTGTGTATGGTGGCTTGAGGATACATAAGAATGAAAACTCGCTCCTTTACCACTTTGGTACTTGTGGCAAAGACTTTTGGAACAGTAACTATCCTTTTGCGTGCGGCATCGATTTTATTAGTCAAAAGGGAGAACGGTAGATCTTTAGTTTGATGCCCTAAATTTTTGTTTACTTATTCTGTAGAAGCCCGTCCATTCCCCACTAAAAGGCCTATTGGTAAGGAAGGAGAGGGGCATATATTAATCCTTGGTTTTATCAATGCCTAAACGATGTGGGACTATTCCAACACTCCCCCTCACTTGTGGGTTGGTCAATTTCCGATAAGTCCAACAAGTGAATCAATGAATTGGGTGGAGGTGGGCCCATCATACAAACCGGCTAGCCTTTGGCTCTGATACCATGTAGAAGCCCGTCCATTCCCCACTAAAAATTTTACTTACTTAGAGCAAAATTTTACATGCTTCTATCTTTGAATTTTTTAGTCTCACTTAGCTCACCCAATTCCACTAGTTTATATGCTTGTTTGTTATAACATAGGGGATACTAATACTACAAACAAGAAGTTATATTGCTGAATTTCATGAAAATTATTTTGTCTTACAGATTGTTGGACCTCCACTCCACATGTGAAACAATGGTATGCCAACCACTTAAATTAGTTATAGTGTTCTATTTTTCATAAATTTTGGAAGACCATGGAGTCAATATTTTCTTACGTAGCAGCTGGTATAAATGTTTCTGCTGAATTGGATATAAAATTTGTGAAGATGAGGCAAAAAACTTGAAACTTTTCGCGGAGTCATATGCTGTATTTCGGGATTGCGTTTTCTTGTGAGCGTGTGTGCAAAAGAGGACATTCCATTTTAGTTTATCCTACAAGAACGCTTGTAAAAATGCTTTTGTTTATGATGAATATGGTTATATTACAGGCTTAAAGCTCAGAACTTGACTGCTAAAGGTGCCTATGAATACTTTGTACTAAGAGCTCAACAAATAGCCATATCAAAGAATTGGACCCCTGTGAATTGGTATGTTTATTCTGAAAGTTTGTGACATTACCTTCTGCCTTAGAGATTTCCCTGGTAAAATAGTTTTTACCCGACAATCTTCTGTTACTTGTTTGATGTAGCAATGTGCACATGCAGTGTGTGCATAGAAACTCTCGAACATGTAACTTTAAGCAAGGAATAAATATAAAACCGATATTCAATTTTTTTTTCCGCCCTGGGGTTTAGAGTGTATGCAAGAGTTGAAGATGCTTGTTCAGTAGTTGTCCTTTCTTTCCATGGATGAATTATTAAAATTGAACACCTTTGGACGGGTGCCTCACATGTGTAGGGATAGTTTTCTGACATAGATGACATTATTGTTCTTGTTTTCAGGGAAGAGACCTTTAACGCATTTCCGGATAAACTCAACCCCCAAACAGTGGTGCATAACTGGTAAGATTTAGATAAAACTCTCACTTGCTCTAGGTCTTAAAACATGGTTTTCAAAAGAGTGTTTTTCTTTTGTATCTTATATAAGATTATTGATTTGATAGGTTGGGGGGTGGTGTATGTCCAAAAGCTGTTGAAAAAGGTTTCAGATGTATCTTCAGTAATCAAGGATTTTGGTATCTTGACCATTTGGATGTTCCATGGGACGAAGTGTACACGGCAGAGCCAGTTGAAGGAATAAGCAACGAATCTGAGCAAAAGCTTGTTATTGGCGGAGAAGTTTGCATGTGGGGTGAGACAGCTGATGCCTCTAACGTCCTACAAACAATCTGGCCTAGGGCTGCTGCTGCTGCAGGTAACCCACTCACTCATTCGTTCCTCCATTCAAACTCTTCTTATCATCTCTAATCCTTTCTACTTTCTTAAAGATACTCTTACATACCCATCTTGGAGAAAATTGTATGTGTATCACTCCGTTCCAAGTTAGGTCTCTATGCCCATTTTCAGGGACGTCATGAGTACCCTATTCTTACTGCTTTCACATTCTCTCCTACTATTTTCACATTCTCTCTTTCTATTTTAATATCATATCATAAAGTTATTGGGACAAGGGTGAATTTGAAATTTACAAAATGTCATTTGCAACTTTTAAGAAATAAACACTTGAAACGGAACAACCAAAATCGGAATAGACACTTAGAATGGAACGGAAGTGTACCTTTTGGTAGGAAATACTAATGGAAACGTTACAGTTTAGGAGTTAGGTAGATGTTATGTTGTTCCATGTCCTTCGTTTGCTTCTTCAAGATCTTTCCACTGGTTTGTGACTGGGACTGATAAATCATTCAGAAATTAAGATAATTTTTCTTATTTTAATTTGGCTTTAAAAACTGAAAGTGCCATTCATGCAAAGTTCTGAATGCTCCTGCAACCAATTCACAGAACACATAATTATCCCACTTCAACATACTCCCCAGACCAGATTTTTGCAACCTTGTTACATATGCTTCGTTGGTTTTACTAAGGCAAACCTCATTACAAAACAAGCTGGTACCTAATCTTATAGTCAGAACTTGTTATTCGTAAATGCGATTTCCCCAGAACCTAATAACACTCTTTTTCTTTCACCCATCAATTTGCAGAGCGGTTGTGGAGTAATAGAAAAGCCATATCTTCAGGTAATATTAATGTAACCGCATTGCCGCGACTAAAGTACTTCCGTTGTCTGTTGACTAAGAGAGGAGTTCCAGCTGCCCCAGTTACAAACTTCTATGCTCGAAGCCCACCTACTGGGTTTGGATCATGTTACGATCAATAATTATTGAAGACGAATTTCTGTTGCTCAATGCAAAAACGTCATCTCAAAGGTTTAATTTTTTCATGCATTCATCAACATTGTAATCTTTTCTGTGCGATGAATAATACGATCATTTTATTTTAAATGTGCGGTGTGAGGTGGTGGTTGTCTGTGACATCATGTATCTATAATTTGTGTACTTTGTTTTGCTTCAGGTTTTTCAACGTTTTTCAGTATATATTATATAACATGGTTCTTGTATGAAAATCTGGGCTCATTTTTCAAGTGTTTGCGTAAAAGTGAAAGACGCATGCTACTTTTTGTGATATGACCTGACAATAATAGAGCGACGAGGATTACAAAATACCTTTATATTCCCTTGAGTAACAATCATTTTTTTTTGGGGTCCCTTTAGTAGTTGGCAGAAGCAGTTAATGGATTAACAGCTATCTTGATGTTCGTTACATACATTAAGAACATTGGACCTATTCTATATTGAACAGGCTTCAATTGACTTGCCTAAGCAGCAGGTTGTATGTATGTTGCGTTGCTTTTGAAACTTTTGGAAAACTACTTAGAAACAGATCCAAGTCTGGTGCAGATAACGCTAAGCTTTTTGTTAAGTTTATTTTTTTTGGAAAAAGTAGGTATATATAACTTAGTTTTCCCAAGTTGAGAAACCCCCCAACTAATATTATTATACGGTATGGCCTATACCAGAAGGCATAAACAACAACCAACAAGACAAGATTACTTGTTAAGCGGAAAGTATACACACGAGTGAACGGATTATATCATGAGCTGACATACTTATCAAAGTCAAACAAGTGGTAAGAAATAGCACAAATGAAATCAACCGAACGTATGAAATATTTTAATACCCCGTCACAATTTATCGCGGAAAAAAACTATCAAGTGAGAAACTAAAAGAAACAGCTTGTGATCAATTTCTTGAGAATTCAAGAATAAAGGACACCACAGTGATGGTCCTGATGGACTCGTATAAAACTAATTAAGAGCTAAAACAGTGCCTCACAGGAGACGTTAATTATTATTTATAGCATACAAGAATCCAAAACTGACAGTACTGGTTTACTACCTACCCACGAAATTACGTGCAATTTTGACCGACTAATAGCATGTATCAAAATTGTCGAAATGAAAATTTTGATACAAGTTATTGACCGATCAAAATTGCACGTAGTTTCATAATAAACAATTAATTGGGAACGGGGGATTAATATGTAGAACAGGCTTAGAAAACCCTTCTAGAAAAGTCGGATGGCAGAAATTACTGCCACAAGTTTTGGAGTCACCTCTAGTACTCTTCCTTGAGTCGCATCACAAGCATAGTTCTCAACTGCAGAAGTCAAAACCAATTTTCAATGTCAGATTATGGTAAACCATTTCTCACATCAGAGGTAAGAGAATAACTGCTAGTTTAGCTGCAGTAATTTAACTAAAATCTCATGACATAATATTAGCTGCAAGATAACTTAGAAGAATCTAACAAGGAAACGGGCATAAAATTCACAGCTAAACAACTGTAAGTGCAAAATGACATAAGTAGTTGGTCTAAAATGATTGCTTAAAAGTCAACAAAGATCCTTCCACAACACAGTTAGAAATTTAATCCTCGAGACAGTGACAATACCATTAGTCTTCCTAGTTCTAGTATATTCAGTGAAAGAGTTGAACACAAAATCTTCTTAATTGGTAGCTTCTCAATGAGCACCTGTGGCTTTATTCAGTATACCAAATAAACCACATACTCGTTACAAGAGAAACTTATATACTTAACAAAAACTTATATACTAGGAAGAATTCTTCTAATCTTGCTTCCGAGAACTGTGCTTTTAAACCACTTTTTGTTTCTCAACACAAATTTCTTTTCCATTTCACTTTAATCTTCTTTCTCACTACTGTAAGGGTCTTTTTCGTTATGTTCCTAGAATTTCAGTCTGTTTTCCGTCCTTGTACAAACTAGTTATGGGATTTCAAATGATTGAACTTTTGAAGCTGCTCTTTTTAGGGTAGTATTATAAAAATTGCTATCAACATAATACTTCTATGGAAGATCCTGAAAATACCCTTTGCTATGATTGTAAACTTTATTTTCACAAGATACTTCAACACCAACTACGTATAGAGAAAATCAATAAGTCGATGTTTAGAATTTCCAGAAAAGTAGCTTTCTAAATCTCTTCCTTCGGTGTGTTTCATATATATATATATATACGGAGTATATATTTTGCAAAGCAGAGAATAGAATTTTTGAACAACAATAAAACACCCAAACCACAAAAAAAGTTTATAACTAATGTCAACTTGCAGAAGGCCGCACTAATTTCCATAGTTAACAACAACATACGGCTTGGTCCTCTACAAGAAACATGAACTCCATTTTAGAGCAAAGTACTCGTACGTTTCTCATCTTGAAATTGACTGACCGTTATGTCTCTGTCGTAAACTGAATTTAGGATAGACAGATAAGACTAAACTGGTTCCAAAAAGATTTTCTTATCTGCACCTAACAAAAAGATGTTCATATCGTAAAACAGTAGGAAAAACCATTTTCGCAATTCGACGTTTTACAATCCTTAGATAACCTAAGAGAGAGCTTTTAGTATACAAGTTCAAGAGTAGGAAACTCAAGGTTGTGTGATAAAAAATGAGACAAAAATAACTGTTAATACTTTCACAGTTTCATAAATCCCTGTCATTTCTAAATAACCATCTCTCCAACCTTTTTTAAGTTTAATTGCACCTGTCAAACTAGGATTGTAGTCCTAACGTGACGTAATAGAAAGACTCCATTATAAAAACTCCGAGAACAAGAACAACTATATTTTTCTTTAACCATTTCCCAAACAGTTTTTACACAACAGTATCTAATATAATACAAAGTGCATGTATATGGTAGAAGATGTCAAGATTGTAAATCGAATGTATCATTATATATACTCCATCTGTACTACTGATCAAAGAAAAATATGTCAATATTTGCATAAAAATAAAACTTTTAGGCGAACATAAAGATACTATGGGAAGAGAACTTCTACTTCAAAAACATACAAAATGCATAGTAAACAAAAGTTTAGGAGCTTAAATGAGAAATACTCCTAGAACAACACACTTCTGTGCTAGGATAATAAAAACCAAACCTAAAAATGCAATTTAGATCTTTTCGATCAGGTGCTTGTTGGCCATTCCTGTTTCTAAACAAAAGTTATAGCACATATTCGAAAAAGTTGGCTTATCATATTCTGTGTGGAAACGAAATCAACTGTTAGCTACAAATTACAATCAATGCTTTAAGGATCCATTATACACTTGCTAACTTGTTCTGGTGCTCGTTATGTATCACTAGCTTACATGAACAGATAACAAACGGTTTTATTCCAATCGAAACCGACCCAATTCTCGAAACATAAAATTCACAAATTTTATGTCCGGGCCCAATTTTGCTATTGTACACTACTCTACCAAGCATTTAGTTTACTGCTATTAAATCAATAACTGAAGTCTTAAGAAAATGTATACACAAAATGCATTTATTTAAGAAAGAATATCGCAAAAGAATACCATTTTGATAAGTCCTCTTGGTCATGTTCTTGGATTTCAGTTCCAAATTTCTGTTTAAACGTGTCTTGTCTTTGTAACCACATCATGTGTCCCTGCCCACAACAATCCCAACATATATTAAATGTACATGCAAAAAACAAATTACTAAAATTAAGAAATATTCAATTGCTATACAGAGCTTAAATTTAATAACTAGTTACGGCTATTTACTTAGTTTTCTACTCCATAAGATGTATCAAAACACCTTTTTACAGAAAGAAACAAAAAAGAAGCAAATAATGTCTTTTTGCACCTGAAAAAATAAAGATAAAAGCCAAAATCAGAAACCCATTTCGTGATTGACCCGTTTCGTGTTTGGCAACTACGAAATATAGATATCTATATATAGGGAAAAATCAACCCACTCTTAGAAAAAAACACCGATTCTCAAATATTCATTCTTAATATTACCCAAACTATATAATTACTAAAAATTTGATCTTTATAACTTTTAGACATTTTTTAAGGTTTTCTTTAGACAACTCACATAAGCTCACAACACCCAATTTGGTTTTAAAATTGCTAAATTGCAAAAAAAAAAAAAAACGAGTGTCAAATATACATTTTTAAGATACCCAAACTAAATAATCATTCAAAATTTGATCTTTATGGTTTTTAGAAACTATTTAAAGGTTTTTCTTTGTACAACTCACACAAGTTCACAACACCCAATTTGGTTTTAAATCTGCAATGAGAACTAATTATCCAAAAAAAAAAAAAAAAAAAAAAAGATCATAAATCAAAAACCCATTTCAATATTGTCAATATATATATATAAATAAAAACCTGGAGAGCAGCAGCCCAAGTAATGAGAAAAGAGGCAAACAAGAAACGCTTATCCTTTATAACCTTTTTTATTTCCAATTTTTTCCTTTCCATTTATTATTATTATTATTTACTAAGTAGTATTTGCTACACTTTTAATTACTTATAACTTACAAAGAAATCTCTCTCTTTTTAAATTTACACTGTTTTAAGAAGTATTATTATGAATCAGTGAGTGAAAGGGCTTTTGGTTAGCAGGGGTTCAATTTTATTTAGGTTTTTGCTCAGCTTTTCAGTTTTTTACTATGTGTTCCTACAAAAATAAACGATTTTTTTATTTGTAAATTAGTATATTATTTTTATTTCTAAAGTTTTTGTTTTAAAAAAACGATAAATTTTGACTTTTTATATATATATTTTTATGTTTAATTGTTTGTTTGACAATTTATAAGGTAGTAATATTAATAAATAGTAAAAAAAAAAATTAAAAGTTAAATTTTACAGACTTTTTTGAACAAACAATTTAGAAATAAAAATAGTATGTTAATTTTAAAAAATAAAATTTACAAATATATATATGAAAAATACGAAAATCTGACGAAAACTTGAGGAAATTTGAACTCTGACTCGCTGCTCATATATTTACATTAATCGTTCCTAAATAATTGTCTATTATTATTTTCTTATAGAAACGTTACTAAATAATTGTTTGTTTTTACACAAAAGTTTTTTACTTTACAAGTGTTTACCTTTTTGTCCTTATACTTAACCATATAAAATTATTAAAGTAAACTTTTTTCTATGATTTGATATAAAATGGGACTAGTTTGGTAAATGTGATATACATTCATGAGATCTTCCTAAAAATGGTGACCGATCTAGGAGGACATTAAATTAGAGACGGAGGAGTATATGTACATCATTATATACGCGTTGCATCATTGGTAACTTGGGATTGTACTATGAATCCGGAAGATTGAACCACTGAACAGCGTGTCCGGTGCGGATATCTACCACATTGAGATGGTATTGAAAAATATCCCAATCCCAGACGGATCATACGTTCTTTTTAAATCATGTTCTAATCCAACTGGATTACTAGTCCTGAGATTAATGATTTCACATGGGAATGAAGTGTAATAGTTTGCATATCTCCGGAGTCTGGTCTCAACGAAAGGGTTTATATTACACGAGGTAAATAGAAAAGATAACACCTTGTAGATAGGCAAGATGGTAACAATATTATTTGCTCATTGAGTAGGGCAGGATGACTAGTTCCCGGATTAATAATTACACAGCGAAACGAGGTTTTAGTTTACACATCTCTAGTCTGAACTTGAAGCTGTTTCTATTACACAAGTAAATATATAGCCGGCTTGGAGATAGGTAGGATAGTGACAATATTATTTACAGATCGAGTAAGACAGGAAAAAGAAACCCGTTCATAAAAAAATGCTCTTGGCTCGTTACATGCTTCATGTTCAGTACCAAAAATGAACTGAAATTTATGATTCATTTACCCCATTTTACCTGAATAACCAAACTGTTAGTAAAGCCTAAACAGCAAACTGAGAAAATAACTCGGAGTTGAATTGAGTAATTTATTCATCTATATAAATAAGTCAGAACCAGTTCGCTAAATCCAAAACCGTTATGTCCAAACATTTTAATTGAGAGCTTTAAATCCATAATAAATTCACTACATACGCTAGATCCGTAACTGAATTAAATCATGCAATTCAGCCGGATCCTCAGCAGAAACAAAGATCATATAAGAAAACAAATAGGAACAAGAGAAGAGTCTATTTTCAACCTTACCACAACCAGAACACAGAAAACAAAGAATTAAATTACTATTAACTATAGTACACTAAAAGTTTTAAGCATAAAAATTCAAATCTAATACTACAAGCAAAATTGTGAGCAACACACTCCAGCGACAGGTTGTTGAAGCAGGATGTCTCAGAAAATGAAGCACTGGAGAATTGAGTTGGCTGCTTAACTGATAAGAATTTCTTTCAGGTTATGCTCCATCAACGTAGCTTGCGCCAGGTCATGTTCAGATCTCCGCTATGCCCTCTCAGCATGTCAGACCTCGAACAGCAAAACATAACTTTGTATACCTGCAGAGCAGACCAACTTATTTATGTACAAATAACAAGACAATTTACACGTCATATATACAATTGCCGAACTAAGAATTTAGCAATGTGTGGTACCTGTTAAGGAGAAATCAACACTTTGATCTGCCATGAAAAATCATCCGAGTACTGCTCTAGATCTTGTTTCACTTTTTGGATGTACTTATCAAAAGAATGCGCCTTCTCATTTATGACATCAATGGACATGGCATCTTCAGCAAGTTTAACTGCTGCAAATTGAGTTATCTGAAAATTCTCCGCAATTCGTTGCAGTTGCCTAGCTATGTCTTCCTTCCCAAGTATTACAAGCGCAAGCAATAATGATTTAAGCTCGCGTTTGGCCCCAACAGTAAAAGACATACCCTTCATATGGTCTACTAAAGCCATCTCCTCGTCAGGGCTGGATCACAGTATAAAAATAATAACACCCATCGGAATGATGACAAAGAATAAAAAAAAAAGGAGAAACTTGAAACAACCGTTGTACCTGCCAGCACGAATTTTCCCTTTATTCCGCTGACGCCTCCTTTCTCTGTGCTTGCTAGTAGCACTTGATGAAACGGATAATGAAGAGCCCTTTCTTGTCCTGCTCGTGAAAAACAATTAATCTAAGATTTCAAAAGTCTACTCAACACAACGCTATAATGCATTTGAAATTGTTCAAACAAACAAGTACAGATTATGCATAAAAAATAGTAAGAGGGAGGTTTAATAAGTGATTTTCATCTTGCCTAATCCAACATTAGTTCTACGGTTCTACCCACCCCATTAAGTGAAGCTTTTAATGTCAAACGAATTTAATAACAGTTACTACACGGTTATTTGTAATTTTGTACAAACATACCCAATTATTGAATTCTACTTCATCTGAACATACTTTTCAATGGCCTCTCAACTTGAAAGTTTCACTCTCTCACCTGCCAGTCGTTGTCCTTAAACCCTTGAACCTCCATCCAGCAGCATGCATCATACCATTCCTTTACTGCTTCTATTTTCTATTTGGTTTTCCCGTTTGTAAGTTCCTAATACAAAAATCAACTGGTGTGGGGCAGATAACTTTTTAGGTAATTAACTACTTTTTAAAGAAGAAAACAAGATTTTTTTGTTATGGTTTTGAGTAATTAACAAGTCTTATTATCACTGATAGCATACAACTATTTGAAGGGAACCTGTGGTCAGTTTAAATCACAAAATGCACTGAAGCAAGAATCGCCCCATTTATCCTAGTTAATATGACTAAGAAAGAGTGGGTACTTAGGGTCCTAATCAAAGACCTGAATCCTTATGGAACTATCAAGAGTAGTCTTTCGAGCATCGGAAGAAATTAATTGATTTCTATCTTTTTATCCTTGCGAAACAAAAGAGAAAGCTAGGTTTTCAAAACCCCACTCTAATACTAATTTCAAATTGAAAAGACAGGTAAAGAATATAGAAGAATACATGGTTTTACCCCCAAGGCCTATTCTCCATGAGGGGAGCAACTTCTATTGACAAATTATTTATTTGATAAATACAGGCCTTGGGCAACATGAAAGGATTAGCCTTATCAGGGAAAACATGACCTATTCAGAGAGAGATATACCCTCCATGGACCCATCTAGTAAAACAAAACCCTATGCCAAGAGAAAAGCAATCAATTCTCAACTTCTTCACACTTGAATGGTAAAATAGAGGTCTACTAAGTACAAACTCAACTGTTTCTACCATATAAGATCTGATATGGAAACTATGTTGAAGTATGAAACATCTGGGTGTAAGTAGAATATTAGATTACCCTCCCAAATTAGAGCCTGGCGCTAACCAATCACGCCTTCAATAACAGGTAGAAACATGCACATGAAAGCATACGTTTTTTCTGTAGAATGTAAGTTTTTTTGAAAATACGTAGCTCTACTATCGTGCAGTAAAACAAGAAGTGAGTTAAAAGAAAAGTTGTAAGTAAAGACATTATTACCCAGTGGTGTAGGCACTCATTCCACTGAAGTTGCTGCTAGTTTCAGAAGCAGTATCATCATCAAATTCATTAACTGAGCGCCCATCTGATTGGAGTTTTACGCTAAGTAATAATCTCCGTTGTCGAACAGCCAGGTACCGAGCCAAATACTTTCCCACTTTCTCCAAACCTTCTTTGTAGTCTTCATTAAGCCCATTTGAACATTCAAGGGATGACTCTCTCACTTCCAATACTAAATCATCTCTCCCATGCATATAAGCAACCCTAAGTGCTTCCTCCCACTCCCTAGCACTTACTAATAAATTGACCCCACGACTAACATCTCCACAGTACTCCAATGCAATTCTGGCAGATTCTGCTGGTTTTCCAAGAGTTTGGAGTTCTTCACATAATTCATGTGCCAATTGCAAAACCTCATCTTTACCAAGACTGCTGATCAGACCAGCAACTGTCATCACCCCGCGCCAATTACCAGAAGAACGATAAGCTTTCAATGCCTTTTCCAGACATTTACAACACAAATAAGTTGCAGCAGCATCCTCATGGGCTTTGATGTTACTAAGATGATCTCCCCAAGCCTCAAGGACTTGACTTCTCTTGGCAGCATCAGTAATTAATTGAAGACCCAGAGGAAATAGTTGTGGATGATTGTTCATGAGGTTTATACAATCAATAAAATGTACTTCGTCCGCCATGATTATATGCCTGAGTGCATCATCATACCTTTTTAATTTGAGATCAATATTGTATTTCATCAATAAAGGTGGCATGCGTTTTAGGTCCTCGAGAAATGGAATAAATTCTTTTGGATCTCGTTGTGAGTTCAATGCAACAATGGCAGCAAGGTTCAGATCATAAAGACCCAGTGCAGATTCATAAACTGCCTCAGAATCAGATAACCACAACAGATGTTTTAGGGCTTCTTCTGCAGAAGGGTGAGAAGTTCTCTTAAGGTCATCAGAGCCCAACAGTTCCATTTCCCTTATGGCCTTTATCCTCTTCAAAGCTTCTTCAAGAGCTGGTGGATCACTTCGTGCTAAAGTGGTCAATATGCAAAGCTCTCTTGCTGGACTGTCCACCACTTGCTCCTCAAGAGCCGTTCTAATGGCCATTAAGACGGCTGTGATCTTGCTATTGCAATCAGAAGAAACACACGTGCTGTTTTCTGCAACATTTACCTCTTGCAGAGACGGTAGAAAAAAAAAGTTCTTGTACAGTGTTTCCATTATGTTTTCGGTCTTTATCGAGCAAATGAATTCAGTTATATAGCCCAGGTTGTTTACCTGTCTGACAAATTCAGAGGCCAAATCAAGGAACTTTTGCCAGCCACAATGATCAATGATAACATTAAAGTCTATCCTGTGGCGCCTCACCATGGAAAGTGCGGCCATAAAACGCCTTTCAATCAAAGAATTTATTATTGAAGAAAGAACCAATTTTCTTGGATAAATGCACTCAAGGTTCCCTCGAGTTGTTTGGACAATAACAGAAGCCTCATCCCCGTGTAGGACACCTACAATTTTAGCACCTTTTTCCCATATGTTGATGGAAATTCTCTTATCTTCTTCATTTCTTTTCTTGATAACAGGAACAAAATTCTGATATTTATCCTCTAACTTATCTTGTAAAACATCACCAATCTCAATAACAAAGAGCAAATCCTGTTTGGTAGCAAGGATGAGATGTGAGATCAAATGGTCAGCAAAGTTTGAATAAAATGAGAAACTGCTACAATTGTTGCATATTATCCTTCCGTTAACATGAAGTCTGCCATTGTCTTCAAGCCCGACAGACAAAAGCTTTAATGGGTCAACAATTGGAACTACACACATCCAAGGGCATGATGACACAAATGACATTTTCTCCAGATTCTGTAAACGAGGAAGAGCACGAGCTCCAGTTGTGCTAGAAAACTTAGAGGTATACTCAAAAAGTTTCCCCCCATCAAACTGAACAAAAGCTGAACATTTTCCACTTGGATTTTCTACAATGCCGATAATTGTTTCTTCAAGAGGAATTTGGTTAGTTATCTCGGACTTCCAACCTGAACATTTCACCAAAACTGGGTCATGATCCTCGTCCTCGGAGCCTGTAATCTCAAGCTCTTGCAGGTAATACCCTGACAGGCCCCCATTCTCTTCTGAACCGGTCAATGGCAACTCGCTACTATGCCTAAAACCAGAATGAGAAGCACCAATAAGCACATGAGAATCTAACCATTCAATATGTGTAAAGGACCCAACATATGAAGAATCTTCAACATAGAATTCTTTCCCTTCAAACTCATCCCAAATATCCAGTTGTGGAAGCTTTGCAACACACAAACAACCATTTGACAGAGACACAGCCAGAAGGTTTCTAGAGCTCTTGGAACAGAAAGCAATGTCTCTGACAGCACTTGGAAACCGTAACTTGAATAAAAACATTGGAGGCGGCATTAGAGATAACGAAAGAGGAGTGATAAGCAAGTCTGAGCCGTCAATTACAAAGGAAATCGAATTTTCCGTGCTGACAGAAGTAACCCAAATAAAGTTAAACACCGTGACTTGACCACCGAAGGTCCAGCAAATCAACTGCAGTGGCTTTGTGGGGTTCCACATGAATCTCACTCCATCTTCTTTGGGATATCTTACTTCTTGCTTTAAGTACCAATGGTTGTTGCTAAGAAAACAGATCTTAACGGAGTCGTACTGTTGGCATCTGACAACAGTTGCTAGAAGATCTGAATTACAGTTCCATTTCAGAAATTCTAAGGTCGAATCAATTTCGTGACTTTCGTCACAAATGCTGAATGAGCTTCTTTCCAACCCATTTCTCTCATAGAATACTATTACTGGACATGTTTTCTCTGCCTTCAAATCAGTACTAGTGGCAGCTGCAATTCTGGCTCCACTGGGCATCCACTCCAAAATTGAATTCGTCAAAGGCTTCGGTTCTGAAAAGGAGTGCAAAGCCCCAGTATCACGTTCCCAAACTTTAATCTTCATGCATGCGGATGAATTCGGAACTCTACTCAATGTAGCAAAGAATTTTCCATCACCTCGCCACGATATCGGACTCTTAAAGGAATTTATGGAGGGAAATGATGAATCACCTGAAACAAAAACCAACTTCTTCAAACTAGATGATAACACCTTAAATCACTTTAAATATTAAGCATGGAAACTAGAAACAAACAGCAGAAAATAGCTTAACTTTTGCAAAATAATCTCTATAAGATGGGAAGTGAACACTTATTGCATTTAAAAATCTCAGATACTTTATCGTTACTACTCTAGTGCACCCCGGCTGTTAAAATTCAATTCTATTGGACTCGCCAGGAGGCCAGCAGGCAATACCAATGACTCTGTTTGTAATTAGAAAAAAATATGTCCACTCCTGAAATTGAACAAATCTAATTTTTAAAATACCCAACAGCAGAATCTCTTACTCCTAAATAGGCATCTTGCACACCTTTACTTTCCCAAATTCATCTCCTTCCTTCCTCTCTTCCGCTCCCTCTACTGCACTTTCTCTACACCCAGTCGAGAGGAATTTGTAAGGATACACAAATTTTCCTAAGCCATTTCAGTTTGCCCATACCTTAAATTTGCATTTAAAGGGCAAAACAGCAAACTTTTATGTTTATGACTAAGCACTCACTACTAATCTTTACACATTTTGAAGTTGAAGACAATTAGACAAACCGGTCCTACTTTTCATTGGAGAATTTTGGCATACATTTAAATGAATTTATGAGTGGAGAACTAACGAGATCTTTATTATTACAAAAACCCTAAATTGTTTGAAGGGAACCTGTTTTCTCATTCAGTAAACGCAATTATTTATTTGTTAACTTAGTATGGTTTCCGTAACTAACGAGTTCTTTATTGTCACTCAACCCTTTTTGACATTTGGAGAAAATTTTGTCTTAAAAATTGTCATACTGCCTTTAAACTTTCGACGTTTCTACCCATTTTGTAAACAAACTCTTTTGTACGACTCTTCTTAGATAGATAGTACACATGTGCTAATACTCCCCTTTGCAAACCGGTTCCACGGATATTCCAAATGCATAAGAATACACAATTGATTCCTCTTCAAATTGAGCAACTCCACATTAACTAAATTTTCCACAAACTTATATATACATTGCAAAATCACACCATTTGCTATATTCAGGTTCAAATAAGGCATCTGCTGTCTCCCCAACTTCCACCACTGGAAGCTTTAAAATTTCAATAGCTCACAGGTCATGTTGAAGTTTAAATATTTTGTACTGAAATAAGCAATTATTTAAGCCGGAGTCTTTCTTGTCTTGTTCAAGAAATAGCTAAGAAAACTCTACCTCATGCATTTAAAATTGAATAGAAAACTTGTAGCAAAGACAAAAAGGAGAAAGGGTCCTTACATACATCCTCGTCATCTTCAGGAAGATCATCATCAACCGTTATCTCATAAAGCAAGTCCCAATCATGAGTCATAACCAACAATTGGCCTAAGCCAGTACTCACACCAAGTAGATCGCCATCTGGACTAGGTGAGATACACTTGACACCACCTTCCACTTTACCAACTATTTCTTTAGAGTTATCTTCCACATGATGGAGTAACATAAGTCCTGTTGATGTCCCGATTATCAGTGCTTCTTTCTCCATTATATAATCAAATGAAGTAATAGAGTCTCCAGGTTCTATATCGACAGGTTCAACGGCCAGTGGGAAAGAGGATTTTTTCCAAGCTGCATCATCCTGCCATATAAATATTTCATGCCATAACGAAAAATCTGAATAAACCCAATAAAATGGAGGGAAATAAATAAATAAGAGGGACGCATATCTCAAACTGCATTAAGTACTTTTTCAAAAAAGATTGTCGAACCCCTGATAAACAAAGTTTTCTAAATGCAAAACAACCAGTCATAAACACGTAAATAAATAACAACAGTAGAATTACTATATAGTACTGAACCACTAATAAGCACGTTAAGCAAATATTTGCACAGGGCAATGCCCAACAAAGGCATTGTAGAGTTCAAATGCTAATATATTGGCAAATGACAAATATAGCCATATCGCCGGCAGCAGATTAAAAAAACATTGTTACCCTACCAAACCTAAATCAGATGTCATAATAAAACAAAATATTGTCTTCTACCCAACACAAAATAGACCATCATAGAAAATGTGTTTTCTTCTTTTATCGTTTCCGGGGGAAAAACGGCTTCGTTCTAATATTATCATTACTTTGCGCCTATTCGGGGACCGACAAAATAAAATAAAAAACCATGAAAAATGAAGTAAAAAAACACATTGATAAGTACCAACTCTTAAACAAAACCTGCAAAATGGGTTTTTGATAGTTAAGTCCGAACGTATGTACTAATTTACTAAGCATTAACTTTCCCTAAAAAAATGTATTAAAGAAAGGCGTACATGGTAAGAAGAATTGAGGTAGAGAGTGTAAATAAGAGAGGCTGGGGATAAAAAGAAGAATCAAATTTTTTTCGATATCGAAAGCAGCAAACTATAGAAAAATTACAAAATCTCTACCATGTCATAATAAAACAAAATATCGTCTTTCACCCAACACAAAACAAACCATCATAGAAAATGGGTTTTCTTATTTTATCGTTTTCGGGAAAAAAAACATCATTATTTTGCGTCTATTCGGGACTGACAAAACAAAAGACATTATATACAAAATAAAAAGCAACTCATCCAAAATGTAATAAAGATTAAATAAAAGAAACGCGTACATGGTGAGGAAAAGGGAGTTGGAGAGTGTAAATTAAGGAGGCTGATAATAAAAAGAAGAATCGGTTTTTTTCGATATTGAAAGCAGCAAACTACAGAAAAATTACAAAATCTCAAGCATGTCACAATAAAACAAATACCTTCTTTTACCCAACACAAAATAAACTATACAAAATGGGTTTTCTTCTTTTATCGATTCCGGGAAAAAAAAACATTATTTTGAGCCTATTAGGGGACCCACAAGAGAAATTAATTATATAAAAATAAAAACTCAGAAAAAATCTACTACTATTAAAGTATAAGAAAAGAAGCGCGTACACGGTGAGCGGAATCGAGATGGAGAGTGTAAATAAGAGAGGCTGAGGATAAAAAGAAGAACCAATTTTTTTCAATATCGAAAGCAGCAAACTATAGAAAAATTACAATATGCCCACCATGTCATAATAAAACAAAATATTGTCTTTCACCCAACATTAAACAGACCATCATACAAAATGGGTTTTCTTCTTTTATCCTTTCCGGGGGAAAAACGACTTTGTTCTGATATTATCATAATTTTGCGCCTATTCGAGAACCGACAAAAGACATTATATCTAAACAAAAACAAAAAATGATGAAAACCGCATTAAAGATTAAATAAGAGAAACGCGTACATGGTGAGAAGAATTAAGGTGAAGAGTGTAATTTCATAGAAAAATTACAAAATCTCCAGTGTCATAACAAAACAAAATATTGTCTAACCCAACACAAAATAGACCATCATACAAAATGGATTTTCTTATTTTATCGTTTCCGGGGAAAAAAACATCATTATTTTGCGCCTATTCGGGAACTGACAAAACAAAAGACATTAATACAAAATAAAAAGCAACTCATTTAAAATATAATAAAGATTAAATAAAAGAAAGGCGTACATGGTGAGAAGAATCGAGATGGAGAGTGTAAATTAAAGAGGCTGATGATAAGAAGAAGAATTGGTTATTTTCGATATCGAAAGCAGCAAATTGTAGAGATTCATGGTTTGATTGTAACTGCAGGCTTTTTGTCACCTCCCAACTCAACTTCATATTCCTCATCTCTCTACTCTGTGTGCGTGTGTGTGTGTGTGTTTGAAAGTGTGTGTGTGTGTGTGTTTGAAAGTGTATGTTAGTGTGTGAGAGAGAGAGGGTGTTCTGCCCTAGCTTTGGCAAAGGCTTTGTGTTTTGTGGGGTTTAACGAGACAACTTTTATTACATTGAAAGTGTTACTCTCGACAAAAAATTGGTGGTTTAGTAATTGTACTACTCTATTTTATCATCTTGCTACCCATTTTTTTAATTAAAATAAGAGAACGGTGTTAAGCAAAATCACGGAATTATTGCAGTCACGTTCTCTCACCGTCACATAGTGACGTCCACGTAAATAGATCTGCTTAACTTCAACATTCTCTGTTAGAACGTGTAAAAAACCCGCCGACCGTTACTTTCTGGGTAATGAAAGCAAGGTGCTACCAAACCGTCGGTCTTTGAAATAGTCTTTGTTGGTAATTAAAACATATCAAACGTAGTACAAGCCTCACATTCTATGTAATAAAAACTTTTTGTTTGAAAACTTTGTTTTTTTAATGTTTTATTTAAATTTTAAGTAAACTGTTTCAAATTATAAAATATTACAGCTTTCAAAGCAATACTTTTACTTTAGTGACGTAGGGGATGTTAGATATGGATAACAAGTGTTGGTCGGAGCGACTTTGAAACAGTCAGCTTGTTTGACTGTATATTGTACAGTCAACTTAACCACCGTTAAATTAAAAAATGGATGGTTAGATGATTTTTTTCAATTACTATTTTTTTTTTCTATTTTCAACAAATTAGAATTTGATAAATTAAAAACAAATTGTATAACACACTAAAAACCCAAATAAAAATATGAAATCCTAGAGAGGTCTAGCTTAAACTTAAATAGTAATCAAAATTTTAAAAAATATATTTTGTTGCCGTTAAATGGAGTGACTGTACCATAGAAATACCAGTGTTGGTCTATGAGGAACATATAAGATTGTAAAATATATTCAGTAGGCAGCAATTATAAGAGACGATTAAGCACAAAAAAAACAGAGTCAAAAGCAACAAAAAGTCTCTTGATAGAATCGCAGCAAAATAAACGAAACTATCAAATCAAACAGCTGATTTTTTTGTATCCTTCAGAAAAGATATAATTTCTCATAAAGAAATAATTTAGCAAAACTATCGAAGGGCTCTCCCCTTGTGAGATCCCAATTTCCTACCAACATTTAATCCACATGAAATATACTATCTGACAACAGTTTCAAACCTGTCAACTTTAATTACCTATTGACTATACCTTCTGATTGCAACTCTCTGGATAGATTTACAACATAGCTTGGCATCACAACAAAATTCTTCATATACCCATTCAACCTTTGTATACTTGCATAGTTACATGTCAATCAAGCACAATCCCTCTTTCCTTTGCTGCTGCTATTATAGAGCTTGTATTTCCTTTAACTTGGAAAAGGTCAAGATAAGATTTCCACAGTTGAAGGGATAATGGATATGCCGTTAAAGCCTTTTTGTGAAAACTCTCCATGATAGATAAAGTATCAGTCAAATTACGCAAAGTGTCAGCTGCTTCGATCCAAGTTGATTCTGGAGGTATTGGAACTGCTTGAAAAAGGGAACCGGTGATGAGTGAGGTTGCCCAAAAAGAAACTCCAACAGAGAGTATGTCAGCAAGTTTTACATCTGTATTCAATCGCTTGCCAACCGATATTGCAAGCCGATAATTGGCAGGGGAAATTTCCATAAGTGCTTCAACTATATCAACAAGATCTTCCAATTTACTAGACAAATGGGGTAAAAGAGATGGGCCATAAAATACCTCAAGCACCACGTTTACCAAAGAGAAATCCAGCGATAAATCACTCCATATGTTTCCAACAAGATTCCGGACTCTGGGTTTCTTAATGTCCTCAATGAACTTCCTCGATAATGGTTGAACTGTCGAGATAGCTCTGTGGTCCACTAGATAATTTTTCAAGATATCTGGTAATCCTCCATCAAATGCATTCCAACTAGAGAGCAAGAAAGAGACGTGCTCTTTTACACAATGCTTGTAATTCTCAGCAGTAGCAGACTTCAAGGCCTCATCAATGGCTAAGCGAGCTTCAACTAGATCGTTATGATACGATTTGTAGAGAGAAAAATTAACCAACCCAAACATGACGTCTATACTGGAAGAGTTCAATGACAAACTCTCCACATCGAATGCTGAGGCAGATTGGGAATATCGCACTTGCCAAACAGAACAAAACCATCGGTCTATCAGTTGTTTCGCAAAATCAACTCTACCATTTTGGAGAGCAGAGTTTATGTACTGGTTCCATATACATTGTACACCAGGGACTTGTTCCTCCCAATTTTTCAGAGCATCTTCAAACCCAACAAATTCTGAATCACCCAAATCACTAGCCTTTGTTTGAGCTGACATCAATACAAGTTCCAAGCAAGAAGGGTATATTTTCATATAATTATCCAATAGTTTCCTACTACATTCTGAGCCCTCCAGTACTGCTATGCACTTGACATGGTTTATGGCAAACATGTGAGCTACATTGATAGCACTTTCACTTTCAAGTGTCCCATTGTCTAATACCAATGCTAGTGAATCTACAGCCGATTCCATTAATAAATCAACTTGTTGCTTCTCTTCAGATGTTAAATAAGCAAAAGCCCACTCCAAATCATTCAGTTCCTTTTGAAATTCAAAACACTGCACTATTAAATCAGGCAATTTCTTGTAGACTGTAAAGTATATGCAACAGAACCAGAAAATACATTTGTCAGACGGAGTTAAGCATGGTAGAATATTGGACAGCAACAGCAAATCATCGGACTCCGATCTCTTTTTAGAGAGAGAAATTTCATAAATTTGTTTATCAGCCCTGCTAATATTTCCAGAACTGCGGCAAAAATCCAAATACTGCAGAAATATGTCCAAAATGCATGCGCTACTAGTAGCATGAGGTACATAACTAGTATGACTACACAGAGCGAATATTCCATTGTTGTATGCAGTTAATCGACCCTCGACTTGCATCCTAGTATTGATGAAGATAAGCCACAGCTCATAAGATCCTTGGTTAAGCTCAACCTGAACATGGAAGAGAAAAAATTAGCTTTGCTCTGGTTAGAAATTGGAGTGTACTCGCATGATTCTCCTTTCTACTTGGAGATCCACAAACTCCATATACATGCAACACAAGAACAAACCTTAAAAAGAAGTGATAGATTTCTATTGATATTTTTATTTTCAAAGCTGGTGAAATTTACAGAATAATGATAAATAACGAAAGAATTGTAATCTAGAAACCTATCATTGAACTATTAAATTATAATGAAATCTATGTCATTTGACACTAGAAGTCAAGATATCCAACAATTAGCACTTTCAAACTTTTCCTTTGCACATACCCTCATTACAGAAAAAGAAATCAGAGTGAACACTATCACTTCTGAGTGTCCATATACGCAGCCCTTAAACACTATCACTCCACGTATTCTACATGCTATTACAAGGCTCTTTCCTTTTTCTTTTACATTTTCCTGGGCCATACCTTTGCGCCTAAAATAACTTCAAAAAAGGAGTTTACATGCCCTGCATTATGTTTTAATACACGCTATCTCCCCACTAAACTGAGCAGGGCGATACAATTTACTTTTTAGCAATTGTTTGAAATCAAAACCAAACAGACTAAACCTAAAACCAAACTAAGCCAATGAAACTCAGTTTCAAACGCAATACAGTCGAAATGAAACAAAATCAATTATCAAGTAATTAGACACACCTTTAGAAAATCCACCTCAACTCGAAGAAAAAAAAATGAAGAGAAACATACCGCAAAAGAGAACATGTCATCCTTAGCAATAGATTTGCTGGCGCTGTGGTAGATATGCAAATAAGGAACCCAGAAAATCACACTTGATGGATTCACTTCAACAGCCCGAGCTAACACTTTAAGAGCCTGCTCATTTTACAAGTATAGCCTGGTTAAAAATGCTCAATACATTTTATTTTTTTGCAAAATTTAGAGCAAAACCCACATTACCTCTAGTCTACCCTTTCTTTTGTCAACCTCCTGGCTTAGATTAAGAAGTGCTACCTCCAGGATATGGTCATTGTCCGTGTTCTGCTGATCCAGTCGATTCTAAGAGAAACCCAGGGAACAAAATGAAGTATAATTAAATGGTAAGATAAAGAGTAGAAAACAAAACAGAACGTTTTAGGTCACAAGAAAAGAAAATTGATTAAGGAGCCGCAGCAGTAGAGCCCAATAACATGTACAAAGTCTACATACAGAAAGGTCCAATTATCACCCCAAATTTAATAAACATATGATCCCCAAAGCTTACATCTAGTACTTAGTAATCGTGTCATGCACAACGATATCTTTCATGTATGTTTTCATATAAACTTTACACTGCAAGTTTCATATTGGCAAACATCATAACCTTTAATTTTCATCAGGATATAGAGTGTATATATGTGATATGTCAATCACACAATTTAAATACTGCTGATGAAATAGTTTCCAGGTTTCCAACTCCTTGCGGATAGGAATAAAGAGTTCAGTTGATAGGAATATTTTCTCCACACCTTACCTTCATGCTAGTTGTTTTCATTTCGCTAATCTTCGGCAAAGCTTATCCTCCACAATAACCAAAAGTAAATTTGGCAAGTTGCACCAAAGAAAAATCTTATACAAATCTAGAAGAGCTGAAAAAATACCTTGCTCCTATTCTCACTTTATATTTACTTTACTAGTTTGCCAAACAAAGAGGTGTAAAGACACAGAAATCAAAACAGATTTGATTAGACAATCTTATACCTGCACATCCAGTTAGTCACCATTTTTTGTACACAATTAGCATCATGACTATTTTTTTCCGCTTGATGCATCCTCACATGACTGTTAATTTTATGGCGTACATGGTCTTTTTAAACTACTTACGAGAATCTGATGCAGAACATTTCTAGAAGGAATTTAATTCAAGAGTCCTAATAGGAATAGGAGTAGAAATTGTTTTATCTTTTAGTTTTATTATTTGAATAGGGTTTAAAGTCCTGGAATAATCAAACCCTATTCTGAATGGATTGTGATATTTTCTGTTTTCTAGTTTAGTATAAAAGGAAGAAGCAATCATTGTAGAAGGCATCAAATTATTCAGACTTCTCAATAATATTAACTTTCTTTCGATTTTGAAATAATTAACGATTCAAATAAAGACACTACAATGCAACTCAAAACGAGAGAGCACATGCAAGAAATGAGAGCTAAAAAATCAATTTATAAAAAATATAAGTTGAAACTACATCAAAATTAGCAAAAAATATAAACATTTTACAATACCATTGAGAGAGTTCTGTGGAAGTATTGAGATTGATTATTCCAACTTGTGTGGAGCTCAATACGAGCATCACTACCATGCAAAAATGGCTTGTGTGAAGATAAATCTGATGTAAGCCTACATGAAAGAACCAATGAAGTGCTGAAACATTTTTGCCAGCATTGTCCAGCATTTGTGACAGGAAGAGATCCACAGAGATTCAAATCAGATTTTAACAAAGCTAAGCTCACAAGATACGTTGGGGGGGTTAAAATTTGTTTCTCCATGCATAACTTTCCACCAAATTTGGACAATTCAACCCGGGAATCTGTAGGAAAAAGATAATCTAGAGTTATTTTACGGCAAATGATTCCAAAGGTTATGTAAAGCATTTGTGCAAGCCCATACCGAGATTCTCAGGATCATCAAGGTTTACATTTCCAGAAGAGAAATCTTTGATATGTTGGGATGGGCATTCATCGTTGTTGCATTTTCCACGGAGTTCAAACATGCAAAGTGGCCGGAATGGATCGATTACTACGTTGCTGGTGTAGTAGCCAACCTTCTCAGACCATATATTTATTGGACTTTTCTCCAATTGAGTATCATCATCAACATTGTAAGTATCAGAAGTGTTGAAATCATCTTGATTTCTGTTCTTCAGTCCAACTATGATGTCGTGATTTGAATCCTTCAAGTGACTGAATGTGGTGCTCATTAAAATGGGCCATGAAAAGGTGAAGGATCTTGATGTTTGCTTCCCATCTGACAAAGAAAAACTCTCTAACACATCTGCAGCAGAAGTCGATGTAGATGAAGATAAGTTCTCCACTTGGCAATCACTTTCTGGAATTATGTTCTCCACCCCAATAATACCTGCATTTAAGAAAGACAGCAGAGAGAGTGAGAAAGAAATCGATAAGTCAACAACAAGAAAAAAGAAAGAAAGAAAAAAAGTAATCACAAATAGACTATTTGAGAACCAAAATAAGAAAAACATGGCAACCAAAGGATTCGGTCCAACCTAATCCGGATCATCTGGGATGAATTGGGGTATCCGCAACCAGACCGATATTATTGCCAAGCGGATTTGGATTAGATTCATTTTTAACAAACCAGTTAAGAAAATAAAGGATTAAGAACCAAAAATAACACATAAAATCCGAAAAAAATGACTTTAAATTAATGCAAAACTACTACAAATCACACTTCAAGTCCAAAGTGTAGCGTTTTCCAGTTTTAAGAGATCATAACATTATGAAAATTTGTCCATCTTATAACAATCCTAGCAGACCACCACTTAAGAAATTCAACAGACCGGACCAGATCAAACAGTTCGTATTAGTCTGTAAGGTACGGATCTATATCGTTTATAGTCAATTCTGAACTGATTCGCTGGTTTGGCCTCAATGCATATTGAAAAAACCTAACCGCTTTTGACAAGTCAAATGAATATACGAATATATATGTACATACTCTATGTATATATCTGTAGATTGTATATATTTAGAGAGAGGAAGTACATCTGCAAAAACTCGTGCACATATGAATAAGGAAAACCTTAAAAAAGAAAAAGAAATGCAATACTTGGTGTACCATTATATAAATATTTACTTTAACACGGATGTAGATATTTTTCTGAAATTACAAAGCAGTTTCAATGTCTAACCACTTGAAACAGTAAGCAGAATTTCTTCGTAAGTAATGAAACAGAAACGATAACCAGAACATAAGGAAACCACCGTAACAGAGTAATAAATCTATTCACATAAAGTAAACCACCATCTATTCACTTATTGTTACGAGAAGCTAAACTAGACGCCAACCTAAGTGGGCCAACATGACAATTTTCCAATAGAAGCATAGACTTGAGGGGAAACTCAAAATAGAAACTTCCTCTATTAAGCAATTACTATTATTAACACAGTGTGTAATATTTTTTTTAAAAAGAAGTGGTAAATACTAGTAACTTTCTGTATATCAAAGATCTGGCTAAGCGATAAATCCTCAAAACAAAAACAGTAAAATCACCTCCAGAAGAAGAAAATTGGTTTTTCTTCCCATCGATAGTCTCAGATTGGCTTTCTTCGCCATTGAGATCAGCCCTAGGTGAACCAAAAGCAGGGTCCAAGTTGTGAGTTGGGCCCCCGCTATTCTGTGACAATGCTTTTGTTCCTAACCTAGCAACTAGTTGAGACCTTAAGGTTTTTTCGAGAACTAAGGAATCTTGAGGGCTATCCACAGATCTCTTTTTCATATCATCATTTGTGACTTTTGTATTCTCTCTGCTCCCGCGTTGAGAATCAGCGGATTTGTAATCAAATGACTCGTCATCAACATCTTCATCACTGGAACCACTTAAACTGGTTGATACAGAGCGTGCTCCCTGGGCCACCCTTTTTTCTTTCTGAAGAGTTGATGTACTATCATCAGGCTCACTGAAAGGAGGATCATTAGCTACAAGTTGTTGCCCACCAGCATTTCGTTCTTCCTTGCTATCAACTGCTTTGATGTTTAAAAGACGGGTTTCCTCATCATGAAAACCATACAGATCATGCAATTGATGGTTTGACATGGGTAAATCACCAACGCCATCAGTAATGTCCTTCAGGGATCTCATCCCTTTTTGTGACTGCAATTTTTTTGGATCTTCTATCATAAGAGACTGCATGTAGGCCGAGCATAATTCTCTTTTCCGGTAGAGATGTGAGCATCTAGCATTAGCCTCGATCAAAGCTCTTTGGGCTTTACGGTAAGCTCTAAGAGCATTTCTCTCTTCAACTTCACACTTGTAACGATGCTCCTGAGCCTCCTCAAGCTCCTTCTCTTGCATTTCTTCAACGTCCATAAGTGTATTCATGTCCATGTCGTTATCCTGTGATGAAATCTGCATCGTGTTCCAAAAAGTGCTTAGGCTTGCATCATTGACGAAAGCCTGCAGTAGTAGAGAACACTAAATGCATTAGAATTCATTTCTTTTTCGTCAAAGACAATAACCATAATGCATGGAAGACTACAAAGTACAAACATCCATTAGTGGTTTCAGAGTAGGGTCTAATGTTTGCTCACCAAATCTAACTTCATAAAGTTAATCACCAATTTGCGTCGTCATTTAAAGAATTACGGATTTGAATTGCTTCAAATCCGTAATTCTTTAAATGACGACGCAGAATACAGAAAGTGAAAAACCTTAATCTTGATGAAAAACTGAGTTTTATGTTGCTAGTTCTTTTCTTGCACAGTAAATTAGTAATTACACGAAGATGTTCACAGAAAAAGTCCAAGGGTGCTATTTTAAAAAAATAAACCAGTTCAAGCACTGTCGTAGTGTTGCAACACAAAGCATCACAGTTGGTAGTTGGCAAAATGCACACACAGATTAACAATTGGAATCTCATGGGCGGCAAGTTCTGTAAATCTGACAAGTTGTGTGGATATAACAAACTAAAAAATCCAACAGTCAGTTGGAAGTATGGAAGTACTTTCTCCTTCCAAAAGGGTGGGTTTTTTCTAATTTACCACCCAGTCCTCACTTCGTTATTTAGCATCTTTTCTTTTGTTTGTAGAACTTTAAAATGGCCCTTAGACTTTCCTATTACTGAAAAACGACTCTCTTGATATAGTTACACCTTCTGTTTCATTGGATTCTATGTTCACTTCAATATTCATGACATCACATGCAAGTAGAGATATATCTAGGTTGCTATTCTTAAAAGAAATTGCCTAATCTCAATTTTAGATTAACGAAAAGCACAGGGATCCAAGTAATCATACAATATCAAGAAAAAACAGCAAAGAAAAAGACCCAGTCAGCCCTTATACAAATGATAGCAGATTATCATGGCATGGTTAAATAAACTTTCTACCAAATGTTCCACACATAAGAAAATTAACCTCCGTACTAATCTTCTACGAACTTACAGCTTTTTTGGACAAACTTTTAGCAGTGGTGTTTGCCACCCTTTTAGTTTGCTCTGATGAATTAGAACGGTAAACCATTCTGTCCACGTCAAGTGCATTTCCAGTAATGTTGATATCAACACCTGCATGGCAATGAGCACCCTTAAACAGTAAGAAACCTATGTTGCACGGATACGGGGATACAGTTTTTTTTTGGAAATTTAGGATACGATATGTCTAGGATACGTCAATCATTAGAATATTAATATATATATATAAATATATATTATTTATAATAAAAGTAGCTACAAAACATTCAAACCAAAAATTAGTATTTAGTTACCCGAAACTTTAGCCAGAACATAACACTTGTCCAATATAGTTAGCTACGAGAATCATTACAAAAGACACTTGTCTGAAAGATCACCCAACTAGCGCTGGGATTATTACAACATATACCAACTAAATAGTGCTAAATCATTACAAAAAGCTCTTGTATCCTCTCTTTATATTAGTGTGTATGTATATATCTTTTGTGTTTATATGTGATGTGTGAAATCAAATTAGATCTAAAAGTACTTTTATCCCTTTTATATTTTATCTTTTTGTTTTTTTCCAAAATTTTCAAACAATAGCATTTTCACCCCGCCGTATCCAAAACGTATCCACGCCGAATCCAGATGGTCAAACCTCAAAAAAGTCAACGATAATCCAATCCCCGTATCGGATACCGTATTGGGGGCGTATCCGTATCCGATACTCCAAAAAAAAAAATCAAAGTATCCGTGCTACATAGTAAGAAACAATTATATCGGCTTTCAATAGAAACGAAAAAAGAAGAGATGAGTTGCATCTTCACCTTTTTCCACATTGGTACATCGAGTCCCTGAAGAAATAATATTTTTAGTACATACTTGCTTCTCCTGTCGAGCAGATTCTGGTTGTTCACTGAGTTTTAGACGTTTCTTGTCTGCTTCCCTCACGTCAAATCTAGTCGTGAAGTCGTCAGAAGAAACTGCTCTGCGGCGTTTACTAGGTGCGTCTATTTCTGAGTCAGACACATTATAGTTAGGACAGTAAACAGATCCGCTCTCTTTGTTTTGCTTAATCGACTCAAGTTCCCTCTCCCTCATTTCAATTTGCTGGCGAAGATCTTGAAGCTTACTAGTACTACTCTCCAAATTTAATAAGCTTCCACGTTTCTGAGCAACTAAGATTCTATTAGAACTACTTAGACTTTTAACAGAAGATCTTTTGTCTTCCCTCAAATGTCCACCATTGTTGGAAGTTTGTCTATTGATATTTGTGATTGATGAGGTGAGTGAGCTGCCCAAAGACAATCTACTAGCATTCTCTTTCACGATTACTGTACTTTTAATTTCAGGGGAATTTAATGGAGTTAACTCCTCAGATTCACTGTCACTGTCATCGTCTGAAAATCTTATCACAAATGGGACAAAGGGTGCTCGGTTCTTTCGAGTGTTTCTTTCACAATTTGAGAGAGGCCTTCCTGCATCGACATTGATCATCCAAAATGAATAAAATGGATATAATAAACATCTTTCTGTTATTAATGATACTAATAATCCAAAAGGAAATTATAATATAATTGACACCTTCCTGTATAGAAGTCAGTTATCCAAAATGGAATTATGAATATAACAAACAACATATACTAATGCTCAACTACATTAGATAAAACTGATGGCCAACAACCGCCAACCAAGTATGATATGGCAAAAAAGGAAAAGTATCCACGGTATACACAAAAAGCAGTATGAATAATAAAGCTTATTATATTGAGAGGAAATCTTTCTAAAAAGAGTACTTAATATATGTGAACAAAATTGCAGTCTCATAGGTCTACAATGAGGAAGACGAACAACGAGGGACGATGATATACACCTGAAATGCAGCAAATACCTATATCGATGATTTAACCCAATTTCCTAGTTTAAGCAATCCAATTTGGTATCAACATTAAATGAAGAATTCTGGACAAGAGTGATAAAAATGAAAGGAAGCATAAAAAATTGCTCTTACCAGAGTTGGTATCTATGATGGTCTTAGATAATAAAGAATCTTCCGCTCGATTCGATGCCGTGGCACTAGATGGAGCTGCAACAGCAGGGGGAGTTTCCTGTGGGGGTATAATAATTCAGTGTTAATTATTTCTAAGAAATAAAAGAATATTAAGGACGCTTGATTCTCAAAATCGCAACCTTATTTTGATTGCCACATAA
Organism: Primula veris; assembly: GCA_963682055.1. NCBI lineage: Eukaryota > Viridiplantae > Streptophyta > Magnoliopsida > Ericales > Primulaceae > Primula > Primula veris. The sequence continues at coordinate 6,398,507 of OY821742.1, read as the reverse complement.
AATGGACAGCGACAGGTTTGGAACTTGGCTTTGGAGAAATTTATCCGCTCATTTTTTTTTTAATTATTATTGTTAGAGTCCATCCGTTCCCACTAAAAGGCCTTACAATAGGAAGGCAGGGACTCATGATAAGCACAGGCGTGGATCAATAACTCATCGATGTGGGATAATACTATTCAACGACTCTAAAGTACTATTAAAACTATATATGTTCTCGACATAACAGGAAATTGTTTAGGGACAGGATTTTCATGGATTGCATAACCATTCCTAAAAAAACATTGCTTTATATAATTACACAGTTAGGCAGCATCATCAGTAATAAATTAATTTATAAAAATTACAAGTTGACTTGTTTTTTAGCTAACAAAGGAGACCGTGAATCATAGCAAATATAACTTGATACAAAACCAGCACTTAATTCTGATGGCTTGTGTCAAAAAAGAACAAAAGGGCAAGCGACGGGTTAAGAACTAAACTGGATTTGGGCAAGATTGATCAATTTCAATCCTGAAATCACTCAAGTTGTCGTTATTATTCTTAATAAATATGTATATATAAAATTATTAAAGAGGTTGCAGCTAGAGCCTAGTAGCCACTGGGACGTGCATCAATTTCGTATTGATGGTTCGTGAAGTACAACTGGTGACAGTTGAAATTTATATGGGTTTAGATATTATCATTAATGCGAAGCGATTGAAGTTAAACGCAGCAGAACACATGAGCAGTATATGGATTTAGTAAAAAATAGAAAAGTAAATTATGTTGTAATATGCTAGTACTAAGTTACATGTACTTAGTATATTATCCTGTTTTAAGTGACAACAAAAGATGAGTTGGAAATATTCTTCGAATTTTGTCTTAATTTCGCATCACCTCCACGTTCCCACCATTTTTTTTCCTAGCATTTCCTACATCTGATTCTACCCTTCTATAAGGGAGGTTTACGTATTAGATTCCTTTTTTGCAAACCCGATTAGGTAAAGTTATAGTATTAATCAAGATGTTGTTTAGTGGTAGGCTAGTAGCCTTTAAGGGAAAGAAAAAAACAGTAGCTTCTCTCAAACTAAGTGAAAGGTTATATGAATTTACATTCAAACACTTTGTTATTATCTGATCAACCAGATACGCGGCAGATTTTAAGACAGAAATGCTTCACGCCTTCACCTTAAATACTCCCATCAAACAAAGCCTCTAAATGGTCCATTTATAAAGCAAAAACACTTTGCACCCAATGGTTTATTTAAAGAAGAACGTTTTATTACATTAATTTTTCGAGATATCCATATCGAATATGCTTTCCGTCAACTGAGTAATTATTGTATATTTTGGTACAAACTCAACTAGAGCATACTATAAAACTTAAATGTTTCGATCTAATAGCGAGAAGAGAAAAAAATTACATCGTTGCATAAATCAGAGCAAAATCAAAGCTACTAAAAGACGGCCACCTTTTAGGACCCCTTTATTATTTAACTTATTCACACAACTGGTGAGCAAAAGGGTTTGTCAGGAATAATAAGAATATAGTATTAGTGTATTACCCAGATAAAAACAGGTAAATGTCATTGATAATTGCACACATATCAGAGCAAAGGTAAGGCTAAAAAAAAAGAAACCAACTATATAAAATTTGGGTACCTTTTGAAATTTGAAATTTATTTACATAACTAGTGTTCATAGCTTTATAACAAATGAATGTTTGCCTGAATAAGAGCAAAACTGAACCTAAATAAATAACACCCACCATTTAAATTTTACGTAACCTTTAAAATTTTATTCACATAACTAGAGGTGCTAGCTTGAGAACAAATGAATGTGTGCATCAATGGAGCAAAAAATGAAGCTAAATAAAAGAAACCAACTATCTAAATTTTAAGTACCCTTTAAATTTTTAAAATTTTATTCACATAACTAGTGTTGATAGCTTGAGAACAAATGAATGTTTGCATAAATAGGAGCAACATTGAAGCTAAATAAAAGAAACCCACTATTTAAATTTTGGGTACTCTCCTAGAATTGAACTTTATTCACATAACTAGTGTTGCTAGCTTGAAAATAAATGAATGTTTGCATAAATGGGGCAAAAATTTAAGCTAAATAAAAGAAACTGACCACTCCCTCCGTTCCCATTTAATTGTCCACTACAAAACTACGTGCAATTTTGACCGGCTTATAACTTGTATCAAAATTGTCAAAATGATTTTTTTTTAAATCTAATCATAAAATTTAACATTTGAACTATATGATCAACTTTTAAAAAAATTCATTCCGACAATTTTAATACAATTTTTTGGCTTGTCAAAATTGCACGTAGTTTCGTAGTGGACAATTAAATAGGAACGGAGGGAGTAATTAAATTTTGGGTATCTTTTGAAATTAAATTTTATTAGCTTGAGAACAAATGAATGTTTGCATCAATGGAGTAAAAAATGAAGCTAAATATAAGAAACCCACTATTTAAATATTAAGTACCCTTTGAAATTTTACATTATTCACATAAATAGCTCGAGAACAAATGAATGTTTGCATATATAGGAGCAACAATTGAAGTTGAATAAAAGAAACCCACTAACTAAATTTTGGGTACCCTTAAAAATATAATTTATTTCCCATAACTAGTGTTAAAACTTAAAGTTATTCACATAATTAGTGTTGGTAGCTTGAGAATAAGTGAATGAAGCTAAATAAAAAGAAACCCACAACTTAGTATTTAATTTATTCACATAAAATGTTAATAGCTTGATAAAAAAAAAATTAATAAAAAAAACATGAATGAAAAGATACAAAGTGCTAATAATTTAGGGTTTAATGAGAGAGAAAAAAAACATTACATCATCGTTATCAGAAGGAGAAAGCTCGCCTTCTTCTCTGGTTTTATTAGGTTTTTCGTCCATTTTCGATTTCTCTCTCTATACGTATATGCATATGTATATGTATATGTATATGTATATGTATATGTATATGTATATGTATATGTATTGAGGACTCAATTGAGAAAAAATATGAAAGTGAGGGGAAAATAAAAGAAGTTAAATATTATTATTAAGTTTTTTTATTTTGTTTTTTTGGAATTTACTAATATTGCGTACGTGTGTAGTGTCTAAGGGCATGTTTGTGATCGGCTTTTTTTTTAAAGCTTTTCTTAGCTTTTTGCTATGTAAGAAAAGGCAAGATGTGTTTGTAATTTAAATGGAATATAAGTTAAGAAAGTTGACAAGGAAAACTACCAATTTTATTATATTTTTTCTGTTTAGTGATATATATGGGTGAGAGATGGCTCGATTTTCCCATTCTACTTGGACATGTTTTTTTTTTTTTAATGTAGTTAAAATTGCCCTCGTAAGTCTTAGTATAGTATAATTATGTGACTTTATCTCAATAATTTGGGTTGGTTGTATGAAATCATATGAGAAATTATTCGTTTTCGGAACAATTAATTTTAACTCTGCCGTACGCAGTTTCTATCAAGTGTTATTTGTTCATCGATTTGTGTCATGCACATGTCATTGCAAATTACTTGCATTCAAATTTTTAACGGACTAGCTCTACTTATTGATGAGTATATGGATTATGTAAAAGTTGTATGGAGCACTCCACTTGTACATTGTATTAACTATCAATACGTTTTGAACTTCCAATTTGAAAATTCATAATGGAGGCATTTTAGGAGGTAGGTTGCTAAAACTTTATCATGCATTCTACGTACTAGTATTTTTACGTAGCTTAAATGCAAACTTAAAGAATATAATAGGTAAATATATGTTAAACTATAATTGATGTTATTATCATTAATTTGTAAATGTATATCAAAATAAGATAAAAGAAATATTACATCAGTCAAAATATTCGTTATTGTTAAATGTTGATATAATGTTTGAAAAGCTAGATGGCTGATTTAGTCATGTTTGTGTTTACTTATTTAATACATAAACGTCGATCGTCGTTTCATCACATCGACATTTAACAATTTTATGAGTTAAGAAGCAAGATTTAATGATAGATTTACACGTTACAATGATGTAGACGAATACATATTTAGGACAAATACGACGATAATGATGACTCATTTAGTGACAATGAAGAAAATTAAATAGTTATTGTACGGATTGCAACACCATACCTGATTCGATCAGCATGAATAGATATTCACATTGTTGCATCTTCTCCACTCATATTTTCACCAACGTTATTATGCAAATCATCCAATTGTGGGCTTTTTTTACGGTTGTCGAAACGCATCGCCATTCGATGAGCCTCCTTATGTCGTCGACAATTATTGTCACTGTGATTTCGTCATCTTTAAGAAGTTATGTTAACTTTCGTCTTATTTGTCGACGTAGTTTCTACCTCCATTGTTGATTATTCGACTATTTGTCCGTCGTTGGTCGGTTTCCTCCTATAAATAAGCTATTAAAATGTTGTTACGAATTATTTTAGTACTACTTGTGATAATTTAACACTTTTTGATTGAAATATTAAGTTATAAGAAAATAATATTTTCTTTATTAATAGCCTTTGAGAACGAGTTTAGTAAAACTTTAAAAAAGGTAACCTGCAAAATTTATTACCCCCTCCGGACTACTTGTCCTTTTCCAAAACTACAAAAAATATTACTAGTCCTAATTTTTACCGGTCACCACCTAGACTATTTGTGTAGTACCATCCATCCTCGTTAATTTTCACTCACTACTTTCTTTCGTAGGATCTAAAACTACCATTTTCTTACTAATTTAGTATCTATGTTACAATACACGTGATCAAACTAATATCAAATCTTTCAAGTTTTGCCAAGTTTGTACTTAATCCATAATGTTTGATAATTGGACATGGGCTCGTTGATTTGATGCTAAACACATAACTTTGACACCCAATTGAATAAAACATGTAGAATAAGTATTAAATTGATGTACAAGCTTATAAGTTGTATACCAATTCAACATTTTTCCCATTTACAAATAGTACAACTCCGGACTAATTAGTATCATTAGTAGTACACATCTTCACTTTTCACTCACCACTTTAATTCTTTTAGAACCCAAAGTTTTGGTATCCAATTGAAAAAAACATGTACGATAGATACTAAATTACTAAAATCTGATGGCTTAGGTACCAATTTCGTATTTTTTTCATTTACAAATAGTATAATTTATGACTAATTGTTGTTGCTATTTTTAACATTCTCATTTTTCACTCACTCACTCTAATTCTTTTAGAACCCAAAGTTTTATTATCCAATTGAAAAAAACATATGCGATAGATACTAAATTACTAAAAGACGATAACTTAGATACCAATTTCGTATTTTTTTCATTTACAAATAGTACAACTCCGGACTAATTAGTAGTAGTAGTAGTAAGCATCTTCATTTTTCACTCGCCACTCTAATTATCTTAGGACCCAAAGTTTTGGTATCCAATTGAAAAGAAACATGTATGATAGATACTAAATTACTAAAAGACGTTAGGTTAGATACCAATTTAGTATTTTTTTCATTTAGAAACAGTACAATTTAGGACTAATTGTTGTTGCTATTTTTAACATTCTCATTTTTCACTCACTCATTCTAATTCTTTTAGAACATAAAGTTTTGTTATCCAATTGAAAAAAATATATACTAAATTACTAAAAGACGATAGCTTAGATACCAATTTTGTATTTTTTCCATTTACAAATAGTATGATTTTGGACTAATTGTTGTTGCTATATTTAATAGTATACAACTCCGGACTAATTAATAATAGTAACATCCTCGTTTTTCACTCACCACACTCTAATTCTTTTACAATTTAACATTTTGGTAACCATTTGAAAAAAACATGTAGCATAGATACTAAATTACTAAAAAGACGATAGGTTGTATATCAATTTAGTAAATTTCCACAAATTTGGACCGGTTTATTACTTATTTAGAGTAGGGATGGGAAAAAATACCGCAATCATGACCCGACCCGACAAACTTCGGAATCGGATGACAATTTTGATTTTGTCGGGTGTCCCGACCCGAACCGATTTTTTAATTAATTCATATCAAATGTAATTGATGAGAATTGAACCTTGGACCTCTAAGATACAATGTAAGCGCTCTATCATATGAGCTACAATCCTTTTTGTTATATATATTAGTTATAATTATATAAATATAATATATATTTGTAGTTTTTGATATATAAAACTATTAAAATAAAAAATATATTTAAAATAAAAAATTATATTGTTATTTTCAAGAAGGATAAATGATTATTATTTTCCGATTATAAAAATTATAATGATAATGTATCTCATTTAATATGATAATTGTTGCTTGTGTGAATAAAACTAAATACTAAAATAATCTGATAAAAAACGTATCAATTTTTTTATATATTTCATTATTTGTAGTTTCACACTATTTTTTGTACTTACATGTTAATTTTTTTTTTCATTTATTAGGAATGTTATTTTTAAACTAAGATTATATTTCGTTTTAATAACATGTTTAGACTTCTCAAATGAAAATTGTTAATAAAAAATGACGTCGTCATAAAAATAAATAAATATCGGGAGATTCGGGATAAATCTATCCCGACCCTACGGGATTCCGAAAATTCGGATTCCAAAAAAGTTGGGTCCCAATTTCTATCAGGTCGGAATCGAGATTTATTTTTCACTTGCAAAAATAATCGGATAATGATACGGATCGAACAGGATCGGTTCCGACTGCATGAAAAACAGTACCAAGCAGTAGTAACATCCACATTTGTCTTGTCTCTTATTATTATTGTTAGAAAACCCAAAACCCCATATTCTTGATAAAAAAATAAAAAATAAAAAAGGGGGAAGAAGGTGTGGACATGTCAGTGGATGAGATAATAAAGAGGAGAAATAACCAGAAGAAAGAGGGGCAAAATAGTCATTTCACTAAAAGGGTTCGTAGAAACTTTCTTTATCATGCTCCTCAACAATCCTTCTCAGCTACTCCCTTTACATTTCCTCACCCTCAGGTTATTTACTTATATATTTATTTGTATTTATATATGTGTGTGTGTTGCTTTTACTCACTGTGCCTGCTTTTTGGTTTAACATTATTTGTGTATATGTGTTATATATGTTATGTTTGTGTTTGATGTTTTAAAAGATGGGTTTTGATTTAAAAATAGGGAAAATATACATTTAGTGTAGTGTTTAACAATTTAGGTACCAGATTACCGATTTTAACAACTGAGGTACCAAACTACGAAATTTATCACAATTGAGGACCTACCGTTAAACAAAACGATGAAATTGTACTCACATTCTCTTGCCTATCACATGGTGAGTTCAATTCTATCAATTTCAGTCAAAAATAGATCTCCAAATGCGAGATATAGTAACCACAATTTCGTTGATTTATACTGATAGTCCCTTAATTGGATGAAATTTCGTAGTTTGGTACCTCAATTGTTAAAATTGTTAGTCCAGTACGTAAATCATTAAACACCGGCAGTACAGTACACTAAACGTATTTTTTCCCTTTAAAAATATGAAAAGTCTCAAAAGCAGAAAAAAGCTAGGAATTTGATGTTTTTATAAGCTTTTGGCGAAAAAATTACCACTGTTGTGTAATGTGTGTGCGTTGCTTTTAGTTTGTTTGGTTTATAACATTTCTGGGTTTTTCTTCTTGGTTAAAAATACCACACCAGGGGTGTTTGGTTTGCTAGCCTTTTTAGTTTTAAAGCTGAAAAATCTCAAAATAAAATAAAAAACTAAGAATTTGATGATTTTTTAAGCTTTTGGCAAACAAGTTAGCAAAATGTGTGTGTATGTGTTGCTTTTACTTACTGTCTTGCTGTTTGGTTTATATCATTTTCTGGGGTTTTCTTAGACAACATCATCAGTTTATATATGTGAGTGTGTGTGTGTCTTACTCACTGTGCCTGCTGTTTGGTTTAGTATCATTTATGGGTTTTTCTTATTGGTCAAAAATACCACACCAGGGTTGTTTGGTTTCCTAGCTTTTTTAATTTTGGAAAAACTAGCTTGCTGAAAATTCTCAAAAGGTAAAAAAAGCTAAGAATTTGATACCTATATCTATTCTCAGGTTATATACTTATATATATATATATATGTGTGTGTGTGTGTGTGTCTATGTTGCTTTTACTCACTGTGCTTCTTTTTGGTTTATATCATTTCTGGGTTTTTCTTAGACAACATCATTTCTGGGTTATATATATATATATATATATATATATATGTTTGTGCGTGTGCGTGTGTATGCGTGTGTGTGTGTCTGTCTTTTCCTCACTGTGCCTGCTTTTTGGTTTATATCATTTCTGGGTTTTTCTGATTAGTCAAAAATACCACACCAGTCTCTTTATCTCTGTCTCTCTATATGTATATATTTATGTATATCTACTCTTTGTTGAGGTTACATTGTGTCACAATATTTTTTATCAAATTTATGCAACTTTAAGGGGTTGTATTGCTACTGTTTTTTCGGTTTCCTTTGGCCTTTTAGACTTTTGCTTAAGAAAACTAAAGGTTAGCTTTTGAGTCAAAAAACCTATAAAAGAAAACCCAGGAATTTGATACTTTTTTTTAGCTTTTTGGCGAAAAAATTACCGATGAGAAGTTTTCTCATTTTTTTTAAAAGGGTATGAATTTGTTTTTTAAAAAGGCAGGTGTTTGGTTTACTAGTTTTTTTAGTTTTGGAAAAGCTAGCTTGCTATATCTGTCCTCAGGTCATATGTTTGTGTGTTTGTGTGTGTATTTGTATTAAAAAGCCAGGTGTTTGGTGTAGTAGCTTTTTTAGTTTTGGAAAGCTAGCTTTTTATATCTATACTCAGATTATAATGTTATTTGTGTGTGTGTGTATGAGGGGGGAGACAGTATTAACATTTCGAGGTGGCGAAGCACAAAATGTTATTCTACGGGGTAGCAAGCCTTATCGTTTATAAATTATTATTTAAAAAAAAAAACCATTTTTTGTGAATTGTTGGTTTGCGTTGCGACACTTTGTCCCAACTCCCACATATCCTTCGGCCCTATATGTATATATACATCCATATTATGTATGTATGTATACTGTGTATTGACGTTTACATTGTCACATTCTTCTTATCGTGTTTACGCAACTTAAGAGGCTATTTGGCTACAGTTTTTTTCCTTAGCCCTTTTAGACTTTTGCTTAAGAAAACTGGGGGTATTTGTGTTTGGTTTGCTTGTTTATTAAAGCTGGATTTTGAGTCAAAAAAGCTAAAAAATCTCAATAGCAGAAAAGCTAGGAATTTGATGCTTTTTAAGCTTTTGGCGAACAAATTACCAGGGAGTAAGAATTTTCTCATATTTTTTTTAATTAAAAAAATAGGAATTTGTTAAAGAAAAATAGCCTGGGGTGTTTGGTTTGCTAGCTTTTCTAGTTTTGGAAAAGCTAGCTTGCTAAAAAATCTCAAAAGAAGAACAGCTAGGATTTTTATTTTCTTTTGCTTTACGTGAAGAGACTACCGAAAAAAAGGTTTTTTTCAATTAAATTTGTTTGTAAAGTTAGTTGTCACTTATAATTTAAAATAAGTTAAAAGATTACTTATAATTAAAAATAAGTTATAAGCCACTCATAAGTATTAAAAAGGCTAAGGCGGGGCCAAACGCTACAATACAACTTTTTTCTCATTACTTTTTCAAGCAACTTATTGACCTAACAAGTTGATGACAAATGTGCTCTCAAGATACTTTTCTTGGTGAAAGGTGTGATTTCTCTTGAAAATAAATGTAAAAGTCGATTTTTTCATTGATACGGAGGGTGATGCAGCCCTTGTCATCCCATTTGTAGTTCCTCCCCTGCGTAGGCCCCCACATATTGTTAGAAGGAGGTAACGCAAATATCTATATTTTAATCCGAAAATAAAATTTGCTCGTTCTGTTAGATTTTGTAAACAATTTTTTTTTTTTTTGTGGATTTGAAAAAGCTTACTCTTTTATATAAAGTATTATACGCTTGCTTGGCAAAAGTAGAATAAAATATGTTGGTGGTAGTGAAAAGTAGTTGATAATGGTACAAAGATACTAGAAAGTATAATTTTTATTTTGAGAAAAGTATGAAATTGTTTTCTTAAAAAGTATAACTTTATCTTTTTTTGTCAATCAAACAACCATTTTTAATTTTGATACTTTTATGTAAGAAGTGGAATAAGTGTGGTTTACCAAACAAGGTCAATTAGTACAGTCTATGTGACTTCTTTTCGAATTAAGTGTTCGAAAATAGGTGATATGCAGTTAAGTATTAATAACCTTGAGAAAGGGTACCGCTTCAGTGATATACACACATGAAATAATTTACTATTGAAGGCCACTCTCTATCAGATTAAATGATATGCAACTTAGGCTCCCAGATTTTGCTAGCCCGTCAACTCGGTGAAGCAAATATCTACATTTTTAAGGAATTTTTGGATATTAGTACACTCTACAAGGCTTTTTGTTTTTCATTTGAGTTTAACAATATAGGCGATGTGCAGTTAAGTGTTAATGACCTTGAATAAGGGAGCAGCTTCAACGTCAAAGACACAGGAATTAAATTAATTTACTTTTATAGGTGGCGGCAAAGGAGAAACTAGCGAGGGACAGAACTAATCTATGGCCCCTGCATATTAAAAAAATGAGGAAATTATCATTTTTACAATGTATTTTCCCCAAAATTTGCGGAGTTTAGCTTTTAGCTCCCGCATATATTAAAATTACATATAGTTTTCCCTCCTATTTGCAAATCTTATTTTCCCCGATTAGGTTTTTGAAATGGGTAAAATACAGTTAAAAGGGTACTGATTCAGTGAGAAATATAAGGAACAAGGACCCTCATTTTGTCAGATTAAGAGAGTATCTGATGAATCAATACTCATTGCAGCAACATCCATAGGCTATTCATTAAGTTAACCTGCATTTTCCTTTTCTTCCCTTCTAATCAGCATTATATGTAAAACGAGGTCATGTTTGGTTCCAACAGACTTATTTGAGATTAAATGCGGTTCAGATGGAGCAAATGGTAGCGGCTGCTGTGCTGGGTTCTGAAGTCGCGACAAAGCTATACGTCTCCAACTTGGATTATGGTGTTTCAAACGAGGATATAAAGGTTTGTGCATTTCAAAGACTGTGGCCATGGAGTTGGAAGTCTTTTTTATACGGAGTATTAGTTATCTATTATCCACATTGCATGCCTTTTAGAATTTTCCTTTCCTTTATTATTCTATTGGGCGGTTTATGGGAATTAGAATCAATGATGTTTTATACAGATACTATTCTCAGAGATTGGGATGCTTCAGCGATATTCAATCAACTATGATCGAAATGGAATATCAAAGGTAATAACTTGATGGCTTTTGGTTATCAGCGTTCTTTTGGTCCCTCTTTATCTGCTGACGTGGAAGTTGTTTTTTATAGGGAACTGCAGAAATTGTATACACTCGCCAGTCAGATGCTTTAGCTGCCATCGATAGATACAACAATATACATCTTGATGGGAAACCAATGAAACTTGAGTTGGTTGGAGGGGTCAAATTTATCACTGCTGCTCCTGTGCCTCCAATTACTTACAGCATGTCAGGAATGCCAAATGGAAACGTTTTAAGGTTCGAGCTTTCTGGTTCTGCACATAAAGATTTGGAAAATTTAAACTAGAGTAGCTTACAACAATGTGTTTGGCAGTTAAAAGTAAAATATGCATTTAAAAGACAAACTTTCTCTAATGATTAAATTACAAAATGATCGTGTGCTTGTGTGAATAGGCGTGTTCATTGTTATCTGTGCAAAAAGGATTATCACATGTATGACAAATCTTTTATCACCATTCTTTCTTTAAAAGTATATCTCAAAGAACTTCTGATATAAAGTATCATCACAAGTCTCATTTATGCCATTCAGTGTTCGAGATTGGTTTTCAGATACATATATTATGATCGTCCTCGAAGTTGCTTTCTGTTGCTCATTAGCTCTACTTGTTGGTACATATGCATCATTTGTTTCATCAATCTTCAGCCTCAGACCTTTACAGTTAAGTAAGACTTAACAAACATCCTTGGTGTTTTTCCCCTCTCTCTAATGCTTGTCCGCGTCAATCTCCTGTCACTATCCTTGTCAGTAACAAGTACAATTTTATTTTTACTATTTTCATTTTCACGAGGCTAGTTGTGCCGACGAACAATGACAACTGTCAACCAATTATAAACAAAATCTCAAAGCTTTACTGAAGCATATGCAAGCATCTTGGATCTAATGTAAAATGCATGGCTAAGCACAAAGGCTAACGATCCTTGTTTTTTTATGACTTTGGTTTCTAGATAACTGACCAGACTGTATGTGATTGGTCGTTTTGTGCTTTATTTGTCGCAGTTGGTTCGCGTTTAGTTAGGTTTATGCTTTCTTTAATAAACTAAATGCTTTCGTTGTAGGCAAGATGGCATTCTAGGTAGGGGACAGGACACTGGTGGAGCTGTTAGGCGTGGTCCTGTATCTAAAAGTGGGCATGGACGAGGAAAAGGCCATGTCGAGAAGGTATCTGCTGAATCTCTTGATGCTGATCTGGAAAATTACCGTCTTGAAGCTACGAAGATAAACTGAGAGAGCGGTCTGATGCTTAATAGGTTAACCAAAGTTGTCTGATATTATCTTTTTGCTAGCCGAAACTTTTGTTATCAGAAACATAGGTATGAAATATGGAGCACGTTAGTTTATGGAGCACGTTAGTTATGGTTTTGAGCGAAATTAAGTCTTTCTCTTGGGCACATGCAGGTTTATGGACATTTACCACATTAGATTGCTGTTTGAGTTTTGCTGTTCGGGTATACTAAATGGTTGTATTTGGGTGTAAGAAGTCAACGCTGGTATTAGGTTGTATGAAATTAATATCTTACCTAAAAATCTTTCTTCCATGTTGTCTCTTTTGAGCCTTTTTGTTATTTCTAAATGCGCGTTTTAAGTTGTAAGAAACAAATATCTTGCATATAAAAGGCATCTTCGCCTCTATGTTCCCATCTCTTCTGAGCTTTTCTATTGTGGCCGTATTTATTACTAACTCGAAACAGAGAAATCTTAATCATTTCGGTTGGTATTTTCATTAATATCCAGACCGAACCATGAACAGCCCTGGTCGCGATTAAAAATAAGATTATAACGTTTAGCAGATTTCCACAACAGTCTCGCCTGAATCGGAGTTTCCGTGACATTAGATTATTTGAAAAAGTTAAAAGAGTCTTGTCGGGTTCTGAAGCGCTCGGCAATAATATGAATAACATGTAGTGTACAGGACCTAAAAATGATAAAGCACCAAATGATTGTCAAAGTGATAAATCAGAGTACGTTATCTATCAAAACTTCCATATTGACAAATCCTGAAATCCATCAAACCGACTTCATTTATTATGAGGACGAAGCATCTCTCTGGCTCAACCTGGCTTTTATACTTTTCTTATTTGGCCTAAAAATAAAATCATACAATCAACGAGTATTGAGAATTTGGGACCAACAAGCCAAAAAATCCTTCAACATTCAATTTGGGACCAACAAAAAAATCGATCCTATCCCACTAAAAACTTTTTATCGAAAAACTTAAGTTGGGAAAAGTCTTTTAAAAAGTTTGGCGACTGACCATGAAGCTTCTAAAGGTTTGATTACAGGCTGATCGTTGTTTCGTAACAATCATATAATCTTACAGCAAAATGTGATAATTATGCAGAATACCTACAGTGTGTATATGAGGTATCAGGTATGTAGTGTACAAGATTGCAAGGATAATTACACAAAGATCACTCGTATGCATAAGCACAATGATAAAAACCAAAAGGTTATTACAAGAGCACTGAATGCCAGATCGAATGAATCAAGAAATACAATGGGACTAGAACAGTACCCAATCATACCACCAAAATACTGTACTTCCTCTAAAGATGGAAACGGGATCCATTGATGATGAAACATACAACCCGGAAACCAGAAAGCAGAGACGAAAGACCTAAAAATAAAAAACCGACAAATCCCAAGGCTACTGAGATATCAGTTTGAACACAAAATGCATTAATGGTTGTACATGTGTCCTTCGCCTTCAATGTCCGAGCTAACTCAACGCCAGCCGAGCCTGCTGAAAGTAACAGATACGCAAAGACCTGCCACACACCACAAGATTAGAACGAGAGCTAGAACATTTTTTACGTATTAAATTTTTTGAGTAGTGTTTTGGCCTTAAATATTAAATCAATGCGTCTAGGATATGCTTACTACTAGCCCTTGACTGAAAACAAGGATTTTCCGATCCAAAGGGGAGATTTTCCAGTTCCAGTCTAAATCTTTCTTTAAAAAAAGAAAAGGTGCGTCTGGATATGTTACTCGAGTTTACTGTTTGGAAATGTCACTTTAGATTCTACTCCCCTATAATGTAGAATAACCAAACAGTATATCCGAGTGGCATATCAAAACATATCTCTTTTATAAAGAAAGACCGACCTTATGTTGAATTTAAATATGCATCTGTTAATAGTTTTCTCTATTATTACTTTACCTAGTAAAATTTGGGTTGCCACCATCCCCATTAGTTAAACATAAGTTTGACGAATTGGCTAGTGTAATGTATTATCACCATATCGTGGACATGTGAAAAGCATGTCTACACACACGGAAATTTTATTATGATCGTATTGATGACAAGAATCTCATACACACAAGTACAATTGATTAAGGTAGTTATCATTATAATTTCAAGTCACTTTGTGTTCTCAAACTGCATGTGTTTGTTTTGGTTTTCAAACCAACCAACTTAAGAATCTCACAGATTAATGGCCTAGCAAAAACATGTTATATAAACCGATCCTGATTATACATAAAAATCAATGTGTAGTTAGGAAAATAACTTTTTAAGTCCCTAGAGGACAAAAACAAAAATATGAACTAAAAACTGAACATCATAAGAGACCCTAAACTTTATTTGAAATTATCGTAACAGATAATACATATTCCCCACCAAGTCTGAAGCTGGTAACGAGAATAAGCCACCCCTTGTAGCTGCTTTTCCCTTCCCAGTCCCAAAGCCAATTATAATATGGAATTGTCCAGTTTTGATACACACTACGCGTCAACCAAGGCATATTTCCCAGCTTAATTAACTGATACTTTATCAACTTATTCTTATTAGATATAGGGTCGATTAAGAGAAAATTAATACAAGTAGGTAGACAAAAGGCAAAACTGGAATAGTTAGGAGGAGGGGACTTGTTTCATAATCTGAGGTTAAAGGAAAATAGCAGACCTGATCATGGCCGAAATCGAACCAGACCTGAATAACTTCAGGGAGAAAAGTGACACCTCTAGAAATCTCCCAAACTGAAGCTCCCATTTCGAACAACGAATACAGTGCTACTATGGCATTTGCTGCGAGGATATATCTGCATTAATTACAACCAATATCTGAGAATTTGAACTTATATATGAAATGTATGTGTAGTTACAGTGACTACTGACTTTAAATGCATACATAGGAAAGTTATAGCGTTCGTTCGGTTTGCAGATATTATTTGTGGAGTAAAATTTCTTATTTTTGACATCCCACACACACAGTACTATCCTTTGAAACAGCTACAGAAATATAGAGAAACTTCTAATACTGGATTTCAGGCCCATATACATATGCTACATTAGTCCAGTCGATAGGCCAATAGCCCTCAGAGTATAGAAAGCTAATATTCCATTACTATAGTAGTCTCCAGGTAAATTCTTATGAATTAGAGTATTTGAGAAACAAAGCTAAAAAGTTTCGATAAACCATATGAATAAAGTTTGTCAATCATTACCCATTTCATTCAATAGGTGTATTATACTTGTTGCATCGATAAACCATATGAATAAATTTTGTCAAATCTTTATCCTTTTTGACAAAAAAAGGTATATTTTCTTGTATCGATAATCTGGACTGCCAAAATACATAACCTACTATATGCAAAATTAGGAGTCCTTGAGCTTCTTAATTAACACATCCTTAAATTATCCAGTCAACAGATGAAATATAGAACACAAAATCAGAAAATATGTAAAAACAAAGCCTTATTTTCTTACTCCCAAACTCAATTTATTCCAATGAACATTCTCAGCAAACTCTCTTGTTCTCTTCTTGGCTAACAAAACATCGTAATTTGGTCTCCCGAATGTGTTCAACTAAAAGAAACAATCATGTGAGACATGGCTAGAAACACGTATATACTCCTTCCCGATTTATAATGCTGTCAAAACCAGTCTATCGTCTTGAATGAAGTACCATTTAATCTCCAGAACTGCAGAATCCGCAGATTCATTTCTTTTTGGATTTCACAACCTTAACATGTAGCATTGGATAAAAAAAGTTAACTTATTCGCCACCAATATTGAACTGGGGACATTATTGTTTTTCTATACTAAATTGATTACATTTTTCAGTCCTATCAGTCCCTCAATTGCCAGTCCAGGACTAAATTTTTATATATCGATATTATAGATTTGGATTAATTTTCTCCAATTATAATATTCTGAACTAATAGTCTAATGGTGTCAACCCACTGTAGGGACGAACTAATGATTTTTATACTGATGCTGAAACATACAGAATAAGTGCATAGCAAAAGGCTTAAAAGTTTAGAAACCAGAAATTAAGCTTCTCTGTTTTTAATTTCTTAATTGTTAGCACATCTAACTAAAAGCTGAGCCTTTTGGTTTTCCGCCTGAAAAATTATAAGTTTTAAGTTGATTGACACATTATTTTCCGGCAGCAAACCAAACTTGGTTATATGCTTAAAAGTTGCAATTGATTAGGCGAACGTATAAGATGAGCCACTTATTTTTAAGACAAAACACATGTGCCTAATTAATTTTCACTTAAGTCAAATTATTTTGAACACTTACTTGCATTGAATATCAGCTAAATAATTTGACAAAATTAGGAAATATAGTAACCGAACGAAATATTGAGGAGATATTACTAAACAAGTTGGCTAAATTGTAATTAAACCATATTTCCCCGAAAAAGGAAATTAGTAATCAACAAATGCAAGCTCAACAGTCAAGCTCATAATATTATCACCTAATCAACATACATAAAAAACGACGAAAAAGACCGAAAAATCCTACCTAAACGCTTCGAATTGGTACCAACGCGGGGAGTTAGGAGCGGAGTCAGGGCTAATAATCATGAAAACCGAAGCAGCGAGAGAAAAGGAGAAAGCAGCAAGCCGAAAAAGCAGTATGAGCGAATTAAACCGACGAAGCTTCTGTAAAGAAACAGTGGAATGAAACTGAGTTCCTGAATGGATTCTCGGACGAGGCGACGGAGTCTCCCCTGAATACTCTCCCCCTGACCGCATGTAGGGTCCTGATTTTTTTAGCTGGTTTTTGGATTATTGGTATTAAAAATTTACGAGCGTTTGGACAGTCAAATTATTTAGCTTCCAAAACGCATTTAAAAAATCTAAAAAACTAAGATTCTAGATTTTCTTGAGAGAATAGGTTAGTTGTTACTTAGGTCATGTGAGATAAGAGAGACTTAAATAAGGTGTCACAAGATATGTGTATGTGTATGTGTATGTGTATGTGTTACTTTCTTGAGGAATGTGATATTTGAGAATGTGTGTGAACTGTGAAGTGAGTTTTGTGGTTTGCTTTTTTGGGTTTTATTTCTTTCTTTCTTTCTTTCTTTCTTTCACTTTTGCAGGTTATGTGTTTGCTGCTGCTTTTAAACTGTCTTTTTTGTTTTTATTTTTAATTTATTGAACATTAAATAAAAATAAAACTGTCTTTTTCTATAGTTTTTCAAAAAGCTCACTTCTGTTCTGTCTGTCACTACACGTAAACACTACTATAAACCCGATATACTATATTTAATGGTGCGTCAACCAATAAAAAATTTTAGTTTTAATTTTAAATTAATTTTAATATACTTATTTTTGGTTTTATTAATATGTGTTGTGTTTTTAGTGGAGTACGCATCCTAAATTATAGTGTTTCGTATTTACAGTAGTGTTACTCAATAGAGTGTCTGCCACGTGCTCATTTTTTATTTCTTGGTTAACCCTACTTATATTTTCCACCAGTTCTTTTATTTAATTCTTCCTTTTTTTTTTGTATTCTTTTGCTTTTATTAAAGGTGAAAGAATACTTGTAAAACATCTTTTATGTATTTGATTTTATAAACACATCAATTAAGTTAATTTTTTTCTCTAATTTATGCCGATTTATACTTTTTAAGTACTTAAATTGTTCATATAGTTTAACATTTGAACTATGTGATTAATTTTTGAAAAATTCGAATTGACAAATTAGATATGGCACTCCAAAAAAAATACTCAAATAGCGACGGGATTAGTGACGGTATTTTTTGTTACGAGCTTATTAACGAAGGTTTTTGTGACGGTTTTGTAACATTTTAGTCAATTTGCGAAGCTTTTTAAATTAGCGACATGTTTGTGACAGCTTTTGACTCACACTAAATCAAACATTATTTTGTAGTGTGAGTTATTTATCGGTCAAAATTACACGTAATTTCGTATATCACTAACAATTTGTGACGGATTAAGTAATCTAGAACTTTTTTCAATTATCAATTTCCTCATATTACCTCTCCATCGTACGAAGTATAGTTTTTTTTTATCCCATCACATTTATTTCCAACTTTAAAGTGACAGGTCCTTTTGTGAAATATGAAATTTAGCATTATTTCATTTATGAGCCTTGTATATAGAGACGTTTTGCCAAAATGTTAGGTTAAGAAGATGTTAAAGTAATTGATGTGTAACATTTTCTTTTTGACAATATTTCACTACAAAATAGATCTTAGGAATTACCTACAATATTTCCATATGTTATACAATCCTTTTATATGCTATAAATAATCAATTTCTTAATGTTTTTATCATTTCTTTTGGTATAATAATTCATTCGGATTACTTGAAAAAAAAGTTAGAAAGAATTGATAAAATATTTGATCATAAAAAATATTTGATCATATATGAGGCAATCACCAAAACCTCAAAAACATAATGTTAAATTTAACATTTTAGTCGGTAGTGCATTACATGTTATAATTTTGTATCAAGTATATGTAACATAACAAAATGTTATTTTTTGCAAGTTTAGGAATTTGTTAGATTATTGATATCAACACTTTACGAAAAATAATAAAAATATAAAAACACACACATACGGATAGCTCTACATATATATGCATGTATAAAAATATTTTTTTGATTTATGTAATTAATTTTAGTATCCAATTAATAGTCGATCTCACCACATTCAAATTTATATTTAAACCTTGATATAAAACGATTTGTATAAAAAAACAGGGTGTTTATATTCAATCTAGAATTGAATGAAACGGTAAAAAAAAATTAGAAATATGAATTGTAATTGATTCTTTATACTAATTGAACAAATTAGAAAATGACACATGGAATGTCTGTAGGACATTTTCAGACCCGGTTTTATATGTAGATTTAATATTAATAGGCCATGACCTACTGCCCCCCCACCTAGTTTTTTTTTAACCCTCAATCCGTATAATCAATTTAAGTAAAACAGTAAATTTGCAAGTTATGAGTTTGGTATATTGGTTTTTAGTGATCAATATTGGATTGTAATATTAGATTTGGCACATTTGATCCAGAGAAGAGGAATGTGTCTGGGGAATAAGATGTTTTCGGAAGCAGCGTCCCTGACTCTGAGTCAGAAATTGTACTAAAAACGCTCAATTTTATTTTAATTGTCTTTGATTTTTAAAGTCAAAATTATGTAAAACTTACATAATTCAATAAAATCAAGTTATAACTATTATTGAAAATTTTGAATATTATATATGTAGTATACATACATATTATAAATATGTATATGTAAATATAATAATATATAGATACAAAGTATATTTTGAATATTATATATGTAGTATACATACATATTAAAAATCAAAGACAATTAAAATAAAATTGAGCGTTTTTAGCATAATTTCTGATTCTGAGTGGACGACTCAGAGTCAGGGACGTTGCTTCCGATGTTTTCTTATTTTAATTAGTTTTTTTGCTTGACTTTACAATTGAGTTCTCTTAATTAGTTGACACAATAGTTTTATTTGAAAGACTTTAACAGTTACCAACACTTTCATATAAGTAA
The DNA here is from genome assembly GCA_963682055.1 of Primula veris. Lineage (NCBI taxonomy): Eukaryota > Viridiplantae > Streptophyta > Magnoliopsida > Ericales > Primulaceae > Primula > Primula veris. Next base: position 6,378,389 of record OY821742.1, on the reverse strand, counting down.
CTAAAAGTTTCATCAAATTATATTAAAAAGACCTAATTGTTGTCTTATATATATCAAATATCAATTCTCAAGTTCAGCAATCCCAGACATTAATAAAATTGAGGATTTTTTTTACGCATCTCCGATATTGGATGTAAATACTAGATAGCGTGCTTAATGTATTGCGTTTGACAAATGTTACAAATTGTTTTTAGTCATGTTCACCATAAAATAAAAGAGCCCCCAATTCCTATTGGTCGTAGAAAAACCTTTTTTTTTTTTTTGATGAAGTTCTTCAAATAGAATATTGTTGATATGTATACATTGATACAGATACTCGTTGGTATTACGGTGCACTATATTTGGGATAAGTTTTAAAGTAGTCATATTCCACAAGGTTTTATGTTTGACAACATATTTTTTTTTTTTGAAAATCATATTTAAAAGATATATTTCAAAAATCCACTAAAAATCTAATATTATTTATTTTTAGATTTTTTTTTAAGCCTAAAAATCTGGTTTTTAAAAGCTAAGAGCAACCGCACCAGTTTATTTATATTTTTTCTCATATTTAAGATAAGTAGCATCACTTTTATATTTTTAGGGTAACAATTTAACTTTATACATTTTTCAACTTTTCTGTCAAATTTCTTATCATAACTAAATATTACTATATTTTAATATATTTCTATCAATTTTTTTAACCCAAATTAATAGAGCAACTACATTAAATAACTTAGACGTTTTCTCATATTTAAAGTAAAAAGTACATTTTTACAATTTATAAGGAAACGTTTTGATTTATACAAATTATCATATTTTTTATCAATTTCTCTATCACAACTATACAACTCATCTTTTTGTTATTTTATTAATTTATATGGGAAAAATACAGATAAATGAGAGAGAACAAGAGAAAAATAAGAGAAAAATAAGAGAAATAAATTATTATTTTAATTATAAGAAAACATTTTTATTTTTTAAGAGATATTTGAGTTCATGTATATTTAAGATAATAGATAAGAAAACTGTTGCGTGTACACTTTTACAACAATCTTCTCATATTTAAGGTAAATTGGTGATATAAAAGAACTGATACGTTTGTTTCTAGTTTGACTATACAAACACTCACATATTTTTTAAAATAAAAATTCAAAAATCAGCTATAATTTTTTGTTACCAAACAGAACCTAGTCTAAAATTTCTTTATTGTGCGAGGTTAATCCCAATGGGATTATTACCTTTTGACTTATGAAAGTTTGCATACGGGGGTACTAATGTATGTACATTGCTCAAATTGAAATTTACAAATAATAGGCATAGATGGCCAATTTCACTTGATCATAAACTTAAAAATTGATAAACAAACAATTTTCATGGTTTTGGGCAGATCACTACCCATTTCGTAAAAAAAAAGGAAATATCTTTGTGCCAAAAAAAAATCAACAGCTGATTGGTTATCTAAATATTAATTTTTCCGTGGGACAATTTTCCGTTCAGTCCACTTTTTGATCTTTTATCAAACACGGGTCAAAAAAATATAACTTATTTAAGTTGAAGTCCAAAATATAAAATATAAAAAATAAATAAAAATATAAACAGATAAAACATTAAAAAACATAAAAATTTCAAAACTTCTAAAAAAACAATTCAAAAAAGAGTATACACAAACGAAAAAATGCATGCACAGTCGAGAAAAAGTGCATACACAATTCAGAAAAATGCATACACAATACGGAAAAAATGTATACATGATATAGAAAAGTGTATAGAAAATTCAGAAATTTGCATACACAATAAATAAAAGTGCATACACAATTCATAAAGTGCATACACCGAGAAAAATGCATATAAAATCGAGCAAAATGCATACATATCGAGAATTTTGCATACACATCTAAAAAAAAGTGCATACACATTCAGAAAAAATGCATACACATTTAGAAAAGTGCATACACAAAATCAAGAAAATGTATACACAATCCATAAATTGCATATAAAATTACACAAAATGCATACATAATACTAAATAGTGCATACACATTAAGAAAAAATGTATAAACAAAATCAAGAAAGTGCATATACAATCCAGAAAAGTGCATACACAATATTTTTTGAATTGTATTTCGATATTTTTTATTTTTTTTTGATTTTATTAATAAAAAATACATTTCTATGATTTTTTTAAAAAAATTTGTAGGTTTATTTATTAAGTAAGTTTATTTATTGGGCCGGACTGAAAATTAAATAAGTTTGAGCTCCGAACTTAAATATAAATAAGTCCAGTTTTATGGATAATAATCTCTTTTCCGTGTTCAAAGAGAAAGTGGAGTAACAATTATCGTGTTTGTACAGAATATATAGGGAATTTATTTGACAAAGCATTAGAAGATTAATGTAAGTGAATAGTGGTTATGGGTGGCTAAAGTAGTTCACACATTGTTCATTCTCATACTAGAATATGTAGGACTTTTTCATACACCAAACCCCATTATTCATAAACTTAATTATATCGATACTGTTAGTTTATGTGAAGAGAGCTTATAAAACCCTGAAACAATTATTTGTAAAAAACTCTTATTAATTTATAAAATTAAAAAATAGTAGTAAACACCTTTTATACGGGAATTAAAAAAAAATCTGACATCTAATTATTAACTTTTCGCATATTTTCACAAATTATCTATCATAACGGGTTAATCTTGATTTACACCCATTGGGCAGGTCCGCTGGTATTACTTATATGAGTAGCAAGATGAACGTGGATTCTCTAGCACCCAAAATTTCAATGCAAGTCTATATGATGAATGATCTACGTATTTATTTATTTATTCTTATGCATATGGAGTATAATAATTTATCACCTAAATTGCTTAGTTGTTGTTGTGTGAAATGATCGAAGAACAACTTTAACACATGGGAACTCTTGAAATGTCGCACACACACATAATCATGGGCAAGATTAGGTAATTATTATAACAAAATAATAATTATACTCTTAAATTTCAATGAAATGCTGTAGTGGTCAATGTGGATGCTCAACTAAAGGCTTCAATAATAAAACTTAAAGAAAAAGGTTTATTGAAGATTTCCTACTAATCAATAATCTTCATTTTGAAATTGTTATAGGTGAGTAGGCTATACTAGACCTTAATTAAACACTTGGGCCAATCCACTTTACCCCTAATCTCTTATTTGTTTCAATAAAAAATTCTTCCTCATGAAACTCTTTGAAGAAAATAACAGTGGAAAATATATAGAATAATTTTCAATATTTATAATGTCATGCCACCATCTTTCAGCATGGAGTTAACAAAGCCAACAAGCTATCAATAATTATCAGTATGTGTTATAGTCATTATCTTGAAGTAGAAGTTGAAACAAGATCAGGTCCTTATAATAGGGGATATATTCCAGTCGAACATAACATAGTAAAAGATTGACAAATGACAAGTGATAACATGGCCTATTTTAAATTTCTCCAGCACAACAATGTAACTAATTTGCGTTATAAGGACAATTATTGGTGGAAATATCTTTAATCAGAAAGAAAAACTCTGCAAAATACTTGATTGCCGTGTGGATTAAGCAAATTTTTTTTTTTTTTTTGAGGAAAGATTAAGCAACTTCGTATACAACTTTTTTGTGGTCCTTAAAAAAAACACCACTTTCTTGTGGCCCTTTTGTTTTTTTCCCAAATTTGAGAAAGTGTTTTGAAAGTTTCATGCCTTCTAATTGATTTTGTTGAAATAATGGAGGAGAGTTTTATCATGAGAAGCTCAATATTAGCTGATTTGGATTTAAGTTCCATGCAGCTTTGGATAAGAAGACCCAATTGAATTCACTACAACTAAATATCGGCAAAGCAATAGACAATGTTTTTAAAATAAAGTTAGTAAAGGAGCGTCTCTAAATTTTAATAACATAATACCAACTAACTATGTTGCTAAATTGTTCAAAAACTCAGCGACACTTACTTTAACAACAATTTTAAAAAATAAGTATTTTGTTATCTTTGATAATTTTATTATGGTAGTGGAAAACATGTTACAAAGTTATAAGCTTATTAATTAATTAATGCACCAATCCTGCTTTTTACTTAAATTAAAAGGTGCAAAGATAAAGTCGGTTTAATTTTCGTTTGTTTCACCAAAACAGACCTGCCACCACAAAATGGACCTTTGTAGATTAGGTGAAAGATACCACTAATTATACGTATTAAATGTGTATGCCTAGGGTTTTAATTAATAAGTCTACTATCATGGTTCTCCTTAACAAAATAAATAACAGAAGAAATGATCATTAAAAGCCACATGAACTGTTTGTTATGAAATGGACATATATACAAGGTCCAGAGAAGGCCAGTTTCCAAGATTTCATCAATTAGTTTAGCCTTTTCCATTCTGATATTCAACTTAAATTTTCTTTTTCTAAGTGAAGCGTACGCATTTTGAAATGTGACAACTTAGTATATATGAAGGCATCGTAACACTTCACTTATTAGTTGAAGCTTTTTACTTGAAATCCAAATTTAAATTAGTTTGGTCTAAACCCAAATAAACTCTCTTTTTAACTATGTGTGTGTGTGTGTGTAGTAATTTGGTTTGTAGAACTTGTACTTAAATTTAAAACAGTTATCATTTGTGACACAATGGTTGACGTATACGCTTCTGCTCGTTCAGGCGCAGGCACGCAGGCAAAACTAAAGTTCAGAGTTGTTGATTACACTTATTTGGTGTGCAATATGACTGCCGTCTACCAGTATATTATTTTGGTATAGCATATTGTGTGCGGTTTTTGAATAATTAGAGTTATGGACCTTATGGTTGATTACTTCTAAACCTACACAAATGCGTTTCTTTTGTTAAACGATGTCTTTGTTTTATCATACCAGTTGATATAAGTCTACTGAACTAAAGCTTTTAAGCATCGGACACCTTTTTTTTGGTGTGAAGATTATCGGACACTTTTTTCTTTCGGTGAAACCGTTAAATCGATAAAGTTATGATTACTGTGATTAACAAATCATTGTCCGTAGTAGAGTTACGATTATTAAAAAAAAAGCTTTTCATCATTATCACTGGGAACCCTAGGAAACTTCGTAGGTTGAGAACTGCATGTCAAAGCGTAACGAGAACCGGGACGATCATGCATAGAGATCGGCTCTTTAAATGAAGGGGTCGGCTTTTACTAGACTATTACTCATGCCAGGTTCAAAGCTTAACATGTACTTGTTTAGAAAGTGTATGGAGCCGATTGAGAAGTGTATGCGGGATGCTAAGATAGATAAAAGCACTATCCACCACATAGTCCTTGGTGGAGGTTCGACTAGGATCCTTAAAGTTGATCAGTCTCTTTTGCGAAACCTTTTCAATGGTAAAGAGTTTTGCTAGAGTATAACATTAGGCTGTGGTGTATGGTGCTTAGGAGAATTACACGTATAACATGAGAAACACGATTAAAGTTGATTAGATAAACTCGATAAGAAGATGCCATTGGCAAGGCAAGGTGATTTAGGGGTTAAATAACAACAGCAGCTGCTCAGAGAATAATTTTGCGAGAAATTGCACTGGTGGAAATCCGACTATATATGATGAAAGGCAAGTGGGACCGCAAATGAGCTGAGCTGAGTTACACGGGGCTTAGCTCTCGCGCTCCTTCCTCAAATCAAGGTCCTTTAGTCTTGTTTTCTTTTTTGTCACTTTTTTTTTAATCTTTTAATCAATATCTAATTTTCTACAACTCAAATTATTGCTTCATTCAAAATAAAATAAAAAATAACCTGCGTAGATTTGAAAACAGACTTTCTCTTTTACCATTTTTTCATGTTTCTCCACCACTTGCACATTTAATTCCTCCCCTCTCTGCAGTATACATACATCAGCATTTCAATCAGTGATATATAATTGTATATATGAAGTTATTGAATTTGTAATTGATAAATGGATGGACATGTTACTTCCATAAGGTTTAAGTAATTAAATGGGTATAAAGGAAATTTGAACAGAAAACAAATAATTTTTACACTTTTAGTTTGTACAACACCACAAGGTTTACTTTTGTATAAACACTAGCATAGAAGTCCCGTTCCTAAATTTGTGAAATTTGCATGTTAATGGTACGTCATAATAAGAGGATGCATTAACGTCACCATCTTACGCAACTATGTCAATATACACTACAAAAAATACTCAAATAGCAACGTGATTAGTGACAGTATTTTTTGTTACGAACTTATTAGCGACAGTTTTTGTGACGGTTTTGTAACAGTTTAGTCAATTTGCGACAGATTTGTGACAGCTTTTTAAATTAACGACATGTTTGTGATAACTTTTGACTCTCACTAAATCAAACATTATTTTGTAATGATAGCCGTGTATTGACAAATAGATATCGACATAGTTCATAAATAAAGATCTTTGCGAAATTGGACGAACAAATTTAACCACCCCATCAAAAATTTACTAAATATATATTTCATCCGTTTCAAAATAAATGTCATGCTTCGAAAACCGTGTTATTTAAGAATTTGAAACAATTTCGGTAAAAACTAAAAAAAAAATTAAAAAATCAAAAATTTCAAACAAAAACTATTTTTTAATTAAAATGTGAGGTTTTGAGTATAATTTTTTTTTTTTATGTTTAAACTAACAAAAAGTTATTTTTTAAAAATGAAAAAAAAGAAAATTTATTAAAAAAGAAAACTGTTATAAAAAGAAATACAGTAGATTTATTTCGGGACAGAGAGTAAATATGTGTGACAATCATATAGTCAAGAAAAAACTTGCCATAAAACTCATCTTACGTTCATGTAAAGTTAGCATTCCTCAAGTGACGGACCAAAAGCAAGTGCAAAAGATTTGCTTTATCTAGAATGTGGGCTAGTAGAAGTGTGCTTAAACGATTCGAATCATATATAGTTTTCCTTCGTAGTCCGTTTACACATTTTGCTCGTTTAGGTCATAATTTATAGTTCTCAAACTCGCCTAAAGTTGTCCAACGAATATGTTTCGGTAGAATTTCAGTAAACAGCTTCGTACGGTATGCCTAAAAAAACTAACGACATTGGTGTTGGCCTGTTGGCGCAGGCCACCAATATAGTTTATGATAAATCAAATCAACTTCGAATTAGTAGATACTGTATTATTTGAAAACATGGTAGCAAAAACAAAAACAAATATGCCATGGTTGTAACCGTGAAGGTGACTCGAGGAAAAGAAGGAAAACTTGAACAACATTTTTATTTATATATTTACTGTTTGAGCTGAAGACTACACTCAAACGTCTCTATAATAATATCCTATACAGTAATAAACTCTACATGGTCATACAAATTTACAGTCCCAACTCGGTTAAGTTGTAAAATAAATACACTATATTCATATTTCGTAATTCTTTTAGGTCCCGCTAGTAAGAAATTCGTAAATAACATTTCATTGCAAAAAAAAATATTTTCTTACATTAAATTTAGGATGATGTAAAATATTTATACAAGGTTGCTATGATGATTTAATTTTTTGCATTTCTACCACATACTTTAACTTGAGCGTACGTAATTGTTTGTCGACATGAACATGTTATTGTTGAAGCCAAATTTTTAATTAAATTGTCATGCATTTTTTAAGCTTATTTGATTGTCATGTAAACTTATCTTATGTATGTACATTTAGTATTCCATTAACCTTGATATAATATTTTTAGACGTGATCCCAATAGTAAAATATGGCTTTCATGAAATTAACTACTAAGTTAGGGAAAATGTTTTTTTACCAAAGAGGAGAAAAATGATGGACCGACCATTAAGCCAATGGTGTGCACAAAAAGAGAGTCACGGGGAATAATCACTTTTTATTTTGTTCTTTTAGAAAAAAGTCAAAAGCATCAATCTCTCACAACCTGTGACTCATACCCCTACCAACTTTGTCCCTTTTTGTTTGCCACTCCTTGGGATAAATGGTAAATTACATTACCTGGCTCGAAATCAGGGTTATTTTACCTTTTACAGCCATTGAATCTGTTATAATATTAATAAAATAACAGATCTAATGATTATGGAAAGCAGAGTAACCCTGACTCAGAGTCAGGTACTCTGCTTCCGATAAATGGACAAATAGTGAAGTTTTTTTTTTTTTACGCAGTACTACTATTTGACAATATTGCACATTGTTTTATGGTTACTTTTATTTATTTATTATTATTCTTGTGAAGATGGTGTTTAATTTACTGGTCACAGAATTTATTTCAATACAAATATACAACTCATTTCTTGCAGCAACTTTGTTTTTTTTTTTTGTGTGCATTTTTTTTTGCATTTTTTACACTATACTATTATTTTTTTACGATTTTGTATACTATACTACCAAATTATTTAATTAGTACACCATACTATCACTTTTCGGTGATTTTATACACTTCCGTATAATAATTTTCGCCCACTCGACTTTCACATATTACACCCATATTTTTTCTTTCGTAATATCAATTGCATATCTTGATCCATGTAGTCTACTGACAGTGCCGGCCCGGTATATCGGAGTGCCTAAGACTCGATTTTTTTGTTGTTGCTCGATAAATACAAAAAAAAATTAAAAATTATAACTAAACAGTTTTGAACTCGTGATCTCCTATATGAATTAAGAAAACTAATCTAACATTTGAGCTACAACAGTTGTAAACAAATTGCTATTTAAATTTTTACCTTTAAATAACAAGTAAATAAGAAAGTATTCCGATCTTACCCGTAATTTTTTTTCCTAATACATTGCCCAAGCCCAAGTTTTATTCGACTGCCACCCTGTCTACTGACCTCAAACTTATTATTCTACTTCCATACCACATATTAATTATGTACAAATCCGTTTAAATTTTCAATTCTACCTAGAACTTTAAGGCAAATGATGTATTCTTTTTGGACTGAATTTTTAATTTTATTGGACGGAAGTGTATAAAATCATCGAAAAATGATAGTATGGTATATTAATTAAATAATCTGTTAGTATGATGTACATAATCGTAAAAATTCAATAGTATGACGTATAAAAACGTAAAAAAACCCACAACATTGAGAGTTGTTGCTTGCAACTTGTTATTCAATCCAATCGTGGGTAATCAAACTTGAACTTTAAACGACACTTTATGTATGAGTGTGGCTTGGATTAAAATTTAAATCCTGTTTTTGGTCCGGCTCAATTCTTAGCTTTAAAGTGCGCAAATCAAGTGTGCAAATTGTGAATTGAGAAAAAAATAACAACAGTTCTAATGCTTTGCAATGAAATAACATTCTCAATATCTTAGCTTCAAACCCAGAATTTGAACTTAAGTTTTATAAATCCAACTTTAACCTTAACCTCTCAGAATTTAGCTTTTTATTTAAATTCTGCAGCCAAACAATTCCTTGATAGAACAAAAGATAACTAAAGGGTGGACAAGAGAAGCCATAGAGATCCACTCCCCAATATAAACACTCTACCCCTTAGTGTCAGAATTGCTCAGAATCTTGTCTTTCCACAACATTAATTAAAAAAAAACATACAATTAATATTTTACTAGAAGAAAAAAAAAAAGTATCCCACGTAACACGGAAGCAGAGTACCTGACTCCGAGTCAGGGTTACTCTGCTTTCCACAGTCATTGAATCTGCTACAGTTTAAATTTAATAACAGATCCAATGACTGTGAAAAACAGAGTAACTCTGACTCAAAATCAGGTACTCTACTTCCACATAGGACTTGATTCATGAATAATGAAATCATCATATCCCAAAGGACTCAAGAAACAAGGAAGTACCCAAACTTCTAAAATAAATACTTAATTACTTAACTAGAGCAGAAAAGCTAAAATTAACTCTAAAATGATGTTACCTCTGAAGAACTTGAATCATAAAACTTGAAATCAAGTCTAGAATTTATCATACAGATTAAGCTAGCTCCTTCTCTTTCTCAGTATCCTTATCCACTATGAGTGTAATAAAAGAGCCAGTTTTTTCATCCTTGAGAAACAATGATGATTTAGTTTTTTCCATGAGCTTTTTTCTCTGTAATTTATCCTCAGCATCTTTCAAGAACTTGAATATTGGTGGGGGAGATGACCTTAACTTACAAAACTCGGTGTCATTCGATGATTCAAATAGGGGGTTAAACCCATGGTGCTTATAAGCGGTGTCTAAAGGAGTGAGTGGAGGTGTATAGTATGGTGGTGAAGCTATAGGTGTCATAAATGGTGTCTCGTTATCATCGACAAAAATCACATCACTTAAGCTAATTCTACCACTTGACGCTTTTCGGCTTCTTTTACCCTCTTCAAGCTCCAAATCTTCCTTTGTTTCTTCTTGAATGGTGTATAGAAACCTAGGTGTGAGCCTCATAAACTCATTCTCAACTAATGTTTGTGGCTCATGGGTACTGAGTGTGGATGAACATATTTGTTGTGGATTTAGAGCGTTTGCGCTGAAAAACAACGGCTTTTCAAAGCAAAACTTATGGAAAAGCTCTCTTGATGGGCTTATATAGTCATCATTATCATGTATGTCTCTCCTGAATGCCCTATTCTTCCACCATAGCAAGTAATAAAGTTCAGCTACAAGAGCTAATAAAAGACACCCAAATACAAGGCTCAAAGCTAGACCCACAGTGCTCAATGATCTCATGCTTTTTATTTTCACCTCATGAAAGAGAATTTATCTATCATTTTCCTTTAAACCCAATATGAAAAACTCTTGTAGCAAAATAGCAGTTTCTTTAAGTAGTTGAAGTAAAAGGAAAATAAAGGGCAATGCTCATTAGTTTTATATTTTATATATTTCTCTGAAGATGATGTAAACACATGAAAGAGAAAAGCTTTAACTTTTTGACCGGGTATCTCTATTCTTTATAGACAGGCACTGAAAGTGTCAAGTTGTAGTTCTCAACTTATTTTTTTCATCAACTTAAATATTGCATTATACTAGTTCTTCATTTCCAAAATCTGTGTATCTTGAGGTTTAATGATTCGAACCTCAATTGATAAAATGACAAGTTTGTAATAAAATTATATGCTCAAGTTTGAATTTGACTATATAATTTTTTTTTCAAATACATTATTTCGACAATTATACACTACAAAAAAATACCCAAATGGCGACGAGATTAGTGGTATTTTTTGTTACGAGTTTATTAGCGACGGTTTTTGTGACGGTTTTGTGACAGTTTAGTCAATTTACGACAGATTTGTGACATTTTTTTAAATTAGCGACAGACTTATAACAGTTTTTAACTCTTACTAAATAAAATATTATTTTATAGTGATAGTCAATGGATTTCAAAATAGACACATCTAGGTCGTGTGTAAGTAATATTGAGAGTCCACTCAAGTTAAATAAAATATTGTCACTAACAAAAGACAACAAACATCCAAGCGCTGGGAAGTTGGGTTAATTAACAACTCTAATCTCCATAGTTTTCGTCCAATTTCATTTAAGTAACATAGCTTGAAATCAACGCTAAAGGTCAATTATTCATGTTACCGGTTGACCTCTGTTTTATATCGACGCATAATTGTTTCCGTTAATTTCATTAGTAAATAGAGGTGAAATTGGTAAGATGCCGCCGGAATTATCGTGACTGCCATTTTACCGTATCGCACTTTGTGGTTAGTACGTGGAAATTTTTATTACTATTATCATTATTTACCTTCGGTATACCATATTTTTGATTTAGTACTGTAAGTCATATATACATTACCAACATTAAAAAAATTGGGCTAATTTAGATACGAGTGTTTCATCATTTATATTGCAATCCGAAACTTTGACGAGGAAGTATAAAAGTTAAGTTACCGATAAGTGTTTGTATATATCAATTATTGCGTTATTGTTTTCAAAACTAGCAAAATAGCAAGACGGGAGATGGTATAAATATCTCTCAATATTTAATATGGATATCATGTAATAATGTAAAACATATATGTACCATGGTTCTAATAAATTTGAAATTCTGAAAATAAATATAAAAGCATAATCTAACAATGTGCAAGAAACCTATATTTTTAAATTTGTGAAGCCTTTTTTATTTCGTTTACGTAAATTCGTGTTTATTTAATAAGTTCTTGTTGTTATAGGAAATAGTAGACGTCGGTTTTTTCAACCAAAATTTCTCAAATCTTCTTATTTTATAACAAAATGTACTTTATAATTTTTGTTCTATACTCACTCATTTGATTAAGAAGTGAAATTGTAAACGGTTTCTAAATTGGAAAAAACAAGTTTCAACTAACCCGCCTTTTAATTAATGCGGAGAATGTATAAAAATCTGCAAAGCACAAAAGACATCGTTTTGTTTAATTTTTGGAACCAGAGCATAAAAAAGCATGAATATATTTGATTATTACCATCGTAACCAGGGGCGAAACCAGAATGTATAAATGGGGGGTGTCAAAATATATATACAAGTAACATATTTTTATGGGGGTGCCAAATCTACACCTAAAAAGAAATTGTACTAAAAAAAAATTGCGTCACTTGGAATTTCTAAAATTATGGGGGGTGCCGTGGCACCCGATCGTTCCCACTTAGCTTACCCCTGAATTAGTAACTCATACTAGGCGGCCAGAAATGAAATGAAATTGATGATAATTTATTTTTAATTGAATTTTTAAGACCGAATCAAATATTGAATGATAACATGAGGGCCAGTACGAAGTTAGTATGTAATTTATGATATTAGTACGAAGTTTGGTCCTCTGTAAACGTGTTAGAGTTTGAGTTTGATTAGTATATAATCCCGTATTTTATTTTGTATCTATACTATTAACATATGATAACTCAGAAATTGGAAGTTAGTTTACACATGCAGTCACAATAATACCCTTACTAATTGATAAAATTATACAATTTGAGACCATGTTCTACAAAAAGAAATAAAAAATGACGTTGAAATGAAACTCCCCACTACACAATGCGAAAATCGTGCATTCACTGTTGAGAGGATTTACTTCCTTCTTTTCTATCTTTCTTTACACATTGTTTTACATGTATCACATTAGCATCTTACTTATTTATTTTTTAACAAATATTCCAGTTAAAATTCTTGGTAAGAATTTACATTATTTTGTTAATTTTTTCAGCAATTTGTACTAGATCGACGACACATGTATCGCGTGAGCGGCTTTCGCTAGTTACTTCTTTATGAGTAGTGCTACTATTTTATTACTAGATAACTAATGTTTAATTTAACTCGCAGTTTGGTAGCAATTTTACACATGTAATATCTTTAGGAGCCATACTTAGTTAGTTAAAAGGTAGAAGACCAGTTAGGTTATTATGAATATAAACCAGAAAACTGAAATGGTAGTATTTAATAATTAATACTAATAGAATATACACAAGGTGATAGGAAACATTTGTCGTTTTATTTCTAGACCTCTATATAAACGTAAAAGGGAGATAGATGATCACTACACTTAGTTAAGCGAGAGAAATAAACTGCTGATCAAGGAGAAAGAAAGCATGCAATCAAAAAGGGTGTCGCTGTCGGGATAAAGATATCAAGAAGCGGAGTCTATAGTTTTCGAGTTTTATTCATTTTTCTACCGAGGTAAATCCATTAGTTCTTGTTGGTAAATACTTTGGTTGCTGTTCTAGAAATTGTAGATTAGACTGTTAAAATAATACTGTGTAGAGAGAAATCAATAACGTAGAAAAGTAGACAGGTAGTATTATTTGTATCGTGGTGTTTTCAGGAATTACTAGGGAACAGTCATCGTATATATCTGATTCACAACCCGTTCGTATAAAAAAATGTTAAATGGATAAAAAAAATTAAATTTTGATTAATATTTAAGTTTAGGGTAGGCCCTTCTAGGGTTCAATATTTTTATTTGATTTTTTAGTGTGTTGTACAATTTGTTTTTAATTTATCAAATTCTAATTTGTTGAAAATAGAAAAAATAAATTAGTTATTGATAAATATCATTTAGCCATCCATTTTACGATGGTTAAGATGACTGTACCATAAACAGTTAAATAAGGTGACTGTTTCAAAAAGACACTCGGTGTTTTTACATTAGAACAATCCTGACTTTATATAGACAACATATGATTAGGCAACAAAGGCAACAAGTAAATAATCTTTACATATGGTAATCAAATCAAATCAATCAGTATATTGTGTAATATAGCTTCTTTCTAATATAGGCCTTTAGGTTCAATTGGTATTCAGACTTAATTCAAGAGGAAAACAAATGTAGAATATATTGTATATATTAGACAAGTGAAGCAACAACTATGACAGATTACGTATAACGGAAGATTCTCCTGATATGCGTTGGGGGTGATGTTGACAACTAAACGAATGAGTTTAGCTCTCAACAGTTAATTTAACGATTCCACATAATTTACTTAACTGGATCGTGTTAATTAAGCAAGATACTCGGCCGTCAAGCAATGGTCTTAATTACGAAGTGTATGTACGGTTTATACATCAGGAAAAAAAGAAGAAGATGGACAATAAATGATTTAGAAAATCAATCCAACTTGTACCCTAAGATATACATATTATCATATTTGCTTTTATCATAAAATAAAAAAGAAGAAATAAATTTTATTATTATTCTTGCATTGAAGGATTTAATCTTGATGAAAAGAAAAGAGTTTATTTACATTGTTATTATTATTGCAAGTTTATTTAAGTGATTTATAAAATAATGAATTGTGAATTTTAAAAAGGTTAAAAAGATACTTTTGACATAGAAACAAAAGAAAATCTTATTTTTGTTTCTTATTATATATTGTAAGCCTCGTCACTCATTGAGTTCTTTGAGCTCATCTATCCCCTTTTAATGTTTCCGGGTTGATGATAAGTTAAATTACTTTGTAAGTAACCTATTTTTCAAGATTGTTCTAATCAAGTTCCGATAGAAATTTTGGAATATTTAAGGAGTAATTTATAAGTGTTTTAAAGCTAGGTTTTGTCTAGCATGTGCGCCACACATGTTGAGATGTTACATTTCTCATACATGTACACTAAATATGAGGTCTCTGCTCCCATTCATATGAGAGACTAGAGAGGACACCTTAAGTTCTTGGGGAATTTTCAGTTTCTAGTCCTTTGTAGGGTGTAGCAGTGAAGGAAAATCCATCGTAATAAACATCCTATTTTACATAACTGGAATAGCATAGGTATTCCCTTTAAACAGTTTTAGGTATTGCATTGACTAAAAGAGTCTCGAGCTATATATTTATATTTCGGTTTTTGTCGATTGAAAGCTCAATTCAACTAGTTCTGACCCGGTATTTAAAAGATGTAAATTTGAAGAATCCTAGTAAAGAAAAGGCAAGATATCTCCCCAAAAGTACGAGGAGTCCCTTTCGTCTTTATTTAATAATTGTATCTCTTTTTCGGTCTGAGTTGCCCTCTTAACTTATGGTGGGCATTGCTTTATTAACACTTAATTGAGTCTATGTAAACAGATACATTAGAGGATTCATATACCAATGATGACCGGTTATAAATGTTCGGGACATTAATGCTTAGTGACATGGGATGAACTAGATACATGCTAATAGAGGCTACAACACCCCCATATTGAGAAAAAAACCAGATTTTTTAATGTATTTTGCTAAATTTTTATGGAGATTATATACTTTCAGCACCCCATAATTACAAAAGAATATAAACATGCTATTCAGACCCACCCACTTTGATTTCCTAGTTCTGCCACTGCTTACTGATATGTTACAATTCATACACAACTTTTGCAACATGGTAAAATCAATCACATGTATGCGAAGGTTTGAGTTCTACAGTTTATGCATGCTATCTGTAATTGATTTGGGAAATAGTGCTGAACCAATTTTTTATATCGTTGTCTTGATTTTAGTCCAGGCATAACACATAGTTTGAGCATGCTATTGATGTCAGTCCAGGACTTTGATTCTAATGATGTTTTTTTGCGGTTGAGATTGATAATTTTTATAAGTTACAAGAGATATACAAAATATTTGTGGCGGCATTTGTTTGGTTTTGACATTTTTTTTTTGTAGAATGACAAAGATACTCAGAAGAAGCAACAGAATAAAAGAACAAGCAAATCGTGCAAAGACCATGAAAGAAGTTAATTGTTCCCCACTATTGATGTTGCCTACAGATCTAATCATCGGCATACTTACTATGCTTCCTATTTACACCATACTCAGTTGCAAATGTGTATGCAATAAACTAAGAAAGATTTTGTCGGATCCTTATTTTGCGAAAGTCCACCTTGCAAAAACACATGGTAATGATTGTAGTCTGGTTATTCAAGATTCGTATTTTCCATCTAACATTGTCTTCGCTTCCATGTTTGATCTTGATAAGCCTGCTTTGTACTCTAAGAGTATTGGTCATTATGGTGGCGGGCCGGGCAGTTGTCATGCATGGCAAACATTATCATCACCGGTTTCGATACCTGATACAGCTAGGTGGGATGTAAGTGCTGAACTTATTGGCTCTTGCAATGGATTGATTTCTTTTACGTATGGAGTATTTAAAAAAGTCTACTGTGTTTGCAATCCGGTTTTGGGCGAATTTACGATTCTCCCTCCAGTTAGGCAACTTAATATGTTCGAGATGCCTGGTTTTGGTTTTTGTCCCAAGGCCAATAAGTATAAGGTTTTGCGGTTTTTTCCCAATCTAGGACAATGTGAGATTTTTACACTTGGCGGCGAAAAATGGAGAAAGATTGGTGATAGCCGCAAATATACACAGTTTCAGTTGAAACAGGAGTGTTATTATAAAGGAAATATCCATTTTACTTTTCCTGATATGCAAGAGGAATCGATTATTTCTTGGAATTTAGAGACAGAGGATTGTTGTTACATGTCTCTTCCTGCTTGTCTTTACAAAGCTTCCCATCCGGAATTGAGCAATTTAAAACTTGGAACACTAGATGGATTATTCTGTGTCAGTTATACTTTTCTTCCAGGTTACTTTGAAGTTCATGTGATGGAAGACTACGGGAATGAAGAGTCTTGGATTAAGAAACTTAGCATTGATCTGAGGTATCATTTCAAATATGATAATATAATGATTGTCCGGTTTTTAGACAACGGAGCTTTGGTGGTTAGATCCAAAACCCCTCAAACTTCTGTGGTCTATTACAACACTCGGAAGGAAACAACTTCAGATGTAGATACAATCGGTATGAATGGATATTTTTGCGCTTTGGCTAGTGTTCCGAGTTTAATTTCTCTTAAAGATATCGTGGGAAGGGAAAACGTGGAAGAAGTAGAACGGAAAATGCTACTTTTCTTTTCCTCTAAAGCAAGAGTTCATCGCTGATGAGGAATTTATGTTGGTTGTTTTTTGTAATAGTTTCATCTTTAAGTTTGAGGTCTAAAATTCTCGGTTTGCCTTTGTTGTTGAACATGTTTACTTCGAATTTTAACAACGTTTGTGAAGTGGCGATTTTCTTTCGTTTTATGTAATTTTAATTTGATGATTTTCTTTTATTTTCTTTAATCATTTAATCCATACATATGAAGTTAGAGTTGTTATGTTGGCCTGTTTTGTCCATTTTACATCCTAATATTTTAAAAGCGTAGAGCTCTCTTTTCTATCAGTTTCACTAGTGATTAATTAAAGCGTGTGCTTCTTATTTCTTTTCAATATCCTTAATATTATATATTCTAGATTTTTTGTTGGGAGAAAAGAACAACTATTGGGTTTCAATCAAATTGGATTATTTTCAGATAGTTTTTAATAAAACTGATTGTAGGGATACATCTCAAATTTGTTATTATTATTATTTTCTTCAATCATATCTACCTTTTCTATTCATCTTTATATCTCAATATCGTGTAAGACTCACTCTAACTAAGCAGCAACTTTGTTATGAGATTCAAATAGCAGTTATTTTCTTTAGTGTTTTAAAAAGCACTAAGATGACTAAAGCAGTTTTTAAAGAGATACGCCAAAAGCGTTAATAGCGTAGATTTGAAAGGTAAAGCGTAAACTTTTTACAATAAAAAAATATACATGATTACATGTTCTAAATATATAGGGAAAAAAACATGTTTTTATATTTCTTGTAGTGATCTCTTCATCCTCTTCTGACCTCATCATCTGATGGCTATAATTAAAACGATGGACTTAATCCGACGGTTGCGGCTACTTTCGCTAATAGTTTAGTATAATTTGGTGGTAAAAGTAGTATTTTAATAAGAAGCTGATTTAATTGTAAGAAAACTTGAGGATAGATTGGGGAATTTAGTACGTTACAGATATAAGAGAGCTATAAATCAGGTTTTCATTGTAAAAATGTATTAAGCAATGTAGAGCGATTAACTAGTCTGAAATGCTTGCATTAACCAACATCTATTAGCGATGTTTGTGTGTATATATATACGAGGTAAACTCACCGTCCAAGCTGTTGTTGAAGTAATTGTTACACGATCTAAAACTAGGTCAAATTTGTAATCATGCTAGGAGAGCAGATACTACTACTATATTGTTGTTATACGAATCAATTTTTCAGTCACTTGTGCCTTGAGTTATTAACCCAGGTCCTGAAAATGATAGTATATAGATGGATATATATAGCAAACTGAATTGATACAACATTGCTTAACTTTGTTGTTTCTGCAGCTTATTATTTACTTTCTAATTTAGGTTCCCTTAAGTTGACAGATCTACCATCTATAGATTGTTGATTAATTAGTAAAGTATGAATATGTTAGCGACACCATACCTTGATATGACACAAGTCACAATAGGTCCAGGTTATGTAATTAGTTGATTAATGATATAAATTAGATCAAGATGTGTTTACTTGGATGTGAACTGTTATAGGAATCTGATAGCATGAGTACACAATTATTACTTTTGAAATGTTGTAACTAGTGAACATAAACCGATTTGAAAAGGCAATAGCCTGTGTATGTATGTTTAAAAAAGAAGAAGAATAGGAGAGGATTGTTCTTATAAGTTATAACATAGGCAATATAATTTAATTGCTCTTAATACGGATATATGCATATGTTTATAGTTTTAGAAATCATATCAAAAATTAAATGGCGGTGATGTTGTCTCCCAATATGCTCATCGTCTCCTTCACCACCCCATCTCGGTCCGTCCAACCATCATATCCAAACTGTTATGAGATATTGACTTCACTTCACCACAAATTCTCTCAAATTTCCAATACCAACCTTCGTTCCTCCAAAAATTCATCCTATGGCGGCAGCATAGGAGGAGGAGGGGGAGGAAAATCTGGTGGCGGGTCTGATTGCAGTAAATGTTGGGATTCTGGAGATGATGATGGTCGTTGGAAGGCTACCGAGTTCTAGCTAAAGAATGATCTAATTTCAAGAAGGATCTTAAGGATGATATATTTAAGGTGGACGGAAAGAGAGTTAGGACCTGGGATGCTTTTTATGAGAAAGTATTGGTTCATGGACTTATTTGGGTTCATGTTCTATTGCTGGTTGATTGAAAAGAAGACGTACATTTTGAGAGATTGCATTGCCAAAGGTTACAAGGACGATAATGGATGGAGTGGTCTGACAAAGTGAGCTAACTTAAATGGTGGCTCCGATAAGGTATTAGTAAGTTTAAGTTGTATCGCAAATCAATGTAACATACATTATAAATATGTATCGAAAATAATATAAGGATTAAGAGTATAATTAATCATAATAATTTCTTAGGTATAATTTTTATTCTGGTCAGTACCATAAAATAATACCAATTTGTCATATTCAATATACTTTAAGTATACTAGCACAAAGAGTTGGAACTCAACTGTTCCATATAGTCAAGATAGACCTACTAAAACTATGTGATACAACTATACCGATGGTTGTCCACTCCATATAAATTTGTGAATGATAAAATATATTCTGTTAGAACCAATGATTTGAGTTTCCGTATGTAAGCCGTACTATACACACCAAATCACTTACTATACAAAATAAACACATATGTACATATAAATAATATGTACAAAATTGCTCACATTTACTCTCAAATAAAACATTCATTATTAATAAATAAATACTAAAACCGACAATAAATCATGTCTTTTAGTATACCATTCTAACAATCTCCCACTTATAATTAAAGTCATGATGCCCAACATCAAACTCTCATCCACTCTATTTATCTAAGATCTTACCGAAAAAGTCTTAATAAAGGGTCTACTAGAAAGTTATGATGTAATCATGTCCACTTTTAACTCTATGTTGATTTTCTAGAATTACTACTCGACTTAAATCCAAGTATACTAATCAAAATGATTAAAAACTAACTTATTGGTAAAACTATATTTAATCCTTAATCATTTAAGATAATTCATTAAATATTTGACCATATTTAACCAATCTCGCCATGAGCTAGATTTATATTTACTATCAATGCCAAAGGCAAAATAAATATAATATCTAATTAATTTCATAACACATATAAGACTTCCAATTTCCAATGCATATGGAACCGTCTATAAAACATTCCAAATCCAAAAGGAGTAATCCTTTCTTGGAAACTATTATGCTAAATTCGGCTAGATTTAGAAACGATATAGCTTGATTTGTTATAAGCCCAACATCAATTGATGCGATTGACTTGTATCAAATTTTTTCATATTTAATTATCTGGATAACTATACCTCTACTGTAAATAACAATGTCTCATCGTTTCCGATGGCTAAATTAATTTACACATAGTAACAAAAATATCAAAACGTAATCATCACGATTTCACTACTTATACTACTTATACAATAATTGATCAAAGTCATAAGACTTTATAGCCTAATCAAAACGGATAAATTAAGATTTAGATGTCTGTTTAAGTTTAGAGACTTCTCAAGTTTGCACAACATATGCTATTGGCTCCTTGAAGAATATCTGGTTGTACTATAAAGTTGATAAAGCCATAACTTTGGTCGGTCGTGTTAGGCTTTTCAACAATAATATAATAGTAAATCAACTGTAAATAATGGACACTTCCTGATCTTTATTATTGCTCGGATTATTATCCTTATTCGGACTATTACACTTGCTCGGATTAGTATCTCTGTATTACAATTGTGCTCGATTTGACTATTTAATCTCTCTTCTTGGTCTTTCTCCCCTTTTATTCGGTGCTCGGCTTTATCTCTGCTCGGTTTATTTCTTGACGTGATATGCTTTGACTAGTTTCTCTATTTTCTCAACTTCTCTCTATATTTTTTGGATAGATTTTCTGGTCCTTTTCTAGGAGCGGTAGTTGGCTATTTATAGGCAACTATGCTTTCTAAGATGTTGACAAATGTCTCCATCTCAGGGGGTTTTTCAGACATGGGTCCCCAGTTGAGTGGGCTTGGGCTTTTGATAGTAATACCTTATTTTCCTATAAAAAGCATGAGATGACCCATTTAAGCATTGGATAGCCATTTATAAAGTGGGTTGATTATTACCCGAATAGAATATTCGGGTCTAATTTTTATGTTCTATCAAGTGCTCCCTGACTTCCTCGGCGTGGTTTCCATGTCGAGGGAGTCATGCTTGGTCTGCCGATGATATTACTTCGGTCTCGTCGTTCCCAAAGCTTCGTTGAAAATCGTAATAGATTTATGACGGTTTCTCGGGGGGCCCATTTAATGTTTCCTATCCTAATATCTTTTTTCGAGGAAAACTCCTATAAAAGGGTGTGCCCCCTCCATAATTAGGCATTTTACTACTACTTTGCTCGTGACGTAATGGCTTCCTCTGGTTCTACTGGTGAGAGCTCCTTTAATTATATTTCTTATTTAGAAATGGAGATCAAGAAATCTCGTACCGCGAATAAGAAACTCGTGGTCAAGGTTTCAAACTACAAGAAGAGGTTGTTTGACATGGATTCTGATCATCATGTGACGATGGCCAATCGGGATTGGGCTTACGAGCATATAAAGAGGCTTGAGGCTAATCTGGCTAAGCAGAAGGCAGCAAAAAGGGCCTATAAGCTTGCCTTCAAGGAGTTGCATGCTCGGTCTAAACCGAGTTCGGATGAAGATGAAGAAGGCTCTTCCTCGAAATAATTAGTCTTTTGTGATTTCTGTTGTAATTTCTTTTGAATGGGGAGTCTTCTCCTCAGTTGTAATCGAAGTTTTTGAAATTAATAAAATATTTCCCTATCCTTGTTCTTGTCTGTTTATCTTCTTGATATCTTTTTGGATGACTTTAATTGGATTTGGAACTGTGGTTAATTTGCCGTAAATGCCCTTGGGAAGTTCAAGAGGTTGTATTTCTTCGAGATGACCTTTGATCTACTCCTTGTTTCTTCCTATAAAAGGGGACTGTCCCTGTATTCTTTGTGCAATTCATTCTTTATTAACGAACAAATGGCTTCTCCTCATGAAACTAATGGTGACAACCTTCTGAATATGTTGCTCATCTTGAAGAGGAAGTTAAGAAGGTGCGTCATCTCGAGAAGAGGGTTGCCCGGCTGTCGGTGGAAGCTCGTCGGGCCGTCGAACTAGACGAGCGATTGGACGCATTGGAGAAGGAACACCAGAGGTCTTTGCTCGACAGTATTCGCGCTCGTGCTCGGATCAAAGAGCTCGAGGCCTCCAGAGACAAGCAAATTGCTTCCAAGAGGGCTTACAAATTAGCCCTTGAGGAAGTGTATGCTCGGTCGAAGAAGAAGCCGAATGACGAAGCGGGTCCTTCTACGAAATGATTTTGTTATTTTTATTGCTTCTTCTGTAACGAAGTATCAATCAATCAATAAAGACTTCTTTTTCTTATTTATATCTGAATTACTTTCCCAATGCAATTTATTTTGACTGCGCACGCTTGTGGCCTCATTAATGCTTTTTCTTGGGCATTGCATTTGACCTTATCCATTGAACCTTCTTACTCTTTATATCTTGGGACCAATGGGATTTCTTGAGCCTTGTGCATAAAAATCTTATTCACCAGAGTTTTCTTGAGCTCTGTGCAAAAGATCTTAGATATTTATTTGAACTGCTGCCTTTCCCCAAAATGACGCGTGTTTCGCTGCCATTATTACTTTCCCCCTTTAAATATTGGTAAGAATCCAAGCGTTTCTTGAACAAGAGTGGCTTTTAATTACTCACGCTTTTTTAGAGCCCTTTGGGAATCCAAACGTTTTTTCTTGAACAGGCACATCTTTTAATTGCCGTCGCTTCTTACTACCCATTGGCGAACGGTCGCGACTCTCAATACGAGCCCTTATCTAATTGATCTATAAATACCTACTTACAGCATGGTTATATCCACAACCCTCATCATATTATTTTCCCCCATATACAGATCCTCTATCTTATAATTTTCATAAGATGTCTGGTCCTTTCTCCCAATCAGAATTAGCTTTGCAAGTGGAGGCTTTTGAAGCCTCCTATGGCCATGTACAAAGGCTGTTGAAGGATGCCGAGGAGGAATTGAAGGTGATGCGTTATCACCATACCGAGATGGTTCGGGAATTAACTTGGCTAAGATCCGAACTGGCTTATTGCCGACGTGCTCGTCGGGCTCTGGTCGAAGAGAATGAGATGCTAAGGGGGAACCCGACACTGAGGGACAGGGATGTCTCTGCCGGGCCCTCTCATCGATACCGATCGACTTCCCCCTAACCTTCCCCCTTCTTTTTTATTTTTCTCTTCTTCTTTTCCCCATCTTTTCCCATCTCTTTCTTTTTCCTCTTTTTATTTCTCAGTTTCCCTCATTTCTTCCTCTTCCTTTTTTTTTTTATACTCTGTTCTCTTTACTATTTTTTTTCATTCTTTTCTTTTCCCCTTTCTTTTTTTGTTTTGTTTCTTTGACTTCCTTTTTATTTGTCTGTTTCCTTCATTTCTTTATCTTCTTCTTATCTGTTTTTCTTTTTCTTCTGCGCCTCATTTTTCTTTTTCTTCATCTTCTCTCCCATCACTCTTTTTCTTTTTCTTCTTTTTTGCACCACTATGATGTAACAATCAACCCTGTGATCCTAAGGGTTTTGTGTTACATCTAGGGTTTTTGTCATTTTTCTTTTTGACTCTTCTTTCTTATCATCTATTTTTTATGTTCCTCCTCTTCGCTTCTTTCTTCCCTTTTTGTTTTCTTTTTATGCTTCTTTCCTTCGTTTCCTGCTGTTCGCCTGATTTGCTGATGTTGTCGTTCTTCTTTGGCCATGTTGTCTACTCATTTGGCTCCACAACTAAACCACATTGTAATAGATTTTCTTTTGATGTAATCCTTGGATGTAATAGACCTCAATGTAATAGATTGTCTTTTGATGTAATGAACAATGATGTATTCCATCTTTATTAATGAGAAGTATTTTTGCCCCTTTATTTTTGCACTTCTTTTTATATTGCACCTGTGGTTTGTTGTTCGTCTGGAATCTAGATCTTTGAATATCTCGTCTTTATTTCTTTCTGTACTGTAGTATCAGATGTCAGTAGATGTCCCCATCACTGTCGAACATAGGTGCATGCTCCCTAGTAGGTCAGGAAATATCATACTATCTTCGTTCTATAAGTGCTTCTCTTTTCTTTAGTAGTTTATCATCTCTCATTTTTCTTTTATTGCTTATTTCTCCCTCAGCCCCTTATTTTCTTCCGTACTATAACAATTTCCCAGAATGTCTGGACCTGTGGTGAGATATCATGCTCAGATGAAGGGCTTGGACACTGAGGTATCTCGGGTCCGCCGTCGGATGGCAAGGCTTGAGAAAGAGTATGGCGTTTTGGCCTTGAGCTTGTTCGGCCCTCATCCCGAAGAGACGGTGAAGTGGACCGAGATTTCGGCACTGAGTTACAGAGAAATCATCTGGCCAACTCCTGGTATGATGCCGAGGAGATTTAGGACCATGCCCAAGATGAGTTTGATAACTCTCCTCAAGGCCTAGCTAGCATAATGGTAAGGAATGCTCGGCTCGTGGAGCGCGTCAGGGTTCTTACCACGGAGAACAACGAGCTCTCCTCGGAGAATGACAATTTGGTCGCCATGAATGATTCCTACCAAGCTCGGTTGAATTGTTCTGCTCGTTTTGCTTTCTCTCGGTCTGGCAGTTCGGTTTTTCCACCCATTGATCCTTAGATTGGGCTGGTTTTCTTATGTATTTAATGAATCAGTTGTATCTTTTCGTATCTCGTGCCTGTCTTGTGAACCATTGTAACGCTTCGTACTTTGTGCCTTTTGATTCTCTATAAATGCTCCCTATTGCCTGTATCTCATTACCAATTCTTCCTCTCTCTCTTGTTTTATAATTTGTTTCTTCTAACTTGCTTTTGTTTGAGATGACTCTCATCACTAGGTCTGCTTTCAAAAAGAAAGCCCTTATGGAAGAGGAGCCTACTTTTTTGCTACCTCGTCCCCCTGGTTTTGGGGAGGAGGATTTGACTCCTCTTCAACTAAAAGAAATTGAGATGTCATGGCTGAAACATGATCTCATGTGTGCTCGGACTGAAGTGAGGAGGTTTAAACAATATTGGGATGAGGAGGGCACTGCTCGTTTCAAGGCCGAGCAAAAATGCGAATCTCAGTCTTACGCCTTGAAACAGGCTGAGATGGCAATTTCTCGGTTGATTAGGGAAAAAGAGCGTCTGGAGGAACTTTTGGCGAAGAAGGATGTTGATATGGGGGATAGTTCGAAAAAGTAGGATGGGTGTATTTTCTTGTAAAATTTTTCTTTTTCTGTTGTATTGTTTGTGTTTTTCCCCTTTGTGGAAGAATAAAACTTGTCTTGCACTTGATTCTGTCTATTCTATTTTATTTGATGTTTCTCAGTATACACCTCAGTATACACCGAACAATGTGCCCGGTTATCCCCCCGGAGAGCGTTGTTAGACTTGATGCTTCATGCCATCAAGCTAGAAACGGTCTTCGTCCACCTTGTTCGGTGTGCCCTTTGGGTAAGAAATGGTTGGGGGTCGAGGATCTTAATCGGGGGACATTCTCGGTGTGATAATATTGGTAGCGTATGTGGGAAGCTTTTCGTGGTAGGGTCCACTGGCCGTTTATTTAGGTGTAATGATGTGAACTGCCTTGGGTAGTGGGATATGCTCTGACGTGGCAAAATCTGGAGCGTTTATATGTTAAAAATAGCAGCGGTGTTGACTTTTGTATGGTTGGAAAAAAGGTAAACCTCTGTCACACGAAAGGACGGTTATTATTTTATTTTTTTTGTGACTCCACTCCTTTTTACTGTGCCAAGTAATCCCTTTTGTTTTTATCACAAAATTCGTTGAAGAAAATATCTGTCTCTCTCTAAAGTAGATTCTTCCCGCCAAAAAGGAAAAGCGTTCGGCCGCTTGATCTAGGGTTTCGTGGTATTGTTGAAAGACTTGCTGTTGTTCTCGCTTGCTTGCTCATAATGATAACTGTAAGTGTTTTTTCGTTCTCCCCCCCCCCCCCCCCCCCTTTTTCTTTTGTGTTAGGGGTTGTATTTGATTTGTCGTTGTGGTCATAGATGTGGCGTTGGTATATGGTTCAGGTTGTCTATATATGTCTGATGATTCTTATGTATCTGGTTAATGCGAGTGGGGGGTGGGAGCTCTCGTTATGGTAATGTTGTTTTGGTTTGGGTATTTGGTTACTATATTGATGGAGTTTTGATGACGTGTGGACAGGAAATTCTGTCCCAAAGTGTGGCCCAAGTTGGCACATTTGTGGAAGAGGACTTTAAGAGGCTCGCCGGAATACCGGATAACATACACATTCGGCTTCCTATTTCTGACGAAGAGGTGTTGGGATTTGTTCCTGCCGGCGAGGTAGCTATGCGTTCTTCGGCGTTCTTTACTGGGGGTCTTCGACTTCCTTTTACAAACTGGGTGGCTTCGTTCTTTGAGGCCGTCCAGATTGCTCCGGCCCAACTGGCCCTAAATGGTTACCGTACTCTGAATGGTATCCAAAGGTTATCGGAGTTGTCCGGAATACCGATTGAACTGAAGGACGTCTTCGGAGTCTATAGTTTGAGCTTTGAGCGTCGCAGCTCGTATTTGAAGACCCTGCGTGCCTTTTGCCGGCTCGTTATCGGTTTGCCGGATACCAACAAAGAGCGCAATCTTGGTATCGTTATTGCTTCCGGTGAATGGGGTTGTGCGGGTCACCAGATTCCTGGACCGGCTACCAATGCTCCCACTATGCCAGACCTCGGCGCTCCCAATGTAGAGGCTCTGTTAGCTATTTGGAAATGGTGGGGGCCTGGACCGACGCCGGATCCTGCGAGTCGTACTGCTCCCATGCTGCTCGGGTACCCTATGGGGTCAGTGACCAAGGGGAATCCTGCACCCGAGATCCCCAAAGAGCCCGAGGAGGAATTCTTGAAAGTGGTCCGGGCTCGAAGTGCTGCTCGGCTTGGGAACAAGCCCGTTCGTTCTAAGCATCGTGCGTCTGACCCTGTCGTTGGAACAACGAAGAGAGCTAGGGGAACCGATACATCGGTCACCGAGGAGGCTGATAACGTTGCCTCGGGCGAGGGGGTGTTGGCTGCTTCCCAGGGGGATACCACCGAGGATGCCTCTGCGCCGGGCGATGTATGTGTATATGTATTTTGATTTTCTTGTCTTTTGATTGTTGTCGTTTTGTTCTCTAGTGCTTTGCTTCATTAGTTATCTTGTTTCAGTTATTGACTTCTTCATTGGTTGCCCTTGCTCTAGCCCGGTCTATGGGTATTATTGTGTTTCAGGGGTCGATTGATGACGTATGCGGGAATATGAATCTCTTGGTGAACATGGGCGAGGATATAATGATGCTGCCTGTTACCTCGCCTATGCCTACCGAGAACCCGATAGTCCTGCCTGTCTGCTCGCCCATCCGTACTGAGGAGGTGATCGAGTATAGGGCCCCTGAGACCGGTCCTTCGGAGAAGGATGTGAGGAAAGAAGTGGAGATGGAAGCCGGCGAAGAGACTGCCGTGGGTGTTGGAAGTGGTGGGGAGGATGAGGTTCCCGAGGGACCTGAAAAGGCGTTGGTGGACGGGGTTGCGATGACCCGTTACATTGGTCGGTGTAAGGGGAAATTGCTGGAGCAGCCCCAAGCTTTAAGGATGGGGTATACGGCTCTGAAGCCCCTTGTCTTCAAGGATGCCGAGGAAATTGCTGCTCGTCCGTTATCGTCGCTAATTGAGCAAGCCGGCAGTGATGCGCTCCGGGTAATGATGTTCTTTTTTGGGTCGTGATGTTCTTTTTTGGGTTGGTGTCTAATGTTGCATGTCTATTTTTGTTTTTGATGACAGGCTTTCTTGGGTTCCATTGTTCTGAGGGATCAGTGGAAGGCGCTCGAGGCCGAGAAAGAGGAGCTGATGGCCGAAAAGAAGGCCATAGTCGAGGAGAACGATCAGAAGATAAAGGATCTGCTTGCGGCTTTCGAGGCCGAGAAAGAGAAACTGGTCGCCGAGAATAAAACCCTGGGCGATAATTATGACAAGCTGTCTGTGGACTTTCTGCACGTGACCGAGGATGTCGATAAATTGATGGCTGAAAAAGAGAGCCTGGTCGTTAAGTATGGCCAACTAGAGGAGGAGAACTTGCTGCTGGCGGAGGACGTGGAAGCCGAAAAGGCTAAGGTGGCCGCTCTGAAAACGGCACATGCGGAGGAGCGGACAAGGTTAGCAATGATGGCTAATTTCTCCGTCTATTGCGCTCATGTGCGGGCGCTCAATTTCGCGAATGTTCCTGTGTCGGATAGGGCGTGGTCGGAGTTGGTGTATCCCTGTCCGCATGGTGCACCGCCGAAACCCTTAGACTGGGCGAATCTTCGTGAAGAGGAACTTCCCCGGCTACCGGGGCAGACAATTTCGACAGCGCTCCGTCCTCATTTTACGTCGGCCACGTCCACTCCTCGTCCTGATGATACTGTTACTCCCCCACCCGCATCTCCTCAGGTGGAACCTTGACCATTTTTCTGACAGTATATATATATTTTTGTTGTTTTTGTGTAGTCTTTTGGTATTAGAATTGTGGGTCTCTTTTGTATCTAGAAACATATTCTTTTGGGGAAGTGATAATATAGGTGCTGTGTTTTCTTTCTGTTGGGCTTTCTCGGGGTAATTTTCCTGTCTGAGGGTTATCATCTTTTGAAGGATGTGAAAACAAAATATTGTCAGGTACCTAATGATCCTCTTGCCATGGTGGTCTGGACCTCGCCTAGTCGTAGTGTAGGTGACGTTATAGATGATCTGGAAAGATCTAAGGCGTCCCTTACCGCGAAATTGACTTGTGCTCGTCATGAAATCGAGGGTCTGAATGTTCATATTTCAAACTTGTCGATTCGGTTAAGTGATTTGGGAGAGAAATTCAGCAAAAAGACTGCCCATTATACGGCAAATAAGGGTAAAGCGAAGGAACTTCTCGGTGCCCTACGACGTTCTCGTGATGAAGCCCGATGTCGTGTGACGAGCTTGAACTTGGTCCTAGGGGCCGTTTTCGAGGACGCGGATCTGCTGCTATCCTTTGCCAAAGCGTATTGGGCCCGAGTTCGCGCTTTAGAGGTGCTGGAGCATGTAAAAGGGATGAGTGGTGTTTCCCGGGCAGAGCGCATGGTTGATGCGACGGCCGGGGTAACCGAGACCACTGCTGCCTTGAATTGAGTCGATGCGGTCGTTCGTGAGCGTTTGGGGACGCAAATTGCTTCATTGCGAGATATTCATTTCGCCGATGTAGTAGAGACCTCGGCGTCTGTTGAGGGGTTATCGGATTAATAATCGAGTAGCTTGTTTTGTCGTTTTATTTGTAGCTTGTATGGAAATATTCGTTTTTTTTTTTTTTTTTTCTTTCTATTTTCGTTTTGTCGTTTCTTGCGGTTGTATATTCATCTCTTCTCGTTCTTCCCCATTTTTTTTTTATAGGCACACGCTACTACGTCGCACCAGGCTGGTTCTCCATGCCTAGTTAGCCCGGGGTTAGGACCTACTGGGGCTGCCCGGGATGAGGTCTCTTCTGGTGCGGCTAGTGAGGTGCCTGCCAACTGGCCTTACATCGTTTTGATGGGCAAAAACGTCAAGTTGATCGACCAATGTGCTCGACTTTGGGCCAAGCTGAAAACTCAGGCGGCCTCTTTTCGAGAATACGTTCGCTGTGCCGAACATGTTGTTGAGGTTCAGGAGCGTCGTTTGAATCGATATTGGCGTGCAAAGGACAAATACTTCGGCAAATTAAAGTTGTTGGTAACCAAAGCCAACGTGTTGGTGAAGTATTTCCGTTTGTCCCGAACCAGATACGATGCTTCCACGGCTATGATCGAAGCTCGCCGTAATCTCCCCTTCGACGATGATCGCCATAAAGCGGCCTCGGATGCTCACGAGTTCGCTAAAGAAGCCGAGTTCAACGCGCGGCTTCAGACGCTGACTTGTGTTGGAGCTCATACGACCAATTTTGATGCCCTCATTTCTGAGGAGCGTTTTGATGGTGACGAAACAGATGGGGACACGTCGACGGATGACGAAGAGATTGAGCTCGGTCAATTACCGTCGTGCTCCTCCTGTAGTAGCTCTTCTTAAATGAGTTTCTTTAGTGTCGATGATCTTCTTGTTGCCTCCGTAATGCGGGCGAGGACTATTTGTGTTATTTCTTTATTCCTGTTTTGTACCTTTCCATTGTCGTATTGCTATTTGATTGATTGGATCGATTTTTCCTTGCTGATTCATTTGTCATTTCGTTATTCCTGTTTTGTACCTTTCCATTGTCGTATTGCTATTTGATTGATTGGATCGATTTTTCCTTGCTGATTCATTTGTCATTTCGTTATTCCTGTATTGGATATGCTTCTTGTTGATATTTCATTGTTTAGATTGATTCTCCTTCATTGTGTTCGCCATTTTGTATCGTATCGCCACCGTAATGTGGACCTGAATTATTCCTTGCATTGTACCTGCATATGAATTTCATAGTATTCCTAGGCGTTCCTTTGAAAACACGCCATTTAGGGAATTTCATAGTATTCCTAAGCACTTCGGCCATGTTGGGAATTTCATAGTATTCCTAGGCGTTCCTTCGAAAACACGCCATTTACGGAATTTCATAGCATTCCTAGGCACTTCGGCCATGTTGGGAATTTCACAATATTCCTAGGCACTTCGGCCATGTTGGGAATTTCATAGTATTCCTAGGCGTTCCTTCGAAAACACGCCATTTACGGAATTTCATAGTATTCCTAGGCACTTCGGCCATGTTGGGAATTTCATAATATTCCTAGGCACTTCGGCCATGTTGGGAATTTCATAGTATTCCTAGGCGTTCCTTTGAAAACATGCCATTTACGGAATTTCATAGCATTCCTAGGCACTTCGGCCATGTTGGGAATTTCATAATATTCCTAGGCACTTCGGCCATGTTGGGAATTTCATAGTATTCCTAGGCGTTCCTTTGAAAACACGCCATTTACGGAATTTCATAGCATTCCTAGGCACTTCGGCCATGTTGGGAATTTCATAATATTCCTAGGCACTTCGGCCATGTTGGGAATTTCATAGTATTCCTAGGCGTTCCTTTGAAAACACGCCATTTACGGAATTTCATAGCATTCCTAGGCACTTCGGCCATGTTGGGAATTTCATAGTATTCCTAGGCGTTCCTTCGATAACACGCCATTTACGGAATTTTATAGCATTCCTAGGCACTTCGGCCATGTTGGGAATTTCATAGTATTCCTAGGCGTTCCTTTGCAAACACGCCATTTACGGAATTTCATAGCATTCCTAGGCACTTCGGCCATGTTGGGAATTTCATAGTATTCCTAGGCGTTCCTTTGAAAACACGCCATTTACGGAATTTCATAGCATTCCTAGGCACTTCGGCCATGTTGGGAATTTCATAGTATTCCTAGGCGTTCCTTCGAAAACACGCCATTTACGGAATTTCATAGTATTCCTAGGCACTTCGGCCATGTTGGGAATTTCATAATATTCCTAGGCACTTCGGCCATGTTGGGAATTTCATAGTATTCCTAGGCTTTCCTTTGAAAACACGCCATTTACGAAATTTCATTTGCATTCGCTAGACAGCATGATAATATATTTTATTCATTCAAAAATATGAAAGATAATGCCATTAAGCAAGAGGGGTAAGGTGGCACCTGTACTCGGAAGATTGCCTATACGTAGTACTTCTTTAGGTTAGCCACGTTCCAAGAATTCTTTTCCCCTCGGCTATTGGCGAACAGTACGCTTTTGATTTTGTAAGAGACTGGACTCGTTTCCTTGACGATTTCGTATGGGCCTTCCCAGGTAGGGCTTAGTTTGCCATGTATTTCGTTGCGGGTATAGACCGTCACTCATCGCAGCACCAGTTCTCCTACCATGAATTCTTTGGATCCTCTTACTCTCTTGTCATAAGTTTGCTTCACGCTTTGTTGGTATTTGGCTAGGGTAAGGGCTGCTATCTCTCGTTTCTCGTCTATCATGTCTAGCTCTTCTCTCATTCTTTGTTCATTGTTTCCCTGCTCGACTAAAGTCGTTCGGAGCGTGGGTAGCCTGATTTCTGTCGGTATGATGGCCTCGACACCGTATGCTAAGCTAAACGGGGTTTCCTTGGTGCCCGTCTTTGGTGTAGTTCGGCACGACCATAAAACGTTGAGTAGCCGCTCGGGCCACCTCCCCTTTGCTTGTTCAAGGGTGGTCTTGATGCCGTCTAATATTGTTCGGTTTGACACTTCGGCTTGCCCGTTTCCCTGTGGGTATGTCGGCGTCGAATAGAACTTTTGGATACCTAGTTCCTCGTACCACAGCTGTAAATTGGCATCTTTAAACTGGGTTCCGTTGTCGGCGACAATAGCGTA
The DNA here is from genome assembly GCA_963682055.1 of Primula veris. Lineage (NCBI taxonomy): Eukaryota > Viridiplantae > Streptophyta > Magnoliopsida > Ericales > Primulaceae > Primula > Primula veris. The sequence goes on along the minus strand of OY821742.1, from coordinate 6,345,721 downwards.
CGATATACCGAACCTAGTGATGATGTATTCCCAAATGAATTGTTTGACGTTGCTGGCTTTGATTTCTCGGAGGGGTTTAGCTTCGACCCATTTGGTGAAATAATCCGTCGCGACGATCAGATATTCCACACTCCCAGGTGCTCTTGGGAGTTTACTGACTAAATCAATTGCCCATTGAGCGAACGGCCATGGTGCCGATACCGGGGTCATCATAGATGATGGGAGCCGTGGTATCTTGGCGAATCGTTGGCACTTGTCGCAACGTTGGACGTATGCATCGGCGTCTCGCTTGATATAGGGCCACCAATATCCTTGGGTCACTGCCTTGTTTGCAAGGGATCGCCCTTTGATGTGTGCTCCGCAGGATCCTTCGTGGATTTCCTCCAAGACCGGCAGTTGTAGCTCGGTCGGGACGCATAGTAGGTGGGGTCCCCGGTAACTGGATTTGTATAGTTTATCGTCCTCGGATAGCCAGAAGCGAGGAGCTTTTCTTGTAATTTTCAGCGCTTTTATCTTGTCGGCCGGGAGCGTTCCATTTCGCAGATAACGAGTCATGTCCTCCATCCAACCTAGTTCGTACTGTATTGATGTCACTCGGTCTACCCTTTTAATTATGCTCGGGGTTGGCAGTAGTTCCACTGTGATCGACCAGGTGTCGGTCAATGTTAATGTCGAGGCTAGGGTGGCCAAGGCATCGGCATGTGCATTTTCGGTGCGATTGATTCTTATTAATTCGCACTGTTCGAAGGTTGCCATCAAGCTTTGGAATTTCTCTTGGTAGAGGATCATTCTGTCATCTTTGGCTTGGTACTCGCCGATGGCTTGATTGACGATGAGCATGGAGTCTGAGCTTGCAATTAAGTGGGAGCATCCGAGGGACCGGGCAATGAGTATGCCATTTATCATGGCTTCGTATTCTGCCTCATTGTTGGTAGCTCGGAAGCCCAGTTTTATGCTTTTTTCGATGATTGCTCCCTCTCTAGACTTTAGGACGATCCCTGCTCAGGATCCGTCCTTGGTGGCCGATCCGTCGACATGTATCTGCCAGTGTGATTGTGGAGAGAGTGCCAAAGGCTCATCGTAGCCTTCGGTGAACTCCGCGACGAAATCGGCCAGAACTTGCCCCTTTATGGCATGGCGGGGTACGAACTCGATATGAAATTGGGATAGTTCGACCCCCCAGGCGGCAACTCGACCGCTAATGTCCGTCCGTCGAAGTGACTCTTTGATATGAAATTTCGTGTATACCCGGACCTGATGAGCTATGAAATAGTGTGGCAACTTTCTGGTTGCGACGACTAATGCCAGACACAGCTTTTTCAAGGGTAGATAACGTGTTTCGGCTTCGACCAGAGTCTTGCTGACGAAGTAGATCGGAAATTGTTCGCGACCTTCTTCTCTTAGGATAACTGCACTCACAGCTGTAGTGGAAACTGCTAGGTAGCATGCCAGAACATCTCCTTTGTTCGGCCTTACTAGCAGTGGCAGTGTCCTCAAGTACTCTTTGAGATTGTTGAATGAAGCTTCACATTCCGGGTCCCACTCGAATTTCTTATCCTTCTTGAGTGATTCAAAAAACGGCCGTCCCTTGTCTGCGGATCGGCTAATGAACCTGCTCAACGCGGCCATCATTCCCGTGAGCTCTTGTACATGTTTCTTATTCTTGGGCGCTGCTAGGTTCCGTAGAGCCGTTATTTGACCGGGATTAGCCTATATTCCTCGTCGGCTAACCATATGCCCCAAGAATTTCCCTTTGCTGATGCCAAATGCACACTTGCTTGCGTTGAGCTTTAGTTTGTGCTCGCCCAGCGTTTGGAAGACGTCTTTAATGTCTTGGAGGTGGGATGTGGCCTTTTCGCTCTTGACGACCATGTCGTCAATGTATACCTCCATTGTTTTCCCTATATGATCTCGACATACCCTTGTTATCATCCTTTGGTATGTTGCCCCCGCATTGCGTAGACCGAACGGCATTATAGTATAGCAATAATTTCCTAAAGGCGAGATAAACGATGTCTTTTCCTGATCCTCGTGAGCGAGGGGGATCTGGTGGTATCCTGAGTATGCGTCAAGGAAGGTCATCCGTTCTGCTCCCGCAGTTGCATCCACCAATTGATCGATCCTTGGAAGGGGAAAGTGGTCCCTCGGGCAGGCTTTGTTGAGGTTGGTGAAGTCTATACAGACTCTCTCCTTTCCATTCTTCTTTGGAACGACGACCGGGTTGGACAACCATTTTGGGTAGTAGACCTCTCTTATGGCTCCGGCTTCCAATAGCTTTTGCACTTCAGCGATTATAGCTGCTCTGTGCTGTACAGATACTTTTCTGCTCCTCTGAGCTATCGGCTTATACTCGGCGTCAACACTCAGATGGTGACATGCCGTTTTAGGGTCTAGGCCCGGCATGTCTTTGGGACTCCAGGCGAATTTATCAATGTTGCTGAAAAGGAACGCTTCTAACTCCTCAGATTCCTGTTTTGGAAGGTTATCGCCGAGGAGGAAATAGTGCTCCTCGTCCATATTCGGGATATACACCTTCCTAAGTGTCTCTCCTACTTGTTCTTCGACAACCCTCTCGGTTTTGACTATGTGGTTGATCAGCTTCTTTGTGCTGGTGGGTTGTTCCACAATGCTTCGTTGTTTTTGGAGAGTCGCGGTGATGTCTTCGCAGCGTCTTGAATCTTCTTGACATCCTCTGGCTGTCTCGATCTCTCCCCTATCATTTGGGTATTTGACCTTTTGGTGATAGGTCGAGGGTATGGCCTTCATGGCATGTAACCAAGGTCGGCCCAATATTGCGTTGTGGCCGGAGTGGTCGTTGACCACTAAGAACTCCACAGGAACTGACACGGACCCGGTTGTGACACTGAGGACGATCTTACCCAACGGTTTAGTCGTTTCGGAGATGAAACCGATCAGTGTGACATCGGTAGGTTGTAGATCTTGCAGCTTGAGTTCCATCTTGTCGAAGAGCTCCCTATACATGATATCACAAGAGGCTCCTTGGTCGACAAGTACCCTGCTGACCGTGTCTAGGCCGATTTGAACACGGAGGTTAATGGCGTCTCCGTGGGGGTAAATCACCCCTTCTTCGTCAAGATCCGAGAAAGAAATGGGCGGATGTCGTCGTGGTGTGCATTGTCGTTTAGAGGTCGACGCCTGTGATGCCTTGGCTACTTGGCCAAAGTGGGCCAGCTGCCGTTGTCGTGATCGTTCCCCGCCTGGGCCCTTGGGTCGTGACATATGAACGACGTTGATCGTTTTGCCTTGCCGGTTGTCGGATCCCTCGATGGCCAGTTGTTTGCCTTTATTCCCAGCTCCTTTGATGAACTTGGCTAGGTATCCTGCATCGCCCCACTGGTTCATTCTCCATCGCAGGTTACGGCAATGCTCAGTGAGATGGCCGTGATCCTCGTGATATGCGCAGAAGAGCTTGGAATCTCTCTGATTGGGGGGAGAGGTGATCGGTTGTGGTCGGGAATACCAACTTTCCCTGCATATATCCTTGAGGATATCTTCAGCAGATAGGTTGAAAGTGTATCGCAGCTCGACCGGTCCGAAAGTGTTTCGGTGTTCCCTCTCTTGGGGGCGACCTTGTTGAAACGGCTTGGGTGGCATCGGGTAGGTGAGCTGGAGCGGTTTATGTTCGTTGGTCGGTGTTAGGTATGCGATCTGGAGCGGTTTGGGCTCTAGTGCTCGTGGTCGCTCTACCCTGCTATGGACCTCGAGATCTTTGCCCTTTCTGGTCGGTTGGAAAGCTTCTCCCTGGTTATTCCTAACTCTTTTGCGACCCACATGTGCCTCGCGGACCGACTCTCTTCTTGGTAGAGTTCGGTTGAGGAAACGCAGTTCGTCGTTTTTATCGGTGAGGTGGGTACAATAGGCTAGCATGGAATCAGTGGTCGGGAAGTTTTTGCCTATGAACTTCCTTCTCGCCCAATAGCCATTAGGGATGGAGTTGATAAAGTTTTGGATGGCTATATTATTGGCATATCGTGGAATCTGGTTTGCTACGTCGATAAAACGTATGCAGTAATCGTTGAGCCTTTCATTTGGCATCATCGTCATTTTCAGAAGGGTTTCGATGCTAACCTTCTTTTTCCGATGAGCAGCGTATTGGGTGGAGTACGCTCTAATGGAGCCCCGTGGTAAGTTGTGATACCATGACGAAGCCTCTTGACCCAAGCTGTTTTTGAAAAATTTGCACATCAGTGCATGGTCATCACTCCACAGTTCCATCTTCGTCTTGTAGTGCCTCAGATGGTCGATAGGGCAACTCTTTCCATCATAGAGCCTGAATTCGGGGATGACGAACCCCATAGGATTGCGGTACCGCGTGATCTGTTTGGTACATGGGGTTTCTTGGCATACGTTCCAAGCCTGTTGGAACGCGTCATCAGTGACTTGGTAGGGGGGAGGGTATCCTCCCTGATGTGGTGGTGGGCCATATCCTTCCCCGATCCTGTATTCGGGATATCTACCGTTCTTCGTGTTTGTGTGGACACGTTCCATATGAGTGTTCGGATGGACGATCGTTATTGGAACATTGCCCCCTTGGTGCATGCCGAACTGATGAGCTTCGTTCGTTTGTAAACGAGCACCGGAGTTGACCGAGGCTGTAGGCAAAGGAACTCTTGAGCTCGGCCCTGCCTAGGACCCGGGTAAGCGTCTTCGTGCACGCCTTAATACGGGCACGTCTTGTTCGTCATCCGAGGACGAAGGGTGTTCGTCGACAATCCCTTCAATGAAATGTTGGGGTGGTTCGATCGGTTGTTCTTGGTTGACGTAGGAGGTTGTTGGTTGGTTTCCGGATTGGATAGCTTCATATCTGTCGCGGATGGCGAGTAGATCGTCGAGGGCTTGTTGGCTAATTTGCGCGTTTTGGTTATTGGTTTCTACTATCTCGGGATGGGTTTCCTCTACATTGGTCACCATTGTCGCTCGTCTGGCAGAGTATTGGTATTCGAATTCTAAAATAGTTGGGAACTAGATGATTCCCGGAGACGGCGCCATTTGATAAAGCCATAACTTTGGTCGGTCGCGTTAGGCTTTTCAACAATAATATAATAGTAAATCAACTGTAAATAATGGACACTTCCTGATCTTTATTATTGCTCGGATTATTATCCTTATTCGGACTATTACACTTGCTCGGATTAGTATCTCTGTATTTCAATTGTGCTCGATTTGACTATTTAATCTCTCTTCTTGGTCTTTCTCCCCTTTTATTCGGTGCTCGGCTTTATCTCTGCTCGGTTTATTTCTTGACGTGATATGCTTTGACTAGTTTCTCTCTTTTCTCAACTTCTCTCTATATTTTTTGGATAGATTTTCTGGTCCTTTTCTAGGAGGGGTAGTTGGCTATTTATAGGCAACTATGCTTTTTAAGATGTTGACAAATGTCTCCATCTCAGGGGGTTTTTCAGACATGGGTCCCCAGTTGAGTGGGCTTGGGCTTTTGATAGTAATACCTTATTTTCCTATAAAAAGCATGAGATGACCAATTTAAGCGTTGGATACCCATTTATAAAGTGGGTTGATTATTACCCGAATAGAATATTCGGGTCTAATTTTTATGTTCTATCAAAAGTACTACACTTAAGACTTCCAATTTGAAAAACTGTGTTAACAAGATTTGTAACCATTTGCCAATGATCCGTATCTATCTCTCATTGAGATTCATTGTATCTAGTGGTTCAATTTCCAACTTTATCAAGGATCATCTCGCAAGATTATCCTAAAATTAGAAACGTAAATGTCGTTTGAAGACCCTCCCACTATGATGAACCTCCCTATAAGTACTAATCATTATGAACTTTTAAACTGATATTATACACCAACATCCTTTGTATGAATCACTCGATATCTCCCACTGAGAAAATCTATCCGTGAGTCCATCATGCGACGTTTCATTTTGAACTATAGGAATATAATAAATATAAAATGTCCCTCTACCTTCTCTTAACTACTATTAAGCTAATTTTATTTTGGATATGTGGCAGCATCTAATACTTTTCCAAGAATCAGTCAATGTGTGCTGACAATGACTTACGATTCTTAAAACAATAAGAAACCATTTTTCGTTTCTTTGGAATTATCTACAAGAAACAAACATCAATACTCAATTCAAACTTCTTTTGCTTTTTCCTTCAACACGTGTGTTGGACTCCCACATACCAGAACTTCCTAATACTAGGCTTGTGTCAAATATAAAGTTCTATGAAAGTACTTGATACTATCTAAGATGAAAGCGAGTGTAAGATGTACTCTATGTTTCTACAATGTACCCAAAAAATGAATAAAATTGACTTAATAACTTACCATTAACCTAACCATTCTTATAAGAGTCTTTTACCTTTATTTTACTACACCGTTCTATGATTATTTAATAGGTGAAGTAAACTGGGATATAATCCCTACATTTGATAAGTAGTCCACTAGCTATCCAAATAGTTAATCGCCGCCTCGATCAAATCGAAGTGTCGATTTACATTTCCAAAATACTTATCTGTCTTCGTGTTAAATTCATTGAATACTTCAAAGCATTTAAACGTATGCCGCATCAATTGAATTACTTTGAATAATCATAAATAACTGTGACCGTCTATTCAAAACCTCATGTATCATGGATCTCATAGTCTGACACGAATCAAAATGAACTAATCCTTATACTTCTTTAGCTCATATAACATTTGATCATGAAAGATCACTTGGTCATTTTACTATCTAAACATGATTCAAGAGTTGGTAGTGCCTCCACTTTCAATGATCCAAATGGATCATTTTACATCAACCTTGCATCCTTTTTAGATTAAAATAGCCTAGGTGTACATGCCAAAGTTATGTATAGTTCATTACTTGAAGATTACTTTCTCTTACATAGTATGTTAATAAATTTATTCAACAAATTTAATTGTGATGTAGAATTAGAATTACTAATAATATAAAGATCATTAACTTATTTAACTTATCAAATAAATTGTTTATTTACCTAATAACCGGAGAGTTATTAAAATAAACAACATACCGTTATCCATTATCTTAGAAACCAAAACAAAGTTCTTTCTAATGGAAGGTGTACTAAGAATGCATATTATTATCAATATATGATTAATACTAATCAATTCTAATATCTTCTATACTCTAACTACTTGCACCTTGTGCAATATCTCAAAAAGTAAAATATCTCGCCATCACTAAACTGTCTGGTTTACTGGAACATTTACAATAAATTACAACAATGATTAGTGATTCCAATATCTACACACGAGCTTACGGTAGATATAATCACTAAACATTTTTCAGCAACAAATCAAAGAGACATAACTTATAGGTTAATCTTAAGTTAAATGTATTGGACAATATTAATTTAAATGACTTGCTACCGGTTCATGTGACTTTTTCCTTTTCTTATAACCTTTCGGTTTAGAAACAGAAACCTTTCCATTAACCTAAGCAACACTAGACTTTTCATGAGATCTTTTGGTGCCTTAACTATCAACTTGGCTTTCGCCATTGATTTCAGCTTTAAGAATCCTTAGTTAAAGAACATGATTCTTAAACTGCGTCTCTTCGTTATTATTGTGTTTAAGAAATTTCAGATGTTATTTTCTCTATTATCACAATCTCGAATCTCAAACATACGTTTTAGATTTATTGTGATGTCATAGAAATATAACATAAATTGATGCTGATGTCGCAATATATTAGTCATGAATGGCAACATGTATTACCGCTACATCTTATCAAATTATATTCAATCTACCTCCGATAAGACAGGGTCAACTAATTAGTTACCCACTCACTTGAAACCGATGGATATAACTTAAAACACAAAACTTTGTTTATTAGCAGTCAAATAAAAACATCATAGCTTTACTTTTACAGTCATAATAAATCAAATCAAATATAACTTTACTTCTAAGTATACTAAATAGTGGCATAAATGCGATTTATTATTCTGAGAAAATAATTACAAATAAAATATTAAATGAGCAACTAAAATAGCTATGGATTATTAATAAATATGGTCTCTAATCCAATATTTAAAAATTTAATCCACCACCAGCCTAATCACCGTAAATAATATGACTCGATGGGAGGACATATATTATTTAACATTCGATATGCTAGTTTAGCCATTTAATTTTATTGTCTAGACAAATGTCAAAATAAAAATTAAATATCTGGTTTAAGTTTGGTCATATAAATATTAACATAACCTCAGATGGAGAGCAATAATAATATTTATATCTAAGTGTATACCATCGCCCATTATAAATCTATTGTTCCAGTATGTAATCACTCAGATAGAGAGATGATTAGACACTAACAAAGCATTATAATTTATACTTGATGATTCCGTAATTATTCCATCCGATGGGGAGGAAGACACTATAACAAACGCGTAAAATAATTACTTCATATATAAAATAGCGACGGAGACCGTAACATTTATACGAAATAAATTCACTCTCCCACTTAGTTATTTATACATATTAGGAATACAAATTATAATTAGTGATCGGTAATTAATTCCATCCAATAGGAAGGAAGGCATTATAGCCAACGCATGAAATTAAATACATCACTTATAATTTGTTTTCATACAATTCAATTAACCATTAATTAAATCTAATTGTTATTAATTAAACAAACTAATTAAGTCTAAATAATATTAATTAATCCACTTAATCAAATTCAAACTATTATTAATCAATAAAACAATTATCAATTCAATATAAACAGTTTACTAATTAATTAAATCTTAATTATTATTAATTAATAACAAATATTAATTAAATCTAAATAGTTATTAATTAATTACTTTCAGATTTTCAGATTATGCAATAACATGTAAACTAAATCTGTCAAAACCTGAAATTTGTGGGTCAAATATGTAATTACTGAAAGTATTCCGGGTCAATAGTGTTCTGTTTGTACAAAAAGGTTATAGGGAGATATTTGAAAAACTACAAGGACCACTTAGAAAATCTAAGCCAACTTAGAAATTAACAAAGCTGGCCCTTGATAGTTTTCAAATTTACAAAGATGGTCCCTAGGGTAATTAACAGCAGCTAGGGTTTACTCCCATAGCCGCTGCTGCCTATATACCTTACGACCTATCCTCCGCTGAGGACCGCCTGCTGATACGGCCAAAGCCCAGCTCCGTCCTCCTCTCCGGTGAACACCACCGTCAGCTCCGAGGAGCCCACATGTATACGCGCATGAACTAGTAAAACAGACCATCTGGATTTGTCCAGTAAAGTAATTAAAAAACCCAATTCAGATTACATGCAATATTTTACTAACTCACATAAACTTATACACGTAAAATTCATTCATCTCAAGACAAAATATAGATATTTTTAGAAAATTTATATATTTATCATGATTATTAATGGTTACTGGCAAGGTTCTAAATTTGATAATTTCATAGTAGCTAGAATGTACTAATTAAATAAAGAAAATTATGTATTATACATGGTTCTAAACCGTTAAAATTTCTCACCTATATTCTGCGGGTCACCACCAAAATTTTACATCTAAAATAGATTAAAACCACATTTTAATTAAACTCTGTTTTAAGTGTTTTTATGACTTCAATGGTGAGTAGTCTATATGTAAATGTCGCATCATCTATGATGATATTAAACTCCACCTTTGAGGGGAAAAAAAAAAAATCAAAGTAAAGACTAGCTTTAAAAAAATTCAACTTGTATATCGTTTGGAACTCTTACAAAAAAAGAAATTAGTAATAACTTGAATATTATAAAACATATATATTTATAAATAAAATAAACAGAAAACATAATATGCTAACATATACATGCATATATATTTTTATTTTTTTTACATATAAATAAGAGTAATTGGTTAGGTTCGTTGCAGTTGGCTTTCAAAACCACTATGCAATTGGAGCCAATTAAACCCGTTTATCGATTTTTGAATTGGACCAAACCAATTAATTTGATTTGATTTGATTTTTGATCGGTTTGCTTCAGTTCATTATTTTTGATGGATTAGATAAGATCGGATCGATTTACACCTCTACTTGTTCTAAACTCTTATGTTTGGTAACTAAAAAATTTGATTCAACTTATTGAGATATGGAAAGAGAAAAGTGTAACGAAAAAGTTTTCCTATAATAATTTTCATTTGGTAATAACTATTTTCTAGACTTAATTGTGTTCATTGAACACGGTTTTTATACACGCAAAACGGATTAACGGTGTAAATGGAAACGGAACTTATTGTACACAAGTGTACAAAATCATCAGAAAGTGGTAATACGGTGCACTAATTAAATAATTTGATAGTATATTGTATAAAATCGCAAGAAGACAATATTTTAGAGTAAAAAAGTATAAAAAAAAAAAAAAAACTTAAACAAATCTTACTAGGATTATATATACATGTCACCGGATATACTTTTCCCAAGGGCCACTGATGAATTAACTTTCATTTGGTAGAATAATTTTTTTTCAAAAGATACAAGATCAATGATCCCAACCACAAGGTGAAGACAATAAAGAAAACTAAAAATATTATATCATCTACTGTTTGAACAAAAAAATAAAGATTCTAAAGTAACACAATTTTAGAAGGTTAATGATAAAATAGACGTCCACCCCCAATCTAAAAGTTTCCTTGGCCACCAAGGCCAGTTACCTATTTGTCAATTTTCTAATAATTGTATTAATAATATTTTATGAAACTAAATAATTCATTTCCAATATAGTATATATATTCCACATACGCTATACCTGGCAGCCAAAGTCAATTATTTTTGGAAGTAAATTTTTTTTTCTTGTGATGTGCTCCTTTTCCCCGTATTTTCTTAGTAATTTCGTTGCATTCAAACCGCGTTTTCCTCTACATGTTCTCATCAATATTTCTTCCAAAATATACCTTTCTTAATTAAAAAGCATGAATTGTTTAGGTTGAGCATCAAATTATCGTTTTTTAAAATAAGTGATGTAAAATCATGATTTTTAACGTATATTAGTGAAATTATATGGTAAAAATTTGAAAATTTGGAAATTTTCAAAATTATGAAGTGTTGTCGTCGCCGATGGTATGCACTTAGCTTACGTTTGATAGTATCATTCTATTATAATAATCCAACTCAAGTCAAATGAGTCTGTCCAATCTAGACATTTTTTTTTTCAAAAATACTCATACATCTTTATATTAATTACAATAATATCATACTCACATAAAAATATAAAAATATAAAAAGTAAAAACTAATAAAACTATTTATTACTCTTTAACAACCAAACATTCTTTTAAATCTTAAACTATATTTTTTTTTGTATTATCCACATATTTATATCATAACTATACCTATTTTGTATATTTTTATTGCATTACGCGCCGCACACGCGGGCACGATTACTAGTATATATATATGGAGAGGTTATATGAACATTAACTTTGACATTTTTTTTTTATAAAAACGCTCCAAATCAAAATTTGATTAATGCAAATCTCCACGGTTTCACGACGGAAACATAAATATGAGGGTTTTTTTTTCCGAGACGTATAATGACATGTTATGGAAATTATGGTAAAATTTAAAAATTCAAAACATGTCATCATACATTTTAAAAATATAACAAGACGCATAATTGTGTTCCCGTCCTGAAACCGTAGAGATATTCATTAATTAAATTTTGATTTGAAGCGTTTTTTTTTTTTTTTTTTTTTAATGTTTAAGTTACGTAAACTCCGGTGTGTATATATATTCTAATCATGTCGGTTGAGTACCGTGCCTTACTTGATAAGTTAAATTTATGATACCGAAAATACCCCCACGAAATAACGAAATATTATATATAGTGTCTAGTTTACTTAGTTGTACTTTCATCAAAGCTACTGCTACAGTTCTCACTCTAGCTATATATCAAATTTTGGTCCTTTTCAAAACCTTTTTGGAAGTTACTTCACTGGTACGATAAACTACTATCTTTCTCTCTCTTTTGTTGTTATGATTGATTATAAGCTTGACAATTAATATAAAAACTATTAAGTTTTTAGGATTTAATACAAATAATCAATGGTGCTAGCTATATTTTTTTTCTTTTTGTTTCTATCATCATCAATATTTAATGATGCAACATTGATATATATCAATTCTTAAAATAAAAAAAAAAACTTCTTTTAATTTGTAATAATCAAACCGTAATATTGTAGCTCTTTCAAAAAAACAAAAAAAAACCATAATATTGTAGTGAACATTTAACTTTTCCCTGTCTTAGTCTCTATATTCTACTGATCCATATATCATGCACTTCTGGTAGACTAAAACACTTACCTATATATTCTACATATATAATTGAATCCTTGTTATTAAATCCTTGATTTTTGTTTGAAAGGGTTATTAAATCCTTGTTATTCTACATAAATATGGATTTATCCGCTATATATATATATATATACTAGTAATCGTGTCCTACGCGTTGCGTGTGCGACGCGTAATGCAATAAAAATATAGAAAATATGTATAGTTATGATATAAATATGTGGATAATACAAAAAAAAACATATTTTAAGATTTAAAATAATGTTTGGTTGTTAAAGAGTGATAAATAGTTTTATTAGTTTTTACTTTTTATATTTTTATGCGAGTATGGTATTATTGTAATTAATATAAATGTGTAGAAGTATTTTTTTTAAAAATAACTAAATTTGTCCGGCTCATTTAAATTGAATTGACTTATTATAATAGAATGATATATAAAGTGATTTAAAATCAAACTTTGTCGTGGTGAGCATAGTAACTTTATCAGTTTTATTATTAATGTATGGAAAATGAATAAGTGAAATCATGCATGTTGTCTTTACCATCCAAGTTTTGAGGAATGTCCTCATTAGGATAAATCCATATTAATTTATGGGTAAAGCTAACAAGTTCCCCCGACACACTAGATAAAAAATCTTATTAAGCTAACACAGTTAACAACTAGTATAATTATTTTAAATTTTAAATTATATATGTAAGTATTTTTAGAGATAGATTTAAGGAGAATATATGTAAATATGTAATGAATAATTTGTTAAGGAAATGAATGTATTATTATTTTATTTCATTTAATTATTTCCATATTTCAATTATACGTATCTTTGTTAATTTTAGTTTAGTTTCAACTAGAGTTCTATATTTTTATTTGAGTTTTATTGTGTTGTAAAAGTATTTTTTAGTTTGTTAAAATAACAAATATACTTTATTTTACAAACATATCCCATGCACTAATGATATATTTAATTGCAAAACTAAAAATAACATCCTTTTGGCTAACAGAGGCACTCGTTAAGAATAAAATTAAATTGCAAATTCAATTTAATTTTATTGCAAACACAAGTTGCTATGAGCCTTAGATGCTAGATACCCTAAATCATTATATCATGTCTCAAAATATAGAATTAAATGTTCAATATAATTGATTTTTGATATTTTTATTAGCTTTAGCATTATATAAAAATGTATTAATATTTATTTGTTAATTTCCCAATCAATTAAAAGGATTTTGTAAGTTAGTCATGATACCCTCTGGAAAATATCTCCAGCCAACGGAGGAATTTAAATAAAAAAACATGTTGGTAAATTCACTAACACTAGTGTTTAAAATCTTGAATTATTCAACATCTTTAGGATTTCCATCTTATCAACAAACGCTTTAGTGTTCAAACGAGAATATGTAGGACCAACGACTAATATAAGACGGTGGAGTAGGTCGTTTTTCAATAATATAGTGGCCTACTTTGATGGAAGAATATGAAGTGTAGCATTAAATATTTCCAATTAATTTTATATTACGGAAATACGTGTAACTTTAATCGGTTGTATTAAAATTGTCGGAATGAACATTTTTAAAAGTTAATCATATATGATTTAGATTTGAAAATTTTCATTTCATTTCATTTCAATAATTATAATTTTAATATATATTATAAATCGATTAAAATTATACGTAACTTGATAGAGAATAATTAATTGAGAACCGATGAACTAATAATAATTATTAGTCACAAACTAACTTGGGAATATATTCAATCATTTATATTTCAACTCTTCAGAGACGTAAATTTTTTAACATATGGAGTAGCTTGTAAATAAATAATAAGGGGAAGCATACTTAAAATTATTGAGAAGTTGGGTACTTTTTATACTACATTTTCCTTAAAAATAACCGTATAATACTATCACTAGTATTGTTTATATTTCATGTTAATTTTGAGAAAACACTATGTTACAACTGGGCTTCCAGGTTAGTGATCATGTGTAATATATCTTTTTGAAACTATGCCATGAACTCATGTGCGTTTATTCTTCGAAATTCGAATAAATATATCATGAAAATGATGTATGCTTTTCTTTTTTCTAAGAATCTTTGATTTCTATTGACTGCATTCATAAAAAGCCAAATCATCAGGAGAAACACGTTAATATTCCTTTCTAGCCTCTTTCACATTAAAGACTTTTTTTGTTTTTCAGAGAATTAAATATATACCGCATGACATGATATATTGATGGACATATTTACGAAAATTTATTTTGAGGATAGTCTGACTTTCTAAAGCACAAAGTAATTTCTAGTTAAATGGACTGTTGAATAAATGCTCGTAACAAAAACGAACTTCAAACTATTTAGAGTATCATCCACAATCCACAATCCACAATAATATAAACAAGTTCTACTTATTAAATTTAAGAGTTTTAGCATCAAAGCTATTCTTTCAGCGCACCATATAAATATACTTAGGGTTAGGGAGATTTTATAATAGTAGTATATATGCTGTATGCATACCTGCCTCTTGTAGATTTTTTCCATTTTTTGGGTTAGAATTTCTTCACTGCTCTTTTTTTTTTTCTCACTCTTAGATAAGTATGTACATAATACAAAAAGTTTCACATACGAGTCTTTCTACGGATTTGGTTTCGTTTTACTAAGAAATTTATAGGGTTTCTCCAGAGGTTTAGCGTTGGATTTTTTTAGAGAATTCTCAGGAATATCTAGAATTTTTGAATAAAACATTCCTCGTTTCCGCCCTTTTCCTTTTCAATTTCGTCCATGACAGTTCAAGATTTTCGTTGAGTTAAAATGTTTCTTGTGTACGTAGAAGGTTAGGTACTACTTTTTTACAGACACGCGTGCACTGGTCTATGGTATTAACTGTTAAGTAACGATCAAAATTTACAGGTATTTATTTAATTAAATGGGCCTCCCAAATGTTGGTGAGAAGACTTTGGTCTTCCAGGTTGTTGACGGATGCATGTGCTGCGGATGTCTTAAGAAAGTGCGAAAGAATTTGCAACAAATCCATGGAACAATTTCAATAGATTATAATTATGATGAAGGTGAAGGAAAGCTCACTATTCAAGGTAAGCAAACTTCCTTTCTTCTTCCCTTTTTGGTACCCAACAAACTAGATACTCTAACCGTTAGATAACAACTAAGATGCCGGTCCTTGATATTTAAAAATGTACCTATATTCCCTTAAAAAGGAAGACATGTGTTAAAGTTGCTAAGGAACTTTCAACTGCTAGAGTCCCTGCAAATACATGGTGTAACATTTTATTTATCCCAATTGTATGTCTGTTATTTTCAGGGAAGAATTTAGATTCAAAGATGGTGATTACTGAGCTAGGAGACATGAAGAAAAATGTTGAATTTGTCACCCAAGAAAGTTCCATTGCTGACCAAATAGAGAAGAAGCAAATTGCAGTGAACGGAATGGAAGACTTCATGGTGGTGGTGGACAATCTACTCTTAGACCAAAATGAAATGGAGCAAATTGCATCGAGTGAAATGGAAATCCTCAATGATGGAGTTAGTACGATCGTTCTAAAAAGATCCCTATCTCATAAAGAAGTTGGTTTATCAGCTATAAGCATGCCATCTCATCTCAATCATGAGCATGAGCTCGAACTAAAACAATATGACAAAAGGTAAGGAAAGTCTTAGATTCAAGTTTGCACTCTTAATTCATCATCATCATGAATGCGATATAATAACTTATTTAGAAGTTTGTGAAGACTAATCAAAGGTTAAATATTTGATCAATGATGAAAACTAACTTGAAACTATAGTGTGCTTTTTGCTCAAATAAGGAACGCGATAAGCCTATTTTGTTCATTCCTTTTTTTAAGACACAATATTCTGTAGAACCGACTAACTCTGCAAGGTTCACTCTTAGTTTCTTTACATATGAACCTGAACATATTTAGTGAACAAGTTTTAAGAAGAGATATATGAGTAGCCAAGACAAAAAAAAAACTTACTAAATTATGTAGAGTAAATTACTTGTAGCACTTTCAATCTGTATGTATCTACTTTTGTTTAGAGTTATTTCTGGAACTTGGTTGTATTATTCAAAGATCTAGTATATTGATCATTCTACAGTGGATGGGATCTAATCTAGTATTTACTATATAGAGGTTCCTTGTTTTACAAATTCGTATGGTGCTAACTTCTTTTTGTTTTTTTTTGTTTTGAAAAGGTTCCTAAGATTTGTAAAATTGGTGTAGAAAAGCTAAATTCAAGAGTAAAAATTAAGTATAGAACACCAACCTGAAAAATATATTTAAATAAGTTGAGCTAACAAGATTTTTATTTATGTGACTACCTAAAGGTTCACATGTGATGGGTGCAAAGAAGAAGGGTATAGGACAAGGTACCGGTGCAAGCATTGCGACTATGAGCTACACGAGGATTGCATGAATCCTAAGCCTACTGTTTCTCATGACCTTTTCGGAGAATCGGTCTTTAAATTCATTCGTGAGAAACCGATTTGCAGCATTCATTGCAGGGTGCACACAAAGAGTTGTGAAGCGTGCGGAAATGAGATACACGGATATTCTTACCACTGTGAGGATAAGAATTTATTCCTCCACCCTATGTGTGTTAACTTCACAGGAAAGCTGTGCATCCAAGGCGAAACTTTTATTTTGAAAAACAAGGCCACACCCAAGTGCTTTTGGTGTAACGGGAGTGAAAACAAAGCTAATTCCGGGTGGTCCTATGTTTCGGAAAATGACAAGGGGCAGGTGCATGTTAATTGTATGTCTAAGATGGCACACGAGACTTGGAAGGGAAAGGCTATTGGAGGTAGCGACGACGCATATATCTTGGTGCTAAATAAAAGATTGAATCAGGGAATAGTGAAGAACACCAAGAAAAATGTGTGGTCTAAAGGTGGTAAATTGTTGAAAATGATAATGGTATTCGCTAGGACTATTATCGGCATTCTTTTGGGGGACCCAACTGTAATTCTTGCGTCTACTCTTGTCGAAATCTTTAAAAAGTGATCGTTTCCGATGTTGCTTGGGCAACATATAGTAAGTATATATATCATGGTGGGTGGTAGTAATAGGTGAAATAAGGTCAGATGTGCAGTTGTTTTTTATTAAGATTGCATTTCCAGATATTCCAGTCTAGTACTGCAACTCCTTTTCTTTTACTTTTTGTTCTTAATGGACCATTGTGATGTATTGATTTTATAATTTGTTTTGTGGGTTCCAACTTTGGAGTTCCAAGGGTGTTGTTTTGTTCCTAAAAAGATGGAAATTCCTCATTGGAAGTATTTATATGGTGTATGGATTTTTGAAAGTCCAAATTATAGGTTTGGTTTTGATATTTCTTTAAATATAATTGTTTATATTAAGATTACATTTCCAGAGATTCCAGTGTAGCATCAAATTTCCTTTGCTTTATATTTTTGTTCTTACTGGAGCATCATGCATTCATGATATTTACTGTAGATTTTTTAAATTTGTTTGGTGGGTTCCGGGTGTAGTTTTTTCCCAAATTCTTCATTGGTGGTACAACTTTTGAAAGTTCAAATCTAGCTTTGATATTTCTTATATAATATATTTGGTTTAAAGAAAGAACGGTAGTTTTCACGTCTCACAAGCAACAATAATAATTGTACTTTTACGAATAATTAACAAAAAATCACAAGTTAGTGCAGCTAGAAGCCTAGATGTGAGCCTGAGTCGGATTAGTTTAAATAACCAACAAACATAAATCAATCTTTAAGATTAATGAGATTCATTATTCATACATCTCATCTTACGCAACCCGTATACTCCTTATAAGTATGATTATATACTTTTTGTCAAAAAAAATACACATAACCCTTCCAAAACTATCAGCATGGAGTGCACACAATATCAGGTCTTGACCCCAATTCCGTAAGTTGAATATGTCTGTACAGTTATGCTAATTATGATAACTAAACCTAATTGCCGAATGCACATGATCTTAGCTTGTTTTTTAAATACATTTAACTTGTAATTATGTACATTCACATTGCTAATTTGTTTTTTGTATTTGCAAAATTTTCAGCTTCTAAGATAAAAATCAATAATTTTGATGCGGGTATGTTCTTGAGCTATTTTTTCTTTTATTAAAGCATGTTCTGGTAGTAAAAAATGTTTTCAGCAAGGTGGGATATCCATATGATTAATTAAAGCGTTAGTTCTATTTTGGCAAGTAGTTCTATTTTCTAGGCTGTAAGTTTCAAAGGGAAAAGATGCAAGATGCCAAGACGGCATGAACAATGATCCAAATCACAATGTGCATGGATACAATTAAGAAAACTAAAGAAGACATATCATTGCCTATTGAACATCACCATAATTTGACCAAAAAAGAAAAAAAATCACGATAACGATTCTACTTGACTTCATTTGCATCTAAAGCAACTCAAATTTGGAATTCGTATCAAAATAATAGTTCATTATGAAATCATGTGCAAAGTTTGAGCAGTCAATAACTTTTATTAAAATTAACAAAATAAAAATTTTCAAAATTTAATAATGTAGTTTAACTTTTGAACTATATGATTAATTTTTTTTTTTTTTTAAAAATCATTTACATATCTGGTTTACACGCATTGCTGATGTGTCAAGGATCAAACTTGTGTCGTGGTAAGCATAGTAAATTTATCAGTTTTATTAGGGAGAATCATTGATTAGTACATAAAAACATATTTAATTTTTAAAATTCCGAAATTTCAAGTTTGTTTAAGATTTGATACATATAATGTAGTACTGCAGCATCAAAGTTAAAAACAAATAATAAAAAGAATTAATATGTGTGCTAGCATCATGTAATATATGTAATAATATTTAAAATTGTTCGTGTTTTTGATAATTAAATAACATTTATATATACTTTTTCATAATTTTCTCGTTACCATGATTTATGAAAAATGAATAAGTGAAATCATTGTTCTGCGAATGAAATATTAACATATAAACAGTGATAAAGATTACTTTTCAAGTAAAAGTATGGCATATGATACTTCTGGAAAAGTAAGCTTTTGCTAAATTTGAATCTAAAAACCTATGCTTTTTTATTATACCAAACAAGAATTTTACTTCACAAATAAACACTGCTAGAAGAATTTTTTTTAGTATTATAAAACTTTTTGAGTTATGATGGTAAAATGTTTGTTGTTAAATTTTAACGGTTTAGCAATAAATAACAACATAAATTGTTACTAAACTGTTGCTAAAATTTAGGTATAACCATTTTAGCAATATAACCGATTTTTTTCTTTTTTTTATGATGCTAAAAGATTTTTTTTCTTATAGTGAAAAGTATTGAAAAGTAAGTTTTGCGTTGTCTACCAAAAAACCTTAATCTTGTCTTTACCATCCAAGTTTTAAGGAATGTCCCGATTAGTATAAAACTATAAATCCAAATTTATCTTCAAACAAAAGCCCCACCTGTGATTTTATAACAATAAATTGTGTTAGTGTTGTAAAAACAGTACTTGTCTTGTTTATTGTAACTTATCATGTATTTGGTCGAAGTTAGATATTCCCTATGTGAACATGGTGTATTTTTTTTTTCTTTTTCCCTCCCTATGTTGGCAGATCGATTAAATTCTTTCAATTATTTTTAAGCTAATCTCTATGTTTTTAAACAAATGATCAAAGTTTAAATTTCTCTACCTCTTACCCGCTCACTTGGTCCAATAAAATATGTAACTCGTTATAATAAAATCTTCGATGAAAAAAGACAATTATAGTTGAGAGAGAGAGAGGGGGAGGCAAAATTTGATGATAGGGTGCAATTATAATTTGTGAGAAGTTAGAAGGCAAGTTAATAATTAGATGACAATTATTTTTATTTTAATTTCTGTGTAAAAGTGTTTACTACTATTTTGTAATTTTATAAATAGTGGCAATTAACAAAAACATATCATATTCCTATTATATTAACAAAAACATACCCTAATAATTTAAATGGTCAATTCCCAAAACATACAATGTGTTATGAAATATTACCAAAACATACAACCCAAACAAATTATTCCCAAAACAAACAATTGACCCAAAATAGAAAAAAATATATATTTCTCCTCAGCTATCAAAAAATTTCTTTTTCTCCTCTCTCTTATCTCTCTCCTCTCTATTTCTAAATCATCATTTTTTTCCCATAAAATACTATCTTATTTAATGTTAAAATGACTTCTAAACCGAAAAAAATAAAATTATAACAAAAAATTCAAAAAAAATTCAAAAAAGTCGAGATGCCAAAAAAACCAAAAAAATGCTGGAAAAACCTTTAAAAAAGTCGGGAACCCGAAAAAATCCAAAAAAATGTTAAAAAATAAAAAAACCAATAAAAATCCAAATTCACAAAAAAAAGAAAAAAATTCAAAAAAGTCGAGAATCCGAAAAAATCCAAAAAATGCTGGAAAAACCTTTTAAAAAGTCGGGAACCCGAAAAAGCCCAAAAAATGGTTAAAAAAGTAAAAAAAAAAAACAAAGAAAAATCCAAAATCACAAAAAGAATGAAAAAAGTTCACAAAAATCGAGAACCCGAAAAAACCAAAAAAGTGCTGAAAAAACCTTTAAAAAGTCGGGAACCCGAAAAAACTCCAAAAAAGTGGCAAAAAATAAAAATAAAAAACCAAGAAAAATCCAAATTCACAAAAATAAATAAAAATAAAGTTCAGAAAAGTCGAGAACCCGAAAAAAGCCCAAAAATATGGTAAAAAAAAACAAGAAAATTCCAAAATTACAAAAAAAAATGAAAAAAGTTCAAAAAAGTCCAGAATTCAAAAAAACCCAAAATATGCTGAAAAAACTTTTAAAAAAGTCGGTAACCGAAAAAACCCAAAAAATTGGTAAAAAACCCAAAAAATATCCAAAATCACAAAAACAATGAAAAAATTTCACAAAAGTCGAGAAGCCGAAAAAACAAAAAAAGTGCTGAAAAAAACTTTAAAAAGTCAAAAACCCGAAAAATCTCAAAAAAGTGGGAAAAAAAACCAAGAAAAATCCAAAATCATAAAAATATATAAAAATAATGTATTGCGTATGCTCATATTAAAAAACATGTATAAATTATGTATTGTGTATGCCTGTATTAAAGAGCATGTATAAAAAGTGTATTGTGTATGAATAATAAGAAAAAAAACAAAAAAATGGACAGTGTCAATGGATACAGAATGTATTGTGTATGACTGTATTAAAGTGCGTGTATAAACAATGTATTGTGTATGCCTGTATTAAAGAGCATGTATAAAATATGTATTGTGTATGTCTGTATTAAAAAAACATGTATAAATAGTGTATTGTGTATGTCCGTATTAAAAAAACATGTATAAACTGTCAATGGATACAGAATGTATTGTATATGACTGTATTAAAGAGCGTGTATAAACAATGTATTGTGTATGCCTGTATTAAAAAGCATATATAAAATATGTATTGTTTATGCCTGTATTAAAGAGCATGTATAAATAATGTATTGTATATGCCCGTATTAAAAAAAACATGTATAAACTGTGTATTGTGTATGTTTGTATTAAATAGCATGTATAAATAATATTTTGTGCATGCATGTATTAAAAAATATGTATAAACTGTGTATTGTGTATGCATGTATTAAAGAGCATGTATAAAATATGTATTGTGTATGCCTGTATTAAAGAGCATGTATAAATAGTGTATTGTGTATGTCCGTATTAAAAAAACATGTATAAACTGTGTATTGTGTATGCATGTAACAAAAGTGTATTGTGCATGCATGTATTAAAAAATATGTATAAACTGTGTATTGTGTATGCCTGTATTAAAGAGCATGTATAAAATATGTATTGTGTATGCATGTATTGTATAAATAGTGTATTGTGTATGTTCGTATTGAAAAACATGTATAAACTGTGTATTGTGTATGTCTGTATTAAAGAGCATGCATAAAAAATGTATTGTGTATGCTCGTATTAAAAAAACATGTATAAACTGTGTATTGTGTATGGATGAATTAAATAGCATGTATAAAATAAGTATTATGTATTACTGTATTAAAGAGCATGTATAAATAGTGTATTGTGTATGCATGTATTAAAAAACATGTATAAATTGTGTATTGTGTATGTCTATATTAAAGAGCATGTACAAAAAGTGTATTGTGTATGCCTGTATTAAAGAACATGTATAAAAAGTGTATTGTGTATGCCTGTATTTAATAGCATGTATAATTGTGTATTGTTTATGCCTGTATTAAAGAGCATGTATAAAATATGTATTGTGTATGCATGTATTAAAGAGCATGTATAAATAGTGTATTGTGTATGTCCGTATTAAATATAAACTGTGTATTGTGTATGTTTGTCTTAAAGAGCATGCATAAATAATGTATTGTGTATGCTCGTATTAAAAAAACATGTATAAATTGTGTATTGTGTATACATGTATTAAATAACATGTATAAAATATTACTGTATTAAAGAGAATGCATAAATAGTGTATTGTGTATGCCTGTATTAAAGAGCATGTATAAATAGTGTATTGTGTATGTCCGTATTAAAAAAACATGTATAAACTGTGTATTGTGTATGTCTGTATTATTGAGCATGTATAAAAAGTGTATGCCTGTATTTAATAGCATGCATAATTGTGTATTGTGTATGCCTGTATTAAAGAGCATGTATAAACGATATATTGTGTATGAATAACAAAAATACAAAGAAAGTGAAGTGTTAATGAAAACAAAATATATTGTGTATGGTTAGGGTGGAAAATGAAAGCGATAAATTCACAATTATTTAATTACTTACCAATTATGCCCCAAAAATGAGCATCGTTCCGATCGAAGAAAAACAAAATCCTAATTCATATAAAAAATATAAAAATGAAATTCTTAATGGAATGAGTTTTGATCGAACGGTGGAGATTGATGTTAAAGTATGAGTGTGGGGAAGATGAAGGATTGGCATTTGAGGAGGTGGTGACGGGATCGGAGATGGAGGGAGGTGTGGCGAAAGGTGGTGGAGATAGGTGGCGGAGAGAGGACGAATATTGTAGTTGACATTTTTGTATGTGTATATATATATATATATATATATATATATATAGAGAGAGAGAGAGAGAGAGAGAGTGTTAAAAAAATATAAATTATTTAGTATTTATAATTTTAATTAGTTGTATGTTTTGAGAATAAAGTGTTGGAGTGTAATTTTTTGGTAATTAGTTTAAAATAATTGTATATTTTGATAATTTTCCCTAATTTAAATTATCAAAAACATATATATATATATATACTTATTATTTTTCTAATTCTAATCAGACCACAATCTAACCCCTCTCTCTAATCTAACATCTCTCTCTAATCTAACCTCTCTCTCTAACCGCAACTCTCTCTCTCTCATCGCACATCTGTCTCTCTAACACACGATAATCACATCTCTTTTTAACACGTGCTAATCACCCATCTCTTTCTCTAAAAATGACTAAAAACTCACAAAATATTCATATGCTAATTATAAAACGTCATACCCCAATTTTAAAATTTCATATCCTAAATGTTTTGAATCACAATCAAATATCTAAAAAAGAGTTCATACCCTAATTTCAAAATATCATACCCTAATTTTAAAACTTCATACACTAATTTTAAAACTTCATAACCTAATTTTAAAACTTCATACCCTAATTTTAAAACTTCATACCCTAATTTCAAAACTTCATAATCTAATTTTAAAACTTAATACCCTACATATAAATTTCTCTCAATAATATACATATGAATTCTTTTTTTTCAACTTAAAAACTACAAGATTTACAATAGTCTCAAACCTCAATAAATAGAAAACAATCTCACCAATTTCATATATTTTTCATATATTATGGGGTATCAACCAGTGTAATATTTGTGTATTACGTATGTATATATCTGTATTTATATGTATATGAATGTCTATATAATCTACATGGTGTTCGATAGTCAGTGACGGATTTTCGTGGTGAAAGAGGAGAGAGAGATAGAGTGTAATATGAAAGAAATATACAGAGAAAAATGAAGTAGAAAGAGGGTAAGATCAGATAGAGATACTGAGAATAATTGGTGAGAGAGAATAATGGAGGAAAGATAGAGTAAGATGAGAGAGATAGAGAAAGAACAGAGTAAACATTATTAATTTTGTTTGGTATGTTTTTCAAAATGATAAGTTTTTGGGTATTTTTTGTTAATTTAGTTTAAAAAGTAGTATATTTTGTTAATTTATAAAAGGGGCAATTAACAAAAACATACCATACCTCTATTATATTAACAAAAATATACACTAATAATTTAAATTATCAAAAATATACCTATATATACTTATTATTTCTCTAATTCTAATCAGACCATAATCAAACCTCTCTCTCTAATCTAACCCCTCTCTCTCTAACCGTAACTCTCTCTCTAATCGCACATCTCTCTCTTCCTAACACACGATAATCGCACATCTTTCTAACACGTGCTAATCACCCATCTCTCTCTAAAAATAATTAAAAATTCACAAAATATTCATATGCTAATTATAAAACGTCATACCCTAATTTTAAAATTTCATACCCTAAATGTTCTTAATCACAATCAAATATCTAAAAAAGAGTTCATACCCTAATTTTAAAATTTCATACCCTAATTTCAAAAGTTCATACCCTAATTTTAAAACTTCATATCCTAATTTCAAAACTTCGTACCCTAATTTTAAAACTTCATACCCTACATATGTATTTCTCTCAATACTGTAAATATGAATTCTCCTCTTTCAACTTAAAATCCACAAGGTTTACAATAGTCTAAAACCTCAATAAATAGAAAACAATCTCACTAATTATATATATTTTTCATATATTATGGGGTATCAATCAGTGTAATATTTGTATATTACGTACGTATATATCTGTATTTATATGTATATGGATGTCTATATAATCTAAATAGTGCTCGGTATTCAGTGGTGGAGGAGGGGAGAGACATAGAGTGTGATATGAAAGAAAGATACAGAGAAGAATGAAGGAGAGAGAGAGTAAGATCTGAGAGAGATACATAGAAGAATTGGTGAAATAGAAAATAATGGAGGAGAGAGTAAGATGAGAGAGAGAAATAAAAGAATAAATAGAATTAAATTTGTTTTGTATGTTTTTGATAATGAAAATTTTTTGGGTATGTTTTTGTTAATTTAGTTAAAAAAGTAGTATGTTTTGTTAATTTATCCTTTTATAAATTAATAGAATTTTTTTTTAAATAATTGTTTATGTAGAATAACAAGGATTTAATAACAATGAATCAATTATATATGTAGAATAGGTATGTGTTTTAGTCTACGAGTAGTGCATGATATATGGATCAGTAGAATATAGAGACTAAGATAGGGAAAAGTTAAATGTTCACTACAATATTACGGTTTGATTATTACAAATTAAAAGAAGTTTTTTTCTTTGTAAGAATTGATGCATATCAATGTTGCATCATTAAATATTGATGATGATAGAAACAAAAAGGAAAAAAAAATATAGCTAGCACCATTGATTATTTGTATTAAATCTTAAAAACTTAGTAGTGTTTATATTAATTGTCAAGCTTATAATCAATCATAACAACAAAAGGGAGAGAAAGATAGTGACTTCCAAAAAGGTTTTGAAAAGGACCAAAATTTGATACATAAGTATAGCAGTAGCTTTGATGAAAGTATTAAGTATATCTCATGGCTATATATAATATTTTGTGGGGGTACTTATCAAGTACTGCACAGTAGTCATTTTTAAGTTTTTTTTTTTTTTTTAAATTGAATCGGTCACATTGTGCACAGTACTCACTTGGTTAGAATATACGGTAATCGTAGCCAACGCGTTGGGTATGAGACGGGTAATGCAATAAAAATATAAAAAATATATATAGTTATGATATAAATACGTGGATAATACAAAAAAAAAACATAGTTTAAAATTTAAAAGAATGTTTGGTTGTTAAAAAGAGATAAATATTTTTATTAGTTTTTACTTTCTAAATTTTTATGTGAGTATGTTATTATTGTAATTAATATAAATGTATATAGGTGTTTTTGGAAATTTTTTTGACTAAATTAGGCAGTCTCATTTGACTTGGGTTGAGTTATTATAATAAAATGATAACATACTATTGAGCAGAAGCTAAAAGCAGGCTATCGGGTAGAAACACCTGTAATTTTAAAAAATATGAATTTTTCAATTTTTTACATGTAATTTCATTTTGAAAATGATTAGTTGACACCGTTCATTTTTAAAAATTTGACACTCCATAAACGATTTCTGTTCTTTGTGTTTAGGCACTGATGAAATATTATTCCATAGTAAATGTATGCATTATCCTATATGGGCTGAATTTTGTGTTTAGGGTTGTTTTTGGTCTATTGAATGTCTCACATCTCTCTGTCTATCTCTCTCCGCAACCGACTATCTCCATACATAGTACCAAAACACGGTAACCGGCTCATATATGAAAGACTGAAAAGAGGAAATAGGGCAAAAATTAGACTCTAGGTATGTGTTTGGCTTAATTGTTGCGTTTTCGTTGAAACATGACCGTGTATCTACAATTTATGTATGTTAATGGATCGCTCCTTTGTTGATTATGTGATTTGTTGATAAGAGTCTGATGGTTTGTTTTTCAATTGTGATTAATATTAAAAGAATTTGGATTTACTGTGAATTTTAGTACACTTCCTTTAGTTTTCTACCCCAAACTTATATCCTTTCCCCCAATGAAATAAAATAAAATAAGTGCATTGAAGTACTATCAATAAGTAGCAAAATGAAATAGACACGACTGGTTTGGTATCTCAGCATAAAAAATTCGGAAGATCATGTAAGTTGGGCTGTAGTTTGGAGGCTTTGCGTTAAATTTAGAAATTCAGTATACGAAATTATAATTTCCATATTCTGAACAATGATGTAGAGCATGATATCCTGTTAATTCAGTACAGTATGTAAATACTTTGTAGTTTATCTGCTTGTATTCAGCTTAATTGTTGCATTATTGTTGAAAAGGGAGTGTATACCTAATATCCATGTTCATAGCTTGCTCCTCTTTTACTTAATTGATGATAATAGTTGGGTGGTTTTTGTGTTTTAATATGCTTTATAGGAACTCCGATTTTGTACACCTATACTAACGGTGCTCTTCCTACTGTTGCAGATTTTGCTTCCAAATATGAAATAGGGCAAAAATTAGACTCCTGGTATGTGTTCATTCAATTTGTACGATCATAATTGTTGTGATTACCACTTGATTGAATTATCTTTGGGATTGACTAAATTCGCTTTTTTGGGTTCTTTCTTCATAGGGCAAAAATTAGACTCCAGGTATGTGTTCATTCAATTTGTACGATCATAATTGTTGTGTTTACCACTTGATTGAATTATTTTTCGGATTGACTAAATTCGCTTTTTGGGGTTCTTTCTTCATAATCTTGTTCATTGAATTTGTACGATCATAATTTTTGTGTTTACCACTTGATTGAATTATTTTTGGGATTGGTTAGGGCTTCATATTCCACTCATAAAAAAAAACTATTGAAGGAAAAACAGTTCAACCATTATCGCTTTGTTGGTTTGACGTAAAGACTTTGTTCATTTGACATTTTATAAAGGGTAGTTAAACTGATATTATGAACTTTGTACAACAAAGCTTCTCACACTTTTGTGTAACTACTGTTTACGGCCTATAAGGGACCAAATAATTCCATACTTAGGTAAACTAAATGAAGTAATTAACATAATATAAATGGAAATAATAGATCTCCACGGATAACTAAAATGCTAGGCAGATTAAAGGCGGGGGTTGGGTAATAAGCATTTATAGATTTTTTTTTTTTTTTATAAAAAAAACCAATTGTTTTGACCAAGTTGACCGGTTAGACCCGGGTTTGATCATATCAAAGCGTATTATATTAACCGGGGCACCATACCAGAAATGGCGCCTAGACGGGGATTAAGTGGAGCAACACGGTGATTTTTGAAACCCTGATTGTATTTACAGTTGGATAAGATCACTGTTTTAAAAAAATAAAAATTGCCTAGGTGCTATTCCACAAATTGATCACCTAAAATAAATTTTAGAGCAATTGGTAGCAGAACAAGAGGTTTCAGTCAATGTCGAATATTAGATGAGTCACGTTGCAAGCTGACGAAGTTGATGTAATCCAAGTTCCAAAATATAGTCATGCTTCTATGTGCCTAACCGTGAGAGGACTTCTGAACGATTGATAACCTCTCTGAGATGATTGGTTGCATTTTGATTGGGAAATAAACTGTTATTTGGTCAGAATTTCTGGAGTAACTGTGTTTTTATAAAACTTGTTTTCAGTGTCTTCGTAATACTTTGATGGGCTTGAGTGATCTCTGTTTAGAAAATGTGCTAGAAATCAGATTGAAGTTTTCAGTTGTTAAAGAGCAAAAATTTGGTAAGATAGGACGCCAAACGCCTGATAAGGGGAAAAAAGATAGGCTATGATTATATATGAATTCACATTTCTATGATACTTGGAAAAATTCACATTTAAAGTTGCGCTGTTACTCATTTGAATATTTGATTTGGACTTGTTTTGCTGAAGAAATTGCAACAAGGGAGTGTGTTGAAGATACTTGATAATGTATTACCCATCTTCTTAACAGTTGTAGCACATCATTTAACAACTATATAAGATAATCTCCAATTCACGAGTTATACAAAAAAGAAACCCACTGTATGCATATTGCATATTAACCTAATACGTATAGCTACAGCTAGGCTTCTGGGATTTGAATATTGATGAAAAAAAGATGAACAGTTACATACATCATCATTTCTTTTTGTCATTGTTATATAAGTGGATATCATGCATCACCTTTTATATGAATCACATTATTCAAAACTTTTGCTACTCCTGCACCTTGTTTGGTTCTGCTTTTAAGCCTTCTGAGCTTTTTGGACTGAAAAGATAATTATTGACTTAGAAAAGCTAACATATTAGACACCTTTTAACTTTTTTTTACCCAAAAAGCTAAGAGGTGTTTAGAGTTCAATTATACATTCTCTCTATATATACGTATATATCTATAACTCTTCTGCAAACTTGAGCTTTTTACTGCTTGGATCCAATAACATCACTAATTGATCGAAAAATGGTTTATTTTATTAGTATGCTTATTTTTTATGTATATATTCAGGTCAGCTCAAACGAAAGACAAGATAGACAACACCATCTTCGAGACACCACCACCACCAAAGCGTCGGAAGAAGACATCTTCAACAAAACGAGCAGTACTCGACATCGCAGGCACCAATCATCTAGGATCCACAGTATGTAAAACCCAATAAAAACTCAAATATAATAATTGTCGTAAACATTCTATCAAAAATCATTACTCAGCCATTACCACAGAACATGTCTGGATAAAAGCAACAGCCGCAATCACAAACCTAAAGCAGAAGTTCTGGTACATTTGTTGTAGCAGCTGTCATAGAATCATATTTGCAGATTGCGGGAAAATTTACAATTACCTACGTTGTAACCAAGATCAAGTTGTAGCAGAACCAAGGTTACATTCCTCTATAATTTTTCTAAAACTTCCATTTTAAATATTCGTAGCCCATTCATTGAATAACTGTAAAATCCCATCATCACTAACAGGTGTCGAATCGAGGTCGAGTTTCACGATGCGACGGGGACTTTAAAAGTTGATTGCTTTGGGAATAATGCAGAGAAGTTGTTCAACATCACCGCCACAAAACTCAAAGAAAAATCAGACAAGGTATCTCTTCACATCAAATATTACCTACTACTGTATTATTAAAATTGCAGATTCAGTTTAACTTTCGTTTAAAGCTTCCTTTTTCAATGAAAAATTTCCCGCTGAAAAAAAAAAAGGGATTCTTGAGTTATTTTCCCTTTGTTTCAAATTTTTAATGAACCTGCTCATGTAAGTACCTTTTTTAAATATAAATTCATTCGTAAGAAAATCCATCAAAGTCGAATAATTTTCTATAGTCGAGTCACAGTTAGTTCTAGGTTCACTCATTAACATGCTTCTGAGATATTAACTTTACATCTTTAAGCATTGTTGTCGTTATTTTGGAAAAAATAATACAGCAGCGTAATTCAAAAACAAAAGCTCTGTAATACCTTCAAATCACCAACACTTTCTACTTCATGTTTTCAATTTTATATTATCTTCAAATTATCAAATCTTTGGGCAACTATTTAATATCTTCAGCTAATCAAAGTTTTCGGCAACTCCTCAACAGGATGGTGTGATTGATGAAACCTATCTTGCAGCTATGACCTCAACAAAAAATCATCTGGTGCTACTAAAATATTACGATAACCAAACTTCTCAGCAAGCCCAGAAGAAATTAACCGTCGTTGTGGTCGAAGATAAAGAAGCGGAGGCCTAAACCGCTGAAACCTCAAAAGAAACCACCGCATAGTGTGGCAATCTCAAGTATATCTATGTAAATATAAAACTAAGCTCTCCTAATTATTATTTTGCAACTAAATTGAAGTCGAAAAAGGCGCCACGTGCACTTATTTTGCCACAACACAAAGAATCGATCCTTTATTCTGACTCAACAAAACAGTGTCTGTATCTAAATAACTAACCTATGGTCTCTATGTATGTATATCGCATGTACCTAGATCGAATATCGGCTTCTTATTTTGTGTCTAGCAAAGACTTATTAATATGTAATAGGCAGTTCAGCAGATATCGTTATGTCGGTTCTACATACTATATTTTGCATAAACTACATCACGGTATTTATGTATGTATATCAAATATCCACTTAATGCTACGTTTGCTTTCCTTCCAATAAAGAATGATATCCACTTTGGAATGTTACAAAATTAAGAACAACATTAACATATCTCCGGTGCGAAGCGCGGATCTCCTTGCTAGTATAGTTCTATCTCAAACTTAATTTGGTCCTTTTCGAAACCTTTTTGGAAGTTACTTCACTAGGTATGATAAACTACTCTTTTTCTCTAGCTTTTGTTCGCGCGGGTCTCCTTGCTAGTATAGTTCTATATCTCAAAACTTAATTTGGTCCTTTTCAAAACCTTTTTGTAAGTTACTTCACTAGGTATGATAAACTACTCTCTTTTTCCTAGCTTTTGTTAATTTAAGTATAAGTTTGATTATTAATTATTAAAACTGCAGGGTCAAATCTACTTGAGATTAATTTGATACCAAGAATCAATGATGCTATATTCTTTTAATTTATATCAATTCTTACAAAAAAGAAACGAAATTTCAATAATTAAACCGTAATTTTCTATATAATTATTTCTTGTTATTAGATCCTAATGTTGTTGATCCGTTCCCTTTTTGTGTTGTTTAAGTGATTAAAAGATGCAGGGATCAAACTTGTGTCGTGGTAAGCATAGTAACTTTATCAGTTTTATTAGGAAAATCATTGATTAGTACATAAAACCATATTTATTTTTCAAAATTCTGAAATTTGAAGTTTGTTTAAAATTTGGTATATATAATCTAACATTATACTGCATTAAACTTAAAAGCAAAGAGTAAAAAGAAGTAGCATCATGTAACATATGTGGTAGCATCATGTATTGAACAGAAGGGGACAGGAAAGAGGGGACAAATGATCCCGACTCTATTGAACATGATCATTAGCTGGGTATTCTAACGCTTTAATTAATCATATGCACAACCCATCTTGCTGAAAACATTTTTTACTACTAGAACATGTTTTAATTAAAGAAAAAATAGCTTAAGAAGCTAAAATACTTGTATCAAAATTATTGATTTTTATCTTAAAAGCTGTAAAATTTGCAAATACAAAAAAAAAATTAGCAATGTGAATGTACCTAATTACAAGTTAAATGTATTTAAAAAACAAGCTAAGATCATAAGCAGTCGGCAATTAGGTTTAGTTACCATAACTAGTACAGCTGTACAGACCTGATATTGTTCCTTACAAAATTGGGGTCGAGACCTGATATTGTGTGCACTCCGTGTGGGTAGTTTTGGAAGGGTTATGTGCTTTTTTCTGACAAAAAGTATATAATCATACTTATAACGAGTATACGGGTTGCGTAAGATGAGTTGTATGAATAATGAATCTCATTAATCTTAAAGATTGATTTATGTTTGTTGGTTATTTAAACTAATCCAACTCAGGCTCACATCTAGGCTTCTAGCTGCACTAACTTGTGATTTTTTGTTAATTATTCGTAAAGTGAAGTCTTCTATTCCGTTCACTGCAATTTGCTTCTTCTCTATTTGGTCAGCAATGGAATTTTTTTGGGTGACAAACTCAACATTTTTCTTCATGTCTCCTAGCTCAGTAATCACCATCTTTGAATCTAAATTCTTCCCTGAAAATAACAGACATGGGATAAATAAAATGTGACACCATGCATTTGCAGGTAGGGATGGCAGAACTCCGGATTTTGGCCCGACCCGACCCGGTGTGGATTGGATAAAAGTACAGGTTTATTTGGCCCAGGTTGGATTGGGTTAGTTTGCACTTTTGTGCAGCTTTTGTGCAAGTTAGAAATATAGTGAATAATAAAACACAACCCAACACACACATGACACGTCCTCTCTCTCTCTTTAACATACACAAATAAATACATAGATACACACATAGATACACTATATAAAACATATGTGCCTAGTGATAAAAAGATGAGAGAAATCTAATTATCAACGATACATAGAAATATGAAAATATGAGTGATAAAAATATAGATAGATACACAATTGGGTTATTATAAATTTTTACCAGGTAAATATGAAAATTTTGAAAAAAATAATATTTTTAGGTTTTTCTAATCTAGTTAGGTGGTTATTGTTAGATGCTTAATAATGGGTTGCACTTATTTAGCTTATCAAAAAAATTCCGGGTCAAACGGTCAGATCGGGTATAAACGGGTCGAAACGGGTTATGTGCGGATTGATATGCGAGTTGGGTCGGGTTTCGAGAAAACCGGCCCAATTGCCATCCCTTTAATACATTTTTAATACATGTCTTCCTTTTTAAGGGAATATAGGTACATTTTTAAATATCAAGGACCGGCATCTTAGTTGTTATCTAACGGTCAGAGTATCTAGTTTGTTGGGTACTAAAAAAGGGAAAAAGAAAGGAAGTTTGCTTTACCTTGAATAGTGAGCTTTTTTACACCTTCATTATAATTATAATCTATTGAAATTGAAATTGTTCCATGGATTTTTTGCAAATTCTTTCGCACATCCTTAAGACATCCGTTGCACATGCATCCGTCAACAACCTGGAAGACCAAAGTCTTCTCACCAACATTTGGGAGGCCCATTTAATTAAATAAACACCTGTACAAAAAAAAAAAACTACAATGTTAATTAAATCAGAGATATATATATATATATAGATATAAGAATTTGAGTTATAACACAAATTTAAAGAGATAGAGAGAGAGAGGGAGCGTAGAATACTTCGCGAAGACAAAGAGAATAAACCCAATGTAGTGGTGCGGTGTGGTTTTGCGGTGTGGTCTGTCTGAGATACAACGATTGAACTATATATACAGGGAGAAAGGATGCATCTACATTTTTTTTGGAAGAAATATTGGTGATAATATGTGGAGGAAAACGCAGTTTGAGTGCAAGGAAATGACTGAGAAAATACGGAAAATACGTGGTTTGCTTCTTTATCTTTATGTTCAAATTGCCTATGATAAACCTTTTTAAGCTTTTCATCATTGTCTTCACCTTTGTGTATCTTTTGAAAAAATCTAGTCTACAAATTAGTGGTAGTACTTACCAAATGAAAGTGTTATTATAGGAAAACTTTTTTTTTACCCCTAAATAATCAATGGCCAAGGGAAAAGTATATCGGACCGGTGACATGTATAATCCTAGTAAAATTTGTGTAACGGTTTTTTATTGGTATTGTTTTACATTATGTTATTGTTTTTTTACTATTTTATACAGCATACTATCAAATTATTTAATTAATGGACCGTATTATCATTTCTCGATGATTTTGTACACTTATGTATAGTAAGTTCTGTCCCCTCTTCCCTTCCTATGTTGGCAGATTAAATTATTTCAATTATTTTTAAGCTAATCTCTATGTTTTTAAACAAATGATCAAAGTTTAAATTTCTCTACCTCTTAACCCCCTCCTTTCGTGCAATAGAATTTTGACACGTAGGAAAGAGAATATGAGTAAAATTTTGATAGAATTTGTTACCAAAACAATTTTGGTACATTACATAATTATAAATAAATTGATATGTGTGTATTATATTATAAAAGAAGTTGATATGGAACCCCGTTAATCATCTGGTGACATTTTTTTTTTTTTTTGTAACTAATTCTAGCAAAAAAAATAAAATTGTGATGCATCAAAAGTGTTTGGGTAACAAATTCTAGCAAAAAAAAAAAATCAATAACAAATTCTAGCATTTTTTTTTTATTTGTAATGTATCAAGATTGTTTTGATAACATATTCTAGCAAAAAGAAATTATTATCCATATTCTTTTTCCTACAAATTCATGTTTTTTTAATTTTTGGTAACAAATTATACTCATGTTCTCTTTCCTATATGTTAAAATTCTTATTGGATCGAGTGATGGGTAGAAGTTAGAGGCTACTCCCATGGTAGAAGTTTTGCCTCACTCACCACTAACGATTTGCAAAACGAAATTTAGCACAATTTTGGCTAACGGAGGCACTCGTTAATTATGAATGAAATTCATCAACTGAAAGTTCAATATAATTTTATTGCAAACACAAGTTGGTATGAGCCTTGGATGTAAGATACGTACACTTAATCATTACATCGTTTCTCAAAATAATAGAATCAAATGTACAATATAATTGATTTTTGAAAAATGTTATTAGTTTAGCAACTTTGATTTAAACATGTATTAATCCTTATAGGTTAGTTTACTATCAATAAATAGTTTAGCATCTTTGATTTAATCATGCATTAATCCTTATTGGTAAAGCTGTCACTACTGTTTAAAATCTTGAATGATTCAACATCCAATTTGCACCTTCCATCTTATCAACAAACGTTTTAGTGTTCAAAGTTCAAACAATCATCGACTTAATTTGCATTTCAAAAATAAATAATTGGACAAATGAGTACGACTGTTTTCATGAACTTTAAAGTAATCAACAGTTCCACTCTTTCACTTCAGTTCATATATCAATCTACTTATCTATCTTCTAGTTAACTTAATATGTTTCACACTTTCACTTTCACTAATTCGTTGTAATATTACGTTAAACTCTCCGCATAAATCTATACATGTGCTATACTGCTAACTTATAAAATAAAACTGAAAGACCTTAAATTTTTATAAGGTGGTTTTTGAAATGTAGGAGCGACAACTAATATAATACGTTTCGGAGAGAGTCGTTTTTTGTTAGTAATAAGGGGAAGAATATATACTTGAAATTATTGAGAAGTTGGGTACACTTTCAAGAATTTTACCGTGTATCCCAATCCTGATTATACTATACTTTGATTAATTAAACATAACCGTAAAATACTATCACTAGTACTGGCTAGTACTGTTTATTTTTCATGTTAATTTTGAGCAAACACTATGTTACAACTTTCCATGTCTGTTGTGTGATATATATCCTTTTGAAACTATCACTCTAAAAAAAATGTCAACATACTATCATACGCTCTATTTGTAAACTGATTATAAAATGAATATTGCTAAATTTAACAATATTTATTTTGCTATCAGTTTAGCAAAATGTTTTTTTTTATGTCTACGTGTCATGAACTCGTGTGTTTTATTCTTCGGACAAAATGTTGTGTACTTTTCTTTTCTAAGAATCTTTGATTTCTATGGCAACTCCATTCATAAAAAGCCAAATCATTAGGAGAAACACTTTTTAATCCTTTGATGTCTATTTCCAATTGAAGACTTTTTCGTTTTTCAGAACTTTTATAGGATTAAACTTTTGACCGAACGAATAGATCAGTCCTCTTTTCCAAATAATAATGAAGTATATATTTAAGGGTAAATTTTGGATTGGTCCATGAAAACACAAGTATTTAAGGATTGGTCCATGAAACTGAAACTAATTAAGGATTGGTCCATTTGCTGACATCATTAAAAAATTGCTGACGTCATCATAACACAATTAAAAAAAACAGAAACTTTTTTTCTCTCTCTCTCCTCTCTCTCTCATCTCTCTCTCCGAAAACCCTGAAACTTTCTCTCTTTAAACCGCCAACAAATCCGGCTATCAAACTGAAAAACCTCTCTTCGTTAATTTCAGAAAACAACATGGTGAAGGTAAGTTTATTAATCGTTGTTTTTATTAAAACAGTCTGAAAAATATATAAATTAATTTAATTAGGGTAAGTTCAGTGACATTTTACATAAATTAGGGTTATTAATTGTGTTTACCCATTTTATATATAAATTAGGGTTCATACTCTATTGTTCATACTCTATTTTTAAATAAAAATTGCGATTCTAATAATATTTGTTGAAAATATTATTCAGACTGTTTATATTCAGTTGTTTTGGGAATAAAAACATAAAACAGCCTGGAAAAAAGTATTCAGACTGTTTATATTCAGTTGTTTTGGGAATAAAAACATAAAACAGCCTGGAAAAAAGTATTCAGACTGTTTAGTGATTCAGACTGTTTAGTGATCTATATGTAATTGTTGAAAATATTATTCAGACTGTTTATGTTTAGTGATTCTAATAAAATTCGTATTCAGACTGTTTATATTCAGTTATTTTCGTAATAAAATTGGTAAAAATAGTATTCAGACTGTTTTTATGTTTAGCGATTCTAATAAAATTGGTACTCAGACTGTTTATATTCAGTTATTTTCGTAATAAAATTGGTAAAAATAGTATTCAGACTGTTTTTATGTTTAGCGATTCTAATAAAATTGGTACTCAGACTGTTTATATTCTAATAAGATTATGTTGGAAAAATACTCAGACTGTTTACTTTCTCTGTATTTTAATATGTGCATGAGTTTACACAGACTGTTTACAGATTTTTTGTTATTGTTTTTAGAAACATATTGCCATCAAACATTCGACAAACCCCAAAAACCAACCATCTGACACCACAAACACCAAAAAAGGCAACATACAGTACAAATCAAACCTGGTTACTGTAATCAAGTTCTTTGTCGAAACAAATTTCAATCCGGCACAACTTGAATTAGTTAAGCAACACTGTCCGTTCTGGGAATTGATCAATGCTTCTAGAAATGGAGAATTAACCACTAACCAGGCTAGGAAAAGTGATAAAGAATTGTACCAGATGGCCTTGAGGTACGACCGAAACTCACAGGCCCTTAAGCTAGGTAGATTCACAGTTCCAATAGAGAGAGACCGTGTGCGTGACATTTATGGAATTTCTGGTAATGCTGAAAATCCAATAGCTCTCACAAGCTTTGCTAAAAACCAAGAAGCCTACCACAGCTTTGTTGAAAGATGCTTTTCAAATAAACTCAACAAATCCAACCTAACCAAAACAGCTATCGTAAAGGCATTGAACGAAGCATTGGTATTAACAACAAAAGTTGGTAGAGAGGACGTCGTCCGACTGGTAACATTGTACATGCTAAATGCATTTTTCTTGACGGTGAGCGGCATGACCATAGCATTGGGGTACTTGAAAATAGTTGCCGGTGACATCAAAGAGATAAAGGAATATGATTGGGCAACTCATATACATGAGAAGCTTATGGAGTCGCTCAACAACCAAGACCCAAGATCACTGTCCACGTGTCTACTCACGATACCGGTACAATAAAATTACTTCTCAAGACCTTTTTTTATTAGTTCATACTCTTTTTTATAAGTTAGTACTCTTTTTATATGTTCATAATGTTCTTAAGTTGTTTATTATTACATCAGACTCTTTATTTATTTCCATTATAAATCAGACTGTATTATTACTATCATAAATCAGACTGTATTAAATCTCAGTATGTTTAAAAAATATCAAAAAATCTCAGACTGTTTTTACAAAACTGTAAAAACAGTCTGAATAATACTAAAAACAGTCTGAATAATATATTATTAAATCTCATAATGTATTGTTACTATCATTTAAGACAATATACTAAAAAACAGTCTGAATCATTTAAAAAACAGTCTGAATCATTTAAGACAATATATTATTGCTCTATCTATCTCAGACTGTTTTTACAAAAACTGTAAAAAGAGTCTGAATAATACTAGAAACAGTCTGAAAATATATTATTAAAAATCAGACTGTATTGTTACTATCATTTAAATCTCAGACTGTATTCTTAAAAACTGTATTTCCATCTGTACAGTATGTCATCCTTGAAAAGTTCAATATTTCAAAACCGGACATGACAAAAGAAGCATCCACAAAGGCTTTGTGTGTCAAATGGGACGTCTTTTCATTCTTCAAGTTGTGTTCCTCAAGGTTCACAATTGTAGACCTGTGCAATGAAAAGGTATAACACTATTTCTATACAATTGTAGACTGTTTTTATTCTATCTATACAATTGCTTCTAAAAACCTTTTCATTCTTTAAATTATCATCATAGGGATGTAGAAAACAATCAAAAAACCTCGTTATTTATGATGGTAAAAAGAAGCTACCTCCGAAACCAAAGCGATTAACAGATGAGGAGTTGGAGAAAGAGATAGACGAAGATGTTGAAGATCCTCAGAATGTTTACTCTAGTTCAACAGAAGAGGAAGGCTTGGAAAACTCTGAAAATGAAGGCTCGGAAAACACAGAAGAAGACTCTGGGAGCGAAAATGAGTCAGACAACAATTTTACCATCTCCCTTCGGAAACAATTCGGAACACCAAAAACTCCAAAATTCAATGAAATAATGGAAACATCTAAGAGCACCGAATATGACGAGTGAGGTCCCTCTGGAGGTGGTGGCTGTTATAATTACAGTGCCGATGATATGCATGTGAATGAAAGTCCAATTCACGAAGAGAGGAGAGAAGAAGAGTCCGAAAAAGAAGAGACCAAAGTGGCTGAATTGCAGAAAAACCTAGATGAGGCAATTTTGCAAATTAAAGAGTATAAAGACCTAACAACCACAATGCAGAAAAGCATCAACGACCTTGGGAAATCTTTGGCTTTAGAAGAAAGATTAAAGTCCAAGTGGGTACCTGAGTGGAAACAAAAGATTGAACAAATGGTTGAGGAAAAGAAAATGCTCGAGAAGGAAATAAAAGGTAAACGCCATAAAATGCAATTCAAACTCTTCCTCTCTTGTCTAATTTTTTTTCCATTAGCTTGGTTTCCCTAAGTCAGACTGTTTGTGTTATAGAAAAGGAGGAGATGATCACCAAATACCAAAGAATTGTCTCTGATCTCCAGCAAGAGGCATATGTAGAAAAAAATAAAATGCGAAACAAAGAAGTCGAGATGAAGCAAAGAATGGAAAAATTGGAGAATGAAAAAAAGCAGCTTGAGGAAGACCTACAAGGTAAAGGTAGAGTACCTCTATTGTAATCATATAAACTATTTTGCATTCATATTCTATTACTAAAAACAGTCTGAAAATATATTATTAAAATCTCAGACTGTATTGTTACTATCATTCGTAATGTATTATTAAAAACAGTCTGAATCCCTTTCTTTTGCTTAGTAAATTCTTCTTTCAATGAAATATATCAAATAGAAACCTCAGACTGTATTATTACTATCATAATCAGACTGTATTATTTCAATGAATTATTCAGACTATTTTTCCTCCTATTGTTGCAGGGGAACATGAGCTAAAAGAAGGGCTATACAATGATGCACAGGTGTATGCGGCACACGACTACTCACAAAAGTGCCGAATCGATGAAGTTATAACTGATGCTCTCCTAAATGCGGATATACAGACTCCACAGCTAGATTTAATCCGCAAAGAAATTCTGGAAAGACTCGGTTATGAGTATGATGGTCCGGGATCCAACATTCTCCGTATCAGAGCAAGAACAGATAGGAGACCACCAGTGAAGTACACACCAAGTAAAATAGACTCTCCAACAAAAATCCAAGAAAATGAGAACCAGCTACGGAAACGTAAGCAAGCTGATCAAGATGACAAGTCTGAAATGGTCGCAGACGTAGGCGCTCCTGAGCCGTTGTTGGAAAAACCAAATAAAAAACCAAAGGGTGGACGAACAGCAAAAGGGAGAGCATCAAAAAAGAAAACTCCTGTACTGGACGACCAAGGTGGCGAAGGCTATTTCCCACAAATCGACTTCAGTAGTCTAGTAGACCATGTACCGGACAAAACAGAGAGAGCACACGATATCATCACAAATAAAAATGAGAATGATATCACAACAAAGCTCCCTGACAACATCTTCAGCAAAATTCAAGAAATTCACAACGCAAATGGACCATTGTAAGTCAGACTCTTTTTATTTTTGTGTTTATGATACAATTAGGTCTCACACTCTTTACATTTACCTCAGACTGTTTAAAACAGTATGAATTGTTTTAATGAAGACTGTTTTGTATTTATGATACTTTTATATAGCTTGGACTCTTTTTAATTTTAGTTCAGACTGTTTTTATAGACTGTTCAGACTGTTTTTAGTTCTTTTTTATATAGCTCACTCTTTTTAAAAAATGATCAATTGTGTTTTTGTCAGACTGTTTAGTTCAGACTGTTTTTTGTTAGAAAGTTTAGTTCAGACTGTTTAGTTCAGAATGATAAATTTAGTTCAGACTGTTTTTTTATACAAGCCCCATACTGTTTTTTAATAGCTCAGACTCTTTTTTATATAGCTCAGACTCTTTAAAAAAAATGATCTATTGTGTCCCTTTTATATACAACTTTTAATGTTTTTTTTTAACTCAGACTGTTTTGTTGTCATACTGTTTTTTTCAATCTCAGACTGTTTTATCTCAGACTGTTTTGTTGTCAGACTGTTTTTTTCAATCTCAGACTGTTTTGTGCTTACTATAAAATTTTAATTTACAGTGCCGCCTTGTTCTCAAAACTCGGTTCAAACAATAAGGATTACTTCATCACTCTCAACGACATCTACAACTTAATTAATGGCCAGTTGCTATGCTGTAATGTAAGTATACAGGGATCGTACAATTTTATTGCTTGCTTACAAGCTCTTGTACTCATACTCTTTCTAAAACTTGTCCTTATCGCAGATCATAAATGGGTATACCCACATATTGAGGCAAGAATACCAGGCAAAATCTACAAAAAAATTCAAGATATTGACCTCCGTATTATGGGTAAAAACACAAACTCTTTTTATGTTGTCAATGCATCACTTTGTTTCTTTACAAAAAGAGTCTGAGATTTTATCTTAAACCTTTTCGTTGTTGTTTGGTTTGTAGTTTTTTTTAAAAGACAGGAAAAGATACGAGGATGAGCTCGATGCGAAAATCACCGATAAGCTGAGGAAGCACGTTCAGAACGGATACAAGTTATTGTTCTTCCCTATTAACTCGAATAGGAACCGACCCATTGACGTAGAGGCAGACCACTGGACTCTATTGGTTCTGAACGTCGAATCGAAAAAGTGGGGTTTTTATAATAGCAACATACCTCCTTGCAATATCAACAGACCAGACCCTTACCTTGATGACGCCAAACTAGTGGTAATTCAGACTCTTTTTAAAATACAACAGTCTGAATTTGCAAAAACTACCCTCTTCATCTTTTAAATGTATATATTTTTTTTAATGTTACAGATGGCCTTTGTACAAGAAAAATTGAAAATGATAGCTGATGTGCCCTCCTTCTCACTTGATTCACAAGATGGGTACACGTTAGACGTTGTAACAGACTGTCCCTATCAAGGAGCCACGTAAGAAAAATATGTGCCTACTGATATTCAGACTGTTTTTACTATTCATCTAAATCAAAATTAATTTTACATGTTTTATTTTTTTACAGATCAGACTGTGCATTGTATGTGTGCTACAACATGGAGACAATCATCAATGGTGAACCTGTCACAAGAGAGACGACTTCCGACAAGATACTAGAGTTCAAGGCCAAGATAATAACGAGAATCGTCAATCGATACATTCAGTCTGAATTAACAAAAACAGTTTGATTAATGTAAAAATTAGTTGTAAACAGTCTGAATGTAAAAATAGTTCCATTATTTGTAAACAGTCTGAATAGAAAAGAGTTCTATTATTTTGTTCGAATATGATTTCGTTTCTTTTCCATTTTCTTTCGCCAATATATTTTTCAATGAATCTTAAGACTGTATTATTACTATCAATCATAAATGTATTATTAAAAACATATAAAAACGTATTTATACTGTATTACAAAAAACAGTCTGAAAAATATTATTAAATCTCAGACTGTATTATTACTATCATTTATACTGTATTATTATAAACAGTCTGAATCTCAGACCGTTTCAGTACTCACACAATTCAGACTGTTTTAAAGATATCTATTGACTAAAAAAAAAGAGTCTGAATAATATGATTGATGTAACTAGTTTGCTTCACTTTATTTCTTCCGTTAATATATTTCAATGAAATATAAACAGTCTGAAAATATATTATTAAATCTCAGACTGTATTATTACTATCAATTATACTGTATTATTATAAACAGTCTGAATCATTTACGACAATATACTAAAAAAACATCATATGACATGTATCATTAGAAACTCAGACTGTTTTTATGTTCATTAGAGTATCATACTGTTTTCAGAAAGAATCTCAGACTGTTTCATTACTCACAATTCAGACTGTTTTAAAGAAGTCTATTGACTAATAAAAAAGAGTCTGAATAATATGATGATTGATGTAACTAGTTTTCTTCGTTTTCTTTATTACAATCGTAAAAATAAGACTGTATTATTAAAAACAGTCTGAAAACATATAAACAGTCTGTATTACAATCATAATCTCAGACTGTTTTTAATATAAAACTGTAAATCAAAACTGTAAACAGTCTGAATAAATACCTGTGCACAAACGAAAAAATACCTGTGCACAAAAAACATAACAGCAATTGATCTCTAAAACAGTCTGAAAACAGTCTGAATAAGAATAATAATAAAAAAAACGCAATTGATCTGTAAAAAGAACTCTAAATAACTGATTTGTAAAACAGTATGAATACAAGAACCTCATATTGTATTATTAATATCATAAAATCAGACTGTATTATTAAAAACAGTCTGAAAAAGGCCAACATCATATAAAACTAAAAAAAGTCTAATATACAACTAAAAAATCTATTCACGATCATCCTTCAGAAGAAAGCTTCTCTTTGCACGTCCGTTGATTATGATTTGCATATTTCTTGCACCTCCCGCATTGATTAGCTTTCTTCTTTTTCGCGACTGGATTTGCCTCACCACCTGATGGAATACGCTTCTTTTGAGGCCTTCCCGGAGGCCTTGATGTTTCTGGAGGTTTAATGTTTGACTCATTAATCAATTCAGAATCTCGCCAAATAGAACTAGGGACTGGGTTGATTGGCGTATTGTACGAACTTCGATAAATGTCCACAAAGAACCATTTTTCAACAAAATTCTCCATAGGCAGTTTGTCCCTAGAAATACACAAAACTGCATGTTGGCACGGGAACCCAGTCCTCTTCCATTCATGACATGAGCATTGCCGATGTCCCAGGTCCACGTATTCGGATGGAGCTGACAGCACTTCATATTTCCAAAACCCTGACCTCACAACCAAAAACGACAGACCGTTGTGAATGAATGTGTCCCATTTTTCTTGGTAGAAAGGACACAGAACACCTTTCCATGTTGCTGCAAAAAAAAAAAACATAACCAAAAATCTCTTAAAAACATATACCTAGTAAAAACAGTCTGATATGATGACAAACACGAATTCACATAACAGTCTGAGTTGCCACAAACCTGCTTTGATTCTTCTTTCATCGAACCATTTCATCAATTTCAATCTTAGCTTATCAACCAGT
This sequence comes from Primula veris, assembly GCA_963682055.1. NCBI lineage: Eukaryota > Viridiplantae > Streptophyta > Magnoliopsida > Ericales > Primulaceae > Primula > Primula veris. The sequence goes on along the minus strand of OY821742.1, from coordinate 6,301,510 downwards.
TCAGTGATAGGTAATTCTCTAATATCATTGATCCAATTATTGAATGATTCCACAGCATTGGAAGTTGTCTCACCATATCGCGACTTTACACAATATGCTTCGGCCCATTTCATAGGATTGCAATTCTCCATAAATTTATCTATTTTACGACCCCCCATATTGCGCAACAACTTCATATTCTGTTCAAACAAAGGAATTGTAGCAGAAGTTGCACAAGTTTGCAACAAATTAATAATTTCAGTCCTTTTTGTTCCATCACCCCCACTAAACTTCAATTTCAAATTATCCTTCAAATGGCGTAGACAGTAATAATGGTCTGCGTTGGGAAAAATCCGAGACATACCATCCAACAACCCAATATGTCTGTCCGAGAAAAATGTCAAAGGACGGTCATCACCTATAGTTAACTTCAGTTGTTCTAGAAACCAACCCCAATTATCAATATTCTCACTGCTAACAATAGCAAAAGCAAGTGGATACAACCCTGTAACATTAAGAAAATCATAAACAGTCTGAAAATCTTAAACAGTCTGAAAATCAAAAACAGTCTGAAAATCAAAAACAGTTTGATAACAAAAACAGTCTGATAACAAAAACAGTCTGATAACAAAAACAATCTGGTAACAAAAACATTTTTATAAAACAGTCTGATATAACAAAAGTTTGATAACAAAAACAGTCTGATAACAAAAACAGTCTGATAACAAAAACAGTCTGATAACAAAAACAGTCTGATAACAAAAACATTTTTATAAAACAGTCTGATATAACAAAAGTTGTATATAAAACAGTCTGAACTAAATTTAAAAACAGTCTGAGTTATATAAACCATTAATGTAACAAAAAACAAACAAAAAAAGAGCTTGAAAAAGGAAAAACAAACCTTTATTGCCATTCTTGCCGACTGCGGACAATAAAACACCCTTATATTTTCCTTTTAAAAATGTTCCGTCAATGAAAAGCATGGGGCGAACATCCCTAAACCCTTTTATGCAGCCATGAAGAGAGAAAAATACCCTTTTGAATTGATTTGAACCATTCCCATCCTTATCAAGTTCCAGGACACTGCGACTCCCAGGATTTGTCGATTCTAAACCCACAAAATACCTTTCTAATTGGTTGTATGATTCATCGATATCCCCACTGTGCATTCCGCTAGACATTTGGACAGCATTCCAAGCTTTATAATAGCTTATCTCCAACCCATAACCAATCCTTAAATGCGATATTATAGCAGAAGGGGCTAAATTTGGATTTTCCCTCACATATTCATCCATTATTTTCGATATGAGCTTGCTATTTACATGCTTGTTCAGAGCACCTGGGGCTAACTTTTTGCATGTATGTTGTGATTCAAACTTTCTAATCTTAAATTGTTGGTCTGAGGTCCACACACCAGCATATATGTACCAGCTACAGCCAATACTATCCCTCTCTTCACAATAAGCGACCACCCTAACCGAGTTATTCCTTCCAAACCAGGGGACATGACCTTCATATATACAAAATTTCCGTAATGACTCTCTAAAGTGATCAGCACAACTAAAAATCTGCCCAACCCCAGTTATCAAGTTTGCCCACTCACTCGTTTTATAAACCTTCCTAACAGCTAAACTAGAACCTGCATCACACCAATCATCATCATCCGAAAATTCAGAACAATCAGCACTTATTTCCTTCGAAGTACCAACAGTGCAAGTGGATACAGTCCCAACAAAAACTAGAATCTCTACTATTTTTTTTCCCAACACGTTAAACAGAGCGACCATATCTTTCAACTCATCATCCGATCTCAATAAACATCGCTCATCTCTAATTGCTAAGTAGGTTAGAGACACTGAATCCAAATTCAAGCTAAACCTATTACTTATTGTATGTAATAACTCCGCATAGGTCATACGCTTATTCAGAGCAACAGGGACACATTGATCATTATATCGACAATACATTACTAAATCAAACGAATCCATCAGAAAAAATACCTGTGCACAAAAACAGTATGAAGTATTAAATTTTAATAATAAACGCAATTGATCTCTAAAAACCTAACAAAAACCTACATTGTGTTACAAAAAACAGTCTGAGTTATTATATAATAAGAATACAATAGCTCAGACTGTTTATAATAACTCAGACTGTTTTCTGTAACTCTAGAATACAATAGCTCAGACTGTTTTTAAAAACAGTCTGAATACAAGAAAAAACAGTATGAACTCTTAAATTTTAACAATACAAAATCATACAGAACAGTCTGAATTATTATAATAAACACTGTTTTTTAAAACAGTCTGAATACAAGAAAAAAACAGTATGAAGTATTGAATTTTAATAATAAACGCAATTGATCTCTAAAAACCTAACAAAAACCTACATTGTGTTACAAAAAACAGTCTGAGTTATTATATAATAAGAATACAATAGCTCAGACTGTTTATAATAACTCAGACTGTTTTCTGTAACTCTAGAATAAATAGCTCAGACTGTTTTTAAAAACAGTCCGAATACAAGAAAAAACAGTATGAACTCTTGAATTTTAACAATACAAAATCATACAGAACAGTCTGAATTATTATAATAAACACTGTTTTTTAAAACAGTCTGAATGCAAGAAAAAAACAGTATGAAGTATTGAATTTTAATAATAAACGCAATTGATCTCTAAAAACCTAACCAAAACATGCATTGTGTTACAGAAAACAGTCTGAGTTATTATATAACAAGAAATACAGTAGCTCAGACTGTTTATTAATAACTCAGACTGTTTTCTGTAACTCTTGAATACAATAGCTCAAACTGTTTTTTTAAAACAGTCTGAATAAATCATACATTGTGTTAGAAAATTCTGATTTATTATTTATTATAATAAATCTCTAAAACCTAAATTCAGCAAAGCAATTTGAGCTAAACTCAGCAAGAAAAACGAAGCTAGCAATAAAAAAACAGTTTGAAGAGAGAGAACCTGTCTGTCGAGAGAGATAGATATACAGAAATTTGATAAAATTCGTTCAGTGAGAGAGATATACAGCTAATAGTGTATATAGATGGTTTAGAGAGAGAGAGATGGAGAGAAACGGTTTAGAGAGAGAGAGATAGATACAACTGTTTAAAAAAACAGAATATGTATAGTATATATATAGTGGACCAATCCTTAATTAGTTTCATAAATAATGGACCAATCCTTAAATGAATTTTATAGCTGGACCAATCCTTAAATACTTTTGTTTTCGTGGACCAATTCTTAATTTTCTCTATATTTAAAGCAAAATATCTCCCCATTTAACATATTGTGATGATTGATCGCCATTAAATCACAATCTGATCTCTCTGTGTGCTGGTTATATCTTGCAAATTAGACAATTGCTTATTTTATAGTATATATATATATATATATACCAGTAATCGTAACTCACGCGTTGCGTGTGTGGTGCGTAATGCAATAAAAATATATAAAATATGTATAGTTATGATATAAATACGTGGATAATAAAAAAAAAACATACTTTAAAATTTAAAAGAATGCTCGGTTTTTAAAAGAGTGATAAATAATTTTATTAGTTTTTAATTTTTTATATTTTTATGTGAGTATGCTATTATGGTAACTAATATAAAGATGTAGAAGTATTTTTAGAAAAAAAAAATAACTAAATTGAGCAGACTCATTTGACTTGGGTTGACTTATTATAATAGAATGATATACTCGAGGATACATAACACATAAGCCTAGATTTTTGTATTTTTCAATCTAATTTATCTCGTAATTGTGATCTTGTTATCTTCCATACCCCCTCAAATCGAGTACAAATCTTCTATCCTATTTTTCTACCTCATTCCGTGTCCCCTGCTTATTTTATCCAAAAAAATTTAAAAAAAACTTGAAAAAAATTGTACAATTACTATAATACATGTATCAATACATTCCAATAATTATTTTTAAAAGAAAATTCACACAAAAATTATTTTAGAATAAATGTATAAATTAGTGTAAATTAAACATTGAATATTAAAAAAATTGTCTAAAACAATATTATGTTCAAATGTTTTAAAATTTGAATATAATATAATATAAAAGTTTATAAAGTTGCGGTATAAGTTGTGAAAATTTAAAATTTGAGTGAAAATAAGTAAGGAAGCACGAAAAAAGATAGAGAATAAGAGGTAGAACATTTGGACTTCCTCAAATCCTTTTGGTGTGATGCAAATTATGAGTCTAAATCTTTTACTCATATTCTCTATCTTTTTTCGTATCTCCTTACTTATTTTCATTAAAATTTTAAATTTTCACAATTTGTTCCGTAAATTTATAAACTTTTATATTATATTATATTCAAATTTTAAAACATTTGAACATAATATTGTTTTAGACAATTTTTTTAATATTCAATATTTAATTTACACTAATTTATATATTTATTCTAAAATAAATTTTGTGTGGATTTTATTTTAAAAATAATTATTGAAATGTATTGATACATGTATTATAGTAATTGTAAATTTTTTTTAAGTTTTTTAGAATTTTATTTTGGATAAAATAAATAAAAAAGAACGAAATAGTATAGAGAAATAGGATAAAAGATTTGAAGTTATGCATCTAGGTTAGGTGAGATTTGGAGAAATAAACAAAAAAACATTTTTAAACTTGACCTGCTATGTCAGCAGTACGTGTAACACCCTGCGTCATTACTCTTACCATTTGTCATTTTTCTTATATTGATATTTATAATATCCCTGAGGCTTATTAATTAATTTCTAATCTATTCCACTTGATTATTTTTTTAAATATTTATTACAAAATAATATTAAATTTATATGAGTCAAAATCTGTCACAAACCTAATTATCTTGTTCTAAAATTGTACAAATTGACGGTATCCTCATAAATCCGTCATAAGAACCGTGCTATTAAACTTCTTACAAAAAAAACACGTCACAGTTCACATAATTATTTATAATTTTTTATTATTATTATTTGGAACAGAGATCAATTTGTTTTCATGACCTCATTTCCTCGTATTTTCTCAGTAATTTCCTTGCACTCAAACCGTGTTTTATTTTGTACACATTCTCATCAATTTCTTTCAAAAATTAGCTTTCTTAATTAAGAAGCAAGTAACATATTATTCAAATTATATGGAGTGTGCATAGGTGCATTACTTGATAATTAATTAATGATACCGAATTACCTTCACAAGATTTTAAAACTCCTATATAAACCAAGCTACTATTAGCTATAGTTCTATATCTCAAACTTAATTTGGTCCTTTTCAAAACCTTTTTGGAAGTTACTTCACTAGGTATGATAAACTACTCTCTTTTTCTCTAGCTTTTGTTAATTTAAGTATAAGTTTGATTATTAATTATTAAAACTGCAGGGTCAAATCTGCTTAAGATTAATTTGATACAAAGGATCAATGATGCTATATTCTTTTAATTTATATCAATTCTTACAAAAAAGAAACGAAATTTCAATAATTAAAAAGTAATTTTTTATATAATTATTTCTTGTTATTAGATCCTAACATTGTTGATCTGTTCCATTTTTGGGTTGTTTAAGTGATTAAAAGATGCAGGGATCAAACTTGTGTCGTGGTAAGCATAGTAACTTTATTGGTTTTATTAGGGAGAATCATTGATTAGTCTATTAAACATTTTTTTTTCAAAATTCTGAAATTTCAAGATTGTTTAAGATTTGGTAATTATATATGTAAGTATTTTTGGAGATAGATCTAAGGGGAATATATGTAAATATGTAATGAATAATTTGTTAAGAAAATGAATGCATTATTATTTTATTTCATTTAATTATTTCCATATTTCAATTATGTGTATCTTTTTTAATTTTAGTTTAGTTTCAACTATAATTTTATATTTTTATTTAAGTTTTATTGTGTTGTAAAATTTGATTTTAGTTTTTTTATTTAATTAGTATTTAATTTTTATAATAGTTTCAACTATGGTTCTATATTTTTATTTGGATTTTATTATGTTGGTAAATTAGTTTTTATTTTTTATTTAATTAATATTTAGTTTTATGTTAGTTTCAACTGTAGTTCCATAGTTTTATTTGATTTTTATTGTGTTGGAAAAGTGGTTTTTGTTTAATAAATCATAAAAAATATCAATTGTTGGTTTTTACTGTATCGAAAAACAATAAATGAAAAGACAAGTACTGAATAGAAATAAACAATTTTATTTCTCACAAAAGAAATATAATTACAATTTCTGACTCATACAGAATTTTAAATTACACTAATTAAATTCCAGACAGATTTAATATAAATTATTAAACTGCTTGACTAAATTGTAATTGTTTAAAACTGTCAGACAGAATAGTATAATTACTAAACTGCTGGACAGTTTAACAATTAAAAGAAACTGCCAGGCAGAATAGTATGATTACTAAGTTGCTGGACTGTTTCTGTAAATACTGGAAATTAAATTACAGAATTGAAAAATTACAGAATTGGAAAGGACTGAATTGAAATTACAGAAATTAAAAGGTACTGGAAAGTAAATACAGAAAAATTAAACGGTATAGGAAAATAAAATACAGAATGTAAACACATAAAATAAAGGTACTGAAATGTAAATAAAGAAAAGAAAAGACGAGGCAACTGCTGAGCAGTTTCCCATAACTAATATTTTCCGAACCACCTTGATGTTTCTGTTTCTAGGGACTTTGTTCCCAAGGTACAACGTCTGTCACTAAGTGGCTCGTGTGGAAACGGCACCGAACCACATGTCGAGCTGTCGGTGGTGCGATTCTCTCTCTCTATATGATGCAGTATGCAGTGTTATGCGTTTCTGAATTGTGTGTTTGAATGAGAGGCAGTATGCAGTGTTATGCGTTTCTGAATTGTGTGTTTGAATGAGAGGGGAAGGGCTGCCTTTTACAGGCTTTTCTGAAACCGCAGCCATTATTGGTCATTTAATTCTGGGAGTTATACCCCCAGAATCCGCCCATTAAATTTCTGAAACTGCAGCACTCAATCTGCAATTTATTCTCATTGAATGCTGGCGTTTCAATTTGCTGGAAACTCTAGGTACTACTTTTGTATTTTATACAAAACTCCCTTTTCAGATTTGACCCAAGACCCAAGACCCGACACATTTTCCAAATCCCAAATCCCAAATCCCAAATCCCAAATCCCAAATCTCAAATCCCAAAGCCAAAGCCAAAGCCAAAGCCAAAGCCCAAAGCCCAAGCCCAAGCCCAAGCCCGCGTTCGTGCCCGCGCCCGTGACCCGAGACCCGAGCGAGCGCGCGCGTGTGTGGTACACACTAATACACTTAAGTGTATGTGGACATGATAGTTTAACAACTACATGGGTTGGACTTGTATATATATTGTAAAATTAACTCTTAATTCTCCAATATGGGATAACCCTCAATGGTTTTCTATTTTTTATTCCATTTTCCAGCATTAAGGTTTTCCCTTCTTACGAGAACCCAACTTTGAATCCGATTAATATTCACACCCATTCTCCGAATAGGTCATGCGATATACCGTTACGAAGCTCGTCACACGAGCTACTCAAACGCGTTGAGTACGGCATTAACAACTCTGTGTTGTCACATGTAATATCGACTCGAAGTTGATCATGTGACCATTCGGAACACCCATGTATAAAACATGTTTTCCAACAATCCCCCACATGAATGCAATTGGCTGAAAATAAAAATGCCTCTAAATGCATACGAAAGAACCGCAAGAGTTCACTGCATAAGGACAGGTAGCGCACGCCTTGAACCTGCCATAGTGATGTAAAATCTGATATGCTACTATTGGGTTGCCTTAAAGGCTTAAACCCTTTAGCATTTGTGCATACCAGGATAATACTCACACAGTGTCCTCTCTACACCACTTACTAAGCCCTTTGGTTGTTATCCATATTTGGCCGTGGACTGCCTCTGCTAGATCCAAAGCTATGAATAGGTCTATTTGGATGATCTCCATGAAACAGCCGCTCCACCCAGTACGAACACATATCCACTTGGGGACCTTGTACTGTTGGAATCCGAGATCCAGTTGCATCGAAATACACTTCCAGCACAGCTAGATATCTGGTATAATGCAACCCTCGGTCGGCCGTAAATCTCATGTATCTGAGAAGTCTCATGATGGCCTTCCAGTGCTCCCCATTGGGATTACTGGTATATCTACTCAGCCTACTAACTGAATTGGCTATGTCCGGTCTAGTGCAGTTCATGACGTACATAAGACTGCCTATTATCCGAGAATATTTCAATTGTCTCACACTCTCCCCAAAGTTCTTCTTTAGGTTGGTTGAGATCTCTATTGGAGTTCTGGATGTAGCCCTACTATCTTTGTCAAACTTATCCAGCATTTGCTTGACATAATATGTTTGAGATAGCGCATATCCGTCTGATGTCTTGATAATCTTCATACCAAGTATTACATCAGTGACACCCAAATCTTTCATCTCGAACTTTTATGACAACATTTTCTTAGTAGAGTTGATATTATCAATACTCCATATTATAATCATGTCATCTACGTAAAGGCAGACTACCACGTAATACTTTTCATTTCCTTTTACATAGACACATTTGTCACATTCGTTGATATGGAAACCGTTGGATAGTATCACTCTATCAAATTTCTCGTGTCATTGTTTAGGTGCTTGTTTAAGTCCATATAAGGACTTTACAAGTTTACACACCTTATTCTCTTTACCTGGAACTACAAACCCTTTGGGCTGTTCCATGTAAATTTCCTCTTTCAATTCCCCATTCAAGAATGTCGTTTTCACATCCATCTGATGTATTTTCAGATTGAACAGTGCCGCGAGTGCAATGACAATCCGGATAGACGTTTTCCTGGAGAGAGGAGCATACGTGTCAAAGTAGTCAACACCTTCGGTTTGTCTAAAACCTTTCACTACAAGTCTCGCCTTGTATTTTTCGATTATTCCATCGACCTTTCTCTTCCTCTTGAAGATCCACTTGTGTCCTAGTGGCTTACATTCGGGTGGTAGATCCACTAGTTCCCAAGTGTGATTTTGTAATATCGATTCAACCTCATTGTTGATCGCTTCCTCTCAATATTGGGCTTCCGGGGATGGCATTGCTTGTTTGAATGTCCCGGTTCGCCTTCTATCATGAAGGTTACAAAATCTGGACCGGAAGACGTTTCCTTTCTAGCCCTTTTACTTCATCGAGGCTCTTCTTCTTCTTCCTCCAATGGTTCACTTGCCCCCATATTTTCCTCACTGTTTAACTACTCAGTCTCTACAGTTCTGGAAGACTTGCAGGGAAAGATATCCTCGAAGAAAGAAGCTTCTTGAGCTTCGATGATAGTATCTACATGCACATCGGGATTATCGGACTTGTGCACGAGAAAACGATAAGCACTGCTATTGTGTGCATATCATATGAACACACAGTCTACCGTCTTTGGCCCTATTCTCGTTCTTTTCGGAAGCGAGACTAGGACCTTCGCAAGACAACCCCAAACCCTTAAGATTTTATAGCTCGGCTGATGGCCTTTCCATAATTCATAAGGTGGTTTATCACGCTTCTTATGCGGTAGCTTGTTCAATACATAGTTGGCGGAAAGCAGCGCTTCCCCCCACATCTTCTAGAGTAACCCAGAACTTATTAACATAGCATTCATCATTTCCTTAAGCATCCTATTCTTACGCTCGGCAACCCAATTCTGCTCCGGAGAGTATGGGGCTGTGGTTTGATGTACAATGCCACTTTCTGCTCATATCTGTGCAAATGGTGCTTCGTATTCACCGCCTCTATCACTTCTCAATATTTTAATCCTTTTATTGAGTTGATTTTCTACTTCGGTCTTATAAAGAGCAAATTTCTCTACCGCTTTGTCTTTACTTCTCATTAAGTAGACATAGCAGTATCTAGTACAGTCATCTATAAGCGTGATGAAATACTTTTTCCCTCCTCGCGTTTGTATAAACTTTAAATCGCATACATCCATGTGTATTAGATCTAGAGGTTCAGTACTTTGTTCAATATGTTGAAACGAAGACTTAGTTAATTTTGCCTCAACACAAACCTCACATTTATGTTGTTTATTGAAGACAAAACTTGGTAGTAGATTTAGTGATATTAATTTCTTCATTGAATTAGTATTCACATGACCTAATCTACCATGCCATAAATTAAATGAATCACAAGAATAAGCAAAGGAAGTTTTATTAGCCACTTGGGCAACATTCATGATTACATTATTCTTGGTACTGGCCTCGGCCTTAGTACCCTCATTAGCAGACTCGGTTTTAGGAGCCGGAGTTCCAACATTTAATTTAAACATGCCATTGGTCATATAGCCACGGCCTATATACATTCCATTTAAGTTAATTACAATTTTAGCAGATTCAAATACAAGTTTAAACCCTCTGTTCACCATCACTGAGCCGAAGACTAGATTCTTGCAAATTTCCGGTACATGGAGCACGCCGTTCAATGTCAGCTCATTTCCCGATCTCATCCTCAGTATCACGGTTCCTTTTCCTTCCACCCTGGAAGTAGCCGAGTTCCCCATAAAGCAGCTCTCATTGTCCACGGCCGTATAGGTCTTGAACATCCATTTGTTGGCACATATGTGACTTGTGGTGCCGGTATCCAGCCACCATTCCTTTGGGTGTTTCCCCACAAGGTTCACTTCAGAGACCATAGCACTCAGGCGCATGTAGTCTTGTCCATCATCCTCTCCTCCCTCAGCCACAATTTCCTGAGCAGGTGCCCTCTTCCTCCCTTTCCCTTGGAACTTCCTCTTTGCCGGGGGGGGGGGGGGGGGGGGGATTGGGGGGGCTTGTTGATGCGCATCTTACAATCCGTGACACGATGGCCCGATTTGTTGCACATAAAGCAGTCTCCCAGGAATTTATTCTTGGGAGCAGCACCGACTCCTCTGTCAAAGCGTTTCCGCTTAGATGCAACGTCCTCAACTACATTGGCTTTAGCAACCGTGTTGCTTGCCCCGCTACCGCCTTTCCTTCCGGATCGACGGTTGCTTTGCTCAACATTGAGCCTCTCAATGAGTCCCTCCAATGTCATTGCCTTTCGCTTGTGTTTCAGGTAGTTTTGAAAATCTTTCCATGAGGGTGGCAGTTTCTCAATCATTAATGCCACCTGGAAAGGTTCCTTAATAACTAACCCTTCAATCTCAAGCCTATGGTATATGAGCTAGAGTTCCTCAACCTGCTCGATAACACTCTTTCCACCAACCATCATGTACTCATGAAAGTCCGTGACGACAAATTTCTTTGCGCCAGCTTTATTCACTTTGTACTTTATTTCGAGGGACTCCCAAAGCTCTTTTGCAGAAGCCTTGGGATCGAATACACTGAAAAGAGTGTCATCAAGCGCACACAGGATGTAGTTTTGGCATAGGTAGTCGCCGTGTTTCCACGCTTCCACCGCCAAAACCGTCTGCACGTCCTCATCGTCCTCGCTTAGGACTGGTGCAGTCTCCTTGAGAAATCGGGTCAGCTTAAGGGCAGTTAAATAAAACAACATCTTTTGCTGCCAACATTTGAAGTTGTTGCCCCTAAACTTTTCCGGCTTCTCTAAGTGAGAGGTTGGCAAAACGGACATAGCCGACGTAGCCGGAGCCTTGCCTTTGGCTTTGGCCGCAGCCTTTGCAGCGGCCTGAGCTGCGGCCGGAGCCGCAGCCATAGCATCAGCGGCGTTGGACGAAACCTTTGCCGTCGTAGCTTCGGCCTCAGCCTCAGCCTGAGCCCCCCCCCCCCCCCCCCCCCACTACAAAATAATGTTTGATTTAGTGAGAGTCAAAAGCTGTCACAAGCCTGTCGCTAATTTAAAAAATTGTCACAAATCTGTCGCAAATTGACTAAACTGTCACAAAACCGTCACAAAAACCGTCGTTAATAAGCTCGTAACAAAAAATACCGTCACTAATCCCGTCGCTATTTGAGTATTTTTTTGTAGTGCCCCACTCGCAGCGTTCATAATGTTTTGGTCACTGCCAATCACAACTGCGCCCTGCACAATTCTCGAAGGAACGATGGGTGTTTGATCCTCATTAGTCATCTGAAATGATAATACAAAATATATTAGTTTCTCGAAAGAAAACTAATATTCTTAATCGCAAATACTAATTATAACTTAATTAGTTTTGCTCAAAAGAATGGCGCCGAATGAACAACAATCGAGATTCTAGCATAAAAATCAAATCACTTTTGATTTCACTAAGAACTCTTTTATAATAAAATGATTAAAATCCAATCGGAGTTATTCTATTTGCAAATTTCAATTTTTAGTAAATTAGCAATGATTTTGCAAGAATAAAATTCCGAGACGTCTACAAACAAAAATAAAAGAAAAATCTTTTCCCTTTTCGAATTTTAGTAAAACCAGAAATAATATTGTTTAAGATTGTTAGTTTTTACTGTATCGAAAAGCAATAAATGAAAAGACAAGTACTGAATGGAAATAAACAATTTTATTTCTCACAAAAGGAAAATAATTACAATTCCTGACTCATACATAATTTTAAATTACACTAATTAAATTCCAGACAGATTTAATATAAATTATTAAACTGCTGGACTGAATTGTAATTGTTTAAAACTGTTAAATAGAATAGTATAATTACTAAACCGCTGGACCGTTTAACAATTAAAAGAAACTGCCATGCAGAATAGTATGATTACTAAGCTGCTGGACTGTTTCTGTAAATACTAAAAATTAAATTACAGAATTGGAAAGGACTGAATTGAAATTACAGAAAGTAAAGGTACTGGAAAGTAAATAAAGAAAAATTAAACAGTACAGGAAAATAAAATACATAATGTAAACACAGAAAATAAAGGTACTGAAATGTAAATACAGAAAAGAAAAGACGAGGCAATTGCTGAGCAGTTTCCCTTAAACAATATTTCCCGAACCACCTTGATGTTTCTGGTTCTAGGGACTTTGTTCCCAAGGTACAACGTCTATCACTAAGTGGCTCACGTGGAAACGGTACCGAACCACAGGTCGAGCTGTTGGTAGTACGATTCTCTCTCTCTATATGATGCAGTATGCTGTGTTGTGTGTTTCTGAATTGTATGTTTGAATAAGAGGGGGAGGGCTGCTTTTTATAGGCTTTTCTGAAACCGCAGCCATTAATGGTCATTTAATTCTGGGAGTTACACCCCCAGAATCCGTCCATTCAATTTCTGAAACTGCAGCACTCAATCTGTAATTTATTCTCATTGAATGCTGGCGTTTCAATTTGCTGAAAACTCTATGGACTACTTTTGTATTTTATACAAAACTCCCTTTTCAGATTTGACCCAAGACCCGTGCCCGCGCCCGTTACACCCCCAGAATCCGCCCATTCAATTTCTGAAACTGCAGCACTCAATATGCAATTTATTCTCATTGAATGCTGGCGTTTCAATTTGCTGGAAACTCTATGGACTACTTTTGTATTTTATACAAAACTCCATTTTCAGATTTGACCCAAGGCCCACGCCCGTGCCCGTGCGCGAGGCCCGTGCCCGTGACTCGAGACCCGAGCGAGCGCGCGCGTGTGTGGTACACACTAATACACTTAAGTGTATGTGGACATGATAGTATAACAACATGGGTTGGACTTGTATATATATTGTAAAATTAACTCTTAATTCTCCAATATGGGATAATACTCAATGATTTTCCATTTTTTATTCCATTTTTCAGTATTAAGGTTTTCCCTTCTTACGAGAACCCAACTTTGAATCCGATTAATATTCACACCCATTCTCCGAATAGGTCATGCGATATACCGTTACGAAACTCGTCACACGAGCTACTCAAACGCGTTGAGTACGGCATTAAAAACTCTGTGTTGTCACATGTAATATCGACTCGAAGTTGGTCATGTGACCATTCAGAACACCCATGTATAAAACATGTTTTCCAACATCAATTGTAAATAATATTACCATAAACTATCAATTGATGTATTAAGAAATCAATTGTATTTTTATCAGGCATAAATAACTACATGATTTAACTTATAAATAAGATTTAAACAATACACTTGTTAGCCTAACTATTAATTTATTTTTAAACAAAAGCCACACCCTTGTTTTTGTAACAATAAATTGCGTTACTGATGTAAATACATGAGTTGTCTTGTTTTTTTGTAACTTCTCATTTCATGTGCTTTAATTTGTCGATAGATGAGATTTTTTTTTTAATTCAGTCATAAGATTTTCAATGATGTTTATATTATTCTATTTTCAATGATGATTATATTTATTTATTTCTCGTTATCTCATTTCTTTCTCTCGCTTTTTTCTTTCACAAAATAAAGCAGTTTTGTTGATCCTTTTCCGTCTCTAGCTATGTTGGCAGATTCAATTCTTTGAATTATATTTATGCTAATCTCTATTTTTTCAACAGATTAATGATCAAAGTTTAAATTTTAATGTCTGAAAATTCCTTTTTATTTACTACTAATGCTCCATTGCTTTCTTGTTTTAAGGGAGACATTGACTTTGTCAACACTAAGAGGTGCTAGAACACAATAATTGTTTATCGGAATTACAAATGTAGCCCTATTATTATAACAAATATGCTTTATTTTACACACATAACTCATGTTAGCAAAAGGATGTTATTGGAATTACAGTCGTGTCCTGTTATTATCACCAAATATGTTTTATTTTACAAACATACCTCATGCACTAATGATATACAGTATTTAATTGCAAAACCAAAAATAACATCCTTTGTAAAATATATCATTAGTGTATGAGTTATAATTGTTAAATAAAGCATATTTGTTATTATAACAAATTGACAAATATACTTTATTTTACAAACATACCTCTTACACTAATGATATATTTAATTGCAAAACTAAAAATAACATCCTTTTGGCTAACAGAGGCACTCGTTAAAAATTAAATTAAATTGTAAATCCAATTTAATTTTATTGCAAACACAAGTTGCTATGAGCCTTAGATGTTAGATACCCTAAATTATTACATCATGTCTCAAAATAAAGAATTAAATGTTCAATATAATTGATTTTTGAAATTTTTATTAGCTTAGCATTATATAAAAATGTATTAATCTTTATTGGTTAATTTCCCAATCAGTTAAAAGGATTTTCTAAGTTAATCATGATATCCTCTGGAAAAATATCTCCGGCCAACGGAGGAATTTAAATAAAAAAAAACATGTTGGTAAAGTCACTTAACACTACTGTTTAAAATCTTGAATTATTCAACATCTTTTGGATTTCCATCTTAATTATCAACAAACGCTTTAGTACTGTTCAAACTTCAAACAACCATCCATTTAAGTTGTATTTCAAAAATAGAATTATTGAACAAATGATTAAGACTGTTTTATGAACTTTAATTCATATAGATGTTTCAGGGCCTTAATTTAATTATTGAATTCAATTACTAACTTATAAAATGAAACTTAAGAACCTTAATTTAATAAAATGAATTTTTTAGAAGTAGGACCAACGACTAATATAAGACGCTGGAGTAAGTCGTTTTTTAATAATATATAATTCAAGTGGCCTACGTCGATGGAAGAATATGAAGTGTAGCATTAAATAACGATAAATAATATATGCACAGAGTGACTTGCATATCATATCTCAAATACAATAATAGCTGATATGTAAATAATACTATTATGTGTATTATGTCTATTTTATTATGTGCATTACTCTTAAATAATGTATTGTTTTCAATTAATTGTCTATTACGAAACTATTTGCAATTTTGACTGACCAATAATGTGTATTAAAATTGTCGGAATGAAATTTTTTAAAAGTTAATTATATTTGATTTAGTTTTAAAAATTTTCATTTCAATAATTTTGATACATGTTATAACCCGATCAAAATTGCACATAATTTCGAGTATAATTAACTGCGAACCGAGTGAGTAATAATTATTAGTCACAAACTCGATAACTTGGGAATACATTCAATCATTTATATTTCAACTCTTCAGAAAAGTAAATTTTTTAACATATGGAGTAGCTTGTAAATAAATAATAAGGGGAAGAATACTTAAAATAATTGAGAAGCTGGGTACTTAATACTAAATTTTCCTTAAAAATAACCGTAAAATACGATCACTAGTATTGTTTATATTTCATGTTAATTTTGAGAAAACACTATGTTACAACTGGGCTTCCAGGTTAGTGATCATGTGTAATATATCTTTTTGAAACTATGCCATGAACTCATGTGCGTTTATTCTTCGAAATTCGAATAAATATATCATGAAAATGATGTATGCTTTTCTTTTTTCTAAGAATCTTTGATTTCTATTGACTGCATTCATAAAAAGCCAAATCATCAGGAGAAACACGTTAATATTCCTTTCTAGCCTCTTTCACATTAAAGACTTTTTTTGTTTTTCAGAGAATTAAATATATACCGCATGACATGATATATTGATGGACATATTTACGAAAATTTATTTTGAGGATAGTCTGACTTTCTAAAGCACAAAGTAATTTCTAGTTAAATGGACTGTTGAATAAATGTTCGTAACAAAAACGAACTTCAAACTATTTAGAGTATCATCCACAATCCACAATCCACAATAATATAAACAAGTTCTACTTATTAAATTTAAGAGTTTTAGCATCAAAGCTATTCTTTTAGCGCACCATATAAATATACTTAGGGTTAGGGAGATTTTATAATAGTAGTATATATGCTGTATGCATACCTGCCTCTTGTAGATTTTTTCGATTTTTTGGGTTAGAATTTCATCACTGCTCTTCTTTTTTCCTCACTCTTAGATAAGTATGTACATAATACAAAAAATTTCACATACGAGTCTTTCTACGGATTTGGTTTCGTATTACTAAGAAATTGATAGGGTTTCTCCAGAGGTTCAGCGTTGGATTTTTTTAGAGAATTCTCAGGAATATCTAAATTTTTTGAATAAAACATTCCTCGTTTCCGCCCTTTTCCTTTTCAATTTTCGTCTATGACAGTTAAAGATTTTCGTTGAGTTACAATGTTTCTTGCGTACGTAGAAGGTTAGGTACTGCTTTTCTACAGACATGCGTGCACTGGTCTATGGTATTAACTGTTAAGTAACGATCAAAATTTACAGGTGTTTATTTAATTAAATGGGCCTCCCAAATGTTGGTGAGAAGACTTTGGTCTTCCAGGTTGTTAACGGATGCATGTGCTGCGGATGTGTTAAGAAAGTGCGAAAGAATTTGCAACAAGTTCATGGAATAATTTCAATAGAGTATAATGAAGGTGAAGGAAAGCTCACTATTCAAGGTAAGCAAACTTCCTTTCTTCTTCCCTTTTTGGTACCCAACAAACCAGATACTCTAACTGTTAGATAATCTTCGGGCTCACATCTCTTCAGAGAAACAACTAAGATGCCGGTCCTTGATATTTAAAAATGTACCTATATTCTCTTAAAAAGGAAGACATGTGTTCTAGTTGCTAAGGAACTTTCAACTGCTAGAGTCCCTGCAAATGCATGGTGTCACATTTTATTTATCTCAATTGCATGTCTGTTATTTTCAGGGAAGAATTTAGATTCAAAGATGGTGATTACTGAGCTAGGAGACATGAAGAAAAATGTTGAATTTGTCACCCAAGAAAGTTCCATCGCTGACCAAATTGCTTCGAATGAAATGGAAATCCTCAATGATGGATTTAGTACGCCCGTTCTAAAAAGATCTATATCTCATAAGGAAGTTGGTTTATCAGCTATAAGCATGCCATCTCATATCAATCATGAGCATGAGTTCGAGCTGAAACAATATGACAAAAGGTAAGGAAAGTCTTAGATTCAAGTTTGCACTCTTAATTCATCATCTTCATGAATGCGATAATAACTTATTTAGAAGTTTGTGAAGACTAATCAAAGATTAAATATTTGATCAATGATGAAAACCAACTTGAAAGTATAGTGTGCTTTTTGCTCAAATAAAGAACGCGATAAGCCTCTTTTGTTCATTCCTTTTTTTAAGACACAATATTCTGTAGAACTGACTAACTCTGCAAGCTTCAATCTTAGTTTCTTTACATATGAACCTGAACATATTTACTGAACAAGTGTTTAAGAAGAGGTATATGAGTAGCCAAGACAAAAAAAAACTTACTAAATTATGTAGAGTAAATTACTTGTAGCACTTTCAATCTGTATGTATCTACTCTTATTTAGAGTTATTTCTGGAACTTGGTTGTATTATTCAAAGATCTAGTATTGATCATTCTACAGTGGATGGGATCTAATCTAGTATTTACTATTTAGAGGATCCTTGTTTTACAAATTCGTATGGTGCTAACTTCTTTTTGTTTTTTTTGTTTTGAAAAGGATCCTTAAATTTGTAAATTTGGTGTAGAAAAACTAAATTCAAGAGTAAAAATTAAGTATAGAACACCAACCTGAAAAATATATTTAAATACATTAAGCTAACAAGAATTTTATTTATGTGACTACCTAAAGGTTCATATGTGATGGGTGCAAAGAAGAAGGGTATAGGAAAAGGTACCGGTGCAAGCATTGCGACTATGAGCTACACGAGGATTGCAAGAATCCTAAGCTCACTGTTTCTCATGACCTTTTCGGAGAATCGGTCTTTAAATTCATTCGCGAGAAACCGATTTGCAGCATTCATTGCAGGGTCCACACAAAGAGTTGTGAAGCGTGTGGAAATGAGATACATGGATATTCTTACCACTGTGAAGATGAGAATTTATTCCTCCACCCTATGTGTGTTAACTTCATAGGAAAGCTGTGCATCCAAGGCGAAACTTTTATTTTGAAAAACAAGGCCACACCCAAGTGCTTTTGGTGTAACGGGAGTGAAAACAAAGCTAATTCCGGGTGGTCCTATGTTTCGGAAGATGACAAGGGGCAGGTGCATGTTAATTGTATGGCTAAGATGGTGCACGAGGCTTGGAAGGGAAAGGCTAATGGAGGTAGCGACGACGCGTATATCATGGTGCTAAATAAAAGATTGAATCGGGAAATAGTGAAGAACACCAAGAAAAATAGGTGGTCTAAATGTGGTAAATTGTTGACAATGATAATGGTATTCGCTAGGACTGTTATCGGAATTCTTTTGGGGGACCCAACTGTAATTCTTGCGTCTACTTTGGTCGAAATCTTTAAAAAGTGATCGTTTCCGATGTTGCCCGGGTAACATATAGTAAGTATATATATCATGGTGGGAGGTAGTAATAGATGAAATAAGGTCAGATGTACAGTTGTTTTTTATTAAGATTGCATATATTCCAGTCTAGTACTGGAACTCCTTTTCTTTCATATTTTGTTCTTAATGGACCATTGTGATGTATTGATTTTATTTATAATTTGTTTTGTGGGTTCCAACTTTGGAGTTCCAATGGTGTTGTTTTGTTCCTAAAAGGATGGAAATTCCTCATTGGAAGTATTTATATGGTGTATGGATTTTTGAAAGTCCAAATTATAGGTTTGGTTTTGATATTTCTTTAAATATAATTGTTTATATTAAGATTACATTTTCAGAGATTCCAGTGTAGCATCAAATTTCCTTTGCTTTATATTTTTGTTCTTACTGGAGTATTGTTTATTTGGCGAGCCTAATTTTCTTTTTATGCTTGACTTAATCAATCAATGCGTGTCGGCTTCGATTTTTCGTGGTGTCTGGTATGGATCGTGTCTGCTACGATGCGGGGTGCTCTTCATGCCTGCACAAGAAACGAACAGGGGCTCGGAGTTGGTGTCAGGTTTTCCAACTCCAACGATCAAGTCAGTATAAGGCGATCGAAAATGAATAAGTAATGAAGGGTGAGAGATCGGACCGGTTATAAAACGAGACGTCGGATGTCAGAGGCTGTGTTTATGTGGTCCGGGCTGTTTCAGGTTTATCTCTTTTCTTCCTCTTTTTCTGTCCCCCTCTAAGTAGTATTATTGAAGGTATTTATAGTGTGATCCAGATGTGTATTAGCCCTTGGATCACTGTACTGTCAAGTACTAATTCAACGACGTTAGGTCATTTATGACTCTGAGAAGAGTACAGTCCTTTTCCGGGGCCCACAGGTGATGGTCTGTGATTGGGCCACGTCGATGAAATTCTGAGGGGTCACATAAGGGAGCAACAGCATTAATTGGGGAAGCGTACTTGGCACGCTTCTTTAGGCCGACGTGGACACAGCTCGACTTCTCTAGATCCGGGGTGGTATGTCATCCATGGTGGCATGGGCCGGACACCCTGCTTCGGGGGTTGTGCCGGTCCGGACGAGGGGATGCTGACATTCTCTCGTCAGTATTCATGATATTTACTGTAGATTTTTTAAATTTGTTTAGTGGGTTTCGGGTGTACATAGTTTTTTCCCAAATTCTTCATTGGTGGTACAACTTTTGAGAGTTAAAATTCTAGCTTTGATGTTGATATTTCATAATATATTTAGTTTAAAGAAAGAACGGTAGTTTTCACGTCTCACAAGCAACAATAATAATTGTACTTTTAAGAATAATTAACAAAAAATCACAAGTTAGTGCAGCTAGAAACCTAGATGTGAGCCTGAGTCGGATTAATTTAAATAACCAACAAACATAAATCAATCTTTAAGACTAATGAGATTCATTAGTTTTACAACGTCTTACGCAACCCGTATACTCCTTATATATACTTTTTGTTGGAAATGACGCATAAATCCTTCCAAAACTACTAACATGGAGTGCACAAAATTTCATGTCTCGACCCCAATCCCGTAAGGCCGTAATTTGAATGGGTGTAATTATGATAGCTAAACCTAATTGTCGAATGCGCACCATCGATCTTATGCTTGTCTTTTGTTTTTTAATTTTTTAATTCTTTCAAATTGTAAGTTGTAATTACATTCACATAGCTAATTTGTTTTTTGTATTTGCAAATTTCACAGTTTCTAAGATAATGATTTTGAATTTTGATGTAGGTATGTATGTAGGTAGATCAAAAAAACTCAATAAAATAAAATAAACAGGTAGACCAAAATATAATAAAATAATTTTGATGTGGGTTCGATACATGCTGCAATGTGAGGTAATTAATAATTATTATAAAAAATAGACTTTCATGTCATTTAATAAAAGTATTGCTCATCAGCCTGATCTATCTCCAACTGCACGGACCTGATTAATGTATTCAAATTATATATGGTTGACAGTGCATTTACATCGTTTATACTTTCATTTAACGGATGAAATTAAAACAATCTAATAATCTAAATTTATGCAATAAATATTATAATTTTCTTTTTATGTAATTTTAATATATAAAATAAAATATATTAAAATAATTGATTTTTTTTACTATTTTAAAAAAGTACTTCAGGGACGGTCTCAACTAGTGTTCTATAATTTTGTTTGAGTTTTTATATATTAAAATTATATATAAAAATTTTACCAATTTAATACATAAATTTGGACCATTGTATTATTTTAATTTCATCTGTTAAATAAAAATTTAGAAAATGAAATTGAATTATATGAACCATAGATAATTTGAATCATTAATTAAATACTTCAGCTTGACCTTGAATTTATGAGAAAACTACACTAGTGATCCCATAGTTTAGAAAATTTGAGATTTGATACTTTTTAGTTTTACTTGTAAGATTAATGTGTTCGCCCATTATAATTTTAACTCCAATGAACTATGATCTACGTACGTACCAAGTCTTATTAAATATCTCTTATTTAACTTCATCATTTCGAAAAATGTTAATTTAAGATGATTTATTTATCTTAATTTTAAAGTATTTTAGATACGGTAATTTAAGATTATATATTTAATATACACATCTTCAAATCGAAAATCGAAATTTCCATGCAAACCTGTCCATCCCAACCTACCAGCAACATTACTTTTTCACTTTTGTTAACTCCATTTCCAATGATTATCACCTCCAACAACCATAATTTTGGCCCCCTCATATAACGAGTTACTACAGATAGTGAATCATGCTTTTCGTTAGGCTTCATATGGTGGATTATTCGAAGATTTGGTATCTATCATTCTGCATTGGATGGGATCTAAATTCGACGAAAGGATCCTTGTTTCACAAACTCGTATGGTGGTAGCTTCTTGTTTTGTTTCTTTTGAAAAAGATCCGCATAATTTGTAGAATTAATGTAGAAAAACCTAAATTCAAGAGTAAAAATTGAGTATAAAACACCAACCTGAAATATATATTTTAAATAAGTTGTGCTAAAAAGAATTTTATTTTAAGCATGGCATCTCATCTCAATCATGAGCATGAGCTCGAGCTGAAACAATATGACAAAAAGTAAGGAAAGTCTTAGATTCAAATTTGCAGTCATTCATCATATTTATGAATGCGAAAAGAACTTATTTATAAGTTTCTGAATACTAATCAAAGGTTATATATTTGATCAATGGTGAAATCTAACTTGAAACTACAATGTGCTTTTACTCAAATAAAGAATGAGACTACGCCTGTTTTGTTCATTTCTTTTTTTAAGACATGAAATTTGTGTTTGATACGTTGTAAATAAACACAATAATTTCTACGGAAAAAAAATTGACAAATAAACAGAAAAGTAATTTCCTCAAATAAAGATATATCAATTACATCCTTCAAAATTAAAAGTATGTAAATGATACTGAAATGGACTAAACTCCGAGACGAGTTAACTGCAAACAGTTTTTCTTAAACGATATTTGTCCCGCCACCTCTGCTTCTGGCTAAATGGGGCAATTCGTTTCCAATATACAACGTCTATCACATATGACTCGACGGAAGCGGTATCGAGACACGGTCGAGTCGTTGATGGTGCGATACTCTCTCTCTATGCATGCATATGTGAATGTGTGTATGTATATATATGTCATGTATTTTTTCTTTCATTTTTTTCTTATGCTGAAAAATGATAATGCAACTAACTTTTTATACCAAAAAAAACATATTAAAAGTTACATATCATGAAAGCCATCAATAGGGGGCAATTAAAATTGTAACTCACAATCTTAGTTTCTTTACATATGAACCTGAAAATATTTACCGAGGAAGTGTTTAAAAAGAGGTTTATGTGTAGTAAATTACTTGTAGCACATTCAATCTGTAGATATCCAGTTCTAAGGTCATGGTTATTTCTGGAACTTGGTTGTAATATTATTCAAAGATTTTAGTATTGATCATTTTAGAGTTGATGGGATCTAAATTCGACTAAAGGACCCTTGTTTCACAAAGTCGTACAGCTTCTTTTGTTTGTTTCTTTTGAAAAGGATCCATAGATTTTGTAAATTAGGTGTAGAAAAACTAAATTCAAAAGTAAAAAACAAAAACCAACCTGAAATATATCGTATTCAAGAGTAGTCACAAATATATCGTATTTGTGACTACCTAAAGGTTCACATGTGATGGGTGCACGGAAGAAGGGTTTAGAACAAGGTACGGGTGCAAGCATTGCGACTATGAGCTACACAAGGATTGCATGAATCCTAAATAGGTGTAGATAAAAAAAAACTCAATAAAACAAAATAAAATAAATAGGTAGATCAAAATAAAATAGAATAATTTTGATGTGGGTTCGATACGTACTGCAATGTGCGGTAATTATTATAAAAAAAAAAAAAACTTTCATGTCATTTAATAAAAGTCTTGCACATCATTCTCATCTACCTCCAACTGCACGACCATTAATTAATACTTCTGCTTGACCTTTTATTTATGGGAAGACTACACAAGTGATTTCCATTTTTTAGAGAAATTTGGATTTGATAGTTGTAGTTTAAATTACTTGTAAGTTTAATTAATGATTCCATTTTCTGGAAAACGGATTAGATTAAATTTACCGGTTACATGAAAATTTATATATTCGCCCATTATTATTTTAACTCCAGTGAACTACGGTCTATGTACGTACCAAGTCTTATAAAATATCTCTTATTTACTTCAACATTTAGAAAATTGTTAATTTAAGATGATTTATTTCTCTTAATTTTAAAGTATTTTAGATACGGTAATTTGAGATTATATATTCAATATACACATCTTCAAATCCAAAATCGAAAATCGAAAATTCCATGCACCTATCCATCCCAACCTACCAGCAACATTACTTTATCACTTTTAGCAACTCCAATTCCAATGATTATCACCTCCAACCATCATAATTTTGGCGCCCTCATATAACGAGTTACTACGGATATAGTGAATCATGCTTTTCGTTAGGCTTCATATTTCTGTTACGATAGCGGCGCTAGTACCAAACCTTATTAATCATCGTTATAGTGCCATGATAGCATGGTTGCGGCCCTTCAGTATGATGTCATTGTTGTGACAACGATGGATTTTATGAACCTCTATGTTTCATCCCAAGACTATGTGCATACCCATAAAAAATTTGTTTGTCAAATTTAGTAGGTGATTGCATGTTAGGCTCCGTGTGTTTCATATTAATAGTTTTATATAGGAAAAATATTTTCATATTAAAGTTTTGTTGGAAAAAACCATGTTTAACATGGTAGTTTTCGAATGGTCACGAGACCATCTTTGAGTCAAAATTCCAAGTGACAGTCATTGTCTTTTGACACCATACTCAAGACGGTTGAATAGATGGTATGACAAGATTCGTAACGGTATGTCACATGACCTATTCAGAGAATGAGAGTGAATGGAAATTGGCATCAAAGAATGGGGTTGAGAAAGAGAAAAACTCTTAATGCTGAAAAAGTGCTCCTGCTCGGGAAGAGTGCTCCTGCTCGGAAAGAGTGCTCCTGCTCGGGAAGATTGCTCATGCTTGGAAAAAGTGCTCTCCTGCTCGGGGAAAGTGTTCTCCTGTTCGGGAAAACCGCTCCTGCTCGGGAAAACGCGTCTGTTCGGAAAAAGCTTCCAGCAAAGTTGTAACTGTTGCAATTAATATGAATTCATTGCAAAGTTAATACTGCAGTTTCGAATTTCGAGCAGTTCAACAGTTTAGTCTTATACTATTCTGTCTGACAGTTTCGTTTAATTACAAACCAGTTCAGCAGTTTAATAACTTATATCATTCTGTCTGGAATTTTAATTAATTGTATTACTTTCTGCAAGTGTCGGAATTTTGTAATAGAGTCATATTCCATTATAGAAATAAAATTGTTTATTTTTTTTTAATCCTTGCATTTTAAATTATTATTTTTACGTATATCAAAACCAACAAGTTTTACACTAAAAACTCTTGTTTGGTTTTTCATTTACATACGGTTGGTGCATAAAAAGTTTTTCATCTAAAATTTTATATAAACTCAAGTTTTTTTACAAATTGGTTTTTTAACAAATAATTGGTAAAAATCTCAACAGATATAGGAAAGTTAAGCTAAATACATATTTTATTTCATATACGTCACTTATAATAACTTATAAATTTTCAACCTATAAACTCATAAAATTATAAGTATATAAGATATTGTTGACTTTTTTAACTTTTTCAAATTTTCTTGGGTATTTTAGATTTTTTTTCCATTTTTTGTTGTTTTTTTTTTCCTATTTTTTCTATTTTCAATTTTTTTTATTGGTTAATTAGATTTTAGATTTTTCAAAATTTCTTGGGTTTTTTAGATTTTTCAGTTTTTTTTTTGTTTTTTTCATTTTTTTTAGAAATTTTCCTATTTTTTCCTATTTTTTATTGGTTAATTAGATAGAATTGGACTAATTATTATATAATTTTAAAAAAGTAGATCTATAATTAATAATAGTTATAATTACTAGTATTATAAAGAAAATAAAGAGATGCTCCGTAAACTGTTTACAACTTTATTTGCTAGGTAATCATTCATTCCAATTTTACTATATATGTGAGAAAAAATTTCTAAAAAAAAGTGTTTTAAGATAAAGCAATTATCA
The DNA here is from genome assembly GCA_963682055.1 of Primula veris. NCBI lineage: Eukaryota > Viridiplantae > Streptophyta > Magnoliopsida > Ericales > Primulaceae > Primula > Primula veris. The sequence continues at coordinate 6,275,704 of OY821742.1, read as the reverse complement.
AAAAATTTTATTTTATAACAAAACAAACAGATTATTAATTTTTTTTCTTTTCAAAACCTGTCATATGAAGTTAGAGGATCACATCATTAGCAACTACCCACATCGATTACTACTTGTTTGAAATAAATTTCAGTGGTCGTACCCCTGCCACGCCATAACCTATTTTTTCAAAACGTAACGTATAACCGTGTCGTGTTCTAAATTTTCAAAATTTATCTATTTATCGTGTCACACCGACTCGTATCATATAAAATATGTATCCATGCTATTTAAGTTTTCATCTATCCATAAAAAAACAGAGTTGCCGGAAATAGAAATGTAAGGATAGTGAAATGGGAAACGAAATCGTGATGTATGAAGTAAAAAAACACATGCGAAAATAATGAGAAATGGGAAGCAAAAACAAAAAATGAAAGAAGAAACAATTTTCTCAATAACTTTTGAAAAAATGGCATTTGAATGAGGACCTAGAGTAACACGGGGAGTAATATGGCAGTGAACTATAATTACTCGAAAGCCCGTTTCCCGTTTAAGAGATTGTGTTTCTCGTTTCATGATTCTCATTTCTCATATGTTAATAATTCACATGTAAACTTTAAAAATGATAATCATTTTCTTTCTGTTTCATGTTGCCATTTCCCGATGCGTTTTTCCGCTCCCAATTAACTTTAATAATACATGGTAGATCAGAGTTACCATGAAACTTCATTCCCCTTATCAAAAATTCCCTTCCTCGCTTCCCGCTTTTCGACTTCTTTCTACTATTTCACAAGTAAATTTAACTATATTCTCCATACCAAAAATTCCCTTTCCGCTTTCCGTTTTCCGCTTCCCTCTTCTCGTGTCTCGATTTCATTGTACTACTTTCACAAGTTAATTTTAAATTGTTTTTTATTGTTTTTTATTCTTTTTCACATTTCACATTTCTATTTCCTATTTAATTATTTAATCTCGATATTTCGTATTTAATACTCCATCCGTCTCAAAATAAGTATCGTGATTCGAAAATCGTGTTATTTAAGCATTTAAAACAATTTCGGTAAAAACTAAAAAAAAAAATTAAAAAATCAAAATTTTCAAACAAAAACTACTTTTTAATTAAAATATGAGGTTTTGAGTATAATTTTGTTATGTTTAAACTAAAAAAAGTTATTTACTAAAAAGGCAAAACAGACACTTATTTTGGGACGTACCAAAAAGGAATACATGACACTTATTTCGACACTTGTTATATTTAAACTACTTGGCTCTCATGCGAGCGAACCAAAGATCCGATCATCTCCACCACAAACCGAAGAACCTCACAGTGGAGCTAAGTCAACGCAGATATGATCGGCGATGGTGCGGTGATGGTAGGATCTCGTATTTTTAGATAAATCTTGTACTTAGAGAGAGGGAGAGGGGAGGGGGGCCGGTAGTCACATAAAAAAGAAAAACAGAAGAAAATAAAAAAATAGTAAGTATGCAGCTTATCATATGTATCTAGTGAAAATTAAATTTCAAAAATATACTAAACCATCCTTATTTGTATAAAAATTAGATAAAGGTAGATATGTGTTAGCTACACATTTATTTACATTTGCCCAACTGCTCTCATCCTAACTCTTCACTATATATGCCGACACCAAATTTGACCGTATTTTATACAGTATTTTCGTTTCTATTTAATTATTTATTACAAAACTACGTGTAATTTTAAACGGTTAATAAATTGTATCAAAATTATCGGAATGAAATTTTTTAAAAGTTGATCATATAGTTCAAATGTTAAATTTTATGATTAGATTTAACAAAAACAATTTCGACGATTTTGATATTGTTGCAATAATTTCCTACAATTCTAAATCCCACACACACAAACACACACTCTCTCTCTCTCTCTATATATATATATATATACACACACATAGTATATAAAAGTGTGTGTGTGTGTGTGTGTGTGTGTGTGTGTGAAGAAGATGAAGGTGACGATAATAACGAGGAGCGGAAGGGAGTTGGTCAAAGGGGGTCTCGATCTTCATGACTCTGTATCTATCTATCTATATCTATACATATATACATGTGTTTTTATTATATATTTTGTAATTTATATATAGTTATAGTATGCTATTCTTGTTTTCATCTTTGGTTAGTTTATTAATTCGTACGGAATTAGACAAAACCCAACAATATTTGTTTTTTTCCGTGTTTTAAATAACCAAAATCTTAGCTAATGCATTTTTGCAATCGATATGCTAAAAGCGTAAAAACCGTAAGCTTTAATCGGTCCAAAAAGCGGAGAAGAGAACTTTTTAAGCTTTTATCGAGCTTACGAAGCGTGCTTTTTTAAAAAACAGTGATTTTTTTACTGTTTAATTAATGGGTTTTTCTCAATTTTTGTTTTTATGCAGGCTACTGTAGCTGATCTGCAAGAAGCGATTCACAAGCACAGTAAGTTTTTCTCTGTTTCTCATTTATTATCAGTTTTAAGTTTAGTTTTTTATATATTAGGTAATGGGTAAAGTTAGGTAAAAAAAATTGTGTGTTAGATTTTTTACAAAGATGGATCTATTGAAGTGTTAGTGTATTTGATTAATTGGGCCGGGATTATGTATGTTTGGAGAAATAATTATCCAGTGGCGGAACTAGAGCTATTTTTTTGGTAATTACGGGGTGTTGAAAAGTCAATAAAATTTTGCTGAATACAATGGTAAAAGATTGTTTCTTTCTCAATATGAGGCGTTGTACTCACTTTTATGTGTATTTAGAGAAAAATTATTCAGTGGCAGACAAGTGCTATTTTTTGGTAATTACGGGATGCTGAAAAGTCAATAGAGTTTTGCGGAATACATGGTAAAAAATTGTTTTTTTTCTCAATATCGGGGTGTTGTAGTCACTTTTATGTATATTTAGAGCAATAATTATCCAGTGGCAGAACTAGAACTATTATTTGGTAATTAAGGTGTGCTGAAAAGTCATAGAGTTTTGCGGAATACATGGTAAAAGATTTTTTTCCCTCTCAATATCGGGGCGTTATAGTCACCTTTATGTGTATTTAGAGAATTAATTATCCATAGGCGGAACTAGAGCTATTTTTTTTGGTAATTACGGGGTGCTGAAAAGTCAATAAAGTTTTGCGGAATGCATGGTAAAAGATTGTTTCTTTCTCAATATGGGAGTGCCGGGTGTGGTAGTCACTTTTCGACTACTACAAAATTTAAAAGTTTTCTTTTTGAAATTGTGTATGCATGAGCAGAGCAGGGACACCGGATGTGTGTGAAATGTGTATAATATTGATTTTGTTGTTTGATAACTAGATTTTAACCATGTTGCATGAATACCTTGAGATACAACTAAAATGATACCCTTTTCAGTTTTCAGCTTAAAAAAATGAACAGCAGAAAAGATGAACATTGTAAATGTATGTATACTTTACATTTTTTTTTTGTCTGAGTCAATCCTATATGTTAGCTGTTAGTGTTATTTAGAGATTTGTTGGAAAAATATATGAAATCGGTGTTGGCATCTCTCCTGAGCCTTGAGTTACTCGATACGATGATAAATCTAATCTTTAATGTTATAACTTGTTTTTTTCCTTTAAATTGACTTCATTTTACCATAACGATAATAAAATTTAGATTGTGAACACTAACTAGTAGGTGTGTGCACCTGGCCAGGCAAAGCCAGAACATGTTAGTGAGGGTTTCTATGTTCATATTAGAAAATACTATTTTATGGAGTAAAATAGTATAGTCAAAATATATACTACAGAATTAGAGATTATACTAGAACTATACATAATGAAAAATCTTCTCTGTAACACCTTTTACTTCTGTGCTTCACTTGGTTCTTTGGTTCTCATTGTTGCTTGGTTTTGTTCTTTTCCTTGATACTTGTTTGTACCTCAATTCAGCATCTGATATTATGTTGTTTTTGCCACATAAACAGCAAAAAAATATTATCCTTCTAGACAACGCTTGACCCTCCCTGTCCAACCCGGATCAAAGGAAAAGCCTGTTGTTCTTCAGTACAAGAAAAGTCTCAAAGACTACAGTGATGGAAATACTTTGAATGTGCAGTTCAAGGATCTTGGTCCACAAGTTTCATACCGTACCCTTTTCTTCTTCGAATATCTTGGACCTCTATTGATTTATCCGATTTTCTACTACTTTCCTGTGTACCAATATCTTGGCTACAAAGATGATCGTGTCATCCACCCAGTTCAGACATATGCCATGTACTACTGGTGTTTCCATTATTTTAAACGTATAATGGAAACTTTCTTTATTCACCGCTTTAGCCATGCAACCTCTCCAGTCGCTAATGTGTTCCGTAATTGCTTCTATTACTGGACATTTGGTGCATATATTGCTTATTACGTAAATCATCCCCTATATACCCCCGTCGGCGACCTCCAAATCAAGATTGGGTTCGCTTTTGGAGTGCTCTGCCAAATCTCAAACTTCTATTGCCACATTTTGTTGAGCAAACTTCGGAGCCCAGGTGGTGAAGGAGGGTACCAGATTCCACGTGGCTTTTTGTTCAATATTGTCACATGTGCAAACTACACAACAGAGATTTATCAGTGGTTGGGCTTCAACATTGCAACACAGACTGTTGCAGGCTACATCTTCATGGTAGTTGCGGCTTCCATAATGACTAACTGGGCTTTCGCTAAGCACCGTCGTTTAAGGAGGGTATGTATCTAAACTCCACTAAGCATCAGTCTGTTCCTAAAATTTTGTGATTTTTTTCATCTACCTTAACATCTTTGGCTTATGCTGTTTGTCTTGGTGAGGATCGATGTTAAAGTTGATCACTCTGATCCGTTTTAGGTTTTGGTTATGTTACATTAGTAGTTTTGTTCATTGGGAAATGCATTAGCACCTGTAGAAAACCATTTATAAGCAAGATCCTTTTCCAGAAGTTAATTCTTGATCAAGTCACGAAAACAGTTTGATAAACTCTAAAGCTAAAGAATGGCAAATCTTTACCAGTCCTCACTTTAGCTATATCTATATCTCATGTTCTTGTTTCATATCTTTTCTATTGTAGTAATTTTAACGCACTTGTAGATTTATGCATCTAAACAATTTATATGACAACACGCTATTGCCCACGGAATACCTTCATTTTACCTTTATAAGCTAGCCTTGTGAGTGTTGTCTTGAGAATTTGTTCAACAGTGTTTGGAAAAATCGTATTCCGGGTTAACTTTTGTTTTTCGCCAGTCTTCTTGAAAACAAACATTGCCTGCATTGTAAATAAAAAAAAATCTGGCATCTATAAGTCTATTTATTGTATCCGTCTGAGTTTTCATTTTATCGTTCTGTGGCAGCTATTTGATGGCAAGGAAGGTCGACCGAAATATCCTCGCCGATGGGTTATCCTACCCCCTTTCCTGTAGAAGCCACTTGCAAGTCCCCATATTCGGTGCATTTGATTATCAGTGTCATGGAGCTCTACACCTCGACTGCAGTTAAGAGTTCAATAATAGTCCTTTATCAGCAACACCTCAATCTCTCCTTTTCTTTAGAATGGCAACCGCGTTGAAAAGCATTGTTTTTATCAATCAGGGGGCAATCCTCTTTCTGTACCTTTCTGTTCTACGATATTGTTCAAGGAATACTATTATTGATTGTTTGGGATCTAGTTGTATGGGTTTGCCGATTGTTAAATTGATCCTCAATATTCTGGATTTGTTAAATTATTTCAGATTGCTACATATTCATGTTTTAAGTAACAAATATCAGTACTTGCTTTGGATACTTGTGATACGGTGATCGTAAGTGTCTGGCCAATTTATGCCTAAAGCATCCGTTATATCAGTGGCAGGAGATTGTTATTATGCAAGGCATATTTTATCAAAGTCGCTGTTAAACCAATAGTCGCTGTTAGATAAGCGAGCAATTTTCGGAAATTTATGGCATTCTGAAAGGGGTCATATTTCAAGACACCATATATCTACAATCCCATAATTATGAAATTTATCTAATAAATATACCCAGACGTAAATCTTATACAGTAGAACCTTCATAAATTAATACTCAATAATATCTTTAAAATAATAATTTTTTTCGATCCCGACTTGGTCTATTGTAAAAAATCATAAATTTCGATAAACTAATAAGATAATAAAAATTGAAATATGTTTATATAAATATTTGATCCCTATAAAATCATAAATTAATAATTATTAAAAATGATAAAAATTAATATGTCGATTTAGTAAAATATGACTCTATAATCATTTTCTTCTTCTTAAAATCTAAATCTCGTTATAGTTTCTCTCTAGTTTGAAGTATCCAGTGACTATTCTTATTTTGCTAAAAAATTTAAAATATAACAAAATTTATATATTAGTAAGTGAAATAGTGCATTTGACTTTACTAACGAGTTTTCTTAGTAATATATAATGAGTTTTATGTCATTGACGAATATATTTATTGAATCGATTTTAAACCTCTCTAAAATAATAAATTGTTAATTTATTCATTAATTAATAACTCTAAATCTATCCATTATAGAGGTTTTATTGTATAAAGCACAGAATTGAAATTACACCTTGTTTTTTATAACATTTTTTATATGTCAATAGTGATTGCGATCCTCAAGGAAAAAAGAAACAAGCACAAGTCAAAAAATTATACATCTTTTTTTTTTTTTATTTTTTAAAGGTCAATATTATACATCTATATGTCAAAAAATTTAGCTAGTGATGTTCTCTTAAAAGCCTTAAAAGTTAGGTTTGGAATTAATTTGGCGTCACATATCAAGCTTAGTAGTTGTTGGTTGGCAGTTTGAAAATGCAGATAAGAGACACATGCAAATCCTACACAACATAATAGTACAATACAATAAATATATCCAGTTATAGGTGGTTTTTCCAACCATAAAAATTTATTAACCAACACTTCCATCTAACACCATTGTATCTGTTGAAAGTGAGAAACTATGCCAAACTGTAACAGATTGAGAATGGAATGCACGTTTTTCACTTTAAACCCCAAGATTTGACTTCGATAGCAACTTCAAGAAATATAATTCAGTCACACATGATCTGGACTTGGCTAGGAACCATCAATATCAATTTTGAACTATATTATGTTCTTTCAATTGCATTTTAGTAGCTATAAATCTTTGTAACTATCATTCACAGTCCATATGGTGATCAAGTCACCAGCATCTTAAAATCTGATGTAACATTAACATATGGTATGGTAACCCCGGTTTGGCACTGCATATGTAATTCATCTTGTAATGAAATATGGATGGACAGCAAAAGCAATAATCTTCTTTGCTCAAGTTTTTACAATTAAAAAAAAACTTTTCTCCTTTCAAGCATATAGTTTGCCATATAACTCGAACTAACATTAAGTATACAAAAATCGGGGTTCAATTACCGACTAAGGCGACTCAACATTCAGTGACTAAATGTATTTTCACCAAGCCGGAATATTCTAAAACAGGTATAGTGTGTGCCATCTGAAGGGTTAGAGCACTTTAAAAAAACAGCAAAGTACTGCTATTAAAATTTTCAAACTTCTTCTTTTAGAAAGTGCAATCACTATCTTCTGCCGCAATGTTCAGAATGGCATTCTCTGTGATTTTGTATTGTAAAGAATAGTAGGATTTATTCCTCATGTTGTTGTATTCTTTTCAACTGCACTTTGGATTTTCCACATGCTAGTTCTATATCCAACGGACATGAGAACAAGCTCCCACAGCATGTTGGGAATGCTCAACAGGTTCACTTTGGATCCAGGAATTTCCGACCAGCTTACAGATATCTCGATCATAGGAACGCGAAATGATTTGCATAAATATACCAACTCAACATCAAAGCACCACCTGCATGAAGTTCACAAAATTCCACGTCAGGTAGCTATCAAAATGTCTAGGTAGAGGAGCAAGTAAAAAGGAGATCGAAAAGTACATCTTATACATATACTGTGTCATACATACTCTGGCAGTTGGGAGAATTTTCTAAAAGTAGCACCAGTAAAACTGAAACCATAGTGGAGTTTTCTTCCAAGAAAAACTTGTACGGTTACAATCCTAAATAGAAAGCTTGTTACCAAATAATTGTTCTAAGATCCAACTTCGGTGAGATCTGTACACTTTCTCCCATACAAGTTTTGCTTTAAAATAAGTTTATGTAGAGAAATGAAAGTCCTACCAGAACCATCATTCGGTAGCCTTGCTAGATTCTCTTTTCCCTTATTGGGAACAAATTTTCAGGATTTGAGGGAGAGAAAAGCCAGGGAAGAAGTAAAGGAAACGTACACGCTCTACCCAGATGTGTAGGCGTAATTCTTTGAATAAAATTTTACTGAATGAATTCTGGCAAATAATAGTTTGAATGAAAGCTTCCTTCTTTGAAGGAACGATAATAGTCTTGATAAAAAGTAAATACACATAATTTTCTAAGAGTAACACGCGCCTATTAAATATTAGGAAGTTTACAGTTGGCGTATAATAGAAGTGCTACAGATCAAACACAAGGCCTCAGGTTAAGTGCTCTCACCCATGATTTCCATTTGATAATACGCTGAGGGGTAGGGGAAAAAAATGAAAACTGGCATACACCCAATAGATCTTCATTACCGAGGCTCTTATTAGTATAAACAAGAAACAATTCCATATTGATATGTTGTAACCAGGCAACTTGCTTTCACACGTAGTGTTCTTCCAAATTTCCGCTCACTTTTTTTCCCAAATAAAGCTACGATACAGGCTTATTACGATCAAATATTCAGTGACTGGCTTATTACGCATAAGACAATGTTAGATGCTCCGTTAATGGCTCTACGAGTTTGACAATTTAAAGGTGCAAGGACACGATATTCATGGAGGATACTCATTAAGGTTTTCTTATTGGTGACCCGAGACTTGATGAGGACCCTCATTTAGGATAAGCAAGGGCCCTTTATTTCAATTTTTCTTTCATAATCAGTGAATAGGTAGTAAGGGCTAATCCGTGGTACAAGGTGGAGTATGACAAGAGCAAGACCACATGACCCTAGCCACTTACGCAACCCACTTGCTCGAGGTAATAGTAACGTATTTCAATAATTTAGGGCTCATCCAGTCATGAAAGCTTATACAGTTTTTTTGTTAGTATAGCTGGGACGATCCACAAAGTCATATACATATATCATATATGCATATATATAAATAGAGAGATATGATACTTCTCGGACCAGAAGATCTACTGAAAGTTACCTCTTTAAACGTATGTTTGTGAACAGCTTCCGTCCAGCAGCTCTAGTAAACATCTTAAAGCCACACTGAAAAACACAAATAAGGCTTATCACATGAAAGCTCAACTTTATATTAATCTCAAGTAAAAGGCTTTCATAAATAAGGCCTGGTGATGGGTGAGAAGATGAAATAAGCAGAAAAACCACCTGGGTGTCGCGTATACCAGGTCCAGCAGCCATTAGAACCACAAGATGGAAACCCTTCATAAGAAAATTGCGATACCACTTCCTCTGAAACATATGTTGAGCTTGTTTTAGTAAGAAAGGACAACAAACAAGCTAAAAAATTATCCAACAACCTTTAAAGTACTGTCCACCACTTAAAGGCGGAAAATTTGGCAAGTATTGCAGATGATGCATGCTAGATTTCCAAGCGGTGTATCCCAGCAAAGATACAAATGACTTTTACAAAAAAATATAAATAAAATAGAGCATATTGCTTAAAATCATGATAAAAAGAACTCAACTATGTCGCCTTTTATGCAAAGTTCACTTTATTTCCCATCGAATGTCAAGAAAAGAAGAAAAATCAATCGAATGATGTTAAGAAAATGGTCAGATAAGAGTGCCACAAATCATGCAGAATTTGTATGTATTATATCTTTACCTAAAGCTAAAAGGGGAGGATGAGCGACATAGGCCTAATTTGTTATCATATACTGCTAAATCTCCTTGTGTAGAAAGTTCACAATTTAGCACATCAGAACAATATAAGAATAATATAAAAATATGAAAGTGATAAAGCATCTCATTTACAATGCTTCTTTTTTAAAATATGACAAAAGAAACACCAAACCGATACGAATAATATAAAGTCAAGAAGTTAACTGTAGCCAAAGCCTTGTCCTCAAGATGTGCACGAGAACCAAAGGCTGCAACAGGACACTCCCATATTCTTGAGCTGGAATCCCCAATTCCCCTTTCAGCAACTGTTCGTATCTGATAGGAAATATGTCTTAAGATATTAATACGCCTTTTTTTCCGAGAGAACAAAACTACTCTTCGATGAAGAAATACAGTATAAGCTAATCATGAGAGCCAAAACATACCTGCTTTTCAAGTTTTTCCAAGTCAGTAACCTTGGTTGCTCCGTCAGCATCCAGCATCAGTAGTAATTCACCACGAGCATGAAGCATTCCCTGTTTTTCAATGCTTTCGCAGAGGCAAAGGGCTCAATCAATTGGCGTCTTATGACAGAAAATAGAACAAAAACAAACTCAGACAAAAAAGATTTCCTAGAAAGAGAACAGTAAGATCATACTCACTTTCCTAATAGCTTCTCCCTTGCCATGATTTCGTCCAAGTGGGATGACCCTTATTTTATCTACGGTGTACTTTTTCACAAAGTCATAAGCTACTCTAGTTGTTCCATCAGTACTGCCGTCATCAACAATTATGACCTGCTTCAAATCAAGCATCCTTTAAGTTAACATAACCTACAAAAGTCCATACATACGATAACAAATACGAAGTATTTTTCAAAACGTCTAATAATGACGGCAAGTGCTAAAATGGTACAACCTAAAAAAACGAAAACAACCAAGATCGATCAAAAGGTCAAGCAACAACCTTAGATAAATTTTACACATGCTAACTCTATGGAAGCTATTTCGACCAAAGGCTTTGTTAAAAATACTAGAAACAATAGGAATTAGCACATGGAAGTTAAATAATCAGCTATTATCAAAGTAAATGCATTCTAACATAAATAAATAAAATGTTCAGAGAAATATTTCTTGGTCTCTCAACTATATTCTGAATTCTGCTAAAAAGGGAGTTTCAAAGTATGCACTGCTTAGCACAAGGCAATAAAAAAACACTTGATTTTCTGGGATATTTAGAACGTTCAGACTTTCTTCAGAAGTACACAACTTCCATAAAAACTTAAAAGTTTCTACCTGCGAACATCACTGACCAGACATTATACTAGATAACAAAGTATTACACAGCTTATGAACATATTGTTCCACTTCCAAAAATGAAAAACCTATAAGATTGGTGCAGGAAATGAACACAAAAGCATACCTCATAAGAAAATGACTTCTCCTTCATTGCACGTTGCTGAAGATAACTTCACATATGAACAAAAAGTAAACACAAATCATTGAACTACTGGAGCATAAATGTACAAGTATAACCTGCAGTAATTGAGTGAAAGATGTCCTAGTTTTGCATCTCAACAGTGTAATTGTTAATCTTGTAGCCCAATGTACGGACTACGGACGTATTATAGCAACATTAACTGAATGGGTAAAAGGACTCATTACAAGAACTTTTTAACATTCATATGACTTATGAGGTATGTCCAGGTTATCTAATTTTCTTCTTGTTTTAGTTTTATTTTGTGGCATTGGTCTGGTTTCATTTCCTGCTTTTTTCGGGATTTCATTGTAAATTATTTCCATGAGGAAAATTTGGCTTCCGGTGTGACGTCATCTTTTTGTAGTTCGTTCCAAGACCACGATCATAGAGCATTTTCAGGGATGAAATCTTTTTTTTAGGTTTCAAGGTAGATTTCTGATAAATCTCTCTCCTTGTCCGACCAGTTATCATACATTTATCTTAGATGATTGTTCATTAAATTCAACTAATTTTAATTCGTAAACTTAGTGAAACACTTCCGCCACCAAAAGCATATCACAACACTGCACTTTTAAACATTATTGTTTTCTTACAAGAGATGGATGATATGATTGTGACTGAAAACAATAAGTAGTTTTAGGTTTCATTATACTCAAAGCACATTCATCATTGAAGTTTAACGAGGAAGTCAGAGGGAGGTAGACAAAACTACATCACTGATTACTGACTACTACTCTTTTTGACAAAAAAAAAGACCTAAAGACTCTTTAAAGATGAAGCGGACCCAAAGAAACAAATAAAATAATGGAACAACACAGAGAAGTAAAACTTAAAACCTCAAATAACTAACATCGTCGAGGTATACAGTTGGAATCAATTGAGAACCTAACTGTTGCTGCAGGATACAATATAAAGTTGCAATATTTGAACTTCAACTTACTTGAGGGTCTCATCAAGAGCTCCAGGAAGCCTGTGCTCTTCATTGAATGCAGGAACTATCAACGACAAGTACTTCTCTGGTGAGTCAAAAATGTACGGGCATGGAACCTGGGAAAATTGCTGTGCTTATTACCAACACAATAACAGAAAATTGCGTAACAGTTCTTAATTGGACTAATCAGTTACCCCTCATGCTGTATAAACTTTTAAAAGAATGTTTCAAAAATTTGATGCTTTCATCCTTTGGACTAGATCTTCCCCTAATAAACTAAAGTGTATATACATGGAAAGAGAGAGGGAGAGCTGTTTCTAAAAGTTTTAATAAAATACACAGACAAAGCTAATTCTAGTTGAAGCATAAAATTTGTGAAGGCTTAACTGCCACAACATTAACAATAACACCATGACTTACGTTAGCTGTTTTAATGTAAGTAATAACAAGTGACATTCCGATAGATAAGACAGCAGATAATTGTTGTATTACTAAGAAAGTATCGGCATGTCTACCTTGCATTCACGATTCTAAAAGATACAAGGTAGGAAAAAAATGCCTCTCAGAGTTCTAAAAATTGGCTTAGGCTTCGGAAATCAGGAAAATGTCATAATCACCAACATAAGTAACCGTAAGTTTTAAAATTAACATGATGAATCACTAATACCCAAGCCCTTATATAATGATATAAATGATTTAGCTTCGAACTAAAAAGGTATTTACATCAAATCTTTGCTCGATTACTCCCATAAGCAAACCCATTACATCCATTTCCATGTTTAGCAAGCATACTACAATAACCCTATGAATCTAGTGTGATACATCACAAACGACAGCTAAGAATAAACTGAGCACTTATATTCAGCAATAAAACAGTCCTCCTGTAAACTGACAAAAAAACGGGTCTACATACTCCTTGAGTCCTTAAGAATAAAAGGGTACACCCACTATTTCATCTAACTTGCAAAACCAGTCCAAAATCTAATTCTTGTTCATATGCCACTGTGGAAAAACTGATGTGCCCGGGAATGCTAAGATGTCGGTAAGTCGCTGATTTTAGGAGTACTCGAATAGAGAAACCAACTCTTCGTGTTTGATAAGCCGAAGGCGCCACAAACAAGATGGGTTGGGGTTCTAATGAAACAAGCTTGATAAGCCCAAAGGCGCCACAAACAAGTTCCGTTAGGATGATTCACCACACTCCGGAGAGAGAAGAAGGGGAGTGATAAGAATCGGGGTTTAACTCGCCACTAACAATCTGAATTCCACAAATTGCAAGATAAGAGAAAAGGATAAACAAGCAAAAAGCTTAATTCTTTATATCACTCTCGATATCTTATAACTTGATACATGTGGCTTTATATAGAGCCAAAAAAATGTCATACTTAAGATAGGATAAGATCAACAACTTAGATTACATGAATCTAGTTAGATACATGCATAGAAACCCTTTACACTTATCTATAATATTAATTAATGACTTTGACCACTTAGAATCAATGAATGTGTAGATTCATGGATCGGATTATTGCGCTTCTCGAAATAGCCAAGATTTGACGTATTGGTAAAGCTGCTGTTCAAAGCTACTAAATGAGCTATTTCCTTTGTCATTAGCAGCTCATTACCTACTTCGAGCTTCTTAGATTTTGAACGAGTAACCGGACCCATATGAGGAATATTTAGCTTAGCATCTGAATCTAACACAACATGATGCACATCATCTCCTCCGGGTTGATTAGGATTTGCCCTCAAATCCATATTTTCATTGTCTTCAATGTATGGAGTCAAATCCCGAACATTGAAAGTGTTTGATCCATGGTATCCTTCAGGTAGTTCAATCTTATATGCGTTATCGTTGACTTTAGTCAATATCCGAAAAGGACCATCGGCCCTTGGCATAATCTTTGATTTCCGCAGGTTTGGAAACCGCTCTTTCTTCAAATGCACCCAAACTAGATCGCTCGGTTCGAAAACAACCCGTTTTCGACTTTTATTCGTCACTCGCTCATTGATTTCATTTTGTTTCTCAATCCGTTCTCACCTTCTTATGTATCTCTTTAACCAACTCGGCTTTCTTTTCTCCATCCGTACTAACCCTCTCGCTGATAGGTAACGGGGATAAATCCAAAGGTGTAATAGGATTAAAACCATAAACAATCTCAAAAGGGCTGAGTTTCGTAACCCTATGCACACTACGATTATAAGCAAACTCGGCCATTGCTAGAGCCCCATCCCATGATTTCAGATTTTTATCAATAAGACTTCGAAGTAAAGTAGACAAAGTTCGGTTTACTACCTCGGTCTGTCCATCGGTTTGCGGATGACATGCTGTACTAAATAGAAGTTTAGTACCCAATTTCTTCCACAACGTCTTCCAAAAGTAACTCAAGAACTTGACATCTCGATCCGACACGATTGTTTTCGGAATACCATGTAGTTTCACAACTTCTCGAAAAAACAAGTCCGCAATATGTGATGCATCGTCCGTCTTGTGACACGGGATGAAATGAGCCATTTTTGAAAAACGATCGACTACCACAAAGATCGAATCCATACCCAGCTGTGTTTTTGGTAATCCCAATACGAAATCCATACTCACATCAACCCAAGGTTGATTCGGTACGGGTAATGGCATGTATAACCCTTGATTTGCTTATTTGCTCTTGGACTTTTTACAAACTACACATTTCTCAACAACCCGATGTACGTCTTTAATCATAGCAGGCCAATAAAAATGTTCTTTGACCATTTCCAAAGTCTTCTTTTTCCCAAAGTGTCCTGCCAGACCACCACTATGAGCCTCTTGAACTAACAATTGCCGAACCGAACAATTCGGAATTACAAGCTTTCCCATCCGAAAGAGATATCCCTCGTGGCGATAGAACCCATTCACAGCCTCTTTCTCACATGCCAAATAGATAGAGGACAAATTTGAATCTTCTGAGTATTGATCCTTGATGAGTTCGAACCCAAGCAAGTTCGCACTCATCATCGATATAAGAGCATGTCTTCGAGAAAGAGCATCAGCAACAACATTCGAATTCCCTTTCTTGAATTTGATAACATATGGAAATATTTCCATAAACTCGACCCATTTCACATGTCTTCGGTTCAGTTTGGCTTGTCCTTTCAAATACTTTAAAGACTCGTGATCGGTGTGTATTACAAATTCCTTTGGAAGTAAATAATGCTGCCACACTTCCAAGGCTCGTATCAAAGAATAGAACTCCTTGTCATAGGTGGAATAGTTGAGTCGAGAGCCACCCAACTTCTCACTAAAATAAGCAATTGGTCGCTTGTCTTGTATGAGGACAGCCCTTATGCCTACCCCGGATGCATCACACTTGATTTCGAAAGTTTTCGAAAAGTCGGGCAGAGCCAAAATTGGAGCCAAGCATAATTTCTCCTTTACTATCTCAAAACTCTTACGAGCAGCCTTATCAAATTTAAACGCACCATTAACTTTAGTACACTCAGTTAGAGGGGCTAACAAAGTGCTAAACTTTTTCACAAAACGTCTATAAAATGATGCTAATCCATGAAAACTTCGAACCTCCGAAACACTAGTCGGCTCAAGGCATTCCTTGATTGCTTTTACTTTCTCCTCATCAACTTCAACACCCCTTTCTGAAACCACAAAACCGAGGAAGATGACTCGGTCTTGGCAAAAGTCAGATTTCTTCAAATTCCCAAAAAGTTTTTCTCGACGTAGAACGTCGAGGACCAGTCGTAGATGCTCCAAATGCTCGGCAAAGGATTTGCTATAGATAAGTATGTCGTCGAAATAAACAACAACAAACTGCCCAATAAACTTACGTAAGGCATGATTCATCAAACGCATAAAGGTGCTCGGTGCATTTGACAAACCGAATGGCATAACCAGCCATTCCAACAACCCTTGCTTCGTTTTGAAAGCGGTCTTCCACTCGTCACCTTCTTTCATACGGATTTGATGGTATCCACTCTTAAGATCAACTTTTGAAAAATATATTGAACCATGCAATTCGTCGAGCATATCATCAAGGCGTGGTATTGGATAGTGATACTTTACAGTAATTTTGTTGATAGCCCGACTATCAACACACATACGCATGCTACCATCCTTCTTCGGTACGAGTAATGCCAAAACCGAACAAGGACTCATCGATTCCCGAACGTACCCACGCTCTATCAACTCTGACACTTGGCGATGCAGTTTTTTGGCTTCCTCGGGATTACAACGATAGGCTGGTCGGTTAGGTAAAACAGCACCGGGAATGAGATCGATTTGATGTTCGATTCCCCGAATCGGTGGCAAACCAGGTGGTAATTCCTCGGGAAACACATCCTCGAATTCCTCCAAAAGTTTTACAACTTGCGGTGGGAGTGAGGACTTGTCGGTAAGCATAATTTCCCGCATGAGCAACACAAAAATCTGATCCTTGGTACTCAAGGCTCGCTCGACTTCTCTGCGACTAACAACCAGATTTTCTCGCTTCGTCTTGCCTAAAATATCATTTCGAATTTGCGCCGGTGTAAGTGGCACAAGAGTATGCTTCCTCCCATTCTTTTCAAATGAATAAGTATTTTTGAACCCGTCATGAATCACCCTCCGGTCATACTGCCATGGCCGGCCTAAGAGTAAATGACTAGCACTCATAGGTACAACGTCACAAAGAACTTCATCGGTGTATCGGCCAATAGTGAAAGGAACCTTTACTTGCTCGGAGACCCGAATATCACCCACCTCGTTAAGCCAACGCAGTTTGTACGGGCTAGGATGCTTCATCATAGCCAATCCCAATTTCTCCACCAGCGTAGTGGATGCCACGTTTGTACAACTCCCTCCATCGATGATAACTCCGCACACCTTTTCACTCACTTTCCATCGAGTGTGAAATATGTTATCTCGTTGTTCATCGGTAGTGACGGGCTGTACGTTAAGAACGCGCCGAACAACGAGGAACTCTCCATCTTCAGCCACATCTAAAGAATCCTCATCGTACTTTTGAACTTCCTCCTCGACTTCTTCTTCGCTCTCAATTTCAGATTCTCGGATAATCATAACTTTCCGATTTGGACATTCCGAAGCGATATGACCATGTCCTTGACAACGAAAGCATTTCAAGTCCCGATGCCTTGGGTTAGGTCTTGAAACCTCATCTTTTTTTGGTGCAGCCATGGGTGCTTTCCCCATGTCAACCCGTCCGACACGGTTGGTGGTCGGGACAGTCTTCACTTCAGCCATAGCGTCGTTTGTGTATTTCCCACCACTTGGCCGAGAGGAGTATGGCCGGGTGGTGACCTTTCATTTTCTTTGACGCTCCACTTTCAACGCCAATTTAATCACGTCCTCCAAGAAAACAAATGGTTGCAACTCCACTGTATCCGCTATATCATCATTGAGACCCCGTAAGAACCGAGCGATGGTTTGCTCTTGCGGCTCTTGAAGGTTACACCTCATCTTCGCAGTTTCGAAATTCTTAACATACTCCTCTACGCTCATAGCTCCTTGCCGAAGAGATTGTAAATGTAGGTACGACTCTTGGCGGTAGTACTTCGGTACGAAACGACGTTGCATAAGCCGTTTCATGATCCTCCAACCTCGGACTTCCTCCTCCCCATCCCGACGCCTCTGCCCTTTCAAATTCTCCCACCACAAATGAGCATATTCGGTGAATTCAAGTGCGGCCAAGCGAACTTTCCTCTCCTCGGGTAGATCGTAGAATTCAAAGAGTTTTTCAACACGCTGCTCCCATTCGAGGTAATCTTCGGGCGAGCTATTACCCTTGAATGGAGGCATTTTGATGTTCACGTTACGACCGGAATTGTCATAACACCTTTGTTGACGTCTTGGTACCCCTTCATATTCTTCTTCGGCATATTCACTAAAGTCACCGGTATGACCTTGGTGACTACGATCATCTTGCTCATATGGTAGTGGTTGTGGTTGTTGGTTTTGGAGACGCATCTCCGCTTGCATGGCCTCGATTTGGCGCTCAAGCCGATAGATTTTGGCTTGGTCGAGCGTCATGCCTCTTGGAATTCGAGCTACATTTTCGTCGAACTGGTGTGACTTGGTCGACATCCTTGCTCTGATACCAAAATGATGTGCCCGGGAATGCTAAGATGTCGGTAAGTCGCTGATTTTAGGAGTACTCGAATAGAGAAACCAACTCTTCGTGTTTGATAAGCCGAAGGCGCCACAAACAAGATGGGTTAGGTTCTAATGAAACAAGCTTGATAAGCCCAAAGGCGCCACAAACAAGTTCCGTTAGGATGATTCACCACACTCCGGAGAGAGAAGAAGGGGAGTGATAAGAATCGGGGTTTAACTCGCCACTAACAATCTGAATTCCACAAATTGCAAGATAAGAGAAAAGGATAAACAAGCAAAAAGCTTAATTTTTTATATCACTCTCGATATCTTATAACTTGATACATGTGGCTTTATATAGAGCCAAAAATGTCATACTTAAGATAGGATAAGATCAACAACTTAGATTACATGAATCTAGTTAGATACATGCATAGAAACCCTTTACACTTATCTATAATATTAATTAATGACTTTGACCACTTAGAATCAATGAATGTGTAGATTCATGGATCGGATTATTGCGCTTCTCGAAATAGCCAAGATTCGACGTATTGGTAAAGCTGCTGTTCAAAGCTACTAAATGAGCTATTTCCTTTGTCATTAGCAGCTCATTACCTACTTCGAGCTTCTTAGATTTTGAACGAGTAACCGGACCCATACGAGGAATATTTAGCTTAGCATCTGAATCTAACACAACATGATGCACATCAAAAACACTAATGGCATATCTTGCAATGCTAGCTTTGTTCAGTGGCGGAACCAGTATCTGTGCAGGTGGCCGAAACACTATATTCCAACATAAATGTCAAATAATTAAATCTTGGAGTGAATGTAGTCCGTCAGTCACTACCTAGTTCTAATACTATAACACAATTTCATTTCATAAACCTTAATATTTTCCACTGCATCATCAGTCAAATCGCGTTTACTGTTTAAAAATAAGTAACACCATATTCGTATTGGGAAATTTATTCCGTAGATTATGCAAAGTCATCAGGATCTGCATATGGGGTGCCTAACTGCATGTGGCTATATATATATATATATATTAATATGATGCAGGTGATTAAAAAGCTATATTCCACAAATTTTTGTAATAAATGTCAACAAAAATAAAATATTTTAGACCGGCTTAGTAATTACCTAGCTCATCCCTTAAAACTATCGCTCAATTTCATTTCATAAACCTTAACATTTTCCAGTCATCTCGCATTTACTGTCTAAGAGTAACACTATATTCGTCTCGGAAAAACTATTCCTATCGTAAGAACATCCAAAATTTGTTACAACAAAACGACAATGTAGCAAAACAATCAACACAACTACCATTTTAATAATCTTTACAGTATAATAATAAAAATCACAACATACCCAGAAAAAACCCATTTCAGAATAACAATTTATAAATCATATAAACATCTTTTCAAAAAAATTAACAGTAAAACAAACTAACAACACAAGTACACAACAACAACACGTTAATAATCTAATATTTCTCAAGAAAAAAAAATATATACCTCTTTTAATGAATTGGGATCCTGAATGATTGGATGAGCTTCAACATGTCTGAGAAAATTAAATTTAACCAAATAAAAAGAGGTAAAAAAAATTAGAGCTTGGAATTGAAAAATAGAGAAAAAAAGAAACCTGTGATTAGATCTTCTTTTGTAGGCTTCTGAGAAAATTAAAAAACCAATTGCGATAATGAGAGTTAATGCTAATATGATCATATATTCCAATACTGTATTTATTAATATCTCCATTTTTGTCTCTATATATTTATCTCTCTCTATATCTATTTTTGTATCTCTATCTGTGTATATAAGCTACTCTTTTATGTTTTGTAAATATTTGTTTCTGTTTTTATCAATTTAGTCCCTTGGTTGAAATAAAGGTTGCTATTTTGGTACCCCATGGTATCGGTGAACCCAATTCTTTAAAACGCATAACGGAGATTTTAGACGGAAATTTGTCATCTACTGTCTAATCCAACCTCATTTCGTTTAATATGTGGCTAATTCATTTAATTTCGTCTGATTTTTTAGGATTGTAAGCTCCGTCTACTGTTTATGTTTCGCCTAATTTCTCGTCTTTTAGAACACTGGGTAAACCGAATCCATTCGTTTGGGTTGGTTTTCCATAGAAACGTGAACCAAAATAGTTAAAACTTATTGGTTTGGTTTTGTTTAGTTTTTAAGTAATTAGTACTCGAGATCAGACTATAAATAATCGGCTGAGTTATGATTGGTGATTCTGTTTGCTTTAGCTTTATTGAATTAAAAATAGTCGGTTTTTGCAAATAGATCAAGATATGGTAGAAAACAAATGGGTTTCAAATGACTAAAGATTTCAGAGCTATGTAACACGGACATGGATTTGTGTGTCTTACACGACATGAGACGACCAAACGGTATTTTTTTAAAATATATTATTTATATGAATTTATATATATCTAGTTTATAAAAACAAGAAAAATTATAAATATATCAATTGAAATAGACAAATCTGAATAGTAATAATTTTTTATGTGATTTTTTTTTATAGATATAATTGTAAAATTTTAAAGTTTAAGAACTTTTTAATAGTATAATTTGTGTTTCTCATGTGTATTTAAAGTGTCGACAAAGTTTCAAAAATCGTCAAACGCATGTTCATGAAAGAGTCTGTATGGTAAACATATCAATACGTAAAGTACACCTGAGTTGAAGCATGTTGTATGTGAAATGCAGTGTCGGAGTCGACACTACACTTTTAGTATTTTTGGAGGGTTCGTGCATCATGGTTTCAGATCAGTTTGTTAATTAAAAATGTAAAAAGGTAAAAATACATTAAGTAACCGCAAAAAAAAACACATTTTCTATATACAAAAAAGAAACAATTTTCTTTCCAACCAATTTGACAACATCTGAGGTACGGATTCGACATATTCAGTTCGACCCAATCTGCCTTTTTCACTTATTCTATATGGTTCTTATATAACATTTTGTGTTTATCAGTTTATTTAATGTTAAATACCTTTTTTGTAGGATGTTTGCTCATGTTTTTTCACCATGCATGCTCCTAAGTTTTAAGTGTTTTTGCCCCCTTTAGATTATATTATATCACTTGAAATTGTTATTCATCTATTATGGTTATTATGGTGTTCGCTTTTCGGTTAATTAGATAGATAAGTACACTTATTTGGTATTTGGTAGAGGTGAAAAAATATACTTTTTGGTAATACTTATGTGTGTGTTTGGTATAATATAAAAACTACATATTTTGGTCACAAATTGGCTGAAGTATGTGATTGTAGTCAGGGACGGTTTAAGTGTAAATCAAATAAGGCAAGTAGCTTAGGCGCCGGTCCCCGAATAGGCATAAAAAAAAAAAAAAATCTTCAGAAACAAGTCGTTTTTGCTCACTTGTAACAATACAAAAAGAACTTTTGTTATTTTATGGTATATTTTGTGTAACGTAAAAGACGATATTTTACTTTATTGTGACAGGGTTTTGATTTTGTAGTTTTTGTGTAGTTTTTTTCCTTTAGGTAGTAACTTATGAATTTTTTCGAACAAAGAAAAAAAAGGCGCCCTAAAAATTATGACTTAGGTGTAGAAAGGTGCTGAACCAACGCTGATTGTAGTGTAAATTATGAGAAAAGGGTATTTCTTTAGTTGTAAAAATCAAATCTTTAATTTTCAGAAGTACTATATTTTTTTACTCAAAACTATGAGTAAGTTTACTTTTGGCTGTTCAACTAGACAACCCATTTACTTGAAAGATTAAAGTTACAAATAAGTACTAATACTTAGACATGTCTTCCAAACAAGCTTGAGTGCTCAATAATGTAACTAAGCGCTTGTATGGCTTAAATGTCTTATTTGAGGCTGAGAAAAAAAATGGTCTATTATGCGAAAGTAAATGTAGCATGAGCTTAAAAGCTGCCTATGAACAAGCTGAAAGTTCTGCTTTTGTTAACTGGCTGTTGAAATTGAGGTCTCTGTAGATATGAAATATGTTGTAAAGTGTATTAAGCTGAATCCACCTTTTTTTTCCTGGAGTGATAAGACATCACATTTATGCTTGCTATTTACTAAGAGTTACTTCATACAAAATTTGTTGGGCAAAAAAGAATGTTATAACTTAAAAATATGAACTTGTTCTGTAAGCCATTTTTAGACTTAGAACATAGCCATACTTCAAAATAAACTAGAATTAGTTATGTACTCCAAACTACTCCAATATCATGAACAAAGTAACAGAGAAAAATCCGTCAAGGACCTTCAATACAAACATACTACTTGAAGGAGGAAAAAAGAAATAAGATCAAAAAGGATAACTGAAGTTAGAGAATGAAGGGAAAAGTAGGCCAGTTGCATACCTTATACGCTTATTTATACCTTCTAAAAATTCTAAAATCGAATTATGATTACATCGGAAGTCTTAAACATTTTATAAATGACATACCGACACGACAAACAAACATAAATTAACTCAAGAGACTAATTGTTATAATATCCTTTGCATATTATGGAGCATATACGATTTGCCATTAGAATCATCTTGTTTAAGTTTCTCTACGAAGTATAAAATTTCAATGAAGGCTACTTGTCATATTTGCATAAACTTAGGAGGGATGGTTCTTAGGACACTATTCATGTGAAATTTCTTTGAATCTCCCTCTCCCTTTCATTCGGTCTCAGGTTTTGTTAAAATCCACAATGGTGGGAGATGCTGTTGAAAAAAAAAAGTAACTTGTATAGTATTAATTTTGTGTTATTATTATTATTTAGCATTTATATTTTATAAGTTTATAGAGATCATAGATTTAACATCTATATTTTATAGGTTTTTTTTTTAGAGATCATGGATTCATGAGATTAAAACTATGTAACCTTTCATTTCCTACATTCATGTTGAGTTTAGTATAAATAAGTGATGTTTTTACCTTTGTAAGACACACCAAAATAATAAAAAGTCATTTCCCCTTTCTTGTGTTTTTTCTACCATTTTTTTACTAGTTTTCCGACCTCCTTAGATAATCTTTCAAAGCCAACAGATGCAAGCTCCTGGTCGAGAGCAATGCTACAGATCTCGCCCTACACCTTCTCCGCCCTCGGCATTGCCATCGCGATCGGTGTCTCTGTCCTCGGCACTGCCTGGTAACACTCTTTTCACTCATATCTTAATATCATATCTTTAAGCGGGGAATACATAACAGGAGGAGCTTACAGTTTTCCATACAGAAGAAGAGTGCATAGTCTCTTTGTATAGGCATCTTTTGCCTTGCTCATTTGATGTATATTACAGAGAGGAAAAGATAGAATTATTTTTTCTTTCTTTGGAAAAGGAGGTAAATTATGGAATGGTTGATGCTCCCATCCATGATTTTTGTTTTGTTTTGTTTATCTTATGTATTATAAACACATCAAAAATCATGAAGTTATCACTTAGAATCGAATCTTTAAGAAAGTTAATCGAATCATTATAAAAGTCTACATCTAGTTCTTACTTTACTCATGATTTAACCAGAACGTAGAAAAGACATCATGTGCAAACTTCTTCTATCAGACGCAAATTTGTTGTAATATAAGTGCAACGCATTGGTCGAGTTGAATCAAAACTTCCAGAACTAAGCACGAGTTCCATTTTGTCATTTCGTGACATCTATAGTAGATGTAATGTGCATTTGCATAAGTACACTCTTGGTAATGTGCTTATAATGTACAATTAGAAACAAGAGTGTTACAGAATTTATAGTGCTTTGAATTTGCTATTGACTAATATCCTTTGTATAATTTATTTGCAATATTTTGTTAATTGATTGGCTCAGAAAATCTGATATACGAATAAGTGATGACACTAGGGTTTGCAAGTAAATATGTGAATTGAATAAAACAATGCATTGTTATTATCCATCTAACTATTGGGTTTGATAAGAGAACAATTGGGTTGTTATTATCCATACAGTGTATATGACCATCCGCATTTTAATATACTGTGTTTGGAGCCCACACAACGCGTGGATTTGTGTTACGCGGTGATTTATTTTGTTTCTGATGCATATGTCTTTCAGCATTAAGACAGTAGCATTATAGGTAAGAAAAAATGGAGCAAAATCATTTTTTTCTAAAAAATGAGAAAAAAAAAACAGTTTTTCTTTTTCAAAATGAAAGTATGACTTGTCTTCTTGGCACATGTATACCCATTCTAATATGCTAGAAATTGGAGTGTTGATTTGTGTCAGGCGGTGATTTGTTTTAGTCATTGATGCATTCTTCTTATAACACTTGAGCTGGTAATATTTTAGGTAATAAAGAAAATGAGCAAAAATGATGGTGAGGAAAAAGAAGGGTGGGGTTGAGTATTTGACGTGTGCTTAGTTTTCATTGTCTTAGTGAGTAGTTTTTGTTGGTTATTTCTATGTAAATTCAAAATTTAACATGTAAGGGAATTATGAGGAAATCAAAAGTAGCAGGCTTGAAATTAACAGTTGTTTTTGGGGTTCACATATATAATAATAGAAAGTTTAGTGAAAGTGTTGATGAATTCTAGGATTTTATAAATTCTTTTCTTTCCTTAATAACTATAAATGTCACATTTCGGGATAGAGACTAGGACTTTTTAAATTCACTTAGCCGTCAGGCCCGTTAAACTAAATAAGTAGCTGATAAAACCCAAAGAGGAAGGACGAGTCTTAAGACAATCGGCATTCGGAACTGGGCTTATTGCGTTCTAAACTTTTCTGATGTCTGTATGCATACACATGCATGCAACCACACAGGCGCAGCCGTGCAGGTCTAATCAGCTTCAACCATACTAGTTACGAACTTATGATTCTACTTTTCTGTAGTCATGCTCTTTTTTTAACAATCTTATGAATTTCTTCCTTTAGTCTTGCTCTATATAAAGGTATTCCGTACATATTACATGAGGGGCTGTTTTACTGGAAATCAAGTTGTGCTTTTGGAGCGATTATTGTATTTAAGTTATTACATTACGAATTACTGAGAGCCAGCTTTCAAGTTATGAACAAATCATAACAATGAATCTACATACAACTAAATCATTACATCTTTAACTTATCCAGTTGGTTATCTTTAATAAATAGATGGTTGTGAGTTGTGAGTTGTGATAATGTTATGCTTGTAAAAGCAAATTGTTAATAAATTTTTACGGTGGTTTTCAGTTCACTTTATATCTCCTTAAAGTCTCCTTTTATAAGTAGACATATTTTTATTTGTGTAAAATTCTACTATGAAACAGGGAGCAAGAGGATTGATCTAAAAGTAATTGGGGAAGAAATAAGATTAATGTAATGTATTATCGGTATTTAACGATTTAAATATTGAACTACCAATTTTTACAATTGATGTATCAAATTATGAAATTTGTTAAAATTGAAAACCTACCGTTAAACAAAATGATAAAATTTTATTCACATTTTATTGCCTATAACATGATGAGTGCATTTCTATCAAAATCCGTTAAAAATAGATCATCAAATGTGAGATATAGTGATTGTAATTTTGTCGATTTATGTTGTTAGTCTCTTAATTAGGAAATTTCGTAGTTTGGTACATCAATTGTTAAAATTGTTAGTTCAGTATCTAAATCGTTAGCTACTGTTAGTACAGTACACTAAACGTATTTTTTCCAAATAATTGAGACTCAGCTATGTTCCATTTACCATCACGGCCCCGAATCTATTATGAACCATTGTTTCTCGTTTCCCCTGCATTAACATACATATTTTTGATATCGTTTCAGATAATTTTTGTAGTGTTTTCCATTTACCCATTTTAAATTGGTATCTGTGTCAATTTACTAAATTGAACTTTTTGATTGGTTCGCCCATGAAAGAACTGAAGAAAACAAGACTTGAAGTTTACAAAGTAGAATTAAAGCCGAATTGATCGATTATATACCACCTTTTAAGATGAATATAACACTAATCAGATTAAACATGATGGAAGTCAATAGTTCGATGAGTCGATTAAAATTGGAAATTTTTTCATGATAAATTTGATTGAAGCGTAATACAAAGTTACTTTTACATTGACCAATTACAATTTTTCCCTACACTATATATTGGATAAATTATTTCTGCAATTTTCATCCAGCTTCTAAATTGAATCTATGTAGACATTAGATAAGTGTGATAGAAAAGCAACAGTTACAACGATTGTATATTGTAATTTGTACGGATCAAAATAATTTAAATAATCACTTTCTCATACAGACTGTTTCTTTTCTATTTTAAAATAAAACTTTTACTCTTTCCCAAATCAAGCATTGTATTTACAGGATCGAGTACCTGCACAGATGCATAACAAAAATTAGATTAGAGCTAAGTAAAATTTTTAAAGTTGAGCTTTCTACTTCACAACCAAAGAATGGATAACAAAAGCGGAACTTCAAAAAGTTTTGATACTCTTGCATGCATATTTTTGGAACATATTTTACAAACTAATCATGCAATAGGATATATTTCGTCGTATTACGCAAGAAATTAAAGGCGAAAAGGGCTAGTTTTGATGCGGGCTGCTGGAGGAAAAATTTATTAATCGGGAACAAGCAAATTACAACTGTTTTCAAGAATCGCATGTTCACAAAAATTTCAATTTTCTATGATTTTTTATAAATGACAGTATAGCCATAGGCTCCGTGTCTAACTTTCGGAATTGGAGTCATTGCTTAATGGTTTTTTTCCATGTTTCTTTCAATTTTTTGCTGGTGTTTGGTATCATCATATTTTTTAAGGGCTAAATATGTCTCTAATGTTTTCTGTTTTGGGCCACGAGTAATCTGATAAGATATTCCGATTTGTTCTCCAATGTATCTAGTGATTTTCAACTTTTGTTTAAGGGAATATCTGTAAACCCCGTCAATGTGTTGCGAACATAACATTCAATATGTTTCCCAAGATCCATTCTAATATCCTCATATAACAAGTTGATGCTACTAAGTAGCAGTTCTTATTTGAAACTGATAATAGAACAAATATACATTAGACGTTTCAAACTTTTTCAGTAATACCAGTTATAGATCTGTTTTACAAATTATGGAAGTTCTACATATCAATGAAATCTTACTTTTTTCATTCGCTACAATTTTGTTTCTAATTCTAATCAAACAGAAAGTTAAGGCTTAAGACTACGATACAAATTAAAGCGTTAGACTTACTTGGATCGGAGTTTGTGACAGTGGCTGTACCAGAGAAGTCACAGTTGAAACTTTGGTGTCCTTTGGATTGATACCAAGCGTTCATAACATAGGTGGCGTGTGACCTAACATTGTTAGGGTTGAAGCATGCACCACCAGCTTGAACTACCCGACAATCCACTCCATTACTGCATGCGTAGTTGATGGCTGCTTGTAACTGAGAATCGCTCGCTCCTGATTTAGGAACGCACCATTGCTTGCCTCTCACTGGAACTGGTGCTGGACGACGACGACCAGGCTGTATAAGTTAAAGAAATTAGTGTTTTGTAACGCGAAACTGTAGCTAATTAACGTTTTTGCAAGAACTTATAGAATAACGCTTTTTCAGTGTAAATAAGTAAAAGACAAAAGTTTTGTTGTTGGTTGTAACCTTAACTTATAATGTACACACACATGATTTTGTAAATTCGCAATGACATGGTAATGAAAATTTCCAAACTACTGTTAGATCAAATGATAAACACTTGCAAACCACTGCATTACAAGTTACTATACATTGTGGAACTTACATTTGGCTATCTTTTATATTTATTTACAATTATTTTTTCCACAAATATAGCAACTCATGTTATAACACTTGCAAAACGGTATTGTAAAATTCTGATACCATTCTGTACATAATTAATCCGTTCAAGCAATAGCCGGAGACCCGGTTCCATTCAGACATAGAGTGTTTAATACGAAAAAGATGTAAGAAGCTTGATTTCATATGATAAAGCCTGGGTTTATTTTCAGTAATCGACCCGATAAAAACAAATGGAATGGCATGTAGAGTTGACTTAGATATAAGGTAAAAATAAAGTTAGAGCTATGAAATGTTAAATTACAAATGATAACAGATTATTAATTTCCTTAGTTTGTTTTCATTCTTGATAACATTCTTTAACAAACAAAAGGAAGAAAACCACAGTCAGGCACATGATAAGCTATGCATTTTATAATTTCTCGCACATGGGCAATAATCTTTCAGTATATAATTGTTGGTTTGTACCAAAAGAAATTATATCTAATTGAATTGGATCAGATATTGAGGGTAGTTTTGAAGGAAGATAGATCTATATGTATACCAAATTTGCGTGAGAAACTTGTGCCCTTGACATATGTTCACTCAAATGATTAATTTTGCAGTTTATTGAAAACATTCACACACATTTTATTCACCAGTTATCTAGATTCTAGAATGTTGCCTTAAAATTCATTACCCAAGTTCAAATGTCTTGGGATTTAAAATATGCCAAACAAGTGAATAGATTTTCCTAATAAATAATGCAATACTGCATTAGATGTAGTAGCTTCTCACTCAAAAAAAGCATTAGATGTTTGGCTTGTCAGTTATGTCACCTTTTATTGCTCATAAAAAAGCTACTCACTCCAGCTTTTTTAAATTAAGTTTTTTCTCAGTCTTAAGCAATTTTTTAACTCAAAAAATGATTCCGGACGGATTCTTAATCTTATGCGAAGCCTAAAATATGGAACATGATGTACCTGTTTTCCACGCATGATGCCAATGTCATACATTGGCGAAAAGTCATGGCGGAACAACCCGAAATTCCTCTCAGCAGCGGACCCAGGTTTAAGATTCTCATTGAAAAGGGCAAAAATAAACGTCTCAAATTTACGTCCAGGCATCAATGGCGTGCCAACGCCAGATTCAGACTTGCGGAGGATGTTCAAATTGTGCCACCTGGCATTTTCTACGGTCGTTTGGGTCATGCCTTTGTCGCCAGCTGAGGGCCACCCCACCTCACCAACCGCAATCTCCACATCACCATAACCCAATCTTTTCATCGACATGAACACCGCGTCTAGTAATAGATCGTATACGTTGTTGTACCTATCAATAATCAAAAGTTTGTGTAAATGAACTACGTAGAAGCTTTGAATAACATCAATGTTCAAGATAGTATTAAACAAGTAGGCCTAAAAGAATACTAATAAGGACTTGACAAAAATATACATAAGAAGTACCCAAATAGAATCACAACATTGTAATGCGGCTAATGTATAGAAGTAATTTATTGACCAAGTGTTATTGCGTAGAAATTACCTAATCCGAGGCTTTTTGCCTTTTACCTTTTCTTTTTCCAAATAATAATGGGTCTAATTACATGATAAAACATCATCTGGTACCAAACCAATTTTTTCTTCTTAGTTTCCCAAATTTACATGGGCGGATGCTTCAAGGAGATTGGTTTTGGCTGCCCTGAAAAATTTAATACAGTCTGTCTTGAATTTCAAAGCAGCAAAACCAATTCAAATAGGATCCGTTTAGTATATTTTTCGGTTTATTAATAAGTATTAGGTTTTTAGTATGTGACACAACCAAAATAATAGTGTACTAGATTCACGATAATGTTAATCGTTCGGTGCTCATTCTAAAATGCACTATTATTTTGAGTGTGTCAACCAATAGTATTTTTTAGTTTTAATTTTAAATTAATTTTAGAGTAGATATTTTTGGGTTTATTAATATGTGTTAAATTTTTAGTATTTTAGTATTCATAATATCATAGATTCATAGCACATTACATCATTTTTGTGGCCAGTTTTAAGTTTTAACCCCAATAGATATATACTAAATTTCATGTTTAAGTTAGTACTAAACATCAAAAATAAGTTAGGGAAATAAATGCTCATAATTTTGAATATTTCATAATTTTTTATTAACCTTGGTTAATCACAATTATTGGGTTAAAGTTTTCCTTTTTTACTTCTCAGATTTTCTATATGTTTGGTACAGAACTTGTTATTGTTAAAATGATGATTTAGTTGTATCCATTAAGATGTTTTTAATTAAGTTTCAAGGGAACTTTGTTATTGTTAAGTATTTGATTAACAATCATTTGTGAGTCTAACTTGAAATGAAAAACCTTTGAAAAAACCTTTGAAATTTCATGTTCTTTTATAGCTACAATATGCGTAATGATATTCATAAAACCCGCACACAACTAGTGCACTTCGTTTGATATGAATTTATACATTTTGTTAGAAAAATGCCTATACATCTTTTCGAATTACTCTCATGTGTAGTGCACGAGTTGTGTGTTTATCATTACTCCTACAATATATCCGCCCCAGCCAAAATATAGTAAAGGGGCAACCGAAAATTGATTTGCATCTAACAATCCGAATACATACCTTTTTCCGGTCGCTTTGTCAAACACGCCGGGGTTCGTGCGCCACAAAGCAAAGTTATTAGTCTTCGGACTCCATGAAAAATACGGGTATGGATTAACCATGAAAGGTGTCTTAGTCATGCGATGATACGCCAACATAGGTTTTAAGATCGTCTGTTCCCAACCAGGTCTAAACCTGGCTTGACTTGGAGGATGCGAACTATACAATATACCCAAGGAATGTGGGGTTGTCACCTTAATGGCCCCCATCCCCGAATGCACCAACGCGTTATGTAAGGCCCTCATGGCACCCACCAAGTTATTTTTCATACCATCGTCACCCCAATGAAGAACCTCGTTACCAACCAAGAGATGGTTAATCTTGGTTTGAGGATAAAAAGGCTTAATGTTGGTCATTACCCACCTACGAGCATTACGAGGATTTGCCAAGGACACGATTTGGTCATTTGGGACTGTTATTGATAAAGAAATTCCAGTGTTGGCGAAAGCACGGATTATATCAGGGTTCATGTCAAATATTTTGACACGGTCTATGATGGTCCTGGTCTTGATAAACTGGGCCACTTGGACCGGATTCGGAAGGTTGTTGCTAATGGTACCATAGTTCACACCAATCGAGGCAACGGTTTGGAAAAGAACCACGAAGGCAAAAACTACGAGGACAAGGTGGCACGGAGATGGTCGTTTCGACATGATCATCTCCATGTTTTGATTTAAATACAGATTCAAGAGAGAAAAACTTGAATGAGAAGAGATGTACTATATAGGAAAAATGAAGTTTTTGTTTTCAAAATTTTGGTGATGGTTAAAAAAAGAAAGTGGGATTGTGGACAGATTTGTGGTTAAGAGGAGTTGCCAAAATATGAACCGATCATATATTTTTGGCGCGTTAAACGGTTTAATATTGACCATATGTAAATATTCTTTTTAAGATGAGATCACATATACTAAATTAATCAATAATGTAAGATCGTAACAGGTTTTGTTTCCTCCATTGACCTTTGAAATTTCTACTTTCTGACAAACTGACAAATGTAGTTTTATCAGATAATAAACAAAAAAAAATGTGAATTTGTATTTATACTCTTGTGAATTACTCATCAATTAATCAAATATCAATAAATTATAAAAAAAAAAAGTATATATATATATATATATATATTTGATATCGCGATGACTGGATGAGTAAAAACATGAAATACTATGTGTCCCGTTAATGATGCACCAAAACGAGTTGTTAATGACAATAGATTAAAAAATTACCCTCTCTCCATTCCCATTTAATTCTCCACTACGAAACTACATGCAATTTTGACCGGTCAAGAACTTATATTAAAATTGTCGGAATGAAAATTTTCAGAAGTTTATCATATAGTTCAAATGTTAAATTTTATTATTAAATTTTAAAAAAATTCATTTTGACAACTTTGATATAAGTTATAAACCGGTTAAAATTACACGAAATTTTATAATTAACAATTAAATGAGAACGGAGAGAGTATAATATTAATTAAATAACCGGAAATATGACATACTATTATCGATACGTAAATATGTAAAAGAAAAGTAAAAAACACGGGTTTACGTGGCAGAATCCAATCTATTGACAATTATTGACAATTGACAATTGACAAATGACAAATGACAATTGACAATTGACAATTGACAAAGATGGTACATATTTTTGAAACACGGGTTTTACGTGTATCCGTAATTAATTAAGTGGAACACGGCTTATGTGACTTTGCTAGCTGGATTTTACACACTTAATTTGACAGTGACAAATTTCTTGTTTATATAACTAACTGGAATGATTCATCATATTTCATATTACTTCATTTGTTTTACTACAAAATTGGTGTCTTATGTGAACACATGATGTATCAATATCAATATCAATATCAATATCATAATAATCATGATTAGGATTTCTCTTTCATACTTGAAACGTTATGAAGAGTTAGTAACGATAATTCTATAAATACAAAATTCAAGTCTATAGACTACAAGTTAAACCCCTTTTATATGAGTTTACATCGTAAATTGTAACTTCATCATTATTTTCGATTATTTTCGATTGTTTTCAATTGACAAAGATAGTACATATACCAATAGATTATTTTCGATTTACTTCAATCATAATATTTAATGTGGCCTAGAGCTAAGTAAGTTAGGCTATCGTCACTTGTTGCTAAGATATGCGGGACGGTGGCAATACCTAACCAACTTTGGGTGGTGAAAGGCGGGGTGCTCCGCTTAAAGGTTGAGTATCAGAAATATCTCTGTAGAACTGGCTCATGGAACAAACTCATGTCACTACAAAATAATATTTGATTTAGTGAGAGTCAAAAACTGTCACAAGTCTGTCGCTAATTTAAAAAGTTGTCACAAATCTGTCGCAAATTGACTAAACCGTCACAAAAACCGTCGCTAATAAACTCGTAACAAAAAATACCGTTACTAATCCCGTCACTATTTGGGTATTTTTTTTTATAGTATGTGAATCACAATTCATAGCTAGCAAAAAAAATACATACAACTAAATTAAGATGGAGGACCGAGAGATGTATATTTCCCAATTAATTTCCGTTGTAAAAAAAAAAAAAAAATCATTAGCGTGAACTAAGACTCAAAATTCGACTTCCAACCATTTATCTTCGCTTAACAAACTAGATATAGAACATGTGCTCAAATGTTCTTGCGACTTAACGCTTCTGCAAAAGACGTTTCGCCTTGCAAAAGACACTTGAGACTATCTTTTACAAGCCTCGAGAGAGATTACAGAGAGCAAATCTGGGCACACTAAGGAAACCAAAAAAAATACAGTAAATCTATTTTTGTTTTCTGAAGTTAAATAAGTTGTAACTTAACAAATGTTCTGGGATTGCAGTTCCAGCTATTAGCTGTCTGAAATGAATTAACCTGGGATCACACAAAAGCTAGCTAAGGCATTTCGAATCACCAATAATTAGCTTCAACCTGATTCCACATCTACATAAAGCATATATCGTTTCCTTTCAACGTGAGCTTTTCATAGCTTCTAACAACTGGAATTCTTATTCCCCTAATGTCAAGGCAAAACGAGTGTTGGACACAAACGAAAAAATGGAGAACCAACCAACTCAAATCAATTAGGGAGAGACATTCTTGGCGTTATTGCTTTAGAAAAAATACATCAGGAGTTTTGAAACTAAATCACAGACTAATGATATATGCACCTGCCCATTACACTGGAAATACACCGGAGTGACCAGGTGCTCAATTTGCGAAATTACATCCAGGACCCTGCGAGACCAAATGTTATTGCACTTGGCGGATCATATAACCCAACTAAGTTTGAAACGACACTAATTTCCTGGTAAAGAAGAGGCCATACATACATAGTCAAGTGTACTCAATCGTAGATGTCAAGCAGAATTTATCATGAAAAACATTATAAAAAAAAAAACAGGAACCATCTCCACAAGGACCACAACAGTACCTCACGTAGATAACATGACATTCGTCATAACCGAAAGAGTTCTTTATTGATAAATGACAACACTTAAACAAACAAATCCGTCAAAAAATTATTGAACAAGAATAATGAATCGGAGAAAAACTCCCCTCGGCCTAAAAAACAAGAGCGAGTGGAAAATAATGAATAATCTAAGAAAATCCTATCTTCATCTATTTTGTCTGTGGGAAGAAAACAATCTAACCTACATTTAACAATGCCGTTTTCCTGAAAGCTTTCGTAATGGAAGATTCTCACTTGCTTGGCTGTGTAAAATATAATAAAACATATGGGGGATACTTAGTTTACGTAGTTTGCTCAGGCATCTCCTCAGCGGATCCTGAGTGAGGAGTTCCTCCGCCTGTTTAAAGGTTTTAATAACCGCTCAATTTCAACTTCCGATTGGAGCAACAACTGAAGCCTCTTTAGATGACCACTACACTGTTTATGATCATGTGTATTATTATTATCGAGCTGACTTTCTGGATTGAACTGTCTCTGGTATGGGGATTGCCACTTGGCTTGTAAATAAGCAAGTGAACGCCACGGAGGGAGAGGCATTGAGTTCTGCTTGAGCGATGACCTGGCAGCTTCGGCCATGACTTGAAGAAACTGTTTCAGTTTTGTTAATGATCCAACATATACAACTGGGAGAGAGTTGAGTATAAGATCGTACGATTTTACGGCTCTGGCTATTTCAAAATGGCTTCGAAAGTCCATATCAACTATCAAACGCTCGGAACTCGCATTGACCTTGTGACTAATAACATCAATATACTCATGGTCCCCTGTGATAAACATAGAAGGAAGAATTTAGAGAAGTGGTAGTTATAACATTTTTACATAATAAGTCATTCTTGATAAGTTTCATGTGATGTATTACTTAAAACTCAAGTCATTAAGAGAAACATTTTTATATTACTAATTTCAACGTGGCCCCTCACTTGTAACATATTTTACAGCCAAACAAATGCAACTTCAAATCGTGTAGCGATAATGATGAACCAAGTAACTCGAACTATTCCGAAACCATAACAAAATGTAGTCCAAATTAAGAACAAAAAGTTTGTAAAGAGTTGTTAATAGGCTTTCACTATTGCCATGAGTATACCCATTTCCACAATTTTCACTCTATGTCGTTCTAGAAGCTGGTGAAGCAAAGAGTAAGGCAATATTATTATTATTTGGTGGATCATCTTACATATATAAATAAGTGCTAGTGTGCGTTGTCATTTTGTCTTTTTGGTAGATCAAACACAGTTAGACAATGACAACTGGTTCAAAAAACGAGTTGGCTAATATATTGGATTTTATATATTACACCCATCATGATGTGTTCTGTAACTATGCCAACTCGTTAATGAGTTGGAATTACCTAATTAGATTGGTGTAACATGCAGGCATAATAACTAAGTAGACCGATTTCACCTTAATAAATTGAAGGAAAAGATTGCATTCTAAACTCAAGCCTATTACCAATGCAATTTAAATAAGACAAAAGGATGTGAGTAAAATACTTATGATGATTTCAAATAATACATGTATCTACATTCTATAGTATGTATGTGTGCGGTCCATGTAATAATACGATTTGGATGACATACCTCCAGGAACTTTGCCGCTACCCTGCCATCTAGACAAACAAACGGCAGCGTCATAACCGGAAAGTCGTAGAAGCTTCACCATAGCAAACCTTATACAGCTGGCATTGCATGGGCTCGACTTCACATAATGAAGGTCCGTGTCCTTTAAAGATTGAATAAGAGAATTCACCACTAACACCAGTTGGGTCTCATACTGATCGACTGAAAGCTTGTTATACTGCAAATTGATAGATTATATCATAACCAAAAATATTCATCCGGCCAAAGAAGCAAATACGCATAGTTCAATGCAATTTTGTACTGATAAACTGATAACAGAAACTTATAACAATGCACTACTGCACTAGTAAAGGATATAAGCAAGATTTCAACTGTATAAACAAATTTTCAATTAGCTTTTTTACTTTAATTTTACAAACAAAAATCTGCTGTAAGTTTGCGAGAACTGGGCCCCACAGGTAACATAGATATGAAATTGGGAAAAAGAAAAGGCATATCAAAAATATTTAAATTCTCCCTAAATTAGAATTCAACCAAATTTTACATTTCTGGCAAACATTGAATAAAACCTGGATGGCCAGTGAAAGAGATTAAATTGTTTAAAATACTAATCCAGTATTTGAATTTGACAGCTTTAATAGTCAGAGTCAAGTTTCATCCAAATATATAACTTCAATTTTGCTTCTCTGGTGTGTTTGTACTTCCTACACAATTTGGAATAACAAAGCAGTCGGAAATAACTCCCAAATCCTCCAAAGAAATCATGATGCCTAAGCTTAACAAATCTCTTAAGAGTTTATTTGCACAAGGTTTTACGTTGAGATGGATATACAAAGTTACTCACTGCTATTAAGACGGGATTAACAAATTGTGCATCCGTAGTACAAATTTCCCTCTTCTCTACTAAATCCATATTTTATATCCCATCAAAATTACAACGAATGTATATCTATCTCCACATACAAAGTCAAACCTAAACGGAATCTGTTAAGAGTAAGTTTGCACATATATTTAGCATACACAGTTCGTATAAGGTACTATTCTCACTTAATAAATCCTCTAGTAAAAGATGTACATACTTCAATGGATACTGAAATAAGCCAAACCAGAAAAGAAAAATCGATACTAATCAACACCACTGTTTTAAAAAGCACACTACATAGCAAAGAAGCTCGATTCAAGGCCTAAAAAAAACTCATTTTTTCGCTTATAAGGCCGCTAAAAGCTTACGCTTTTTACGCTAGCTGCTTTTCTGTTTTTTAGGCCGCCAAAAGCTTACGCTTTTTACACTTTCAGCATAGCTCTTGCAAAAACGCTGTAGCTAAGATTTCGCTTTTTAAAACACTAATCAACACACAAAACCAAATTCATACTTGTTCCTAGCATTTCATAGACAGCGCGAAATTGATACTAAAAACACTTAAAAGCTTTAAATCAAAGACAGACATAGAGATAGGTAAAAAAGATCACAAACCAAAATGTTGTCAGCAATATGGGAAAGGTCGGATAAACCCGAATCGCTATCACTACTATACAATGACTCGGTGGTGCCGCCACTGCTCCCGTTACTCTCCAAGAAATCGCTCACCATCGCCGCCAAGTCATGTTCACTCTCGTTGCTAAACGCTCCACCAATCTGTCCCACACCACTTTTTTTTCTTTTCATCCACATATCACCTGCCACCGCTAACACCCTACAATCCATTCCCACCACCGCCACATCACCACCACTGCTCATTGCCGGAATATTCAGCTTTTTTTTATAGCCTTTTTTATTGAGAATTTCGGAAGGCGTATACACCCTCAAAATGACCAAAATTTGACCCAAAAAAACACTCAAACGCGGTTTCGAATAAAAATGGCTAAATTCGAAAATTCTGAGCTTTCAAATCCTTATATATAAAAAAGTAAAATCTTTTCAAAACCCAATTACAAAAAATGGATTAATATTATAGAAAACCCTACAAGGAACCAATTCCTAAAAATTACTAAATTCCCAACACCCCTAAAATGAATAAATATGATGCCCTTTTAAAAACAAAATTTGACAAAACCCGCACTTAAACGCAGTTTTGTTTTTTTTTTGAAATAACTCGTATCGGTACTCATATAGAAACCAACAAAATCAATAAATTTAAGGTCATTTTCCATAAAAAAAAAAAAAAAAAAACTTTCTCAGAATTCCAACCAAAATTAGATAAATACTATTAAAATTTAAAAACCCTATAGGAAACCAATCCCAAAAAGGTTTTAAATTCCCAAAACCTCAATTAAACAAGAAAAATAACAATAAGATTCGTCCAAATTTTTATTTTTCAATAAATACCCACCAAGAATAATCAAATTATGACCCTTTTTAAAGAAAAAACAAAAACTCTTATGATCATATATATAAGGAAAAAAAGACTATTCAACGAAATCCAGCGGAAACACGTGGAAATAAATTAAATATTTTATATTATTTTAATTTTGATTGGAAAGAACGCGTAAAGGGAAATTAGTTAGCTGTTGCTACGAAAGATATATATATATATATATATATATATATATATATATATGTGCCGTGCTTAAAAAGTTTTGGGTTAGCTAGAAGTAACCCCCAACTATAGTTTTTTTTGCAAATATATCCCCCAACTATGGATGTTGGCTGACCGGTTTCTAATATGCTGTAAGCGGTTGATTTAGAAAGTTGATTGAATTTATTCATGTGTAACTACTGGTTTTCATGCGCATTACTGACTTAATCAGTTATAGTGACATTTCTATACTATGAATGATTTGTAAATAACTTCACATGAACTATGGAGGCTTGCAATTGTTCTTCGATAGACTATATGGGTTTTGCAATATACCCTTCTGAGCAATTGACTTAACTTTGTGTACGCGAATGACAAACTAGTGTTAGATTAAAAGGGACCATAAAACTTCTATATTGAGAAAGAAAATCAATATTTTGACCATGTATGTTGCAAAAAAATTATCGATTTTAGTCTTTTAGCACATCATAGTTAAAATATACAATATAACTCTAGTTGTGCTAATGTGTGTATGTTGGTCCGTTTTGAACAACTATTAAAGTATAATGTTTTGTTTTTTTACATAAAATATTAGTCTTAGCCCACATGTTTGTGTTTGTAGATGATAAATTATACAATAAAGATATGGTAGTATAGAATTTATTAAAAAAGGAGTAACCTTTTATGAATTTATTAAGAAACATATTTGCAAAAACAAAGATAGCAGATGAGGGTCAATTGCAAGGTATCAAAGATTTTGGGGATTTTGATATGTTCATGAGAATAATGGGAGAGTTGGATAATAAACATGAGGAATCTGAATTTAGACCGATAATATGGGCATGTTCTTTATTTCGAAATTTGATCTTACTATTTGTTTTATGGTTTACTTTTTTGGTCCCATATTTGGATTAAATGAAAGTTAATCCCAATTAGTATTCAATTAGTCACAATGGTTAGATACATTGATTTGCATTAGTCGTGCTATGGAAGTTCCATTTAGTCCCAATGGTTTCAGTTGGAACACTATTGCTCATACTAATTGAATAAGCTACACCGGTTGTCCGTGGTAGTGGATCAATAGCTTTTAAGTATAGGTGGGTTGGTGATTTAACTTGTCTCGGGGGTCATGATGATAAACACAGTTTGAAAATTCCAAAAAGAAAACAAAATAATTTTAAAAATGTTGCATGGGGTAATCTCACGATGGCCCTCTCCCCGCTTAGTCCGTGTCAGTCCTCGTTTATAAGTAAGTTACACAAGTATTATAACATTATTCATTTTTTATGAAATTACTTTGCACAAGTACTATAACAATATTTGGATTGAATTATGATTACCAGCGACTAGGCTGGCCTTCGAGGTGCGGCATGGGTGACCGCCCAAGGTTTTGCGGTGCAGAAAATAAAATAAAAATTAGTTTATACTTTATTTACTATGTATAAAAGAAATTAATACGTATAGTTATCTGCTAGTAATAAAAAGATTTCACCCACACACAAGTAAACTGACTAAATTATTTTTATGTCGTTAGAGCATCTATAATAGGTGTGTTAAAGTGTGTGTTAACTAAAAATGTTAGCTAACAATACAATTTTGTCTCTCTATTAGATGTGTTAAAGTGTGTGTTAATTTTATAACACTTAAAAAGATTTTTAAAGATAACAATCTTTTAAAGTGTTATTACTTGATAATATGAAAAAAAAAAAAACTGACCCACCCTCATATTTCTCACGCATATCTTTTCTATTTCTAACCTACTCTACTTTTCTATCTCTAGACTACAATCAAATAAATCCATTTTCAATTTCAATCTGAAAATATATCACCAAATCATTTGATAACATATCAATTACAAAAAATAACAAAATGTTGAAAGAAATACAAATAATAACCTCTACATCAGCAATATATTTAAACTAGTCTAGCAATATTCACAGAATCATTCAACCCATGATTTGTTACCCAGCCCTTTATTTATAAAGATATGTTGAAAATAAATAACTTATTTCCTTATTTCTAAAATTCTATCTTTTCTCAAATTTGGCGTTGAAATTTGGCGGTAATGTATGGTTGCTGAAAAAAAAACTCAGATAACTACTGTATTTTGAATATTTGATTTTTAATTAAAATAGATAACATTGTTAAAGTTAAAACTAATATGAGTGTTTAACTTAATATACATATGTGTCATTTAATAGCTTTTTAAATAATGATCTATCACTAGTTAACAAAAAAAAATTAACACAACTATTGAAAGTACGATTACACAGTATGATTCAAAAAATGATTATCACATGATACAAAAACAAGTTTGACACTATAAAAGGCATCAAGTTTGACGTCACCATCTCGACCGTTTGTTTGAAGGGATAGGATTAAAAGTTTAACAATTAAATTAGAATAGAAATTAACAACTACTAACTCTAGTTAATTATCATCCTTTTTCTCGACCATAATTTCCTCATCACGGCTATTTGATTCGGAACAAACATTAAACACAATTACCATAATATACAAATCAAATCAAACAACCCAAAATTTGCTTTATGTCTTTCGGTTGTGAAGCAACGTTTCGTGATTAACATCATATGTTTATTATGAATAATTATTGCACACACATCTTACATTCATTTATAAAAGTAGTGTATGATAAAATCACAAATGAAACAACTAGAACATGACTATGATTGCGAAAAAGAAGAAGAAGATGGAGTAAGACTTCCCATACACGTATAATAAGAGTAAAAGCAACCGTACTTATAAACTTGTGGCAATAGATGCTAAAAATAATTTTCGTTGTACCAAAAAAAAAATTAGATGCTAAAATTGACATGTCTTTGACCTCCTCAAAATTGGGTCAGCAAAAGCCAATAAATGAAACAAAACAAATTATAAAACTAGCAAAAGCGACATTACTCAATCATAATAAATTCCTTAATGAGTAAACAATTTGATGATAATCCCAACAAATTAATCATGTCAAATAAACAACAATTCCAACAGAAAGCCTCTCGGGTTTTAGGACCAAATAATTGTTATAGAATTTAAAAATATGCGACTTGTTTTTTTAGTCATTAAAGATCAAATAGTCTAGTTAACCGTAGAGAGATAAAACTTGGAGCGATCAACGCGTCTAAGATGTATTCTCGTCTATTTTCCTATTGTCCTATGTAAGTACGATTTGAGATCCATGATTTGTAAC
This sequence comes from Primula veris, assembly GCA_963682055.1. Lineage (NCBI taxonomy): Eukaryota > Viridiplantae > Streptophyta > Magnoliopsida > Ericales > Primulaceae > Primula > Primula veris. Next base: position 6,234,205 of record OY821742.1, on the reverse strand, counting down.
ATTGTTTAAAGAAACAGCAACAAGTTAATCCAGAAAAATAAATAAATAAAAAGAGACGTACATATAAAACTACATCTTAGTATTAGTATATTCGTTTTTAACTGTCGGATTCAGTTGTGTGGACAGAACAATATAAAATGAGATAGGAGACTGAGATTAGAAAATGAAAGATAACCTACTTAATGGTCCACATAATTTATTCCAATTTTTATTGGTCTAGGTAGTTTCTATTTAAACATATGGTTTAGAAAGTCATCCATCTTACATGTCACAATTTTGTGTAGACATGCTTCAACATCTATAGAAGTATACGAGGGCTAAAATAACACTAAAACATCACCTATATTAGGAAAAACACGAAAATTTTCATGCATTTTACAAAAAAAAATATTGATACTATTAGTATGAACATATAATCCAGTCTCACCCGTATATAAATCCTAGATCCGCCACTGTATAAAAGTTTTTCTCATATCATTATATCAATAATTCTAAAGTGTTTAATTTAGGTGAGTAGTGGGGAACGTTTTACTCATGTATCTTAAAACATCTTTTATACATGATGATCTTTAGTTCAAATTAAAGAAACTAGGCTAAGTTATATTTCGGGAAAGAAATAAAACCTAAATGAAACAAAATGTACAATACTCGATATAATTCTACCAAGGCGATCGAATAGTATGGATCACACTTGATATTCATTGCTTAAAACAACAACTGACTATGTCATTATAATAGAACTAATTACCCAATTAGATAGCTCTCAAATCAGTTTTCTATAATTCGCAATTTATTGTTGTTTCCAATTTCCAAACAAAAAACAACAACCGACAATTTCTTTCCCCCCGCTATTGGAGATTTGTCAAATTGTTAATACAGCAGTTGAAAATTCCATTTTCTAATTTGCAATGCATTGTTGTTTCGACTTTATTGACTTTCCTAACGGTTTATGGTCGTATCATAACATCATATTTAGTATTATCTAAATACAAAGAAAAACAATTCTTTTTATTATCCAACTTGTTTAAGAAAATGAGAACTATAAGACCTTGGTTGGTTGGGGTATCTAGCTATTGAGATTGAATATGAAATTCATTAAGTCCACAAAACCTGTGTTTTGCTGGGTAACAGAGGTCGGGAGTCGGGATTATAAAGAAAATAGGATATCAAATTATCCAAATTTGGTGTATGTGGAATATCATAGAACGTGTGATATTGCTAGGCCCGATAATAATAATCCGACCATGTTTTTTCAAAACCTATTCATTATACAGACGTGATAAGTAGTCACGATACTAATAGTCCCGTAACGAAAAGGGGCCTAATATTACTAATGTAACTACAAGAACAAAGTTAAATTAAACATGAAAGTAAAAGGATTGTTATTAAAAACCATAATGAAAATAGTGATAGAGGGGGGGTTTAAGCAATAAAACACAAAATATTAATTTTGGGTGGTTTTGATAAAACTTTGAAAGGGGTTTTGTCGTTGCATATCTTCTTCATTATCTAACTTCTAGAGAGAGAGAAAAAACAGTTTAAATAAATTCAATTAGCTTCTTTTCATTGACCTCAATTTTCAATTTCTCCCAATTTGCAAAAAAGGTGACTACCCATTTGATTAATTGCTTTGATATGCATGTGTGTATTTTTATTTTTATTTATTTCGCTGAGAATTGTTGTGGGTTTTGAGGTTTTTTGTAAGGATCTGATCAGATTTGAATTGTTATTAAATTATGCAAGATCGTGTTTTTTTTCTTTGGAAATTATTGTTTTTTGATGAAAATTGGAGTCAACTATGTATTTAAATTATACAGATCTTTGTTATTTTTGGGGATTTAAATTAAACTATTTATATAAAGATGTTTTTTTTTTTGTTAATCAGATGATTTTTGTGAAGGTTTTTTCTTATGATTTGTTTATGATCTTAATTGTGTCATTTGTTTTTGTGATGGGCTTTTTCTCTTATAAGTTTGAATTCTCAATCGTGTTACATAGTTACATATGTACTTACATTTGTATCATTATTATTGGCGATTTATAAATGAATTTTCAGAATTAGAAAAATGTATCATGTGCATTACTCAATCAATTATGAGGAAAACTTTATGGGCTATGAGTTTCATGTACTTGGGGTGCAAGGCTTATATATATGTGTGTGTGTGTGTGTATATGTATATATTACTCATTGTATGTGCATTTTACAAATGGTTCCGTTCTTTTTTTAAATTTACTTTCTTGTCGTTTTGGTTCAAAAGACTGGCTACCCTATAGTTTATAGATTTATGGCTTGTTTGGTTGCCACTTTTAAGCTCAACATATTTTGCAACAAAAATGCAGTCTAGTTAGTTTGGCTAACTTTAATGCTGAGCTCGTTTGGTTTTCTTGCTTAAAAAAGGCAGAAGTTGTGAGTGGTCAGAGTTTCTTGTTAGACATGGATAAGCCAGCTCATTAGCTTAAGATCTGCAACCAACCAATCTCTTATTGTCTATCCACCACTATTGGAAAGATTTTGTTACATAGACGTTCCTCAAAAAACGGCGTACTGGTCTTCCGTTATTATACTCCGAAATTTAATTAATTACGGTTTATGCATTTCTAGGGAAGTGGATTTGGCAGATCTGTTCTTGTGTATTGCTGATCTCCTAGTAGCACGTGTTTCTGAGATATGGTGTGTAAGAGAAAGCTAGATTTCCGGCCTAGTAGTATTGGTTTCCCCGTTATACCTCGAGGTCCAAGATCTGTTAGAGTAAGCGTGCTTTTCAGCTTACTTTTCTGGTGAAATATGATCTTCTTGGCTATTCTCTAAACCTTTACTTAATTTGTATTGCTAACAGCGGAAGATTTCCCATAAGGATGGCATTGAGCATAAAGAAATATCTGCTTTTGAGCTCTTGGCAGCTGTTGCTGGCAAAATATTGGAAGAGGGTGAAAGTTCTGCTTCTAGTAACTCGAAAACTATTTCGAGAAAACCCATTCCAAATGTATCTGATATTGGGCTTGAGACGGGACCTATAATTTCAGCCATTAATGTTTCTAATAATGATAACGAAAAAGGGATGCCAGAATTTCCAGATAAAATAATATGTGTAAAACAAGAGGAAGGTTCCCCCAATTACGGGGAATCGTCCAGTGGGTATGTAGATAATAGTAATGAGAGAGACTTAGGGGCTAATGAAAGGAAGTTGGATCACTTTGTTGATTTCATTGGTACTGACATCTCGAAGGACAAGTTGAAAATAAATGTGAATTACTATCCACTAATTAATCCTGGCAGTCCTGTACAGCTACCCTCATTTGGAGACTGTGATCCTGATGATTCTTTTCTTAGGTGTAAAAACAATGTAAATATTAGTATTAGAGATGATGATGAAAATTTTATTAGGTGCAACCAGCGTAAGCCCAAGATCAGGGCCTTTAGACCACGATCATGTATTGGATACCGGCGTGTAAGAAAATTATCAACATCCAAATACTGGAAAGTGGCTCCGAAGTTAAAGGACAGCGAGTTCTTTAATTCTGGTATGTCAATTCCTAGCTTCTTATGCATATAGAATTCTGCAAGTTAAAGTTTGTGAGGGATTATCAAATTTTGTGCTTAATTTGATATCCATTGTGTTATATTTATTTTTATAGAGAGGGGAATGAAACGCACATTCTACAATAGAAAATATTGTCACAATAATCAAAGATTTCTACGGGAAGGTCCTTTTAAGAAGAGGAAACTGTTTGATGGTTGCCATAGACATGCCTCTGACCGAGAGGGAAGTAGTGAAAGCATTTCAAATACCCCAGAAAAAGGTATCAATGGGGGAAAGACCGGGGACTTGAAATCGCGTAAAGGTTGTCCTTTCATCCATTTATCTGTGTAACTCAGTATCATGGTTTGTTAAGTATACCTTATGTATTTACGTATTGCACTTTATTGCTTTTGATGTTGCAGATTTTGGGATGTCATCACCTTTTGTAGGTCAACAACGCCCTTCCTACCAATCAATCGATTCACATGGTACTGGAAACAGTAGATAACCAGTCTATGCATCTCTCATAATAAATAATTTAATAATTAAATTACAACCCACTTCTTGCCTTGGATGAGGAAGTCGGCTTTTTTAGTTGCGCATGTTTTTTTTAATGTTGAATATTGTTTTTGCAGTGAAGTTCAGCATCAAGTCGTTCAAAGTACCGGAACTCTATATTGAAGTTCCTGAAAATGCCACTGTCGGTTCACTAAAGGTTTGCACCATACTTTGTCTTTTCTCAGCCTTTCTTATGATAACCGCGAAAGAAAAGAAGTCTCTCTCTCTCTTCGTTTCTTATCCCAACATGTTTGTGATGCCATAAATTGGTTGAACTGCATATATAATCTAGAGCATAAATTTAATGTACAATCGTATTTTTATTGTTGAAAGTTGACTAAGTGTGTGGTTATAACATTGTTTGTGTTATATTTGAGTTTAATATCTATTAGTTAGCAAAATAATTTAGTTATGGTTTGTTATTTTGCAATCAGAGGACAGTAATGGACGCAGTGACTGCAATATTGGAAGAGGGATTACGTGTAGGAGTTCTTCTTCAAGGAGAAAAGGTGAAAGATGATGAAAGAACTTTACTCCAAAGTGGGATTTCTCTAAATGGCAATCTTGATAAACTCGGGTTCTCGTTGGAGCCAATTTCTACGGTTCCTTCACCAATTTCTCCAGAAGTTCCCATAACTTTGCCACCATGTGAGACACCCCAACAGTTGACTAGGTATGTTTTTGTTTTTATATTCCTCCAATAATGATTTATATTGTTGTTTCAGCATTTTGTAGCCACAGATTGATACCTTGGCACCTTTTTTAAAAAAAAAATCCTCTGTTTTTTTTGGGGCTAAATCCAAAAGGAGTCTTCTAATTCACCCCGATAAACTTTTTTCATCTTGTTAAATTGACTAAATACATGCTGCTATGAGTTTGTTTTTCCAATACATCAGCGTATAAAAGGATCTTATTGCCATCAGAAGGTGTAGGAGAATAAACTGTTTTCCCTTGCTTAATTTATGCAATTATAGATATCGTGTTAAATTAAGATCACTGCTTCTGTTATCACAGAATTCATTATTAGCGACATAAGTTTAGGTCAGAAACCAGATTGAACTTGCTTCCATAGCAATGTGAGTGGAGTAGTGGACTGCGATTATTGGTTACAGAATTGTAATTACCCAATGTGGTTTGCAGCTTATTTCTTCAAAATATATGCTAAAGTTTCTGAATTATCTAATTTTGAATGATGTCTTGAAAGAAATTAATAAACTGGAAGGGTCCCACACAAGGTTATAGGAATAGGACTCTTAATCAGCTACTGATTTTAGTGTATAAACGCACAGGTTTGTGGCTAGTCCTCTATTAGAGTCCGCGATAACTAGTACTTCACCTGATCCTCTTCAAGTGGATAAAATTGACACTGATGTCATAAGTAACCATGAACTGGTCCCTTTTACTACTGATCTAGTAACCAAAAACGAAATTCCAGACTCTGTTGTCTTAGTTCCTTTGTCAACACTTAGTGTTGTTGAAGAACTCCCGGTAGTCTTAGTTCCCTTGCCAACGCCTAGTGTTGTTGAAGAACTTCCGGTGGTCTCCATGGCCCAGAAAGCAAAGAGGAACGATCTCGCACAGCGTAGGACTAGGAGACCTTTCTCTGTCACTGAAGTAGAAGCACTTGTTGAAGCAGTTGAGACACTTGGAACTGGCAGGTCTGAAAAAATAATGAATCATTTTTTACTGTTTTCTATTTCTAACTTGGGTCCTTTTCACGTTGTTAACTTTTTGGTTGTTTGTTGTTTCTGCAGGTGGCGTGATGTTAAACTACGCTCTTTTGAAGCTGCAGGTCATAGAACATATGTCGACTTGAAGGTATGGTCCAGATTCTGTTGGCTGTATCTATGATGTGCCAATGTTCATGCAGTAAAATATTATATATAATAGATAGGAGAACTTAGGTATGAATTTCAAAGTCGTGCAGACATTCAGATGCATTCTTCTATTTCCCCTTTTTATTCTTCTATGTTTGGGGTTTTTCAAAATCTTATAATTCCCAAAATTGAACATGTAAGAATGAAGATAAATAGAAGACTGCACTGCACGTCTGCACAATTTTGATTTTCATGCCTAAGCGTCACCTCATAATATGTTAACTCGTAAATGGTCAGTAGATCGATCAAATATCACAGAACTTAAAGTTCTCGCAGAAACTTGTTATGACTGATGAGTAAACTGCTATTGGTTGGTCTGCTCTAGTCTTGTTATAGACCTGAGTTTACAAAAGAATCGCCAATCCAAATTTGTTGGCCAATTGTCTCATATCTTTGATAGGCTCAGCTTAATTTGAATTTATATTCTAGTTGATATATCATTACTGAATGCTGTATGTTGTGTTTTTTCTGTATGAAGGATAAATGGAAAACTCTAGTTCACACAGCAAGTATCGCTCCACAGCAAAGGCGAGGACAGGCAGTGCCTCAGGTGGTCTTAGATAGGGTTTTGGGGGCCCATGCTTATTGGTCTCAACACCAGTCTAAGCATCAACATGACAAGAATCAAGCTCAGCTAGGAACAGTGAAAGAGGCACCCCAAATGCTAATTCTGTAACAAGCTGTGACATGAACAAACAATAAAGAAGTGCAAAAAGGAACTAATGCTAATGCTGGTAATTTACTGATTTCCGGCCAGGATTTTATCATGGAAAAAGACCTGGTAATTTGTACATTTGTTGACAAAATAAAAGGCAACTTGACAACAGTTGTAGTGGGTATTTTCGATTTTGTAAATTTCATTCTTTCACATGTTATTGAACCGCAGCAACAAAGATTTGAGGGAATCTGTTAATATTGGCAATTCTTACATTGTTGAATTCTGTGTACTAATGATTTCATTGTGATATTTATGCTTTATTTTACCTGTCTTTAGTTTCCTTTTTATGTTTTCTGTGTTTTGAGTAATCAAGAATAGTTAAGAAGCCACATAGTTTTCTGTGTTTTGAGTAAAGAAAAGAGGATGAGCAAGGGTTCTTTATTCACTCATAAAACACACAACAAATAATTCCCAATTGGTAATCGAAACCTAATTGGGTAATAAAACAGATACTACCAGCTAAATAGGTCCAATAATCTCAAAGAGCGAACATAAAGGACAAAGATCAAATAACAAACTAAAGAACTCTGCAATTATTACATAATACACCTTTATGTTCAGTAATTAAGAAGCTGCATAGCCTCGTAGAAGAACCGTAGGCAATCGGGCCAACCGTCGACTGCGGTGCTTATTGTCCCTAAGTCACACTCACTCATAGTAACGTTTATTATCAATTCCTAGTGCTGCTCATGAACAGCTTCCCTGTTAAACCACATCCAAGAGCCTCCTTGGGTACCTTTTTTACGCGATGAACACCTTCGGCAAAAACAACACCCATACCCATATGCAAATGAGGTTCTATATGACAATGAAATGCCCACACTCCTGGATTATCTGCCACAAATCTAAGAGCAGTCCATCCGTATGGAAAAATCACCGCCGTATTTCTTAATGGTGGATTCTTCAAATTGAAAGTTTTCTCATCTTTTTTGGGGTCGAATTTCCCTTCTCCATATCCCAAAACCCAAAAATCGTGCCCATGCAAATGCCAAGGGTGAATCTCACTTGAATTCGCGGACAACATATTAGCATTTTGAAGGATCACATCAACGGTCGTGTTTAAAGTCAACATGTAAACTCCACTCCCGGAAGTCGAGTTTTGATTCATTGCCGGGTTATGAATATCGTAGTTACTTGGAAAGTTATCCGGGGGTGATGTTTTGTCAAATGCATTGTTAAGACCATATTTAATGGAACCCAAATAAGGAGTGGAGGGTAAATGTAAGGAAATATTGTTAATAGCCCATTTAGTATATCCGTCGATGTAATTTTGGGTGTTGAGAAGGCTAATACGACGGTGATAGGTGGTCGGAGGCCGATGAGAGCCCATGAGGGCTTTGATACTTGTTGTGAATAGTTTGCTATGTGTGTAGTTATTCCAAAGGGGAGCTATTGGTGGTGGTGATGGGGGGAGTTTAGATGCGGTTGTCGTTTTGTAATTAAGGATTGTTAAGGCTTGAGGAGTCTTGGGATGTCGTGCTCTTACACTAGCCGAGATCCAATAGTTTTTGGAAGGGTTTTGATCGGTAGTGAGGAGGACCGAGTAGCTTTCACCCGAGTATATGTCCATGTCATCGACAGAAAATGGTTGCAAATAATTTCCGTCTGCTTCGACGACCACCAATTTATGGCTCTACATGCGTACAAGAAAAAAAACAATCATTACTACATTGTTCACTGAAACAAATTCGAGTTAGCTAAACTAAAAGACTTGATGAAAAATAGTTAAAAGGTGAATTTTGGATATCATTTAGGTACTTAATAAATCTTTTTATATGGCTTATAAAAAAAAACCTCTTTATATAAAGTTTGAAGTTTTTGTTTTAAAGGCAGCGTGTTTTGTTATTGAGGGTTCTTGACTGGAAATCCCATGTTGAAAAAGGTAGCAACATGGATGGTCAATCTTTTGATTTTTGTTTTTCTATATATATTTTTTTTTATTTTGAAAATAGAGCACTTATATTAAACATTGTCGACCACAGCTGCTCAGACCAAATGAGAGAATTGAAACTTCGACTATAATTTCTAGCAAATATCGGTAAACATTTCACAGGCGCGTTGGCCGACCAAGGTTCCCAAATAAGGGACCTATAAATTTGTGCACTATAATTCTTTTGGATGATTAATCTTTTGAGTGTTTTTTCTTCACATTTGCTAATTTCCTGTTTTACCATTTATAGTACCAGTTACTAAAGTTTCTTCAAACATTTCTTGGACACTTATTTCAATCTGTTGACACTAATTAACCTCCTGCTCTTCATTATATTCAAAGAATTAAAGTTAAGTTTTTTGAAAGTTAAGTTTACTGATCATTCTATTACCAGTAAGTGTTTAGGGAGAGGAATTACACAATTACACTACGTTTCAACTTATTTTTGGGTCAAGCACTACGTTTCAACTTTCAAGCACTATATAGTACTGTATATATTAGTGAATATACAAACATACCAAAATATATTAGTGAATTCTATTTTAAGACTCCTAAATGTCGTTTGGTAACATATTTTTGTAGTTGATTTTTAGATTTGGATGTTAAGAATATGTAGACTTGTGGGTGTTTGAACAGCTAGATTATTTCGCTTCTAAAAATCAGATTTTCAGGCTAAAAAATCAGGTTTTGAAAATCTACATTTCGAGTGCATTTTAAAATAGATTTTTAAAATCCGATTTTTGATCAAAAAACCAGTTACCAAACGGACTCTAATCTCCAAAAAGATCTCACATGGAAGAATACATGCCTAATGAAATCAAAAAAATTATATTAATCTTCAAAAAAAAAAAAAAAACTTATAGCATGATAGAACTAGATTCTAGAAAACTAGGAAGCAATATTGACATACCCCAATGGCAAGGTTGAGTGAAGCAAGTGCTGTGGTACTTGCCACCCTAATTCTATACGTCTTGTTTGGTAGCACATTTAATATTTGTGGTGCACATTGTTCATTTCCCCTTAAATGACACATTGAATACGATGAATTGCTAAACTGTGCTGCCAATGAGCAATTGTACTGGCCTCTTCCATTGATCAGCAATGTCTACATACAATGATACAAAATTGATAATGATGTTATTAATATAAGACAATCATAAAGAAATTAAACTATTAAATTTTGTCATTTTTTTTTCAAAAATATACTTATTCTAATTTACTAATTATTCATGTATCATAATGCAATTTAAATACATAAATAACTAAATAAATATGATACTTCTTGCACATAATTCTATTATACCTCATATAGGATTATTAACTTACTATATTCATTCTATTATTTTTTTAAAAAATAATAATAAATTCATTTGTCCGGAATAATATTTATATACGTAAACATATACAAGTGGTGGATCCATTTTTAATGCCCCAAAAAATTCAAATAACCAAAAATATTTAATTTTGTATGTTAAATTTTTGTTTTAATGTTTTGAAATCAAAATCGAACGATTAACACTACCATAAATCTAGTCAATTATTATTTAGAGTGTGTCACATACTAAAAAACTAACACATATTAATAAACCCAAAAATATCTAACCTAAAATTAATTCAAAATTAAAACTAAAAAATACTAAAAATCTAACACACGTTAATGAACCCAAAAATATATATTCTAAAATTAATTTAAAATTAAAACTAATATCTACCCCAAAAATATGATTAAGTGACATTTTATATCCATACATGATAGGTTTTTGCTGACTTGAAAAATCTGACTGACTTGAATTTTTCAGTACAGCCAAAACCAATCCGAAAGTGATAATAAACCACTAATTAACAAGATTCAAGAGAATAATCATCTAAATTTTGTATGCTCCATATACAAGAAGAAAATAGACTGATTACTCCATATTTGAGAAGTTTGAAAAGAATGGAAAAAAGACTTGGACAACCGATATATAAATATATTTTCATTGTTTTAACACTGTTCTTACACTTCTTGTTGGATGAGTGACTATAACATTTGCAGTTTTGTTTTGTAGCGTTTTTGTTTTCACTACTTTTACAAATAATATAAGGGGTAGTGTTAAAATAGCGTACGATTATTAATCTATTATATTTATTATTATATTATTATTATTATTTTAATAATTTGTGGTGGAAACCAGGTACCCAATCATTTCAACGGTCATTTCCCACCTTTACTAGAGTGTAGAGGTTATGTGTTACAATCAATATGAACATAGACGAGACATACAGTGGTAATGGACCACTATTTCACAAGATTCAAAAGAATAATCATCTAAATTTGGTATGCTCATAGACTAATTATTTGAGAAGTTTGAAAAGGATGGAAAAAATACATGTACATTTATAATACTTTAACACTGATCCTTACATTTTTTATGAGAACAGTGAGAACAAAATTTACAGTTTTATCTTGTAACGTTTTTGTCTTAACTTCTCTTATAATGAGTGTAAAAAGTAGTGTTAGAATAATAAACGTATCATTACTCCGATTAAAGGCAAGAAATGCGCTTAGATGATTGTTAGCTATGTTTTCATATTATTTTCATATTAATTTATTTTGGGTTAGTGCCATCTGATTTAACAATCTCACGGATTTGAAACCCACTGTTAATCGTTGACTTAAATTGAAACCGTGATGAGTCGATGACTTTTTTTATTGCATTCATCATTTAATGCACTTAGATAAAAAGGTATTTTAGTCGTTTTTGTCATTGATCCATCCAACCATTAACAATATGTTATAAAAAAGTGACATTATTTAAATAGATGATACTCCACTAAACATAACATTTTGTAATAGGGGCACTACACAGAAATAAAACATAAGTAGTATTATATTAAAACATGCAATAACTAGTCCAGTGCAAACTTCAAGTCATTATGGTATTTCGACAATGTTACTTTTTTTTTACATCAAAACACACGTAGTACTTCTTTAGCTCAAGTCAATTAAAGACTCCCATATTATTTTGTAAATGTTGAAAAATTAAAAAAAACATATCAAGAAGAAAGACTTCAAACGTTTAGGGTGAATTGATTTGCGGTTGAAAGCTAGATTGCATATATATATATATATATATATATAGTCAAATGAGTCTGTCTAATTTAGACATTTTTTTTCCAAAAATACTCTTACATATTTATATTAATTAAGATAATACCATACTCACTTAAAAATATATAAAGTAAAAACTAATAAAACTATATATTTTTCTTTAACAAGCAAACATTTTTTAAATCTTAAACTATGTTTTTTTTATTATCCACATATTTATATCATAAGTATACATATTTTCTATATTTTTATTGTATTACGCGCCGTACACACAACGCGTATGACACGATTAATAGTATATATATATGGCTCAGAACACCCATATTTATTTATAAATTAAAAAATATGGTCATATGGGAAACAATAAAAAAAAACAGGACCGACAAAAAATTGGAACATCAATATCAACGCGTTTAAATAATAGTTAAAAGATAAGGATACTTAAGAGAAATTTTCCGAAATCATATCCCTGGGTAAGCATATATTAGCACTAATCATCAATCTTGATTTTTTTTCCAGGTAACATTTACTACATTAGTCAAAACTTATAATGAAATATACGTAATAATGTAAAAATAAAAACAGCAAGGGAAAAATGATAAAATTGAGTTACTCACTTGAGGTTCACCAATCCAACGAAGTGGCTTGGAGGAGAGGCCTATTTCTTGCTCATGAACGTTTTTGTGCCACCAATCGCTTAAAAGCAAATTAAACTCACCATCGTAGTGGAAAGGCTCCTTCTCACCCTCTGCGACGTCTACTATAAGAGATCCGTATAACCCTGCCGACCTTTGCATTCCATAGTGTCCATGGTAGAAGTACGTCCCCGCCTATAAAAACACAGATTTTATCCATAATCTAGCTATACTTTAAGTAAACAAAGTTAAGTACTTTAAATATATCAAATAGATTTTCTCTTGGTAGCTGTTTATGAGTTATATCAGGAGATATGAGTAACAATTTCAACTTATTCGTAGAGTTGGCGCAACTGTCTTAGCAACATAAGTATAGAGAAGACGTTAATGATTTTGTACCCTGAAGAGCGATGGCACGATATTGATCGGTGGTAGTTTTTTTTATTTAGCAAGTACTGGATAGGTAAATGAGGAATTTAAAGTTGTTCCGATAATTTTTTGCAGCAAGAAATAGCAACATTTTCTTTCCTCGTTATTCTAGCTGTGAAGTCTATAAGGAAAAAGTCGTAAACCTATGGAGCCTAATAAATTGTATAATTTGTTGTCGTAAACCTCGTTATTCTTTGAACAGTTTTTATTGGTTCTCTAATATATTGTGGAAGGAAAATCTTTTACATGTTTTTAAACAATTGCGGAGAATAATTTTTTGAAGCAGCTGTTTCACACAAATTTTTGTCAAGTGCTGAAGACAGTAAAAATGAATGCGAAACAAATTAAATTTTATTTATCAATTAATTTACGTGTACAATCTCTGATAATTTTTAAAAAAATATATAAAAATGAAAGTCTTTTGATTCTCCTCTTCGAACAATTTGTGATGTCTCGAAATGCTGTTGTAGAGTATTTGATGAATTTTGTTGAGTTTGCTGAAGTTGAGTAAAATTATTCGGGTTTGATGAAGAACTTTGTGCTTTTGTTGATTCGTTGATGATCTTGACGCTCCTCAGATTTGGGGAAGAACTTGAAGATTTTGACCTAAAGAAACGTATTTTTTCTTTTGTGTAGTCGTTCCTGAAAATCGAATGGCGGATTGTTATAGATTTATTGGGTGGAGTTCTTCAAATTTGGTGAAGAACTTTGAAGACTTTGATTTGCATAAACGTCTTGCTTATTGCTTATAGTCGTTCCTGAAGATCGAATGCCGGTTTGTTGTAGAAGTTCTTCAGATTTGGGAAAGAACTTGAAGTATTTGATTTGCAGAAACGTCTTGCTATTGCTTGTAATCGTTCCTGAAGATCGAATGTCAGTTTGTTGTATAAGTTCTTCAGATTTGGGTAATAACTTGAAGTCTTTGATTTGCAGAAACGTCTTTCTTATTACTTGTAGTCGTTCCTGAAGATCGAATGCCGTTTTGTTATAGAAGTTCTTCAGATTTGGGGAAAAACTTGAAGACTTTGATTTGCAGAAACGTCTTGCTTATTGCTTGTAGACGTTCTTGGAGATCGAATGTCAAGTTTATTGCAGATTTGTTGCAGACTTTGAAGGCGTTCGTTGAGGCCGGAGTGTGCAGAGTTTCTCCTATGAGTTGATCCCATGACGTTTGCGGAGGAGTAGGGCTGATTCCCCGGCGGTCGTTGAGCAGCAGAGCTGATTCCCCGGCGGTCGTGGAGGAGCGGAGCTGATTTCCTGACGGCTGTGGATGAACTTCTCTCTCTAGTTTTCAATGCTTTTTTGATTGTGAAAATAATGGTACCCCCACCCCTCTATTTATAGCTTTTGGGATGAGATTTTATTTAGAAGGCCACCTCCTTAACTTTGGGCTCATTATCTTAAAGATCTCATGACTTATGTAAATGAATCAAACTTGTATTTATGTTTGAAAATATCACTAATGAGTACTATAATTTTAGTATCTCATTGTTTATACCACATTTAATGGTTTTTAGAAAAAAAAATACATTTATTTTATATAAATTATCATCATAGATTTTATAAGACGATAAAATATAATTTATTTTTCGATTTTAAATTACTAATAACAAGTCTATTCTCAAACTAATAAATTAGTAATTAATTGATATTTGATTTGAATGACACGTGTCGTATTTTTAATCGACGTAAAATTTGCATGTCAGCAAATGTATACTTATGAGATCTGGCACATTTATCTTGTGAGTAAATTGGTGCTCTATAATAACCCACAAATAATTATTTGACCAATTTTCACTTTTGAAAATAGGTTTCCAGTTCCCTCAGGTCATGAAAAAGTTTGTCTTGCGCATGAGAGCTGGAAAGGGTTTGATTTTAGCCAAAAGTATATTTTAGGTTGTCTTTTACTTTTGAATAAATAAAACAAAGTAAAAGTTCTTAACAATTGGCGTACTTTCATGCAAAATTATAAAATTTTATTTTTGGTTAAAATACAAAAAAGAAAGAGAAATGACAGGTTATGATAAAAATGGTAAAACGCCAACAGAAAATGTGACAAGGACCTTAAGTAAATAACAAAAGAATCACAAAATGTAGTTTAGTCCAAATTTAATGATTCAAATTTAAAAAGATACTCGCATGCTTCTCTCTTTTCCTTAACCTCGCTTTTCATTTCTTTAACTTCTTTTTTAAATAAAAGAGTGGACTTTGTCCTTTCTATTATTGTTATTATTTATAATTTAAAATGATGTGTCGTCCAATTTTTGGCCAAGCATAAAGAACTAAATTAAATATATCTAAAGAATATATTATAGCAACAATAAGTAGAAAAGACTAGTTTGATACAGAGAGCTTGCAAGTGATCTGGTGTTACTGAAAAATGAAAGCTAAAGAGACAGCCAATTAGTATGCATTAATGCTATAGAACCAGATTGACTCAACCAGACTGATTACCAGCAGTCATTTATGTAATTTTTAGAATTCTTTTGACATTCAACCAAAACAAAAATAAAACCTCAAATATAATATTTATGTAACCCTAGTTGAGACCATACTAAACTTAAATATTAATTAAAAATATTTAAAATTTTAATGAGTTTAATATATTTTATTTGACGATTCAACAAAATAAAAACTCAAATATAATATTATAAAACCCTATTTGAGACTACCCTAAACTTAAATATTAATTAAAAGTATTTAAAATTTTAATGATTTTAATATATTTTATTTGACGATTCAACAAAATAAAAACCAAAATATAATATTATAGAACCCTATTTGTGACTATGCTAAACTTAAATATTAATTAAAAATATTAAATATATGGCCGAATAGCAGACTCTTAAATTTCGGTGTGAAAATGAAATTCTAAATTTACATTAAGGAGTAGTGTGTTGAGAGTCTGATTGAGTCTATCTGGCTTATTAACATTATTCATTAGTATGTTTATATATCATGTACAATTTAATTGTGATTCTATTAAAGATGATGATCTGATCATTTCTATTTATTTTTTATTTTTTTTTTGAAATGAGATCATTTCTATTTATAACCACTAGAAGTGAAAGAAAAATATAAACTATTTCAAACCTAAATGATATGTATGAGTTCTTACCCGGTCAACTAGGAATCTGTACGTGAAGGTTTCTCCAGAGTTAATTGCACACTGTGAAATGGATGCAGTTCCATCTGCCCATGGTGTTCCAAACTGCCAAAAAAACAAAACAAAATCATGTCATAACTTTTTATATTTTTATTCTGTAATTTATAGTTTACGCAATTGTTGATGAGTTTTTCTTAAGCCGCGATTTCTTGGCTTCCGATATATTAACCTTCACGATGTTCGTGTCTAGTAGAAAATTAAGTACATTAGAAGTCATGGATATATACGAACCGATTTTGATAAACACGAAATGCTATCATTTAAATTATTTACTTTCCAAAAACTTACACGTACGTACAAACCTTCAATTTTGCCTACGAAGTGATTAAGGAGGAGATATAATTAGATGTTTGTCTAGCTAGTTGTGATTAAATACGTTCGTCTGTCTTATGAATTACTTCATCCGTTCCTAATTAATTATTCACTATATATGAAACTACGTGAAATTTTGACCGATCAATAACTTGTATCAAAATTATCGAAATGAAAATTTTCAAAAGTTAATCATATAGTTCAAATATTAAATTATATGATTTAGTTTTGAAATTTTTTATTTTCACAATTTTAATATATGTTATAAGTCGATCAAAATTGCGTGTAATTTTATAAACGACAACTAATTAAGAACGGAAGGAGTACTGATTTACTTCCTGCCCTCATTTTGAAATTTAGGTTCCTTGTATTCACTTTATTGGAGTATAACTTATAAGCACAAAGTTAATTTGTAATGATGTGAATGGATTTATTGCCGATTATTAAATGGGACTACCATGAAACACGTTTCTTGAATAAGCGCTATTTCCTTGGAATTTTTTTTAAAAAAACTTTACTCTCCTCAAATTTATTATTAATACAGCAAACTTAATTCCCCAGAGATTGCAAAATGTTTATAGATTGATTTTCCAATCTACATTTTCTTGATTTTTATCGTAAGCTTTTATACAAGTCTTATCTATGAACCTCATGAGCTTTAATTAATTAGAACAAGTTGATCATAAAATTTACTTTGCATGTTTTATACGTATTACGCAAAAGTGACGCAGTCACCTTAATTTTTTGCAATATCTGTATGTTAAAACTTATTTGTTGTTCAGATCAGTTCTATAACAAAATATATATATACTGACTTGACTGCACTACAAGAAAAATTTCATTTATAATTTTTTTTTTTTTTGAGTTATGTTGCTAAAGTGGTTGTGGCTAAATTTTATCAACAGTTTAGCAACAAATAGCAACATAATTTGTTGCTGAACTGTTGTTAAAATTTAGACAGAACCACTTTAGTAACATAAACGAAAAAAAAAATGATGTTAAATGAACATTTTACTGCTGTGTTGTGTGTGGTCAAATTTTTAAAGATGAGACAATTGTGTTCGCATAGAAAAATATCCAAATCTTTCACTTGTTGGCACACTTGTTCAAATTAACCGCCATAACTAAAATCATGACGTAACTCAATAAGATTAAATATATTGTAAGAGTATTATATAGGGCCTGCTTGATTAAACCATATAATAGAGCTACTTACTACCTTCTTAATTATGTTTTGCGTAGAAAATATATATAGTGCAAAAAGCAAATTTGTTAACACACATATATATGGACAACATTAGTTATTAATTTTATAAATAAATAAAAACTTCATTTCTCGAGAGAAAAAAAAAGTTTAGTATGCTTAATTTGTTATATACTACTTACAAAACATGTCTGACCATTTGGGGTAAAATATACATTATCTAAAAGAAACAATAGTGGTTGGAAAAAGGTAACTAAAGGCCAAATTAAGCCTCAAAAAAATAAATTATTAAATCTAGTGGTTAGTAAAGTTTAGATTACTCTAATCAATTAATCACATATCATCTCTCTTTATTGGTACGAAGCAGGCTGGACTTGATTTTCAAACCACCTTTGCAAGAAAAAAGTGAAAAACTATAATTAGTTATTTATAAATATAATGGTGCATAGTGCTTTTTATTAATTTATACTAATGTTATTCAATATACTCACTTTTATTTAGCCAGTGATGAATTCTATTACAAAAATGATTTTAATTTCATTTTTTTTGGTAATAATTCATAACCCGAAGGTGTCTGTAGGAATATTCTAATTAGTCTAGTTAGTGCTGGCCACTTTTATTTAGTACCGTCTGTATGGAACGAGCTGAAATATTACATTGTAAAAAATCTGAATTCTATAAATAAGTTACTTTTTTGTTGTTATTTGCACGAGGCGGTCTTTTTTGTTAAAATAAAAGGTAAACTACAAGTTAAATTGTTAATATTACTCTAGTTAAATTAAGTAGTTATAGTTTCTCTAATTACCGAGAGGGAGGCAAAACTTACTTGAATATTTACAAGTGTTATTTTTAGGTCATTGTATTGAAAGGAAATTTTATGACCTTTCTCCTTTACTTCTATTCAAATTATATATAGTTTCTAAAACTGGAAAGATATTATAAGACCTAGAAGAAAAGCATGACTAAGTGAATAACCTGTCGAATACCATGCCAGTGAATAACAACACCCTCAGTGTGAAGCTTGTTAGTGAGTTCAATATGAATAGTATCTCCGGCACGTGCACGGATGGTGGGTCCCGGAAACTGCCCGTTGATCCCCATGACAACGCCCTCGACACAATCTGGTGACCAGTACATGTACTCCACTTCCCACTTAAAATGCCTCGTCTTTGCACTGGACGACGAAGCTACCAAAATGAACAAGAAAAGTACACCTAAATATGGTCTAACAAACAAGAACGAACCCATTCTCCCTCAAAATAGAGAGAGAATAAACTGAGAGAGATAAGAGAAGAGTACTTATGCTTTTGTTTGTAGCACACTTTGTAATGTATTTATAGAATATCAATCCAGCTATAGAACATTGGTTTCTTACTAGAATTGCATATACACTCTAAACGTATGCGTGACGTCATGCACCGTGCCGGGTATCCGTCCGACACTTCGTTTTATGCGTGACTGTTCACCTCCCGTGTCTTTTCCATGTTGACTACTCGGACACTTTCTAAAACATATTCTACACTTTAAGGACGCGACAAACATTAATTATAGTACTAGATAAAAAGTTCTTAAACTTCAAATTTTACAGTTTTATCTCAATAATTAACTAATATTCAGATAAATAATGTAATTATTACTCAGATTTGTATGTTCTAATTAGAAAACATTACACTTTTTCTTGTTTGTAAACAAGATATATATAAATTCACATAAATAATACATTTATTATTATATAATTATCGTGTCCTAGTCGTGTTATGCCCTCATTTTACGGACCATGCTGCATAGCTTATTACAAATTTTTTAGGCTATGCTAGTATTACTTTTGAAAAATAACATTTGGGTGAGTGTATACGATCTCTAATTTAGCATGGTCTGCTTTCTTCTGAGCTCCCATTCTGAATTATTTGTGGAGACAACTAGCACGTTTAAGCCCCACTCTTTTACACTGTATAACTGGTTTTATTAGCAAAAAACACGTTATTTTTCCTGTTCTTAACTTTTAGTTTAATAATTTAATTTGGTTTATTTGGCAAGAGTACCCACTATAAAATAATTGATAAAGCCATAAATTTGTTCGGTGGCGTTAGACTTTTCATCGATAATACAATAAATAAAAGACGATAATTATTGAATAATTCTTTGATTTTTATTATTGCTTGTCGCTTATAATTGCTCGGTTTACAATTTTCTATTGCACTTGTGCTCGGATTAGTAATTTAATCTAGATCTTGGTCTTTCTCCTTATCTTCGGTGATCGGTCTTTAGTCTTGCTCGGTTTGCTCTAGGACGTGATAAGCTCTGATGAGTTTTTCTCTTTACTCTCATTCTTTCTATATTTTTTGGATAAATTTTCTGGTCCTTCTTTTAAGAGGGTAGTTGGCAATTTATAGACAATTATGGCTTATAGGATGTTGACAAATGTCGTTATCTCATGAGTCACATCATGAGCTTTTTCATTGTGAACCTTTACTACTGGGTTGAACCTTTATAGATAATGTCGTGTTAGGAAAGCTCTATTAGACCATGAGTTTTTGGGTTTTAGCCTTGGGTACCCTTTAATAATGGGTGGGTCGATTCATATCCGAATGGACATATTCGGGTCCAATTTTTATGTTCTATCAATAATGTTTGATTTAATGAGAGTTAAAAGCTGTCACAAGTCTGTCGCTAATTTAAAAATTTGTCATAAATCTGTCGC
The DNA here is from genome assembly GCA_963682055.1 of Primula veris. Taxonomy (NCBI): domain Eukaryota; kingdom Viridiplantae; phylum Streptophyta; class Magnoliopsida; order Ericales; family Primulaceae; genus Primula; species Primula veris. The sequence goes on along the minus strand of OY821742.1, from coordinate 6,214,063 downwards.
AAATTGACTAAACTGTCACAAAGCCGTCACAAAAACCGTCGCTAATAAACTCGTAACAAAAAATATTATCACTAATCCCGTCGCTATATGGATTTTTTTTTTTAGTGACCATTAATTAGGCAAACCTGTTTTTTTTTTGTTTTTGAGTAACCATTTTGATTGGGAAAAGGTCTTGGCTAGCTAATTCCACGACTCAAATCCAATTTATTTATTTTCTGAAGCAGTTTTTTGACCATGCTCATTGCTCAAAACCGTTAATTATTAACTGATTAGTATACAAGTAAGTCCACGTAAATCAGATATACTTTCTAATTAACCACGCTTTTTAAGACTTTATTTTTTCAACATTCGGTTCAAGGTGTTCTTCTCCCTCTTGCAAGGAACCATGCTAAACCCGAGGAATTAACAAGGTTTAACTTTATTGTTACCCTAATTGATTAACATGGTACTAATAACATCTACAATAGTTGTGTTAAATTTTTATTGTTAAATAGTGACACATGTGTATTTTAAATGCCATATATATATATTAATCTTAACAATATACAAGTGTCACATTAGTGAATTTTTTTAACAACATTATCTATTTATTTATAATAAATAATTGATTTCGGATAAAGAAAAATATTATAGTAAATAAATAAGAAAGAGACAATGTGCTATTTTTGCTTTATTGTAGGATTTTATATAGGATTTAGTTAACCAATTTGACATGTCATCACTTAACTATGTTAATTTTGTTGTTAAATATAACAACAATGTTAACAACATTAAATTTAATGAGTTGCTTAACAACACTACTACGAAAGAAAAATATGTATAACAATTTTATCTAACAATTGACTCAATAACACTTGCAGATGCTCTAAGTAAATAAAAGCCCTAAACATTTAATTCAAATTTGTTTACGAGGCCTTTGAATGTCTATCATTTTTTATGTTCATTAGTAAAGAAAAATGAAATTAAGGAATGTAATATAAAACATGCTATATATAGATTATTATCGATTCAGCTATAGCTCATTGGTTCTTTTTAGTCTCTCCATTTCTATTTAATTGTTTTATGAAAATACGTATAATTTTGACCGGCAAGAATTTGTATCAAAATTGCCGTAATGAAATTTTTTAAAAAATAATCATATTGTTCAAATGTTAAATTTTATGATTAGATTTATAAAAAAAAAATCAATTCAAAAATTTTAATATAAGTTATAACACGGTTAAAATTGGAAGTATTTTCGTAATGAACAATTTAATGGAAACGGATGAACTCCTTATTTTTTTATTTTTTTTTAGGCTATACTGGTATTACTTTTGAAAAATAACATTTGAGTTGTTATATTTATTTATTTAATTAAAAAAATGTGTGGTAGTCCCATATTCTATGCATGACTGGTCTTCTTTCTTATGAGCTCCCATCCATTAATATTCCTTACTTTTTTCGGAGATAACTCACACGTTCAATCCCCACTCCTTGGCAGTGTATAGCTGGTTTTATAAGCAAAAAACGTTAAATTTCTTTTCAACTTGTAGTTTAATTTGTTTTATTGGACAAGAGTACCGAGAACCTCTGAGTAGGTAAAAGTTTTTTTTTTTTTTTTGAGGGACCATTTCGATTCGGAAAAACCTCTTTCAATTCCTGACTCCATGACTCAAACTGAGACGGTTTTTTCTAAAGCAGTATGCGCGCTCAAAACCGTTATTTCAAACTGATTATTATATAACTCCACGTAAATCAGACATACTTTCTAATTAACCGTGCCCTCTTGCGAGAAACCATGCAAAACTCGAGCAATGAACAAGGTTTATTGTGACCCTAATAAACCTAGCTTGTACTAATATTTCATACTTTGCCTCCAATCAACCTACCTCAATTACAACTAAGTATATATAGAAGCCCTAAACAGTGACAGAGTCACCTCCGGGATTTTAACGATCTGATTCAAATTTGTTTACGAGGCGGCGATGCCTTCCAATGTCTATCATTTTTTACGTTCATTAACAAAAGAAAATGAAATGACGGAATGTAATATAAAATGGCGAGCCTAATTTTCTTTCTAAACTCGGCTTAATCAACAGCACGCGTCGGCTCCATACAAGGGTGGTCAGCTTCAGTAACGGGATCCTCCTCGTGCCTGCACAAGAAACGAACAGGGGCCCGGGGTTGGTACCAGGTTTTCCCTCTCCAACGATCAAGTCAGTATAGTGGAGACTGAAAATGAATACGTAATGAAGGGTGAGTGATCGGGCCGGTTACAAGTCGTGGTGTCAGATATCTAAGGTTGTGTTTAGGCAGTCCGGGTTGTTTCAGCTTTATCTCTCATCCTTTTTTCTTTTCTCCCCCTTCTCTAAGTAGCATTAGTGGGGGTATTTATAGTGTGATCCAGGGGTGTATTAGCCCTTGTATCACTGTACTGTCAAGTACTAATCCAACGACGTTAGGTCATTTATGACTCTGACAAGGGTACAGTCCTTTTCAGGGGTTCACAGTTGAAGGCCTGTGATTGGGTCACGTCGATGAACTGCTGAGGGGTCTCCCAAGGGAGCAACAACATTAATTGGGAAAACGTACTCGATACGCTTCCTAGGCCGATGTAGTTACACCTCGGCCCCTCGGTGTCCGGGATGGTGTGTCATACATGAGTGGCGGGGGTCCGGACACACTATTTCTGGGACAGTATAGGCCCGAACGAGGGGATGCTGACATTCTCTCGTCATACAACACGCTTTAAAAGTTCATTCACAATATAGTAATCTATGTAAAAAAAACTTTGAAAAGTTAGATAATGAAGAAACTTCCAACACGTCAAACAAATTTAGCATATTAAAATGTAAAATATTATACAAATATTTAATGAGTAATGGTATAGACACATGGAACATGCTAACAGAATATACGACAAATTAACAATAATTGTAGCTAGTGTAGTGAGACGTTAATGGTGGGAAAACGTAAAGATATGGTAGTCTCATTACACGGTCTATTTTACTTTTTAAAATGTATGTCATGTTCATATAATGGAGACAAACTTTTATCTTTGCCAACTTTCTGAAATGGTGTCATTGACTTAGTGTCTTAACAGTAGCACCTATCGATGCGGACACGATAAAACAGTAAATTTTCAAAATTTAAGACACAACACGAATAAGACATGACAATTAAATAATAATAAATATTATATATATATGGGTTGTTATACATTTTCTTTATAAAAATCAGAAAAATTATAAATGTTTTAATTGCAAATGAGGAATCTAAATGACAATTACAATTTTTTTATCTATATATTTGCTAATTTTGGTGATTAAACTGTAAATTTTAAAAGTATCGAAACTTTTTAGTAGTATAAATTGTGTTTCTCGTGTAGTTTAAATGTCCACGACGTTTTAAAAAGTGTTCAAGACGTGTTCGCAAAAGTGTTCACATGTCGAACGGGTATCGGCGTGTCCGTATGTCCGACACGCACTACTTTGTGTTTTTTTGGAGTGTTCGTCCATGGTAGAATATGAGCTATTGTGGACTCTAAAACTCTACTTGGCCGGCCCCAAGGGGACATGACATAACTTAATGTTTGGGTCACATATGATCATAGAGTCTCTAAATCAAATGGACTATATGTTTATCTACTCATTTTACCTTTGAACTCCATGAGAAACATAATGCATTATGCTTTGAATCCACACTGAAGTGGCTATGAAGTAATGAAATTTATTTAAATTTCCCACAAATTTAGTTTTTTTCCAATCTATATACCTAGCAATGCATAGAAAAGCACAACTTTAACATTTTATTTTTGGGTTTGAGCTTTTCCGGTTGTCGTGCTGGCGGTAACACGGTAAAACTGCCAAGGTTAAGAGGCCCTGAAAGGGCTTTAGTGTTTGAGTTGTGGTTTCCTGATTCGCTACCCGTTTTACCTCCGATTCGACACCACATTGTTTATGCAATATCACAAGCTTTTTCCATCATCAAATCTCATTTTTAGTAATTATTAATGCTGGAAATGATCAAGCCCTTGGCTTCGTCATCCAATCGTCTTTGTCTAGAATAACAATGAGGGAAAATTTAGGAAAAAACAGGTCTCAAAAACTATCCAGAAATGGATTGATGTTGATACTAGTGAAGAATACACAAGTATTCAACATTAAAAGCATAGAAAAATTAAAGAACCCAATTCTGTATAATACGAGAATATAAAAAGCTCTTTTGGTAAAGTGATAATTATTGTTTATTACAGTAACCTATTGGTGGTTAAAAATCTGCATACCCAGTTTACAAAGTTTAACAATTTACATACTCACTGCGATGTCTGTTTTACCCTTTAATCATAATTGGAAATGATCACGTGATCACACATGACAAAACTTTTTTTTAAAAGTTAACATAAATCATCTGAAGTGTGTTGATTGATAAATATATTATAGGTGTGTATGTAAATTGTTAATGTTTTAAGTTGAGTATGAAATTTTTTAAACAATAATAGATTAGTATAGTAAATAATAATTTTACCAACAATAAACAATCATCATCACAGTCCACATTTTTCCATTGCATGCTTCCACAACTAACAAATCATAAAAAAGTTTATTACTCCTTTACTTCTTGTCAAGTCTTACATAAAGTTACACGAATATACTTTATAATTGGGTGGGACTCGGGGACAAAAGGTAATTTATATTATTTAAACTTTTCGAAAACTTTGATGAAAAAAAAACTTTCAAAAACTTAAGAAATTTATCAAGAAACGGGGTAGTAGGTATTTGAATTCAATTTCAAATAAATTGATAATAGTTAATTATTAACGGGGTAATTTACGTTTCTTCTTTGGTGCCCAAGTTTGACTTTGTCTTATATTAAGTTATTATTATCATAAGACGTTAATATTTGTGAAAATCACCAAACCAACCATAGTTTAAGTCAAATCTTAATTAATTATTATCAGTTTTAAACATTTGTTTGTTTTCATAAATTAAAGTGGACGAAATGGCAAGTTTATGATACATACTTATTTTGATATTATCTCTATTGAGAAAACACATGCTTAGAGTGTGTTTGGTATCATATTTTTGAGGATGATTTTTGCATTTTTACATTTTGAAAATTCAGATTTTTTAATAAATGTTTGGTTAATAGTGTTGTAATACAACTATTAACTACGTATTTAGGGAGACAGAAGTAGAGAGAGGGGAGAACAGTATCGTCTTATTATGAATGAATATCTGAATGAATGTAAAATACAAGACCGCTAACCCTCTTTATATAGATAGAGGGGTAGGATTACAAGCCCACTTGAGCCCATAAAATATAAGCCCAAAAGCCCAATAATATCTTACAACACTCCCCATTTGGACGTCTTGAATTCTTCGTCTTCATGCAGTCGATCTGAGTCGAGTTCATTCGCAGTGCTAAACACATAAATATCTTAGAGCCGGAAAATCTGGTGTGGGACAAAACCGGTATCTAAGAAAAATTGTGTAGCCGAATGATATATGCCAAAATACTATGTAAGTAACTAACCACAAAACAGTGTGTCTCATCAAAACCTTTCCAGAGCAAACTCAATGGAAAAATCTCTGATCAAAGGAAAAAGAGTGCAACAGTGGTAGTAATAGGGGATCAACCACAAAACAGGTGCATCATCAAAACTTTGCCAGAGTAAACCCAGTGGGAAAAAAACTCTGGTCGAAGGACAAAAGAGTACACAGTGGTAAGAAATATACGACATGATACTCCCCCTGATTTCGGCAATCCTTAGTGAGGTATAACAGGGAACGTGTCTCGCTAAAAATCTTGTCAAGGAAAACCCAGTGGGAAAAACCTTGTACTAAGGACAAAAAGAGTACACATGCATACAACAGGATGCTCCCCCTCACTTGCACACGACAGGGTGCGAGGATTTCGACTCCGGCATAAAATGTCGCTCTAAGGTAGCTCAGATAGCCTACGTAGGCCAATCGCCCGTACGTGCTTCTGAAAAGAATACTTTGGCAGTGACTTGGTGAACAAGTCAGCGTGGTTATTTTCTGAACCAATATGTTTCACTTCAATCTTTTGAAGCGTTTGTTAATATACATGCGACATACTAATTTGAGATGCGATCTACAAATATATATAACATGCAAACAGTCAAGCAGATAAAAGCAAAAAACTAATTTCATTTGTCTAGGGTACTAGTATGTATTATGTACTATATCATATATCTAGTTTGTTTCATATACAAACGTCACATGGATATACTATAAATTGTGCAACTCATACAATTTAGTCTGACATATTACACAAATCATTCACACACATGCACAATAGTATAAATCATATATTATACAATAGTAACAAACTATTTATGCATGGTTACAGTCGTTTAACATAAATTTTAACAAAGGTTAAAATTTATGTGTAACATCCTGAATATTATATGCTTATTTATAAATATATTATAATATTGGATATATATATATATATATATATATATATATATATATATATATATATATATATATATAAGTCTTATTGTAAAAATAAATAAATAAATAAATAAAGAAAATTGAGATTCTTTTAACAGATATATATACACCGCTTATACACACATAAACACAATCACACGCATACACAAAGAGATGAGAGTTTAGAGAAGAAACAGACCCAAATACACCCCCCTCACATAAACCCTATTTTCTTTCGACTCGTTAATCCGTTTTTCGATTCGTCTTTTCCGTTGCAAAGCTAACGCATAGGGGAGTAATTTGAGGTATATATCCACTGGTTTTTGTCTCCTTTTCAGTTCTGTTCCGACCCTTTTAAAGGCTGAAATTCGCTTTTCAGTAACAAATTTGGATCGGTTTCTTGTAGCTTGGTCATCGCAGGTCTAAGCTGGATTTTGAGGCTAACCTCGGTTGCGTTTCATCTCTTTTCGTTCTTGTTCGCCTCAGTCTACTGTAGCCGTTCTTAGCGTCAATCGAGGTACCATTTCTGGTACTAAAAAGGGGTGTTTCCTAAGCCGTTATATACGTGCTTATGCTTTATATATATTTTCGACCTATTATGTTTTTATAACTATATTTTAGATGTTTATTAGTACTTTAATTTCTAATTTGTTGTTCGTTTATTGAAGATTGAATTGAGCTTATTGTGGCCATTCGCCTAAAACTAGTATACTACTTGTATTTTAATTTGAGAATTTTATTTCGAGGGCTTGAATAGTAGTATAGCTCCACTTTCTTCCAGAGGCAGTCCTTGAAAAGGGGGGAAACTCGTGGTCTTCGACGAACCTCGTCCCTCGTCTCTCTTCAAGCTCCAGTGGTATGCTGTCGGATGGATAGATTCAAAGACGAAATACTGCACCGGATTTGATGCTTGTGGAAACACAAATCCTGTGTGGAAAACAAAATTTTCGGCCAAACTTGATAATTCAAAATCAAATATCGAAAATTTGGGCATCCAAGTTGAGGTTTACAGCAGTGACACTATTTTTCTCAGGGAGAGGTTACAGGGGACAGCAACGGTCGTTTTAAAAGAGTTTTTACATAAAAAAATAGTATAATTTTATCAATACTTTCTATTTGTATCGTAAAAAAATAAAATAATAACAAACGAGAATAAGAAGTTATTTACTGTGGTGGTAGTATTAAGTAATTGTTTTGGTTTTAATGTATATTAGAACTTTATGGTTTATATGGTTTAAAATGAACTAAAATGGGGATTCTGAAGTGTGGTTGGAGGTAGATGTGGTTGTTGTCGTTGATGTTGGTCTTTTACATTTCTTTTAGGGATCACGTGCCAACTTAGTATCCGGGAGCAGTAACCGAGCGTATGGATATCATAAGTAGTTGATTCCTTACGTGTTATTGCCGGCATATGGATATCATGAGTAGTTGATTCCATACGTTGATCTGAGTAGTGATCCGGCATCTTACGTGGATCTGAGGAGTGATCCGGCACCCTATGTGATTCCGATTTTATACACTTTTGAGTCGTGGGTTGAGTCACGCCACTTGGCGTAAGTAGTTGATATTCAGTAGAGTCGTGGGTGTGGAGAGGCAATAAGATGAACATTTTATATGAAAGAATAAAGATTAAAATTCGTACTTTGTATTTTTTTTTTTTTAGCGTAGACATTTATGTAGCGAGTTTAGTTGACTCACCCTTTGCTTTGTGGTTTCTCGTTTCCTTTTTTTTTTTTGTATTTTCTTTATAGGTGGAGAGTCGGATGTACAGGTTTTTCCCGAGCAGTTTGAGCTCATGGTCGTAAGCGAGAAGTTAGTGTTTTGGGTTGCGGTATTTTGGGTTGCAGGCGTAGTATAGGTACTCGAGGCCGAGTTAGTTTGTTGTGAGGTATATTATGTATATTTATGTAGCGAACGTACTGGTATTGTACTATTTTGTGTAATACAAGCCGGAGCAGCGTTTTTTTTTCCGGATGTTTGTTTTTTTTAGTATTTTCCTTTACATTTTTTAGTTATTTTAATTGCGTTCCCGATTTCTGTAAATTTGGGGCGTGACATTATGTACCTTATTCACGTATGTTGCTGAAAGTCGATTTAGCAAAATTCTAAAAAACCCAGATAAACCTCAAGATTTATTGATACCTAGAATCCGTACTCCGATCTTCGAGAGCAGTGCTGATAATATGTTGTAATACAACTATTAGCTACGTATTTAGGGAGACAGAAGTAGAGAGAGGAAAGAACAGTATTGTATTATTATGAATGAATATTTGAATGAATGTAAAATATAAGACCCGTAACCCTCTTTATATAGATAGAGGGATAGGATTACAAGCCCACTTGTGCCCATAAAGTATAAGCCCAATAGTCCAATAATATCTTACAACAAATAGGATTTTTTTTTTATTTTTAAAATACATATTTTTAGTTAAAATAATCCAAAATTTCCAAAAATTCAGAATCCATCTTTTTGCTAATTTTTAGATTTTTAGATTTTTGGATTTTAAAAATCAGACTTTTAGTCAAAAAATTTGATCACAAACGGACCCTTATTTTGATAAATACAAAAATTTATTCAATCCATTTATTAAATAATAATCACTACGAAAGTATTTGGCTTGTAAAAATCTTATACAATCAAAATTTAAAATTGCAGAAACAAAAAATTTCTAAGGGATTGTAAAGTTTATATTCTAAACTACGAGACTAAGTTCCGAAATTTTTCATTTCATCGATTTAGATACGAGATTTTTGAAAGTAAAAGTCGCATGTATTTTTGTAAGCATCAATGTATTTGGGTTGTAGGGAGTACTTACAATGAATACTATGTTTGTTTGCAGGATAGTCTAAAAGAGTATAATTTATAACTAGATAGTATTAGTGGGATAGATAAAACACCATATAGGTGGTATTAGTTATACCCCATTATTAGCATAAATTATATTATAATTAGTATTATAACTTATATAATAGCTAATGCAATTTGTGTAAACAAATAAGTTATAACATGGGTCACACGGTACTAATAATCCTATAACACCTCTTATACCGCAAACAAATATGGGCAAATTCTAGAAGGTGGCAGATGATTTTTAGACGGAAATAGCTCAACAGACACCTAATATCAGCCCATTTAATTTATATGGGTTGTTATACATTTTATTTATAAAAACCAAAAAAATTATAAATGTTTTAATTACAAATGACGAATCTTAATTATAATTTTTTATCTATATATTTGTTAATTTTGGCGATTAAATTGTAATTAGTAGTATAAATTGTTTTTCTTGTTTAAGTGTTCACGACGTTTTAAAAAATGTTCAAGACATGTTTGTGAAAATGTACGTATGTCGAACAGGTATTCACGTATCCGTGTATCCGATACGCGTGATCGTTTTTTTAGTGTCCCTGCATCATAGAGTAATGAGTTATGGTGTTGACTCTAAAACTCTACTGGCCCGGCCCTAAGGGGACATGACATGACTTAATGTTTGGGTCACATATGATCATAGAGTCCCTAAATCAAATGGACTATATGCTTTGTCTATCATTTTACTTTTGAACTCCATGAGAAACATGATACATTATGCATTAAATCCACACCGAAGTGGCTATGAAGTAATGAAGTTGATTTAAATTTCCCACAAAATTAGTTTTTTTTCCAATCTATATACCTAGTAATGCATAGAAAAGCACAACCTTAAACATTTTATGTTTGGGTTTGAGCTTTTCGGGTTGTCGTGGTGGCAGTAACACGGTAAAACTGTCAAGGTTAGAGGCCCTGAAAGGGCTGATTTAGTGTTTGAGTTGTGGTTTCTAATTCGCACATACTTATTTTGATAAATACAAAAATCTAATCAATCCGTTTAATAAATAATTAATCACTACGAAAGTACAGTTACGTGCAAATTTGACTTGTAAAAATTTTATACAATCAAAATTCAAAATTATCGAAACAAATTTTTTATAAACGATTGTAAAGTTAATATTCTAAACTACGAGACTAAGTTCCGAAAATTTTCATCTCATCGATTTAGATACGAGATTTTTGAAAGTAAAAGTCGCATGTATTTTTTAGTTATCTATGTATTTGGGTTGTAGAGAGTACTTACATTGAATACTTAGGTCATGTTTGTTTGCATGATAGTATAAAATGATATAATTTATAACTAGTTACTATTAGTGGGATATATAATACCACCATATATGTGTTATTAGTCATACCCCTTATTAGCATAAATTATAGTATAATTAGTACTATCACGTATATAATATCTAATGCAATTTGTGTAAACAAATAAGTTGTTACATGAGTCACACGATACTAATAATCATATAACACTTCTTATATCGCAAACAAACATGCTTTTAATCACAAAGTTCTAGAAGACGTCAGATGGTTTTTAGACGGAAATAGTTCGACTGACACCTAATATCACCTCATTAAATTTATTCATCGTATAATAATAGGCGTTTAGATAGAATCCGTCAACCGTATAGACTCCTCCGCATAATCGGGTCTTGCATTGCATTTTAGAATGCTTCAAATGAGAAATAGTATTTCCAAAATTTTAGATCAAATGTGACAAAAAAAATTGATTTAAAATGTAACAAAGAAATAAAATAAAATAAAAACTTAAAATAGCCACGAGGCTAGTCATTTGACGGAGACGACTAACACCGTCAATCACACCATCGTCTTAATAAAATTAAACGGCTCAGATTATATTTAATAATAATTGGACGGTCCAGATTACCTTTCTAATTTGGTCGACATGCATTTTATGAATCCCCACTAAAACAAACAAAAAATCACATGGGAAAATAAAAAAAAATAATAAGAAATAAAATGAAATAAAATAAAATAAAAAGACATATTCATAAATCTTATTCCTTTGTCTGAAACTCTTATTACTCTAATTTTTCGTCACCATTTCAGGTACACCATTTTCTCTAAATTTAATATATATATATATATATATATATATATATATATATATATATGTATGTATGTATAAATATGTGTATGTATATGTAAATGATGCCCAGTTCATTAATTGTTACATAAGGGTATTTTGAGAGATCTTGTTTTATTTATTTAAGAAAACTTGTTAATTGCAGCTCAACTTTATGCTTATTATTAATATTCATTTTTACTTTTGTATATATGTATATATTTGTAAATGATGCTCAGTTCATTGCTAAATAAGGGTAATTTAAGAAATCATGTTTTATTTATTTTAGTTTATGAAGAGTTAACAATTGCATCTCAACTTTATGCTTATTATTAATATTCATATTTACTTTTGTATATATGTATATATGTATATATTTGTAAATGATGCTCAGTTCATTGCTAAATAAGGGTAATTTAAGAAATCATGTTTTATTTATTTTAGTTTATGAAGAGTTAACAATTGCATCTCAACTTTATGCTTATTATTAATATTCATATTTTACTTTTGTATATATGTATATATTTGTAATTTATAAATGATGCTCAGTTCATTGCTACATAAGGGTATTTTGAGAAATCCTGTTTTTTTATTTAATTTTTTGAAGAATTAACAATTGCACCTCAACTTTAAGCTTATTATTAGTATTCATATTTACTTTGTAATAAATAAGATTGGGAAGGAATTTGTTATTTTTTTTCTCAAGTTTCTAATTCAATAAAATTGACACTAAGTCACAAAAGTGTAACAATTAATATGGTATTCCAGTGTAGTTTATAAAGACTTAATAGCTCAGCTTTGTGCTTTTTTTGTTATCTTGGTTCAATTTATTATCATGGGCCAGTTTCTAACTTACTAATTGATACGGGGTTGTAAAGATCCAAAATTTAGTAATTAGAAAAAGAAAGATAGAGATTTCCTACTTTTTCATGCCATTTGTTATACATGTAAGTAAGACTCTCTTTATGGCTAAATATGCTTATTCTTAGTTACTCTCGCAGTCTCGCTATTTACAAGACTTAACAACTGCACTGCAACTTTGTAAAAATAAATTTGTTATCTTGGTTTAATTTGTTATCATGGGTTAATTTCTTATTTAAAATTTGATATTGGACCAAAAAAGATTAATTTACAAAATATAGAGATATCCTACTTTTTCTGCCCTTTGTTATATATGAACGGATACCTGTTTGTAGCTAAATAAGCTTATTTAGCGAAATTTATTCTATGTAAAAAGAGTTAACAACTGCACTTGAACTTTGTGCTTATTCCACTAAAAGAAATTACCAAGGATTATATTCTAGACATATGTTTTCATCCCTTCCTCATGGTAGAGTAGGCCAGATTTGTAGAAAAAACAAGCGTCCCGTTCCCCTTTGTGTGCTAAATCTGTGCGATTTTCCTGTCAGGAAGAAACACTTGGTGGGGTATGATTTCCAGTTACAGAAGTAACTGAACTGCGGATGAGATTTGTAGTAGAAGAATCTGCTAAGTGGGATGTTTTCTGGGAATTGTAAATAGATGGTCATGGATAAACAATTTATGGACTATTGCAGTTCATTGGAAACAATCGTAGACGATGAGAAAAACTTTTCCCTCCTCTCCGATCAGGACTCTTCTACTGAACCCAACAATTATTACACATCTCTGGAACCTTTTTCGCCACCTGGCACTGGTGATTCTCAAGACGTTTATGATTTCAATGATGTGGTCTTCAGGTACATTAATAAGATGCTTATTGAAGAGGATATGGATGAGAAGACATGTATGTTTCAAGATTCTGCTGCTTTTCAAGCCGCTGAAAGATCGTTATATGAGGTCCTTGGAGAAAAATATCCCCTATCTCCGAATAACCAAAGCCCTATTGAACAATCCTCTTGCTTAACAAACTCTACCCCTATTGAACAATCCTCTTGCTTAACAAACTCTACCGATATGATAGGTTCAAGTTCAAATTTTGATAAAATTGAGAATGGGTCTCCGTCGTTTGAAAGTACGGCTTTAGATATTGTATCAAGGGTGACTTCCGAGTCTTCTCTTAGCACAGTCACGTACGTTGATAATGTCGCAAGCCAAGATATAGGGAATGATTTAGTGAAAGAAGTTAAGAAAGAGGTAAAATTAGATACTCAAGGTAAGATTGAACCGAGAAATGAGACAGTATGTTATTCTAGTGGTTTGAGGACCAAGAGGAATCCCCATTCTAATGAACTGGATATGGAGGAAACTGAGAGGAGTAACAAGCAATCGGCAATTTTTGCCGAAGCAACTGTGAGATCAGAAATATTTGATATGGTGTTGCTGTGTAGCGGAGGAGAAAGTGAATCTGCTCTTCGCCAAGAATTTCAAAATGGGGTCAATGCAAATATGCAGCAACAGGAAATGACAAATGGTGTTAAAAAACGCGGTAAAAAGCAACAGAGAAGCAGTAAAAACATGGTAGATTTTAGAACATTATTAAGCCTATGTGCACAAGCCGTTGGTGGAGATGATATAAGGAGCGCAAATGATTTATTGAAACAAATTAGGCAATATTCATCTCCAATGGGGGACGGTACACAGAGGTTAGCCCATTATTTTGCTGATGGGCTTGAAGCAAGAGTATCTGGCTCCGGAACCCAGAGTTACGTCCCCGTTATGACGAAGCCAACATCAGCTGCCGAAATATTGAAAGCTTACCATCTGTTTCTATCTGTATGTCCGTTTAAGAAGCTTTCGAATTTTTTCGCAAACAAAACAATCATGAATGTCTCTGAGGGAGCCATGAGGGTTCACATTGTAGATTTTGGTGTTCTTTATGGGTTCCAGTGGCCATGTCTCTTTCAGCGACTCTCGTCTAGGCCAGGTGGACCACCCAAACTTCGTATCACCGGTATAGACCTTCCTAATTCTGGGTTTCGGCCAGCGGCGCGTGTAGAAGAGACAGGTCAGCGTTTAGCTGACTATGCAAAGTTGTTTAATGTTCCTTTCGAGTTCAACGCTATAGCGAAGAAGTGGGAAACAATCAAGATTGAGGATCTTAAGCTCGATAGAGATGAGGTACTCGTGGTCAATTGCCAGTATAGGCTTAGAAACCTACTCGATGAAACTGTGATCGTGTCCAAGAGTCCGAGGGATAAAGTTGTAAACCTAGTAAGGAAAATGAACCCAGATGTTTATCTACAAGGAGTTAAAAATGGTTCCTACAATTCACCCTTTTTCATAGCGCGATTCAGGGAGGCTCTTTTTCATTACTCGTCTCTGTTTGATATGTTGGAGGCTAATGTGCCTCGTGAAGTTAATGAGAGGCTGCTTTTGGAGAAACAAATTTATGGGTGGGAGATAATGAACATTATCGCTTGTGAAGGTGCAGAGAGGATTGAGAGGCCGGAGACATATAAGCAATGGCAAGTGAGGAATGTGAGGGCAGGATTTACGCAACTGCCATTTGACCGAGATATCATGAACCTGGCCAAAGAGAGGGTGAGAAATTGCTATCATAAGGATTTCATAATTGATAAAGATGGGGAATGGATGTTACTAGGATGGAAAGGAAGAATTCTTTATGCTTTATCTTCTTGGAAAGCATCTTCGTAATTCACAAAATCAACCGCTTCTTTAGCTTGTCTCTCACCTATGCAACCTTTGATCTTAAAGGAAGTTTGGGGTACTTACTTTGCTTCACCTCATCACTTCTTTTGTTTTGGATTATTTAAATTTTAGGCATTTCAATGTTTGCCCTTGCAAAAAGTTCGACGAACTTTCTTGAAATCCAGCTTCTACATATTCATATTTTTCACTTTTCAATGATGAAAACTGTTTTCTGAAGGGATCGACCATATTTTGGGAAACTCAGATTGAAAAATATACAACGGACAGAAACACATGAAAAGGAAGGGTTATTTTAACACAACCCATTGTCCAATAATTCTTCCAGTTTGAAATTTTAATTTTTTTTAGTGCTCTGGCTAAACATATTGAAAATTTATCTCAGGCTTCGTCAAGGCAGTGTTTGTTCCCTCTGCAGGTGAAGTTGGAGTATTATACAGTGCTTGATATAAGAGGTGTTTCAAATGTTATCCTTATGGTTCCTAGTATAGCTCAAGCGTGAGCCTAACGAGCTTCCATCAATGGAAGCATAAACGGGCAGTTGTCAACGCACATTGCAGCTCTGTGATATGTGAAAGTTCTCTCCTATGGTCAGTCTCGGCATCTAGCTAGGCAAACTGTACATGAAGAAGTTTAGCATGTAGGTTCTGTATAATTAGTTGAAGCTAGTCTTAGTCTAGTTGGTCAAATCCTATCCTTTTTCATGCTTTTGGTATAGTCAGTCATCTTGGTTCGTTTCAAAAAATAAATAAAAAATTGAAACCTCGAGTTGACGGCCCTATTCTCGTGTTTCTCTTTTTACTAGCTCTCCTAAGTCCTACCAATCATTCCAATAAGTTTTGTTAAGTTTGTATGCTTTCAGTAATAATGCAATGTGATTTTGAAAACCGCTATTTCCAAATATTTGTTGGTTTTCCACCACCATAAACATGTATTTTGTTCATTTCAAGAAACAAACAA
Organism: Primula veris; assembly: GCA_963682055.1. NCBI lineage: Eukaryota > Viridiplantae > Streptophyta > Magnoliopsida > Ericales > Primulaceae > Primula > Primula veris. Next base: position 6,198,120 of record OY821742.1, on the reverse strand, counting down.
ATTAACAAACATGAATTTTGTTAAAAACATGGTAATATTCATTGTCACTCTACTCTGAGATTGGCTGTGACTGTCCTATCTGATTTCAGTGTTTTGGAAGATGTAGCAGCTCTTATTTGTTTTATAGTTTGTGTAGTGGGAACTAGTAGAGTTGCTTAATCCATTAAATCTGTGTTTTTGTATTTTTAAAAGTTTAGTAGTAATATTCTACGAAGATAGAAAGAAATGTTCCGGAGTTGAGCAGATAGTGTCTTAGATAAGCTGATTCATTTACTTTAGTCATTTGTTTTATTTCATTCTCTTTGTTTTCTACTTTAATCCGATTTTTTCTTCTGATAAAGATATTCCGACAAACATTAAACTTCCAGTATACTATAACGTTAAGGTACGACATCGGGTTTAAAGGAAAATGTAGAGTTCGATTTAATATCTTTTCAACCCTTCCCACTTTTATATAGTAGCAGAAATCTTTTCAATGAAAGCTGTTCATGCATATCTTCTTTGATATTTGTATTTTGCACAAAATACCCAGACCTTTGGATTTGTGACAATAAGTTAGAATTAACAAGGTCTAAAAACTCAGGTCATTATTCATTTACATTCTGTATTGCTGCACATAACATATGTTCATGTTAGAAGCAGATAGAGAATTAACAAGGATTTGATGTTACTTATCCATCTTACAACTAAAAGTATGCCCAAAGCTTGCTTTTAAGGCGTCTTTTCTTCTGCGTCATAAAATACTTGTTTCAAGTCATCGACTACAAAATAAGTTGTTTTCTTGATTGACATTCATAGTAGTTCCGGTCATAGTTGTTGATTTTCAATAAAATACATTTGTTAGACTTTGGAATACGCACATGTATGTATATGCACAAATTTATGAATATTGTCGTCTCTTACACTTTTGACAATGGATCTCTTATTAGAATGGTGAAGGGACACGAGTGAGAGTCGTGGCCGATTGTACTAAATATTAAAATATCCATTTTTACATGCGAATGAAATACGGGTCAATTTCACGGCATGCTAAATTTAATTACACAAAACGATATAGGTAGTTAGAAAAAGAGCAAGGACCAAGAGACAAAAGAACAATCAAAGAGGCAGGGAAACAAACAATTTAATTATGATATCAGGTGTTCGGAAATGGTCGAAGTTTTTACCTCAATCCTGTGTTCGAGTTTCATTAATACAAACAAAAAAACTTCATAGAATCCAAGAAAATTTATGCAAAAAAAGGAGCATCCATGATATGATTATTGTTGGAAAAACTAATGGTTTTATGGAGTGAATGCTATTAAGTTTGTGGTTTTAAAAAACCATTTATTCCCCCATTTATGTGGGTCTTTTAATTGGTAAAAGATGTTACAAAGACAAGGTTAAAAGGAAAAATGGTCTTGTAACATTAGGACACTTTTTGATGAAAAAGAAAATACATGTCATAACATACACATTCACACACAAACACACATGCATACATATAGAGAGAGAGTACCGCACCACCAACGGCCCGACCGTGGCTCGGTGCCGTTTCCGCCGAGTCGCATGTGATAGACGTTGTACCTTGGGAACGAAGTGCCCCATTTAGCCAGAAGCAGAGGTGGCGGGGCAAATATCGTTTAAGGGAAACTGCTTGCAGTTACCTCGTCTCGGACTTTAGTCCATTTCGGTATCATTTACACTATTTTATGTTAAATGTTGTAATCGATGATTTATACATTTGAGGAAACCATTTTCTGTTTATTTGTCCATTTCTTTTCCGTAGAAATTATTGTGTTTATTTACAACGTACCCAACAATCTTAAACGATATTTTTTATGTTTCGTACGTTAATACAATAATTTTGGTGTTTGGATAAACAGAAAATTATTTTCGTGGCTAAGACAATTTTTTGGAAAATCATTTTCTAACAAACCTTGGTTTTAAGAAATTGGTGTTTCCGGTTGAATTGTCGAAAGCGTTTTGTGTTTGGTTTACCTTATTTGGGATTTTTATGAAAATCCCTTCTTTAGGTTGAAACTGTCTTCTTGAATTTTGAGTAATATGTGCATGGATGATTTGATAAATTTGGCAGTTTGTTTACGTGGGTAATTAATTGGGTTTGATCATGTTTAAACTCATGTATGACTTGCTTTTGATAATATTGGTATTATTTGGTTTGTGGTTATTTTAGTTTATAATCATGACTTGTTTACATGAGTTATATGTGAGTATATGATTCAGTCATATTCTATTTGTGTAATTAGATGAGCTATCTGATTACGGTTTGTTATGTAAATTTTCTAATCTCCTTAAAATCATGTAATGTAATCTACTTTCTAATTCTAGATTAATCTGTCACCTTGCTTGCTGTTTTTAATGGGGTGGAAATTTCATTTGTTATGTGCATATTTGTTTATGTATAAGTTCTCAGAATTGTGAATTATGTAATTTGAACTTAGTATGTAGCAGTGATATAGGGGATTTCAATTTTATATGACCAGTTTAATTCATGTGAGAAATGAAAGGGTAACCGAAAGATACATTAACACGTTTCTTGCTGAAATCTTTAAATAGTAGCATGCATGCATGTTATGTCCTTCTAAATATTTGGAGTATTTAATATGGGAAATTTATTGTGGGTGTTACGGTTACTGTTTATTGACTATGATTTGACCAATGACATGTTGTTTGCATAGTGGTCATAAATTAGCTGAATTAATCAATTACGGTTTTGTAATTTGTTGGTATTATTGACCGTTTAATTTGTGAAAGGTTAATCGAGAATTATGAAATAGTTTTAGTGCGGTTGTTACTATAATAAATCATAAGGTTTATTTTTATAGTGAAACTTTTATTTATTTATCGATAGTAGTATATAATAATGATTCTTTAAAATAAAAAGAGAGTCATCAAAGGGACATTATTATGAATCCTGAGCGAGGATGAAATGCAGGAAATAAGGATGGTAAAAAAAAAAAAAAAAAAAAAAAAAACGGGAGGTATAACTGTCAACAATTAAGATGTTTATCATGCAACTGACTATGAGACATGGATCCATGGAATTGGAGGATTGACAATTATTCGAAACAGTTCTAGTAAAAGCCATTAAATTGGGGATTACGACAGAATTGGTTTCGAAATAGTTCTTGTAAAACCACTTTCTGATTTTCAGAATTTGGGGCTTACGACAGAACTTGTTTAAATTCTGAGATTATTCTTTGTAAAATCAGATTTATCTGGTGTTTACGGCTGAATAAATCTTTCAGAATTTGATAATCTTTTTCGGGAATGAACTAGAATACTCTTGCAAAATCAGTTTCTTAAAACCATGCGTGGTTATAGAAATTCGGTGTTTGCGAAGGAGGAGTTTTAGTTTCATTTTTCGAAATTAGATTGTGCGTGTTTTGTTATTTGAGATAACAAACAGTTTCCTGCGGGAAATGTCCGGAACACAGTGGGTGCTGGAACTGACCAGAACATTGTGGGTGCCGGTGTAACTCCTATTAATTTTGCATGAGTGCATATTAATGACGGAGGTTACAAATTTGAAACCACCATTATTAAAACCACTAATGTGGTGATATAATGGGTGATATCCTTATTAATTGTGATTTATTGCAATTCAATTTGGAGGGTTACAAAATTTATAACGGTAATCATTAATAAGATTAATGACGAGTATTTATAACTTCTTATTAATTGTGATTAATCGCAATTTAATTTGGAGAGTTATAAATTATTGTAACGACAGTCGTTGTTGGCATTTATGGAGAGTTTTATTAGCTATCTACGAATTGCAATGACGAGTCGGTTACTTATTTGGATGAAAGGTTATTTAATAACCAACTTTGTTCATACAAGAACAAATAATTTGATGATAGACAAATTATAAATGGCCGTTGAATTTTATTTTAAGAATAAACAAATATCGGCTATTTTATTATTTGTTGAATTAACATCTTATTTATTTGTTGGAAAAACATTTAATAATTTGTTGAAATAACATATTATTAATTTGTTAGTAAACATATTGTGAATATGTTGAGCTTGCTATTATTGAGAATAATAATTTAGTAATATTATATTACTATTATTGGGGGAAAATCTCAAGGGTCCCACAAATGTGGGGGTAACCCGTCGATCATGTAGATCGAGAATCTAAACGTACCCAAAAGCGCATATGGGCGAGTGGGAGAAAACCTAACGGTTTAGTGGTATGGACTTAAAACGTCTGAAATAAATGATATCGTTTCATTTACCACATTGAAATCGATTAAGTTTCTCTATAACAGTGTGCATGTTCTGAGTTAGGACAAAAGAGAATGCACGAACTGTGGGGGCGTTAATGTGTGGAAACGTTTTAAACGTTTGGAAATCCACTAACAAGTGCAAGCATACAAATCTGATTCATGACTAGTGGTTTTGAAACCTAAAGGGCAGTAGCCTTTCGGTAGCCAAAACACTAGGATCAAATTGTGATAAGCTTGCTTGTTTGTGGCAATACATGAGTGACTATTTGTTCAAAATGAGCAGTTTAGTCGATACTCTTGTGGTCAATAATGACATGTTGAATTATTCAACCAAGTCACTGATTTGACATGATATAGTAGGTGATGAAAATATAAAAGTTTAAATGTTTTATTTTTCTAAATCTATTATTTAAATTAAAACACAAATATGAGTTTGTGTTTGAAGCAATGTATTGCTAAGTTTTCAGTTCGAAGTTTCGAACAGAGTACATAACCAAATGGTTCGATGCATTTGAGATGAGTGCAAAACCAAGAAGGGTTTAAAAGATATTTCCTCAATTTATTGATGGATGTATTAAACACTGATATGTCTACTTGATGAGAAGTAAAGATAAATCAGTCGAGATATTCATTCAAGTAAGAATGAATACGTGAATTCTATTGTTGAGGATTAAGGCTTGTCAGAAAACATGTTTAATCATGGGTGTTCTGTTGTGTTAATCTACCAACTTTAATCCAATGATTAAGTGTTAATCATTAAATGATAGACTATTTTTGGAAGTGTTAGATATTGTCTAACTAGTTCCGAAATGGTATATTCACATGGATATGAATACATGATCAGTGTGATTGAAACGGTGAATATGAGACACCGTTCACATAATTGTGTTGATGGAATGACACCAATCGTTAAAGAACGACTTATTATGCTCTCGAGCAAAAATGTAGTTCTTAAACGATGAATATCATTTTGATAAGTTCAGGATTAAACTCTGAATTTGTACGGGAAGTGAGCTTTCCGCAAGCTATGTGTTGAACAAACTATCGCTTAGAAAGTTGGACCAAACAGTCAGAATTATAGAAGGCATGGTGCCTGACTATAAGTTCGTGAAAGTTTGGTGCTACCTAAGAAAGGTCTCAATCTTGTTCCTTGAAGGATTTGGATAGGATCAAAAACGGTAGATTGTGTGTTCATCGGATAAGCACAAAATATAGTGCTGATCGGTTTCTAGTGCATAAGTCAGATGACTTAGGTGCATATAGAGTTCTATGTCCGAGAAGCATATTTTCTAAAAGAGAAGCTTTCCCGTAAAAAACTCTAACGCCTGGCGAGTGTGATCAATACGTTGAGGGTTCAAAGCATTACGCTACCCAAGACAAGTGAACACTCAAACGGTGCTGGAAAAATGGGGAAAGTGAATCTTTTAAGTAAGACGAAGTTCATCGGCATGGTAAAAGGGTAAGTAATGAAACTTCATTTGTCCCTTGACCTTCATGAGTGAAGGTGAATCGATGATATTGAAATAATCAATGTTATCCATATAATGTGTATATGGGAAGATGCCATCAACAATGAGGTTGATAGGCACGTGAGAAATAAAGTCAATTACTTTAAGTAAAACTGACGGTTTTGATAATTTTAATGTCTATACTCTAATCTCTATAAAAAAAAGGACGCATCATTAATTAATGAGAACATGTGTTTTATAAATGGAGATCTAGAAAATTAGGAACAACCCATTGGGTCGTGGTTCCGTGTAAAGTAAGTCAAGGTGCGAAAACTTGTTAAGTCGTTATATGGACTAAAACAAACACCTAACTTATCATAGGTAGTCTCTTGTGCGTCAAGAACTGCACTAGACCAGTTATAGCCAACTCAGTGAGCAGACTCAATAGGTTTGCCAATGAGGCTTCTCAGATACATGAGGTATACTGCCAATCATGAACTGTGTTATACGAGATGTCCAAAATGTTTGGAGGGTATTTAGATACCAAGTGAATCTCGAACTTTAACAGTACAAGGTCCATTAGTGGATATGTTTGTACTTAAAGAGGTTGCAGTCTTATGGAGGTCTGCAAAATAGACCTGCATAGTTGGAGAAACTGTAGAGTTAGAATTCATAACGTTGAATCAAGCTACAGAAGAGGCAGTTTGGCTGAGAAGTCTTGGAAGGTATTCCAAGTGGCTAAAATCTGTTCCCGCAATAAACGTGTACTGCTGCAGTCAGTCAGTTATTAAACGGGATCAGAATAATTTGTATAATGGAAAGTCCCGACAAAGTCATGACATATTCGTCGGAGACACAAATCCGTAAGAGGAATTGCTAGCAAAAATTATGGTATCCATAGACTTTGCAAGGTCTAAGGATAATAATGCGGATCCATATACAAAATGCTTGACTCGTAGAGGAGTTGAAGCATCATCGAGGGAAATGGGGTTTGAAGCCCAATAAATTGGAAACCTTCGCATAGGTAACCCAACCTGAACTGGAAACTTCAGTCTCGGGTTCAATGGGAAACTGAATTGTGCGGGTAACCGAACAAAGCACTCGAGAACATAAGTTCTCAGCCCATTTCTATGATGAAAGAGTGATAGACCTGTACCATTTTAAGGGTGAGCATGAGGCTCTTAATGAATCAAGTATCTCGAAGGTCGAGTGGGGTGAGTCAGGACACCCTTGACTTGAAAATCACCTATAACGAGTGTGTATGGCCGATACTATGTGATGATCTAGGGCTAAATCACTAGAGCACTCGGTTGAATTTGCCAAGGCAGTCCAGGGCCAAATATGGACAACAACCAAAGGGCTTAGTAAGTGGTGTAGAGAGGACATTGTGTGAGTATTACCCTGGTATGCACAAACGCTAAAGGGTTCAAGGCTTTAAGGCTACCCAATAGTAGCATATCAGATTTTACATCACTATGGCAGGTTCAAGGCGCGCGCTACCTGTCCTTATGCAGTGAATTCTCGTGGTTCTCTCGATTGCATTTAGTTGCACGTTGCATGTTTTAGATCGCATTCATGTGGGGGATTGTTGGAAAAACTAATGGTTTTATGGAGTGAATGCTATTAAGTTTGTGGTTTTAAAAAACCATTTATTCCCCCATTTATGTGGGTCTTTTAATTGGTAAAAGATGTTACAAAGACAAGGTTAAAAGGAAAAATGGTCTTGTAACATTAGGACACTTTTTGATGAAAAAGAAAATACATGTCATAACATACACATTCACACACAAACACACATGCATACATATAGAGAGAGAGTACCGCACCACCAACGGCCCGACCGTGGCTCGGTGCCGTTTCCGCCGAGTCGCATGTGATAGACGTTGTACCTTGGGAACGAAGTGCCCCATTTAGCCAGAAGCAGAGGTGGCGGGGCAAATATCGTTTAAGGGAAACTGCTTGCAGTTACCTCGTCTCGGACTTTAGTCCATTTCGGTATCATTTACACTATTTTATGTTAAATGTTGTAATCGATGATTTATACATTTGAGGAAACCATTTTCTGTTTATTTGTCCATTTCTTTTCCGTAGAAATTATTGTGTTTATTTACAACGTACCCAACAATTATTTCTTTTGTAAAAGTGGTTATGAAATTCAATTTCAAAAGTTGGATAGTCGTTTTAAGAATTCAAACTTTATAAAGGATATTTGGAAATTACCCCGTTTACAAGATAGTGTGTTATAGATTGTAACTTAAGCTAGATACAGTAACACAACAACGAGATTGACTAGTTGTGCCCAGGAGTTTTCTTAATTTGGGAGTAATCGAATTTCATCAATGAGCATACCAATTCCGGACTAGTTAGATACAGTATTACAACAACGAAATGGACTAGTCATTTGCTGTGCCTATCATGGAAGCCCGGGAATTTTCTTAATTTGGGAGTAATCGAATTTCGTCAATGGCATATCAATTCTCTGATGAATTTGGCAAGGAAACTTTAAACGGAATCTAATAAATAAATTTCAAGATTTCAGCAATAGTTTTAAATTTTAATTGGTAGGTAGCATAATGCAAAAGTCGATATTATGTATTTCAAGTTTCAACAAATCTATCTTAAGAACATTCCAGGACATGAATATAGAAGAAATCCAAATTTGGAAAAGGAAAGGTATAAAATCTACATTTCTTGAGTATATATGTCCATCATATAATACTATGACCAGTAACCGATTTGTCACCGAATCTGAGTTCTTCCCAATGACCAAAGTCCCATGTCCTTCACCGGTGCCTGTAACAGAATCCACATTCAGAAAGGGCCAAAATACTAACAAATTCAAGTTCATTTCTAGCAAAGCGAAAACCTTACAACATGACTTGCAAAAATAAACTTTAGTTATTGTGGTAGTAAGCATCAGTTCACTTACAGGTGATTTCATCGATGGGAATACATTCCAAAACCGAAGTGTCTCATCCCCTGCCCCCGTTACTATTGTCTGCAAAATAGAAAAACGCAAAGGAAAATAAACTTATTACGATTATTTATGAGTCGAATATACCCTAAAATACGAGCAAGGGATACAAAGTGTAAAAACTTGCAAGTCATCATATTATACCTGACCATCTGGTGACATGGCAAGATAGAGAACCCGCATACTATGCCCAGTTAAAGTTGCAACCTATAAGAAGTGTGAAGGACAAAATTAGGATGTTTCCGAGCCACATCAACAAAGCGATAGATAAGCATATGCCGAAATGGAAAGAGAAATAAGATCCAGTACCTTTGACATTGTAGGGTATTTCCAGACCATAATTTGATTCTGTGAGTAACCATGAGTGCTTACAATCTCATTTACATTTTTACTCCATGCCAGGTTACAGACCTGTACAAGATAAGTAATCACCAAGTCTTTTATCAGACATCAAGACAACAATATCGTAGTAAACAGCTTTTATGTTCTTAAACAGCAAGAACACTACACAAAACGTGCTTTTTTAAGAGAAATGTTATCAAACGTGGGGATAATCTTTTGTTTGAACCTGATAATCAATTTTCTTTCCAGTTAAGGCTACTTAGTATGGTACTAGTAAACTGCTCTATGTTCTTAAACTACAAGAACACTACACCAAACACGCTAGGCTGATCACATATAATTTTAAGACAAATGCCATTAATTTTTTTGGAATAATGTTTTGTTTGAACCCGAAAATCATTTTTCTTTATGTTAATGGAATATCTTTTTGAAAAAGGAACAAAATCATAAACTGAATATGCTTTTTATTAGAGGCCTTGAGGTTCTCAGAAGAAACACAAGTTTTCCCAGTTTTAGCCATTTATAAATAAAGGAGAAAAGTAATGTACCTGGCTCCCAGTGTCAATGCTGTTAATCTGATTGCCATTAGTAGTGTTCCAAAACCGAATACAACGATCAGCTGTTCCACCCCCAGAAGCTAAGAGGCTACTCTGGTGCGGTGACCAAGTTATAGCCTTCACCGCAGCTGTGTGCTCGGTTAGTTTTTGAACTGGTTGCTGACTATGTTGGTTCCACACCAGTAGCTGTAAAATTAACAACTCGAAAATTAAGATCGTAAAGCAAAATGTTTTGTAAACTTACCTAAAAATGCTAAAATTTGGCAAGTTTATATACGAAAATAGTTTTCTGATAACCATGACTATTATTATCTTGAGCCTTTTACAAGAAAAAGAAAAAGCTTAGTCAAATGGATTGCTGCAGGCAGCACATAAAGTACGCCATTTTTTAAAATATCACCTAAACTTGCAACCACACGTTCGACTAATTTGTTAACTGTATATCTCATACCCGAAACATCCGTTAAGAGAAAATTTATGTCAATTTAGAACTGAGAATGTATTTGACTGGTACCTGATTATCATTGCCTCCTGATGCAAGTTCGCGATCATCATGAGACCATTTCAATCCGCATACCTAAAATGAAAATAGGAGATTTGCACACTAATTGTTATTAACTGCTTATATTTTCCATAACCGCTAGGTAATTTTATTCGATTCTACCTCTGATTTATGGCCAACAAGTTTGCTAACAAAGTCCTGCGATACACGGAGATCATGCTGAAGTATGTTTCTATCTCTACTTCCAGAAGACAGTATACGCGAACTCCATGCAAGCACTCCAGTCCTTGTCTGATGCCCACTCATGGTTCTCACCCTCTTGCAACAAGTCCCATCCCAAACCTAACCAAGGAAATGAAAATTAAATTTGAAATTGATCAAGATTTATTTAGCAAATTTACAACTACCCACACACTGCTAGGGACAAGTGGCTCTAAACAAAAGTAATAGCTGAAAGTATTCTTGTTTATGGTCGTAAAAAGTAACCAATTTGAAGTGGTCTGAACACTGAAAGAAGCATTTTGGCAGTTGGTCTTAAAAAGTAACCAATTTGAATGTTTTGAACACTGAAAGAAAGAAGCAATTTGGCAGTCGATGAAAAAGATACTTAACAAATTAAAGTGGTATGATTTTGAATTATTTCTTTAGAGCAAAAGACATTATTACCTGAACTTGACCAAGACTTGTGCCTATTGATATGTATGAACCTTCTCGCGTCCATTGTACTGAACAAACGCTGTCATTAGGCCCTAAGTCACATAATTTTGTCACCTACAACAATACAAGAAACAAATATGAATTTTTTGTTGTTGTTGAGGAATTAGATTCGTCATTAGAGAAATGAGAAAGGTGAGTTACTTTGCTAGTAGTTGCAGTCCACAAATAAACGCAAGTGCCTAACCCAACAGCAAGGACATTCTGCGATGACCAATCGACCAAGTTCAGGTAGAAGTCATCCTGTAGAGATGGTGCATCCAAAACCTGAAACATAAGATAAAAAAATAGCATCTCAGAATTTTTCTCACCACATCATAATACTGTGAAGACAGCAGTTAAAGAGATGTTCAAGTTGATTTGTTAACACATTCTTGCAGGTCAAACGAAGGAGTCAATTGATCACCGACGAAAGGAAAAAAGTTAAACGGATTTCTGAAATTTTAAATGCTCGCGATCTTAATCATTTAGATGTGAAAGGACTTGAGGGCTATGTGCTTACGCACAGTGGTATTTAGCGTGACTAAGAGATGAAACCCTCAGTTGGGATGTATGTTTATATCGTTACCCAACACGGCCCGGAAAAATCTAAAAGGGGAAAAAGTTAGTTACGAGACTCAGAATGGGATTCGTGAATACCAAGTCAGATAATGCCTTTTGTATATTTATATTCTGAATTGAGAAAAAGTGAAAGACTTTTACACTATCGGTATGAATTGAAGAGATCGTATTATACTTAGTATTATCAATTTTAGAAACTGAAGACGACAAGATATTATAAATGTCAACCAAAGTAATATAATCAACTCACAGCGTGTCACTAAATTTATATAGCATACGACGATCATATAAGTGGATTAAATCCATAATTTTATCCATGACATAGATACAAATTTAGGATACCGGCCGTCATTGCACAACTACTATACACTATACACTATACACACGTCTTGAGCAACAACATTTACACTCCATCAATTGAGTTTTCAGATAATCACTATATATATCTACTCGTAATGAGACATTGTCTATTGCTCCAAAATATTTATGATGAAATAGAAGGGAAAAGAAAATTCTTAAAAAGGGAAAAAGTATGGATTTGTGGTAATGAAAACAACATTATAAAAAAAAAGCAGCTAACCAAAATTTATACCACAACCAAATATACACAAATTCATTTAACAAGAGGATCTCAAAGTTCAAACAATTGGTGCAAGTCTACTCTCTTGAACTCTTGGAATAGCAATTTTTCTATAAAAATTATATTTTCAGGTAACAGCTAAGTGCTAACTAAATATACGACTAAGAGCTAAAATCAGCATTTTTATGGCAAAGACGGTGTGCTTAAGCCCATTGTCAATGCCTAATTACTTCTGAAACAACACAGTCTACACATACTTCTCGACTAACATATTTTCTTCCTACATAGCACAATTTACATATCAGGATACTCCTTATGGTAAATACGAAAAGGTTGGTCCAAATCTACTTTTCTGAAGTCTCAAAATAACAAACTTCTATAAATATCATGTCTTGAAGTAACAAAAGACCTGTTTACTTACAAAATCACCAGTCTAGACACGTATGTTTTCAAACAATTGGTCCAAATCTACTCTTTTGAACTCTGCAAACAGCATAATGTCTATAAATACTACATATTCAGGTAACAAAACAACTGCCTATACAGATCAAATACAAAAACTAGCATCTTTATAGCAGAGGGAGTAAGATGTAGCACCCCATTGTCCAAAATGCCTGATTAATTACAAAAACTACAGTCTACAGATCAAAACAGGTAACAAAACAACTGCCTATACAGATCAAATACAAAAACTAGCATCTTTATAGCAGAGGGAGTAAGATGTAGCACCCCATTGTCCAAAATGCCTGATTAATTACAAAAACTACAGTCTACGTCGTATCTTTTCAACTAGCAAATACAATTTTGCACAACCCCATGATAACCATGGAAATTCAAACAATTAGTCCAATTTTACTCAATTGATCTCTAAAACTAGCACAACATCCGTAAATGCTATTCCTTCAAGTAACAGAATAACTTACTTACAAAAGCTACAGTCATATGTATGTTTTTTACGAACAAAATACGATTAGAATTTCAGACAACCTAGGCGAAACCAGATATGTTGAAACAATTGGTCCAGGTCTAATCTATTGAACTCTAAAAATAACCACATCTATAAAAAGTATGCCTTCGCGTCAAAAAATAATGATCTAAGATGGAAAAACCAAGATCCCTGCTAGCTTTCATGTGGAAATACTTTTGTTATTACGAGGGAGCTGAAAGTCTAAAATTGACAATATTTCTGTAACAATACACGGTAACAAAATCAAATCTTTCTTAATATTCAGGTGCTAAAATTCATATAAAGTTCTTTCTGTTATTACGAGGGAGCTAAAAGTCTAAATTTATTATATTTCTGTAACAACGCATGGTACAAAATCGAATCTTTTTTCATTATTCAGGTGTTGCCCTTACTAAATACTACCTAACGTTACAAACCAAATACAAAAGATAGCATCTTTATATCAAATGCAGTAAGGTACGGCTTAAACCAACAAAATACTAATAATCTAGTTAGGGTTTTGACTCCGCCTAAAAATAGTCGTTCCTTTTCATCCATTAATTTCCTTTTAATACCCCTATTGATTGAATTGGGATTCAACAAACATTAATCATGGTCTATAGTCTATCTATACCATCATCGAATGGTGAATACGAAGTATAATCAATGTGCATCTACTGTTTCAAAGATTAACTAATTGACAACTGTGGAAGAACAACACTTTGTAACTAAATTAACGAACTCTTTTAAACCGCATAAAAACCCTAAACATATTACGTATTATGGGATTCAACAAACATTAAACATGGTCTATAGTCTATCTCTAGATTCTATACCAACATCAAATAGAGAATATGGAGTATAATCAGTGTGCATCTACTTTTACAAAAAATAAACCACTTTGAAACTAAATTAACGAACTCTTTTAAACCACGTGAAAACCCTAAAAATATTACCACGGGACACAAGTAGTACAATATTGTACCCTATAAGGAGTTTTGAGAACCTTCCAATAATGATTTTTTTTTTATCGATTTTAACCATTCAGCAGCCCATACTTACGAAGAAAACAATTCTAATTCCGTCACCATACAAATTATAATATAAACAAAGGTAGTAGCTTTTTCTATATAGCAAAGAGGGTATTGTTTTGTACCTTATGAGGAGTTTTGGGAACCTTCCTAGGGGCCTTGGGCGGCGTAACGGACGAATCACCCGTCCTACCAACACCATCCTGCCCCAAAATAGACCTCGAATACGGCGAACCAATCTCCGTCCTGAACCTCAAAATGTTCCTGTTCGGGCTCGTCCCACCTGCACAAACAGAAGAATCAAAATCAGAACCAAACATCTCGGACCTCAACAACCGAGTATAAACCTCGCTCTTATCGTCTTTTTTGGGTGAGTCTTTTTTTGTATCGATAATATCGTATGCGAATAGACGGGATGAGGAGCGGCACGGGATGAAGCGGTCGCTGCATGCCACCCGAGGAGATGATTTGTTAGAGGGGGAAGATGATGATGTCAGGTTTGATATGGTACGAGGCGACATTATACGAGGAGAGGGTGTAAACAAGGTTGTTGTTCGGGACATGGTTTGGTCGAGACGGAGGGTTGTCTCGGACATGCCAGCTGGCAAGTTGATGGTTCCGGTTTTTCGCCTAGGTGGTGGTGTCTCCATTGTTATGGATTTTTTTAGCTCCCTTTGTTTCTCTCTGTATCTCTTTCTCTCTGGAGAGAGATTTTTGGGAGAGATTTGTTATGAAATTTTTAGCTCTTTTTTGTTTCTCTCTGTATCTCTTTCTCTCTGGACAGTGATGAGAGAGATTTGGGAGAGAGATTTTTGTAACGGTAGGATTTTTTTTAGAGGAAATTTGTGTGTATTTTATATAGGGTTTTGAGAGTTCTTTTTTAAGTATTTAATTTAATTTAATTTATTACTGGTGGGGTGTACAGAGAGTGTGACTGATTTTCCAACGGTCGATTTTGAGAAAATAAAGAAAAAATTGAGATTTGTTAGTGATTATTTACTAATATGGTCATACTATTAATGTTTTTGACTAATTATTAAACCAATTTTTAAATACTACTAACCAAAAAGTAAATTAGTGCAATTATGGAATAACATCAATTTGTAAATACGCTTAACCAAAAAATTTAAACTAGGTGAAAACTCTAAAAGTGCACTATTTTTATGGGATGGGATGTAGTTTTTTGTTTTTTTTTTTTTTTTTATCAATATTAATGAATGAGACTATAATTTAAGAGAATCAAAAAATAATATGGAATTATCTTTTATTTGGAGGAATGGAGTATGAATTATCTTTTATCAAAAAATAATATGGTTGATGGGCTTTTGTGGTTGTTTATTGCGGTTTTTTTTCCTTATTTGTATATAGGTTTTAACATTTTTAGGATTTTGTATGTCAAATATTAATTAATATTCGATATTTTTAATTTTATTTTATATAGAAAGTTGAATGACAACCTTCTTGTTTTGTGTATTCCAGCTTGTTTGTATAAAGTCTATAGATCATATTTATTTTTCACATTTCACGTTTCCGATTTTTATTCACTCGATGCTTTTATTTTTCTAATTTTCTTCCTGGCAAGAATAGTATAGACAGATAAAATTTGGCAATCACTACAAAAAAATACTCAAATAGCGACGGGATTAGTGACGGTATTTTTTATTACGAGCTTATTAGCGACAGTTTTTGTGACGGCTTTGTGACAGTTTAGTCAATTTGCGACAGATTTGTGATAGTTTTTTAAATTAGCGACAGGCTTGTGACAACTTTTGACTCTCAATAAATCAAACATTATTTAGTGAACATCAGGTTACGTTCACTTATGTACGTATGAAAACTACAGCTATAAAAGCGAAACTCTTAGCTAAACAAACGCTGCTAATTTTTTTAATTCATGAAATGTTTTTAGTGAGACGTGTTGTTCAGGTTGGTCTTATGAAAAACTTGGCAAAATATAATATAGCAGCTATAGCTCATAATCATAATGTAATAGACGATGTAAAAATATTCACTTCTTCACATATGGTCTCCATTGTTTTTCTTGAGATGTGGTATCGCTTCTAAGCGTTGGTTTCCGTGTACGAAATAACAATTAATAATAAATAAAGGATTAAACAAGAATTAAACAAAACCAGTGTAATCTTTATTAATTTTCAAATGGAATACAATAAACTGATTACAACATGTAAGTACTGAAAAGTAATTAACACAAACGTTATCAGATTATTATTAATTAATAATCTGATGTATTGATTTGCAATTAATAGAAACAGCCGGACTGGAAAGTATAAACTTAACAGCCGGACTGTTCTGATATGAATTGAAATAACATGACTGAATTGAAACTATTCTAATTACAGAATTAAATTACAGAATAGTAATTACAGCAAAAAACAGAACTTTAAAGTAATTACAGAATAGTACAAACAGAATAGAAAAGCTACAGTTAAGTACAGCAAATTAAAATACTGAATTAAAAATACAGAAAATTAAATTGTGGAAATTAAATAGCAGAATTGAAAATGGACAGAATTAAAAACTGGACAGAATTGAAAAATAAAACAAGACGAGGCTACTGTTAACAGTATGCCCTTAACCGATATTCGCCCAACCACATGTAAGGTTTCTGGTTGCGTTGGCGCTTCGATCCCAAGGTACAACGTCTCTCGGAAGACTCGCCGGAAACTGGCGACGAGTCTAAGTCGAGCTTTTAGTGGGTGGTTCTCTCTGGTTTCTAAGTGCTATGAATAAAAAATATATGCTGCTGTTTGAATGTTAGAGAGAAGATACTGATTTCATGTCTGTTAGAATGTGAGGGATAGCTGCCTCTTTATAGAGAATTCTGAAACCGCAGAATTTATTGTGGTCATTTAATTCTGGGAGTTACATCCCCAGAATCCGCCTCCATTACTGCTGGAGTTTCAAACTTTCTGGAACTCTAGGGACTGCTCTTGCAAATATGCAAAAGTCCCTTTTCAGATTAGTACAAAACCCAAGACCCGAGACATTCCCCAAATCTCAAATCCCAAATCCCGCATCCCGCGGCCCGCGGCCCATGACCCGAGGCCCGAGTCCCGAGACCCGAGCGAGCGCGCGCGTGTGTGGTACACACTAAACCACTCATGGGTATGTGGACTTTATTAGTTTACCAACTATATGAGATGGACTTTTATATATAGAGTAAAAATCAATCTTGATTTTTCAATGTGGGATAATCCTCATGATTTATTCCCACTCTCTACTTCATTTTTCAGATTTCGGTTTTTTCCTCTTTCGAGTACCAACCTTCGAGTCCAATTATCATTCACACCCTTCCTCCGAATAGGTCATGCGATATACCGTTGCGAAGCTCGTCGTACGAGCTACTCAAACGCATAGAGTATGGCCTCAGAAAAACTGAGGAGTCGCATTTGTTGAACCATGGGGTTCAATAATTGATTTTGATTATAACATTGATTATGTTTTTAATGATTTTACGATTTCTCTATTTCGATGATATAATGCTTGTCTTTTCCAAAAAGAGAATTTGTAAATTCCAGGACGCCAGAAAGATAGAGCTCAGAAAAACGAAGCCACAGGTTCAAGCGGAACCAGAATCGGAGCTAAAACGAAGAAGTTACGGGCTTTTGAAGATTAACGAGAAAACAGAGAAAACTGAAGAACGACCGATCGTCTGTACAAAAACGACCGATCGTTTTTGTTCTAATTTCTTCCAGTGAGTCCAGTATAAAAACGACCGATCGTTTCTGAAAAACGACCGATCGTTTTTCTAGAAACGACCGATCGACTGTAGAAAACGACCGATCGTTTTCTGCAGTTTTCGAAAACAGCTTCTCAGCTTTTTCTGGAAAATAGCTTAAAACACTGAATATAGCCTCAACCACTTCTAACGGTCACAACCCAGAAAAACAGACTTTTGGTCTACATATACAAGCTCAATCTCTCTTCCAAACCACCAATTATCATACACAACATCATCCTTCAACCCCTCTCTTAAAAACCCTAAAAATCACCATTTTGGTGAAAATATTCGAGAAAGAGGGAAATTGAAGAAAAAGCCATACAAGCTCAATCATCATCAAAAACTCACAAGTTAGCTTATTTAGAAGCAATTAGAATAGTGAGTGTAGTTACATTATTGTAACAAAATTTGTAACGAGTGTTTTATAAACTCATTTTTGTGAGCGAGTGATCGGGTAGAGGCTTTGTAAGCAAGTGAAGCTTAAAAGCTCTAGGTCTTTCATTTCGGGACACTCATAAAGTGAGGGGGAGCTTAATCGTTCGATTAGCTCATTAGGATTGTAATATCCGGGAAATTTTTTTTTAGTGAAATACTCGGTAGTACCGAGGAGAGGACGTAGGCGCGTTTTGCCGAACCTCTATAAATCACGGTGTCATCTTCTTCCCTTAAACTTTTATTTTCCGCAAATATTTATTCTTGCTTGCTTGCGTTTGAATTTATTAACGATTATTAACGCGTAAGCTTAGAATTGCGTAAGTTGGGGTGTTAGTTGCACTTAATTTTTAATTAGGCGAAAATCGCCATAAACCTTATTCACCCCCCCTCTAAGGTTTAGCCGCACACGGGCCAACAATCCGCAAATATTTATTCTTGCTTGCTTGCGTTTGAATTTATTAACGATTATTAACGCGTAAGCTTAGAATTGCGTAAGTTGGGGTGTTAGTTGCACTTAAGTTTTAATTAGGCGAAAATCGCCATAAACCTTATTCACCCCCCTCTAAGGTTTAGCTGCACACGGGCCAACAACATTAAAAATTGACTCAAAGATGGTCCCTGACCACTTGGAACAAATATGTTTAAACTACATGTTTTCCAACTTTTTTCCAACGCTAAGATCTATCGCTATTTCAAATATTTGCTCACGACTTCCACCAATTTGTGAAACATTTTATTGACGTCGATCTTGGGGAACTCCATAATTTTTTATGTTATCATAGGAAAAATTTCACCGGTCATACTCATTCGTTCAAGTGAATTTTCTCGTCTCTCGATTATGTTTCTTTGTAGCTTACATATTATCAATACCTGATGTCTGATGATCTTGTCATCTGTACAAATGCATACTACTAGCCATTGTCATTTCCCTTGACATATTCACACAGTAACACTTAATCCAACTTACTGATGTGTTTGAAAATTAAACAAACATATAAGAATAATGATCAACCGTATTGAGGTTTTTTGTTGAGATAGGAGTATAAGAGCCAATGTAATCAATATACCCTGTTTCCATGACCTATTAGCATACTCCTATCTCATTATGTGCTTTATTATCGAGTCATCATTTGTTTTGTCGTCCCGAAAGATCCATTTGTATAGGTTTAGTAGTTTACAACCTGATGGGAGACCTATCAATTCTCTCGACTGTGATTTCGTAGGATTATCTCTATCATTTCTTGTTATTGATAGATTACTCGTTATCACGAACGAGCTTATGCTGTTACCTATTTTCAGTTCACACTGTCGTTTCAGTTCACATTGTCGTTTGAAATCGTAAATATGGAGTTAGACCTCCATATGGTATGATCCAAAAATTAATGTACTGTACAAAAGCTAATTAGATTCCGACTTAAGTGCTTCCACTAACACACATGATCGCTCGACACTTCTTCATAGGGAAAATATGGAACAACATTACGCAAGTAGGATCTGGCTAAACTTGACAAAACCAAAATCACTAATAGCAGGAAAGTTTTTCTAGATAAGATAACAGCAAATCATAAATAGCAGCATATAAGATTCTACACTCCAATAAACACTTGGACCAACAAAAGAAAGTATAAAATTGGGCTAGAAACAAATGAACCAACCCAACTTGTTTAAAAAATCGTTTGGGCCATGACCCCTTTTGTATTGTATTAGGTCCACATAAGCCATGTAAGCTTGTAATAGTGTTGTAAAAGGCGAGCTTAGACGCCTATTAAATTAGGTGGGATTAGACGATTAAACGGTGATTAAGCATAATTAGACACCAGGCGAGACATATTTCCGCCTAAAAAACCGCCTTTCACTTTTTAAAACATTGATTATAACTAAATTGAGTGGTTTGGGGACAAGTACTTACAAGTACATTTTCTTCTTTTTCATAATGAAGATAAGGAGTATTGTGGTACCAAAAAAACAATTGAAAAAAAGTGAGTATTTTGTTACGATGATGAGATCAAAAAATATCTACTTGTAAATTAAAGGGAGTCAAAAGTGTCTATGATAGATGCGTGGAATTTAATAGAAAAAAAACAATAATGTAACAAGTAATAATGAGTTTTTGTAAGCTCGCTCTATAAACCACAAAACCACCTGACCTTAACTGACAAGAACAACTAAGGAATCTATGTTTTTTTTGTTTTTGTTTTGTAATCCTAAGGAATCTAAGTCATGTACGAGGATGTGTGAATTAATGTAATATGTTAGTGGAGTGAAACTTTAGTGTGTCAGCTGCACTACATGATGTTTATCCAATTAATTATCATACACTGATATGATAAGTGACCGAACTAAAATTTATGTATGGTGAGGTTGAATTATAGATATATACTAGCTATTTTGTAATTATATGAGGCTGAAATACTATAATTTTCAAATTTTCAGTAAAATATATGAAAATTTTCATATTTTTCGTAATATGTGGAGTGCTTTAATCCATGTTTCTGTATATGATGACTTGAGTAATATATTATATTTGCTGGGAAGGGTAACAAAAGCAAAAGCATATAGCATAATACATAAACGTGAAATGTGACTAATAAAAAGAATTTTTTTAACACATTTACTAACAGAAACGGGGATGAGAAAATGGAAAACACGATTTTGCAAAAGGAAACAAGTTTCACGTAAACTAAAATTCGTGCCATATCGGTTCCCTGCAATCTTAATCAAATATTATACTAATGGTATATATGATTCTTCAACTAGTCTAATTGTGATTTTTCTACTGTAATTTTATGGAGTATATCTTAATGTCCAGAGGTACAATTGATGTAAGTTTCTTCATAAAAGTGGAATGATATGATTAATTGGAGCATATAAAGATGGAAGGGTGACTCAAATAGGGCATTCACAAGAAAGCTTCATCTTAGTACAATGATATTATTATATCTTGAATGCTCGGATACTAGTTGTGTTTGAAAATAAAAAACTAAAGCCAGAGTGGGCTATCAATTATAAGGTGAAAGTGTTGAAGCAAAGGGATTTTTTTTGAAAATATTAAATGATGAGAAGTAATCAGTTTTGATTGTACATTTTGGTTGGTAGAGTAGATGTCTTAAGCATCAATTGTGAAAGTGTTTTGTGATTTATTTATTTATTATTATAGTGAGTTTTTTCATCTCTCACGTTTAGCGATGACAATTGAATCGGGTCATTTAAAATCCGACCCGACCCATATACAAATTTGTATTTTTATTTATTTGACCCGATTCCGAACCATTTAATCTGTTTTTTATGACATTTTTTTTTCATTTGAAAAATAAACCTTATAAATGTCAAAATTTGAAAAAGAATTTATTAAAAACACGTATAATAAATTAAAAAATCATTTAATTTAGAAAGATAATACATAAATACTAATGTGCCATTAAATACCCTTTCACACTAATTTAGTGATTTAAAATTTGTAATATTCTATTTGACATTTCCATGTTTATTGAATTAATTTCGGCTTATTAACTTCGTCAATTAAAATAGTGCTTATATATAAAAATGTAATATAAATGTATATGATTGATTTGATAATACGTTTCTCGTAAATTCTTCAAAAAAACGATAAAATATTAGTCATTAATATACAAATTAATATTGACCATAAATATCATTAATTAATGTATACAAGATTGCAAATGTTTGTATATGTATTACTATACCATTATTATAGGAAAGAGAGATAAATTAATGTATTTGGGAGAGAAGGGAAAGAGTGTTAAGTTGTGTTTTTTAACTTTCAATTTTATCTAATTTGATCCGATACGATCCTACCTGAATAAAGTTGCACTTTTGCCTGACCCGTGACGGATCAGATCGGATCAAAACCCAAAAAATTATCATTCCTAGTCACATTGATTTGGGCTGACCAAATTTATTAGAGTTCAGAATACAATAATACTTTTAAGTCCTAGGTACTGTGTATGGACCTTATACTATTGAGGACTTGGTTCCCACTATCTTGTGTTTGATGCTATTGGTCCCAATAGCCCCCACTTAACGTTTCCCAGTCATAAGAAATTACTCATATATATCAGTAAGAAATAAGCTATTTTTTCTCTGTATTATTCTCTCAACTTATTCAGTTAATGTATTCTATTTACAGAAGCACAATTTTGAAGTTTTTCATATGGCTTTCTTTGATAATCATGTAAACTCCCAAAAGTATATGGGGTCATTGGGGTATATACTATTCAAGTTTTTATTATGGACACTCGTGTTGAAGTTTGAATTCAACATTGATTCAAATTTATATATTTATGGACATTTTAAAATAGATTAAAGGTAACTCATTTTGACGAATAGCCCGTGATGCGATGCTGCATCTCTTCCGAGACCGGGACCTTTTATCATTTCTTCCACCTTTAGAATAATAAAACATAGTCATTTGATTCTGGGCCGTGAGAATTATTTGTTTCGATCTCTATTTTTTTTATACCAATAGTAGGTATTGGTTTTTACCCGGATTTTGTTCTTTCATTATCAGAAGACAAGGTCAAAGTTATTTTATCTATTTTTTTATAGATAGTTTTCACAATTGTTTGATGGACGCTGTACAATGAAAAAAATACTTTGTTTTTTTCTTTTAAGTAAAAAAATACATAATTTGAACTTTGATTTTTTATGAACATAAGGTCAATTCATTTTTATATATAATAAAAAAGATTTGAATAAAATATTGGGAGGGGAACTTAAAATTCCTCCAAAACAAAGAAAATACATCAAATCCATGTTACTCCCTCCGTTCCTATTTAATTGTCTACTACGAAATTACGTGCAATTTTGATCGACCAAAAACTTGTATCAAAATTGTCGGAATGAAAATTTTCAAAAGTTGATAATATAGTTCAAATGTTAAATTTTATGATTAGATTTAAAAAATATTCATTTCGACAATTTTAATATAAGTTATAAACCGGTCAAAATTGCACGTAGTTTCATAGTGAACAATTAAATGGGAACGGATTGAGTAATAAAATTAAAATCAACTAATCTAAGCGTTTATGCCGACCAGTCTTCACTGGCTAGTTGTTTGGTTTGTTCTTTGTTTGTTGTTATTAATTAGGGGCCTTGGTCTTTTCTATTATACTTGATTTAGCGATTTATCCACACAAAAAAAACTAATCATGGTGTAAGTAAAAAATGTAAAGCAAAACAAAAGAGATGCAATAACTATATATACATCAATATTGTCTAATCTAAAGCGTATGCTTCACATCTTAAGGCAAAATGGACATTATGCCATCATCAATATATCATGATGCGTTTGCGTACGCTCAATTGGTAGCGACGTCTGTTGTATATATGCTCCGTCTCTCTGAAATCCTGACCAATCTTCACTCTAATATGACATCATATTCAGGTATTAGTCTAACTTTGCTGGTAAAGTAGTAGTACGTACCGTAAAAACAACAATACGCTCATATAGCTATCTTAAGGTACCGAAAACTTAAATGATTTGTTGTCATAGGTCGCAAAACAACTGCATGAAGCTTGGCTCTCTAACCTAAGGACTAGGTGAATTCAATGCTCCCAAAATACCCCCCTAGTCCCTTTGTGAAATCGAAGAATGACACATGCTGTCGATAACCTTGCATTTCAATTTGAGATTTATTCTATGTTAGTCGAACCCAATAAACTAAAATGGGGGATAAACTCTAGGGGTGATTTCACATAGTGACCATAAAGCTTCGCACATGTCTCATTGGAGCGGTTGCGGCCATAACCTTTTTCTTAGACGGATGCACAATATTATCTTGTTAATCCGAAAGTTAGAATAAGATTAGATAAGCTCGTGAGGTGGACGATTGCATATGAAGTTTCTAGTTGATCAGTAGGTAAAATAGGGCTTAAACTACATACATATAAAATTTTGAAGATAACTTTTTATGTTCAAGCTCCAACTTTATTTATTTTTATTTTTTTTAAACCTAAAACCAAAAACTTATGAGAAAATAAGTTAGTTCAAAATCACTTTTCACATCCTCATTTAGAAAAGTAATTTGAGCTCAAAAAACACCATTTTTCTCCTTATACCCCCCTAACCTTATGTCTCTCCAAACAAATCAAGATGATCAAAAACTGATGTTTTATGACAACAAAAAACTCCGAAAAATAAGGAGAGAGAATTTTAAATCTAACAACAAAAAACCTAAACTTAGGCTTATAAACTATCGGATAAACAAATTGAAACACTTATATAGCTTGACACATGAGAAACTATTGTATTCTCTGACACTTGCTTGGAAACTCCAAATAAGCAAAAAGATGAAATACACATTATCTTCAGACAAACTGCAACGAATCTGAGAAAATAAACATTATATCACTATTATAACCCCAAAATAGCTCAACATATCTCCAGCCATCAAAGATGCTATCATGGAAGTATGAGTAATTTTCATTCTTCAGCCAGTGTAAAAGTGTTATCATAGAAGAAAAAAAGCAACATAAATTTCAGCAACATAACATCATAAGCTTAACCAAAAAGTTAGTTTATACACATACAAATGCGATAACCTATATACAATAAGGAGACTGTAAAGGGACCGGACCACAAGTGTCTTAACCTCAACTTCCATGCCATCATTGGTTAAACAATAAATTTAAATATTGATATAACTTTCTCTCAAGCAAGGAGTTTCTATCTGATAAATAGTGTATGCCGCATGTATATGGCTATTAAGGTCCATTGCTCTGAAAAAAGTTGAATTAGTCCCTCTAGAACCCATTTTCGCCAGTCCTTCTGCAACTTGGTTTTGCTCCCTAAATACATGAGTTAAATTTAAACAAACTAAATCCATTAGTGTGATAATATCTTCCCAAAGCAAATTAAATTTAGGACCAGGAGATGATTTATTATTCCACCAGTTAACAATTAGTCTGTTTCAATCATAATATCAGTAATGCCCAAATTATAGCAAATAAGCAAACCGTTTTTTATGCCAATTAACTCAGCAAAGGTATTAGAGTGATTACCTAAGTGACAAGTAAAAGTAAAAACCATGAGACCCTTTGAATCTCTTAATACACCACCGCAACCACTATAACCAAATTTCTTTAAGTTTTAATGTGCTTTCTAATGTTAAGCACCTTGAAACGAATGAGAACACTAAACTATTTAAACTAGGCAAAGTAAAAATAAGATAAAAATTCAATTGAAATTATTGAATGGAAACGAATCTGGCTGGAATGAGAACTAATTGATCAAGATGTTCACATAATCACATGCACGGAAAAAGTTTACAAAACATATGGTGTGTCTTGTTGTGTATTTAAAATTGTGTTAAAAAAATACAAGTTAATTAAGAGCTCGTTACATTTCCTTATAATTGATTACAAGGGAAATGTGTTTGACAATTTCAATAATTAAATGCCTGAGGAAAAGTTGCCATGACCTTCATCTAAAGATTCTAAATTAACATACATAAAAAAGAATCCCACAAAATTTTTCCCATGAAAAATATTGCTACAAAAATGATCGAGCCATCAAACATTTTAAAATTGGTGACTGCGGTGTTATTCGATGAATTAAAGACGGGAAAACAAGAGAAATTTTAAATGAGAAACGGAAAACTTAGAGAGAAACTGACTAGGGATCATCCTATATATTCGATGAACTTAAATATCATAATGAAAAGAAAGAGATTTTATTCTCTACAAATTTAGCCTAAAAGGATTATTAACGTATATAAGTAAATACACAAATTCGTCCAATAAAATAATAGAAAGAACAATAATATATCACGTTATGTACTTAGATCAAGTCGGTGGAATTCCATAACTAAAATTATTGTAAAATAAATTAAAAGAAGAGATAGAGAGATATCGTGTACATCCCAATGATAAGCAATAATCCACAGTTGATTAGCATCAAATAACTTAATTAGGCTCAAGTTATTTGAATTCCACATACTATATATTGGAGGATAAATGGATGTATCATATATAATAAAAGAGGCTGAGGCCCCAACACAGAACAAGTCACAAACTGTCCTTTAAATGACCGATCAACGTGACAGACTGATCGGTCAGGGAGCAGGGGCGGAGCTAGCATTAACCATTAGGGGCTGCACAAATCAAAATATTAATTTACGGGATTGCAAGATTCATCGCTTTTAAATTATTATGGGGGTGCGAGTGCACCCCTTTGTACCAACATATCTCTGCCCTGTCAAGGAGAAAGCTAAACTAACATTAAGTTGCTTTAACTTATAAGTTGCCTACGGCTCGTCGATTTTCAATAAGTTTGCTTAATTTAAAAAAAATCTTTAATATTATATATATATATATATATATATATATATATGTATATATACATTACTATCATTTTACTTGTAATAATATAAGTTACTTCCGGGCATAAGAAATTCTCATATTTTCTTAAGTATCAATTTACCAAAAAGAAGTTTTTAACTTGGTGGTATACTTGACCAAATTGTAATTTTTTTTATAATTCATTATTATCATGTTAACATTACTAAATAAGATATTTTAACCTGTTTTTTTATTCTTGGTTTGTAATATATTTACTCATGAGTTAATTGTTAACAAATAACAACATTGTAAACTTTTAAGTTCTTTCTTATTTCAGTTACTATATGTTTAATTTTCTTTCAAGTAGCATTTCATATATGACTTACTAATCAATTATAAAGTATGTAGTATTGAACTTATGTTGTAGTTACTGGTTTGGATCGGATTCGTTATCATATTTATGTTACTAGGGGGCATGTATCTAGTATTGATACATACAGTTTTTGTTTTTTTTTTAAGAAACATGCTCATTATTTTTAATAATAATGGACGAAAATACAGAGTTCACTATCCCTGGAAAAGACTCCAAGGGGCTAAGTAAAATAGAATAATACAAAGTCACAAGACGTCAGAAGTCCGCTAACTCAAGAAAACTAACAAATAATCCACTCCAGACAAACAAATCAAAAAACATAAAATGACATAATATAAGAAAGTAATAAATTCTTCGACAACCAACGAAAAGGCCCTGAAATATTGTTAAGCAGGCATAGGCACTTTGGGACCAAAAGATGCATAAGAAGACCTTTAAGTACTCAATACGGGTTAGCTCAAAAAAAGCATCATCGGGATGTCAATACACAAATAAACCCGATCATAAAAGGTCAATCATGACATAAGAACCCCAATGCAACAACTCAACAGTCCAATAGTCCAAAATAACCGATCGACCAAATCAGGACAAATTCCGTCAGTACTCAATAAGTCAAGAGTGGAGACTAACTTTCATCATATATAACATCAAAATCTATAAAATTGTCTGTCCTAAATCTAACACACAGACCAAACGGCCTGTCGACATAAGTAGAGAATAAACAAGTATCAAGGCATAGAAGACATGCGACATATCATACCATTGAGTAAGGAAAGACCAATCAGGCGATGTAGTTGCAATCGGTGTGCCAACACACTAATTAACCCGATTAATTCAGTTCTACGAGATCCGAAAACCGAGAACCGACCCATATCACTAACCAAAATCCATAGTGGCTTTACCCGCACCAACCCAACCGAGACTCATCTTGTTAATAATAGACACATGTTTTGTGCAAAAAATAAAACATGTTGTATTTTTCAAAAACTTACAATACTTTTTATTATAAGTTGCGTAGTACTTTCAGGTTACTTATTGTTTATAAGTTACTTTTAGCGATAATGAAAACTAACTTTTGACTTATAAGTAGCTTTAACGATGATATATTTGTACTAATAATTTTTTTTACTTGTTATAAGTTACTTTTAATTCCTAACCATTTATCACTTTTTGTTTACATTTTCCATTGTTGTGGAAAATATTTTATTGCCAATTTTATAGGAAGTTATTTTCCTTTATTCTCCATCAAATTTGTAAAATAGTTTTATGTAAAAGAGATTTTCCGACCAAACAAACATACAAAAAACAATATTTTCCAACCTTCATTTCCCAAAGAAACAAACAGAACCAAGGTGAAAACAAATGGCTAGAACATTAGTGAATTTTTTTAATATCAGACTGTCACAAAATTGCAATACGCAGGATTGATGTTTACTTTAATTATACGAATATACCCCGGTTTGGATTCACTAGCAAAATCATAAACATACCATTTACTTCCTTAGTGAACACGAAAAATATGTAACAAAATGTTAAAATAACTTGATGAAACATTGAGTAAATGTATTTTCAACGTAACTGGGCTCATATATACATAAAGGACACAATACAAATTACCATTATTATTGTGAAAATAAGCATATGAAAAATATACTTTCGAAGATCTCAAAAAGCAAACATAGGCATCACTATTTTTAGATGAAATTTAATACCCACAGTTATACGCCATTACATTTATAGAATAAAGTTGGGTCAGAGTGGATTAAAAGTCCATGGTAAATTTGGTACCCTAGACCGCGATTGATAACTGTTGCAGGTACACCACACTATTTATCATGATACAAAATATATCTCTCTATCTCAACAACCAAACCTTAAATCTAGTATCTATAGTTTATCTCCTAACCTATATTTATACCCCCTCATCTATTTCATATTTCTCACAACTCATCTCTTCTTTTCACTTTGTAGCCTTTTTTATTTGCCTTTGCCTTTCATTTCCTCACTTTTCTTTCAAGAATATCACACAGGGTTAGGGTTTGAACCACTAGCTAGTTCTTTTATTCATATCTTCCTCTTATATACTTATATCTATATCTCTTTCATATGATGAACAACTTAAGGATCTTGAGGAGTTATTATTCAGTTGTTTTTTGCTGGTGTTGCATCATCAAGATTCATGCTAATTTTCTTTAGGGTTCACTTTTGATAAATCTTAAAAGTGGCTCTTTTGATGTGGGTGAGAATCTTGATGATGCTGCAGTGGCAGTAAATGACTTATACATTTTTAATGACTGAAATCTTGAGTTTGTTTTTCCAAAAAGATTAATTGTCATCAACTAGATCGTTTTAATGTTTTTAGCTAGATCGTTTTATTCTTTTTAAAAGTATCATTTTAGCTAGATCCTTTTCTGGCGAAGACTTTAAAATAAATACCAAATGATTTCTTTCTTTACTATTGAGTGTTTTTATAATTGTGTTTGATTTTTGAGTTTTGATTCTTCAGGTGAAACTTGTTTTATTCTTTTAAAAATATCTTTTTTAGCTATCATTTTCTGGCGTAGACTCTTTAAAAATAAATACCAAAGGTTTTCTTTCTTTTCTATTGAGTGTTTTTTTATAGTTGTGTTTGATTTTTGAGTTTCGATTCTTCAGGTGAAACTTTAGGAAGATCAATTTAGTAGTGTTTTTAAATGATCAAAAAGATTAGAGAGAGCATAAAATATCCTGCTAGTTGGTCCTTATTTTTTAATTTTTCTGATATTTACTTTAAAGAAATAAGTATACCCATATTATTAATGTATAGTACTGCTTATATATTTGCGTTTAAGTTGTTGATAATTTCTCAAGGGATGACCGGTTGAGATTAAAATCAGCCCAGTTTAAACAATTAAAGGCAAAATTTCTAGGCAAGTAGGCAGTGTTTTTTTTTTTTTAAAACAAATGAGGCTTATATCAATTTAAATCATGACTATAAGGATTTTACATAATTTTTTTAAAAAAAAAGAATAATTGGAGTTGAACACGGGTGAGATCTGAACATGTACTTGTACTGGTGAAAGTGTTTTATTGGCTTCAGGTTTAGTTGAATAAATAAATAAAAAGCTGTATCGGTAATGATGCTTTGATTCCTATTGTTTACTCTTTTGCGTTTTTGGTAAAGGACAGTTAGGGTTTTGTGTCAGTGCAACTGAAGATGGCCTTGATCCATGCGGTAATATGTTGTGCCTCTTTATATAAATTATATAAATTATATATACATACTCCATAATATATACATCAAATTAATCTCTATAGAAATATTTGGGTACCGTTCTAAAGCACACCAGGATAGATCTCTCCATAAATACCAAGTTATGCTCTTTCTAAAAAAAAATATTTAAAAAAACATATTTTATGCAATTACATTATGAACTGATCGTGAACATATGCACATGGTGTTACCTCTAGGTAATGGGATGTAGCGATTGTCAGGTTGACTTGAAAAGCCACAAAATATTGGTTGCCATTTTTTTTGGCAGTATATATGGGCATTTCTATATTATATTTACCAGGAAGACTCTTCATTTGTATTCCTTTAGATTTTATTTCATGCTTTTAGACATTTTTAAATGGTGAATACTGTTGGAAACTTGTTAAGTAGTACTGTATATACCAAGTTTGTTTGTTTACACAATGCGATACTTGAACTAGACAGCTCCTTAATGACTATTAAATAGTAGCTGAAGATTTCAAAGCCTGATCTGAACTTTTTTTTTTTTTTTTTTTTTTTGATTCCTCCTCTGGAGGAAAACCTGCGAAACTTGCAGGCGACAGGGTTCGAACCCTGGTGGTGAGCGTGGTATACTCGGGTAACAACCACGTGGCTACCAACCACTTGCTCTCTGAACTCTTTAAACATCTGGAAATATACTAGCAATCTTATCATGATGATGATTCGTTTGGATCGTTCCTATGAATTTAGAGAAACTTTCTTTTAACTGATGGAGTAAGTACTACAAAGCTTGGCTCAATAGTTTTTATTTTCTTTTTCTTCTGGTTATAAGTTTATTTTTCCTATACAAGTTAGAGCCACTTCGGGTTCGGAAAGAGCAGGTCTTCAATGATTCAGAATCCGCTGATGCTGGGGTGGTGCTCTTGTTTTTGAGATTTTTGGCCAATATTGATATCTTTTATTTGGCATATAAACTTTTGAGAGCTGTTTGTAGCTCTTAAAAATCAAAAGTTGTATCTGTTATATGTTGTTAACAAATTTGGACGTGACTTCTTTCTTTCAATAAATTGTTTGTGTATAAGGAAGACACTATGTAATGCATGTGCCAGCGATATATTACTTGGATTAGTAATTTATTTAATATGGAGTTTCAGCAATTACCTACCAGTTCTTATCAAAATAGGTTTTTGTTTCTTATCATTTTATTGGCTTATCAATTTAAAAAAGAAAGAAGGCAATCTTGAATTTTTATTTTGCAACCAAACAATCCATAGTGGCAGTACAAAATGGGTTGGAGAGAGTAACTCTCGAGCGGGTGATCAGGACGGTTACAGAACTCTAACGTTTCATGCATGATATCATTTGTTAGACAACTCAAACAAAATGCAGATGCGGACGCCTTTTGCTAGAGCCTAAACTAGAACCGCACATGAAATGCAAGGACAATGTTCAGGATATTCGAATAATCCAGAGACTTGCATTACTTATTCTAGCTATGAACTGCGGATAAAGTTCCCTTTATTGACTACAAATAGTTTTGTACAACGATATCTCGAATCTAGGATACAGTTTATGAGTACTTTCATAATTCTCCGACTCTCCAATTTGAACTCATACAAGAGTAACAAGACCAAACAATGATTTGTGGTGAAGTAAATTTATTTACAGAACTGGCCAAGTGTTGAATGGATAGCCTCTTAGTGATCAGGGTGTTGGTAAGGGGCAAAACTATGAAGTGTGAGTACGGTGCCGAATTTACCTGTAAAATAATAAGTGATAAATGAACTCACAGGAGGGGCCAAATCATTATTTTCAACAAGTCCGGTAAATAGAATAATAAACAAAAAACTCACAATTATCGTGCCGATGGTCAATATTTAGTTTCCTTCTGCTTGGTTGAATAATATCTATGAGTTGTATCATAAATACAATTATACTTGTTATCTCCATGGAAACCGATGACTTTTTGGTAGAACCGATGAACCAAATATGTATGATTTCCCAAGTAGATAAGGAGACTTGCCCTTTATATTTACGGTGTATGCTGAAAAAAGATGGGGGATAAAGAAAGAGGCTCGAGACGCAAATTGGATTCCCGATGGTTTTATTAGCTTGGCTCTTATTGACATGGAGTTCATGGTATGATTCAAGTTTGAAGACGGATTAAACACCTTAATCTTTTTGTAAAGCCAAACAAAATCCTTTTTTTTTTTCTAAAGGTATTACTTTTTTACATTTACGTGTATCTTTAATTTTTTATAAAACTAAGAGATCATTTTTAGTGTTTTGGAAGTGCCCACCTTCTTATATAGATTAAGTTAAATATTAATGGATCTTCGTTAAGGAATAGCAGTGTTGGTGTGGAGGTATTTTGAGATATCGCAAAGGTGGAATTGTCTTTTTCTAGTTATCTTAACACCATTACCAATACTTATGCTTAATTAATGGTTGTTTACAGTGACTTGCCATCAGTTCTTCTAATGGAATTTCACTCAGAATTAATTGTACATTGATGGAAGAATGGTAAATCATATCAAGTGTATAATTTTATACTAATTAGCTTTTGTTAGTTTGAGTTTTGATAATGTTACATAGAACAAAATCAAGTGGTTTAAATGCTGGTACCTTGTTCATTACAAAAGCCATGATATTACCCAAAAAAAAGCTCAAGCAGTTCATCATTGGAATAAAAAAAAACTTGCTTTCAGAGAAAATAATTTTACCCCTTGAGTACATGGTAAAATGTTGATAGTGAGTTTGCTCTGAAGCTAATTTCCCCCCATTAAATTTAAGTGTTTATTGCTTTGCATTCTACCAATTTTTTTAAAAAAGGGATCGTAGTTTATAACTTTATATCTGACACTTAGAGCAAGTACTGCTTCATCTTTTATTTTTCCAAATTAAAAAAAAAAAAAAAACTACACTTTTTCTAATTTTAAATAACACTTTTGCATCTATATAAAATATCAGCTTTACTATATTTTTTTTTCTTTCTCCTTCTAACTAAGAATAAAAATACCAATAAATTTAATATTAAATAATTATGGAGGAGACTTTTTCATTCCTTATATATGGGACATGTTAGAACACATCCATAATTTGATACTCTAAAAGAGCAACATGATGCGGCTTGTTTTGGGTAAAAATAAAAATAATCCTCAAAATATGAATAAAAAAATGATATAGGGTGACTAGAATGCTTGTTCTTAACACAGTTTTGAACAGGACAAAGAGATCATGATGAAAATATCTGAAGTTTGTTATCAATTAGCTTATACTAACTCTTGATTAAAAAAAAACTTATACTAACTCTTTTGATATAAGCATGCTAGCATTACTTGTTCTTACTTAAGTGAGATTATAATTCTTTTAATATAAGTTTTCGGTTATTACTCTCTAGTACAAGTACTATTCTTATGTTAATGTCATGATTTAAGGTTTTTGTTGCCAATTTGAGCTATTGCCTAGGACTTCACTAAACTTAGTTTGTGTTTTGTCATAAAAATATTCATGTTTATCACACTCATAAGATGAGAGGGGATAGGGAGAAAAATAGTATTTTGTGGACTCATTTTCCTTGATTCCAGTTATTAAAGAAAATGACAAAATATTATTAAAGAAAAGAAACTTAAAAAATTAGTTCTTTCATAAATCATAATATAAGTTCCTACAAAAAAAAACCAATTCAAACAAACCTATCTTTTATAGTTTTACTATAAGTCTATAATCCATTTCGTTCAAACCATAATTGCCACCATGTGAAACACACTTGACTACATGAAACATAAAATCAAAAGAATTTAAAAAATTTAGGTCCTAAAATAGGGTTCAAATCTCCTCAAGTTAGTATACTCAGGTTATCGGATTTTTTTTATGTATTCATAATTATTTTTGATTTGATTTAAATAAATCATGTTCTATTTTATTTCTAAATTGTTTGTTTAATTTCTTTTATACAAAATTTGAACTTTTATATACTTTCTTATGTTTATTTTTTTTTTGTCAATTTATAAGATAGTAATATTAATAAATACCAAAAATGTATATAAATGGTCAAATTTTACAGATTTTTTTAAACAAACATTTTAAAAATAAAATAAAATATTAATTTTATAAAAATAATATAATTACAAATAAATATGAAAAAACCGACGATCTAAGCAACAATACTAAATATGAACCAAACAAATGGAAACGTATTTTAAACTAAATGAACATATTTGAACAAAATTTAAGTAACGTTTTTAAAATGATATTTATTAAAGAATGAGGGTGTAAAATGTAAATATTATTTAACCCTTTTTGAGTTATAAAAATCCATAAATCAGCTAATATATCTCTCTCCAAAATTTGATAATTGGTAGCTTCGTTTACTTATAAGCATAAGGTACCTTTTTTTTGCCTCTACTCACTTTTTAATTATTATCCCACTATCTCTACTTCACTGTGATTAATTCGCAAAAGAAATATGTTACTTTTTGAATTTTTAAGTTTTCATTTGGTTTTTCTTCTTTGAAAATGATGCATTTTTTGTTAATTTTTGGGGTGATAAATTAGCTGAAGGTTTTTTCGTTTCTGGGTAGCTAAAAAGGTGTAATTTTTTTTACTTTTTTGGGTTATGTGTGATTTCAAATATATAATTTTCATTTGGTTTTCTTCTTTGAAAATGATGCATTTTTTTTGTAAATTTTGGGTAATTAAAAAGCTGCAAGTTTTGTCTTATCTGGGTATTTAAAAAGCTGCAATCTTTTAAACTTATGTGGGTAATTTAAGAGCTGTAATTTTTTTGGGTACCTAAAAGATGAAATTTTAGTGTTGAGAACCTCAGTTGATGTCAAATTGTCAGCTTATTTTCTTTTCTTTTTTGCTTACAAGCTTTGATGTATCTGTTTGGCTTGCTTGAAAGTGAACTTATATTGTTTGTGTCTAAAAAGCTGGTATGTTTGCTAAAAACTTGTAGCTAAATGCCAACTGTTTGCTTAAATTTCAGAATTATAAATTATAAAAATAGGATTTCAACAAACCAGCTTAACTTATCTAATTTTCTAGCTTGGAAAAGCTAGAAATTTTGGTATAGGTGTATAACAACCCATATGTTTGTTCAAATTTTGGTATAGGTGTATAACAACCCATATGTTTGTTCTTAGCCTCAGGCCCTCAAATAATGTCAACTTAGTAATTACTTGTTTGCTTAATATAGCATTGAGTTTGGTTTGGGTTGCTAAAAAGGCTGGTTTTTTTTATTGTATCATGATAAGTTCTAAGCTGGCTTGGACCCAGTTTTCTCGATGACTTTGTAAGAATGACGAGGGGAAGAAATGCTGGTATTGGTCCAAGTCTTTAATTAAATGTATAAGCCCCGTCATGAGTATCACTTGTGCGCAACATGGCGTGAGATTGCGAAAATGGGTATCGTATCCAATATTCCAGAACGATGAAGGTACCCCAATGCGACAAATTTAAAAAAATTGGTTTGATTCAGTGACGATACAACATTTATTTATATTAATTTTTTTGATTATGTTAACTATTTGCTTAACTATTATAATAAAAAACTATGAAGTGCAAATCAGGTTTTGGTAACTGTAAAAAGTAGGTGAAATATCAATAGCAACATCTTCTACGATCAATATAAAACAAAAAACACAAACCTGTATCTTCCGGACCAGATTAATATCTTAGTACGGAAACAAGACCGGAGTCTCATCTACATTTAAATTAGCATCCTAGTATCCGGGATGGAAGACCCTTTCCAGTCCAGAATTTTTTCTGTAATACATGGTCACCTTATTATCTGTATAAACTTTTAGTCTCTCCTTTTTATTAAAAAATTGGCAATTCCCATATCCTTTCCGTATATAAGCTGTATCTGAATAGACTGAATGGTCCACAATACCTAAAAAAATCCTTATGCCATATCTGTACTGCGGTATCTCCTATCAGTAATTCAGTATTATAGCCAAATCTTAATTCAGTACTATGGAGTACCCATCTACTTTACTTGCGGGGGGAAAACCCTTATGGTTGAAATCAAATTTTACTTTCTTTTCTTCTGTAGGTGTGAGAGTGTGTGGGTACGTAAATTTAGTAGTTGTACTTCATATATATTTTATTTGAAATTAATGTTCATGTCGGTTGGATTAGAACTTTTGTGTGTTTGAGAATGAAATTGAAGTAAATGACCATAACCTAGAACATAACTCCATAAGGTCTTAGTGGTTCTGAACACCAAAAACCATATGGTACATATCCAAGTATATATTGTTTTGCATTTTTACTCCTTCGACGTTATGCATTTGGCGATACGTTCAAAGATGCATGTGGCTTATTATGGCCATAGTTACTGTATTATAGTAATACAGAAGAAGGGCCACTGGCTGTGCTTTTTAAACCTGTCATCCGTACTATATCATGCCTGTTCGAAATGCAAATGATAGCATTCCTTCTTTTGCCAAACATCAACCTGAAATGCTAATCAGGATATTAGGTTTTGAATCATAACGGTTAGATGAAGGATTGTGAACTTAGGTATTCAGGTTGCAAAAGGACTAATTTGGATGTCTTAGGGCAATAGAAGCAATACATGTTGCTCGTGTTCAGAAACTCCTCTCCCGAGTTGAACATTTCTAGTCCTAGGCTAAGTTTCTTTTGCGTTTTTGTTGTTGTCTCTCTCCTTTAAAATGCTACATATCGGAATTGCTCTCTTTTTACATAACAATGACAACCAATATAGTTGTCATTTAGATAGACTGTAGGCCTAACATATCAAGTTCTGCTTGTCCGGACTTGCAGGATGCCCCATACAAGTGATTTGACTATCCAGTGTTTGTTTAATAATTTGGTATTTCATAAGTTTAATTTTGCTTTGACTATTTAGAACATTGAATGCACCTATATTTAATTGAGAGGTAAGTGTTGAAAAGTAGGATATATGTGTCGACATATTTTTCCCCTAAAGTTGATTGAAAGTTCCATGGTTCACGCTTATGATCATTTTCAAGACGTTTTTAAAATCTCAGATTGATATTGCTTCTTGTGGTAGTCTTGTAGCAATTTTCTTTGAATATTAGCCTGCTTATGGTTTTGACATGCTTTTTTTTGTTGTCATTGAGCTTTTTATAGCATGCTTATTCTTAAACAAATTTATCTATTGTTTGGCTAACTTTGTAATCAATTAGCATTCAAGTAATCAGCAGATGCCCACACACACTTTTATAATGTTTGACGGAAGTAATAGCAATTGTTATTGTCGTCCAACTGCAGAGAATATTTTCTACCATTTATTTTTCATGTTTCCTTATCTCGTGTTGGCACTTGATCAGAATCCTAGAACCATGGCTGATACAATCGACTTAAGTGGTGATGGAGGTGTGATGAAGAAAATTTTAAGGAGTGGAAAGCCTGATGCTGTCACTGCAACTGAGAATCTTCCTCTGGTAGATGGTATGCCATCCTTTTCTTGTTAATTTTTTTGACAGAGTCCTGCATCTAAGAATTGTAATAAAATATCTTGTTTAGTTGTTTCTCTACTATAATAATATATCTTCAGCTGTTATGTATGCTTCTATCTTTATCGTTATTATGACTCGGACTTATTCTTTAAAGACTACATAATTTGTTCGGCAAGATAATTTCCATTTTCAAAGTCATCAACACTTTAATATGCTCAAGCTCAGAAATGTTCATAACAATTCTAATAAAAAAAGAAAACTTGGATCTTTCTCTAAGACTTTCTGGTTAAGGTTTTCGCACATCAGAAATATTGCAGATTTTGACGGCACGTGCCTCCATTTGAGGTAGTGAACTAACCAAAACTGATTTGACCTTTAAAGTTCATTATGGCCCTCCACAGTGTTTCCTTATTGAAATTTCATATTTGGGGTGCCCTGAGGGAAAAATGGCGAATGACCAAAAGTGCTATGTTAGACTGGGTAAAAAATTTAAAGGAAAATGTGCTTGAATGAGGCAAACCACCACATGCATGAAAGCAGGTGGCTTTGCTTTTCTCATTTCTTGTTCGAATAAGTAGAATGACTGTTTTTTATCACTATGAATATTTTAGAATGATTGTTTACTTTAATACTAGAACTCTGCAACGAGTTTTCTTTACTGTGTTAAAGGCTAGAATTTTCTTTTAAACAGTTCATTACGAAGGGGTGCTCTCTGAAACTGGTGAAGTTTTTGACACAACACATGAAGATAATAGTATTTTCACCTTTGAACTCGGAAAAGGCGATGTAATTAAGGGTTGGGACATTGCATTGAGAACCATGAAGGTCCAGCTAACTCTTTTGAATTCCATTCCTTGGTTCGATTTTGAATTTAAAGTTTAAACAATTCTAAGATCTTTTTTCTTCTTAATCTCTTGCAGGTTGGAGAACTAGCAAAACTGACTCTCAAGCCAGAGTATGCTTATGGCAGTGCAGGTTCCCCACCAGATATTCCCGCAGAGTAATATTACTCGTCTTCTTATCCTCTAAGCTTCTTATTTAGTGTGATAGTGGTAATTCGAATTGATAGTACATCAGTAGATACATCTTTTCTATGTGCATATGTGAAGTTTTACAAAGGGCAGCTGGTGCAACGGATTTTAGCAAGGAAGAATTAGAATATGATTCCCAAACAGGGTTTTAGTAGAAATATCGAGTTTGCAACACCAGTGTTTCAAGCATTACTTGATCTACTTCGTTGCAAAGAAGCAAATTTGCGGCTTCATTGTATTTGGACTTGGTAGTGCATTTAAAATTTAAAACCAGTAGGTCCTTAGCTTGTATTTCGTAGCATGTCCTCAATAAATAACTGGGAACTTGTGCAATATGTTACCCCCTTCATAGCAGTCTTTTGTCCTTCAGTTCTTACAGTTGTATTTGATCGAAATACTGTGAAAACTATATCCTATTGAAATGGAAATCACATATGAAATGAGTTTGGTGAACTTTTTAAATTATGTTTTTTAGTGCTTTCTAGGTAACCGAGGACAAATAACTTTCAAAGTTGCTGCCATTATAATTTCTGAGAAGTTAAGAGTGTTTTTATTTTTTAAGCCGAAGAAAAGAAAAGAAAGCAAAATTCCAGTTTACATTGATATATCTTTACTAATTCCATAGATCAAGAATGCATTTTGACTACCTTTGATGTCATACAGGGCGACCCTTATCTTTGAGATCGAGTTGCTGGCCTGCAGACCAAGGAAAGGCTCCAGCCTAAGTAGTGCTTCTGAAGAGAGGGCCAGGCTAGAGTACTGTCTCTTCTTCGAGTCTGTTCTGAGCATGAATTAATTTTCTATTTTATGTAATGTTTTTGAATTTTGTTAATTGATTAGTGAGTTAAAGAAGCAAAGAGAACAAGCTGTAGCAGTCAAAGAGGAAGAAAAGAAGAAGAGAGAGGAAGCTAAAGCTGCCGCTGCTGCTCGTATTCAAGCCAAGATGGAAGCCAAGAGAGGCCCTGGAAAGGGGAAGGGAAAGGCTAAATAAGGTTCATATCATTCTTTCTCGAAAACCGTGTGCTAAATAAGTGGAGTACTTTACTCGTTTTTTTGCTACATCTGAGTTTTATGGAGATGAGGTCTTTGGAGGAATATGAGTCTTGATACTTTGAGTAGGCCAAGGTTTTATTTTATATTTTAAACCAGATTATCGGCTTGGGGTCGTTGCCTGATTACATGTAAGATTATGTACATTAGTGTTCCAGTTTATGACAGATACTAGCATGATCCATTATTACTTGTCAAGTAATTACATTTTAGTTACCTAAGATGAAAAGTTAAAACTCCATTGCCAGAAGTTAATTTTCCTATATCACTGCTGTCTAAGTTCAAGAACAAAATTGTGTTCTGCAGTAGGGGTGGGCGAAAACCCGGAAAAACCGAACCGAACCGAAAAAGACCGAAACCGGATAACTCAAAAAAATTCGGGTCGGCTTCGGTTTTCAATAAAACCGAACCAAAAAAGACCGAAAAACCGAAAAAACCCGAAACCGGACCGAAAAAACCGGTTCGGTTTGGTCCAAAAAATAAAAAGACCGAAACCGAAAAATATGCTCGGTTTCGGTTTTATCAAAAACCGAACCGGACCGAACCCAGCCTTATTCTGCAGTGTGAGAATCGGGTCGGTACATGTTTACTACTTGGATTATAGATTTTACATTGACCAAGGTACTGGTGGTTATGTGGTTGCAGCTTATTTAGCCTGCTTATTGGGTTCGTAAGCTTATTAGCTAGAGCTCAATTGGCTTTTTGTCCATAAAATTGCTTTAAAGCTAGAAGATCTAGCTTCATGGTATCAGATTTTCCACACAGGAAAAAAAATCCAAATACAAGAAGAAGAAAAAAAAAAGGTAGCTTGCGAATTTTTTTCAAAATCCCTTTTCCCCAAAAGATTATAATTAGTTGCTTTTAAGAAAAATGTAATGAAAGAAAATATCTTCTTCTTTTTGAAAAAATTGCATTTTCAAATAAAGGTCGATTTTTCAAATAAAACATCCCTTCTGCGAAAAAAGTTGCAATAAAAATCGATTTTCAAATACAATTAACACTTTCTGAGAAAATGTCACTTGTTCAGAACACACTGCTTCTTCAAGAAAAAAATATTGCTTTTTCAATTAATGACCTTTACTGAATCGAAGATTCGATAACATTATAAACTACAAATATACTTCTATGATTCTATCTATCACTCATATTAGCTAATAGAGCTCTTTTTACGGCACAAGCCGTTAATGCTCTTGAAAAGATGTTATGGTGAGATGCATTTCTTTTTTCCGAATTTTTGCATCCAAAAAATGTCAGGACAAAAAAATTACAAAGGAGGGAGTAATAAATGGTTAGTTATTTGGATGTTTTAAAGGGTTTTAATCATGAGTAGTGTTTTTGACATATCTGTATATTTTTATTTAAGAACTTTTAAAGAACGAGAATGCTCCTGAAGGATATTTGTGTTTTATCCCTCCCTTGCTAGAAAGGTAACTTACAAACTCTTATCAGTCCTTTATTTCTCTATGCTGCTGTTTAGAGGTTTCACAATCTAAATATCCATTATGAAGAAAATTCCATATCCAATTACTTGTACTTGATTGAAAGAAAGGTGGTGCCATGAGACTCATTTTGAATTCTTTAAACCTGTGAAGATGTTTCCATTCCTGAAATTGCATATAAACCCAGACCACTCCCTAAATTGATACCCAAAAGATGTTTTGATGTGTGATGGTAGACACAGTGTTCTAAAAGGCGAGCCTAAAAGCCTAGCAGATTAGGCAGGCTTAAGCGGCGATTAAACAGGATTAGTCAAATTAGGTACGATTAGGCGCTAAACGACCAATTTCTGGATAAAACCCGGCTTATGCCTTTTTGGACATTGGGTAGACGTTTGCCAACAATTCTGATTTGGATTGGAGCCTGGCTGAGCAGTTGTTGAACTAGTAAGACAGGACTGGAGGGGCATAAATATTCTGGATTTATTCTTAAGACTATAGGGGGATGAGGGCTAAGTAATATATTTTGCTGATTTAAACTAACATACTCGAGTAGTAAAAAAATTATTTTAATTTTGTTTGGGGGGGGGGGGGGGGGGGGGGGGGGCGGCGACGACGACGACGACGACTATTCACAAAGTTACTCCCTTGAATCCGAGTATGGCTTAATTTGCTACCGTTTGCTGTAGTATTACCTACAAGACAAACAATTCGGACGGGTTACGAGTAGGTTTGAAAAACAAAGAGTCTAGGACTACTAATCTTGTCGGGATTGACTAATTTAGTGCCACATATTTATCGTGTTACAAATGCTACTATTTAGCACCATTTTTACTCTGGGTCGGACTTGTAGTCCTTTGGCAAATTGTACCGTTGCATGTACGATCCACACGAGTAGCAACCCGATCTCTATCTCTAATGATGCGACTAAACGAGGCGTTAAAGAGTATACAAGTTTTCCGTTCCTCAGTTAACAATCCTCTATTTGATTAAGCAAAGTGGTTGGTCAAAGTGGTTGAAATCTGAGTATATCACGTTGACCATCAGGATTCGATCTCTAGCATGTACAAAACAGATTACCTCCAAAAGATAGGATTATTAATTATTAAAAAAAAAATCCTCCTTGATTACTCCTTTCACACAAAAATAAAAATATATTCAAATATTGCCAACTTGCTTCCTGTTTCAGAAACTAATCCCTTTGAACAGTTGGCAAGATACTTGTCACAGCTACGTGACCAAGAGTACCATAGTGACAAAGGGTCACATCCCTTTAAACATAAGGAAAAGGTCCAAATTTAATTAAAATTTATTGTCTTTATATCTTAGGACGACTTAAGAAATATAGACATGTCCTTACGTGTGGGCATTACCCCCCCCCCCCCCCCCCCCCCCCCCCCAACAGCTGTGTACATATAAATACATGTTGAAATATGGAGTACAAAAGAGAGCCAGACCACTAATCTCGTTAGGATTTACTAATTTCATGTCACATCCTTACGGTGTTACAAATGCTACTATTTAGCACCATTTCTAGTCTGGACTGCACTCGTAATCCTTTGGCAAATTGCACTATCACATGTACGGTCCACACGAGTGGCAATCCAATATCGGCCTCTAATACTCCAACTAAACGAGGCGTTTCGAGAATAAATGTTTTCCATTTCTCAGTTAACCTCAATTTGATCACTCCTTTCACAAAAAAATTATCAAATATTGCCAACTTGCTTCCCGTTTCAGAAACTAATCCTTTTGAACAGTTGGCAAGATGCTTGGCACAGTTACGTGACCAAGAGTACCACAGTGACAAAGGGTCACATCCCTTTAAACATAAGGAAAAGGTCCAAATTTAATTAAAATTTATTGTCTTTATATCTTAGGATGACTTTAAAAAATATAGACATGCCCTTACGTATGGACATACACCCCGCACAGCTGTATAACATACTCCCCTCAAATCCAGTAAACTACGTGTAATTTTAACAGGTTTATAACTTGTATTAAAATTATCAAAATGATTTTTTTTTAAATCTAATTATAAAATTTAACATTTAAACTATATGATCAATTTTTAAAAAATTTCATTCCGACAATTTTGATATAAGTTTTTGGCCTGTCAAAATTACACGCAGTTTTACGGTGTATAATGGGAACTGACATAGTATAAATACATGTTTAAATATACAAAATATTACTGTACAAGTTATGGTAATCCTCAATTAATAGTAGTTTACACGTGCTTTGATTGCATTGGACTTTTCAGAGAAAATAACAAGTTGAGACTGTGACTGCACTTATCTATTTTGTGAGTCAACTTCGATAATACTAAAAGCCAAAAATATTGTCATTATTGACTAAAATACTTTAAAAAAAACGCTCAAATGGTATGGTTGTTTCTGAAGAATCAGCTCTTGCTCTTGGTATATATAATGCAATTTGTTTCTCTTTTTATAACCATAATGAACAATCTTGTAAGTTATAACTACACCCTTGTATAAAACATGTTATAGTTAAAGCTTTCCCCTTAATTAGAAAGATTAAAAATTAAGGTGTGGTTGGTAATTGGTATCAGCTTAAAGCTTCTGTCTATTAAGTTATCGTCCGTTTTTGTTTCAAACAAAATAAAAATATATGGTCTTTTTATAAGCTACAAGGCTTGTCCTAATGTGTTTAAACTACAACAAGATAAAAGCATGTGGCAAATGTTTGAATTTGAAAATTATTACAAGAGCTTTGAGAAAAGTGTAAAAAACATAAGCTTTTCCGAAAAGTGCTTTCGAGGTTTAAATCGAGTGTTTTCCTGTTCGAATAAAGATACCATTAAAGCTGAAATGTGAAATTTTTTGCCCTAAAACAAAACTGGTGTCAATTTTTTTCAAATTTTTTGGTTACTAGTCTGCTTTACAAACAAACTTCTCAGCTGACACTTTATAGCTGCTAAGGCTCGGTGAGGAACCAAACAGTTCCATGAAATTTGTTCATGAAAAACATTTGAAGATTGGGGTTGATATTTTATATAAAAAAAACTTTTCATACCCTATACCAGCCTTTTTTTTCGAGACTGAAACTAATACTTGTATATTTTAATCAAAATAAATAGAAACTTTTTACAATTTTATCAATTTTATCAATTTTAATCAAAACTAGAGAAGTTGTAACCCTCAACCGTCTCAACCTAATTGCTTACGGGTAGTACATATTATTAAAATCACTAAATGAGTGTAGGAACGTTGATCGAGTGACAATACATTAGAAAACATTAATTAACACAAATATCAATAGATAATCTCACGCAGACTTATAATGTAATACTACTGTAAACCATTCAAATAGACCTATTAATTTTTGTTACAAACTTGATTATCAAAAAAAAAATATTGTCACAAACTAAATATCTAACGATAGGAAATTACAAAACTAGCTCATTGTCTTCTACATCAGTTTCAACCTTCAATAAATAAATAACCTCATAGGCATCATCTATAA
Source organism: Primula veris (assembly GCA_963682055.1). Classification (NCBI taxonomy): domain Eukaryota; kingdom Viridiplantae; phylum Streptophyta; class Magnoliopsida; order Ericales; family Primulaceae; genus Primula; species Primula veris. The sequence continues at coordinate 6,153,714 of OY821742.1, read as the reverse complement.
CTATTTCATCAAATTGCTTTGAGAATATTGCGCAAATTAGTAAATTACAAAACTACGTAAATCATATATGTGTGCGTGTGTAAAAGTATATAATATACATTTCCCACGTATATACATACAGTATTTTATAAATATTTATATATTGATGTCCAATTTGATTTTTCGCCCACCACAAGAGACTTCTTAACTAGTATGATTGATTAAAAGTGACTGTGATGTTATCCGTGGGTGCGTTACGTGCGTACAAATATTAAATGGAGAAAATCCCTTTACATAACCCACTGGCCTAACTGGAATGACCCACTAAAATTTATCAAAATAACAACGGCGTATTAAATTAATTATAAAATTAATATTTTATTTAAATAGAAAGTTTGTATTATACATATTTAAAATTCTATCTATATATAAATGATGACATGAACACTAACAAACCACAAACTCAATCTCTTATACGATCATACATATTATTCTCAACATAATGTAAGTTGGAGTCGCAATTGTTTTTTACTTGTTTGTTAGTTTTTTTTTTATCCTAAGTATTTAATTAGTTTGCAAAATTAATAATATACCGTATTTTATTGATTCTATCCTTATTTGCTTAACAATTGTTAATTCCTTAAAAAAAATATGGTCCATTTTAATAGATTTTTATTAGAAAAAGGCCGGTAGTATATAAATTTAGGGAAATTTTAGTTAGCTTTTTATTAAGATAAATTTTTAATGGAACATGTATAAATCAATTGTGCATTTTAAATTAGTTACTTGTTTAAGTAGATTGTTTACAGAATGTCTACCTTGTTATTTACACGTATAAATTAAGTTGGATAAACTTACTGTTTGACTTATTTTAGTTTATTTCGAATAAAATTGTTGTTTCACTAGTTAACTTCATTGGTTTTTTTCTTCTTTATATGATTTAGTAGTTTATACTGAAAATTATATATTTGAAAGTTTGTCGAGCGATGTTATTATGCATCGCTTTCAATATATGGATAACCGTATGGATCGATTGTAAATTAAGTAATAATGTATGACATTTTTAAGTTTCGTTTTTCTTAATTTTAATTTTTTTTATTTTATTAATATTTTGACTCCTGTTTTAAAATTCTGGCTCCGCCACTGCGACATAACCTACCAACCAATTTGCTAATGCTAATTTCATGCAGTTTTAAAATTCTTTACTTTTGAGATAATATGAAAACTAGATTAGAACAAAGATATGCCAGTGCCCAGAAGTAAATCCAGTAATGGCCAAAAGGTGAGGACCACACTTAAATAAATGTGACAATTTATATGAATGTTGTATTGCCAGGCTGCCTCTTTTAATTTTACGGTCAACGCCGATATATAAGGATATTTCTTTCGCTGTAGTTGAATCATGTAAAATTCAATAAATCTTGATAGGACGTACACTTTAATATGAAAGAATCCAAATTGAAAATATGTACACGGTACACCTTTAATATTATTTATTTTTTCATTTTGTAAAAATAGTTGAAGCAAATGAAGAATGAAATACATGTTTTGAGAGTGATATTTACGAGCAGACTTCAGTGATCAAGTAGCCATTTATATTGAATCCAAGGCAGCCTCTTCGGAACTGGGGTAACAATAGCACAAATGTGATGGACGAGTACCATCGCATTTGTGCTATAATGCATTTGTACCATCACACAAAACTGCGGTACTCGTCCTTGTAATGGGCTATAATGCGATGGAATCCAAGACACATCGAGCCTATAATGCATCAAAACGAAACTAATACTTATGAATTTGGGCAATGGCAGTGTGATATTGGGCTCATACTAGTGTTTGATTTTGATAGAGTTGTGTGTAAGAAGACGCCCCCACTAATACAATTATGTTGCTGGTTCTTATCGGAAACTATAAATATGTATGGAAAAACCATCAAATTTGTAACTTAAGACCAGGGGCATAATTAGATACGGGTTAAAAGGGGCAAAAGCACCTCCCTCCCATAATATGAAAAACACGAAGAAAATTCATGTATTTTATTAAAAAAATGACGATTATATCATTGAAATATCTAATAATTAAAAAATAATATATACATAGTTTTCTCTTAAATCTTAATGAAACTTAAAGGAAGATATGAAGTAAGTTATAAAAGTCATCATTATTGAAAAATAGAAAAGGATTGGAGGGATTATGACTTATAACTAGTTCTTTTAACTCAAGAGGACTGAAAGTTGAACAAAACAATTCCATTGTTTTTTTTATCCTTCCTTCGGAATTAAAACCTATGAAATTTCGCAGGCGAAATGGTTCGAATCCTGCTGGTGAGCATGATATACTCGAATAACAATCATATGACTACCGACCAGTTGCTCAACAATTTCATTGTTTAACCAATCCATTATTGGTTTAAATTGTCTTGAGAATTTCATTCACGGTCAACTTCAAGCCTTAAAGCGTTGCTTTGAAGTCTAGATATTAAAAGTAAACTAATCATACTACTTTAATTTGGTGTGTGTCGTGTTGGTCAGTGGTTGCTCACCAATTTAATTTAATTTTTTTTTATAACAAAAATTGTTGATTAGTTATTGTCTTATTGAAAATATATAATTTATGAATCTTTAGATAGATTATAGATAGATATAACACAAAAGGACTCAAAATGGGACAATTTTATATTGTTTTAGTTTTTTGGAGTCGGGACAATATCCCCTTATTTTCACTAATAAATGTTAAAAGTTACGTATATTTTCTTGAATGAGTAATTATATTATTTTTTTGAAGTTTCTTTGAACAATTCACTTCTCTTTTCATTTTTTCAAATATTTGACATTAGGGTGCAAATTTTACAATTTTTGTATAGGTAATTAGTTGCTAGGGAGTAATAATTGAATGAAATTAGTGGTCATAAAAGATAGTAATTCTTTTAAAACATAGTAGTGAAATTAGATGGTGTCACGTTAGTCCTCCAACGCGAAACTAGGCTTCCTCAATACCGAAAAATATAACAAAAAAATAACAAGAGTTATTATGTTGACATGATCAACACCTATGTTATATTACTCAAAATGTCTATACTTGCTATATATCCTCTCTCAACTGCTTTCTTCTCTGTTTCTTTTCTTTATAAAAATAAAAAACCAACTACTGCAATTATTTGATATGGTGAATATTATAACGATGCCATAACGCAACAAATTGAATTGATGATCAAACAGTTGTTATCTATCACAAAGAAGTGGTAACAATAAATAAATAGAGAGTAATGTGTTGTGATTTAATTTCTGTATAAGGCATGGGCATCATCATTGTCCGATCAATGGACCACCCCACAATTGTACACACCTTCACGAGGTAGACCATTGATAAAACAAATAAGGATTCTATTACACAACAACACAAATTTATCTACATTATTGTTACTATAACTAATAAATACTGTAACAACTATTATTATTATTACTACTGCTACTACTACTATCACCCGTTACTAACCAACCAAGCCTAGCTTTTGACTTGCAAGGTCACACCTAACCTCAGCCAATCCAAACCTAGAATTAGTGAGATCGTATTCAATCCATTGGTCTTGTTGATGATGGTGTCCGATTATATACGCCTCGATCCCTAATAAATCAGAGTTCCCGAACGTGAAACAATAAACGGACGCACCTTGTCGTACCATACCATGAACATGATACAATAATCTTTCACCCGAGACCGTCATTTCCAACCCCCGAAAAATTAAAGTTACCGTAGGTAAATTCGGTAAAATCATCCCTACCCTGACCTTGTAACACAAATCCATCGCGCCTTGGAAAATAAAATCAGGATCGTTCAACACGGGTAAAATACTAACCGTTTGTCGTAAAAATTCATTTTTCAAAGCGGTATAAGCAGGCCCGAGTAAAAAAGTGAATTGTGTCCCCGAGTCGACCATGGTCTGACCTGCACCGGTATGGTCAGGTACAAACACAGACTTGGGTAAACTTAATATTTTACCACCAACTTTAATACCCTCTAGCTGGACCGTATACGCAACCCTATCGAAATAAGGTAACGGCGTATTCATCATAACTAGAGGCGTATAGTTCAACGGTTTAAGCCACTTGTAGTTTGCTTCCCCGAAAAGTAACACCCCGGACGGGTCGCGACCCGATATACAATATGAAAATTTAGGAAAGCCCATTTGGTTAATAAAGGATAACGAACCTCGGTTCATTCCTATCAAACCGGTTGTTTTCGAGTCCTCGTTTGGATTAGAACTTGAACCGGTAGACATACACCCGAATATAACACTCGGTATACCATAGTTCTCCACTCTAAACGTGTCTGACCCGAGGTTTCCTTCGACAGAAGTGGCATCGGCGTACGAAAGGATGACATGGCAGAGGTTTTTCGGGTCACACGAGGGTGGAACGGTGAAGTCTCTGGTCTTGATGCGACACGTGGGAGTGGAACACGATACCGGTGAGTACGAAGTTGAGCGATTCGGCATGAATGAGTTGGGAGTGTTTTTACAGTTTAGCCAAGAAAGTTCACTGCCTGTGTCTAGAACCATGGTCACTTGTTGTGGGGGTGAGCCAACAGCTAATGAGATTGTAAGAGACACATTGTGCTTAAAAGATAGCTTGTTTGGGATTGTTCCTAATGGGATTGTTTGGGTCTTTAGTGAGAAAATTAAGGATTTGGGTAGTGAAAGTGTGAAGTTTAATAGCATGAGTAGTGTAGAAAGAGTGAGGAAGAGATGATTGAGTGAGGCCATTGAGTTGGAATATTTAGAGAGTTTTGAATTTGATATATATTCTCTTTCCTTTATATTTTTACACCTTTTTTATTTTATTTTGCAGTACTATATGTACAGTGTACTAAAGGTGGCTTTGATGAGAATGGCAGAGATTATAATGGCTATAATGACTTATATATAGAAGGGGATGGTAGTATTGGTTTTGGATGAAGTGAAAAATTGAACACAGTCTGTCTTGATTTTTAAGCGAGTAAAAACCAATGCTATTCGGATTCATTTAAGTATATTTTTTGTTTTATTAATAGGTGTTAGATTTTTAATATGTGACACAACCAAAATAATAGTGTAATAGATTCACGATAGCATTAATTGTTCGATGTTCATTCCAAAATACACTATTATTTAGGATATGTCAACCAATAATATTTTTAATTTTTAATTTTAAATTAATTTTATGGTAGATATTTTTGGGATCATTAACATGCGTTAGTTTTTAGTATTTTTTAGTTTTAATTTTGAATTAATTTTATTTTAGATATTTTTGGGTTCATTAATATGTGTTAGGTATTAGTATGTGACATACACTAAATAATAATGGACTAGATTCACGGTAGTGTTAATCGTTCGACGTTAATTTTAAAACTTTAAAATAAAAATATAACATATAAAATTACATATTTTTATTTTCTGAAAAATTTAAAACAGACTGCATTGAATTGTTTTAAGAATAAAAAAATGGATCCAGATGGTACGTGTAATGATAAAATAGATGTTACTAACTTCTAAGCTTGAGTTGTGAACTTGAACATGACTAAGACAGGACATTGGGAAGAAAAAATATTACTACTCCACTAGTATCATTAAGACATAATAATGAATGTTTACTGCTGTAAACTTAAATAAAGGATTTTTCAGCTTTGGGAAACTTAAATAAAGGATTTTTAGCCTTTGATGTATGATGTCCATTTATGAGTCAATGGGATTTGGTTTTACTTGTAAGTGCTTCATTGTTCTATTCTGATTATCCCCGTGTACATATCGATAGACTTGTGATTTATATAAACTTATTTATTCTTACTATTTCAAGGTATTTTAGTAGAAAATGGATGAGATTCAACAAATTATCATAACCGGCATCAATGTTGGACCTCACCTCCACCCGTTCGTTATATCTACTCGTTGGACCCTTAAAATATCGGATACCGAACAAGTGAGGTTGTTAGAGTTTATATTATATTATATTAATGCAATATCGATCAAGCCTGTGGTCCATAAAGAGTTGCATATTCTTACCATTTTGAGCAATTTCAATGGGTAATGGATAGACTTCTAAATCTATCATCTTAGTTTTTTATATTATGAAATATTACTTTATGAAGCAAATAAACAAAATGTTTGAAACATCAAATGTGGATCTTTCTGCTATTTTAAAAAATTGAATACGGAAACGGGGACATTACAAGATAGAATAATTCACAATCGAGATCGAGCAAAGAGAGAAAATGATATTTTCATCTGGTAAAGTTTTTTTTTTTTTTTTGAAAGGGTGATAAATTTAACGATTAAACATTGTTTTTGAAATGATCCGTTGATTGATAAGCTTTTGTTAGATCAACACACAAGTTGATCGATAGACTTATTCCTAGGGATAGCACTAAATGCGGGTTTCAACCCGACCCGTCCGACCCGACCCGTCACGGGTCAGGTAAAAGTGCAACTAAATTCGGACAAGGTCGGGTAGGGTCTAATTCGCACTTTTTTGTGCAATTATCCGATCCAAATAACAAATACCCAAATAACTTAATTACTTAACACACAGGTTCTATGAGATACCAATATGCCAAATACTTTAACAAATTGAAATGATTTAATCTAAACTTGTCCAATTATTCGAAAAAGTTTTGTGTCTCTCTTTCCATATCACACAAGTTGTATCTCTCTCTATATAATATATATATATATATATATATATATATATATATGTATTTCTATATATTTATATGTATTTCTATATATATCAGTATATACACACATATATATGTATTTCTATATATTTATATGTATTTCTATATATATCAATATCTATACTATTATAATAAGCCAACCCAAGATTTTTTGAGACTGCCAAATTTTACCATTTTTTTTCAAAAATACCATATATTTTTTTATTAATTACCACAATACCATATTCTCATAAAAAATAGAGAAAAAATAATAACTAATAACACTTTTTATCCCTATTTAAGCTATCAAAATTCTTTTGAGTTTTCTCGTCTTATACTCTTATTTTTTTTTATTCTCCAAATATTTGTATCATAACTACACTTATTTTCTAAATTTTATCGCATTACGCGTCTCACACGCAAAGCGTGGGACACGATTACTAGTATATATATATCCTTAGATTTAATTTTTGCTCAATTTTTTTCTTTTTTGTTAATCGGTAATTTAGGTAAACAATTTTTTTTTAAAAAGTAAGTTTTTAGCTTTTCTTAATCTAATTATGTGGTTATTGTTAGATGCTTGGTTTTGAATTATGCTTATTTTTATTTTTTGTTGTTAGTTAATTTGCCAAATAAACCAAAAAGGGAAAAAAAGCCAAGATTTATAATTATCATATGCTTGATTTTGGGTTGAGCTAAATTACTAGGTGATCAATTATGGGTTGATTTTTTTATAATATTAGTTTATGTTGTTGTTAGCTGAACTTTGTTACATAGTTATGCCTAAATTATGTATATTTTATGGAGTTCTTTTTATGGAAAGAATTCAATTGCATTAGTTTCTTTCTTTTTCAATTGTAAACATGGGAAAAGATAAATAAAAATAATGAATTTGTAAAAACTCCATCCAAATTGATTTTTTTTATACATTTTGTTTTTCCAAATCATGATATAATGAAAATTTTAAAAAAAAAGCAGGTTCAGATCGGGTGGGGTCGAAACCTGCATTTTTATCATTCCTGCTTATTCGGTTATTCCCCTAAAGCCAATACAACAAATGTGAAGATATTGGAATTTGGTTTTGTTTGATCAATCAACATTTGAGTTGATCGGTTGACCACAACACTCCATGAATTTGAATCGATTCTTATAGAACCAAGGAAATTTATTGTGACCAAATCGACTTTTAATAAATTACCAATTACTGTATTTATTATGGTATCACACATTGACTGATACAAATTGAGCATGGTAAGAAAATAAAAATAACAGGAAAAGTTAAAAGATCGACTTGTTTAGTTAATGCACTTGTGAACAAATAACAATTAAAACAAAACATATATGTGGCACCCCAGGGTTCTTTGGGACCCTATCCCAGAGTAAAACAAACCGGCTCTTGCTTTGTGAATACGCCTTTTAATTAATACATACAGTAATAATACAAATCACGCAACGTAATAAAAACTCAACCTACTAAAAACTCAAATAAATATATTGAAATCATAGTTTGAGTCTACCCTAAATTTAATTAATATTAATTAATTTTTTTTAATTTTAATTTTATTTTTATTAGATTAAATTTTTATTACGTGGCGTGACTTATAACTCACCCCACTAATACAGCCGCAGTTTGCATCAAGCAGACAGCGTCTATATTTAGTAGATGACAAACCAAAATTCAGCATGAAATAATTGTTTTTTTTTCTTTAACTATTATCACTATATGTATGGAGAATAGTTGTCTTCTGCTATACTTAAAGAATTTACGTCATAACTTAAAGTAAAATAAAGTAGCTTTTTACAATTTATTATAGTGACATACCGCGTTGTGATTGCGCAAAAAAACAAAAATGGTTGATAAAGCAGGGCCCCCTTTGGTGGAATATTTGTTTTCTAGATTAGTCAGATTGGTATGGCAGAAAATCAAGTCGGTTTAAAGTTTATACAAATTCAAAATCTCAGTTCATACAATTTTACAATTAATAAATATATATCCTTATTAAAATTTAAAGGAAGGAAATGTATGTGACTTCCTTTTTGTTTATACCAGATCCAAGAACCCTGAACAAAACACAAGTTCCTTCAAAAAGTTTAAAATACATTTGTCCATACTAAGTCACAAAATAATTACTGAAAAAGTTAAAAATACTTCAGACTTTAATATACTGCTTAAATGTTCAATTTTATCTTGGAAAAATACTTTGTTATTGTTATTAATATCTCGAGAGGCATTGGTAAAAAGTACATGTTTGGTAGGTGAGTGCGAAAATTGTAAACAAATTTTGCAACTTTTAGGCAATGAGCAAATATCGAGACGTTTGTCTAGCTTCTTTATACTATAAAGTCGCCATACTTTTAATCAAAATTGCCGTCTAACACTAAAGTTTTGATTACAAAAGCAGCCACCACACAATATTAAAGTGTGATATGTTTGGTCCATGTTATAAATAAGCTCAAGCCATCTTAAATATTGATTTCAAATACATGTACGACTTTATTTAGGAAAATTTTAGATCTTGTGATCGTATACGGAGTATTTTTTTGCTTATCGTCTCATTCTTCGATCTTTGATCGTTGATCAATGATGATGGCATTAGTTTCAAGTTTTTGAAAGAATACCACAGGACCTGTCATCTGCGCTAAACCGTGGGGGACGAAACTGGTAACTTTATGAAAGTTTGAGAACTAAAACTTTTGAAATTGAAACTACAAGTACGGAAAGAATTATCTCAAAACTATGGGACCATAAATGGAGTTCACCACAATTGGGCGGCAAAACGAACCTCGAGACTTTTAAATAGGTCCATGTGTTTTACTAATTTATTATAAAATTTACCTTTTTTTTTTGTGTTCAAAGCTGTCCAGCATTACCGATCATAATATCATACTCTCTTTTAACTGAGCTGTTGTTTTATTGGTGTTAAAAGCTTTAGAATGTCAAAAACTGTCCTCAATGACGGCAAATAACATCATCGTGTCTAATAGTGTATATACCACTTTACAGTTAGGGCCGCAAACAAATCGTATGCGCCGAGTGAAATACATGTTCAGTTTGTTAATCGAGAATAATTCATAATAGGTTCATATTGTTTAAGATGACTGAATACAAGCCGAGAGATTAATGAGCCGAACACCATTTTGTTTATACAGCTTTAGGGACTATTCAGTAGTCCCACGCAATATAGGTCATTTGCATATATGAGTTCGAAGAAAAATATTCGGCTCTAACCAGGATTATAAAAAAAAAGGGTAAAGTTTTAATTTGAACACATAAAAATGAAAAAGAATAACAATTCAACAGTCTAATTAACTAATTTTCTATGTTAAACACTTAAACTTCATGGTTTGTGGTTGGTAAATGGTACCAAACCAAATTACTACTTGAGAGCTTCAAAACTCTGAAGTTTTTTTTGTACCAACTAGTGGTGTGAGATATTATATTACCTCTAAAATACGGTTAAATGAACAAACGGGAATGGAAAAACTCTCATCTGGTGATATTGATAAGGAATCATATGCATTACATATGGTGAGATTTTGAAAAATGCTGTGTCGAACTCATTCTTTTACTTTGTTCACACACGAATCCCCAAGAGTGTAGTCGAGTCCAGAGCAACCGTGCACATGTCGGGAATTTATTTCTACATCGAATTTATTCATAAGACAATTAAGGCACATAAACATTCTAACGATATAGATTTCACATCTTTATTGCATGATTTATTTACTGTTTCATATATTTTTACTACTATAGTTCGTATTAGATTAGCATTATTTAATTTGGCCAAGACCCAACAACACATTGTTAAGATTTTGGTTTCAAGTATAGTTCAATTGTTGTTTAAACGTTTATTATGCCGGTAAATTTCTAGTGTAGGTATATACAATTTCTAGTGTATCTAGAATCTGTACTTCTTACTCCATCCGTTTCTAAATAAATGTCACATACGAAAATACGTGCAACTTTGATCATCAAATTTTTCATATGAAAATTGCCGAAATGGAAAAATTGAAAATTCCATCATATAATTTTAACCATGAACTACGTGATTAACTTTTGAAATAATTTTTTTTGACAATCTACATATGAAAAAATTATCGGTCAAAATTGTACGTATTTTCGTAAGAGACATTTGTTTTGGAACGGAGATACCAGTTGATACACGGAACATAACAAAAGTCACACACGTGCTTATTTTCTACATATACAGACCTCGAATCTCACTAGTGCAAGATGATCATGGAATGTCTTTAATCAAGAAAAAAAAAAAGAATTACAAATTTACAAACAATAAAAGTTAAACAAAGTTGCTAGGAGGACCCCAACCCTGAACTTGAGGGTCTGTGTAGATGAACAAGTGGATCCGCCCCTGCTTGTATAAAGCTGTGCAAAATTTGAAATTTGTGACATTCAAATTTGTAATTTGTGGGTGGAATTTGATAAAACTGTAAAAAAAAATGTACTACTAAAGTTCACTTGTTTTTTAGTGTATAAAAGTTACTAAAACTTAGTATATTTTACATAAAACTAGAAATTAACTCGATCTCCAGACATGATCATGGAATCCCAGTGTCAATGAACAAGTGCGCTGCTTATTTTGGTTATTTATTAATAATGTTGTAGATGTATTTATAATTCTGAAGACATTAATTTCTTAATTACGCTGGTTTATATATACTTTAAAGTTTATATTGTCAAACTAGCATCGAAGTGCTAACTGCTATATATGCATGATTAGTATCATCATTTTATTTATTGCTCTAAATTAAGAAATTGAAGTAAATTATGACAGCTATTAGAGAAAAATTGGTTGTCCTTTGGCTACTCATATTCCCTAAAACGTACAAACTTTTGCGACAAAGTAGTTTGGCTACGATGATATATAATAATTTTACATGGGGACATGCCGAGGTTTCTCGTACTAATGGACCCTTTATTAATTAACTGATTACTAGAACAAAATAATTGGTTTTGTACATCATAATTAGTCCTTCTGAAGACTTTTTTTTTTTTATTTGTTTCAGTCAGGTATTTCTATAAACATGTCGATATAGCCAGGAGAAGTTAACTGGTAATTATTGGGAGTCACGACACTCGGTGTCCCATAATCGTTTTTTTAAAATCTTTTATCATATATTCCGATGGAGTTGGCGAGGGAATGTCAGTGTCCCCTCGTCCGGACCGATATCACCACAGAAAGAAACAATCCGGGGCCCTGTACAGCGGATGTATCATCATCCCGGATCAATACCAAACGGGGTAAAGCTAGGCCGGTCCAAAGAAGCGTATCGAGTACGCTTCCCCAATTAATTCTGCTGACCCCCCCCTGGGGGACCCTCCTGGCGTTTCATCGACGTGGCCCAATCACAGGCCACCCCCCTTGTGGGCCCCGGAAGAGGACAGTACCCTTGTCAGAGTCATAAATGACCTGACGCCGTTGGATCAACATCTTACAGTACAGTGATCCAAGGGCTAATACGCCTCTGATCACACTATAAATACCCCCACTAATACCACTTAGAGGGGACGGACAAATAGAGAGGAGAGATAAAGCTCAAATAACCTGAACCCCCTGAACGCTATCTGAATCACTCGACATACCGAACTGTAACCGGCCCGGACCCTCATCCCTCTTTACACTTCGTACTTTCAGTTAACACCGATACTGACTTGATCGTTGGAGAGGGAAAACCCGGCAACAACCCCGGGCCCCTGTTCGTTCCTTGTGCAGGCACGAAGACTATCTGACCGCCGGAGCGTACCTGACCACCTCGGAAGATCGGAGCCAACGCGAAATTAATTAAGCCGAGCTTGGGAAGAAAATCAAGCTCGCCAATTGGCGCCGTCTGTGGGAAACTGGACGCGTTAGCTTCGACTCCCCGTCCTTAAAAAGAAACATGTCTGGCAATAACCGATTTGACACTCCATCGTCTCGACCCCCCCACGCTCTTGGGATGCCGAGAACGCTTTCTTTCGATGAGACCCCTAGGACCGCATCCACCAGGGAGCCCGTTCCCTTGACCGCAACAGCGCCCGCACCCCGATCGCGGGCCGAGCTGACAGAGATGATGATCGATATCCACCAAAAAGAGCTCGTCGCTCTTGCGGCCCAGAAAACCTTGATAGCCTCGCTGATGGAGCCAGAACTCGAGCCCGCTCAAGGCGCGAGCCAAGACAAATCGGTTCCCGTCCCCGTCAAAAGCGTGATGTCCAGGTTGGGACCCCTCCGACGACCCCCCCTAGAGACTCCCAGGGAGCCGGCTAGGGGTGCGGAGTCGGAGCATTCCCAAGAAGGAAATTCTCGCCGCGATAACGAGCGGAGTATACATTCGCGGCTCCGTTGGCAGGATGGTAGTCGGGACTCAAGGCCAGAATCTAGTCATGCCCAAACCGACAAGTCACCTCGGACACGGAGACGCGGACGACGCGGACGGCACGATGCAGCTGGTGAGGCAGCTTTGAAAATCGTGGCCTCTACCCGCAGCACCCCGTTCTCGGACGAAATTGAATACAGTGTCCCCCCTCGAAACTTTATCGCCCCTATCCTCCAAACCTTCAATGCGGACTCTGATCCAGAGGCCCATCTCCGACACTACCGATACCAGATGAACCATTGGTCGCACCTTGACCAGTTAATGTGCAGGTGCTTTCCCGCCAGCCTGGGAAGGCTCGCTAGTAAATGGTTCCAGTCCCTGCCCGTTAACTCTATCCACTGTTGGGACGATCTAGCTTATGACTTTGCGCACCGGTTCATAAACTTGAAAGAGAGAGCTGCCCAGCCGGAGCAACTCTATCAAGTGAGGGTCCAATCTAAAGAGACCCTCGAGAACTATGATAGTCGGTTTTGGCTGAAGCATGCCGAATGCGCGGACTGTCCCGACTCCACCGCCATAGCTGCCTTTAGGCAAAACATGGTAGTTGGGAGCAGGATCCGAAACGAGATGATCGCGACCCCACCCAACTCTGTTCCTCAACTCAGGTCCCTCATAAAACAGCATATCGACATTGAGAAGGACATGAGGTCAGCCGGGGCAACACGTTCGGTAGCCCTTATCGACCAGCCAAGGGACCGGTTCGTCGCAACGAGCCCTCGAAGGAACCGGCCCATAGCGGAAAGGGTGGAGCGGCCACGAACGGGAAGAAATCCGCAACCGGCCCCTAAAAGAAGAAAAGAGGATCCCCGACCGGGGCATCAAACACCTGTCGCCTCGGGGTCGGGCGCTGCCTATTCCACCACCTTTCGCCTACCTCTCGTCGACCTTCTTAACAAGATTGAGAACGAGCCTTTCTTCTCTTGGCCTCTCCCACTACGGAACGAGCCGGCCCCAGGGCCTAACGACAAAATCTGTGAATATCACAGGGGTCGTGGCCATCATACCAACGAGTGCCATGGTCTGAAGGCCAGGCTCGAGGGATGGGTCCGGGATGGCCTAATGGATAAATATGTCAAATCACGAAGAGAACCCGACCGAGATGGAGAAGGGGTTGATGAGAGGCAGCGGGACCTCCCCCCACCGGTGATGATCTGTCATGTCATTCACTCTGGGCCCAAAAGGTCAATCCAGAATGGGGCAGAAAGAACCTCAGCACGGGAAGCATTGATGAAGCAGTACGTCTGCCTCGCAGAAAGCTCAAGCCCTCGGAAAAAGTATAAGCGCAATTCCAAACCGGATGTAAGCTTCACCGACTTCGACCTGGTGGGGGTGGACGTGCCCCACACTGATGCCCTCGTCATCTCGGCACAGATAGGCCTATGCGCAGTAGGACGGATCCTCGTTGATCAAGGAGCGTCGGTCAACATACTCTTTGAAGACCTCTTTCGAAAGATGGGACTCAAAGAGGAACAGTTGGAAACCGACGTCCCTCCCCTGTACGGATTCAACTCGGAGGCGGTCCGGCCCAAAGGTAACATAACCTTGCCCGTGAAAACTGGTACGAAAGTTATGAACGTGGAGTTCACGGTGGTGAATGTCCCCTCTGTTTACAACGTGATATTGGGGCGCCCGTGGCTCCATGGAATGGATGGAATCTCCTCCACCTTACACCAAAAGGTTAAGTATCCAGCTGGTTTTGGTGTGGAAACCATCTCGGGAAACCAGAAAGTCTCACGGAGCTGTGCCATGGCCGTGTATTCCGGCAAAAAGATGGTGTCGACCCAAAGTGCCATGAACATCGAGGCAGAGGACCCTAAGCTGCTGAGGGAACTAAACAAAAAGATGGGGCCTGAGGCCGAAGACAAGGTAGAGGAGGGACTGCTGAAGATCCGAATCCCGGGGTATGACCAGGACCACTTTTTTATGGTGGGAGAAAAGCTTACCAAACCTGAGGTCACCGACCTCGTCGAACTCCTTCTCCAATTCCTCGACAATTTTGCGTGGGGTCCAAGCGAGATGCCAGGCATCAGTTCCGACCTCGCTTGCCACCAATTAAACGTCAACCCGGATGCCAAGCCCGTGATGCAAAAGGGGCGCCGTGTCAGTCCAGAGCATACCGATGCCATAAACGAGGAAGTAGAGAAGCTTCTTCTGGCCGGGGCCATCAGGGAGATTTATTACCCCAGATGGCTCGCCAATCCCGTAGTGGTCCCCAAAAAGAACGGAAAGTTGAGGGTGTGCATCGATTATACGAGCCTCAACAAGGCCTGTCCAAAGGATCCTTTCCCCTTGCCCAAAATCGATCAAATAGTGGACTCTACGGCCGGGGCCGCCAGAATGAGCTTACTGGATGCCTGCTCCGGCTACCATCAAATACCTATGTCGGAGGCCGACCAAGAAAAAACTGCCTTCATCACCCCAAGGGGAAATTACTGCTACAAGGTGATGCCCTTCGGACTCAAGAACGCCGGGGCGACCTATCAGAGAATGGTTACCAAGATATTCTCTAAGAACATAGGCCGAACCATGGAGGTCTATATTGACGATATGGTGGTAAAAAGCACCCAGGAGAGGGACCACCTATCCGACCTAAGGGAGGTGTTCGAAACAATACGAAGGCATGACCTGAAGCTGAATGCCTCTAAATGTGCTTTCGGGGTAGGCGCCGGCAAATTCCTGGGGTTCATGGTGACCCACCGCGGCATCGAAGCGAACCCGTCTCAGATCTCTGCCTTGAAAAATTTGAAAACACCTGAGAAGAGAAGGGACATACAAAAGCTAGCCGGGATGGCCGCCGCCCTCAACCGGTTTATTGCCCGGTTCGGGGACCGATGCAAGCCGTTCTTTACGGCCTTAAAAGCCCAGAAGAAATTCGAATGGAACGATGAATGCCGGCGTGCGTTCACCGAGCTGGCAGACTATCTCGGAAGTCCGCCTCTTCTAACTAAGCCGGATCTAGGCGATGTCCTTACCCTATACCTGGCCGTGTCCGAGATAGCCGTCAGCGCCGTCCTCATCAAGGAACTCGACAAGGAGCAAAGGCCTATCTATTACGTGAGCAAAACTCTCCTCGATGCCGAGGCTAGGTATATGCCTTTGGAAAAACTCGTCCTAGCCCTCGTCGTGGCCTCACGAAAACTTGCTCACTATTTCTCTGCACACAGCATTGTGGTCTATACAGACCAGCCCGTGCGAGAAATACTCCAAAAAAGGGATCTCTCTCGACGAATGATGAAGTGGGCCTGCCACTTAAACGCCTACGACATCAGCTATGCGCCGCGAACTTCCGTCAAAGGACAGGCCCTGGCCGACTTCGTGGCAGAATTCACTGGGACGACTCAATGCCCCGACGTCACAGGTCGTGCCCCCGAGGCCTGGACCTTGCACGCGGATGGAGACGCCAATAAGAAAGGGTCCGGCCTTGGCGTCGTACTCCGATCTCCCCAGGGGGATGTGATCGAGAAGTCAATCCAGCTTGGCTTCCGAGCCACGAATAACGAGGCCGAATATGAGGCCGTGATCGCCGGCTTAAAAATGGCCCGAAGCCTCGGAATCAAAAAGATACTGGTACATACGGACTCCCAATTAGTCAGCAGCCAGATCAGTGGCGAATTTCAGACGAAGGACGAGAGAATGGCCAGCTACGTGGCTATCGCTTCCGGAATACTCCAAAGCTTCGAATGCCAAGAAATCGTCAACATCAATAGAAACGAGAACACCCACGCCGATGCACTAGCGACCCTAGCCTCGGTCATGAGTGATAAGAAAGAGAGAGTCATCACCATAGAATATGTCCCTTCGCCTAGCATCGAGGCTAAGGCAACAATTAACATGGTGACTGACCTCCCGCCGGAGCCAAGCTGGATGGACCCCATAATCGAATACCATCGCTCCGGAGATCTTCCCAAGGACAAGAAAGAGGCCGAGAAAATAAGAAGAACGGCACTAGGATTCTGGATAGCTCCCAACGACAAGCTCTATAAAAGATCGTTCTCTGGCCCCTACTTACTCTGCGTCCACCCCGACATGGTGGAAAGGGTCATGGAAGAAATTCACGAAGGAACGTGTGGGAGCCATACCGGGGGCAGATCGCTGGCCAACCGAGCCTTGACCCACGGATATTGGTGGCCCCTCATGCAGAAGGACGCCAAAGCTTTCGTACTCAGATGCGAGAAGTGTCAGAGGTACGCGCCGATACCCCATGCCCCGGCGCAAAAAATGAGCAGCGTGACCTCGCCCTGGCCCTTTGCGCAGTGGGGCATGGATATCGTCGGACCATTCCCCGTGGCCCCGGGGGGGAAGAAGTTCCTCCTCATGGTCACCGATTACTTCTCAAAGTGGGTGGAGGCCGTGGCCTTAGCGAAAATCACAGAGGCCGAAGTGATACGTTTCCTCTGGAGAGACGTGATCACCAGATTCGGAATCCCCTACTCAATCGTCGCGGACAATGGGGGACAGTTCACCGGGGTCAAATTAAAAGCGATGTATGCGAAGTATCACATCAAGAACTACTATTCGACCCCATCGTATCCCCAATGCAACGGACAAGCGGAGGTGTCAAATAAGACCGTGCTTGACGGAATCAAGAAGAGGCTAGACGAGTCCAAAGGACGATGGGCTGCAGAGCTGCATCACGTCCTTTGGGCCTACCGAACGACGAGAAGACGGGGCACTCAACAGACACCCTATAGCCTTACTTACGGAATGGAAGCCATCATCCCGTTAGAAATCGGGCTTCCTTCTCTGAGGACGGACATGGTGGAAAACGGGCTTAATGAAAAGATGATGGGGCTAGAGCTGGACTACGCCGAAGAAAGAAGGGAGGTTGCGGCCATCCGTAACGCCGAATATAAAAACGAACTGGGGCGTTCTTATAACAAAATAGTTAACGCCAGACGTTTCCAAGACGAAGACCTAGTGTTACGAAGAGTAAACAACAACACCAGGGTACAGTCCGACGGCAAGCTATGCCCCAATTGGGAAGGCCCCTATCGAATCCTTGGTGCAGTAGGGAACGGGGCCTACCTGTTGGGTCGTCTTCCCAATGATGTCCCGGTCGACCGACCCTGGAACGTCAACAACCTGAGGAAGTACTATCAATAGGGCTCCGCTTTTAAGGCTCCGTTTTTGCATTTTGATGTAAATATGAAGACGATGTATTTATGCCTATGGGCTTTATAAATGGAAACTGTTACTCGTGTTTATTTGAATTTTTCAGTTCATTTAAATTTTCTCCACGTGTTTCAGAACACGAGCCTATACGGCACCCCGGTTCATATTTACTTGAATTTTTCAGTTCATTTAAATTTTCTCTAAGTGTTTCAGAACACGAGCCTATACGGCACCACGGTTCATATTTACTTGAATTTTTCAGTTCATTTAAATTTTCTCTAAGTGTTTCAGAACACGAGCCTATACGGCACCCCGGTTCATGTTTACTTGAATTTTTCAGTTCATTTAAATTTTCTCTAAGTGTTTCAGAACACGAGCCTATACGGCACCCCGGATCATGTTTACTTGAATTTTTCAGTTCATTTAAATTCTCCAAGTGTTTCAGAACACGAGCCTATACGGCACCCCGGTTCATATTTACTTGAATTTTTCAGTTCATTTAAATTCTCTAAGTGTTTCTACACGTGCCAACTCGAATTGTGATGTATATGAAATGAGCGCCCCAACGCCGAAGCATAAGGGCCCCCTCATTTGGGAGCATATATATAATGAATAGACACACAACAGAGATACACAGAATAAAAACAAAAGACAAGTCCAAAATTGTTTTTCATTTCATTTCATAAGAGAAGCTATTACAAGCTAAAGTGTAGAAAGAAGATTACATCAAAAACAAAAATAGAAAACTACAGAAGCCCTAAGAAGCCCCCCCATCATCATCAGCTTCATCCTCCGAGAGGGCTCGAGGGGTTAAGGGAACCACCTCGGGAATGGGAGCAGAGGGGACGGGAACCAAGATGTTTTCTATGTTCCACACCGGATGATCCGGTCCCGCCCTCATGAAAGCCGCTGCCTCAGACCAGCCATCAACATAGAAGGAATTAAAGTCCTTCTGTGTTGATAGCTCCAAGGCGGCGCTCATATCCGCCTCGGCGGATTGGACCGCGGCCTTTACCTTGTCGGCTATCCCTGCCTCAGCGGCCTCTACCGCAGCCTTGACCTTATCGGCCACGCCCGCTTCAACCTCCTCCAGAGCCGCTACCGCAGCTTGGGCATGCTCCTCGGCCTCAGCACCGGCTTTTGCGGCCTCAGCTCTCCTAGCCTCCAAGGAGTCGACGAGGCCCTCGGCCCTCTCCGCCCTTTTCTGGGCCTCTTCCGCCTTCTTCAGAGCTTCTTCGGCCCGTTTAGCACTGGCCTCAGCCTTCGAAGCCCACGATCTCACCAGTTGCCCTTGCTGGTAGATGTATTGGTTCATCGTCAAGTAGGCCTACAAAAGAAGAGGAACACTTAGCAAAAATTTAAGAAATAAACGAAAGACAATGGCACAACGAAAACAACGTTTTACCTGCGGGATCATGGCCATGGCTGACGTCATGGCAGAAGCAAGGTCGCGACCACGTTGGTCGGCCTCGACAGTCTGCTGCTGAAGCGCAGCCAGGGCAAGCAGGCCAGCAGAGGGATGGCCCTCCATTATGCTCCGAACCCCGGTCGTTGCCTTGACCTCCTCCGGAGTCTGAACAGGCATCCTTGGGAATGGGGAGCCTGAGCCTGAGCTTGAGCCTGACGCGCTAGGCGTCGGACCCTTTGCCTGAACGGATGACACCGCTCGCTCTTCTGCAGCGACCACAGGCCCCCTAAGCTCCAGGATGGGTGCAACATCCTCCCTCGGCTCAGGTTCCCCGGTCCGGGCCTTCTTCGCCTCACGAGGGGCCTTCGCCTCCCCCCTCTTTCGCTTGGCAGCCTCGGCAAGTTCGGCTTTACGAGCGGCTCGCTCGCGCCTCAATTGCCCCGCCAAGCCTCCCAACCTTTCCAAGGTCTTCGCCTTAGCATCAGCAGGGGCCACTTCCACCACCTCTTCATCCCCTGCCTCGACCGCCCCCTCTGTAACGGCTTCGTTGACCTCTCTTTCAACGACCTCGGGCTCGGGCTCCTCGACTTCATCCCCTCCCTCAGCAGGAACCACCTCCTCCTCCTCGTCCTCGTCAGAACGAACCACCTACGTAAGACAAATGAGAAAGGAGTTAGCAAAAAATTTTCTAAGTGTAAAAAGAAAAAATCCAAGGAGAACATAGAAGCAACGTACCAGGGTCCGCGAGGTACCCAAACCCGGGCCGGTAGTTTCGGCCTCAGCAGAGCTATCTTCCAAGGGGAGGGGACTTTCCCTGGTAGGCTCCGAAGACCTCAAAGGGGGAACCTCTGTCAGAGGCTTCCCATGCTGGTCAATGTAGGCCCGGGTACCATCCGGTCCCTCCCTATAGTGGAGGACGGTACCATCCGGCCGGGTCTCCCAAAGGACTCCGGCTGTTGCAGGGGCGAAAGAGGCCACAGTCACGGCCTTCGCCTTGCTGCCTGACTTCAGCTTCGGTCTCGCCACCCTCTTCACCACGGGCACCGCCGCAACATTGGCTTCCTCTGTCTTGGGAGGGAGGGTCGACTCGAAACCCTTCTCCTTTTCCCACCTCTCCCTGGAGTACCCCACAGGACAGAAGGTCCTGTGTGGCCAGATGAACCCGTTCCCCTTGCAGCTTGTAGGGGAGCCACAGATCAGGAGGCGCTCAGCATCGCGCGCCCCAACGTCGGTCCCATCGGGACCCCACCAGTTAAGGGCCACTTCCAACGACCCGACGTTGGGCTCGCCTAGGCCTCCTATCTTCGCAGCCACCGTGAATTTGTTCTCCTTAGTGCTAAGGACCCTTCCCGGCCGGGATGGAAGAACTAGGTCGTCGCGGCAGAGCCAGTGCCCTTCAACCACTATCACGTCTTGCGTGTAACCCTTATTCGAATCGGAGTTACCCGTGATTAACTGGTTATGGGACCGACATCGCAGATAAGGTTGTCTACTCTTAGACTGAGAGCTCGGCTCAGTCTGCAGAAACTCGTAACAAGCCAACAACTCCCTCAGCCCTAAAGGTTCCGGGAGGATCGGCCCCAATAAGACGTTCAGGGCCTCCATCCCGGCGCATATGCGGTGCGCCTGTAGTGGCCACTGGCACGGGAGAGTTTGCGTCCAAGCGCACAACTCCGCCAGCAGCTCTGGGATGGGGAGGTCAGTTCCCCCATACATAAGTGTGGAGAGGGAGAGGGTCACCATCTTTTTGGGATCCGCCACGATCCCGTTTACCTCGTCAACGCTCTGGCACTTCCGGAGCTTGAAGTCCTCACTAATCCCACAAAGCTGTCGGAACTCGTCGAGGTCGGGCCCATGCAGCCTCACCATAATGCTATTGTCGTTCGAAGCCACGGTCAGGTTTGGATCCAGGGTCATTGCCCGGAATGGCAAGGAGTTCTCCATAATGGCCAAGCGCCGAGGTTGGGGCGCAACCATTGGGCCTTTGCCGGCACCGTGTTTAATAACCATCTTTTTTTTGGCTTAAGTGTTGAAAGATGAAATTTGCTAAGGGTGGAGGATAAGAGAGGGAATGGCTTGCTGTGAAAATTTTAGAGAGAGATTGAGAAAGTGAAAAATGAATTTCACTGAGGGTATTTATAGACCCCCACCAGAAGGTGAAAAGACATTTACCAGAAGGTGAAAAGACGCAACGGCTCATTGCACAAACTCCCACAAAGGACAGCCACTACTCAACCCACGCCCTCCACGTGTACAATAAGGAGAGGTCGTCTGCCAAGTGTCACCCTTCAGCCATCCTAGCATTAATGACATTGGAGAAACTGAAAAGACAGAGGCGGCGCCCCATAATTACGAAACTGGCATGCTCCACGTGTAAGAAATCCATGCATAGTTGAACACGTATCAAGAGACGAGTCGCGCCGAGGTGCCTCTAGACAGCCAAATGTGAAGACAGAATGACCGGAGCCCCCGTACAGTGAGGAAGGTACTCAACGACGACTCCGGACAGGGAGCTGTTGGCGAGGGAATGTCAGTGTCCCCTCGTCCGGACCGATATCACCACAGAAAGAAACAATCCGGGGCCCTGTACAGCGGATGTATCATCACCCCGGATCAATACCAAACGGGGTAAAGCTAGGCCGGTCCAAAGAAGCGTATCGAGTACGCTTCCCCAATTAATTCTGCTGACCCCCCCCCTGGGGGACCCTCCTGGCGTTTCATCGACGTGGCCCAATCACAGGCCACCCCCCTTGTGGGCCCCGGAAGAGGACAGTACCCTTGTCAGAGTCATAAATGACCTGACGCCGTTGGATCAACATCTTACAGTACAGTGATCCAAGGGCTAATACGCCTCTGATCACACTATAAATACCCCCACTAATACCACTTAGAGGGGACGGACAAATAGAGAGGAGAGATAAAGCTCAAATAACCTGAACCCCCTGAACGCTATCTGAATCACTCGACATACCGAACTGTAACCGGCCCGGACCCTCATCCCTCTTTACACTTCGTACTTTCAGTTAACACCGATACTGACTTGATCGTTGGAGAGGGAAAACCCGGCAACAACCCCGGGCCCCTGTTCGTTCCTTGTGCAGGCACGAAGACTATCTGACCGCCGGAGCGTACCTGACCACCTCGGAAGATCGGAGCCAACGCGAAATTAATTAAGCCGAGCTTGGGAAGAAAATCAAGCTCGCCAGGAGTTGCCTAGTCAACTCCGTTGAATGGCCTTTTGGCCTATTTTCAATTTATCTCTTTGATATTTAAAGATGCATGTGTTTACTTATTTAGTTACTGTTGTTTTGTTTAGATAATATGTACTTGTGGATATTTGCAACAAGGCTTAGGGTTTACCCTAATTGTGATGAAACAAACGTTAGTAAGATTTAAAAAGTTTCCCTCCTTTTTTTGTTTATAATGGTTAAGGTCACCATCAATCTACCCCAAAGTTATAATAAGCAAACCTTTTTTGTTGGAACTTGGTGGTGAATATATCCATCATAGTTTGACTATAATTTCTTGAAAATAGTAATTTTACAATTATTTTCCTCTTAACCTTGCTTCTCCCTTCATAAATGATTTATGGATTCACCTTGATGATTATATGACAACATTGGTTGAAACTTCTTGATGATAATGTATGGACCAAAGGGTAAAAGTAAATTTTAAGATTTCGTTTTAAGTTATTTCTTGATGAGTTGTGTCCCGGGGCATCGTATAAGTATTCAACATCTTTCCAAAATCAAGCTGCTTTTGATATATATATAAACACAGTTGCATTTGTAAGTTCTAAATGTTAGTATATATTATCGTAACATTATATCATTGCCAATGATGTGGGGGTGATTTTCCTTGAAAATCTTGAGAAAAACTAACCTTGCAGTGGTGTACACTATGAACCAACTTCCACTTGCTAGCATCGACTATATTTTGTACATGCAGCTTCGTCCAACTGTACTCGTAATCCACACACGTCAAAAATCATATGCTAGTTATGTTTTTTTTTCCATCAATATCCGGTCCATTTTATTGATAAAATAGCAAAACTATTTTTTTATGAGCCAAACCCCATAATACTTTTTCCGATAAAAAATCATTACTAACATTAACGGAAAATGATAGTATAACGACCTAAAAAATAATTGCCAAAAAAATAATAATATTAACGGAAAATGATAGTATAACGACCATTACTTAAATCATTGCCAAAAAAAAAAATTTTTTTTTGCCCCAGCCCAATCTCTGCCCCATGCCTTACTGGACTTGGGTCTGGGCCACCCCTGCACATGTCAAAAAAATAATATAATTAATTAACACTTTTAATCTAAACTTTTCAAATTAAAAATAATCTACGATTACTTACTATTTAGTTATTATTCCTTCTATCCTTATATCTTCTATACATCGCTATGATCAAAATGATCTAAACAACAAGTTAAAGAGCAAAATTTTTGCTTAAAAAAAAGATTAGCCATGTTAATTCAGTGTAAAAAAGCAATTCAAAGTATGTAATATCAAATGAATCAGCAGTTTAGTACGAATTAAGCAGAAATCTAAAAAACTCTCATCTTATTTAGACAAGCTTGTTAAAGAAAAATTTCATACTGCTACATCTTGAATTTTGTATGTACTCTCTCTTATACAAGAGATTTCGCTCTAGTCCAAAACATTTGCAGCATGAGTGAGTTTTGTGAACTGCATGGGTGAGAAAAAAGTCTTGTTGGAGCCATGTGCTCCTATTATTTTGCTAAAACATCTGCCACCTGATTCTGCTCGCTATACATATGACATAAATAACAACTCACAAGACCCATTAGTTCAATTAAATCTAACCATAAAGTATCAAATTTAGGCTATGTTTTGGTGTCTTTTTTTCACCAATTGGCAATAAGTGCAAAGTTCGTTTCTATGCAAATATTACTAATATTTAAAATATAATATATATGCCAGTTATGTTAATAAGCTGGAGATCCCTATCTTTTGTTACTTCTCAACCCTTTAACCTGTTATTGAATTTGAAGTACACATTTGATGGGGTTTCAATTAAACTACACGTCCATTTGGGTCTCCAGAATCATTAAATTTGCAATGATGCGGTTTACTGCAATTTCATGCCATTAAACACCTTCGCCATTGCTCTTCACTTCATGAAAAAATGTGACTTTGCATTCATGATGGATCTCTGCCAAGTCCCAATTTCAGACGAGTAAATCCAGATGTTATTTGTAGAGGACATAGAGTATGCATCATTTTCTAGGGCAAGCACCTTATAGCGAAAGCGGTAATGAAGCCATGTTCCTTGTTTGCTTTTCTCTTCTTTGTGTTTCAGTCTAAAATTTAGAGAAATGGATAATTAACACAAGGCTTGCTTGGTTGGTTCACATATAGAAGACCAAGCCATATAAGGAAAGACTTTCGGAATTACAGCTAAGGGAAGCCTTTTCGAAGCAGCTAAAACATTAAAAGTGTATAAAAAAATCCAGGAATTTAAGTTCTTCTTCCTTGACATGATTTTCTGAAGCACAGAAAAACCAATTTTCTACGTAAGAGTTCATTATTATATTCTTGTGACAAATAAATCCAGTTGTATAAGAAACACTTAGTTGTCCAGAATGGTAGCGCCAAGCGCCAGGGGAAACTGTCATGAGACATAAAATTCATTCCAATCCTTCGCCACACATTTGAACTGCATCAGAGAATTGACCGGAAACCTAATAAACAACTCCTCAATTATCTCATTTGGAAAATCCATAGCGCTTTTATTAATTTCTAGTGCATACAAGTGTGCATGTAAGTTCTTAATTGTATGCTTTATAACTATTTTTTGCTGGTGCACATATCATACTTTCTTCTCTCTTATCCCAACATATCCACCCACACCTCCCTTCATGCATTATTGGCCGGTGGGCGGTCGAGAACGATAGTGAGGTGGGAAGAAAGAGGAGATCGACAACGATAAGAGAAGGTAAGCCAATCGTCGTATATAAATATATAGAGACCTAAAAGAATAACTTAGAGAGAGAAAGCGATTTGGCGATTTAGGGTTTTCCCTCAGGCCCGCCGCCTCCTCTCTCCTTTTCTCCTACCTCTTCTCCATCGCTATACACCTATTCTCCATATTATAAATTTCACTCATATCCTAAACAAAAACCCCAAATAAGCAGATGGACACAAGCGAAGAACAAACCAAACCTCCTGATAAATTGGCTGAAACAAAGGTACCAATTTCGTATGCATCTGCAGTAAAAGGTAATCAGTCTATAACTTCGATTAATAAGGTAGATCTGAGAACCATTATCATTAATGATATCCAAATACCTAGTAGACAACTTAGGATCAAAAACTCTAAACCAGCAATCATATTTACCAATTTAGAGATACATAGATCCGAAACTCCACTTCAGTATGCTCTAATAGCAAAATTTAGTAGGGGAAAACCCAAAATTGAGGTTATCATAGAACATGTTGTTAAAAATTGGGGATTATCTGAAATTCCGATAATTGGTGTTATGGACTACAGGCATATCTTCATTAAGACTATGAATGCTAAGGATTTTAACAGAGCATGGACTAGAAATAATCACGAAATAGAGGGAACCCTATTTAGACTATTTAAATGGACAGCTGATTTCTCTCTCATAACAGAGTCATCAATTGCCCCTGTTTGGATTAGGTTCCCTATGCTACCCCTCAACTTGTGTTTACCCTCTTACCTCAAGGCCATAGCCCAACCTTATGGTAAATTTTTGGATACTGACTTAGCAACTCTTACACATGTCAGACCCGCTTTTGCACGTGTGTGTGTTGAGATGGATTTGCTGGAAAAAAGAGAAGATAGAATTTGGATAGGAACATCTATTGAGAATGGATACTGGCAAAAGGTAGAATTTGAAAAATTCCCTAAATATTGTGAAAAATGTTGCCTACAAGGGCACTCTCCTAGTGAGTGTAAGAAACATGTTCCCAATATTGAAAAAGTAGTAGCTAAACCAGGATGGGTACCAAAGAAGAACCAAAAAGACCAAAATGATCATGCTGCTGAAACTGATAAAGAGAAGGGTAAACAAAAAAAATACTGAAAAAGCAGAATCATCTAGGTCATATGACATTAGCAATATTTCTGAAGACCAAAATAGATCAAAGGCAGTAAACAATAACCAAGAGAATGCATTGCAAATTAAAGAGAAAGGTGATAACACATGGGAAACTGGGGTAAAACCCAACAAGGTAAATGACACCAAAGTTAACAAATATTTCAAAAAAGAGGATAACAAGTGGGTACAAGTGGTCGATGAGGAACAAGCCCAATTTCTGGTTGAGATAGAAAATAGTGGGAGCAACTTAAAGGTTACAGAGGATACCAAAAATGAAAAAGGAAATAAAGCTACTTTTAGTGAGAGTGAAACTCCACTCAATAACAACTTTAAAAACAACAACACATCTAACCCAGTAAGGACCTTGGCTTTCAGCAATGGGAAAGGGAATAACCTTTCTGAAGGAGAGGAAATGACAATTTCAAAAAATTCCAAAAGGAAGGAAAAAGAAAAAAGAAACAAGGAAAAAAGTAAACTTCTGCAAATGGAGAGAGATATTGAATCTGGTTCTATTAAGTTGCCAAAGGCCATGGAGAGTGTGATAGTACACAACTCTATTGAGAGCCTGATGGACACTTTTCATCTAGACTCAAGTACAAGAATCCAAGAGGAGGAAAGAAAAGCAGCTAGCCTCACAGATGAAGACAATAAGAAGGATAAGAGACACACAAAGCCACCCTGCAGGTACACTCCTTCTAGTGTAGTCACTAGAAAGGAGAACTTTTCCTCTCTTAATGATTAATTTTGTAATTTGGAATATAAGGGGTATCTCTAATAATATTTCCCTTGCTCAACTGTCTATTTATGTTAAAAAATATATGTTGGATCTTATTGCTATTTTGGAACCTATGATTAAGGACTCTAAGGCTGAGGCCATTATGAGAAAATTAAACATGGACTGTATAATTACTAATGAGAGTAACTTAGGTAAAATTTGGATTATGCATAAGGACCATGTTAAGTTAGATGTGGTTAGTTCCTCTTTGCAAGAAATTACTATTAATCTCTTATGTCCTACAGTCTTTTATATAACTTTTCTCTATGCCAAATGTGACTACATTTCTAGGAGAAATCTTTGGAATACTGTTAATAACCTGAATCTCAGTTCCAAACCTTGGTTAGTGGCAGGGGATTTTAACACTATTAGGAATGATTCTGAGAAGCTAGGTGGTCAACATAGGGGTGGTAAAGACAAGACTGATTTTGATGACTTTATCAACTTTAATAAATTTAGGGATATGGATCATATAGGTTCTAGTTATACATGGAGTAAGAATAATAAAGGCAAAATGCAATTTGAAAAGCTGGATAGAGCTTTAGTGACCATGGAATGGGACAATAGTTTTCCTTTACTTAAACTTAACATATTAGAGAGAACAGTCTCGGACCATTCCCCTTTAATCTTTACTGTTTCTAAAACCATCACTCATGGACCTGTTTGTTTTAAATTTCAGAGAATGTGGATCAATCATGATAATTTTATGGAGGTAGTTAATAATAATTGGAATAGCAATTGTCATTGTAAAGGTCTCAACAGGTTTGCTTTTAAACTTAAAAGACTTAAAAGTTGTCTTAAGGAATGGAATAAAAAGGTTTTTGGTAATGTATTTAATAATCTAGCTGCTCTTAATGATGCTCTTATTTATGTTGAAAACAAGCTAGTTATGCTTGGTGATAGTTACCTACAGGACTATAATGCTTGCTTGCTTAGTTATAAAAATGCTATTATTCAAGAGGAGATTTTCTTTAAGCAAAAAGCCAAAATTAAATGGCTCAAAGAGGGAGACAGGAACACTAATTTTTTCCATCAAATGATTAAACACAAGAGATCAAAAGGTAGTATCACTCACATTAGTCTCCTAGATGGTAGAATTTCTGAGAATATCAAGGAAATTGAATTAGAAGCACAGAGATTTTTCATCAACCATTTAACTGAAGAGGGAGTTATTAACAATCCTAGTCTTTTTGAAGTCATTCATAAGTCTGTTAATGAGATTGATAATAGCAGGTTAAATAGTATCCCCACAAAGGATGATGTTAAAGGTGCAGTTTTTGATATTCCCATGGATTCCTCTCCTGGCCCTGATGGTTTTTCTTCCATTTTCTTTATGCATTGCTGGGACATTATTCACATTGATTTAGTAGAGGCTGTTATTATGTTCTTTAAAGGAGATATACTCCCTCTAGCTTTTAGTTCTTCTCTTATAGTTCTAATAGCTAAAGTTGATGACCCTAGTGATTTCTCACAATATAGACCCATTAGTTTATGCCAAGTTTTCTATAAAATTATCACTAAAATTATTTCAAAGAGACTTGCTCTAGTTCTACCTAAAATTATCTCTACTCAGAAAAGTGGTTTTGTGAATGGTAGGTGTATTACAGATGCTATTTTACTATCCCAAGAACTCTTAAAACACTTAGGAGACACTGTTAGAGGGGGTAATGTGGTATTTAAGCTAGATATGGCCAAAGTTTTTGATAGACTAAACTGGGATTTTCTTGACAAAGTTCTTGTTGCCTTTGGGTTTGACAAGACATGGATTAAAATGGTTTTAAAGTGTGTTAAATTTGCTAACTACTCTGTTAGCATTAATGGTGTACAATCAGGTTATTTCTCTTCTAGCAGGGGGTGAAACAAGGAGATCCACTATCACCGCTATTTTTTATCATTGCAGAGGAGGTTCTCAGCAGAGGATTAGAGGAGATAAATAAGAATGGTACTCTCATTCCTTATAAACTCCCTACTAATATTTCTAATATTTCACACATTCTTTTTGCTGATGATGTCCTTATTTTCACTAATGGTAGCAAACAAAACTTAGACAAACTTATGAGGTTTATAAATAGCTATGAATTAGCTTCTGGGCAACTTCTTAATAAAAGCAAAAGTGTTTTCTTAACTTACAATAAAAATGCCAACTGTCTTTTAACTAGAAATACTATTATAGCTGCTGCCACTGGCTTTATTGCGGGAAATTTCCCTACTAAATATTTGGGCATTCCCCTTCATCACTTTAAACTTACATCTAGTATGTATGATCCTCTTATGGAGAAAATTAATAAAAAAGTGGCCAGTTGGAAAAGCTCTATTTTGTCACCTGGTGCTAAACTAACTCTTATTAAGCATGTGCTCTCTTCTTATCCTATGTATCTTCTAGCTGTTCTGCAGCCCCCTAAAACTACCACTGATAAAATCAATGCAGCTTTTCTAATTTCTTTTGGGGTACAAATCACCACTGGATTAGTTGGTCCAAAATTACTAAACCAACTAGTGAGGGGGGTCTGGGGATTAGAGATGTAAATGAGGTTATGAATGCTCTTCAAATGAAAATGAGTTGGAGATTACTTAATGAAGAATCTCCCTGGATTATTTTTATGTATCAAAAATACTTATCTCATTATGTAAATTGGAATGTCCCCCATATCCTTCCACACCACTCTAATAACTGGAAGACCTTAGGTGCTAAATTACCTTTACTTATTGCAAATAGTGAGTGGAGTATTAAAGAAGGTTCTGTGAGTTTTTGGTATGAAAATTGGTCAGGTAAAGGTCTACTTAGTGAGAAATTTTTTGTTATTTTCCCTAATGTTCTCCTTAAGCAAGTTATACAGGGTGCTTCTTGGGATACAGCTCTTTTGAGTCTCATGGAAGGAAGAGCCCTAATAACTAAGGTAACACAGCTCTCTATTTGCTTAAGAAATGGTACAGATATTAGATACTGGCCTCTTGCCCATAATGGGAATCTCACTTTTAAAAATGCCTATAATTATATCAAAGCTAGAAAGACTGTTGTTTCTATAGCCAAACATATATGGAACCCTTTGCTACCCACTAAAATCTCAGTTTACATGTGGAAATTATGGCATAATGGTATTAAACTAGAAGAAGATGTTAAAAAATATGGTATCTCTATGGCTACCAAATGTACCTGTTGTATTAACCCTTCTTGTGACAGTATCTCCCATCTTATGGAAGGTAGCCTCATAGCAGAAAAGGTATGGAAACATTGTTGGTCTTTGGTACTATTTCGAATACGATAAAGAAAAGGACAATAATATAAAAGACAGGAACGCAATGGAAATAACACTTTATTTCTCACAATTGGAATATGAATTACAATTCCTGACTCGTACAGAATTAAATTAAACTGCTGGACTGGTTTCAACAAATAAAAACTGCCGGACTGTTTTGTAAATAAAACAAACTGCCGGACTGTTTTAACAAGAAAAAGAAACTGCCGGACTGTTTTAAACAAACTGCCGGACTGTTTTAACAAATAAAAAACTGCCGGACTGGTTTTAAACAAACTGCCGGACTGGTTTTAACAAATAAAAAACTGCCGGACTGGTTTTGTAAATAAAACAAACTGGACTGGTTTTAACGAATAAAAAAAAAAACTGCCCGGACTGTTATTAAATAAACTGCCCGGACTGTTATGTAAATACTGGAAATTAAATTACAGGAAAGTAAATTACAGAATAGGAAAGACTGAAATGTAAATTACAGAAACTAAAGGTACTGGAAAGAAAAATACAAAAGGGAAACAGTACTGAAATTAAATGGACAGAATAATAAAGGACTGAAAAGTAAATAACAGAAATTAAAAGAAGAGGCAACTGCTGAGCAGTTTCCCTTAAACAATATTTCCCGAACCACCTTTAAAGGTTTCTGGTTTCGGGACTTTGTTCCCAAGGTACAACTTCTATCTCAGAGTGGCTCGTATGGAAACCGGCACCGAACCACAGGTCGAGCTGTTGGTGGTGCGGTTCTCTCTCACTAAGTGTATGCTTATGCTGTGAGTTGTGTGTATGAAGGTGTACTGAAATGAGAGGGGGATGGCTGCCTTTTATAGGCTCTACTGAAACCGCAACCATAAATGTTGGTCTTTAATTCTGGGAGTTACACCCCCAGAATCCGCTCAATCAATTCTGAAACCGCAGCATTTACTCTCATTCATTGCTGACGTTTCTCTTGCTGGAAACTCTAGGGACTCCTTTTGTATTTTATACAAAACTCCCTATTCGGGTTTGGACCCAAGACCCAAGCCAAGACCCAAGACCCAAGACCCAAGACCCGAGACCCGAGACATTCCCCAAATCCCAAATCCCAAATCCCAAATCCCAAGCCCAAGCCCAAGCCCAAGCCCAAGCCCAAGCCCACGCCCACGCCCGTGCCCGTGCCCGTGCCCGTGCCCGTGCCCGTGCCCGTGCCCGTGCCCGTGCCCGAGCCCGAGACCCGAGACCCGAGACACGAGACACGAGCGAGCGCGCGTGTGTGGTACACACTAATACTCTTAGGTGTATGTGGACATGTTAGTTTAATAACTACATGGGTTGGTATGGTATATATATTGTAAGATTAA
Source organism: Primula veris (assembly GCA_963682055.1). Taxonomy (NCBI): domain Eukaryota; kingdom Viridiplantae; phylum Streptophyta; class Magnoliopsida; order Ericales; family Primulaceae; genus Primula; species Primula veris. The sequence goes on along the minus strand of OY821742.1, from coordinate 6,121,690 downwards.
CTCTTAATCTTCCAATATGGGATTATACTAAATGGTTTTTCTCATTAACCATTTCGTTTTTCCAGATTTGAGCTTCCGAGGTACCAACTTTGAAGCCACTTTGTATTCACACCCATTCTCCGAATAGGTCATGTGATATACCGTTACGAAGCTCGTCACACGGGCTACTCAACCACGTTGATTACGGTATAAACAACTCAGCGCTGTTACACGAAATAATGACTCGAAGTTGGTCCAGTGACCATTCGGAAACACCCATGTTTTCACATGTTTTTCCAACAATCCCCCACATGAATGCAATTGGCTGAAAATAAAATGCTCCTAAATGCATACGAGAGAAAACCGCAAGAGTTCACTGCATAAGGACAGGTAGCGCGCGCCTTGAACCTGCCGTAGTGACGTAAAATCTGATATGCTACTATTGGGTAGCCTTTAAGCCTTGAACCCTTTAGCGTTTGTGCATACCAGGGTAATGCGCACACAGTGTCCCCTCTACACCACTTACTAAGCCCTTTGGTTGTTGTCCATATTTGGCCGTGGACTGCCTTGGCAAAGTTCAACCGAGTGCTCTAGTGATTTAGCCCATGGCTCATCACATAGTATCGGCCATACACACTCGTCATAGGTGATTTCAAGTCAAGGGTGTCCTGACTCACCCCTCTCGATCTTCGAGATACTTGTTTTCATTAAGAGCCTCATGCTCACCCTTAAGATGGTCTAGGTCTATCACTCTTTCATCCTAGAAATGGGCTGGGAACTTAAGTTCCCGAGTGCTTTGTTCGGTCACCCCCACAGTTCGGTTTTCCCGTTGAACCCGACGCTGGAGAATCCAGTTCGGGTTGGGTTGCCTCTGAGGAGGTTTCCAGTTTAATGGGCTTCAACCCCATTCCCCTCGATGAAACTTCAACTCCTACCTGAGTCAAGCCTTTTGTAAATGGATCCGCTATATTGTCTTTAGATCTCACAAAATCTAAGGACACCACACCGTTAGCTAACAATTCTCTTACGGATTTATGTCTCCGACGAATATGTCGGGACTTTCCATTATACATATGATCCTGCGCCCGTCCAATAGCCGACTGACTATCGCAGTGCATGCTTATTGCTGGGACAGGTTTCGGCCACATTGGAATTCCTTCCAGAAAGCTTCTCAGCCAATCAGCCTCTTCTGTTGCTAGATCCAACGCTATGAACTCAGAATTCCATAGTTGATCTAGCTATGCACGTCTGCTTGGATGATCTCCATGAGACAGCTGCTCCTCCCATCACGAACACATATCCGCTAGTGGATCGTGTACTGTTGGAATCCGAGATCCAGTTTGCATCAGAATACCCTTCCAGTACAGCTGGATATCTGGTATAATGCAACCCTCGGTCTGCTGTGTATCTCATGTATCTGAGAAGTCTCATGATGGCCTTCCAGTGTTCCTCATTGGGATTACTGGTGTACCTACTCAGTCTACTCACTGAGTTGGCTATGTCTGGTCTAGTACAGTTCATGACGTACATCAGACTGCCTATTATTCGAGAATATTCCAATTGTCTCACACTCTCCCCAAAGTTCTTTTTCAGGGTGGTTGAGATCTCTATCGGAGTTCTGGATGTAGCTCTACTATCTTTATCAAATTTGTCAAGCATCTGTCTGACATAGTGAGTTTGAGATAGCGCATATCCGTCTGATGTCTTGGTAATTTTCATACCAAGTATAACATCAGCGACACCCAAGTCTTTCATCTCGAATTTTTGTGACAACATTTTCTTAGTGGAGTTGATGTTATCAATACTCCCTATTATAATCATGTCATCTACGTAGAGGCAGACTACCACGTAGTCCTTTTCATTTCCTTTTACGTAGACGCATTTGTCACATTCGTTTATCCGAAAACCGTTTGATAGCATCACTCTATCAAATTTTTCGTGCCATTGTTTAGGTGCTTGTTTAAGTCCATACAAGGACTTCACAAGTTTACACACCTTGTGAGCTTTACCTGGAACCACAAACCCTTCCGGTTGTTCCATGTAAATTTCCTCTTCCAACTCACCATTCAAGAACGCCGTTTTAACATCCATTTGATGTATTTCCAGATCGAACAGTGCTGCGAGAGCAATGACTATCCGGATTGACGTCTTCCTGGAGACAGGAGCATAGGTGTCGAAATAGTCGACACCTTCGGTTTGTCTAAAACCTTTCACTACAAGCCTAGCCTTGTATTTCTCGATTGTTCCATCGAGCTTTCTCTTCCTCTTGAAGATCCACTTGTGTCCTAGTGGCTTACACCCGGGTGGTAGATCCACTAGTTCCCAAGTGTGATTTTGTAATATCGATTCAACCTCATTGTTGATCGCTTCCTCCCAATATTGGGCTTCCGGGGATGACATTGCTTGTTTGAATGTCGCCGGTTCGCCTTCTATCATGAAGGTTACAAAATCTGGACCGAAAGTCGTTTCCTTTCTAGCCCTTTTACTACGTCGAGGCTCTTCTTCTTCTTCCTCCAACGGTTCACTTGCCCCCACATTTTCCTCACTGTTTGACTCCTCAGTCTCTACAGTTACGGAAGACTTGCGGGGAAAGATCTCCTCGAAGAAAGAAGCTTCTCGAGCTTCGATGATAGTATCTGCATGCACATCGGGATTATCCGACTTGTGCACGAGAAAACGATAAGCACTACTGTTTTGTGCATATCCTATGAACACACAGTCTACCGTCTTTGGCCCTATTCTCGTTCTTTTAGGAAGCGAGACAAGGACCTTCGCGAGACAACCCCAAACCCTTAAGAATTTATAGCTCGGCCTATGGCCTTTCCATAGTTCATAAGGTGGTTTATCACGTTTCTTATGTGGTAGCTTGTTCAATACATAGTTGGCGGAAAGCAGCGCTTCCCCCCACATGTTCTGGGGTAACCCAGAACTTATTAACATAGCATTCATCATTTCCTTGAGCGTCCTATTCTTACGCTCGGCAACCCCATTCTGCTCCGGAGAGTATGGGGCTGTCGTTTGATGTATAATGCCATTTTCTGCGCATATCTGCGCAAACGGTGCTTCGTATTCACCGCCTCTATCACTCCTCAATATTTTAATCTTTTTATTGAGTTGATTCTCTACTTCGGTCTTATAAAGAGCGAATTTCTCTACCGCTTCGTCTTTACTTCTCATTAAGTAGACATAGCAGTATCTAGTACAATCATCTATAAACGTGATGAAATACTTTTTCCCTCCTCGCGTTTGTATAAACTTTAAGTCGCATACATCCGTGTGTATTAGACCGAGAGGTTCAGTACTTCGTTCAATATGTTGATACGAAGACTTGGTTAATTTTGCTTCAACACAAACCTCACATTTATGTTGTTTATCAAATACAAAATTAGGTAGTAGATTCAGTGATATTAATTTCTTCATAGAATTAGCATTCACATGACCTAATCTACCATGCCATAAATTAAATGAATCGCAAGAATAAGCAAACGAAGTTTTATTGGCCACTTGGGCAACATTCACGATTACATTATTCTTGGTACTGGCCTCAGCCTTAGTACCCTCAATAGCTAACTCGGCTTTAGGAGCCGGAGTACCAACATTTAATTTAAACATGCCGTTGGTCATATAGCCACGGCCTACATACATTCCGTTTAAAGTGATTACAATTTTTGCAGATTCAAATACAAGTTTAAATCCTTTGTTCACCATCACGGACCCGGAAACCAGATTCTTGCGAATTTCTGGCACATGGAGCACGCCATTCAGTGTGAGCTCCTTTCCCGATGTCATCTTCAGCAGCACGGTTCCTTTTCCTTCCACCCTGGAAGTAGCCGAGTTCCCCATGAAGCAGCTCTCATTGTCCACGGCCGTATAGGTCTTGAACATCCATTTGCTGGCACAGATGTGACTAGTGGCGCCTGTGTCCAGCCACCATTCCTTTGGGTTGCTCCCCACCAGGTTCACTTCCGAGACCACAGCACTCAGGTGCATATAGTCCTGTCCAGCATCATCTCCTCCCTCAGCCACATTAGCTTGAGCAGGTGCCCTCTTCCTCCCTTTCCCTTGGAACTTCCTCTTTGGGGGGGGTTTGGGCTTGTCGGTGCGCATCTTACAATCCGCGGCACGATGGCCCGGTTTGTTGCACACAAAGCAGTCTCCCATGAATTTCTTCTTGAGAGAGGCACCGACTCCGCTGTCAAAGCGTTTCCGCTTAGACACAGCGTCCTCAACCACATGGGCCTTGGCAACCGCGTTGCCTGCTCCGCCACCGCCTTTCCTTCCGGATCGGCGGTTGCTTTGCTCAACATTGAGCCTCTCAATGAGTCCCTCCAAGGTCATAGCCTTTCGCTTGTGTTTCAGGTAGTTTTGAAACTCTTTCCAAGAAGGTGGCAGTTTCTCAATCATTAATGCCACTTGGAAAGGTTCGTTGATAACTAGCCCTTCAACCTCAAGCCTATGGTATATGAGTTGGAGTTCCTCAACCTGCTCGATAACACTCTTCCCATCAGTCATCATGTACTCGTGAAAGTCCGTGACGACAAATTTCTTTGCGCCAGCGTTATTCACTTTGTACTTTCGTTCGAGAGACTCCCAAAGCTCCTTTGCAGAAGCCTTGGGCTCGAATACACTGAAGAGAGTGTCATCCAGAGCACACAGGATGTAGTTCCGGCATAGGTAGTCGCCGTGTTTCCACGCTTCCACCGCCGAAACCGTTTGCACGTCCTCATCGTCCTCGCTTAGGACGGGTGCAGACTCCTTAAGAAACCGGGTCAGATTAAGGGCAGTTAAATAAAACAGCATCTTTTGCTGCCAACGTTTGAAGTTGTTGCCCCTAAACTTTTCCGGTCTCTCCAGTTGAGAGGTTGGCAACATTGGCATCGCCGGTGTTGCCGGAGCCTTGCCCTTTGCCCTGGCTGCAGCCACAAGCGCTGCCTTGGCCGCAGCCTTAGCAGCAGCCTGTGCTGCGGCCGCAGCCGCAGCCATAGCATCAGCCTCTGCCGCAGCAGCGTCGGCCGCAGCCTTTGCCGCAGCAGCTTCGGCCTCAGCCTGAGCCTGAGCCCCCCCACTCGCAGCGCTCGCATTGTTATGGCTACTACCAATCACAAGTGCGCCCTGCACGTTTTCCGAAGAAACGGTGGGTATTTGATCCTCATTAGTCATCTGAAATGACAATATAAAACCGTTTAGTTTCTCGCAAGAAAACTAAATTCTTTATCGCAAATACTAATTATAACTTAATTAGATTGCTTCAAAAGAATAAAAACCAGAGAAAGAGATTCTAGCGTGAAAATCAAATCACTTTTGATTTCACTAAGAATTCTTTATAGTATTCTAGAATAAAAAGATCAAAACCAATTCGGATTTATTCTATGTGCAAATTTCAATTTCTAGTAAACTAGCAATGATTTTGCGAGAATAAAAACCGAGACGTCAACAACAATAAAATAAAAAAAGAAAAGTCCTTTCTTATTTCGAAAATAGAAAAACCAAAAAATGATATTGTTTAAGATTGTTGGTCTTTGGTACTATTTCGAATACGATAAAGAAAAGGACAATAATATAAAAGACAGGAACGCAATGGAAATAACACTTTATTTCTCACAATTGGAATATGAATTACAATTCCTGACTCGTACAGAATTAAATTAAACTGCTGGACTGGTTTCAACAAATAAAAACTGCCGGACTGTTTTGTAAATAAAACAAACTGCCGGACTGTTTTAACAAGAAAAAGAAACTGCCGGACTGTTTTAAACAAACTGCCGGACTGTTTTAACAAATAAAAAACTGCCGGACTGGTTTTAAACAAACTGCCGGACTGGTTTTAACAAATAAAAAACTGCCGGACTGGTTTTGTAAATAAAACAAACTGGACTGGTTTTAACGAATAAAAAAAAAAACTGCCCGGACTGTTATTAAATAAACTGCCCGGACTGTTATGTAAATACTGGAAATTAAATTACAGGAAAGTAAATTACAGAATAGGAAAGACTGAAATGTAAATTACAGAAACTAAAGGTACTGGAAAGAAAAATACAAAAGGGAAACAGTACTGAAATTAAATGGACAGAATAATAAAGGACTGAAAAGTAAATAACAGAAATTAAAAGAAGAGGCAACTGCTGAGCAGTTTCCCTTAAACAATATTTCCCGAACCACCTTTAAAGGTTTCTGGTTTCGGGACTTTGTTCCCAAGGTACAACTTCTATCTCAGAGTGGCTCGTATGGAAACCGGCACCGAACCACAGGTCGAGCTGTTGGTGGTGCGGTTCTCTCTCACTAAGTGTATGCTTATGCTGTGAGTTGTGTGTATGAAGGTGTACTGAAATGAGAGGGGGATGGCTGCCTTTTATAGGCTCTACTGAAACCGCAACCATAAATGTTGGTCTTTAATTCTGGGAGTTACACCCCCAGAATCCGCTCAATCAATTCTGAAACCGCAGCATTTACTCTCATTCATTGCTGACGTTTCTCTTGCTGGAAACTCTAGGGACTCCTTTTGTATTTTATACAAAACTCCCTATTCGGGTTTGGACCCAAGACCCAAGACCCAAGACCCGAGACATTCCCCAAATCCCAAATCCCAAGCCCAAGCCCAAGCCCAAGCCCAAGCCCAAGCCCACGCCCACGCCCACGCCCACGCCCACGCCCACGCCCACGCCCACGCCCACGCCCGTGCCCGTGCCCGTGCCCGAGCCCGAGACCCGAGACCCGAGACCCGAGACCCGAGACCCGAGACCCGAGACACGAGACACGAGCGAGCGCGCGTGTGTGGTACACACTAATACTCTTAGGTGTATGTGGACATGTTAGTTTAATAACTACATGGGTTGGTATGGTATATATATTGTAAGATTAACTCTTAATCTTCCAATATGGGATTATACTAAATGGTTTTTCTCATTAACCATTTCGTTTTTCCAGATTTGAGCTTCCGAGGTACCAACTTTGAAGCCACTTTGTATTCACACCCATTCTCCGAATAGGTCATGTGATATACCGTTACGAAGCTCGTCACACGGGCTACTCAACCACGTTGATTACGGTATAAACAACTCAGCGCTGTTACACGAAATAATGACTCGAAGTTGGTCCAGTGACCATTCGGAAACACCCATGTTTTCACATGTTTTTCCAACAAACATTTCTATAATAACTTTGGTTACAATCACCATGTCTTAGTTGACTGGAAAGCTAATGTTAATAACTGGTTCAACAACTGTGATGGTACACACTTTGGTAGAATTGCTGCTATTATCCCCCCTCTCATATTGTGGGAGATTTGGGTAAGTAAAAATAGATCCAAACATGATGGTATCCCCACGTGTGCCACTAATATCATTGCTAAAATTCTCAATTGGCTTAGAGATATTAACTTTCTTATCAAACCTACATCACCTGCTAAATACTTTCAGAATATTACATTGATAGGCCTGGGTATTTCCTTGATTAATTGTAGAACTAAAATTCCCACTCTTGTGAGTTGGAAATGTCCTCCTTCAGTTAGGCTCAAATTAAATGTGGATGGTTCTGCTAGCTCAGGTGGCTCAGGTAATGGTGGTGTGATCAGAGATTGTAAAAGTAAGATGGTCAAGGCCTTTTCTTTTCATCAAAAATGTGACTCTAGCATGATGGCAGAGCTCTTGACTCTATATAATGGCTTGATCATGTGTTATGGTATGGATTTATTTGACATTATAGTAGAATCAGATTCTAAAACCATTGTAAACTGGTGGAACAAAGGTATTAAACCAGGCTTAAAATTCCAAGGAATTTGGGAAGATATTAGCATGCTTCTAGGCTTAATTTGTAATGACTTTTATCATGTGTACAGAAAGCAAAATCAAACAGCAGATGGCCTTGCAAAGATGGGAGCAAATGGAGCTGAGATAATCATGGACAACCCTGATCATTTGCATAAAAATCTCCTTGCTGTTTACATATTAGATCAAAATGGCACCCCCTCTTTTAGGAATTAAACACTTATAGACTGTAATTAGAATGGGTGATTTTCACTCTTGTAATGTGCTTTTCTAGCTAAACTGCTTTTAAGGATATTGCTAAAATGAGTTGTTTCTAAATCTTAGTAGTTTGGGACTTTGTGTTTAAAAAAATTACTCACCTTAGATCACATCTGATCTGTTTTTATGGGAGCAATAAGGTTAGGGGGTATAAGGAGAAGGAAGAGTTTTTTGAACTCATTTTCTTGGCTATTAGGCTTTATGATAATAGCTTATGTTAGTTTTTTCCTAAAAAAGCAGTATTAGGGCCCTATTATTCCAAGTTTTTTTTTTTTTTTGCTATGATTGATATCACAGTTTGTTGTTATTCTTAAGGATCATTATGGGGGTCTATCCCATAGAAGACTTTGTTGTTTGGTAATAATAATAGAACCGTTATTTAAAAAAAAAACTATTTTTTGCTAGGGCATATGGGGCTTGGAACAATAAGGATGTAAAACAACAAAGCTGTGTGAGATATCGCAAGAACTCGTATAGAAAGGTAATGCCTGATCGAACGCGGTGCCGATTTGGTTTTCAACTTTTTTACTTTCGGAGTATTGACTTTTGTGGGTGATTAGTTGGTGCTCTAGTCTGAATCTATTATTTTGGTTTTTTTGAATTTGGTTTGGTATGTTTATTTGGGTTTATGCACCCCGATGGTACTCAAAGTGACATTGGCCAAGTTTCGGTAAGACCTCTAAGACTCGAGTTCTAATAGTGATGGCTTTATCGCCTGCTTATTGTATTTTGCATGAGATTGCTAATTTGTTGGGAATCATAGTTGTTTAGTGTTTGGTGGATCGATAGATTTTAGTAAGTTATTACAAGATTTGCCTTTTTTAGTCGTTTGTATGATATGTTCTTCGTTTCTATGATTTACTTTTGAACGGTGGCGGAGCTTGCCTTTTAGGTTGTTATTTGGTGATTCGGCTAAGTTAGATTTGGGTTGGCGATTGTTTGATTTGTGCGGACGGATTTGAGTTTTAGATTATACATAACTTTTAGCCTTTGTACGTTTGTTTATATCGGGTTATTTGTGTGTTGGTACCCCGATCGTGTTTATTGAACCGTGTCGAGTAAAATTCTAGAGTTTTTCTGAGTTTCTTATTTATCTGCTCGTCTTTATTTGCTATCTCTACATACGACTCGGCGTTTCGTCTTATAAGACGATTTCACGACAATATTTCACTGCTTTTAGAAATCGTTGAGATGAGTATTATTTTTACTTACGTTTTATTTGGTTTCTTATGTATAATTTGCTATGAGCGGATTAATTTACGTGAACTTTTAAAGACATGGGTTAGTGTCTATGTATTTTATGTTCTATTTAGTTTTTTGGAGCTTGTTCCATAGGGCGTGAATCTTGTACTCGCAGGTTATTATTAATGATAATGAGCAAGTTCGCTTAAAAAAAATTAAAAAAATACAGAAATCCTTTTATCATCAATATTCTTACTCTTTAATTAATGAAAGAACCAGTCAAGGGAATTTTCTGAAATTGAATGAGATCTTTAATTAAGGAAAGAACCAGTCAAGGGATTTTTCTGAAATTGAATGAGATGCGTAATGAAATACGGGAAAAAAAATCCTAGGATATTGCATGACTTGAAACTTAAACGGTCTTTAAAAAACTAAAAGATATGTTCTTGGAGGAAACAGATATATTTAGATAAAGATATATTCCTGGTTTTCCACTGACAGGTTAATGCTTCAAAATCAATTAGGACTCCACGATCGAAGATTCATATAGTTTAAATGGAAGAAAAATAAAATCAAATGCTTTTAGCTAGCCTTTTAGAGCATGCACACCAATCTAGATATACACAGTGGCGGATCCTTTCATATGCAAGGGGTGGCAGTTGTCGGTTCGAAACAAGAACAAAAATATAAAATTTTCCCGGTTTTTTCAAGTATATATGTAAACTGTGTAGATATATAATATTTAACGTAAATATACTCTAACTTATGATACTAGGCAGGCTAGTGGATAATCCTTAGATTGAAGTGTTAAATGTCCCAAGTTTGAAGTGGATAATCCTTATCTTCGTAAAAGACTGATATACTTCATAGCTGGAACGACGATCAATGTGTGCGGTTGTTGAAGAATTGCTGGAAGGCGTTGCCGAAATCTGGAAAAGTTATAGTGGTCGAAGCATTGGTACCTCAGTACCCACACGGTGATGATGCATCTAAGACTATATTTTCCTACGACATAAATATGTTGATTTTGAGTCCGGCTGGAAGGGAGAAGACCAAGAGAGAATTCGATGTTTTGGCCAAAAGAGCTGGATTTGCGAGGACCGAAGTTATGGGTGATGTGCACAGCAAAAGTGTGATTGAATTCCATAAGATCAACACATCACATCCGACTATCCGAGTTTCATTGGTGGAAGTAAAGCTATCGAAATAGCGTCTCTTCAGACCAGGTCCAATAGGATAACTGTACCGATTACAAGAACGAAGGACGCTGATCTGGAAAAGGCACCAAGATCCAAAAAAAGTGGGAACACACCAAACGGGAGATGCTTGATGTTTTAAAAAAACTGTACAGCAAGTCGCCACTGGAGAAGCTACAAGGCAGAAACTAAGCCGGGATTTAGAGAACTGGATACATTTAGCTCTAGAAAATGAGTTGTTTGTCTTCTGCTGTTTAATTTTGTAACCAGCATGAGGATGTTCTCTTGAGGTTCAAATTACAGTGGTATTGAATTTTTTTCCCCTTTCTTATCTTTTGCCTTTTGATCAATATGAGGTTTGTTACCTTGAGATTTTAAGCAAAGGGTCTGTATTGGTTGTTCCTGATAATTTGAAACCAACATGAGGGTGTCCCCCTTGAGATGTAAAGTCCCTAATCGTATTTTGTCGTCAAACTCTATCTTTTGTTAAAAATCAAATGAGGGGGCCTCTTTGAGATTTTAAACAAAATGATTGGAGTTGGGAAGGCATTTTACCATTTTGCTGGTTTTGTTATCAAAAAGAGGGTGTCCCCTTGAGATTCAAGAACAGCAGGTTGTCTTGGGACTTGGGAGCGAGTTTGTTTGTGGAAGTGAGTTTCTTTGGTAGTGTGCAGTAAATGATTAATATTGGCTTGGACCTTTTTGCTATATTGGTGGACCATATGGTGGTGGTCTGTAATGTGGCGCACGTGAGACGGACAAAATGAAGGGTGAAATTGCAGAAATGAAGCGCATCATGGAGCTTCCGGACAGTGGAAGCAACATCTAAATATGCAATGTGGTTTTAGTTTTAAGCTTTGATGTGTTTTAGTCTTTTTATGTGTTGTAATTAGCTTTTGAGATTAGTCAAGATGCCTAATTTTGTTGTACATGTAACAGGTATGTTGTAAAAGCTAGTTTCATAGACGGACTTATAAGCTGTAGTAACAGCTCTTATAAGCTGTGATTAGGGTGTAATCTGGGTTAGGCCCCATGTTTTGCAATAAAACTTTGGGGGTTCCGTCCCTCTTAACAAAAAAAAAAAAAAAAAATGTCCCAAGTTATTTTTTTTTTTTACCATTTATTTTCTTATAAACTATTATATCGTTAGTACAAAATTATACCCTTACTTTTACTCTGTCAAATTATTTACTATCGTGTTCGGTTGGATTTTAGTACACATATAAAAAATCTCGGAATTTTATGTAATTTTGACAGGGTCCGTCCCTCGATATACACTATTTTTAGTCAAATTATAATTATTGATAGTATGATAATTTGTAATAATTTGTGCTACATTATGATAGCTTTGAAACTAGTTAAACTTAATTGATGTTGCAATGCTAGTTAAAAATGACTATCCCATTTTGATCGTTATTCATTAAATTATAGTATTAAATTGTATTCTCTCTTTTACTTTACCATCTCCTCAATTATGGTTTTCATCTTTATGTGAAAAAAAGAACATATTATCTCATGAAAAATTATACAAACTGTAATTGATAAAATTATACACAGGCTGATTTTTTTAACAAAGTTAAAGTGAGAGCTAATTTAAAAAAAAGTAGTATTTTTTGTGTTAATTTTGAATTACACGATTGCTAGCCTGCTACAAATGCTCTTACAATGAACCAATTTTTATTTTTTTTACAATTAACCAAATTCCAGCTTAGATTCTCGTTTTCATTATTTATGTCGCTGTATGACCCATTCGGAAAAAAGAAACTTGTAGCTGTCACTTTTTGATTGTACGCAGTTGCACAAATTTACTATTGCAATTTTGAAAAAAGAAAATAAACGTTTTCTGTCCCCGAAGAATATGTGTTATACTATGATGATGTTTAGAATTCTCAAGTGTCAACTAACAATAAATGGAAACAAAACGTTTCCTCTTCCCCAAATCATTTAATTGTAAGTAGTTATATTTAAAAAATGCCCTTTTCTCCACTATATATATAGAGAGGTAAAAAAGCAAATAGCATCTTCATAACATCTAAGACTATTCTAACTATTCTAAAGGTTAGCCTCTTTCAAGTTTCATGTTAATGTTCTTGCCTACCACTGTTAATATTTTGTATGGCATTCTCCTTAGTATTTTCTTCTCAATTGATGCAGGAGATTTAAACCTTTTTCTTATTTGGAAACTTAGTCTGTGCCTCGGGTAATTCATATCATGAAGAAGTTATGTGGACAAGAGGTAGCACATATCAATATACTTCCTGAAAATTTGGTTAAGAAAATACTAGAGTGTTTGCCAATTGAAGATGCAATTAGAACGAGCATTTTGTCGAAGAAATGGAGGTATTCCTGGACAAAACTATCTCGACTAATTTTTAAGGATACATCTTGTAAGAGATTGATTACGAAGACCAAAAATTATAAGATTATAATGGCTATTTATCAAGTTCTCCTACTTCATAGTGGACCTTTAGATGTTTTTAAACTCTCCTTATCTAATCTCAAAACTTGTCCTGAGATTGACCTAATTATACTTTTTGTGTTAAAATCCGGGGTTACCAAGTTTACCCTTACCATGCCAAAGGGAGAACCATATGTGTTTCCCTCATCGATATTCCTATATGGTCAGAAACTTAAGGTTTTGAATCTTTGCTTTTGTGTATTGAAACTTCCAATGGGGTTTAATGGATTTATCGAGCTTAAGGAATTGTATCTTAAGCAAGTTGATATCAGTGTAAGCCTATTATCAAGTTTAATCTCTAATTGTCCTCTACTTGAATATCTGAGTTTCACAAGTAGCACCAATTGTGGCCGTCTTGATATTATCGCTCCTAATCTTCTGTATTTTGTCTTTGAGGGCCCTTGTGATTCATTGTGTTTCAAGAATACCCCTAATCTTACATATGTTTGGATTGATAATAGTGATTTAAACAATAATTATTCAAGAAATAAAGGAAGACTGCCTAGCCAGTGCATGCTTTCTGGCAAGCTACCGGTTGTTGGGAAATTAATAATGGACCATGTTTACTCTCAGGTAATCATGAGCTCTTATTGATTTTTTTGTAACTCGATCTTTATTTTTTTTACAACAAATTGTTGAAATCTTAATATGGCATTCATCATTCAGTTAATTAGTAATATGACACTATGACAGTGAGTAAACCTTGTGTACCCTTTCTATCTGCTTTTCCAGCACTTGGTGGCAAATAAAACAACAACATCGCTTGTAAATGATCTTTGCCATCTTGAAGTTCTTGAGTTGGGTATGAGCTTTCAATCTCTTGATGAAGTTTCTACTGCTCTCTTCTTTATCAATAAGGCCAAGAACCTGAAAAAACTCGTATTTCATCAAGTAAGTAATTTAGAGGTTCCTCTTCTTTTTATTTTCTTGTATCATGCTTATAGTTTTTCTTTAAATTTTTATTTTTGTTGAACATGTGAGGGAGAGCAAATCCAAAATCATTACATTTCTTTCGGTATCACAAGAACCAATATCCTTATAACAAAAATCACCATGCTCAAAACAGGGCCTGTCGCGACCATTTTGTTATCCGGGGCTGAGGGCTAGTACTTAAGTTGTACCCAATATTGACTACTTAGTTTGAAATCTGACTATTGCAAATTTTAAAAACAAATTTGTAGCGTAAAATTGGACCCTAAATCGCTTTCTTGTGCACAAAACTTATAATTTTTGCTAGTTTCTAGATAGAAAATTTTCAGCTAATTCGAATTTATAAACTACTTACAATCTAGTGTATATATTTAAAATGAATCAACAATACATTGCTCACACTTCATAGTGACAAAACAATGTTAAATATTCTAAGCTATTAATTAGCTCCTATATTAATTAGATTCAAGTATCTTTACCTTCCAAAAATAAGTTGCTTACAAAAACTTATGTTGAATAATACTCCACTTTACAAACTTTAAAACGAATGGGAGAACTTTTACTTGTCTGTTTTTAAAATCAAATTAGCAAAAGAATATTATAAAATTTTAAAGTTTTGCTCATTGAAATATGCAAGCTTTACACTTTCTGGGATATGTTCAATTTTTAAACTAAATGAACTAGATTGTATTAGTTTGTGAACACTTTTCATCCAAATATTTAATGACTACGTGGTAAATCACTATCATTTTGATAAACATGGTTCCCATATTGAAAAAAAATAAAAAAATGGTGCCACTAAACAAATTTAAACATAAAATACAGGGCATACAAAAGTGAAATTATCTTAGAATAAAAAATAAAGAATACAAATAGCACTAAACTATAACTTGTAAAAATTAAAGAAAAATGATGTTAGAAAAAAATAGAAATGTCCTTTGTATTTTTAAATTTACTTTGACCAAACTATAGATATATATTATAACAAATAAAAATTTTGTTCCCTTTTGATTTTGTGCCTTGGGCAATCACACGGTCACACCTTCTTTCCCTAGCTTAGACCGGCTATCCTCAAAACAAAGACCACTCTCAAAACTCAAAAGAAATGACCACCAAATAAATAAAACGGTTTCCTAAGTCTAAAGAATTAAAATTAATCGATGTGATTCATACATTTTTGTCTATGTACATTTGCCTTTCCATCCTGGCACTCACCCAAGTATCTGTTGCTTGTTTCCAGTGGGTAGACTCCGAAACTACGGGATCAGATGTAGAAATTAGTCAAGTGGAAGGATTTTCTGATATTTCTTTTGACGATCTCAAAAAATTTGAGCTCAGTGAAGCTTTTGGTTCGAAATGTGAATTGCATTTCATAGAGATCATTTTAGCCAAATCGCATGTGCTAGAGTTTTGTATTATTCAACCAAACAGTGAGTTAATTGGTGCAAAAGGATGTAGGTTTTTCAAACAGTTATCGAGATTCCGTCGTGCCGCGCCTCATGTTGAGATTGCCTATGAAGATTATGCATGAAGATTTAGAAGAGGATTATGCATGAAGATGAGGACGAGGATGAGAACTAGGTCGACGATGAGGAATGAATTTATTGTTGGAATAATGTTTATATAATGGTTTTATTGTGTTCTTGGAAATTGTGACTAATTAGTTGTAATTAAGGAGTTCTCATTATTCTTTTAAGAATAGTTGAATGGTTTTGTTGAATTTTATCTACTTAAATAAGTTTATTTATATTAGATAAATTCCTATATGGACAGACTGTAAATTGGGCGGTAAATTCCTTGTGACTATTACTTCAAAACCAAGTCACATTGGGTAACACAATAGTTCGCAGTTTTGGCCGAATGGTTTCCATTTTTCAACAGTTGCTTCACTTGTGTGAATGGTCATACTTTATCTCAAAAGGCATGACAGGTATTTAACTACCATTGGTTTTTTTCAGATTAGAAAAAGGAAGATAATTTACATATAGCATTTTCATCGTTTACTAAACAAAACACACGGCATACATTCACAAATATATTTTACAAGAAAACCCATTTGCATTATTTCATCATAGTTTAGTAAGAGAGAAAATATGCACCGCCAGATGTCTGTTTGGACGTTTTGATTGCACAGTTGTTCCGACCGCATTGTTAGAACCGTTGCATTCTAGGACTTTTATATGACTTTTTTGTTAAAAGAACAAATTATTTGTCATCAAATTCAGATTCAGATTCAGTTATAACTAAATTTTCAACTAGAGACTTTTTAGCATAAAAAACAATACATTTATCAGAACGATTTGGTGACTCAAACTTCATCTCATAGGTTCTGAGATTACTCATAAGACCTTCCATCTTTATGTTTTTTATGTTTTTATACTCTTCCATAGGTTTAACCTTTATTTCGAACATTTGAGGTAGAAATCTCATAGTTTTCTTGACCAACTTGGACTCGGTAATTTTTTTCTCCAAAAGCGTGAGATTCGGTAGAAATCTCACATAAATTAGAATATAACTATTCTATGGTTTCGTGCTCCAATATCTTTTTGTTAAAAGAACAAATTATTTGTCATCAAATTCAGATTCAGATTCAGTTATAACTAAATTTTCAACTAGAGACTTTTTAGCATGAAAAACAATACATTTATCAGAACGTTTTGGTGACTCAAACTTCATCTCATAGGTTCTGAGATTACCCATAAGACCTTCCATCTTTATGTTTTTGATGTTTTTATACTCTTCCATAGGTTTAACCTTTATTTCGAACATTTGAGGTAGAAATCTCATAGTTTTCTTGACCAACTTGGACTCGGTAATTTTTTTCTCCAAAAGCGTGAGATTCGGTAGAAATCTCACATAAATTAGAATATAACTATTCTATGGTTTCGTGCTCCTATATCTTTAGGTTTTCTAACTTACTTGTAAATTGTTGAAGTTTTGATACTTTTACTCGGCTTGTACCTTCGTATGTGATATTTAGAATATCCCAAACTTCTTTCGCAAATTCATACATATATATTAACTTAAATAAGTTTGGATGAACCGCACTAATTATAGCATGAAGTGCATTCGTGTTCGCATTAGAATCATTCTCCTCATATTCAGACCAAATATCTTTTGTGACTGTATATTCTTCTACTTTTTTATCGGTGAGCATTGATATTTCATAACTCTTAATAATTAATTTTCATACATTTTCTTCTTGAGATTTAATAAAATCTCTAATTCTCACTTTGCATGTGCCATATTTTGATTTTTTTTCAAGCAAAGTGGTTTGTCGAACTATCTATTATTCTTAAATAACTCCATATATTCAGAACACATGATACTTACCAATTAAAGTTAGGTAAGAAGCTTTGATACCAGTTAAAAAAATACGTTCGCTCTTATACCAGTTAAAAAAATACATTCGCATAATGTTTCAAATGCTGTTGCACGTTTCCGTTATAAATAAAGTTTTGTTTCAGTTATAACTTAAGAGTTCTGACAGGATAGTAAATAACACACAACGTTTAATTACGAAATTTGATATGCTTACCACATCTACGTTTACGTGACATTCACCCTACATTTATTGATATTGTCAACCTTACAATAGAACCCTCAAAACTTACAATACTTAATGACTCGCTCAATAATATTTGCCTATCAAAATATTTCTCATACCTAACAACTCTCAATATCACCATGACATCCCGTCATGTTTTTCTCTTAAATAATATTTTCTCTCAATGATTTCGTGTCTTTTTCTCTCTCTATTAATATGTATAATGTGTATTGTAAAACCCACGAAATAATGAGTCTAATTGGATTTATTTATAATCTTACAAAGAATTATAATATTAATCAAATAGAATCAAATCGAAAACATTTTTTTTTTCCTTCTCATTCCTTATTTGACTATGAGTCTTCTTTACTTGCTATTCAAGTCTTCTAATTCCTTATATTCGAACAAGTAAATATCTTTAATATTTTCATTCCGATCTTATGAGATTTGCATGAAATCTTCTAAACTTGCTATTCAAGTTTTTGGATTTTTTAAAATATTTTTGACTTGATCACCAAATAAAGGAGGAGGATAAAAAGATTCAGTTAGGAAACAAGTGCTACTTATAAGCATGATCATATTTTATTAACTTAACATTTGAGTGACAACTTATTTGAACAATGTTCGAAATCGCACATACAAAGATATTCTGCATCAATATGCTTTTAGAGGTCCTAGCCTCGGTTGTGGTAGAGAAAATTCGTGTATCCAGAACTGTAAGCAAAATTTATAAGTACGAGGCTTGAGAAGCTGATGATCAAACTGGCAGACTTCTGCCATTATCAACTCATTTTCTATAATGAAAATAAAAAATCTCCAAGTTCATGAGATTAACATTCGTTTATCATACCTAGGTTGAACAATCAAAAATGTTGAGGTTGGGAATTTTATAAAATGACTTTTATTTTGATCAAATTTAAATAAAATATAACAAAGCAGGATGTAGCTATGATATCATTAGTCTGATATTCGTTAAGAACGATAGAAGGCTCATTTATAGTAATGAAAGTCACGAGAAGAAACACAGTAAAATATGACATATTCTTCATCTTCAAAGCTTAATTTTGTAATATTTCTTTTTTTGTAAACTGATGAAATTAACAACGTTTTTTTATCTGTTTATATGAAATACATACGTAACCTACTATCCAAATTAAATACTATATAACATAAGCACAAATCAAATTGAATGACAGATTCGGTGTATCATTGATTGCTTGCAATTACTATGACATATATTGTGATTAATGTCTATAGTAATTATGTGTAACTGCCTTGACTATTTTCATTGAAAAGTAATTAGTAATTGGTAAATGCTAACACATGTGCCTCGACACATTTTAAGGTGTTAATGAATTACCAAAAATGTAATAAATATATTTATATATAAGTAATAAATAATGTTAAAATAGTATGCTAAGTAAATGGTGCGTATGCATTGAACAAACACATATCTCTCTTACCATGTATTAACATCACAAATGTTCATTTAACAATATATACTATTTAAAGATATTCTTAAACTCACGGAAAAAACAATATATACTACTTAATACGGGTGACCATTTTGTACCGATCCGTACCAACCGACCGATTTTCGAACCGAACCGAATCAGTCGGTACCGAATTTTCGGTATACCGATTTGTTTGGTTCGGTAATGGTACTAATTTTTGAAAACCAAACTAGTTCGGTACGGTATTGGTATGAGTTCAAAAAGGTCGGTACCGTACCGATGCCACTCGAGATTGAGCTCGAGTTTTATACTTTGCTGGAAGAAGTCGAAAAGGGTATGCAAAATTGTTAGATTCTTGATTTAATTTACTTTTTATTCCTTGTTCAATGTAGTTTATACCTTTATGAATTATTTTATATCTTTGCAGAGAGTTTATGATCAAGTTCTGTGGAGAGCCCAATTGAAAATAGTACTTTATTTGATTTTGATTTTGAAAGTTAATGTTCTTTTTCTTCATGACTCATTGAGTAGTTAAATTTCTAGTTTTTTTGTAGTTATTACATGTTTGGTATAAAACCGATACCGAACTGATACCGACCGACATTGTCGGTATACCGAAAGTCGGTATACCGATTTGTTTGGTTCGGTAATGGTACTAATTTTTGAAAACCAAACTAGTTCGGTACGGTATTGGTATGAGTTCAAAAAGGTCGGTACCGTACCGATGACACCCCTACTACTTAAAAGTTCTTATATTTTCAAGCATTACAATTTTATCTAAAAAATTAAGGAAATATCTAGATAAAAAAATATAATCATTATCAACATTCGTCACTTGCAATTAAAATATTTATATATTTTTTGGTTTTAATAAACAAAATGTATAACAACCCATATATATATAATATATTTATTATTATTTAATTGTCGTGTCGTAGACGTATCATGTTTTAAATTTTACAAATTTTACCGTTCTATCGTGTCGAACGTCTTCATAGGGTATTCATATAATTTTGAGTTTTGTGGCATGCATAAGTCATAAGATTGTCCACCGTATTAAAATATGAACATCATATGCATGATTAAAGGTTGTTGACCATTGATTTATGAAACTATTTTGAACTTTTAACTAAAATTATCTTTGGGCAGGAGAAACTTTTTAGGCCTTCTTCTAGGGGAGAATTTCTTATGTGTGAAAATCCCTAATGCTGCTTTGTTAGTTCCTGTAATCAAAGTTATAATTTAGACAAAGTTTAATTTTTCAAATTATAACTGAATTTTTCTTTGTATTCACAAATTGTCCCAAATTTGTATAAAAAGAACTGTTTTAACCTAAACTATTTTTGAAAATTATAATTTTACCTTGTAAAATGTGATTTAAACATGTTTAACCCACTAAAATTACAAAAATTATCAAGTAATCCTTGATTACCAAATTTTAACACTATACTCAAGAACACTATTTATTGGCATTTGAGTTGTTATTTTTAACACTTTTTCACCCAAAAAGTACCAAAAAAATATTATTTGACCATATAAATTTAGTATGCCATCATGTGTGATCTATCCACCGCATTTGTATTCTAACAACCCGATCTTCCAATTAAACCGCCACCATCTGCTTAATACATCAAATGCTTACTATATCAAATATTATCCGCTTTGACTCGATTTCGTTCTCGCTTCTCGGCTCACACGCTTTAAAAAGCATTAGTGATAGTAAGTAAGGAGGATTTTCTTAGGTTATATACCATATATGCATCAACGTATCTAAGCGATGTGAAACAATACCTTTTTTTTACACCGGTATTTTCCTACAAGCTGCCTTTAGCTTTTGGGTTGAAAGTATGTATATTTGGTTCTTTCTCGTTTGCTAGGGAAAAAACTCAAAATATAAGCAGAGATTACAAACCCCGAAAACCAATAGAACGATTTGATACGATTTCTTTGCCGATCGTTAAGTATTGGGTTATATCAGGACAGGACTTGGGCTCTTGCAAGTTTTTGTGTCGAAAGATTTAGTTTACATACACCACACTACCACAGATATGACAGGACATATGAAGAATCAATATACAACGTTTTGTGTTTCCTTTTGTGTAGTACATTAATATTATTCAACATTCAGTCGAAACAAAAAAGAAGAAAACAAAACAACATAGAATGCAATCGCACCTCTAGACAACCTTACAATCAATTTAATAAAAGGGTTGGATCTGCAAATAATCAATTTCTCGCTTCTTTTCTTTAGTGAATAAAAGGTTTGAAAGTATCTGTCAACTCTCTTAACCCGTTCACGAACTTCTTAAACCAATTGGAATTCGTTGCATGAGTAACCGTTCCATCATTTCCAGCTAGAATTCTGTATTTATCTTTCCGAGTCAAGTTTGTGCACTCAAACCCAAGCGTAGCAGCTAAAATCCTCTGTACGTAATTTGCCACGTCATGTGGGCTCTTTCCCGATGAACAAGTTGCCTCATGTGGCAATTGGTTCAAAAACGTGACCTCATAAATCGGCCTAGGGTTCATAAAGAAAAATATCGGATCAAAGCACTTCCATCCCCTAGCAGTAGTAGCATGAAAAAACCCAACCCTATAGTTCATAGCCACGGGAACAATCTTATCCGTTAACTCGGCGAATAGTCCACTGAATCTTAAAAGAAAAGGTTCCCTACAAGTGGTTCCTTCGGGGCAAACTACTAGGTCCCCTTTTGATAGTTGACTCGTGATTTTTTCAGCGTCCACGTGACGAATACGGGTCAGTCTAATAGTAGGAATAGGTGATAATATTTCGGATAGTCTAGAGACCGAGTAGGTTACTGCAGGGACACTTCGTTGGAGCACCACCGAGAGGACAACAGGGTCCATCAAGGTACGATGGGTACATACGAAGAGCACACCGGAGTTTGAAGGAGGAGGGGGTTTGCCTTTTACCACCACATCACCACCAAATATACGAGTAAAGTAAGGGATAGCCCACATTGGTAATATTACACCCATAGACAAGCGAATTATTGCAAGAAATACGCCAAAAGGGATCCAAATTAGGATTAAGAGGGAGGTGGAGGGTGTCGGGAGCTTCACAAGGCGACCATCGTGGAAAATCACAGGCAAAGGGCGGATTATTTCGGCATTCTTGCAAGTGAATGGAGGATTGGATTGTTCCTGTTGAAGCGATAATGTTATGTGTTTTAGTACAAAATATACGGCGAAAAACTCAAAATCATTGCAAGGGTTAACTGATCTTTTTGTACACTCTCTTCATTTTTTCCGCTAAATTGAATGACATGTGACATCATTTTACTGTTTTCGATTACTCTTAGCAGCAGGATATCAACCTATCAAAATTTCTTTTATTTTGTACACCCAATTTGACAGAAAACATGATGGCAGGGTATTTTAATAAGGAAAAAACCGAGTGCTTTATTTAACGAGCTATTGCTTCGGGGTACAAAATTAGAAAATGCTGGTGGCAGGATGTATAAGATTGTAACTTAACCCTTATCAGGATATATGTCTCTGGCTAAATTTTCAAATTTAATTGGGGTTTACCATGTTAGGAAGATTGGCTTAGCTTATTTTTAAGTGCTGCAAGATAGATTTCTAATCTAAAAACTCGGTATTTCTTTGTGACGGTATTTAAATTGAAAACTTTTTTATCTGAAGAGGTTGTAATGAGTAAGCAGTAGATGGGTCAATTCACAACACAAAATCATGTAAGTTCTCGTCTTGTAGTGAAACATATTGTCCATTTTTCATTTTGACATCATTTTATTGTGAATGGTAAAAAAAATTATATTTTTTTAAAGGAATATATAGAGGGAATTCACTAGAAGAAAGGATAATTAGGGTTGATTAGCACTTAACCAGACTACGGATACTCAATGGTGTGACTTGTTTAGCTATAATTGAATTAAAACCTAATAATACTTGGTAGCCACAGTTTTGTGACAAGAACCTAATAATAAGTTCAGGATCTTTTTGTAATTAATATTCTTGTCACAGTTTTGTATCAAGTGACTGATTTGTAATGATCTGAAACTTATAGTAGCCGGTATCAGTGTAATAGCCGGTATCAGTGTAAGTATTATGGATGTGAATCAAAAGATGGTAGTGAATCAGAATATGGCTTTTGCCATAAATTTGGATAGTAATACTGGTATGAATGTCCAGAATTGAGGGAGCAATAGTACAAATAGTGTAGTTAAGTTCAAAAATATGCAGAAGAGTATTGTGTGTTCTTTTTGTGGTTATTTGTTATTTTAATGATAAGTTTTACAAGATTAATGGGTATCCACCTGGATGGAAAGGTGTATCAATTGTCTTTAATGGAAATCCACATAAAGAGTTTAGTGGTAATATGCCAAGGGCACAAATGGTAAATATGGGTCAAAGTGAGGGTGATACTCAAGTGATTTTGGTTTCTTATGGTCAAGCTAATCAGTGGGGTATGCAACAAGGGAATTTTCAGCAGCCACGTTTGCAAACTGGTTTTGTGGGTACACCTCTTCATTCTCCTTATATGGTGGCTAATCAGCAAGGTGGTGTTATAACTTATAAGTAGTGGTGTTCATGGTCAAAGTTTTACCGGTAATCAGCAATCTCATGATCTAAGTGTTTCTAGTTCTCAACGTGTTTCTAGTTCTCAATGTGTTTCTAACTCAAACCCGGTCTTCACTGGCATGTCAGGTATAAATATTTCTTGTCTTTCTGTTTTATATAAGTATTTGCATTCTAGTAATGAATAGATAGTAGATAGTGGTATTAGTGAACATATGGTTACTACTACAAATTATTTTTCTGAAATACAAGAAGTGTTAAAATCACATGTGAATTTACTAAATTGCAAGTATAAGTCATATGGGGACCACTGTTTTCAGTACATCACTTGTTCTGTTTAATGTTTTGTGTGTTCCTTCTTTTAATTTCAATTTAATTTCAGCTGGTAAATTGACAAGAGACTCTCATTTAAGATTGATTTTCTCACCCAAAATATGTATAATTCAGAACCATGACTCCTTGATGATGATTGGTAGAGCAGTGGAACATAATGGGTTTTATTTTCTTGATAAAGATGATAAGAATAATGCAGTTTCACTTTCTTCTATTATTGGTTGTAATAGTTCTTGTTTTTCTAAGAGTTAGAACATGTGACATGATAGGATGGGTCATCCATCATTAGTTGTAATGAGGATTTTTGTCAACAGTTTGAATCATGGTGATGAATTTGTTGTTACTCATGATCCTTGTGATGTTTGTCACTTTGCTAAACATAAAATATCATCTTTTCCAGTTAGGTTTACCAAATAAAAATGTGTTTTTGAGTTAATTCATTGTGATTTATGGGGTTCTTATGTTACACCTACTTTTCAAGGTTATAAATTTTTTCTTACTATTATAGATGATTTTAGTAGATATACTTGGAATTTTCTTTTAAGAAATAAGTTTGAATCTTAAGTTATTATTCCAAATTTTCATAAAATGGTGGCAACTCGGTTTAATTCTAAGATTAAGATATTAAGAAGTGATAATGGTATTGAGTTTAATCTAATAGATTTTTATCTTACTAATAGTATAATATATCAAACTAGTTGTGTAGATACACCTCGGCAGAATAGTGTTGTAGAAAGAAAACACCAGTATTTACTTAATGTAGCTAGGGATTTAAAATTCCAGTCAAATTTGTCTGATAGTTTTTGGGGTGATTGTTTATTAACTGCAGCTTATATTATTAATAGAATACCATCACCTTTATTGTCAAATAAGACGCCTTATGAGCTTTTATATTCTCAGAAACCTACTTATTCTCATTTTAAACTTTTTGGGTGTTTGTGTTATTGGGGACCAAATATTTCACTTCCACAAACTTTCTCAAAATAGTTTTTCTAAACCTCAAATCAGCCCACTTTTAATTCATTAAGCCTAAAACAAGAGAAAAGAGAGAAGAAGAAGAAGAAGAAGAAGAAGAGGAAACCACCATTAGCGGGTTATTACCGGAAGCATCTCCTCTACACGCTAAGGTAACGGGGGTTATCCATTGCGACTAGACAAGGGTGTATGTTAGGTTTTGGTTTTACGTTTATTAGAAATTGAGTGTTTATGCCTTTTTATCTTAATTAGGTTTATAAATTGTTAATTGGGTTTAATTTTTGTTTGATTTATTCACTTATTTGAATGGGAGAATTTGATGAGTTAATTATATTAATTTCGGATTAATGAGATTATGGATGAGTTTGCATGTTTTATGCGTTGATTATTGTGATTATATAATTATTGATGAAATTGGATAAATTTATGTTGAATAATGGTGAATTGTAGTTTATGCATAGAAGGTGTTTGTTAAAATGTCTGAAAGTGATTTTATGTTGTTATAGCGTTTGGCTACTTGTGAATTTCGTACATGTGGTTATGTGTTATGTTGTATTACGTTAAGTGACGTATGAGATGGTGTTATTTGAATAGTATAATATTATTGGCCGAGGCCTTAATATTTATACGTATGAGATTGTGTTAATTGGATGATTTTATATTATTGGCCGAGGCCTTGTGATTTAGCTGTAGTGGCAATGGTCTCTGTCTCTCCCTAATTCCGGGGACAGAAGACGGCCGAGGGGATATGGAATGACTCGTCTTACGGACTGGGACGAGTGGCGTGAGAGGTCCAAGTGCGCACTATAAATCTACTTTTATGTTGCAATGGTCTCTGTCTCTCCCTAATTCCGGGGACAGAAGACGGCCGAAAGGATAGGGAATGACATACCTTACGGACTGGGATAGATGGCGTGAGAGGTCCATGTATGCTATAAATGTGTGTTGATGTTATTTAATTTATTTAATTTATCCCGTTGTAAAATGTCATTATATTTCTTCTTATATATCGATTACTGTAGTTGTAGAATTTGTGAGCTCTTGCATTTATGGGATGGAGTGACGGTGTTTGTGGTGTCGTCCCGTCTAGTTATGTGCGTGGAACTCACCGTTACAGTTTTATATTTCAGATACATTATAGGTTGAGGTGTGTGGATATGAGCCATTGGAATGCATCACATGGGTTCGGGGCTTTCACTTTCTTTTTATTTTAGAACAGTTTTGAGGTTGTAGTCTACGGGCAAATTGCATTTGTTTAGTTCCTCTTATAAAATTTTGTTAAAACCTTTTGGTCGTGTAGCCGCGTTTGGCAAGCATTTGGCCAGATTGATCGGTAGATTATTATATTTGACTATCATTAGGCCAGATATCACATATTCTGTAAATACTCTTAGTCAGTTCTTATCTTCACCAACAATAGAGGTCATTATAATGCTGCAATTAGGGTATTAAGGTATGTTAAAACAGCTCCAGCTCAAGTTTTATTCTTTTCTTCTTCTTCTTCATTAGAGTTAAAAGCTTTTTAGTGATAGTGATTGGGCCGGTTGTGCAATTACAATAAGGTCAATAACATGTTGTTGTGTTTTTCTGGACAGTTATTTGATAAATTGGAAGAGCAAGAAGCAAAATGTTGTTTCAAGAGCTGAATACAGTGCTTTAGCTCTTACTAGTTGTGAAGTAATTTGTTTTATTCAACTGTTAAAAGATTTTGGTATCACACAAGATACTGCAGTTACTTTATTTACAGATAGTAAGTCTTCATTAGTTTTGGTTGATAATACAGTTCACCATGAAAGAACCAAACCCATAGAAATAGATTGTCATTTTATTAGAGAAAATGTTGATTCATGTATAGTTCATCCCTTATTTGTTTTTACTGATAATAATTTAGCAGATGTTTTTACAAAAGCATTGGGAAATTCTCTTTTTCAGAGTTTATTGTCCAAGATGGGACTGTTGTTTTTACATTCTCCATCTTGAGAGGGGTGTAATAATATGTAAAATATGTTTTAATACTTGTTTTTGATGTTATATTAGTTCATGATCTTTTTGTAATTAATATTCTTGTCACAGTTTTATATCAAAGGACTGATTTGTAGTAATCTGAAACTTATAGTAGTCAGTATAAAAGGCTTGTAACAGATACTTTTCCAATTAATAAAAATCATTTTTTTGCTTTTATAAAAATACCTATTAACTCCGGCGAATATGCGACCAAGTTCGATCGGATTACAAGTTTCTACATAACCCAATCCTGTATATACTTAGTTATGTCCTATTCGAGTTAATTTGGAACTTTAATTATTTGTCTAACATTTAAATTAAAACTCCAACACGACTATTAAATGTAGCAATGAGTCTGCATGATTGCTCACCTTGGCAGTGGACAAGAATTTAGCACTCCCAAGCCCCATACAAGGTTTATCATCTGGAAAGAGCATTCGTATTCTGTCCGAGATTGAACCCGAGCTACTCTTCAAAAATCCAGTAGCACGCCCGAAACGAGTCACCATCAGCTCACACCCTATGACATCATCAGCTCTCAAATGCTCCTTAACAAACATCTCCACCATAATCCTAGGCATTTTCGCCACCACAACTCTCTTATCGTAACTACTAAAAACCCCAAATGCGTTCAAATCAATATCATCCATGAAAAACTTAGGCAATACCGCTCTCGCCACGGATTCTATCTCAGAAATCCTAAGGCCGGCAGTGGCGACAAATATCATAATTTTGAGCCCGTAACTGTTCAATTTGAACAAATTTAACAAACTAATAATTGGCCATAACATAAGAAAGAATGCAAACCGGATTAAACCGGATGCCTCAAATGCTACTAACATGAAGTAAGAGAAAGTATCAGGGTCATGGAGGAGCGTTCCTTCAAACTCCGAAACAACCGACTCCATAATATTTTTTTCCTGGTGAAATTATATCTTGTAAATTTGAAAAACGTATGGATGTAGTGCTTAAAATTTTAGGATATAAGAGTTGTAAGATGGATGCTAATTGACTATTATCATGAGAAAGATTATGCTGTTTACCAGCTTACAGCTACTCTCAGCTAATATTGCTTATAACCATATTTATATTTGAATAATTTTATAACTTTCTCTCTATGTTTTCTGGGTCAAGGTTGATATATCTGCATGGAATAAAGGCTATACGCCACCTTGCCGTGTGATAAGTGTTCAATTTGATCTAAATGTATTTTATACTTGCACTGTTACAATGATAGTGATGCACATAATTCATGTCTTTTTTATAATTGGTTAAAAACTTTTTCTATTATGTGAGTGTCTGGATTAACTTTTTACGTGTTTAATGTGTACCTAGATAAAAATGAGTTAGTAAGTATTCTCATGGAGTCTCCTGTTAATTGAAGCATTGTTATTCGTTTTGATTATGATTAGAATGATTTTTGTTAAACTTTTAGAGTGTGGTTCTCTTTTCGTTTTTGAGCGTGGAAACTATTCCCTATACTTATGTGTAGAACTCAAATATCACCTTGTCTAAATGGTTACTTTTTATTGTTTTATATCTTTACCGATTTTGATTAATTCTCATCTTTTATCGTATGTTTAATTAATTTGGAAGGTGGTTGTCCTGCAAGGGCCGCACTTGCATGCGTACCAAGATAGTCAGAAAAAAAAAAAAAAAAAAAGTATCGTTGCTACACTTAGCCGGTTACCATGAGGTCGATGCAGTGGCGGAGCCACAGTGGGGCCAGTGGGGACACGTGCCCCCTCGATTATTATGTTTAGTTCATGGTCTTAACCGAATTTGTTAAGATCTCCTTATTGTTACTAGTTGACCAGGGTTCAAAACCCATAAGTTGCATATGTCTTATTTTTACACTTATTAATACTTTACGTTTTATACAATCATAATTATTATATGTATTATTAATTTAATTTATACTTCTGTTCTTATTCTCTGTCGTATAAATCACTACATTTAGCACCACGAAAAGATTTATTTGTTTGTCTATTAGTCACATTAAAGTTGTTAATATTTTGATTTATTACTATTTGATTAACGCTTTAAGAAACATGGCTATCAATAAGCATTTTTTCTTATTCATTACTTTATTGACTAAGCATTTTTTTCTTAAATCCAAAAACTAGTTATGATATTAACATTTTTTTTATGCAAGAACCTGTTTAGAAAAATACAATCGGAATAGAATAATTTTTCACCGGAAACAATCAATGTTCAATCATATATATATATAGTTCCATACTTATAAGTTTCATTTTTACTAGACCGCCACACAAAAATTATTTGCTTCTTCACGCTCATTTTTTAACAATTGAGTATTCTATTAACTTTCGTATTAATTGTACTCCCGCTGAATCAATATACTGGCTCCTCCCCTGGGTCCATGACAGCATAAACGTATGTAGAAATACGAGATTGTTTAAACTGTATGTAGAAATATGTGTGGCAATCATATTGTCGTAGCGTTCAGTTTTATTATAAAACTCTATAATTGGAAAATAAAATCACACTAGGAAATTTGTACATTAATTGTGCAAATTACAAAGTTCACGGTTGATATGTATGTGATATAGAGGATTCAGTAAAAAGAAAATTAAGTGAGCACAGTTAGTGCCTTTTTTTTTTGAAATAAAATTATCATTAAACCAAATCAGAGTACAAAAGTGACTGTAACTCGTCCGACAAAACCGAAAAACGACTATACATATACCTTAGTCTTGCAATTTGGATAGACAATTTACCGACTTATTTTATGAGCGATTCACCCAACAAAATTTTCAGTTCATACCTTTCGTAAACTGAATAATATCCGTAACTATGGGGGCAATCTCCCAAGGGAGAAACTCGATTTTCTTTAAGCAGCATCGAAGTAGTTCAATATTGTCCGATTTGAACTCAACATTGATCCACCCGTTCGTCTTTGCTTGCTGGCATGCCACTCTAAGGGTCCACGCTTCCGCTACTAATGAAGATGATGCCTTGAAAGCACCACTCCATAGATCTACCAAGTTCCCTGTATCATTGCGTATGATAAATCCTCCCCCAACCCGTTCACTATCAGATTTGTATGATGCATCGGTATTAATCTTTAGAAAGCCGCTCGCCGGTTTGCTCCATTTAGGCTGAGATTCAGTTGGGCATAGCACTCTCCTATGAAGTCTTTATGCGATCTTACAGCTTGTGCAATAACATGTCCTGGTCTTGGATTTTTATTTTTTCCCGTTAAACACCGAGCCATTCCTAGCTTTCCATATTTGCCAGCCAATATTCATGATTAGCTCCAGATTATGCTTTATGGGAAACTTGTCAAGTGTTTGTTCAGTCCAGGCAGCTAGGGTAGTGATCTTGTGAGGTTCGATACGTGCACCTAAAGGACTCCCGAACCACACCAGTCTAGTCCAGGGGCATTGAAGGATAGCATGTTCAGAGCTTTCTACATATTTATCACATAACTGACACATAGCTGAAGCTCCACATTTTCTTCGGAACAAGTTTTCTTTTGTAGCGAGCGAGTTTGTCAGTGCTTTCCAAAAGAAGTGTCGAATTCTTGGGGCATCGTATTCCAAATTTTGTTCCATAGTGTCGTAGACATGCTATATGAAGCGCTCGGCCTATCTCTTGGAAGACTACTCATTAACTCCAGCTAATACCCCGATTTAACTGTATACCAACCGTTTCGATTATAATGCCAGACAATTTTATCAGTGCCTTCTCCTTGTCCGATAGGAATTTGACAAATACTTAACATTGTATGTCTTGGCACTACCGATATAAGTTTATTTGTATCCCAATTCTTTGAGTTTTGATCAATAAAGTCACTCACCATAGTTAGCTCGCATGTCTTTGGTTTCTCCTCTGCAATTCGAAAACACGGCTCCTTTGGTAGCCATTTGTCGTTCCAGAAGTCCACCATTTTACCATTGTGGATATTCCATCTTAAACCCTTCAGCAACAACTCTTTCCTGCGTAGGAGACTCGATCAAGCCCATGATGCCCGACTCCCTTTGGAGGCTCGTAGCCCACTAGTCTGGGACAAAAATATAGAGCTTTTAAAACCCTTGCCCATAATTGTTCTTGGTTATGAAGTAGTCTCCAAATAAGAGCTTCTCTCTCTATATGAGAGCTTCTCTCTCTAAATAAGAGCTTTTCCTATCGAAGTATAGGCCTTTTATTTGATATTTCTTACATTCAACAGTTTAGTTTCTCCTCTCTCTTTGGCCACAAACTTCACAACTTTTACTGACCTAACTTACTAATCTATTAACACCTATGGAGAATATTGACCTGAGCCTAGTTCTTGAGAAGGATATTGAACCAGGTCTAAAGGAAAAAAACTCTATTCTTGTCGGAAGAGTTCTCTCGGTAAGAATCATGCGGAAGCAAGGGGTAATTAACACTCTAAATGCAGCATGGAGGACCAAAAAGGGGTTCGAAGTCCAAGACGGGGGCAATAATACTTTTGGATTTCGCTTTAAAAATGAACTCGATGCTGAAAAGATACTCAACCAGTCGCCATGGTTTGTAATGGGAACTCTCATCATTCTATACCTCTGGAATTGCAAGAAAGCTATAGAAGAGCTAACGTTTAACTATTGCCCCTTTTGGGTGCAGATACATGGTCTTCCAAGAAGCTACTTCAACGAACATAACATAAAAACGATTGGTAATAGCATCGGAAAACTTGTCACGTATGGAGGGTGTGGAGAGGAAGACCGTCTTTTATGTTACCTACGACTGCGTGTGGAGTTAGATGTGAATCAACCGTTGCGTACCGGGTTTTATGTCAAAGGAAGGAACGGTCACAATAGATGGGCAAGGATCAAATATGAGAGGTTTGCTAATTTTTGCTTTAATTGTGGAAGATTTGGGGCATGCAAGAGAGGAGTGCTCTGATGAAGAAATAAGAGGAAACACCGGAAAGTATGGACCCGAATTAAGAATTGGAGGTAAACAATCCGAGTTACCTAGTTTTTTCGGCAACCAAAGGCGTGAAGGTTAAACTTCTTCGACAAAGAATACGGAAAATTGGAATAATATAGAAGAGACTACAGCTAAGGCAACAGGTGGCGAGAGCTCTTTGGTTGAGATGCCTCGGGATGACGTGGAAAATACTGAACCGCCAAATGAAAGAATTGGGTGGTGAAACAAGTAAATGGGAGGCCAACACGTGTACATCTAGAACTGTCCAGTTAACTGATACACCGTCTCATTTTTGGGGAAAAAGGACATCTGATTGTGTAAAAACTGTGTTTATCTCTGGACCGTCTGATCCAGTTATATTCAAATGATCAGTCGGTACAGAAGAAACACAATTTCCCTAACTGTGTTTTACACGGTGAAAGGCAAATATCCGAGGAATGCGTAATGGGCACGCTTTATATTATGTTGAAGAGCCAAAAGAAATACACCAATATTCCTTAAGTGGGCCCGACTTAGTGCCTTTTGATCCATGAAAATACAAAAACAGCCCAATTTGTTGGGTTTTACCATACTTCTCCACTCTCCAAGGTTAGGCCCAACCCGAAGCATGGTCTTTTTTATAATATCAATTTCGTTATAAATAATATATTCAAATAGTTCTGTTTTGGCTCTCTTTCAATATATATTTTGTCGTTGGTCGATGACCTGTTATTTTTTTAATTGAAGTATAATTTTATGTTTTATTTGTAGTTATTAATTTATCATGCTTTCATATTCCTTTGAATAGTATTCTATATTATAGATGATTTGTATTTTTAGATGATCTGTTGTAAAGGAAGAACCGTAAACTAAATAAGTATTTTCGATAATCTGATGTGAAAAAATATGTTATATAAAATTTGTAAAAAAATAATATAGATGATATTTGGTAATGTAAGATAGATGATGATGTTACATGTTCAGCTGCAAATGCTTTAATGAGGTATAAATATTTATACTTTTTGTCACATAAAAATCTACTCTAAATTTAGACATAACGGTCTTGTTTATTATACCATAGAAACTTTCTCTCGCAGTTGTCACGACTTTAGGATATGCAACAATAATTTTCTTTAAATCTTCATCGACTTAAATTCTAGCTAGACGAGAGTTGAAGCTCAGAATTTTGAAGTAGTTATTTTAACGATTCAGATCTAATCATAAAGAACATTATAGTATTATTGATTTTAGTGTAAGTAAAATCAACAATTTAAAGTACAAGAACTGAAAAAAAATAAACAAATTTTATTTCTATAATGTAATATGACTCTATTACAAATTTCGACACTTGCAGAATATAAATGCAATTAATTAAATTTCCAGACATATTAATATAACTTATTAAACTGCTTGACTTGTTTGTAATTAAACGAAACTGTTAGACAGAATAGTATAAAACTAAACTGCTAGACTGTTTGTTAATTAAAAGAAACTGACGGACAGAATAGTATGATTACTAAACCGCCTGACTGTTTATGTAAATAAAAGAAATTACAGAACTGAAATGTAAATTACAGAATTGAAATTACAGAAAAGAAAAAGTACTGGAATGAAATTATAGAAATGAAATTATAGGATTAAAAGGTACAAAAAAGAAAATGCAGAAAAGTAAAAGACAAGACGACTGTTAAACGGTCTGTTCTTAACCGATATTCGCTTAAACACCTTTAAAGTTTCTGGTTGTATTTGGCGCGTCGATCCCAAGATACAACGTCTCGGATAACTCGCCGGAAACTGGTGACGAGTTAAGGTCGACCTGTTGGTGGGTGGCTCTCTCTGACTAAAATGTAATGCTGGAAACTTTTAGGACCATTCCTGTTATTTATACAACTCATTTCCCTGTTTTGGACCCAAAACTCGAACCCCGAGTCCGAGCCAGAGCCCGAACCCGCGCCCGCGCGTGATAATTAACAAAAGGAACCCCCATTTAATCAATTTCTCATCATTTTTCAGCATTACGGATTTTTCCTTATTCGAGACCCTATCTTTAAAGTCAATTATCATTCACACTCATTCTCCGAATAGGTCATGCGACATACCATTACGAACCTCGTTACACGAGCTACTCAATCGTATTGAGTATGGCGCCAATAGCCAAAGGCTGTCGTATGGAATCTTGACTCAAAGATGATCATGTGACCATTCAGAATAGTACCATGTCTTACATGGTTTTCCAACAAGTATGTTATCTAGAATTATTTTAAATCGCACCCATGTACTAGAAATGTCTCCAGCCAGTTAACAGACTTAATAGCTATATTGTCGTATTAGTCGAACTGATTTTTGTATGTTGTGCAAAATATTCGATTTTATCTGTGGGTTAACACTAATCATAATTAACCATCACATACATGTGAACGACAACAAGCAAAATTCTAATAAATTATGTTCAAAAGAAGAAAAAAACGAGCTCTTTGCCCGTCAACTAAATATCATTTACCATTTGATGTTGAACCATCAATTGTTGTCTAGCTGTTTTTGTTAGAACCCTAATTAAGTGCGCTTTGTCAAAATAGCTTGATCGACCTATTCGACCTAGATTTTGCTTTGAGTCTTTGATTTTCAATTTTAATGACTTCGGAATGTGTTTTTTACTCTTTATAAAGGGAGTTTGATTTGATGTTTGAGTTGGAGGTATTTCCGTATTTGAAGATTTGGTAACCATTTAAGAAAGAAACCCAGATTGAGAAGAAAATAATTGGATTTTTTTTTATCATGTCTTAACAATCATCGAGTTATCGCGGAACACATCAAATCACTAAGAATGGAAAATTGATCTATGGTAAACACCGAGATGAGAACGGATATATATCTTTTCGTCTGCATGAGAAAAAGTGATTAAAAAAAAAACTAAAAAAGAATGTATAATTGTTACAATTATGAAGAGAGTTTACAATGAATTAATGACATACTAATATTACAATTTTAGCAATACCGAAATACAAAATAATAAATATCAAATTGGGAAAACTTATATATATTCCACAATACTATTCTATCAATCAATAGCTCTGTAATTCTCCAAGTAAACCATTATTCTTAGACGATCTCCAACATGTACCAACGACCAAGGAAAATCAGATAATGTAAACTTTATAAAAAATGGATTAGGTTGCTTGTCCAAAAAAATAAATAAAATCCAGATAGCTACAACATTAGTGATGATATTTTTTATTACGAGCTTATTAGATATGGTTTTTGTGACGTTTTTGTAACAGTTTAGTCAATTTGTGATATGTTTTTAAATTGGTGACAGACTTGTGACAGCTTTTGATTCTCAATAAATCAAATATTATTTTATAGTGTAATTCACTTGTTTTCCGACGTTTTTTAACCACAATTATGTATTCAATACCAAGCTGGTCCGTAGTGAATATCCACAATAATTGTTTCTTAAAAGTCCAATTAACAAAACTTTATCACTGAAAGACGTTACACGTAAAGGCAAGCCGTTACATAAGATTTAGCAAAGGCAACCCGTTACATAAGCTTTAGCAACACGTAAACGTTAGCGCGTGTTCCTTGTTTGCTTTACGGTTTCAAGGCATTTCCATAAGCTTTAGCAACACGTAAACGTTAGCGCGTGTTCCTTGTTTGCTTTACGGTTTCAACGCATTTCCATATTTTCTAAGTAAATAGTATTGACCTCCTAATTTTTCCAATTTTTTTAAATTTTTGCACAATTATCACACTATAAAACAATAAAAAGTTAAAAAAACTCTCTTTTGATAATCACTTAAATTACTAAAACAACACTTTTTGAATTTACAAAACTTATGTTGAGTTAGAGCCAAAGCCCAAAAACAAACTAAAGATTAAAAACAAAACAAAACAAAACCCTAGAGCCTTTGTAAGAACAAAAAAATAAACCAACCCTAGCCGTTGATATTTTAATCCAACGGCTCACAATTCTCCAAAAGCTCGCGCTTATCATTCTTCTATACACTTGACTTCTTTACTTCACCTTCTTCCCCCCACTTTCTCTAACTGTCTCTCTCTCTACAAAAAAAATGCACTAAACCAACCCAAAAAAAATACTAAAAAAATTAGGTTTTATTTAGACCTTTTTCATCAAATAAGCTCTAATTCACCATTAGCTACAGTTTTTCCTTTTCAAATTTGATTCTGAGAGTGACCCACAAAAAAAGAATAGATTTTGTGTGTTACCCATAATTTATTTTTATAAAAGAACAGATTTTGTGTATTACTTAGAAGTTTTTTTAAAAAAAAAAAGGAAAAAGAATTATCCACAAGTTATTATAAAAAAAAAAAGAACAGATTTTGAGAGTGGCCCACTTATTATTTTCACAAAAAAGGTAGTTACTTTGAGTGACCCACTAATTTATTTGAGCTCTAGAAGAAAATTGATACACTGATTTACACCGTTTTACGGCGTAAGTAATGATTTCCGAGAGCCTGTACCGTAGCGGTTCGGCACCGCCGACGATGGAAGGGTCTCTGAGTGCTTTTGGTGGGCAAGTGCCGGATGAGCTGAGGTCGGACCCTGCATACGCTTCTTATTACTACTCGAATGTGAATATGAACCCGAGGCTGCCACCGCCTTTGTTACCAAGGGAGGAGTGGGTGGGACGACGTGAAGGAGGGTTGAGGTCAGGAGGTGTCGGGTTTATTGGGGAGGAGAGGGAGAATGGGAAGTGGGGTGAAGATGGACTTATTGGCTTGCCCGGGTTTAGGGTTGGGAGTAGGCAGAATATCGGTAGTGGGTTCGGTCAGGTATATGTTTTTTGTTTAGTTTTATAAAGAACTAGCCTTTGTTAAGTTTTGTTTACATCATACGATCTGTTTAAATATTGATTTTGAATGAAGGTTTAAAGCAGTGGTAGTATTCTAATAGTGTTTAGATGATTAAGGTTTTATCTTTATTGGTTTTTGTTAATTTAGTACCATACTTTATAAATTTGATCCTCTATTCGGGGTTTAGGGTCAGGAGTGGGCAAAACATCAGTAGCGGGTTCAATCAGGTAAATGTCTTTCTTTTAGTTTTATAAAAGAACTAGCCTTTGTTTTGTTTTGATCTTTTATGGTGTGTTTAAGTATTGATTTTGGGTGGACATAAAGTAGTGGTAGTATAGTTGCACAACTCATAAGAGTAGTTTTATTAGATTTTTGTTGATGATCTTATTGGGTTGCCCGGGTTTAGAGTTGGAAGTAGGAAGAATATCTGTAGCGGGCTCAGTCAGGTATATGTTTTTCTTTTAGTTTTATAAGGAAGTCGCCTTTGTTAAGCATTATGTTGAAGTTATGCCCTTAATTTTGCTTTTGTATGATCATTTGGGAGTGAATATTGTGCAGTAGTTTGCCAAGAAGCTAAAATGGTTCTTGTCCGACGTAAATTTTCAGGGCCTATTCTGACTTGTGGAATAGGTTAGTTGTTTTGTTGCGGTTTAGTTCCATGATTGCTTTCCAAAAAGAAGAAGTTTCTGTTGTTTTTATTTGATCTTTACTATGTGTTTAAGTATTAATTGGATGAAGGATTAAAGCATTGGTAGTATTGTGGCAGAACACAGAAGAGTAGTGTTTAGATTAATTAAGGTTTTATGACTTTATCTTTATTTGAATTTTCGTTGATTTAGTATACTTTATGAATTCGATCCTCTACTCGGGGTTTAGGGTCTGGAGTAGGCTTAACATCGGTAGCGGGTTCAGTCAGGTATATGTTTTTCTTTTAGCTATATAAAGAAGTTGCCTTTGTTTTGTTTTGTTTTGTTTTGTGTTTAAGTATTAATTTTTGGTGAAGGCGATGAAGGCATAAAGCAGTGGTAATATATTTGCACAACTCATAAGAGTAGTGTTTAAAATAACTAAGGTTTTATTTTTATTGGATTTTTGTTGATGGACTTATTGTGTTGCCCGGGTTTAGGGTCGGGATTAGGCAGAATAACGGTATTGGGTTGAGTCAGGTATATGCTTTTTTTAGTTTTATAAAGAACTCGCCTTTGTTTTGTTTTGATCTTATGATGTGGTTAAGTATTGATTTTAAATTAAGGTATAAAGCATTGAGAGGTGGTAGTAAGTATAGGAAGAATTAAGGTTTAAGTTTATTGGATTTGTGTTCAAAAAAATTACCCTTAAATTGTACTGATCCCAAGATGTTATTTTATCATTTTTTTTGTTTGGTCTTCAGTTAGTGTAAGGTATGAAGGTTTAATGAAGTGTTAGGATTGCAACACAAGGGTATTGTTTAAATGATTAAACTTGGTTTTACTGGATTTGTGTAGATTCTGTATTCTTTATGAATTTGATCTTCTATTCGGGGTCAAATGACTTTGTCCAAAAATTCTTAACTTACGAGCTGTAATTTTTTTTAGACTTTAGGATATGCGTTCGATTTTGAGACCTCCGGAGAAAGTTATTATATTTATGGCTGACGAGGGGATATACATATACCATCTAATTTGGTGTTTTATTTACTAGCATCTTGATATTATAAAGGTAACTTGCATCTTCTCTTCCTCCCTTTCCCCCCTCCATGTCGGCTAATATGTCCATTGCAATTAGCGTCTGAACCCTTTGGCCGCCTTTGTAACCTGTGAGACAAACTTAGTCTTGCCTTACCCTGAAATAGATAATATATCGTACCTTAATGTTGAGTCTGTAGACTCTGTACTAGTTCTAATAATTACAAGCACTGCATAACTATTGTTTTCTTGCAGTATAGTTCTTCTATTAACATATTTACTGATGTCTAAATAACGTTTTTATCTTGGGCGTATTGTAGCCTAATGGTGTGCGTGTTCTTGTTGTCACTATACGATCGTAGATGCTTTTGTTTTGCAATATAGTTATTTGATCAACTTCTTAATTGATGTCTATATTTCTTTTTTCCTTTCGTGTATTCTACCTAATCATAAGCCTAATTTAGTTGCCATAATTACAATAGTATATGCTTTCTTAATTGCTGTATGGTTCTTCTGCAAAGATTTTTAATTGATGTCTGACTTGCGTGGATTGAATGGTGAGCCTATTCAAGTGGTCATAATTACAATCATAAATATCTTTATTCACATTATTATTCTTTCATAGTCATCTTACCTGATGTTTAAATTAGAATTTTGTTGCTTTCCTTTGTTTTGTGCAACTATCTTTGTTTTAGGTTGAACAACATCTAGTTCTGTAGTTTACCATTTTGTTTTGTACTGTAGGAAGACATAAGTCATACACCATCTGTTCGGAGGCATCCTTCTCTCTCCATGAGCCGAAATTCATTCGATCACAACTTTGCTGATTCCGGTTTGACTAGGAGTATTACACCTGACCCTCAACTTATAGGCAGGGTCTCTAGTCCACGTATTCCACCTATTGGGAGGATGAACTCTATCGATAAAAGAAATGTTTCCGTTGGTCCAAAGCTATTTGATTATGCATCAAATGGTACAAATGATCATTCCAATCTAGCCACTGCCTTGTCCAACATGAGTATTTCAACAAATGGAGTTGTCAATAAGAATGGAAGTTGTTCATCCGATTCTCACAGTTTGGATAGTCCAAATTCATTATGTAGCTATGGTTTTGGTGGATACTCTATTAACCCTGGATCACCATCCATGCTATCAAGCCCAACCTCTAATTTGCCACCTTTATTTGAAAATAATGCCGCTATTGCGGACTTCGACTCTAGAGGTTTCAATTTGGGACCACATTTATTTACTAGAGATGGAAATCGTAATGTAGATCCCATGTATCTTCAGAACTTGAGAAGGAATCAGTTTGATGGCCCAACAATGGGACGACGAGGGATTGGAAATTCATGCTCAGATCTAGTCGAACTTGAACGAGCTTATCTGGAAGCGTTGCTGTTATCTCAGAAGGCGCAATATGGTCATCAATTTCATGGTAGATATGGTAATATGAATAAAGATTGTTCCTACAGAAACCAAAGATGTGGTGTTGGTATGTCCTATCCTGTCATCCCTAACTCTCCAATGGGGTCATTTCCACATAGATATGGTGAGAGGAGCATCAATTTTCCGTCTGGGTTAAGGAAAATGCCAGCTGGCATGATGGGGTCTTGGCACCCGGAAATTGATGGCAATATGCATGAAAGCTTTATGTCCTCTTCGTTGCTAGATGAGTTCAAGAGTAATAAAACAAGATGCTTTGAGCTATCAGAAATTGTTGGCCATATTGTTGAGTTCAGGTATGTTGAGCCTATTATTACCCCTTTTAATAGCCCCTTAAGGGTCTTACTGATATTATTACATTGATATTTTATGCAGTGCTGATCAGTATGGGAGTCGATTTATCCAACAGAAGCTTGAAACTGCCACACCTGACGAGATAAATTTGGTCTATGATGAAATTAGGCCACAAGCGATTTCTCTGATGACAGATGTTTTTGGAAATTATGTGGTCCAGAAGGTACCTCACCCTGTGCTGATAGTTGTCATCATTATCACAGATGATTTTTTCTTTGTCACTGATATTTACATTTGATTCCTCAGTTTTTTGAACACGGAACTCCATCACAGATTAGAGAATTAGCCAACCAACTTATTGGGAATGTTCTGAACTTTAGCCTGCAAATGTATGGTTGTCGAGTGATTCAGAAGGTATACTTTCTATTCTATCATGTAAATCATGCATTATATGTCTTCTTTTATGTGACCGCTGCTTACACATCCCAGAAAAATTGTTTTGATGTATGTTTTCTGTTAATGTAAGCTAGTTATGCTAGCTTTGTGCCAGATTTATGGATATAATAAGAGCTAGTCTAGCAGTGGTGAAATTTGCAGCAGTATTGTTTGCTGAAAGAATTGCTGAACAGCTTTTTATTTTTCTCATGTTGTTTTGTGAGTAGGTCAATTATCGGGTTCATTTATTTAATGTATAATTTCTAGACCTCTCATCTGCCTTTCTTTGATTTAAATTTATCTGTTGTTTTATTTCAGGAATTAAGTGAACATATTGTTTCAGATTAAAAAAAGCGAAACAAACACAGAATTGTGAATCTACCTAGATCATATTGGACACCCAATTTTTTATTAATTGAAATATGATTAAATAATGAAGTCACCTGGTCCCTATCATAATGAACAGCGTAACATAGTTGCTGACATGCTTTAGAGTTTCATGCAATCTCATAGTAGATTTTGTAATAGTTATTTGTCTTTTAGTTGCTTGGTGTATTTATGTTTTAAATTGAAGTCAGTAGGTTTGTCATTCACCTGAAAAAACGAAGTGCAATTAAAACCATTAACTACTGTAGAAACTATCACATACGCTACCATTTAAATATGGAATATTTGTATTAACGCATTGCATTTTTTCTCAAAAGTTTTGACCCTTCTTGTTAAATAAAAGTTGGATGTCTGAGTAATCTAATCTCTCAAGGCTTAATTGTAGAGGTACTCTTGCATCTGTTATGATGTTTATATATTATGAAGGAAAAAGCTATTAATGGGTAAAGTAAGATAATGTTGTAAACTACTAATACAGGCAATAGAAGTAGTTGAGCTGGACTTACAAAAGGAAATGGTTGCCGAGCTTGACGGTCATATCATGCGCTGCATACGTGATCAAAACGGGAATCATGTCATCCAGAAGTGTATTGAGTGCATACCGGAAGATGCTATTCAGTTTGTAATCACGGTCTTTTATGATCAAGTCGTCACTTTATCCTCTCATCCATATGGTTGTCGTGTCATACAGGTTAGTTACTTATTTCTTCATATATATATACATATTTATGTCATACATAATTTTACTTTCCATTAAAATATACAATTGAAAAATTATTTGGTCGGTTTGGTGTTTAATCCCACTGATTTACATGGCAGAGAGTCCTTGAACATTGTCATGACCCAGAAACCCAAAGTAAGGTGATGGATGAGATTATGAAGTCTGTTTGCTCGTTAACGCAAGACCAATATGGGAACTATGTTGTCCAGGTTTGATGTGCTTCAAAAGTCTTGCAACCTTTTTAACGCTTGATTTTGATGTTGGTCATAAGAGTCATGTTATTTACTTCTCTTTTTCTTCCAGGACTAATTTTTTTATACTAAGCAGTCAAAAGTATTCCCTCAATGTTTCTATTCATCTTATTATATTAGGGACCAGGGTCTGATCCCTGACATGACCAATGTGAGAGTTATTATTCATAAAATGCAAAATAAACAGAGATCCATATGGCTTATGTTGATTAATGATGCACCTTCACAGTAGGCACTGCCTTGGCAAGTGCTTTGGGCCAACACATTAACTGTTAGGGTTTTTAGATGACTAGTCTTTTAGTTTTATGTTATAGTTTTAGTCGTCTGTCCTTTTTCTACTGATGTTTCTGTCATTTAGGATTTGCATTAAGAAACTGTAGTATATGTAGCTCAACATATTTAGGATCTAGTACTTGGTTGTGTGCTGTAGATTTATTAAGTAACAAGGGGTCGAAACAGATTCCTGAAGCTGCAATTTAAAAAATCTCGATAAACGCATGCAACTGTGGAAGATAAAGAATCATCCATGATTTAGAAAAAACAAAAGAATCTTAACGGCGTAGAATTTTTCTCAAGGATGTGATGTAAGTCAAAGATGGCAGGCTGAGTGACTCTTTTTGTTGGGAAAATTAAGTTCATAACGAGACTAGACAGAGTATAGCTGCATATGTAATATGATTATAAAATAGCTGCAAGTAGTGTATTTCATTATTTCCTTTTTTGTTATAGAATTTAGAAAAAAGAGCATACCCTTTTCTCTTTCTGTTTTCAACAGTGTTATGCATATGAGAATATAGGATTTACGAACATGAAAATAAATAGTAATATTTTACCTAATGATGCTTATGGGAATGCTGGATATTTCACGTAAAGTCATTAGGTCCAACAGGACCAACACCTATATTGATTCTTCATTGTAAAATTTCCAAATTTCAGCTTAAATGTCAGGTTGCTTTGTCTGGATTCAAATCAATGACCCGTGTTTTAAGTGAATTTCGTTATTTACAGACATTGTATAGTATTACTTGCTGTTGATACAATTTATTTATTCGTACTTACGTTTTAAGAGTTATGAAGTACGATCTAGAATTCTAGTACTAACTGCCAAACTAAACTTTCAGGAAAAATAAAATTACACCCCCACTTAATATTGGAAAAATACAATATTACCCCACTAATTAAGTTCTTAACTAGTGTCAATGAGTGACCTGGGGGTTCCATACTGACCCAAACATAAGCAAAAGGTAAAGTTGGTCAATGAGATACACTCGCCGTAGAAATTTATGTTGAGACAAAAATATTCCGAGTCTGAAAGATGACCTCAAGTACTTAAAGAAGCTTCATTGTCATTCTGTATATCGAGTCAGATGAAATTTATCTTGAGTAGTGAGTGCACTTTAATTACAACCTATCTCCCTGTTGCTTATTGTTAATTGGTTTCTGCTTAGAGTCCTTACCATTATGTCTGATGTGAAAAGAAAGCAGTAAAATTTCTGAAACTGCTATTATCTTCAGTGCCCCAAAGTATGTTTTGCTAATCGATTGCATCTATAGATCTGATTGCTTGTGTATATTCTTGCAGCACGTCTTGGAACATGGAAAGCCAGAGGAACGTTCCGCTATTTTAAATAAGCTAGTTGGGCAGATAGTTCATTTGAGCCAGCAGAAATTCGCCTCCAATGTTATTGAAAAATGTTTAACGTTTGGATCTCCGACAGAACGCCAAACTCTTGTAAATGAGATGCTCGGCTCCACTGATGAAAATGACCCTCTGCAGGTTAGTTTATTCACTTTTTCTATGTTAAATCTTGAATATCATGGTTAGCATCTTTTTTTTATTTTCTTAAGTTCACTTCGTTATACCATACAAGAGTAGCTGATACCATACCTGTAACATGTGAGTTTGTCGGTTGCTTTCTTCTTTAAACACCTTTTACGCTTTGGTGACTAATATCAAGTACTTATGAATCAGTTATTTAAAATTTCCACAACAATACAGATTGCTATTATATGCTGTAGCTCATGTGACGTTCACTTGATCCGAATTAACATATTTCATTTACTTTTATGTTTTAATCAGGTCATGATGAAAGATCAGTTTGCAAACTATGTAGTACAGAAAGTGCTGGAGACTTGTGATGATCAGCAACTTGAGTCGATTTTGAACC
This sequence comes from Primula veris, assembly GCA_963682055.1. NCBI lineage: Eukaryota > Viridiplantae > Streptophyta > Magnoliopsida > Ericales > Primulaceae > Primula > Primula veris. Next base: position 6,077,974 of record OY821742.1, on the reverse strand, counting down.
GCATAAAGGATCATTTAAATACCCTAAAGAAATATACTTATGGGAAGCATATAGTTGCACGCGTTGAAAAACTTGTTGTAGCTGGAGGTACTTCCCTACCTTCTTTTCTCGTTGCATTGCATCGCATTGCATCATAAAATTGGAATAACTCAGCAGATTATACCATTCCCCCTTTTTAAATGTTCGTAATATAATTATCTTACTTTATCCTTAATTAATAACGAAATACTTTCCTTAGTGAGAAAATATTATAAGAAGGTTCAAATACGATGCTATAATACCAAAAAAAGCGGAATTCTTTGTGCCATTTTGTTAAACTTTGATTACTTTGTTCACGTAGGTCCCTCTATTTAGGGAAAGAGATCTTCGATGGAATGGGGAAACTATAGCCTTCTTAAAAAAATATATAAGAGCTTATTTTGTTTAGATAATCACATGTTCAAAAAACTACAGAACCATATATCTCTTGTATATTGTTTTTTAAATCAAAGATAAAAGTGAACTTACTATTTAGATAAGTTAGTATTTAATTTTCTTCTTTTATGGGGATCCTAGTTGAGTGTTCTTCTAATTTGTTTACAAGCTTGTAGGTGCAAAACTTAAGGAACTGTTTCTAAATATGAATATTATTGCAGATCATCTGATATTTGACATTGTCACTAGGTCACATATGTTTTTGACATTGTGGAGCCTGAATGTTTATTTTTTGCTTTTCACAGAGAGGAGAATTAGCGGGCTCATGTTGGCAAAGTCTGCTTTAGATGGTATAGAGAAGGAGGTATAGAGCTGAGTCAGCTGACCGAGTCAAAAATGAGCAGGCTCTCCGCCCTTTAGTCCTTTTTTTGTTTTCTTTTTGTTTTCCGGTTATGTAGTTATGCCCGTTTCTCTTTATAGCGGATGAATGAGAGCCCAGCAAAGACAAATAAAAAAGTGTACTTGTAAGTTGTAAATTTATTAGTATACCTCCTAGAACAGGGCTAGCTGTGAGGCTCTTAACGGTGAAAACTCACCTGATGCCCCTGCTGATGTGATAAATCTAGTAGGGTGTAGAGAAGGAAATATTGTACTAAATCGGTGGTGTAACCGTATAGAATTGTTGCCTAGTTTAGAGCCTTGTTTCTTTAAGAGAGGGCAACTGATTTTTTCTTTCTTGTGTATCAGAAATATGAATAGTTTTCTGTTTGGTGTATAACTTTGTTACTTCCATTTCTTAAAAACATGTTTTTTTCGGATTCATGCCTAGTTTGTGTGGTTTATTTTCTTGGGTTTTCTTACGCTGCTTGGTTTTCATGATATTGTTATCTGTATCACATTGATTGTTATCAGACCCTAGTCAATACGAACTCTAGTTGTTATTGCAAGTATTTCTAAACTGATCACAAATAAAACTGTAATTTGTGGTCTTCATTTGTGTGAACATGGAAGATGTAATACTACAATCATGGTGTCCATGGAGGTGGTGGCGGAGGACTCTGCGGATACAAGGATGTAATACTTTTTATTTCTCAAGCCTTCAAACCTGTTGAACCGATCAGGTCCGCCTACTATGGCCCCTGTCGAACCGATCAGGGCCGTTTACCACGTAATTGAGAAAAAGGGTCAGTGAATCTTATGGCTTTATGCTTACCTGGATTTTGCTCTCTTGTTTTAAAACTTATTTACAGTCCTTAATTTAAAACTCAAGACTTCTTGAAGGAGTGTTTTTATAGTTTTAGCGAGTGGAAGCAAATTATTTGTTGAAAGTACATATTCTTCGAGAACTTTAAATAAAAGTGTGCCATAAAGCATTTTCCAGCGCTAGCAATATATTGCAAAATTCTATCACTGTAGCAGTATCAAAATTCGAATGGTACTTTTTATTGTTAAAATTAAAAACAAAGTACTACAGATGTACCGTTATTTATGGACTAAATTCGTTTTGTAGTTCAGTTTGCTGTAGAAAATCTCGCAATAACGAGGTTGATTATGAAGTAGACCATTTGATAGCTCGATGATTAACAATTTGCTAGAAAAGTGGTAAGAAATAAGGTGTAACCTGAAAAGTGGCAAAACTACGGAGAACGTCAAGCTCGAAAAAGGTGTCCCCACATTTCCATCCCGGTATATTAGCAGAATACATGTAATCGGCGAAAAGTGATGCCAAGAATGCAGCGTTTACCACGTATTGTAGAGGTTGCCTTAGTCCGTGATTTAACTGGATTAATCCCCCTGCACATAAGTATAAAAATTAAGATTTAAGAGTAAATTCTACCGAATAGCAACAGAAGAAAATACTAAAACACATGTACCTTTAGTCCAATTGAAGACATGATATCTTTTGAGATAAGAACACATGGTAAGATCGGTGGCATCATGGTAGCTTCGCAACATCTCCTCGTAAGGGTAAGGCGGACTTAAAAAAACTCTAAACCTCGTTAGCAGCAGCATAGCGGCAGGCAATTTATTATCCCAACTCAACACTCTTAAATCAGGAATACTTGAGAAAGCTTGAGAGTGTTTTGGCAAACTCGCGTCAGTCGCTAGACTAAGATAACTTATATCTCCTGTAGCATAATACAGCCATGTAGCTCCCCACATATATTCATCCCAGAAGCCAGTAGAGTTGTAAGAAGGCTCGATGTAGGGATTCTTGTGACTATAAGTACTTCTCTTATCCTTTTCACGAGCAAACTTAAACACAGCCGTGGCGCTTTTAATGAGTTTTGCCGAGTAAAAGTTCTTGTCGCGAAAGACTATGGAGGCTGATGCAAGGGCCGCTGCCATTTCTGCACCAAGGTCTGGGGCTGAGTTCAAAGGTTGGATAGGACGAGGGTAATCCATGTCTTCGGGTCTCTCCCAACAGTAAAGATCGTCGGGCGTGTTTACTGAGCCATTTTTAGAACCCCCAACCTACATGACATTTATTTTGATTTATCAGGAAACAATTTTATACATCTAATTCTAAATTAGCTAAGCAAGAAATTAATAATTTTACGGTGGCATTTTGTTATAATCAAATTCAAGTATCGCGGCCCTTTCTTGGTTGCAGAATATCTCTCAGATGAATTCGTTACGAACCACTGTATTTGTCCAAAAGCGAAGTAAAACTATATAAAACAATACTGATCAAGGAAAGCTTGCTTAGAAACATGGTAGTGGCAACTGGCAAGTTGTGTGATCTCATAAAGATGATTAAGCTTTTTTGGTAGCACATTATCAAAAGTTTTTGTTTGCACTTTCTTAGTTTATTAATAATATTATCCTTAAACAAGGAAATGCTATAAAGGCTTCAACTTTTCTTTTTTGGGAAGGCACGTTTATTCTAAATTTTGTATTAAATATGTAATGCGGGTGATTGGTTTGCTCTAAATTTTATGTTATCTTTTTTTGCCATATTGTTAATTTGTTCCTTCTTTTTCTTCAGCTATAAAACATGTCTACTTTACGATTTTGTTCTGATATTTCCACATGTGGGCAAATCTAATGTTTTATGGTAAAAAATCACTAGATTTTTAGTTAAAACAAACAAAAGGTTAAAAAAAAGAGATGGAATGAATTTAAATTATATCTGATGGTAATAGGGAAAAATGCTAAAATGGTACATAACCTATCAGTTTTTAGTGATTTGATACCCAACCTAACACACTTTCTAATTTGGTACCCAACCTATACATTTCGCTCTAATTTGGTATCCAACCTAACATTTTTTCTAATTTGGTACCCAACCTATATGTTTCGCTCTAATTTGGTACCCAACTTATACGTATACAGTTCAATTAAGGGACTCAATCTGTCTTCGATCATCGGTTTTTAACGCATAGGTTGGGTACCAAATTAGAAAAAACTGTTAGGTTCGGTACCAAATTAGAAAAAGTGTCAGGTTGGATACCAAATTAGAGCGAAATGTATAGGTTGGGTACTAATTTAGAAAGTGTGTTAGGCTGGGTACCAAATCACTAAAAAATAATAGGTTGGATACCATTTTAACAATTTTCCCTAATGGTAATATATATGGTTGATGTGACCCCATTTAATATTACTCGATAATCTATTACTCGATTTGTTATTAATGAAAAAAGGTTGTTTGGAAAATAAAAATAGTGTTGTAAGATATTATTGGACTATTAGGCCTTACTCATAGTGTACTTAAATTGGGCTTTCTACCTTGTATAACTCTAACATCTTCTATATAAAGAATGTTAGGGTCCCCTTTTATTTATACATTCTGATTAATAAATACCATGTTGTTGTCTTTCTCTATATTTTCTCTCTATATCTATATACATATATATGTGAGCTAATATGTCACACAACACGTTATCGGCACTTTGCTCGCGGAGAATAGGATATATGCTCGCGAATATTGGAGATTTTTGGTAAACGCACGGATATTGATGCGTTTTCATATAAATTTAATTCATCATATTGTATGATTTAGTTAACATGTATAAAACTTACACATAAAAGCAATAGATTTGTATAATATTAATTTATATCTTACTAGTGTAAAATTGGTAAATAAAATATATTACTAACAAGCATGATTTAGTTACCATGAATAAAAAGCTACACATATAGCAGTATAATAATAATATATTGTGTTAGATATTGCTGGTGTAACTTTGGTAAATACTAATATAGATTGATTACATTAATTTGGATTCCTTATTAGGAAATATGTACTGCCATTTTAGTTAATATTTATTTACTGCCATGTGTAAAATATAGTAATTTGCGAAATAATATATTTTTACATTTAAGTTGGAAAAATTATGAACCTTTCCCAAATAGGCTCACCTATTTGGATACGATGTCTAGGAAAGATATATGCGGAAGTCGATATCCTAATGAGGTCGGGTTTTAAGTGGCATTCGTGCCCTCCACCCTCACAGTCTTTCCTGGTCGTGTTCAATTAGAGCTACCGAAAGGGGTTGACTAAATAATAATTTCCCCGAGTGTGTTTATATAGTGATGTATGTTTCGCCGAATTGGTGTTTCAGTATCGACCCGTCGTTCGATCAATGAGAACCGATTCACATGAGAAGCAAAACTAATGTTTTCGAATCTGTCGTTTCGAAAAAAAAAGTTTGTGTTTGTGCAAACCATAAGCATATAAATCAGTCGTTTTATATTAAAAATAATCCAGAACTCCCAACACATGTTGGATGCCATCTATGATGAGAAAAATCGCAAAACATACTTGCGTAATGACTGTTTAGACGTTGATGTTATTCCGTCACCACATGTTAGTCACCCTGATGTGTGAAAATATGATGCCCAAAATTTTTTTTGGATGCCATCTTTGATGAGTAAAACACGAGTTTGTTGTTACTCGCGAGATGAAAGATTAGGCGTTGATGATATTCCGCCGTCACATTTGAGACGTGATGACGTTTATGGTGAACAAATGTCTGAAATTGACATATTGGAGCAGTCCTTCACCAAAATACTAGCTTGTAAATTGTATTCCATAAGCAATATCGTGAATTTATATTCACCATGTTCCTTTATCGCCCATCTGTTATTGGATAAGAAAATTGCCCCGGTGAGTAGTTTTAATCCTATTGGGTCAATGGCGAATTGTTTGTCTGATATTAATGCTCTTCGTGTATATTTTTTTTCCACGCATCGAGAACCAAGACAAGTGCTATTTGTCTTGAACTGTCGCGATCCCGATGAATCGCTTAGCCAAGCGAGATTTTAGACAATCGTCAAAATCGAAAACTTGTGGCTCCAAAACAGTAATTGAAAGGAACAATATGGCCCGTTGTCACAAAGCAAGAGATAATGCTCAAGGAGTCAACTTTATGCTATAAAGACAAATGTCATGCACGGTTACTCCTTAAATAGTTCACAACTATTATAAAGGTGGAAAAACAGATGCTAATGTGGTTAAAGTTAATTGAAAAGAAACTCTTGAGACCCCCGATTTTGTGTCTCAAATGAGTTTGATACCTTTCTTATTGATTTTGATAAATCATTGAGCCATTTTTTCGCTCATCTGGATTATGTTTTTCCATTTGGACATACTTTTGGATTATGGTTTGCCTGTTTACGAAATTTCTCGAAATAATTTAAAGTGTTTTGAGCAAATTCCTTTGACAAATGTGACCAAATTTTAAATTATGAAATTTTAGGCAATACTTGTGGGGTAGTTGATTTTTTTAGAAATAGTGGGTAACAGTGTACCATATAATTTCACCAACTATTTGCCTAAAAGAGTACTCAGTGACAACGATTATGGACCTGTTGTTCTAAATCAAAATCTTTGGTAAAACCAAATTGATTTGTTAAATATGAGGTCTTATACTCATGTACGTCCTGCCGTACCTTGTTGAGTTATAAAATATTCGAGAAAACCAGTGTTATCTTCTTTACATAGCCTCCACTCAAAAACGTATTTTAATGGAGTTGAAATGTCTTTCAAGTGGTTACTACCACATTTTTGTAAAGCATTTAAAATTTAACTTATCATTTCGCCTGTCGTCGATTGATAAAGGATTTAGATGCTAAGACATGATTGTCTATACTATCATTCGCCTGTTGTCGATTGATCAAAGCATGTTGATATTGTAGCATTGACCGGATGAGATATTCCTGGGTCAAAAGACGATGCTTGATTTATAATCGTATCGCATTTAGATTCTCTTTGAGGATATATTTCGTGATTAATCCGAAATTCATGCCACTAATGCTCACTTTGAAAGACTAGTATGTGTAAAGATCACGAAATGAACTCGTAGAATTCTTGTAAAGAATTGAAGGAGTTATTGTGGACTTATCCAACCATAAGACGGACCATAAATATAAATGGTTATGGTTGATGCATCGACAATATGGTCACATTTTAATGTTGTCCACATAAATGCAGCACTTTCCAAACTTTTAGCCCTATCATTAAGTTGATGGCTCATGATCCGGATTATCCTGAAAAGTCTAGTCGACTTGATAATTCCGAATAGTAAAAATCGAAATTTCAATTTGAATTACTTAAGTTTGGAAATTGAAATTGAACATCCTGTCGATTATGTTCAGACCCAAATGGACTCACGGAAAGTTTGATGATGCGACTGCAAATGATTGCATGCATTTCTTGGTCTTGCACACCAAGATTTATATTTCCGTGTGGGGTTATGCTATTTTGCTGCATTGGTCCGTCATGAGGCCTATAGACACTCAAACACCATATGCGTACCAGCTGGTTACTGGTTATGAGCCAGAAGTCTCATATTAACGCGTGTTTAGAGTGATTAATTAATATTTTGATTGAGCCGCTATATCGTTCAAAATATGGACCTCTGAAGGGGACATAAGTTGATTATGAATCCCCTGCCTATCATTTGATAGAGTAACATTGGCAAGCAATCTCTTTACCGCATGATATGCGAAAGTGACATCGCTAAGACTGTTCTCCCCGTCGTTAGGGGGAGATTTGCACGTTACCGTTGATAAGGAACGACGTGAAGTAACGTGGCATAACCCACTCAGTCTTAGCTTGATCCCCAAAACTGCACTTAGTGATAAGTAAATGCATAGACTCCCTCAAGTCTAACTAAATGCTAGACGCATTTAATGACTTTATGAGATGTCACGAGATTATTTATACCTGCTGCAAAATGCTTGTAAGGATAGACGTCCCTGTCGGACGCCGTGTTCCTGTCATAACACGTTGCTTTGGCCGAACCCACCAAGTAAAGGACGCTGCCGTCCACCGTCAGTCTGTCGTCCTTCCTAAGATATGAGGAAGTTGACCGATTTTTAATTCGTTCAGCCCCAGAGGTAGTGAACTGAAACTCGTTTGTCGCACGCTATTATAAAGGATCTAGGAGATGTGTGATTCCTCCTCATCCTGAGAATCTTGCAATATCTGTCGATTATGATATCTTAGACGATATTGAAGCGAAACGAGACTGTCATTGATTACTTGTTCATATATTCGGTGACGACTGATAATATGAGCAAATTATGACAGGAAACCATGTACCGTTGCCTGAAGTCAACATAGAATAGACTAGACTAATGGAAACTTGCAATCCAAGTAGACTCCTTAGCGAAAGTGTGTTCGGACCTGTAGCTCCAACACCACCAATGTTAAACGAGTTCGTTTATTTGGTTATTCGTAAGGAAAAGTGATGAGAATAATGAGATTGTAGAATGCTCGCCTAGTAGCGCAATGCTTCTCTCAAATCTTGGAATTGATTACGAGATGGTTGATTTTCTCGTAATGGACGTTATAACGGTCCCCTACTTTATCAATTTAGTAGTTTCCCAAAAACTGATTATGCAGCATGTGATTGTGGTCACTGTTTTATCTCTATGAGAATTTAGACAAAGAGATATAGATGAAGGTCCCTGTGTGACTTCATGTGCTTAAATCAAGTAGTTCCTGACCACGGAACACGATCTCAATTGACTGAGACGTTCATTATATGGATTAATAAAATCCAAACGGATGTGGTATACCGCCTAAGTGAGTACTTGATCAGCTTGGGATACTTGAACAAGTATTATGCGATCCACTTTTGGATTTGCCCTTCGAGATGAAGGATTTTGGGAAGACACGGTAGTGACTCGGCCCGATGATCGAGTCCCGTAAAGATTGAATCTAAGTCCATGATTCAGACTACACCTAGAAGGTGTTATGACGTTTTAGTCATCATGACGCTAAGTCGTCAGATTCTCCCATGATAGTTCGATCACTAGACATTGATATAGACCCAGTCCGTTCCTGATGAGACGATGAAGAGATATTGAACCATCATGTTAATATCTAAGTACAATAAGCGCATCATTGTACTTGGTCTAATATGCTAGGACGAACATCTCGTATGCTATGAATGGTATAGCTCGACACTGCATCGCGCTAACACGCTACCATCGAGATGGCACTAAAGACACATTCCCTTACTTTATGGTAATTTTAGAAGTGGGCTACTTTATCCCATTTGCGTCATCGAGTGTACCTACCCCATTCGGTACTCAAATTAACGCAACCCTTTTTCGGTTATACCGATGCCGGTTACTTATCAGACCCGCATAAGAGATATTCCTAACATGGTCTGTCTTTACTATTAGGAATAAGGCAATATCTTGGAGGTCTTGGAATGACTCTAAACGAATCACTCTGATATATTCGTGCTCTATGAGGCGACTAGAGAGTGTATATGGCTTCGAGCTAGTATTAGCCATATTTGAATTACATATGCTCTGTCTCACGATCCAGATAAAACACTTGTCTTATTTTAGGACAACTTGTTGTTATCGATCAAGAGAAACATGACTAGAAATGAATCTTCACATATGAAGTTTAAGAGCATCTAGTTGAATGCTCGTTCTATTCCACGTTAGATTTTCTTGCATCCAGTCGTGTGAAAGTAAATGAAGCATCCAGTCGAATGCTCGTACTCTTTCTTGAAATATGAAATCCTTGCAACCAGTCGTGTGCAAGTGAGGGGAAGCATCTAGGTGAATGCTTACTGCACTAATTACCACTTAGTCAAAATTCTCGCACCCTGTCGTGTGCAAGTGAGTGGGAGCATCCAGTCGCATGCTCGTGTACTCTTTTTGTCCTTAGACCAAGGTTTTTTCCCATTGGGTTTTCCTTGGAAAGGTTTTTAGCGATACACGTTCCCATCATATCTCACTTAAGATTGCCGAAATTAAGGGGAGTATCTTGTTGTATACTTCTTACCACTGTGTAGTCTTTTGTCTTTCGACTAGAGATTTTTTCCCACTGGGTTTACTCTAGCAAGGTTTTGATGAGGCACCTGTTTTGTGGTTGATCCCTACTACTACCATTGTTGCACTCTTTTTCCTTCGATCAGATATTTTCCCATTGGGTTTGCTCTAACAAGGTTTTGATGAGACACACTGTTTTGTGGTTAGTTACTTACATGATATTTCGGCCTATATCATTCGTCTACACAGTTTCTCCTAGGTACCGGTTTTGTCCCACACTGAGTTTTTTGGCCCTAAGGTTTTTATGTGTTTAGCACTGCGAATGAACTCGACTCAGATCGATTTCATGAAGACGAAAAATTCAAGACGTCCAAAGAGGAGTGTTGTAGGATAATATTGGACTATTGGACCTTACTCATAGTGGGCCTAAATTGGGCTTTCTATCTTGTATAACTCTAACCTTCTTTATATAGAAGAGGTTAGGGTTCCCTTTTAATTATACATTCTGATTAATAAAGACCATATTGTTGTCTCTCCCTATATTCTCTCTCTATATCTATATACATATATATGTGAGCTAATATGTCACATAACAAAGAGCCTGTAATATATATGATGGTAACATATGTGATTGATGTGATCCCATCTAATAGTACCCGTTAATCTAATATCCGATTTGTTATTAATGAAAAATGATTGTTTGTGAAATAAAAAGAGCATGTAATTATATGACACGGTAACATATGTGGTTGAGTGACCCCATTTTTTAATATATTACCCGATTTGTTATTAATGAAAAAAAGGTTGTTTGAGAAATAAAAAGTCCATATAATTATATGTGACGGTAACATATGTGGTTGATGTGACCCCATTTAATATTATTCGCTAATCAATTACCCAATTTGTTAATAAAAAAGTTTGTTTATGAAATAAAAAGACCATGCATTTTGGTTGCGGCATTCGTGTCTCTCACCAATAGTGGAGGCAGTTGCATTGATAGAAACAATATGTTCTCTTTAGTTCCATCCTTGTATCCGCAGATTCCTCCGCCACCGCCTCCATGGGAACCATGAATGTTGTATTATATCTTCCATGTTCACACAAATGAAGTCCACAAATTAGAATTGATTCCCTTCTGTTTGTTTGATAAGGGGCCATGGTGGGGGGACTCGATCAATTTGACAAGTTTAGTAGGTTGTATTTTTATTATATTGGATATTTATATTTGAGTTTATCAAATTATTGATTGTATTTTATGTATATTTTGATGGATAAATTTGTTATTTGCATACGAAGTGTGCAAGTTGCGTGTAAGTTGCGTGTATATCATTACTCGGTTAGTAATGTTAGAAAAAAAAATACCAACAAATATTTTTAAAAGATTGAGTTGCTTGATATGTTATTAAATAAAGAAATTGAATAAATAAGGAAATACAATATTGCATGGAAACACAATCTCTTTTGTTCCACCATTTTATCCGATGTTCCATGTTCGTATTCTCACATTGAATGAGGTTCACGGTTCTGATCTTAGATGTTTCTATAAATACAGACCACGGATTAGATGTGATTCCGTTTGTTTGTTTTCAAGGGGGAAATTAAGGAAGGAAAATATTTCGGGTAAAATAAATTTTATATAGGATTGGTTACAGTCAAATAAAAAACTAAGGAAAATATTTTCCATCTTTCAAGTAAAATAAGGGAAAATGACTAATTCCAAAATTTAGAATATGCTCAACTAGGGTGGATTGTACTATATTTTTATTTGAGTTTTTAATAGATTAAGTTTTTATTATGTTAGATATTTATATTTATGTATATCAAATTATAGATTGTATTTTATGTATATTTGTGGAAATAAATGTGTATTTTATTTGAGTGTGCAAGTTGTGTGCAAGTTGTGTGTAGAGCTCAGTTAGTAATGTTAGAAAAAAAAAATAGAAACAAATATTTTTAAAAGATTGAACTGCTTGAGATGTTATTAAAAAAAAATTGAATGAATAAGGAAAGCATTTAGTCACTAATTAAATATTATTGTAATAATCGTCCATTTTGCTCTCTTATTATTTTAATTTTCTTTAATTAATGAGATACTAGTATTAATTAAGCTGAGTTGGACAAGTCCACATCAACGGTTTGATATTTTGAGTTGATTTTAAAGGTTGCAATAGTTGGCAAATATGAAAAAACCTAAAAACAAGAAATATAAAATTTCCGAGAGGAATAAAAAATGTACAATGTTTTTTTTTTATGATTAGTTGTAAACTACTTAATACTGCTCAGTAGGCTCAAATGATGTAGGTGATTTGCCCCGGCAAGTACGATCATACACTAGAGTCCGGTGATTTACCCTGGATGAATCTTTATGTAAATTCACTCCGCAAATAACAATCACATGAAATTCAAGTAGTATCAGAAACCCAAAAATAATTAAATCACACAGAGATGTTGTTGTGTAACATTCCAGATCAAATGGGTATCGCACGGTCGAATAACACGTGCGCCTAAACATAGGCTGATTAAAATAAATATAAAATACACAATAACAAGCTCATTTTCTATTAAAAACCTTACAATAATACAAGATCGAAAATTCAACACGTAAACTTTTCTTCTTACAATCTAAATCAATATATCAATGCAGCGGAAAACTAAATACAAAATCCTATGAACTATGTTTGATCCCGACTAACTTGAACTCAACTCAAAACACCTGAAAATATTTAAAAAGCGAGGGGTAAGCTAAACGAGTTTAGTGAGTAATAAAGTGTTACAATAATAATATGGGACAAAAATAAGTTTACTATTACTTTCTTTCTTACAAAACAAACAGTTGAGTTTAGTAAAATTTTCCCAATGCATAATAATAATGTAAAATCTTTCTTGAAAAATAAACTTTAAAAATCATTAAATTAATATATATGAAATTTTTATTCTTTCTTTTCGGACTTTCCGAAATAAACTACTATTTTCGGACTCCCCGAAATAAACTAATATTTTCGGACTCCCCGAAATAAACTACTATTTCCGGACTCTCCGAAATAAACTACTCTTTTCAGACTCACCGAAATAAATTACTATTTTCGGACTCCCCGAAATAAAATACTATTTTCGGAATCTCAGAAATAAACTACTCTTTCCCCACCTCCCCGAAATAGGTTATGTACCTTCACGCTAGTATTAGGTAATTTTGGTGTTGCTACCGTCATTATAATATCCGCCAACAAGACCTCCAGTAAGTCCGGGTATCTCAAATCCATCTTTTATTCCCGAATTCTTTCTCCATGGTATACCATTGTCCCTTGGTAACTTTCCAGCTGAATATATAAAAAAATAATGTTAATATATTAACTAGGAAGTGCTGGAAATTTCCTTAACATGAATTCTTTTATCTGTCACTGCCAATTTCAAAACTGAGGATTAGTTACAAGGTTATGAACTTTTTGGATTTTTGAAGTTATTGTTTGAAATGTTAAACCATGGTTAGTAAAATTAATTGTTTAATTTCTTTAATTATATAGTTACAAGGTTATGTTTTTTTTTTATTAGTACATATTATCTGAAGATGTTAAAACAAAATTTCACACACAATAAAAGGTTTCCTTTAAAAATCAGGGAAGGATTTATTTTACCTAATATTTTCCCTAATCTCTGACTCTCTGTAGCTAGAAACGAATTTTGATTCTTAAATAAAAAAGATCGAAGTTAAATAGTCTTGCACAATGACAAGGTAAAGCGATCAATTAATAATAAAGACTAACAGAGATGGTTTAAGGTAAAGGAGTACATGACCTAGTTATATATATTTTTTAATAAAAAATTAACTAGTTTAAAAGTTAGAACTTACTACGTAACACTAGTACAGACACTCCTTCACTAACCAAATCCATCTTTATTTGATAAATTTGTCACGAAGCCGATACTAATTTTATATATAAAAAAATAACATCGATAAACAACGGATAGCTAGATATATAGATTTATTCATGGCTTTATACTTTTTTTTCTGTAGTTATGACATTATTAAAAATCTGAAATATGGTTGAAGAGAGCATACACTTTTGCGCATTGAAGAAACGGAGTGCTTTGTGTAGAGCGAGAGTGTAGCTGTCGACAGGGAGAAGGTTGCGCCTTGTGTTTTGGTAACGACTTAGCTATAATGGTCGGCAATGCAATCACCAAAGCTCCGGCAAGGGGAATGCCCAAAGTCCACTTGAAAGCTTTTGGACTACAAATAACACAACCCAAGTCTACGTACTTATGGTTCCTCTTCGATTTATCCTCATGACGATTCAAAAGCCAACTTTGTTGTGTCGCGTCCAATTCACGACCTTTTGAACTTCTTTCCGATTCTTCCCCTCGCGTGTTCTCTATCTCGAACGATCTGGTTCCCTGAGTACATTTTCTCTTTATTCTTTCCCCTTAATTAAAATCAAATCACATTGATCAAAGTTTCAAAAGGGAAGGTTTGATTAATATTAATATTCCTATATTTCAAAGAATTAAGTATTGGATTACAGCAAGGATTTATCATAATTAAATTCATTTGGACCAACCAGAAACTGATTTATAGGGAGTTTAATTAAAGCTGTAACTTCTTTAAATAAAATACATAACTTGCACACAACTCACACACAACTTGCACACAACTCACACTCCATAAGCAAATAAAATACACATTTATTGTCACAAATATACATAAAATACAATCTATAATTTGATATACCCAAATATAAATATCCAACATAATAAAAACTCAATCTATTAAAAAGTCAAATAAAAATATAGTACAACCCACCCTAGTTGAGCATATTCTAAATTTTGGAATTAGTCATTTTCACTTGTTTTACTTGAAAGATGAAAAATATTTTCCTTAGTTTTTTATTTGACCGTAACCAATCATGTATAAAATCTATTTTACGCGAAATATTTTCCTTCCTTAATTTCCCCCTTGAAACAAACAACAAACAAAAAGGGAATCACATCTAATTCGTGGTCTGTATTTATAGAAACATCTAAGATCAGAACCGTGAACCTCATTCAATGTGAAAATACGAACATGGAACATCGGATAAAATGGTGGAACAAAAAGATTGTGTTTCCATGCAATATTGTGTTTCCTTATTTAGTCAATTTCTTTATTTAATAACATATCAAGCAACTTAATCTTTTAAAAATGTTTGTTGGTATTCTTTTTTCTAACATTACTAACCGAGTAATGATACACACGCAACTTACACGCAACTTGGACACTCCGTATGCAAATAACAAATTTATCCATCAAAATATACATAAAATACAATCAATAATTTGATAAACTCAAATATAAATATCCAATATAATAAAAATACAACCTACTAAACTTGTCAAATTGATCGAGTCCCCCCACCATGGCCCCTTATCAAACAAACAGAAGGGAATCAATTCTAATTTGTGGCCTTCATTTGTGTGAACATGGAAGATATAATACAACATTCATGGTTCCCATGGAGGCGGTGGCGAAGGACTCTGCGGATACAAGGATAGAACTAAAGAGAACATATTGTTTCTATCAATGCCACTGCCTCCACTATTGGTGAGAGACACGAGTGCCGCAACCAATCCTGCATTTCCTGCCAATGTGGGCTCTGTGTAATAATTTTTATTTCTCAAATCTTCAAACCTGTCAAACTGATCGGGTCCGCCTACCATGGCCCCTGTTAAGCTGTTTGGGTTAGGCTTACTGGTATCCCGCCACTTCCTTCCGCCCTTGCAGGAGTACTTGATCTTCTCGTTTGGTATCGATGCTCCGCGATGATGCACATGTTTTGAGTACTTGTTTCCGTACCCGACTACATAGCTCATGTTCATAGGATTTGCTCCAATGATATAATTAATCTGTTTTTCCAAGTAATTGATAAAAAGGGTCAGTGAAGGATAGTGTAGCAAAATCTAGTGCAAAAAGCATAAATTCGAAGGGAAAAAAAGCGCATATATGGAAGTTTGTCATATGATTAATTATTTCCAATTTTTAATCTTATGGCTTTTATGCGTAAATGAATTTTGCTCTCTTGTTTTAAACATATTTACGGGAGTCCAAATCTTCTACCCCCTATTCTTTACCCCCTTCCGTGCCCACTTACTTATTTTCACTCAAAATTTAAATTTTCACAACTTAAATCGCAATTTTATAAACTTTTATATTATATTGTATTCAAATTTTAAAACATTTGAACATAATATTGTTTTAGACAATTTTTTTAATAATCAATGTTTAATTTACACTAATTTATACATTTATTCAAAAACAAACTTTGTGTGAATTTTCTTTTAAAAATAATTATTGGAATGTATTGATACATGTATTATAGTAATTGTACAATTTTTTTCAATTTTTTCAGAATTTTTTTTGGATAAAATAAGCGGGCACGGAAGGGGGTAGAGAAATATGATAGAAGATTTGGACTATATTTATGGTTAAGGCTTGTTTCTTTAGTTTTAGCGTGTTAAAATACATTGTTTTGACTGTTTCAAGCTTTATGTGGAAAGTAAATATTTTTCAAGAGTTTTAAATAAAAGCGTGACATGACGAATTTTCCAGCTACCTTTGTAGTAATATTTTGCAAAATTGTCTCACTATATATGCAAGTATCAAATGGTGTTTTTATTTATAAAATTAAAAACAAAGTACTACAGATGTACCGTTATTTATGGACTAAATTCGTTTTGTAGTTCAGTTTGCTGTAGAAAATCTCGCAATAACGAGGTTGATTATGAAGTAGACCATTTGATAGCTCGATGATTAACAATTTGCTAGAAAAGTGTTAAGAAATAAGGTGTAACCTGAAAAGTGGCAAAACTACAGAGAACGTCAAGCTCGAAAAAGGTGTCCCCACATTTCCATCCCGGTATATTAGCAGAATACATGTAATCGGCGAAAAGTGATGCCAAGAATGCAGCGTTTACCACGTATTGTAGAGGTTGCCTTAGTCCGTGATTTAACTGGATTAATCCCCCTGCACATAAGTATAAAAATTAAGATTTAAGAGTAAATTCTACCGAATAGCAACACAAGAAAATACTAAAACACATGTACCTTTAGTCCAATTGAAGACATGATATCTTTTGAGATAAGAACACATGGTAAGATCGGTGGCTCTTGGAAAAACATGTGAAAACATGGGTGTTTCCGAATGGTCACTGGACCAACTTTGAGTCATTATTTCGTGTAACAGCGTTGAGTTGTTTATACCGTACTCAACGTGGTTGAGTAGCCCGTGTGACGAGTTTCGTAACGGTATATCACATGACCTATTCGGAGAATGGGTGTGAATACAAAGTGGCTTCAAAGTTGGTACCTCGGAAGCTCAAATCTGGAAAATCTGGAAAACGAAATGGTTAATGAGAAAACCATTTAGAATAATCTCATATTGAAAGATTAAGAGTTAATCTTACAATATATATACCATACCAACACATGTAGTTATTAAACTAACATGTCCACATACACCTAAGAGTATTAGTGTGTACCACACACGCGCGCTCATGTCTCGTGTCTCGGGTCTCGGGTCTCGGGCACGGGCTTGGGCTTGGGCTTGGACTTTGTGATTTGGGGAATGTCTCGGGTCTCGGGTCCAAACCCGAATAGGGAGTTTTGTATAAAATACAAAGCAGTCCCTAGAGTTTCCAGCAAGAGAAACGGCAGCAATAAATGGAATTGATTGCTGCGGTTTCAGAATTAAAGTGAGCGAATTCTGGGGATGTAACTCCCAGAATTGATGACCAATATTTATGGCTGCGGTTTCAGTAGAGCCTATAAAAGGCAGCCCTCCCCCTCTCATTTGAACACACCTTGATACACACAACTCACAGCATAAGCATCATATAGAGAGAGAGAACCGCACCACCAACAGCTCGACCTGTGGTTCGGTGCCGGTTTCCATACGAGCCACTCTGAAATAGAAGTTGTACCTTGGGAACAAAGTCCCGAAACCAGAAACCTTTAAAGGTGGTTCGGGAAATATTGTTTAAGGGAAACTGCTCAGCAGTTGCCTCTTCTTTTACTTTTCTGTTATTTATTTTTCAGTCATTTACTTTCTGTCCATTTCATTTCAGTACCGTTTCATTTCTGTAATTTACTTTTCTGTACTGTTTCTTTTCTGTATTTACATTTCAGTACTGTTTACTTTCAGTCTTTCGATTCTGTTATTTACTTTTCAGTTCTGTAATTTCCAGTATTTACAAAAAACAGTCCGGCAGTTTTTATTTGTTTAAAACCAGTCCGGTAGTTTTTTATTTGTTTAAAACCAGTCCAGCAGTTTTGTTTAAAACCAGTCCGGCAGTTTGTTAAAACAGTCCGGCAGTTTTGTTTAAAACCAGTCCGGCAGTTTGTTTAAAACCAGTCCGGCAGTTTGTTAAAACCAGTCCGGCAGTTTCTATAAAAACCAGTCCAGCAGTATCTGTAAAACCAGTCCGGCAGTTTCTTTGTTAAACCAGTCCGGCAATTTCTTTATAACAGTCCGGTAGTTTCTTTATTACAGTCCAGCAGTTTTATTTATTTGTTGAGTCAGGAATTGTAATTCATATTCCAATTGTGAGAAATAAAATTGTTTATTTCCTTTACGTTCCTGTCTCTTTTATTCATTGTCCTTTTAATTATTGCATTCGAAATAGAACCAAAACCAACAGTGGCATCATGGTAGCTTCGCAACATCTCCTCGTAAGGGTAAGGCGGACTTAAAAAAACTCTAAACCTCGTTAGCAGCAGCATAGCGGCAGGCAATTTATTATCCCAACTCAACACTCTTAAATCAGGAATACTTGAGAAAGCTTGAGAGTGTTTTGGCAAACTCACGTCAGTCCCTAGACTAAGATAACTTATATCTCCTGTAGCATAATACAGCCATGTAGCTCCCCACATATATTCATCCCAGAAGCCAGTAGAGTTGTAAGAAGGCTCGATGTAGGGATTCTTGTGACTATAAGTACTTCTCTTATCCTTTTCACGAGCAAACTTAAACACAGCCGTGGCGCTTTTAATGAGTTTTGCCGAGTAAAAGTTCTTGTCGCGAAAGACTATGGAGGCTGATGCAAGGGCCGCTGCCATTTCTGCACCAAGGTCTGGGGCTGAGTTCAAAGGTTGGATAGGACGAGGGTAATCCATGTCTTCGGGTCTCTCCCAACAGTAAAGATCGTCGGGCGTGTTTACTGAGCCATTTTTAGAATCCCCAACCTACATTACATTCATATTGATTAACAGGAAGCAATGTTATACACCTAATTCTACAATTAGCTTAGCAAGAAGTTTATAATTTTACAGTGGGTTGTAATCAAATTCAAGTATTTCGGTCCATTCCTGTTCACCGAGTATCCCTCAGATGATTTAGTCACAGGTTACTGTTATTATTTTAGTCCAGTATAACTATAATGATGAAGGAAAGTTTGCTTAGAAAATTGATAGTGGCAAGTTGTGTGATATAATAGATGGCCAAAGAAAACTCTCAAGGCTTTTATCAACTTGTGAAATGTGATCTCATAAAGATGATTAAACTTTTTATGGTAGCACATTATCAAAAGCTTTGTTTGCCTTTTCTTAATTTATATGGCATATTATCCTGGAACAAGGAAATGACATGAAAGATTCGACTTTTCTTTTCTGCGAACTAACATTTATTCTAAAGGTAAGCGAGAAAGGTTGGTACAGAACGGAATTTACCTGGCTGTAAATCTTATCGGTTTTGGTGGAGTTAAATGTGAGTAGAAGGTAGTCGGTACCCCATTTGATGAGCTCTCGTGTGTGATCATACTCGTCTATGGCCCGGTACTTGTGTTCATATTCAATCAAGCTCCAACTCAACATGGTCATAGCAAAAGACGTCGGAAAATGGAACTTGATGTTGCTACCGTCATTATAATATCCGCCAACAAGACCTTTGGTAAGCTCAGGTATCTCAAATCCATCTTTTAGCCCCGAATTCTTTCTCCATGGTATACCATTGTCCCTTGGTAACTTTCCAGCTGAATATAAAAAAAAATAATGTTAATATATTAACTAGGAAATTTCCTTAACATGAATTCTTTTGTCTGTCACTGCCAATTTCAAAACTGAGGATTAGTTACAAGGTTATGAACTTTTTGGATTTTTTAAGTTATTGTTTTAAATGTTAAACCATGGTTAGTAAAATGAATTGTTTAAGTTCTTTAATTTACTTTAATTATTATATAGTAGCTTAACATATTAATACTTTTTATTTGCCCCACTAAACAATCCTAATTTATTAAGGTATGTCGAATCTAAATTGCAATCCAATAATATTGTATCCGCACAGATTATCTATTATCAATTCTGCAAGGTGCTGTTCTCATATGTTTTTTTTTATTAATTAGTACATATTATCTGAAGATGTTCAAACTAAATTTCACACACAATAAAAGGTTTCCTTTAAAAATCACTAATTAACTGTTAAAAATCCTGAAAATCTCGACAATGCAGTCTGAATTGAATTAAAAAGGCAGTCTAAGTTTCTTTTGTTTTAACTAGTATTTCGCGAATGCAAATCTTTTACCCCATTTCTCTATTTCTTTTTGTGCGCTCTTGCTTATTTTATTTATAAAAAAAAACTTGAAAAAAATTATTCAATTACTATAATACATGTATCAATACATTCCAATAATTATTTTTAAAAGAAAATCTACACAAAATTTATTTTGGAATAAATGTATAAATTAGTGTAAATTAAACATTAAATATTAAAAAAATTGTCTAAAACAATATTATGTTCAAATGTTTTAAAATTTGAATACAATATAATATAAAAGTTTATAAATTTGCGGTATAAGTTGTGAAAATTTAAAATTTAAATAAAAATAAACAAGAAAACACGAAAATGGTAGAAAATAGGGGTTAGAAGATTTGTACTCGTATTTTGATCAGAAGAATTAGCTGATTTCCCTTGAAAATGTATTTGAAAATGACGTCAAGTAAAAAAGAAAAATAAAATGAGGGAAGACTTTAATTTGTGACGTCAAGTAAAAAGGCAAAATTTAAAACAGTCTGTCTTTAATTTTTCAGTCAGCAAAAATATGTAATTTTATATGTTACATTTTTGTTTTAATGTTTTGAAATCAACATCGAACGATCAACACTATTGTTAATCTAATTCATTATTATTTAGTGTGTGTCACATACTAAAAATCTAACACATATTAATTAACCCAAAAACATCTATCCTAAAATTAATTCAAAATTAACACTATCGTGAATCTAATCTCATTCAAAATTCAATATAAGTAAACTTAAATTTTTGAAGACGGTCAAAACCAATCCGGACTTTACTCATATATAGATTTGGGACCTACATTCAAAAAAACTAACAATTTAATAATGGAACATCTGATTTTCTCGGTCAAAGTAATTAAGCTAACTTTAAAAACTGTATAGGCCGGTCGAGTCCAAATATTTTATCTTATTTTTCTACTTCTTTTCGTATCCCTTTACTTATTTTATCTTAAAAAAAATTCTAAAAAACTTGAAAAAAATTGTACAATTATTATAATACTTGTATCAATACATTCCAATAATTATTTTTTTTTAAAAATCCACACAAAATTTATTTTGGAATAAATATATAAATTAGTATAAATTAAACATTGAATATTAAAAAAATTGTCTTAAACAATATTATGTTCAAATATTTTAAAATTTGAATATAATATAATATAAAAGTTTATAAATTTGTTATATAAGTTGTGAAAATTTAAAATTTGAGTGAAAATAAGCATAGAGGTACGGATAAAATTAGAGAATATGTGGTAAAATATTTGGAGTACTAAGACTCTTGGTACCTAGAAACTAATTTTGATTCTTAAATAAAAAAATCGAAATTAAATACTCTTGCACAATAACAAGGTAAGCGATCAATTAATAATAAAGACCAACAGAGATGGTTTAAGGTAAAGGAGTACATGACCTAGTTATATATATTTTTTAATGAAAAATTATCTAGTTTAAAAGTTAGAACTTACAACGTAACACTAGTACAGACACTCCTTCACCATCCAAATCGGTCGTTATTTGATAAAGTTGTCGCAACGCGGATGCTAATTTTATATATAAAAAAAACATCGATAAACAACTCGAAGCTAGATATATAGATTTATTCATGGCTTTATACTTTTTTTTCTGTAGTGATGACATTAAAAATCTGAAATATGGTTGAAGAGAACATATACACTTTTGCGCATTGAAGAAACAGAGTGCCTTGTGTAGAGCGAGAGTGTAGTTGTCGACAGGAGAAGGTTGCGCCTTGTGTTTTGGTAACGACTTAGCTATAATGGTCGGCAATGCAATCACCAAAGCCCCGGCAAGGAGAATGCCCAAAGTCCACTTGAAAGCTTTCCGACTACAAATGACACAACCCAAATCTACGTACTTATGGTTCCTCTTCGATTTATCCTCGTGATGATTCAAAAGCCAACTTTGTTGTGTCGCGTCCAATTCATGACTTTTTAAACTTCTTTCCGATTCTTCCCCTCGCGTGTTCTCTATCTCGAACGATCCTCCCCAGTGGTTCCATGAGTACATTTTCTCTTTATTCTTTCCCCTTAATTAAAATCAAATCACATTGATCAATGTTTCAAATGGGAAGGTTTGATTAATATTCCTATGTTTGAAAGAATTAAGTATTGGATTACAGCAAGGATTGATCATAATTAAATACGTTTTGACCAAGAAGCTAATTTATGGGGAGTTTAAAGCTGTAATTTCTGTAAATACATGGTCTTTTTATTTGTTTAACTAAAAATCTTGTGATTTTTTTACCATAAAACATTATATTTTCCCACGTATGGAAATCTCAGAACAAAATCGTAAAGCAGACATGTCTTATAGCTGAAGAAAAAGGAGGAACAATACTATTCAATAGGCTTAGAATGGCTACAACACAACTTATATTTTTTTTAAAATCACCCGCATTACATATTTAACATACACAATTTTGTATATATTAGATTAACACCCTTTATGCGCTTAAATCATTTTTATAAAAAAATATCTACATTAAACAAATATTTTGTTTTTGTCTTCATATTAACCACGTACAAATTAAAGCATATCATGAGTTACTCCTAGCTAGTTGATAGGCATTTAGAATTTTTAGAAACTTTCTTTTCTCGTCCTAGCTAACAAGTTTCTTTATTTGGGAGTATTGAATATGTATAATATTTGTATATATTTAGAAATTAAAGTAAGTTTCTCTATGCTAGATAGCAAGTTTCTTTGTTGGGAGTATTACGTATGTGTAATGTTTCCAGTTTATTTTTTGGCATATCACTACTCAAGAAAACTAGTACTAGATAATAATTAAATATGTATATCATGAACATGCACAATGTACTTTTAATGCTCTGTCATTTAAAATATAAGATTCGGTACATAGTTTAATACTTTAATACAACTTTCGTTTTAATTTTTTGAACTGTGTAGTAATCTCGGTTTAGAAGCTGATGATAACAGATTTCACACAGTATCTTCTGGTGACTTTGCCCTGCACCTTTTCTCGGCCATATTTTAATCTGAGTGATCTATGCATTAGTTAGTGGCTTTTTAGCAAAATTGATAGTAGGTCTTAATTATTACCGACTTCTCAACTGATTAAGGTCAATCGAAACCGTAATTGAAGATAACATAAGTAAACATCCAAATTTCCAATCAAATTAACATCATTGAAAATGATACGGAAAAGAAAACATAGAGAAGTTCTAGCCAATAGCAACACAAATATAAACTAACAATAGAGTAATACACAAAAATTAACCTACCGTATTAGGATAGTTATTCTTGCATGACATACAATCCGGGCAAGTCTGAAAGTAAGAAAACCAGTTCTTAAATTATGACCACGACCTACACGCTTGTTGCTTATTATCGATAGCTAGTCACCTATTCTCGATGATAAATACATAATCAGCTGAAACTTTACAAACTTGATTTTCAGCATTTTGCTAGGACTGGGAACCACCCGTTCTCGATCATGGTCTTACTTATCTTAACATAAGAAGATTAATAGATTATTCGTAGGTTTTCGTTTGTTTACAGCTTTTAATCTCAGGCTTTTTTTTTGCGGTTTTGCTTGAAAACAAAACAAAACCAGGATTGCATTTGGTTGACCAGCTTAAGAATAAGCTATATATATATATATATGCATTAGCCTTGAAGCTAGATGAACTTATAATTTATCTCAAATAAAAGACATCCAACTTCTTCTTAAAATTTGCAACCAAAGAAGTCTGAAGTGGTACCGAATAAGACTCTTTAACACATATTGTAACTAACATGGAAACCACAACCCAAACAATAAGTAAAGAAACCCTACAGATGGAAACTTTTAAGGGAGATGGTGATATTCTATAAGATTTTTTCCATATTTTATATGGGGTTTTTTTTTCCAGAATGTAGGGGTGATGTACCGTTCATGTTTGAAGCTTATAATCAAAACAGATATTTTTTTATTTTTTTTTCCGTCAATTCTTATCAAAATGAAAGGGTTGCAGCCATCAACCGTCTCCGGCTAGTCATTTATGTAAAACGCTATGATCATCAACTAGTTGCTATTTTGAACCAAAAATACTAATTTGTTATAAACGTTTTTATTTGCCCAAACACAGGGCAGGTCCAGAATTTAATATTAGGGGGCACAATTTCAAGAGAGATTAATTACATAGTTAAATCTAAAAAAACAGTCACAGTAAAAAAACGAACTTTATTACGAATTTAAAATATTTAAATCTGGTAAAACAGACAACAACAAAAAAAAACTTTATTACGAATTTAAAATTAAATAACTGCTTCAACAGCTATCCAATTTTTGAAAATGCTCCATGATTACTTCGTTTGCTAAAATACGAGAGAGAAGGTTTCTATATAAACAATTAAACTAAAGTCAATTATCACTCATTTGGTTACAAAATCTATTTGATCACCATAACAACACTAAAGCAAAACAAAATAACCCACGCTTTCTAAAATAAAAAGTTATAAAGTGGACAGTATAAAAAGTTTAATTGGTGGCACCAGTGTTTTTTAATTTTATTTTTAATAAACAAAAGATCGAATTGAGTTTTAACTAGTTTGCATATCCTAAAAACTGGTGAACCAAATTTATGTAAGTGTTACTCCCTAATCACCGACTTTGTATATTAACTTTATATATAAAAATTATAATTGATTAAATATTAAAATACATCGGGGTATTTTGGTAATTTTTCAGAAGAAAAATTTGGAAGGCATATGACCCCAATACCATACAATGGATCCGCCACTGCCCAAAACAAGCAAACAACCTGGGAAAAGAGTAAATATGCATGCATAACATAACGTAAAAGTTGGGGCGAAGTAACTCACCGCTCTGCGGTATGAGTACGTGTCAGTTTAGGGTCAGGGGCGGCTCAGAACTAAGTCGAGTAAGAGCTGGATTTTGGGCAATAGGTTTGGAAAAAAATTTACGTGCAACACCCGACTATATTTTTAATATAATTAGTAGTTAAAATACAAATATTAAACATTTTTTTGTTTACAATGTGTTGCAATAGATCAAATGGTAGAGTAGTTTGGAATTTTAGACATAAGATCATGAGTTCGAAACTTTTTAGTTACAATTTAATTTTGTTTTTATTTTGATTTGTATTTATCGAGTAACAAACAAAATTCGAGTTTTAGACATTTGGTGATACCGGACTGCCACTGTTTAGGGTTGTAATATTGATTTAACTATAAAAAATATTATTATTAAGTCTGGGTTGATCCAAAAAAAAGAAAAGTATTTAAACTTTAGTTTTTTTTTTTAAAGATTAAACGAACCGTCTATTGGTAAATGAATATATACAATCCTCGAACAAAATAATTACAAGAAATTACATTACATGATAAGCTGTGAAGCTTAATCGCCAACAAAGTTCGGGCTAAACCTTCAACGTCTACTAATAAACATATTTCTACGATTGTTAGTAACACTACTTAACTTGTTCATGCTATTAATTACATAAAACTCAATGATTCTAATAACTTGTCCGGGACTAGACTCTCTTCCTTCGTTAATTTTAGTATTGTGTTCCCGCCACAAACTATATACCGTTGATGTGAGTAAACACTTTCCTAAAGTGGCGGATGCCGATTTTTCTTTGAAAACTTCACTTGACCAATTAACCCACTCGTTCCAAGTCACAAACGAGCCCATAAATCCAGCTTTTGAACAACCGATAGTCCACATTCTTCTAGAAAACTCGCATTGAAAAAATAGGTGGTTTACACTTTCCGTATTTTTTAGACAAAGCGGACATCCATTAATTCTAACAAGCCCCATTTTTTTAAGGCGATCAAAAGTTAAAAGCCTATTCAAAACGGCTAACCAAATTATGAAATTACATTTTGGAGGTGAGATTCTTGCCCACACCACGTGGTGCCAAGAGACCGCCTCACTTTTTTTGCGTATAAAATCTCATGCGGACTTAACGGAATAAACATAGCTAGGATCTGGTTTCCAGAAAATTTTTGGAGCTGGAGACGGAAGCGGGACAAAAAGGGTAGAAAGATTATTCATAGGAATGGAAGGGTTTGCACCAAACTTTTGTTGAAAATTATTAGAGAAAAGATCAGCAGTGGGGACGGAAAGCATTCTACACAAACATCACACTCACACAGACCACACAAACGCCCATAATTTTTTGTTTTAGCAATTCCCGAAGATGTAAAATGTTCCGCCAAGACCAAGAACATTGAAAAGGAACCGGGATTGTCCAAATGTCACGTCCTCGAATTAGATGAATTACGACCCAACGTTTCCAAAGAGAGGAGTGAGTAGGATCAATAAGGAACCAAAGATGTTTTTCCATGAATGCTCTATTCCAATCTTTTATGAGTTTTATCCCCAAACCACCTTCCGAAGTTGGGCACGTCACCTTAGCCCATGCTACCTTAGCCTTGTGTGTATTCAAGTCGGTCCCCGACCAAAGAAAGTTACGAAGTGTACTTTCTATAGAATTAACTACTTTTGCAGGGAGAATAAAGTGAGAGCTCCGATAGGATTGAATACTTAATAAAATGGATTGTAGAAGTTGAAATCGGCCTGCAAAAGCGAGGAATTGTCCGGTCCACGAAGTCACTCTATTTGTGATACGATCAACAAGAACCGCACAATCTCCAGATTTTAGCCTAGAGGAAATTAGAAGAACCCCAAGATACTTGATAGGCAGAGATCCAATGCTAAAACCCACTAAACTCGAAATTGCCATACCCATA
Organism: Primula veris; assembly: GCA_963682055.1. NCBI lineage: Eukaryota > Viridiplantae > Streptophyta > Magnoliopsida > Ericales > Primulaceae > Primula > Primula veris. The sequence goes on along the minus strand of OY821742.1, from coordinate 6,051,045 downwards.
GTTTCCTCCACACCGGCCATGAACAGTTCACTCTTCTCGTAATTTGGGACCAAACCGGAGAATCTACCGAAATCTTTTAATGCTGATGCTAGTGTTGAGGCCGAAGATAAGTCACCATTCGAGAAGAGAAACAGATCGTCGGCGAAACAAAGGTGGACTAACTTAAGCTTCTTACATCTCCAATGAAAACCGAAATCGGGAGAGGATGTGAGAGTAACAAGGATAGAAGATAGGACATTCATACAAAGTACGAATAAATACGATGAGATAGGGTCGACTTGTCTTAACCCTTTAGCCCCTTTAAAATAACCCTCTAAACTTCCGTTTAAGGATACAAAATATGTAGTTGAAGTCACGCATTCTTTAACCCACCTAATAAATTTTAACGGAAAACCCATTACATGAAGGACATCCCAAACAAACACCCAACGAGCGAAATTATACGCCTTCATAATATCAACTTTAAGTGCCATTCGAGGAGACCCCCCTTGAAGGTGATAACCGTGTAAGAGTTCTTGCGCTAAGAAAATATTATCACTTATTCTTCTACCTTGAATAAAAGCCGATTGGTTATCATCGACCATATCTACGAGAATCTGTTTTAACCTATTGGCTAAAATTTTCGAAATGCACTTATATATTGTATTGCAACAAGAAATAGGACGATAATATTTTAACATAGACGGATTAGGGAGTTTAGGAACAAGTGTGATTATGGTAGCATTTGCTTGTTTAAGAAGAGAGTCGGACCGGAAAAACTCTTTGATGGCCTCTTTAACGTCATTGCCCACAATATGCCAAGTAGATCGGAAAAACATGGCGTTAAAACCATCGGGAGCCGGGGCCTTGTTAGGATGTAAACCGAGCATACAATCTACTATTTCTTTGCCAGTTATTGATTTTGAAAGAGTTTCGGACATGCCTTCTGGAATTTCCGTACAAGTAACGAGTTTCAGTGTTTCTTGTTCCGGATAAGTGTAGAGGAACGCCGGCCAAATAATGCGGTAAAATAGTCTACAACGGCCTTTTTAACCCCCATATAATCGGAAACTGTATTATTCTCATCAATCTTGACAGAAGAAATGCGATTTCGGTTGTTTCTTTTATTGACACAATGGTGAAAGTAAGTGGTGTTGTGGTCCCCCTCCTCTAACCATTGTATTCGACTTTTTTGACATTTTTCACTTTCTTCATTAACAAGAAGTAGTTTAAGATTTTCTTTGGCTAAATTGATAGACACAAGTATATCATCGGGTCCCCCGAATCCAAACTCTCCTGCAGATTACCAAGATATGTTCGAGCCTCGTCGACTTTGGCTTTAATTTCTTTACGTTTTCTAGCAGACAGTGATTTAAGTGCTTGTTTAACCAAATATAATTTTTTGTAGACCACAAACATTTTAGACCCTTCAAAAGAATTGCTCCATGCCTCTGCGACGGTGGGTAGATATCCGTCGAATTTAATCCAAGAATTAAAAAACTTAAACGGCTTCGGTGAACTTGCCTCCTGCATCCCGAAATGCACCACCATAGGAGTGTGATCCGAAATACCATAAGGGAGAAAATCTGCATCGGAGTTTCGAAATTCATCTAGCCACCCCTCATTCACCAAAACTCTATCTATTTTTCTTTGAATTAAATTTCCCGGACTATTATTAAGCCAAGAATAGAAAATGCCCTTGAATCTAAGATCATCCAATCCCAAACTGCTAATACAAACCGGAAATTCATCGTATGTCGACCCCCAAATATTTCATCCCCCTTTGTTGTCATTAGGGAACCGGAGAGCATTAAAATCCCCCAAAACCATCCAGTAAATCGTGCTCAAAATTTTTTTGTTACTAGTCAAATAATTCCACAAAATACGTCTATCGTCCACCAAGCTACAACCATATACAAAAGTGACATTAGCGTGAACCGAATCATCAACAGCAGACAAGTAGCAAGACAGACATTGATTATTTTTTGACAAAACACAAACACTCGACCATTAGGAGGCAAGTCAAAATTATCCACAAACCTCCAAGTAGAAGCTATAGAGTTACAAATTCTATCCTTATTATCAACTGAAATTTTAGTTTTCAGTAACCCAATACAAGTAATCTTATTTTCATCAATTAAACTACTAACTTCCCTTTGTTTTTCGGGGCCATTGAGACCATCCAACAAGCTATCTTAATCATAACGAGATTGAGGGGAACGCTTACTTGGGGTGATTTTCCGCTTACTTTTCCTCCTTGTTTAGGGAGAACTCTTCAAAGCCACTTTTTTCGGGACAAATATTTCTACATTCGGTTCACTGAACACTATTAGGTCGCGGCATTCAGTGACTGGAGTTTCGCAATTCGTAGCATCAACAAGGATACTGTCAATGTCCAACATGATCACTTCACACTCTTCTACTAGGGCTCTAAATCTATTTTCCAAAGTTATCGGTATAATGTCCACAAGACTCGCCAAGGAAACCAATGAGGTGTCTAGGAACTCAAAAACAGGGGTGAAAGGACCTGGGGGTATAAGGCGTTGGACAATCGCATTAAGGGTTGTCGAAGGGAGTGGCGGGATGTCGATAAAAATAGTAGCTTTATGAGAAGGATTTTGGGTTGTGTTGTTTGGCAGAACACTTTTTGGAGAAAGAGTTTTGGATTGGCGATGAGTGGAGGATATTAAGGTGAATCCGTCATCGGTTGTCTTAGGAATGCGAGTCTGGTACTACGGGAGTGTTGTCCAGGGGATGGTTTTGAAAGTGGTGGTACACCTAATTGTGTTATCGAGGCTTTGGCCAATAAAGTGGGTTGGGGACTAAGATGGGTTTCCATTGCCGCATTAACAATGACTTACTTGGGACGCCAGTAATAGTAAACAAGAACCTCAAACTTTTCACCAAACTCCGTCTCCACCCAAAAAGAGTTGGGAAATTCAGCGTTAACATTCATATCCATGCAAACTCGAGCAAATTCGAGTTTTTTAGCGGATGCGGTTATTTCATCAGTGTAGAGTGGCTTCCCCACCCTACTTGTTATTTGACTCAAACCCGCGGCGGACCAATAGACCGAAGGAATATTAAAAAACTTACACCAAACCGGAATATAACGAAAGTCATCTTTAGACAAATCAGCTAGCCTCGTCCATTTTTTAAGAAAAATGGTCAAGCAATTAATTTGGTTAAAATAAGCAAGTGGGCACGAAAGGGGGTATAGAATAGGGGGTAGAAGTAGGGATGGCAATTGGGCCGGGTTTCTCGAAACCCGACCCGATCCGACCCGACCCGCACATCAATCCGCACATAACCCGACCCGACCCGTTTGACCCGGAATTTTTTTTATAAGCCAAATAAGTACAAACCATTATTAAGCATCTAACAATAACCATTTAATCAAATTAGAAAAGCCTAAAAATCTTATTTTTTCCAAATTTTTCATATTTACCTGGTAAAAATTTATAATAATCTAAATTATTCTTTACAACAATATCCAAAAAAATAAAAGAAAAAAAACTGGAAAAAAAAAGCTAAAATAAAATAAGGATATATATAGAGAGAGAGAGAAAGCTAGTACAAAAGAGAGATGACTAATTAATTTGGTGAATGAGTCTCTTTTAATATTTTATCGTTGAAAGTTCACATTCCTCATAGGTACCACTTTTTAATTATTTAGTTTATTTACTAAATTGTCATACAAACCAAAATATAATATATATATTTTATTTTTCTACAAACCCAAAAAAATAGTTTTTTTTATTTTTTTTGTAATTTTTTTAAAATTTTGTGATTTTGTGATTTTTTTCATTTTTTATAATTTTATGTGATTCTTTTCATTTTTTATAATATTTTGTGATTTTTTTCATCTGTTATAATTTTTTTATTTTTATTTTTTTGTAATTTTTTTAAAATTTTGTGATTATTTGTGATTTTTTCATTTTTTATAATTTTTTTGTGATTTTTTTTATTTCTTTGTGATTTTTTTTTTTCATTTTTTGTGATTTTTTGCATTTTATATAATTTTAATTGTTTTTTTTTTTCATTTTTTATGAAATATGTGTATAGCGTTTTGGTAAATAAAATAAATAATTAAAAAGTGGTATCTATAGGAATATGAACTTATTTCTAACTTGCACAAAATTGCACAAAAGTGCAAAGTAACTCAATCCAACCCGACCCAAATAATCCTGCACTTTTATCCAACCCGTACCGGGTCGGGTCGGATCAAAACCCGGAATTCTGCCATCCTTATGTAGAAGATTTAAACTCGTTTAAATGATGTGTGATTGAAAACGAGTGCTTGTTTGGAACAGTCAGCTTATTTGAATGTTTATGTTATAGTCAACTTAACCACTGTTAGATTAGAAAATGAATTGTTAGATTATATTTTTCAATGACTAATTTATTTTTTCTATTTTCAACAAATTAGAATTTTATAAATTAAAAACAAATTGTACAACAAACTAAAAACCTAAATAAAAATATAGAACCCTATGTGGGGCTACCTTAAACTTAAATATTAATCAAATGCAAACAGTTTATGAACCAGTCATATATCCTGACTGTTCCTTAGTAATTCCTTTGAAAACAAGGGATAAATATTAGAGTGTATTTATATGATTTTAAGAGAGAGACAAGTTAGCTTGTAAATAAGGAATATAATGAAGTTTGTTTGATGTGAGGGATGCTAAAAGGAAACCCATGAAACCACTTTTCAGTGATTATTCCCTTTTATTTAGTAGATTTATTGAATTTAATTATGCTGATGCATGTGCTTTAAGCATTCTATTAACAGAATTTTTTTATCTAGTAATCTTAGCTTATGATATTAATTACCAACTAGTGGCCATAAAATAAAATTAAAATTGGTTTGGTGCCTTCAGTTAGTTAAATTTGGAATGAGTTACACGTAACGGCACATGCTCTTCCTGCCAATCGAGGTGGATACAATTATTGAAAAACGAGTCATTAATTGGTATTTTTTATTAAACTAAGGCATCATCTTATCCAATGAGTTGTTAATGTTTAGACTGATAAAACTTGTTAATGTTTAGATAATATTCCTTAATTTCAACACAATAAAATAGTCCGAACACAAGGCCCAAGTCTAGTGTAAGCTTATTTTGCCAAGCTGTGTAAGCAAATAAACCAATGTGACTGAAAGAAATCTACAATAGTTCAGCTCAAAACTTCTACCTTTCAGGCTATGGAACGAATAACTTCAGCTTTTAAGCTAACCAACCAAAACATTGCGACTTCTAAGCAATTAAATAGTCGAGGCTAAACTTTGCGACCACATTTACTAGCCCGATGTGTCATAGCGTTTTGGTAACGTTGTTAGGGGACCTTAATATCACATTACTTATTACCAAGTAAACGAGTACTTACTCACCGTGGCTATGGTTACAGAACATACAACTCATATGAACACACAAATAATTTCATTACTCAAAGGATTGAGCCGAAATTTAATTGCATATAGAATAGACAGAGACTGCATTGCAAATTTTGCAAATTCTCAAACAATCAATTGTAATGTTATTTACATTAGTAATGTACACACTCATACACAGAAAAAGTAGCAATGGATCCATGAAAATTCTGATACTAGTAATTTCATTGTTAAGATAAGACGTTCCATTTGGTTCCAGTACTATCTATTAATCTGTGCATAACCATGGAATAAAAAGAGGAAAACAATACATTTAAGTATCAACATTTTCCTCTGCCATGTCATCCGTCAACGAGCCCAAACTAGCCTTCTCGAAATGCGAAGACGACGGATAAGAGTGTACAAAATCCTCAAACTCAGTCGTCGCCACAATCTGTGATGGAAGCTCTACTTCCCCTTCTAAGTACCTCAACACCTGCCTCATACTCGGCCTCTCAATCGCCACGTCATTCGAACACATCAAACCAATTTTAATCGCGACGACCACTTCCTTATCATCATACTTCCCTTCCAATCTCTTATCAACTACCTCAAAAACCGCCTCTGTTTTCCACCGATCCCAAACCCAATCTACCAAAATAAGCTCCTCGAGCAAAGCCTTTGGCTCTATCGGCCTCCGCCCACAAACAACCTCTAACACCAAAGCCCCGAAAGCAAAAACATCCGAATTCGTCGTAGGTCTTCCGGTTCGAGTAAGCTCAGGTGCTAAGTACCCTAAAGTCCCCACAACCCTCGTCGTGTTTGGGTTCGACCCATGTTCATACAACTTAGATAACCCGAAATCCCCTAACCGTCCATTCATCTCTGTATCTAACAACACGTTCCCCGCCTTGATATCTCGGTGGATCACCGCTTGCTCCCACTCCTCGTGTAAATACAAAAGTCCCGAAGCAACACACTTGATGATTCTAAACCGTTCATCCCACGCCAAAACCCTAATCGGGTCTTCGAATATATACTTGTCCAAGCTCCCATTGGGCATGAAATCGTAAACAAGTAACAACTCGTTTTGGTTTCGGCACCAGCCCAGGAGCTGGACAAGGTTCCGGTGTCGGAGCTTGCCAATACTCGCAATCTCCGACACAAACTCTTTCAAACCTTGTTTAGATTCGTTCGAGATTCTCTTGATTGCCACCTCGTTGTCGGAATCCAATAGAACTCCTCGATAGACCTTTCCAAACCCGCCGAACCCAAGAAGCTCCTCATCTCGAAACCCTCTCGTCGCCTTCTTTAGCTCTTTATATGAAAATCGACGCGGGCCCACTTCCAACTCCCAATCTTCAATCACTTCCTTTGTTCTCATCTTCCTAACTACATAATACACAATCCCTACAGCTAAGACCATGAAAATCAAAGCGGAAACACAAACACCGATTGCCAAACCGATTTTTTTGTTCCGTCCTCTCCCCGGGAGAGAGGGTAGAGATGAGAGATGGAGGGACTCAGCCTGTCGTCCCTCCATCTCAAAGCTCCATCCTTGCAAATAATGACTACTAGCTAACAAACCGGTCGAAGAAGAAAACCCCACATACATAAACTCTTCGAATATCGAAGACAACTCAATCCTAGTCGACAAAATCGGAAAATCGGGTTTCGTCGACGAGAATGAAAGAGTCACGTTTAGCTCTTTTTTCCCCGAATCGTATTCGACCCAAGCTAAAACCGTCTTCCCACTCTTCAAGTTCAATGGTTGAGCACTCGAATTCCCATCAACAAAATACCCAGCCGAAACCGAACAATTCGATCTCAAGTTATTTAAATCTATACCAACATGATTATCATCAATATCCTTGAACTCGAAATCTTGAACAGTATCAAACTCGACAGCAAACAAGCGGTTCGAAGAGTTCCCCATGTTGTTCGCATTCAAGATTCCTAAATACTGGCTTGGCAAACCATTCTTCAAGTCTTTATCGCCACTTATCACGAAAGCCAAACCATGGCCCCCGAGCCTGGCGTACTCAGGGACAACAACGAACGCGAATGTTGTAGAAAAAGACGAAACCGCGCCTTTCTTGAAAGGCTTGAAGCGGATGGGATCCGGGTAAAATGCGCGACCAAGGACTCTTGAAGTGTGGTTAGTGAGGGAGACAAGGCCATTGTGATGTATTTGAGCTATGCCTGAGAGAGTTAAGTTGGTGTTTTGGTTATTAAAACCATTGTAATGAAAATGGGTTTGTTGTTGAGATGGGAATGGAAAGATGATTAGGAGGAGAGAGATGAGTTGCAGAATAATATGTTTTGCCATTAGAGAGAGTGAGTGAGGAGACAGTGAGTGGTCAATGAAATATTAAAAAAAAAATTGTGAGAATGTTTTTGGGATATTAATGTCTACTTGGAATTTAATTTAAACTTGAAAAACTGATTACTTATTTCGTGTTTTGAGAGGGGAACCATGTCGAATATTAGACCGATCTAAACGTTAAGCGGAGGCTAAGCGTCTAGTGGATTTGGAGGATTAAGCTATTAGGCGATGAGAGTGTTTTAAATAGCAAGGTTAAGCGGAAATAAGATGATGTTTAGAAGCTGGACGGTTGAGTTTAGCGAATTAGACGGGATTGAATGGTGATTTAGTGAAATTAGACGTTAAGCGGTCAATTTCTACCTAAAAACCATTTTACTACATTGGCTGTTGATTAACAACGATCCGTTTGAGAACATGGTATGTCACATAATAATAGTCTAATTTTGTTTTTTTTTACATTGTTATATCAAAATAGTACTGTATGTTTTAAATTTTAATACTTGTTATTCGTTATATACTCTTGCTTATTAGTTTTGTAATCAACAAATATATTTCTCATATTTATTGAGTCATGTAATAATGCTAAGGTAAGGGTAATGTGGAAAAACTATATTTTTTTAACTACATTATTAACTTTTCATGAATCACTTAAAAAATATAATAAAAGTATTATTGAGAGATGAGGAGAGAGTATCATTTTAATTTATTTGGTCTAGCAATGATATGATGAATCTAAAAAATGCTTCCTATTATAAATATGTCGATCAATCATAAGTTTTTAGTTTTCCATTTTCAAAAAATCGGTTAATGTGATAAATCAATAACTTTAATCGGATCGCGTTATGTTTTTTAACAATATTAATGTAAATTAAAAAAAAAAAAATATTGGAAACGTTGTTGTTCTTTCTTATTGATCGGTAAATGTTTTTGTTCGGATTATAATTTCTTATTATACTTATGCTCGGTCTAATAACTTAATCTTAATCTTAATCTTGAACTTTATCTTTAATGTTCGGTCTTTTCTTTTAGCTTCTCTCGGTGTTTACTCTGTTCATATAAGCTCTGACAAATATATTTCTTGTATATTTATTTCTCTGTGATTTTTCAGGTCTCTTTTCCAATTAAGATACTTGACTATTTATAGGCATTTATATTTCATAGTATGTTGACAAGTGTATTCATCTCATGCGTCATCTCATGCGCTTTTCCATTGTGGACCCTTATTAATTGGGCTAAAATACTTATTGGATAATTGCCCTTATCCTTAGTGGGGAAAATACTTTTATATACTGAATCTTATGATAACTACGATGGATACCCATCAATGACGTGTGGGTCGATTCGTACCCGAATATATATATTCGGGTCTGATTTTTATATTTTATCATAATGTTTAATTGATTAATGGCATAAAATTAAGAAAAATGATTGTTGCACCGCTTGGTTTTGGAAAAAAGTATCTTCCTTTATGGTCATGTTTGTATTCTTATAAACAATGTAAGCCTTTTCTGAAGTTAATGTAATGTTTTTAATTCGTAGCACTGAAAAATTGTTGGCCTTTTCTGAAGTTAATGACATGTTTTTAATTCGTAACACTGTAGAAGTGTTAAAAATTCTAAAGCAACCGGATTTTGATTAAGATTATTGAACAACTTGGTTAGATGTGGGGTAGTAAGCCAACTAGTACTTGGCCTTTTACCGCATAATATGAAAAATAATCCCTACCAAACGCACATGCATTTGATGGAAATACTATAGTATTCAAGTCCACAAAAGCCACGATAATGTGGTCCATAAGTTGAACACTTTTTAAGTTTTAACTATTATCTTAAACACTTGAGCTGACAAGGAAACATGTAACTCGTTAACCTTTTCATTTATGTTTCATTTCTATATTGTAATAGTCCCTGTGATTCAAACTTTCTTTCTTTTTGTAATAGATAGTTTCATCAGTTTGCTCTTTGCGTTAGCTAAATAATTAGGTCATTTTGGTTCGTGAAAATAACAAAGAACAATCAAATATGTCCAGTACTTTTTTCGACCCTGATCGACCGATAGCGTTGATCCAGTTAGACCCCCTGAGTAAGAACTTACGTTTCAGGCCACAATGTACGTAGCTATTAAAAGGGAGTGCAATTCGGAATGAACTAATTTTTTGTTGTTGTTATGATGTGAGTTTGGTTTAGTTCACTATTGCAGCATCAAAGATTCGATATCCACAAGTTTATGTCTCACTTTTGGTAAAGATCTTGTTTCCTATATCAGTATTATGAGGACCGTGTTAGGACCAGATTTTTTGTCTAAATATTGTTAATTGTCTATTGGTTTTTACTAAATAAATCCTAACTGTTATTAAGAACTAAGACAGGATTGACATGTTCCAAGTAGCAGTTGCAACCTCTGCTGACAGGTTTCAAGTACCAGTTGCAACCTCAGTTGCAACCTCAGTTCAAACCTGTTGTTCAGCAGAATTCTGCTTAGTTCCATTTATCTGCATAACCATTCTTTAATATAATTACTTGTTTTAAAGTATGCAGGATATATTCTCATAAGGTCTTAAACGTTTTATATGTGTTTATTGAGAATATCAAAGTGTTAAGGAAAGATGTCTTATTAAAGATATAAAGAGATTAGTCTATAAGGTTGTTTCCTTTTGAATATGATCTCTTCTCTTATGATTATCCTTATCACTTGTTTCAATCTTTGTTCCCTATCAAATCAGTATGATATGTTTAAGATTGAATAAAATTAGGAGTTAATGTCTTACATGAATATCTAAAAGATATTATCTTGCCAAGATATGATCTTTTTATATGTTTCCTTGTTATAGGAAAATACTAACTCCTACAATCAAGCTTGTTATTTAACAGGTATCAACCAATCATGATTGAAGTCTATTCACGCTGAAGAATCACGTATTACATGGAAAGACTAAAGCCAATCATTAAAGTCAAAAGCAATCACAAAAGACCTTCAAAGATAGAAGATTGTTTTTGCTTATATATAGTTGATAACTAAGCTTGTAAATGTGTGTGTTCTAAATTATAAAGAACTTATTTTCTAGAGAGAATACACGTGGGCTTTAAAAGAAAACAATGGTGGGATGCCATTGATTTATAAGTGATAGTTATAGAGTATGAGCAATATAGTGATAGGCAGAAAAACCTAGAGGGAGTCTAAGTTTTTCATTAAGACTTGAGTCATATATTGTAAGCTTTTTATAATATCATAATCTGGGTAAGTGCCCCGGAGACGTAACCTAGTTAGGTGAACTCCGTTGTTAAATGTGCGTGTGAATTATTTTCAAGTACATTTAATTTTAAAACAGTTCTGTCCATTAATACACTTGGTTCCAACTGCAGTTCCAACATTACTTGGAACCTTATACACTTGGTTCCAACTGCAGTTCCAACCCCACTTGGAACCTTACTGCAAAACTGCATCTAGAACAGCGGATAGGAATTTCAATTGGTATCAGAGCTTCACACTAGATCTTACTTAGTGTGGATCCTGTGTTCTAGTAACAATGGACTTAATGAGGGAAGGAAACGCCTTCAACAAACCTCCATTGCTTGAAGGAGGAGTAAACTATGGAGTATGGAAAATTAGAATGAGGTCTTTCATCAAACAGCAGAATGAACATGCATGGAAGACTGTTATGTATGGATGGGAGGCTCCAACTACCATGGATAATGAAGGAGAACTGATTCTCTTACCTGAAGACAGATGGTCTGCTGAAGAAGACAGAAAATCAAGTGCCAACTCAACAGCCATAAACTTGATTTTTGCTGGTGTAACTCTCAGCGTATTCAGGTATATCTCTCATTGTGAAACAGCTAAAGAAGCATGGGATATTTTGCAAGTTACTTTTGAAGGAACCACTAAAGTAAAAGCTTTCAAACTTCAACAGTTAACTACCCAATTTGAGAACTTAAGAATGGAGGAAGATGAAAACATTGAACAATTTAATGGTAGAATCTGCCACATTGCTCATCAAGCTGGAACCTTAGGTGAAAAATACAGTGATGCTAAACTTGTTAAGAAAACTCTTAGGTCACTCCCAGAAAGGTTTGAAATTAAGGTCACAGCTATTGAAGAATCAACTGACTTAGATAATCTTAAACTTGAAGAACTCATAGGAAATCTAAGTACTCATGAACTGAAATTCTTCAAACATAAAAGACCAGAAAAGGGAATAGCATTTCAAGCTAAGAAATCTGAATCTAATGCCTGTGATAAAATGAGTGATGAAGAACAACTAGCTTTCTTTGCAAAAAAGGTGTACAAGAAGTTTTATAAGAAAAAGGAGGATGATACTGGTTCATCTAAAAACTTTTAGAAAAAGGATAACCAGTTTAAGACAGAGTCTAGGTTCAATAATAACTCTACAGGAAAGTGGAATTCCAAAGAAAAGGATAACAAAGAATACAAACCTAAAGAGATTCAGTGTAGAGAATGTAGAGGTTTTGGTCATATTCAGGCTGAGTGTGCAAACACTTTAAAAAGAAACAAAAATGCTTATATAACCACTCATAGTGATAGTGATTCTGAGAGTAACAGTGATGAAGAGGATGGTTCCAATTTTGTTAATTTCATGGGAATAATCACTGAAAAAGAACCTACTTATGAAAGTGACTGTGAGCAGGTTTCAACCCCAGTTACAACTGCCTGTGAAACATATAGCAGTGATGAGGAAGAGCCTTCTGATGAAAACATTACTAAGCAATACCTTGTTCTGTATGAAAAGTATAAATGTCTGAGTAAACAATCCTTGATCATAAGCAAACTGAATGTTGATCTAAAGGATGAGGTTAAAAGTCTTACTGAGAAGCTTAAATTACAACTGGCTGAACTTACTGAAACTAAAAAGATAATAAAATTGCTGAATGTTTCTGCTTCTGATAAATTAGATGACATGCTGTCATATTCTAGAGGCTCCAAAGATATCAGTGGTCTAGGTTACTATGGTGGTAAGAGTACAGGAAAAACTACTTTTATTGAAGCTGTTGCTAAAGCTAAAACTCATGATTTTGACCACAAGGTTAGAAGCTCAGTTGCAACCAGAGTTGCAACCATGAATAAACTGAATAGCTTTAGGGATAAAAATAACTTTAGGTTGAAGTTGTGTAATTTCTGTAAAAAAACCTGGTCATTCTGAAATCCAGTGTTATTTAAAAAGAAACAGAAAGTATATTTCCCAGAAAACCTGGTTGGCTTCTGTCAATAAAAATTTGAAATGGGTCTGGAAAGTTAAAGAAAAAGCAACTTTAGTTGCTAACAACAAAGCTGTTATTAACTCTTTGAATGTTGTTACTTCTAATGATTGGTATTTTGACAGTGGATGCTCTAAGCATATGACAGGTACTGCAAGTCTCCTAAAAAATGTCACCATTCTTACAGGTAACACTGTTGTGTTTGGAGGTGGAGATACAGGTAAAATTATTGGTAAAGGTATCTTAAACAAACCTGGAATGCCTAATATTGAGGATGTTTTTCTTGTAGATGGTCTAAAAGCTAATCTTATTAGTATCAGTCAACTCTGTGATAATGAAATGACTGTTAAATTTGACAAAGAAAGGTGTCTAATTACTAATCTTAACAATGATTTAATCATGACTGGAGTTAGATCAACCAACAGTTGCTATGTGTTTGAAAAAGCTGAAAAAGAATTGCCTCAAAGTAGGTGTAATCAAGCCATTACTAATAATGTAGATATTTGGCATAAAAGGCTTGGGCATGTGAATTACAAAACTTTAGATAAGCTTGTTAAAAAGGAATTGATAAGAGGAATTCCTAAACTTAGTGCTAAAACTCAAAGTGTCTGTGGTGATTGTGCTATAGGCAAACAAACCAAAAGTATTCACAAAAGTACTAGTCTAATCTACACTAAGAGAGTCTTAGAACTTCTTCACATTGACTTGATGGGTCCTATACAAACTGCTAGTATAGGTGGTAAGAAGTACATTCTAGTAGTTGTAGATGATTTCTCTAGATACTCTTGGGTAGTGTTCTTAAATGATAAGTCTGAAACTTTTGAACTATTCAAAACTCTGTGCTTAAAACTGCAACTTGAAAAAGGTTCCACTAGTGGTAATATTGCTAGAATTAGAAGTGATCATGGAACTGAATTTGAAAATATCAAGTTTAAAGAATTCTGCAACTCCTAAGGAATATGTCATGAGTTCTCTGCTCCTAAGACTCCACAGCAAAATGGCATAGTTGAAAGGAAAAATAGAACCATTCAGGAAATGGCTAGAGTAATGCTTAACTCTAAGAAACTTGCCAATAGATTTTGGGCTGAAGCTGTTAATACTGCCTGTCATATAGTTAATAGAGTTTATATTACTAAAGGTACTTCCATGACAGCTTATGAAATATGGAAAGGTAGAAAACCCAATGTAAAGTATTTTCAAGTTTTTGGATGTGTTTGCTACATTCTCAGAGATAGAGAGCATCTTGGTAAATTTGACTCTAAAAGTGATAAAGGGATTTTTCTTAGTTATGCTCAGAATAGTAGAGCATTTAGAGTCTTCAATCAAAGAACAAACTGTGTTATGAAATCTTATAATGTGTTATTTGATGACCTAAAAACTGTTGATGAGATTACAGGTGATGATGAACAGGCTGAGACTACAGAAAAAGAGAAAGAAGAAACTCAACAAACTGGAAGTCCCAGAGTGGTTGGAAGTCCAGTTGCAACTGAGGTTACAACTGAGGTTGGAACCACAGTTGAAACCCAGAATGCTGCTGAATCTGAAGAAGAAGAAGAAAGTTCTCATTCTCAGTCAACTAGCAGGCCTCGCTATGTAAGGACTCAGAAAAATCATTCTCTTGACAATGTCATAGGAGAAGTTACATCAGGTATGAAAACCAGAGGTAAAAGAAATAATGTTGTTCACTTTGCTTGTTATATCTCTCAGTTAGAACCTAAGAATATAAAAGAAGCTCTAGAAGATAGTGAATGAATTTTAGCTATGCAGGATGAATTGGCTCAATTTGAGAGAAATGATGTATGGACTTTAGTACCCAGACCTTCTAATAAAAATGTTATAGGGACTAAATGGATTTTTAGAAATAAAAGTGATGAGGATGGAGTGATTATCAGGAATAAAGCTAGGTTGGTAGCTCAGGGTTATACACAAATTGAGGGAATTGACTTTGATGAAACCTTTGCTCCTGTAGCTAGAATTGAATCCATTAGAATGCTACTATCTCTTGCATGTCTGTATGATTTTAAACTGTTTCAACTTGACATAAAGAGTGCTTTTCTTAATGGTGTGATTAATGAAGAGGTTTATGTCTGTCAACCTAAGGGATTTGAAGATCCTAACTTTCCTGAACATGTTTATTTGCTGAAAAAAGCCTTGTATGGTCTTAAGCAAGCCCCTAGAGCTTGGTATGATAGATTAACCAAGTTTTTGCTTGAAAAAGGTTTTAAAAGAGGGGGAGTTGATAAAACTCTGTTTACAAAGAAAACTACAAAGGATATAATTGTTGCTCAAATATATGTTGATGACATTGTGTTTGGCTCATCTTCTAATAAGAGGATAGAAGAATTCATTTCTGATATGAAAAATGAATTTGAAATGAGTGGTGGAGGTGAATTGACTTACTTTCTAGGATTGCAAGTTAAACAGAATGAGAAAGGGGTTTTTCTATGTCAAAGCAAGTATGCAGACAATCTTGTTAAGAAGTTTGGTCTAAGTGAGAGTAAAGAAAAGAGAACTCCTATGAGTACTACCCTTAAACTGTCTAAAAATGATAAACGAAAAAGTGTTTGTCCCAGTCTTTATAGATCCATGATTGGAAGTTTGCTGTATTTAACTGCTAGTAGACCAGACCTTTGCTTAAGTGTAGGAGTTTGTGCCAGATATCAAGCAAATCCTTTAGAACCTCATCTTCTAGCTGTCAAAAGAATTCTAAGGTATGTAAAAGGAACACCTCATCTAGGCCTATGGTATTCTAAAGATACAAACCATTTTCTTAGTGGCTACTGTGATGCAGATTGGGCAGGAAACATAGATGATAGAAAGAGTACTTCTGGTGGTTGTTTTTATTTTGGAAACAATCTTGTTTTTTGGTTCAGTAAAAAGCAAAATTGCATATCTTTATCTACTGCTGAGGCAGAATATGTTGCAGCTGGAAGTGGATGCACTCAACTAATTTGGATGAAACAAATGTTAACTGATTATAATGTTAAACAAGAGATATTAACTCTGTTTTGTGATAACAAAAGTGCTATAGATTTAGCTAAAAATCCAGTTCAACATTCCAGAACCAAACATATTGATCTAAGGCATCATTTTATTAGAGAACTAGTTGAAGAAAAGAGCTTAATTTTAGAACATGTTTCAACTGAAAGACAACTAGCAGATATTTTCACAAAGCCCCTTGATACAAACAATTTTGAATCATTAAGAAGTGACATAGGGGTATGTCATTATCAATCTAATTGAATACTTTTGCTAAATATGTCTGTGTTGAGTACCTTTAATAAGTTTTATTTCTAAGGTTAAAGTCTTATGTTGAGCTATGATGTTTTTGTCTTGAAAAAGCCGCTTTTTGGTGTCTCAAAAACAGATGTGAGGTAACTTGTCCTTAAAAAACCTCTCTGGTAATAGAGTTGCAAGCACAAAGTGCAAATTTTTTATGATGGTTGCAAGTTCAGTTGCAACATCAGTTGAAACCTCACACTCTCAATAGTTGGTTGGAAGTTCAGTTGCAACTCCAGTTGAAACCTCGTGTTAAAAATACTGGTTGCAAGCTCAGTTGAAACATCAGTTGAAACCTCAGTCTACATTATAACTGTCAAGACAAAGTCTTATTTTTTTTTGACATCACTTATACTCTTTCCTTGCTGAGGTCATCAAACAAGTTTTTGTGTAGAGATAAAAACGGATTTGCTCAATATAAGCTCCTAAAATCTAATCTTTATTAAGGCTATTCAATGATAAACATATTTTCTTAGGTAAATTGCTAGATTTTTGTTTTTCAAAAGCTTAAATATCTTTCTAATTGCTATCTTTATCTTGAATCAATTCAAATTTCCTTCAAAGCTTCAACTCTTGTATTTTCAAATTTTGGATAAATCTGTTTGTGCAAAAAGGAATGTTTATCTGTATAATTGGTTGGATTTATCTTCTTTTCGTGATCTTGCTGTGATTTCCTTAAATTGTTGACAAGATATTTCCTATTTTTTCGCCTAAATCTGTTTTAAAATTTATTTGCATGTATCTCCTTCCTATTTCAAAAAGATATGGACTTAATTGCTCTTTATATAAACTTCTTTTTACTATCCAAAATCAACTACAATTTACAGAATCTCTCTCTCTCTCTCTAAACTGTTAAAACCTAGGTCTCTGTAAAATCCTCTTCAAGGTTCTAAGTAAGGTTCCAACCCCAGTTGCAACCATGTCTACGAACCCCAATTCTGATGATGACTGCACTCTAAGGGACTTCCTAAACAAATCTCCAACCAGTCCTAGCTCTAAGGCAAAGGTAAATGCGTCCTCCTCTTCTAAGAAACATAGGACTAAAAAACGTGCTAGGAGGAATCCTGAGAATGAGCCTATTAAAGATAAGTTTGAGTTTGTTCCTAGATTCAATGAAGTTGATCCTCGATTCTGGAGTAGAAAATCTTATAGGAGATTTAGGGCTTTCTCTAGTAAAGAAATCCATTGTGAAAGAAGGCTCAATTTGGTTAGTTATCCATACATACAAGTGTATGTTGAAAAAATGCTCTTTGCTGTTGGATTAGGAGAAACTATTTCTTATGCTAGTTCCTACTATCCTGCTGTAGTTAAAGAATTTTATGCCAACTTGACTAGTGTTGTCTTTGATAAGAGTAATCCTATGTTTGGAAGGGTCTTTCTGAGGGGAATTACTTTAGACTTTACACCTGAGTTAATTAATAACTGTCTGAATACACCCAATTCTTCTGTGGATAATGCTGAGTATGATATGGAAGTTATTGCTCTGGTTCTAACTGGAAAGAACACTAGCTTTGATGGTACTTCCATCAAAACATCCTCCCTCACACTTTGTGCTGCTGTATTGCACAAAATTGCTAGGTTCAACTGGACCCCTACCAAACAACCCTCCAGAGTTAACAAAGACATGGCCATCTTTCTGTATAAGATAATGTCTTCTCTACCCATAAACTTTGGCCATCATATCTTTAACCTTATAAGGGATTTCAGTGATGATAATTCATCATCCATTCTGCTTCCATTCCCCTGCCTAATCTCCAGTATTATTCTGGGTCAAGTTGCTTCTATGAATAGAGATTCTCCTATTAGTATCACTAATGAACCAATCACAGATTGTCCCTCTGCTCTCTATATTTCTGCCAAACTGTTAAAAGAAGGGCATGTCAATGACATTTCTGGTGACAAAGGGAAAGAAAAAGAAGAAGAAACTTCAACTGCTCCTTCAGCAAAGAAGAAAGGTGTAAGGTGGTACTTACAACAGAAGTTGGCCTACAATCAAGAAAGGAGAGCTGAACTGGATGCTGATGACTATCAGATAAATAAGCTGCTGGTGAATCTCATAGAAAGTGAGGATGATGACAGTAATGACACTCAAAGTCATGATGGTTTTTCAATCAGCAGTGAGGATGACAATGCAGAAGATGAAGAAGTAGTCAGGCAGAATCCTCTAAGAGAAAGACCCCCACAGTGTGATATTCCTAGTGACTAATTCCAATGGTTGCTGACAAATAGGGGGAGTGAAGTTTATGTTTTGTTGTTTAGTTTCATTCTGATGTTTTCAAGACTTTATTCTGCTTTTCAATTATGCTGTGTTAAGACAATTTTATGCCTGTTTGGCTTTAGCCTGTTTGGCTTTAATCTGTTTGGCTTTAATAATTCTGCAGTTTCCTTCTGAAAATATCTTGATATCTTGTTGAAGTATGAATGCCTTTAAACTTGAAACAGGTCTGAAAACTTACTGTGTGCATATACATTGTGCTTATATAATATGCCTGCAATTCTAACATACAGGGGGAGCTTACTGATATTGAATTTGCAGGTGGTTGGGATGATTTATAAACTTTATTGATTTGTCAAAACCAATGACAAAGGGGGAGATTGTTAGGACCAGATTTCTGGTCTAAATATTGTTAATTGTCTATTGGTTTTTACTAAATAAATCCTAACTGTTATTAAGAACTAAGACAGGATTGACAGGTTCCAAGTAGCAGTTGCAACCTCAGTTGCAACCTCTGCTGACAGGTTTCAAGTACCAGTTGCAACCTCAGTTGCAACCTCAGTTCAAACCTGTTGTTCAGCAGAATTCTGCTTAGTTCCATTTATCTGCATAACCATTCTTTAATATAATTACTTGTTTTAAAGTATGCAGGATATATTCTCATAAGGTCTTAAACGTTTTATATGTGTTTATTGAGAATATCAAAGTGTTAAGGAAAGATGTCTTATTAAAGATATAAAGAGATTAGTTTATAAGGTTGTTTCCTTTTGAATATGATCTCTTCTCTTATGATTATCCTTATCACTTGTTTCAATCTTTGTTCCCTATCAAATCAGTATGATATGTTTAAGATTGAATAAAATTAGGAGTTAATGTCTTACATGAATATCTAAAAGATATTATCTTGCCAAGATATGATCTTTTTATATGTTTCCTTGTTATAGGAAAATACTAACTCCTACAATCAAGCTTGTTATTTAACAGGTATCAACCAATCATGATTGAAGTCTATTCACGCTGAAGAATCACGTATTACATGGAAAGACTAAAGCCAATCATTAAAGTCAAAAGCAATCACAAAAGACCTTCAAAGATAGAAGATTGTTTTTGCTTATATATAGTTGATAACTAAGCTTGTAAATGTGTGTGTTCTAAATTATAAAAAACTTATTTTCTAGAGAGAATACACGTGAGCTTTAAAAGAAAACAATGGTGGGATGCCATTGATTTATAAGTGATAGTTATAGAGTAGCAGCAATATATATAGTGATAGGCAGAAAAACCTAGAGGGAGTCTAAGTTTTTCATTAAGACTTGAGTCATATATTGTAAGCTTTTTATAATATCATAATCTGGATAAGTGCCCCGGAGACGTAGCCTAGTTAGGTGAACTCCGTTGTTAAATGTGCGTGTGAATTATTTTCAAGTACATTTAATTTTAAAACAGTTCTGTCCATTAATACACTTGGTTCCAACTGCAGTTCCAACATTACTTGGAACCTTATACACTTGGTTCCAACTGCAGTTCCAACCCCACTTGGAACCTTACTGCAAAACTGCATCTAGAACAGCGGATAGGAATTTCAGACCGGATCCAGGATTATTTTTTTTGGGGCACAATTACGTCAAAATAAGTTAATTTACATATCTTAGTTTGGACCAATCTCTTTAGCGAAGCCAATGTAACATGTGACTTCTATAATGCACTCATGTCACTATGATTTCAAATACTAAACCTTCGATAGACTTGTTTTATCAAGTATAACATAGAAAACTTACTCGTACTTGTCTTAGACGCAAGTAAATAGAACAAACAACAGAATATGAGAAAGTCTGGTAAAACTTGAAATATTTAACTGAAAACATCAAGAATAAGTAAATTGTTCATCATTTACGAGTAATCGAGTATGATTTTTTTTAATTTCATTTTTGTTTTTAAGTTTAAACAAATAATATCAAAATTTAATTGTTTTTTCGTTAGTATGCTAGTTAGCTTTCACTTTTCTGTGGTTAACAAGAACAAGTAAGTTAACTATAAATTACACTAACAAAAATAGACCATATTTTAAGTTACCACAAAAGGAAACAACAAAAAGAACATCCGTATCATTACATAATTTTAAGTTTACTTTTGTGAAACCTTATAATGGAAACACCAAGCACCCCCACACCAAACGTCTAACTATGAATACTCAGAATTTAAAAGACCTGCAAACAAAAATTAAGAAAATAATATATACTCAAATTTAAGCAAGTGTAATTGAACCCCAATCAACATCAATCTTATCATAAAAATTCAATTCGAACAACTTTTTTAAAAATGTGACAAAAATATAGAAAGGAAAAAATAGCCCTAAAATAACCCGAAATGTACAATTAAAACAATTCTAGCAATTTCCAATTGAAAAGATTACAAAAGGGATCAGTAAGCGTACTGAGATAAAATGAGATGTTATAATATGTGTATGTGATGAATTGAGTTGGACAGATGAGATAGTTGGATTTGGATATGACTTATGTGGTGGTTTTTTAGTAAAACGTAAACAAGAGAGAGAAAGTTATAAACAATTGAATAAATAAATATTAAATTCAGTTAATATATAGACCAAATGGTGTAATGTAATCTCTGTTTTAAAATTCGCGCTACGTAGCGCGAAATAGCATTTTTTTGGTAAAAAACGCAACGAAAAATCACGATTTTGGGTGGAATTACGCTAAAATCGCGCTATAGGGGACCAAAAGCGCAAAAAACGCGAAATTCTGGACCAAAAGCGTAAATAGCGAGTTAAAAAAAACAGCGGATCTAAATAATTAATATATATTGTGTAATTTTCATAAAAGTGTCTGTAGTCCAGATGGTTGAGACAGTGTTGTAATTTTCAGCAGACCCAAGTTCAAAACTCACCAACAACAATTTTTTTTTTGATTTTTTTTATTACTTTCTAATATAACTATACTTTTTTTTTTTTTTTTTTTTTTTTTATATTCTAAAGTTTAGTGCATATTTAGGCAAAAAAAAAATACACCGCAAAACGCTATATAGCAACGCTATTAGCGCTTTTAGCGTTTTTCTCGAAAAAACACTACGATAGCGATAACGCTATTTAAAACACTGAATGTAATTAATTAAATGGTCCAGAAGTATATTGGTAATTTCACTGGGCAGAAATTTGGGGACACGTGCCACCACATGCCTTAGCGTGGATCCGCCCCTGCCTATTACTTCAGTAGAGCTACGATGTTTCTCTTGACATGCAAAAGTAGGGTAAGCAGCGCTACATCACCTATATTTCTATTGAACTGGGATTTTCTACGTTTTCCCTTTTACTCAAAGAAGCGAAAAGATCTAAACTAGAACCTGTTACATTTTTCTTAGTTCCGACAGACAGATTTTTTATTTAAAATATGCATCAAAGAAACCCTTAATAAACAATAATGATTGACAAACCACATCTCAAGAACAAACTAAAGTTCACATCATCATTACAGGATAGTTTTCCATCAAAGAAAAGTTAAAAAAAAAACAAAATCATAATTCTCCGACCCTTTTGTGAAATACTTCCCCAACTCTCTCCTATAAAAGGTCTTAGAATTGATACGTGCAGCTTCCATCATCGCTCCTAGCTGTCGGATCATAGTTCACCGCTGTTCTATCGGTGCAACCTTCTGGGACAGGCACTGTCACTTGCTGAGCTCCTTGACCTACACACAAACAACACAATTCAAAAATTGGCCTTAAATATTTGGTTATGCTTGAGAGCAGGGAAATGCCAAACCAAAATACAATATACTATCGGTTAAATCTAGTTGTCGTGTACTTTATCAGTTAAGATCATTTTTGTTTTGTAGTTGTGTAAATGGTTAACATCATAACTTCGAGTCATCGTTGGCAAAAACTAAAAAGAGCTACTCAGACTGTGATTCTAACGCATTGGAAAAATCTACAGAAATCCTGCTTTTATATGTGTTCCAAATTCGGACGATAATTTTGCAAGGATATGTTATCAAGGGTGCTAGGACCTTGGCACATAACAAAATTAAAACTTTAAGGCTTATAATCATGATTCCGAAAAGAGAAAGTGTGGGTTTCATCCTCCAATGAAATCATGCCACATAGGCCGTCTGCATTTCAGTATTGTTTATGTGCCCAGGTACTTAGCAATTTTGCATTGGTATGGCCTTTTTTTCTTTTTGAAAGCCTCCTATGAAGTTATGAAATTCTTAGAGCTTTTATGAACTGATGACAATTGACATGTGATTAAGTTACCCAAATAGTTATTTCAAATCACTTGTTCCATGCAATTTACACCTTTACAACAAGCTATAAAATGCAGGCCTCCCATCAAGGCCTCTTTAGGATGAAGGGAGCTAACCATAGAAAGTTCCTCTTGACAATGAATCGGCATTGGCATCACCAAGAGCGGCTTCACTCATATACTTGTCGGCAAGCTGGACTCTCTTCACGTTGTCCTGTTCTTGGACAAGCATGTTTCCATATTCAAGGAGCTTTTCAATAGTCATTTTGGGTTGCTCAAAAGTCGGTGGTCCCTCCTTTGAGTTCACAAGTCTCTTTCCAATGCCCTCGACACCAATACCTGAGATCCACTTCCTCACCTCGTCATCGTACACTCTGGCCCTTAGTGCACCAAAGAAATCTGCAGAACAATTTACAGCAGACCCGGTTAAGATCTAAGATTATTCATCAATTGTCACAAGGAAAATACACGCACAGAATTCCGTCTATATATAATGATATGGCAGAGGAACTTTGGGCAAACATCGTTGTATGATACCATTTTCTTTGTGAATTATTAATTTATTTTTGGTACAAAAATGCTAGCAACTGGGCTACCGCTCTGAGCTGGGGAGGAAACACGAAATGGGCTAAAATGACTATAACTCCCCTCATATTGAAGAAAACACGAACTTTTTCCATGTAAAGTATTTTACTGAAAAGTGAACATTTTTAGCATTTCAACACCCCGCATAATTACAAAAAAGTGTACACGTATAATTTAGCCCCTCCCATATCCAAATCCTGGTTTGTTCGAGATAGGTCGATTAAGAGATAGTTTACAGTTGAATGGGTCAAACGCATGAAGTCTTCGTGGTAGTAGCCAGCATTGATCTCCTAGACCGAACCTCTTTTGTGATGATTTTGTAAGTATAGATTCTTTACAGCTATATCCAACAAAGCCGTGGTATGCCGTATGGTACCCACCAACCAGTGACGGAACCAAGAGTTAGAAATGGGAGGGGTGATATTCTATATAATTTTTTTTTATACTATTGAGTTTTTTTCAGTAAGAGGGGATGCTATTTTTTTAAGATATTTATCAAAATAAATAGAATTTTTTTACTTTTTCATCGATTTTAATCAAAATGGAGACGCAATGGCTCCGGGCTGTCCCCACCTAGTTCATTCCCTGCCACCAACCATGTAAATTAGAGATGCAATAATCTCTCGTTCAGACACTCAATTACGCCTTTGTGGATTGTGGCAAGTTGTCAAGTAATTAGCGTAATAGTTCCTTCTTTTATTTATTGTTTTCATTTTCACGAAAATAACAACGATATGTGAAAAACATACCGATGGATTGACCAGGGAAGGTGTCGACGAGCCTGACAAGATCCTCTTTAGCGACGTTATCACTGCGGAAGATACCTGTGCAGACTCCAATACGGTCCTCACGTGTAGGAGCCCAGTAGAACTTCTCCATACGACCATCACGGATCAGAGGAGCATACAGTGTTGAAAAGTCGTTACCAGTGACTATGATGGGAACACGTGGGTTGTCCTCCTTGTTGTACATACCCGGAAGCTGCACGTTGGTAGGGTTATCGGCTATGTTCATGAGGGTAGCGTTAACCATCTGGTTGTTAACTGTGTACTGTGTGGTACCACCCATACGCCCTGCACCTGCATCGAGATCGTTGATGAAGAGACAGCACATTTTTCCTTTCTTGATGATATCTGCAGCCTCACGGTATCTTTGCCTGATAAGCTTAGCTGGCTCTCCCGCGTTACCACTTTCAAGTTCTCCGGCACTCATCATGATTGGGCTGAAAATTTGAAAATACAGCGAGTTATTGTATGGTTGAATTTGATTATTTGGGAAAATGTTTATGGGCAAGGGATATACTTGATTCCCATCTTGGATAGAACAAGCTCACATTGGAAGGATTTACCCTGTCCTTTACCTCCCCAGACTCCCAAAATTAGAGGAACCTGTAACAATATTTAAGGTGAGTTGATGGTTTTTTCTTTGTGTAATTGGACATCAATGTGTGCGTCTATTTAGTTACTTACCTCTCAATAGGAAAAATCATTCAGTTACTGGGTCTACTAGATTTAAGAGAAGAAAATGAAGCTAGTAAATGGACAGGAGTACTAATGCAGGTATATGCAGTCTTTTATCATATTAAGATGACTTATTTATTATGTGGCATGCCTCATTATGTTTGAAATGGTAATAGAAGACGCTAATACTTTCTTGATTGGCAATTTGTTAAGCAGATTTCAATTGTATCTGAGATTCTGAACCAATTCTACTGAAATCAATTTCTTGAGAAATCTTTTTTCCAGAAAACATTCTATTGCTTTTCATGGCTAAGTGTGGTAGGTTGAAATTTTACATGATGCCAGCAACCAATACATGAAAAGTGTATTTAGATCAGTCAAAATGTCGAAAGGATGGTAAATCTTTAAATTGAAGGCTACCCATAAGACGCCGTTTTATATAAGAGACAGGCATATAACATTCCACTTCTTTTTTTCATAGACGATTCGTATACATCAAAACATGCTTTAACTAGTGACCGAAGTGACTTTCCATAGACATGCATTTAACCTACTTTTATCATAAAACCCTAGAGAAAACCAAATTTAGGCAGTCATGGTGAGCTTCCATTTATCTTTCGCCTTTCATGTTTCGTATAAAATATCTCGAAAATTATAAGCTAGAGTACCTTGATGTTGGGCAAGGTCATGAAGTTCTTGGTGATGTGAACAACAAGCTTGTCCATGAAAGCTGGGGCAATGTAGAGTCCATCCATACTGTTGTCCATGTACCTAAACAGCATTGGGAGAAAAAGAATTGTAACTATCTACTCGGAAAAATCAATCCCAACTAGCACAATTTATTTATTTTTTAATTTTTTTCCACTTACTGGCGAAGCCCGGTGCTGAGGTACTCATAAGAGCTCATAATGGGGTTGTGGGTTCCCGCCCCACTAGGAGCTTGGAAAAGAGGGTCCACCATACCCTTACCACGGGTGATATCTTGTTGATCGTCAGAAATGTCGTATGCAAGACCCTTCCACCTGTCTTGGTCAGTTTGCTTGGTCTCCTTTATCTCTTCAGTTCCAGCTACGATTTTGAATGAAGAAGACGAGATTTTTGTGTAGCTTTTGGCTCTTGAGTTCACCTTCTTCAAGGTGGTTCCCAAGAAGGGTGAGCTTGGGACAGCGCATCCTACCCCCGACCCATTCAAGTTCAACTTTTTTAAAATTACAACAACAAAAAATTCTAAAATTAGTAACCCTCCAATAAATAAGGGACACGGACCACATGGTATGTATAGTTTTGTTGTGTGACTAGCTTTATCAAAATCATGACAAACATAGTAATGTTTATGATATTTGCATATCTTTCGGGCAGTTATTTTGTACTTGTGAACAACGGCGGAATCAGGATTTACAAATGGGAAGGGTTGAACTTCATGTAAATATTTGTTTTGTTATTATGGGGGATAAGACGCCATAACTGTCAAACTCTTAAGTGTCAATAAATGGTAAAAGATCCAAATTTTCTATTCTTTCGTTGTAGCCTCTTCTGCCCCTTCCTAATTCCTCCCCCGCTTATGGAAGTCGTGGTGGCACTATCGTAATATACTAGTCCTTTATGCAAAGCTCTACTGACATTTAAACTTAAAAGGTAGAGTTCGGTTTGTGGGGGGGGGGGGGGGGGGGGGGGCTGCTGCATCAAAGTTTTTCATTGAATATGTCCATTAATTGTTTCATTATTTTTCAACCTAGGACTTAATCTACTTGGCTCTAAACTAGATTCAGTCATATAGGCATTAGAGGAAAACAAACTTAAACTGTTTAAGGGAAAAGAAAAGGAGAAAGCTGAAAGATATAGTAGCATACATAAGGAATTGACAATAGCAAACACCTAAACAATTTAATAGTAACGACTAGTAGAATTTCGGGTGAATTACAGAAATGAGTTGCCCACTCTTCGGATGAAGGTTGTACTGGTCCTCCTAAATTTTATCGAAAGTGAAACACTAGTAGTCTCCAAATCTTGGAAAAGTGAAGGATTTTCTCCTTCAAATTTTAAATTTGAACAGATTTAGTCCACTTCATGGTACTTTCGTACTTTCCTAACATTGAAATTATATTCGTGATCATCATAGAAAGGAAAACAGAATAGATTATCATAAACTGGTACTCCATATATTCGAATTTCTATACATGGATTTATTCATGTGTAATCATCATTTGCAATGACTTTCGATTCCCTTCATTATTACTCTTATATGCTATCACTATTTATGAACTTGTGAGCCTTTACTGCTTATTGTTTATGGACTAATGGAATCTGTTATCTGTGTTGAGATTATGGAAATCATTCTACAACTAATCCAATAGGAGTATTTTTTATCAAAAAAAAAACAAAAAAAACTAGAACCGCAGCGTTGAGGGTGTGTATTTATGGAAACCATTTAACCAATGATTACCATTGATATAAAAAGTTTTCTAAATTAGATTTAATCTTTTTCTATCACTTGTAATCTTTTCGCATCTTCATTAATATTATCAGCTCTTCTGCAACGTGTAGTCAAATATTAAATTTACTAAACTTGAACTATGTATTATTTTATCACATGGGAGTCTGTGATGTATCATTGATACAATTATACAAACTTCACTAAAAGAGTGACCAAAAGATATACGTTATCATGATCAAAATCTAGACTACATAACTTCAAAAAAGTAAAGCAAACACCATACACTACAAAAAAGTATCCGGATAGGCGATAGCAACAGTTTTACGATACAATATGAGTTGTTGCTGAAATTTAGCAACAAAGAAACGGTTGCTAACCATTTGTTGATTGTTCTTTTTATTGTTGATTGTTCTTTTTAGTGTTGCTGCAATTTTAACAAGGCTTATACTATCATCCACACTATTGTTGTGATGTAAATTTCTTGTAGTGAAAGTAATCAAAGGGCGGGAAAGACGAGTAGTACCTTAAAAAAATTCAAACTTCACTTAAAGAGTGAGCAAAAGATATACGTACATGATCAAAATCTAGACTACAAAAATTTCAAGTTAAGGAAAACACCATACACTACAAAAAAAAAAGTATCCGGATCGTAACAGTTTAGCAACAATTTGCATGATACTCACAAACAGTATAGCAACATAAATTTTGCTAACTATTGCTGATTGTTCTTTTAATGTTGCTAAATTTTTAACAACACGTATAGTATCACCCACACTGTTGTGATGTAAATTTCTTGTAGTGAAAGTAATCAAAGGGCGGGAAAGACGAGTAGTACCTTAACCGATCCAACGGTTGAGATGGCGGTAGCCATGGTAAGATGAGAACCAACGGCTGTGATCTTAGTATAGCAAGTGATAAGAGTATGAAAATGTGACTTGTTGGTTTTTTCTCAATAGTGGTGTGTAATTATAGTAGAAGGTGATCATGATATATGAGTGAGTGAACACAAATGTATAATCCTGATGATGAGTTTTTGAATATCTAACTGCCACACAATCAAGATTGGCTTACTTGCCACGTGGCTCTCACTGAATGCTTCTATCATGTCCTTATTTAGTTATTTCTGTTACTCTTTTACGTTAATATTTTATTTTATTTTTAGGTAAAACGGTTTCTAATCTTGGCGGTGAGCGTGGTATAACAGGCTAACCTTGTTTAGTTGTATAGGATTTTTTAAACAAATATTGTCTAAATCTTTTAGTTTTTGTTGTTTTTTTTGTAGATTCATACCAAGACAAGAACGATTGACTGAATTTTTCTAGAGTTTTTCATGATAAAAAACTAAAGGACGGGCTTAAGCTGATATACCAAATGCAGCTTAAGTTTTAAGCTAAAATACCAAGGAAAGTTAGCTTAAGACAAGAAGGAAACAAGGCCTTAACCTCATAATTTCATGGTCGTTTCTCCACCCCAAGTGAAGGTTAATTATGTTAAAGCACGCATAATTTAAGCAGACATTCTCTTTGGTCTCAATACCAGTACGATAGTTGTAATCTTTTGGAAATTACGATGTTCGGCACGATTGTAAAAAATTGAATTTCACAAAGACGACATAATTAATCACCCTCTTCAAAATATAGGTACCAAATTTGTTTTAAAAGAAAACTTTGGTGCTTTGATTGAAATTAGGCACTGTCGTACATTAGTCGTTGTAGCACCCAATAATGCAATCGGGCCAAGACAAAGTATTAATGTAAGATGTTGTTATTGATTATCAAAAATAAAATAAAATTGCAATAATTCAGTTCAGTGTTCAAAAAAAAAAGGTGATGAACTAATATTATTGTTTATTAATCCATTTGAGGTACCAATCAAATACTACATTATCCATAGGCTTAAGTAAGTCCATCTCCATTCTCCACACATTTATGGTATATTGGGGCCTAGCATGTGAGAGTTGCCAAGTCGGCATCTAGAAATTTCTAGCTTAAGTCTTGAATCTTTGCTTTCAAGTTAGTAGTAGTAAATTTGTTTTTCTAGAGAAAGTCACATGACCACTATATAACACTAAATAAAGCCATTTTTAGTGCATAAAAGTCGCAAACATTTGCCATTTTTATGAAAATATTGGGTAACAGGTAAACTGCAAGTGTTTATAGTACTGTCCCTTATTTAATCATCATAAAGAATGTGATAAAACATAAAAATCAGACCCGAATATTTTATTCGGATCATAATCAACCCACTTTATAAATGAGTATCCAACGCTTAAATGGGTCATCTCATACTTTTTATAGGAATTGAGGTGCTACTACCCAAAGCCCAAGCACAATCAAAGGGGGACCCTTGTCTGAAAAATTCCTGGGATTAAGACATTTGTCAATATCCTAAAAGGCGCAGTTGCCTATAAATAGCCAACTACCCCTCCTAGAAAAGGACCAGAAAATCTATCCAAAAAATATAGAAAGAAGTTAAGAAAAGAGAGAAACTAACCAAAGCATATCATTTCGAGAAATAAACCGAGAAAAGACAGCCGAGCACCGAATAAAAGAGGAGAAAGATCAAGACGAGAGATTAAGTAGTTATATCGAGCATAATTGTAAAACCGAAATACTAATCCGAGCAAATGTAATAGTCCGAACAAGGACAATAATCCGAGCAATAATAAAGATCAGGAAGTATCATTTATTCACGGTTGATTTATCATTATATCATTGTTGAAAAGCCTAACGCGACCGACCAAAGTTATGGCTTTAGCAGAATGTATTCATCATATGTAACCACTTGAAACAACATGTGCTCACAAGTTTAGTAATGAGATTATAAATATTAGAATTTAAGTTGGACTCTTAAATATCACTCGTATCAGCATTCCTAACCATTTATTTAAACATAACATATTTTATATCTTTTAAAAAACCGTTTACATTTACACAAAATTTCAACTTACATATTAATTTTCTTATAATAACTCTACATTATTTCTTTTTATTTGTTTATTATCATTTAGTAATCATAACAATGATCTTTGCTTCCAAGTTAGCAGTGGTAAATTTGTTTTTCTAGAGAAAGTCACATGACCACTATATAACACTAAATAAAGCCACTTTTAGTTCATAAAAGTCGCAAACATTTCCCATTTTTATGAAAATATAACCACTTGAAACAACGTGTGCTCACAAGTTTACTAATGAGATTATAAATATTAGAATTTAAACTAAAGGGACTCTTAAATATCAATCCTATCAGCATTCTTAACCATTTACTTAAACTTAACACATTTTATATCTTTTAAAAAACCGTTTACATTTACACAAAATTTCAACTTGCCTATTAATTTTCTTATAATAACACTACATTATTTCTTTTTATTTGTTTATTATCATTTAGTAATCATAACAATATTACAAGCATAAAAATATGCACCTCATATACTTTATTACTATTATATTCATCTGGTGAATCATATATCCTGAAATTTAGGAAATTTATAGTTTTCCTGATGCATGTCATTATTTATATCATAATTCTTAAATTTTAGAAAAAAGTATGTTTTAAGTTAACAGATTCGGATGCTCTAGACTAAAATCATTGATTCATTGGTAAAATTTAGAAGAAAACAGGTCAATGTTGAAAGGAAAATGCTTTTAATCACATATTTTCCTATCAAAAAATCAACCCACATTACATGACATATGCAACTCATCAAAAGTTTTGATTTTTATTAATATTAAATTTAACAATTTTTTTTATTTTTAATTAATATTTAAATTTAGGGTACATTTAACTAGAGTTCTATTATATTTTTATTTGAGTTTTTAGTGGGTTGTATTTTTAAATTGAATATTTTTTTTTTTTAATTATTATTTAAATTTAGGGTAAACTCAACTAGCTACGGTTTTAGTATATTTTTATTTGAGTTTTTAGTAGATTGTGTTTTTATTACGTGGCGTGACTTTTACTGCTATCTTCTAATTTTTTTTATTCAAACGTTGATGTCAAAATTTGACCGCAAGTTTTTTAATAAGAATATAAATAAACGATATGTATAAATGAATAAGAAGAAAAATTAATATAGTAATTAATGTTAAGAATGACATGACTCTTTTTTCTTACTATTAGTGTCATTTTTTTAACACGTGTTTAAAAAAAATGACTATGATTGTTTCATATTATCGAATATATTTTTTGGGTAAGTTTTGTCGTTCGGTATAGCATCAATCACTCATCTTTAAAAGGTAGGAGTTTACGCAAACAAGCAGATTTAAAGACCAAACCAAGATTATTTGTGGTCTTTTTTGCGGTGTCATTAGGATACTTTAACATGGATATCAGTTATGAAAGAATGGTGCAATATTAGACGTCCTTCACTTGTAAGCTATAAGATTGCATCGTGAAATTCAATAACAATTAAGCATAAAAAGGGAGGATAATAAAGAATTTAAATTCTACATGATACAACTCTAACAGCATGCATACCGGTTATCTTACATTTTTCATTATATTTAGCTTAATTAGCATCACTTTTATATTTTTAGGCTAACAGTTTAACTTTATACATTTTTCAGCTTGTCTATCAAATTTATTATCATAACTAAATATTACTATATTTTAATATATTTCTATCAATTTTTTTCAATCCAAATTAATTTACCAGAACAATCACATTAAATAACTTACAAGTTTTCTCGTATTTAAAGTAAAAAGTACATTTTTACAACTTATAAGTAAACGTTTTGTTTTATACAAATTATCAGATTTTTTTATTAATTTCTCTATCAAAATTATACAACTCATCTTTTTGTTATTTTATTAATTTATATGTGAAAAGTATAAATAAATAAGAGAGAATAAGAGAAAATTAAGAAAGATAAATTATTATTTAATTATAAGGAAACATTTTAATCTCTTGTATTTGAGTGATATTTATGTAAATTTAAGTTAATGGATAGAAAAACTGATACGTGTACAATTTTAGAACAATTTTCTCAGTAAATAAGTCATATAAGTTAACTGATGCAATTGCTTTTAGATGATTATCACGTTAAACCCACTCATAGGTACCACCGTACCATACTTAGTTAAACTTCTTCCTATGTACAACTACGTCAGACGGTTAGGGATGGCAATTTCGTGGTTTCAACTTGACCTGATGACAAACTCACACTTTTATTCATTTGATCCGACCTGACTCGATCCATTTGACCCGTTTTTCAAAAATATTTTTTTCTTCTTTTAAAAATAAAACTCATAAATGTCAAAAATTTCAAAAAAAAATTGTTAGGTAGAGTAAAAAATCATTTGATTTAGAAAGATAATATAAAAAACATGATATTAAATACTCCTTCACATTAATTTACGGATTTAAATTTTGCATTATTCTGTTTGACATTTTCATGTTTATTGAATTAATTTAGACTCATTAATTTCGTGAATTAAAACATTGTTATATGTAAAAATGTAATATAAATTTATACTACTGATATGATGATTTGGTGTCCCGTAAATCATTCTATAAGTAAAGACGATAAGATATTATTTATTAATTAACATGAATAAATGTGTAATGAACCCAAATACGGGACAAATGATAGAAAGGAGAGGGACGAATGGTTCAGCAAAGAAAGCAAGAGAGGGGTTCGTGTTTAATAAAGTTAGAAATCATAAGAGTTAAATGCTAATTTGTGAAGTTTGAGGGTTCATTCTGTAATTCTTCATAAAACAGTTCTTAGTATATAAGTATTACTGTAATGGCTCATTAGAGGAGAATGAAAAAAAGATAAATGCTATTTCCTTATTTTTCACTTTTATGTTTTCCATTCCTTTAATTACTGCAACTTTTATCTTGTAATTTACTTCCCTTAGTTTTCTTTAGTTGAATTACAAAACAAGAAAACTTCCACCAAAAACAGACACAATTGTTGGTTTTGTTTGCTAATTGCTTAATGGACTAACAAATCCATTGTTAATCGATCCGAGTTCGTTACACAATGCAAATGTTTCAAACAACTAAACTACTGTTGTCAACTGGAAGCAGCGAGATTATACCTCTACCACAGTTGGAAATTAACAAGCGGGGAAAAATCAAGCTTTGAAACAAGAAGGAAAATTAATTCTAGCCTGTTTGATCCGTTGCAACATCTATTTTAGTCATGGTATCACTGAAATCCTTACAGATCATAACATTGAAATAAGTTTCTGTCGGAAATACTTCTAAACAGCCCAACTCAGACATAAAAAAAAACGTTCATGTTCATTTCCGAGCAAAGTTTTCAATGCAGTTACCATATTTACCTTTCATAGGCAATTAATTAAGCAAAAATTCAGAAACGAGGAATCCTCCGTCAACAGATATTACTTGTCCGGTAATAAGGATCCTCCGTCAACAGATATTACTTGTCTGGTAATATAAGAAGCAGCAGGCATACATAGAAATGCAACCACTCATGACACAAGTTAACACATCTTAAATAACTAAATAATGTGAAATGATTCAGTGCATCAATCATTTCTCAATCTTAGTAGCTGCTCTCAAGCCCTCTGGCATTATTAACTCAAGAATTAACTTATTAGTTTGTAAAAGAATTTGCAATCAGGGGGCAGATAGATGTTTTCTAATCAGGGGGCATTCTCGCACGTCCTAGTTTCTGATTATGTTTTAGCAATTATTTATAGCACTACTTGAATTGGATTCCATGCAAAGGCGAAGCCAAAAATGATGTATGAGGAGTGCCGAATTTGCGTAAAAACCTTTGAAAAGTAAAAACCTAAATTATGTTATGTGAGGTGCCAATTCATTGTTTTCAACAAATTATAGGGTTTCCAAAAAAAAAATGTTACGTTGGTGTACAAAATCGAAAAGAGTGTAAAACGTTGGTGTATAAAGTATACTTTGCCCGGTGTGATTAATACAAGGTTTATACTATCATGTTCTACTGTATCTCGAGGTCTAAACTATCACATTATCCTCCACTTTTTACCGTTTAGGTAATAATTTAACAATATAGCATTTTCAGCTTCCTTGTTTTACAAAAATGCTATGTGCATAAGAACATGAACCAAACTGCTGAAGCAATAAATGAATTCAAACCCAGAAAATCAAATACACTCACATTTCAATTTTTTCATGGAATTCAAATAAACTAGTTTTGTTAAGAACTTATGCAAAACTGCCGGTGTATTGATCTTCACTTAGTCTCACATAGCGGCATTGGTGCATGGAATCAGAAAGAAGCAATGTGAAAACCAACGAGGCCATGGCACCCCCACATAATTTTATTTTTTAAAACATTACCATGTATTTTTACTATTATTTGTCGCAAATAATGAATTAGCACCTCGCATAATTTATTCTTTTACTTTGCAAAGATTTGTATGCAAATTTCGCACTCCCATACATCATTCTTGGCTAGTTGATTTTGTCCTTGCATGAAATCCAATCAAATAGTGCTATAAATAGTTGCTACAAACATAAAGAGAGAATCATTGATTAGTACATAAAAACGTACTTAATTTCCAAAAACCCGAATTCTCAAATATTAATTATGATTTGTAATGTTGAGTTGCCATTAAAAACATAAGACACTTTCTCCTATATATAGCTGCTTATGCTAAGGCCAAACCGAACCGGTGAGAGAAAAACCAATTTCTGGTCCACTCCTCCAAGCACCGGTTCAACTCTGCCTCGTTTCTTGAACACGTGTGAAGCGTTTTGCTCCTAAGGCAAGTTCTTCCACAACTGCATCTGCATGACTGCACAAAACCAATAGCAATTATTATTACAAAACAAAAAATGTTCCCGTTTATATATGTACGTGGATCAACTGGAAAAAAAAATGCCAGGGGTGCCACTGGTGATAAGGGAGTTTGTACTGTTTGAGTAAGTGTCCGCTTGCACTCTCGGTCTCGGCCGTTCTTTGACGCTTTTTCTTTAAGTATCTCTCTGTATACTTACGTGAATATAAACAGATTTTTTATACGTGGAGTGTTTTATTCACGTATATTTTGAGATATAAAATTCTTTAAATGTTAAAATCTTAGATTTTAAAAGTTATTTACATATTAACTATATATTTATTACATTGTTTTTCAAGAAAGCAAATATATATCAAATATTGCCCAGAGTCATTTCCTCAACATTCATTTGTTCCATAGTTCAGTAGTATGCTAATATGTTACATTATTTCAGTAGTAATAGTGGACCAGTGGTTCTCTTAAAAAGTAGAAAAAGGAGTGTTCAGTGTAAAATAAATTTTGATTTAATAAGAATTAAAAACTGTTACAAGTATGTCACTAATTTAAAAATTTGTCACAAATCTGTCATAAATTAACTAAACTGTCACAAAACCGTAACAAAAACTGTCGTTAATAAGCTCGTAACAAAAAATACCGTCACTAATCCCGTCACGATTTGGGTATTTTTTTATAGTGATTATACAACTAAGTATCACGTTAGATTTAGTTAATAAATGGCAAGTGTTAATTTTGCATGATAAAATAATACAATTGAAGACACCAAATCGGATTCCATACCCCCGCTATCCTTTTCTTTCACCCCCAACTTATAATACTGCAATTAAATTATTTAAATATTTTCAATTTTATTGATCGAACTTACTTGGTTTATATCCACTTCCTTTTTAATTACTGTTATATTAGTATATAATATTTCAATTTTTAATTAAAGAACATTTTTTTTAACTGACGATGTTTTAATTTTTTTTAATTTACATACTACGTACATAGATTGAAAATTGTTATCTATTTTCTCTTTTTGAATTATTTAAAAAAAGTTTACGATTTGGTAAAATGGACACTACAAAATTAATCTTTCAACCCAATAAAAATTCAAATAAAAAATAAAGAACCATAGTATAGACTATCCGAAATTTAAATATTAATTAAATTTAGTAAAATAATGATTATAATAATAAAAAATTATCAGTCTCGGAACAAAAGAAAAACCAGTATAGAATATACAAGTTCAAAATCTGGAATATATATACATATATAAATTGTGGAACCCGAATAAAAAATTATAAAATTATAATTTAATTAATTTGTCTATTGAAAATAATTAATATTTAACTTTATGATAGACTCAACTAGTGTTTTGTATTTTATTTGGATTTGTATTATGCGCTAAAAATAATTTTAATTTAACAAATTATTATTTGTCTTTCATATAATTAAAATATATATAAAGAATATTTTTAGGAGACCGGCGGAAATAAATTAAATCTAAGAGAGAATTGTTTTATAACTCGTAATTACTAAAATAGCTGGTTCATGAGAAACGTGGATAGTGAGTGAGTGAGTCTCATGCCATGAATTTTGAATTTGGCTTTGGGTTTAATTGGAAACGGGGAAGCAGCAATAGTTATGCGGCAATAGTAGCGGAGCCGGCAATGGTAGCGGGGCCGGCAATGTGCGATCAATGACCTTCATTTACATCTAACCACTGAATATTGAACACGTGTCTATTAATTGCATAACACAAATAAAACATATATAGTAGCTTAAAACTCTCTCAATTTACAACCCCACCCTTCAAATTTTAGTCTCTATATATATCTCCTCTCGTTTACGTTTAATTATGAATTACGAAATTATGTACAATTTTAAATGATTTATAATTTATATTAAAATTATTAAAATGTTTGTTTTTTAAATCTAATCATAAAATTTAACATTTAAATTATATGATTAACTTTTAAAAAAATTCATTACGACAATTTTGATACACGTTCTTGACCGATCAAAATTACACATAGTTTTATAGGGGACAATTAAATGGAACGGATGGAGTATTAATTATGGCTGGACTCTTTTTATCACTGATATAACTATCTACTCCATTGAGTCCGAAAATTGCAATTTTTTTTCTTTTATGAATCCATTTAGTTTAGGTTTAATTTGTGGGTCGTTATTTAATTTTGATTTGGGAGGTTTGTTAATTTTAAATTTTAATATTGGTAATCAAATATATAAACCCCATATTACTTGAAATTTAATCTTGGACCGTGTTTCTCAATTTCTTGTTTAATTTGAATAATGATTATTGGTTATGATTTATGAAGTTGACGTTTTTTTAATCTGTTAATTATTTGTAAATATATAAATTTTTAATTTCTTTTGGAATTTATCAGATTGTGAGGTCGTATTTGTTCGGAATCTTTGAATATTTTAACGAATTTGGGTTGAAAAATCAGATTGTTTTGTTAATCAAATTAATTTGTGTTGAAAAGATTGTTGGTAATAGTTTAAGTCTTTAAGATTTTGGAGAAGGTTTGGGAGAGAGTATTTTTTTGATCCCTCTTTTGGAGATAAAACTTACGAAACTTCGCAGGCGACAAGATTCGAACCCTGACGGTGAGCACGAGGAGTTTGATAAAGTAACATAGAATGTACAAGTTGGGTTAAATTAAACATAGGCCACAAGATTTAATTAATGGCCAGAATCACACATTGTCGCTACTATTGCCACATAACTTTGCTCCCCCGTGTCCGTTTAATTAGGTAGATCCTGATGTATTAATAACTTATACGTATCAGAAGTTTATTGAATGGCACATTATACACTTGATACCCCGGGTTTATCATAGTGTTAGTAATAGTAGTAGTAGTGGACCGGTGGTTCACCTAGAAAGGGTTGAAAATCTTGATCCTATTAAAGAAACATCCATGTGACCATTCATCTAATTCTAAAATAAGGAATATATTTGTCCTACAAGTTATAAGCTTGGGCAACACGTTCAAACATTGACAAACCGAAACATCCTTGTAGATCAATACCTCCTCATCACATCATGAAATTATTTCTATATAAACTAATAGATAGATAATATACTCATTCATATCAAACATTTCCATTGCAAGTCTTCAAGAAAACGGAAAGATGAAGAGAGAGGGTTACCAGCACGGCATGGTACGGTCCCATGTCATCCTTCCAGACCCGTTAAACCCAAGACCCGAGACCAGGTACCTAAACCGGTTCGACTCACCACCAACAGCTGGTTTATTCACCCGA
Organism: Primula veris; assembly: GCA_963682055.1. Classification (NCBI taxonomy): domain Eukaryota; kingdom Viridiplantae; phylum Streptophyta; class Magnoliopsida; order Ericales; family Primulaceae; genus Primula; species Primula veris. The sequence goes on along the minus strand of OY821742.1, from coordinate 6,012,899 downwards.
GTCATGAAGAAGCCCACTAATCACTCAAAGTTTACCGGAAAATGTGGCAGGCCCAAGTGCAGGGCCTGCCATGAAACCCCGGCTTATAAGTCAAGGGACAAGACTAAGGGCACCCAAAAGCTCAGGTTTCGACCTGGTTTGAACCAGGTAGGGTTCTCCGGAACCGGGTTTTTGGCACAAATGGATGGGGAGGAAGAATATTGTGTGGATGAGGTGTATGATAAGTCATGTGAAGTTGCATCTCTAGAAGTTGATATCAAGAGTGGTGATCATGAGAATGAAAATAATAAAATTTGTGATTTGGTGTTTGATGACGACTATGAAGGTTGGTGCTTTGTTGAAGAAACTATGTAGGAGTTTAATTTCTTATAATTGAGAAATTTATTTGTTGTACCCAACAAGGGCAACAACTTTATTTTGTTGTTGGCAGTTTGTGAATGATCTATTACTGTATGAATAAATAAGTAAATGATGAAATCAAATTTTACATGCATACACTGATCGATACACGTCTTTTGTATAAAATATTCTAGAATATATTAATTCGAATCTGGTAATACACGTTTGTAAGCAGTAATTGGTTCGTAAATCTTTTGAAAAACTTCTTAACAATCCAAAATTAAACCCGAAAAAAAAAAGGAGTTTTCCCATATTTCATCATTGTAAGTAGTTACTAATTTTTATCGTGAGAGTGTAACTATCTACACGGTTTATTTTTTTCTTCATTAAAAAAGGAATTTTGTTTCATGTGGAAATCATGGAGTGGATAGATTAATTATCTTCACATTAATGAAGCTAGTTAAAGCATAAATGAAAGATCATTTGTTTCATAATATTGTATGGTATTTAAGAAAGAAAAAAAAAAGATTATTTACATTGTGTGTACGTATTCATACCATCTCCGACGCACGACACTGGCCCAAATGCAATATAGGGATAGTATTGCACCAAAAACTGTTCAGAGATTTATAATGTTTTAATATAATAATATTATTCAGTATTCACATAAAAGTGTAAAAGTTGACAAACAAACAATTAAACATAAAAATATCAGATTTTACAGATTTTTTTTACAAACATTTTAGAAATAAAATAAAACGTTGATTTAAAAAAAATAATCAAAAAATAATTACAAATACATATAAAAAAAACCTATAAACTAATAAAGTTAACTTGATAAAATGTGCATCCTACTTTAACATAATGTTAAAATGTTTTACAAAATAATAAGTGTGAAAGTTGCAAATACATATAAAAAAAACCTATAAGCTAATGAAGTTAACTTGATAAAATGTGCATCCTACTTTAACATAATGTTAAAATGTTTTACAAAGTAATAAAATAATAAGCTGTGAAAGATGCAAATGTTATTTTGGTTTGGATAAAACACTGAATCTCTTATTAAAACCAAACCAAAGCCGACAAAATGTGCATCCTACTTTAACATAATGTTAAAATGTTTTACAAAATAATAAAATAATAACAATAGAACCCACACTATTTATCTTTGCATGGAATATAAAAAGTCCAACCCCACCAATAGAACCCACGCTATTTATACTTTGATTGTAGTTAGAATAAACGTATCAGTCGTTTATATCATCAATTTAGGTTAAATATGGATAGATTGTTCTAAAATTGTACACGTATCAGTTTACTTATCCATTACGTATCTTGAATATAGTTGAACTCAAATATCCCTTAAATATACGTGAACTCAAATATACATCAAATATAATTGATGAAAATGTTTCCTTATAATTAAAATAATAATTTATATATCTTATTTTTCTCTTATTCTCTTTCCTGTATTTGTACTTTTCACATATAAATTAATAAAATAACAAAGAGATGAATTGTATAGTTGTAATAGAGAAATTGATAAAAAATCTAATAATTTGTATAAACCAAAACGTTTTCTTATAAGTTATAAAAGTCTACTTTTTAATTTAAATATGAGAAAACGTATAATTTATTTAATGTGGTTTCTCTAGTAAATTAATTTGGGTTGAAAAAAATTGATAGAAGTATATTAAAATATAGTAATATTTAGTTATGATAAGAAATTTGATAGAAAATCTGAAAAATGTATAAAGTTAAATTGTTACACTAAAAATATAAAAGTGATATTAATTAACTTAAATATGAGTAAAAATATAAGAAAAATGGTGCGGTTGCTCTTAGCTTGATTCCGTTAGTATTTCTATTTTAGTTTATTAATTAAATGTTTTTTTTATAATATTAATTTTTGCAATTATCTGATTATGAAAAATATTAAGAAATTATTTATCTAATGGAATAGAAATTATCAATCACACGGTTAATACCTAAGATCAACCGCATCAGCAACCTTAATCATTTACTCAGACCTAACATATTTTATATCGTTTAAGACATTACACAAAAATTCAGCCTTCTTGTTAATTTTCTTATTATAACTCTATATTATTTTTTTTATTTGTTTATTATCATTTAATAATCATAATAATATTTCGACAACAAAAATATATATAGATATCATGATAGTTTATTAATATTATATTCATCCAGAAGATCAAATATATTTCTCATATATATAAGGTGAATTTTGTGTTTACTGAAATTTAGTAAATTTACGGTGGTTTCTGATACATGACACTTTTTTATAATATAATCATCAAATTTTAAATAAAAGTACGTTATAAGGTGGTTTTTGTACCGCTTTACTTAAAAGAAAGAAAAGATTAAAAAAATATGTATGCCAATAATTTAGCACTCCAAAGTCTCCAATCGACGAGTTTAGTTTTCTTTTTATTGCACATTAGTTTTGTCAAGAAAAGATTTGATTTTTTAATCAATTGAATGAAATATCCAAAGAAAAAAAAAACGGCTCAATTAGTTTTCTTTCAATAATTCAATTTAGAAGGCAAATGAAGGATTAATATCCTTTTTCTTTGATAATTAGTTAGTATCTTTCAATGATTCCTCCAACTCAGTAAACACAAAAAAATATACTTAGTCAATATTATATAATGATAAATTAATCACAGCAAAATGGGTTTGTGTTTTCCAGTAGTTCAATCAGAAAACACATACTATTAGGAAAATATTTACACAATTTTATTATGATGGACAATCATAAATAAAATATTTTTTTTGTGAAGTTATATGGGGAAGAGAAAGTAACCATTACTTAACTTTGGTGATTTAAGGAAAATTTATTTTTATCCTGTGAAAAATAGAGTTAATAGGTAATCATTCGTTTCTATTTATTTATTCACTATGAAAATACGTGTAATTTTGACTGGTCAAGAAATTTTATTAAAATTATCGGAATGAATTTTTTTAAAAGTTAATTATATAATTAAATTTTTTTAAAAATAAAATTATTGTTCGCAGTAGGTTGTTTTTGCATATTTATTTAGCAATAATGCTTTTATCAATGTTTTTTTATTTTTGTAATTGTTTATAAATATTTGGTTTTTAAAGTGATACAAAATTTATTAGTATATTTTTATGTATGTTTTCGTAATATATGAATTATTGTGGTATTAAGTCATTTCGAACTTATACATATCAAACGAAGACAAAACTTATAAAAATTAAAAACACTTTTTCACGCGACCGACGTTAATTTTTTCTAAACAGCACCTAAATAATTTGTCAATAAATACATCATTTTAGTTACTTAAAAAAAGAAAAAATAGAAAGATACGGTATTATACTACTATTACTATTATTATTATTATAATAAAAAAATGACAGAGGTGGATAAAAAAGGGAGAGAACAGAGATGGTTACTCACCGGAACCACCGCCCTCGTCACCGGTGGTACACGTGGCATCGGGTTTACTTTCTCTCTCTACCTTCCTTCCTTATTTACTTTTTTTTTTATTTATTACAAATTATTTTTAAAGGCTTTGTAATTTTGTTCAAGAAAACTCCTTTTCTGTGTTAGTTTATTTGGACTCTTTTACTTTAGGTCATGCATGTAATGAGAATGTTCATTTCCATTATAAATCATTTTAAGGGCTTTGTAATTTTGTTTAAGAAAAATCCTTTCTGTGTTAAGGGCTTTGTAGTTTTTTTTAAAAAAAATCCTTTCTGGGTTAGTTTATTTGGACTGTTTTACTTTAGGTGATGCAATGAAATTTTTTCATTTTAATAGTTTTGTAATATTGTTTTAGAAAAATCCTTTCTGGGTTAATTAATTTGGACTATTTTACTTTAGGTGATGCAATGAGATTTGTCATTTTAAGGGTTTTGTAATATTTTTTAAGAAAAATCCTTTCTGGGTTTGTTAATTTGGACTATTTTACTGTAGGTGATGCAATGAGATTTTGTCATTTTAAGGGTTTTGTAATATTGTTTAAGAAAAATCCTTTCTGGGTTTGTTAATTTGGACTTTTTTACCATAGGTGATGCAATGAGATTTTTTCATTTAAGGGTTTTGTAATATTGTTTAAGAAAAATCCTTTCTGGGTTTGTTAATTTGGACTATTTTACTTTAGGTGATGCAACGAGATTTTGTCATTTTAAGGGTTTTGTAATATTTTTTAAGAAAAATCCTTTCTGGGTTTGTTAATTTGGACTATTTTACTTTAGGTGCTGCATTTAGATTTTCAATTTCCATTTTGTTGTGTTTTTTGGATTGTCATATTAAGCTACTGTTTTTCAATAATCAACCTTCAATTTGGAGGTGTAATGATTTAAGAATAACGGTTAGAGTGGTTTACAATGCTAGTATAGTTAATGAAAAACTCATTTCCCCTAAAAAACCGTGTTTCCCGCTGCCCGCTTCTTGTTTCCGGAGTATTAAGAAACATTTTAAGGGCTTTGTAATTTTGTTCAAGAAAATTCATTTCTGGGTTAGTTAATTTGGATTTTTTTTTTTTACTTAAGGTGATGCTGTGAGATTTTTCATTTCCATTTTTGTTGTAGTTTTGATTCATGTAGTTTTGGAGCAGTTTATTTCTAAGATCACAGTACTTTTGATTGTCATATTAGTGTTACTAGGGGAAATTACAAATTTATAAGTTATAACCATCAAACCCAGCGTTTCCTATTCTTTTGGGTACCTAAGTTTCATTTAATTAATTTTTCGTCCTAAGGAAAATAGTAGGTGTAAACAATTAGGCTACTATATTTTTAAGAATTCAACCTCAATCTGGAGGTGTAAGGATTTGTGATCAATGGTAGGCGTGGTATACAAGGGTTCTACGTTCCATAATTACCGGAAAACTTGTTTTCTCACAAAAGAAAAATGGCGTTTCCTGCTTCCTATTATTTCACGTGTAAAATTTAGATTTTTTTCATATTTTTCACGTTTTCGTTTTCCTGCTTCCGTTTCTCCTCATGGCCACCAACTCTGACAACGTTGGACAATCCGTTTTACTATTATTTGTATTAGGTTTATTATTGGCAAGCTTTTGTTTAAGTTTTACTTTTAAGTAAATGTGATTTTGTCGTGCCAGCTATAGTATACTTATTTGTACTTACGAGGCAGAATATGTTTACTTTTGGAAAATAAAATTTCTGATATTTTCTTATTAAAATTTTACTATTTTTCAGTTCTACATTGCATTCAATCACTTTTCATAATTCCCAGTTCAAAAAGATTAAAATTTTTATTTCCTACCAAACGCACTCGTAGCTTTCACTACTTAAAAAGTAAACTTTCCCACTTATATATTATGATCAACTTGTTATATGCAACCGAACCTAGTAAAAAAAATGATTTTCCAATTGTAATTAAATTCAATAAGCTGATTTTGTGCATGAGTAGTGAATAGCATGGCTTACACTAAATGTAAATGAAGATCTTTTTTGTAGTGCCGAATGAGAGTTTAATCCAAAATCGACCACCTGAAGGATTTGTTCCTTTTGTTTTTGAAATAGTCATGCAGTTGTGGAAGAACTGGCGGCGTTAGGAGCAACGGTGCATACGTGTTCTCGAAACGAGTCTGAGTTGAACCAGTGCTTGGAAGAGTGGACCAGAAAGGGATTTTCTGTCACCGGTTCAGTCTGTGACGCTTCTGTTCGGTCTCAGCGCGAGCAGCTGTTGGAGAAAGTATCGTCGCTTTTTAATGGGAAACTTAACATCCTTGTGAGTCTTCATTACTTAGTGGGTGTGAAAAAAATTTCAAAGAGAGAAACAGAACTTCAGTAGATTTCTACTTTTCACTCTTTGAGGTGTTACAATGAGACCAATATGAGACTTTTATGACGGATTTATGTCGGAGCTTGTTTGGCTTGAGTAAAAAATCTGTCTTGATTGAGGGGTGATGGGAAAAAGGGTTTATCCAGTTCTTTTATTTTATTTTTGTAATAATATTAATCAACCCACACTTTAGAGGTATATATACACTAAGGTCTTAACTTAAAAATAACAGAAAAAAATGTTTTATCTAAACAAAAAAACCAAATTAGCTGCAGTGTATATGCAAATAACCGAAGCTTAACAGCTGCAATGTTAAAGGCCCTATTTTTTTGTTGTTGTGTGTTTTTATGTATAAAGCATAACCCACTAGCAAGAACTAAAGCTCTCAAATAGAAGGATTTGTGTTTGGTTTCCCCTGTAGTAATGAATCCTTTAGATTCCCCATTTTTTAGAAGAAGAAAATGATTGTACTTATATGTATATATATATATATACATATATATATATATATAGGGCTTGTTTGGGAAATAAAATGTGTTATGTCCTCTAATTTTACTTTATGAGAGTCTGGACTTTGGAGACAACGACATAACTAATCCTTGTCTATTCTGGATGTGATAATTGAATTGATAGGGTAGATATCGCCATATCGGATTGATAGGAGAGAAATGATTGTTTATCCTCTTCGGTAATTCAAGAGCAATGGCATGCAATTATCGTGAGAAAACAAATGCTTAACCATAATACCTTATACATTAAGACTATAAACTGCAAAACGTTCATATCTTATAAATCTCTAAGTTTTATAGGTTGATTTGCCAGAGGGATTAAAAGCAAGTTTACAAGATCTGTAAATTTATTATCAATTCGGTAACTTGTGTCAAGACATCTGTATATGATGAATTGTCTGCTCTTTGAAGCTTTGCACCATGTTGATTCTCCAAATAGATTAACTTTGTTTGAAGGTTGTAAATTGTTTTTTGTTATTTTTTACATAAGTAATGTTGTTACGGTGGATGTGAAGTATATTAGACAATTAGAGTAGCTCAGTGAGTTGGTAGGTCTTCATCCTCTTTAGGCTCCACGGGTCAGCATACTTCCTATTAATGTCATGTTCGTGATGACATTGTAGCCTTTTCTACCTGAATTGTTGCCTTCTGCTACTGATTTTCAATCTGTAGAGCTTTATTTAGCATACTACGTCTATTTTTACAGACACTACTGAGAAGAATCTTTCTTAAGTTGGCTAAGAAACAAGTTCTTGCCATGGAATAGATCACAATATCCTTATAATCTAGGATGCAAATATAATCTAAGGAGTGACCTTTTTTTGGATAAGCAGAAAGGGCTGACTTTAAATTTCATGTATACATTTGGTGCTGCACACATCAAACAGATGGTTCTGGTTTCCCCGCTGTAATTTATTTCAATTTGTGATATGAGGATATCTTAATTTACTTTACAATTTACCTTTTGTAAACTAACCTGATGTTTGTTATGGAAAAAATAACCCCTTTATGGACAGCCATATGGAAATGTGATTTCGTTGCTAGTTCTTTTGCCACCGAAGTAATCCTAGAAATACTCAATAAATATGGTTGGAAGTTTTTGCTTTTTGATAATAAAAAATTGAAAAACAAGTGTGGATGACTTTTTATTTTTCTTCTCTTTATCCTCTCACCTAACCAAGAAGAATTGTTGACATGTAAAAAAATGTTAGTCCCCCCTGTCCTTCCAAACCTATTATTTCTTAGTTTTACCTTGATAGATTTTACTTCCAAACATATTATGTCTTTCAGACTTTCAGTTGATGACTATTGTCTTGTAACCATTGTCTATCTTTCTATTGATTTCAGATTAACAATGTTGGCACAAACATAAGGAAGCCAACTACTGAATATACTGGTGAAGAATATGCAATGCTTATGAGTACGAACCTTGAATCTGCATATCATCTTTGTCAACTTGCTTATCCTCTCTTAAAATCATCTGGGGTTGGTAATGTTGTGTTTATCTCCTCGGTTGCTGGTTTGGTAGATGTTGCTTCTGGGTCAATTTATGGTGCAACAAAAGGTTTGTTTCTTGCGTTGTTAGTTGTTATATGATAATCACCATGAGTGGTATTTCAGAAAGTTTTGTATCCCTTTTGGTGTTTGTAGGTGCAATAAACCAGCTTACAAAGAACTTGGCATGTGAGTGGGCAAAAGATAATATCCGATGCAATTCTGTTGCTCCATGGTACATCAAAACCTCACTCGTGGAACATGTAATGTTCTCTTCTCCTAATACTGTTGATATTTGAAAATCGAATAACTTTCAGTTCCAACGATGATCTTATATAAATTTGTTTACGTGAATTTGTGTGGAATTTTTTGTCATTACCATTACGTACCGTACTTAGTGGTAGGAGAAAATTTCATTACCATTACCGTATTGTACCTTCGGTATATAGTACCATTACCATACCGCATGTCGGTATGGTAATGGTACGGTACGGTACAAAATTACCAACTTTAAAAATAATTCGACATAAACAAATGTTTCCCCACATGTAATGTTAACCAAAAACATCAATAAACAATCAAAAAAACTAAAGTCCAAAACAAATACTCTCAACTGTTTCAACCAAACCAAAAACTCTTTCATCTTAATCTAAGTTTTTTTTCATGCAAAAGCTTAAACCTAGATTATTTAGGCTAAAATAACCAAAAAAAATTATCAAAAGAGAAACCTTAAATAAAAAAGTTAATTAATTCAGACACACACATAACTAATAAGTATATAAGTTTGAAAAGATTAACTAAATTTGCTTAAATTCTTATTTCTTAATATAAAATTTATATTTAATGTTTATTAATTGGGATGTGGTAATGGTACAATAATGGTACAATACCGTGGTACTTTAAAAACGAGTACCATTACCATACCGTTGTGATTGACCGGTACGGTATTACCGTACCACATTAACGGTACTAGTGGTAATGGTAGTTGGTTGGTACAATAAGGGTACAAAAATCCAGCCCTGGTGACAACTAACAATATGCTTAAGTAATCACTCGGCAATTCTGCTAGGGTAGGATCTAGGGGTAATTATCAGCTTGGTTGTGGAAGTGGGACTATTTGACTGATTATTCTGAAACACATATATGAAGTGGGCATTCCTAAAAGGGTGGATCTGCTACCCATTATAAACAGATTGTTCTTCTTTATGTGTTTACTGTTTACAGTTGCATCGTTTGGTTAACAAAGATTTTGATATTTTTCCTGGAGTTTTCAAAAAGAGGGGTGCTATAGACACAGATCAAAAACCAGACCGAGTTACATCATGCCAGACCTGTTGAATTTTCGCTCTACATGTTGCAAGTTATATGCCATTTTAAAAATAATAGACTTGTGATTAAAGTTAAATTTGTTTTTTACTTATAGTTTGCATGTACATCATGCCGTTTAACATTCTCTCGGTTTGATCATTCGTACAACTGTTATAGCTTTTGCATTTGTTGCTTATAGAAAAAGAAATGACAGGCGAGCATATAAATGATACCAAACTCTTGAACAACATTGATATCCAAAACTATAACTTTTATATGGAATGGAAGTGGTCCATTGGATTGTATGTTTGTAACATTATATGTGAGAAAATCCATCTGCCTTCTTCTCCATATTCTGATATCCGATCTAGCAAGTGTTGGTGATGGATGTATTGGTTAGGTAGATTTCACCATTGTTTTAATCCTTCTTCATTATTGCTTCATGTGCGAATTTGCCTCGACTGATTGCTGAAGTGTATGCAAATATGCAATGTTATCATAGTCCCAGGTGGAATGAGTGTACACATTAGGCACAAGTCTCTTTCACTCAACAGCCTACTTTGTAAGTGGAGCAAACTTTTGAGAAAATGAAGTGCACAACAAAGCTACCAAAAAGTTAGATATCTTAGGTAGCATGAGACTTCCATATAGACTTTATTAGCAGGCCTAATTGGTAACTCCTTTCGTTTGAGCCTAGTCCCTGTGCATTTTGAAGGTTAAACTAGATTTGTACAACACAGTGCGGCAGTATTCCTGATATTGACATTGCTTGTTTTTTGCAGATGCTTAGAAACAAAGAGTTTCTGAACAAAATCGTTACAAATACTCCTTTAAGACGCCCTGGAGAGCCTCAAGAAGTGTCATCATTGGTGGCATTCCTGTGTATGTCTGCTGCTTCTTATATCACCGGACAAGTAATCTCTGTCGATGGAGGATTTACCGTCTCTGGTTTTTCCCCTAATTAATTGCCGATGGAGTGAAAGCTTTGCTCGCCAATGAACATAATCTCCGGAACTGTTTTTTTCTATGCCCGAGTTGTGTTATTTAGAAGTCTTCCATCAAAAATCATTTCACTGTTGTGATCCATAAGGAATTTAATGATAACTTGATCAAACTTAGTTGTTGCAATGGAATAAAACAGGCTTTAGTTTCTTTTTGTTCTGTTTCAAGGCTTAAATTTCCTTTTGCTTCTAATTGTCCGACTTTGCCAGAGACAATCCAACAACTTTTATTAGAGAGAAAGACGTATTCTGGTCAATGGAAACGGTTATTTTCACGTGATACGTTCGGAAAAGATATCATGTAATATAACCTGTCAGCTTAATCTTTTAGTTAGATACCAGGGCAAATTTGAGCAAGTGCATAATTATACCGTGTATAGTTACAGTTAACCAAATTTGATTTCCAGTTTGAACTCGTTTCCGGTTCCAACAAACTCGTTTATGATTTCCTGATTCTCGTTATTTTAAAGTAAATATCTAAATTACCTTTTCTCATCACATTACATGTTTCCGTTTTCTGCATCGCTTCACACTTTTTTTCCTCGTACCGGCGACTATGGTACCAAAAAAACTGCTGACGGGTTCATCTAGCCAGTAATCCATCTAATTCTAATGCATGAAATCGATACGTTTGACTTGTTTGATTTATTAGCAATTTTTTCTACCAAAAAGATTTAGCGTTGAACAACAAGTTCGCTACTTTTTTTAGGGTCGTTATAATTTAGACAACTTTATGTGATGACCTATTAGGCTAGGCTATTAAAATATGTGAGTATAAACAAAAGGCCGGCATATATTTAACAAATTCTCAAATAATTCTGATTGGGGAGGTGGCTGAGTTAGCTTAATTTTTTATATCTTTGACAAATAAAATATTATTTTCAGTTGAAGAGTAGTGCGCCAAAAACACTGAACATGGCCCAATGATATGAAATATGAATCATATGATGACATACTATATTGAAAGTAAAATATGTGTATAGCCTATTGTACTATGGTAGGTAACAATTTATATATTAAAATATCAATTTTAACAATTTATATATTAATCTATCGATCTTTATCCAATTAATAAACTAGCAACATAAATCGATAAAATTACAGTCATTGTATCTCACATTTCGGGATTTATTTTTGACAAATGTTGACATATATAATTACACACAGATCGGTAAGAGAATGTGAGTGCAATTCAATCGTTTTGTTCAACGTCATGTCTTCGATTATGACAAAAAAATTACATATTGTAGTACCTAAATTGTTAATAATAATACTCCGTTACCCAAATTGTTAACCATTGATATTACGTTACAATAAATGTATTACAAAATAATATTTATTTTATAAGAGTTAAAAACTTTCATACAGCCATCACTAATTAAAAAAATAATCACCATTATTGTTATTATACGGTCACAAAAACGTGACATAAACAGTAGTTAAGATGCTTATAAAAAAAATCCTCCAGAATTGATGTAGATGATTTGACATATTTTATAGTGGTATATTTTTTTCCCCATATTAAAATAAAAACAAGGAAGACTAATTTAATAAAGTGGAATGCACCTTAGGATCCACCTCATGCATAGGACACGTGTCTAATAGTCGTTTGTTTGTGAAATTGTCAAATATACGGGGTTTGATTTGTGGGTCCTTAATTATGAGTAATTAATTTATCTCATTACGTATACGTATATACCTGTCCACCTCTCGATACATAGTATTACATGTGTTTTGCTTATAATTTATATATTTCCCACTTTCATTTCACACCGCGTGTCCATCCTTTTTTTTATTTGACTAGCTAACCACTGATATGAAAAAATATCACATATATTGTATTTTAAAACTTAACTTATCAAAAATTTATAATGAAAATGTTTTTTAAACTTAGTTAAAGAGATTCAATTATGTTATTTATTTTGACTCTTTGTTTTTAATTTTTATCCTCACTAATGTTACTTTGATATATAACAGATCTTAAACAAAATTTACAACATAGGGTTTTTAATAATTGATATCAAAAATATATATCAAACAATAACTTTTATAATAGTATCGACAAGTTTGTCTTAAATTTTAGTTTATTTTATGAGTTAAATATGTGATGGATGTTTCTTTTCATGTTACATTATCCTGTTTTATTTTTATAAAAAAATTGAACTCGTTTGTTAATATTGAATAATGTAAGCGAATTATCCATATCTGAGACACGGCCATTGATTAAGTAAACTTTCTAATCGTATATAAAACAGCAAAACATAAGCAGCAAGATAAGACAACCTCTCGCTGAATTATCTATGTCACTAAACGTATAATTTTTGCTACTTTATATTGTGGTCAAAATTACGTGTTTACGTTTTTCACTAGTCTTTGAAAAATGTGTGCACATACTCATATGCATGTCAAGTGTTATATAAAGTGAGTTTAAACGAATATTAGACGGAGCCTAGCAGTACGCGGAGCATCGAAAAATTCGTAACAGGTTAGGCAAGATTAAAATTATTAGATTAGACGGTAAATAGACGAAAATAGATAGAATTAGGTGTTATAACACCTGCTCCACTCTTATAACTTATCAAATGTAGTACTCTATATAAAATAAGAAGGTTTGATAAATAAATAAAAAAACTCACATCAATCTGTTAAAGAGTTTCATTCTATCGTCAATGCTCATCAATATAAAGTAGTATTATTTTATTACAAATCTTGTATCTTCACTTTCTTTTTTTAAAAGAATAAAATTAAATTTAAACTAGATTTAGTAATATTTTTTTACTATTAAAGAATAGGTGAAATTTAACATAAAAAATGAGGGTGATGAAAACATGGAACTTGTTATGCGCGTGTGGTGATGTACACTTGCTTCCACGTGTAAACATCTCTTGCAAACACTTCCTCGAAAAAAAGCATATTTCAAATACAAAACGTAATAAAAAAGTGAAAACATCATGAATTTATTAAAAAAAGGGAGGCAAGAAGTAAAGGACCACCACATGCGTGTCATAAAGGTAGACCGTTTTCAAAATAAAAAATAAAAAAATTTATACTTTTTTAATAAATACATAACGAATAAAATAAAAAATTAATTACAAAAATATAATTACAAATAATTACAAATACATATGAAAAAAACGATAATATGATATATTTTACATGACCAAATGTGCATCATACAACTACAAACGTACCCACTCAGTCATAATAATATAAGTATATATTTTTGAAAGATTCAAAAACTTTTATAGTTAATAATTTGGATCGATTTCACTTATAATTTAAAAAAAACATTAAAAAATTAAAATTTTCAAACAAAAACTATTTCTTACTTATAATATGAAATTATAGTTGTAAATTTAATATGATTTAACTATTAAAAACAAATATTTTAGAAAACAATAAATGTATACGTCATACCAATCGTATAATTTAAAATTTTGGTATACGTCGTACTAACATGATTTATTTTGGTAGAGACGAAGCACTATTGAGACAAGGGGGTGCCGTCGCAACCCCACAATTTACAAAAATTTCAAATTTTCTCTAAAAAAAAATTTAACAAATTAAAAAATATTATGTTTTGCAAGGTCATAAAATAATATTTCGTATTTGGAAACAGTAATAAAAAAAATTGAAATTATATAAGGAATATTATTAATTAAAAAAAAAAAAGGAGGCAAGGAAACATAAAAAGGACCACCACATGCGTGTCAGAAAAGGTAGGCCGTTTTCAAAATAAATCGTGTTGAAATATTATTCGTCCACGTTTGTTTCCTCACCAAAAAGCTTATCCACGTGGTGACTCACTACTGACCGAGATTGAAAGATGGACGGTCTAGATCTTTTTCATTGTAATCAGAAATGTATACGTCATAACAACTGTACTGCCCGAGACGGTGACGGGCAGCTGCCCTGAATTCTATTCTCCTCCCCCTAACTCTAATTATTTACTATGGGTCTTTATTGTTTTGATTTTACAAGGTGAATACCTACTTCTTCTTTTTTTATGACATGAGTAATTGGTGTTTGTAGTTTTGGATATATTTGATTGGTTTTTAAAACGGCGCGTGACTGCTATTTAATATGGCGAAAGTCATGTTTATTAGACTCGGACCGTAATTGAATTTATACAGGTTTATAGAAATGTGGATTATGTTTTGTTGTTATTAATTGTAATGAAACTTAATCTTATGAAAACGAATTAGGTGAGACATAATTTTGTTTGCTTGAGTCGATAGAGTTGAAATGAAACAACTGATAAGTTAAATTAATATTTGCTTTTTTTACTCATGCAACCAAACTACAAGTGAACACATTATAATCAGCTTAGTTATGTTTTTTTTACCTTCCTTTCAATATCTTGTTGGAGTGAACTGAAATATTTCCATCGCTTGTGGAATTTTAGCTTCGCAAATATTTAAAAACAATCACATCATTTTGTTTCCTTGATATCTGCTCTTACTTGTAGACGCGTTCAAAAGCTAATCGTTCTAGTGTCTATAGTTAAACAAAAAAAAAATCACATTTGAAAAAAATTAACAAATCATGGTCTATTTCATATGTTTAACTGCTCTAAAGAGTGAGCTGACACATACGATACCAGAAAGACAACGATAATGTTGTATCAAATAAAATAATCCATCTATTACGCATAACAGAACGCGTAGCTAACGTCTAGAACCCACGTCGTGACCTTTAGCACATTTTCTTAATTTTCTTATGTACTTCTCGGTTTGTCCACCTTAATACAAACTACAAAAAGAAGTTCAGTCAAGAACGACCAAATCTGTCAAAAATCCGTCGCGAAGTGACAAAAACCCATCACTAGAATTGAAACTCATCGTCTTTCCGTCCATGAGCATTAAAGAAAAAATTGTCACAAATTCCGACCTCAATTGAAGTGACGCGTACGGTATCATCATTTCCTTAAAACTTAGAGGCAAACAAAATATATTTCCATATTATTGGTACCATAATTGTAATTCATATCATTATATATCACCATCCTCAAGCTACCTTTTTCTCTCTTGTCTTAAACTATTTCATTATTCCATTATTTCATTTCCCTCTCTTACACAACATTTTCACATTCAATAAACAACTAAAATCAAATTTAACAAATTAAATAATAAAAAAATGGCGGAAGTCTGTAGCGGAGTAGTAGCGGAGCCAGAGAAGACAACAACCGTTATCGAACCCTTATCGAAAACCGCTAGACAACGCCGCATGGAGCTCCATAACTTTACATTCACGTCACCACCGCATGAAAAAAGACGAAAAATAAACTTTCCCTTAACTAATACAGGTGAAAATAGTAACAAAAAAGGTGACAATACGGTTAATGAGTCATTTAGTCGTGTTAAGGACTTTTTTTCGGAGTATCCTAAGTTTGGTGCGACGTCCGTTTGTGGAAGGAGACGGGACATGGAGGACGCGGTGGCGATTCGTCCGATGTTTGGGAATCAGAAGGGTGAAAATTTGCATTTTTTCGGTGTTTACGATGGTCATGGTTGCTCACATGTAAGCGATTTCTTTTCCTATATATGTTAATAGTTATGTTTGAGAACAGATCGATAGATTTTTTATTTTATACTCCCTCTGTTAATGGTTCAATTCCTATTTAATTGTTCACTCAAAAGTTGATCATATAGTTCAAATGTTATATTTTATGATTAGATTTAAAAAAAATTCATTTCAACAATTTTGATAAGTTATAAACCCGTCAAAATTGCACGTAGTTTCATAGTGGACAATTAAATGGAAACGGAGGGAGTAAAGCGGATTTTTAGGCTAAAGAATCTAATATGTTAAAAATATTGTTTTTCGTTAGATTTTTGAAACAGTCTTATTAAAAAGTTGAGCTAGAAAAGATATTATGATTTGGTGTAGACTTGAATAGAGGGAAAGAGAATTTAGTGACAAGCCAAAATTTTGGGTAAGAATGAACTAGTGGTAATTGCTTTTCATTTTTTTGAATTTTTTCTAGTTTGTAGTGAACATAGTTTTGTTATATAGAGAGAGAGACGCCCACGGCGGATTTTAGGCGGAAATAGGTTGCCTAGGGCCTAATCCCATGATTCCGCTTAATCACTACCTAATCGCTTAATCCTACTTAATTTTACAGTTTAAGTTGGTTTACTTTCATTATAATATATCTCGCATATTCCATAAGAGGAGACACAAAATTTGGGACGGAGGGAGTAGGTGCATCTATGCTCTGGTTAATTTCCTTTTTAGAACACTATAAGATAACCAAGGAAGTGGAACATGATGACTTTAGAAAGTAGGAGAAATTACTTAAAAGTTATTGTAGTTATTCAATTTCGTAGACTATAATTTGCACCAGGAATAGTATACTAGAACCTTAGTATATTCGCATTATGATCAGGAGCGAATCTTAACGCCCCATCCTCTTCAAAGAGATTGTCGATTATTAGAGGGAAAACATTATATGACTTCATCCTTCAATTTGGATCTGAAGAGGGATGAGAGTAAAAAATTATACTTCACCCAAATATTCAATTTAAGTACACTTTGACATTCTCTCAAGATTGAGATGTTAAACACCGGTGTTTGAAAAGGCGAAATCTCAAGCTAAAACGTTTTTGCTCCGTAGGCTTTTTGGCTGCCTAAAAAGCGGAAAAGGGAGCTTTTTAAGTTATTTTTTTAAGCTTTCAATCGAGCTTTGAATCGAGAAAACACACTTTTAGAAACAGAGCTTAAAACTTAGTTATGTTGGCTAGGTCTACATATTCATCGGAAGATGTGGCTGAATACTCACCTTATTGATGGGTTTTTCGATAATTTCTGTAGGTGGCAATGAAGTGCAAAGAACGGTTGCATGATATTGTAAAAGACGAGATCGACTCTTGCGAAGGAGAAGTTTCATGGAAGGGTACGATGGAGCAGAGTTTTTCGCGAATGGACAAGGAAGTCGGCGAGTGCTCCGCAGCTGCAGCTGCTGGCGCTGAGTCGTCAAGCTCCAGCTGCCGCTGCGAGCTCCAGACTCCGCACTGCGATGCTGTGGGGTCCACCGCTGTCGTTGCTGTCGTGACGCCTGACAAGATTATTGTTTCCAACTGTGGCGACTCCAGGGCTGTGCTTAGCCGGAATGGCGTAGCTATCCCACTTTCTTCAGATCATAAGGTGAGGGCTCATAACTATTTGCACACGTATTAATGGTTAATTTTAGATTCATTACACCCTAGTATCGTGATTGTTTGGTTTTGTAAACCCAACTTGATGGAAAATATAACGTTAAGTGTACGAGTAAAATGTTGTTGTACTGATTAGAAATGTTGATAAGGGTACAAAATCAAAATATCAAGAAAGTTGGAGTGCATCCAAAAGTTACAAACGATGTTAACTCTATGTTTATATATAAGATATGAGTTGTTTAGCTACTGGTCTGAAATTGGGATTAATGATAACCCACAATTACTTGTTATGTCATATTGCAGCCTGATCGCCCAGATGAACTTGAACGAATTGAGAATGCCGGAGGAAGAGTTATCTATTGGGACGGGGCAAGGGTGCTCGGTGTCTTAGCCATGTCTAGAGCTATAGGTACTATATTTGTATAGTCATTCAGAGTATATATACAGCTTGGTCACAGTTGCAGCCTTGGCTACAAATAAGTTCCAATTCCGTAATAATAAGCATAAACAATGATGTTTCTATTGAGTTTTGAGAAAGCCTTCTGATCGATTTTTGTCGAATCATATTTCAGGTGACAATTATCTGAAGCCTTCCGTGATATCGGACCCTGAAGTAACAGTAATCGATCGGATGGCTGAGGACGAGTGCCTAATTCTAGCAAGTGACGGACTATGGGATGTGGTGTCTAACGATACAGCTTGTGGCGTCGCGAAGATGTGCTTGCAGTATCAGAAGCCTCCGTCGCCACCACAGTCTCCAGGGAGCGACGTAAACGTGGCAGCTTCTGCTGAGGGTTCAGATAAGGGTTGCTCTGATGCTTCGATTCTTTTAACTAAACTGGCGTTGGCTAGGCATAGCTCAGATAACGTGAGTGTCGTCGTAGTTGATTTGAGAAGGCAGCTTATATAGCAAGCACCTCAAATGTATTTCTTTCTTAATTGCAAGAACTTTTAAAAGTATACAAGTGGTGTATCTAGGACTGTAGTTTTTGGATACAATCCTTCATAATTAATTGGAGGGTTTATGTCTTTTCTATCATACTCTTTCAATTGTAATCGGTTGCTAATTAATGAAATGTCTTTTTTGAGAAACTTGTTGCTGAAACCGGCAAAGTTTTTCAGAAGACTTGTATTTGCTCAACTTCAAATATGAAATATGCTGAATACTATTATGTTCTACACTTTTACTCGACCAATAAAAATCAATCGGTTCGGTTCAGTTTTGACACAAAAAAATATCGGAACTGAACCGAACCAAACCAAACCAATTATAATCGGTTTGATTCGGTCGGTTTGAACTTAAACAAATAAAAAACGTAATATTCAAAATTATACTAGTTTTGTAAAGTTTTGCTTATATTTCATTTCAAACTTTGAACAAAAAGTCAAATAACAAGTAAATTTATAAATTATTTAACAAAATATATTATTGATAACTACAAATAACAAGTAAAACAAAATTATACTAGTTTTGTAAAGTTTTGCTTATATTTCATTTTAAACTTTGAACCAAAAGTCAAATAACAAGTAAATTTATAAATTATTTAACAAAATATATTATTGATAACTACAAATAACAAGTAAAACATCGTATATCAACTTATTGAAGTATATATATTTGTTGTAAAACCGAAACGGTTTTTGTAAGTGAATGCAATTTAATTGTGTAACTTACAATGTTAATTGCCCCCCCCATTTATGGCATTAGTGACATGTAACTCTTGATATGTTTTTTTGGTATAAAACATGCATGTATCGAAGCTTTTCTATAAGCTTTTTATGAGAAATAAAATACATGGCATATACACATTCACACACATACACACATGCATACATATAGAGAGAGTACCGCACCACCAACGGTCCGACCATGGCTCGGTGCCGTTTCTGTCGAGTCACATGCGATAGACGTACCTTGGGAACGAAGTGACCCATTTAGCCAGAAGCAGAAGTGGCGGGGCAAATATCGTTTAAGGAAAACTGCTTGCAGTTAACTCGTCTCGAACTTTAGTCCATTTCGGTATCATTTACATTATTTTATGTTAAATCTTGTATTTGATATTTATATATTTGAGGAAACCATTTTCTGTTTATTTGTCCATTTCTTTTCTGTAGAAATTATTGTGTTTATTTACAACGTACCCAACGATCTTAAACGATATTTTTTATGTTTTGTACGTTAATACAATAATTTTGGTGTTTGGATAAGCAGAGAATTATTTTCGTGGGTAAGACAATTTTTTAAAAAATTATTCTCTAATAAACTTTGCTTTTAAGTAATTGGTGTTTCGGATGGAATTGTCGAAAGGGGATTTGTAACTTGTACCGTGTATATTGCTATACATGGTACTTAAATTTTGATGCATGATTATAGCTACTGCTTGCTTTATTATTTGACATAGGGCAAGTTGTTTAATTTATCCATGACAGATTTGGTGTGCAGCTTTTCGTTCATGATATTTATATGTACATATGTGCATGTATTTGTTATGTATTGTCACGGGAACACTTGAATATAGCATGCGTAATTTGTATATAATATTATGTTGTAATATATTTTGTGAGAAAGTATGTGTTTTGTTCATTAATTAATATGTTTGTATTTGGACGTGGATTAACGTCTTTGTATGGTGTTTTGATCAACCCATGTTATATATTATTTATCATGCATGAATCATCTTTTTGAGTTCTCTGCATGGATGTAGCATGTTTGATTTGTGTATTGTTTACACTTTTGAGTACATGCATGATATAGTATGGCTGTTGTCTTTAGATATGTTTGTGGCATGTTATTATTTCGTTATTGACATGAGATTTGTTTGTGTGATAAATTAAATTGCTATAATGATAATACTACCTTACTGGAAATGTTAAGTCATTTGTTTTTGTTTCAGCATGTCTTTAGTTAGTTCTAAAGGTTTATTGGAGTATTTGGTTTGACTTGCATCATTTGATTTTGTACATTATGAATGTTTTGTAATATTTGTATTACATGTATATATAACGACTCATACGAATGGTGATAATTGTGTCAGTTACTTGATAATGTTCAAGACTATATCTAATTTTAGTCTTCTCAGTGTACATATTTGACATATTGATGTTGTGACATTACTTATTGTTTCGGTGAGAATTGAAATTTATTTGGTAATCATTAATGATGGTCCCATATGAATAATTCATTGTGACATGGAAAACGGTAGTGTTGTTAGACATGTATGGAATTGCTGAATGTGTATTACATTTTAATGGTTAAACTGAAACAAATTTTGTGATTGTTTGTCATTTACATGGTATTATTAATTTAATGAGTAATTTACATATGAATGGGCTGCTGTTTAAATTTTACAAGAGGTTTGACTGTTGCCAATTAAATGGGTTTTGGAAACGTTACTGTTTGCATTCGGCTACATATTTTATAGTCAATGACATGTATTTGATAGTGTTGAATTTATTTGGTTTGTGACAACCTTTTGAGAACGAGATAGTACTCTCGAATCTTACAAGTTTTATTTATCAATCAATTGGTTATACTTGCCGGTTGAAACGTATGAGTTAGATTTTCATTAAATGTGTTTTTAAGTTTCAAACGTGGTTGAGTGTGTCTAATCAGATTTATAAACGGTTTCGGTTAATATTATTTTTTGAGGTTAAATACTATTATTTTGGCCAGGTTTCAAACCGTTTTAGATTCTTACTATAATAAATCATGTGGATTATTAGTAGTAGAGAAACAGCTAAGTAAATATATATGAGTTACATTTTGGATTATATGGCACTATTGAATATTAAAGAGAATTTATAGTTTAGTGTCGGTTTTAATAGCAAGATTAAAAACGACATAGATTAATGAGTGTTGTAATAGAATTGTTGAAATTATTTATGACCAATCTGGTTATAGACTATAATTATATTGTTAGTGATTTAAACATGTTTATTGTTTTCACGTTAATAAAGGACTAACAATTTCCAATGAGTTTTTGTGTAGTCATATGGATCTCTACAATTAAATTGGAGGATGAATGTTTTCGAAGTAGTTCGTGTAAAACCATTAATTTGGGGCTTACGAAAGAACTGCTTTCGAAATAGTTCTTGTAAAACCATTTTCTAATTTTCAGAATTTGGGGCTTACGACAGAACAATTTGAATTCTGAGATTGTTCTTTATAAATCATATTTATTTGGTGTTTACGGCTGAATAAATCTTTCAGAATTTGATAATCTTTTTCGGGAATGAACTAGAATAATTTTGCAAAATCAGTTTCTTGAAACCATGCGTGGTTATAGAAATTTGGTGTTTGCGAATGAGGAGTTTTAGTTTCATTTTTCGAAATTAGATTGTGCGTGTTTGTTATTTGAGATAACAAACAGTTTCCTACGGAAAATGTCCGGAACACAGTGGGTGCTGGAACTGACTAGAATATTGTGGGTGCCGGTGTAACTTCTATTAATTTTGCATGAGTGCATATTAATGACGGGGGTTACAAATACGAAATCATCATTATTAAAGACACTAATGTGGTGATATAATTGGTGATATCCTTATTAATTGTGATTTATTGCAATTTAATTTGGAGGGTTACAAAATTTGTAACGGTGATCATTAATGAGATTAATGACGATTATTTATAACTTCTTATTAATTGTGATTAATCGCAATTTAATTTGAAGAGTTATAAATTATCGTAACGACAGTCGTTGTTGCCATTTATGGATAGATTTATTAGCTACATCTTAATTGCATTGACGAGTCGGCTACATAATTGGGTGAAAAGTTATTTAATAACCAAATTGATTCATCCGAGATAATAATTTGATGATTAAACAAATTATAAATGACCGTTGAGTTTTATTTTAAGAATAAACAAATATCGGCTAATTAATTAATTTGTTATAATTACATCCTATTAATTTCTTGAATTAACTTTTAATAATTTATTGAAATAACATTTTATTAGTTTGTTGAAAGAACATTTAATAATTTGTTGATATAACATCTTATTAACTTGTTGAAATAACATATTATGAATATGTTGTAGTTGTTATTATTGAGAATAATAATTGAGTAATAGTATATTACTATTATTATGGGAGAACCCTGAGGGTCCCACAAATGTGGGGGTAACCCGTCGATCCTGTAGATCAAGAATCTAAACGTACCCCAAATCGCCTACGAGCGAGTGGGAGAATATCTAACGGTTCAGTGGTATGGACTTAAAACGTCTGAAATAAATGATACCGTTTCATTTACCACATTGAAATCGATTAAGTTTCTCCATGATAGTGTGCATGTCCTGAGTGAGAACAAAGGGAATGCACGAACTGTGGGGGCGTTAATGTGTGAAAACGTTTTAAACGTTTTAAAATCCACTAACAAGTGAAAGCATACAAATCTGAATCATGACTAGTGATTTTTGAAACCTAAAGGGCAGTAGCCTTTCGGTAGCCAAAACACTATGATCAAATTGTGATAAATTTGCTTATTTGTGGTAATACATGAGTGACTATTTGTTCAAAATGAGCATTTTAGTCGATACTCTTGTGGTCAATAATGACATGTTGAGTTATTCAACTAAGTCACTGATTTGACATGATATAGTAGGTCATAAAAATATATAACCATAAATATTTTAATTTTCTAAATCTATTATTTAAATTGAAAAACAAATATGAGTTTGTGTTCGAAGTAATGTATTGCTAAGTCTTCAGTTTGAAATTTCGAACGGAGTACATAAGCTAATAGTTTGATGCATTTGAGATGCGTGCAAATCAACAAGGGGTTAAAAGGTATTTCCTCATTCTATTGATGGTTGTACTAAACACTGATATGTCTACTTGATGAGAAGTAAAGACAAATCAGTCGAGATATTCATTCAAGTAAGAATGAATACGTGAATTCTATTGTTGAGTATTAAGGCTTGTCAGAAAACATGTTTAATCATGTGTGTTCTGTTGAGTTAATCTACCAACTTTAATCCAATGATTAAGTGTTAATCATTAAATGATAGACTACTCTTGGACGTGTTAGATATTATTCTATGCCCGAGAAGCAAATTTTCTAAAAGAGAAGCTTTCCCGCAAAACTCTAACGCTTGGCAAGTGTGATTAATACGTTGAGTGTTCAAAGCATTACGCTATCCAAGACAAGTGAACACTCAAACGGTGCTGAAAAAGTGGGGAAAGTGAATCTTGTAAGGAAGATGAAGTGACTCGGCATGGTAAAAGGGTAAGTAATGAAACTTTCTTTGTCCATTGACCTTCATAGGTGAAGGTGAATCGACGACATTGAAATAATCAATGTTATCCATATAATGTGTATATGGGAAGATGCCATCAACAATGAGGTTGATAGGCACGTGAGAAATAAAGTCAATTACTTTAAGTAAACTGACGGTTTTAATAATTTTAATGTCTATACTCTAATCTCTAAGAAAACGCGCATCATTAATTAATAAGAACATGTGTTTTATAAATGGAGATCTAGAGAATTAGGAACAACCCATTGGGTCGTGGTTCCGTGTAAAGTAAGCCAATGTGCGAAAACTTGTTAAGTCACTATATGAACTAAAACAAACACCTAACTTATCATAGGTAGTCTCTTGTGCATCAAAAACTGCACTAGACGAGGTATATCCAACTCAGTGAGCAGACCGAGTAGGTTTGCCAATGAGGCTTCTCAGATACATGAGGTATACTGTCAATCATGAACTGCATTATACGAGATGTCCAAAATGTTTGGAGGGTATTTAGATACCAAGTGTATCTCGAACTTTAACAGTACAAGGTCCACGAGTGGATATATTTGTACTTAAAGAGGTTGCAGTCTCATGGAGATCTGTAAAACAGACATGCATACGTGGATCAACTATGAAATCAGAATTCATAATGTTGTAGACACTGAAAAAAGGCAGATTGGTTGAGAAGTTTTGGGAGGTATTTCCAAGTGGCCAAAATTTGTTCCCTCAATAAGCGTGCACTGATAAAGTCAGTCAGTTATTGAACGGGATCAGAGTAATTGTATAATGGAAAGTCCTGACAAAATCATAACATAGTCGTCGGATACACAAGTCCGCAAAAGGAATTGCTAGCAAACAGTGTGGTATCCTTAGACTTTGCAAGGTCTAAGGATAATAATGCGGATCCATATACAAAATGATTGACTCGTGGAGGAGTTGGAGCATCATCGAGGGAAATGGGGTTTGAAGCCCAATAAATTGGAAACCTTCGCATAGGTAACCCAACCTGAACTGGAAACTTCAGTCTCGGGTTCAATGAAAAACTGAATTGTGCGGGTAACCGAACAAAGCACTTGGGAACATAAGTTCTCAGCCCATTTCTATGATGAAAGAGTGATAGACATGTACCATTGTAAGGGTGAGCGTGAGGTTCTTAATGGATCAAGTATCTCGAAGATCGAGTGGGGTGAGTCAGGACACCCTTGACTTGAAAATCACCTATAACGAGTGTGTATGGCCGATACTATGTGATGAGCTAGGGCTAAATCGCTAGAGCACTCGGTTGAATTTGTCAAGGCAGTCCAGGGCCAAATATGGACAACAACTAAAGGGCCTAGTAAGTGGTGTAGAGAAGACACTGTGCGGGTATTATTTTGCTATACACAAAACGCTAAAGTTTCAAAGCATTACGCTACCTAAGGCAAGTATATCCGAAAGGTATTTCGCTATGGCAGGTTCAAGGCGCGCGCTACCTGTCCTTATGCAGTGAATTCTCGTGGTTCTCTCGATTGCATTTAGGATGCACGTTGCATGTCAGTTGATTGCATTCATGTGGGGGATTGTTGTAAAACCGAAATGCTTTTTGTAAGTGAATGCAATTTAATTGTGTAATTTACAATGTTAATTGCCCCCCATTTATGGCATTAGTGACATGTAACTTTTGATATGTTTTTTGGTATAAAACATGCATGTATCGAAGCTTTTCTATAAGCTTTTTATGAGAAATAAAATACATGGCATATACACATTCACACACATACACATATGCATACATATAGAGAGAGAGTACCGCACCACCAACGGCCTGACCGTGGCTCGGTGCCGTTTTCGTCGAGTCACATGCGATAGACGTTGTACCTTGCGAACGAAGTGCCCCATTTAGCCAGAAGCAGAGGTGGCGGGGCAAATATCGTTTAAGGGAAACTGCTTGCAGTTACCTCGTCTTGGACTTTAGTCTATTTCGGTATCATTTACATTATTTTATGTTAAATCTTGCATTTGATATTTATATATTTGAGGAAACCATTTTCTATTTATTTGTCCATTTCTTTTCCGTAGAAATTATTGTGTTTATATACAACGTACCCAACAATATTTTATATATGAATAAAGATAATCGGTTCGTTTTGGTTCGGTTTGAAGACCACTAAACCGCAAACCGAACTTATTAAATCGGTTTATCAAATTTCAAACTGAACCAAACCAATTACTATTTTTTTTGTTGGAAACCAATTAAGATAAAGACATAAATATCTTTCATATTTGACATTTATGTTTGTATTAGTAGCATGTAACTAAACAAACAAAATTCTGCCTTTTCTCTCCGAAACCAGATTTTGTAAGAGGAAAACATCGTATAAACTGGTAGTCATTTTTATTTTTAAGTATTGTCAATTTCTTTATGACCATGTTTGTTTAAAGTATAGTATGAACCCGTATAATTTGTAAGTTTGTAGTATAATATGAACCAGTATAATTTGTAACTACTGAAAATTTCTATAAATTAATAATGTTGAGACTGTTATTTATTAATTTAGAGTTATTGATTAATCGATAAATTAATAATTTATTATTTTAAATAAATTTTATCGTTTCAATAAATCCTTGTTAATAACATAAAACACATTATATATTACTAAGAATACTCACTAAACTCGTTAGTAAAAGTAAATTCACTACTTCATTTACTAATATATAAATTTTGTTACATATTAAAACGTGTATCAAACTAATAATAGATATTAGCTATGTTAAATTAGGTATGAGTTCCAAGTAATTTAAATTTTAGGAATAATCAAACAATTATATGGTCATATTTAAATAAATTGTATTATTTGTTATTTTAAAAAATTATTAATTTTGTATGGATCAAATGTTTATATAAATTTCTTTTAAAAATTTATTATCTTATTCATTTATAGAAATTAGTGAATTTTTACATTGGTACAAGTTGTAAGCAGAGAAAAATATTGTTTTATATAGTTTATTAATTTAAGTACCCTGTTATTGATTAAAAGTACCTTATTATTGATCAACGCATATGTTTGCGGTTTTAGTGGTCTTCAAATCGAACCAAACGAATCGATTATTTTTATTCATATATAAAATATATATATAATTATTTATATATATATTTCAATAAGTTGATATACGATATTTTACTTGTTATTTATAGTTATCAATAATATATTTTATTAAATGATTTATAAATTTACTTGTTATTCGACTTTTGCTTCAAAGTTTGAAATGAAATATAAACGAAACTTTACGAAACTAGTATAATTTTTAATATTGCGTTTTTTATTTGTTTACGTTCAAACCGACCGAATCAAACCGATTATAATTGGTTTGGTTTGGTTCGGTTCCGATAATTTTTTGTGTCAAAACCGAACCGAACCGATTGTTTTTTATTGGTTTGGTTCACATTTTACTAAAACTGGGCCGAACCGCGAACACGCCTACAAAAGATGATGAAGTCATGTTCAATTTAAGTACCCTGTTATTTGTTATAAGTACCCTATTATTGATTAAAAACATGGTTGCACCATGCATGAAGCGTGTGCGAGAGTGGGGAAACGAATGGTTATGAAAGGGGGAAACGTGGTCGGAAGTGCGTAGTTGAGTATTATTTTAAGGGCTCCAAATGACCCTAGCCTAACTTTTCTCAAGGTCGGCTCGTTTACTAAACGAGCATTAAATATTGTTCAAACTCGGCTTGTTTATAATCGAGCTTATTCACGAGCCGTGACTAAACACGTTTTCATACAAGTTTAGCATCGTTTCGCTTAACAATATTTTTTACTTAGCTAAAATCAATATTAATATAACCAAATAATACATTTAATGATTGTGAGTTTTAGTTTAAATTAGATTTTGTTTTACAAAATAATTTATTATATTTAATGATTGTCTGATTTTTTTTGTCGATCATATCAGAAATTACAAATTAGTGTTTCATGATTACTTTTAGTATTTGTAGGGTTTCTTACTTTACATATGATTTCTAAACACGTTAGAGAGTGATTTTATTTAATTTTTAAGCTATGATGCTCTCTCTATCTATTTATTTTTATTCTTTAATATTGTATATGTCTGATCTTAGTAATTTTCTTTGTTGATATGTCGATCTTATGTAACCTCGTCTACTTATACCGTGGATTTTATGTCAAATGACACCTATCACACATGCTATGTAAAAAAATTGCAAGATCTGGTCTAATTGCTTACCAAAACCGATGCACATTCGGACGAATATCCAGTTAAATGCCATAAATGTTTTATGTGGTTTGTAAGTTGGGCATATATGGTGATTTGTAATTTTATTTGATTATAAATAACTGATTGTTAATGTATATATTCTTTTTGTCTAGTCTGGAGTTTCGATCCATAATGTAGATTTGACGTACTTGTGTAGATATTTTCATGTTGTAAATATTAAGCTATTTCTGTAATTTTACGTTTCACATCTACATGTATCGATATTATTATTATTATTATATATAGTTGGGTTTAGTTAGTGTCATTGGAACGTTAAAATCAATAGTCCAAATAACAATGTTTTTTAAAAGTGTCCAAAACATTTCTTCTAAAATATTGTGTTTTACATGCATAATTTAGATAATAAAACTATGCCATAACGCAATTGTATTTCAACAACAATGACATTTCGAAAGGAATTAAAAAAATTAAAGGTTGGCCAAGCCGAAGTAGCTAAGTGCGTATTTGGCATCAATCAGATCGTCGGCTCCATATACCACTCAAAATTATCCAAGAGGTGATGATAGTGAAAACTTATGTCTTCCAGATTAAAGACCGAGAGTTCTCGTCAAACCCAAAATATAATACCGAACATCGTATTATTAATATAAGTCAAACCAAAAGAAATGAAACTGACAAATTTTACCATTTTTTTTCAAAAATACTCACATTCTAATTTACTAATTACTCATATATCATAATGCAATTTAAATACATAAATGACTAAAGAAATATATTATTTCTCATACATCAATTCATATCTCAAACTATACTTCTATAACAGTAAAATATCATATTACTTTTTATATATAATTATTAAATTAGTATATTCATTCCATCATTTTTTTTTTAAATTTAAATTCATTTATCCGGGATCATATTTATATAGGTATCGCATACGCAACGCGTGTCTTACGATTACTAGTATGAATATAAATTATCTTGATTAACACATGAATATTTATTTCACTAAGATTATTTGGTAAGAATTAATAGAGTAAACAAATCCATTATAAGTTTAAACATATTTTTTTACTATGTTTAAAAATTTTAGAAAACATTTCTAAAAATGTTGCTATGAAATTTATTTCTTTATATAACTTTTTTAAATTACAACATTTTACACATACATTGTATCTTAACA
Source organism: Primula veris (assembly GCA_963682055.1). Lineage (NCBI taxonomy): Eukaryota > Viridiplantae > Streptophyta > Magnoliopsida > Ericales > Primulaceae > Primula > Primula veris. Next base: position 5,983,655 of record OY821742.1, on the reverse strand, counting down.
TACATCATATGGCCCATATTAGCATAACCTTTGTAATTTAATATAAATATAAGTGTACAAAATCTAAATAAGTCAAAATGACTATAGCAAAACTGTAATTTTTCTTACAAAAGTACTCAAAACATAAATTTATCTAATTTTTAACAATAATGTAGGTTATGTCTCAGTTACAAAAGAAGGTACTTTATTTTTATTTTCCTTTATTTATTTAGCATATTAGATGTAACAACTGTTTCATAGGATTTGAATGAGTAGATGTTTTTTATGAGAAAAAAAATTGTCTCTCTGCTAACACAAGTAGGTTATTATTATTATCTTATTATTTTTAAGCTCTTTTTTGTACTCAATTAAGTGAGTTTTGGTTTTGATTAGTAAATAATGTTTTTTTATTTTATTTTATTTTATTTTTATGAATTTTGTGCTTTGAGTTGAAGATGGAAAAATAAACTTGGGATTTCCATTATACATAATTGTTTTTCTTATTCATTATTTAGTAATCAATCAACTGGGTTTTAGTTTTGATATGTAAAGAATGTATTTTTTTTTTTAATGAATTTTGAGCTTTAAGTTGAAGATAGATGATATGTAAAAGAATGTATTTTTTTTTAATGAATTTTGAGCTTTAAGTTGAAGATAGAAGAATAAACTAAGGATTTTTATTTTACATAATTGTTTTTTTTATTCATTATTTAGGCTATTTTTTGTAATCAATCATCTGGGTTTAAGTTTTGATATGTAAAGAGTGTATTTTTTTTAATGAATTTTGTGCTTTAAGTTGAAGATGGAAGAATAAACTTGAATTTTCCATTTTGGTTGTTTTCTTAACTCATTATTTAGGTTCTTTTTTGTAATCAATCAACTGGGTTTAAGTTTTGATATGCAAAGAATGTATTTTTTATATGAATTTAGTGCTTTAAGTTTAAGATGAAAAAATTAACTAAAGATTTCAATTTACTTAATTGGCTGATTTTGTTCTTCTATTTTTTCTTCATTATTGAGGGTTACTTTTATAATACTCAACTTGGTTTTCAATTTTGATGAGAAAATAATGTTTTTTTTCTTATGAATTTTGTGATGCATGTTATTGGATTTCCAGACCAAGTTCTAGTCCCTTTGATGAAAAGGATAGTGGGATGATTTATAGCTATCATAGTCTCGCAATGTTAGTTGTGAGTACCGGTAATGCAACTGGTAGTGAAAACGCTATTTAGTTTGATCAGTATAAATGGAGTGGGTTCCCACTGCACATCAAATTATTGGGGATTTATAAGTAAACAAATTACTTTGGTTCAAAACCGTTGTAGCTGTTGTTTTGGCAGAATTTTCTTTTGCATTGAGGTTTCACATGTTGTGCTTGGGAAAATACTCTAGAACCGCCTGCATAAGATTTAAGACTTGTAGAGAGAGGGGTTTGATGTCATTGTAGATCATGAATATTTGTTTTTTTAGTTATATGCCTTTGTGACTTTCAGTTGGTTCTGAATGTTGAATTTAGGAGACTACTTTGAACTTGAAGGAGCTTCTGTTAACGGAGTTCTAGTCTTGTTTTAAGTGAATGATAGTGAATAAACATGGCTGTCCAGTATTCATGATAGATCTCATGTTTAAATTTGATAAAAATAGATACTTCGGGGGCTTTACTTTTATATACTGTTTGTTATTACTTCTATTTATAAGATTGTGTATATTCGTAGGTTGACAAATCTTCTTTGTATGTCAATTTATTGAAACATGTTGATAAAGTCTTGTTCTTCAACTGATAAAAGAACTGTAGTTGTTTGTTAGTTCTAATTTGTGAAAACAACCTCTAATTCTTTTAGTAAAAACCGAAAGCATGAGAGCTGAAATTTTATTCAAAACATCAGATAAACTACAATATGGTTATTTTTAGTGGAAGCTAGCTTATTCCTAATAGATTTAGAGTCTTCACCAAGGCTTGCTTAGCTTCTACGTGCTTACATATGACCACCCCCTACCCCAACGCAAACCTTGACCTCAGAGAGCTCAACCTCGCATGATTTCTCTGTGAAGTTAATGTCACAAAATCTCAATTTGGTTCATATTCCTTTTTTTTTACATACTCTAAATTCCATTTTCTTGCACCTGTGTTTGTCACTGTAACATTTTTAGAAAGTCACTTTCGTTTTGAAATATCATTTTGGCTTTAAAATCTATCTCCGAGAATCAAACTGATCAGGTACCAAATGATAAGAGAGCATCTCTTCAAATAATATATATAACTCGCAGTGTCCGTTAAATCTCGATGCCAACTGGGCATAAAACCAATATTATTATTCATTAGAACAAAATGCATAAATGCTAGTAACACTTATATGAGTAACTAGCTTAGGAGATAGGACAGTCAGTTATTGTCTCGTCCTTCTACTCCAACAACCATTTTACTTATAAATAACGGCAAACAGGTTAAAGCTAAAAACTAAAAGTCACCCTATCCTTTTTATATTTATAATCATTGCTTTATTCTGATATGACTGAGTATGATATACACATTAATTTTATGCATAAACATGACGTGCAACCTTCAAGGTGTGTATATACCTTCATGAGACTGATGTGAATTGTATCTTTTCAATGTGTGAAAATTTCATGTACTTTGACTGCCTTTTTGCCAGCATTTTTTTTTTATACAAGTAGTCTTGTTTCTTAATTATGTGGTTTTTCAGGGGCTAATAGCTACACTGGAGGTTACCTAAAACTGGGATTATATTTGCTACACTGATTTGCTAGAAGAGGTAGACAGTTTTTCTATGTAGCATTTGGGTGTTTGACCACATTCATATTCAGTGACTTGGATACATGTTATAACACCGGTTTCCATTTTAATATTTGCAGCCAAATTCGGTATTACTATATTATTTAGAAATGAGTGTATATAGTGCATTGGACCCTATATTATGGGAAATTCTTCGTGTGATCAATCCTCTGGAAGAAGACTGGTCATTGAGATTTCAAATCATTAATGACCTTCGTGCCGTAGTTGAATCTGTGGAGAGTCTCAGAGGTACTATATATTACACATTTGATTGTTAATTGTCATCTTTTCTATCCTTCCCATTGACCAAAAGCTGAATATGTCTTGTATTTCTTTTTAAGTGGATTTAGTCTGTTTTTGACCTTTTGGGTTGTATTGTAAAGTAAGGGAGAATGTAAGGTAGTTCTGGCTCAAAAGCACCAGGATGAAATTGTAAGTTTTGTGATGGGATTCAGTTAACAAGAACTGGCAAAACTACATAAAGAATGTCTTTGGAAACAATTTTTATATGTCTGCTGATTTTGTTAGATGTTGGTTTTCGGAACAATGACCACCAAAGATTTTTTTTTAAAGTAAAACTGAAACTAGAACAACGTCAATGTTGGTAAAGTATAAAGCTTGAAAGGAAGAAGTGCATGTATCATCTGACATATATGAGCTGGTAGTTTTAGCATTATTTGCTACTTAATGCATAACAGCTCGATCTTGTTTTAGTAATGTTGTGTTACTACAAAAGTGAAGTGTGATTTAGACAAGGTAATGTTGTTTAGATATGTATCTTCTTATTTTAATCAAGAAACGAACCATGGGCATGGGGAAAGAATTGATAATAGTTGTAAGGTAGCAGGACAGCAAACTGTAAATTAAAATTGAGGAGTTATTCTGCTTTTATCATTTCAACTGCCTTTTATTTTTCTATAGTTTACCTGCATCTTCCCATGAATTATAAAGGTTGTAATAAACTCTCTTTTTTCTTTATTTTTTTTATAATTTCAAAAAATTTCCCTTGCTATATAAGAAACACAATAATTATATCATGATCTTTCACTGCAAAAGTCTCTATCGGTGCATTATGTTTTTTCTTATTTGAAAGGTAGAAAGGTGATGAATAAATCAGACAATTATTCAATAGGGAAATGCCACACTCATGTTATCCGAACAACTATATCATTTCTTTAGTAAAAAATGATTTTTGGGTCTTGATTACAGTTGGTGCGCCCTGTTCTTATGTACTTAACACTTTTGTTTTGCGGGTTCCCTTAGGTCACTATTTACAAGCTATTTGACTAAACCTGTTGTGTACAGCCATCACACATCACTTGTCATGTGAAAGCTCTCAATCTCATGTGGAAGGATTGCTAGGCTTCTTTATTAACCTTTTCTGGTTTTATTATACAAATATTAGAATGTATAAACTAATAGAACATCTCTTATGAATTTAGGTGTTATATTAAAAGCTATGAAAATTTCTGCTGTCTTGGATGTGTAATCAGTATTTCCACCTAAAGCGCATGAAGATAATTCATACTTCTCACTTGGGAGTAATGTGGCAAATAGGAAATACTATAGAAGATAAGGAACACCACTTTCAGTTTGAGCATGACTAGTTTTCCCATGTCATTGAAAAGAGATATCGGTGAAAACAACTGCTCTTATCTATGTTATGGGCAAAGTCGAAAAGTAGAATGTCTAAGCTGAAATTATCTCCTCTTCTGTTACTTGTGTTGGATGTTTATTTTGCAGCTCATGGCATGTTATTCATATTCGTAATTTTAGAGTGTATTGTTGAGTGTTAGGTACATGCCATATCAGCATAAGTTATTTAGATTGAGGTTCAACTTGTGTAAGTGGTTTTAAACCATTGTTTTTAAAAGCTCTTTGTAGTGAAAAAACTCAATAAAAGCTCGATTTAAACCTCAAAAAGCTTGCTTTTCTGCATTTTAGGCTGCTAAAAGCTTTTGCTTTTTACGTTTTTAGTGTAGCTCTTGCAAAAACGCTTTAGCTAAATCTTGCTTTTCACAACACTGTAATTTAAAGAGTGGGACAAAAAAATATTCAAACATCGTGTGTGAGATAGTTAATATGGAAGTATTGAAGTGAACTGAGAACTCATCATGGTTGAGAAGAGGGATCCAGAATTGAGAACGCTTTTTATTTTTATTATGTTACTCCAGCTAATCTGTGTGTATCACAACATCAAATTAAACGTTCTGTTGTTTCCATAATGATCTAATGCACAATTTCTATGTACTTAGTATTTTGGTTGACTACATGATCTTTTTCTTAGCTATAATGGTTTATAACTTCAACAATGCTTGTAGGTGCAACTGTGGAGCCATATGGATCCTTTGTCTCTAATCTCTTCTCCCGTTGGGGAGATCTAGATCTATCAATTGAGATACCCAATGGTCCTAATATTTTATGTGCTGGAAAAAAACACAAGCAAACTTTACTAGCTGATGTTCTGAAAGTTCTAAGAAAAAGAGGTAATTATCTCTGACTCGGTAATTTTATCCTACTCACTTTTGACATTATCCCTCCCGTACCATATTGTATATTCAAGGGTCTGAATTACCGACCCTTTATGCATAAACGTTCTCTTGCTTCCCAATGAATAAATTTTCTGAATCTTGCCCAGTTATAAAAATCATAATAGGTTAAATCCATATTCTAAACATGACAAAAGTAAATGCCAACATCCCCACAAGTATTTCGTTCTGTGTTGCCATGTCCGGAAACATGTTGAATATGACTTACGTCTTGGCCGATTACTGTTGTCATATCATTTTATAACTGAGAACACGAGGAGAACATCATGGCCGTGTGTCCGCGTCATAAACACGCTTGCGGCATGTTCACTACAGGAGAACACGAGGGGTATATGCATATATTTAAATAATGAAGCTTATTACTAGCTTTAATTAATCAACTAATCCATTAAATTTATTTTATGTTTATAACTTCAAAGATGAAGTGTTGAATTTTGGTTTACATAATTGATATATGAATATTATGCTAAGTTATTGACTTGATGATTGTTAATTATACACAATAAATTTCTCTAGTACTTCAAAATTTTGAGTCACAGATTACCATATACACGGGTGCCTAAAATTATTTGACACAATCTTATGTTCTATGATATCCTCCAAGATGTGTTCACTATTTTCGAAATTATTGTATTGGCACACTCCCGTGTTCATAAACATAAGCTACAGTGTTAAATGTTCTTGAAGGGTGCCATTTTATGATTTCTTATTGAAGTGGAAAAGCAGGTGGATGGCGTAAGTTGTTATTTGTTGCACATGCAAGAATTCCCATTCTTAAGTGTGAAAGAAGCTATGCAAACATATCTTGTGATATTTCCATCAATAATCTGAGTGGCCAAATGAAGTCCAAAATATTGTTTTGGTTAAAGGAAGTTGATGGGCGATTCCATGATATGGTTTTACTAGTAAGTCCTTATAGTCTAGGTAGTAAACATTCCAGGTTGGGGTTATTTTTCTATAATTTGATACATCAACTCTTATATTTAGGTGAAGGAATGGGCCAAAGCACATTGTATTAATGATTCCAGAACTGGATCTTTCAATTCTTACTGTCTCAGCTTGCTTGTTATATTCCACTTTCAGGTAATTTGTCTATTGATTGGTTTGCCTGTTACGTGTTTTATAATTCTGTTATACATTATCAAAGGTTGGTTTATCTTCATCTGGAAAAACGCCAACTTTTATTTATTGTCTTAAAAAATTAGTTATATTAGAAAAAACCTGCTAACATTACAATGAGATCTTCCAGACTCTAATATACCCCTTCTACCATGTCCTGCGTTTGTTCACAGCTCTTCTTTTACTTTCCCATTAAATTGGTATTAGATACTGAACATTGGGGTTGGAGAACATGGGACACATTTTTCTTCTTCTTTTTCCTTGTGGTTATATGCTTTTCCCCTACTTGCAGACTTGTGAACCTGCAATTTTTCCCCCTATGAAAGAAATTTATGCTGGAAACATGGTTGATGACCTGGAAGGTACTTACATTTATGTCCTATGCATTCTTCTTGAATCGATGGTAACTCCATGAAATTGCATATCTCAGTTTGCACATAATGTAGGATGCTAAGTTGAGCTTGTGAACTGTGAATTTTACCCTTACGGCCCATATTCAATGGGCTTTGTAAAGTATTGGCACCAACCCTATCATGCAATTTTTTTACACCAATCTCAACATCTTTTAAATTCAATATCCGACCTGTTGTGAAACTCCTTGTGTACCTCTGCTAGTTATAGTGGTGAAAATGGTATTTAACTCAAATACCTCTGCATTATTCGAATGCCATGTCCTTCTCTCGCACCGCCCCAGAAGGGGTTAGAGGGACCCTATGCGTAGAGAGGGAGAGGAGCGTATGCATGTATGTATGTAAGTATTCAACTATTCACGTGTACAAAAAAAAAGTTTTTTTACTTCTTTAGTGTTTTGTAGCTGTTGGATGTGATCAACGGTTGAAAATAAATTAACGGGATGAATTGACCAATTAACCCTGAGAACAGGTGGAAAGATGTTAGGCACTTTGATTTTAGTTGTCTAGAATGACTAAAAGAAAACAAAAGAGTAGTGAGATTTGAGGTTGGGGTTTTGAATTTTTTGACGTGGATGGATGATCAAAATCGAAATTGCATGATAAGAGTTGTGTAGAAATTAGTTAAAACGCAGATCCAACTGTCATTGCATGCGTTTCAATCATGCTGCTATAGTAACTTTCATTTTATACCCGTAACCCGTTGGATTTGTTACTTGTTAGATGGTGAACCATGTACTATCTATTATCTTTTACTTAGCAATTCGTTTTTCATTTTGAAGAATGTCAGCATCTTCTGATTTATACAGATATTTTAACAGAAGAAGCCAATTGATTTATTAACATCTATGCAGGTGTTAGAATTGTTGCAGAGAAACAAATTGAAGAAACGTGTGCTGGGAACATAAACAAGTTCAATAGGTCGAAGAAAAGAAATGCAATGCCTCTGTGTGAGCTTTTTGTTTCCTTCGTGGCAAAAGTGAGTAGCTGTTTTTTATGGATATTTTCTTCACGAATGAATAAATCTTCTGGATCAGCATAATATGTAAATTACAGTTTATTCCTTAAGAATTTTATCATATGCTTTAACTATTATTATTATTTATTTGGTTCCTTGTGTAAGTAAGTACATGAGGTTCTGTTGGCCTGAATGAATTTGTATGGTTTTTTGTTGGATGGGCGGTGTTTCTGTAAGAATTAATCCGAGTCTCAAACGTTTTACCTGGTTTGAGTAATTACTTCTTTTACCCATCCTTTCAATAACTTGAACATTTCCATTGACCTTGTTAGTCGTTACTTTTTTTTTGGCAGTTCTCTCATATTAGTTCGTGGGCACCGATGCAAGGAATTTGCTTACATACCGGACAATGGGAGGATATTGATAGCAATATGAGATGGCTTCCGAAAACTTACGCTCTGTATGTAAGTACTTTCTCTTTCTACATTTTGTCTATTCTAGTCGATGTCATTTCATCACCGACAGAATTTTCCAGCAAACTATCGTTCATAGAGAATGAGAAAAAGACGCTTGTTAAATACCACAGACTCCATATGGATGATGTGGCGGCAACTTATCATACCATAAAAACATAAACTGGAAGAATATTTTGAATAAGCTTGTTAGTTTACAGAAACCGCGAGTAAAGAGGTATTGACCTTTTTTTTTTTGAATAAATATTGAGTTATTGACTTCCAATGGCTTCTTTCAGGTGGAAGATCCTTTTGAGCAGACAGCTAATACTGCCAGGTCAGTAAGCAACAAGCAGCTACTAAAAATATCGGAAGCTTTTCAAATGACACTCCAAAAGATCAACGACAGCAATCAGATCCAGGCTCCTATTATCCCGTTTTTAGTAACACCTCAAGTATTTCAACTGTTACCAAGAATGATGGTCTATGACCCAAGTCATAGCTATAATAATAGTATGCCTCAACCACAGAGGAACATGCCGAACCGTGGTACTTTGCCATCAAATAACCTTGAAGATCAGAACGTTAAAAGATATGTGTCTTCAAATAGGTATCAAGGTCAGAATGGTAAAAGAACTGTGCCCTCAAATAGGTATCAAGGTCAGAATGGTAGAAGAGCCGTGCCATCAAATAATCATCAAACTCAGAATGGTAAAAGAGTTATGCCATCGTCTAATCCTCAAGGTCAAAATGGTAAAGGAAATGACATTGGTAAACGAGCCCCTGTCAAGCCCAACGCTCAAAGGCCAGCTCATGTTTTTCATAATCAAGAACAGAGGGTTTGGAAGGCAAGATCCAATGGCAAGAGAAACGACTTAGTTAGCGAAGCTTAACAAAGGTTGTGGAATCAAGGTATAAAAAAGAGAGAGAATATAGTGAAGGACAAGAAGAGAGGTGACATTTGTTTTTTGGTATTCTGGGAATGGTTTGTTGTTACGGAACCAATTAAAATTGATAACATCCAGAGCTAGTTTGTGGCCATCTTAAAATGCTTGGAATTATGATAATTTTTTGTCTGTAATAATTGTTAGGCAGGCAAGATAGATTTTGCATTAGCATAAGTTATTTATTTTTTGAAACTGGAATTCACAGTATTCAAACAAAAATACATACCCATAGTAATCTATAGATTAACATTAAAGAACTGATACTTTAATTCCATTTCCAATAGCAACTCATAGAAGAAAAGACAAAAGAGGCACTAAACAAAGTTATGTTTTTTATTTCTTGTCAATCAGCTAGAGTTCAAATGGACCTCGGGGTATAGCTTTAGTCATTCCAGCTGCAGTTCCAAATATAATTTTTCTAGAAGTAGGTTCGGTGATATATATTTCACGAATTTCGCATATGGTAATAGTGATAAACTTTTCATTGCTCTTCACCCCATTGACTTTCTTCATCTTACGGTCTTCAAGAAACGCAGTAACTTGTGTGTCATAGAATACCCTACCAGCAAGTCCTGCAAAGATGTGTTCCTTCTTGTTCTTCCTAAATATCCACATAAATCCACTCGACTTGTTGTATCCGAACTCGGTGACGTCATTGTCCAAGGGAACTAGACCCTTGGGTAAGTTGACACTCTCCATCAACTCCCAGAACTTCTTCTTACACATATCTGCCCCATTATGCACCTTAGCACTCTCGTGGTGTTTAGCGATCAAGTCCATTGAAAAGCTTTTTTTAGCTCCGTAGGAAGAAATTGTTTACTGATGTTAAAAGTCTATGCTTGTGATTGTGTGATCAAATTGGTACTAGATGGTCTCTTTTTAATAGATGGTGTACCCTAATTTAAATATTTAATAGCTTGTGATTTAAATATTAAATATTGGGTTGGCTTAAAAAATTTGAACCAATCCAATGTACATAACTAGAAAAAAAACAGAAAGAAAAGAAAGGCATTAGTCAATATAAAAAGAGGAGAATGAGTCCACATATGTGAGATATAGTGTCCTTGTCGCCTATTTAATAAATTTAAAAGGAAATCAACAATTTCAACAGACTTCATTTGTCCATGCAAACATTTTTTATTTTTTTTTTCATTTCAGAAAATAAAATAAAATTTTAGACCTATTTTATGATCCAGAACAAGAAGCAAAAGAGAAATAATTCTTTTATGATCAAGCTATCAATTTGAGAGGCGCTACAGCCCCCCGACTATCGTCACCTAGCGAGTTCCTCTTTGAGAATACCGCTGCTTATGATATAAAGAACAAACATGCACTAAAACATATAAAAAAACATAAAAACAAGAGTTTCTTACTTTCTTATGATCAGTTACTTTTGATTGTAATTTACATCATTTTTTGAACTTAATATCAATAAAATTTGTGAAGATTCAGAGGAGGTTACAACAAAATAAAGGAAAAAATTCTAAGCATTCATGCTTGTTCAGCGACAGACCTTGATTCACATCAGAGTTATATGTTCGAATAAATGGTTAAAATGTACCAGTTTCCCTCAAATTTCCTACTAAACTAACAAGCACCCAAAAATCATATCCAAAAAACTCCACTTGCTAAGAGTAACTGTAAATGTATACATCCATGTGAGGTGGTACACTTATTTGGTAACGAAGTTGCTGTGAAAAGAATATATACGAAGGACTCTAATATTTCAGTTAAAAGATAAAAACTATTCCAAAATTACAATGTTAACTCAGAACTAAAATGAATAAATAATGTCAATGAGTAAGTACAAAGTACAAACACATACACCAATTAACGTTACAGCTTTTTTCCATACTTTAAGTGACACTTTCCCCAAAAAGAAAAAAGAAAAGAGCGAAAAAAAAGATTCCTGATAAATCACAAGTGTGAGAACTAAGGTTGTCTGGTTGTATTATGATCCTTTTGAGAGTATTTCTCAAGGATGCTGGCCTTAAAATTACTATACACACAACTTACAAATAATGTCTGAAGATCAGCTGACGAGTAAAATTTTCCAAATACCTGTCTCAGATCTCACATTCTTAATCAACCCGTACTGTCTTCTAATCACCGAGCATAAGAAGTTCGCTACAGAATATGTTTTTTCCCCACTGAATTAGATATTTGAGGGATATTCGTTGGAGAACTATTTTATCTTTACACACGTGCAAAAAATTATTATTGGTATGGTCTCATGCTCCATTCAAGCCCGTAACAAGCGTTTATCACATGTAAGGATTCTATAGCTTGCATGTGGGCCCTCAGATGTGTCTCTCAACGCCATATGCCAACCCATGGCCTTTCCAATCTCTTGAAGTTCATCCATTACGGAAATTGAATCACGGATATACACTCGCCCACCAGGTCTTAGTATTCGATCCATTTCAAGCATAATGCTGCTGATATTGCATCTGACACAGGAAGAAATCGAGAAACTAAATATGCTATTCTTTACTAAATAATTCTAAATTTAAGATAAAAGGAAATAATCAGAAGAAGAAAAAAGCTTTGTATGTGTACCTTTTTTGCTCAACAGAGAAAAGGTTCGCAGCATGCAACAGATCGTAAGTTCTTGGATATGTATCAAATGGCTCACACCTGAAAGGTGGAAGGCGAATAGTTATATGTCAAGTCTTAACCCACTGGTACTTGATTTGGCCAACAACAAACATTCAATCATTTCAAAATTGTTTAGTTTACAAATTTAACCAATTTGTGTTGCATTGAAACAAAGATAAACTGCTTATTCGACTAATAGGTGGGTGGGAAGATATATTTATTTCTTTTAATGAAGAAAAGGAAAAGTTACCAGTCGTGCATAACTCCTAGAAGCCCACGATCGTATATAACGGGTAAGTAGTTTGGACCACTCACAGGAACAACATTTAGGACCCAGCAATCAATTTTCTGTTCAATCAATGCTGCTGCAAATCTGTCAAAAACAATATTGACATCAAAATTCAGTAGAACAGAAAGTCCAAAGTGGTTAGTGGTTATGACGTAGAAATGGTAGCAAGATAAATAAAACCGAGCTACATACCCTCCAAAACCTGCTCTCATATCCATCACATTTCGCATTTTGAAATTTTTCCAATGCAAAACTCGGACATAGCTTTCTATTATTTCACTCCAGTATTTAGATTCTGCTCTAAAGAGCTCATTCCTCGATATATAAGCATCCATCTGTATGGTCTGTAACCTTGCCGGGGGTTCATTTAAACGTGCAGGCCATGCGGTAACATTTTCTCCAGCACCATCTTTGGGTAATCGAGATATACATGCCTTTAGATCAGTATACCTGAAGTTATGATTAGCAGAGAAAATTGATAATAAGCAAAGACTAACCAAGATAAACGGACAATTCCACATATGCCAAAACTTATGTGAATTACACGTTTCAGAAAAAACAAAGCTCCAGATGACAGCTTACTTTTTTTTGGATGAGAAAAAAGTTTCTATCGAAGGTTAAATTTGGTCGCGTAGCTCAAATGCTTTGTAGGACCAAATTTTACTTCTCACACTAACATAGTTAATTTGACCAAATCAGGCGACTCGTATAAAAGTGCTCCCTCCGTCGCTCCGTCCCAACTTAATTGATGGTTATTTTGTTCTGGAGAGTCCCAAATTAAATGGAAGTTTTCTAAGCAAGAATAAAAAGTTTTAATTTAATACTGTCAAATTAAATTGCACTCATTAGGTCTTCTTGAAAAATAGGATCCCCATATCTTCCTATTAAATTGGGACTGAGGGAGTACAATTTAGTTGCCCGGGAACAAAACTTGAAAAAAGATGCACTTATACATCAGTCAAAGAGATAGTGAGGGTTTAATGAGACATTGACAGACAGCCGATGCAAATCCATAATGATTTTCAATATGCATCATGGGTGTGAACACTGGTATGTTTCTTTCTTTTCTTAATTACAAATTGTTTCTTATAACAAAACATTCATCAGAATGAGAGAAATACCGATTTGCGCCCAAACTTTCATTTAATCTATTCACTATTTTTTTGAAGTTTAACTGGAAGAAATGGAAGACCAGGAGATAAGTATAAAAATTAAGCAATGAACTATCTGTGTCTCAGATCTCAGAGAATTTAAATACACTGGTAAAGAAAAAGAAATATATGCTAACATACCAGACATTATCAGGGTCATCATCTGAATCACACAATGGAGGTTGTGTACCAGCCTCACGACTCAAATAACAACTGTTGTTCAATGGCTTTTGCCAAATTGCAATATACCCCTCCTTGTTTACAAGGTTCCAGCACATGCGACTTGTCAGGTTAGTCATCACTGAAGATGAAGAAGGTTACTCATCAGAACATATAAAATCCTTGTTTGATAGGTTCTAAGCTAAAAGAGTAAACTCCCATTTGATACAAAGAGGAACATGGAAACATCTTGCCCGCTTTTGGGCAATTAGTCTACCCATAATAAAGAGAAGTACCTAAACTATTTCAGAGAAGGTATTGCTTAATTACTGTCAGGCTGTTAGCAAATCATTAAGTTGAGATATAGAGAGGCGTAAATAATGTATCTGAGAAAAGGTTACAGAAAGGGAGTAGCGTGATGAAATTTCCAGACAGCGCAAAAGAATATTTTCACATGAGGGTACAATATAGAAGGCATTGGCAAATTGAATGGTTGTGTAGTTATACCTTCCCACTGTTCTTCCAGTTCTGGTTCATGCTTATAAACAGGTTGTGCTGCCCAAACAAAATAACCTCCTGCACGTAGCATTCGATTGACTTCCAGCAGTAGAATTCCGTCTGCACCACAAGAAAAAATGTCAAGACATGATTAGAATTTGGCGGTGCGAAAGGACAAAATAACAATCTTCAGTTTTTATTTCAATTTCTGACAAAATAAAACTAGAGAAGGGGGGATAACTCAGACCTCGCAACTTCGTTAGTCATACCAAATATAAATGATGAAAAGAAGTAGGGGTGATATGGGAATCTAAGCACCCAATGGGTTATCAACTTATCGGTTTAGCATTTAAGATATATTAACAAGGCAGATCAGCAATTCATGATAATATTCCTGCGCCTAAAAGAAGCTAAAGGAGAAGAAATATACCATCACGGGTCCAATTGACTCTACATCTTGAACAATGTACCAAGTCAAAAGCTTGGCTTGGATACAGCAACCTCCGGGTAGCAAAAGCTGCTACCATGGCAGGCACTCCACGCTCAAGTGCAAACTGAATCTGATTCTCATGAACATCTTTGGGAGCAACAGACATGGTGAGTACATCTCTTGACAATAAATATGCACCAAAACTTGCAACTCCACATCCAACGTCTAGAGCAAGTCGTGTATGATTACCAAACGTTATTTCAGAGACCATCTGTCGTTGAGCAAACAAAATAAACATAAACCTTAGTTGCAAGTCTTCAACGTCAGATTGATGATTTGTAGAATTTTAACAAAACATTCTAGTGACAGAGTCATGTCTTATTAACCTCTGCAATCTGGTCCAAATACTTATCAGCCCCATGTATGAATTGTGTGCCACCACCAGGAAACTTGAACTTGTCTTTAACAATGGAAATCCAATTTTGTCCCCCTTTGTCTTCGGCTAGACGCGCATGGGGAACATTACTGAACCAAACCTGTCAGACAAATTATGATGTAGTGAATATAAAACACCAGTGAACATGGATTATGTAATACAAGGTAATTAAAAATAAAGCTTGGTTGAGAGCTTGTGGAGAACGAATCAGTTAACATCTAACTTAAGAGTGAATAACACTATGATCGTGCATTCCAATAAAGGATTTAAGCTGTCCGCGATTCGAGTTTAATTAACAAGGCCATGTCAAGATACACATGCAATGACGTTAGCTTTTGGGCAAATCATACTCTCATACATCCAATAAAATCATTGAGCTGTACAATAATCGAGTATTCAAAAACATATCTGTACTAACTTTAATCCAAAACTACACTTTTAAAAGCATTATAGCACAAACAGAAAGTATATTTGAATGGATGAAATAACCACCGACAAGGCACAAACTAAGCACACCCGAACTATCCATAAAAGAAAGACTTTAGTACATGTGTAGCAAGATCACACTGTTTCTTCAAAATCTATTTATGAAATCTAGTTACCAACCACTAGGAGCTGACAGCCGAATTAATAAGCAGCTTGCAAATACAACTTCGAGAAGTAATATACAAGCAAAAACATTACCAAACTTCCTCTAGCTATAGTCATCACTTCCATAATTCAAAAATAGGTTTTTCTTGGTTGCAGTTTAAGCTCAACTTCTTTGTTTTGATTCATTTTATGGTGTATGCGGCATCTTTTTTTGTGTAGTGTACAGAAAGCCCATAACTAAACTAAGCCTGGGTCTACTCTATGAACTCAGTAGCTAATCTACATGGTTTCTTCTGGTGCTGCGTATCTCAGTTTAGTTCTTTTCATGGTAGTATTTTTTTATTTCTTCAGTTTAATAGTTCCAGTCAGTTGGTCAGCCAGCTTAAAAGGTGAGGTTTTCCACTTTTACTAGCCTATAATAAGTAACACGGCCTCATCTGTATAAACATTCAACAGACTAAACTAGTCAGTTTATAGGTTTAGCCTGCAGTCAAAAAAACCAAACCCATATACATGAAACTCCAACACTAAGTTTGACTGCATTGATTATAAAAATAATTAGGACCAGTTCCCGACTTTAAAAACTTAAAAGTTTATTCATCCTCAAACAAAGAAACCAAAAAAAATAGCAATTAAGCTTCCCAACTAAGTGCACTACACTGCACCCACAGAACAAAACAAAAATATATATATTAAGATCCAAGTATCCAACTCCAATTTGGCTGTAACCATTAAGAAAAAAAGCTAGGCTAGATTTCCAGCTCAATGCCAAAACAAAATGACAAAAATAGAAGATTCTATTTATTTAAGCCGTCCAATAAATGGGTAGTATTTTACAAAAAAAAAAAGAGTAAGTATGCCTACTCTAGTCACTCTTTGATTGAAGTTTTAACCTCAGCTTCTATGTAATTTTATTTGTTGATGAGTTGCACTCGGTTGGTTAGCTAATGTGTTCTAGATATCGAGCCAGGTAAAAATTGTAAATTTCTGGTTGGCACCCAAGCCCTAATCTTGCAGACTAACAAGCCCTAATCAATATGATATGAAACCCAAATACTCCTACGGTTTGCTCCAATAACTGATTAAGAAAGGCTGCATTTTAAGTAAGCCAACTAAGCTGATCCTGTAATCAAACCAAACAAGCCTTATCTAAAGAGATTTTTGTATTACCTCGAGGAGACTTTGGGGAAATGAGATAGGCTTCTTATACCCTTTCGGCGGAGGAACTAAGCAAGTCAACCCTCGTCCACTCTCTGGACAATGCCGCTCGAACCTCTCCCCTTTCTCAACCGACTTCAACCCCTTAATCGCCTCCTCATTGTCCAAACATGGTATGTACTCTCTCATACTCTCTGGGCACAACCCAAACTTCTTATATTTCTTAACCAAACCCGCCACATTACCTGCCACGCCATCGTCACTCGCCACGTCATCCTCGTCCCCCCAATTGTTAATTTCCCCGATGGTAAAATTATCGGTCATAGTACCTGAGTGGAATAAAAAAAATAACTCAAGACTCCTTATATTATTATATCAGAGGAGGAACTAGTAGTAGTCATAAAAGGACTCCAACACCCCCCGTACTAACAAAAAATCGATCTTTTTCATCGCTACGTCATTGTCAGCTAGTAGTTATGGGAGAAAAAAAACAGTTCTTGTTCCGCCATTGTTAAATTGTTAATATGTAGAGAGTTCAATCAATAAGATAACAAACACATTGCAGAACAAAATTAGAATATAACTCCAATATTGATAATAAAATAAACTCATTCTCTAAGCAAAACAGGAATGTCAAATGGAGGGCTGATATGTTACTATATGCTTTTTATCGCAGTAATTATTCTAATATATTTTGATCAACTTTTAAAGAAAAAAATGTAATTTTCTTTGATATTCATAATGGGAGGGAGAGTGTTTTAAAAGGCACGTCTAGGCGGAAATTAGACGGAGCCTAAAAGCCTAAGAGATTAGGCGGTAATTAAACAGAATTAAGCGGGATTAGGCGCTAGGCGGCCAATTTTGCCTAAAATCCGCCTTGCGCCTTTTAGAACATTAAAGGGGTTATAACCCCCTAGCCTAGTTACTTACTTGTCTCTAAACCAATCTTTAATAAAATCAAATACTAATATTTTCCTAAACAATATCAGTATTTTCCTAAACAATTCACAACTTTACTATCAAAATAGTATTTTCCTAATATCTTCTACCTAGTTACTTACTTGTATCAGAAAAAAAAAACTAATCTCTAATAAAATCAAATACTAATATTTTCCTAAACAATTCACAACTCTGTGTATCAACAATCAAAATAGTAGTATTTTCCTACCAAAAACCAATCTTAAATAAAATCAAATACTAATATTTTCCTAAACAATTCAAAACTCTGTGTATCAACAATCAAAATAGTAGTATTTTCCTACCAAAAACCAATCTTAAATAAAATCAAATACTAATATTTTCCTAAACAATTCAAAACTCTGTGTATCAACTATCAAAATAGTAGTATTTTCCTACCAAAAACCAATCTTAAATAAAATCAAATACTAATATTTTCCTAAACAATTCACAACTCTGTGTATCAACTATCAAAATAGTAGTATTTTCCTACCAAAAACCAATCTTAAATAAAATCAAATACTAATATTTTCCTAAACAATTCACAACTCTGTGTATCAACAATCAAAATAGTAGTATTTTCCTACCAAAAACCAATCTTAAATAAAATCAAATACTAATATTTTCCTAAACAATTCAAAACTCTGTGTATCAACAATCAAAATAGTAGTATTTTCCTACCAAAAACCAATCTTAAATAAAATCAAATACTAATATTTTCCTAAACAATTCAAAACTCTGTGTATCAACAATCAAAATAGTAGTATTTTCCTACCAAAAACCAATCTTAAATAAAATCAAATACTAATATTTTCCTAAACAATTCAAAACTCTGTGTATCAACAATCAAAATAGTAGTATTTTCCTACCAAAAACCAATCTTAAATAAAATCAAATACTAATATTTTCCTAAACAATTCACAACTCTGTGTATCAACAATCAAAATAGTAGTATTTTCCTACCAAAAACCAATCTTAAATAAAATCAAATACTAATATTTTCCTAAACAATTCACAACTCTGTGTATCAACAATCAAAATAGTAGTATTTTCCTACCAAAAACCAATCTTAAATAAAATCAAATACTAATATTTTCCTAAACAATTCACAACTCTGTGTATCAACAATCAAAATAGTAGTATTTTCCTACCAAAAACCAATCTTAAATAAAATCAAATACTAATATTTTCCTAAACAATTCAAAACTCTGTGTATCAACAATCAAAATAGTAGTATTTTCCTACCAAAAACCAATCTCAAATAAAATCAAATACTAATATTTTCCTAAACAATTCAAAACTCTGTGTATCAACAATCAAAATAGTAGTATTTTCCTACCAAAAACCAATCTCAAATAAAATCAAATACTAATATTTTCCTAAACAATTCACAACTCTGTGTATCAACAATCAAAATAGTAGTATTTTCCTACCAAAAACCAATCTCAAATAAAATCAAATACTAATATTTTCCTAAACAATTCAAAACTCTGTGTATCAACAATCAAAATAGTAGTATTTTCCTACCAAATACCAATCTCAAATAAAATCAAATACTAATATTTTCCTAAACAATTCAAAACTCTGTGTATCAACAATCAAAATAGAAGTATTTTCCTACCAAAAACCAATCTCAAATAAAATCAAATACTAATATTTTCCTAAACAATTCAAAACTCTGTGTATCAACAATCAAAATAGTAGTATTTTCCTACCAAATACCAATCTCAAATAAAATCAAATACTAATATTTTCCTAAACAATTCAAAACTCTGTGTATCAACAATCAAAATAGAAGTATTTTCCTACCAAAAACCAATCTTAAATAAAATCAAATACTAATATTTTCCTAAACAATTCAAAACTCTGTGTATCAACAATCAAAATAGTAGTATTTTCCTACCAAAAACCAATCTTAAATAAAATCAAATACTAATATTTTCCTAAACAATTCACAACTCTGTGTATCAACAATCAAAATAGTAGTATTTTCCTACCAAAAACCAATCTTAAATAAAATCAAATACTAATATTTTCCTAAACAATTCAAAACTCTGTGTATCAACAATCAAAATAGTAGTATTTTCCTACCAAAAACCAATCTCAAATAAAATCAAATACTAATATTTTCCTAAACAATTCAAAACTCTGTGTATCAACAATCAAAATAGTAGTATTTTCCTACCAAAAACCAATCTCAAATAAAATCAAATACTAATATTTTCCTAAACAATTCAAAACTCTGTGTATCAACAATCAAAATAGTAGTATTTTCCTACCAAATACCAATCTTAAATAAAATCAAATACTAATATTTTCCTAAACAATTCACAACTCTGTGTATCAACAATCAAAATAGTAGTATTTTCCTACCAAAAACCAATCTTAAATAAAATCAAATACTAATATTTTCCTAAACAATTCACAACTCTGTGTATCAACAATCAAAATAGTAGTATTTTCCTACCAAATACCAATCTCAAATAAAATCAAATACTAATATTTTCCTAAACAATTCACAACTCTGTGTATCAACAATCAAAATATTAGTATTTTCCTACCAAATACCAATCTCAAATAAAATCAAATACTAATATTTTCCTAAACAATTCACAACTCTGTGTATCAACAATCAAAATAGTAGTATTTTCCTACCAAAAACCAATCTTAAATAAAATCAAATACTAATATTTTCCTAAACAATTCACAACTCTGTGTATCAACAATCAAAATAGTAGTATTTTCCTACCAAAAACCAATCTTAAATAAAATCAAATACTAATATTTTCCTAAACAATTCACAACTCTGTGTATCAACAATCAAAATAGTAGTATTTTCCTACCAAAAACCAATCTTAAATAAAATCAAATACTAATATTTTCCTAAACAATTCACAACTCTGTGTATCAACAATCAAAATAGTAGTATTTTCCTACCAAAAACCAATCTTAAATAAAATCAAATACTAATATTTTCCTAAACAATTCACAACTATGTGTATCAACAATCAAAATAGTAGTATTTTCCTACCAAAAACCAATCTTAAATAAAATCAAATACTAATATTTTCCTAAACAATTCACAACTCTGTGTATCAACAATCAAAATAGTAGTATTTTCCTACCAAAAACCAATCTTAAATAAAATCAAATACTAATATTTTCCTAAACAATTCAAAACTCTGTGTATCAACAATCAAAATAGTAGTATTTTCCTACCAAAAACCAATCTTAAATAAAATCAAATACTAATATTTTCCTAAACAATTCACAACTCTGTGTATCAACTATCAAAATAGTAGTATTTTCCTACCAAAAACCAATCTTAAATAAAATCAAATACTAATATTTTCCTAAACAATTCAAAACTCTGTGTATCAACAATCAAAATAGTAGTATTTTCCTACCAAAAACCAATCTTAAATAAAATCAAATACTAATATTTTCCTAAACAATTCACAACTCTGTGTATCAACTATCAAAATAGTAGTATTTTCCTACCAAAAACCAATCTCAAATAAAATCAAATACTAATATTTTCCTAAACAATTCACAACTCTGTGTATCAACAATCAAAATAGTAGTATTTTCCTACCAAAAACCAATCTTAAATAAAATCAAATACTAATATTTTCCTAAACAATTCAAAACTCTGTGTATCAACAATCAAAATAGCAGTATTTTCCTACCAAAAACCAATCTTAAATAAAATCAAATACTAATATTTTCCTAAACAATTCACAACTCTGTGTATCAACAATCAAAATAGTAGTATTTTCCTACCAAAAACCAATCTTAAATAAAATCAAATACTAATATTTTCCTAAACAAATCACAACTCAGTGTATCAACTATGAAAATAGCAGTATTTTCCTACCAAAAACCAATCTTAAATAAAATCAAATACTAATATTTTCCTAAACAATTCACAACTCTGTGTATCAACAATCAAAATAGTAGTATTTTCCTACCAAAAACCAATCTTAAATAAAATCAAATACTAATATTTTCCTAAACAATTCACAACTCTGTGTATCAACAATCAAAATAGTAGTATTTTCCTACCAAAAACCAATCTTAAATAAAATCAAATATTAATATTTTCCTAAACAAATCACAAGTCAGTGTATCAACTATCAAAATAGCAGTATTTTCCTAGCAAAAACCAAACTTAAATAAAACAAAACACTAATATTTTCATAAACAATACCATAATAAAAACTAAGTAAATAGTACCATTCTGGTCGAGAACTCCGAAACTCTCAACGACAGGTGGAGGAGGAGACAGAATGGGGGATGATGAGGTAGCGGAATCGGTGTCATGTAGAGCAGTATCATTTAAAATGGAAGAGATGTCGAAAGTGATGTCGAGGTTACGGGAAAGGGAAACAGAAGAAGAAGAAGAAGAGGAGGTGTAATTAGTGTTGAAGAAAAGGGGTTTGTTGTTGTTGTTGTTAGGGAGATTAGAAGAGAAGGACCAGTGTTTACCTAAGTAGAAGAAGGTTAGAGAGATGAATAAGAGAGAGGTTATCTTTATAATTAATGTTTGTAATTTTAATATTGTTTCTCCATTCATCACCTTCATTTCATCTGTCTATCACCCCCAGATCCCGATCTCTCTCTCTCTCTCTCTCTCTCCCTATATATATATGTATATATATAACTATGTATGTATGTATGTATGTGTTTTGTTGTCACTTTTGTGTTGTGTCAGAGTGAAGATTTCCGTGCAAATAGTAGGGGTGTGTTGGTCACGGTTAGGTTTGGTTTTTTTCGAAACCGAAACTGGGCAGAATTTTCGGTTTGGTTTTTTCGGTTTTCGTCTTTTTATTTTTTGGACCGAACCGAACCGGTTTGTTTCGGTCATGTTTCGAGTTTTTTCGGTTACTTTTCGGTTTTATTTTTGTTTTTTCGGTTTTTTTGTTCGGTTTTATTGTAAACCGAATCCTTTTCGGTTTGGTTTTTTTCGGTTTCGGTCTTTTTATTTTTTGGACCGAACCGAACCGGTTTGTTTCGGTCATGTTTCGGGTTTTTCGGTTTTATTTTTGGTTTTTCGGTCTTTTTTGGGTTTTTTTTTCAGTTTTATTGTAAACCGAAATTGACCCGAAAAAGTTTCGGTTTTTCGGTTTCGGTCTATTTTGGTTCGTATACGTGTCGTGTTATTTGCTCATTTAAATATGATATTTTGAAAATTTATCAAAAAAATGTATTGTAAATTTATTTTGAATGAAAAAGCAAAATGTTACTACCTAATGTCAAAAATCAATACCTTTGAAAGTTGAAAGTTATATTTTTTAAGTTTTTACCGAACACTCGTATATATGTGGGAAACGAAGTTTTTTTTTCCACTGCTTTCTGAAAACAGGTTTTTGACTGTATTTATTTAACTTTTTACCGAACACTCATGTATATTTTGGAAAGTAAGTTTTTTTTCCTACTGCTATCCTTTTTAATTGAAAAATGTGATACCAAACGTACCCTATATTTCTCCAAAATCTAGATTTTTAAAAGGTAAAAAAATGGTGATACCAAAATGTGTCTTTTAAAATTAAGACGCTAAAAAAACTAATAAAAAAGGTTGGTGTAAAACATGCACATAACTAGAAAAACTAAAAGTAAGAAAGACACATATTTTAAAGATTTTGATAGATTTTTCGTCATAATTTTCAGAATTTAAATGAATATTTATCTTATATCAACTAAAATTTTATTTTTACGTTTTACATGTTACTTTCGACCAGATATTTTGATTTTTTTAAAAGAAATGTCAAAAATTAATATGTTGAAAAGTTGGCATTTTTAACTTTTTGCCAAACACTCCTCGCATGTTTTTAAAATGAAGGTTTTTTTGCAACTGTTTGTTTAAATCAGTTTTTTAACCGAAAAAGTTGATGTCAAATGGACCCATTAGCTCAAGGTTTATCATCAAGGTCTCATAGTGGTTTAATCATCGTCTAATACTTATATGTTTAGTCTCACCATAATATGTTAAGTTTATAGGTTTAACTATCGTCTAGTCTCCTATTACTGATTTCTCGATTTCTCCTATACTCGTCTTTTATAACATTGTTTTGCATTGTCGTCGTAGAAAATGACCAGACCAATTTTGTAAAAGAGTTGACAAATATGGGCGAAAATAACTTACCTAATATTTAATTGCGTCTAGATCCGTTCAACTATCGTCTAAAAAGTCATTTCCCTCGTATTATGTTCGGTTACTCTTCGGTCTTTTGAACAAATTATAATAGAATGTTTTATAATTCGCAATGCGGGTTATATACGAAAATAGCTTGCTAGCCCTTAATTTCGTTTAATCACTGTCTAATCGCTTAATCATGTCTAATGCATTAGGCGCCTATGACTTATGTAACATTATATATAAAAATATTATCAAGTTGACATTTATACTAAAATAAATTTTGCCATCTTGAGTGTAATTAAAGCGAAAACAAATCACTAGTCATATATTAATAGTATGATATATGTATATATACCATGGTTTATTTAGAAAACACAGTTACACCCCTTCCAAAAAAAACAAAAAACTTCTAATTCCGTTGTGGTTGCTCATATGCGTCTTGACGCATTGATTATAAAATATTGCCAGGTTGACATTAATACTAAAATAAATAGGAAAATTGATCATTTAGTATATAATTTAAGACTTAATTATTATATATTCATGATTAAAATCTCTTTTAAGGAGATACATGATATTACTAATTTTTACTATTTATCCCCGAAAGTTGATGATTGATGATCAATAATTCTGCATTAATATGGTATATGTACCAAATATTAATTAAAAACCAAAGATTCGGTCTTTTGATAATGAAGTCCAAAATTATAAAATAAACAAATTTCCCAAATAAATACTTACAGTATTGATTTAGATTATTAGTATCATTATTGTAATTAAAGCTAAAATTAATCACAAAAGGACAATAATAATATCTCCTTTCCTCTCATTATAAACACACCACAATCATCTCTCTCTCTCTAGACATACATACATACATACATATTTATATCTATATATCTATATATAAATATATATTTATACATATATATCTGTTTTATTAAAGCATATATATTTATATATATATATATCTATACATACATATATCTATATCTATATACATATATAGATATAGATATGTATGTATCTCCGGTGATGCAGAACCGAGACCCGACAACCGAATCGAGCTCAAAATCAATAATGGAAACAATAAATGGGTCACACCATTTTACTATTAAAGGGTATTCTTTATCCAAAGGCATTGGACCAGGTAATTTCATTTTTTATTTTTAAAAAGTATTTGCATAATCTGGAAAAAAATGCTAAATTAGTACCCAACCTATCGATTTCTAGCAATTTGGTACTCAACGAGGAGCGGAGCCTGGAATGGTTTGCGGGGTGTCAAAATTTACATAAACTAGTAAATTAAGTGATAGAAAAATCTATGTGTCATGTGTGTGTTTTGTACCAGCTTTTTTGCTACGAAAAGCATTTGGTGTATGATATGGTAGCTTTAATGGATTTTAAAAAGCTAAATTTTGGCTATAATATCAGGTTTTTATGATCAAGTTTTTTTACAGCTACTTTCCAAAAGCAGCTTTTTGATAAAAAAAAAAGCTTATGTCAAACAGACCCATAATCCGGGAAAATGCTAAATTGGGACCCAACCTATCGACTTTTAGCAATTTAGTACCCAACCTACTTGCTCTTCTAAATTGGTACCCAAACTTTGTGATTAACGTACAATCAAGACATTCATGTCTAATTTAGCATTATAGGTTGTAACCAAATTGGTAAAAGTTGGCAAGTATTGGTACTAGTTTGGTCACGTGCACCGTAAGTTAGGTGCCAATTAGTAAAATAGGGTATTAAACAATGTTTTTGTAATTAGAAAATAGGGCGACAACAAGCAAGAGTGGTTTGATTGAGGATAAACCATTAACGTTGGGTACCAAATTAGAAAAGTAGGTAGGTTGGGTCCAAAATTAATTGCTAAAAGATGATAGGATGGGTACCAATTTAGCAATTTTCCCATATAATCTAGATAACAATTGTAAGCATACATATGGACCATTTTCTCACAATAGAAGTCTAAATGACCAGGCAAGTACATAACGAGCGACGTGTTCACCGTGGGTGGATACGACTGGGCGGTGTACTTTTACCCAGATGGTAAGAACCTTGAGGACAACTGCATGTACGTGTCGGTGTTCATCGCGTTGGCTAGCGAGGGGACAGATGTGAGGGCGCTGTTCGAGCTGAGCTTGCTTGATCAGAGCGGGAACGGGAAGCATAAGGTGAATAGTCATTTTGATCGCGCGCTGGAGAGCGGGCCTTACTCGCTTAAGTACAAAGGCAGCATGTGGTTAGTACTCAAAGATCACTTTTGTATATGTATGTATATGTATTTATATATATATGTGTGTGTGTGTATGGATCTTTATATTTTAGTACGAGGTTAAAGACTTTAGAAGTTAGGAGTAGGCTTAAGGAGACTGATAGTACTCTAACATCATTTTTTCATATGTATGCATATATATGTATGTATATATATGTGTGTGTGTGTGTGTGTGTGTATGTATCTTTATATTTCAGTACAAAGTTAGAGACTTTAGTAAGAGCTAGGAGTAGGGTGAAAAAGATTGCGATACACACCGATCTTTTACTATGTACTTTGACAAAAGAAATTACATATTTGCGGTGAGCTTGCTTGATCAGAGAGGGAATGGGAAGCATAAGATGAATAGTCATTTCGATTAGGCGCTGGAGAGAGGGCCTTACTCGCTTAAGTACAAAGGCAGCATGTGGTTAGTACTCTATAATCACTTTTTATGTGTGTGTGTGTGTGTGAATCTTTATATTTTAGTATGAAGTTAGAGACTTTAGAAGCGAGGAGTAGGCTGAAGGAGACTGAGACCCCCCCCCCCCCCCCCCCCCCCCTCCTCGATCTTTTACTATGTAATTTGACAATTTTTTTTTACAGATTTTAGCCTTTCAGCACCCCGAAAAGGAAGCATGTAACTAGTAGTGAAAGATTCCTTCATTTTTATATTTTATTTACGGAATATAATATTATAGGACTACCAAGTTAGAGTCTTTATTGAGATCGAAACCGAAAACATAGATTAGGGGTTAAAAGTGATAGAAACGATAACAGTAAACAGATGGGACTAATTATTGCTAACTACTCTAATATGATTGATATTAAGTTTTAGCCAGACAAGCCCTTGATGGTGAGGCTTTATTTGAGGTGAGTTTGGTTGATTAGAGTGGGAATGGGAAGCATAAGGTTAATAGTCATTTCGATCGCGCCCTCAAGAGCAGGCCTACTCGCTTAAATACAAAGGCAGACTGTGGTTAGTGCTCAAAAATCACTTTTTTATATATACATGGAAAATCATAAATTAGTACGAAATTAGAGACTTTAGGAGGTAACCTGTAGGAGTGGGCTGTAGGGGACTACGGTGAAAGCTTTGGTTGAAAACAATGGAAGCTTTTCTTTAGGTAATTAAAGAATTAACTAATTAAGCTAGAATCTTTGAGCTGGATGAAGCTCATATATTGATCTTAATCAATTTGTTACATTCCTCACTAGAACATGATTGCTAGATTATAGCAAACAAGCCCTTGATTGTGAATGGATAGTTACCCAACATATCAGGTTGTTTGGTAAAGCTCAGTTTTCTGTTGAGTGCATTTAATTGAACAGCATTTTTGGTTTGGCCCAGAACAGGTAGAAGTTTTTTTTTGGTAAGTAAAGGTGGAAGCTTTTAAGCTGGATGAAACCATTCTTTCCCCTTAATTTAAAATAACTCCAGTCTCTTTGTTACAATCCACTAGAACATGATTGATAAGAGGCAGTAGCCGAAGAAGCCCTTGCTTGACTCGTATACTGTTATGAATCAACCAAGAATTAAACAGAAAGAAATGAAGAAGTACTGATGAAGAAAGTAAACTAATGAGGCATTATCTTTTTTCCTCTTATGATTGTTGCTTCCTTTTGCATTTTACGTTGCTCTTGGGATATGTATATGGAAACTACAGAAGAGCACCCCCAAGTTACAACACTGCTCTAATGTTACAGTAAATGAAAGGAAGTGTGTTATACATAATTGAATCCTGGTTCTGCCACATATCAATTGATTTTTTTACTTTCAAATTATTGGTGTTCCGATAATTCGCATTTCTGTAGGAAAAATTGATGTGTATACCCAAAAACTCATTTAAACAGTTAGCCTAATTACACATCGGGTTGTTTGTTGCTGCTTGCCGCTTGGAGTACATTTGGTTGAACAGCTTCTCTGGTTTGGTCTAAATCTTTGTTTGAGTATAGGGGGAGACTTAGTTGTTCATGCTTGTAGTCTTCTGTATGTAGTTGTTTATTTAGGGGTATAGAGGGGATTGTTCTTCCCGAATCAGAATATATGTCCTCGTCCATTATTACGAACTCGAATTATTACTTGCGGTACTATCAGTCCAGGCTTGAATTTTTGTAGTCGTACGGCCTTTTTTTTCTCTCCAATGTTTATGTGGGACTTAGAGTTTGTTTGGTTTGTGTCTTTTAAGTGGGCTTACTAATAATACTAGGCCAGCTTAGAAGATGAGACTTTGGGTATTCTGACATGGAAAAAGCAAACTTTTTAACTTGATGAAGCCAATCATGTTATAATCCTCCCTACTTTTAAGTACGAAGAAACATGTACTCTATAAATAATTTAGCATTTGTATTTTACAATTTCTGTATGCTTGTGGTGTGCTTATTAGGGTATTTAACAATAATCATGGATTGTCCGTCCTGTGATTATTCATCCGGTATGAGATTGTATTTCGTGCAGACATATTCTATACTGAGTATATATACTACAGTATGACTTTAAAAAAAAAACTAATATGTGCTTCCCTTGTCTCTCAAGTACAATATATGTTTTTAACATTCTTTTATCATTTTATATGGTGGTTTTCTATTAAATTTTTGCTTTTGCCTGTGCATAGAGTTGTATCTGAATTGCACTTTCTAGTCTCTCGGCTAATTAATCCCTAGGTCTTCACCGTAGTATTGTTAAAACTGTGTATGTGATTGCCCCCTTTATAAAGAGCCGCGAATGCTAGACTAGTTACTATCTTATAAGTAAATAAAACGATGTGAACATAAACAAAAGTGGAGATGTTGGTAGAGCGGTCCCGAGATAGGTTTTAGGGTAATGATTCTTGGAGGACCCTCCTCAGTTCTCACCTTGGCTAGTTTCCACCATTATTACAGCTATTCTTTAAAACTCGGTAAAATCCTTGTTTGCTCTTTGTATCAGGGCTACATATTTGAGTTCAGTTAGTGAATGATCCAAGGTAGGACATAGTGAAGCCCTGGTTGGCTCCTTTACACCGTAGATCTCTTTGGACGGCTAATTCTAATACATCTGTCAAATGCTTTAATGATGGTCAGTATGTGAATATGAATCTGAGGACACATGTATCATGGTTAATTTCATACATTTCATCTATGTGGCAGAACTACATATTCTAGCGACAGCTTAGATTTTTATACTGGACTTGTTGAATTGAGCTGAACAAAAAGATACACACTGCTGCTTTTAGTTTGCTATTTTGTTTAACTGGGGGTATTGCTTTCTTTTATGTATGACCTTCTTTGGTATCTTGAGAACCTAACATGTATAGATTTCTAATTTTTTCAAACATGGTTGCTGATATTCTAATATTTACCAGCCTTCATTTGATAATTTATGAAGTTTGTGGAGTAAATATCCTCATAGAGTTCAATACAACTTCAAGTTTTTAAGAATTACGAATGAAAATCCAATTTTAGTTGTACGTACCTGCCTTTTTTTAGACTGAAGTGGAGCAATGCTTAAATATATTAGCTTTTTCTTGTGGTAAATAAATTGAGTTTGTCCGAGGCAATCTTCTGATTAGTTAGGTGGACCCCCCGGTTCTGCGAAGTTGGTTTCCTGTCTCTTTTAATGTCTTATTTTACATTTTAGTTATCGAGTAAATTGGAACGCTATGGCCAGCCATTTATCCAAGTTGGTAAATTTTGAAACGGTGTAAAATAATATATAATCTTAATAGTAATAGCTTCAATACTAAATTACATTTATTCGGCCTTGAAGTCATAATTCCATTGTATTCTCCTGTCCAAGATTGCTTTTCTTCTCATTCTCTTACATCGTTTTTGCTTATCTCAATGCTAGGGAAACATATGTTTTTGTTCAGAAACTGAAGTTTTCTTCTATTCGATTTAGTTTTTTATATGGCTAGAATATAGCCGTTAGTGTAAAAAGCCGGATTTTCGTAGGAAAATACCGTGGTAAAGAGAAGTGAGGTATCACACATCGCCTAGATATGTAGTACCTATATGGTATATAAGGTAGAAGTATCCTCCTTACTATCACCAAGACCCTTTAAAGCTGTGCGGCCCGAGAAGTAAGGACGAAATCGGGCCAAAGCGGACAGTATTGGTGGTAGTAAGCAGATGGTGACGGTTTGGTCGGAGGACCGGGTCGTTACAATTGGTATCAGAGCCGCTATCTAGCAGATGTGGGCACTGGCAACCCCGGAAGGACGGCGTTCCCGACGAGGACGTCGTGCCTGAAGGAGGGGAAGAGTGTAAAAACCCGGATTTTCGTAGGAAAATACCGTGGTAAAGAGAACTGAGCTATCCCATATCGCCTAGATATGTAGTACCTATATGGTATATAAGGTAGAAGTATCATCCTTACTAAGGCCCTTTAAAGTCGTGCGGCCCGAGAAGCGAGGACGAAATCGGGTCAAAGCGGACAGTATTGGTGGTAGTAAGTAGATGGTGGCGGTCTGGTCGGAGGACTGGGTCGTTACAAGTGTAAAAACCCGGATTTTCGTAGGAAAATACCGTGGTAAAGAGAAGTGACCTATCCTACATCGCCTAGATATGTAGTACCTATATGGTATATAAGGTAGAAGTATCCTCCTTATTATCACCAAGGCCCTTTAAAGCCGTGCGGCTCGAGAAGCGAGGACGAAATCGGGCCAAAGCGGACAGTATTGGTGGTAGTAAGCAGATGGTGGCGGTCTGGTCGGAGGACCGGGTCGTTACAATTGGTATCAGAGCCGCTATCTAGCCGATGTGGGCATTGACAATCCCGGAAGGACGGCGTGCCCGACGAGGACGTCGTGCCTGAAGGGGGGAAGAGTGTAAAAACCCGGATTTTCATAGGAAAATACCGTGGTAAAGAGAAGTGAGCTATCCAACACCGCCTAGATATGTAGTACCTATATGGTATATAAGGTAGAAGTATCCTTCTTACTATCACCAAGGCCCTTTAAAGCCGTGCGGCCCGAGAAGCGAGGACGAAATCGGGCCAAATCGGACAGTATTGGTGGTAGTAAGCAGATGGTGGCGGTCTGGTCGGAGGACCGGGTCGTTACAATTAGTGTTTGCCAAGAGTAGCTGATCAACACGTTTAGGAAAAAAAATGCATACCATGGGTTCAAACCATGATTTGTTGCACCAACTGATTTAACCTCAAGAGCCTTTATCATGGGAAAGACTACGTCCTTTTGAATTTCTCATAAATCTTAGCAGCCGAAAGACATTTGAAAGTAATTGGAAGTATGTTCCATTTTCGATTAGATTTTATGCTTCAGTATATATGTTGTTTGTGAGTAAGTAGATATGAGCTGAGTACAAAATTGATTGCTTGTAAACAGAGCAATTACGAAAGACTTTTATATTGGTGAACAGCTTTGTTGGAGTTATTAGTTCATATTTCATTCTATAATGTTTTTTGGCTGTTCTTTAATAATTACGAGGTCTAGAGATGTAATTTGGTTATTATTTTGATATATGATGTGGGTGTAAACTTTTAGTTACAACCACTATTTTCAATCTGTTAACTTGGTATCAGAGCCTCGTTAAAAAAACAATATAGAATGAAATATGAACTAATAACTCCAACAAGCTTGATCATAATAATGACCTTGTAGAGGTAAAGAGCCGTGTATTGAAACTCGAATGTGATGGCGCATTAAACGATTCAGCTTATTGTAGTACTGTACATGTAGATAGACGGTTAGAGCAGATTTCTTATGACATGATCAAAAGAAAAGGTATGATATGATCTTATTTCAATTAGCTGTGGAAAAAGTAATTGGTATCATGATGCTATTATCTATCCCCTTCAGTTAATTCTTTTTTCCAGTATTTTAATACTGTTTTAATTCTTAAATATGGTGTTCTCCCATATAACTCTTTTGAAATCCATCATGATCTTTAATCTTTAAGGGTAGCGAAACATCCATAGATCAGTGTAGGCAAGGAAGCTTGTTTTATTTACAATACACATCCTTGTGCAACTTGATAGCGCTTAACTTTCTATGATCTGCATGTCAACCTTTCAGTTTAAATTATTGACCTTATCAAAATATCCGTTAATTCAGCATTAGTAACTTCAAATCTTTTATTTACCTCTTTTGTACAATAATGAATCCAAGTGTTACTGCGGAAAAAGAATTAATTTTCTCTATGATATTGCATTTTCAAATGAAGGATTTGCTTAGTATTTGTTTATTGCAGCTATAAGGAAGTAATGCACGTCTCATTAAAGTAGATTACATTGTTACATGTTTTCTGTGAGTTGGTCGCTGTGAGGTGAATAATTTGTTGAAGTATTACATACACTTGGATCGGTATTTTCCTTCACTTTTGCTATGGTTATCTATAGAAACTGTGCTAGGCAATAGATTTTTCAACTAATATTGTCTCGATATTAACATTCTAAATTATTATCTGCATTGTCAGGGGTTACAAGCGTTTCTACAGGAGAGCATCTCTGGAA
Source organism: Primula veris (assembly GCA_963682055.1). Classification (NCBI taxonomy): domain Eukaryota; kingdom Viridiplantae; phylum Streptophyta; class Magnoliopsida; order Ericales; family Primulaceae; genus Primula; species Primula veris. The sequence goes on along the minus strand of OY821742.1, from coordinate 5,951,333 downwards.
ACTTCTGAGTATGTTAAAGATGACTGCCTTTTGATGCATTGTACTGTAGGAGTAGTAAGGAATCGTTTGGAGGGACCCAAAAAGTACAGCATAACTGTGCCACCATCTAATATCGGCCAGGATCTTATGTACTTACTAGATTCTGAAGTTTGTTGTGATATCCTTTTCCGTGTTGGTGATGAAAATTTTAAAGCTCACAAGATGATCCTTGCTGCTCGCTCCCCCGTGTTCAGAGCCCAGTTTTATGGGCTTATTGGTAACCCAGACATGGATGAGGTAGTTTTACAGGATCTGGAACCATCTATCTTCAAGGTATGCTCTCTTTTATATTTTAATTATGTAATCCCACTAAGTAAAAGCCTAAAAGGAAAAGCAGAGTTTTCAAAATTTTGATTTTGAAATGCATCACGTGTTACCTTTTGTAATTGGTAATATAGTTATCAAAGGAGTCTTGTGAAGTTTTTTCTTTTGATTTGTGAAAATTTTAGTATTTGGATTTTGATATGCAAAGAAATGCTTTTCGTAATTGGCGGTACAGTTCTAAGGAGTTTTGTAGAAGTTCTATATTCTATCTGTGGAATATTTAGTATTTGGATTTTGAAATGTAAACGACTTGCTTTTTCGTTATTGGTGGTATAGTTATTAAAGTAGCTTATGGAAGTTCTGAATTTTTATATTTCAAAAGTTATTAATGATTAATTACATGAATCCTCTTCTGATCACTATAGTATCTGGCGTCTCAGATTTTTACTATGCCTTTGCACGGCTTGGTGCAAGACATCCTTTCTTTCTACACATTATTTTGTGTGGTTTGTACTTGTAAATCCAAATCCATGACTTCAGGTTATTCTATTAATAATATGGAATTAAAAACATTAATTCAGCCTCCTGAAAATTCTCAAGTAACTAAGGATTAGTCACGTTTGCCATTAATTTGGTTTGGTGGTCAGCATTGTCGATCAATTTCTTGCTGGGGAGTCCATTTTTGTTGCTAATCTATTTTTCAATTTGTACCACTAATTCATTATGGGTACTTCCTTATTTGCAGGCGATGCTCCTATTCATTTACTCAGATAGACTTCCAGATTTAAGTGAAGTTTCTGGGTCAACATCAATGGGCAAATCTGATACAATTATGATGCAGCACCTGTTGGCTGCAGCTGACTGTTATGGTCTCGAAAGACTGAAACAATTGTGTGAAGCAAAATTGTGTGAAGACATCACGATAGATACGGTGGTAACAACACTTCCTCTTGCTGAGCAACACGGTTGTCCACAACTTAAAGCTATCTGCTTGAAATTTGCCGCAACAAACTTGGGAGGTGCGTCTTCTCCGTAGAAATCTTTTTAGTGCCTTTTTCAGGTTACGCCTGTGTAATTCTCTTGCCCTAATGTGCTGATGTGTATAAGAAACTGAACATTTCGTGAGTATACCAAAGTGTTAATAAATTTTTAAGTAGACGAATTTTACCGTGGTTCGAATTATCGTCCTTTTAGGCGTAAAAGGCAAATTCGTAACTTGGTTTTTTAATTAAACCGTTCTTTTAAAAAAAATTGCTCTTTATGGTTTTCTTTTCTTTTATGTGTCTTTCTAAGTAATTCTATTTCGTAAATTATGTAGCGGTTATGCAAGTGGAAGGTTTCAAGTACTTGGAAGAGAGTTGCCCCTCATTGTTGTCTGAGCTTTTGGAGACAGTTGCAACAGTTGATGAGAAATCTGAATCACAGGCAAATAAAAAACGCAGCTCAAGCAGTATCAACGGGATTGATCTGGCGGCAGATGGTGCCGTGACAGAATATGCAGATCCATCCATCAGGCGTCAGCGTAGGCGGCTTTAGGTTTTTAACTTGCCCTTTTAAGGGTAAGAATAAATAGATAAATTTAATCTTGACTACATCCGTTCAAGAATGTTAAAGCTAGCTAGGAATCTCCTTAAATATATAATATATGGTTCTAGGTACTTCCATTTCTCGTTTTTTGGATTGTGTTGTTTTCAAGGATGATATATGTTATTACCTTGTATGATGCACGATTTATATTTTGCTCGAGGACAGTTCTTACTCTTTATTTGATGTGTGCTTGATTTAATGGTGCTTAAATGATGAAGTTGGTTGAGTAAATTAACCGTTTCTCTCTCTTAGCGTCTAGATATGAGACCCTGCAGTTATGTGTTGGTGGCTAATCGTGGATTTTGGTTGCTGAAGTTTTAAAATGAATATCAGCGGCTGAAGTTCATCTGTCATCCAACAGCTGAGATGCATAGAGGCAAAAACAATTTAAAAAAAAACCCTACGCACCTTGACCGTTGAACTTTCATCCAAAAATCCAACACTTTTTCTTTTAACTTTAGCGGTTTGAGTTCAGAATTTCAGCCACCGTGATGCGCTTAATTTTACTCTTCACTTTTCTGTGCCTGGACAGCATGGTTTTTTTTACTTAAAATTAATATATGGAACTGCCTATCGACAATTGTTACTTGATGTAAGAAAATTTCGACTATAGCGCTAGCATAATATATAACCAAACGATGTTGATATATCACCATAAGTAAACATTCTGAGAAATGCACACCCCCACACACGAGATACTTATTTTCATATTTACATGCACAGTAAACATTATTCTCAAACTTTTGATCAACTCCTGAATATGTAGAGGAGAGGAAGATATCTTTTATTTTGCCGTCTAAACAGAAGGCCAGAGGAAAGCACCAATGGCAAATGCCCTTTTATAAGCCATGTTACCTTTTACGTGCAGACCATATTCAGCAAGAAGTCTATCGAGACTAGGCTCCGGCATCTTTTGGTAGTCCTCCTTAGTGTACCTGGGATAGTGAAGTGGCATTTGAAAGCAAAATTCATTACCACTGTTTTTCTTGGTCTCCATTGTTTTCTTGCTCGTCCTTCCTCTTTGAAATGGTTAAAATGCTAGTTTCTTGATTTTTAAAGATATCCACACCAGTACATTTTTTATAGTGTTTGGGTACTTGATAGAAACACTATTTGTTTGTCACACCAATACAATGGTTTACCTTCTCATTCCGTTGGCTTTGAGTGAGCATTCGTGTGATTCTTCTCATGCAATAGGCTTGATGTGGTCATCTAGTTTGTGTGTGCATTGCCTGCTTACAGGCGTGTGTATAGCACTGGTGCGAAGGCTAAGAGTCGAGCATTATGTGTGTATTTTCCCCATGGGGATTGGTTGTTTTTATTTTTTTCTATTTGGATGCTCTGTCGAGCTTGTAATGTTTTCTATGGATCTAAGGGGTGATTGCCCTTCTATTTAACGATAACAGCTGACCATCATCTTCTTGACCGATGGTCCACGGAAAAAAACTGCTTGAAATTTGAAATTCTTTTATTTTCTTCTGCGTCCATTTATTTTTTGCCCGACCGACCAATCTGCATCTAAAATTCGCTACTCGTGCAACTCGATTTCAACCTCTTACGTGATCAACCTCATACCTCAACACAAAAGGCCGTTCAATAAATCGAATGCTGGACTGACATATCAGATTCGAAACCTACACGAATTTCCACAGGCTCGTAGTCATATTTAAGCAAAATGATAGGTGCATGTACCAGATCATGCATATATACACAAATAATTAGAAAAAGTGTCATATAGATGGAAGCCTACAAAAGTTTAATATGATTATATGTCCATATGGTGTATAAGAGATCTATTATAAGAGATCTCTTATGATCCTTCGTAAGTACGAGTCTCAGATTATATTCAGATTATGCTAACTGTATAAATACGTCATCTATGATGTAGATGACACATGATTAGAGAATCATTATCGATAGACCTGTAGACCGAGGCTATTATAAGAGATACCATGCATGCTTGTTTAGGATTATGTTTTACATATTTAAGCACACTTATAGACCCATTAAGCTATAAAATAAATAAACTGTAGATTAGCCACTTTTTTCTCTTTCCTAAACCCTCTTTTATATTTGTTCTTGACTATGTTTTGGATGGGTTCAAGTGTTCAACTAAAGAGATAAGTGGAAAGTTCTACGAAATTAGGGGAAAACATAATAATGAATTATATATACATACTCCTATTAGTCAAGATCGGCTCCTTAGAGATAATTTGAGACTTCTTTATTTTCAGGTATGAAATTTTTATCCGCGGTTCTAGTTGCTGTTATGCAGTTAGGTTTCAAGTACAGTTGAAACTCAGGTTGGAAGCTAAGTATAATGATGGACAGAACTTGTAAAGTTAAATGTACTTGAATTAAATCACACACGTACATTTAACAACGGAGTTCACCCAACTAGGCTACGTCTCCGGGGCACTCACCCAGATTAATGATATTATAAAAGCTTACAATATAGGATTTAAGTCTTATTGAAAAACTCTCAGACTCGCTCTAGATTTTTCTGCCTATCTCTATATTGCTCATACCTTATAACTATCACTCAAAACATCAATGACATCCCATCATTGTTTTTCATTTTTAAAAGTTCATTCGTGTGGATAGTTCTTTATAGTTTAGAACACACACTTTTTACAAGCAAAACTATCATCTATTTATACAAGAAAAATATATCTTCAAATATTTTATTCATATAATCTTTATCTTCAGAATCTTCTTGATTTATTCTTATATCTACATATTGATCCAAATCTCCTTGTTATACGAAATCTTTATAGCTCCAGATTTGAACACAATCTTTATAGGTCAATTCGAGATAATCTTGCTTGAATATAAAAATTATTATTTCATTTGAAAGAAACATATAAAATAATATATTTTCAAGATAAAATCTTTTTCATATACAATCAAATAACTCTATATATAAATACAATCTATTTGAATCATAACTATCTATATCAAAGTAGATGTAAATATGATAAAGACTTGCATAGTAGTAGAAGATCTTGTTAGCACAATAAAAGAATAAGATAATATCTTTTAAACTAATCTCCATATAATTCTCCATAAAACATTCCACAATAAAAGAACACGATAATATCTTTTAAACTAATCTCCATATAATTCTCCATAAAACATTCCATTCTTTATCACATAAATATTCTCCAATATATAAAATTGATTTCATGCTTATATGAAATATATCCTGCATATCTAAAACATAATTATCACATAATAATCATTAAAATAATAATATGCAGTTAGGCAATAATTCTGCGTATCAGCAGGTTGCAACTGAGGTTGCAACTGGGGTTGCAACTTCACATGTAAACATAAAATTGTCTTATCAATAATCATTTAACTTAGATTACTTTGCTCAAACCAATTGACAACAAAAAGTTCACTAGGTCAGAAATATAGTCATAACAAAATCAACTATTTATTGTTTGTCAATTTCTCATTTTCAACTCGAATAAAAAAACTGATATTCTTGATAAACTGCTGTTTTTACTACATTCGTTAATCAACTTCTAGAAAAGGTAGAAGACAACAACTAATGTGTATATACTTTGACAACTTTTCTAAAACCTAGATCTGTAGACTGTACAATCTGTTTTTTACTGAAGAATACCACGTAAATAAACCACATGCATGCAAACTTTTCCGTATTATATGTTGGAGTAATAAACCGTTTATCTTTGTTATAGCAATATTGAAATCGACGTGGAAAAGGGATTAGAGGATGATGTTTTATTCTCGGTACTAAAATATCGATCTCGTGCTAAAAAAACACCGATAACATACAAATTAATGTGCATGTGCATGTGCATGTGCATGTGCATGTGCATGTGCATGATGATAAATTGCTAACATAAGAGTTAATTATTTTACTTTTTATTCGCTTTCCTCATTCCATTTTTCTCATTAGCTTTATACTGATGTTCACGCCTTATTAATAAGGAGCGAAAGGAAGTGCTGGAATTACGAAATAAGCAAAACCAGGAGAAATATCAGATGAAACATTCTTTAGAGAAAAGCAATTTCCATAGACAAATGAGCGTGTATCAACGACAATATGGGTGCCAGCAAAAACAAAAGTTAATTAGTTGCTAATTAGCGATGTCATGATTGTTACTAATCTACCGATATTAAGTATTCAAATCATATAAATGATCAACACCGTAGTTTCACCACCGATGAGAACATTAGAACTAAACAAAGAGACGAGAAGAGACAGCAGGAAAGTAATAAACAAAACTCAAATAACTCGAGGCTATTATAAGAGATCCCATACTTGTTTAGGATTATGTTTTACATATTTAAGCACACTTATAGACCTATTAAGCTATAAAATAAATAAACTGTAGATTAGCCACTTTTCCTCTTTCCTAAATCCTCTTTTATATTTGTTCTTGGCTATGTTTTGGATGGGGTTAAGTGTTCAACTAAAGATATAAGTGGAAAGTTCTACGAAATTAGGGGAAAGCACAATAATGAATTATATTAGTAATTTTTTTTTCCTCTCAATTGCAGGTAAAACTGCTTCGCAGGTGTCAGGTTCGAAACCTGATGATATGAACATGGTATATTCGGATACCAAACACTTGGACCAACCACTTTTGCTCAATTATATTAGTCATCTGGTTGGTTAGTAGTGATGAAAGCACGAGAATAGAGATAGATAGTCAAGATTGGCTCCTTTGATAAATAATTTGAGACGACTTCATTTCTAAGTCAACTATTGTTTGTCCCATTTCTCATTTTCAACTCGAATAACAAGTTGGTCTTGATAAATTGATAATTTTCTACATTCGTTAATCAACTTTTAGAAAAAGGTAGAAGACAACATGCAAACCTTTCCGTGTTATATGTTGGAGTAATAAACCGTTTATCTTTGTTATAGCCACATTAAAAATCGACATGGAAAAGGGATTAGAGGTTGATGTTTTATTCCCGGTACTAGTAAAATATCGATCTCATGCTAAAAAGACACCGATAACACAAAAATTAATGTGTATGTGCATGATGATAAATTGCTAACATAAGAGTTAATTATTTTACTTTTTAATCGCTAATTCCTCATTGTTCCATTTTTCTCATTAGCCTTTTTTTTGTTTGTAAAATTAAGAAACTTGTGTATGAAAGAATTACTGTCATTATGGTTTTATAGAAAAATATGTTCATACTCGTATCTAACAAGTCAAACCGGGTTAGTCATTTTCAACTACTCCTTGGTCATGTGTGTAAATTCTGTAAAGAAAAATTAAGAAATGTAAAATGAAAAGTATTTTGACTTTTTGCTGCTTCAATTACAGCTTGATTCATTGTAAAAATTAAAACACGTAAAGATAGAAATTAGAACTTAGAATAATTAAGTACCCTATTTATATACAGTTTTCGCAAAGAGTACTTCATTTGTAATATAATCCTACATAATACTTCATTATTTTTTGTTACGAACTTATTAGCGACGGTTTTTATGACGGATTTGTGACAGTTTAGTCAATTTGTGACAGATTTGCGACAGTTTTTTAAATTAGTGATAGTCTTGTGACAGCTTTTAACTCTCACTAAATCAAATATTATTTTGTACGGTTAGTTTTTCTTTAATGTATAAGACATTAATTAATGATTCAATATCATCATTCTTTTTTTCTATTTGTTGGATCCACAACGACATAAAATAATGTTCAAAGCTTATATCTAGTGGGACTCGTATAGTAATCACTACTCCACATAGTTTACAAATTCAAGTCAAGTCAAATAAGACACATTATTAATAAAATAACACGAATTTTGAGAAAGCTAAGTGTGTATAAGATTACAAAATAAAAAAGAAACTTTCATTGTCGAAATCTTTGACATTCTAAGCTGCTTTAAATATTTTCCAATATGAAACTGTATAACAAAACATTGACTAGTATTAATAAGAACAAACGCATTTGACATGGGGTCACATACACGGTAGTTTTGAGGGTTTCAATCCGACCCGATAAAAGTGCAATTCTATTTGGATCGGGTATAAATAGATAAAAGTACAACTTAAAAAAATGTAATTTAATATTCTTCCTCTCATCTCTCTCATATACATTAGACTCCGTTTTTTATATTATTTTTATATTATAGTTCTAAATAAAATGATTTTGTAATCTAACTAACAAATTTTATTTAAAATCTTTGACATTTATGAGATTTAATTTATTTTTTTTAAATTTTTTTTTTTTAAAAACTGATCAAATGGGTCGGGTCGAGTCGGGACAAATGGATAAATATGCAAAATTATCCTCGGGTCGGGTTGAAACCCGCGAAATTGTCATCCCTACATACACTAAAGGGTCCCTATGACTTAGATAGCAAGTATCTTTGATCCCTATAGTTTTTGTTAAAACAACTCAAGTGCTTAGTGATGATGAAATTATTGATTAGTTTCATTTAAATTAAAAACCAGATGATCAACTTATAGAATTCACACAATTCCACTAAGTTTTTGTTCATAATAAGAAGCTTTTTCAAAACCTTAAAAATAAGGAATCATAACTATAGCCAAATGCACATTTAGTACACGATGTTGCTAGTGTCACTTATTGGAGTAATGACTAGTGAGTACGAATATTCATAATTTAGGTAACGATCTGTCAAAAAGTTCATTATCTAGATATCTCTGTCAATTAAATTGGACGAAAGTCTATCATAATATATACAAATCATACCCCCGGTCCGTTCAAAAAGAGAAATTTTTGTTATACACATTATACTCCTATTTGATTACAAAAATAAAAAATAAAAAATTATACTCATATGATTAGAAAAAAGACATACACAAACTATGGAACTATGCTCTAAATAACCCTTTCAAACCAACAAATGGTTGTATAAATTAGTCAACTTTCAACAATTTAACAATTATTTCCCCCTCTCTTCATGTCATCATTTCTAGCTCACAACATGCTGCTTCTTGCAGTGGTTCTGCTAACATGCACCGGGTTTGCCACCTCAGCAATACATTGTCCGGAGTGTGGCTCGACGCCTGTCCCTTATCCGCTCAGCACTGGAACAGACTGTGGGGACCAGTCGTACAAGATCAGGTGCGACGCTGGTGCATTGAAGTTTGATACGCTTAATAATACATATCCGATCACAAGCGTTAATGGAAATGCTCAGCGGTTTGTTATCCAGCCGTCCAACTTTGTTCGGAACAACACATGCGTCACACAGGTGTGTGTTCTGGATATTCAGTTATTTGCTACTCCCTCCGTTCCTGTTTAATTGTCCCCTATGAAACTACGTGCAATTTTGACCTGCCAAGAACTTGTATCAAAATTGTCGGAATGAAAATTTTCAAAAGTTGATCATATAGTTCAAATGTTAAATTTTATGATTAGATTTTTAAAAAATTCATTTCGACAATTTTGATACAAGTTATAAGCCGGTCAAAATTGCACGTAGTTTCGTAATGTACAATTAAATAGGAACGTAGGGAGTAAATGTTTATGGCTTTTAAAGTTTTGCTGTTGGATTTTGAAGTTAATTATGTGACAATTGATTCGTCGGCTTAAAACATGAAATTCATTGCACTTTTATGCTTGACCAGTTTAGAATTGAATAAACTTGGAATTTTTCGGACGTTCCGAGATGGCAGAATTATGAATTTGTAACCAAAACATGTACTTATGGTAGTTATTTTATGCAAAGATCGAAAAAAGGAAAGTTGTTGCTAAAGCCTTTCTGCATAAGCCATCCTAAAAACGTAGAAAAACGTTGGCTTTATTTGCATAAAAAAAGGGAAAACGAGTTTTTTTTTTCCCAGCTTTGAATTACTGTTCCTTTTCGCTACGGAACGAACTCTTTAGAGCAATGAAACATATTCACCTTATAATTAAGTGTAACAATGGTCCCAGTGGCTTCGAAAAACCGTAGTGTACAATCAAGTTAGAGTCTATTGAGCTTGGGTTGCAATGTTTAGAAGTCTTAGAATGGGACAGACTTGGGATATTTCCGACATTTAAAGAAGGCAGATAAAGAAAATATAATGTAAACAAGTACTTATTGTATAGTGTAAACAAATTCACGTTGAAATATATTGAAGGAATGGTTGTAATATTTGGAGTAGTCATAATGTACTTAAACATTTTAGGGAGTCAAATTAGAAAATAAAATAGCTAACTTTTAATCATATGAAATGAATAGTATCATGGAAATGCATCAAGAAATGTACAATGCATTTTTTTTTTAAATTCAGGATCTGTCGACAAAGGGAATCATTATGAACAGCTCGCTCCCGTTCAATATAACAAGCAGCAACACGATAATGTACCTAAACTGCACCGAGCTTCTCTTCAGATCCCCACTCAACTGCAGCTCAAACAGCCTCTGCCACACCTACATCAACAACACCGCCTCCGCCATATCAGCAGGCTGCGGATCATCCATCTGCTGCGTTTTTCGTGCTGGTGGGTCCACCACATCTTACTCTCTCAACGTTAAGGAGAGCGAATGTAGCGCCTACGCTAGCTTTATTCATCTTGACCCAACTTTACCGGTGAACCAGTGGCCTGAAGCAGGTTTGGAGATACAGTGGGAGTCACCGCCACTGCCCTTGTGTGGGACACAGGCCGACTGCGATTCCAACTCGACATGTGGGGCAGATCCGTCAGAGAATGGGGTGAGGAGGTGTTTTTGTAATTCCGGTCTTTATTGGGACCAGATTCAAGGAGTTTGTTCTCGAAGTGAGTTGCTTTCTTTCCTAAGAAAGCTAGCCTTTCCATTTTGATAAAACTGGATGAAAAAGCAAATTTCCTTTTCTATGTATTATTATTATTATTAATATCACTGAAAGTTAGCATCGCAACCTCTGAAACGAGAATTCATATAGAATATCATCCCCTCCTATTTAAGCTTCTTTGTCTGGTGCCTGGTTATCACTAATTTTTCCCTTTATTTAGACAGTATATCGATTTTTTCGTAAATTTGATAGAATGTGCTGTTTTGCAGATGTGACTTGTCAAGATCCTGGAGGTTGTGATTCACCAGATCACACCGCTTTGATTGCAGGTGATTCCGTAAAACATTCTTTCGATGTGCATCACATTGCAATGGTCTACGAAAATTCTTAGCATTGAGTCGATATTTACTAAATTTGTACTTATTTAGATGGTTTATGTTTAGTAGATAAAGCAATGCATGTGTGTGAATCTGTCCATCCAATTTTTTCTCTCTTTCATGAAGTCCATTCGAAGTTTGATTCAAGTAGCAGATATTTCACTTCAACATAACATTATTGCACCCAACTCAATTTTGTTGCAAATATAACCACCTTAAACTGCCTCTTTAAGAAGTTAGTTTACTACTGACAACATGTCGATAACTTACTCTTAACGATACATTAACTGTAGCACAAGTTGTAGTTGTAGCTGACTTGGGTCAAGAATTGAAGATCTGTACATCAACATCATATGAAATTGACTATTTATCTTTTGATGTGACAGGTTTAAGCTCAGGCCTAGGCACTGCACTCGTACTGGCAATCATCGCTCTTGTTTTCTACAGACGATATCGGCGCACCAAAGAGGCACAAGCTCGCCTCGCGAAGGAACGCGAGGAGATCCTGAACATGGAAGGCGGGAAAACAGCAAAAATATTCACCGGAAAAGAATTAAAAAAAGCAACCAATAACTTTGCCAAGGACAGGCTATTGGGTTCAGGTGGATACGGAGAAGTATACAAAGGGTTCCTCGAAGATGGCACAATCATTGCTGTAAAATGCGCTCAGCTTGGCAATATGAAGGGAGTTGAGCAGGTCCTCAACGAAGTCAGGATCCTATGTCAAGTGAGTATTTCTGACTTAGACACTACCACTCCCTGCAGATATAGGTTTCTAATTGAAATTGTTAAATTTTATAATACCGGAGTCAATTTTCTGAGGTTCCGAATTTGAAACCACACAACCTTTAGCAAATGATTTTCAGAAGATTTGGGGAATTCTCTGAAACTGACCATCTTGATTGAAAGATAAGTGAAAAGTAGTTAAATAAGAAAACACTGACTCTTTACCAGTAAGTTTTGAAGCTTTTACTCTTACTTTACAAGGATTAACCAAAGCAACGTCTGAAGTTGGAGAGCTCCATTCTACCTCTCCAATCATTCTTCTTTCCGTTGTTTGATACCTACATTGATTCATTGAACACTAAACAATTTTCTGAATCTGTACTTGAATTTCTTCAAATATGATGAATTGTTAGAATTAATGATCCGGGAAATTGAGAAATTAGTATGCAGAAAAGTTTTTAGTTCATTTGCTATGAAAATTTTAAATTTATCGCTAAAATCTATTCATAGGAATCAATCATCAGCTCATTAGAGAAATTGGCTTAAATATATCTAGGTTATGTTACTGTTAAAGATATTTTTAAGAAAACATTTCAAAATACTCACGACGACCAGAAACAAGGCGACACTAAAAGTAGCGAGGCAGTATTTTTTAGGCGATATTTCTTTCAGAAATCACGTCTTGCTTTCAAATTTATGTTTTTGTAGTCGTAAACTCTTGTTCTTTTGTTATCAGGTTAACCACCGCAGCCTAGTGGGCCTCCTGGGCTGTTGCGTAGAACGCGAGCAACCACTCTTAGTTTATGAGTACATTTCAAACGGTACACTCTCCGATCACTTACGCCAACTTAACCGTACCCATCTTTCATGGGCCCACCGCCTGAGTATCGCTCAGTCCACCGCAGAAGCCCTGGCATATCTCCACTTTGCAGCTCTTCCCCCAATTTACCATCGCGACGTTAAATCAAGCAACATATTACTCGACGACAAAATGAATGCAAAAGTCTCAGATTTCGGCCTATCACGTTTGGCTCACACGGATATGAGCCATATATCTACTTGTGCTCAAGGTACTCTTGGTTACCTTGATCCGGAGTACTACAGAAACTATCAGCTGACGGATAAAAGCGATGTTTACAGTTTCGGTGTTGTTCTTTTAGAGCTTTTAACGTCTCAAAAGGCAATTGATTTTACTAGGGACCCTGATGATGTGAACTTGGCGGTTTACGTACAAAGGATGGTGAAAGAAGAGAGAGTGGCGGAGGTTGTCGACCCGATATTGAAAGAGAGGGCAAGTACCTTAGAGTTGGATACAATGAAGGCTTTGGGATTTCTAGCAGTCGGGTGCTTGGAGGAGCGGAGACAGAATAGGCCTTCGATGAAAGAGGTAACCGAAGAGATTGAGTATATAATCAGTGTCACTAAATCCACAGAGATTGTTGATCAGTAGAAGTGTGTATTCCTTGTCTTGGCTTCAAGGGTTGTTTGGTTTTGAGTTTTCTGTAATATGTGAGGCTATTCCGAGATCTTGAAAAATTAAATTTATTTGATATTTAAAGTAAACAGCATCTTCTATATTCATTTTGTCAAATGGTAAAACAATTAGTACTATAAATTGCTACTTCGAAACATTTTCAACTTCTGCAACATTTTTTGAAAACTGTCAAACAAATTATATAAATAGCTAAATGGCACACTCCAAGCTGAAGTACATGTTTCTTCAAATTCAAGCAGTTCCGACTTTAGGCAACAAAAACATCACCCAGGCAATGGGAACATTATCGAGTAATATGGAAACCCGCACATAACACAAACGTAGTTATGGAAATTTTGAATTTAAATAGCTCATAGGCTAAAGGCACAGCTCAACAGAAGAGCTGCTGACTAGGACAAGGCATTAACAAAAAAGAAACCGTAACGATAATTATTTGTTCTCATTCTGAGCAAGCAAGAAATAAACAAAAGACGACTAGTCCAGAAAAAACAAACCTAAACCATCAATGTGCTCTGAATCATAGTGAAGTATCTGGGAACAAACAATTGAGTAACCATATAGTTGAATGCAACAATTTTATTTCGTTCGTGCTTTATGGTATCAATAAAAGTATACTGATAATGTCACAGTTCACGGCTTATTAATAGGGAGCGAAAGGAAGTGCTGGAATTACGAAATACTAAGAAAAACCAGGAGAAATAAACATTCCTTAGAAAAAAAGCAATTTCCATAGGTAGACAAATGAGCCTGTATCAACGACAATAAATCTGTCTATAATTGGGTGCCAGCAAAAACAAAAGTTAGTCGCTAATTAGCAATGTCATGATTGTTACTAATCTACAAATATTGAAGTATTCAAATCATATAAATGATCAACACCATAGTTCGACCACTGATGAGACCATTAGAAATAAACAAAAGAGACGAGAAGAGACAGCAGGAAAGTAATAAACAAAACTCAAAGAACTCGAGCATCTATAAATTATAAATCAAGATTATTCAAGAACAATCGCAACATTGACACAAAAGGTGTTTGAAATTGTACTCGCACCCAAACAACAAAATAACATTGAATTAACTTGTTCAAAGTAAGAAAACCACATCAAACTTCAATTTCCAACAAAATTTAAAGACACTCCTAATTCGCCCTAGGGGTGGCCCACTCAACCCGAAGGATGAGATTATCGTACCCATAACCATTAAGCTTAGCAATGGCCCTCTCAGCGTCCTCCTTCAAAGAAAAGTTGACAAACCCAAACCCTCTGCTTGATCCCGTCTTCTGATCAATCGCCACATAGACACGGCTCACATTCCCGAATGTGCGGAATAGCTCAAGCAAATCAGGCTCACGAGTGTCCTCAGATAAATTAGTGACACGAACAGAGTTCTCTTCATTCCTACGCCTCATCTCAGAGCCAAGTGATGGCCTCTCTACACCTCCCCTCTGGCTTGGGGGAATGTAAGCCCCCTTTGAGGACACACCAGTAACTGCTCCATCAGATGTAGGTGGTTTGTCAACAAATCCTTCAGGTGTAGGGGCTAAATCCTTGTACGGACACCTCGAGGTCCAGTGATCACCCTTCTTCCCACATATCCGACACAGCATCAGAACTGCTCCTGGTTTTCCCAGGCTGGTCATCGAGTCCCCTGATACCTTGTCATCTGCTTTAGAACCTATGCAGTTGAAGTTATTAGCAAATAAGTATTAGATTACAATCCAAAGAGGTGATAAAATTATTAGGTATCATGCTTATTCCAGACAATGGCTACAAGATTTAACAAATAAAGTAACTTGTACTTGAATGGGAAAAAAGCTGAAGGGTTATTAAACTGAATTATTCTGAATAAAATTCAAGAGTTAACCAATAACAATATTTTAAACAAGTTGAATTGGACAACTAGTTCATCACTTCCCCTTGAGTTTCTTCAGTTTCCCCAGTCTAATTTACAATTTTGCAAATCCTATATGATCTTTTACTACTCTACATGGGGATATTGGTTAAAAACATCATGTCTTTAAATCTTCTTTGTTTCCTCATATCATCCAGTGTACACACTAGTGACAGTCCAATGAAACACAGGCATTACATTTGTTTATCTGATTCATAAATGTATCTGAAACACGCAACAGTCTAGTATATTAAAACCCACATGAATCCATTTCAGCTATCTCATATTGGTTTCATTAGACTACCACTTTGAGTAAAGTTGTACATGACAACCTTCCTTGCCGATCACAGTAAAGTGTATTATCAATCAGAGGCTACAAAGTTCAGAAATAGGACTTACATGGCATCCTTTCTTCTACATAAAATGACACAAATATTATTTGTTTTACTTACAAAAAAAAAAAAAAGCCATGTCGTAATGTGCTGATGTCTAAATCAGGGTGGTGTTCTTTTTGGTATCTTTTATGGTGAGTTCGATACTTGTTTCTATAAAAGCTTGTCTGTTTTTTTTGGTAAACTCGGGGGTTGGCCCCTCTCTCTTCCCCCTCAAATACAAAAAGGCACAAAACTGGACAAGTTTGGAAGTAAAAAAAAAAATGAATTTTATGACTAGCACATGAGAAACCATGCTGACAAAACTTGTACATGTGAATAGTAAAAACTTAAAACTGTTTTGACATAGTAACTCAATTTGGTTCTTCCAAGTGAAATAAAAGGATAAACACACATAAGCTGTTTGAGAATAAGTGTCAACCCAGCTTTACACGACAAGTCAACAAGCAAATGTACAGAACACCATAACTATAAGGATACGGAATTTATTTCAACAATTTCTATCCGAATTTCAGTCTCCAGATTTTAATTCAACTTATCTAGACCTCACCCCCAATTAACACTATACGCTGGGCAAGAAGGGCTTTTCCCTAATTTACCCTAATCTAAAATACATTTAATTAAAGACCCTTAATATGTTAATTTTTGCTCATACCATTGAGCGCCAAATTGCAATTCATTAAATCTAAAACACAATAAAACTAAAAACAACTACTTGGTAAGCAAATAGAAGTTCATACCATCCAAACACCAATCACAACTCACAAATCTAAAAACCCAATAAAACAAAAAACAAAAAACAAAACATGGGGAACGCAATTCCAATAAAGAATCTATCTTTGTAGTGCTCATATCAAGACACCATCCAGACCCCATCACAACTCTATTTTGACTAAAATCTTGAAAAATTAGCATTTCTACCCCTTAAATTTTTAAAAAACCAGTGCAGAGTTTGAAAAAAGATCATATAGAACATTAGCCCCTCCCGTTCAAAGTTTCCAGTTAAGTCCCTCAATCTATAGCTCTAAAAGGAGCAGGGCAGGTTCTACATGGAAACAGGTGGCCTAGCACTAATCCACTTATCACAGCATAATTCCGCTTAATCACCACCTAGCCATAAAAATTGATGAGAAACTAAGATAATCTATAAATTTGATTAAAACCTCAAAAAAAAAATAGCGTTTATTATGCGCAAAAAACTCGTGTGGAGTATGAAAAAAGATCATATAGAACATTAACCCCTCAATCTACATCTCTAGAAGGCGCAAGGAGTTTCTAACTTCTAAACAGAAATAGAACTAATCTTGCCTAATTCCGCTTAATCACCGCCTAATCGCTTAATCCCAACTAATCCACTAGGCTCCTCCTAATTTCCAGCTAGGCTTACCCTTACAACACCGCTAAACACACAACAAAAGCAACAAAACCAAAAATCATATAGGATATTAACGTCTCCCATTAAGAGTTCCTGGTTACGTCCCTCAATCTACAAACCCATGTTCTAAAATTCCTGGTCAGCGCCTAATCCTGCCTTAATTGCCGCTTTAATCTTGCCTTAATTGTCGCCTAAATCCTGCGTAATCCACTAGGCCCCGCACCTCCGCCTAATTTCCATCTAATCATGACTTTCATTACACTCCTATAAAGTAAAAACACAACAAAAACCAAGAAACCAAAACACAATAAAACACAAGAAACCCAATAAATATTTACCAGGAGCCCTTGGCCGCTCCAGCAACACCTCCTCGGTCGACACCATCGTCAACCTCGCACCCACATCCTCCCTCACCGCATCACCAAACTTAGCCCAGCTCCGCCTCTCCACCGCCTTCTTCCCCAACCGCGCCTTCGCAAGCTTCCTAACCCGCGTCGTAGTCGTCACCTTCACCTTCTTCCCCTCCTCGTTTATTTTATACTCGATCACCTGTATATTAAATAAGAAACTGAAAAAAGGGAGGATAATGAGGGAGGCCTAGGTTGTTATAACGTTTGCTTAAGTGTGTGTTTGGTACAAGCTTTTTTCCATTGCTTTTTATATTTTTTACTATGAAAAAACATAGGTGTTTGGTATGCTAGCTTATAAGGATTTTAAAAAGCTGGATTTTAGCTATAAAAGCAGTAAAAGCAAAAAACTTATGTTTTTGGTAGATTTTTTTAGCTTTTTCGGCACAAATTTCGGATTTCAAAATTTTTTAACCTCAACTTTTAGGGGAAATTACATGCCAAGACAATTACTATGTATAATAAGCTAAATTATCTTTAAAATATCTATAATTTGGTTATTTTGAATGAATTAGCAAAAAAGCTAAAATTTAAAACCAAACGCAAATCTAATAAATCTAGCTTTTAAATATATAAGTAACCAAACACACTAACCGCCTTTTTATAATCAGGATTTTTTACAGTTGCTTTTTAAAAACAACTTTTTGATCAAAAAAGTTGATGCCAAACTGACCGACCCTAAGTGGATAAACTGTGTTTTTGCTGCGTTTTTATTCTTTTGCTTTTGTGGTCAAGTGTATGAAAGAAGATTGGATGAAAAACTTAGCCCCTAAAAAAGAATAATTTAAAAAATTAAATATGTTCGATTACTTTTTTGATGCCGTTTTCGTCGGGGCCGAGGGTGACACGTGGGGGGAGAAGGAAGGTTTAAGTCTTCTTCTTAAGTAAATCCGTAAAAACAAATCCCAAACACAAACACAAACACACTTAATTAATCCATAAAAACATATCCCAACACAAACACACACTTAATTAATCCATAAAAATAAATCCCAAACACAAACACACTTAATTAATCCATACAAACAAATCCCAAACACAAACACACTTAATTAGTCCATAAAAATCATGTTTTTTTTTTTGAATTAGGCATTAGCTTGCTATTTGGTAAAAACAAAACCCAAACACAAACATAAAAATCAAGTTTTTTTGCGAATTTGTTACACAAGCCAACACTACTAAAAACAAATCACAAACACACACTTAATTAATCCATAAAAACAAATCCCAACACAAACACACTTAATTAATCCATAAAAACAAATCCCAAACACAAACACACTTAATTAGTCCATAAAAATCATCATTTTTTTTTTGCGAATTTGGCATCAGCTTGCTATTTGGTCAGAAACCAGCTTTTTTAAAAGCAATAACAATAAAAAAAAAATGGCGTAAAAACAAACCCCAAACACAAACATAAAAAATAAAGTTTTTTTGCGAATTTGTTATACAAGCCAACACTAGTAAAAACAAATCACAAACACATACTTAATTTAATCAATAAAAACCATGATTTTGCGAATATGGAAAAAAGCTTTAAAAAAGAAATAACAAAAAAAAGTTGGGAATTAATACTTTTTTGATGCCGTTTTCGTCGGGGCCGAGGGTGACACGTGGAGGGAGAAGGAAGGTGAAATCTTCACCGTCGTCGTCTTCAAGCTCTCCCCATCGCACCTTATTAGCTACCTTGTTCATCGTCATGATTGTAGAGAGAGAGAGAGAGAGATTTGTACGTATATATGTGTATGTATAGGTTTAGAGAGAGAGAGAGAGATGTGCCGCTAGGGTTTTCTGTTACTCAATCAATTGTTTTCTTTTCTTTTCAACCATTTTTTTAGTTTTATTTACACTCCACTCCCACTCCCCCTGTTATTGAATCAAAATTGTCGGAATGAAAATTTTCAAAAGTTGATCATATGATTCAAATGTTAAATTTTATAATTATATTTTAAAATAATTTATTTTGACAATTTTGATACAAGTTATAAGCCGGTTAAAATTGTACGTATCTTTTCTTTTTCAACAATTTTTTAGTTTTATTTACACGAGAATAGATTATACTCCACTGTTAATAACTTGTATCAAAATTGTCGGAATGAAATTTTTTAAAAGTTGATCATATATTTCAAATGTTAAATTTTATGATTATATATTAAAATAATTCATTTCGATAATTTTGATAAAAGTTATAAATCGATTAAAATTGCAGGTACCTTTTTCTTTTCAACGATTTTTTAGTTTTATATTATACTCCACGGTTAATAAATTGTATCAAAATTGTCGGAATGAAAATTTTCAAAAGTTGATCATATGATTCAAATATTAAATTTTATAATTAAATTTTAAAATAATTCATTTCAATAATTTTGATAAAAGTTATAAATCGGTTAAAATTGCACGTATCTTTTCTTTTCAACGATTTTTTAGTTTTATTTAGATGAGAATAGATAATACTCCACTGTTAATGACTTGTATCAAAATTGTCGGAATGAAAATTTTCAAAAGTTGATCATATAGTTCAAATGTTAAATTTTATAATTATATTTTAAAAAAATTCATTTCGACAATTTTGATACGAGTTATAAGCCGATTAAAATTGCACGTATCTTTTCTTTTTCAACGATTTTTTTTTTGTTTTATTTACAGGAGAATAGATAATACTCCACAGTTAATAACTTGTATTAAAATTGTCGGAATGAAATTTTTTAAAAGTTAATCATATAGTTCAACTGTTAAATTTTATGATTATATTTTAAATAATTCATTTCGACAATTTTGATACGAGTTATAAGCCGGTTAAAATTGCACGTATCTTTTATTTTTCAATGATTTTTTTTGTTTTATTTACAGAAGAATAGATAATACTCCACCGTTAATAAGTTGTATCAAAATTATCGGAAGGAAAATTTTCAAAAGTTAATCATACAGTTCAAATGTTAAATTTTACGATTAGATTTTAAAATAATTCATTTCGACAATTTTGATAAAAGTTATAAATCGGTTAAAATTGCACGTACCTTTTCTTTTCAACGATTTTTTAGTTTTATTTACAGGAGAATAGATTATACTCCACCGTTAATAATTTGTATCAAAATTGTCGGAATGAAAATTTTCAAAAGTTGATCATATAGTTCAAATGTTAAATTTTATGATTATATTTTAAAATAATTAATTTCGACAATTTTGATACAAGTTATAAATCGGTTAAAATTGTACGTATTTTTTCTTTTTCAACGATTTTTTAGTTTTATTTAGAGGAGAATAGATTATACTCCACTGTTAATAACTTGTATCAAAATTATCGGAATGAAATTTTTTAAAAGTTGATCTTATAATTCAAATGTTAAATTTTATGATTATATTTTACAATAAAATTATTTCGACAATTTTGATACAAGTTATATAAGCCGATTAAAATTGTATATAGTTTCGTAATAGACAATTAAATGGAAACGGAGGAATTACTATTTTATTTTTTATTCGAATTATACTAATTGACCACCGAAGTAAGGAAAAAACTATGTTAAGTAAGGTTGGGTTTATCATTTTTATACTAAATCTTTATTTTTATTTTTATTTAGATCATCATTTACATATTGTTATCTAATTAGTAAGTAAAAACAATTATATGAACCCGGTTCACTATTACTTAGTATGTGTCAACCAATAATATTTTTTAGTTTTAGTTTTGAATTAATTTTAAAGTAATTATATTTGAGTTTATTAATAGTTGTTGAGTTTTTAGTGGATGACACACCATAGATAATAGTGTATCGGGTTCACGGTAGTGTTACTCAATTAGTAGACTATCATTTAATAGAAAATGATATTCATGTTGGCTCACCGGTTACCTAGTGAGTAAAATTACGTCAACATACATAAAAAAATATATCTCCAACTGTGAGGTATATTAACTGCAATCTCATCAACATATGTTAAAAATAAGTATATCCCCATATGCAAGGTATAATAACCGTAATTTCGCCGATTTATGCCATCGGACCCTAGTTAATTAGATGAAATTCGATAGATTAGGATCTAGTTCGGTAAAACTTTAAATTTATGTATTAAAATGGTAATAACCAATAGTCTGTGTACTAAACAACATATGGTGTATGTATATGTTAAGAGAAAGAGTTTTGTTTTCCTTAACAACATTTTTTTCCTATTTTTATTTATACAAAAAGTAGATAAGTTAGTAAAAAAAAAAAAAAAAAAAAATCTTCATGCCCCTTGTTTACTTTCACCCAACTTTTTAATTTTTTACAATTTATTTGGCACTTTTATAAACTTGATAATATTTGGACATAAAATCGCTCTAAATAATTTTTTTAAGTTAATAATTTCATTTAAACTCGTTTTTTCATTTATTCCAAATTATATTGTGTGTGATTTTTCTATTAAAAATAATTGTTGGAGTTTATCGATATATGTATAATCATAATTGTATTTTTTTTTCATTTTTCTAGACAAATATTTTGAGTTAAATAGATAGATAACGGGGAACGAAATGGGACATGGAACAGATGTCCCGGACTCATTTAGTACCCTATGCCATCGGTTCTTATCATTCGATACCCAATCTTTAAGTCTTTCTAATTAAGATCTCAAGCTATTTATTTTCATCTAATTACGAGACTGGTGTTCAACAAAACGACGAAATTGCAGTTATGTTATCTCACCTATCATACATACAACGCAAGGAGTTCGATTGCAGCAATATCCGTCAAAAACATATATTCAAATATGAGATATAGTGATTGCAATTTTGTACATTCTTGAAGAAAACTCCAAGATAGCTTATTGAATAAATGTATGCATTTTGGACTTGAACAATACGAAATAAATTCTGCGTTAATATAACACGCATTACAAAATAGAATCGTCGTTTAAGCTAAATATAAAGTTCTCTTAATTTAAATAAATATCCTCAAATTAAGTCTTCACACATCTTTGGTGTTTTGAGCCCAATTTTCTTTCTCCAATCTTAGTATAATCCTTTAGGGGACATTCTTGCACGTTTTAATTCAGCCAACTCTTGAACAATTTGCTCACAAGTTGCAACAGATATATACAAATGTAAATAAAAATTCCAGTATTTTGGCCCTGTAACTACAATTAAAAAGTGTATTTACTTGCATAGTTTCTAAAAAACAATAAGAACCAAGTAGCAGCTATGTATGGAAACCTATCACTCATTGATAACGTGTATATTCACGTCGATGTCAGTAGCCAAAACATGATCTGAGAGGAAATAGCAAGAAGGAACCATGCGATGAAAGCCAATGAAACGGAGATTTTGAACATGCTGCAATCCAGAGCCAATCTAGGGGATTCGCCAACAGCCAGAGGCTTGCAAACTAAAGTATTTCTCATAAACAGCATAATCACCCCAGCCGATGAGCAAGCAGCAGCAAATGATAGAATCATCGTGACCTGTCATTCCAATTCATATCAAACACCGTAAAAATTATTTTTTTGCAGAAATACAACGTTATCTTCTTTATACACCAAAAAAAGCTTTTAGTTGCTGAAGGATATAGTCATACAGAGATTTAGAATCAACACGGTTTACCCGAAGGCAATTTTATTCTGAGAAAACTACATTGTTAATTAGTTGATTGGAAGATATTCATGGAGTGACCTGCGTTTAATAAATCATAATGGTTTCCAGTCAAGTTTGTTGCTGTCACTGTAAACCTACAATGTTAGATTCTTATTTCTTTTGTACTAGCACTTTAAGAAGACAATCCCGCTACTAAAGGAGGATACACTATAAAAGTCCTCTTTGTTGATACACTTAAAATAGAGGTACATACTCTCCGATCTTGAAACACAACCTTAAACTTCAAATGGTATATAAGTTTGCTCTGTGATCTTAGGGTCACATGACAACAACTTTACCCGTTGCGCCAATATTATGTGATTTTTTATGAGCCCATATTAAACCAACTATTGAATATTCATAAAAAGTGAGAAATGACTATGTAAGACGGGTGAGACTTTCTTATCCAAACTCCAAAGAAACCAGCAACATTGATTTTAAAGATAACACCATATTAGTTTGTTCCTCTAATTATATATATTGAATGAGTTCCCTTATTTTATGAGTACAGAAAGGGTGAGATAGAAAGCTTACCCAGTCACCAACTCCGAACATGCTCAGAAAAAGCCGAGTGCGAAGTTCTTTCTTATGTCTCAAAGCATCAAAGTCATAGCATGCAAGTGTAAAACTCCAACACACTTGTAGTCCCATCGATGCAATTAAATAGCTAAAATCAACAGCACAAAGAGAACACCATTAATGTCAAAGCCAAGAAATACATGAGCAACAGGTAACAATTTCTAGAACAAAGCAATTTTTTCATTAAAGCAACAAAATTCACTTAATCACAGACATTAGTATTCACCAAATCTTTAAAAAAAAAACATGGTCTTGCTAGCACAGTAAGCTGCACAAAATATCTTTAACAATCGCTATCAAAAAACACTTACACGCAGTTTACAAAAATAACTAAATATTGTATATTTCTACATAAGCCTCATAGCATGCACAAGCAGATCAGCCATTTTAGTAGGTAAAAGCTAAAAGGAACTTCTGTCTGAATTTTACAAGATATTTTAATGTACTGAAATATCAATTGGGACTCAAAAGTAGTACACTATTCAAGAGTACGCTGGATTTGCAGGGGGTAAATTGTAAAAAAGAAGCATGTACTTTTATTAGGAGGAATACGCAATGACATGATAACAATTCTATCTTCACAAAAAATTGAGAAACATATTCTCAAAGGCTCAAAGCTAAAGTTTGAACACTCAACCTAGGCAATAACTATACATCACAAATTTGCTCATACTCTAAAGAACAAAAAAAGTGTTGGGTTAAGAAAAGCAACACAACAAACTGCAACTATAACCAAGGTTATGGCAAGCATGCAAATACAAAATAAGTAACGCACGAAACAGTAAATCTAGTACAAAAAACAATCAGAAACTATACAGTATCATGGTGAATAATTTAAATGACCCTCGTTTGCGTGTAGTACACCAAGCTAGTGAGATGGATATTTTCTTGGTATCAAAACATAAGGCGGGACAATAGACAAATAAGAATTCCAAAAAGAAACATAGCTAAAAAAAATCGCAAAGAAAAAAATACAGGAAAAAATCCATCTTGCCAAACGGTCAATTAACAAGTATAATCATATTAACCCTTCACTCACGTATATACCAAAAGATTTATAAGTATGTCCCTAAGTGAGTGATAAGGTGATGAACAAGATTAAAATACCCTCTGTGCCGCCTCACTCGCTAATCAACAAGGGGAGTTCCTAAGTTTGATAAGAAAATGGTGAATAAGTGTAAGAGGACACGAAGTAATTGGAGGATCTGTGTGAAGAAAACTAGCACAGGCCCAAGGGTATTGATTCCCGTATTAGAAGAAAGTTCAAAGGATGTGTTCTCATGCCCAACATTGGTTACGGCTCTGACGAAAAGACCCACCACTATCTTCTAGATGGAATCAAGAAAATTGTCGTCCACAAGGTCAAAGAACTTGAAGTTCAGGTTCTGATGATGCATAACAAGACACACTGTGCTCAAATAGCACACAATGTGTTTACCCAGAAGAGAAAAAACATTGTTGATTGTGCGACCCGGCTTGATATTGTTGTCACTAACAAATTGGCCAGGCTCCACAGCCAGGAAGACGAATGAGTAGTTATCATTTAAAGTATTTCTAATGGCTTTTTTGTTTGCTATTAGAGCATCTGAAATTTGGTGAAGCAGTTCTTAAGGAGAGTTTTCATGTTTTGTTATGACTTGTGGTGTTTTTCTGTTAGATCTATCCTTGAATATGATACTCTGTATTCCGTTTTATCTGGTCTCAAAAATTAAGTTTTCGAAAATAAACTTTTGTTCGTGGTTGAACTCAATAGATACAGAAATTCTTCGCGAATGAATTTGACATTTGAATTAAAACAAAAATAAAAATGCTAAACTTGAAATTTATTTTTCTATATTCTAACTTAATTCTGAACTGCTAAAACTAATCCCATCAAAAATAAGAAAGTGAAACTCGTATTTATGCAAAGAAACTAAACATAGAGCTATTCAAACAAGAAATCTGAAGAAACAAACTTTACAGGACAACTTCTAGTTCTAACCAAATAGAAGGTTTAATAACTAATCAAAGTTAAAAAATTAAATGTATTCAATCCTTTCTACCGATATGAAGTATAGTATATTTATTCTTATGGGTATTTCATAGAACAAGGTCCTGTGCCACGTTAGTCTTCCAATTCAGGATATGTGTGCTTGATCTACTATGGCCAAACCCACTAGGAATAGCCAAGTGGGCTAGAGCCTGCACTATCACCAAGAGGTGCAGGGTTCGAGTCGTGTTAAAGGGGTAGGTGTGAAATCTCTTGATCCTCCTCAATAAGATTTTAAAAAAGAAGAGAAAAAAAAACCCTACTATGGCCAGCTCAATTTGAAATCTTTTAAATTAACCTCTTCTGTACTTTGAAATGCCAGAAGTAAGGAAACCGTATTCTATTTCTTTGTGCCTACCAGAGTCGAAAAGAGGCTTACGTAAAAACAGTACAAAATGGATTATTTGTCGGTTAGAAAAAAAAAAGTTTTAGATTTTTTTCTGCTGGAGTATAAATGCACTTATGCACATGAAATGAAGAAATGTTGGCACTGTTAATTTCTAATTTCAGACCACTTACTTTATGTAAATGTTATAAAATTTGCTCAAACATCAAGTTTCAAACTCACAAATCACTCCAGAACGTCTGAAGAATACATAAGTATGGCCATTGACACCAAAAAAGTTCAATTCTTTTAAGATGACCCTCAAAGTCCTATTGCATAATGAAATTAAACCGACAATCAATTTGATAC
The DNA here is from genome assembly GCA_963682055.1 of Primula veris. Classification (NCBI taxonomy): domain Eukaryota; kingdom Viridiplantae; phylum Streptophyta; class Magnoliopsida; order Ericales; family Primulaceae; genus Primula; species Primula veris. Next base: position 5,925,152 of record OY821742.1, on the reverse strand, counting down.
AACTGGAACCAAACATTCAAATTTTAAATGACAAACATTCATGGCATATCATTACATAGAATTACATTATTATTTATACCCTCTAAATTCAAAAGAGCAAACTTAGCAAAAGCAAGCATCAATTTTGAGAATTCATAAGTTCTCTTATAAAAAGATTTAATGTACAGAAGATTATGAGTCCTTCTAAATCACATGTTAAAAGCAATATATAGCTGATGTGGATAAATAGCAAGTCGTAACACTTTCTCTCAGTTGTGGGCAAGCAAATCAAGAGCCTGTCAAACAGATATAATTCGGAGTAGCTCATAAAATGAAACATCGATGTCCTTCTTAGATACCATGTTAAGAGATCATACGCTTTTCTTATAGATGGACCTAATATAGTAAAGAAGGTAACTCTTTTACTCGATAATATATCAGCGATGAGGGGAAATTAACCAACTCTAAAACCCTATCTCACTAGTGACCTGACCCACATCAAGTTTATACTTTGCCAATTTAGGATATGTAAGCAGGAAACGATTCATGAAATGGAAACGGGAAACCCAGACCAAAATTCTGAGGGAAACAATAAATCCTCTTACAATTCAGAATCCAGTAAAAAATATACAGGAACATAGAGTTAAGCTCCTGCCAATATTATGACTCGAGCGAATTCTGTAATTTGTAACATTTTCCGAGACATAATAATTAGACCAGTTACCCCATGTCGTTCTTTCTTTTTCTTTCGCATTACTAAAGTTTCTAAGTAGTACTATAAGTTATTTAAGATTCCTCAAAGTTTCGCCCAAGCTTCCAGAACGTGTCCCTTTGGGTTCCTCCTGTTTCCCCCAATTTTTTCGTTTTTTTATCAGAATTCGAGGGAAAAGGGGAAGCATGGTTTCAACCGCAACCCAGGCTTCTTAGTTAGTATGGACGGAACCAGTAACTTTAAGGGGAAGGAGCTGAAACCCTAATTTTGGTAGAGGGGCTGAAATGCTAATTTTTGAAGATTTTGATCAAAGGTTCATAATACATAGATTTTTTATTTTTTTCAATCAAAATGGGAGGCCGCTTCCCCCGACTGTCTCCACCTAGTTCATTCTCCGTTAGTAACTAGCGAAAGTTATCGTTTCATACATACTTTCCGACTTAATTATCAGAAACCCGAACTTGTAGTTTTTGTTTAAGTTTTGGTACATATCAATGTATCAACAATAAGCATCAAAGTTAAAAACAAATAGCAAAAGAAGTACCATCATCGAACATCTGTACCTAATTTTAGAAAAGATTTTAACCCTAGGTTTCTGATAATCAAGTCTCAAAATACGTACTAATTGATCATTTTTCCTAGTAACTACTACTTAAATAGGATAGGAACAGAAGGGACATCACAATTAACAAATAAAAGACAGAGATAAGAACTAATTATCAAAACCCCGAATTTGTGGTTTTTGTTTAAGATTTGGTACATATCAATGTAGCATATAAGTTAAAAACAAAGAGTAAATGTATTAGCATAATTGAGCCTCTTACCTAATTTTAAAACATATTTTAACCGTGAGTTGATTATTAAGGTTCAAAATACGTACTAAATGATCATTTTTCCTAGCAATAACCACTACTTAAATAGAATTGTAACACAAGGGACATCATAATTAACATCATTGAGCATTGTACCTGATTTTAAAACACATTTTAACCATAGGTTTTTGATAATCAAGCCTCAAAATACGTACTAAATGATCATTTTTCCTAGCAATAACCACTACTTAAATAGAATTGTAACACAAGGGACACATAATTAACATCATTGAGCATCTGTACCTGATTTTAAAACACATTTTAACCATAGGTTTTTTATAATCAAGACTCAAAATACGTACCAAATGGTCATTTTTCCTAGCAATAACCACTACTTAAATAGAATTGTAACACAAGGGACATCATAATTAACATCATTGAGCATCTGTACCTGATTTTAAAACACATTTTAACCATAGGTTTTTGATAATCAAGCCTCAAAATACGTACTAAATGAACATTTTTCCTAGCAATAACCACTACTTAAATAGAATTGTAACACAAGGGACATCACAAATTTTTAAAAAAATTCTGTAAATTACATTTAATAGGGCGTGAACACTGAACCGTGTGATTGTTTTCTGCAATACAATTACATTATACTGTGGTAGTAGCTTGTATTTATGATATTCAAGTTATGTTTTCTATCAGACTTTAGCCGTACTTTGTTATTATCACCAGAAAGGGGTGTTGTCCCATGTTTCACCAACTTTTTAAACATCTAGTAATAAAAATTTCTTCTGTTGAAAAAAAAAACATTACCTTTTTATCATAATCCATGGAATATTTGTCTTTTCCTAATTTAATTACTATAAATGCAACAAGAAAGGCCCCAATTCCTTTTTAGGCACTATACTTTGATTTTAAATTAGATTTACTTAATTCTTTGCATTTTTTTCATCCAGATACTTCTTTTAAGCTTTATTCTCTAACATAAATAAAAAAAGTTCAATTTATACTTCTTGAAATGCTATTATAGACTTCTAAATCTCTGATGATGTAAGTTTCATGAATTAGACCAACTAATAACGGACGAACCAGTGGATAATTAAGAATTCTTGGACGTTATGTGATATGTGAGAAAATCATTATTCTATTTTGGCGCGAAAACAACCTATATATACATTCGTACATTGTAAAAATACGTTACATTTTAATGAAAGGAAATATTATAAATAATCTTCCATAGGGTAATTAATATTACTAACGGCAAGTGTATTTCGGTTAGAGAAGTTCAACAGCTTTTCCATTTAACGTCATACATCGGGCGTAATTAGTAAATTCAAAAATTTACAATGACACACATTAGTTGATTTTTAGAAAGGGACATATCCTTGATTTCCTTTTTGTAGAGTTCAAACTCTAATACAGATTTATGAAGAACCAATGCATTTACACTTACCAACTAACAAATCCAATTACAAACAAAGTTTGACAAACTATAATCTTCAAATGCCAGCTTTAATCTGATACAAACAAAACTAAATGTACCAAAAGAAAACAAAATTTTAATATAAGAACTAATAAAATAAATCTCACATGTGTCTCTTCTCCGGTGTCTATAAATTGACAATACAAGTGTTAAGTGATATGAAAACTTACACTCATTTCAACCTCATCGCACATACATACTTACATATATAATGATGTTAATTATGATGTCCCTTGTGTTACAATTCTATTTAAGTAGTGGTTATTGCTAGGAAAAATGATCATTTGGTACGTATTTTGAGTCTTGATTATCAAAAACCTATGGTTAAAATCTGTACCTGATTTTAAAACACATTTTAACCATAGGTTTTTGATAATCAAGCCTCAAAATACGTACCAAATGATCATTTTTCCTAGCAATAACCATTACTTAAATAGAATTGTAACACAAGGGACATCATAATTAACATCATTGAGCATCTGTACCTGATTTTAAAACACATTTTAACCATAGGTTTTTGATAATCAAGACTCAAAATACGTACTAAATGATCATTTTTCCTAGCAATAACCACTACTTAAATAGAATTGTAACACAAGGGACATCATAATTAACATCATTGAGCATCTGTACCTGATTTTAAAACACATTTTAACCATAGGTTTTTAATAATCAAGCCTCAAAATACGTACCAAATGATCATTTTTCCTAGTAACCACTACTTAAATAGGATAGGAACACAAGGGAAATTACTATAAACAAATAAAAGACATAGAGTAGAGCTAATCAGGAGAAAGAAAAAGAGGGTACTCAAATTAAGTCACCAAAATATGCACTAAATGATCAATTTTCCTAGTAATATAAACTAAATTAAGACACCAAATGACTTATCAATAAAAATAAGTTATAAGTCACTAATTAAATAGGATTAAAACACAAGAGACATTAGAATATACAAAAAAAAGAGAAAAATATAATACCAAAAAGCAGTAGAAATGGAAAAGCCAGAAGTAGAAGCCATAACACCCATTGCAGAAGCTGCAACCAAACACTGCACAATTCTTAACACCAAACCACTCACTTTCCCTGGACTCCCTATCAACTCTCTCATCCCTCTCTCTCTCTCTCTCTCTAAATCTATCTATCTATCTATATATATATATATATATATGCATATGTATATGTGTTTATTTAACTAAGCCCAAATTGTAAACATTTTTTGGCAAGATCTATAGAGAATAGTGAGCAGTAGTATTAAGTAAATAATAACAAAAGAAATTTGAACGAAAAACAATTGTCTCTGTTCCCAATTAATTATAACATGCTTATATTATGTATCAAATTATTGAAATAAATATAAATAACTTTTGAAATTTTCATTCCCATAATTTTAATATAATTTATTGACCGGTTAAAATTACACGTAGTTTCGTAATGAATAATTAATTGAAAACGGGTGAACTAGTTGTTTAGTGTTAACTTTATAATAAATGGAGTAGTAAATAGACACTTATGCTTTATTATGGTAAGTATTAATAAGTAGAGTAGATAAGTATAGTGTATTAATGTACTTAGTTAAAGTCTTGAGACCAACATTCGGTCAATGGGAGGCTAATTATATTATAAATAAGAGAAGCTGAGTCATCTTTGTTTTATTTTTATTACTGTTAGAAGACATTTTTATGTATTATGTTTTTTTTTTTTTTTTATGATTGGTAACATATTTTTTTTTTTCAAAATCAGATTTTAAGAAAATCTGTTTTGATAATTCATTGAAAATATAGATTTTAAAAATATGGATTTTTTAGCTTTTTTAACATAAAAATCAGATTTTCAAAAGCTGAATAATGTGACTTGTCAAACACTCATGGATTTTTAAAATCTAAAATCCAAAAATTCACTAAAAAAATATGTTGTCAAAGGAAAAGTTATTTTGGGTTTAGGAAATACATTTGCTTTATGTTACGTATATATAAAGCATATAACGTATTTAGTTAAAGTGTTGAGACCAACATGCGATCAACCGAAGTCTAATTAAATAGCATTACTTTCCTGTTTATATTTAATTGTCCGTCATGAAACTACGTGCAATTTTGACCGGCCCGTTTATATTTAATTGTCCGCTATGAAACTACGTGCAATTTTGACCGGCTAAAAACTTGCATCAAAATTGTCAAAATGATTTTTTTTTAAAAGTTGATCATGTAGTTCAAATGTTAAATTTTATGATTAAATTTAAAAAAAATACATTTCGACAATTTTAATATAAGTTATAAACCGATCAAAATTGCACATAGTTTCGTAATGGACAATTAAATGAAAGCGGAGGGATTGGTACTTAAGAAAACCTGTATCTTTGTTAACAATATTATGTATTAGTATTTTTTTAGTAGTTATTTTGGGTATAGTAAAAACATGATATAATTAAAAGAAAAATGTTTGTCACACACAGAAGTTACACAACATGATGTGTCATTTTTCATTGGTTCATATATAAACACATTTATCATAATATTTGTGAGATCAAAAGTGTGAATTGTCAAAAAAAAAATAGGACGATGATAGTGCAAATACAATTCGTGCTTGGAAGATGGCGATGGTCTAAATACATTACGTGCAAATACAATATGGTGATGGTGCAAATACACTAGGTGAAAGCAGCTAATGAAAGAAACTACTCAAACGTTGAAGAAGTAGTACATTCCGATTTGAGAAAAAAAAAAAAAAGAGAATAAATGCTTGAATACTGATGATGAACAGATTTATAAATTACATTGTTTGCAAACAACCAAAGCAAAATAGAGGACCTCAGTCACGAAAAATCACTTCAACCTATACAAAATCAACTACTTGAGCATTTATATGCCACAATAAAATCACAATCACAATCACTAACAAGTACAAAAGAAGACGCTTGTGGTCACACCTTTCATATTAACAATGAAACCACTAGCAAACTCATCCAAAACAACAAAAGGAATGGAATATTTATGGTGTCTGATGTATAGTTGGAGTTACGTATTGGGGCAAAATGAAAACCTAACTAAATCCACTCAGAAGCGGTAACGCTATGTTTGGTGCAAGCCTACAATAGAAAAAGCAATGGGGAAGAATATTTTCTCTATTACTAATCTCTGTTTCTTCATAAATCCTTGCCGCAAAGTTGCACAACTATAGAGATTGCCGAAGCTGCTGAACTGCTATTTCCACAGACTCGAGTCTTCTCATTATTTCAGATTGGTTTTCAAGGATTAAGCTCATAGTTTCTGAATCTTCCTTCTGCAAATCAAACTGTGAGGGGAAAAAAAAAAAAGAGGGGGAAAACCACAGAAAAGGAATGCGAGTGAAGAATAAGTTGCAATTTACAAATATACCTGCTGCATATAAGCTTGTCTTAAAACTTCAATATGAAGATTCCTAATATCATCACGGAAGGCTTTCTGTATCGGAGCAAGAGTTTCTTCAAGACTACGTTGAAATAGCTGAAGCGTAAAAGAGGACCCCTGCTGTGAGTCAGGTTGGGATGACACTCTTTGAGGCTGAGAAACTCCTCCCTGCCACAAAGTTTCAAAGTATGTGATCTTTCAGGTCTTGTACAGACTAGGCTACTATTTAGAGAGTGCAAAATAATTTTTTTCCTCATTCTTTCATAGGGCTCAATGTATTTGATTAAGTCTTTGAAGTAGTTTCTGCCTGTCTTTTGTCGTAATTTAATCGGTTTATTTTAAGGTTACTATGGGGGTTAGTCCCATACTCCCATAGTACTGAATGTTTGTTCCTGATGCAACAATATGAATGAGCCTGTTTCCTCAAAAAAATGAAAAGATAGTGAAAAAGACCATCGGTGTTCAGAGCACCAACAAATAACACAAACATTACTAAAGGGTGGGTGGGTGAGAAAGGGCTTCTGCCCTGTGCGAAGAAAAAAATGAAAATAGAAAACACATATTTAAAGCTTACAAAATTGACTAAATATTAACCTCCCTTTATTTCAACTTGAATGGAAGGAATTTGACAGGTAACAGAAAATCTTTATGTGTGTGTGTATTCTTAGCCTGGGTTCTGAAAATATTCTGTTGAAAACCTAATACCGTCTCATTTAGGTGCAAAGTGAGGAATGAAAACAACATTAATGCTACAAAGCAAAAGCAGAAATGACGGCAAGTGTTAAGAAGCATAATATCCCTGGGAAAAAAAAATCATGAACCTATATTATGAGATTGATACAAAAAAGATGGAAAATTGTATAAATCCATGCATGTGAGCTTACATTTGCAGATGAGGGAATTCTTGATTCTACTGCAGGTACACTATCCGACCTCAACAAAAAGCTGTTTAGCTCTTCTCTTGTTTCAGCACCCGTTTTCTTAGTTTTGGGTGAACTTGTTGAAAAAGATGTTCCATCACTAAATGCTGGAGTGGTGCTTATCCTTTCGGCATAAGTTGAGAATCTTCGAGGAAAGGTTCCCAGTGTGTCAAAATTAGACTGCCCTGTTAAACTTCGTGTAGTGAGAGAGAGCGTTGGGCTTAACGCAAGCTGATCAGGTATAACCAGTGGAGTATCAGAATCGGAGATGTCTCTGTGGCGAAAATTTATGAGGGTCGAGGTTGAACTTGTTAGGTAACTCACACTTGCTGGGCTTGTCGATGGAGGAGCAAAATCTTGTGAGCCAGAAAATGATGATAAACTACCAGGGGCCAACGTAGCAAATCTAGAAGGAAGATTTACAGATTGCCGATGGTGAGCTAATTTATCAGAAATTCGTTCACCACCCCAAGCTTCTGGAGGAGTTATAGATGATAACTCATCAGTTTTGGCCGATGCAGCAGGAGTAGAACCCGGTTGCTGCAAAGATTGGATGTCATCCTGTAAAAATAAGCCAAAAGTTACAAATCTCCACTAAAATACGCTTGAGAGTAGCAATTGCCATGTTATACCATAGTTTTCACAAACAAAAAGTCAATACTGGCATCTCAGATATGCCGAACCAGTAAGCAAGACCGTATTGATATGGTGTCCTTAATCTGGGGTTTCAGCCTTGTGAACTCAGAACCACATTTCGCCAAACGTATTTTTGTTTTCTTTTTTGAAATCCGATGGTTTAAAAACTATCTTAGAGAAGTTAAATTTCAAGTCCACTGAAATACTCAATCCTGGAAGAAAATGACAAAATACGGTTCCCTAATTGCCTATACAACAGATAACTATGTTAACATCACTAGCTTTCCCATGAGAAAGACATGTGCTGTGGCCTGCAACATATCTTCTACAAATCAATATACTTCCCCTGCGTGCCCAGATACCTTATGTTTCCCTTATTTGGATGCAATCAGAAATGCAAACATTTTTGTTCCTCATGCACCATAAAATCCTTGAGTAATTTCAGAAAAAGATGCAATCAATGAGTTGCACGTAATTCGAAGTTAACAATATTTTGTAAGGAACAAATTGAAAATAACCACAATGGACAAGAAGCAAACCTGTTTGGATGTTGAACTAGGTTTCCAGTCAAAAAGTGGATGGATATCATTGCCTCCTTCTTGTGAAATCGGAAATCTCCTACTGGACGGAAAAATTGAAGTTTTCTTATCACCTAACAGATCCTTTCTTCCATGCTCATCCCAAAGCTTATCAACAGAAGGCGTAATTGGCTGAACATCAACAAGCGGGGAAAACACATCCATGTCATCCTTAAAAACATGAGTACGAGACGGACGTAATCTTGCCAAATTCCCACCAGCCTTCAATGAGCTTCTGAGTGGTGTTTCCTCTCCTGTAGAGGAAGATGATTCTAGAGAGGGAATTGAACGAGCAGGGTTTTGTGAACCAGATATGGTTGTATAACTTGAAGCATTTGATGATGTTACAGAAGGGAGTGGATCAGGCATTAGGATTGAATCTTCTACAGCACCTCCCAAAAGTGCAGTCTCAGCTGTGCAGTTTTCGTTTACCAATACGGGTTTCGACCTTTGCCAGCAGAGACTCGTTACAGCCTGTAAATGGTACCAAATAATCATTAAATTGCGCCACGAAACTTATCTTCAGCTTTATTATTGAAGAAATTAAAAGCCGAGACGGACTTGACATAGTTCACCTAGTCATTTTTATTAGTATTTTTGAGGTTTGAATGAATTGATAAGAGCATTAAGTTTGACAAGACTTGATGAACACTTGATGTTGGTGGCTGAACAAATTTAAAAAATGAAGTTGTCTAATTTGGCGGTTTAATATGCATTACTCACCATATGAACAGAAAAGCTGACTATTAACTTGAGGGAAAATACACTGATCAAACTGCAAATCTGCATCAAGCACCATCCTTGAAGCAAGTGCACCACTTAAAATATACTCCTAGTATTCAATTTAACCTCCTATGCACAATCACTTTTAACTTCTTTCATTTTACCGCAAAAGGTGAATGAGATATAGAAGAGGAATACGAAGATGAAAAGACAAATTTAGCCTCATGCATTTCCTCTGCCTTAAATTCATTGATAATTCTTTCTAATTCTCCTAGCTAAAAGTTAAGTCTGATTTTAAGAAACTTTTCTGTTCATCAAGAAAGGAATAGTTTTATCCACCAATAGCCAGTAACCACTAGCCCGTACCACATACCAGTTCCTCTATACCGGTTCTCTCAACAAATATGTTTGTCACTATAAACATAGGATTTTTTTAGCTCAAATCAAAGCCAAGACCATAAGTTTTAGAGGAATCATTCAAATAGATGAAATCCTTTCTTACTGAAGTGAGGGAGAGACGAATTGAATGAGACATAGGAAAAGGAAACAAATGGAAGCGTGATCTTTGAATATGTTCTGAGTATCTATTCCTATACTTATTACTTGCTTACATGCATATATATGAATAATTTTCCAAAAATAAGGATGATGAAAAGAATAGGAAATATGAAGGGAACTCGTGATTTGATTTCTTCAACCAACCGTTACCATGGTTTTGCACCCATAAACTTGAAAAGGAGAAGAATAAGAAACCGATTAAAAGAAACGTCATTTAACAGTAGAAACAGATCAGGGAAAAAAAATAAAAATAACAGAGATGCAGCTAACTAATGCTGCTTGTATACAAGCATCGGCATGCAAGGAGAAGCCTGCCAAGAAAGAAAAGACAAAAAGAGAGAAAGTGAACCTCAGAACTTCCATAAGCACGAAGAACTGTGAAAGGTTGAGGTTTTCCACGAACATCATAGAATACCACCTTCCCAGTGTTCGTGCCAGCAGCCAGTGTATTACCACCATCTCTAAATGCCAATGAAGAAAACGGCGCTTCGTAAGAAACGCAAAAGGACGGCCTTCTGCTCCCTGAGTCAAAAGTGTACAACTTTTTATCCAGGCCTACTGTTGCAATTATCTGCAATTATACCATTCACATATATATCAATAACAGAACTGTACAACTAAAGAATGTATAGTCAGATTCATTCACTATTGACTACATTACTGGTCAACTTGATAACTTTAATAGATACCTTGTCATTCGATGGTGAAAAACTAACACCAGAAGTTGGAGCTGAATGCTGCTTCAACCAAGAAATCTGAATCATGCAAAAAACAGCCAACAAGTCTGATTAAGATCATTGAAAACAACAACAACCCCCGCAAATAAGGATGGAATGATTCACAAAATATTCCATTTTGACACATCGAGAATAATTAATTACATTTCGACGGCTCACTGATATATCCTTGTTCATTTAATTCTATATTCTTTTGAGTTGATTCAAGGTTTCAAAAGTTGTTAAGCAGACTAAAGACAGGAGGGGGTGTATGGGGGCCTAGGTGAAAGGCGGGGCTTAGGGGGAAAACCTTATTTAAAAGAAATGGGTTTTTTTGGATACTTATTTAATAAAAATACTGTAGTTATTGTTTACAAGCTACATTAAGGATTTACAGACTATTAGTTTACCAATATACTATCAAGAGTTAAAAAAAAAAACTGTTCTAAAAATATATGATCAGTAAAAAATAAGAAAAAATATACATAATGATTTATTCAAAAATAAATTGGAAGAGCAAATCTTTATTGATGATAAAATATTTTTTGGACTCTGCATTTATGAGTTTTTTTTATAACAAATGCTCTTATTTGACTGGGTTGACCCGGATTGACTCGGATTTGACGCAAATCAAAACGCCTGGTATTAATTGCAGCAGTAGACCAAAGGCCTGGCGATTAGGCAGATCAATGCGGGGACTTTTGAAAGAGTGAGTGGATTAGAATAATCAGAAGGTAAAAACATATGGATGTGTTTTGACACTTACAACAGCTGAAAAATCTAAAAACACTTGTGAATTGTACCTTAGGACTACGACTAGTGGTATCCCATAGATGTACCGATCCATCATCACCGGCTGTGACCAAAAGATGCCGACTAGTCCGTGAATAATCAAGAACTCTAAGCACCTGACAACAAATGATAAAAAAAAAACTCTGAATAAAAGGACATAGAAAGAAGTTTTTTAAATGATTATACGAGAAGAAGTTCTCAGAACCAAAAAAACAACCTGACCATTAGGATCCTTAAGATCAGCTGCCCTTTGGCCAGAAGCAAGATTGTGTAGTATAAGATCCCCAGAAAGGCTAATAGAAGCCAAGTATTCATCTTTACAGTTGTACATAGCACCTGTTATCGTATCTGTATGGCCTCTCAACCTTTTAATACAACGTTTCTTCTGCAAATCCCAAATTCTCACAACTTGACCGCTTCCACCTGTACACAAGTATCGCGAACTCTTACTGCTAAAGCTAAGTGCCATTACAGACTCCTGCACCAAAAAAGATTTGCAATAAATTAATAGAAATGACAAAACAAAACTTTCAATTAGAAAGGTCCAGAGTGACAAGTTCAAAAAAGTGACGTGTTAGTTCAGAAGCCAGAAAATCAGACCTCCTATGATACAATCCCCATCTTACTCAAATTTTAAGCAGGTGCTCTGGCCTCTGTGTACTGGATGATATAAATGTTACTGTGCCAACATATTATCAATGGCTATTGTTGTCTCTTTCTCACATGAAAGAATGAAAAAAGAAAAGGTTTATAAACCGTAAGAGCATTTTTGTTGGCCGTTTCTCCCTAGAGAAGACGACCGCGAGGATGATGACAGTGTCTTTAATGGAAAAGGACCCCCCCCCCCCCCCCCCCCCCCCCCCCCCCCCACACACACACACACACACACACACACCAACACACACACACACACACACACACACACACACACACAACACACAGAAGTTACCCGAAAACTCAAAGTTGGATGACCTAGAACTTACCCGAAAAGAACTTGTGACACAGCAATGAGTCGATGTTTATTGACATAGAACGCAGAGACTCTTAAGCTGGTAGTCTACTCATGTCCACCATGAATTGGACTCCAGCTTGTTTAAACAAACATTTAAACATTCCCAAAAATTATGTCTAAATCAAAAAGCCAATGGAGACGTAGAGAAGTCTGATCTGCATTACGATAAGGAATGCACAGCAAGTCTAGGTATGTCTAAATCTCTCTGTCCATTTTCCTATGTCAACAAGTTTCTAATAAAGACAAAAGGATCTTCACAGCTTCTTTTTTTATGATGTCTCAAATAACCTTGATGTTATATTTTCTTGTAAATTTAACAAATATAACGTAAGTAACGGATTTTAAGGGAATAAAGAATGATGGTCAAAGTTTGAGAGATCGAACATAATACTTCGATGTTATCAATGTTAACGCTAAGTAAAATATTAATTCAATGCCATCTTAAATTTTTTGACTAGTCCAGTTGGTCAGTTCAGCAAAATGCTGTATCTGCTTACCTGAATTCTCTTTATAAACGTGCTTCTTAGAATAATAATCATTAGAGTATCTCTGGAATACATAAAAGTTACCTCAAAAGTGTCTGCATTTTCCGAGCCAGCAACTGGAATGGTACCCATGATCTGCCCATTCTTTCGCCAGAGAGAGATCTTCTTATCTTCTCCGGCACTCGCCACAACCAGATCTAAAAAAAAATCATTACATAAATATAGAACTTTTGGAACGAGTATTAAAAAATGAGCCACTTGAAACCTTGACTGCATTATTAACTACTAACTAGGAACACCAGAAAAAGTATCACGATTCCGTTACAACAAATATAAAGTTCAGCCAGCGAATGAAACAAATTGATGACACAACTAAACAGTGAGAGACATTATTAAAAAAAACATGTCTATTAACCAATCACATGAAACCCAACAAACTACTGAACCAATTTGTAGAAAGGTCCAATGTTACCAGAATGAAAATTTTCATCACATCTCAATATACCAGTTCACATTAAACAATATACAACAAAACCCAAACTTTAAATGAACAAAAAAAAATAGCTAGACCAAAAATAATAGAGTCAGAACTAAAACACCCAGTCTATAAAACTAATTCACACTTATCCCACTAGGGCCACTACCAAGAGTTTGTATTTTTCATATATATATATATACTATTAATATGTCTACTTTTATGAAGCCGGTAAACTTTGGATTTTCCAAAAATACCCTTCACAACTTAAACAAATTACAAAATTACCAACTAATGTTAAATTCAAAATTCAAAATGACTGCTCAAGACCATTCCCAATAAACCGTACTCCGACTCTCTCTCTCTCTCATTTTTTTCTGTGAAAGGAGAAATTGACATTTGGGTCTCTCTTTTCTATCACTCCCTCGGGTACAAATTTTGCCACTTTTACTCTGATTTCAGTTCATTCTTTTATTGGCAAGTTTTTAGTATTACGTAAATAAACTAATTGATTGCGAGTTTTTCAATAGAGCAAATGTTGATTTTGGAAATGGGTTATCACTAATCCACATGTTGCATCACGCATTGTGTGGGTCCTGTACGCTAGTGTGTATATATATGTAAACATATATATAGAGAGAGAGACTGGTGTGGTAACTAATAAGAAAAACCCAGAAAGAATACTGAACCAAACAGCAGGCAAAGCAAGTAAGCGACGTTTATACACACACACATATGCATACATTTATACACATACATATACATACATAGATACATACAAACATGGAGTAATATATAGAGACAGAAAGTGAGAAACTGGTGTGGCATTTTTGTTTAATAAGAGCAACCAAGAAAGGATATACTAAACCAAACAGCAGGCACAGCGAGTAAAAGAAACGAATTTACATATATATATAGAGAGAAAGATACAGACTGGTGTGGCACTTTCAACTAATCAGAAATACCCAGAAATGATACTTAACCAAACAGCAGTCAAAGCGAGTGAGCGAACCAACCCCCCCCCCCCCCCCCCCCCCCCCAACACACACACACACACACAGAGAGAGAGAGACAGACACAGACATATAATATAGAGAAAGACTGGTGTGGTATTTTTGACGAATATGAAAAACCCAGAAAGGATACCAAACCAAACAGCAGGCACAGCGAGTAAAAGCAATATATATTTACATATACATACATACATACATACTAATGTGGTATTTTCGACTAGTAAGAACAACCCAAGGCACAGTGGTATATTTACATATACTATTTTTCTAATGTGGTATTTTCGACTAGTATGAATGAGAAAAATTAAAAATAGTGGTAGATACATATCTGCAAGCCAATCGGAGTAAAACTTAAAAACCATCAAAATTCTAGACCACCCAATTACTGAACCAAAAAGCAAGTACAACAAGTAAGCAATATTTACTAAAACCCACCACAAATTCATAAACCATCACAGATTTTCGACCAACAAGAAAAACCCAGAAATGATACTAAACCAAATAGAAGGGTACATTGAGTAAGCGACATATATACGTATAAATACATATATTCCCTCCGTCTCTAAATAACTGTTCGTTAAAATCAGAAAAGGATACTTAATCAAACAGCAAGCACAGTGAGTAAAAGCAACATACACATACACACACACACACACACACACACATACACACACATTCACACATTCACACACACATATAAATATATATATATATATATATATACATACATAACTATGAACTGAACAAAACAAAATAGTCTAATTAAATTACAAAATCAAACAGTAGAAACATTTACAAAAAAGAAAATACAGATTCTACAACATTTTTATCGAGCAATAGTAGTAGTTACACTGCCATTATGTATAAAAATAAACCCTAATGAGAAAAAAAATTAAAAGTAGTAATAGTAGAAAGAGAGAGACTGGTGTGGTATTTTCGACTAATAAGAAAAACCCAGAAAGAAATAAAAACCAATTAAACACCAGGCACAGTGAGTAAAAGCAACATATATAGATATTGTTAAGAGTATATTATCCAACACCGACTAGATAATGATCAAGCCTGTAGGACCCTTGAAATATCGGGCCCGTCCACGAGGGAGGAGAGAGTGTTAGAGTATATTATCACACACCGACTAGATAATGATCAAGCCTGTAAGACCCTTGAAATGCCGGGCCCGTCCACGAGCGAGGAGGGAGTGCTAGATTATATTATCCTACACCGACTAGATAATGATCAGGCCTGTAGGACCCTTGAAATGCCGGGCCCGTCCACGAGCGAGGAGAGGGTGTTAGAGTATATTATCACACACCGACTAGATAATGATCAAGCCTGTAAGACCCTTGAAATGTCGGGCCCGTCCACGAACGAGGATGGAGTGTTAGAGTATATTATCCCACGTCGACTAGATAACGATCAAGTCTGTGGTTTATAAAGAGTTCATTAAATATGTCCGCTCGTAGGGACCCTTGAAATGTCAGGCCCGTCCACGAGCGAGGAGGGAGTGTTAGATTATATTATCTCACGTCGACTAGATAACGATCAAGCCTGTGGTTTATAAAGAGTTCACTAAATATGTCCGCTCGTAGGGACCCTTGAAATGTCGGGCCCATCCACTAGCAAGGAGGGAGTGTTAGAGTATATTATCTCACGTCGACTAGATAATGATCAAAGCCTGTGGATTATAAAGAGTTCATTTAATATGTCTGCTCGTAGGACTCTTGAAATGTCGGGTCACGAGCGAGCAGAGCGGTAGTTACACATCCTTACACATATAATAGATATAGATATAGAGAGGGATAATATATATATATATATAGAGAGAGAGATACTGGTGTGGTTCCACTTGAGAGTGTTGATTAAGTTGTTTGGAGAGGGAGTGTAGCTGAGAACACATGGATCGGCGCCGCTAGACTCCGCCGAGACGTCGAATATCTTCACCGTATCTCCGCCTCCCGCCGCTAATAGCGCCCCAGTCGATCCATCGGAGAAGTTCATCTTCCCCCCGATTCCCGATTAATTTACACTTCTCAACTGTTTTTTTCTTTCTTTCTAAACCCTTATTCGTTTCGAAATGAAATTTGAGAAATTCAAATTAGTAGTACTGGTACTTTGTTTTTTGCTTTAGTGTGTTTTTTAAATTTTGCTTATGAAACTGAAACTAATTAAGAATTGGTCCATTTCTTCTAACTAACCAATAAAAATGTAAAAAATCAGAAAAAATAAAAAAATTCCAGACAATAAAAATGCAAAAATAAAAAAATAAAAAAAATATGAAAAAATGCAAAAAAATTTAAAAGAGGCAAAACCCCGAAAAAATATGATTTTTTTTATAAAAAATCCCAAAAAATAAAAAAAAAATCTCATAAAATCAACAAAAATCCAAAAACGCAAAAAAAAAAATAGTCTGAACAAAAAACAGTCTGAACTATTTTAAGTCATTTTAAAAACAGTCTGAACCATTTTAAGTCATTTTAAAAACAGTCTGAACCAAAAACAGTCTGAACCAAAAACAGTCTGAACTTTTTTAAGTCATTTTAAAAACAGTCTGAACCAAAAACAGTCTGAACTTTTTTATGTCATTTTAAAAACAGTCTGAACTTTTTTAAGTCATTTTAAAAACAGTCTGAACTATTTTAAAACAGTCTGAATTATTTTAAAAACAGTCCGAATTGTTTTTTTTTTTTTGCATTTTCGGATTTTTCTTGATTTTAGATTTTTGTTGATTTTTTGGGATTTTTTTTTGATTTTTTGGGATTTTTTTTAAAAAAAGTCGTGTTTTTTCGGAGTTTTGCCTCTTTTATTTTATTTTTTGATTTTTTCATATTTTTTTTATTTTTTCATTTTTGCATTTTTATTTTCTGTATTTTTTTCATTTTTTTTGATTTTTTACATTTTTATTGGTTAGTTAGGGAAAATAGACCAATGCTTAATTAGTTTCAGAAATAATGGATCAATCCTTAATTAAATTTTATAGCCGGACCAATCCTTAAATACTTTTGTTTTCATGGTCCAATCCTTAATTTTCTCTTTTCCTTTATTCAGTTTCTTTTTTTATTTTTTCGAAACAGACATTTTTCATTAATTCAAACCTACCTAAGTATGTTTTTGTTGAATAAAAAACATATTACATTAGTCCCTAAATTATTTTAAAATTCAATCATATCGTTCGTAGTTAGAACTATATTATAGAGTTTTTTATTTTTCATTCTGATAATTTAAATATGATCAATTCAATGGTTAAAGTTGCACTTATTTTAATAGTGGACACTTATTTTATTTAGGGACCGATGAAGTAGTGTTTACACTATTATAGGTAACAACATTTGCTAACCAATTAGTGGGTTCGTTAGCTCCTCTTCGACGCGTATTTATTTTATGAAAATGAGTCTTTGTTTTGTCCAGTTGGACAATAGATCGTATAAAGTCTCTTTTTATTTTATTGAAATGTACAATTGTTTTGATAAAAAAATAAATACTAAGTAACCTTTTATATTTTTAATTAATATTTGAGTTTACAGTGATCTTAACTACTAGTAAAATTTGATTACAAACAAAAAAACTACTCGTATAATTTTCATTTTTATTTTGAGTTTTCATTAGGCTTAAAATTTAGTTTTTAGTGGTCATTTTTTCCAAATCATAATAGAGACTATTAGGTAGACGTCTTTTTAAGTTTAAAAAATAACTTATGATCTATACGAAAAATATATTAAAATGTAAAAAAGAGTTTAAAATATATTTTTAACATTAAAAAAGATATTATAATCTACACAAAAAAGATATTAAAGTGTAAAAAAAACATATTATAAGTTGTTTTTTTAGCTTTTTAAGTGTTTGTTTGAATTATTAAATAAAAAAACAAAGATACCAAAAAGTTACGATTTTTTTTATCACTTTTAATGTGAATGTGACATAGACTTAAAAATCTTATGAAAGTATTATAAATAAAAATATTATTAAAACCTTACCGGGGGAGTTCATTTTTTTTTTTCAATAGATGTCACTCATTTTACCTTCCACTTAATTTAAAAAATCTAAATCTAAATGAACGTCACTCCGTATTCTCTAACACGTCTATGACGTGACAAAATGGGATATGAAATTCTACCAAGTCCTTGATTTACTTGTAACCTCAATCATACTTATGGGGATCGGGAATCTCTTCTTTTACATAGCGAATGGTTAAACGTAAATATTTTTTAAAAAAACAACTTAAAACTGACATTTGATGTTGTGTTTCGTTTTTTTTTACCGTCGGGTAGAATGTACATAAACCGAACCAAATCCAACAGATCAAAAACCGAACCAAACCGATTACCAATGGTTTGGTTAAGTTTGAAATTTGATAAACCGATTTAATCGGTTTTGTTTGCGGTTTTAGTGGTTTTCAAACCGAAACAAAACGATTATTTTTATTCATATATAAAATATATATAATTATTTATATGTACTTCGATAAGTTGATATATGATGTTTTACTTGTTATTGGTAGTTATCAATAATATATTTTGTTAAATCATTTGTAAATTTATTTGTTATTCGACTTTTGGTTCAAAATTTGAAATTAAATATAAGCGAAAATTTTACGAAACTACTGTAATTTTGAATATTGTGTTTTTTTATTTGTTTAAGTTCAAACCGACCGAATCAAACCGATGATAATTGGTTTGGTTTGGTTTGGTTTGATTCGGTTCTGATGATTTTTTGTGTCAAAACCGAACCTATTGTTTTTTATTGGTTTGGTTCGTATTTTACTCAAAAATGAAGACCAGCCAAACCGCGAACATGAAATGCACAAAGATACTAGCATCAAAGTAATTTTCACCAAAAAAAAAATGCAATGTTATATTATAAACTTCATAGCATAAACTCATATTGAAACTTATGGAAGGTAATAATTTCGAGTTGGATAATGACCACTAATTAAACTACTTACATCTCTGATTAACTATGATATATATATATACTGCAGTACTTGTTGTAAAATTTAACAATGATGCATACCCCCTCTGATCCTTAACTGGCTTCGTCAGTGCTCTTAAGTACATTTAGATGCGATAATTAGTGTAATTCTTTCGACTTAAATATGAATTTTGCACATTTCATATAAAAAATACAATCCTTGGGTCAACCCGAAGCCACCCGATTAACACGTTTCAAGATGGGTTGGCATCAGCTCGACATAACCCGCCCCGTACCGATCATAACCCTCATTGCATCATTTGCCTTAATATTCTTAACAAATTCGGAAGCAGCTACTATCTTAACATTCTCATTTGCTTTAGGGGAAAAAACGGCACCATGAATCAAGAAATTCTAATGACCAACCAACAACAAGAAGAAATTTTGACTTTTAGCTATGGAAATTCGTTGAACGGGCAGTAAAAAAGTAACCCACCACATAACTCGAGAGAAATGGAAAGCGGGAAATTTAGATGTTCTATTCTTTTCCACAATGTGTTATTAGCTTTAGTGTTGTTGGCAACATTATTGGCTTTGGCGAACGCTCAACCTCAAGGCCCATGAGAGGCCACTTGCTCGCAAGGGTGTGCAAATGAGAATGACCCTGCCGTTTGCTTCAAGAAAAAATGCGTTAATAAGTGTGGCGGATATTTAACACCATCACCCCCCCCCCCCCCCCCCTTCCTTTTGAATTGGATGATATTCATTAAAAAAATGACAAAAAGTCGCCATTTATACATGGAATATAAATTTTTAATTCTCACAGAGTTTTCTGTTCGGTTTGGGTCATTCAAAACTGTAAGTTTGCGAGCTACTTCCCCATTTTTTATCGAGTGAAAAATAAATTATGTACTCTAATCTAATTTTGGCATAAAAGATATCTGTATACGTCTTTTAATCTTATACAGGATACATTTGCATGTTGCAACAATTCTAAAAGAATTACTTGACTGAAGAACAAAATTATCCATTTTGTGGTCACTACATGTGCAACCGAGGTCATTTACCAATGTTAATCTTAGATATAAAAGGTCATTCATCAACGTTGCCGTTAAGGTCACCTTACGAGAATACAACGGTACGACTGTAGTACAATTTTACCTTCCATAAGGAAACTAGTAAAAGTATGTTTTGCTTACAAAAATCATTTTTTTTCAATTTTATTAATTCATTTAACTGCTCTACTTCGGCTACTGGTGGCTTTGTCACCTATATAAGGTCATGTGTTTAGATGCTAATTAAGTTAATCCATTGATATTTAATGTGATATAATAGACTTAAAGGCACGAGAAGGAATAAAGTGATGGGCACTTAGGTGTGATCTAGATCAACCAATACATAATGAGAATAACATTAAGGGACAGCCTATCTTAAAAAAGTTGAAAAGTAAATTGTTTTTATTCCATTGGATCGACTTTTTACCTCATCATGTGTTAACTTTTAAGCATAAAATTCCGCAGATATAATATTTTACAGAGTGGCAGAAGTTCGAAAAGGCCCCATCCATACCTGTCAACCCCGGGATAAAACAATCGTTCGTGGGATGGGATCATGGAAATGTCAAAAAAGTAGAGTAATTTCATCATTATAAAAAAACTTGTGCAAAAAATGAACAAACACTTGTGTGTAGTATCTTAATTTGGACACTCACCAAAAAAAAAAGTAGCTTAATAAGAATCTTTTTTTTTTCATGGACCAACCTAGATAATAAGGTCTGCTTGCTAATGACTTGAAAACAAAGCTCTTGATTTTAAACTGACTTGAAAACATACCAACAGTTGGTGACATAATTGAAATCATCATCAAACCATAGCTAAATCGACATGAAATCACTAACAAATCGTACTCGGTATCATCCTGATAACGAACAATTGTGATAATTCTCTGTATGGTACATTTCGAGCGTGTTGTCCTCTCTACCATGTGGCTGTCGGTTGACGGTTGTAGCTTTTTTCATAGAATATTTGCATCTAGCAATAATTTCAGCTTTAGTAAGACATAAAGTGAAAAACTAGGTTTAATTGCTGAAAAGACAAATGCAATTTAGTTTAAGAAAACAGATACTATAATAAATAGAGCGAGCTTAAAGTTGCACCCAAACAAGTCGATCCATAATCTCTACCAAGCGCCGCAAGTAGGAAGGGTCGAGCTTTATGAGCATAAACTTTTCTTATTATGTCGGGGACTAAAACAAAATAATACATGGTGAAAGATCAAAATTTTCATATCTTTTATCAATATAAGAGAGGCTGTATCCTTATTTAGTGTGGACAATGGAGATTCAGTAGTTAGAATTACAATAAAGACTTATCTTTTACGATACGTTCACTCATCTTACGAGTCAAAAAATCTAATGTATTATCAGCTATATCACGTAAAATTGATGATATTTTAGTGTTTTGGACCATGGAGTTTCACTATTATCACTACAATAAAATGTCAGGATATACCATCATACCATGTGTTGATATACTGATGGTAAAGCTAGCTTCGTAAAATTTAGTAATAGTATAATAACACGTAACTATTGCCATATTGTCGCTAAATATAGCAATACTAACTCTAGTTACTTTACCTTCAGTTTATTACAAACTGTGTAATGGAATACTGACATTTTCTGTAGTATATATTGATACTCTTTTAATCCGGCAAAAAACTTTTATATATTCAAAAAACAGCTACTTTCTCTTTCCCTCTCTACTTATCAACCGTCCAACCAACGGCCACTTTAACTCTCTCTTAGCCTTAAAACCAGATTCTCAACTTTCCAAATTCATTGTTTTCCTTTAAGCTAAGAATCTCTTACCCCATCTTCAATCTTAGCTTTTCTCAAATATGCCATTATTCTCCTTCACAACCCTCTATTTTTATTCCTTTTACAATCCATACCCTTTTCCCTTCTCTTTTCTGATTATCTCTGTCTCTATTCCTTTTCATTTTTTGTTGCTTTTGTTTTGAAAATTCAGGCTAAGCATATACGTCGTACGTAATAAGCTTGGGTACCCAATGTCGTCTTCTGATGTTAACCACCTTTCGAACCCGTGTATTTATGGTATGTTTCTTGTTATCACCGTTTTCACTTCGATGTTAGCTTTCTTTTCGCCTTTTTACTTTTTGTTGCGGTGCATTTTTTGATGACATGCGTTAACAAGTTTTTTTAATTTTATTTAAAGAAAAAGCCGCATTTTCCGTCTCCAACTTTTTCGCCCAATTTTCGTGGTTTGCTACTTCTTTTTTCCTGTAAAAGTTTTTTATCGAAGCCGTGTATTTATGGTATGTTTCTTATTATCACTGTTTTCACTTGGCTTCTAGCTTTCTTGTCGCCCTTTTACTTTTTGTCGCGGTGCTTGTTTGATGACATGCGTTAATGAGTTTTTTTTTTTTAAAGAAAAAGCCGCATTGTTTGTCTCCAACTTTTGAGCTCGGTTTTTGTTATTTGCTTCTTCTTCTTCTTCTTTTTTCCATAAAAGTTCTTATTTGCTTGTAGCCAGAACATATTGTTACATTTGGTTGACCAACGTAAAAGCTAGATTTTTGGCTTTATGGTCTACAAACTTTAGAACTTTATGAAGAAACCAACTATTTTCTCAGCCTCAAATTAGCCCTTCTCAGGTTTTATTTTATGAAATTTCAATAAAATAAGCAGTATATCTTGATTTATCAAGGAGATGGTTAATACTAATGAGCTGAAGTGGAAATGGAAAAACTCGCCATATTACATCTGAAAAGAAGTATCATTTGCCAGAAATTTATATGTTTTCTAATTCAATTTTTAAAAAGAAAAAACTGTCAGTTTACAATTCAATATTTATGATTTATTTATTTATTATAATTAGTCCTTTCCTGATTAAATAGACAAGTTTCTTTTATCTTGTTGTGCAGAGAGGAAATCGTGGGTGATGAAATGGCTGAGTAAGTTTTTCAAGGGTGGGTCAGATCGCGTTGTTTCTAACAGACGGCATCCACAATATATAGGGGAAGAAAACATGGCTTGGTCTGCCCCAGCAAGAAGTTTGGTAGATGGAGTACTATTTTTGTTTTTGTTTTGCTATATATTTATACAATATTTGCCATTTTACATGATTTGTACATCTGATTGCAAAGTCTCCGACCTAAAGCAAACCAGTCTGGAAGAAAATGCAAAAGATAGTGATAACTGAAAAGTAAAAATAGTCAATTTGTTATAACTTTGTCAATTTATCACTTTTAAATACTATTCTATAATTTATGTTCCAAGATCATGTACATTTTCTTTCCTTTCTAAATTTTTTGACAATATAAGCTCAATGAATCTATTAGGATGATCGATCAAAAACTGCAAAGGAACGAGAGGAATTAGATCGTGCTATTGAGCTTTCCTTGAATGAAGACTTGAAGAAACCATCTGGTAGCTCCCACTATGATTTATAATGTCATTTTAGCTTTTAAATTTTGTAACTGCAAAAAGTTTCAGTTTTACTTCTTTTTTCCATTTTGCAGGATATAACAGATGGCAAACAGGCAATGGCCAAGATTTAAGAACCCATCGGGATAAACGCAATACTCCTATATATCCTCCCTACAACTACTCTGACTATTATCCCAGAGAATATAGGTAACTACTTTATGCTAATAGTATAAGTTTTGTTTGCTCAACAACCAAACACCATAATGAGTTGTTACAATTAGAAAGAAACATAGGACAGTAATCTGATATTGACCCGGGAGTGAAAAAAATCTCCGCTGTCCACCCCAATGGGAATGTTACTGTCAAATTTTCAATGTACAATTTTTTCTTATAAAGATCCATGTTTGAAAATGATTATTGAGTATTTGTAAAACTCTACTCATTGATCGGTTATTTAGTATATGATCTTTTTTATATCTCTGAGTGTTTATTACCCTAATTCACATATGGGCTATGAGAACAAGAGTTAAGTGTTGAGCTGGTAGCAGATTATCATGGAGTCTTTTTAATTTTTGGACAACTACTGTAGTAAATTTATACAGTTTATTGAGTTCTGTTCTCAAGTATAGTTTGTTTCGAGTGTTCAGATGGGTGGGTAACTTCAGAATTAGAGGAATCATCCCCCCTTTTTGTTGAGGTTTAGCTACACGAGATCTTGAAAACTTGAAGCGGAAGTATAGTTAAAAGCATAATTTTTTTCCTCTGTAAAACGCTGTATAAACTGGTTTTGCAGTGTTTTTGAACATCAGAGAATTAAGTAGATAGAACTGAAATACAGGGACGAAAAATCAAATATCAGCTTTTAATTCTAAATTTTTCAAAAGTGGCAGGATTTGCAACGGATGCAAGCATGATATTGGACAAGGGAACTACTTGGGATGCATGGGGACGCTATATCATCCAGAGTGTTTCCGTTGTCGTTCTTGTGGATATCCAATCACCGAGCATGAGGTATACATCTCTGGTTTATGTGATGTTACGATTTATAAATTAGTTAAACATCAACATATTTTCGTTGGCTATCAATTGCGAGAGCTGTTTTGTAGTTGTGAAATTCAAACCCCTTAATTCAGAAAACTGGTAGTCATCCTAAACCCAACCTTGTATTAGAAACCTAGAAAGTATCTTCTCTAATCCAATATTCTCTGTTTAAAAAAATGACAAAAATAGCAGTGTCTCTAAAATGTTCAATCTTTTCAGTTTGATATTTTAACTGCGTTTTTCTATCTTCTTTTTCGGGCAAGCTAGAATTTTCTCCTATATCAGTGCACGAATGATATTTAAATTAATATTTGATTTATGATTGGCTAAAGCTTTGCCTTATTTGATTTTGTTTCTGTTGATTCAAGTTCTCTTTGTCAGGAAAAGATCCATATCATAAGGCTTGTTTCAAAGAGCTCACCCATCCTAAATGTGAAGTTTGTCACCAATTTGTAAGCAACTACATTTGTGGCTTATTACTTTCTTATTTTCGCATCAGGGTCCAGATAAAAAGAGAGCAAATACTCGTATATCTTATTACAGTATATTATTTTCGGGGAACCTTAACTAACTTTTTTTATAAGTTCTGTATGTGTGGGTATTAGCTCTGTAGTAGGTTCAGTTGCCAAAGTATCTTACTGATGAAAAATGAAATTCTTTTTTTTTTTAAGATTAGTTCATATTAAGGTAGCTAATTTTGATGCTATTAAAAATAAATTTACTTTGGGTAAGATATAGTAGCTGCAGTTTTGGGCATGTATTATGCTAACTGCTATTCATCAAACTTTTTAAAGATAAATTTCTCTTTCCACTTACATGTGTTCCTGATTTGACTCAGATATGTTCTCACAAAAGAAGAAACTGCTGAAACATAAATAAATAGCAGAAACAAATACTTATCAACCAGATTAGTTATGTTATTGGATTCACATTTATTGAACCATCAATGACATTTTTGCCGCGACCAACTTTTTAGCAATTGTCTTCTATTTTCAATCGCTACTCTTAGAAGGTCGTTTTCGTTTTTCTTCAGATCCCAACAAATGCAGCTGGTTTGATCGAGTACAGGTGCCACCCATTTTGGTTGCAAAAGTACTGCCCATCTCATGAATATGATAGCACAGCCCGTTGCTGTAGTTGTGAACGATTGGAGGTAGTTTGGGAGATTTAACTATGGCAGTTGCAAACTCTTCTAGTATTGTTTAATTGTCTGTGCACAAGTATAAAACAATTACATGTAGCTCTGTTATCAAGAACTCTACTAAACAATGATAGAGATATAACATGATTTACAACTTCAGTGTTTATCATAACACGTTAGTCCTGTTATTCACCAAATTTGTGTCAATAATACTGTGTTGTAAATTCCTATTGATTATACACACTTCGATCCGTAGCAAGTTAATCAATATTTTATTTTAAATTTTAAATTTGTTTGTGATGATCCCTCTTATTTTTTCAGTCTTGGAATGTGAAATACATATTTTTGGAAGATGGAAGGAGTCTATGCTTAGAGTGTATGGAGTCGGCAATAATGGATACGGGTGACTGTCAACCATTATACCATTCCATTAGAGACTATTACGAAGGAATGAACATGAGAATTGATCAGCAAATTCCTATGCTTCTTGTTGAAAGACAAGCCCTCAATGAAGCTATTGTAGGCGAGAAACATGTAGCGGACAGTCCCTTCTACTAGCATCTATATCATCCAATTTTTGTTTTATTGTTTCATCTTAATTTTTCCATTTTTGTTTCTCTAGGGGTTTCATCACATGCCCGAGACAAGGGGATTATGCTTGTCTGAGGAGCAAACCGTTACAAGTGTGAGATAACCACCACATTTTTTTTATTTGATTACTACAGGAAATAGAAGCACTGTTGTTACATGTTTCGCGTTGTCATTAATATTCAGTTAATAATAATGCAGGTACTTGGAAGACCAAAAGTTGGAGGGCATCGATTTGTAGGAATTCGAACGCAACCTCAAAAACTTGTAAGAAAATGTGAAGTGACTGCTATTCTTGTTTTGTATGGCCTCCCAAGGTACATGAATCTTCCTTTGTAAAAAATGTTCTGTGCAATTAATTTTCCTTAGTTGATTCATACTTGAATATGGTCCTTTTCAATTTGATATTGCTAATATGTACACCATCATTAACTCACATCGTTTTCTCTTAAACAAACTCATTTGAACAGTAAACAAAGTTACTCTAACAATGTGGCTACATTTAATATTCGGGTATTTCTTTATGCAGGTTACTAACAGGTGCAATTCTTGCCCACGAGCTAATGCATGGCTGGTTACGACTTAAAGGTAGTTGTCCAGATTTCTCTGCTTAAATAACATCAGTTATCCCACCTACGTTTAGTTATTTTTTCAGTTTCTACAATCAGTGGTGTTTTCAATAATTTCCGTTCCTGAAAAGAATGACGTTCTGAATGAATGCAAATCTTATGCAGGTTTCAGAAATATGTTTACTGTAAAATCGTCATAAAAAAAATAGAAACTGTTTCTGAAATCATTTGCCAATTGCCATATATTTCTGTAGTATTTCTATTTTTACCATCAGTAGACAAATAATTAATGACTTGTCAATTTTTTGCCTTGTTTACTTTAGTTCACTCGTTACTTTTGTCTAAATTTATGCAGGCTATCGTAATCTTAATCCCGAGGTAGAGGAGGGCATATGCCAAGTTCTTTCATACATGTGGCTCGAATCAGAAGTAATGCCAGGGCTAAAAAACACGCCGTCAACATCAGCAGCACCATCCTCCTCCTCATCGTCGGCCACATCATCTAAAAAAGGTGGGAAATCCGAAGTCGAGAACAAACTTGGCGAGTTTTTCATGCACCAGATAGCACATGATGCATCCCCCGCCTATGGTGAAGGATTTAGATCAGCTAATGCAGCTGTGAACAGATACGGTTTGAAAAGTACACTCGACCATATAAGTCTAACCGGAAGCTTTCCTTTGTAATCCTCTTCATTGGTCTTGGATTTGTTTATGACTATAAGTTCTTATGATTTTTATGCTTAAAGGGTATATGAGAAATTTGCTCAATTGGTTTGAGTGAAAGCATAAAAGGTCCCCCTAGCTTTTATTGGGTTCTTTTGAGGAAACTTGGAAATATAAGTTGAGGAGAATAAATGATGAAACTTTCTTATTTTTAAATTTTAATATGAAATGAGAGTTACTATATGTTGTGTACTGTATGTGACAATTAGTTTGTATGGAAGAGTATATGTTTATGGAGCAATGTTACTTTCACTCTTTTTACAATTCTTGTTAGAAATTATAGTTGTACTTATCGAATTCTGTATACAATGCGATCCGAGCTAATCGAACGGAAAGAGCCTCTATAATGGTAAATGTCATCTGCCTAATCAGGATTGTACTCGAATAATATAACACTAGCATAACTTATAATAAAGATGAGAATTTATAGTTTAATGGCAAATTTGAGATTATATTAAAAAGTAAAAGGGCTAAAATCTCTTTTATAATCAGGATTATACTATTAGTACTAATCAATAAATCTCCCTTTTTTTTCTTAATTGTCCACTGCTCAACAAACTCAGTTAGTACCTACCTAATACTCTATTAAACAAAAAAACACTGTTAATTTTCACGCATTTGTATTAAATATTTGTACTCGTTTTAATTTCCTTATATTAGCTCTTTGGAAGAGGAGAGAGGGGTGGGGAACAAAAACACTTGTACCAAACTATCAATTTTACCAATTTGAATATCGAACTACACATTTTTTACTATTTTGAGTAACTCCGTCAAATTAATTGGATGAAAGTTAAGTCTCATTTTTATTTTGGTCTATTTTTTCTAAAACAAATCAATTCAACCCCAAAAATTTAAAAATTTCTATGAAGATTGTCACTGTTGGTTACGTTTACTTATCAGTGTTTTATCGTGCATACACATGGCATACTATAGCCTTTATATTCATTTTGTAAATCAAAATTTTAGTTTATTAGTAAAAGATTTTATTATTTGTATGTGTTAGCTGAGTGATACATGCATGCTAATGGACAATAATATAGGTATACCGAATACTAAACATGAGCAGATAACGTTTTTTTTTATATTATAAGAGCTTACATTATTTTTTTAACAATCTATTTCTTTTTATCTAGATTTAAATCAATGAGGAAGATAATTCATGTTTATCATGAGCTCTACATTTTTTTTTCTTGTGATCGGCTCTAATTCATAAAAAAGATAGATTGTTAATCTAAAATATGGACTAATTATGTTACTCATCTCATCCGTAACATAACAATAAATATTTATACATGCATATAAATCTATTTATTTATTTATTTGTGTACTAAAAAATTTAAGTATATAAAAAGTTAAGTATATGTTAATGTATCTATTAGTATACGATAAAGTTAATTTTAAAAAAATCAAGGTTAAATTGATTTGTTTTATAAAACATGGGGCCAAAATGAAAATCAGATTTAACTTCATCCAATTGATTTGACGGAGTTATTCAAAATAGAAAAAAATGTGTAGTTGAGTATTCAAATTGGTAAAACTAATAGTTTGATACCCAAATAGTTAATCACTGTTAGTTTGATGTACTAAACGTATTTTTTCTCCTCCATAAAAGCCATTTTCGTGTTCCAAAGCTCATCCGAACTTTAGAACCGATCACACTCCTGTTTCTTTCCAATTTTACCTTCCAATTTAAGTATCTATTTTTATCTTTTTGGAATTTCTTTATTTTTTATTTTTGAAATAGCTCTTTTTGGTAGCTAAATCATATCATATTTACATTCATAGATTCACAATTAGATTAAGATTTTTTTTTTACAGCAATTATATTAAGAAATATTGTTTGAAACTTTTAATTATTATTTGTTGTTACAAGTGAATTGTTTCAAATCGTTAAAAAACACATTTTAAAATCAAGACAATTACTTAACTCAGAGATATTTCAACGTAACACGAAGAAATTAACATTTTGATAAGTAAAGCCGGTACATATTTTTCAATTTCGATACTTAAAGACTAAAAAATTAGTCTTATCAAAAATCCCCGGTCACTCCCATAAAGTCGTATATGTACATAAAACATATTATATTATATACTAGTAGACGATACGTGCGATAGGTGATAGTAAACATAGTGTAAACTCTTTACTGTTTTTTTTTTGAGCAGTTAACTTTTTTTTCCTTTTTTAAAAGATTTGCTACAAACTTGTAATATATTCACCTTCCAAGTCTATTTTTGGAAATAAATACTCCAAGCTTTACACAATATAAACATAGATAGATAGGAATATTATATTATGGTAAATGTTATATGAACATCAACTTAGAAATCAAATTGGACACTTTTTCGTAAAAACGCTTCAAATCAAAATTTGTCTAATGCAAATCTCCACGGTTTCACGACGGGAACACAAATATGCGTCTTTTTTTTTCCGAGATGTATAATGACATGTTTTCGAAATTATGGTAAAATTTAAAAATTCAAAACATGTCATTATACATCTCAGAAAAAAAAAAACAAGACTGATATTTGTACTCCCGTCGTGAAACCGTGTATATTTGTATTAATCAAATATTGATTTGGAACGTTTTTACGAAAAAATGTCTATTTTGGATGTTTTTTTTAATATCATCCCCTTATATTATATATACATGAAATCCTATTTAGCTATAATAAAAATATTCCAAATATTCACTTTCTTTTCATCTCTCTAAATAAACCCAATTTCTTAACTCAGATTAGGGTTTTTTCTTTAAGCACCCAATAATTAATACCCTTTTTCAATCCCATATTCTAAATTTTCCCCTTATCAAATTTTTTTAATATCCCAATATTTTACCAGATTAACCTTAAATCTGAATTGGGTTTTTGTGGTTTTTCCTTTTAAGCTCATAACAATCAATCAAGACCTTGTTTTGATCCCAGTTTTCCTGTATTATTCTTATTTCTGAATTGGGTTTTTGTTACTTATTCATAATTTTCCACAACTATAGTAGTTTTGTCAAAATTGGGTTTTTTTAATCAAGACCTTATCTTCATCCCAGTTTTCATATAATCTTGAATTGGTTTTGTCACAAAATTAGATTTTTTGGTTTAATATCATATTCAAGAAATCTGTTTCAAAATCCACTGAAAATCCAGATTTTTTGATTTTTAGATTTTTTTAGCCTAGAAATCTGTTTCTTGAAAGCTAAATAATCTGTTCAAACACCTACAAATTTTTAAAATCAAAAATCTAGAAATCAGCAAAAAATACATAGAATGGGTGATATGAAGGGTAAATTGAAAGGGTTCATGAAAAAAGTCAACAATCAAATATCATCATCTTCATCTGGTAATTTCAAGGGTCAAGGTAGGGTTCTCGGCTCGTCATCTTCATCGGGTCACGCCAACAATCATGTTGCAGCTCGGTCGCCTCAAGTAAGTTCCTCAAACCCTAATAAGCCTTCGGCTAAGAATACGTCGTATTTGGATCGTAAAGTAGATGAACAACCGGATAATATAGGTTCGAATAGAAAAATATCAAATGGGTTTGGTTCGGATAGGAATATATCGGCTAAAAAAACATCGTATTTGGATAGTAAAATAGATGAAAAAACGGATAATATTGGCTCGGATAAGAAAATATCAAATGGGTTTGATTCGTTTGAGCCCTTGATCACTTCTAGCAAAAGAAACGCGAACGGGTTTGAGTTGAATGTGTTTGAGTGCCCCGTTTGTGGAAAAGGGTATACCTCGGAAAAAGAGATTCTTGAACATGTTGATAGTTGTTTAAGTAATTCCGAGTCGAATAATAGTGTTTCGGAGTTTGGTGAAAATAGAGACGAAATAGGTGATTGTGTTGGTGTTTATCTATCTGGAAAGCCTTCTGTCGGGTCGGTTGAGATTGTCCTGAGACTATTTAGGAATGTGGTTAAAGAACCCGAGAATGAAAAGTTTCGAAGGGTTCGTTTGGGTAATGCTAAGATTAGAGAAGCAATTGGGGATGTGACAGGTGGCGTGGAGTTGTTGGAATGTGTCGGGTTTGTACTAAAAGAGGAGGATGGAGAAATGTGGGCTGTGATGGAAGTTCCTTCCGGAGAAGGGATTTCTCGTATTAAGAAAATGATCAATTTGTTGGAGCAGGGTAATAAGACCGAAGAATTGGTTACTTCGACCCCATTAGATGTGGATAAATCGAGTGAACCTAAGAAGGTTGATAGAGCGATACGGGTATTCTTTTCTGTTCCTGAAAGTGTTGCATCTAAAATTGAGCTGCCGGATTCATTCTATGCTCTTTCACTAGATGAAGTGAAACGAGAGGCAGATGCAAGGAAGAAAAAGATGGCTGAGTCGCAGCTTTTGGTTCCCAAATCGTACAAAGAAAAGCAAGCAAAAGCTTTAAAGAAGAGATATGCAAAAACTATTATCCGTGTTCAGTTCCCTGACGGGGTTGTTCTTCAAGGTGTCTTTTCTCCTCGGGAGTCTACTAGCAATCTGTACGAGTTTGTTAGTTCAGCATTGAAAGATCCGAGTTTGGAATTTGAGCTCTTACACCCCGTGGCTATCAGAAGGCGGACGATTCCACATTTTCCAGCACCGGGAGAGAGAGCCATCACACTCGAAGAAGAGGATCTTGTTCCAGCTGCTCTGATCAAATTCAAACCTATAGAAACCGATTATGCGGTTTTCACCGGTCTTTGCAATGAACTTCTCGAAATAAGTGAGCCACTTGTACTGAATTGAGTATTCATATTACGATAAGTGGCTTGTAATTGCTGTGATGATGATTGAGGGAAAAACATTTTACTTATGTTTTTGGGTTTGTGAACCTCCAATTTACCTTACATGATAGATTACAGGGATATTTGTGTTTGTATTAAAAGAAAAAAAAACATGTTTACATAATAGATGATGGATATCATATAGTTCATGCTTGATTTTCATGCTTTCAGCTTCCAAGTTGATATTTAATGATTCCCGATTAATTTATTTTTTGGAAATTTATGATTCCCGATTCATGATTTCAAGTATTTCCCGTTTCGAACCATTTAGATATTGATGCAATTTAAGATTCTTTTATTCTTAGTTCTTGTCAAACAATGGTTTACTTTACATGTTGAAATCCATGTTTTTAACTTCATGTGATGCACTTTCACCTACTTGCCTTTTTCACTTTTTCTTGCTGTTTTGTTTATATTCTTCCATTTAGTTTGTTCGTTTAAGATCTTGAAAGGAAATACTAATTATGATTTCCTTTAGGTTCTAATTTCTGGCATAAAAAACATATCTTTAAATGATTATATATATTGATCACATGGGATCCCCAACCCTGTAAATACTGTACTTTCAGCCTTTCTTCTCCTTGTAGTTGAAATAAAATGTTTGTTACTGTTCAAAAACTATAAAAATGTTAAAGATTGTGTTGTATTGGTCATTTTAGTAAAGATTATGTGACACTTCAGTTTGTATCCTTTGTTAGTTTTCCCTCTTAACCGTAATAAGATAGAAAGAAAAATATAAGGCTATGTGGGGCCTTTAATAAATGAAGTATTTAAAAATTGTTCTTTTAGTGTTTTGTTGGTCTTTTGAGAGTTTTTTTCCTAAATGGTCCAGTGGACCACACAATTGCCCAGAATGGGCTACCTTTCTGAAATATTCCCAAAATGGTCTACTTTCGAAAAACGACCGATCGAAATGATTAAAACGACCGGTCGTTTTATTATTGAACTCTGTGGAACAATTTGGACAAAAAACGACCGGTCGAATTGGACAATACGACCGGTCGTTTTTCAGACAAAAACGATCGGTCGTTATGTACATTTCGATCGGTCGTTTTTGTGAAATACTTGTACTTAAAAAACTCATCTCATTTCCACAGACCACTGTACTCATCTCATTACCACTGTAAAAAAAAAAAAAACAGAGCTCTTAGATCATTTTAGGGCAAATCTCAGATCTCTTCCAAAACAGGTAAAAGCTCAACTCAATATTTTGTGTTGTTGGAGTATTATTTGAGTAAATTTGTTAATTGTACCGTGTGGTTATCGAAATGAAAAATCCTACAATTATGTGTTATTGGGGAGGTACGATAATGAAAACTATTAGCGAGGGGTTATCTTATGATATTTCTTATAAAAAAATTTTTAAGGTATCTAGAAACACGACATACGACCAATTTTTGGAAAAATTGTTTAAGGTACTTGATGTATCATCGACTTCAAATCGTTTGAGTTTAACATGTCGTTATCCATATCTGACTACACTTACTGAGTTTAAATATATGCGATTGGCTGTTGATGATAATGATTCGTTGGAAACCATGCTTGAGTTAATAGAAGAAAATGGAAGAACGTTTATAGAGTTATATGTTGAAATTGAGCAAGTTTACTCCTCTCATCAAGATTACGGGTTGTATTATAATATTCTTTCCACTAATGAAATCGGTACATCAAGTGGAACACCCATTCGACAAGAGCCAATGCATGAAATCGGTACATCAAGTAGAACACCCATTCGACAAGAGCCAATGCTAGAGGTATATTCTGAGAACAACGAACCAGATTTGACACATTTGGATGCAGTGTGTCGATTGGCAGATAATATTGGTTGGTCGATAGAACTTGGGGATGAACCAGAGGATGAAGATCCGGACTTTAATATTAGCGAAAACGAGTCTGACGATGACGAAGAAAATGTACAAGAAGTTGAGTACGAAGAATTATCATCTGAAATGGGCTTGTATATGGATGAGGATGAAAACGACCAATCAAATGGGTCACAATTGGCGAATAATACTATTCCCGATGAAATTCCTATGCATCAACCAATGTCAAGTTTGTTTAATGAACCGTTCGACACTCAAGAAAATTATAGTAACCAGAGAAGCAATTATATGATGTATCCTGGATTTTGGGATCCTCACGTTAATGATCCTTTTATTGGTCTTTTATTTAGGGATAAAGAAATGTTGAAAAAGGGAATAAAACTTTGGTCAATCAAACGTAACATCCATTTTTCCACTAAAAGTTCGAAGGCAAAATTTTGGGAAATTCGTTGTAAACTGGCCGAAACTCAGCAATGCAAATGGAAACTACGAGCTTCACTAAGAAAGAAACATGGATTTTTTGAAGTGTCGGTGTACAACGGTCCTCATACATGCATTCATGCCGAGCTTACAACTGATCATCCACAGTTAGATTCCAATCTTGTTGCCCAAACCATTCGAAATGCCATCACAACTAATCCTATGATGAAGATTTCATTAGTTAAAGAGATTGTGAATGCCCGCTTTGAAATGTCAGTTTCATACAAAAAAGCTTATTTGGGTAAACAAAAAGCAATCGCAGAGATATTTGGTAATTGGGAAGACTCGTATAAGGTTTTACCTAAATTTATGAAAGCGCTTCAAAAGTATAATCCCGGTACCGTAGCTTCTTATGAGACAACGCCAGTTTACGATGTGGTAACAAATTCAGTGGGTGAGGTATTGAACAGATTTTTCTTCTCATTTAAGGCCGTTATTGATGCATTTCAGTATTGTAGGCCAGTTATCGCTATTGATGCTACTCACTTATATGGGAAGTATAAAGGTAAGATTTTGTTGGCCATGGCATCGGATGCAGATAATCATGTTTTTCCCATTGGTTGTGCATTTGTTGCTGAGGAGAGTACAATTTCGTGGAGCTATTTTCTTTCTAACATTATGCGACATGTGATTAAAGAGCGCGTGAATATTTGTCTAATTTCGGATAGACATGCTGGTATTCTAAGTGCAGTGAGAGGAGTTTGGCGTGGTCAAGGTTTTGTTCATCGATATTGTTCAAATCATTTTTTGGATAATTTTAAGAAAGCTTTCAAAGGAGATCCTGACTTACACAAGTTAGCGGAGAACGCCATTTGGGAATTACAAGAAAGAAAATTGAAAAGAATCATGGAAGCAATAAAAGTCATGAATCCTCAAGCATATCAATGGTTGATGAAAGAGCCTGCGGAAAAGTGGTCATATTTTCATGATAAAGGGAGGCGACATGGTAACATGACCACAAACATGGCTGAAATTTTCAATAATGTTTTAAAAGCTGCTCGTAATTTACCAATCACTGCTGCTGTGCAGCTTATTTTCTATAAGTTGGTACACTATTTTTGCGAGCGGAAAAAGATAGTAATCGGGATGAGAAACAGCGGCACAAGATATGGTCCCAATATCCTTAAAATTTTAGATAAACGTAGGTCGGACATTGGTCATACCAATGTTACTTTCGATTATGAAAGAGGGGTTTATTCCGTGTGTACAAGTTCAAGAAATTCCAGGGGAGGCAATACTCAAGTTGTCGACTTTTCACTTTGGCAATGCGATTGCGGTAAGTGGCAGAGTGATGGAATCCCTTGTTCACATGTGTTTTCCGTATGCGCTGCAAACCGTCTTGATTGGGAAGCTTACATAGTAAAATATTACAGTCTTGAATCATATGAAGGTACGTACTCGGCGCAATTTTGTCCTCTTCGGCATCAAGACTATTGGGATGAATGTGATAGATTATTTCTTCCGGATGTTACTCTTGTAAGAGAAAGGGGTCGTCCAAGATCTACTCGTATTCATAATGGTATGGATCAGTCGGAGAGACGAGCACGTATGAGATGTTCTAGTTGTCAAGGGCGAGGACATGATTGTCGTAAGTGTCCGTATCCAATACGTCCTCGACGCTTATGATTTTAGCTGTAATTGTCCGCTTGTAATTGTACGCTTATCAACGAGACAATATGTATCTTGTACTATTTTAATTTTCCGCTTGTAATTGTCTTTTTTAAGATGAAATATATATATTTATTCTCAGTGTTTTTTCATACTGTGTTTTGAGAAGATAAACTGGTTTGTTAAGTATAAGTATGAGAGTAAATAAATAAATGCAATTAACATAAAAAGTAGAATGAACAACATAAATAAATAAGTGCAATTAACATAAATATATATATTTGATTGGTTTTATATATATTTTAGTATTTATATATATTTTTCTTGCCAAATCAGTGTCGAAAAGTGCAAAAAATTATTTGTTATGTCTAAATGTTACAGACGACCGATCGTTATGAAAAAACGACCGATCGTTATTTCGGTGTGCTCACTGGAAGAATTCTGTCCAAAAACGACCGATCGATGTGAAAAACGACCGATCTTTTTTTGTTATTTTTGATGATGTATTTCTCATTTGTTTTTGCGTTGTATTTCTCATTTCTTTCGATTTCGAACAACGTTGGTTTTTGATGTAATAAGTAGCAAACGCTTTATTTTATGAATCATTATTCTGTTGCTTATGCGTTGTGAGTTTGTGCACTTATAGTATGCGTTTTTATCTTTTTTATGTTGCTATTTATCATTACGTGTTAAATTGTATGACGTTGTGAGATTGCGTATTTATAATTCTACAAATGCGATTTTGTTGTTATTATAACTTGTGCGTATATATATCTATAGTTGATTGGGTTATTTGTGTTGTTTTCATTTGTGGCGATTGACCGTTTTTAGGCAAAACTATGGCCAATTTATCGCTTGCATTTGATCGTTCGTTTTCCTTAATCATTTTCCTTAATCGTTTAGCTTTGTTTAACTTCGTTTTAAATCGGATGTTTTAAATCGGATGTTTAGTAAAACGTCACCTACACATCTTATACTAAACATATTAATTTACGACATCATTTCATGTGATAATACTTGTGCTATAAATCTTCCGGACAATCCGATGTACTAAACATATTAATTTACATCATTTTTTAAGTGATCATGTTCAAAAAGGGGATCATGTTTTTATATATTTTTTGCCAAATCAGTGTCGAAAAGTGACAAAAATTCTTTGTTCTGTAAATTGTTTACAGTCGATCGGTCGACTGTGAAAAACGACCGATCGTTTATTCACAGACGACCGATCGTTATTAAAAAACGATCGATCTAATAAATCCAAATTTCTTACAGAGAGTTCACAAGAAAAACGATCGATCGTTTTTCAGACACGACCGATCGTTTTAGGTATGATTTCTTCCAGAGAGTTCACCATAAAAACGACCGGTCGAATTGTACATAACGACCGATCGTTTTTGTCTGAAAAACGACCGGTCGTTATGTACAATTCGACCGGTCGTTTTTTGTCCAAATTGTTCCACAGAGTTCAATAATAAAACGACCGGTCGTTTTAATCATTTCGATCGGTCGTTTTTCGAAAGTAGACCATTTTGGGAATATTTCAGAAAGGTAGCCCATTCTGGGCAATTGTGTGGTCCACTGGACCATTTAGGAAAAAAACTCGTCTTTTGAGATTATAAATATGTGGATCCTTTGATAATATAAAAACACAAAACATTTTATTATAGTTGAAACTAAATAGACTAATGTAGCATTGACAAACAAAACAAAACTAACATGTAAATGTGTAAGTAAAATATCATTTAATTGCTTAGCGATCATATTATAAGTAACAAAAAGTAACACTTTCATTGTAGATGCTCTTACAAAGTATCGATAGTGACATGTTTTTTTTTTCTTTAAAAGATTAAACAAACCCATTATATTAAAAATAAGCAAAGATTCCGTCCAACCGGATAATTAATAAACAAACTATAATGAGCTACGAAGTAAAAAACGATTAGTCACCCACAAAAACTTGAGGCTTAATCGTCAAATACTAATAAGAAAGCTGTCTCTCCGGAGTTAGAAAACTTCCAAAATTTATTCATATAATTATTAACGATGCATCAGAATATTATTAACTTTTTTTTCCGATTGTTTATCCTTTTTGTTTGTTTTGACTCATTTTTTTTTTAATCCTGTGATCTTTAGCTCACTATGGACTCTTTTTTCAAAATCACACGTATCTTGTTTCTCAGTTCCTGTTTCCCTTATTTCAGTTGTAAGTTATTTGGTTTTTTTCAAGTTTGTCACGTTTGTTTGATATACGGGCAATTATGGACCATAGACATCGATTCAGATTCACTTGCTTTCTATACAAACTCCAGGAAAAGATGGTGCAGTTTCATTCACATTGCCAGGTTTATGTCACATAGAGAAAAAATAGTATTTAAATTGAAATAAATTATTGCTTCCAACTTTTTTTCAATGAATTGGACATTTTCCACTTCTTTAATTGACACAATAGATTGATGGACTCAGAAAAAAGGAAGAGAAAGTTCCTTTTATTTCATCTGAAATTTCGAAGAAATTTTAGTTTCTGGAAAAGTAAGTTGTTAGTTTAACAAAGTTGTATGATGCCCTACAAATTCTTAAAAATAATTGATGATGATCACAATCTAGTAATCTATACCATGTCTTAAGAATTAGTCAATCATCAAACATTAAATTAAAACAGTGAAGACAATTAGAAAAACAAGAGACTACACTAACTAACAAATAGTCAAATACTATAAACTTAATGTGAACATATCAACATACTATATAGGAACCAATGTTGTAATTTACCAATTGTTTACAAAATCATTTCAGTTTTCTCTATATAAACAACCAAGGTTTATCACTTCTTCATACCTTCAACCACCTTCTCTTTCTAAATGGCTAAAATAAATCCAAATCACACACAAGAAGTTTCAGGGTGGGCAGCTCATGATTCTTCAGGCAATATTACCCCTTACATTTTCAAAAGAAGGTATTTTAAAAACTTTAGTATAGGGGGTGGGTAAAAAAATCCGCAAATCCGTCTCGTAACCCAACCCGCATGGATTGGGCGTGGGTTGGGGTGTGTTGAGTGTAAAAAAAAAAAAAAAACCCGTCCCGTCCCAATCCGCTATATATTTTGCAGGTTGGGTTAGGGGTGAGATTCACAAACCGCAGGTTAATCCGCGTCAATCCGTTTCAACCCGCAATATATATATATATATATATATATATATATATATATATATATATACATATATACATATATATGTATTTTAATATATCAACCTTTCATTCTTGTTATATTTTAGTTTTATTACTTGTTTGCAAATGTTCTAAACGTATTTTCATTGGTTTTAATTTACATTTCTCACTGAAATATTCGATTTATTTTAAAATTTAGGTTGATTATGCAAACTATGAAAAATAAATGACCAAAATACAAATTTAAGAATCAATCTAAACTCAACCGTCCCAACCCGTAATTTATTTTGCGGGTTGGGTTGGGTTGGGTTGGAGTTTTAATTGTAACGGGTTGAGTTGGGTTGTGTTGAGATTTAAATTTTATCAATCCGTTCTAATCCATCCCGCCATTTATTTTACGGGTTGAATTAAGATCGAAGTAAATCCGGCTCTGCCCACCCCCACCTTAGTATGTTATTTAAAATCTCTTTTTCCAAGTGGTATATATACTTTGTCATTCTAATTTTTGGTGTGATGAGCAGGGAAAATGGTGAAAATGATGTGAGCATTAAGGTGTTATATTGTGGGATATGTCATACAGATATTCATTATGCTAAAAATGACTGGGGAATTACCATGTATCCTGTTGTTCCCGGGTACTTAATAATTTAACCTCTTTCTTTTCCATTTTTTCTTGTTTTCTTTCCTCTAATAAATTTATCAACATTTCTTCTGTTTCATGTTTGTGAACTCAGAAAAATTTTCTAGTTCGCCAATACGACGTATTTGTTGGGTAATTCTAACAAAGAAACATCCAAACAACTCCACCTGGAAAAATATACATATAAATTTTCACATATCACATGCAAAAATGAGAAGAAAGCATTTTCTCATAATGTATTTTAAACAAAATGTAAATTATGTCCGCTATTGGTTACCCGTTTACACAATTTTCAAAGAGATTTTCTTCGAAAAACTGCCTATAAATTAGATTTCCTTAGCTTAGGGTTCGAAACTCGGATAGTTTTTATCGAAAAACTTTTGTGCAGCATTTTTGTTTCTCGATTGATCAAATTTGTGAGGTACTTCCACCACAAAATTATATTTGGGTCCTATAGTTTCAGTTGCAACATTGTTTACATCCATTTTTAGAAAAAGTAACGGAATTGGGATACGGAGAACATGAATACATGATACTAACTGATTTAAATCATTTCAAATTATTTTAGTGTGGTTTTAGACAAAGTAAAACGGTACATCAATTATGATTATAGAAGTTGGCAGGACAATACAATAATGATGTGATGTTTAAAAACATTATAACCGATCTTTTAGTCTGTTCCTTATTTATGCAACTTCAAAGTTTGGATATGAGCTTTTACTTCTACAAGAATGATTATGCCCTTTTTTAGACGTTTAATTATAGTAGCAGAATGACCACATCATCTTGGGAGCTGTTTTAAATTTCTTTCATGATTATTTGTTTTAGGCATGAAATTACTGGAATTGTTATAAAGGTGGGCAGCAATGTAAAGAAATTCAAGGTAGGGGACAGGGTAGGGGTCGGATGTTTGGCTGCGTCATGTTTGGATTGCGAGTTTTGCAAAGAATCGGAAGAGAATTATTGTAACCAAATCCAGTTCACCTACAATGGCATATTTTGGGATGGTAGTGTTACATATGGGGGCTACTCAAGAATGCTGGTTGCTGATCACAGGTAACAACATTCATAAATTAACAGCTTTATAAGTAGGAAAAAGAGACTAACAAATGACAAATTTTCAAAAAAAAAAAAAAGAAAAATTTTCCGAGTAGACTAAATAAGGGGAAGTTTGAGGCCCCAAGAATTGAATCCTGGTTCTGGTTTCCGAGGCAAGTTTGAGCCGACCCCGATCAAGAAATAAAATCTAATACCAGTCAGATCATATCGAAATCGGATTTTTTCGACAATCCTAGTTTGTCTAATTTTTGGGTAGTATAGTTCCCTATTAGCCATAATAGTGGATATGAGTATAGGACGCTGAGCTAAGTGCCACTTTAGAGAGGATAATATATATATATAAATAGTATAAAATTAAGCAAAACATATAAATATGACTTATGTTATGCTTGGAATATTCATGAATACAAGTAGTACAAATAAAATATCTAGAGAAGTTATATTCCAAGCATATTTTAGTAGGGGGCATTAGTACAATCTAGAGAAGTCATTTAAAATTTAGGCTAGTAATATCAATATCTAAGTTTTAGTTATAATGGGTCAATTACTCTACACACCCAATTTTCTCTCAAAAAACACATCATATAATTGTCACCACCATCAGGCTACCACTAGAGATTCGTCGCTTTAGTCGTCCCGCCAATCCCCGAGTTACTAGCCGTCGGGCTAATAGCTAGCTAGTCAATCAATTTCGATTCCCATCTATTTTGATTATAATCCAATCTAGAATTTCAAAAATAAATCTTCCTAAAATTAAAATCAAATGGTAGAAAATCTAGAATATAATTTTACCTTAGATCTATACATAGCGATTGAACATAAAACACTATGCCACAAGGTTTAAAAACATAACAACATCATGAAATACACATATTGATTTTTGTCTAGTTTTATGTGTCATGTTTTGTTAATATATACAGAATATATACAATCAGTTAAACACATTCTAAAAGACTAAATAACAAACTAAAGTTGTTAATTTATGTAGAAGTTGTACATGAGTAGATCAATGTTTAATTACAAGTGTGAACAAAAGTTTAAAGAAGATGATAGATAAACTCCTTTTCTCAACTAAAATATAAATCACCAAAAATGCATCCAGCGCAATCATACGACTTTTCTCCTTCCAAGATAACTTTGCTTTAGAAAACAAAATAAAAACATTACGAGATTGTTTTCCGAATTTTCCTCTTCGATTCAACATATTAGGTAAATCAATCAGTACAACTACTTTTTCGGCCAAAGGCGCCTGAGTATTCCCCGACGTTAATAGTCGTTCCTAATTGGCCGGGTATCCCAACAGCTGCCTCCTGAGCTACCAATGCCTTTCTGCTAACTATCTGATAAATATCTAATAAAACCGTCTATAATTTAACAAGCTTTATAAGTAGGAAGAAGAGACTAACAAATGACAAATTTTCCGAGTAGACTATAAATAAGGGGACTTGCGAGTCAGCTTCAAATCAAACTTCAGGATTTGTTTTAGTTTAATCGAGTCGAGCGTAATCTTGCAGATCCCAAACACAATATGCTACTAGTTTTGTTATTTTGATAATTTGGTTTGCATGTTATTGGTACTTAACAGGAAATTAATTGTAAGCGCGTCACATGCTAAATTCTTATGAGCAACATTAACATATATGGTATACTCAATTCACATATATAAAAAGGCAGAAGTTACTCTCAAATTGTAAACAATTTTAGTGATATAGTGTTGCTCTCTTTACATAGTAAATAATACGTACTTAATTATTTGATTACAGATTTGTTGTACACATACCTGAAAACCTACCGATGGACGCAGCAGCTCCGCTGTTATGCGCAGGGGTTACAGTTTTTTGCCCCTTCAAAGACAATGGTTTACTTAACAGCCCCACAAAAAGGATAGGTGTGATCGGACTAGGAGGGCTCGGTCACGTGGCAGTCAAAATTGGCAGGGCTCTAGGGCACCACGTTACGGTTATTAGCACCTCTCCCTCTAAAGAAAAAGAAGCTAGAGAGCGCCTTGGTGCACACGACTTCATTGTCAGTACGAATTCTCAGCATATGCAGGTATTTAGACTCTTCTCCTTGTTTATTGATCTCGAAATAATACTCCCTAAGTAAAAAGCTCATTATTTCATTGTACGTTAAACTTCTGTATAAAACATGACTTATGATTATGAAACAACTTGAAACTGTTGTCGTTTTCAAAGTTAGGTGCATTACTTTAAAATATTATATGAACAATTTCAGAAAGCTTTGTTCTTTTACTTATGTCTTAATAATAGTCTTTATAGCGGACTTGATCGTTTGATAATTGACGAGATTGATCATGTTATTTCTACGATGACAGGAAAAGATGAGATCTCTGGATTTTATATTGGACACGGTATCAGCTAAGCACTCTCTAGGAGCATACTTGGAACTACTCAAAGTTAATGGAATATTCGTCATTGTTGGTGCACCAGATCAACCAATTGATCTGCCTTCGTTCCCTCTAATATTTGGTAACTATCACTTATTTTCTTGAATCAAACATTGATATAGTGATATAAGATTACAATGATTAGTTTACGACTTGCATGATGGGAGAAAGTGACTGCGGTTATGTCAAAGGACCAAAACTAAAATAAAATGAATTCGTGTTGAGCAATGGAAAACCTTACTGAAGGTGGTTATAAGCTCTTTTTAACTTCCTTTTTTTCGCTGTGTTTCGACAGGTAAGAGAGTGGTGAAGGGAAGCATGACAGGGAGCATGAAAGAGACTCAAGAAATGCTGGACTTTTGCGGGAAACATAATGTTACATGTGATATTGAAACTGTAATGCCGAACCGAATAAATGAGTCTCTGGATAGACTAGCCAAGAATGATGTCAAATACCGTTTTGTTATTGACATAGCCGGAAAGTCATCAAGTCTTTAGAGCAAGTGCATCATCATCACTAAAGGATACTTTTCCGAGATTTTAAGGGAGCTATGCCGATGCTCGAGCTTCATTTTAATTTATCCCCTAAATTTATTGTCATGTCTTAAGTTGTGAGATGTTTTAAGTAAATGAAAATTTTAACGAGTGTTTTCGAGTCATTCACCGAATAATTATCACCCTACATATTTCCTTTTATAGACAAGATTGCAAATGTTGTTTTTTCATTGCAAAAACTTGACAAGTCGAAAGGACCTCAGGTTTGCCAAACTCGTAAGTAACCATAAAAACCAAATGAAGTGAACTTGCAGGTGATGTATAAAAT
The DNA here is from genome assembly GCA_963682055.1 of Primula veris. NCBI lineage: Eukaryota > Viridiplantae > Streptophyta > Magnoliopsida > Ericales > Primulaceae > Primula > Primula veris. Next base: position 5,880,681 of record OY821742.1, on the reverse strand, counting down.
CCAATGAAAACGAACCAAAACAGGAGACAATAAAAAAAATCTTTACTCTAAAAAAAATCATCAAAGTCAACACCTTACATGTCCATGTTCTAAAACTGGAAACTCGGTGAAATCAAATGCTATAGGTTCAAGGGTCGGTGATTGAACCAGACTGATTTTTTTTTCTTCCAGAATGCTAAGTTTTGATACAATTTCACATGCGTTGCTAATCAAATGAAGCACTAGCTATCTGGAAAAATGTGAAAAAGGTTAAATATTCAGATTCTACAGCATCTGAAATAAATATTCAGATGCCTTCAAACTATACAGCATAACCGCAGCTAAAGTAGTTAATGCTAAAAGATTTGTCTGTAGAGATCCAAAACAAAAGCAAAGTCAATAAAAGAACGATTAATTGAACTGTAAAACATTTTGATACTAATGTTTAGACATGTAAAAATAGGGTTACTGTTCCCTGCATTTTTGGCCTATCAAGTACTTTCCGAAAATTGTTTCATACACTTTGTGTAATGTATATATGAAAAATAAATGCAATTTATCTTTCAGGCTTGACAAGCTAATCTAAGACTAACCAGCTCCTTAAACAAATGAGTAGCAGCATCTAAACATCGGTGGGAATCTCTGATAAAAGCTGCTTGAGTTTCTCATAAGTCATAAAAACTATGCCGATACTCGGCACCACTTTATAATATTCAGGCAAAATCCCTCTGTATAATCCACGTAAACCTTCATGTCTGATTATATATCTGAAAGTGCCAAAAAGGCCTTTGTTATAGACATTGGGTCGCCCACCTGCTCCTTCTAACTGCATTCGTCGCCTCACAAGGTCCAGTGGAAATGTTACTGAAAAGAATTGAAGTGAAATTATTTAGTCAAGCCAACAATTCTTAATTGATTCCGCAGCAAGAGCAATCCATGCTGCATTTTTTATTTGATATAAAGATTCTGGAATTTTGGCTGAATCAAGTTATATTTCAATTAACATGTTTCAATTTGTTTAAATGCAGCATGTAATAATTTTAAATTTCGTTCAACAAGCAGTCATTTTAAAGCTAATATAATAGGACAACTACCATTAAAATTCGTTGCATATGCATGTAAAAATGAAACAATGGAACCAAAAAATGAAGAAGCCTGAACATGTAGGTTAGATTTGATTTGGATGAGACGATTATATAGCTTGGTTTAAGGCTGTGAGTAGACTAATAAAAAACACAAGCTCTTCTATTAGCCGTACTTTGATCCGGATCATATCAATTTTTCATCTACTGACAAGAGGAATTAGATTTTTAGACAAATCCTGATTTCAGCAGAAAACGTATTCAGCAAGAGTCCAAACTAACTAATTATTACCTATATCCTAATTACTGCCTGAAGACTTGCAAAGAATGAAACCAAAAGGAAACATTTCATTGTTGGTTCAACTATGGTCAGCGAAAAGCGATACCACCAACAATTGTAATTTCCTAAGCTCTGCCCGAAATTGAACCGAAATTGAGCTGTGTAAATCCTAGTCAATAGCTTAGTATCTATATGATATATCACTAACCTCACGGATCTAGAATAACCATAGAGGTTTTCCGAAGGTGCTCAACCTTCTAATGATTACTAAAATTTCTCATGAACCAGAAAAGACAGGTACAAAGGAAAACTGCTACAAATATCTGTGTAAAAACATCAACGAAAGCACGATAGCTCTCAACTGGTCAGTTAAATATCCCATTACCAGTAAGCAATCGAAATAAAAAGAAGCATGAGTTCCGATGCAGATTCATTAAGTTTGCTAGCACATCTGCTCACTCAGTTGGGAGACTTTGATTACTCCACGCTCCAACTGAAAGAGCTGTTTGTTCAGAACAATTACCAAATTCAAACAGAAATCAGTAAACGAGATAAATGGAATGTGTTTTTAGTTTCCTTACTAAAACATCTCATTTCTCAGACAACTATGGCTTGTTGACGGAGTCTCTGGGCTCTAAGTTTGGACTCTACATGATTTAATTCAAAGCCAGCGTCTAAATCTGCTTCTCTGCATCAAAAGCATTGAAGACAGCTTCAGGCGTCAACTTTTTAAAGATATACTATTGATGTTGACAATTACAGTAAAAACTCTTATGTTTCTATAAAAACATAGATTTTCTACAGTTTTTGCAAATCATTGAAAAGCTGAATAAACACATCAAATTTGTGAAAATTTTAATGTAGACACAGCCACAAGGATCCTTAGTCACCATATACCCAACCCAATTGTAGGGAAAGTAAGATAAAAGGAATAATAAACAAGAAACGCTCTTGTCACACAGATTTCATCTCTTATGAGTCTTATTAATGAAGATGCTTACAAAAAAAGGATGATATATATGTATATGTGTATATATATATATATACTTTCCTGGAAAGTTTGAGCACTCACCTGAAGACGATGCTATGCCTGAAACGCTGCCACAAGCAAGGCTGACGAGGACACCGGAGTCATTCGGCCTAAGAAAAAATGGCAGAAATTAGTCACTCCTTGACAGTCACCAAGAACAGATTAAAAATACGCAGCAAAAGTAATTGAATATTATATTTATACATGTATACAAGCAATCAGAAATTGATAATCAAACATAAACTTCGTGCATCTGGCATGACTTAGATTGGAAGGACGGCGGGTCTTAGTTATCATTGTTTCATTATATTTGGATAAAAAGAAGAAATCAATGATATGAAGAATCAAGTGTTTTTTAACACGACATAAGGGGGTTTTCGGCTAGATGTAACAAATATATTGTTAACACTACTTCAACAACAGGTCCTCAAATAAGGTTTTCTCTCAGAAAATGGATCTTTAACCTGTTGGTATTTAAAAAAGGGTAGCTTGAATAGGAAATAAAACAATGAAGAATCGTTTCTCTTAAAACTACAATGGCGCGTAGTCCAAAAGATGTTTGTTCAGATATACCTCGCTAAATATTAAAGCCAAAGATTTTGTTTTGGGAAAGATAGTTACATTCCCATAGTGTAACACTTGTAAGCAAATTCAGTCAAGCAAGGAGTCAGATCCTTATCACCTCAAACCAGCTTGAGGAAAACGACGTACATATCACTGACGCATAATAAAAGATCCTTTCGCTTACGAATGAATGCATCTGGGATAAAGGTAGACAAAGATAACCTAAAAGACGGACACAGAGGCTACTAGGAGAAATGGGTTCAAATTCTTTAATCTGAAATGAGAAACATTCATGTCCTCCAGATGTTACTTCTAGGTTTCCAGGTCGAGCCGAGATTTTGACTGTAAGTCTAAAAGAATGGAGACTAAGAGACAACTTTTGCAGTCAAAAGTGGCACGCTCAAGAATATATTTTTAATGAACAACCAAATGTATAAGAAACTAAGTTAGTACCTCTGTGATTGCCAATAAGATCTTGCAGTATCATAAACTGAAAAGCTGATAGCTAAATTTGGTCCAACACCCTGTATCAGTGAAGTATGTTAGTTGGCCACCCAAATAAAGGACTATCAAGCATTTAACTAATTTTCTTGGAAGGTAAGCATCTGAAGATTGGTATAACAAGAATTCCATACCAATACTGCTGCCCCGAGTCCTTTATAAAGACCGAAAATGCCTTCTTCACTGGTAATTGTACGTAAAGCATGCAATATTCCTTTATAGTAAGTAACATTTGTCTGTAGAATAAACAACTTAACCCTTAGGAGGACAGGCAGAAAAAAAAAAAAACAAGCAGATAAAAGAGCATTGCAAAGAAAGTGCTTTGGAAGTTGTATCCACTAATTATAGATTAAGAACTTATCGATGAGGTTCAGTTAAATTAAGAAAAAAAACACAATGAAGGGAGAAATAAAGAATAAAACACCAATCAAGTTATTAAGGATTATTTAACAAGGTTCAGTCAATTAAGAAAAAATGACCACGGTGAAGACTGAAGAGAGAGATAAAGGGTAAAACATCAATCAAGAGATGTTATGCCTCTTTCATGTGAATCTAGTCCGGAACAAGAAGTTAAAATACTGCAAACATCTCACTAAATAGTACAAGATGAACCCTTTGTGCACCAAGGTGCATCAACAATAATATTGTAAATGTACACAAAAGGCCATTTAATTCTAACTCTTGTGATGGTTGAAAACCTTGACATATAATAACGACATAACATCTCAATTAAAACATCTCAACTTTTACTGAATCTACGTAGAAAGTGTTAAGACTTTAGGCTCAACAAATATAAAACTCAGAACATCTCAATCAAATTTTACCTGAGCTGCAAGACGTGTCCTTACAAGGTCCAAGGGGTAAGTAATAGATGCAGCAGTTACTCCAGACAAACCACCACCTACTAGTCGAATGAAAATGTCAGCACTAACATTCTCTCCACGATTTCCAACTCCCATAATATCTTGTAAAAGCTGGACAACAAAATAATAGAACGACATGAGATCAATGAGGTAATAATAGCTTGACATGAAAGAACAAATATTTATAGACGTTTGTACCAACATTCTTGTAGCGTTCGAACGCATAAAAGCTTATTGAAGAGTAAGGCAAGCGATGAGCAATTGTAACAAGATTTCCTTTCCAAAATGCTCGGAATCCTTCTTCTCTAACAATTCGTGAACCTTCACGCAAAATGCAAGCTTTCTTCAATGCAACATCAGAATGCATGCCTTGAATCTGCAGACAAAGAAAAAAGATGATTACATATCATAAATGTGCTTCAAGATAATTGTAATCTCATCTTCTTCAATTCAAAGACAAACTTCAGAAAAAGAAAAGAACTCGAATAGAATCCATCATGGAGCAAATCTCTCTCTCCCTCTCTCTCTCTCTCTCTCTCTCTCTCCCTCTCTCTGAGTTGTCTGGCATGTACTCTCAAAGTGTAAAACACAAATTAAAAGAAACTAAAAGTCTAGAACTCGTATTAAAACAAAATGCTGGCTAAGTTGACTTTACTAGTAGAAATTAACTATACGACTAAAGTTTCTCGGACACAGTTTCACATTGCACTTACAAGTAATATAGGTTCAGAAACATGAACAAACAATCCAATATCTAGCAGGTTACTCTCATCTTTTTAACATAGTTTTGTATTGTACCACATAAAGCATGAGAAGCTACTCGCGTAGTATTTATCTCGCCAGCTGATTTGGCTGCAAATTTAAGAAAAAAAATACTTTAGGCTGAATTTTTTTTGGGTTTATACGGGTAAACAAGAAAGGCGGTCAACCAAATATAAACTGCAGATAATAAACCAAAAGGGAAATCCTTTTGAGCTTAAAATCTGCAACAAAACAAGGGCAAGAGCTAAAAAAAATCTCTAATTTCCAGACCTTTTTACTCATAACCCCGCAACCGCAACTGCATACCTTACATCCAATTTACCACCCACTCCAATTTCAAAATATACAAAAGCATGGACTACGCCGAATCAACCTTTAATTTAATTTAATTCCTCTTCCTTATCAACTACACTGAATTTAGTAGGCCATATTTTAAGAGATTTTGTTTTGGCTGCATGGCGTAGAAATTATAAAATGCTTAATTTAGATGAAACCTGGATTTTCACAGCCTCCAATTAGCCACCTTTAATACTTAAACATACCTAAAAAATAAAGTTAAACAAGACCCAGGGAGAGAAATTAAGGGAATTCCAGTTTAGTACAAGACTGGATTTTTTTTTTTAGCAAAGCACACGTCCTTAGTATTTCTTTCAGTTAAGTCAGAAATCGACTGTCATATACTGTCAAATTCTGCAAATATATTTGACATAGTATAGTACCTATAAGAAGAGTCTTTTACACAGACATAAATCCAAAATTAACTTCAGAGTAATTATTACTTGTCCAAATTAATTAAACAATATTATAAACATAATTTGACATTAGTTGAAACTAATTTAACAAAATACTGACTTAAGTAGAAAAAAGAACGAGGACTGCCCAAATTGTACGTATAGGCTTTCCCCATATAACTACAAAGATAAAAACAACTACCTAACAATCCTCAAAATTCTACTTATAATTATATTTGGCATCATAACTTCCTAAATATAGCGTATTTTAGGAAAATATAATCCCAAAAGCAACTTCAAAGTTTTAACTGGCCACAATAATTTGACAGTATTCAAAATTAATTTGACACTATATGTTCTTTTTATAGCATATTGACCTAAGTGAAAAGAGAGACAATATTCAAAATATGTAAAATTCCCGAACAAACTGTTTTTCTTTATGAAAAATGTAATTATAAACGGAACAACCCAAATACGAAAACATGAACTTAAAACTCGAAACAATGTTCTAAAAGGAACAAAGCGGTTTCTAGGCAGAAATAGCTCCCCTAGCGCCCAAATCCGCCTAATTCCACTTAATCCCACCTAATTGCTAAATCCCGCCTAATTTACCCTGCGCCTAGGCTCCGTCTACCCTACGGAAACCCCTCATTCAAGTGGACTTCATCATTACCCTAATTTTACACCTACTTCCCGTACCCTTTCACACATATTTCAGTAGATTTAATGTAATACAAATACGTAAAATCACCTAACGAACTGTATTCATCTATAGAAAGTGTAATTTCATATCGGAACAGTCCGAATTTCTGCTTGATCACCGTCTAATCGTCTAATTACTACGCACCCCACTTTTAGAACACCGACTTGAAAACGAAAACGGAGAACTATTAAAAACAAAACAAATACTAGTAATAATAATACTAAAAAACGAAAACAAAAGAATTAATAAAGGATAATGAAGAATTAGAAAACAAAGAAAAGAGACCTGAAAGAGGATAGTTAAGCGAGCTAGCGGGGCGGTACAAGTCTTGCTCACAGCTCCGGCCACACCTCCCGCTATCAGCTGCGATACCGTACCGACTTGCGACTGTTGCGACACGTACTTACGTGCCGGTTGTGCCACGTGGCCTGAACTTAGTGCTTCTGTTTGCATACCTTCTCTTTCTCTCTCTCTCTATATGTATATGTATATATGTATATGTATATCAAGATGACTTGAATTTGAACTCTGGGTTATGTTGTTTGTGTCTTTATGATATTTTAAGCCTTTCATCTTTTTGGAGTTTTATAGGGAAAAATCTTTTGATTTTGTAGCACCCATTCTCTAATTTGGTGGCCAATCTATACATTTCGTTCTAATTTGATATCCAATCTAACACTTTTTTCTAATTCGGTACCCAATCTATACGTTTTGCTCTAATTTTATACTCAACCTATACGTATACAGTCTAATTAAGAGACTCAATTTGTTTTTGATCATCGGTTTTTAACGCATAGGTTGGTGACTAAATTAAAAAAAAAATGTTAGGTTGGGTACCAAATTAGAAAAAAAGTGTTAGGGTATGTACCAAATTAGAGCGAAATGTATAGGTTGGGTAGCAAATTAGAAATAATGTTAGGTTGAGTACAAAATCACTAAAAGTTAATAGGTTAGATACCATTTTAACAATTTTTCGAAGTTTTATACACCTTTCATTATAAATAAATAAATAAAATAAAGAAAAATGATTTTTTTTTTAACTTTGTACACCGTACTATTGAATTTTTATGATTTTGTATATTATACTACCAGCTTATTTAATTAGTACACCATATTAGAGGTGTTCGTGGTTCAGTTCGACTCGCTTTTTGAGTAAAATGCGAACCAAACCAATAAAAAATAATCGGTTCGGTTCGGCTCGGTTTTGACACAAAAAATTATCGGAACCGAACCAAACCAAACCAAACCAATTATAATCGGTTTGGTTCAGTTGGTTTGAACTTTAATAAATAAAAAACACAATATTCAAAATTATAATAGTTTTTTTAAAATTTTCGCGAATATTTCATTTCAAAGTTTGAAACAAAAGTCGAATAACAAGTAAATTTACAAATGTTTTAACAAAATATATTATTGATAACTACAAATAACAAACAAAACATCATATATCAACTTATTGAAGTATATATATAAACAATTATATATGAATAAAAATAATCGGTTCGGTTCGGGTTGAAACCCACTAAAACCGCAAACCGAACCGATTAAATCGGTTTATCAAATTTCAAACCAATTACTAATCGGTTCGGTTTGGTTTGGTTCGGTTTTTGATCGGTTTGGTTTGGTACGGTCGGTTTGGTTCGGTCTATGTACACCCCTACACCATACTATCACTTTTCGGTGATTTTATAAAATTCCGTATAATAATTTCCGTCAGTCGACTTTCACATATTACATCCATGTTTTTTCTTCCGTAATATCAGTTGCATATATTGATCTATATAGTTTACTGACCTCAAACTTATATTATCATTACATACCACATATTAATTATGTACAAACCCGTTTAAATTTTTAAGTCTATGTTAAACTTTAGGGTAAATGATGAAATATTTTCTTACCACATATTCTTTTTAGACGGAATTTTTTAATTTTATTGGACGGAAGTGTATAAAATCATCAAAAAGTTGTAGCATGATGTATTAATTAAATAATATAGTTGTATGATGTATAAAATCACAAAAAGTCAATAATATGATATATAAAAGGGTAAAAAAAAACCTAGGAGGAGGTGTACTATTAAATATTAATGTGTGAAAACTAACCTTAATAAAATATATTTTTTTATACTAATGTAACATAAATAAATCGTTACAAAATTTACTGTGTTATAAAGTAGAAAAGTTGATATGAGAATAAATGAAATAATGAATAATATGAATACTCGGACAATTACAATTTTTTTTAGAACAAACTAAATGTACAGTTAAAAGCCCATCTAACAATAGAGATAATAACACTGTCGCAAATGATCTAATTTTCCTTAGTAATATAGTTCCCTATTGGCTATTGGTGTTTAAAAAAGTGGATAAACGGTGAGCTAAGCTAAATGCCACTTTAATTTAGAGTATATGAATTATGCTTGGAATATTCGTTAAATTTAGCAGTAGTTGTATTCTAGTGGGTAACATATGGAGGAAACAATTGACTTGAGCATCCCCATCGATAAAGTTATTTTTTAAGTTATACGTATACATGTTAGATTTATCTAGCGTTTTTATTACATATTACATGTATTAGTTTTAGCTATCAATATTTATAAAATATGTCCGACCATATTAAATAAATAAACAATAAAGTAAAACATGTGAATGACTTGAATTAATAATGGTCCACCAAACACTTAATATCTTGTTTGTTATAAGAGTTTTAACCGGTGACACTAATGAGTCCTTATATTGTATAAATTAGATAGTCCAATTTAACAATATATGTGAACTCTAAGTATCTCGTGAATAACAAAATATATAAAATGTGTAGTTATAAAGACCAATATGACTGCTCTACCGGTAGCGACATCATGACCTATCTAGTGAAATTATTTAAGCGTTTAGGCTAGTAAATAATTATCAATATCTAAGTGATAATTGTGAAACTCGTTTCGCCTTGAAAAAAGTTCAATTTTCCGATTCCGGTTTTCTATAATTTCACATGTAAATTTTAAATTATTTTTTATTTTTTCACGTTTTTCGATTCCGTTTCATCAACTAGTAACTATGGTTTGAACTTTGAAGCTAATGGAAGTTTTAGCCTAATTCATTTTAGTGATAATGGGTCATCACACAATTTTCTCTGTAAAGCCACATCCTTCATTGTCGCCACCACCAACTACCACTAGAGATTCGTTGTTACTGGTCGTCGGCAATCTCCGGAGTTACTAAGCCGCCAGTCTAATAGTTGTCAATCAATTTCGGTTCAAGTCTATTTTGTGCAATCAAATCTAGGGTCTCAATAATAAATCTTCGTAAAATCAAAATAAATGGTAGAAAATCTAGAAAATAATATTACCTTAGATACGAGGCCATACATAGCGAGCCTTGAACATAAAATAAAATATGCCACAAGGTTTGGACACATAACGACATCATGAATTAGACTCATAGTGATTTTTTTACTAATATTATGTGTTATGTTTGTCAATATATACAAAATACAATCAGTTAAAGACATTCTAATTTCAAGCTTCCTAGTCAGACAACAAAACAAAATGTAACAAATTACAGTTGTTTATGTAGAAGTTGTACATGAGTACATCAATGTTTAATTACAACAGTGTGAACAAAAATTAAAAGAAAATAATAGATAACCCCTTTTCTCAACTAATTAAATATACATCACCAAAAATGAATCTAACGCAATCACATGACATTTCTCCCTCAAGACAACTTTGCTTTAGAAAATAAAATAAAAACATTAATTATCAGTGTTGTGTGTACCTAGAAAAAGTACTCATAATAGTTTCGACATCGTTTTCGGGATTTAGCCTCTTCGATTCCTTATGTTAGATACATGATCAATTAGTACAACAACTTTTTCGGCCAAAGGCGCCTGAGTAATCCCCGACGTTAATAGTGGTTCCTTGGCCGGGAATCCCAACAGCTGCCTCCTGAGCTGCCAATGCCTTTCTGCTAACTATCTGATAAATATCCAATAAAACCGTCTGAAAAGCTTTTTCGATATTCAAAGCCTCTAGAGCAGAAGTTTCTAGAAATAAGAGTCCTTCTTTTTCGGCAATATTACGAGCATCACGGTCCGAGACCGATCTTAGGTGGTTAAGGTCCGCCTTGTTACCTGCCAACATGATGACAATGTTTGAAACCGCGTGGAAAAATTAATGTTTAGTGCATATATTTGGACTTGATCATCAAAAACTTGTACTTCTGTTTAATTTAAGAATTGATACATATAAATTTAGCATCATCGAATGCAGACGATAAACACAAGGAGAAAACGGAAACAATATTATTGACCATTCTTACCTAATGTAAAAAGAGATTTTGAATTCGGGTAATTATTTATAAAGTCTTAAACTTTGTACTAAATTATTATATTTTCTTATGATCTGCCTAGACTCCTAGTTACCTGCCAACATGATGACAATGTTGGAGTCCGCATGGTCCCTAAGCTCGCGGAGCCACCTTTGAACGTTTTCAAAGGTTTGCATCTTGGTTATGTCGTAGACAAGGAGAGCGCCAACTGCACCTCTGTAGTAGGCACTCGTGATGGCTCGATACCTCTCTTGACCTGCAGTGTCCCATATTTGAGCCTTTATCGTCTTCCCCTCAACCTATAATACAATTTTCAAATATAGGTTCATAATTATAACTTTAATATTATGGTTATTTTTGGTAATAATTGAAAGGTTGTTGCTTAATAGTTCATATACTTTTAAAAGTAATCTGCACTTTAGAGTGAATATAGTTACCGGAAAACTTACCACTATTGGACATGGAAATCCCATTTCCGAAACTCGTACTTAAAACTCGTTTCTTGTTGCAAAGTTTCCTCGACACGAAAATTTCATCCGAAAGAAAGAAGTAATTCATCTTTTATAATCTGAAACTACTACTTATAATAATTATCTATTTTAAGCCATGCCAAAGGTATTTCTTTCATTTGAAAAAAGAGCAACTCTAAGCTTTTTTATTAGCAAAAAGTTAGTTAAGAGTATGGGTTTGCCTTTTCTGAAGTTATAAACCCCTTGTATAAGCTTGGGAAGTACTCATGTTTAAGGTACTATAGTTTGCCTTGGAAATAGTTAAAAGTTATTGGTTGGTTCTACTATTTGTGAATAATGTTTATGTCCATGAAACAATCGAAAAGTTACACACTTTGATAGAATTAATATTGTCCAGTTTGAGTCATGTTTGGTCAGAGAGTGAAATACAATCATAACTAATTATGCAAAATATTCATATGTTACAATCGATGTTGATCAGAAGTGGAGGCATTTTTAACAAACCTGAAGGGTTCTTGTCGCGAATTCGACGCCAATGGTGGATTTAGACTCCAAACAGAACTCATTGCGCGTAAATCTGGAAAGTATATTAGATTTACCAACACCGGAGTCTCCAATCAAGACAATCTTGAACAGATAATCATATTCCTGATCCACCTTATACGCCATTCCTTCTATATCAAAATCCACAAATAATCCCAAAATTAAAATTTATCAAAAAAGTTGCAAAAAGAAAAGTGAATGAAGCCGGATTTGCTTATTGATGACTGTGTTGATGCCGTAATAGTTTCTGAAGTATGACTTTTTCCCCCGACGATAACATGAAGAAACTGATTTGTTTATATATTTGAAATTGAAGATAGGTGAGCCTCAAGATCAACCAATATTCAACTTGGTTTCATATTCCACTTCTCCTGATTTCGGAATACTTTCTAGTGCCTTTTCCTTAGGAAAACAGATGAAAAAAAAAGGAGAAATAATTAAGAAAAATAACAAACCTGAAACATGAAAATGGAGTTGGGGATTGAAATCTATGAATTGGTAAAGAAAATAAGAGAAGGAGAAAGCATTAGTTTAGTAGCCAGAGAAAAGAAACAGAATTACCTATCATAAAGGAAATAAAAGAGCCACACAATATATTTCAAATAATCTAATTTCTAGAGTTGTATTTCATTGTATGCAGGTTTGTGTGGTTTAACTAATTATAAACATAACACATGGGTTATGCATTTCCTTTCATTTGTAATAAAAAGGGGACTTATAGAAAGATAATATTTATGACTAAATATTTAACTCTAAACTAAGTAACATTTTAATTTAATAATTCTTTTGTCTAAAATGCCGATTCAACCCCTGATCGATTATACGTTAGTCTCTCCCTCAAGACGTCTCATGTCCCCATACATAGATACGTTATACAGCGCCGTCTCCAAAATTATGATACCCTTGTTGAAATTTAAAGAATAATTAAGAACCAATGATTTTGTTTGTTCTTTGCTTTTGTTGTGATTATGCGTGACATACATATGAATAAGTGCAAGTCTCCAGCATTTTGGACATCCAGACTCGATAAAAAAAATGGGCCCTAAATACAAACATTAATTTAACTATTAAAATATATAAAAAAAACATTTGAATTGATAATTTATTTATTTTCTCACCATGTTTTAATTAAATAATTTGGCACAACCGCACCTGATAAATTATCAGAATAAATTACTAAATCAATCATATATACAAAATTGATAATAAATATAACCAATTAAAATATTAATTTAAAATCACCAAATTTAGTTGTCTAAATCATCATATCTTAGTTTTTTTTGGGCTATTCGATCAAAAGCAATCTCATATAAGTTTCAACAAAAATTATGAAAACATTACTACGTAGGATTGCCTACATATACTCCTTGATAACACGAACAATTAAAAAAAGAAAAGTTATCAATGCGATTATGGTACGTTATTTTAGAGTAATACTACCAAATCTGATAAATGTGTGTCACCCACTAAAAACCCAACACATATTAATGAACACAAAATAACTACTATCTTAAAATTAATTTAAAATTAAAATTAAAATATTATATTGGTTGACACATAATAAATTATAGTGCACCGTATGAAAAAAAAAAATTATCAACCGTACCGAAAAAGTATCGGATGCATTTCAAATACGTTACGTAAAAAATAAAAATCAAATTTATCAATCATACCGAAAAAGTATCGGATATATTTAAGCGTGTCAACCCTTTTCTTACTTATATTTTTTTTTCATATTTTTTGTTGACTATTAGATTGGATTGTTTTTTTATTTAACTATGATTCATAAAAAACTAGGTTAGGCTATCCTAAAAAAAATTAGAACACCAAAAATGGATCCGAATAAACCCTCAAACCTATTAAAATTCCAGAGGAGAGTAATCTTGTTTAATCTATTTTGAGTTTATCAAATCAAAATTAACTTATAAGTAGTTATGGAAATACTTTATTTACATAGAGAAGTATAAAAATGACATTTGTTATGATTTGTCAAAGAAAGAGACGGTTATGTGTTCTTTTTCTTTATTTGGGAATAAAATTTGGATTTTTTTTTATGATCAGTTATATATTAATAGTAAAATAAAATGTTATTATTTATCAAAGATTTATTAGTAATTTCATATATAAAAGAAAAATGTACCTCTATAATTGTGGTGAACCCAACTGTATGCTTGTAAATTTGGCTGTGAAGCCGTTAATGATATGAATATCATATCATTCTTGTGCTTGTGGTTTTCAATTACTCCTTTTTAATAATTTCAAGTATTATATGCTACCATAAGACTACATTTACAAAATATTCAGAATTGGATACAAAATTGTTACTTGTTTCGATATCGTACTGTGTTTGAGACTTGAGTTACCTAACTTTGTTTGGATATTACTTCTTGCTTTACGGCCTAACGAATATATAAGCTGTTAATTACTGACTTCGATACTAGTACAAAACTACAAATACCACCCTCGGTTATGTTATTATTGTTGGAAAAATTAGGAAAACATGTAGTTTAAACATGTTTTTCCAAAGTGGTCAGGGACCAACTTTGAGTCAATTTTTAATGCGACTCCTCAGTTTTTCTGAGACCATACTCTATGCGTTTGAGTAGCTCGTGCGACGAGCTTCGCAACGGTATATCGCATGACCTATTCGGAGGAATGGTGTGAATGATAATTGGACTCGAATGTTGGTACTCGAAAGAGGGAAAAACCGAAATCTGGAAAGTGGAGTAGAGAGTGGGAATAAACCATGAGGGTTATCCCACATTGGAAAAATAAGGTTGTTTTTTACTCTATATATACAAGTCCATCCCATGTAGTTGGTAAACTAATAAAGTCCGCATACCCATGAGTGGGGTAGTGTGTACCACACACGCGCGCGCTCGCTCGGGTCTTGGGACTCGGGCCTCGGGACGCGGGACGCGGGATTTGGGATTTGGGGAATGTCTTGGGTCTTGTACTAAATCTGAAAAGGGACTTTTGCATATTTGCAAAAGGTTAACTCCCATCGCAGCCATCCCTTCACATTTCATACATTCAAATCAGTCTATCTTCTCTCTAAAAGCCAGCATATATTTTTATTCATAGCATCTTAGAACCAGAGAGAACCACCCACTAAAAGCTCGACTTAGACTCGTCGCCAGTTTCCGGCGAGTCTTCCGAGAGACGGTGTACCTTGGGATCGAAGCGCCAACGCAACCAGAAACCTTAAGGTGGTTGGGCGAATATCGGTTAATGGCATACTGTTAACAGTAGCCTCGTCCGTTTATTTTTTTACATTCTGTCCGTTTATTTCCCGCACTTAAATTCTGTCTTTTACATTCTATTTTTCCCAATTCAGTATTTAAATTTCAGTTTTTTAATATTCTGTCCTTAGCTGTAGCTTTTATATTCTGTTGGTACTATTCTGTAATTAGTTTAAAGTTCTGTTTTATTGCTGTAATTACATTTCTGTAATTTAATTCTGTAATTAGTATAATTTTAATTCAGTCCTGTATTTTCAATTCATAACAGAACAGTCCGGCTGTTAAGTTTTACTTTCCAGTCCGACAGTTTCTTTTAATTGCAAATCAGTACATCAGATTATTAATTAATAATAATCTGATAACGTTTGCTTTATTTACGATTCAGTACCTACATGTTGTAATCAGTTTATTGTATTTCATTTGAAAATTAATAAAGATTACACTGGTTTTATTTAATTACTGTTTAGTCCTTTATTTATTATTAATTGTTATTTCGTACACGGAAACCAACAATCTTAACCGATATTCTGTTTTTCTTTCGTGTATTGATTAATACAATTTTTTATTTTTTATAAGAAATAATGCTTTCTTGTTTTCAATTCTAAATTATATTAGAAATTGAATTACAAAGAATAAATTCCAAACAGTTTTTATTTTATTTTAATTTTATTTTCTTGTTGATACCAACCGTATTGGTATTCAATAAGAATTGTTTTAATCCTTTTAATATCAACCGTATTGATATTCAAAAGGATAAAGAGTTTATTTTATTTTGTTTGATAATTCTTTTACAAACCCAAATATCAGTTTTGGTGTTTGTTTATAGAATTTATTGTACGCGTATCTCATACGTCTTGTCTTGTCGTTTCAGATGACAAACACGTCGCCTATTGAGTTGCCTATCGGAAGTGAGCATGACCCAGTGGTTGGTGGAGATGTCCATAACACTAGGGGCGATGCGATTGTGGGGGCTAACGCCGATGACGCAGTTGCAGCGGCTGAGGCCGCCGCGGCTGCGGCTATGGCGGATGCTACGGCCAAAGTTGAGGCTGCGGCCGAAGCAGCGGCCACGGCCAAGGCTGCAGCTAAGGCTGCGGCAAGAGCCAAGGCTGCGGCCAAGGGCAAGGCACCGATGTATTCGGCAGTGCCTACTTTGCCGACTTCTCATCTGGAGAAACCGAAAAAATTCAGGGGTGACAACTTCAAACGTTGGCAGCAAAAGATGCTGTTTTATCTCACCACTCTGAATTTGACCAGGTTTCTTAAGGAGACTGCTCCCGTCCTAAGCGAGGACGATCTGGACGAGCAGTCGTTCTCTGAGGTTGAGGCATGGAGACATGCCGACTACCTATGCAAGAACTATATCCTGTGTGCTCTAGATGACACGCTGTTCAGTGTTTTCGAGCCCAAAGCTACTGCAAAGGAGCTGTGGGAGACTCTTGAAAATAAGTACAAAGTGAATAACGCTGGCACAAAGAGATTTGTTGTCACGGACTTTCACGAGTACCGTATGACTGACAGTAGGGGTGTCATGGAGCAAGTTGAGGAGCTCCAACTGATTTATCACCGCCTTGAGGCTGAGGGGTTAGTTATTAATGAGCCTTTCCAGGTGGCACTCATGATTGAGAAATTGCCGCCGTCATGGAAAGACTTTCAAAACTACCTGAAGCACAAGCGGAAGGAAATGATATTGGAGGGGCTCATAGAGAAGCTCAACATCGAGGTGAGCAACCGTCGCTCCATGAGGAGAGTCGGTGGTGCTGTCATCCCGATGGCAAAGGCCAATGTGGTCGAAAGCTCCAACGTCAAACGAAAACGTTTTGACACCGGAGGCAGTGCTGTTGTCGCAAAGAAATTTGCGGGAACCTGCTTTGTGTGTAACAGGACCGGCCATCGTGCGGCGGACTGTTATGACAATAAAGGCGCTGCTAAGCCTAAGCCCCCCCCCCCCCCGAGAAACTTCAAGGGCAAAGGGAAGAGGAAAGCTCTAGCTCAGGCTCATCTGGCTGAGGGAGGACGAGATGATGACCACTTTACTGCTGTGGTCTCTGAGGTCAATCTCGTGGGGAGCAACCCCAAAGAGTGGTGGCTGGATACTGGCGCCACAAGCCACATCTGCTCAACAAGGTGGATGTTTAAGACCTACGAAGCGGTAGAGGGAGAAAGCTGCTTCATGGGAAATTCTGCTACTTCCAAGGTGGAAGGAAAAGGAATGGTCGTGATGAAGATGACCTCGGGAAAAGAGCTGAGGTTGACAAATGTGCTTCATGTTCCGGATATCCGCAAGAATTTGGTATCAGGATCGGTGATGGTGAAGAACGGGTTTAAACTAGTTTTAGAATCCGATAAACTTGTAATCACCAAGAATGGTGTCTATGTAGGCCGTGGCTATATGACCAACGGCATGTTTAAGTTGAACGTAGGGACACCTGCTCCAAATAAAGGTGCTAAAGCTGAGGCTAGCACAAGTACTGTAATGACTGTTGCCCAAGAGGCCAATAAAAATTCTGAGTTTAATTATTTATTTGAGTCATTTCATTTGTGGCATGGTAGATTAGGCCACGTGAATTATAATTCTTTAAAGAAATTAATTTCACTAAAACTAATACCAAATTTCGTTTTTGATAAGCAACACAAATGTGAGATTTGTGTAGAAGCAAAATTAACGAAATCATCGTTTCAACATGTTGAACGAGAAAGTGAACCTTTCGGTCTAATACACACGGATGTATGCGACTTAAAGTTTATACAAACGGGAGGAGGGAAAAAGTACTTTATCACCTTTATAGATGATTGTACTAGATACTGCTACGTTTACTTAATGAGAAGTAAAGACGAAGCAGTAGAGAAATTCGCTCTATATAAGACCGAAGTGGAAAATCAACTCAATAGGAAGATTAAAACATTGAGAAGTGATAGAGGCGGTGAATATGAATCACCGTTTGAACAGATATGCGCTGAAAGCGGCATTATACATAAAACCACAACCCCATACACTCCCGAGCAAAATGGGGTTGCTGAGCGTAAAAACAGAACGCTAAAGGAAATGATGAATGCTATGCTAATCAGTTCTGGGTTACCCCAGAACATGTGGGGGGAAGCGATACTTTCCGCTAACTATGTTTTAAACAAGTTACCACATAAGAAGCGAGAAAAGACCCCATATGAATTATGGAAAGGTCATCAACCCAGTTATAAGAACCTGCGGGTTTGGGGTTGCCTCGCAAAGGTCCTAGTTCCCCCTCCTAAGAGGATGAGAATTGGTCCTAAGACGGTGGATTGTGTGTTCATCGGATATGCACAGAATAGTAGTGCATATCGGTTTCTCGTGCACAAGTCGGACAATCCCGATGTGCACGTAGATACGTATATGGAAAGCCGAGAGGCCTCTTTCTTTGAAGATATCTTTCCCCAGAAATTACCTACATCTGTACCAACTGAAGATTTGAACAGTGAAGTAAATGTGGGGGCAAGTGAACCGACAGAGGAAGAGGAAGAGGAAGAGCCTCGGCGCAGCAAAAGGGCAAGGAAGGAAACTTCTTTTGGACCTGATTTCCTAACCTTCATGATTGAAGGCGAACCGGTGACATATAAACAAGCTATGTCAACACCGGATTCCCAATATTAGGAAGAAGCTATTCAAAATGAAATTGAATCAATCATGCAAAACCACACTTGAGAACTAGTGGATCTTCCGAAAGGATGCAAGCCCCTAGGTCACAAGTGGATCTTCAAGAGGAAGTTAAAGGTTGACGGCACGATTGAGAAATACAAGGCGAGACTTGTAGTAAAAGGCTTCAGGCAAACGGAAGGTGTCGATTATTTTGACACATATGCCCCTGTCTCCAGGAAAACGTCTATCCGAATCGTCATTGCTCTCGCATCTTTGTTTGATATGGAAATACATCAAATGGATGTAAAGAAGGCGTTTCTAAATGGAGAACTGGAAGAAGAGATTTACATGGAACAACCGGAAGGGTTTGTAATTCCTGGTAAAGAGCACCAAGTGTGCAAACTTGTAAAATCTCTATATGGACTCAAACAAGCGCCAAAGCAATGGCACGAGAAGTTTGATAGAATTATGCTATCAAACGGTTTTCACATTAATGAGTGTGATAAATGTGTCTACTCTAAAGGAAGTGGAAGAGACTGTGTTGTAGTCTGTCTCTATGTGGATGACATGATCATAATTGGGAGTAATGATAGAATCAGCTCCACAAAGAAAATGTTATCACAACACTTCGATATGAAGGACCTGGGTATAGCTGATGTAATACTTGGTATGAAGATTACCAAAACATCAGAAGGGTATGCCTTGTCCCAAGGTCACTATGTTAAACAAGTTTTAGACAAGTTTGACAAGGACAGTAAAGCTATGTCAAGAACCCCAATTGAGTTCAACTGTAACCTGAAAAAGAATTTCGGTAAAAGTGTGAATCAATTGGAGTTCTCTCGAGTCATAGGCAGTCTCATGTATATAATGAATTGCACTAGACTAGACATAGCAAACTCAGTGAGTAGACTGAGCAGGTACACCAGTAATCCAAATGAGGAACACTGGAAGGCCATAATGAAACTTCTCAGGTATATGAGGTTTTCAGCCGATTACGGGCTGCACTATACCAGATATCCAGCGGTACTGGAAGGGTATTCAGATGCCAACTGGATATCAGACTCCAATAGCACAAGATCCACGAGTGGATATGTGTTTATAATGGGAGGAGCTGATGTGTCTTGGAGATCCTCCAAACAGACATGTATTGCAAGGTCAACTATGGAATCAGAATTCATAGCGTTGGACTTAGCAACCGAAGAGGCAGACTGGCTGAGAAGTCTATTGGAAGGAATTCCAATGTGGCCGAAACCTGTTCCCGCAATAAGCATGCATTGTGATAGTCAATCAGCTATTGCGCGGGCTCAGGATCATATGTGTAATGGAAAGTCTCGACATATACGTCGGAGACATAAATCCGTAAGGGAATTGTTATCAAATGGTGTGGTATCCTTAGATTTTGTAAGATCAAAGGAAAACATAGCGGATCCATTAACTAAAGGCTTGACTCAAGTGGGAGTCGAGACGTCATCGAACGGAATGGGATTAAAGCCCATTGGCCCCCCCATAGGCAACCCAACCTAAACGGAATCTTTCCTGATAGGTTCAAAGGGAAACTGAACCGTGGGGGCAACCGAACAAAGCACTCGGGAACCTGGAGTTCCCAGCCCATCTCCGCGATGACAGGGTTGTTGAACATAGAGTTCAATAATGATTTTGATTATTACTTTGATTATGCGTTTAATGATTTTACGATTTCGATGATATAACTCTTGTCTTGTCCAAAAATAGAAAACGTATATTTCAGGTCTTTAAATGATAGAGCATTCGATAACGAAACCATAGGTTCAAGCGGAATCAAAATCGGAGCTAAAACGAAGGAGTTATGAGCATTCGAAGATTTACGGGACCAGGATTACAGTCGACCGATCGACTGGACAAAAACGACCGATCGTTTTTGGTCCAATTTCTTCCAGTGAGTCCAGTATAAAAACGACCGATCGTTTTCAGAAAACGACCGATCGTTTTCTGTAAAACGACCGATCGACTGTAGAAAACGACCGATCGTTTTCTGCAGTTTTCGAAAACAGCTTTTCAGCTTTTTCTGGAAAACAGCTTAAAACCTCTGAAAAAAGCCTCAACCACTTCCAACGGTCATATACAGAAAAACAGTCTTTGGTGATTATAAAAACCAACCCAATTCACTTTCCAAAGACACCAATGACAACAACAATCAATCCTTCAACCTCTCTCATATACAAAAACCCAAAATCACCATTTTGGTGAAATACTTCGAAAAGAGAGAAATTGAAGATAAAGAGATACAAGCTCCAACAAAGATCAAACATCATCGAAACCACATATTAGCTTATTTTAGAAGCAATCGATTGTGGGTGTTGTTTCAATTTTCGATAAAATTGTAACGAGTGTTTTATAAACTCAATTGTGAGCGAGTGAACGGGTAGAGGCTTTGTAAGCAAGTGAAGCTTAAAAGCTCTAGGTTTTTCATTCGGGCACTCATAAATTGAGGGGGAGTCGTTGACTCATAGTCGTGTTCTCTTGCACTTGTATCAAGAGTAGGAACCCCGGGTAGAGGGTGAGCCAATCGGTCGATTGAGCTCGATAGGGTTTGTAAAATCCGAAAGAAGAATTATAGTGAATTACTCGGTAGTACCGAGGAGAGGACGTAGGCCGTTTGCCGAACCTCTATAAATCTTGGTGTCTTCTTCTTTCCCTAAACTTTTACTTTCCGCAATTTTATTATTGCTTATATTCTTGCTTGCGTTTAGGATTTCTAGCATTTCATTAAAGTATATTAAACGCTTAAGTTTAGAATTTGCATAAGTTGGGTGTTAGTTGTTTAGAATTTTTAATTAGGCAAAAATCGCCATAAACCTTATTCACCCCCCCCCCCCCCCCCCTCTAAGGTTTAGCCGCACCGGGCCAACAATTGGTATCAGAGCCGAGGCTCTTGATTATAGAAATCTAACGATTTAAGAGTTAAGATCCCGATGGCTAATATACTTAATTTCGCATCCGGCATGGCTTCATCACCCAATACACCTCCATATTTTGATGGAATAAATTTTTCATATTGGAAGGATAGGATGAGCATGTTTTTACAAAGCTATAACGTTAGACTTTGGATGACCATAAAAGTAGGATATTCCGCACCTACATCCGAGAATAGCGAGAACCAAATCCTCGTAGAGGACCTAGATAATGCTCAACTAGAAGCCTACTCTACCAACGCCAAAGCGATGTACGCTATTGTTTGTGCCGTTTCTCCTAACGAGTACAACAAAATTTCCGCTTGTAAAACCGCTAAGGCTATGTGGGATAAGTTAGTAGTTATGCACGAGGGAACTAACCAAGTTAAGGATTGCAAACTCCAACTTTTAGTTCATGACTACGAACTTTTTAAAATGAGCGAGGGTGAAACTATTTCCGACATGCTTGCTAGATTTACTACTATTATTAATGGATTAACATTTCTTGGTAAGTCTTTGTCTTGTAAGGAAATGGTTTCGAAGGTGATTCGGAGCTTGCCGAAGGAATGGGAACCAAAGGTCACCGCAATTCAAGAGGCGCACGACATGAACACATACTCTCTTGATGCATTGACGGGTTCGCTCATTACACACGAGATCACCCTCAATAGTCACAAGCCAATCTCGAAAAAGAGGGAGATAGCTTTCAAAGGAACAACTTGTGACGAAAGCGATGAGCTATCCAATGACGACGAAAATTCAATGCAAATCATTCGAATCGTCAAGGAAATCCTAAAGCTAAAGGACCAACGCAAACATAAAGGTAAATCGTCAAATAATTCAATTTATTCTAACGATTTTGTTTGCTATACATGTGGCAAGGAAGGACACATGGCGAGAGATTGCCTTAAGAATCGCAAGAGCAAAGGAAAGAAGAAGATATCCGCTTCAAGCTCTAGCGATAGCTCCGACCAAGATGAAGTCGCTCACCTTGGTTGCTATATGGCCATGGAAGACAAAAATGAGCCTAACAAATCGTCTTCAAGCGAAAGCGACAACTCAAGCGAAAGTGAAGCAGATGAGGTAAATGATCTATCTTATGATGAATTACTTCATATGTGCGATATTTATTCCAAAAAATTTCCTAAGCTTGTTGAAAAGGTCGACTCTCTTAAAAGGATAAATTCTTCCCTCAATGAAGAAATAAGATCCTTGAAAAGAGATAAAATTGAAAATGAGTCTATTCCGACATCGTCATTCTCTTTACATGATATAGATGACAAAAAGGAAGACTTAAAAGATAAAAACGAGTTTTTAAAAACCGAAAATGACTCTTTGAAAAATAAAAACGATGAGCTTGTCATTGCGGTCGAAAAACTCGAGTTAACAATCTCAACGTTTTCCAAAGGGAAAACCGTGTTGGACGAAATTTTGAGTTGTCAAAAAGATGTTAATGACAAAAGCGGTGTGGGTTTCGATTCCAACTCTATTGGCTCAAGCACAACCCGCTTTGTCAAATCTCCTAGCTTGTCTACAACTCCTATTTCGCCCATACAAAAGGTTGTTTTTACACAAGGGAGTACTTCAAGAGTTTTGCCGAACTCTTGTAATAATAGAAGAGGTTTAGGTTTTCAAACCAAAACCGCTCATCATACTTCTAAAACTTCCTACAAAAAGTCGCATAGTTCTCGTTTTACGAAAAAGTCTATGCATTGTATACATTGTAGTAGAAGTGAGCATAATTCTTCTAAATGCCCAAATCGCTTTCATGTTAGTAGAAGCGATTTGAAATGAGTAGTAAAGACCCGAGCCACTAACAATGTTAAACCCAAAAGAAATTGGGGACCAAAGACAAAAACTTGTGTTGTTGGTATCTCCATCCAAAAGGAGAAAATCAACAAATGGTTGGCAACGCCGACAAAAGCCGTGGAAATAAAGAAGATCGACTCCACCATCAAGGATGAAGTGCCGTTGATCGACAAAGGTGGAAGGCATACCAACAAATGGTACCACCTATTTGGAATCGGCAACGCTCAATGCAAATGCCATTAGCAAGCGGACTCACCATCACATATTCGGTATACTCTACTCTTTTATGTCTACATATATGTGATTAGGTGGGTATATGCTTAATAATAACATTTTTCATGTTTTGGTTTTTCTTTAAAAACCCTTCACATAACCCCATATTTTTTGATTGCATTTTGATAATGCCAAAGGGGGAGAAAAATGATATATTTGGTGTATATGCGTTTTGTTAAAATGGAGGAGATATTTTTCTTGTATCTTGTAAAATCATCATTAGTTTGTCATAATCAAAATGGGGGAGATTGTTGAACATAGAGTTCAATAATGATTTTGATTATTACTTTGATTATGCGTTTAATGATTTTACGATTTCGATGATATAACTCTTGTCTTGTCCAAAAATAGAAAACGTATATTTCAGGTCTTTAAATGATAGAGCATTCGATAACGAAACCATAGGTTCAAGCGGAACCAAAATCGGAGCTAAAACGAAGGAGTTATGAGCATTCGAAGATTTACGGGACCAGGATTACAGTCGACCGATCGACTGGACAAAAACGACCGATCGTTTTTGGTCCAATTTCTTCCAGTGAGTCCAGTATAAAAACGACCGATCGTTTTCAGAAAACGACCGATCGTTTTCTGTAAAACGACCGATCGACTGTAGAAAACGACCGATCGTTTTCTGCAGTTTTCGAAAACAGCTTTTCAGCTTTTTCTGGAAAACAGCTTAAAACCTCTGAAAAAAGCCTCAACCACTTCCAACGGTCATATACAGAAAAACAGTCTTTGGTGATTATAAAAACCAACCCAATTCACTTTCCAAAGACACCAATGACAACAACAATCAATCCTTCAACCTCTCTCATATACAAAAACCCAAAATCACCATTTTGGTGAAATACTTCGAAAAGAGAGAAATTGAAGATAAAGAGATACAAGCTCCAACAAAGATCAAACATCATCGAAACCACATATTAGCTTATTTTAGAAGCAATCGATTGTGGGTGTTGTTTCAATTTTCGATAAAATTGTAACGAGTGTTTTATAAACTCAATTGTGAGCGAGTGAACGGGTAGAGGCTTTGTAAGCAAGTGAAGCTTAAAAGCTCTAGGTTTTTCATTCGGGCACTCATAAATTGAGGGGGAGTCGTTGACTCATAGTCGTGTTCTCTTGCACTTGTATCAAGAGTAGGAACCCCGGGTAGAGGGTGAGCCAATCGGTCGATTGAGCTCGATAGGGTTTGTAAAATCCGAAAGAAGAATTATAGTGAATTACTCGGTAGTACCGAGGAGAGGACGTAGGCCGTTTGCCGAACCTCTATAAATCTTGGTGTCTTCTTCTTTCCCTAAACTTTTACTTTCCGCAACTTTATTATTGCTTATATTCTTGCTTGCGTTTAGGATTTCTAGCATTTCATTAAAGTATATTAAACGCTTAAGTTTAGAATTTGCATAAGTTGGGTGTTAGTTGTTTAGAATTTTTAATTAGGCGAAAATCGCCATAAACCTTATTCACCCCCCCCCCCCCCCCCCCTCTAAGGTTTAGCCGCACCGGGCCAACAAGGGTGATAGACCTGTACCATTGTAAGGGTGAGCTTGAGGCTCTTAATGATCCAAGTAACTCGACGGTCGAGTAAAGTGAGTCAGGACACTTTCGACTTGGAACACCTATAACTAGTGTGTAAGGCCGGTACCATGTGATGAGCTTGGGCTAATTCACTAGAGCACTGAGTTGAAGTTGCCAAGGCAGTCCAGGCCAAATATGGACAACAACTAAAGGGCCTAGTACGTGGGTAGAGAGGGCACTGTGCGGGTGCCATTCTGGGATACACAAAGCTTGATGGTTCAAAGCTTTACAGCTACCTAATAGCAGTATTCTGGGTGGTACTCCGCTACGGCAGGTTCAAGGCGCGCGCTACCTGACCTTAGCCAGTGAACTTTTGCGGTTCTCTTGATTTGCATTTAGGACATGGGCTTTCGAGCCAATTGCATTCATGTGGGGGATTGTTGGAAAAATTAGGAAAACATGTAGTTTAAACATGTTTTTCCAAAGTGGTCAGGGACCAACTTTGAGTCAATTTTTAATGCGACTCCTCAGTTTTTCTGAGGCCATACTCTATGCGTTTGAGTAGCTCGTGCGACGAGCTTCGCAACGGTATATCGCATGACCTATTCGTAGGAATGGTGTGAATGATAATTGGACTCGAATGTTGGTACTCGAAAGAGGGAAAAACCGAAATTTGGAAAGTGGAGTAGAGAGTGGGAATAAACCATAAGGGTTATCCCACATTGGAAAAACAAGGTTGTTTTTTACTCTATATAGACAAGTCCATCCCATGTAGTTGGTAAACTAATAAAGTCCGCATACCCATGAGTGGGTTAGTGTGTACCACACACGCGTGCGCTCGCTCGGGTCTCGGGACTCGGGACTCGGGTCACGGGACACGGGACGCGGGACGCGGGACGCGGGACGCGGGCCGCGGGATGCGGGATTTGGGATTTGGGATTTGGGATTTGGGATTTGGGGAATGTCTCGGGTCTTGGGTCTTGGGTCTTGGGTCTTGTACTAAATCTGAAAAGGGACTTTTGCATATTTGCAAGAGCAGTCCCTAGAGTTCCAAAAGGTTTGAAACTCCAGTAGTGATTGGAGGCGGATTCTGGGGATGTAACTCCCAGAAGTTAATGACCACATTTAATTCTGCGGTTTCAGAATCCTCTATAAAGAGGCAGCCATCCCTTCACATTTCATACATTCAAATCAGTCTATCTTCTCTCTAAAAGCCAGCATATATTTTTATTCATAGCATCTTAGAACTAGAGAGAACCACCCACTAAAAGCTCGACTTAGACTCGTCGCCAGTTTCCGGTGAGTCTTTCGAGAGACGTTGTACCTTGGGATCGAAGCGCCAACGCAACCAGAAACCTTAAGGTGGTTGGGCGAATATCGGTTAAGGGCATACTGTTAACAGTAGCCTCGTCCGTTTATTTTTTTTACATTCTGTCCGTTTATTTCCCGCACTTAAATTCTGTCTTTTACATTCTGTTTTTCCCAATTCATTATTTAAATTTCAGTTTTTTAATATTCTGTCCTTAGCTGTAGCTTTTATATTCTGTTTGTACTATTCTGTAATTAGTTTAAAGTTCTGTTTTATTGTTGTAATTACATTTCTGTAATTTAATTCTGTAATTAGAATAGTTTCAATTCAGTCCTGTATTTTCAATTCATAACAGAACAGTCCGGCTGTTAAGTTTTACTTTCCAGTCCGACAGTTTCTTTTAATTGCAAATCAGTACATCAGATTATTAATTAATAATAATCTGATAACGTTTGCTTTATTTACGATTCAGTACCTACATGTTGTAATCAGTTTATTGTATTTCATTTGGAAATTAATAAAGATTACACTGGTTTTATTTAATTACTGTTTAGTCCTTTATTTATTATTAATTGTTATTTCGTACACGGAAACCAACAATTCATACCACAGAGATTCATCAAATATGTAGATGTAAAACGATGCCAAACACCACCTTCCTAGTGCCTACATATCGGTGATTATCATTTTTGAGGCTGGAAAACCCCAAACGCGATAAAATTCTACTACTGTATTCAAACTACACAACAGTACTAAATTCTTTTAAGTTAGCTGATCACTAATGCTTGCACTACTCATCCAGTGAGAACCATAATGGTGCTTCATTTAGGAGGTGTTCTACTGCATATCGTAATTAGTTTCAGCGGCGATGATAATTAGAACATTACATAGAAAACTTAATCTGAGACTATCTCGCCTGATTATAAGAATTAAGACAAAATGGCTATTTGCTACTTCCATCTAATCATCGATTGTCACTTCGTAACCGATATTTTACATTAGAAATACAAGTTCCTTGATTACAAGCCATCATTAAATGGGTCGGGTTCTTTCGTTGGTAGCTGCCACCATGTCAGGCACCCTATTTCCGTCACTCGTCGTAGGAAAAACATGTCTAGGAACATAACGTGATTCTTCAGAGTAAAAGTGGTTGCCAAAGTAGCCTTGTGGTGGAGGAGGATATTGAGAACCGTAAGAAACGACTCGATGAGAAGGAGGAGGAGTACGAGATGGCATTACGAACATTTGATATGGCGAAGGTGGTACTGATATTGAGGAGCCTGAGAAGAGTATTTGATGTGGTGGATGAAGTGGTCTATAGAGGTTAGGGTCACCCATGTTTTGGTTCTGATTATAGAGATCTCCATGTGGAATTTGTTGTCCACTGTTCAAATTGTGAAAATTGCTTGTTAGTAGTTGCAAAATTGGATTTATAGTTACTTGATGATAGAGAATATATATAGGGATGGAATTGATTCAAAAGACAAAATAGTGAGACAATATACCAGGGCTAGCTTGGTCAGTGTTTAAAAAAAGCAAATTCTTTAGCTAAATCTTTTTTGCAAGTACAATAAAAGCATAATTGTTTAGCGTCTATAAAGCAGAAGAGTTCTTAAGCTTTTTTACACGCGTGTCTTCTTATGGGTAGACATGAAATCTATAGATCCCATTTTAGTTAGAGATAAAATATGCAAATATATACTGCTATATAGAGTTTGTCGAAATTCCTCAATTCGTGACATTATGCCCAAAGATTACATGTTTACAAAATTTAATTTGTGGGAAGATACTTACTCTATATGATGAAATGTTTGGACGGCGGCCAAGCTATCGTTGTGGAAGACTAACTGGCGAGCCCGGTTCAATGTTTCGTTCTCCCTTTCTGTCACCATTGGTGAAAAAAAAAAACGTCGTACATATAAGGAAATCAATTGAATTTAAGCAAAATGAATAATATAGGTTGTTTCGTATGTCGGCTTTGGTTGAGTTTTAGTATAATTTTTCAAAAGAAACACCAAAGTTAAGGATCATATTGTTTAATTGTAACATTTGTCGTTTTTGACTTTATTTCTAGATTTTTTATATGGAAAAGAATTGCTTGCCTTGTCGATGGCGGTTCATGTGTCCACCTAAGGCTTGAGACTTGTAAAATTTGAGGGAGCAAAACCTACACTTATACACTTTCCCTGCACCGCAATAATATTCAAACATATCAAGAAAGATGACCATTTATTTTTCAAAATTTTAAAGGAAAAAAAACAATATTGACGAGACAAATTTCAAACGAATAAAACCAAGAAACCAAAAAAACTTCAGCAAGTTATAAAACCCTAGTTCCATTACAGTACTATTCAGATCTTCAAAATGTTAGAAGGGAACCAGTATAAAAAAAACATTTTTATTAATTGACTCGGATTATTTTTGAACAAAGTGACCAAGACAATTTGGGAAAAAAAAGTACTTATAATACTAAATGCTCTAAATGAACACTTGTATTTCATTCTGTACTCTTTCTGGACTAAATAAAATATCGTAACAAAAGTAGTAAAGGATGACTTATAAATTCCTTAAGACAACCCAATATACTATCTAAAATATTCCAAATTAACAAAAAAGAATAGCAAATGTTGGCCTTGTTTAGTTTCATAATCCTATTTAATCTTTCAAATGTTACAGATTGTTTATGATTTTGTAATATGCTTAATAGACAATCTTTAAGCTAGCTAGCTCTCATGCAAATAAGTTTAGTTTGTATATAATTAATCCGCTCTCTTTCAATTCTGTTGTAAAGTTACTTAGGTCCGATTTGTATTCATATAGTTTGTGTGTTTGCTAATAAAAACATTCTATAAAGTATAACCATAATCATCCTACTAATAAAGAAAACAAATTATACACATATTAATATTTCTTTTAAAAAGTAGAACATACCTGCAGTAGAAGATGAGTCTTCAATAACTGCACCATCCTCGGGAAAGTTGTTTAAGTCTAATGAATTTTCAACTGATCCCCTAAAAAAAAATAGTGAATAAAAAAAGAGTTAGTGACTGAGTGAAAGAAATAAACAGACAAAGAGATTTTTTGTGGGGTGAGACTTACATTGATACCAAGTCTACCGACAGAGAGACAGAAAATTAAATTATTGAGGTTTTAAAAGTGGGGATTGTATGTAACAAATGCTTCTAATGCTTCTTTCTTTCTTTTTTTTGAAAAAAATAAATAATACTAGTAATAAATAAATAAAACTAAGCTGCAATATAGTATGTTTACTAGGGGTTATAGTTGAGTGGTGGGGGAAAAAAGATGTATGCTTGAAAGTTCTCTATCAGTTCTCTCTGCAAAAATCTCTCTATAAATCTCTTCAGCTTGTTGAAAGCACAAATATGGGTCTCGTGATGAAAGGGACAATTGCCTTAAAGTTTTGGCTTACTTATGGGGACTAGTTCTGTTGCCCTAGTCACAATTTCTAGGTAACATGTAATGTAATAATTTACATAATGTAATTTCCACTGGGGAATATAAAGAACTTTGTATGTTTTTATATGCCATTGTGTACTGTGAATAAATAATGAAAGAGATATTATATATATGTTGAAAATACTAATTATACTACAAGTAATTTAACCTAGCTTTTACTACCTTTTTTTTTTTTATTAACTGAGTTTTTTATGGGTTGAAGTTTGCGTTAAAAAAACATGTAAACTTTGCCTTGAAGTTTTGCAGGCAAAATTAGTCTTAAAAGGCTCGGCTCGACAAAGTCGAGCCTAGACATGATTGCTCATAAATCAGACGAGTCTAAACAATGTCTACAGACTCGTTTTGTAAATGAGTTGAGTCAAGACAAAACCACTACGCTCGGGTCAGCAACTCTAAGTATGAGACATGTACATTTGAATCGTTTAGTGCTCGCTAGCGTTGAATAAGGCAAGCTAAATCTTTACATGGTTTAAAAAAAATATATTATGTATATATATTTTTTTAAATGCACTTAATTATAAACTAATAATTAAAAAGAAAAAAGAAATCCTTTCTTCGTTCCTTCCTAAGCTCTTTCATATGAGCAGTGCAATAATTTGGTGTTTTTGCATCTTTTTCTTCTGGAAATTATGTACCCTCTAGTATGAGAGAAATGATATACTCACAGTTTGTGGCATACGTATTTCAGCAGATCTGTTGTGCCTATGGAGAGACAAGAAAAGGAAGTAAAATGTTTCTTCGACCCATTGGAAACAAGAAAAATATGTACCCACCATGCATATGTGACTTCATATGTGACCAAAACCTAAAGTAAGCGTCCTCATATAGAATATAGATTGTGCCTGAAAGTGCATGAAGGAATGTGTGTATAGAATATAGATTGTTTGCTTGAATATGCCTTGATGAAACTGGTACAAATATTTTGATTGATCAATAATTTATAAATGTTCTGATTATGTTGCTATAATTAATGAATCTGAAGCAACTGTAAACTAAATAATAAAAATAAAAAGAATTGAAGCAACTGTAAGAAACCAAGTTCGAAAACGAGTTACATTTCATCCCTTGAAATAAAGAATTCCAAATCAAGGGTTTTAGCATACCACCTTTAAGATTGGTGTATAATTTCTTCATAAATATCACTATATATATATATATATATATAGATGCTATTCATCGTCATCATGAAACCTAATAACTCCAACCCAATGCCATCTGGAATTAGCAAGTTTATTCTACCAAACACAAAAAGCAAGTCTAAGATGAACCTATAAAAACAACAAAGGGAAGAGAACTAATTAAGAGTAGAATATCTAACAACACTGACCAAATATAATATTTCCATATCCAAAGACTCCAAAAGAAATCAATACGAAAACGACCCTTCATTTTTACAAAATCAATAGTCTGCTCAAAGTTAGATCCACACTTTTTAGATTCTTACTAGCTATTCAAAGATCATGGAAAATGAGAGTTTACACAATATGCATGTATAATTTGTACATCTTTTTCCTTTTTGCCGATCTTATACAGTATAATTTACTTTTACCATCAACAGATCTCTTAAAAAAGCAAATGTAGAGTAACTAGATTAACTCATTTCAAACTCTAGCGGACAACTTTTTACATGCCTTAGTATTACTCAAGTTATATTTGACCCACCACCACTCACAAGCTAAATGTTCAACTTCTTATTGGCCTTCTTTCCCTCAGTTTCCATGCTAAAATATACTACATTATTGGAACATCATTGTCGAAAATTTAATGTTTTGTTACTTTTGTTTTTCTCTCAACTAAAAAACAAATGTTAGTTTACCATCACAAAAACTGATTGTAAATTATTAAACTGATCGTAAATTGAGTGCCGCTAAATTTAGCAACAATTTAGCATCAAGAAATTGTTGTTAAACTGTTGCTAAATTTAGCGACACTGAATTTACCATCAGTTCAGAAAAATAACATCATGATAAACTGATATTTTTTTTGCAGTGATTTAGCTCTATTTTTCTTTCCATCTCTCTAGACGGTCGTATACCACAAATTGTTTCTTGCACAAGTGTTGAAGTTCACTAGCTTGGACATAAATAAGGATAAGAACTATTTATAAATCTTATTTTGTTTGAGTTATTTGGCCATTGGAAATATTGGACACCAAATGACGTGTTCCAGAAAAGCCATGTTTGGTTAGAAAATGTAGGTCAAGATTATAAATGATGTTTCGACATCAAATGTCCAAATTGGGTGAATTTAAAATGTCATGCGGTGTGGGTTATTTGTTAGCCTAAGACTAATAATCCAACCATATTTTCAAAACGTATTAACGGAATTGTTAGTTCCGAAACAAATAATCCCGCAAACAAACAAGGCCATAAAGTGTTTATAGTTTTAGGACAATATTTTTCTTTTGTAATAGAGTTTATTAATTTATGAAGTACATAGAATTTATGAAGGTCTTAGTGCACTTAATTAGTAAAATATACTCTATATGATAAATGAAGGTCTTAGTATAAATCCCCATGGAGTGTGAGTTTATTACTTTAAATAAATCCATATCAAAACTTAAAATATATATATATATACTAGTAATCGTACACTACGCATTGCGTGTGTGACGCGCAATGCAATTAAAATATAGAAAATAAGTTTAGTTATGATATACATATGTAGATAATAATAAAAAAAACAGTATAAAATGATAAAACTTAAAAGAATATTTGGCTGTTAAAAAGAGATAAATATTTTTTTTATGTGAATATAATATTATTGTAATGAATAAAAAAATATAAAAATATTTTTTTAAAAAAAATGAATAAATTAGACATGCTCATTTGAGTTACATGGAATTATTATATTATTATAATAGAATTATATAGATACAATAAGGACAATACATGCGCATGTTACATGTATATACATCATGATACTAGGGTCTAGATGTAGTACTTAGATGAGTAGATGCTTTGGTAAATTGTCTGTGAAAACAGCAACAATTATTTTATTCAGGCTGATGACATTTATTTTGTCTTGGATTGGCATCTTAGCTTATTCTTTTTTTACAGTAAAAAATAATAAATTAATTTTGTAAAGTAGCATCTACGGTGTGTTGGATCAAACTTGGTTCAAATTGGAGTACAATTGTACTGATTTCTTGAATTAGTTCTGAATTCTTTAAAATAGGAACCGAAACCAATAATGGACCAGAAAATAATTATATGATCATGCAGTATTCTAGATTTGAATAAACTGCACATGTAAAAATGAAGATTCTTATTAAAATCAGTGGTCAAATTAAAAATATACCCGATTATGAATTTTACAACTAAAATCAATCAAGGGACAGATTATAGTAATATTATACTACAGTCACTGCAACAGATAACACCTTTGTCCCCAACTAAATTTATCCAAACCTATACTCCTCCCTATTTTTGTTATGCAAGCATGCCTCGCCACGACCGCGATTTTTAATGTTTTATATAAGTAATTTAATTTTTTTTGAGATATATACATTAAATATCCCTCTTGTTAATATGAGAGCTGATAGTGTAGTTGTAACATATGAACTTTGCAAGTTTAAGGTCTAGAGTTTGATTCATGTTAGCTACTGATATTTTAATTTTCAGTTTTATTTTATTTTTTGTTCGACATATTCTGACACCACGGCCCCTGGAATTTTTTATCCTGGTTCCGCCCCCTGCATGCAAGCAAGGTAAAGGAAGGTAGGAGATGCGACTGGTCCGGACACCACAACTAAAAAGAGCATAAACATATTTTGCTTATGCCTTTAATTAATTATGTAAACTAAAAGATAATGAACTTTTTACCTTACATCAAAAGGCTTTTAAGTTCACAAGTACAACATTAAACTAATTAATTTATTGAATATTCATTACCTAACTTAATTTTAAAAGTCGTAATTCCCATTTTGATATTCTAAAGAAAATTCAAACAAACAAAATAAGGTTGAAGGTTCTATTTAAGATTTTAAACTTTCTACATTTAAGCCTTTCGGTTAAAAGACGCTTGAATAAGATACTAACAATATCATCCAAATGGGAAAAAATACGTATTGTATTATCTTTTTTTTAACGATTTAGGTATCAGACTACCAAAATTAACAATTAACATAGTGAACTATCATAATATTCACAATTCAGATACTGCCGTTAATTTAGTTGGATGAAAGTTATAAGCTTCACTTTTCATTTTGGTCATCATATTTTTTGTAACTTGTATAAATTTAATCATGTCTTTTCAAAATATTATAATTTACAATATTTCTATTAAAACGCATACATAAACATACATACTAAGTATCACAGTTTAAAAAACATATTATTTGACTTGATTTTCTTTGATTTTTTTCTAAAATAAAAAAAGTTATAATTTTTTTTACACTTTCTCTAAAACGAAACTAAAGTATTCATGAAAAAAATATATTTGTTATGAAAAAAAGTATTCATGAAACGAAACTAAAGTTTTAGATTTATGATATTCGAGCAAAAATTATTTGAGACCACATCACTATTTGAATACTTTCATAAAAAAAAAGACAAGAAAATTGTTGTTTTTTTCAAAAAAGTATTCATTTTTTGTAAATAGAATATATTTGTTAAGTATTTATAATTTATTCTTATACACAAACATCATCTAAAATTTATATTATTTGCAATAATATGTATACATACATTATATATATATATAACATATACATATATATATATATATATATATATATATGTATTATATATATATATATATATATATGATATAATTATATATTTTTGAATTTATACTAAAATGAGACATTTCAGAAAATTAAGAGTTAGATTTATACAAGTTATAAATAATAGGAGCAAAATGAAAACTGAAACTAACTTTCATCCAACTAAATTTAACGGCGGTACATGAATTGCGAACATTATGATAGTTCAGTACGTTAATTGTTAACTTTGTTAGTATGGTAACTAAATCGTTAACAACAGTTAATACAATATATTAAATGTATTTTTAAATACTTTAACCTTATTTTTTAATAGAGAAAAACAAGTAACAAGTGCAGAAATCGTAAACATTGCTCTTTCAAAGATAAACATCTCCTATTCAACCTAAATTTGGTAGTACTAGTTGTGTTTTGAGAGATAAATGGGTCCAAATTCCAAAGAAAACAATAAGCCAATTTACAATATATATCTTACATGAACAGTTAAACCCTCACTTCATATAGGTATAGCTATAGATCCAGCTTAGCCTACTAAATTGTTTCCATGTTATGGGTCAAAGCTATACTTTTGGTTTTCTAGTTCACTACTCTTTTCAGACTAACATCTTGTTGCAATCACGTTGATGCGATTAAAATGCAATGTCACTATACTATATATCTTGTTAGAAAAGGACATATGAGATCTTAAGATATTCAAATCTTCACATATACCGAAAAAAATATATTTAGTGTACTGTACTAACTGTTGTTAACGATTTAGATAACATACTATTGAAGTTAACAATTGACGTACTGAACTATCACAATGTTCACAATTCAGGTACCGCCGTTAAATTAGTTTGATGGAAGTTAATTTAACTTTTCATCTTGGTCATATTGTTTGTAACTTGTATAAATCTAACTTTTAATTTTTTGAAATGTCTGATTTTAGTATAAATTCAAAAATATATAATTATATCTGATATATATATATAACACACATATATATATGTGTTATATTAATGTATGCATAAAAATATATATAATATAATGTATGTATAAATATTATTGCAAATAATGTAAATTCTATATGATGTTTATGCATAAAAAAAAGTATAAATGCTTAATAAATATATTCTATTTAAAAAAAATGAATACTTTTTTGAAAAAAACAACAATTTTCTTACCGTTTTTTCATGAAACTATTCAAATAATGATGTGGCCTCAAATAATTTTTGTCGAATATCATAAATCTAAAACTTACTTTAATTTCGTTTTAGAGAAATTGTAAAAAAAATTATAATTTTTTTTTATTTTAAAAAAAAATCAAAGAAAATCTAGTCAAATAATATGTTTTTTAAACTGAGATACTTATTATGTATGCAGATGTATGTGTTTTAGTAGAAAGATTATAAATTGTAATGTTTCGAAAAGACAGGATTAAATTTATATAAATTACAAATAATATGACCAAAATAAAAAGTGAAACTAATTTTTATCAAACTAAATTAACGGCAGTAGCTGAATTGTGAATATTATGATAGTTCAGTACGTCAATTATTAATTTTGATAGTCTGGTACCTAAATCGTTAAAAGCAAATAATACAGTATACTAAATGTATTTTCTCCTCACATATATACTGTATTATCTTTATTTATTTAAAAAAATATGAATATTTAGATTAGAAAACGACATATCACATTGAAATTCAATCCCCCTCTCTCAATTATAAATTAGGTTTTCACACATCTTTTAAACAAAGCTTTTAAAAATATTAAACTTAAATATGCTGGAATATGCCACTATGGGTGGAAACAGGGGCGGCCCAAAAGTACTAGTTGTCCAACACCCAGTTTAAATTTTATTTTTTTGTCTCAATCCAGTTTTTATTTTAAGTCCAAACCTTACTCTATTTGAGTCTGATTCGTCATGAGTGGAAACACTCCAAATAATTTCTTGTTGTTATTGCTTGGTAACAAATCAAATGTTGACAAATCTACTGTTTTTGGATTATATATATATATATATATATATATATATATATATATATATATATATATATATATATATATATATAGTGCAATACTGAAATTTCAGTCAAGATTATCTCATAACATTCAAATTGTTTTTTGATGAATATTTTAATCCCTA
The DNA here is from genome assembly GCA_963682055.1 of Primula veris. NCBI lineage: Eukaryota > Viridiplantae > Streptophyta > Magnoliopsida > Ericales > Primulaceae > Primula > Primula veris. The sequence continues at coordinate 5,843,823 of OY821742.1, read as the reverse complement.
GTGTCTATCAGTATATAGCATATTGAAATTCGAAGGAAAATAATAGCATATTGAAACTTGAAGGAAAAGAAGGTTCTCATATACGCAGTCATGCTTCGTGTTATAACTTCTGTAGAGTGTTTGGTGCTTTGGAACAATGACATCTATTTTTTATATGAAAAAAGGAAAAAAAAAAAGGCAAAATTAAATTTACATACGTCTTCGTCGACACCATTTCACCGATTTCTCACCATCTTATATATGCCTCTCTAATTATTATTTTGGCATCACTCGGCATAGCACATTGGCGAAACCAGTAAAGTTAAATGGGAGAATCATATATTCTATATAATTTTTTCATAGCTTATATGAGTTTTTTTTTTCTTCATAATATAGGTCAGAACGCTAGTTTTTATATTTTTTTAAAATTAAAATACATAGAAAAATTCTAATTTTTCATTAACTTTTCACAAAATTGAAGGGGGGGGCAAGGGGTGACCGTCCCCACCTAATTTCTTCTCTGCTATACTTCTCTACATCATGTATTTTACAACAAATATATCTTTTAAGTTTCTCCATGCTCTAACCATCAACCTCTCGGGGGTGTTCAAAGGACTTGAGGAAAATCATTCATTACGTCTTGTATTTTTTTCTCCCCAAAACCAGTTTACAATGAATTATCATTTTTTTAAAGTATATAGGAAAGTAAACAAACCGAGCAAGAAAATGTCAGGATAGTGCGTGTGACCAAATAACCAATATAATAGCAACAAAACAACAACAAAATAAAAACAAAACGTAGAGAAATATCATGACATTTTCTCAAAGTGCAAGTAGTTAGATGAAGAATATCATGATGATGTGACCTTGAATTGTTTAACACCTAGCTAATTGATCTACTCATAAACCATGTTGAAAATTTGTGTTTCCTCTTCCTCCACTCGATACCTCCATGTCAGTGTGACGGTCCCCACTAACAACCGGAAAATCTTGTCCAACGGGTGCACCAATGCAAGTGTAATGAATAGTATCGTGTGGAGGTCGGGCTCGGGGAAAGTCACAGTTTCCAGTGAGGACGTGACCGACAAGATAGTCATGAGATGGAGGATATCTAGAGGTATAGGGAATGAGGCGTGAAGGAGGAGGAGACGAGTATAAGAACAGTTGATGTGGTGGTGGAGGGGGAGATTGTGTTGGTGGTAGATGGGTGTAATGAGTATTGGAGAATAGCCTTGGTGTTGGTGTTGGTGTTGGTGTTGGATAGAGTGGTCTATATAGGTTAGGATCACCCATATTAGGGGTTTCATTGTAGATTGTTGCATGTGAAGTTGGTTGGCCACTGTTCAAATCATCAAAAAAAAAATTGCATTAGTTTCTATAGCTTCTTTATACAATAGTAAGGAGAAGAGGAAAATACAAACTAAAACCTTTAATATCGTGTGACACGTCTTACAAGGGAAGAATATTTTTTCCAAATACAAAATGAAATATTTATGATACTAAACAGTGGGTTAACAATAGACTCTCACATTTAAAGTGAGGATTATTAATTATAAAAAAATAAAAATGACGAAAATGTACACAGTATTGATACTTAAATAAAACTTACACCGTAAAACAGTTTTAAAAATTAATACATATGTTACATAATTCTATTAAATATGCTACGTGATGCTACTTATTTTATTTTATTTTTCTAACTTTGATACTCACCAATTCTATATTATATGTAACAAATCTTAAATGAGATTTAAGAATATGAGTTTTTGGGAATTAATTATCTTTTTATGTACTTATCAATGATTCTCCCTAAAAAAAATGGATTAGAAGTTGAAAGTGTTCATAGTTTTTGAAACTAATTCAAAAATGTTTTAAGCACAGCCCAATTTTTGTTTGCAACACAGCCTATCAGTTAACATAGAATTTAATAAAACACCTAATTTTCTCTACAAATATTATCATATAATAAAACACCTAATTAACACAGCCTATCAATTAACATATATAATTATAAATAGTGATTGTAAATGAAATTATAATTAGTATTAAAATTAGTTTCAATATTAGTTAACTTATGTATAAGGTTCTGATGTTTAATAATTTATTTCTCAGTAATAACTTTTAAACTATAGAGAAACTATAATTAAAAAACTTTAGATATAGAACTATTATATTATTGTTAATATACTGATTAAATTGCTAATAATAGGAGCTAGTATAGTTTACCCAAGTTGATGATGAACTGCCAAGTTATCTGTACTGAAAACTAGCTGACGAGCCCTGTTCAGAGTTTCGGTTTCCCTTTCTGACAAAAATGAAAAAAAAGGAAATGAAAAGAAAACAAAAGAACACAAATATCAAATCAATTAAAAGCTACTGGTAACAAAACAAACACTAACTACCAATGTTACAGTTGTTTTTACGGCGGATAGATCATGTTTGACGTGACAAGTTTGACATGACTACGAAACATCACTTTAATTGGCCCTAATACAAATACTCCCTAAATTGGAAAAAACTGTTTTACTTCTGCAGCGTCTGATCCTTTAAATATAATTGGATCACACGGTGCAGATCTAAACTAAAGGGCACCTCAATTACATGATCCATTTCCAAAATTTTGCGTGGTAGAAGATTTAGCTAAAAGTTATTAGATGAGTTAAATTAAAACTCACACAACTGAAAATATAATGATCTATACCAAGTAAATTTTAATATAAACGTCACCATAGAAATAAAATTAGTAAAATTAAAAGAAGAAAAGATAGATGGTTTATCTTCAAATAAAAGTTAGAAAAAGCAAACATTTATAAATGAGACTAAAATAAACCTTACTTGAAACAATATGATTAGTTTATGTATAATAAGATAATAATCAAACTAAGAAGATAACAATCAAACAAAAAAGCGACACAAAATTACAAGAATCTGAAATGGAAACTTAACTCCAACATCTAAGTTCAGGACTTTTAACTACTTTGACAAACTAAACTATTGTTAACAAGTAGGAAACAAATGAAAAAAACACTAGTCTAAAAAATAGAGGCCAGAAAAAGTTTAGTAGGGTTCTTGGACGGCGACTCTTGGTTCTAACCCAAAAACGAGACATGTCTTGTTGGTAAGTTGTTCTACTAGTTGTGAATATTGAGTTGGTATGTGCTTATCACTAAAAAAAAAAATGTCAGGATACCATCAGAAGCTCTGTTTATGTTACACTGAGTGTCGCTAAATTGCTAAGTGTTGTTAAATTTAGCGACACTCAATTTCTCATCACTCTAGCAACATAGATTTCTGATGGTATCCTTACACTTTCTTATAGCGTATGATAATATGGCATCACATTACTCAAAATGAAATATGTTCAACGAAGTGATGCTCACAACTTTTTTAGCTTATTAAACACAATAAACAAAAGCTTGTGAGGTTTAAGTCCGATAAACTAATACAACTTCTTCTATGTAAATATGATGCGTTCTTAGATCACATTTTTTCGGGACTATTTCTTTGGATCTCGTATTCTAAAAAGTGTGCCTATGCATGAATTTGGCGTCGCCTAGGCGGTAAGTGAATCCTAGATACCTAACAAAATTAGGGAGATTAGACGCTACGCAATCAATTTCTGCCTAAAATCCGCCTTACGTAATATATCATGTTAATTTACATCCCATTTTTGAATTTTTTAAAGATATTTCTATTCATTAATAGCTTCATAAAGGGTCGCAAGCTTTCGGAGAAGGAACTGTCGCCGCTTGCCAAAGCTTTCGAAGCTACATGAGGTAAACTGAGTTTGTTGGATTTACATAATCTCTCTTAAGAGGGTTTGGTAACTAAATCTGACTAGGTGGAGGTGACTGACAGATTGTTGTTTCTAGCGTGTTTAGACTTCTTGCTAAATAAAGTTTCGAATTTTTTCCATCTTACCATTTGTTAAAAAAAAATGGTGATAGTATGTTCGATCTTTTAGAATTCTAGCAATAGTACTCGACTAGTAAAATGTCATTATCAGATGTATATGTAATTATCAGGTCATTATTTTTAATCGTCACTAAGGGTAGAAAAGATATCGCACATGTATGCTATGTCACTTGTTAAATAAAAATTGTTACCTAACATACACATATTCTTACACATTGGTTATATTATAATACCCATTAACTTTAATCTTTCTAAAAAAATTGCCAAATTTAAGAAGTTTTTCAATGGGAGATGTGGCAAATAGTGTTAAGATCATCATAATTAGCCACTTAATATCCACAGTAAAACATAAATAGCTGTTAAACACTACAAAAAAGTTAGATCACATACGGAATTAGTGACAGATTTTGCTTCCCAACGCCCTAATCGGGGACGGCATGGCAACGTATTTCAATTTTACTGACAGAAATGGTCATTTATCGCTAAATTTCTAACAGATTTGGACGTACCGAATTGGAACTTTTTTTTTTTTTTAGTGAAATTACCACACCAAAATCTAAGTCTTAAATTTTACATATAGAGGCTTCATTTACCACAAAATTAATTAATGTGGCAATATTCAACATGTGAATTTTAAGAAAACCATTATGGATTGGATACTTTTAACACTTGGTTATAACTTGTATTATTTTTCATAAAAAAAATGAAAATGATTTACCTTGGCGATGGCGGTTCATGTGTCCTCCTAAAGATTGAGACTTGTAAAACTTGAGGGAGCAAAATCTGCACTCATACACCTTTCCACTCTCATCTTTTCCTTCATTTATCTCGTTCCTTTTTTTCTTCTGCCCTAATTTTTCCAATAAAGTCTACTATGATTAGACTTACATCTCACTAGTGAAAGCTACCCCAATTTATTCCTTAGGGGATAACTTTATCAATTCATGAGAGTAACAAATTTCAAGCCTTTTCATTTGATTTGATTTTGAAAAAAAAAAGGGAACTTTACATGAAATGAAGTTGGATATAACATTTATCCTGATAATACGTTAAGATTAGTACAAAAATGTTAAAAATTCTAACTAATTTGTTCTCTATATGACTTCTTTAATTTTAGCGTTTAACTACGGTCAGTTTGTATCGACTAATACTGCTATAACTGTACATAAAAACCAATTCAGATTTTTTATCTATAAAATAAAGATTCATCATGATGAAAATGGATTCAAAATGTAAGACCAAAGCTGGACAGATAATTTTCCTTGAATGCTTGTAATTAATCTAAATAATACTGGAAAACAATATTATTATTATTTTTCTGCTTAAACTAGGGATAAATAGTAATAGACGTGATCGTATAAAATCAAATAATAATAAAAATTAAAGAATTTTTTGAAGGAAATTCACAACCATTCTATTTTCAAAACTTACAAGTATCACAACCGTGTTTGAAAAATCCAATTATCGGATCGTGTTTAGTCTTCTAGTGCTAATGCGTGTTTTTTATGTAGCTCGTATGAGCAATTTTATTCGCTTAGTACTTAGAAGCGTAGATTAGTTGAGTTCTTGTTATTTAGATCTTATAGTGCCTATAAGCTGTTGTAGCTTTTAGGCCGGAAAGTTTGTATCGTCGTACATTTTGTTTCAATGCAAGTTTCTGTTTGTGATTAAAAAAAAACTTACAAGGATCAAATTTACTTAGATGTGACTATGGGATCAAATGATCATAACTTATAATCATGGACAGTTAAACTACAATATCAGATATGAAGAAAAAAAAAACATACTCTCAGTCCAAAAATACTAGGTATAGATTCAAAATCCTGTTATCACTAATTAGTTGCATAGTATTAACAAGCTGATGATTAAAACTCTCCAAGAAGCTGAAACAAATGTTTATTAGATGTGACAAAATAAAATCACAATTTGTTAAAAGGGGATATGCAAATAATTAATTACCTGTAGAAGAAGAAGAGTCATTTTCTGTAGAGTTAAACTCCTCGGGTATGTTGTTTAGGTCTAAGGGGCTTCCTTTGAAACTCCTGAAACAAAGTAAGAAATATGTAAAGATATAGAGACAGATAGAAAGAGGGTGAGTTTGTGAGGGTATAGACCTACATGTGGAAGAGAGATAACTAGTCCTTTGAAAATTACAAGACTTAAGTTTGAGTCTGCTTTTATATAGATATTTATAAGGCCATTAGATTAGTGAAGGAAAAAAACAACTTGAAAGTTCTCTATCAGTTTTTCTGCCAGATCTCTCTATCTCTTTAAAACAGACAAATATATATATATACACACACAAACAAATAGCGGGTCTCGTGACTTTGAGACGGTGAGAGATGAGAGCAAAAATATGGAAAATGACAATTTATTTAATTAGTTGCTTGGGTACAAAAGGACTAGTCCTGTTGCCCTAGAACTAGTAACTTGAATCTAGTTAGCATATATATGAAGAGATACTTACTTATTTAAATAAGGGTTCACAAGTCACAACTAGATTATCATATATACGATATACGAAATACTGTGGGAAATTAAAACAAGCGGTGTTTTAAAAAGCGAAAAGTTAGCTACGCTAAAAGCGTAATCTTTTAATGGACTTAAAAACGGAAAAAAAACGTGCTTTTAATACATTTTTAAGCTTGGAATCCAGCTTCATCGAGCTTTGAATCTAGCTTCCTTACAACGAAACGCATTTTTAAACAGTAAGAACAAGCACAGATCATTTTTAAACAGATCCTAAATTTCCATTGAGTCAAATTATAAACTGCTACTAAATTATTAAAGTTGTGCTGCAGTGTTTTGATGCTCAGGAGAAAACAAAACTAACAAGTGTGCCTAAAATTTCATACGGTTACTCATTGTATTTCTGGTTTCCAAGTGAGTCGGATTTGACAAGGCACATAACTCTAAAGAATAACATGTTTGCAACAAACAATGTTTGTGATTTTACTAAGAAGTTTAGTTACATATGTTTATTAGAGGTACTTTATCAGTATTACAGTACAATGATAAAAATGAGTCCATTCACTGGTCATCCAAATTCCTTGCGTAGGATTTTGTAAATTACATATGTTTGCACTTCAAATAAAAATATAGAGGAGTAAAAGTATAATTGAAGTGGATCTTGCGAGGCTTTGTTTTCTCCAGACGGTAAAGACGAAGTGGGTAAAAATGAAAACAATGGAATATGAGTTGTTGAATCTATTAGCAAGACCTGTTTTTTTTTTTAATAACTCCCAAGAGAGAATGTTGTTTTGTGGATGAACTGAAGACATTAGCCCAGATGTAATAGTCTTATATATATTTCAGCAAATCAACATCTTAGTGGTTTGCTAATTCTTCAGTTATGTTGTAAATAGCGCTTTCCTTTTGTATTTGTTTCTTTGATCGTAATTTTTCTCATATAGTTTCCCTCTTTGTGCAGTCACTCTTGGCTGGAAGATGTTTGCATTTCAGGCTTGTATAGCGGAAGTTCTGGTATGCTAGTGTGTACTTAACGTCTTTCACCTCTTATTTCGTAAATTTTTTTTGTTAAAAAGATTGGACGTTATTTTCTAATTTCGGGTAATGATATTGCCGTATTGGTAACCTGTTGTTGATTGTTCTTCTCGTACAAACATGACTACATGAGACTTGGCTCTGTAGTGAGCCAAACAAACCTTGTGGAGTCGGCTTTCTGTAATTTTGATTAATTTGGCAATTGGACAGCCTCATTCTGCTAGTGTCATTCATGAATCTATAGAATAAGGTGACTTGCATGGGTCCGTTTGACAACATATTTTTTTTAATGATTTCTCAAAATTTTGATTTTGAACATCGGTTTAATTAATCTTTATGTCAATAGAATGAGAACTCAGAAAAAACTATGTTTACACGTATGTTGGTATGTGCTTATATATATATAATGGTAGTTAACTCGCAAGAACATAAATGTGGATAAACTTTTTATCGTTCCACTAGAGCTTGTTCGAATATGTAGCTATCAATTTGAACAGTTGACCTTTTTCTTATTCTTCAATCCTCATAAACCTTTGGAAAATCATCACCCTTTAGAAGATACCAATTCTGTCAATGAAGAAGATATTATGCATACATAATGTACATAATAGTATAATTCCACACTGTTAATGAACAGGATATTATGCACACATAATGCAACTCCACTAACAGTTACACACGCAACTGAGATACGTAATGAAATAAATCTCGTAATATATTTTATTTTGAACATAATATTCAGATTTAGTATCATTTATTTTAGTTATGCAGGTTAAAACGAATTGTTAATTAGTTTAGACTACATCCGTAGTTGGTAAAATATACTGAAAACAAATTATTAATTAACTAGATCAGCTGCATTAATTGATAATTATTGAAATAGAGTGATCATGGTATATATTTTTTGAAAAATTTGATAAAATTTGATAGGCTCGGCTTTTCTTGAGATTGTTTATATTATTAGTATGATATGATACATAGAGAATCAGGAGAGGAGCTAGCTGGGGGTGACAAGCGCTACAAACTCACATGTTTTTAATTTTTTTTACAGAGAATAAAAAACGAAAAATAGCTATTTAATCTCTGCATATTGAAAATTTAAAATACAGACCCCTATTTACTAATTCTGGCTCCGACAGTGTAGGGAATATACACACGTGAATGTAGGAAGATATTACAGGGACACTTTGATATAGATAGATAGAAAGATAATTAGGAATATATATTTATATATGTGAAATAGAGATACTAACTAGCGACATTTGACTAGTGGAGAAATGCCCACACATCCACTAGTTGTTCCCCGATTACCTTTTTTTTTTTAAGTAAACGGAACTAAATTTAATTGAAAAAACACAAACATGTTCGCGTCATGGAACAAGCCTCCATAGCTAGAATAAGAATAAAACCGAAAAAACACAGAAACAACTGCTGATATCAAATTTACGAACAATAATCGAAAGAGAGAAACACTTGAGGAAAAAATTCAAATTAAAACGAAAGTGACAACTTGTCGAGACGAAGTTTTTTGACAAGGGAACAATATAACTAGCTAGCGTGTCAACAATTTATTTGATATTTTTGCTGAAAAAATTCAGTAGTACGTGTTCTATTGATTAAATATTAGTTATTAGACGTCTGGATTATTTAACCTATTTTTGACGAGGTTGTAAATTAGTACTATTATTGGAAGAGCTAAACAATTTTTGAGAGTGTCACACATTGTTCGATACACCAATTAATAATTATCAAAAAAATGATAAAAGTTATAAATTTCTAAATTTGAAAAACAAAGAAAAAACACATGAGCCATGTGTTTATTTGCAATATTATAAAAATGGATACGATTTGTAAATAAGTATCATGAGTACCATAGTTAGTACATTTTTACCTGCTTTATACCACAAACAAATTTATTTAATAATTTGCATCCAGCACATATGCCAATTAACACGAACACAAGGTATGTACTAGGGGTGTTTATGGACCGGGTTCGAACGGTTTTGGCCAAGCCAAAGTCTGGACCATGTTGGAACGGGTTGGGAAAATATAACTCGGATCGGACCAATTTAACTCTAAAACCCAAACCGGACCACAACAACGGTCCGGTTCGGTTTCGGATTGGGTTTCGGGTTTAACAATCCGGTTTGGTTTTGGGTTGGGTTCCGGATTGTCGAGATTTTACTTTTACAATAAATATAACATAATAAATTGTATACGAAAATGAAAGAGTCAAAACAAAATCCAATAAAACTCAAACAAATGTCATAGTTGCAATTAAAAAAATAATTTATAAGATGTAGTATTATTTAATGGCCAGGATTCATTTCTTAATTAGGGTTAATAATTAATGGGTGAGATTAATCTATATTTACTATATTTCATATAGTACATATACTTACTACTTAGTTATTTAATATTTTCGGTTTTAACTGGCCAACATCGGTTTGGTCCGGTCTGGTCTGGCCTGGTCTGAATTTTGATTAATTAACCCTAGCATAGATCATTAAGAACGGTTTAGAATTTTTCTAACTTAAGCTCAGACCATATAGGTTAAAACTCCAGACCAGACCTAACCAACAGATCGGTCCGGGTTTATCGGTTCATGTATTTTGAACACCCCTAGTATAGTATATTAGTATGTACATAATTACTTATAAAAAAAAGGCCGACTATTTGAAGTTTCTAAATTTATTTTTCTTATGTTTATGTGTCCTACTTTTATTCGAAAAAGAAGCTAGTAAACTTACTAGTAGAACAAGTTGCACAATCACATGCATATAACACAATATAAAACGGTAAAGCTTGAATTTATTCTTTTTTGGAGTTGTATAAATAACAGTAACAGATTTATCATTATTCACAAAACCAAACACACGAATACATTAATTCTTGCTCTCTTTCTCTTGCAGTTATATTTTCTTAGAGCAAATAAAAATTTATGGATAAGAAAAGGCAAATGGGTGTAAATCCATCTTCTTCATCATCTTTGACTATGGACCTGTTTGGTCCTAAACACTCTTCATCTTCTTCATCTGGGTTTTTTGGTACTGTTTTTGGGCTTCCATCAACGGTAACATTTCACTACAAATGTAGCTTTATTGCTACTTACTAGTCTAACCAATAATACTCTCCAAATTTAACACAAAAGTCTTACTTTATTAGTTATAGCTATCCTTCTTATCATTGCCCAATATTTCAAGCTATCACTAGAAAAAAAAAAAAAAAATATATACTTAAATAGCGACGGGATTAGTGACGGTATTTTTTGTTACGAGCTTATTAGCGACGGTTTTTGTGATGGATTTGTGACAGTTTAGTCAATTTGCGACAGATTTGTGACAACTTTTTAAATTAGCGACAGTCTTGTGACAGCTTTTGACTCTCACTAAATCAAACATTATTTTATAGTGTATTCATCGTGCCATCTATTTGTTAGTATATTAATTATCACCTAACTCTTGAGGTTGGTGTGATTTCACTTTTTAGTTTTTGTAGGGGGGTACACACTTTTTATTTGTGTTGCCAAGTTTTGTGACCATTCCATTTCTGTTTGTGGTCAGGATTTTATTATAAAAAATTAAGGGAAGAATCCGGTTTTACTCCAAGGCTAAAAAAAAGCATGTTACTAATTAAGAGTACAAGAATCAAATCTGTGGAGTTGTTCTTTCCATTTACAAGCCAGTGATTTATCATTTGTAAATTTCCTAGTATGGGGAGAAGATAATTAGCATAGTTGTTTCTAAGCGGAAAAGAAAATAAAGACTGGTTGTAACTGCGGAATTCATGATTCTCTTTTCTTGATTTCAATATAGGCGATGCGGAGGGATTCGTCTCATGCTGGGCCTATGAGAAATAAGGACTTCGGAAATGAAAATGGAAGTGGTAAACATGGAGTTTCAGGTAGAAGATTATGTAGAACTTAGTTTTAAATTCCTTCTTCATTTAAGAGAACATTCTTACTTCATAATTATAATAAAGTGTGTAATTTAAAATTTTATCTTGTAAAATTTTCAGGTAATACTCAGAATAAGTCTGCGGACCCTTGTTACTTTAGCTCATCCATATACTATGGAGGCCAAGAAGTTTATTCTCCAACCGCTCATACGGCAACTCCTCAACATAATGTCAGTAGTTTACATTTTCATAAGATGTATCATAAAATGATCAATGTAACCATATTGAAGATTTACTGATTTCGAAATATTCTTGTTTGCTTATTTAGTTCAAGAAAGATGGTGGAGAATATGATGCAAATAGAAGCAATTCAAGTAGTGCTTCAAGAGGAAATTGGTGGCAGGGTATGCTTCTTTTATTTTCTTTTATAAAAACTTCATCATTCTCCTCTAAGTTTGTAGATCAAGATGAACAAGTAAATTCTTCTAATTTTTTGGGTTAAGGTTCTTAGCACTTCTCTTAAAAAGTAACTCCAATCTCTAACACAACATAATTAGCAGCTAGTCTCCTTTCCATTAGAGCTTAAACGGAAACTTAATGCCGACCATTAATCACCTATTATTTACTTATTTGAACTTCACAATAGCTTCTCACAACCATTATGGACTAAAAAAAATAAGCAGCTCCAACTATTATTATTTAGCATCTTCTCCCATACTTGGTTATAGAACCAGTACAAATCCTAAAAATAAATAAAAAGCCTCCCAAGTATTAGTAATAATCAAGATAAAGGCATAAATATGAGCAAAATTGAACAATACAGTACTTAGGAGGGTTAAAGGAGCAGCAGCTCTGAGGACTCTTGTCGTATCCTCGTAGTTGGGGCTAGCAAATCTACATAAACTCCACAAGAACCATAATTCCAAAATAAAAAAGGGGTAAAAAAAATTCATCATTTAAAGATGTTATCACTGGTGTCCCAAGCTTGTCTATTTAGGTGTTCCTATAATTCATAGGCACACACATCTTTCAATTTTTTTTAACTACTAAGTTTTCCACAGGTAAATAAGTCAGGATTTTGTGTTAATCATTGCATTATCAATGCAGGTTCACTATATTACTAAATGTATGCTTGACAAGGCAAATGAAAGAAAAAGGTATAATATAATTAAATGGTCTAAACTGTTGTCGACTTTCTTTTAAACTATAGTATTATTTTACTTGTAGGGTAGATTATTTATCGAGTTCGAGAAAAGAAGTGAAAACAAGCCTTGGCCATAGTTGACATAATATCAATCCTCTAGTTAAATTTAGAAGTGAAATTAAGCTTAGACGAGCTCTTTTGACTGGTTACCAAATGAACATGAAGCTGTTAAGATATTCTAATTTCTAACAGATCATTATTAAAATAAAAAGGAATCTGATTTAGCTGTTATGGGCATCTCCTAAGTCATGAGCCACATACCATAAATTTTAAGCAAAGTCTTTGCCCACACTGCCAACTAATGTTATTCATACTTTATTTCGTAATTGTACTTTGTGGTCGTAATGGAACTGTTTGTGGATCAATTGCAGGTTGGAAATGCTATGATTCTGTTGACATATATGGAACGAGATGCTAATTTTGCAAGAATAATTTCCAAGCTTCCCAACTTATTGGCTCTTCCTTTTTTTAGTGTCTTGTGTTTTTTCCTTTTTTTTTTTTTCTTCTTCCCGTTTTTCTCCTATTTCTGTGATATGCTGAACAGTCTGGGAAACTCTTGTATAAGCTGACCTTTTTTTAAAGGGGATGTATCATATATATAGCACTAGTAGTAACAAAACTTTCTTCATGATAAACACTATATACTCTAGTGTTTTAAGCCTTTAGTTTGGTGATTAGAATAGCCTTTCTTTTGGCCTAATTCCTCTGCACACTTCTTTAATTTCTTCATAAAATTTATTGAATACTAAAATAAATTCCGAGTCCAACCCTGATGGTGACGCAGATTATGTACTACAACCACATAAAAACTGTAATATATTTGCTACTTAACCGAAGTTAGGGTACATAAAATTATTAGATTTCAACTTGCTAGCACTAGGATACATCTTCTATAAGATCAGTATGCATATACTAGTACCCTGCACATTCGAACAGGAATATAGATTGTCATCATATTCAATCTTCATGGAAGATATATGCTGTAAAACAGGAATATAAAGAAAAGGTTTAAAGTTAATACATTTTTATTCATATCACAAATATAAGAAAATGTAACATGTTCCAAGAAAAAAAAGTTTTTAAGAATTAATTTTCAGCAGAAAATACATCTTCATGGAACAAACAAGAATATGCTATTATTAGCAAAAGTATTTGCTCAGAAACTGAGTTGACATTTTTTGGGGGTTAATTGTTTCAGAAATGTAATTTCTGTTTTTCATTCTCTTGTAAACTGCCTTATGGCTGTGTAAACTAGGAGACTCGTGTGTAATCTTTTACTTATGTAGTTATGTTAGATCTATTTGACTATTGGTTTCATAGTACTTTTCAACCACAGACAAGGATTTTAAATACAATTAGCAATTTTCAGAACAATAGCCAAAATCAACAAGATATAACACTTCGAGTGTATCAATATCAACAAAATTCAACGCGAATTGTGAAATTGAAAGAAAGAAGTATGTCGTTGACAATCAAATAATAATATAACAAACGATACTAATAAGGTATTTTACGTCCACATTTGTATCCGACATGGCGATCATCGACACTGCACCTTTTAGAAAATAGTCAAAGCAATCTCGAGTTAGACACCAGAGCTCTTAGCAGTATTAGATAGCATCAGAGCCGGTCCAAAATAAATATTTTTGATGAGTTGCATAAATAAAAATAAATTTGTTTTGCCCATTCAAAAAATAACTAGAAAAAACATAATACAAGTTTTTATCATTTTTCGTAAATTATTTGCCTTCATGTTGGGATGCAGTCACTTGGACTATTCGCACCCCTTCAAGATTGGCCCTGGACAGCATAATAGCGCAAATACTAACAGCGTTTTGCCCCAGCTTCTTAACCGGATCACAACAAGCCCCACTAGGTGTTATTGTGTTAACTTTCTCATCCATAGCCGCAGATGCACAAGGAATCAGCTTCACACCCTCGGCATCTGGCGAAGATTTCCCACATTCACTATAGTCTATAGCCCCCTCAACACCCAAAAATAAACAACACAAAATAGTCAAAATAGATGTACCTAACCGACGATTCCATTTTTTTTTCCAATAATGTTTGGTAATGGTGGAGAAGGCACTAGAGTAAAGTTGTTTACTATTATATCCACTTTCCAGAAAAACGCTATAAATTAAATGGATCAAAAGGTGAAGTGGCTAATGTGAACTTATGAACAAATGACACTTTCTTTTCCATCTTTAAAGATGCATGATGCAAAACTATGAAGAAAACTCAAAGTACGAACTGAAAGTAGCTACTCTCGATTTTTAGCTAGTTTTGTCTTTAAAAGGATCATATTATTTACTTGATTTTACTACTATATGGAATAATTTGGTTTGAAAATTAATTAACACAAACCTGGTAGATAAACAGAAAGTTTATATGAACAGTGACTACATATGTGTGACAGTGTGAGTCTCTAGTATGCTTTCTTAAGAGGAAACTTAGTAATCAGAAAGTCAATAACTTGGGCTCAAAAATTTGAGTCATGTAACCATAAATTTTGGCGATCATGTTAGACTTTTCAACGATATAATAATGGTAAATCAACAGTAAATAATGGACACTTCTTGATATTTATTATTGCTCGGATTATTATCCTTATTCGGACTATTACACTTGCTCGGATCAGTATCTCTGTATTACAATTGTGCTCGATTTGACTGCTTAATCTCTTATCTTGGTCGTTCTTCTTTCTCTTCGATATTCTGGTCTATTTCTAGCAGGGGTAAGTGGCTATTTATAGGCAACTATGCTTTCTAAGATGTTGACAAATGTCTCCATCTCAGGGGGTTTTTCAGATATGGGTCCCTAGTTAAGTGAGTTTGGTCTTTTGGTAGATACTACCTTATTCTCTTATGAAAGTCATGTGATGACCCATTTAAACGTTGGATACCCATTTATAAAGTGGGTTGATTATTACCCGAATAGAATATTCGGGTCTAATTTTTATGTTCTATCACATGTATTTAGTGAGAAACCATAACCATTGATAATCGGTGAGAACTAACTTAATGGTAACTATCATATATATACTAAGTTACAGTAATGAGCTTTTGGGATGTTTTAATGTTTTTATCATGCATAGATTCATCAAATCTATGATGAATCGTCATATATCGTGATGGGAAAACTCGAGTTTTTTTTTGTAACATACTCCCTTCATCGCAAAATATTTCTCCAGTACCGTTACATTTATGACCGATGCAACTTTTTGTTGTAGAAAATTCTTGGTTTTGAACTATGAATGTAGTACTACTTCTTCTCTTTACCTGATAACATACTTGTAAATTAGCTAGACAAATAGAAAAGTTAGAATAAAAGCTACAAGCTCGACCTAATTTCTCAATATCTGCAACTGAGGGAACATTGCATATATAGCTTTTCCCAACTAGGACATTATTTTTTGAAAGTGATCTCACCCTTTTAAAGATAATTTTCCAACCGGGACATTATTTCACGATTGCTGAAATACAAGAGCAGTTGAGCAGTCTTTCAACACAATTTATAACCACACACTTAATATATTCTATTATGTAAGACTGTGAGACTCACTGAATGTGTGGTTATAATGTGGGTTGGATGACTGCTCTTGAGGGACCAAATAATTTCTCGGGTATTAGACAACAAATAACAGTTGCAGTCAATTATTTTCGTTAAAAAGTCAATACTCCAAAAATGTTATTCCCTTCGTACCTAAATAAGTGGCTATTACGAAAATACGTGCAATTTTGACCATCGATTTTTTCATATCTAAATTACCGAAATGGAAAATCTAAAAATTCCGTCATATACTTGTAAGCATGAACTATATGATTTGATTTTTGAAAGAATTTTTTCTGACAAGGGAAAATTAATGGTCAAAATTGCACGTATTTTTACAATGTACACTTATTTAGGGACGGAGAGAGTATTGGTTAAAAAAAAACAATTATTAGATACATGGTGTGTTTGAAACCCGAAAAATATGACGTAAAAGAAAAGAAAAACTAAATTGAAATCATTTTCCGATCATGTGTTTGAAAGATTGAAAAATCAAGAAAAAAGAAAATAAAAAAAAGCTAGGAAGAGAGGGAGATTTAGTTCCATTTTCCCCCATTTCTTTCATTTTCTTACCAAAAATTAAAATATTTTTCTCATTATAGACACGTTTTTCCTTACTTTATTTTGTTTTTTGTCTTCATTGGTATTTCTATAAAAACAAACATAAAAAAATATTATCTCAAACAATCATTTTCATGTTATTATGAATTTTTCGGATTTAAAACACACTTAAATCTGCTTGAGAATATGAGAGCAGCCAACTAGATATATTCGTAAGTAGTGTAACAACGAGAAACCATGAACCTAAACATTTTTTAACTTTTCTATTATTGAATGCCAATAATGTTGCATTTATAACTGTTTGTCTTGTATCCACCCTGTAAATATTTATTTAATACTACCATTAATAATTTATTGATAAACGTATCCATCCTGTATTTAATATTTTTTATTCAGTACCAATAATGATTCATTTTTAACTCATGGCATGGGTCAACATGAAGTGAACCAATATATATTTGCTGTAACTGAAAAAATGGGTAAATTATGTACTTAGCCTTCAGTTTTAGTCAAACCAGCACTTTTGACCCTCCAACTTTGATTTCTTTTACAAAACCATTCATTTATCATCAATGTTGTTTTTCCATCCAAATAACACAAACACCCTATTTCAAAAAAACAAATAAACAAATACAAACACCCTGACGTGGCCAAAATCAGATAATGTGTAGTTAAATAAAATGATGAATTGTGAATACATAAATAAAATTTTTGTAAAAAAACATTTTAAACTTCAATAGTGAAACAAAATTATATAAAAAAAATGCTAATGTGTATATATGTGTGTGTATATGCATTTATATATATATATACTAGTAATCGTGCCCCACGCTAAAATTTAGAAAATAAGTGTAGTTATGATACAAATATTTGGAGAATAAAAAAAATATAAGAGTATAAGATGAGAAGACTAAAAAGAATTTTGAGAGATTAAATAGGGATAAAAAGTGTTATTAGTTATTACTTTTTCTCTATTTTTTATGAGAATATGGTATTGTGGTAATTAATAAAAAAGTGTAAGGGTATTTTTGGAAAAAAGTGGTAAAATTTGACAGCCTCAAAAAATCTTGGATTGCCTTATTATAATAGTATATATATATATATATATATATATATAGATAGATTTATATATTGAAAGTAAATGGAAATGTTTCCCTTACAATTTGTAGTTTTTTTTTCATTATTAAAGACTAGAATATATTTTGCTCTATTAATGATTATTTCATAACTCCTCTGTTTTTGATTTGTTTATTCAAATTCCAAAGACGTCTTTACTAAAAACAACATTTTTTTCAATATAACACAGCAATCGAGTCCAAACCCACATATCACAACGTCACTAACGGCGTCAGTACCATTCCGATAAAAACCCGCTCGACAATAAACAATAACAAACAATCCAACTGCAAAATTATCATAAACTTGAAGATTGGGAGGCTAAACCGACACTTTGATAGTAATTGGATGGTCAAATACTTAGCTTAGAAAAATTAATCGATGCATCGCAATCAACGAACAATCAAACGGCAAAAACATCATAAACTTGAAAGTTAGGACCCCAAATCAATACTGCTATAATAATTCAAGGGTGAAACATATATAATTTGGAAAATTTGGCTTTAGAGAAAAAAACATTTGTCACGGTTACTTAAAAAAGTAGAAAGAATATTTTGGTAAGAGCAGATAATACGCACGAGACGACTATAAATATATATACGTATTATATATCTATTAATATATATATATATATATATATATAGATAGATAGATATAGAGAGAGAGAGAGAAATAAACAGTTTAGTTACGTGTTTTTCGTCTAAAATCGAATCAAAAAGGTAAATAAAATCCAAATCTTCGTCTAAATAGCTATTTCATTTTTCATGGGTTTCAGATATATACGCTAGAATACGTGGATTGTTTGTGTGATTCAATTTCCTCGTGATTTTTTTATTATAATGGAAAATGGTATATATTTAATAATTTAAATTTAGTAGATATTGTGAAATTTTGATCTGTTTCGTTAGTGGGTTTTATGTCTAGATTAGTAAATGTAATGAGATAATAAATTTTATGTTCTTACACAGCTTTGTATTTCAAGCATTATTGTTTTGTTATTTTATGTATGCTGTATGGATTATAATATAAAAATGTTTTATTCAATCTCGATGAGCCGTAAAACTTCTTATTTGGGTAGTTTAAGAAAGAAAAAATGGAACGTGATTTAGATAATAAAAATGTTTCAATTAGCGTCGTGGAAGTAACTAGGTGGAGACAGTCGGGGGCGCCCTTCCCATTTTGATATTAAAAAAAATATGAAGTAAACTACCTTCACAAATTAGCGTCGGTGTCCAATATTATGAAGAAAAAACTCGTATCGAGTATAGACAAAAAAAAAACTCGTATCGAGTATAGACAAAAAAAAACATATAGAATATAAGCCCCTTCCATCTAAAGTTCCGTCCCCAGCTCCGAATAACAATAAACTGGTCTGTTCCGAAACTCATTTACGTGGTTATACTCTATAAGTTATGTGATAAACTTTTGAAAGATAATATTTTTGAAAATCAGGTATTAAAAAGTTTTAATGCTAAAAAAGGACAATGGACGATCATTTTGGGATAGAGGGTATCATATCAAAGCCATATATATACTTTCTTCTAAAAGGCCTCATGAAGTAGGAGTGGAAGTATTGTAAAACAAATGCTAAACTATATTCGTGATTCATATGGTACTAGTAACTAATTCAACTTGTTTTAACAATATTTATGTAAATTGAGCACAAGGTTTGCAAACGAGCGATGTTGCTAGCTCTACTTGGATGTTATACCAGCTTGGTTGAATAAAGATTTTATTTTGTTTGTAATTTTTGCTCATTAGAGCTTTATTTTTCCCAGGTGGAGTTTGATTGTTTGTCATTTTTCTATCTTTCGACTAGTTATTTTTAATAATATAGTTATTTTCTTGTGCCAAATAAGTTAGCTACAAGAATGATTTTTCAGGAAAAACTTGGCAGACATATGAGGGCTTCTACACAGTACCGCTCGTGATATTTATGCTCTCTCCGAGTCATTCTGAAAAAGATTATTACTCTAGGTGGTTGCTGATGTGGTCCTTGTATCTTCTTCTTAACAAAATTTTGGGAGCTGAAGAGAAAAATGATCAAGGTTCAGAAAGACCACAACTGAATGTGGTGGACCCCTATGATTTTAGTCAGTTGTCAATTCGCGAGGCTTGCAATAAATCAGTATTGCACCAATCACATTTTATTGAAGTAACTGCACTTACCTCTTCATTTTTGTGGCACAATGAAATCTAAATTTGTCAATATCCTGATAGGTGTATCTGTATGTATTTTTTGTGTGTAATAGGTACCACATGTTAACCAGCAACACAATTGGGACTGCGGTCTTGCTTGCGTTTTGATGGTTTTAAGAACACTTGGCATCGGTGACTGTAACATTCAGGATCTGAAAGAGCAGTGCCGCACGACTAGGTACCTTCTGCTAGAAATGTCATAAATTTCTTTTATGATTTGTTGTCCTTGTAGTTCGATTTTAATAATTTTAAATCAAAAGCATAGAATTCAGATCATTCATATTCTTAGAGCTGATTAAATATACCATATTTTTTGTTTTCTGATATTTTTACTTGTTCATCTGCCATGTCGATATTTTGTAGATCTTGTAGTTCTTTCAAATAATAATTTCACTGGTTAAACATTTAGCTACGATCACCTTGTGGAAGTAATTATGATGTATTCCAAATGATTCATTTTTGGCTTGCAAACACATGAGAAAGTAATTTTTTTAGCAGAAGTGCAGAAAGATATTTTATATTAGGATTTTATTTATTAATTGTGAATGCGGACGGGTTCAATGCTTAATGCTCTGCATATCTGGTGGTCATAAATTCATAAGAAAGCTGCATGGCTCTACGGTCTACTCAATAAAATACCACTTGTAAAACACTGATGATGTTTTTTTTTATCTAAATCTTATTCTCCTTACATCTTTGCAGCATTTGGACTGTTGATCTGGCATACTTGCTACAGAAATATTCTGTTCGGTTTTCCTACTTCACTGTAACTTTAGGAGCGAACCCGAATTTTTGTGTCGAGACATTTTACAAGGTAAAAACTTACACCATACATGTTAATCTTTTCGTTTAGTTAATTGTTATTTGTTAATATTTTGAGATTCGGCTTTCAAGTTGGCATGTGTTAGTTAGCTTTACTTAGGTTTTTGTGTCTGTAAGAGGAAAAATTGGGAGTAATTTTTGTCAAGTTCCTTTGTTGGTAGTTGTTCTTACTCATCTTGTGTATAGGAATCAATAATTCAGTTCACATGCTTTCAATATGCCAAACCATGATACCTTCATTAGTGCTGATTCGTTAAGATATCGGCTTTTTGTTATGTTTTTGTAGCTTTTGTTAAAGTTTTCTAGATTTTGCTCTCACTTTATGGATGTTTCCTGCAAAGCTTAAGGATGGTCAAATTGCCTACTGAATTGTGATTTTTAATAGCTTTATTCTTAATGTTTGTAGGGCTTTCTATTTTATCTATTGAAATATTACTTTTGGCAGGAACAATTAGCTAATGACCTAATACGAGTTGACGCATTATTTCAAAAAGCTTTTGAAGCTGGAATTGATATAAAGGTAACAGATATTGATCTGAAGATGCCATTTTATTTCTCTTCTTTAGGATATCGAGTATGCCTTTTACAATGTATTCAATCCCGCGAAAATTGATTTTCTTTGCTTGATGTTCCTTTTTTGCAATTTAATATGCTGGGCAACTTCTTGATTTTCCCCTACTATTTTTTATATTGCATACAGTATACTTGGTCATGTTTGAAGAGGGCGATTTTGGCTTTCCTGCTTATTTTGGTTTTACACAATTCAGTTTTCCTCCCAAATACAGATTTAACTCCTGTAATCTCTTTAGGTAAGTTAATAAACCTGCTATCTTTTACAGTGCAGATCGATTAGTGAAGAAAAAATTTCCTTACACATATTGTCAGGAAAGTATATTGCCATTGCATTAGTTGACCTGTATAAATTAAGGTAATGGCACTATGTTCCCCTTATGCTCAAAATAATCTTATATTCAGCAATCAACTTCTTGGGGGTTTTGCTTCTGCAGTTGTATATTAAATTAGTGCTTTCATTTTATATTTGTTGCTTTAATTGTAATATTTCACATCTAGTTTCCCTCTTTGTGCAGTCACTCTTGGCTGGAAGATGTTTGCATTTCAGGCTTGTATAGCGGCAGTTCCGGATATGCTGGTATGTAGTTGAATTTTTCCTCTTACTCTTAAACTTTTTTTTTTTAAATGGACCTTATAATTTTCTGATTTTGGGTAATGGTATTCGTAGCCTCTTGCTGATTGTTGTACTTGTGCAACATAAGACTTGGCCCTATAGCTAAACCAACAACAAACCTTGTGGATTCACTTTTTATAGTTGTGATTTGGTAATTGACAGCTTCTTTCTGCTACTGTCATTAATAAAGCTACGCATTCGTTTGCACTTGGAAGTAGTGAAGACTTTAAGCTACCCACTTATGAATATTACACAGTAATGTCATCATCCTGATTGAAAACGTTCATTGACATGAAGCTAGTACAAGAATATCAGAAAATGCTCTGAGGAAAATTAAATTAGGAGTTTTCCAGAAGTTAGAATTCAAATTCGAGCAAGTTTTGGGGATAGAAAACATGACGAGTATAAGTTTCCGTTTAACATCATTTTCTGATTCCAACGTCACAATTATTATGCTTCCTCTCTCTCTCTCTCTCGTTCTCTCTTTTCCAGATATCTCCTTTACTAATAACTCTCTGTTATAATTATCTTCAGTTAACATACTTATGGCCTCATTTCCATGATATTGCTGCATACTTATGATAAATAACTACTATGTTTAACTAGTAAAAGCTTGATCTTCTTAGGTCATTACGTTATCATCAGTGGATATGATGCTGAGACGAACGAGTTTGAGATTAGAGATCCAGCCAGTTCTAGGTACTACCTTTTTGTCTTCTCTCTCTGCATAACTAGAGTATCTACAAGCATAGACTCTGCAAGGTGGTCGATTTATCGTGTTTGTTTTTGTGTATTTGTTTGTATCTTTCTTTTTCTCAAAATTTCTGTAGCAAGGTACTTCAACAAAACTCACCTCGATTTATGAGGAGAGTAAGTGTTATTTTTAATAAAACAAAGAGACGGGTGACAAATAAGTTTCCTTTAGACTTTATTGAAAGAAATACCAAAGTACATGGATTTGTCGACTGGAGAAAGGATCAGCAAATAGATTTTAAATTATCATTGACAAATGGAGTCCAAAAGTAAGTCATTGTTTAAACATGAGAACTATTTATTACTGCTGCAGAAAGCATGAGAAGGTCACATTAAAGCGCCTTGAAGAAGCTCGCAAATCTTTTGGGACAGATGAAGATCTTCTTTTGGTAATTTCAGACAACTTTGTGAATAAGTTGTTTAGAATTTAATATTTTGGAATCTGTTTATAATAATTTGTAGTTTAGGACCAAATATATTTAGACCCGCTTACGTTGGTCTCTTTTTCTTGCTTAGTCTTTCATTGCCATCAATGAAACAGTTGAGTTCTTATGAAGCGGTTACAGATGGTGCCAACTGAGTTTCATTGATTAAGCTCTGCACAATTTTAACACAAGAAACAAAATCGTTTTCTACATATGAAGACAGTGCTCGTAGAATGTGATAACAGTAACAACAAAATAATGTGCTTTCTTTTCAGTTACTTGTGAGTTATGATTATATGTTTGAGAATAAAAACAATACTAAAGTTATGATAGCTGTAGCAATTGGAAACTCGGCATTTTTTGATAAGCATAATGGTGGGGTTTATTCCTTTCTAATTGGATGAGCCTCTTATATCTGCAACTTCAAATATTGTCTTTGCAGATATCTTTGGAACGAGGATAGAGATTTAGTATCAGTGCTTTCATGAACTGTAACCGTAGATGTAGGACGCATTGTACACATCATCTGTTTATATTGGAAATTCATATATACGTGTATGTGATCAGCTCGATTAATTTGTCATAGGATATAGCCGTATAGCATGTTTGGTATGTAAGTTGTAAAATCTACTCTTCCTTTATTCTAGTTCCAGTTTGTATAGTAACTTGTGTGTTGGGTGTCAATATAGTTTGGTTAATCGGTTTTCGTTAATTTAACTTGAACCTTGTTCAGATATTAGAAGTTTGTCCTCAAGCACTTGTATTTATTCTTTAATGGCTTATAATGATCGAGTTGAAATCATTCTCTGTGGTTCTGTTTTTATTTGCAGCTGCTGCATATTTTAATTGAATGAAAATAATTCAGAGATCTCGAGTATGAGAACTGAGGTGATAAGTTAACATTGTATCGAAGCAAATAATGTTTGGGGCAAAACAATTTTGTTCCTCCAGTGTACTATTAATACATTATAATTGCAGGACTTACATATGGTTAGGATTCACCGCTTGATTTGCACGAATATCATTCTCGTTCTCTTCAGTCTTCTATCTTCATAGAATCCTTAAGCTTATGGATGATTTACTAGGCACCCTTGAATATTGAAGTTGTAGGTTTCATCTATTACCTATCGTTAATTTACATCTATGTTCACCTTAATATCATTTTTCAACACTTTGGAGAGATTTATTTAGAAGATCAATTTTAATCTATAACACCACTTACTTGACATGGATATAAGATTGAATCTTTTAACGTTTGTTCTTGGTTTTTTTTTTAACTTTTAGAGGCTGATTTTCTTTTATCAAAAAGGCGTCTTCCATGTGTTTAATGAAATGAACCACTCAATTTGCCATTGGGTTCTACTTTCTGCAGTTTTATGTTTCAAGGGGTGTTGTTAGAGAAACTATCTTTACTTTACTTG
Source organism: Primula veris (assembly GCA_963682055.1). Classification (NCBI taxonomy): domain Eukaryota; kingdom Viridiplantae; phylum Streptophyta; class Magnoliopsida; order Ericales; family Primulaceae; genus Primula; species Primula veris. The sequence goes on along the minus strand of OY821742.1, from coordinate 5,819,289 downwards.
TTGCACGTTACTTTTGTAGAGAGCGTATTTCATTTCATTTTGCTACTTCATATACCTTGTTTGGGGTCATTTCCACACATTAAAAAAAACAATTATTTTATATTTTTTTCTAGTTGCAGCTTCTGCAAATGAGCTAATTTATTTAGTTTTTGAATTAAAGCATATTAGTCCAACTTCACCTTTCTCAAAGCCAAAATCCCAAAAAAAGAACGAAAGTTGGTCTTTTTTATTTTATGGGTTTATTTGGTTTCTTGATGTTACCAAAATTAGTTGTTACAAAAATAAGTTCGATAGTATGGTCAAATTTATTCGGGGATCATCAATCAAATTATCTCAACAGTCTGAGCTATTGAAGAAAATAAAATGTATAAATCCGAATTTTAAATTTCAATCAATTTACAAATTCATTTGTTAATTTTTTATCATTTATTTATCCATCCTTATAAATTCAGTTCTAATCGAATACTTTTTCAACTATAAAAATAGACTTTAAATGACTTATTAGCATTTCATATTAACAATCATGCTGCCTGTAACATTAAATATGAACCAATAAGCATATGGCATGTAATATGCCACATCATGGTTATTTTTGTTTTTGTTACCTGTACTAACACACCATTTCGTTTTTGAGCCATCTATTATCATTTTTTTCTTTCGCTTCTCTCTACTTACAATTCTTGTGTTTTTTGGAAACCAGGTGTGAAATATTTAACAGAATTGACAACCCGTGCTATCACGTGACCCATTTCCGTTAAAGCGCTAACAATGGGTCTAAATTAGGGCCGGTCCGACGTATTTTTACACCTAAGACGTATTTTTTTGGCGGTTTTTTTAAGTTTATCCAATAATTTTTTTAAATTTTTTCCTTAATTGACAATATTTGCCCCTGTCGTTAACGAAAATGGATCATGTGATGACACGTGTTGTCAATTCTGTTAAATATTTAACAACTGTTTTCCAAAAAAGAGAAATATTGTAAGTAGAGGGAAGCGAAAGAAAAAAATGGTAGTAGATGGCTCAAAAACAAAATAGGATTTTAGTACAGATAACAAAAACAAAAACAAGCAAAAAAATGTGTGAGTTAAAACATTTATATCATTATATTATAATAAGCCAACATAACATTTGTTGAAACTGTCAAATTTTATCATTTTTTTTCTAAAATTACTCTTACACTTTTTTTTTATTAATTACCGTAATGTCACTCTTATAAATAATAGAAAATTTTAAAACTAATTAGCACTATTTATCTATATTTTAACAACTCAAAATTTTTTTAACTATTCTTTTTTTTATATATTTTTTTATTCTCTACATATTTATATTAGAACTATATTTATTTTATATGTTTTAATCGTATTATACGTCGTACACACAACATGTGAGACATTATTACTAATATATAGATAATAGAAGGTAACTGCTTATTTTTTTTGCAAAAATATCAATAAAATAAAATAAGTAAACTTGCTTTTAGATACGATTGGTTTTAAAGGCTATTAAGCATAGATAGATAGATAGATATCGCCGTGATATAGCCCCACTCCATATTATTGGGATTATGTGATTAAGCCCTTTTTTTTATTTATATTAATGGTGGGATGTGGTTAAGGACTCTTTTTTTTTAAATATATTAATGGTGGGTATTTTTTTTTAATATTAACAATTATATCAAATTGGGTATTTTTTTTATATTATTGGTGGGATGTGATTAACATGGTTATGTGAATGTTAGAAAACAAATATGGAGGGAGAAAATGTTAATATAAAATAATAAAATATATGATTAAGTTAGTATATAAATGTTACTATATAAAAGGTGAAAAGTGTATAAATTTAAATAGTTAAAATCTTTATTTTGAAGAATTGATGTGGTTGTTTAATACTTTCATCAGGCTAGTGTCCCATTTGGTTACAAGCCTTGTACAACACAACAATAATAATTTATTCCTAAAGCCACCACTAAATGGTAATCTCCCCTAGATTGGAAAAAGAGAAGAGAATAGTTGAGAAACTCGGGGACTGTTTGAAAACATATTTTTTAAGTTGATATTTGGAATTTTGATTTAAAAAATATGTAGGTTTTGGACCGTCAAATTATTTAGGTTTTAAAAAGCAGATATTGTAGCCTAAAAAAACTAAAAAAATCAAGATTTTTAAAATCTATGTTTTCGATGGATTTTAAAAACAGAATTTGAGAATCTAATTTATACAATAGAGTCATAGACCATAAGCGCAATAACAGTAGAAAGGAAAAATAGATGAGAATATCTAAGAACCTTGGTCATCAAGGTTGAGTGGTTGAAACTTATGATTGTGATGGTCAAGCACGCATGTAAGACTAGACCAGCACGGGCGGTACGAAAATCCGAAAAAATCGAACCGAACCGAATAAGACCGAAACTGAAAAACCGAAACTTTTTCGGGTTGATTTCGGCTTACAATAAAACCGAACCGAAAAAAATCGAAAAACCGGAAAAACCGAAAAACCCCGAAAAAATCCGAAACCGGACCGAAAAAATCCAGTTCGGTCCAAAAAAATGAAACCGAAAAAAAGCGAAACTGAAAAATTTGTTCGGTTTCGATTTTGCCAAAAATCGAACCGAACCGGACCGAACCCAACACTAACAGCAGCTGTGTTTATATATAAAGAAGAAGATATATAACAAAATATCAATCCTAACAAAGCTCTCTTTTCAGAAAAAAAATAACTTTCAGCTCTAATGGACATTCAAAGAGAGGAAAAAAACAATCAACGTGTGGTGCTTTTCCCTTTGCCTTTACAAGGCCATATGAACCCAATACTTCAACTAGCAGAAATTCTTTACACAAGAGGCTTTTCCATAACATTTATTCACACTAATTTCAACTCTCCAGACACCACTAAATACCCTCACTTCACTTTCCACGCCATCTCGGACGGCGTCTCGGAACATGAAGATGCTAGTAAAGACGTCGTTTCTATGTTGGTGAGGCTCAACTTGAACTGTGTCGAGTCTTTTAGGGAGCGTTTGGCAAACTTGCAAAATGTTGAAAATAAGGATGAGAAGATTTGTTGTCTTATAACAGATGCGGCTTGGTACTTTTCGCAATCCGTCGCTGATGAGCTTAAGATACCGAGGATTGTATTGAGGACTGGTAGCATCACTTCGTTTCTTGTTTTCTCGGCTTTTCCGCTTCTGCTGGAAAAAGGGTACCTCCCCAAACAAGGTAATTAACTTTTCCTTGCCTATCTTTAATGTAATCTGATTGCTAGAGTAAACACTGTTGGGAAAAAATGTCTAATGTTATAAGTTATTGATATGCTAAGTAATTAGTTTGGCGAGCTTCGCACTCTTGTGCACATAACAGCCTATTCCTGCGAATGTGTAACACCATTGTTATGTAACTGGCAGTTTATAGGAACAATATAATGAAACCTTTTGCACATATTCTTCTGTATTACTAAACAAAATGTTTCTAGAAACAGAAATATCTAGTAGGTTGATATCTTTTGGGTTCTCAAAATAGCAAGTTTAAGGCTAATGTAGTGTTAGAAAGTGTATGTGAAGTTTCCAACCTGGTGAATTTTTTTGATGTTTGATGAACATAGTTTTGTTTTCATCGATTTTAATTGTTGTCTTCATTTCTTGTGTTCAAAATTATCATTAGCACTTTCCATGTGTATTCCGCGATTAAAGGCTTTTAGTCCTCTAGCAAAATTGGCTTTGCAACTCGAGTTTTGGTCGATTACTTCAGCCATTACGTCTGTTATGATCAGAAATTGAAGGTATTGGTTATGAGTTGTGTGAATCTTGAGTCGTGACTGTCGATTACAGATAATAGTTTTTTGAGATTCCAAAACTTGGAAGTTGTGTAAGTTAAACAATTTAATTTTCAGGAGCCAAATATGTCAGTCGTATATAGCGCCTTTTGTTTTAGTAATTCGTTGTTGAATATTTTAATGTTCAAGAACAAAATTCTTCACACTTTAACAGGGTTCATGTGATATTTTTTTAAAAGTTCAAGAAGAAATGTTCCTGCAATCTTAAATTTTATTTTTGGACCTAAACAAGTCATGGAGTTATCACATTAGACTGGCATGATACATACGATGATACGATGATTAGTTAGATGTAGTTGTCGGAAATCATACATATAGCCAACCAACCATTTAGTACTTACTGTACAAATTGTTTAACTTGTGATTGCCACCATTTCAAGTGCCATACCATTACTGCCTACTGTAATTTGTTAAACATAATCCATCAAAATATTAATCATTATACAATTAAATCGCTAATGTTTTCCAAAATCAAGATCATTAGCTAGTCCATCTTTTTTAAAACACCATATCTTTAAATTATTTCAGAATCGCGGCTTCATGAGCCCCTACAAGAGTTTCCCCCGCTAAAAGTGAAAGACCTTCCAACAATTAACACGCGCAATGCAGAGGATTTCTACAACTTAGTTAGTAGTATGGTAAGCGAAACAAAGATCTCTTCCGGAATAATTTGGAACTCTTCCGAGGAACTCGAACAAGCGTCCATAGTCAAAATCCACCAGGACTTTCCCATCCCTAGTTACCCAATCGGCCCCTTCCACAAGTACTTTACAATATCCTCAACTAGCTTACTAGCAGAGGACCAAAGCACGATATCTTGGCTAGACAAACAATCTCCTAAGTCCGTGTTGTATGTGAGTTTTGGAAGCATAGTGGTGATGGATGAAAACGAGTTTCTGGAAATGTCTTGGGGATTAGCTAACAGTGAGCAACCCTTCTTGTGGGTGATTCGGAAAGGTTTAGTAGGAGGCTCAGAATTGTTACCAAGTAAATTTTTGGAAATGGTTGGTGATAGAGGTCATATTGTGAAATGGGCTCCCCAACAAGAAGTCTTGGCTCATAAATCTGTAGGTGGATTCTGGACTCACAATGGTTGGAACTCGACACTTGAGAGCATTTCTGAAGGGATCCCGATGATTTGTTCGCCTTGTTTCACTGACCAATTGGTGAGTGCTAGGTATGTGATTGATGTTTGGAAAGTCGGTTTTGGATTCGAAAGAAAATTGGAGAGAGGAGAGGTGAAGAAAACAATACGAAGGCTAATGGTAGAGAGCGACGGGGAGGAAGCAAGACAGAGGATTAAAAGCCTCAAGGAAAAAGTTGATATTTCTCTAACGAAGGGTGGCTCTTCACATGACTACTTGGATGACTTGGTGAATCACATACTGAAAATGTGATATTTTATTTATTTATTTATTTATTGAATTCATTATGTTTTCCTTTTGTTATTTCGATTGTGTTGCAGTAAGGAAACTAAGTTATTGAAAATTGAAATCAGAAGACTAAAACTCTCTCAAGTAATTTGGTGATAAAACATATTCAAGGCAGATTCAAGGAACCTTTTTGTAAGTAACATTCACTATGAGAAACATGTTCTGCTCTTTATTTGTGATACAACTTCCATTCTTGTTTCGACTTATACATAGAAGAAAAACCGTTATATGTGATGATACCTCGAATAATCTCTCTTAAAACGCTTTATATCCGTTGTACTGGTCCTGCTATCTCACACTTGTACGCTCAATGATGTTATTTTCTCGATTAAACGGTCCAAATTGCTATGGGATGATCCACCTAGGCTTATAGACTGTTTAGCTAAATCGGCGAGACGCTCGGAGGATCTAATAAACTCATCTCTTTTAACTTCCATCAAATCCTTCACCATCTTCTCAATCACAACTCTATCACAAGTATCCTTCATGTCCAATCCAAGTTTCCAAACTTCCCCAATAAACCTGCTATTGGCAAGTTGGTCCAAATAGTACGGCCAGCAAATCATCGGGACACCCTCGTATATGCTCTCCAGAGTCGAGTTCCATCCACAATGAGTCAAGAATCCCCCGATAGAGGTATGCGCAAGAATCTCTTCTTGCGGGGCCCACTCTACTATACAACCTCTCTCTTTCGTAGCCACTTTGAGGTCCGCCGGAATCTCATTCTCACCCTTCTTGTCATTCCCAACAGCATCCGAACGTATGACCCAAAGGAATCGGATCCCACTATTTACCAACCCATGCCAAAACTCCATGAGTTGTTCTCTTGTAATAGTCACAAGACTCCCAAAACTAACGTAAATCACAGATCTAGACGGTTGCTTGTCCAACCAAGACAAACAACTTCTATCTACCTCTCGAAAACTACCGGAGGTGAAATTCGACTGTACAGATTGGAGTGCAAGTCTAGATTTGAGGTGGGCGTGAAGGGGTCCAATGGTGTACACATTTGGGCATATTGTTTGGATATGTGGCAGTATTGGTCCGTCAAGATCTTCGAATGTGTTGAGTATGAGACCTTTGGCTCGACAAGCTTGTTCACGCTCTTTCATGAAAAGTTTGGCATTTGGGTCGTTAAAGTTGGCTTCGCGGGCGTAGCTTGAAAGATCTCGCCCACGAAGGTAACCTTCCATTCCGGGCACACTTGTTATTAAAGAATCCAACTTGTTATCTAAAATTTTAAAAAGCAAGTCGATGAATAGGTGATACACTTTCTAGTAATATTCTGAAATAATTGAAATTGCCCAGTCTAAATGTCAGCTACTTTTTGATAATTAATACTAAAATGATCATACATTTAAAGGGCACAAACTATACGCACTACAGCTACTAAAGCTTTATTTATATAATTCGAAATTGAAAAGTCACAACCAAACAAGTGATCAGTAAAATTTGAATTAAGAGAATATCATAATCAACCACTGTTTTAATAAGCTATTTTCAAAGGCAAAAATCCGGATCCAAACAGTGGCGGAACCAAGATTTGTATATGGGTGGTGTTGAATTACATGTGTATATATCTTTTTTTGTAAATATGCGGGATGCTGAAATGTTATAACTGTCAATTTTTCATCAAATACATCGGAAAAGTTTGGGTTGTTTTTCTCAATATGCGAGGTGTCATAGTCTAGTTTAGCCTACAACTAGTTCTTTCCTGGATTCAAACCTCGATTCACAGCTTAAAAACCTCTACATCCAACTTTCGAGGTCGGCAAATCTTACAATTTTTACACTTTAAATGATCTCTTGCAAAAACAATTCATCTAACTTTTCACTAATAACACATTCTTATAAACCAAGTAAGCGAAAACTCACCTTGAACAGGCACTTCTCCGGATTCAATAAGCTTCGGAAGGCAATAGTGGATCCACAAGCAACACGGGCTCAGTGTTCTTGACACAATAACCGGAACCCCGACCTCTTCTGCCACCTCAGCAGGGAAATCCAACACCCCGTCAACTATCACACAACTCACGCCTTTCGAAACAATTAATTCTTTAAAACACACCCTGGCATTCGCATCCATGGCTTCTACAATCTCTATGAACTGGGACCCAGCCCTTGGGTGCCCTTCAGGAAGGCAGTCCGGGATGGATGAGAGGGAGAAGTGCTCGTAACGAGAGAAGTGGGAGGAAATGTCCGTGTGGCGGAGGAGGCGTGCGAGTATGAAGTCCGTGACCAAGAAAGTGACATGGATGGTGGTCGTCGAGAGACAAAGGAGCTCGGCTAGCTTGAGCATCGAGTTTACGGGACCTTGTAATGGTAAAGGGAAGATTAGTACATGAGGTGTCTGGGTTTCATTCATGGTTTTGTTCAAGGTTTTAGCTAAGGGAATAGTTTTGTGATATGAAGAAAGATGCCAAGTTTGATACAAAATTCAAGTGTAAATAGATGAGAGTAATCTAGGGAATATAATTGGTGTGTTTTATTTAGCTTATGGTGTGATTGTATAATACGAGAGATCTGTTGCATTTATAGGGGTGATATGGGTTGGTAACGAATTTAAATTCCATTATATACCGATAACGTATCAAACTAGTTTGGTTTGAAAAATTTTATACTATTACCGAATCAAAAAATTCGGTATACCAAACTACTCGGTTGATTCGGTTCGGTTTCGTTTTTATACCAAACTTTAGAGTTTACAAGTGATGAAAGAAAAATTATGCGTTTTGAAAAAAAAAACATAGAATATAATTTTAAAAGTAATAGATTAAAACTATATATTATTGTTTGTTGTGTGACATATTAGCTCGTTATAGATATATATAGAGATATGTATAGATATATAGAGAGAGGGAACAGTATGTCTTTTATTAATCAGAATGTCTGAATGAATATGAATGGATGTCAAATAGAAGACCCCTAACCCTCTTTATATAGATAGAGGGGTAGGGTTACAAGCCCACTTGGGCTCATAAAGTACAAGCCCAATAGTCCAATAATATCTTACAACACTCCCCCTTTGGACGTCTTGAATTCTTCGTCTTAATGCAGTCGATCTGAGTCGAGTTCATTCGCAGTGCTAAACACATAAAAACCTTAGGGCCGGAAAACCCAGTGTGGGACAAAGCCGGTACCTAGGAGAAACTGTGTAGCCGAATGATATAGGCCGAAATATCATGTAAGTAACTAACCACAAAACAGTGTGCCTCATCAAAACCTTGCCAGAGCAAACCCAATGGGAAAATCTCTGATCGAAGGAAAAAGAGTGCAACAGTGGTAGTAGTAGGGGATCAACCACAAAACATGTGTCTCATCAAAACCTTGCCAGAGTAAACCCAGTGGGAAAAAACCTCTAGTCGAAGGACAAAAGAGTACACAGTGGTAAGAAGTATACAACATGATACTCCCCCTAATTCGGCAATCTTAAGTGAGATATGATGGAAACGTGTCTCGCTAAAAACCTTGCCAAGGAAAACCCAGTGGAAAAAAACCTTGGTCTAAGGACAAAAAGAGTACACGAGCATGCGACTGGATGCTCCCCCTCACTTGCACACGACAGGGTGCGAGGATTTCGACTAAGTAGTAATTAGTGCAATAAGCATTCACCTGGATGCTCCCCCTCACTTGCACACGACTGGGTGCAAAGATTTCATATTCCAAGAAAGAGTACGAGTATTCGACTGGATGCCTCATTTACTTTCACATGACTGTATGCAAGAAAATATAACGTGGAATAAAACGAGCATTCGACAGGATGCTCTTAAACTTCATATGTGAAGATTTATTTCGGCAAGAAATGCTAAATAGCATAATCTAGTCATGTCTCTCTTGATTGATAACAACAAGTTGTCCTCAAATAAGACAAGTGTTTTATCTGGATCGTGAGACAGAGCATACGTAATTCAAATATGGCTAATACGAGCTCGAAGCCATATACACTCTCTAGTCGTCTCATAGAGCACGAAATCAGAGTGATTCGTTTGGAGTCATTCCAAGACCTCCAAGATATCGCCTTATTCTTAATGGTAAAGACAGACCATGTAAGGAATATCCCTTATGCGGGTCTGATAAGTAACCAGCATCGGTATAACCGAAAAGGGTTGCGTTAATTCGAGTACCAAAGGGGGTAGGTACACTCGATGACGCAAAATGAGATAAGACAAGCCCTCATTCCAAAATTACCATAAGGTAAGGGAATGTGTCTTTAGTGCCATTTCGATGGCAGCGTGTTAGCGCGATGCTGTGTCGAGCTATACCATTCACAGCATACGAGATGTTCGTCCTAGTACATTAGACCAAGTACAATGATGCGCTTATTGTACTTAGATATGAACATCATGGTTCAATATCTCTTCATCGTCTCATCAGGGACGGACTGGGTCTATATCAATGTCTAATGATCGAACGATCATGGGAGAATCTGATGACTTAGCGTCATGATGACTAAAACGTCATAACACCTTCTTGGTGTAGTCTAAATCATGAACTTAGATTCAATCTTTACGGGACTCGATCATCAGGCCTAGTCACTACCGTTTCTTCCCAAGATCCTTCATCTCGAAGGCAAATCCAAAAATGGATCGCATAATAAAACACGCAAGGGCATAATACTTGTTCAAGTATCCCAAGCTGATCAAGTACTCACTTAGGCGGTATACCACATCCGCTCAGATTATATTAATCCATATAGTGAACGTCTCAGTCAATTGAGATCGTGTTCCGTGGTCAGGAACTACTTGATTTAAGCATTATGAAGTCACACAGGGACCTTCATCTATATCTCTTTGTCTAAATCCCCATAGAGATAAAACAGTGACCACAATCACATGCTGCATAATTAGTTTTTGGGAAACTACTAAACTGATAAAGTAGGGGACCGTTATAACGTCCATTACGAGAAAATCAACCATCTCGTAATCAATTCCAAGATGTGAGAGAAGTCTTGCGCTACTAGGCGAGCATTCTACAATCTCATTATTCTCATCACTTTTCCTTACGAATAACCAAATAAACGAACTCGTTTAACATTGGTGGTGTTGGAGCTACAGGTCCGAACACACTTTCGCTAAGGAGTCTACTTGGATTGCAAGTTTCCATTAGTACAGTCTATTCTACGTTGACTTCAGGCAACGGTACATGGTTCTCTGTCATAATTTGTTCATATTATCAGTCGTCACTGAATATATGAACAGATAATCAATGACAGTCTCGTTTCGCTCAATATCGTCTAAGATATCATGATCGACAGATATTTCGAGATTCTTAGGATGAGGAGGAAATCACACATCTCCTTGATCCTTTATAATCTCGTGCGACAAACGAATTTCAGTTCACCACCTCTGGGGCTGAACGAATTAAGAACCGGTCAACTTCCTCATATCTTGGGAAGGACGACAGACTGACGGCCGACGACAGCGTCCTTTGCTTGGCGGGTTCGGCCAAAGCAACGTGTTACGACAGGAACACGGCGTCCGACAGGGACGTCTATCCTTGCAAGCATTTTGCAGCAGGTATAAATGATCTCGTGACATCTCATAAAGTCATTAAATGCGTCTGGCATTTAGTTAGACTTGAGGGAGTCTATGCACTTACTTATCACTAAGTGCAGTTTTGGGGATAAAGCTAAGACTGAGTGGGTTATGCCACATTACTTCACGTCGTTGCTTATCAACGGTAACGTGCAAATCTCCCCCTAACGACGGGGAGAACAGTCTTAGCGATGTCACTTTCGCATATCATGCGGTAAAGAGATCGCTTGCCAAGGTTACTCTATCAAATGATAGGCATGGGATTCATAATCGACTTATGTCCCTTTAGAGTTCCATATTTTGAACGCTATAGCGGCTCAATCAAAATATTAATTAAGCACTCTGAACACGCGTTAATATGAGACTTCTGGCTCATAACCAGTAACCAGCTGTTACGCATATGGTGTATGAGTGTCTATGGGCCTCATAACGGACCAATGCAGCAAAATAGCATAACCCCACACGGAAATATAAATCTTGGTGCGCAAGACCAAGAAATGCGTGCAATCATTTGCAGTCGCATCATCAAACTTTCCGTGAGTCCATTTGGGTCTGAACATAATCGACATGATGTTCAATTTCAATTTCCAAACTCAAGTAATTCAAATCAAAAATTTCGATTATTACTCTTCGGAATTATCAAGTCGACTAGACTTTTCAGGATAATCCGGATCATGAGCCATCAACTTAATGATAGGGCTAAAAGTTTGGAAAGTGCTGCATTTATGTGGACAACATTAAAATGTGACCATATTGTCGATGCATCAACCATAACCATTTATATTTTTGGTCCGTCTTATGGTTGGATAAGTCCACAATAACTCCTTCAATTCTTTACAAGAATTCTACGAGTTCATTTCGTGATCTTTACACATACTAGTCTTTCAAAGTGAGCATTAATGGCATGAATTTCGGATTAATCGCGAAATATATTCTCAGAGAGAATCCAAATGCGATGCGATTATAAATCAAGCATCGTCTTTTGACCCGGGAATATCTCATCCGGTCAATGCCACAATATCAAAATGCTCTTATCAATCGACGACAGGCGAATGATAGTACAGACAATCATGTCTTAGCATCTAAATCATTTATCATTTCGACGACAGGCGAAATGATAAGGTAACTTTAAATGCTTTAAATAATGTGGTAGCAACCACTTGAAAAGACATTTCAACTCCTCTAAAATACGCTTTTGGTCGTATTGAATGGAGGTTATGTAAAGAAATTTTAATTCTTTCATGAGCTATTACCAGATAACACTGGTTTTCTCGAATATTTTATAACTCAACAAGGTACGACAGGACCTATAGGAGTATAACGCCTCATATTTGACAAATCAATTTGGCTTTACCAAAGATTTCGATTTGGAACGACAGGTCCAGAATCGTTGTCACTGAGTACTCTTTTAGGCAAATAGTTGGTGAAATTATGTGGTACACTGTTACCCACTATTTCCAAAAAAAAATCAACTATCCCACAAGTATTGCCTAAAATTTCATAATTTAAAGTTTGGTCACATTTGTCAAAGGAATTTGCTCAAAACACTTTAAATTATTTCGAGAAATTTCATAAACAGGCAAACCATAATACAAAAGTATGTCCAAATGGAAAAATCATAATCCAAATGGAAAAACATAATCCAGATGAGCGAAAAAATGGCTCAATGATTTATCAAAATCAATAAAGAAAGGTACCAAACTTATTTGAGCCACAAAACCGGGGGTCTCAAGAGTTTCCTTTCAGTTATCTTTAACCACATTAGCATCGGTTTTTTCTTCCTTTATAATAGTTGTGAACTATTTAAGGAGTAACCGTGCATGACATTTGTCTTTATAGCATAGAGTTGGCTTCTTGAGCATTATCTCTTGCTTTGTGACAATGAACCATATTGTTCCTTTCAATTTACTGTCTTGGAGCCACAGGTTTTCGATTTTGACGATTGCCTAAAATCTCGCTTGGCTAAGCGATTCATCGGGATCGCGACAGTTCGAGACAAATAACACTTGTCTCGGTTCTCGATTCGTGGAAAAAAAATGTACACGAAGAGCATTAATATCAGGCAAACAATTCGCCATTGACCCAATAGGATTAAAACTACTCACCGGGGTAATTTTCTTATCCAATTACAGATGGGTGATAAAGGAACATGGTGAATATAAATTCACGATACTGCTTATGGAATACAATTGTAAAGCTAGTATTTTGGTGAAGGATAGCTCCAATATGTCAATTTCAGACATTTGTTCACCATAGACGTCATCACGTCTCAAATGTGGCGGCGGAATAAAATCAACGCCTTAGCATTCATCCTGATGATAATAACAAACTCGTGTTTTACTCATCAAATATGGCATCCAAAAAAAAAAAATTTGGGCATCACATTTTCACACATCAGGGTGAGTAACATGTGGTGACGGATTAAAATCAACATTTAAATAGTCATTTCGCAAGTATGTTTTACGATTTTTCTCATCATAGATGGCATCCAATATGTGTTGGGAGTTCTGGATTATTTATCATATAAAACGACTGGTTTATATGTTTATGGTTTGCACAAGCATAAACGTTTTTTCGAAACGACAGGTTCGAAAACATTAGTTTTGCTTCTCATGTGAATCGGTTCTCATTGATCGAACGACGGGTCGATACAGAGACACCAATTGGGCGAAACATACATCACTATATAAACACACTCGGGGAAATTATTATTTAGTCAACCCCTTTCGGTAGCTCTACTTGAAAAACGACCAGGAAAGACGGTGAGGGTGGAGGGCACGAATGCCACTTAAAACCCGACCTCATTAGGATATCGACTTCCGCCTATATCTTTCCTAGACATCGTATCCAAATAGGTGAGCCTAGTTGGGGAAGGTTCATAATTTTTTCAACTTAAATGTGAAAATATATGATTTCGCAAATTAACATATTGTAGACATGGCAGTGATTAAGTAATTATTTAGATTGTATCTGCTTGTAGTACATATTATAACAAGATATTCTAAATCACACTTAGCAATATCTAATACAATCCATCAATCTAAATTTTATTCATGGTAATTACGACATGCAGGGAAGCAGTATATTTAATTACTAATTTACCATATCACATACAGGGAGGGCAAATTTTAATTATCATTATACAATTTACATGCAAGTTCTATACATGGTAGTTTACTAAATACACTGTATCATGCAAGAAATCAAATTATTATGGTAATTACCGAATTACTTAGCAAGATTTATCTCAATATTTTACAAATCTATTGTCTTATATGTGTAAGTATTAATCATGGTAGGTATATGTATGGAAGCTAATTATTATATGTTAGTTTCAGATTCACAATATAGCAAACATCTTTCCTTAAAATTAGCAATTTAGGCATAACTTTTATCATGGCAGTTACATATATACGAGATTCAATTATCATGGTAACAATCTATGTAACAAACCATTAGCATACATATATACGGTGCATAGTATTTCAAAGATCTGGAACTATCATAATTTCTATATGCTTGAGATATTTATCTAACTTCTAGATAATTTGTTTTCAGCTAAGATTCTTAGTATTTTGTATGTTTAAATTATTTTCTACCACCAGAAATTGTATGCCTCCATAAATTAATTACTGCATGTGGTTGTACTCAATTTAAAACATATTAACAGCATAAGATTAATATAATTTACAGTTTCTTTTTCGTTGGTTCTGTAACTAACCAATCTTAACATGATACGATCAGTTTAATTTAATTTAATTACTCGGCAATCACGCAGCTACATGTCAGGAGCAAACAATTTTTCATACTATTGCATTGGATCTATTTGTTCATGTTATGGTGATCAGATTCTTTTCATAGCAAATAAGACATGCGGTAACATATATTATATTTTATACATGGCATATCATATTTAATTCTCAGTAGTATATTCACACCATAAAAGCACAACAAGTAATTTGATTTACACGCACCATGCAATAACTGATTAATACATACACGACATACATATTATCCTACCAAGACAAATAATTTTATCAAAGGTCGGAATTTGTATACCTTTCTTACTGTATATTGTTGAAGGTCGAAAACGAACCTAATAAACCCGGATAAACCTCAAGTTTTATAGATACCCAATATCCGTGCGTTTATCCAAAATCTCCAATATTCACGAGCGTATATCTTATTCTACGCGAGCAAAGTGCCGATAACGTGTTGTGTGACATATTAGCTCGTTATAGATATATATAGAGATATGTATAGATATATAGAGAGAGGGAACAGTATGTCTTTTATTAATCAGAATGTCTGAATGAATATGAATGGATGTCAAATAGAAGACCCCTAACCCTCTTTATATAGATAGAGGGGTAGGGTTACAAGCTCACTTGAGCTCATAAAGTACAAGCCCAATAGTCCAATAATATCTTACAACATTGTTAAATTTTTTGTTTATTTGCATAAATAAAAGAAAATGTTATAAGTATTTACTAAAAAAAGAAAGTAATATAAGTATATTATAACAACGTTAATAATTAATAGTGTATAAGTATTTTAGTTTATTTGTCTATATAGTATATTTTAATATTTCGGTTTGAATCGGTATCATACCGAACTCACCAAACGAATACCGAAACCGAACCGACTTTCAAATACCGATTCGGTTGTATCGTACCGTAATGTCGGTATACCAAACTTTTGATATCGACTTAATTGGTTCGGTTCGAAAAACGATTGATTGATACACGTCGGTAAAAAAATAGACCTATGCACATTTGCACATCATGATGAAATTATTGTTTAGAATTATAGATTCGATAATGTTTGACTCAAAGGTGTATATTGTAATGCTTATATAGCAATTTGGTATACATAGCTTTCACCCACTAAAATCTTGCCTTTATATTAATTGATTGTTATCTTATCTCCTCACACAAAAATAGAATAAAAATCATGAGAAATCATGCATGTATCTACATTATTTGGTAGCTTCTATACACCAAAAACGTGACACTAGAAATTCAATACACTCATTACTATTTTGTTATAAGTTGGTAATAGGTAATGGGTTAGTTTTAAATAAAACGTCAAAAATGTATATGTAACGTGTCAAAATCTATCACATGAATAAAAAGAAAACTATATGCCGTGCATTAATTTGTTTTTTCTTCTTTGATTTGAAGTCTTCATTTTCTAGTGATAGTTTATTACGCACATCGTTTTAATTACGTTTTCCGGTGATAGTTTATTAAGGTTATTTTAATTGTTCATTACAAAATTATTGTAATTTTAATCGATTTATAACTTGTATTAAAATTATCGAAATGGTGATTTTTTTTAAATCTAATCATAAAATTTAATATTTAAACTATATGATCAATTTTTAAAAAATTTATTCCGATAATTTTAATAAAATTTGTTTTAGTTTATTAAAACTGCATATAATTTCGTAATGTCTGATTAAAAATTAAAATAAATTAATACTTTGTTTGTTAAGGTGGAAGTAAGACTTTAATGGCTAAGTGAGTCACACATGCTTTTGTTTTCACTCTTAAGTGTCTTATTTTCATTATGAGTCAGGCACATGTGGAATTTGTCGGCCACGAATCTTTTTTATCTTCTCATCTCTATTTTTTTTTTTTATTTTATAAATTGAACTGATTTTCGTTGATAATGTAGTAACTAAAATACATAAGCTAACTTCTGAAATTTACAAACAATGTCATCATATTCATATTACACAAATACCTTTCCATACATGTATAATGTTACACATAAAACTGAGTTATCACACTGAAAAATGGAGTACAAGCGTTAGGCACTAGCAATATATTACAAAAACTCGCCTCAAAACGCTCTCAAAATTTAACAAAAACGCCCTCAACTCGCCTCAGATTTAGCCTTAAGCTCGAAAATCTCAAAAAGCTGAATGCTTAAAAAACACGTAAACTCAAAAAACTTAACATTTATTTAAGAAAAATACATATATTCTAAAAATAAATAAATAAATATATATATATATAGCTCAAAATTTAACAAATAAATTGTTCAGATTTAGCTTTAACTTGAAAATCTCAAAAAACTCAATATTTAAAAAATGCATCTTGAAACTCAAAAAATTTAATCTTTATTTAAGAAAAAGACATATTCTCATAATTTAATCTTTATTTAAGAAAAAGACATATTCTCATAAATATATATATTTTGGTTAACGCCGATCAACTCCGGAGACCGATAATCAAGGCTGTCATATGACGGTCAATACCGAAATCCAACAGTTAATGTCGGAGTCCAGTTAATGATGTTAGTATTAATCAAATTTTTATTAGGTAAAATGTATGGGGACCATGTGCTATTCATATTACACAATAAATTTCCATACATCTAATGCTTACACTAATAATCAATCTAGCCACTATTCCATAGCAACAAAACTAAAGCTCAATAATGGAGAACCATAGAAGCCAACAAAAAACAAGGCGTGTGTTGTTTTTCCCTTTGCCTTTACAAGGCCATATCAACCCAATGCTTCAATTAGCAAACATTCTTTACACAAGAGGTTTTTCCATAACAATTATTCACACTAATTTCAATTCTCCAAACAAGTCCAAATACCCTAACTTCACTTTCCACGCCATCTACGATGGTTTATCGGGGGAAGAAGGTGTCATGAAAGACGTTATATCGCTCCTCATGAGGTTCAATTCCAACTGTGTCAATCCATTTAGGGACTGTTTGACAAGGTTGTTAAGCGAAAATACTAACGATGAGCCCATTAGTTGCCTTATAACAGACGCGATGTTGCATTTTTCGCAGTCCGTTGCTAATGATCTCAAGGTTCCAAGGATTGTATTGAGGACTAGTAGTGTTTCTTCTTTTCTTGCTTTCGCTGCGATACCGTCTCTACTCGAAAAGGGTTATCTCCCCAAACAAGGTAACTATTTTTGCATCATTATTTCTAATACTATTAGGAAGGTTTTTATGTATG
This sequence comes from Primula veris, assembly GCA_963682055.1. Classification (NCBI taxonomy): domain Eukaryota; kingdom Viridiplantae; phylum Streptophyta; class Magnoliopsida; order Ericales; family Primulaceae; genus Primula; species Primula veris. Next base: position 5,801,508 of record OY821742.1, on the reverse strand, counting down.
TGTATTTTTTTTTACTTGCATATTGTTCCGATTAATATTGTGAGGATATAAAAAATTAGCGATGACATTTCCGAGTTCAATTGATCATGGTGTGGCTCACATCGATCTTTTCCGTAATGAAGTAGATTGAAATGAAATAAAAATTCTAGCTTGTTCATTTTTGCCATGTTTTAAGCTGAGGTCATCTTAAAAGCATGGTCAATGCGTGTTGGTCTAGATAGAGCGATGGTCGTGTTTTTTCGTGACTAGCGATCGATCAAGTTTTTTTTTTAAATGAAATTGATCAAGTTAAAATGGTTTTAGCTTATTCTAGTATCCTTTCACTTAATACTCCGCAGATATATAAAATAGTGAAATCTCACGGCTGCATCTGAAACTATCTGCTGAAGCTTTAAAGCTATAAATTTGAAAGTGAACTACATTCCAAGTGTGATGGCTTGGCTTGAATTGCTCACCTTGTAACCTCTATCTACAATTTTGTATCTATTTAATTTTGATAGAAATAACGTGCATGAGACACATTTAGCTCGTATTCCAACTTATGATCTTAACTTTTATGACGCAAGTGTTGAAAAATGACAACATAATACGCATTGTAGGCCAGAAAACTACATCAATATAAGCCTAAACGTTGGCCGAATGCACCACTTTGCAATTTACTTGTTATTTCAAATGTAATCTAGTTGCAATAATAAAACAAGATAGAGATCATCAAATAAAAACAGTGAAAGAAATTAAGATTTTGAAACTAGGTTTGCTGAAGAATCTAATTGGGTGATTGGGCAACAAGACCAACTTCATAGCACGTATTCCAGACCTCTTCGCCATTTGTTAAAACTTTAGACTCGTCGTAAAAGGTCCACATCATAGGGTAACCTAGTATTCTCTTCAAAAGCCTGTCTAGACATGGCTTACCAACACTTTTAAGATTAGAGCAACACTCACTTGTTACATCCTTATATTTAAAAATTCCTTCATATAATTGGGTTGCACATGCTCGTGAAAAACCCAATACGCATTTGTCATGGAGTATATCGCTTATGGATGACGTTGGTGCCACGTTATCATCCATGTCGTTGGACTGTGAGGGGAAGATTTGATAGCCGAATGAGGGTGTGATTGCAAAGATGGCTATGGAGGTGGAAACTATGAGAAAAATTGAAGTGAAGTTGGCCATAATGTTTTTTTCTTGGAGAGGATTATTAATGCTCTTCTTTATGGTATTGTTCTTTTTGTTTGAGAATTTATAGACAATGCAGTGGAATACTATATGTTACGAGTTAGGTTTTAGATACTCTTTAAGGTGCAGTTACTGTTTGATGAAAATTGATTTTGGGTATATGGAGTTAATAGAAATTTAATGGTATTACATAAATATCATCAAACAAGAAGAAATAATTAATATAACCAAAATTAATTGGGAAACTGACCAAACAATAACATTATTTTTTTATTTTTTTCTTGATTAATAACCTTGAGAATCCTTGGTTTCAAAAAATAAAATAAAATGAATATAGCAGTGTTAATAGTTTTTGCGACTAAAAATTTAATGAACGGTATTTAAACGATACATATAGGTATCAGCTGAATATAGTGATGGAAAGATACATATAAGAAAACCAATAAATTTCTTAAATGTTGGATATAGAATCTATCGACTATTATGGACCTTGTGTATATCATCACCTACGCTTATCTTTATCTTCAATTATTTCTATTAAATTGCGTGTTGGTTATAAAGTTTGGGACCGATAGCAACTTTTACCTCACCAATTATATGCCAGTGTTGTGTAATTTCTTGTCTATTACTCATACCGTTCTCATTTAATTATCCATTACAAAATTACATGCAATTTTGATCGGCTTATAACTTGTATTAAAATTGTCGAAATGATTTTTTTAAAAATATAATCATAAAATTTAACATTTGAACTATATGGTCAAGTTTTGGAAATTTTCATTCCGATGATTTTGATACAAATTATTGACCGATCAAAATTGCACATAGTTTCGTAGTGGACAATTAAATAAGAACGAAACCGAAGTAGTAGTAATATTTCTATCAACCTAGGTGAAAAGGCTACAAGTTATAATTTGAAATGACAATTTTTTCCCCCTCAAAATCTTAAAAATCCCGGGTAATTGTCAAAAACCTGCAACAAAACAAGCCCTTCCATCCCTTTTCTTCTTATTTTAACTAAATGAAATTTAAAATTTTCATCTATATATTTAAAGTTTTGTGGTAAAGTAATGTACTTATCTATTGATATTGCTCATGATCAGCTTTAACGATCCCAGTCGAGTATAAACTTCAAAACGCTGGCTCGTCTAATTCGATTCCATTTTTAGAACTAACATAATCAAAAAAAATCTCTTGAGAGTTTTAGAAATAATAAACCACACATAGATAAATCACTAATTAAATATGTTTTGTTTTAGCACGGTAATATATAATATTTAAGTACTTTCATTTTTTCTATCTTATAATGACCTTCATGTAGTCACCAGGTACCTCTACACTGAACAATTAATTTGGGATATTAATTTAAAATTTCATATTTATTTGTTTGACTAATTTGTTATGATTCTTAGACTTAATTTCTTCCTATTTTATTAGATTTACGGCTCGACGAATCAGTGCAAGAATTGCCCCCCCTAAAAGTTAAGGATCTACCATCAATGACAATGAATAATCAAGAGGATGTATACAAGCTAGTTTCTTCCATGGTTGAACAAGCCAAGGTCTCTTCAGGAATAATTTGGAATACGTTCGAAGAGCTTGAACAGTCATCCTTAGTCACACTCCGTCAAGAATTCCCAGTACCTAGCTTCCCTATCGGTCCATTTCACGAGTATTTTAAAGCCTCGTCAAGTAGCTTTCTAGCACAAGACCAAAGCTCTATCACTTGGCTAGAGAAACAAGCTCCAAAATCTGTGTTGTATATTAGCTTCGGAAGCATAGCCGCAATTGACAAAAATGAATTTCTAGAAATGGCTCATGGAATAGCCAATAGTGAACAACCTTTTCTATGGGTGATTCGGCCTGGTTTAGTACAAGGCTCGGAGTGGCTCGAGGCATTACCAAGCGAGTTCATAGGTGTGATAGGTGAAAGAGGGCATATCGTGAAGTGGGCCCCCCAACAAGAAGTGTTGGCTCATAAATCCGTAGGCGGTTTTTGGACCCACAATGGGTGGAACTCAACGCTAGAAAGCATTTGTGAAGGGGTCCCAATGATTTGTTCGCCTTGTTTTGGCGACCAAATGGCAAATGCTAGGTACGTGACCGACATGTGGGGAGTCGGGTTAAGGTTTGAAAGCGCGTTAGAGAGAGGGGAAGTTGAGAAGACGATTAGAAGACTAATGGTTGAAAAAGAAGGGGAAGAGATGAGAAGAAAAGTTTGCATCCTTAAAGAGAAAGTCGATCTTTGTCTGATGAAAAGTGGCTCTTCTTATAAAAACTTAGATTCCCTAGTCAACTACATACTCTCATTTTAGGAATTTATGGATTCAACTAAATTTCCTGATGTTATCTTAATATGAAGTGTAATAAGACTATGGATTGAGTTCTGATCTGGTTTCCTAAGATAAGATTTTTAAAATCATTTTCTTTCATTTCCTCTTTGTAATCCAAACTATCATTGATTTTTGATTTGGTTCTAGACTTCTAGTTCTACATTTGAAACATGAAATCAGGGCAATACCTTTTTTGGCAAGAGCTCCATTGAAGAGTAGGCTTTGACACTTCGCATGTCCCACCGCGTAAGAAGCGCTCCTTAAAACCCAAAAGATGCAGGTCTAGATAATTTTTTACCCACTGTTCTACTGCATACACGATTAAAAGCTAGTTTTTAAGACGATTTAAAGCCAGTTTTTCAAAACAGATCAAAGCACAGTGATAGTAGTTTATAAGATTCTGATCTGGCCAAATACAAGATTTTTGCAAATCATATAGTGGACTGTCTCTCTTTTCTACATCTCTTGAATTCTTAAACATCGAACTTTCATTCAACAATGTAAAACAAATGCAATACCGGAGTCGATGACATATCATGTTTAAACTAAAACTGATCTTATTTTTAATGAGAATCTACTGGCTGCTCTTTCTGAAACATCAAATCTGGTTTTCAATTCATAGCAAACACATCAATTTTATGTCCTCGATCAAACGGTCCAAATTGCAGCAAGACGACCCTCCATGACGAACAGCATTTTCAGCTGATTGCGCCATCCGACTAGCCGATTCGGCAAACTCATTCTTCTTCACCTCCATCAAATCCTTAATCATCGTCTCAACGACCGACCTATCGCAAGTGTCCTTCATGTCCAAACCAACCTTCCATACCTCACCAACAAACCTACTATTTATTTGCTGGTCAGCGAAATAAGGCCAACAAATCATGGGCTTTCCCGCGACAATACTCTCAAGAGTCGAGTTCCATCCACTGTGAGTCAAAAACCCGCCTATTGCCTGGTGGGCCAAAACCTCTTGTTGTGGGGCCCACTTTACTATATACCCTCTTTCGTAAGTACCCTTTTCCAGCTCTTTCGGTATTTTACTTTTCCAATCATCATCGGCACCACCGATAACTATGTCTGGTCTTAGGACCCATAAGAATTTTACCCCACTATTCACGAACCCGTGCCAAAATTCCATTATTTGCTCTTTCGTTGTCACCGTAAAACTGCCAAAGCTCACATAAAGAACAGATTTAAAAGGTTGAGAGTCGAGCCAAGTTAAGCAACTTCGATCTTCTTCCCATAAGCTACTAGAAGAAGATGCTGGTTCAGGCGAGATAGAATTGTTTTTTAGCCTAGCGTTTAGGAGCAAGTGGAGTGGGCCTAGGGTGTAAAGGTTTGGTATTTTCGTTCGTATCTGTGATAGTATGTGACCATCCAATTCCTCAAATGTGTTTAGTATGAAACCTCTGGCTCGAGCCGTATGTTGTGTTTCGTTCTTAAGGAATTGAAAATTTGTGTCATTTATGTCCGTGAGACGGCAGATACTAGGAAGATCCCTTCGCCTTAGAAAGCCTTCCATTCCTGCTATGTTCTTAATCAATTCATCAAGGTTGTTTCCTACACCATAGTCATGGTTAATGATTAATACAAAAATGTTGGTTTCCGTGTACGAAATAACAATTAAACAATAATTAAAGGACTAAAAAAAGAATAAACAAAAACCAGTGTAATTTCGAATTGGAATAGAAATTAATGATTACAACGTGTAGATACTGAATAGTAATTAAAGCAAACGTTATTCAGATTATTATTAATTAATAATCTGATGTACTGAATTGCAATAAATAGAAACTGTCGGACTGGAAAGTATAAACTTAACAGCCGGACTGTTCTGATTGAAATTGAAATTACATGACTGAATTGAAACTATTCTAATTACTGAATTAAATTACAGAATTGAAATTACAGCAAAAAAACAGAATTTTAAAGAAATTACAGAAAGGTACAAACAAAATAGAAAAACTACAGCTAAGTACAATAAATTAAAATACTGAATTGAAAGGACAGAATTTAAATGAGAAAATTAAAATGGATAGAATAGAAATTAAAATAGATGAGGCTACTGTTAACAGTATGCCCTTAACCGATATTCGCACAACTACCTTGATGTTTCTGGTTGCGTTGGCGCTTCGATCCCAAGGTACAACGTCTCGGATGACTCGCCGAAAACTGGCAACGAGTCAATGTCGAGCTGTTGGTGGGTGGTTCTCTCTGGTTTCTAAATGCTATAGGAAAAAAAAATAATGCTGTTTAGAGAGAAGAGATATTATTTTCGTGTATTAATATGTGAGGGAAGTCTGCCTCTTTATTGAGGAATTCTGAAACCGCAGAATTAATTGTGGTCATTTAATTCTGGGGGTTACATCCCCAGAATCCGCCTCCATTACTGCTGGAGTTTCAAACTTTTTGAAACTCTAGGGACTTCTCTTGTAAATATACAAAAGTCCATTTTTCAGTTTAGTACAAGACCCAAGACCCGAGACATTTTTCAAATCCCGCGGCCCGTGTCCCGAGACCCGAGCAAGTGCACGCTTGTGTGGTACACACTAATCCACTCATGGATATATGGACTTGATTAGTTTAACAATTACTTGAGATGGACTTGTATTTATAGTGTAAAAATCACTCATTATTTCACAATGTGAGATAACCCTCGTGGTTTAATCCCACTTTCTTTTTCATTTTCCAGATTTGATTTATTTTCCTCTTTCGAATACCAACCTTCGAGTCCAATTATCATTTACACCCATTCTCCGAATAGGTCATGCGATATACCGTTGTGAAGCTTGTCGCACGAGCTACTCAAACGCTTTGAGTACGGCTTCAGAAAATCTGAGTAGTTGCATTGAATATTGACTCAAAGATGGTCCCTGACCACTCGGAACAACCATGTATAAAATACATGTTTTTCCAACAAAAAACTTATGAACTTGAGGCTTACAGATTGAACCATTTTGAGCATGAATCCTTTGAAGTTGGAAAGTAATCGACTAAATGTGCATACAACTTTTGCCCTTCTAATATCACTAACTTATGATAAAACTTCTGCAATTATAAAAACATGATACAAAATTGATTTTTAATTTAAGAGGCTAGTAAAAATTTATGGACCTCAAAATACAATATTTACTTCTTTTTCTGCACAACTATGATACTAAATTAGTTGAACTGGATATTAATTCTGTAATTTTTAATATGACTGAGGAATTTCTCTGCAGATTTTGAGCTCAGTTTTTCATATATGAAGTATGTTTTTGGTTTAGAAGCTTTGGTATATGATTGGATCAAACTGTGCTTCTGAGTTCTCTGCCCCAAAAGTTAAGTGGTTAAACTGGATTGATACATGTTTTTACTTTTCTCTTAAGATCAAATGGATCAAAAACTCCCCACCTAAAGAAACAAAGTATCGAGATTCAAGTCATTTCTAGACTAGCTTGTTAGCACAAACACATAAATGAAGGGTAAACATGCAAAGCGAAATAAATCTTAAAGGGCAAAGTATCTAAGATCAAAGAAAGGAATGTATTTCGAACCTTTAAACAAGAAAGACATAAAATGAGCCACTAGACTACCCTTGGGTATTTTTCCGCTCAAATACCTTATTAGGATATGTTGGCTAGCTAAGTTAAGACTGAAAAAGTTGGGATTTATGTAAGTTGAAAATTTTGACACCTTTTCAGACAAAAAAACCAATTTCTTGAAATTATAAACTAAATATGTATAGCTGCTGCAACATACTAGTCATATACTAATTAACAATCTAATAGAATAAATCCTAGAAACGCACCAATGAAAGGAAGCTCCCCAGATTCAAGAAGTTTCGGGATGCAAAAGTAAGACCAGAAAGAACAAGCACTAATGGTACGCATGTAAATAACCGGAATTGCCATCTCTTCACCCAAGTCAAGCGAAAAGCTATATATCCCATCCATAATCATGCAGCTAACAGGTCTCCGGCCTTCTCCCCCTAGCCTGTTCGACGCAATCATCTCAATAAAATTCGGTCTAATCACTGCAGAAATAGAATCCAAAAGTTCCGTAAGATGGTCTTCACCTGATCCCTGACCATCAATCCCATCCGAAATTGTATAGATACGGAACCCAGTATAGCGAGCTAGTAGTGTTTTGATATCAGAGGTGTTTAAGAGACGGGCATGGAGGCGGTGGGAGAGGAGGAAGGTGACATGGAGGCCCGAGAGAGAGAGGAGTTCCGCAAGTTTTAGCATGGAGGTCACGTGACCTTGTGCTTGGAATGGGAAGATTAGCACGTGTGGAGGAAGGTTTTCCATATTTGATTCTTGGTTATTACCTTGAAGATTTTGTTGAGGGTTTGAGCAGAGACTGTTTATAACTGAAACTTCAATTTGAGATCAGGAAAATGTTTTATCTTGAGTTTTGTTGATGTATATATTATTAGTACTTTGTCTTTTCTATGTCCTTTTTATTTATAAAAAGCGAGTATCTTTATTTGTCAGGAAAATCTTATCTTATGCCTAAAATATTGGATTTCTCAATCCTGTTTTGGCCTTTCAAGATGATTACAAAACTTTTGTTCTCCAAGCAATATGCACCAAGAAAAGGTTAAAATAGGTGAGTTTCGAACTTGGATCTGCTTGAAATTACAACACTGTCTCAACCAATTGGATTGCACACACTTTTATAAAAATTACACAATATATATTAATTATTTAGATCAACTGTTTTTTTTCCTAACTCGCTATTTACGCTTTTGGTCCAGAATTTCGCGCTTTTTGCGCGTTTGGTCCACTATAGCGCTATTTTAGCGTAATTCCAGCCAAATAGTGGAAAAAAACGCTATTTCGCGCTATATAGCGCGATTTTTAAAACATTGGACCTGAGTACTATTAGATTTTAGTTTTATGCTGCTGTATAATTAACTGGTTTTCACAATGGAAACGGTAGCGAGATTCATATATAGGTCTAACGACACTCAAGCAGAATCCCCGAACATTATATAAGGGGAAAAATATTCCCTGACCTCGACGTTTTTGTCTGAAACACCGCATCAACAGACAACAGGGTATAAATGGAGACAGGATTGAGGGTTGGAGATCAGGGGTGTTTAGATCGGACTTCTGTTTTTTGCATTTTATTTTGGAGTTACATATTCAAACATCAAATCAAGTTTTCAAATCTAGTTTTTAAACATATTTTATTTTGTTGGCCTTATTTTAGTCCTTTCCTGAAACAGCAAACCTAGCTTTCAATTCATAACAAACACATCAACCTTATGTCCTCAATCAAACGGTCCAAATTGCAACAAGACGACCCTTCATGACCAACAGCATTTCCAGCTGATTGCGCCATCCGACTAGCCGATTCAGCAAACTTATTCTTTTTCCCTTCCATTAAATCTTTAATCATTGTCTCAACGACCGACCTATCACAAGTGTCCTTCATGTCCAAACCAAGCTTCCATACCTCACCAACAAACCTGCTATTTATTTGCTGGTCCGCAAAATAAGGCCAACAAATCATGGGCTTTCCCGTAACAATACTCTCAAGAGTTGAGTTCCATCCACTGTGAGTCAAAAACCCGCCTGTTGCCTGGTGGGCCAAAACCTCTTGTTGTGGGGCCCACTTTACTATATACCCTCTTTCGTAAGTACCATTTTCCAGCTCTTTCGGTATTTTACTTTTCCAATCATCATCGGCACCACCGATAACTATGTCTGGTCTTAGGACCCATAAGAATTTTACTCCACTATTCACGAACCCGTGCCAAAATTCCATTATTTGCTCTTTCGTTGTCACCGTAAAACTGCCAAAGCTCACATAAAGAACAGATTTAAAAGGTTGAGAGTCGAGCCAAGTTAAGCAACTTCGATCTTCTTCCCATAAGCTACTAGAAGAAGATGCTGGTTCAGGCGAGATAGAATTGTTTTTTAGCCTAGCGTTTAGGAGCAAGTGGAGTGGGCCTAGGGTGTAAAGGTTTGGTATTTTCGTTCGTATCTGTGATAGTATGGGACCATCCAATTCCTCAAATGTATTTAAAATTAAGCCTCTAGCTCGAGTCGAATGTTGTGTTTCGTTCTTAAAGAATTGGAAATTTGCATCATTTATGTCAGTGAGACGGCAAATACTAGGAAGATCCCTTCGCCTGAGAAAGCCTTCCATTCCTGGTATGCTCTTAATCGGTCCATTCAAGTCGTCTCCTACATAATACTCATGGTTAAATTTTAATTGGCATTCAAAATGATACCCAAGTTTAAACAAAAACTCAATAACTCGAGGCTTACAAATTGAACCATTACGAGTATGAATACTCTGAAGTTGGAGAGTAAATGCACATACTGAATCTATTCACCTTCTAGCTTATTTCATTTAAAGTTAATTTCTGGAATTTAACAAGATGATGGAATAGTGGTCTTCGTGTTGAGAGGTTAGTTAAGCAGTAAGAATCTCAAAAAGACAATCTCACTTCTTTATGTGCACAACCAGGATTATAAACTAGTTGAGCTGGGATTTTTTTTACAAATCTTACCTTCTTTTCAGCTGTTATGCTAAAAACGATTTTTGTTTAAAAGGTTTACTTTTTGGTTGGACCAAAATGTGCTTCTGAGTATTCTGCCATAAAAGTTAAAAGTGGTTAAACTGGATGAATCCTGTTTTTTTATTCTCAGCATCAAATGGTTCAAGCGGATTTCTTAAAATTCTCACCTAAACAAACCAAAAGAGAAATGAGATTTGAGCTATTTCTAAATAGGTTTGTTACCACAAACAATTACATGAAGGTAAGAACTCAAAGCGCTATAAATCTCAAATAGAAAATCATCTAAGATCGAAGAAAGAAATGTACATGGTACCTCTAAATAAGAAAGACATAAAATGAGCCACGAGGAGATCGAATATCCTTATTAAATAAGTTGGCTAGCTACTTAGAGAATGAAAAAAGTAAGGATCTAAGTAGTCAAAACAAATTAATTTTTGTAAGATAAGAAACCAAAAGATACCAGTTTCTTCAATTCCTAAACCGATGCACTACAGTTTAGAAGCAGAAAGGGAAAAAAGAACTACCAAACAAGTTCTTGATATGATGGCTTTTAAATCTAGCCAAACTTTACAACCGATAAATCAATTTCCATATACTACTAGTATATATACAAGTAACCAATGCTTTTTATCGGATTTTATTTCATATGCTATCTTTGGAGGCATGTTCCTTGGACTGGATATTTGCTATTTTCAATAAAAGTTTGGGCCTGTTCTCAAAACAATTAAAAAGTAACCAATGTTTTAGATCACGAAAGCGTAGCTAATTATTTTTGCAAGAACTTTGCTAAAAGCATAAAAAAACGTTAAAGAGTTTCAAATAAAAAAACATGAAAAGTTGAAGTTTAATCAGAAAGCGTTTTTGAGCTTTTAATCAACATTTATCAGTTTCAAAACGATCTTTCTACGGCATTTAGTAACTGCAGTAGACAAGTCACGTAAATAAACGCACCAACGAATGGAAGCTCGGCAGACTCAATAAGTTTCGGGATGCAGAAGTAAGACCAGAAAGAACAAGCACTAGAGGTACGCATGTAAATAACCGGAATTGCCATCTCTTCACCCAAGTCAAGCGAAAAGCTATATATCCCATCCATAATCATGCAGCTAACAGGTCTCCGGCCTTCTCCCCCTAGCCTGTTCGACGCAATCATCTCAATAAAATTCGGTCTAATCACTGCAGAAATAGAATAAAAAAGTTCCGTAAGATGGTCTTCACCAGATCCCTGCCCATCAATCCCATCCGAAATTGTATAGATACGGAACCCAGTATAGCGAGCTAGTAGTGTTTTGATATCAGAGGTGTTTAGAAGACGGGCATGGAGGCGGTGGGAGAGGAGGAAGGTGACGTGGAGGCCCGAGAGAGAGAGGAGTTTGGCGAGTTTTAGCATGGAGGTCACATGACCTTGTGCTTGGAACGGGAAGATTAACACGTGTGGGGGAAGGTTTTCCATATCTTGTTCTTGGTTTTTCCCTTGAAGATTTTGTTGAGAGTTTGAGCAAAGTTTAGCTTGTGTGGTGTTTAAGTATGTAGTAAATTCTATCTTGATAATTGTCAAATACAAGCTAAACCAGGATCCAGTGGCGGAACTATAACTGTTTTCTTTTTCCCATAATTATGGGGGAGCTGAAAAGCTAAAATCGATAAATTTTTCGAGATACATCGTAAAAGATCGTTTTTTTCCTTCTTTATATGGGGTGTTGGAGTCCCATCTATCCTGCTCCTAGTTCCTCCTATGATAGGATCCGTAAAGGGAGAATCATATCAATAACTTTTGTTTTCATATGGGTCCGAAACGATATAACCGGCAACTTTTAAGTTATAATTCATGGTAAAAATCGTGTTTTTTATGTGGGCAATGTCATTCTTTTGTCTTTCAAGAACTCCCTTTTTTGGTGATGCCAAACTTTTAGGTATATCTTGTCTTTTTCTGCCTCCTTTTAAACGCATCTTTATCTGCTAGGATACTATAATGCCCAATTATCATATTAGATGTGTCAATCGTGCTTTGGTCATTCAAGATAGCTACAAAACTTTCCTTTCAAATGGATTAGTGCGTACCAGGAAAAGGCTTATCAGTATGATTGGAAATTTTTTATTATAATTTTGCAAGATAATTTGACTGTATTTTCACAATGGGAGCTTTAGCAAAAAGGGAACGAGGGGATAACATTCACTGATCTTGATGTTGTGGACTTGTGGTATATAACACCGCATCGACGGGGAGTAAACTGAGGCACGGTCGAGAGTTGGGGATCAGGGGTTCAGCATGATTGTGTAATATTGTCAGACCACTGCTGTCGATTGAACTATAGTTTTTGCCTCTTACTTTGGGGTAGTATGTTTAAATTGAAGTTAAGATTATATAAAACCATTGACATATTGAATCAGAAACATCTAGTTTATATAAAAACTCTTTTAGTATTGTGATATTGCGTCAAAACCCATAGGTTAATTAACGGCTCAACAACTTAATATCTTCCACTAGACGGTTAAAATGAAAGACCGAAGATCCCCCTTCACTAATACTCTCCTTAGCAAGCTTAGCTAATGTATTGGCATGTTGCACAAATAACTCGTTACCTGTATGCATCAAATCTCGAATCATTTTCTCGATTATCACCCTGTCGCATGTGTCTTTCATATCGATCCCAACATTCCACACCTTGTTCACGAACCTACTATTCACTTGTTGGTCAAAAAAGTACGGCCAACAAAGCATCGGAACGCCCTCACTAATGCTCTCCAAAGTTGAATTCCATCCGCTGTGTGTCAAAAACCCACCAATAGACGAATGTGCTAAAACTTCTTCTTGTGGCGACCAACTCACGATGCGCCCTCTTTGTTTTGTACCTGTTAAAAGCTCTGAGGAAACATTACCAACAAAATCTCCTCCAGAGACAGAATTTGGTCGTTGTACCCACAAGAATCGTTGTCCACTATTTACTAAGCCATGCCAGATCTCGACAACCTGGTCCTTTGTCATGACAGCTGCACTTCCAATGCTAACATAAATGACAGACTTTGGAGGCTGTGAATCAAGCCAAGTTATGCAGCTTTTGTCTTCTTCCCATAGACTAGTACTTCCGTATGAAATTTTTTGCGACAATGAATCTAATTTAAGTTTGCCTTTAAGATGCTTATGAAGTGGTCCTATAGGGTAAATGTTTGTTTCCAAGGATTGCATTTGAGAAAGTATGAATAAATCTAGCTCTTCAAATGTGTTGAGAATTATCCCGCGGCCTCTTGGTACTCTTTGCTTGCTTTTCATAGCATTTGCCATATCGGGGTCATTAATGTCCGCATCACGACAAAAAAATGGTAAATCTCGACGACGAAGGATACCTTCCATCCCTGGAATGCTTTTGACTGGTGTATCGAAGTCTTTGGCTGAATGAGACAAATGACGTGTGTTAATGATACTTTGTTATAGAAAGGTGAAAAGAAAAGTTGATTTGCACTTAAATTAGAACTCATGGTATGGAGGCGCATTTGTAGAAAAAAGTGGCTTATCCTGCAAGTCGGTTTTGTATACCAAGAAGGTTAAACAAATTGGAAAAAACAGTATTACCGAAACCAAAATGGATAATACACATCAACTCAAGTTAACCATGGGATGCTCCGGCTTAAGCAAACTTGTTTACGAATGATAATTGATAATACAAGATGCCAAGATTTATTCATAAAAAAATCAGGGAATTCTGGTTGCTTTCAAACATAAAACTCTACACTAAGCAGTTTACAGTTTAGCCCAAAAAAATGGTATAGATATGGAAAAAGTAATGACTCGTAAATGTAATGACTCGTAAATTTTTGAAACACTGTACTTTCAAATATAAAAAATACTAGATAAAAAGCTCCAATCTAAACTATCAAATGGAGGAAAATATTATTTCCTATTTTTTATTAAAACTTTTTGATGAAGTGAAGTGACTACTACTGTAACCTTTCCATGGAAAAGAAATTGTTAAAACATGTAAACTAATTAATGTGTAATATAATTAAGCACCATTTACTAAGTTTAACATTCTTAGGATCAGATTTCTGGTCTAAATATTATTTGTTGTCTAATGGTTTTTACTAATAAATCATATCTGTTTGTTAAGAGCTAAGACAGTTTTGTTAGGTTTCAAGCAATGTTGCAACCTCTGTTACAACCTACATAAGACAAAGCTGTTAGCTTTCAAGTAGATGTTGCAACCTCAGTTGCAACCTGCTAAGACAGCGTTGCTGGTTTCAAGTAGATGTTGCAACCTAAGTTGCAACCTGCTAAAGACAGCGTTGGTGGTTTCAAGTAGATGTTGCAACCTCAGTTGCAACCTAAGTTCCAACCTGCTGTTCTGCAGGATTCTGTCTTATTCTTAAAACCTGCATTACTATTCTTTAATGATAATTATTTATGTTAAAGTATGCAGGATATATTCTCATGTGATCCTAAAGGTTTAGTATGCGTTTATTGAGAAATATCAAAGTGGTAAGGAAAGATTTCCTAAAAGATATAAAAAGATTAGTTATGTTTCCTTTACATAGATAAATCTATATCTCTATTCTTATACAAATCTTTATCACTTGTTTCAATCTTTGTTCCTTATCAATTCAGTATGATATGTTTAAGATTGAATGAAATATGGAGTTAATGTTTCACATGTATATTTAAAAGATATTATCTTTAAAAGATATGGTCTTTGTATATGTTTCCTTATTATAGGAAAAGACTAACTCCTACAATCAAGCTTGTTATTAAACAGTTATCAACCAATGATGATTGGAGCCAATCCACGCTGAAGAATCACGTAATGCTTGGAAAGATTGAAGCCAATCAATAAAGTCAAAAGCAATCACAAAAGACATTCAAGATAGAAGATTGTTTTTACTTGCTTATATAGTTGATAATTTAGCTTGTAAAAGTGTATGTTCTAAATTATAAATAACTCATTCTAGAGAAAATACACAAAGAGCTTTCAAAAGAAAACAATGGTGGGATGCCATTGATTTATAATTGATAGTTATAAAAGTAGGAGCAATATAGAGATAGGCAGAAAAACCTAGAGGGAGTCTGAGAGTTTTTCATTAAGACTTGAATCCTATATTGTAAGCTTTTTATAATATCATAATCTGGGTAAGTGCGCCGGAGACGTAGCCTAGTTAGGTGAACTCCGTTGTTAAATGTGCGTGTGAATTATTTCAAATACATTTAACTTTACACAGTTCTGTCCATTAATACACTTGGTTCCAACTGTGGTTGCAACCTCACTTGGAAGCTTACTACAAAACTGCATCTAGAACAGCGGATAGGAATTTCAATTGGTATCAGAGCTGTTTTTTCCAATTGGTTTTATCCAATAGAAACTTCACTTTTCGAAAAAGCAAAAAAGCTGTTTTTTTTTATGTGCACTTTGACCCACCGGTGGGTGTCTTCTGACCCATTAGTGGGTGAAATCTTGCTTGGTTCTGGAACATTAACCTACTGGTGGGTGTTTTCTGACCCATTGGTGAGTGAAATCTTGTTTGATTCTGGAACATTGACCCACTGGTGGGTTCTGTATACCCACTGGTGGGGTGCCCTGAAGATTTATGTGTTGAACTATCGACTTTGAAATGCTCGTAACTTACTTGTTCGGATTTCAAATTTACTTCCGTTTGAACCGTTGGTTTCGTTATCGAATTCTCTATCATTTTAAAGTCCTGAAATATACATTTTCTATTTTTGGAAAAGACAGAGCATTATATCATCGAATAGAGAAATCGTAAAATCATTAATACATAATCAAACTAATAATCAAAATCAATTATTGAACCCAAGGTTCAACACCCTCTAACTTGTATAAGAAAAAATAACATCGGTGAATACTAACATTTCATATTTACGTTATATATTTTATTTGACCGATGGTATTGCAATCTTTAAAATCAATCTAAAATATAAACTCGTTGAGTTCGACTTGTTCAACCCAGTCTAATTAATATTAGTATCTCATTAATTAAAAAAAATTAAAATAATAAAAGAGCAAAATAGACGATTATTACAGCAATATTTAATTAGTGATTCTTTTCTTATTTATTCAATTTTTTAATTTAATAACTTCCCAAGCAACTCAATTTAAAAAAAATATGTGTTGCTATTTTTTTTTTCTAACATTACTAACCGAGTAATGCACACAACTTGCACACAACTCACACACTCCATAAGCAAATAAAATACATATTTATCCTTCCAAATATACATAAAATACAATGTATAATTTGATAAACTCAAATATAAATATTAACATAATAAAAATACAAAATACTAAAAACTCAAATAAAAATATATTAGAACCGTAGTTGTGCGTATCCTAAATTTAAATATTAATTAAAAATAAGAAAATTTGTTAAATCTAAAAATTCAACCTATTAAAAACTCAAATAAAAATATATTAGAACCTTAGATGAGCCTACCTTGAATTTAAATATTAATTAAAAATAAGAAAAATTGTTAAATGTAGTATTATTAATATATATACATGTATATTAAGAGTTTATGTGACTAAACATGTTAGGTGTGTATATTACTTAAGTAGGTAGAGTTTTTGAGTAAATAAATGTGATAGAAAAACATTTCCCATTTTATTTTATTAATTACTACCTTCAAAGGGGATTTCGCCAGCATTCATGAGTCTGGAAACACATAAGCACGTCCAGAACCCGCATGGACTAAGCGTATCGAAATATATAATCGGAATCCCAACTTGCTCTGCCACATCGATAACGAACTCCATGCCCCCTTCAACAATTATAACGTTCACCAGTTTTCCTGAGCTACCACTCAGACTACCAAAAGTTAACATGTCTTGAAAAACAGGTCCAGTCACCTTGTTTATCCCATTGAACAAATCCGAGATAAGATCACCTGTTCTTGGGTGATTTCCAGGGAGCCCGTCAGAAATAGTCTTGAAATGAAAGTTGGGGTACGTTAAGAGGCCGCGATGGGTAGTGTTGTAGCGAAGAAGGCGGCTTTGGTTGTGATCGGTGTTGAGGAATGTGACATGGATGCCATCGAGGCAGAGAAGCTCGGCTAACATGAGCATTGCTTTGATGCATCCTTGCATAGGTAACGGGAAGATGAGCACATGAGGCGGTGTTGTGCCCATTAGTTAGGATTTGGAGTTGACAGATTTCAGTTTATAAGTTGCTATAAGAATCTATGAAAGACAGTGGAGTTTGGTTCCATATTTATCAATAATTCTGAAAACAAGTTGCTACTTGATGGAACATTATTTCCCTTTATTTTTGCATACATAATTAATGCCAGATGCATTTAAAGTCAAAACATAATTGTTTAGTTTAACAATTATACATCGGAAGTAGTTTACAATTTGTCTGAAGTCCCCATTTGACATATAGAACCAAACTAAAAAGCTTTAAATACGAGTCTATGCATAAACTCCGGCTATTTTTTCGTCCTTATAGCAAGTCGTAATTAAAAATATATAGATCCCATCATCCCAAAACATAAATATGCATATCTCTAGCACACCAGCATTATTCTTTAAGTTTTATTTCTTTGGCAACTTTCCATTTTAAAAAGAATTAATGATAACAAATCCAATAGTTTCCGTTAGGAACACGTCTTAAGGTGGTGATCAAGAACCTTCAAGAAGTAGGCGATAAGCACCATACACAATTTGTCTGTGTGATAGAATAACTAGCTTTAGATTAAGTTTCCCAATCAATATGAACTCTTTAATCAGATGTTCCTTTGCTAGATTTGGCAGGAAGAGATTTTGCCTGAGCATCATGAGCCGGTCAACACTTCTTTGAATCATTCTTCAATAATCTTTTATAAATAAATAGGAGGCGAATAAGCTCACATACTAATTTCAATTTTTCATTCATAAATAGGAGTACAATTTCGCATTCACCAAACTAAACAATGTCATAGTACTATATTCCGAACCTAACAAGTAGTTCTCTACATTTTATTTTGTTGTAGCAGGTTTATAACTCGTAGACTTTATATCATCAATTAAACGATTCAAGTGCCTTACAGAAGATCCCCCTTCAATAACACTTTCTCGGGCCAATGTAGCGAGCTTATTTGAATGATTCGTAAACCTGTTATGCGAAGGATCCATAAGAACTCGAATATTCTTCTCAATTGTCACTCTGTCACATGTATCTTTCATATCAATCCCTATCTTCCACACTTCACTTACATACCTACTATTCACCTGCTGGTCTACATGACGAGGCCAACAAAGCATCGGCACGCCCTCAACTATACTTTCCAGAGTCGAGTTCCATCCACTATGAGTCAAAAAACCTCCAATAGAAGGGTGAGCCAAAATTGCCTCTTGTGGGCCCCAGCTCACAATGCACCCTCGCTCTTTTGTAGCCTCGACAAGCTTTTTAGGGATCAAATCCATGTCATCCATGCCAACTGTAGAATCCGGCCTTCTTATCCACAAAAACCGTTGTCCACTATTAACAACACCATGCCAAAACTCTATCAGCTGCTCAAATGCCGTCATAACAAGGCTTCCGAAGCTAATGTACAGAACCGATTTTATTGGTTGAGAATCAAGCCAACTTATGCAACTGTGGTCTTCTTGCCATAAACTACTACTGTTACTTTTATGTTTTCCAGCCTTTATTATTGATTTCTGGAGAGTGTGAATTGGCCCTATTGGATAAATATTTGGGGTTACTGTTTTGATATGAGAGAGTATAGGTTCGTCAAGGTTCTCAAAGGTGTTGAGAATAAGGCCGTGACCACGAGGAAATCTTTGTCCTTCTCTCATGACGATATTCATACTACAATCCATGTTCAGGTCTTTGACGCGGTAAAACTCTGGAAGATCACGACGACGAAGAAAGCTTTCCATCCCGGGTACGCTTCTTATGGGTACATCAAGGTCTTCGCCTGAGATATATGAAAGGGTTTGTTTTGATCTTAAACCAAAAAATTACAAGGCAATTTTTTTTTTTTTTTTACATTTGCTGTCAATTTTACAAATGACTAGATATATCAGTAATATCCCTAGATGTACATTAGTCATAAACAACACAAGTTGTTGCATGTTGGTTATAATCCGGAACTTAAAAACTTTGGAAGCCTTTCTGGAGAGAACTTTTTTCTCAGAATAAGTTCCTGATCAATTCCTATATACATCTGATAACTGATTGTCATAAAGAAGCTAATTTAAAATTAAAATTAAATTAGAAGTGCATTTTTAGTATTGAATCATGGTGAGATTAAAAGCTTAATTTCCAAAACCAACTCGAAACAACTCATAACAATTCATTTTGCTTACTGCAGTTACATACTTATACATTTGAATAATCATGAAAAATGAATGAATTAAAATTTTGAATTAACAAACCTTTAAACGGAAGTTCTCCAGCGTCGATGAGTCTACAAACACTCAAGAAAGTCCAAACGGAACATGGACTCACTGTGTCAAATATAATAAGCGGAATCCCAACTTCATCAGAAACATCAATAACAAACTCTAACGCCCCGTCCGCTATAATAAAAGTCACCGGCATCTCTGAGGTGGCACTCAGGGGACCGGTGTTCATCATTTCTCTGACGAGCGGACCGGTCACCACCCTTAGATTTTCAAACAAATCCGAGATCATATCAATCGACCGAGGGTGCTCCTCAGGGAGACCATCGGATATGGTCTCCAAATGGAAATTTGGATATTTTGAGAACCTTGTTTTGGTATCACTGTGACGGAGAAGGCGACGATGATCATGCTCGGTATTGAGAAAAGTGACTTGAATGCCAGCTTGGCAAAGAAGCTCGGCTAACATGAGCATAGCTTTGATGGGTCCTTGAAGAGGTAGAGGGAACAAGAGTACATGAGGAAGAGGAGCACTTTGTGATGTGTTCATTACTAGGGAAATGAGTTGTTTTTTCTGTTTAATGTTTCAATGTATTTCTACACTTGGAAATGGAAGCCAAACCTCTCAGTAGGTTACTAAAATATTACTCTCGAGTGTGGATTAAGTTGGATGTTGGATTTTTCCACCACAAAGAATATGTTTTAATATCAAAACCGTAAATCAGAATTACAAACTGTAATTAAAAAAAAAAAGATAAATCGTAACTCTGAATTACGGATTGTAATTTGAAACTACGATTTTGATGTGAAAAAATATTTTTTATAATAGAAAAATCCAACGTCTTCAAGTTTATCAAGTGAATACCCCCACTATACAATATATTGTTTAAGAAAATTGGATATAGATGATGATCACTGATGAGGGTGACTAGGAGAGATTTGTAAAATTGACTTTATCTGCACTTTTTTTTTTCCAGTCTCTTTCAATTTTTTATAGTAGAAAAATCCAACATCTTCAAGTTTATCAATTGAATACCCCCACTATACAATATATTGTTTAATAAAATTGGATATAGATGATGATGACGATAAGGGTGACTAGGAGAGATTTGTAAAATTGACTTTATGTGCACTTTTTTTTTCCAGTCTCTTTCAATTTTTTAAATTGGTTCAGATGTATACTTGTATAGATAGGTGCTCGCACTTGTCTTATAAATCTGATATAATTAGACAAGTTCATTTTGTTTTTCTTTGTTTCTTTTGTAGAACTTCTATCTATATCCTAATTTTTTATACCCTATAGAAAACTTTGTTTTTATTTTTGTTTGTTCTTTTGTGCAATTTCACATTTTATTGTCTAGTTTGGGTTTTACCGTTTTCTTAGTGATGTTGTCAAGAACAGGTAACAACTTCATATTTCAAGTATAGTACTAGAATAGGTGCTGGATATGTTACACTTTTGAGAATATTCATTTTGTTACTTGAATCAATATTCCCTCCTTTCCTATATATATTGCTTTAAATATTTTTTCTTTCATGGGGCCTCACAAAAAGAAACAGGATACACATGGGTAATCTCAGAGTTACGTTATTCAAAATTTCATCTTCAACTAGTTTTTTGAAATAATCTTCTACTATAAATTTAATGATTCTGCGACATTTTCAAACTCATAATGTATTGAAAGTTGAGACTAAATTTGGGTAATAAATGCGCAACTATTTTTTATATTTCCCTTCATCAGTACGTTGACATTTTTGTGATTTCCTGACTAAATTTACCCAAATGAATTCTAAGCTCTTTCCAAGATCTATTTGCATTTCCAATACATACAATTAATTTGAATAACACTTATAACGCATGTTTGCTATACTTCACAAAATGGAGATAAATATCAAACCTAATAACACTTAATATCCATGGCTTTTTTCATAATAATCCCACAAGTTTCCTCTTCTTTCATAAATACCTACGAGGCAGAAAACATTGACAACCCCTAGATGTTAAAATCTACTTCTTCGATCTCCTAAACCTCTTCCATCCTCGTCCTTGAATGCCCCTCGAAACCTTCATCACCATATCTAAATAACGACACCGATGTTCTACCAGAGTGAGCAATACTAATTCCATCTACAGTTTTATAATCCTGTATCAAAGAATCCATTGTCATTTCCCAAAACACGGTGTCATTTCAATTGGCTATAATTTTGAGGAGATGCGAATCTTCTAGTTGGATTAAAAGTCATGTTCTTTACCTAAAATTGCCCCGAATTGTGTACCAGGCAATTTCTACGTTAGTACTGCTCTTTGCTCTTCGTTGTTGGTCATTCTTTTCCCTGATACTGGTTGATTTGGAGAACAAATTAGTTGTCGACCTCGGATCAAAAGATCATGTCGGACGTGGTTGAATCTAGAAGATGATTAAGTCAATTATAAAAACCGGCAATTCATCACCTAACTAAGTACCGAAACTTATGGGGACAAAAACTAAGGTCATTATCAGTTGCAACTTTTTATTCAAATAAGCAAGAACTTTGAGACTAATAAAAAAGTTGAGTTTATTAATTAGACTTCATATTTCTAACTATGAAGCCATAAAGCATAAGATTTTTTACTACACAACCTCTATACATATAACCTTCAAATTGATAATTTATTTTACATTTTTAACCCCTCTATATATTTTTTTAGATTTTATATAACACATTACCGTACACTAGATTATCTATAAAATTAAATACATGTACATATATAGTATACAGATTTTTGCTCCAACAGATCATCTAAAACAAAGGTCATCTAAAAAAATTATATTATTTTTGCATAGAATTTAAAGAGAAAAAATATATGATAACCACAAAAAATAGCTTACCCATAAAATAATGCATAATAAACAAAAACAATCAGACAATGTCCAATAACAAAAATGCAAAAAAGAAGAAGATTTTTTTACTAGGAGAAGTGTTTTAAAGAAAGATATAACTAATATATACTGGTAAACAAATGAAGTGTTTCAGTCAAGGACTAAATGATGCTTCCTTTAATTAATTTGTAAAAAAGTAGTGAAGGATTGTGTTTTGCACATAGAGTTTGTCTAATAACTTCTATACCTCTCCATACATATAATGAGATTATAATATGAGTATTATTTTTAATTCAAAAGTCCATCATTAAAGAAATTCTCTCCACTTAAATCTATTTATGTCCAAGATAGCAAATCAGGAATCAATCTTTCAAACAATATTAGGTATAATATAAAAAAAGCAATTAACATAAACATAACACCTATTATATTAAAAAAACATATCCTTAAAAATTACATTATCAAAAACATACATTCAATTAATAATAATAAAAATTTGTAATATTTACTCTCTCTCTCCTCCTCTCACTCAATCTCTTTCTCCTCTCTCTCCTCATCTCACTCACTCTGCGATCTATCTTCTCCTCATTCTTTCTCTCTCCGATTTCCCTCCCCTCCTCCTTCTTTCTCTCTCCCATCTCTCCTCTTTTCTCTCTCTTTCCGACCTTTCTTATTATCTTTCTATTTTTTCGATCTTTCTCTCATTCTCTTTTTCTCTCTCTCCGATCTCTCTTTTCGGTGAAAATTGAGACAGAGACATCCGTCGAAGTGGACGGCGATGGTGTAGAACGAGGTCAAAAACTCGAGGTCGATGATGATGGAGATGCGGTCGTCGAATGAGAGGCGCACGACGGCGACGTGAAAGTTCGAGATCGGAGGACGGGTAAGAGTTGGATTTGTTAACTAGTGTATACGTTTGAAAAATAAGTGTATTGACTTATTGAATTAAGTGTATGGAGTTGAAAATTATAGATATAAATTTTGTAAATAAGTATATGAATTTGTAAATTGGGGTATGAACTTTACGAATTAGGGTATGGACTTTTAGAATAAGAGTATGAACTTTTGGAATAAGAGTATGAAAAATTTCTATATAAAACTTCATATCATTATTTTGTGCAATTCATACCCTAATTTTTTAAGTTCATACACTAATTATAAAACTTCATACCCTAATTTTAAAACTTCATACCCTAATTTTAAAACTTCATACCCTAATTTTAAAACTTCATGCTCTAATTAACTGCCATGTGTAAACAAGCATATACTACTAATTCATAGAGTTTATATTCTAATTATAAATCTCCATACCCTAATTTTAAAACTTAATACCATAATTAACTGCAAAACACAAAAACTAAGAAAGTGTCTCCTTGCAAGTTTTATTGCTATGTCCTTGCTGATGGCATCGCGAACATATGACCCCATGTGAACATGTGAAAATTGGGGTATAAACTTTCGAAATAAGGATATGAACTTTACGAATTAGGGTATGACATCTACAAATTATGGTATGACCTTGAAAATGAGTATGAATTCTGTAAATTGGGGTATGAACTTTTGAAATAATGGTATGAACTTCTATTTTTACTTTTTTGATTGGATATGGAGGCGGAGGAAAGTTTGATGATTCTATTTATATGTATCTATATATTTTTTTTAAAATAAACAGCGGGAATTCCCACAATTTTATTAATAAACCAAGTGGAAAAATGTCATCATTACAAACTAACGCCGTAAACAGCAAACCGATAGAAACTTTAGGACTAAAATGAATAAACTGAAACTTTTAACACGCGTCCCATATCTAACTCTACTGTAACCCTTCGTCTACTGAAAAAGCTACCTTTCTTCTTTAGAGAGAGACTATCTCTCTTCTTCATCCCAAAAAAAAACTCAAAGATCTTTGATTCGTAAATAAGGCATTCCCATAGCTTCAGTGATAATTATCCCTCTGAAATAATCTGAGAAATCCTCTATGCTATTTGTGATTATTGGATCTTCGTCGCATCCCAAATTCGCCAGGTAATCAGCACATTTATTACCTTCTCTTTCAATATGTATAATTGTTAATTCACAAATTTTGAATTGCTGCGTTATTTGATCCATTAGATATATTAAAATCCATGGACACTTACTCTTCCCTTGTATAATATTCACCATTTGTAAACAGTCTGATTCAAAAAATATGTTGGAATCCCCAACAATTTGAACCCCCAATAATAATGCTTTCATCTCAGATTCAAGCCCAGAGTTACTGGTAATTGCAGTAGAAAACCCTAAAATAAACTTACCTTGATCATTTCGCATAATACCTCCAACACCACTTTTATTTGTTATTCTTCTGAAACTCCTATCAATATTAATTTTATTATATCCTTTAGGAGGACATAACCATTTTACCACTTTCAATCTTTTTTTAGTCTTCACCACTGCACTAATCTCAATTTTGATATCAAAGTTTGAAGAAAAACATTTAACCTTACTGGAGTAAATTTTAATCAAATTACTGACATTCTCACAAATCCTTACTCCATTCATTTTTATATTATTATATTTACTACTGCATCTTCCTTTCCAAATTTTCCAAACTATAAACACATGAATAATTTTGCAGAGTTTCCATTGTAATTTAGAAGTTACAATACCTGACTGAGACCACCAGGACATAAATTTGCCCCTTACTAGGTCTGAGCTGTTTATAACACCGAATAACTTAGAGAAAAAATTCCACACTTCTGTAGCTATAGGCCCATTACTGAATAGGTGTTCTGAGTCTTCAGCATTACATCCACAACATTCACATTTAGAAGATAACATAATTCCCAATTTTTGAATAGCAGGATCCAATGGAAGAGCTTGATTGAAGAATTTCCAGATAAAGCAAGAGATCTTCACATGTATCATTTTATCCTAACACAACTTGCTAATCCAGTTTATTGGATTCTTATTTCTCAGAAGTTCCCTAGCTGAACTTATACCGAAATTACCCATTATATTAATATTCCAAATAGGGGTATCTTTTCTTAACTTATTAATGCTAATATCACTGGTAAACAAATGTCTCAAATGTTGAGGAATAATATTTGTTATTTTCTCTTTATCCCACTCTCCATTAGTTATCACATCTGCAGCCTTAATATTATTATCCAAATAAGTATCCATCAATGGACCTGTACCAAGCCAGTTATCTAGATTAAGAGACATATTACCTTCAGCTATTAGCCAAACAATATATTTTTCAGCTTCATTCCTCATCTTTAACATTCTTGTCCAAGTATTGTCACCTTTCCCAATATTAACACAATTAGGATGCGTTTTTCTATAAAATTTAGCTTTCAGGAAATTAGACCACAAGCTATTTTTTATTCTGAAATTCCACCACAATTTAGCTGCAAAAGCCATAGAAATGTCATTGAAACTTCTTAATCCCAGACCACCTTCCTCTACTGGAGAGAACATACTTTCTTCCACTTAACCCACTGATGTTTTTTTTACTAAATCAGAAGAATCCCATAAAAATTTAGCCAAAATTTGATCAATTTTTTTTTTATTACCTGTTTGGGTGGATTCATAGCTGATAAAGTATACACTGAAATAGATTGTAACACATATTTTTATCAAAATAAGTCTTCCACCCATATTTAACCACTGACTTTTCCAATTACTTAACTTTTTTCTTACTTTCAGGATGAGCTCATGGAATAGAACACACTTTTAGTGACCAGAATACAGCTTGCAACCAAGATAAGTAAAAGGAGTCTTCTTCACTTCTATTTGCAACTCTTCATTAATTACTTTCTTTAGTTATCTATCAACACTCTTTGAAACATAAACAAAACTCTTGTCCAAACTAATTTCTTGCCCAGAATCTTCATTATAGCTTTTTAATACTTTTTTAACATTAAGTATAGACCTTTTATCAGCAGCACTAAAGATAATAATGTCATCTGCAAAAGCTAGATGAGTTATAATAGGACCATGTAGAGGAGATTTGAAAGCTTTTCAACTCTTTTTTTCCACTAAAGCATTTAAATTTCTAGTTAACACTTCTGAATAAATAATGAAAAGACTTGATGAGATAGGGTCACCTTGTCTCAGCCCATTAGAAGGGAAAAAAATACCCTGTAGGTACACCATTCACCAGAATAGAAGTCCCATTGCATGATATAATTCTCCATATTCTGTCAATAAATATCTCTGAAAATCCAAACTTCCTTAGAACACAGATAAGAAAATGCCATGAGACTTTATCATATGCTTTTTTTCATATCAAGCTTAATAGCCAGATTTTTCCCACTATTTTTCTTATTAAGAGTAGCAATAAACTCTTGTGCCAATAGTATATTCTCCACTATATCTCTGTTCTGAACAAAACCACTTTGATTAGAAGAAATAATAGAAGGCAATATAGTAGCAAATCTCTGAGCCACAATTTTAGAGATAACTTTGTTGATAAAAGTACATAGACTAATATGTCTATATTCTGAGAAATCATTAGGAGCTTGATTTTTAGGAATTAGAGCAATAACAGTACTACTAATACCTTTAGGGAGTAATTGTCCAGCAAAAAAAGAAACTATTGCAGAGCACACATCTTTACCAATTAGACCCCAATTGGTGGTAAAAAAACAACCAGTAAAACCATCCACACCTGGAGCACTATTCTTATTAAGACCCCACACAGCTTCTTTAATTTCTGTTTCATCAGGGAACTTGTTTAACATATCATTATCATCATCTATAATAAGCTTAGAAATGATATCCAGGCTCTTATAGGATCCCTTAACACCTTTATTAGCATCCAATAGACCTTTAAAGTACTCAACAGCTTCATTTTGAATGTCTAATTTCTCTGTAATAACCTCCCCTGTAGCCTTTTTGATATTATTAATATAGCTTCTATCTCTTCGTTTTTTCACTATACTATGAAAATACTTGGTATTAGCATCTCCTTCATTGACCCATTTTAGATTGACTTTTTGACTCCAGAACTCCTCAATTTTTATTCTGTATTTCAAATTAGCTTCAGCTTTATTTAACACAATTTTATTGATTATTGTAGGGTCATTCACAAAGGTACTTTCCATTTTGAGAACTTCATCTTCAGCTTCAATTACTTTTTGGAATATATTCCCAAAAGCTTATTTGTTCCACACAGATAAGGCCTTCTTAGTTCTTTTTTAAATTATGAACTAAAGAGTATAGAGCATCACCTCTAGTATAAGGCACCCAAACTGAAGATATTACTTTACTGTAATCTTGATGTTTTGTCCAGAATTTCTGAAAAATAAACCTTTTAGGATTATTATCAAACTCAGTCTTGAATCTAATTAAAAGAGGGCTGTGGTCCGAAGAGGCTTTATTCAGATGTTCTAAGGAAATATGCTGAAAAAGATCTCTACAATTTTGGTTAATAAGAACTTTATCAATTCTTTCAAAAATAGCACCTTCATCACTTCTCTTATTCCACCAAGTAAATCTAGAACCAGAATACTTCATCTCTTCCATGTTTACATTATTTAAGCACTCTAGATAATCATTAGCAGCATCCAAATTTAAATTAAGGCCTCCTATCTTATCTTCTTCTTTTGAAACAGTATTGAAGTCACCTCCAATAATCCAAGGTTCATCAGTACTTTCTTGCTGCAACCAATCCCACAAAGGTACTCTTTCTTCTCTTGTACATTTAGCATACACAACTGTAAATTTAATTTGCTTCAGTAGAAAACTCCATCTGATAACAAAGCTAATACCTTGCTCCATTTGATTAGACACCTCCACATTAATATCAATATTATAAAACATCCAAATTTTGTTATGTTCTTGAGAAACAGCATTATCAAACCCAAATTTATACTTATAGAAATCCAACTTACTACTGCATGTCATAGGTTCCAGACATATTAATAACACAGGCTTATGTAACTTGCAAAAAAACTTCAATCTTCTACTAGTAGCATCTTTTCCCTCCATTCCTCTTACATTCCAAATAATCACATTAATCATTTATACACCTTTCTAGCCCCTACATTAGAGGATCTTAGAATCATACTCTCTTTTTCAGCTATCTTGAAGTCTCTTTTCTTCTGTTTTCTTTTTACACTATTAGACAAGCAAATTTCCCAGTTTGCATCTTCAGGTTCTATAGGAATATTTCTTGGTGATAAGTTTAAATCCTCCTGTAAATTAGCTTCTCTTACCTCATCAAAAACACTATTTTCTTCAAATTCAATTTGATTCTTCTCACTTCCAGTCAACTTATCAACTAAAATTTCTGGTAGCTCAGTTTCAACTTCTTCACATACCTCATTTGTTTCCTTTAATTCTGCTGAAATTAGTTGTCTATCACTTCCATTTTCTTCCCCATCTTTATCTTTCTCATTGTAGTTCAATTCTTCTATAATTGGATCTGTAGAATTTCTTTCATTTACCTCAATACTGATAATATTATGATTGTCATTCCCATTATTTGCTAACTTAGTAACTTGTTACATATTTTCTACAGGCTTCTCTGCTTCATTTGCTGAAGATTGCTTTTCCACCACCACACTGTCTTTACCAAAATTTCTACTAACCCAATCCTTTGTGCTCTCTCTTTCTATCTTTTTATATATACTTTTTTGTGGAATAGTTTTGTTTAACAAGGCCTTTGTTCGATTTTGTCCTTTCTTCTGTATTATTAGCCCTTGTTCCGGGGCCTTTCCATTTATTTCTTTAACTTTCTGCTTGTTTTCATTCATTTTTATGAGGCAATGACCTTCTTCATGCCCTTGTTTACTGCAATATAAACAGAAGTTAGGAACATATTCATACTTACAGTCTTGCCAGAATCCCTCATCACCCCCATATTCAATACGAACCCTTTCAATTAATTCCCTTTTTAGATCAATTTCTACACATATACGTGCTAACTCAGGTCTTGACAGCTTAGAAGTAGGATCATCTACCTTAAGAGGATACCCAAACGCTGAAGCTATAGAAAATATACTCGACGTATTATATAAATGAATAGGAAGGTTAGGCAAAGATATCCAAACAGGCGTCAATGAAGATTCAACATCCGGATCAAAGTTGTACGTCCATTTAAAATTGCGCATAGGAAAACCTTGAATAAACCAGACTTTACGTAGCCATATTCGTTGAAAATCATCTTCGTGAAAACATCTAATAAGAATATGTTTGTGATCTAGAACTCCAATTTGATAATTAGCTTGTAGATCAAGAGTATGAAAAACCTTTTTAATATCTTCAATTTGTGGCTTACCATGCGAGAATTTACCTACTATTGTATATTTAAACAGCTCAGATAATTGGCAGATTTCTTCCTTTGAAAATTGAATCATTGGTTCTCCTCTATAGAAATTAATTTCTTTCAAATCAATTTTAGGTTTAGAGAGTTGTTTCTTTAGAATTGCAGCAAAAGACTTTACCGGAAGGTCCGGTTTGATTAGCTGAGCGTTTGTATCATCAAAAATCTTATCACGTTCAACCATTTTTGCGGCGTCTAGGGTTTTTCACCCTAGTCAATATGTGTGTCGATATTTGTATATATATAGATATACCGATATGACGTGAGAGATAGAGAGAGAAACTATGACAATGAGCCATTGTCGGAGAGGCAACGACCGTTGCCGGAGATGAGAGAGAGGGAGAGAGGAGAGAGAAAGATGGGGTTCTATGTATAAACATGAAAGAGTGTTACATGAAATTAGAATAATAGGATGACATCATCAAAGTATGTTTTTGATAGTTAAAAAGTTTAGGGTATGTTTTTGTTAATTTAGTTGTAAAAGTGATATGTTTTGTTAATTTTCCTATAAAAAACTCCCATTTTACTATCCAATTTATATTATTGTAAATAATTGTGTAACCTTTAATTGATGTCTATTAATTTCCAAACCTATTTTATAAAATGCTAATACCACATCATGGCTCAAAACTAAAACCGCGTCATGGCTCAAAACCCAAATCCGGTTTCCAAACTGCATTCGATTTTTTCATATGCAACTTAAAACCCAAATCTGATTTGGAAAAATCAATTTTTTTTCTTAAGAAAAATAATAGTAAAACATAAGTCCTCTCTCTATTGAAAATTTACCTTCATGTGTATTTAGGTTTTTTTTTTAGTTTCTTTTGTAATTTCATGTATTTTTAGTTAGTTAAGAGAATTGAGGAAAAAAAAATTAAAGCTAGTTGCAAGTGCAATAAAAATGAGACTTTTGTTAATAAAAATAGAGGGTCCCCACTAACTTGTATAAGAAAAAATAACATTGGTGAATACTCACATTTCATATTTACGTTATATATTTTATTTTAGCGATGGTATTGCAACTTTTAAAATCAATCCAAAATATCACCTCGTTGAGTTGGACTTGTCCAACTCAGTTTAATTAATATTAGTATCTCAATAATTAAAGTAAGTTAAAATAATAAAAGAGCAAAATAGACGATTATTACAACAATATTTAATTAGTGACCAAATTATTTTCTTATTTATTCAATTTTTTTTATTTAATAACATCCCAAGCAACTCAATTTTTAAAAAATATTTGTTGCTATTTTTATTTCTAACATTACTAACCGAGTAATGTCATACACACAACTTGCACACAACTCACACACTGCATAAGAAAATAAAATACATATTTATCCCTCCAAATATACATAAAATACAATGTATAATTTGATAAATTCAAATATAAATATTAACATAATAAAAATACAAATTACTAAAAATTCAAATAAAAATATAATAGAACCATAGTTGATACTAACCTAAATTTAAATACTAATTAAAAATAAGAAAAATTGTTAAATGTAAAAACTCAACCTACTAATTAATAATTCAAATAAAAATATATTAGAACTCTAGATAAGTCTATCATAAATTTAAATATTAATTAAAAATAAGAAAAATTGTTAAATCTAGTATTACTAATATATATACATATATATTAATAGTTTATGTTAATTAGTAACTGAACATGCCATGTGTATATGCCACTTAAGCGGGTAGAGTTTTTGGGTAAAGAAATGTGCAAGAAAAACATTTCCCATTTTATTTTACCAATTACTACCTTCAAAGGGGATTTCGCCAGCATCCATGAGTCTGGAAACACATAAGCACACCCAGAACCCGCATGGACTAAACGTATCGAAATTTATAATCGGAATCCCAACTTCCTCTGCCACATTGATAGCGAACTCCATGACCCCTTCAACAATTATAACGTTCACCGGTTTTCCTGAGCTAGCACTCAGTCTACCGAAAGTTAACATCTGTTGAAAAACAGGTCCAGTCACCTTGTTTATCCCATTGAACAAGTCCGAGATAAGATCACCTGTTCTTGGGTGATTTTCATAGAGCCCGTCAGAAATAGTCTTGAAATGAAAGTTGGGGTACGTTAAGAGGCGGCGATGGGTAATGTTGTAGCGAAGAAGGCGGCTTTGGTTGTGATCGGTGTTGAGGAATGTGACATGGATGCCATCGAGGCAGAGAAGCTCGGCTAACATAAGCATTGCTTTGATGCATCCTTGCATAGGTAACGGGAAGATGAGCACATGAGGCGGTGGTGTGCCCATTAGTTAGGATTTGGAGTTGACAGATTTCAGTTTATAAGTTGCTATAAGAATCTATGAAAGACAGTGGAGTTTGGTTCCATATTTATCAATAATTCTGAAAACAAGTTGCTACTTGATGGAACATTATTTCCCTTTATTTTTGCATACATAATTAATGCCAGATGCATTTAAAGTCAAAACATAATTGTTTAGTTTAACAATTATACATCGGAAGTAGTTTACAATTTGTCTGAAGTCCCCATTTGACATATAGAGCCAAACTAAAAAGCTTTAAATACGAGTCTATGCATAAACTCCGGCTATTTTTTCGTCCTTATAGCAAGTCGTAATTAAAAATATATAGATCCCATCATCCCAAAACATAAATATGCATATCTCTAGCACACCAGCATTATTCTTTAAGTTTTATTTCTTTGGCAACTTTCCATTTTAAAAAGAATTAATGATAAAAAATCCAATAGTTTCCGTTAGGAACACCTCCTAAGGCGGTGATCAAGAACCTTCAAGAAGTAGGCGATAAGCACCATACACAATTTGTCTGTGTGATAGAATACCTAGCTTTAGATTAGGTTTCCCAATCAATATGAACTCTTTAATCAGATGTTCCTTGCTAGATTTGGCAGGAAGAGATTTTGCCTGAGCATCATGAGCCGGTCAACACTTCTTTGAATCATTCTTCAATAATCTTTTATAAATAAATAGGAGGCGAATAAGCTCACATACTAATTTCAATTTTTCATTCATAAATAGGAGTACAATTTCGCATTCACCAAACTAAACAATGTCATAGTACTATATTCCGAACCTAACAAGTAGTTCTCTACATTTTATTTTGTTGTAGCAGGTTTATAACTCGTAGACTTTATATCATCAATTAAACGATTCAAGTGCCTTATAGAAGATCCCCCTTCAATAACACTTTCTCGGGCCAATGTAGCGAGCTTATTTGAATGATTCGTGAACCTGTTATGTGAAGGATCCATAA
Organism: Primula veris; assembly: GCA_963682055.1. NCBI lineage: Eukaryota > Viridiplantae > Streptophyta > Magnoliopsida > Ericales > Primulaceae > Primula > Primula veris. Next base: position 5,768,715 of record OY821742.1, on the reverse strand, counting down.
GAACTCGAACATTCTTCTCAATTGTCACTCTGTCACATGTATCTTTCATATCAATCCCTACCTTCCACACTTCACTTACATACCTACTATTCACCTGCTGGTCTACATGAGAAGGCCAACAAAGCATCGGCACGCCCTCAACTATACTTTCCAGAGTCGAGTTCCATCCACTATGAGTCAAAAAACCTCCAATAGAAGGGTGAGCCAAAATTGCCTCTTGTGGGCCCCAGCTCACAATGCACCCTCGCTCTTTTGTAGCCTCGACAAGCTTTTTAGGGATCAAATCCATGTCATCCATGCCAACTGTAGAATCCGGCCTTCTTATCCACAAAAACCGTTGTCCACTATTAACAACACCATGCCAAAACTCCATCAGCTGCTCAAATGCCATCATAACAAGGCTTCCGAAGCTAATGTACAGAACCGATTTTATTGGTTGAGAATCAAGCCAACTTATGCAACTGTGGTCTTCTTGCCATAAACTACTACTGTTACTTTTATGTTTTCCAGCCTTTATTATTGATTTCTGGAGAGTGTGAATTGGCCCTATTGGATAAATATTTGGGGTTACTGTTTTGATATGAGAGAGTATAGGTTCGTCAAGGTTCTCAAAGGTGTTGAGAATAAGGCCGTGACCACGAGGAAATCTTTGTCCTTCGCTCATGACGATATTCATACTAAAATCCATGTTCAGGTCTTTGACGCGGTAAAACTCTGGAAGATCACGACGACGAAGAAAGCTTTCCATCCCGGGTACGCTTCTTATGGGTACATCAAGGTCTTCACCTGAGATATATGAAAGGGTTTGTTTTGATCTTAAACCAAAAAATTACAAGGCGATTTTTTGTTTTTTTTTACATATGCTGTCAATTTTACAAATGACTAGATACATCAGCAGTATCCCCCACTGTTTTAAAAAACTCGCAACGTTGTGCGATATAGTGGTTTTTGAAAGAAAAACGCAACGCTAAAACGATATTTTGATGGAAAAACGTTAAATTAGCGCTATAGGAACGCTATTTACCCTATAGTGGACGCTATTTACGCTATAGCGGATGCAGTCTAAAATTTTTTATTTATTTATTTATTTTTTAATTTTTTGGTCAAAATTTTAATGAAATTATTGGAGCTTAAAGAGAATCAAACCCTAAAACTCTTGCAAACAAATTAAATACTCTTGCATCTCAAGTATAATCATTTTGTGATTATTAGTTACAATTTTTTATATATATTTAATTAATTTTTATTAGATATTTTGAATTTAATGCTATATTTATATGTATTTATCCAAAAAAAAAAAAATACACCGCAAAACGCTATGTAGCAACGCTATGTGCGCTTTTAACGTTTCTCTCGAAAAAACGCTACGGCAGCGATAACGCTATTTAAAACATTGGTATCCCCATATGTACATTAGTAATAAACAACACAAGTTGTTGCATGTTGGTTATAACCCGGAACTTAAAAACTTTGGAAGCCTTTATGGAGAGAACTTTTTTCTCAAAATAAGTTCCTGATCAATTCCTATATATAGCCGATAACTGATTGTCATAAAGAAGCTAATTTAAAATAAAAATTAAATTAGAAGTGCATTTTTAGTATTGAATAATGGTGAGATTAAAAGCTTCATTTCAAAAACCAACTCGAAACAACTCATAACAATTCATTTTGCTTACTGCAGTTACATACTTATATGTTTGAATAATCATGAAAAATGAATGAATTAAAATTTTGAATTAACAAACCTTTAAACGGAAGTTCTCCAGCGTCGATGAGTCTATAAACACTCAAGAAAGTCCAAACCGAACATGGACTCAACGTTTCAAATATAATAAGCGGAATCCCAACTTCATCAGAAACATCAATAACAAACTCTAACGTCCCCTCCGCTATAATAAAAGTCACTGGCATCTCTGAGGTGGCACTCAGGGGACCGGTGTTCATCATTTCTCTGAAGAGCGGACCGGTCACCACCTTTAAATTTTCAAACAAATCCGAGATCGTATCAATCAACCGAGGGTGCTCCTCAGGGAGACCATCGGATATGGTCTTCAAATGGAAATTTGGATATTTTGAGAACCTTGTTTTGGTATCACTGTGACGGAGAAGGCGACGATGATCATGCTCGGTATTGAGAAAAGTGACTTGAATGCCAGCTTGGCAAAGAAGCTCGGCTAACATGAGCATAGCTTTGATGGGTCCTTGAAGAGGTAGAGGGAACAAGAGTACATGAGGAAGAGGAGCACTTTGTGATGTGTTCATTGCTAGGAAAATGAGTTGTTTTTTCTGTTTAATGTTTCAATGAGTTTGGTAATGTATTTCTACACTTGGAAATGGAAACCAAACCTCTCAGTAGGTTACTAAAATATTACTCTTGATTGTGGATTAAGTCTGAGACCGTCTTTTTCGACTGCAAACAATCTGTTTTAAAACCAAAATCGTAAATCAGAATTACAAACCGTAATTCTAATTTACTGTGTAGCTTTTTATTTTTTATTTAACAAAAAAAAAAACCATAAATGGAAGCCAAGCTTCTCAGTAGGTTACTAAAATATTACTGAGTGTGGATTCAAGTTTGAGGCTGGTTCGACGCGCAGACAATATGTTTTAAAGGCAAAACCGTAAATCGCAATTACAAATCGTAATTCTAATTTAGGTTTTAGCTTTTTATTTTTTATTTCACAAAAAATAAAAATAAAAGAAACCGTAATTCAGATTTATTCAGAATTACGGTTTGTAATTTGAAATTACGGTTTTGACGTGAAAAAATATTTTTTTTAATAGAAAAATCATCATCTTCAAGCTTATCAAGTAAATACTACCAATATACAATATATAGTTCAATAAAATTGGATATAGATGATGATCACTGATGAGGGTGATTAGGAGAGATTTGTAAAATTGACTTTATGTGCATGTTTTTTTTCCAGTCTCTTTCAATTTTTTAAATTGGTTCAGATGTATGTTTGTATAGATAGGTGCGCGCACTTGTCTTATAAATCTGATATAATTAGACAAGTTCATTTTGTTTTTCTTTGTTTCTTTTGTAGAACTTCTATCTATATCCTAATTTTTTATACCCTATAGAAAACTTTGTTTTTGTTTTTATTTGCTTTTTTTTTTGCAATTTCACACTTTATTGTCTAGTTTGGGTTTTACTGTTTTCTTAGTGATGTTGTCAAGTACAGCTTCATATTTCAAGTATAGTACTAGAATAGGTGCTGGATATGTTACACTTCCTATATATATAACTTGAATCAATATTCCCTCCTTTCCTATATATATATTGCTTAAATATTTTTTCTTTCATGGGGCCTCACAAAAAGGGACAGGATACACATGGGTAATCTCAGATTTACGTTATTCAAAATTTCATCTTCAACTAGTTTTTTGAAAATAATCTTCTACTATAAATTTAATGATTCTGCGACATTTTCAAACTCATAATGTATTGAAAGTTGAGACTAAGTTTGGGTAATAAATGCGCAACTATTTCATCTACTCTGTCGGTACTATTTAATCGTTAATTATAAAATTACGTGTAATTTTGACCGGTTAAGAACTTGTATCAAAATTGTCGGAATGAAAATTTTGAAAAGTTGATCATATAGTTCAAATGTTAAATTTTATGATTAGATTTAAAAAAAAATTATTTTGATAATTTTAATATAAGTTATAAGTCGGTTATAATTACACATAATTTCGTAATAAACAATTAGATCAGAACAGATCAAGTATTTCCCTTCACCAGTACGTTGACATTTTTGTGATTTCCTGACTAATTTTACCCAAAGGAATTCTAAGCTCTTTCCAAAATCTATTTGCATTTCCAATACATACAATTAATTTACGAATAACACATATAACGCAGGTTTGCTATACTTCACAAAATGGAGATAAATATCAAACTAATAACACTTAATATCCATGGCTTTTTTCATAATAATCCCACAAGTTTCCTCTTCTTTCTTAAATACCCACGAGGCAGAAAACATTGACAACCCCTAGATGTTAAAATCTACTTCTTCGATCTCCCAAACCTCTTCCATCTTCGTCCTTGAATGCCCCTCGAAACCTTCATCACCATATCTAAATAACGACACCGATGTTCTACCAGAGTGAGCAATACTAATTCCATCTACAGTTTTATAATCCTGTATCAAAGAATCTATTGTCGTTTCCCAAAACACGGTGTCATTTCAATTGGCTATAATTTTTAGGAGATGCGAATCTTCTTGTTGGATTAAAAGTCATGTTCTTTGCCTAAAATTGCCCCGAATTGTGTGCCAGGCAATTTCTACGTTAGTACTGCTCTTTGCTCTTCGTTGTTGGTCATTCTTTTCCATGATACTGGTTGATTTGGAGAACAAATTAGCTGTCGATCTCGGATCAAAAGACCATGTCGGACGTGTTTGAATCTAGAAGATGATCAAGTCAATTATAAAAACCGGCAATTCATCACCTAACTAGGTACCAAAAATTATGGGGACAAAAACTAAGGTCATTATCAGTTGCAACTTTTTATCCAAATAAGCAAGAACTTTGAAACTAATAAAAAAGTTGAGTTCATTAATTGGACTTCATATTTCTAACTATGAAGCCATAAAGAATAAAAAATTTCACTACACAACCTCTATTCACATAACCTTCAAATTGATCATTTATTTTACATTTTTAACCCCTCTATATTTTTTTTTAGATTTTATATAACACATTACCGTACACTAAATTATCTATAAAATTAAATACATGTACATATATAGTATACAGATTTTTGCTCCAACAGATCATGCATCTAAAACAAAGGTAATCTAAACAAATTATATTATTTTTTGCATAGAATTTAAAGAGATAAAATATATGATAACCACAAAAAATAGCTTACCCATAAAATAATGCATAATAAACAAAAACAATCAGACAATGTCCAATAACAAAAATGAAAAAAAAGAAGAAGATTTTTTTACTAGGAGAAGTGTTTTAAAGAAAGATATAACTAATATATATATATACTGGTAAACAAATGAAGTGTTTCAGTCAAGGAGTATAAAGGAACTACCTACTTCATGTTACTTAATTTTACGGATAAATACAAAAAAGACAACACAAGAATGACAAAAAATTAACTGTGAGATCAGCAATAATAATTTCATTTTCACTGTTTCATATATACCATCTGTATATGAAAATAAGCCCTTAAGAAATTCATGTTCTCATCCATAACGTGAAACACGAGAAGCCTAAATTGAGCATTATATATAATAAGTACTTGGGAGTTTTTTTTTTACTGTGCTTTGAGTTTATTTCTTACCAAATAATAACAATTTTCATAATTCGTTACCTAACACTAACATATACTCCAAATTGGAACCACCAAAATTCATCAATAAACAATAATGTATAAAACTTTCAAAGCCTCACACGTAACGGGACTAACAGAATATAGGGCTAATAATAACACTTTCAAGAATTAGTGAGTTGGCTTCTAATCCGCAACTCTTTTTTTTTTTTTTTTATAGCTTTTGGCTTTAGTAACTGCAGGGTAAATTTTGTTCTTAATTGTGTTACTAATGCTAATTATTCTATTTGTTTAAATGGTACCATCTCGGGATTTTTCTCCTCTACTAGAGGACTTAAGCAAGGTGATCCTTTATTCATCATAGCTGAAGAGGTACTAAGTAAACGTTTGAGTAAGTTAACCGATAATGGCTCTTTAATTCCTTATAAAACTGTTAGCAATGCTTCCCCTATTTCTCATATTCTTTTTGCCGATGATGTTCTTATTTTTGCTAATGGCCGTAAACAGAACTTAGAAACTCTTGTGAATTTTATTAATGATTATGAATGTGCTTCTGGGCAACTTTTGAATAGGAGTAAGAGTGTTTTTCTCACTCATAATCAACTCAAGAATAGGAAGAATATCATAGCTAAGGTTACTGGTTTTACCGAAGGAAATTTTTCCACTACTTATTTAGGTATTCCTCTCCACCACACTAGACTTACAGCTACCATGTATGAACCTCACGTTAATAAAATTTGTAAAAAAGTTGCCACATGAAAAAGTAATTTACTTAATAATGGAGCTAAAATTGTTTTAATTAAACATGTTTTGTCCTCTATTCCCATGCATATTCTTTCTGCTTTGCAACCCACTAAACTTGTACTTGATGACATTGAAAAAGATTTTGCTAATTTCTTCTGGGGGAACATAAGGGTAAGAAGAAACATCACTGGATAAAATGGTCTAATTTGGCTTGTCCCGAGTCCGAGGGGGTTTAGGTATTAGGAGTGTAAAAGACACTATGGTTGCGTTACTGAAATTCCTATCCGCTGTTCTAGTTGCTGTTATGCAGTTAGGTTCCAAGTGTAGTTGCAACCACAGTTGAAACCTAAGTATAATGATGGACAGAACAGTAAAGTTAAATGTAATTGAATTAAATCACACGCACATTTAATAACGGAGTTCACCCAACTGGGCTACGTCTCCGGAGCACTCACCCAGATTATGATATTATAAAAGCTTACAATATAGGATTTAAGTCTTAATGAAAAACTCTCAGACTACCTCTAGATTTTTCTGCCTATCTCTATATTGCTCCTACCTTGTAACTACCACTCAAAATATCAATGGCATCCAACCATTGTTTTCTATTTAAAAACTCACGGTGTATTCTCTCAAGAATGAAATTCTTTATAATTTAGAACACACTTTTTACAAGCAAAGTTATCAACTATTTATAGGAGTAAAAACAATCTTCTTTCTTCAAGATCTTGATGATTGTTTTTGACTCTTTTGATTGACTTCAATCTTTCCATATTGCACGAGATACTTCAGCGTAGGATTGACCTCAATTTTCATAAGTTAATACCTGTTAATAACTAGCTTGAAAATAAGAGTTAGTCTTTTCCTAAAACAAAGAACATATAAGATAGTATCTTTTAGAGATAAAATCTTTCTGAATATATTTTGAAACATTAACTCCATATATTATTCAATCTAATATAGATCATACTGATTTTGATAGAAACCATAGATTGAATTAAGTGATAAAAACTTGCATGAAAATAGAGATCTAGATTGCCTAAATAAAGGAAATAAATCTTTATGAACTAATCTCCTTACATCCTTTAGACAACATCTTTCTTTATCACTTTAATATTCTCAATATACATAAACTAAATTTTTAAGAACATATGAGAATATATCCTGCATATTTTAAAACAAATAATCATCATTAAATAATAGTAATGCAGAATTACAGAACTGGACAGAATCCTGCAGAACAGCAGGTTGGAACTGTGGTTGCAACTGAGGTTGCAACCTCACTTGAAAACATAAAGCTGTCTCAATTCTTAACATTCAACTAGGATTATTTAGTTCAAATCAATAGACAACAAATAGCTTATGAGCCAGAAATCTGGTCCTAACAGTTACATAGTAAAATGAGTTGGAGACTCTTAGATAAAGATTCACCCTGGAGCACTTTTATGTATCAAAAGTATTTTGCTAATAATTATAACTGGGTAACCCAGTTATTAATTCTTCTCACTCTTATGTTTGGAAAAGTTTCAGTTTTTATTTTAAAAACTTGGTTGATAACAGCAAGTGGAATATAAAGGAGGGGTCTATTAACTTTTAGTATGAGAATTGGTCTGGAGATGGACCTCTTTGCAATTCCTTCCCGGTGGTTTTTCCACATGTGCTTCTTAACCAGGTTTATAACTCTAATGGATGGGATACCAGCTTATTGACAATCATGGGAGGTAATGAGCTTATTGTTAAAGTCTCTTCTGCTAATTTATTCTTAAGGAAGGGTGAAAATATCAGGTTTTGGCCTTATACTTTTAATGGGACCTATACTATTAAAAATGCTTTCGCTTACTTTAGAAATAAAAAACCCAATTTTCAACTTGCCAGGTATATTTGGAACCATAACCTTCCTCCTAAAATCAGCATTTACTTCTGGAAAGTTTGGTTTTCTATTGTTAAATTGGATGAGGACTTAAAGAAATATGATATTAATATGGCTACTAAATGCTCTTGTTGTAAGAATCATGCTGCAGACTCTATTGATCATCTTTTTAATGGCAGTGATATTATGTTTGGTGTATAGAAACATTTTAGTTCTATTTTTGGTTTTCCTGAGTTTACTGGCAATTGGTCTGGTGTAACCATTGCGATCAAACTCAAGTAGGATAACTTGCGGCACTTGTTCCTTTACTTGTGTTCTGGGAAATTTGGATTAGCAAGAATAATGCTAGGTTCGAGAACGTTGGTATGTATGTCAATGATATTGTTCATAAAGTGAATAGGTGGTTAAGAGACCTCAATTTTTTACTTAAGCCTAAATTACCTGCTCATTACTTTCAGATTTATACTCTTCAATCTCTTATTATTAATCAAGTAGTGTGTAAGATGAAAAGGCCTAAATTCATTTCTTGGAAGTGTCCACCTTCTGATAGATTAAAGTTAAATTGTGACGGTTCTGCATATGGTAACCCATGTAATAGTGGTTGTGGGGGTATTCTAAGAGATGACAAGAGTTGCTTAATCTTTGCATTTAATAGTTATCTTGGCAACCAAACTAACATTTATGCAAAATTCATGGCTATTAGAGATGGCTTACTTATATGTTACATGTTAAATATTAGTAATATTTGCATAGAAACGGACTCTGAACTTATTGTCAATTGGTGGAAAAAAGGCACCAAACCAGGGCCTAAATTTGATACTTTATGGTTGGATTTAGTTGAACTAATGACTCTTGTGAGTTATGATTTATATCATGTATATAGGAAACAGAATCAGGTAGCAGATGCTTTAGGAAAACAAGGAGAGCAAAACAAGGAGCGCACGGCTCCAACAAGACATTTTTCTCACCCATGGAGTTCACAAATCTCATTCATGTTGCATATGTTTTGGACCAGAGCGAAATCACTTGTGTTAGAGGAAGTACATACAAAATTCAAGATGTAGCAGTATGAAATCTTTCTTCAACAAGTTTGTCTAAGTGAGATGAGAGTTAACTCGTACGAAACTGATATTTCAGTTGATATTGCATACTTTGGACTTGTTTTTTGCACTAAATTAACATGGCTAATCTCATTTTTAAGCAAAAAATTTGCTCTTGAACTTGTTGTTTAGATCACTTTGATTACGGCGATGTAGGAGATATAAGGATATGAGACATAAGGAGTAAATAGCAAGTAATCGTAGAATTTTTTTTTGCTTTGAAAAGTCGAGATTAAAAGTGTTAATTTTTTTGTTTTTCGCCATGTCCTTAGTAAAATATGCCCATTAGCACTAGTTGCCTTTTGATTGTAGGTCGTAATGCCATCATTTTCCGTTAATGTTTTTTGATTGAAAACGCTATCATGGGGGTGTGGCTCATGAAAGAATAGTTTTACGATTTTATTAATAAAATGGACATTACAACCCATCCAAATATAATACTTGCTGTCTACCGAGTTCAATGACTTTTATGCTCAATTGGACAATATGCTTGCTAACTAAAAAAATATAAATATATACGTGCTATGTATTGTTGAACTATGTACTTCGCCATTAAAAACTCGTTGTTTTCGGCTATGGAGTCCGTGATCAGCTTGATGAGAAGGCGGAGGAAGCCAATGAGGAAGCTGCTAATTAGGTCCCATTGCTATTCTCTTAAGTGTGGAAGACCTCAAACAGATGCTAAAGCAAGTAAGGGAAGTTAATTAGGGAATGCATGAAGGAAAAATATTACGGTGAGAAGGCCATTTTAGCTTTAGCTACTGAGAGCAACCGCATCGGCAAGTTTAATTATTTCCTTAAACCTAACATATTTTATATATTTTAACTAATCGTTTATATTTACATAAAATTTCAGTTTACTTATTAATTTCATTATAATAAACCTAAATTATTTTTTTTTATTTGTTTATTATCATTTAATAATCATAACAATATTACAACCATAAAAATATGGACCCCATGATAGTTTTTTAGTATTATATTCATCTAGAGAATCATATATATTTCTTATATATAAGGTGAATTTTGTGTTACCTGAAATTTAGGAAATTCATAGAGTTCCTGATGCATGCCACTTTTTATACCAAAATTATCAAATTTTAGGAAAAAATATGTTTTGAATTAACAGATGCGGATGGTCTGAAGTTAAGGAACTGCAATCTCGCCTGCCCCGCTTGTCGGACGAAAGGGACAAATCACTTGGGATTCTTGATGAGATGCGTCAAACTCTCGAACAGCTCCTGGATGCTGCAGAAAAAGCAGTGAAATTAGCAGAACAAGAGAGAATGGAAAAGGAAGAGAGTGCAAGAAATGATCTTGCTGAGCAACAACAAATCATGGAAAAGTTAGTTCAAGAGTCAAAGATGTTGAAGCAAGAAGCCGAGATAATTCCAAGTTGCAAGAGTTTCTCATGGATCGTGTGTGGACACGTTACAAGGGGAAATTTCCGTAATTTTCCAGGATATAATATTTTACTAAAGCAGAAGTTCGACAATAGGGTGCCACTTATCGATTCTATCTCATCTAGCCAAACAAGCTGTCGACTAGCTTCTTCAAACTCATCTGCGAAAAGCTTAACTCTTGATGATCAGGTCCCAAAGAGGGCAAGCCCTGCTCCCTTATTCACTGACCATCTCTCTTCGGGAGAAGAGAGAGAAGCAAGCGATCATGGATCACTAGTGAAGGATGATGGATGGCAATCATTTTTTCTATGTTCGGTCTAGACTTAATATTTTTTTATGCATTAGGATAAATGTCAACTAATCTTTTGTTAATAGCTCTTTACATTTGCAGTTTGTCGGCCTTAGGACTTGAATTTACCCGAAACTAGGATTGTTCTACCTGTACATACATATATATATTTTTAAAATGCGTAGAAGCTGTGAAATTAAAAAAAAAAAAAAGCTTAATGATTTTGTAACATTTTTGAATCTCATAACGTATTGTAAGTTGAGCGCAAATTGGGTAAAAAATGTGCAACCATCTATTATATTTGCCTTCACCAATCACCTATCACCAGTACCGTCACGTTTTTGTGCTTTCCTGATTAATTTTACTCAACAAGATTCTAAGGTCTTGCAATTTCTATATGCATTTCCACTAAAACCTACAATTAATTTATGAATAAAGCATATAACGCATGTTTGCTATATTTACAAAATGGAGATAAATATCAAATTAATTTGCTAAATAAAATCCTCATCATCGTCCGACTCGTCAAGATCAAAAGCCACAACTTTGGAACCCCTTACTCTCGACGTACCAGCCCTTATTTTCATAGGCAAACGATTGTTACCACCCAGGGCTTTTTTCAAAACAACCCCACAAGTTTCCTCTTCTTTCTTTAAATCCCCAGGAGGCAGAAAACATTCCATTGACAACCCCTTGATGTTAAAATCTACTTCTTCGATCTCCCAAACCTCTTCCATCCTTGTCCTTGAATGCCCCTCGAAACCTTCATCACCATATCTAAATAACGACACCGATGTTCTACCGGAGTGAGCAATACTAATTCCATCTACAGTTTTATAATCCTGTATCAAAGAATCCATTGTTGTTTCCCAAAACACACTGTCATTTCCATTGGCTCTAATTTTGAGGAGATGCGAGTCTTCTAGTTGGATTAAAAGTCCCGTTCTTTGGCTAAAATATCCCCAAATTGTGTGCCGGATAATTTCTACATTAGCACTGCTCCTTGCTCGCAGAGTGGATGATTCGGTTTCTAATTTCAATACGAAACAATCCTCGTTGTTGGCCATTTTTTCCCCGATACAGATGGAGTTGGAGAATAAATTAGCTGTCGACCTCGGGTCAAGACCCTGTTGGACATATTTCAATCATAGGTTATTTTAAAAGTGCCTATTACTAAAGTAAATAATTCGTTACATAATATGTATGATGATTAAGTAAATTATCTCGGGCAACTCATCACCTAACTAGGTATCGAAAATTATGAGGACAAAAACCAAGATCACTATCAGTTGCAATTTTATTCAAATAAGCAGCAACTTTGATATCTCTAACTATTAAGCCAATATAGCATAAGTTTTTTTTTACAACACAACATTTGTTATCAAATTGTATGAGTAGACCACTAGCTATGATATGCAGACCACAATAAAGTAAAGCCTTTCACTATATGGTTGCCATGTGATGATTTTTATTTTTTGAAAATTGCCATGTGATGATTGTGATGCCTATGCAGTAAATTTAAAAGATTACTATTGATCCGAAACTATTAGTTTGGTTCTTGTTTGTATATGAGAACACAGCTCAATATTGTCGATTTTGGTATCTATATTTAACGTGGACCGCAACTTTCATAGGTTATGTAGACAAAAGTGATGAGTTGTAGGGAACATGGAATTCTCAAAAGTCCTTATCTCGAAATCAAATGAGTATAATATGTCATGTTACTTTTGCGCATAGATACAAGAAAACAACACAACAAGGAGAAAAAAAATGACATTAGAAATGATGATTTCATTATCACACCATCTATATGCAAAAATAAGTGACAAGTCCCCTTGTTAATTTTAGTAAGAAATTTCATGTACAAAAGAATGGAGAAAATGAGGGTCCCAAGACGCATATCATGTCGTCCATAACTTGAAAAAAGAAAAGGCTAAATTGAGCATATTATGAGTAGTTTTGTTTTTTACTATACTGTAAGTTTATTTCTTACCAAATAATTTCAATTTCTTAATTCGTTACTTATCTAACAAATTGGAACCACCAAATTCAGCAATTATTTTATGCTTAAAATCTTCAAGAATAAGAGAGTTGGCCTGCTTCTAATCCACAGCATCAAGAAATGTATCTATAATTAAGCTTGAAATTTTGAAATTAAAAAAGTTACCTGTAGAGAGCGACGTAGGGGTCTTGGTGGGCCACGAGACGCGTGGGATTGGTGCCACGGGGTCTGTCTCCAAGCAACCTTTCCATCGCTACCGGCACTTATTTTACAACCAGAGACCACGAGCTCTAGACACCAAAGCTCGGGCCTCTTTTGCCACAACACAAACCCTCCTACTTCGCCTGCGCCGTTTCTAACGCTTTTTATTTTCATAACTTTTGTACTGCTCAAATTGTTGTTACGCCCTAGACTTAGTCCATCTCCTGCTATGAACTCGGAGACGCCCATTTTCACCTTACCCATTGCATACATGCTGTCTATCGAGTTCAATGCCTTTTCTCCTCCTGTCGCCGCTATGTACTGTTGAACTATGTACTTCGCCATAGAAGACTCCTGCATTATTTTTCAGATAAAAAATCATTACTAATGGTCAAACGGATAACATTTTATTAACTATTATGAAAAGTTTTAGTTATAAATACTAAATAGACAAGTTACTACATTAATTAATAATCAAAACAATATATATGGCGTTGTAGGCTAGCTACTGTGAATCTGTGACTGATAACAGTGATATCGTGACAATTTTTGACACACTATGATCAAATGTTTGTCCACTTTTTTAAGTGAGCGACCAAGTTTCCTCTTTAACTGCTAGGGTGAAAAGGACTGATAACAAGTTGTCACTAAAAAGTAAAAATCAAGGCAAAAACTACTATGTGGTTGACTGGTTTTAAGTTTCAAGAACAGTAACAAGTACAGGATGATTTAAGTCAAAAACAAAGAAAAAACAGGTTATTTGTTAAATTTAGGAAAAGGTAAGAATAAATATAATTGTGAAGATGTAAGTCTATCAGTTGTCTATTTCCAATATTGAGCTCCTCAATATGTGATCTTAAATGAGCAAAAGTCGTTTAGTCCAAGTGGTTGGTATCCGAGTATATTACGATCACCATCAGGGTTCGAACTCTAACGTCTGCGAAGCAGGTTTACCTCTAAAAGAGGGTTACTAATTATAAATAAAATATATATGTGATCTTAAATCACACAGTTACATCATTACAAGAAGTTACTAGTGACTACGACATGTCCATTTTACAAATTTTTAAAACAAAATTGATCTTAAGATATACAAAGTACATCTAGTAAAGAAAATGATATGATGTTATAGAAACAACAATTGTAAACTGATTCCAAACTCAAACTTTTGGTTTAATTATTGCATCGATCAATATAGGAGCTTGTTCAAATTAATAGAACTCACAAGTCACAATTAGTCCTTACTCCTTATTGTGTAAACTTGTTACATGTAACCAGATTCACGGCCTAATTTTCCTTCCCTATAGTTATAATGTTTTCAAAAAATCTTGATACTTCATAGCAAACTATAATGCATTTGGACTTAGTTTATGAGAACAAATATAAGCTAACTTCGAACTATATAGAACCACTAAAATAAAAATTGTACTTACAATGGCATGGTCCTTGATATTCCTGTTAATAGAGTGATTTGATACAACTGGAAGAGGTATCAAAGGTGCTCCAACAACACCAAGAAGCAGCTGAATCTCTGCGTTACGACTCCCACCTAAAACCGAAGTCGGTGACCTATCAAAGTTAGGCATAACCCATGATTTCATATTTTGCCATGATTTGTTGTAATTCTTGTTGTTAGCATTACAATCACCAAACATCTCTTCGGGAATAGGCACTTCAAGGACCGTCTCGAGACCATCCTCTCGGTCCAAGTTAGGACATAATTTCCTCATTTTTAAGTTAGGGAAAGAGAATGAAAAAAAGGAATGTTGATAGAGCTTTGAACTAGTTTGGGAAGCTAAAGAGGAAAAAGAGTGGGAGAGGCTTAGATTCAAAGGAATGGGTGTGTATTCATATTAAATTTTCGGCTAATTATAGTAATAGTCCCTTTTTTATCCTTTCAGTTTATATTGTCACAATAATCATTTGTAATTTTGGTATAAGCAACAAAAGAATAAAAGCTTCTAGTAATTGAAATGTTGCTTAGTATACACTGTACACCTGTTTGAGACATGTAAGTATTTTGTTATATTTGAGAAGTTCTTTGAAATATTGATAATGCCACTTTGCTTGTATCATTTTCGGTGCGAAAATAATTATAAAACCACAATGCATTCGAAGTTCTGCTGTGGATTATATGAAACTATTATAAATTACATCTAAATTGTTAAATGCTAAACTGTTAACTTCTGAATATGTTGAATCCATTAAAATCGATATGGAACTAAACAAATCGTCAAGTCCACTTCTGGCACTAGTATGTAGCGGTATATATCAATTTCAAGTTTATAAACCAATCGGAACCGTTTGGTTTCGGATCATCTCTCGTTGAGATCGAACTAAATCTTTCACGATCACACGCCTACAAATCTAGATCACTATATAAAGTCTAGGGCAATTTATTAATTTCGATCTCAAATGTTTAACATAACCATTGGGGGACCAAATAAGGAACAGATTAAACCATCAAGTACCAATAGCACATTTCAATATTTTCGTTTGTTAGAAAAAATTTCTACAGATTTGGATGAGAAGCAGGTGAACATGACCAACCGACCGTGGGCCTATTGTAACGTGCATAAATTTGTTTATGTTGTGATTGCACGCTCTGCCTTGAGAAATTATTTGGTTATTCAATAGAAGTCATTCGATCCACCTTATAACAACACATTCAGTGTGTCTCACAGTTTTACATAATAAAATATATTAAGTGTGTGGTTATAAGGTGCGTTGTAGGACTTCTCTTGAAAGACCAAATAATTTCTCGCATGCCTCCCTCTCTATTTCTATCTAAATTAAAAATGTTACCCTCTGTTATTTTATTTTATTTTTGTAGGCCATGCTTGCCTTTACAAAAAATAAAAAAAGAATTTATGATCTTCTAAGCCTCTATATTGATTTTATTCTTGAGGATAAAACTCATATATTTAGACTTCTATAGAAGTACTTGTTCTTCACCAAGAATATATTCCAGGACCAATTATTCTTGTACATTTAAATACAAGTTTTTACTAACTTTTAGTACGTTATGTCCCAATAGTTAAATTAACGACCTCGATTAGTACATTAACTACACTTTCATCAAATCATCAAATGGTGACTACTACTTTTAGGTTTAATTAATTCAGTGAAAATCAATCTTCGTAAACCAATTCACTAATCAAACGGGCCGGGTAAGAGTGGATCTAGGGCGACATGACATACCAGGTCGGGTAATGATATGCACAAACCAGCTATATACAATACGTAGATGGGAGAGACCAACATAAGGTTAATTTTTTGTGTTCACTCATCTCACAAGAAATTATATAATAGGTGTATGCACATAATTGATTTAGCGGAATAGGCATGTAAAGTAAAATATTGCAATTTTTTCTAGCATAATTTTCCGGTTGTTTCGTCGAGTGATCGGGTTACTCACCGTTCTTAGACACCATGCAATTTTCTCTAGTAATTATCTGTACATACAATACAGCGCATATGGCATTGAGTATAAGAAAATGAACGTAATGTAAGAACTAAGAACAATGTGAATATGTGATATTTGTTTTAAACAAATTAAGTAGTGCATGATAGGATCGTTTTTGAGCCGATATTGTTGGTTAAAACACTTACACTGTTTTATGATATCGTCATGTCGATCGATTGATTTTATCTTTTTTTATTCTCTGGAAGTAATCTAATAATACTGAAATTAACTGAAGCAAATTTAGTAAAAAAATAGTTATTTTTTATTGTGTGTAATAAACTGACATTGATAAATGAAGTATATTTGGTCAAATTAAATCCTGGTGGTGTCAACTAAGTAGTTAACCAGTGGCACAAGCGTGCTATACATTGTGATAGTTGAATTAATAATATGTCCAAATCTTGTTAGTTAGAAATATTTTCAATCCTCAATAATTATGCTAAGCACGTTGTACAAACTGCTTAAGAATATAATTCGAGGTTAGCCGTGGATATATAACAAAATATTAGATTGCTTTTTTATATATATATAAATTACGAGTTGGTGTGATAGCTAGGTCCAAACTGATCATTTATAATGTTAGATTAATTAGTTCAATTATTCGCAAATACAAAGTGCATCCAATATTAGTAAAAAGTGAGAGTTTTGGTCTTAGTGTAGTAGACAAATATGTAACAATAATTGATAAATGATCATATCTATTGATTTGTGTTTTTTCCAGAGGAATTACTTAACTGCTGATTATTTTTGTAGCTTCCTTTACTACTATGGTATTTATAACAATTTTTATTCATTGGAATAATATGGCATTATATGACTGCATGCATTCATATTCTTTTTGAAACTTGGAAAAATTCAGTAATTTTTTCCAAAAAATTGACAATGTATATGTATTTGATACCAGATGACCAACTACAATTTTGTTTTAAACTCTGACAGCATTTATTGAAATTCATCCTGTAAATAATTTAAATACAAGACTTGCTAGTTAGTTAAAATAATTGGATACGTTTTAGATTCAAAGTGTCAAACATAGAACGTGAATACGTGAATGTCGGCTTAGTGATTTGCAGACTAAGTTAATTGTTATTTAAGTTTTTTTTTTTTTTTCTTGAAGGTCATTGTGATCTAAGATCCTAATAAATAATATTACAGCGCCGACCATGATTACAGTATTAATTAAGCATACCCTCATGCATGAACACAATTTTTTCAGTGCGTTTTATATTAATTGCAATACTGGTTTAGTAGTTTCCACTGTTTAAGCTTGTTTACGTTTCTAAAGTTCCCTTTCTAACTCTATACTCAAATGTAGTGCTGGGAAAAATAGCCGAAATTTCCCGATCGGAGAAGAGTCCCGACCCGACAAACTTCGGGATCGGGATCGGATGGCAATTTTGATTTCGTCGGGTGTCGCGACCCGATTTTTTAATTAATTTATATTTTATATTATATAACATGTTTTTTTTTTTTTTTCAATACTAAAATATAAATTAATTTATATCAAATGCAAGTGATGAGAATCGAATCTTGTACATCTAGCATACAATGTAATCACTATATCATAAGAGTTACAATGCTTTTTGCTTCATAAATTAGTTATAATTACATAAGTATAATATAAATTTGTAGTTTTGAAACTATTAAAATAAAAAATATAATTAAATTAAAAAGTTATATTGTTAATTCAAAAAAGATAAATGATCATTATTTTCCGATTAGAAAAATTATAATGATAATGTATCTCATTTAGTATGATAATTGTTGCTTGTGTGAATAAAATTAAATACTAAAATAATCTCATAAAAAACGTATCAATTTTTTTATCTACTATATTATTTATAATTTCACACTATTTTTTCTATTACATATTAATTTCTTTTTTCATTTATTAGGAATGTTATTTTTAAAATATGATTATGTTTCGTGTTAATAACATGTTATTTTTAAGATTGTTAATAAAAAATAACGTTGTCATAAAATAAAAAAATATGTCGGGAGATTCGGGATAAAGCTATCCTGACCCTACGGGATCCCGAAAAAGTTGGGATTTTTTTTTCACTTCCAAAAGTAATCGGGTCGGAATACGGATCGAATGTTTACGGGTCGGATAACGAGCCTAACCCACCCATGCTCAACTGATACACAATAGAAATATGTATAACACAGGTGTACATGTTTCATATTTTCTTTTTGTGCAAGATTCATTTAATTTCTCTTATGCAGAGCACCAGAAATATAAAATAAACATAATATATAAAGTACCATGATTTCTTGTTCCTCTCTAATTGGCTTTTTTGTGCAGGATAACGTTGTACAGCTAATATGAATATATGATCTTATGTGAGACTATATCTATCTAATTATTTGACAACAAATATGGGAACACAACTTTCTTTGTGTTTCTCTTTTCATTTTCATTTTCAAGTAAAATGATGGATTGCTACCTAGTCGATTAATTATGATCACCTTTTTCTTAGTTTATTAGGAGTGGTACACGAATCTAATGATGGACATGTGTATTTGTTAGTATTACAAGATATATCATCACCTCATCAGATCAAAGGATTTCATTTTCACCATTATTTCTTAATACCTGAATTATTTAATTAGTGTATCTCTTATTCTATTTATAGCCAGGTTTAATTTCCTTGTCTTTCATCTGAAGTTTTAGCATTTTTTCGTCGATTTTACAAAATTAGTATGAAAAGTTTCTGCGATTTACATTTTTCTGTATAAAAACTGCATGCACATATCAATAAAACTATAAAAGATCTCATCATATTGAAGACTTGTAAAATAAACAAATGTAAGGTGTATTATTGATGTTTTTTTAATATCTCACTTTGGCATAAAGTGAACAAGTAAAAGGAACAGATCTGGTGACTTAATTTATTTAAACGTTCCCATTCTCCATCAACTCGAGTGCAATGGCCTAATTAGTCAAACCAACTTTGTATAGTTAATAACTTTCACTTTCGCATAAAAATGCAGTAAAAGATTCCATAGATCGATGTGAGTTTTTGTATTGTGTGAATAATTGAATCTACATTATAGTAATTTTTTTTTATCTTAGTAGATAAATAATATACAAATTGAATATGTCCGTTTGATTGTCGTTGGATATAAAGAAAGAAAATATGACCACTATTTCCATATTGCACATGCGGCTTGGTCCGAGTGAATAGATTAAGGCTAAACCATGAGGGCCAAAAAGGTGACTTTTTTCTTCTATGTTCTTTCTTGTGTTTACACACGCGTTAGCCCTTCTCTAGTTTTATTCACTACTAAAAAAAGTCGTACATTTCAAGCGAGAAAGTAGCATAAAAAAAAACGGATCGTAAAGTTGCTAAAAAGAATACAACTTTCATTTCAGAAAACAAGCCAGCAATGCCAGGTGATTTTTCTCATTGTTACTTTAGCAATGTCGTAAGTATTGACATGGCTAGAAGTCCAACAAATTTGGTGCTAAAGCGAGATATTTTGACCGTGACCGCAACTCCGTCCGAAAAGCCATCGACAATGTTTATCATTATTTCACAAGCAATTTCCTCCCAAAATGATAAACATAATCACGAACTGTACTTACGCGAGATCGCTTTAAATATGAAAAAGCATGGGCCACGGAAACGAGGTGTATGTATAACATGACCTTATAATAATCTAAGAGAAACATAAAAGGATCGATGATATTAAAGGAATTATATACCTAATTAAAGGAATATATATATCATGTGTTACATTTTGTTTTATTTAAATCCAGGAACATTATAATATATAGTACTATTGTAATTCCTATAAGATTTGCTAGCTAGGGAAAGTGATTCCTTGTGGCTATATATATATAAATGCACGGGCATGATCATTGTTAACAATTACCAACATTTATATAGTTAATTAAAGTTTATGATATCCAGCTAATTATTTTCTATCAGTAAACGCTGATATTTTCTTGTACTACTCTATTTTTTCTTGTATAATATACTCTATATTTTCTTGTTTTCATAAATTAAGTACGTTTTTATGTATTAATAAATGATTCTCCCGTATTATCATTATGATGAGTAAATCTAACAAGTGCCCCATGCACTGCATAAGAAATATAATTAAGGTAACACATTTAACAAATAGTATAATTATTTAATATTTATAATTATATATGAAAGTATTTTTTGGGGTGAGATTTAGGAAAAAATGTATGTAAATCTGTAGTGAATAATTTGTTAATAAAATGAATGTATCAATATTTTATTTCATTTATTTCCATATTTCAACTCTAAATATAGGTTTTTTTTTTTTTAGTAGTTTTAACTTGGGCTATATATTTTTATTTGGTTTTTATTGTGTTGAAAAAATAGTTTTAATTTTTTTATTTAATTAGTATTTAATTTTATGGTAGTTTCAACTATGGTTACTTGTTTTTTTTGTGTTTTATTGTGTTGGAAAAGTGATTTTTAGTTTAATAAATCATAAAATATATCAATTGTAAATACTATTATCATAAACTATTAAGTGTTGGATTAAGTAATCAAAATGCAAGGCCCCGTTTATTATCTGGCAAGTTTTTCCTTTATATTATTTAGCAAAAATATACTAATTAAAAACCAACATTGATTAACATGAATTCTTATATTAAAGCCATAATCATTCTCGACACAGCAGTCGAAGACTCGTAAACCCCCATGAGCAATGAGCACATAAGAACTTCAGCTAAAGCAATCAACGACCAAATCATCCACGAAATATGAGCATATATATGATACCTCAATAGAGGCAATCAAAGATTCGGAATAGCAAACGCGCGAACAACGAGCATACAAGACCTCAAAAGGGGCAATTGGAGACTCAAAAACGTGTTTATTATCCCACGTTGTTTAGTATTGCAATGCTTTGGGCTTGTCATGGCTATATAATAAATGATACTATAATTAATTATAATCAATGAAATAATAGTTGGTTTAATATTCTTCTCTCTATTGTTAAAATATTCTATGTTGCTTAGTTAAAAAGTTCAACATCTCTATCAAGCAGAGGCTTCATCGTCTCTTCACCGCTATCCCGGCGGGTGGGTCTCGTGGCAGCTGCATCAGACAAAAAAAAACGATTCCTTAATGTCTTGTAAAGCTTCCCGATTCCGGTGCTCTTATCAATGCTCGGACTTTTCTGATTCACACATATTCCGGCCCTTGTCATTTCATTCACAGATATTCCAGCCCTTATCATTTCTTCTTTTTCCTCCCGGTTATAGTTTATGGAATGGATCAGAATATCAACATACTTTGTAGAAAAGGAGAAAATGGTGATTGTTTTAATAGTGTTCTTAAATTACATAACCAATGCGTATGTAAATCCGTAAAAATATGCGTGTCAAACTTAGCTATATAGCATCTCCGTTCAAGCCTGCATATTGTACCTTCCGCTACAAGACTTAAAAAGTGTATCAACTTGCGGCATATATAGGAATTGTAAAAGATCATGAACTATATGCCTAAAATCATCAAAAATACTACTCCAGTTTTTAAGAATCAATTGAAGGGCACATCAGACTTCATCTGGTTATAGTATATTAACTACATTACGTGATTCATATTCAATATTTCTGGTTTATTCAAAAATGCTGTTCATGATAAATAAAGATAATGCTACCTGAGAATACGGTAGACATTGATTCCGAGCGATACTATCCATTATAGTCCAAAATCCATATTTATCGACCAAAGGTTTAACCTTTCTGAATAGTTGATCGAGCAGGGTAGACCTTGTCTCGATGTATTTAAGATTGCGCTCCTTTAGACGTATTGCAAATTGAGCTTGCTCTCTTGTGCACGATGACTCGATGTAATCAGTGTCATTGAGCCACCTATGAGCTGCCGCCGCACTAAGTTCCAACTTATTAAATACTCTCCCATTGAGTGACCTATTTAAGTAAAATACCGTATTGAATAAGTTCGTTCTTCCACTCATTTTTTTTCTTAAACAATTTAGTCACTTAACTCATGCAATGATACAGTACAAGTATTTTACAATGGTAAACGTCGTTTACTGCATATAAATACCGTTGATCTCCATTAAATTTGAGAGTATGAAATGTGACCACATGTTTTTATTTAAACCAAATTTAATTACTTATTTGTTTCAATAATTAATATTAATAGGTTGCCGGTAACAATTACTTACAAATTTAGTACAAACCAATCTTTTTAAACATGAAAGCATGCACAGGTTTGATGATCTTAAGTTTAGAGACTTATATACACAAACTCTTACTATATATTATACGTGCAGTCTTCAAGTAAACAAAAGGAGCGGAAGATTAATTACCTCGACAACCCAAACATTAATTCAATCGAACCAGTACTTTCATGTACCGTTCTCAGCCTTCGCTTCGTTCTAATTCTCTCCACCTCGTGCAAGCATTTTACAAGAAGAAAATGTTTCAAATGACGATCGATTTTGGCTCAAATAAAATCATTGTTCAATAGTTTCTTTATGACAACACATACGTTTCAATATGGCTTCATGCAATTCCCAGAATTTGGTATTACATTGTGAGAAATATGCCTTTTTTAACTTAAAATAAGGCGTTGGAGATGTATGTGTTTTGAGCAGAGTATTAGTTCAAGTTTATGAAACTATCAGATAATTACGGACAATGCAGAGATAATGATAACTTTGAGCAGAATAAGATTTTTCAAAAAAAAACTGAATTTTTTGATCATTTATATTTTTTTTGGTATTTTATTGTGAGTATGTCAATGCAGATGACCTCTAGGTTAAGAGACATCTTATCACAATAGGAAAAAATACATGCATATACATAATATATAGTAGGGCAAAATATTACCTTGTCTACTAATATATACCACAGGCTAGTTAGTAGTCGAATATCGATAGAATTGTCTTCAAAGAATCTATAGACGTCGGCAATAAGAAGTCTAAGTTGCTTTTTTATCAAGGATCGAGATAGGTTTACAATCTGCACATAGATAACGACCATCATCCAGGGAGTAATATTTTAAATCGGATGGCTGCAAATATAAGTAACTCTTTTTGAGACAAAGAATGACAATCAAAGACGACCAAATATACGAGAATTTTGTAACGAATTTATTATTAGCAAATATACGAAACATTAACCTATTTAATTAATTTGAAACCAAATATATTGACGGAAGATGCTTTTATTTTATATGTATGAACTGAAATTCATTTTCAATGTTGCTACTTGCTAGCTAGGTTGCAGAATATTAATGTTAACTACTAAACTATTATGTATAATTGAGATTAAGTCGATAAGAGTCGAAGTAAATAAATTACAATCAACACAAAAAAAAATATTATACGCATTGTCAAGAATAGAACTAATGTTCCGGTAAAAGTCAAAAACAAACGATAACTCCACTAATTTACGCAATTAACTCGTGATTAATCAATACGGGGAAAGAAAAATCAGTGTAGAAATGAAACACAAACCTTCATTCTTTCACAACTAGAGCATTTAGGAGTTCCATCACTTATGTGGGACTTGCAGTAATATTGATTCCAATACTCGGAATAAATGAGGGATGAACTTTTGTTACCGTTTGAATCCTGTAAGAAATCGGTATTTAGAATATTATTATTTAAATTGAAAAACGAAAGTGGCAATTTCTAGAAATAAGCAACCGCCAATTGGAAGCATGTTTTAACATATTTCGTGATGTGAGTTTATATATATGCGTTCAAAATCATAAGTGCTATGTTTAGGGACAAACCTCTAAAGAAAGGGTTGAGTCATAGAACCCTACCTGTATATAAATAATGATGGTGACACTAAACCAAACCCTTCACTTAAGTGAGAATACATCAACTCCGCAATAATGAAAAATATGTGGCAAAATAACTAACTAGTAATCGATTATGTTTAGGCTTTCTTTCTTTTCGGTGTTTGCTATTGTGGTATCATTAGTAATTTTCTTATTATAAATCCCTAATTGCATGGTCGATATTATCTGAGTTTTAGGGGTGTACATTAGTAACATTACTACGATGATAAAAGTATTAAGCAGTCCAAAATTAATACCCCTTAATATATTAGGATTGAAGATTACAAAAATAGTTTAAAGAGATCGTTTATTCAACGATGTTTGAGTATAGTAATAGCAACATAAAAAAGAATTTAAAGTCGCAGTATCGGTAATTGAAGTCGGGAAAAAGAGAATACAGGAGTGGAAGATTGGTCTCACTAATTTATCACAGACGACACAATATCGAACCTCGTCCATTGTGATCTATGGAAAAAAAAAATAGGTACAAGCGAAACCGAGTTGAAAGAAAAATTGTCTATCTGGTACAGTTGAATGTACTGGTGCCTGGTGATGGCTAGCTAATTTATGAAACTATTTTTTTTTTCCTTATATGCAAATATAACAACAAGAAATTTAATGAAACACAATCGGTCAATATTATTTTTGGAGTAGTTCATGAGGAAGAAGCAAAAACAATAATCATGTTATATACGTACTACAAAGATAGCATCTAACAGGAAGAAAGAAAAATACACAGAAAATTGAGGTTGAGCAGATCGAATCACCTATAATTTAATGTCACTTGACTTTCACAATATTATTGAGATTTTCTAATCGATGTTAAAGTGGCTGTAAAGCTAAGATTTGAGAATAATGAACGAAAAAGTTGCGTAAATGCTTTGTTAAAGCTCCCCGATTCTGATGCGCTTATGAATGCTCTTCCTTTTCTGATTCATACTCCAAAGTCCAAACCCTTCATTTTTTCTTCTTCTTTTTCCTCTGGTTTATAGTTTATGGAGATGATCATTGGTCAGTATATTAATATCATACTATTTTCAATAGCAAATTACCAAATTTTGTAGAAAGGAAAAAATGGTGGTTGTTGTAACTATGTTTTCAAATTACATAATCAATGCGTACAAAAAGATGTCAACCCGTTCAAAAATGCATGTCAAACTTTAAAAAACCGGCAAACCTAAATCGACTGATAGATTTATTATTGTCTCGCCATATTGAATGTAAAAGTTTAAGTTACATTAGAGGAATTAATAGGGCGACTAACAATTAAATGATTTTTCTGAAAGTATTTATAGCAGACAATATAAACGCATATGTATAAATATTTGATCCATATTAATTAGGGCATAATGTATCTGAGTATTATTGTTTCGATTTGACTAACGAGTGACTCTAAGACATCGTTTAAGAAATTAAAATACTTTTATAATTAAGTTACATTAAATGCAAATACAACTTGCATTTATGATTATACACTATCAAATCATTCCAAAATAAAATAAATTGTATCTTCAATAAACACAAATTATGGAAACAATATTAATAAGTTACCATATTTAACATTTGAAAACAAATTCTTAACATACTTAAACCTTATTGTTAGTTTTACCCTAATTGTTTATGTCAAAATTTAATAAAGCAAGACCGGAATCTAAAATAGAAACCAAACTGAACCCGAAAAAAAGTCAATCATGTACTGTTTTGTGAACACTATGATCTCAAATTCTTGATTATCATATACAATTACATAAATATCATGAATTCGTATACTGAAAATCTTCTAACACTATAAAGTAAATAATTTGGAAACTAACACGATGATATATAAATGAATCTGCATACAAGAAAATTATTTCCCAAATAGTATATTGACTATTGAGCGTATTTTGTTTCAAACAATACAAGGTAAATAAGTCTAGCTGGAAGACAGAAAAAAAAAAGTTGTCAATAAGTCCAAAAATTGAAACCGGCTTAGAGTTTACTGCTTAAGCCACACACGTACAAACTGGCTCTTCTGCATCACTTGCAAGAAAAATCAAACACGGACAAGCCTTGCATTTCAGACATTTTATGATCCCGAGGACTCGAACCAAATTGTATCTGCATATAAAACCAACGAAACGGCCTTCACAATTGCGGTAAATGGTATGTGCGCCTATGATATCATAGTCGCAGAGCTAAGCCTATTAAACTATCTTCTACCATTTTACATATGAAAGAGAAAAGAAAATGTTCCTTCACTTTCCTATCATTTTGGGGTGATAAGTGAAAACGGTTTTTTATGAAGAATTCCTTTTCTTCAGTTTTGTAGACGCTATTTTTCTTTTAATGTTCTAATTAACCGAATATCGAATTACAATGTTACAGAGAGAACAATTTTTCCCTTCCATCAAGGCACCAAACACAACCTATAACAAACAGTCAATCGATTTGCTGTATGAAATTAGCTTAGACAAGGAAACAGAGAATGAGGGTGATTAGAGAGATAAAAATGAAACAAGTACAACACAAACATAGCTCCACCAAATCATCTCACTCCTATAGAAACATGAGCAAACGCAACCAGCTTCACATGACGTGCCAATAAGAAATATTTATCTAGCACACAACAGTCAGAGACACTGCAGAATGCCGAGCTCAAAAAGTTATGCTGTATAAAAGTTGAAAAACAAGCTTTACGGATAACCCCCTCATTTCTTTTCCTCAATACAGAATGAATCAAGTCTGTTCCATATTTTAATTTTCTCTTTCCTCAAAAGCAAAAAAGAACTCCTAAAACTCATTATGGTATACAATTTTCTTGAAAAGGACACAACAGGATTTATAAAGAAGAAAGTTCAGCTGAATCCTTCGAGTTGAGTTGACAAAGAATAAGTTGGCAAGGCCATTAGTACCGGCATTTGACCAGGGAACCCAAACGTCATGACACCAAACGGCCCGTTTTGTCCTTCCGGAACGACTGAATTCAAAAAATTATTATTCTGACCATTTATGTCGTGTGACGTGGCATCTGCCAATTTGGCCACTCGGGTTGCAGCAGCATTATCAATCCCACTCCTGATCCAGCCAATGTTATTCAGATCAGTGGCAATCGAAGTCAACTCATGACTAGATAGAGGTGGTTCATCATACTCAACAAACTCGGGCCCCAATAATGAATTCTTAACTGGGCTTACACTTGAACATTGACCACAACCATGGCCACATCTGTTAGGAACAACGGATTCATAACCAAAACCTTCGAAAAGCTTGCATAGCCCAAGATCTGGTTTGGAAACCTGGATTAGTGGGCCCTGCATGGGAGTAGGCCTTAGAAACGCACAATCGTTTGACCCATTTTGAGGTGTAACAACATTAAAAGCCCCTACGCGTGGCACAGGGCGAGATAACTTAGGATGTACAGTTTCAGAAGGTGGATGATCCTCGACCATTTGAGCTGTCATAGATGGAGAAAATTCTTTCAATATCCTATTTTCTGTTAGAAAAAGCATAAAACTCAAATCACTAGGAAACCAATGAGGAGAGTAAATATTATAGAAAAATAGTTATTCTCTCTTATTTTGGTCTACACTAATCTACTAATAAAGAATCTTTTTTTGTAAAATCTCGTCTATTGTATAATCAAATAATTAAGAATACTACCTTCCCTATTTTCTGACATGCTTTCCTTTGAATAAGCTCGTTTTATTTCTGGTGCCTTGAATGTATTTGTACCTCCATAAGAAAGGGTTTCTTCTGAAGATGCCTTTGATCTGTCTAATCTCCCATCTTTTAAATTTTGGTTAGGATGTGGTCGCAATCTACTTAAGTCGCCCTTGCTTAACTTGGAGTTCCAATGGTTTTTAATTGAATTATCAGTTCTTCCAGGGAGGAGCTTCGCAATCGCTGCCCATTTGTTACCGTGAATTGTATGAGCTGCTATAATTATACCATCTTCCTCTTCTGAAAATTAAATTATAGTCAATTTAAAAACGTTAAACCATTACAGATATGCTTAAGAAACATATAATTGTAGAATCTAAAGAGCACAGAAGCAAAGAAAAGACAATCTTATGAACTGGGCAATCCAAAATGAACATCGATTTATAACCACTAGTCCACTAACCATTTAAGACAATTACTGAAATAAAGAAGAGATGTGAATTTTAAAGCAATGATATGATTCCCTGGTAGTCTAAAATTCCACTGAAAAAGGAAAAAGAGAAACATAGCGAGGGATAGATCACAAAATTCTGATGTACAAATCGAGCAATCAAACCAATTCCAAAAATGTGCAATATTCCAACATAAGTATTACTTTGGCACACTATTTTCCCTCGCACAGAACAGATCTCTCAGCTTCTATTACGGACTAACAAATAAACAAGTTTCAATAATTATTAAACCGAAGCAAGAAATGTGAAAAACATAGGAAAATAATTGAAAAGAGTGAAATATTGGCCCTTGAATATATGCTCAATTAAGAACCAAAACCTCCGGGGAGGCTTACGGTTTTACTTCACAGCCAAGTAGAAAGTATTATGAAAATATATTCACCAAAGTTGCCCCATCAAAATATTCGCACAAAAGAATGAACTCGTAAGGGCAGGAATATATTTCCCAGGTGTTAATGAATCATGAACATCTAACAGAGTAATAACCTAAAGAAACTAGTCAAAACCAAATCAAAAGCAGGTACGGAAATAAATGTACGGCGCTTTATCCTGCCATTTATAAGCTTATTTTTCGAAAGTCACTAGGCTTCGCATTTTAGCAGAGTCATTCAAACAAAGACCAATCAACATTTCCTGATTGAAATGTAAGTCACCAAGTTTACCCAAGCTACTTTTGTTAAATAAAACATTTCAGCTGTTCTCACACTAATGATGTACAATATGACATAAAAAACAGTAAAGCTAAAAATTCTTCTCAGTGATCTCTCTTTTTGTTAAAACGCCATGATAGGTAGTTTAATAATTAGTCAAGAAGTAACTTCACAAGGCCAAGAAGTTCACCAAAATTAAAAAAACACAAAAACACAAAAAACTCAAAATGGTTAACGACGTTTAGTGTATAATGGGATCGCACAGAGTATATCACTGTCAGAAAATCTATAATAGGATGTTTTTGGCTAAAAGACTCTGGCCAAAGATAGTTATTTGAAGGGTTATAAGTTTATGTCATGCCGTAGATAAATGTATTTTCAGTTAAAACTTGAAACATGTCTGTATGGAAAAACTCGCATGCATTAAGTGAATGATAGAACACAAGGAGACCGGGCATATTCTGGCTTTTAGCGACTAAACGAACACACGCCTCAACTAGATTGACACTATATGTAACAGAATCTTTTCCTCCTAACTACCAATAAATACTTCAATTGCTCCTCTCATAATTTAACACCAAATACTGCTAAAAACTAGGACCAAAGGTCTAAGAACATCATCAGCTAAAACCTTCTGTTTCTTTAATCTAGCGGAGGGGGCCAAGGGGGAAACTCTCATGAATAACCAAATTCAGATGAAGATGAAGTAAACCTTACGATAAGATCAGAAAGAACAAAATACATGTAAACCATACGACGGGATCAGAAAGGTCAAAATATAAATATGGATATGCAGTGAAAATTACAACATTCAAGGCCTTAGACATCACAGTGTGTTAGAGGTAAAATGCAATACAATGTATTTTTTCCAAATATGCAAACTACAGCTAACTACTAACAGAAATAAACAAAGGATCCCGCTGCACGGATTTTACTATTCTTGCATACTGGTTGAGTATACTAACCTTATTAGATGCTTGATATTTTGTTGAAGCTATACAAACAAATAATAAGTATCTTATTAATAAAAAAGAACTGATTAAGGTAGCAGGTGTTAGTAATGAGGTACAAGTGGAATGATTAAACAGTGGCTAGAGGGAAATGAGAAGAAGATCGATTCACCACGAATAGAGTAGGATGCACAAAAGTTTGTACTCGTCCAAAAAACAAAAGTTACCTTTGTCTATTAAACGATCAGGTAGGTAGATACCCAATAAAAGGATCAACATTAAGTCTTAATCCAAAAAAAGGGAGGAAACAGATCAGGATAAGTGATTAAAATCATGAACTATGAAACTTCTCATACTTAAAACCACAGTTAATAATAGAACTAAGAGAGTATAATCCAAGTTGAGTAATCAACTCTTATCAAAGCCCTAACATGTTCTTTGCCTACTCCAAGACAGTATCTTAAGTAGCAACCACGATGTTTCTCATAAATCCAAAATCTTAAGACGGGCTTCAAACCACATTTTAAAACAATAAAAAAACACCATCATTCTCGTCATTTAAATCTTTCACCAATGACAATATACATATATTACTCGTTAAATAACTAGATTTTTACCCCCGTGTAATAAAAAAAGGCATTAGTACATTGAATCAATTAAGGAAAAGAAAACAACTCCCAATGCAATAGTCTTCTTGGCATTTTCAAATTGAACAACGAATAGATTTACAAAGTTATTACTTATTTCGCCTTACTAGAGAGAAATTTCTACTCAGAAGATCATAGTAGCCAATGAATTGATTCGACTCACTATGTACCCCAGGGTAACAACATATATTACCCTTGAAGTAACTAAATTTGTACCCCAGGGTAAAAAAAGAAGGCACTAATACATTGAAGAAATTTAGGAAAAGAAAACAACCGGGGATGCAAAAGTCTGCTTGACATTTTCAAAATTGAACGATGAATAGATTCACAAAGTTATTGCTAATTTCACTTTACTAGATAAAAATTTCTACTCAGAAGATCATGGTAGGCACTGAATTGATTCGACTCACAATGTATGGAAATTCCAGCATACATAGGTCAAAAGAACGAACCAGAAGTTTCGTGGCCCATTTTCCACCGCGTCACAGTCCCATTATGGAAGTTGTGGTTGGGTTCAAAGAGATAAACTGAAAAAGCACCTTAAACAAAACAAAGCAATCGAGGTGTTGGAAGATAATGAGGTAATAGAATGAGCCCTAAAATCTTAGGGTCTTAGGTGATTCCTAGCACATCAGAGCAGGGACATTTTCTAAGTTCAAACCTACCGCTAGTCCGCTACCCAATCAAACAAACTCCGATTCCCTTTTGTCTCAACTACTGTCACACTTCACAAGTGAGGAGCATTTCTAAGATAATATACAATTGAATGCAATTTTCAGCAAAACCACTTCTTCAAAAGGTTAAAACTAATAAACAACATAATGTGTGTTTTCAAAACTCAGGGAATTCCTGAGATAGAGAGCAACGAAATTCAAATGAAATCGAACTGCTAGTTCATTGGTAAAATTGATTTGCCCGTATTTGGCTCATAGACATTGAAAATAGGAAGGAAAAAAACAATGCAATTTCAACAACCAAGTTCTTCAAACAGTTAAGTATATTCTAATAATAAATTGCAAATTATACACTTTCCCAAAAGGTCAATGTTTAAGGCCTTGTTTGGCAGGAGAATTTGTGAGGTGGGAATGGATCTAGAGTCCTTCGGATCCAACAAATGATGTGTTTGGGAACACAATTCACGTTCGGCCTAAATGTCTAAGAGAAATGATAGGTTTCCTACTTTTACACTCCATCTCATATAGCAGGATCAAAACGAAACTGATCCAAAATTACTAACACTTCAAGAAGTTTATTATAATGTATTTTCAGCCCTGCCACGTAGGATTAATAGCATGTGTGGTATTAAATGTAAGAGGGGTGAAAGTTTCGTCAGTCATATGTCCTGACCGGCCTACATAACCAAACAGAATACAAGACGCACTATTAAAGAGTTATTAGAATGTATTTAAGTCTCATTGCTTCCCAATTAAAAAGCTATTCATTTGCATTCATCTCACGCAAATACAGGTAAGTTTAGTGTGTGTGACCAGTAAAAGGCTTTCGCTTAACACCAGGGTCAAGATGGTTACACCACTATAACATTAGCCGATGAAGTTAATCTAACTAAATACTATATCACACATGCTGAACATAATAAGTAAGTCAGGTAATCAACCAAACAAACTCAAAAACAACCAAACAGACTCAAAAACAGCCCAACAAACAATCAATTATAACTTGTAAGCTAATACTACCGCTAAAAGTTATTTTTTTACAACACGTGCAACTTTGACCGCAAAAATTCTCAAATCTAAATTGTCATAATTAAAAATTCCAAAAGTCGATTACATAGTTCAAATTTAACAATCCAAATCATGTGAATTAACATTTTTTTAAAGAAGTTTAGTCGAGTGTTCTTCAGTTATCTACTGGGTCTTAATTGGTTAGCCCCATCAACAAGCAAAGCTAAGAAGTGACCATCATTCCATCACTGCCATTGCAACCCCCCCAAATAACCACTTTATTGGCACCCACATTTTTTTTCTCAATTAACCAAATATGCAAATTCGACACCCCCATTCCCTATTCATGTTCACCAAATTTTAGTAGACCTGTCTATACATACTCAATGCATTTTGATTAATATCTCAAGAAATTAGCGTTTCATCCCCCTCTAAACAAAAACCACAACGCACGTCGTAATTTCATACAGGACAATGAAAAGGAACTGACAGAGTAAGTAGTAAGTTAGTACCTATCCCAAAAAGACAGTCCCATTTCAACTTTAAATTGTCTCAAATTACAGTCTCATTTGCATTTACCAGGTGCTAGTTGTGCTTTCATTTCCATAAAAACCCATATTTAAAATGACCACTGTACTCAAAAAATATATTATTAAAACTGCAAGCATATAAACTATTCTTTATCAACACTGACGAAAAACATTATCTTTTCGGGATAAAGAGGGCTTGCGTTTAAATGAGCAACGATAACAACTAATATCAAACATCAATACCACTCAAACTATATATTAGTACAATTGCAACCATATTAACTATTCTAACAAACATTGATGGAAAACGCTACTCCCTCCGTCCCAGAATAAGTGTCTTCCTTCGAAAACTGTGGTATTTTAGTATTTGAACCACTTTCAGCTAAAATTCAACAAAAAAGCATCCAAAAATCAAAATTTTCAAACAAAAACTATTTCTTACTTAAAATATGAGATTATAATTATACATCTAATATGATTTAATTTAACTACCAAAAATAGATATACATTTTTTTTAAAAGCGAAAATTTACTGTAAAAAAAAAAAGTTAAGTGGACACTTATTTCAGAACGTCCCAAAATGAACAACAGTACACTTATTTTGGACCAGAGGGAATATCTTTTAGGGACGGAGGGAGTACTTTTTATTTACTGGTAAAGGGCTTGCGTTTAAATGAGCACCAATAACAACTAATATTAAACATCAATTAAAAATTCAGAGGATATATTAGTAAAATTACAAGCATACAAACTATTCTAACTAATCTTTACTAACATTGACGAAAAACAAAACACTGGATTTTTCAGGAGTATAATTTAATTTACCGATAAAGGGGTTGCGCATAATGCAATGGTGAAGTTGGTTACACCAACGTAACCGACACGACTTACCAGACCTTCCAGGTATGCCTCTAGCATATAAAAACCAACTAACAATTCTCAACATTGATGAAAAACACTATCTTTTTGGGACGAAGGGAGTACTATTTACCTATAAAGGGCTTGCATTATGGTCAAGTTGGTTAATATATTAGGTAAAATTGCAAGCATATAAACTATTCTAAGTTGGTTAATATATTAGTAAAATTGCAAGCATATAAACTATTCTACCTAATCCGTATAACCATCGATGAAAAACACTATCTTTTCGGGACAAAGTGAGTACAGTACCTGAATCATGAGTGTTTTGAATTAAAAAAACAACAACAACAAAGGGAGTAAACTAATATTTATCAACATTGATGAAAAATAGTATCTTTACCGGTAAAGGGGTAGCGCATAACGGAAGGATCAAGCTGATTACACCAACGTAACCGACACGATTTCCCGGTCCTACCAGTTATCTTACTAGCGATCACACTCCAATTCCTCGGACCCAATTTATTCACTAACTCGCCTAATAACTTATCCTCGTCCGCTGACCAAGTCTCTCTCACTCTATTACTCCTCCTCACATTTTCATCCCCCATTCTTTTCTCCTCTTCTCCCACTAAATCCCCCAGTTTTTGCTCCATTACCCTCACTTTCTTTTTTTATTTCATTGTTTGGGGGGTTTTTTTTTTTTTTTGTCAGTTATTTTATGTGACTAAATAGTACAGTACCTAACTGCAATTTTAGTATTCTATTATTTATGTGAATAAATAGTATTCTATTGTTTATTGCTCAGTAAGCCTTTTCTTTTTTGTATTTTGCAGAAAAATATGTTATTATTGTATTTTAGCAATTAGTCGCTTTGTTTAATTGTTTGTGTTTTTTTGTTTTTGTGTTGAGTTATTTTATATGACTAAATAGTACAGTAGCTAACTGCAATTTAAGTATTCTATTGTTTATTGCTTAGTGAGCCTTTTACTTTTTGTGTTTTATAGAAAAATGTGTTATTATTGGATTTTAGCAATTACTTACCACTATGTTTTTTTTTTACCGTCGGTTTATTTAATTGTTTAATTGTGCTTTTTTTTTTTTTTTTTTTTTTCGTTTTAGATTAGAAAAGACGGGAGTAACTAATCTTTACTAATATTGGAAAAAAAATATTATTTTTATTTACCGGTAAAGGTTTTACGCATAACACTAGGGTAAAGATGATTACAGCAACGTAACTAACACGACTTCCCAGACCTGCCTAAAATACTCATAGCGATCATGCTCCAATTCTTGGGCCCCAACTAATTCACTAACTCACCCAATAACTTGTCCTCGTTCGATGACCACGGCCCTCTCACCTTATTTAGTGTTTCCTCGTTTAGTGTTTTGTCGGCTTCTTGCGATAAATCACCGACTATTGGGGGAGACGGTGTTTCAGCGGTTTGGTCCATTTCGAGTTTTTTCTTTTTCTTTTTCAGTTACTTTATACGATTTTTAATTGTGGGGTTTTTATGTTTTTATGGGAAAAATATTAAAATGGTATACAAGCTATCAATTTTTAATAATTTGGTACCTAATCTAACACACTTTTTAATTGGGTACACAACATATACATTTTCACTCCAACAATTAAGAGACTTAACTCAGCTATACTAAATAGTGTTTTCACTCTAAATTTTTTGATATAAGAGTTGAAACTTTCACATAGATTGATAAATAGTAAATGATACTTGACTTGAGTTGAAAACCGGTGACTGGGGGTGGGCTGAGTCCATTAATTTGAGTAAAAACGTATAAGTTGGTATCAAATTAGAAAGTGTGTTAGGTTGAGTAGCAATAAGAAGTGAAACCGTATAATTTGGATAGGTAATTAAGAAGTGAAAAAGTGTGTTAGATCAGTTACCAAATCGCTAAAAAATAATAAGTTTGATACTATTTTAGTATTTTCCCCTGTTTTTATGTGACAAAAGGTATAGTGTTCTCTAGTTGATTATTGAATGAACCCATTACGTTTTCGATTTTGCAGAAAAATGCATTCGATTTGGATTTTAGCAATTAATTACCATCATTGTTATTATTTATTTCTCTACTTTATGTAGCTTATGTATAGATGAATGGATGAGCCCTTTACTTTTTGTGTTTTGCAGAAAAATGCATTCTAATCGATGAATAAATTTTCTAACCGCGAAATTGAAAACCGCTAACCCAATTTTCTGTATTGTGACTAAAAAGTACCTACCTGACTAACTGCAACTTATTAACAATTGGGAGTAGTATTGTATTGTTAATTTATGAATGAGACATTTACTAATTGTGCTTTGCAGAAAAATACATCATATTTGGAATTTAGCAATTAGTTATCACTATGTCGTTGTTCTTTTTCTTTTTTCTTTTTGCAATAGGAACATGTTAATTTCAAATCCCTTCACGTGAAAATCGTAGAATTTTTTCATTCATTTCACGTTTCCCTTCCCGTTTTTGTTTCAACTCTGGGCAACTATGTATGGTTTAGCCCCAATATATTTTTTTCCCTTAATTTGTTAATTCTTTGGGAACTGTTCAATAGAGAACTTTTTTTCATCTTAATTCTTCCTTACAGTTATGTTTTGCAGATTAAAAGATTTCTAAATGATTTATCAAGTGGAAAACTCTGTGATTCTGTATTTTTTTGGTAAGTGTTCTTTTAAAAAAATAAAAATGGGTGATTCTATATATATATGGTTGGTTGGAAGTTGTCATTTTGTTAGAAGTTTGATAGTGTATGATGGTTAATCATAAGATCAAAGGTACATGGAATATTTTGACAACACATTCTAGTTCATTTCTTTAACACAGTTTACATATGAACCAACAGTTTACATATGAACCAACAGTTCTTATAAACTATGAATTCCCAACAACAATAACAAAAGAAAAGTTGTTGGTAGGATAATTATTTCAAATATTTGTCGATAAACTATACAGTTTTAGTAACTACACAAACTGCCCAGTGCCCAACAAGTTGTCAACATTAAGACATAGTTACCTTATTATATAGTTGTCAACGTTATATTATAGTCACCTTATTGTTTACCGATGCATTTTGTACTTGTAACACATTTACATTTGGAAATATCGGGATTGAAGTTACACAGAATAGTTATAAGAAAGTTTGGTGAGCAAGAACGTATACCTATATACATTAATGGGACCATGATAAGCATGCGCATCAGTTTATTTACAGTTTTCCTCATATCTAAGGTAATTAACATCACTTTTATATTTTTAAGATAACCGTTTAAATTTATACATTTTTTCAGCTTTCCTATCAAATTTATTATCATAACTAAATATTACTATATTTTAATATAGTTCTATCAATTTTTTTCAACCAAAATTAATTTACTAGAACAAACACAATAAATAACTTATAAGTTTTCTCGTATTTAAAGTAAAAAGTATAATTTTACAACTTATAAGTAGACGTTTTGTTTTATACAAGTTATCAGCTTTTTTTATCAATTTCTCTATCAAAACTATACAACTCATATTTTTGTTATTTTATTAATTTATATGTGAAAAATGCAAATAAATGAGAGAGAATAAGAGAAAAGTAAGAGAGAAAAATTATTATTTTAATTATAAGAGAACATATTTGATACCTTATATTTGAGTGATATTTGAGTTCATGTAAATTTAAGCTAATAGATAAGAAAACTGATACGTGTACAATTTTAGAACAGTCTCCTCATATTTAAGGTAAATGAGTCATATAAGGGAACTGATGCGATTGCTACGAGGAAATACAAATTAAAAAACTTACCACTGCAACGCAAATTTCTTAAAATTTCCATAAAGGGTTATATAGTAGAGGCACCGTTATTACGTTAAGAGAAGTTCTCCATTGCTAGATAAGCGGGTACCCATCACTGGAAAATATTTCCATCACGTTATTTCAATGATTTTATTTTATGGTAATAAATTATAAGAAGCTTAAGACTATGTACAGAAACATATAATGCAGGAAATAAACTTTTTTATGTTTGTGTAAATGATATGGATTAGCTAGTTATATATATAAATACAATAGCGAAACTAGCTAGTAAATATTGCATCGTGCGAGGGCCGGAAGTCATATGTCAAATTCTTCTTCGCATTTGTTACGCTAAAATGCTTAAGTATAGTAAAAATTTAACTTTATAATTACATAGTAAAAACCTGAATTTTCGTCATTTTGATTAATACAAGAGCAGGATGATAAAATCTCTTCAGAATTTTCAATATTGTGGTGATTACTTGTGTTTAATAAGCAGCTCACATTATTTTCGCCTAAATCTGCCAATATCATTCATTTCCATAATATATTCTCCATACACTTTTTGTGGCAATTTCAAAGAAGTTTCGTAACTTTATGTATTTCCACCCAAATCCCATTTTGCAAGCTTATCAGACACCATATTTTGTATTTAATAAGCAGCTTATTAGTCTTATTTTTCCTGACATTATTCTTCAAAAACTACTTCACTACTGTTTCAAGTCGACCGAGTAAATTCTAACATCTCTTGAAAAGCTATATATTGAAACGCCGGAACGTATATAATGTGCAAAAGCTAGAATTTTCTTTCTTCAGCAATTTTGTTTCAGATTGGCTGGGGGTAAATTTTAACATCTCTTTAACAATTTTCTTTTCGTGAAATCCAAATTATGACCTACAAAAATTAAGTCCACAAAATTAATGAAAAGAAATAGGTCAAAATAGCAAGTCGTTGCATTTTAAAGGTAATGTATCCATGCATATAAAGAATAGAATCTAGCTAGAATACAATCCTCTATAGGCCCTATATATATATAAAAGTATAAAACATATATAGTAAATGTTTATTGTAAAGCATTTTCATCTATAAAGCAAGGGAGTATTAACTGATATAAGTCGTTGAAGAGCACTTTGTGATCCCTTTCATATGAATGCTCCTTTTAACCACTTTTTCTTATCTTTTGTACTAATATAGATATCTAGATAGATAGATAGATAGATAGAAAGAGAAAGAGATATAATAAAGAGGGGCTTAATTATTCCACTGCCACTGAAGTAGGCATCCAAAGGGATCGCATTGATCCTTGTATTTATTTTTCTTCTTTTTGTTTTTGTTATCAAAATTTTCAAATTTTTATGTTATGGTGATATTTGGATCATGCTATCTCTTTGGATTTCTCCTTTAGTAGCTTCTTGCAAAGCCATGGAAAAGAAATAGAGAGGTAAAATCATTTAAATATAATGCATTAGTACATGTTATAACTATAAGTCATCTACTATATACACATTAATTCTTTACTTATCAATATTTGCTTGTTTTCTCATAGTGGTTATAGTCTGGTTTCTTTTTCCTTCTTTCTTTCTGGCTTTGGTTTCAATTGTATAAAAACACTAGCAACTCTTTTCGTAACACTTTTGTTCCTTTGTTGTGTACTCTATAGTATAGTACTAGAGTTCATACATGTTGTCATGTTGATGGTGTTTCCTTTCAGAATTTTTTTGTAATGAATTTTTTTTAGCTGCTTTAATTTGGATAAACAGGTCAAATTTCAAAGACCCGGAAATTAAAAATGAGTCGAATTGGTACTTTTTACGAAAATCACATGAATAAATTAAAAAAGAGAGGATATTGTAATTGTTCTTGAGGATTTGATAAAAGAAAAAAATTAAGCTCGGAAAAGGATTGGTCTAATGGATTATTTTTCCAGAACCAACTTATAACTTTTTTTTATCTATCAGTCATAGTAAATTAATCCTTTAGCGGGGTGTAAGATCCCGATACCACCGGAGGTGTGTTCCGATTCACTAAATTAGCTAGTTTTCATAACTTCTAATGTATTGATAGAAGAAAATCCTAAAGATAGATCAACATCACATTTTGAGTTAGTTATTTCCTTATTCAAAAACTAGATTTAAACTTCATTTTTCTTTTTCTCTCTGGGGCAACAAATTTCAAGAAGGTGTACAGAATGGGTTATTTGAATTAATCAAAAAACCTATATTCCACTTTAGGCAAATGTAATACTCTTTAGTTTCCTATTGGTAGTTATACCCTTTGTTATTTGCTTTTCTTGAGATATTTTTTTTTTGTAATCACTTTTCTTTTCTTGAGATACTATGTAGTAGGCTTTTACCATAATCAAAAGGAGTTAGTTTTTACTATTTGATTTTTGAAAAAAAAACCAAGCTAGTTTATAGCTCCCACTTAAATACTGTGATAAGTTGAGGAGAAAATGATAAAAATATACATATAAGTGGTACTTAATTATCAAAATCTACATATGTCAAAACACTTTTAAATATTAATACAGATATTACATGATGCTACTATATGATGCTACACATTTTTACTTTTTGCCTTCAATTTTGATGCTGCATGATACTACATTATATGTATCAAATCATAATTAAAATTTAAAAATTTAGGTTTTCCA
Organism: Primula veris; assembly: GCA_963682055.1. Classification (NCBI taxonomy): domain Eukaryota; kingdom Viridiplantae; phylum Streptophyta; class Magnoliopsida; order Ericales; family Primulaceae; genus Primula; species Primula veris. The sequence goes on along the minus strand of OY821742.1, from coordinate 5,728,616 downwards.
AAATTAAGTAGGCTTTTATATACTAATCAATGATTCTTCCTAACTTGCTTGTATTGAAGGAGTATTTGTACTTTCAAACAAAAAAAGTCGAATTAGATGTAACAGTTTTCTTCGTTCTAGTCAAGAATTTAATCATCATTTCTAGAAAATATACAGTATAAGTTACCCAAGTACTCAATTTGAAACAAGTTCAAATGGGTAAAGACGGTAAGAAAATTATTGTGACTTAGAGGTTAGGTGGAAATTTTTAAACCCACGTTAGAACCTTTTGATAAATAAAGTAATAGACACCTCATTGCTAGCACATGTTGATCATGAAAGCTAGCTAGCTATATGGTCCTTATTAATTTACGTTAGGTGGTATACTTAATTACCTCCCCTCTTGGAAGTTTTGATCATTACATACTTCCAACAATTTGATTTTATATTTCAACGAAAAAGTTATTTGTCTGTCATAAATGATTGAAATTGATACTGTTTTGGCCTATGTTTCATTAGTGAAAAAAAAGATCTCTTTTGGTTAGTGCGTATTGTGAAACTTTCAAAGGCAAACATGTAGGGTACATGAAGATACATACTTACATGAGAAGTCACATTAACAACGATCTTGTTCTAGTTATTGAGGCATACTCTAATAAGTGGGTTACACTAGTATTTTTCTTTTCTCAATATTCTTGCTTGAGCAATTCTTTTCATTTTATATAAATGCATTGCCAAAAATAAATTAAATCACGTAGAATAGTCGTAGCATGTCCTTGTGGCCCTAGTTCAAATCGTTAAATCACATGCTTAGTTTGAATTCAAGGTAGTGAATTAAAGGGTGTATTAATTAATGGCTTCTTTTATTTATTTCGTACTCACATTGAGTGTCTCAAAGGCAAAGGTATCGCAAACATGTGAGAAGACTATTAAAACAATACACTAATTATATTTTGCTCAATCTTTGAAACATGAAAAGGTCTCTTTATTATTTTCCTCATCACATGATTTTAACTTTCAACTATAACTAATGCATGAGGACATTTGATCACATGGCTAGCAAATTAAATACAATCTTCCCCCATGTTATCAGCTTTTAGTAAAGACTTTAAAGATAAGACCTCGGTAATTGATCAAACATGCGATACACTCACGTAAAAAAACCAAATAAGCACAAAATTATAAACACTACCAAGATGAAATAGTTGATTTGGTGATAAATTATATGTTTTACATATAAAAACTTCAACTAACCACGTATTTGGATAGTGTAAATAATAGATTATTATACATAAGAAAATAACTTACTAATTTATCAAATAAGTTAAGTAGAGAATAAAACCTCATTTCAGAAATAATTTAAAGTAAATCCTCATTTCCCATTTGATTTTAACAACAAAATAAGTTTTAGAATGTGAGTATTAAAAAATAGTCATAATGGTAACTTATCGTGCAATAGAAGTCGATGAATGAAACTTAAAATTATTTCTATATATTATATTTTATTGTACAAATACAATAGCAGGATTATGAGTTATAAAAAGGAATAGAATTTAAAAAAAAAAAGTACATCTAATTCAATTATATTTTGTTATGCAAATAGTAGCTTTATGAGTTATAAAAAGAGTGGTGTTATAGACACCTTCATAATTTACCCAAAAAATCTAACCGGTGATATAAAACAATCCTATTCATCTTTTTCGAACATGTGTCAAAAAATGATACAATTACTATAAAAAAATAGTCATCTCATTCTCAACACTAATTAATATATTAATCCTTTTAATTCTTTATTTATGCATATCATTTATTTGTTTTTCTATTCAAAAACTTGTGATTGTTGTAGGATATTATTGGCCATCTTGGGCCTTACTCTATTGGGCATATCTTGGGTTTTTCTAACATATGTAACTCTACCCTCTATTATATAAAGAGAATCAGGGGTCTCTTGATGTATCTCTTTGTACAATCATATTAATAAATAAGCACTTCGTCTGTTGTTTCTCATATTTCTCTTTATATCTATACATATCTCTATAAATATCTATAATGAGCTAATATGTCACACAATACGTTATCGGCACTTTGCTCGCGGAGAATAGGATATACGCTCGCGGATATTGGAGATTTTTGGTAAACGCACGGATATTGGGTATTTATAAACCTTGAGGTGTATCCGGATTTTTAGGGTTTTGCTATATCGACCTTCACCAACATACCGTGCGTAATGTACCGAATTCAAAACTTAATTTATTCCATATATGTGATCGCACGTATTATTTTATGGATAACTAAAACATGATAAATATCTCATAGTATATAATCCATGTGTATTAGATTTTGTTACTTGTATAGATAACTATATATGATCGTAACAAAATAACCCAAATTGCATGCATTTGTTGAAGAAAAAAAAATATGCGTGATAGATTTTTTTTACTGTCTAACATGATCAATCTGTCTATAAAACCAACTTATATGTAATATGTATAGTGTACTGTAAAATTGTATTTTTATACAAACAAAATCGGAAATCATGTAATTGTAAAACATGTATTAATCTGTGGGATTAAATCTCTAAAAAAACTGAAAACAGTAAGACTGTTTTGTAATTCGCTGAAACTATTGACCGTGCATGTTAATTACTAAAGGACTAAACTGAAATTTGTCTGAAATTATGGACTGAAACTGTAATAATGTTGTAAATAGATATATAGCTTGCTGAAATTACACGGATAGTCCCTGTAATATATTACATGTATAAAAACAGTATATATGTGTTATAAAAGTTAATATTCGGTCTAAATATTCACCCACATGCATATATATATATATATATATATATATATTAAAAAGGCAAGTGAATAAAAAAAATTGCATGTTAATTGAATAAATTGATATGTTTCCATGTAAATTTAACCACTTTGCATGTTAAAAAATTACCATATATAGAATTAATTGGTAATTAAAAATATATTGCTTGCTTGCATGTTAAAATTATCATGTATGAAAATTGCGTGTATATTGTAAATTGATAAATAAAATATATTACGTACATGAATGATTTAGTTACCATGTATAGAACTTACACATATAGCAATATAATAATAAAATATTGACTAAATCTTGCTAGTGTAAATTGGTAATTACTAATAAATTATAGATTGATGATAATCTTGATTAATTTGATTTCCTTATTAGGAAATATATATTGCAATATATATGCTAATCATGCAAACAGGTATAATCTAAAATATTAGTTAATCATGTACTAATTTATTTATTGTCATGTACACATATGTATAATATGATAATTTACGAAATCATATATTTTCACATTTGAGTTGGAAAAATTATGAATCTTTCCTAAATAGGCTCACCTATTTAGATACGATGTCTAGGAAAGATATAGGCGGAAGTCGATATCCTAATGAGGTCGGGTTTTAAGTGGCATTCGTGCCCTCCACACTCACCGTCTTTCCTGGTCGTGTTCAATTAGAGCTATCGAAAGGGGTTGACTAAATAATAATTTCCCCGAGTGTGTTTATTTAGTGATGTATGTTTCGCCGAATTGGTGTTTCAGTATCGACCCGTCGTTCGATCAATGAGAACCGATTCACATGAGAAGCAAAACTAATGTTTTCGAACCTGTCGTTTCGAAAAAACGTTTGTGCTTATGCAAACCATAAACATATAAACCAGTCATTTTATATGATAAATAATCCAGAACTCCCAACACATGTTGGATGCCATCTATGATGAGAAAAATCGTAAAACATACTTGCGAAATGACTGTTTAAACGTTGATTTTAATCCGTCACCACATGTTACTCACCCTGATGTGTGAAAATGAGATGCCCAAATTTTTTTTTTGGATGCCATCTTTGATGAGTAAAACACGAGTTTGTTGTTACCCTCGAGATGAATGCTAAGGCGTTGATTTTATTCTGCCGCCACATTTGAGACGTGATGACGTCTATGGTGAACAAATGTCTGAAATTGACATATTGGAGCTATTCTTCACCAAAATACTAGCTTGGAAATTGTATTCCATAAGCAGTATCGTGAATTTATATTCACCATGTTCCTTTATCGCCCATCTGTTATTGGATAAGAAAATTACCCCGGTGAGTAATTTTAATCATATTGGGTCAATGGTGAATTGTTTGCATGATATTAATGCTCTTCGTGTACATTTTTTTTCCACGAATCGAGAACCGAGACAATTGTTATTTGTCTCGAACTGTCGCGATCCTGATGAATCACTTAGCCAAGCGAGATTTTAGACAATCATCAAAATCGAAAACCTGTGGCTCCAAGACAGTAATTGAAAGAAACAATATGGCACGTTGTTACAAAATAAGAGATAATGCTCAAGGAGCCAACTCTATGTTATAAAGACAAAGGTCATGCACGGTTACTCCTTAAATAGTTCACAACTATTATAAAGATGGAAAAACCGATGTTAATGTGGTTAAAGCTAACTGAAAGGAAACTCTTGAGACCCCCGATTTTGTGGCTCAAATGAGTTTGATACCTTTCTTTATAGATTTTGATAAATCATTGAGCTATTTTTTCGCTCATCTGGATTATGTTTTCCATTTGGATTATTATTTTTCCATTTGGACCATACTTTTGGATTATGGTTTGCCTGTTTACGAAATTTCTCGAAATAATTTAAAGTGTTTTGAGCAAATTCCTTTGAAAAATGTGACAAACTTTAAATTATGAAATTTTAGGCAATACTTATGGTGTAGTTGGTTTTTTTGGAAATAGTGGGTAACAGTGTACCATATAATTTCACCAACTACTTGTCTAAAAGAGCACTCAGTGACAACGATTCTGGACCTGTCATTCCAAAATCGAGATCTTTGGTAAAGCCAAATTGATTTGTCAAATATGAGGCGTTATACTCATGTAGGTCATGTCGTACCTTGTTGAGTTATAAAATATTCGAGAAAACCAGTGTTATCTGTAATAGCTCATGAAATAATTAAAATTTCTTTACATAGCCTCCATTCAATACGACCAAAAGCGTATCTTAGAGGAGTTGAAATGTCTTTCAAGTGGTTGCTACCACATTCGTTAAAGCATTTAAAGTTACCTTATCATTTCGCCTGTCGTCGAAATGATAAATGATTTAGATGCTAAGACATGATTGTCTGTACTATCATTCGCCTGTCGTCGATTGATAAGAGCATTTTGATATTGTGGCATTGACCGGATGAGATATTCCCGGGTCAAAAGACGATGTTTGATTTATAATCGCATCGCATTTGGATTCTCTCTGAGAATATATTTCGTAATTAATCTGAAATTCATGCCACTAATGCTCACTTTGAAAGACTAGTATGTATAAAGATCACCGAAATGAACTCGTAGAATTCTTGTAAAGAATTGAATGAGTTATTGTGGACTTATTCAACCATAAGATGGACCGTAAATATAAATGGTTATGGTTGATGCATCGACAATATGGTCACATTTTACTGTTGTCCACATAAATGCAGCACTTCCCAAACTCTTAGCCTTATCATTAAGTTGATGGCTCATGATCTGGATTATCCTGAAAAATCTAATCGACTTGATATTACCGAAGAGTAAGAATCAAAATTTCGATTTGAATTACTTGAGTTTGGAAATTAAAACTGAACATCCTGTCGATTATGTTCAGACCCAAATTGACTCACGGAAAGTTTGATGATGCGACTGCAAAAGATTGCACGCACTTCTTGGTCTTGTGCACCAAGATTTATATTTCCGTGTGGGGTTATATTATTTTGCTGCATTGATCCGTTATGAGGCCCATAGACACTCAAACACCATATGCGTACCAGCTGGTTACTGGTTATGAGCCAGAAGTCTCATATTAACGCGTGTTTAGAGTGATTAATTAATATTTTGATTGAGCCACTATAGCGTTTAAAATATAGACCTCTGAAGGGGACATAAGTCGATTATGAATCTCATACCTATCATTTGATAGAATAACCTTGGCAAGCGATCTCTTTACCGCATGATATGCGAAAGTGACATCGTTAAGACCGTTCTCCCCGTCGTTAGGGGGAGATTTGCACGTTACCGTTGATAAGCTATGTTTACATAGTATCTACAATATTTGCAATTGCAGGATAATCTCGTCATAGTTTCAACAAATTTACATTTGGTCCATGTACTAACATTTTAAGTTTAGCAAACATTGCAAATTTGGACATAGTTTAAGAAATTTGACATATTCATTATTGAAAACCCTAAAGTATACTGCTCAAATTAGGAGACAGTTTGTTAAAAGAATGCATAGTGATTCATGATCATGAACCAATAAAAAAAATAGTCAATTTTTTCTTGGTAAAGAGAGGCAACAAGGCTCTGATAATTTTATTAAAAGAAGTTGAAACTCTCCAAAGAGGAGTCAAACCTGAAAGCAATTAAGCTCGCTATGTTTGCCTAGACACCTATGTCCTTGGTTATTTATTTTCATAAATATATTGGATAAATTATAATAAATTGCAATTAGTCTCTTCTATTTGTCAAATATACAGTAGTTCCTCCGTTTTTATTTAATTGTTCATTAATAAACTACGTGTAATTTTGACCAGTTTATAACTTATATCAAAATTGTCGAAATGAATTTTTTTAAAATCTAATTATAAAATTTAACATTAGAACTATATGACCAACTTTTGAAAATTTTTATTCCAACAATTTTAATAAAAGTTTTTGATCGGTCAAAATTACACGTAATTTCGTAATGAAGAATTAAATATGAACGGGATAAGTATAATCTGCCGTAGTAATTTATTTATATATATTGGTGTGAGGTGTATTATAATCTATGTTGTTAAGGATAAGAAGATACTTGGAATTGGGAAAGTGTCAGGATCACTTTTTTATTGCTATAAAAACTATTATTTGTTTAAAAACTGAAAACATAAATAGATTTTAGGAAAATCATCATATATATATATATATATATATATATATATATATATATATATATTGTATTTTTAATATTACAACAAAAAGTATTTATTTAAAAAAATTGAAAGCATTATTTCAAAAACTATTTTACAAGAGTATTCACTCGCTAAAAAAGGCAATAGAAACCTATCGTTCCCCGTCCCCGGCCACAGCTGAAATCCGCTTCATCATTACAACTACCTGAAAAATGGCATAAACAACGGGTTGAGTATTTCCTTGAAAATACTCGGCAGGGATAATAACTTAAAGAAACTATAATTAGGTATAACACGTAGCGTCACATCAGAACTTTGAATATCCTGCAAATAATACCTGCAAATAATATGTTAAACAAATAACATATAACAAATATGCTCAACATGATACATGTTTATAAATATCTTTAACTCTAATGGAAATGTGTTATTACATTGATCTCAAGTTGTATGTGTAGAATACATCATCTACACACGGTACCGGAAGCCACACCCTAACCGGGTGGAAAAGGCCACGCCTAAAATGGTGGAAATACCACACCCTAAATTGGTGGAAGAAGCCACGCCAAAAAACGGAAAAACCGCATCCTCAATGGGTGGAAAAGTCACGCCTAACCGGCGGAAAAGCCACGTGCTAACCAGACATAAACCTTTCCCAACTAGGAAGGATCAAATGCGATGTTATACCATAATATGTCACACAACTTGAAACACACAAAACTCAACACTACTTATCATAAGTATATACATAATAATAATAAAATTACTCAATTTCAAATATCACTCATCATATGCATAAAAATAAGAAAATAACATAATAAGTTCACATACCTCGAGTCCGTCAAATGGAAAACAAAGAGAATGTTGAAAAACAAAATTATAATAACGTTAAGGTTTATCACCCACCTTTTTACGCATTAGTTCTCGTTAAGTCTCAATTCCGTTCTAACAACCGTCCGCTCCTATAATTTTTATTTATACATCATTATCAAGTAATAAACCGAAAGAAAGAGTTTACACACGAAGTACTAATATGGGTCCGAATAGTTATGCTTGTCCTTAAGCATAAATTGTCCAAAATTAATCCAATGTCCGATTTTGTGATTATAATATCACCTTATATCTCTATACATGTCCAAACAATATGAATCCAATTTTATAACATCCGTTACTGAATTAGGTACGACATATATTTATTTCATAATTTTTAGTAACTTCTAAATATTTTTTATACATATTAAATTGTCGACTGTCTATCCTGTTTTTACACATTTCAGGTTCTGTACTGTTTTTAATAAAATCATATAAAATATATAAATAATCATTTCCCAGTTTGGTTTAGACTATAATTTTCCAAATTGAATCTAGTTAATTTATTGTTTCAAAAGGGATTATCCTAAATAAAATTTTAAGTGTTCGTTTGAGACTGTTTTCTCACAGGAACTCAGTTTTCCAGAAAATGAACTGTTTTTGTGTGTTGATTTAGAAAATTCACAACTCTCGCAAAAAAGCTCCAAAATTCGTGAATAAACTATTTTTAGAAAGGTATCCGAGTCTAGTTTAACATATAAAATAACCAGAGATTTTCAATTTATAAACAATATCAGAAAATTCCGAATATAGGAAATGTTTGACAGAAAAACTTATTTTCCATATCTTAATCTAAAAATAAACATTTTAAGTGAATAATTAAAAAGTGTTGTAAGATATTATTGGACTATTGAGCCTTACTCATAGTGGGCCTAAGTTGGGCTTTCTATCTTGTATAACCCTAACCTCTAGTATATAAAGAAGGTTAGGGTCCCCTTTTATTGATACATTCTGATTAATAAAGACTCTATTGTTGTCTCTCTCATCTCTCTCTATATCTATACATATCTCTATATATATCTATAACGAGCTAATATGTCACACAACAAAAAGATATTAGTATAAAATATACCACTTAACCACTTATTATTGATGTTTACTAACTCCTCAAGTTTGTAGCTTCACTCTTATATATATACATACATATGAATATATATATATATATATATATATATATATATGAAATGTATTTTTATGCAAATTTAACCCTCACTTCCCCTCTCTCTCTCTCTCTATATATATATATATATATACTAGTAATTCTGGCTCACGCGTTGTGTGTGCGGCGCGTAATACAATAAAAATATAGAATATAGGTATAGTTATGATATAAATACGTGAATAGTATATAAAAAAAACATAGTTTAAGATTTAAAATAATGTTTGTTTGTTAAATAGTGATAAATAATTTTATTAGTTTTTACTTTTTATATTTTTATGAAAGTATGGTATTATTGTAATTAATATAAAGGTGTATGAGTATTTTTTTAAAAAAATTAGTTAAATTGGACAGATTCATTTGACTTGTATTAACTTATAATAATATAATCATATATATATATATATATATATATATATACTTTTCTTTCAGACAATATCACATTTACAAACATCTAAACATACACAAAGACATATAAGAATAGTGACTAATCTAGATCAATCATATAATTGTCAACTTATAAACTAACCATAATTCTTGTTGTGCCACACAAGTGTCACAAGAAGAATTATGATACATAACTACACATACATAATATGATAGGGCCATAAAGAAAAACGTAGCAATGGATCCTCTATACAAACCTGGGAATGGAATTAAATTGGGTTGTTCCAAAAATTATTCTATTATCACACGTGACAAGTACGTAGGAAAAACAACTAATGAATACTATATAACATGACCTTTATACTAGTGTCAATGTGTCATGACATTTTTTAAAATTATACTAACGATATGCATAATATCACTTGTACTATAAATAATTCTCTTTCTTTCTTTCATATATTGCAAAATATTGTATTGTTATTATAAATAGCCAATTATATGCTATACCAAAACATCAGTAGTTTTGTTATAAATTAGTTCCAAGTATTTTCCTTATTTATGAGATCACTAATAAATTAAAAATAATAATGACACGTATCACTAAAAATTATAATTTATAATACTAACTTGAAACTATTATTGCTAGTTTGTTTGAAATTACACGGAAGTCGGAACAGAGTAACTCAGTACAATATATTATTAGCGTTCGTGACCATTATAAGCATAATAAAATCACATATAATACTATAAAAAAAAATTGAGGATGTTACAGAAAGGGTGTTGTCTGTCACAATTATAATATATATTCTATTTCGTCCCAATAAATTTAAATATAGAACACTATTAGCCCTTTAAATTTAAATAGATGACTGATGGAATGATGGTTTCAGGTATTTTTTATTAGAAAAAGGAAATACATTAATGCATTTAATTGTTTAGGATAAATTCTTCATATAATAGAGACCGATATGCCTAATGTGACGATCCAGATTTTCAGGAGGAAATTCTGTGGTGCGGTATTATGCGTCAGTTCCACATCGTCCAGATATGAGAGTACTCGTGTGGTATATGAGCTGATTCATTTTCTATTAACAAGGCCTTTTAAAGCCGTGCGCCACAATAGCGAGGACGGAACTCCACAGTTAAGCATGCTTAACTTGGAGTAGTACCAGGATAGGTGACCCCCTGGGAAGTTGTGCCAAAGCGGACAATATTGTTGATACGGACGTGGCGGTTCGGTCCGTAGGGTCGGGTCGTTACAGGTGGTATCAGAGCCTCTATCTGGCCGGAAATGTGGAGACTAGCACGTGTGTGTGGACCCCTGAAGGACGACGTGCCCGACGAGGACGTCGTGCCTAGAGGGAGGGTGATTGTGACGACCCAGATTTCCAGGAGAAAATTCTGTGGTGCGGTATTGTGGGTCAGTCCCACATCGCACAGATATGAGAGTACTCGTGTGGTATATGAGCTTAAAGATCCATTTTCTATTAACAAGTCCTTTTAAAGCCGTGCGGCACAATAGCGAGGACGGAACTCCACAGTTAAGCGTGCTTAACTTGGAGTAGTATCAGGATGGGTGATCTCCTGGGAAGTTATGCCAAAGCGGACAATATTGTTGATACGGACGTGGCGGTTCGGTCCGTAGGGCCGGGTCGTTACACCTAATGTGTTCTAAACATGACTCACTATAAAAAAAAATGTCAAATTATCATTGTTGCTAAACTGATGGTAAAATAAGTGTCGTTAAATTTATCAACAGTTTAGCAACAATTTTTGCTGCTCAATTGTTGTTAAAATTTAGCGAAACTCATTTTACCAACAGTTTTTAAAAAATAAATTGTTGCTATTTTAATTTTTTTTATTATACTGACTGACCATTGAGTATAAGAAAAACTTTCTTTGACCACATGCGCATACCAACTAGTTTGATAATATGCACATACCAACTAGGAGAAAAATACGATTAAACCAAAGTATAGTCAAACGAATGAGTACAAACTAGAACGATGATATGGAAGATAATTAACAATGCAACATTAACAATTAAGGGAGTTATAATCAGTATTTTAAATGTTGTTATCACTAATTATCATCCCGATCTCTGGATCTCGATACTTTAATACACTTCTGGTGAAACATTGAAACATTGAAGCAGCCATGCATGCTATTGTTTACAACCAATATTTCTTCTGTCGAACTCGATCAGCCTCTAATCTCTCAAAATTTGACCAGCTTTAGATATAATGTCATTAATTCATCGTAATTGCTAGTAATCAACTTTTAGTTTTTCACCTCTTTAATTATATGTGCTGCTGCTGCTATTTGAAGAAATGATGAAGAGCAAACCATCTGCTTTGTTTTGTATTGCAAAATGATTTTAAGCCTCAAAGTTGCACATCACTTAATATTTTGGCTTTTTTCAAAGTGTTAGCAATAAGGACTCTTCTTTTGCTTCATAGTATTATAGGCCTCTGGAATGTAGTGTTTTTAGGTTGATTTCTTGTTAGTTCGTTACCGCTTTAAAACGGAATGGTCATCATGGGAGCCTGACCCATGAACAACTTCTGTGTTTTTACTTTCAATAAAATTAGCCTTTTAATTATATATATATATATATATATATATATATATATATATATATATTAACTACTATAAAGAATAAAACAGTTGAGAATAGTATTATAACATATAGTTTGAGCACCACCACTTATTTTTGGTGCTTTAAGAAAAGACTGGAAATTAATGATATGTTAATTAGAAGAAGTGTTTTAGGCTAACTAATTTTTTTTCAAAATTATACAATACATAGCTTTTTCTAATAAAAAAACTATTAAAAAGCACTTTAATTTTTTGAACTAATTAACAATTGTTAAGCAAATAAGGATAGAATCAATAAAATATAGTAAATTATTAATTTTGTAAACTAGTCAAGTAGTCAGGATAAAAAAAAATACTAAGAAATAGAAAAAAAAAACAGTTTTGCCTCAAACTTAACTTGTATTGGGAATAACAGTTATGATTGGTCATCGTATAAGGGATTGAGTTTGGCGTTTGCTAGTGTTAAGGTCGTCGCTTATATAGAGAGAGAATTTTGCGTATGTATAATACAAACTCTCTATTTAAATGAAATGCTAATTTTGTAATTAAATTAATAATACAGATATATTTTGATAAATTTTATATGAAAGTCGGGAGGTCAGCTGACCCATAGACATAGAGGAGTTCCGCCGATGGTATTAGTGTTACTTTTGTTTTTTACTGTTTGTTAGTTTTGCATTTTTGTAATTCAGTTCCCATGCACCGGCATTCAAAATTTATATCCTTCTTTTTCCATGTGTTTAGTTTGTCTTTGTTTGTTTTTTATTACTTTTCAACAGATTTCTCCCCCTTTTCTAATTTATCTTGACTATAATTTTGGCTTTTGGTGAAGACGCAAATTGAAGAAAGTGAGGTTTTAGTTATGTATCGAATGAGGCCAGCTATAACTGATCTTCCATGCATTATGCAATATGTTTATGGAACGGAGAATGGAATAAATTTATGATAATTATCTGGAAATTCAATTATTTTTTCATGAATCGTGATATGCCTGATTATTTTCAATAAAATTGAGTATATTGTGTTTCTTGATCTATCATTCCTGCTTCCTTATAAATCTATAATTGTTTATTTTCATTACTATCGCATTTCACGTTTTCGTTTATGTATATATATTTTATCATATTAGAATCCATATAACTAATCATTAAAATATATCGTAATAGTAATAATAAATATATTTACACTCCTTCTCGTTCGTGGCTCGACATTTCAAGGGTATTACGAGCGGACATATTAAATGGGCGGAAGTGCGCCCAACATCGCTAGGCCCGATCTGATATCATATTAGAATTCATATTCATTTACCATTAAAAGACCTCGTAATGGTAAAGATGAATATATCTTTATAAACCACAGGTTCGATTATTATTTAGGCGATGTGTGATAATTACTCTAACACATAATATCAATTAAAATACAAATGCATAATATGAGCCATTTATAATACAATTTAACATAGTCGTAATCATGAGAATAATTAGTTAGGAGTGAATTAATGGTTAGCAGTATATTTTACAGTATACCTTATTATGAAAACTCTAACTCAATGTATATTTTACAGTATTATAGTATAAATTTATAAAATTAGTGGTTAGCACCCCATATATTTTGCTTGAATTCCACCACGTCAATTCCATATGTTGGCTACATGGTGCTTACGCCACCTAATAGTTAGAGTTGCTAATGAATCGAATCGTTTACGAACAAGCTCGTGTTTGACTCGTTAAACGCTCGTCTCGTGTTCGTTCATTTACTAATGAGCTGAGCCAGAATAAAATAATAAGGCTCGTGAACAGGCTCAGAGTCGTTTATTTATTTTAATATTTACTTTTCATATACATTAATGCTTATATACTTAAAATTTATTAAATATAATGTTGATAATCGATAAATACTCTTCAAATCTAATTAAAACTAAAACTCATAATAATTAAATGTATTATTGCTTATCTGAACATTGATTTTAGCCGATTAAAAAAGTTTTTTTTAAGCGAAACGATTATAAATATGTCCGAAAACGTGTTCCAACAAGGCTTGTGAACAAGATTTTAAAAGCTCGTTTAATAAACGAACCGAACTTGAATAAAGCTAGGCTCGGCTCTACTTATTTTCAGCCAAGTGATATTAACTATTTTTTGTTACATTATTATAACACAAGTGGTAATCATTAGGGCCGGACGAAACCCGAAAAAACCGAACTGAACCGAAAAAGACCGAAACGGAAAAACCGAAACTTTTTCGGGTAGAGGATTTGTAAGCGAGTGTTGCTTAAAAGTTCTAGGTCTTTTCATTCGTAATACTCATAGAGTGAGGGGGAGCTTAATCGGTCGATTAGCTCGTTAGGATTGTAATATCCGGAAAAAGATTATTAGTGAAATACTCGGTAGTACCGAGGAGAGGACGTAGACCGTTTTGCCGAATCTCTATAAATCACGGTGTCATTTTCTTCCTTAACTTTTACTTTCCGCAACTTATATTATTGTTTAGTTTCTTGCTTGCGTTTGGATTGGTTAACGATTATTAACGCTTAAGCTTAGAATTGCGAAAGTTGGGTTGTTAGTTGCACTTAGATTTTAATTAGGCGAAAAACGCCAAAAAAACCTTATTCACCCCCCCTCTAAGGTTTAGCCGCACGGGCCAACAATTGGTATCAGAGCCGAGGCCCTTGCATATAGGAATCTAACGATTTAAGAGTTAAGATCCCGATGGCTAATTTGTATAATTTTACCTCCGGCGTAGCTTTATCCCCTAATACTCCACCTTATTTTGATGGGATACACTATAGTTATTGGAAAGATAGGATGAGTATTTTCCTACAAAGTTATAATGTTAATCTTTGGAAGATTATTAAAGTAGGATATTCCGCTCCTAAATACGAAAATAGCGAAAACCCAATCCCCGTAGAGGACCTAGATAACGCTCAACTAGAAGCTTACTCTACGAACGCCAAAGCGATGTATGCTACTGTTTGTGCCGTTTCTCCTAACGAGTACAACAAAATTTCCGCTTGTAAAACCGCTAAGGGTATGTGGGATAAGCTAGTAGTAATGCATGAAGGGACTAACCAAGTTAAGGATTGCAAACTCCAACTATTAGTTCATGACTACGAGCTTTTTAAAATGAGCGAGGGTGAAACTATTTCCGATATGCTTGCTAGATTTACTACTATTACTAACGGATTAACATCTTTTGGTAAGCATTTATCTTGTAAGGAAATGGTCTCAAAGGTGATTCGGAGCTTACCGAAAGAATGGGAACCAAAGGTCACCGCAATTCAAGAGGCTCACGACATGAATACATACTCTCTTGATGCATTGACGGGTTCACTCATTACTCACGAGATCACCCTCAATAGTCACAAGCCAAGCTCAAAAAGGAAGGAGATAGCTTTCGAAGGAACTACGTGTGACGAAAGCGATGAGCTATCCGATGACGAGAGAAATTCGATGCAAATCATTCGAATCGTCAAGGAAATACTAAAGCTAAAAGGCAAACGCAAACATAAAGGTAAATCGTCAAATACTTCAATTATTTCTAACGATTTTGTTTGCTATGCTTGTGGCAAGGAAGGATACATGGCGAGAGATTGTGTCATGAATCGCAAGAGCAAAGGCAAGAAGAAAATATCCGCTTCAAGCTCTAGCGATAGCTCCGACCAAGACGAAGGCGGTCATGTTGCATGCTATGTGGCCTTGGAAGACAACAATGAGCCTAAACAATCGTCTTCAAGCGAAAGCGAAAGTGAAACCGGTGAGGTAAATGATCTATCCTATGATGATTTACTTCATATGTGCGATGCTTATTCTATAAAGTTTCCTAAGCTTTCGGAAAAGGTTAAATCTCTTAAAAGGATAAATTCTTCTCTCAATGAAGAAATAAGATCCTTGAAAAGAGATAAAAATGAAAATGAGTCTATTCCTACATCGTCATTCTCTTTACATGATATAGATGACGAAAATGAAGACTTGAAAGACAAAAACAATGATCTCGTTATTCATAATAAGTCTTTACAAGCCGAGATCAATTTTCTTAAAAATGAAGTCTCTAGACTTACTAAAACTCTTTCAAAACCTTCTTCTTTAGATTGTGATTTATTAGAAAATTTTGAAGAGTTAAAGGATGCTTTCGATAAAGTTAAAAGCAAAAACAAGGTTTTGACTTCTCATGCTTTTAACTTAAATGACAAGGTCAAGGTTTTAGAAACCGAGAATGAAACGTTGAAAACTAAAAACAACGATCTTGTCATTTCCATTGAAAAACTTAATTTAACAATTTCAAAGTTTTCTAAGGGTAAAACCGTTTTAGATAACATTTTGAGTTGTCAAAAAGATTTCAATGATAAGAGTGGTCTAGGTTTTGATTGCATTAGTTCCATTTCAAACAAAACCCGTTTCGTCAAGGCCTCTAACATTTCTAAAACTCCTACACCGCCTAAACAAGAGGTTTTTTTTATTAAAGGGAGTACTTCCAAGATTTTTCAAAAATCTTTTAATGATAGGAAGGGTATAGGTTTTAAAACCAAAATGGATACTCCGAAAAACCTTTCCAAAACTTCGTATAACTTTCGTTATACTAAAAAATCTAGGCATTGTATACATTGTAGTCGAAATGAGCATGTTTCGTCTAGATGCCCTTATCGCTTCCATGTTAGTAGAAGTGATTTGAAATGGGTAGTAAAGACCCAAGTTACTAACAATGTCGGCCCCAAAAGAAATTGGGGAGAAAAAGACAAATCTTGTGTTGTAGGTATCTCCATTCAAAAGGAGAAAATCAACAATTGGTTGACAACACCGGCAAAGGTCGTGGAAGTAAAGAAAATCGACTCCGCCATCAATAATGAAGTACCATTGATCGACAAAGGTGGAAGGCATACCAACAAATGGTACCACCTATTTGGACTTGGAAACGCTCAATGCAGATGCCATTAGCGAGCGGACTCGACATCACATATTCGGTATACTCTAATCTATAATTTCTACATATATGTGATTAGTTGGGTCATATGAATCATAATAACATTTTTCATGTTTTGGTTTTTCTTTGAAAACCCTCCACATAATCCCAAATTTTTTATTTGCATTTTGATAATGCCAAAGGAGGAGAAAAATGATATTTAGAGAAATGTGATTTGTTCAAATGGAGGAGATACATTTTATACTTGTAAAATCATCATTATTTTGTCATAATAAAAATGGGGGAGATTGTTGAACCATAGGTTCAATAATTGATTTTGATTATACGTTTGATTATGTATTAATGATTTTACGATTTCTCTATTCGATGATATAATGCTTTGTCTTTTCTAAAAATAGAAAATGTATATTTCAGGACTTTAAAATGATAGAGCATTCGATAACGAAGCCAACGGTTCAAACGGAAGTAAATTTGAAGTCCGAACAAGCAAGTTACGAGCATTTCAAAATCGATAGTTCAACACATAAATCTCCAGGGCACCCACCAGTGGGTATACAGAACCCACCAGTGGGTCAATGTTCCAGAACCAAGCAAGATTTCACCCACCAATGGGTCATAAGACACCCACCAATGAGTCAATGTTCCAGAACCAAGCAAGATTTCACCCACCAATGGGTCAGAAGACACCCACCGGTGGGTCAAAGTGCAGATGAAAAAAAAACAGCTTTTTAGCTTTTTCAAAAAGTGGCTTTACCCAATTGATAAAACACTCAACCTCTTAAAACGGTCATATAATACCCACTGGGCATTTTGGAGCTAATAAAACCCCCCAAATACCTCTTCAAACACAACAATCTATCATCCTTCTACCTCTCTAAATCAAAACCCCAAAAATCACCATTTTGGTGAAATAATTCGAAAAAGAGGTAAATTGAAGAAAAAGCAATTCGAGCTCAACCAAAGATCAAACAATCATCAAAACCACAAATTAGCTTATTTAGAAGCAATCAAATTGTGGGTGTTGTTTTACTTTCAACAAATTTGTAAAGAGGAAAGTATAAACTCATTGGTGAGCGAGTGATCGGGTAGAGGATTTGTAAGCGAGTGTTGCTTAAAAGCTCTAGGTCTTTTCATTCGTAATACTCATAGAGTGAGGGGGAGCTTAATCGGTCGATTAGCTCGTTAGGATTGTAATATCCGGAAAAAGATTATTAGTGAAATACTCGGTAGTACCGAGGAGAGGACGTAGACCGTTTTGCCGAATCTCTATAAATCACGGTGTCATTTTCTTCCTTAACTTTTACTTTCCGCAACTTATATTATTGTTTAGTTTCTTGCTTGCGTTTGGATTGGTTAACGATTATTAACGCTTAAGCTTAGAATTGCGAAAGTTGGGTTGTTAGTTGCACTTAGATTTTAATTAGGCAAAAAACGCCAAAAAAACCTTATTCACCCCACTCTAAGGTTTAGCCGCACGGGCCAACATTTACAATAAAACCGAACCCCAAAAAACCGAAAAAAAATCGAAAAATCCCAAAAAAACAAAAACAAAACCGAAAAATAACCGAAACCGAACCGAAAAATAACCGGTCTGATTCGGTACAAAAAATAAAAAGAGCAAAACCGAAAAAAATCGAATCGAAAAATCTGTCCTGTAGAAAGCCATAATCAGGTTGTGATTGAACGCAGTTTATACTGATTTTTGATATTAGGTATATGTATATATATATGTGCATATATATTTATATATAGAGAGAGATAAACTGTTTTTTTATTAAACGAATAATAATGATTCTTATTCTTATTAAACCAAATTTACACAGTATTTATACTGTATACATCAAGTATCCAGAACTTACAAATCAGTCCATCATATTAGAAAAGTAACAAGAAACTAACAACATTTATTCTGGATACATCAAGTATCCAGAACTTACAAATCAGTCCATCAACACACAACATAGTAATGCATTTTATACTTAATATACCCTTCTCAAGATGGAGAGTGCAAAGATAAAACTCCCATCTTGAACAACAATCCTTGAAAAACAGGATTTCCCAATGCTTTAGTGAACAAATCTGCCAGATTATTAGAAGAAGATACATACAATGGATGAACAATACCAACATCAATTTTTTCTTTGATAAAATGACAATCTATTTCAATATGTTTTGTTCTTTCATGATTTACTGGATTGTCTACTAATACTAAAGAAGATTTACTATCAGTAAAAATAGGAACAACACCATCGTGAGAAATACCAAAATCTTTTAACAACTGTAGAAACCAAACTATTTCACAGCTAGTATTGGCTAATGCCCTATACTCAGCTTCACAAGAACTCCTAGAAACCACATTTTGTTTTTTACTTTTCCAATTAACCATTGATTCACCCAGAAAAATGCAAATGCCTGTAACTGACCTTCTTGTAGTAGTACATTCAGCCCAGTCACTATCAGTAAAAGCTTTAATTTTAAACTAGAAGAAGATGAGAAACGAATACCTTGTGCTGGATTCATCTTGACATATTTCAGTATTCTTATTGCAGCATCAAAATGCACCTTTGTAGGTGCTGTTAAAAACTGACTGAGAGCATGTACAGAAAAAGTAATATCTGGCCTTTTAATTGTTAAGTACAACAGTCTACCAATTAAACGCTTATAAGACTTAATATCAGGGATAATACTATCTTTATCATTAACTAGCTTTTGTTTAGTGTCCATTGGAAAACAAACAGGTTTTGCAGCCAATTGGCCTGCATCAGCTAATAACTCAAGAGCATACTTTCTTTGACAGATGTGAATGCCTTTATGGCTTCTTGTAACCTCTAATCCTAGAAAATATCTTAATGGTCCTAAATCTTTTAACTTGAATTTTTCATTCAAAAAATACTTAACTGCATTAATCAAAGAAGAAGAACTTCCTAAGACTATATCATCCACATATACTAATAAAGTAAGAAAATCCTGACCTTTTTGTAATGTAAATAAAGAATGATCTGCATAAGACTTAACAAAACCAAACTCTAAAAGAGCACTACTTAGTTTAGAAAACCACTGCCTAGAAGCTTGTTTTAAGCCATAAAGTGACTTTTGTAACTTGCATACAAATGAATCATCAGTTTTATGAAATCCTGGTGGTAACACCATATACACTTCTTCATTTAATTTCTCATGTAGAAAGGCATTATTAACATCTATTTGTTCTAAAAACCAATTTTTAGAAGTTGCTACATCCAAAAAACACCTAATGGTGGCCATTTTTGCTACAGGTGAAAAAGTACTCTCATAATCTATACCTTCTTGTTGTGTATAGCCCTTGGCTACAAGTTTAGCCTTATACCTTTCTATAGTACCATCTGATTTGTGCTTTATTTTGTACACCCACTTACACCCTATAGGTTTCTTATTAATAGGCAACTTAGTTAAAACCCAAGTTTTATTATCTTCTAAAGCTTTGATTTTATTTTCCATTGCTTCTACGCATTTAGAATCAATAGAAGCTTGTTTTTAAGTTTTAGGTTCTATAACAGAAGAAAAATTCAAACTGAATGACTTATAAGTAGGGGACACATGTTCATAAGAAACAGAAGAAGATAAAGGATAATTCATAGATGAATAAATATTAGAAAAATTACCAGTACTGCAATGAAAGTCTTTTAAATACTGAGGTGCTTTTGTTGTCCTTTTTGGTCTTTCATCTTGAATGTTAACCACTTTATCAGACTCTTGTCTTGTACTATTCTTGGAACAATCAAAATTCATTAAAAAATCATCTTCACTACCAAGCATACTAGTTTGTTTATCAAAGAAAGGAAAAATATTCTCATAAAAAACTACATCTTTTGACATAAAAACCTCATTACTATTGATATCCAGTAATTTATATCCTTTTACACTAGTACCATATCCTAAAAAAACACACTTTTTACTTCTTGAATCAAATTTACTTCTGTTTCTAGCCAAAGAACTAGCAAAACATAAACAACCAAAAACTTTCAAATGTGAATATACATGTTGCTATGAATATAAAAGCTCAAAAGGAGACTTATTAGACAATAAAAGAGAAGGAGTTCTGTTTATTATATAAGCAGCAGTCAAGACACATTCATCCCAAAAAACAATAGGAATGTTTGATTGAAACCTTAAAACTCTAGCTACATTTAACAAGTGTTGGTGTTTCCTCTCCACTACTCCATTTTGCTGTGGTCTGTCTACACAGCTTGTTTGATGGATTATGCCATTATTTAAGTAAAAGTTTACTAAATTAAATTCTGTACCATTATCACTTCTTAATATTTTTATTTTAGAATTAAACTGAGTAGAAACCATTTTATGAAAAATAGGAATAATGACTGCAGTTTCAGACTTCTGTTTTATAAAAAAAAAACCAAGTACACCTACTAAAATCATCTACAATAGTAAGAAAAAACATATAACCATCTATAGTAGGAACAGAATAAGGTCCCCATAAATCACAATGTACTAATTCAGAAACATTTCTTGCTTTGGTCAAGCTAATAGGACAAGGATTTTTCTTATGTTTGGCAAAATGACAGATATGATAAGGATCATTTGAAAAAACAAATTTATTACAGGAATTCAAACTACTTACAAGAATTTTAAGTACAATTTGTATGATGGATGACCCATCCTATCATGCCACAATTTTTGTTCTTTTACAGAAGTTGAACTACTAGAAACACTATTTACAGAAACAACTTTATTAATATCACTCTTATTAAGGAAATAAAGGTCATTGTTTTCATTTGCTCTACCAATCATCTTCAAGGAGACCTGGTCCTGAATCAAACATGCCTTAGATGAGAAAAACAAACTACATCCTGAGTCCCTAGTCAATTTACTAGCATATACCAAGTTAAATCTAAAAGTAGGTACACAAAGAACATTACATAGGACTAAAGCTGTATTAAAAACTATAGTACCTATGTGACTAATACTAGCAGTTTGTCCATTAGGTAAATTAACATGTGAATTAAAAACTTTCTGTGACTTAGAAAAATAAGAAATAGAATTAACCATGTATTCACTAGCTCAACTGTCAATAATCCAAATATTATGAGAGGAAAAAACTTTATTTAAGACAAAAGAAGAGCAAGAAATTGTTATACCTGACATACCAGTGAAAGCAAGATTTGAGCAAGACACACCCTGAGATTGCCCATTAAAACTGTCACTAACTTCTACACCTTGCTGAGGTAAATGTAAAGGTGTTGCTGTATAACTAGATGAAGGACATACATTCTGATCTTGATGCACACCCCTTTGGCTCATACCTATCTGACCATGTTGGCCTAAAACCGCTTGTCCACCAAAAACACCTTGACCTATTGACTCTTGATTCATTGAAACCATATTAGCCCTTGGTACACTACTACCATACCCTCTCTGTGTCCCATTAAAATTTGGCTTTGGTCTACCTTTCCATCCTAGTGGATACCCATGAATCTTATAACATTTATCCTTCCCATGACCATCAAAACCACATAAAGAACACTTAATAACACCCCTCTGTACATTCTTGAATCTAGCCACATTATTAGCATTACTACCTATCATATTCTGGTTAGAAGTACCAGTACTATTAATGGCAAAAGCCATATTCTGATTCAAAACCATATTCTGATTTATACCCATGTTATGTACACTCCTTTGCTTTTCTTCTTGTATTAACATTGTATACATATCATTCAAACTAGGCATTGGTTTCATAAGCAAGATCTGGCTCCTAACATGTGAATACTGATCATTTAAACCCATCAGAAAAATCATCTTAAACATTCTATGCTCCCTAGCAACTATGGCAGCCATAAAATTGCAAGTACAACCTCCAGTAACCCCATAGGTGCATCTAGGTAATGGACTTAAAACAGACAGGGTGTTCCAATGAGTTTCTAACCTAGTGAAATAGGCTGAAATGGATAATTTTTTTTGAACAATAGAATGTATTTCTTGATGAATTTCATAAATTCTAGCCTCATTGCTTTGAGCAAATCTCTCATTCAGCTCTCTCCACATCCTAGCAGCATTATCAACATATAAAATGGATTGCCCTATTTCTTAATTTACTGAATTAAGAATCCATGACATAACAATCAAATTGCACTTTACCCATGCTCCATACCACACATCAGTCTCAGATGGACATGCTAAAGTACCAGTAACAAACCCTAATTTTGACTTAGCCCCAATGGCAATTTCCATTGCCCTCCTCCAATTATGAAAATTAGTCCCATTTAAAACAGGATTAACAAGACTAGTACTAGTATTTTCATTGGTTCCTATATAGTAAGTTCATAGTACTAACAACATGTGGTTGAACAGATGGGTCAACATGGTGTTCGTAATCATTATTCTGAGGAATCGACATATCAGTCTCTTAAAAAAAAAACTAGGTTTAAAAAAACAAAAAAAAACCCCAAATCAACCATGAAACCCTAACAGAATATCCAAGAATCCAATCAATCGATTACTAACCTATTATTACCAATTACAGTTCTCTATTATTCAACAAGAAGTGAATAAAGATCAATCTATTTATGTAATCAGATAAAAAGAGAAGAAATATGCAAACCAGTCAAAAAGCTGATTTATCATAAGGAAATTAGCAGCGGAGAACCAAAAAAAAAGCTCTGATTCCATGTAGAAAGCCATAATCAGGCTGTGATTGAACTCAATTTATACTGATTTTTGATATTAGGTATATGTATATATATATATATA
The DNA here is from genome assembly GCA_963682055.1 of Primula veris. Lineage (NCBI taxonomy): Eukaryota > Viridiplantae > Streptophyta > Magnoliopsida > Ericales > Primulaceae > Primula > Primula veris. The sequence continues at coordinate 5,705,006 of OY821742.1, read as the reverse complement.
TATGTGCATATATATTTATATATAGAGAGAGAGATAAACAGTTTTTTTATTAAACGAATAATAATGATTCTTATTCTTATTAAACCAGATTTACACAGTATTTATACTGGATACATCAAGTATACAGAACTTACAAATCAGCCCATCATATTAGAAAAGTAACAAGAAACTAACAGTATTTATTCTGGATACATCAAGTATCTAGAACTTACAAATCAGTCCATCAACACACAACATAAGTAATGCATTTTATACTTAGTATGTCCGATTTCGGTTTTGCCAAAAAACGGAACGAATCGAACTCGGCCTTAATAATCATAACAACTATGAAAGTCCAATGTATCGAAAGAAATAAAATTATAAATTACGACAAACAATAACAAAAGCCGAAGTAGAAAATTTGATGGGGAACGTGTAATATATAAAGTTAAACTGTTAAAAATATAAAAATATATGCTAATTAGTTATTTAATCTAACTAAACACTTTCAGTGTTTTCAGTACAGTCAATCATGGCGACGACCCATTTCCTGTCTCTCTCTCTCCTAACTTTCTCTCTCTATCTCTCTATCCTGCCTTCAACAACTCATAGCTTAATCACCTTCAAAACCCCTCTTAATTTCATCTCCCCAATCTCTTTCTCTGCCTACTTCTCTTTCTCTCTCTCTCCCAACTCTACTCTCTCTCTCCTACTCTTCCCCAAAACCTTCCCTCACATAGATTCTAAACTCTTTGTTGTTGAATTCTCTTCTCATTCGATTAGAATCGGGGAAAATACAGGGGTTTTCGATCCGGGTAGTCGACAGAATGTCAAATATAGCACGGGTTCGATTGGAATCGGAGAAAATACCACATTTTTTGATCTGGGTAATCGACAAAATGCAGATTCTAGCACGGGTTCGATTGGAATTGGAGAAAATACGACTTTTTTTGATCTGGGTAATCGAAAAAATGTGGATTATAGCGTGGGTTCGATCAAAATCGAGGAAAAGACGATAAATTTTGATTTGGGTAATCGACAGATTTACGAAGCTTTTGTGAACTATAGCGCGGGTTCGAGGGTAATTGAGGTTTCTTTGGGCAAGGGGTCGGTGTTATTTTATCCGATTGATTTGCGTAAAATGTGGGGAAATGATGAGGTTTTGTTAGGGTTAGAGAGCTCGTCGAATACTAGTGTTGTTTATAAATGGAAATTAACGACTAGGGTTGTTCCGAAAGGGTTGCATTCTATGCCAGTGGATCCGAGAGCTAGGGTTAGGGTTAGGAGTAAAAACGCGCCGTGTTATGTGACTGTGTTGTTGGCGGTTATGATTGCTATAGGGTGTTGTGCGTTTGTGGTGTTTATGGTTATGTTTTTTAAAGTGAATTTTACGGATTGGGACGAAGTTATGGAGATGGAGTATGTGTTGAAGCCAGTGGGGAAAGGGTATGAGAAGGTCGGTGTCGATGTGGAGAATAATGTGTATGGGAATGTTAAGTGTTGAATGTTTTTTTTTCCGGTGTTTTTGTGATGTTGTTGTAATGCTGTCGATTATGATGGCGATCAATGTAAGTTTGTAATTCTTCTTCATGTTGTAATGTTGTTGTGTGTGTTAAAACAATGAACGGCAACGCCAATCGGTGTGAGTTAGGCAACTCTTTTTCCTGCTGTTACAATTTCTGTTCTTAACTGCAATAAGATTACGATTTCACATTGGGTTTTAGTTCTATAGTTTACGAAATCGGTCCTGAATATTGTTTGATCGAGTTAAATGCAATTGTTAGTTTATGAGGAATTCTCAAATAGTATGACTCTTTTATGCAAATGAGGTCAACACAGAGCCGTCAATATAGATGTTACATTTTTCATGTTAACTTGAAACATTATCAGCTGTTCCATGGTTTGTCCCTATTGCAGTGATCTCATATGTTCAGCATAACACAATCGGCATTCTACTGATAGTTGCTTTGTTTTGAAAGGAAGGGAAGAGGCTGTTTAGAAAAAATGTATCGTTAGATATGTTAATGTGACAGCTAATAGCAATTCGGTTACACGTTTCAAATGTGTTATAATGTTATAGCTCAGGTCACTATGAGCTTGTTTATCGTCACTTTTCCTGCCTGTAATGTTATCTTCGTTCCTTTAGTGCAAAAATAGGCAGTGCACGGAGGCTAAATGTCGCTTGATTGAGGCATTGAGCTGAAGCTTCTCTTCATTTAAAAAGTATACATTTAAACCTAGCATTGTAGAATCCAAGACCTTGTCTTTCTGTCAAGCCAAACATTTGCTAATGGAATGAAATTAGTTGCAGCGACGGTTGATAGATTTTTCACCCAACTCATAAGCCATAGCATATGCTCCGTAATGTCTACTTTTCTTTCATAAAGGGGTATTTCCATTGGTTAACTTTTTGTTCATACTGTTGTGTTGATACAACCAATGATCCCAGTCGGTTGGTTGCTGTCTATCTAATACATACAGCTTTAGTTTCTGGTTAGGCTGGTTCAATCGCTCCGTATGTCGCTCTGTATGCATATGCTTCAATATTTTATGTTGTTACCATGGTTGTTTTTTATTAAAGTAAACCCATATCGACCCATCTTCGAATTCTCTCAACTCAACGCTTGGTGTATTTGTGTGTTATTCTTTTTCGCTCAATTATCTGTGTTTGAGGCTTAAGCGACTATCAGCTACTGCTACTGTAAGCCTGTACTTGTTACTTTCGAGTAAAATGCAGTTAGATCTAGCAAAGTATTGAATTTGATTTGATTTTTTTCTGAAGTAGCATATTTCATAGTAACGCAGGTTTCCCTTCAATTGCAGAGTAATTGTCGAATTGGCGTAATGCAGATTTCATGTGAAACAAATGAGAAGAAGGGCTGATGACTAACACATCATCTGAGTACTTTTTGTTATGCTTTGGCCATGCAGAGTGCACTTTATGAAGTAGCTAAGATAGCAGTGTGTAGAGAAACAATTCATTCGCCGAAACTTTATCCCAAAACCTTATGCAGGAAGCTTTTTTGCAACAACGGAGTTTAGTTCTTAAACTTAAGCCCTCTCCTTAATTGGATACTTGCTCAAAACATAGCTTCAGTAATTGTAAATAAGCACCTCATTACTCTTGTATATATGGAGTACTTAAATATGCTTCAAGATAGTTTATAGGTTGTGAAAATACAAATACATAGTTGCATTACGCACAGTACTTTTAGCGTAAACTATATTTTGTAACATATATATAGAATACGGAATACATATTCCAGTTTGGTTATGTATTACCAATGATCACAACGGAACTCAATCGGAACCAGATTTCTAGAATCTGCTGTAAATCTGTCACGCCCCGAAATCCGTAAAACGAATAACAAGGCGTGACCTTTTGAATAAAAGGGAAAAAGAAACTTATTGGTACAAAATTTAAATTTTAAAAGAAAACACTTGCGAGCTAAAGGAACAATTAACCAATTAAATAAAAATGTTTGTCTGCAAGAAAAGAGAATTTGAAAAGATTTATAAATATGGCAAACGAAAGTAATTTGTCCGTAGGCTACAACCTCAAAAACTAGTCTAAGCGAAAATAAAGCAATTGAAAGATGCCCCGAGCTCATGCGATACTTCGCTAATGCTCCTATTCGAACGTGCCAACCTAAGTTGTACCTGAAAAACAAAACTGTAACGGTGAGTCTCACGCACATAAATAGACGGGACGACACCACAAAATACCGTCACTTCATCCCATAAATGCAAGAACTCACAAAACAACCACTACGATCACAAAACAACCACTACGATAATCAACGTATAAAAAGAAATATAATAACTTCGTACAACGTAATAAATCAAATAACTCCAACACACATCAACAGCAAACATGTACATCTCACGCCACCTACCTCAGTCCGTAAGGTAGGTCATTCCCTATCCTTTCAGCCGTCTTATGTCCCCAGAATTAGAGAGAGATATAGACAATTGGTAATAATAAAAGTAGATTTAAAGTGCGCACTTGGACCTCTCACGCCACTCGTTCCAGTCCGTAAGACGAGTCATTCCCTATCCCTTCGGCCGTCTTATGTCCCCGGAATTACGGAGAGATATAGACCATTGCTAACAATAAAATAAATATAGTGCACACTAGTACATCTCACGCCACTCGCCCCAGTCCGTAAGACGAGTCATTCCCTATCCCCTCGGCCGTCTTATGTCCCCGGAATTAGAGAGAGACATAGACCATTGCCACTAATCTAAATCACAAATGATCGGCCAATAATATAAAGCCATTCAATTATCACATTCTCATATGTCACTTTAACGTAATTCAACGTAACTCATAAGCATAGGTGCTAGATTCACAACTAATCAAACAACTCCAACAATCATAAAATCTCATTCAGACATTTTAACAAACAGTTTGTATGCGTAAACTACAATTCATCCATATTCAACATAAATTTAAACAATTTCATCAACAACTATATAATCATATAATCAACTCATAAAATATGTAAACTCATCCATAATCTCATTAATTCGAAATTAATATGTCTCAAGTCTCAACTTCTACAATTCAAATAATGAAATTAAAAGTACAACAAATAAAACTCAATTAACAATTTAATAACATAATTAATATAAAAGGCAAAAATCTCCAATTAATAATAAACACAAAACTTAATCCTAACATACACACTCGTCTAGTCACAATGGATAACCCCACTTACCTTAGTGCATAGAGGAGATGCTTCCGGTAAAAATCCGCTAACGTGGTTTCTTCTTCTTCTTACTTAGCTTTGATTTCTTTCTTCTCTCTTTTTCTCTCTTGTTTTAGATATACTGCTTTGAAAAAGTGGACTGATTTGAAGATGTAAAAACTGTTTTGAGAAAGTTTGTGTAAGCGAACTATTTGGTCCTCAAAGTTCTAAAAGTTAACTTTTAATCCAAAAATATTGTTTTACTACTCAAAAATGACAAATCTTTATAAACAAATATATTGGGTCCTTTTTATTAGTAAAATTAGTAACAGGTTTTTAAAATAAAGTTTTTCGGAAAAGTTTCGGTTTTTTGCTAAAAATTAGTCGAGTGACCGGTTTTTGGTAAAATTTGTATAAAACGTTTTTGGATAAATTAAATCATAAATAAAACCATTTATAAAAATTCGGGGATGTTACAAAATCGAACCGTAATAATTCAAAAAAAATAATGGTGCAACTTTATATGTTCCAGTGGTACAACTTGATACAAAATTCATGGCTGCTAATTGTGTGCCGACTTACGAACTTTATCTGCCAAAGTTTAAGAATTTGGAAATTTTCAATCTTTGGCAGATGTGGCTTAAAATCGACCCGCTGCTATATTCTTGTTCTCCAAATGCCATAAAATATTTGATCAACCATTGGACCACATTTGACTAAGGGGAGGTCCTATAAGTGATTTTAGTGGGTCAAAAAATTCAAACAAAATCTAATACGCATATAGGACTTTTGTATATTGAAAATTATGGCTAAAGTATGAGCTTTATTGTTCGTTTTTCCATGCTTCGGAATAAAGGAAGAGCATATTTGTCTCATGTTGAAAACACCACTGCTTTTTTTGGTGATTTTTTCTTTTAGGTGAAAGTGAATAACCAAATGCTTTTGAGAATTTTCAAGCTGGTTTTTGGGTTTGTTCGTTTTGTATTTTACACTAAAATACAAAAGCGTTTGTGATTAACCAAAGCAATTGACTTCCGATAGTTGTGAGGGGATGAATTTTTTTGACCGGATCATCTGACCGATAAGACTTAAGAGGAGCTATGGAAATAAAAAAGACAAGCCCGGTGTTAAAGCTTACACAGTGCGCGGAGTCCAGGGAGATGTCGGGCTACTTTTGGCCTAATGTAGACAGCCAAATGTGGGATCAGTTCGGTCGGAGTCGCACATCAATTACTGAAATGCTATTTTTTATTGGTATTCATTTAAAAATATTGTGATTTACAAACTTACTACAGTAACTTTTTGTATTAACCAGCTCAACTTGATCTGCCAGTGGATGTCGAGTCGAGACTACGAAAGCACACATCGGGCGGTCTATTAGGCATCAAAGGGGCTCAATTCAATAATCTTGATTGCCTCGCAGTGTTTCTAGATGTGACTTAAAGATGATTATCAAAAAAAAAATTGTGATTTAAAGATACACAACCTGACTTATGTTATCGGCCTAGTGAAAATTCACCAAATCAAGTTCAAAAGATTTATAAAAAGGTAGGCTCCTTAGAATTCATGGCGAAGATAAACCATAAATTATATCTCCCCTCATAGAGATCCGTCTACAATTATAATATTACTAGTAATCGGTGCCCACGACACGCAATGCGTAATACGATAAAAATATAGAAAATATAAGTGCGGTGATAATACAAATACGTGAGAAGAAAAAAAAAAAGATAAAATATAAGAGAAGACTTAAAAGAATTTTGGTTGGTTAAATATGAAGAAATAGTGTTATTTTCTATTTTTTTATGAAAATATGGTTATATGGAGTAATTAGTAAAAGAGTGTAAATGCATTTTTTTTAAAAATGACTAAAAATTGACAGTATAATTTTTTTAAAGTTTGCTTATTATGATAGTATGATGACAGTCGTTCTATGTAATTAAAACTTATATAGTATGCATAAAATAAATTTTCAATTTTAGTAGTCATTAGTTAGTTTGCAACTTTGCATTCTACATGCGTTATTAATTTGCCATGTATTTAATCCTTCTATAATAAATGTATACAATCTGTAAAAACTGAAAAGTAACCATATGGGGTAATGTTTGCCATTTTAGATAATATTTGTTAGTGATATGTTAAGATATTAAACGTCACCAGCTATATATATTAGAAATTACCACTAACTTGCATTTTCTGCTCTATTATTCAATATTGTAAATATATTTCTTTAACATGACATTGATACCATTTATAGTTAATAGTCAATAGTCAGCATCATTTGTACCAAAAGATAGTCAAGCATCATATTTTGACTAATATATTATTCTGTGTCCGGTTGAGTAGCAAACTAGTACACTCTAGTAACATATATTCCTAATTTATTTGTCCTTATCACACCCAATGCAGGCCCCAACAAAAAATATATCAAAACGGTTGGTTATCACACAATAATATATTCCTGTATTTTGGTTAATGGTCGGTTTAAATAGCATTATCGCTAACGTAGCGTTTTTTTAAAAAAATGTTAAAAGCACTGTAACAACGTAGCGCTTTACGGTGTAATTTTTTTTGCCTAAATATATAACAATATAGCACTATAGTGATACAATTTATACTAATTATGTTAACAAAACTAAAAGTTAAAAGATTTAGTTGTGGTTTTTTTTGGTTAAGAAAGAGAGATATGTTTGGTTAAGAAAATCTGACGTTTTTTTTAAAGTATTTTGGGATAAATGCGTTTTTTTATATATTAATTACTGTACGATGGAATTCGTGACATGTTATCTACTATAAAAGCGATATGTGACATGTTTTTAACTAAAATGACTATTTGTGACATGATATATACTAAAGAGTTTAATTGTGACATGTTATATACTATAAGGGTCGGTGCAGTATTTACGCTATGAGTTATATTTTAAAAACTCGCTATTTACGCTACCACTACAATAATTTCGTGTTTTTTGCTCTTTTAGTGCTAATAGCGTGAATTTAACGTTTTTTCATCCAAATAACGGTTTATCGATTCGTTTTTCCCCAAAAAATGTTATTTCGCACAACGTATCTCGTTTTTTAAAACATGGGTTTACATCTTTAGAGAACCACGAATGAGTAACTTCATACTTAAAAGAAAGTTTTGATCAAAATATTGCCTTGTTGAAAAATTAAAAATATGTCGAGATAAACTCATATCGATTAACCGGCTCTTGAAATACCGGTGTCCCACAAAAATCGGATCTTGATTTTTGATGGTCATGATCCGACTTTTCCTTTCACTTCCAAAAAAAAGTCGGGTCCGAACATTTATTGAGTTTTACGAGTAGTGATATCAACTCTATATCCCCTTTAATCAAAATAAAACTTCATCCAAGCAATATCAATTACGAAACTATGTGAAACTTGACTAGCAGAATATCTCGTATCTGCGGAAATCAACATTTTCAAAATATAATTACATAATTTAAACATTAAATTATACGATTAATTTTTAAAATTTTAGTTTCATTTTCTAATTTAATCTTTCTTATGGGCCCCAACAAATAAATATCAAATCTCTTTGTTTTACAAGTATATCAAATCTATTGGTTACGCAATATATTCTCTCACCAACCAAATTTCCTGAATTTCGCGCCAATTGACTAATTAACTATTATCCCCGAGAAAAAAGGCCAAAAAAGATTTAATCATATAAACTAAGCACACACACATACATACAAAAAAACTCCCTACAACTATGGGTCTTTTGCAAATAACTCCACAAGCTATCTATTCTTGCAAATAATTTCCACAAACTATCAAACTTTTACAATTAACCCTAAGTTCATATTTAAAATGACATAACTTTTTATTCATTTGTTCGTTTTACAAAATTATTTGTTTAATATATATAGTTTATCAATGCACACGATTTAACATAACAATTATCTTGAAAAATCCAAATAAAATAAAAAATTAACGAGAAAAACTATTTTTTTGTGTCATTCCGTAAATATTTACTTGATATGGATGAATATTGAATAAATGATTATAATTAACGACGAATCAAACAAAACGGATCATCAATCATAAAGTTATATCATTTAATTGCAAAATTTTGATACTTAATACTGGAGGTTATTTACAAATGACCCATAGTTTCAGGGGATTATTTGCATTTTACCCAAATAAAAAATATATATTTACACAAACATTGTTTATCAAAAAAAAAAAAAAAAACATATTACATACAAAAACTGTCTTTGTCTATATGCATGTATGTGTGTGTGAAAATGCTGAAAATGTAAGAAATTTAAATACTTAAAAAACTGCTTAAATTAGCATCCATCAATTTAAGAAAGAATCTATGCAATAATTACTCTCTACCCATCTCTCTCTAATTCTATCTTTCTATATATTCGTATATATATATATATATATATATGTATATGTATATATAGATAGAGATATATACACTGGCTTTGCCAAACCGTGTATTGTTGGAAGAGACAACAAGTACAATAACACCTTTTCTTGAGAGAGAACAAAGACAAGGACAATATTATAGTTATTATAATAATAATAACGTTGTTGTAACCACAACTATGGATTCTCGTTACGACAACAACGGTTTTCGGGATGATGATGAGGCTCGAAAGACCGATTCTAACGTTGTTGTTCCTGAGACAGCTCATCAGATCAGCAGCGGTATTTTTCTCTCTCTTTTTCAGGGGCGGATGGGCCGGGTCAGCCCGCTGCCACCCCGGAAATTTTAAAAACGATTTTTTTTATATGGGAAATTTCAAAAAATTAGGTTATATATATTAATTGCTCCCATTCTAATGCTATTTAAAATATTATTTACCATCACAACTTATTCTTTTTTATTTCTTTCATGTTCATTTAGCTGCATGAGTAACACTTCCGTACTCATTATTTTCAATAACATCTCTATATTTCTATCTTTATTCTTAAAATCTACAAATACTTTTTAAATATTTCATTTTGATGTTAGCAAAAACATATATATATATAATTTTAAATTTACTGTGTTTTTTACAATTACAAACTCGTTTTTTTAACCTTCAGAATAGACTTTTAAACTCAGTTTTTGATTATTTTAAACGTTATTTTTCTTAAAATTCTAGTAGCAATTTTTTTTCTATGACCCCCCCAACAATATCATCCTAGTTCCTCCCATGTATATATGTGTTTTTGTGTGTATTTGCATGTATCTATATACTTGTATGTATTTATATTTGGTGTTTAAAACGGGACCATAGACGAAAATTAGGCGGAACCTAGGCGCCTGTAGGATTAGGCGAGGTTAAAAATATTATGCGGAATTGAGCAAGAATTAGGCGATAGGCGACTTATATATATATTATGTGTGTATCTATATACTTATATGTAAAGGCGGGCCTAGGCGGAAAATGGATGGAACTTAGGCGCCTGGTGGATGGCATTAAGATATTGGGCAGAATTAGGCGGGATTAGGCGTTAAGGGGACTTTTTCTGCCTAGAACCTTGTGCCTTTTAGAAGATTGTGCATATATTTATGAGTTTATTTTTTATTTTTATTTTTGATCAAGTAAATTAGTCTGTGTTTGTGTTTATAGCTTTTATCTGGGTTAGCCCTAATTTCATGTGTTTTTTAATGGGAAATTTGGCTTATTCTGGTGTAATCCAGTCACCAATAGTAGTAGGCTAAATGCGAGTTAGGCGGAAGTTAGGTGAACCTAGGCACCTAGCGGATCAGGCGGGATTAGGCTCGATTAGGCGTTAAACGAGCTATTTCCGTATGTAACTTGTCGCTCCTTTTAGAACATTGTGTATATTTATACGAGTCTTTTTTTATATCATTTTTGATCAAATAAATGAGTCTATTTGTGTATGTTTGTTTAACTTTTATCCGGGTTTGGCCTAATTTCATGAGTTTTTAATGAAATATTTGTGCTTATGGTGTATCTGATAAACAATAGTAGTAGGCTAATGGGGATACAAGCTCGTATACAAGCTCGGGGTTTTTTCCTATTATAATGAAAATATTCCCCTGCATATTAAGAAATATTTGGGTTTGTTGACAATGTTTTTTGGGATAGATTGTAGTCTCTTAGCCTTCCACATAACATGAGAAAATATCCATTTTTAATTCAGCCTCGCAGGTTAATGAATTTGGCTCCGACGTTGCTGATCAGTACATGATTTATTTTTACAAAATCATCCGTTTATGCATGTTTTGTAGTTTCGAATTTTTGAGTGATGAAAAGGTGCTTTATTCTTACAAAAGACCTTTTTGGTTATTAAAATTAGTTGTGTTAAAGTTCTGTCACATTTGATTCTACTTTTCACCATGTATGTGTAAGTGTTGATTTTTCCCCCTGCAGATTCATGGTTTCAAGTGGGCTTTGTTCTCATAACGGGTATCAACAGTTCTTATGTACTGGGATATTCCGGGACAATCATGGTTCCTCTTGGATGGATTGGTGGCGTTGTTGGTTTAATCTTAGCAACAGCTATTTCTCTCTATGCAAATACTCTAATCGCAAAAATCCATGAACATGGGGGGAGAAGGCATATACGGTACAGAGACCTTGCTGGTTTTATTTATGGTACATAAATCTAAATCCATACTCCTTGTTATGATGATATGACTATATTTTGCTTACTAGATGCGAGCCCTCTATTTCCTAAGCTCCATATATTTTGGGGAAGTATGAATGCAGGTGGAAATAGACATAAATTCGTATTATAGTTCATTGTGTTTTTGTCTAAATCATTTTTTGCTACCTTAAATTAGTTTGGTTTAGTTGTGTCATTTGACAATGATGTTTGTTTGTCTCAGGTCGTAAAGCGTATAAACTTACATGGGCATTGCAGTATGTGAATCTCTTTATGATCAATATTGGGTATATCATTCTGGCTGGTCAGGCTGTAAAGGTAGGTTCTATTTTGCAATTTTGTTCTCATATAACCACTAACTAAAACTATATTTTAGCCTCCCTAACCTTCTACAGCTGCCAAGTACATTTAGTCGTTATTGCAAGTAGAAAACTGAGGGTATTTGGGAATTTAGGTTTATTTCTTCATCCTTATTTCTCCTAATTTTAATATGAAAACAAACTGTTTGTTATAGTACTCGTTGGTAGCAAATCACGCCTTTCTGTTCACGAAGTCTTGTTCATAAGGCTTTACTTTTGTTACGTTGTTAGTGGACTGTTCTATCCCGGGAATTTCAAGGAATGGCATCCATACAAATGGTTTGGTCCCCCGGATCTATGTGTCACTAACTTTGCCAAAAGTTGCCATTTGCCAAATATAATATGTTTAAGCCCCCTTGTGGAAGATAAACTTACCTCCATCAGTGCACCTAAATTCCTCATTTAGACGTTGTGCAGTCCTTAAAAAGATCAACACTTTTGCATAGCTTTACTATGCTCTTTAATCATGTTATCGTTCACCAATTTCAATGAGATATAGGAATATGTTTCATGAGTTTTCAGATATATAGTTTTTTTGCGATTTATTCTGTTTGTACCCTTGATTCTTGTAGGCTGTCTATGTCCTTTTTAGTGATGAGGGTGCATTGAAGCTCCCATATTGCATTATGATAGCTGGGGTAGCATGTGCAATATTTGCGATTGGCATACCACACTTGTCTGCTCTAAGGATTTGGCTGGGATTCTCAACATTCTTCAGTCTTGTTTATATCATCATTGCAATAGTGCTGTCAGCTCGCGATGGTATGTCTACTTTTTTCAAGATTCTTTTAGTTTATAGATTGATTTTAGCTCTTTTGAGCATTTGTTCTCCTTATAATAAGAATGTCTTGATAAAAAAAAAACTTGTAAAACTTGTTATAGTTAATCTGCCACTATTCTGCTTATTTCCTTCTCCATGTGTTGTAGTCCATCTTCGGAATATATTTTCTTTTGTTAAGCTTCTTTTTCCGGTTTGTGGATATGACCTTCATTCTAATATTCTTCTTACCCTAAAAAAATGCTGAACATGTTTCATAGTTTCTACTTTCACTGCAACCAGGGTCTATTTCTATATTAATTGTTAGTATGTGCCATCTCACTTAAAAGTTTAAGCTGTTATGAAGAGGCACATTCTAAAATTTGTTGTAATAAATAACATCACATGATGTCTTCCGGTAAACTACGTATTTGATTGCGTAGCAGTGAGACTTGAATTGAAGAGCTTTGCATGCTCTGGTACTCCGTTAGTGAATATGCTGCATCTCACCTAAAAGTTTAAGTTGTTAAGGATCGGCTTTTATCATTTATTGCGTTCAACATTAGCTATATCTATCTATTTTTTTGGGTTAGATAGCTATATCTATCTATACATGGCTGCATACATCAATTGATACCAAGTTTTACAGAAAGGAAATACCAAATACTGCATTTATCTAGCTCCTATGATTCCTTTTGATGTGAAATGCTGGTGGTCAATAACTACTTTGGGTTTGAGCAAATTATCAATCTACAAGTTTATATTATAATCGGTCTAAGTCTAGCAGTCACCCGAATTATAATTTTTATATGTTCAGATCAATTTCAATACAAGCTCAGTTACTAAAATGCTACTATAAATGAAAGATGTGGATTTGCCACGTACATCTGACAATTACATAATGTTAAGCAACTAAATAATCACAGATGAAGCTGACAGTGTAGATAGTCCAACTTTTGCTTGGGAACTTGTTTTGGTTTAAAAAGACCATCTGACTCTGGGAAAATTATCATTTAAGACAGTGAGAGTACGATCAAGCTCTATCAAAGCACCATCTCTTTGTCAAGCGCATTGCATCATTCTCATTTGATCCCTACAATGTGGAAATTTCACAACATTTTATGTTTCACCCAAAGACTAGTTTTGGGATATAATTTTGCAAGAAAAGTTGTTCTGTTGCCCATTTCTGCATAAAGTGTTTACTAGTTTATTCTATGATGATTAGATATGTTAGTTGCAAAAAAAAAAATGCCATAATGTATGATTTAATTTGATTGCTTAGATTCATCAGAGCTGTCCTGATATCAATTAACTGCAATCATCAAAATTTGTAACCCTGCATAAAAGAGACAACTTGTAATTGTTAGATTATCCATAAATTACATACTATATTGCTGATTTATTTTAATCTATTAAGAGAATTCTATTTGGACACGGACATATTATCACTGACTTGTTGGTACAGGTTCACGAGCACCGGCAAGGGATTATAGCATCCCTGGGACAAGTACAAGCAAGATATTTACAACTATTGGTGCCTCAGCAAATCTTGTTTTTGCATTCAATACAGGAATGCTTCCAGAGATACAGGTGAAATTTATACCCATAAAATATTTCTACTATGAAATTTTAGGTTTCGTACTTCCATATGTAATGAAAGATGATAGACGTTTAGAATAATTTCATATGTTATATATATAACCACTGTGAAGGTGAGGAATTAGATCTTACTTAGGGGGCTGTTTTCTCTGCATTGGTGCATTGGTGCACTGCTTTAATGTACTTAGAAAACGTTTATTTCCTAAAGTAGGTGAACTTACATTTTCTTTCAATTCACTTTGAGCACCATGTTTCCCATTTGGTTGCGTCATGTAATGGCTAACATGCAATATCTGCATTTTTTTTTCAACATTGTAAGTTTTGTCCACTTTTATCAGGTAACTGTCACATTGCTTACCTATTAACTCAGTGTTTGGTAACTTGAGTTGGGAAAATTCTCTTACATGATATTTAAACTATCATCAACTTTCAGCAAGTGTAAATCGGTAATCCTAGATAATTTGAGAAGTAAGAACTTTTCGAAAGGGTATACCTTTATCGGTGGAGGCTGCCACCTTAAAAAATCGTTGTATGTTTTTCTAATTAATGATATTATCTATTTGTACAGGCAACTGTGAGGCAACCTGTTGTAAAGAACATGCTGAAAGGTCTCTACTTACAGTTTACCGTTGGAGTTTTGCCGATGTATGCTGTTACCTTTTTCGGGTATTGGGCTTATGGATCTGAAACTTCGACTTATTTGCTCAACAGCGTAAATGGTCCAGTTTGGGTCAAAGCTTTCGCAAATATTTCTTCGTTCTTCCAAACTGTCATAGCTCTGCATGTATGTATCTTGGTTTTGATTTTCAACATTTGTGATTTGCGACCAGCTTGTTTAAGATTTCTAATGCAAGACCTTCCATCGCATCATTTTCTCTCTTATTTCTTTTAGGGTTAAAATTTCGTACATTCCTCTAGTTTAAATTACAAAAAGCTATCTCTTCCATAGTACACGAGAAATTTACACCAAATGAGGCTATTTAAATTAACTTCTTACCCATATGTCATCTTTAATTCCCTTTTTAAAACAAGTGGAAGGGTTTTACTCCTTTTAGGAGTTTAAATTTATGCCTCATCTATATTGACTAGGAAAGCACTTATCAGACTTCTAAATCCTGTGTGGCTCAAAGGCTTATTTTAGAACAAAATAAGCCCTTCAATGTGTCCAGTCCAGTGTTTTAAACGCGCATGATCAGCTACAGCGTGTTTGCAAGATCATCACTAAAGCATACACTTTTTGAAATTTTCTGTGAAGGTGTTTTTCTTAATAGCCTAAAAAAGAAAATCACTTTTTATTTAATCTTTGAAGTGGGAATTTCTAGACAGTTAATAGGGAAGATACAGTGAATATTTGAAGGTACCAATATGTGGGTACTAGCCGGAGTCTTGAAGTTGTATTGAGTAGTATGATTGATGTTATGCCTTGTTAGTTTCTGAAAGGCTTTAAATTCATTTGCTAACATCCAGTATTAGTTGGTTTAGTGACAGTCGAATCAAGGCAGTTATATTTTGAGCTTATACTTACTGCAACCACTTGTAATTTTCATTGCTATACTAACTTAGAGATTTTAATTTCATTTCCGCAGATCTTTGCAAGCCCAATGTACGAGTACTTGGACACAAAATACGGGATAAAAGGCAACCCATTAGCCATCCGCAACTTGTCATTTAGGATAACAGTAAGAGGCGGTTACTTGGCAATAACTTCCTTTGTCGCAGCTCTTTTACCATTCCTTGGCGATTTCATGAGCCTAACAGGTGCTGTGAGCACGTTTCCTCTCACATTCATCCTTGCTAACCACATGTACTTAGTCGCAAGAGACAAGAAACTATCCTCTCTTCAAAAGTCTTGGCATTGGTTAAACGTCGTGGTCTTTGGGTGCATGTCATTTGCTGCAGCTGTAGCGGCTTTGAGACTTATCGCTGTTGATTCGAAAACATATAGTCTCTTTGCTGATTTATAAGCAATATATTTATTTACCTATTCCTGGTTCTATATTTTTTCAGTCTCCAAGTTTCAATTGTTTTTTAAAGCCTTTTGGTAGCAGCCAGCTCTAGAATGTAAGTTATAGACGGCTACAATCAGTAATTTATTAATAAGTTATTGTTTTCTCTTGTGAGTGCACATCTATAACATGTTCATTTTTTTTCTCCATTATATGCATACAGTAGACATAGGCTAGCAAATGTGGTATATAACATTTTTTGCCAAATACATGTTATCATTAGAACAGACAACTCACTCAAGTGCTAATAAGTCCTAGTACAAACTAGCATTACCAAAGAAATCTAGCAACTCATCCTGAAAATGCAGCATACTCTCAAAATATTTCGTCGTGACATGTTAGCACTCATCATGATTCATGCCTCAACGTGTCGACCCCTTCATCCAAGTTTCTCAATTTTCCGAACCGATGTAAGCAACCTATCCTCTTTTATATCTCGAGAGCGATCACCACCCCTCAACGAGCCAACCCCTTTCCTAAAAGCTCTTTTTTGGGGAAGTGTTCCTCTGAGATTCTCAATCCTCCTACCTAAAGAAAGCAAAGTATCCTCTTTACCCTCATCTAAAAGAACTCGTTTCAAATGCTTAAACATATGAGTAGGTGGCCTAATCCCCATATGCAACATTTCTTCGAAATACTTACACGCCTCATCCACCTTATTTTCGTGGCATAAGCCATTTATTAGCGCCGAAAACATATGCATCCCAGGTAAAACCCCTCTCTCTCTCATCTGATCCCACACCCTCACTGCCATATCGGTTCTCTCCTCGTGACAAAACATCCTAACCATTATTTCGTATGTACTCACAGTCGGCTCGCACCCCTTCTCATCTCCCATCTTCTGGAAAACTGAATAAGCCTCTTTATTCCTCTTACCCTTTACCAAATGGTGAAGAATTATATCGAAAGTCCTCGAATTAGGCCCTATGTCACTTTTCCTCATCTCGTCCACAACTCTATACGCATCATACATACGGTTTGACCAACAGTACGCCCCAACAAGAGCGTTATAAGTAGGCATTTCTGGTTCAAAGCCGCTACTTATCAGTTCCTCGAAATATTTCACCGCTTCGTTCAATCTCTTTTCTCCACCCAACCCATTGATCAAAGAGCAATAAATATGCAGACTAGGCTTAACACCCTTCCCTTTCATCTCATTATACATACGTATCGCGTCATCGTACTTCCTAGCCTTACAATACGCGTTTATAATAATACCATAAGCAACAACGTCGGGCTGGAAACCTTCCTCTCTCATCTCGCGATAAACTTCATCTAACCTGAGTAAATTCTGCTCTTGTCCCCACCCTTCAAGCAATATCGTATACGACTTAATATCAGGCCTAAACTTCCTATTTTTCCACTTATCAAACACCTCATGCGCCCTCTCAACATTCCTCGACTTGCTTAGCGTATCGATCAACCGATTATAATCTTGCAACTCTAGCTTAAACCCAAACTTCTCCGTCCTCTCAAACGTATCGATAGCCTCCTTAACCTTCCTAGCACGCGCGTATCTACGCGATATCAAAGCGAAAGTCTCCTTACTCAAAAGCCCCTTTTTTTTCATCTCATTATTAACCAAATCCCATACCAAATTAAACTGTTTAATCTTTCCTAAAGCTTCTATTAACGCATTATACGTATCAGCCGTATGTACGAACCCATTTCTCTTTCCAGCCCATTTAAAAAACGAAAATGCTAGTAAACCAGCATTGCTTAGCTTCTTCAAAACCTCTAAAACAAGAATATCAGATATCTCAATGTTACATTTATCTAAAACCAAATCAATGCTAGCTAACGAGCTCTTTTGAGCCGACAACATTTTGCAGATTTTATCGGTTTCTTTACCGATTTGATCGAATTCGAAACACGGGTTATCACTATTGGGGATTAATCTCAACTGGGTATTTTCTATTAATCCATGAATTGGTCTGTAAGTGGTTAAAGATTTGATTTTTTGAAGAGGGTTTTTGTTATAAGGAAAAAAGAGGGGTTTTAGTTTTTGATAGTTTAAATTAGGGTTTAAGGGTATATAGTTTAATTCATTATAAGATGAATTAAAGAGATGATAATTAAGGGTATATAGTTTTCTGATCAAAATATTGGTGGGTTTTTTAGCTTCATGAAAATGGTTCAGTATTTTGGTGATTGACATTTGTTGAGAGAATAAAAATATTCAACTCAAAAATGAATGACTCGTAGAATTCACTGTATATTTATATAAACTTATTTTTTTAAAAATACTGTTTTAAACTTAATGATTCTTTTAAAAAATATGTATTTTTTGTTAACTTATTTACAAATATTTATATATATTATTAAAAAATCTAAAAAAATCTAAAAAAAAATTAAAAATTAAAAACTAAAATTAAAAAAATAAAATTTTAAAAAAAGACATAATTTTTTGATTAAAAATAAGATTGAACAATGGCAAAAAAAAAACACCATGTTGAGTAAGACAAAAATCATATAGGGTCTAATATTGTTCAATCATGTATTTTTAATCTTGTTTAATCATGTCTAATAGTGTCCAATCTTATATGTCTATCCTAATCTTATTTAATGCTATCTAATCATGTTCAATCATTTTTAATCATGTTTGATACGATGTATAATTTTTTTGCTTTTTTTAATTTTTTTTTTTTTGAATTTTTTTGAATTTTATTTTTTTATTTATTTTAATTTTGTATATTTTTTATGACATATGTACATAATTGTAAATAAGGGACAATTAACAAAAACATACTCTACTCTGTTATATTACCAAAAACATACCCTCAAAAGTTAAATTACCAAAAACATACCTATATATATTTATTATTTTTCTAATTCTAATCAATCCATAATCTAACCTATGTCTCTCTAACCGCAACTCTCTCTCTCTAATCGCACCTCTCTCTCTAACACACGATAATCACAGCTCTTTCTAACACCTGCTAATCACCAATCTCTCTCTAAAAATGATTAAAAACTCACAAAATATGCATATAGTAATTATAAAACGCCATACCCTAATTTTAAAACTTCATACCCTAATTTCAAAATTTCATACCCTAATTTCAAAAACTTCATACCCTAATTTCAAAACTTCATACTCTAATTTCAAAGCTTCATACCCTAATTTCAAAACTAATTTTAAAATTTTATACTCTACATATGAAATTCTCTCAATATTGTATATATGGATTCTTCTCTTTCAACTTGAAACTCACAATGTTTACAATAGTCTTAAAACTCAATAAATAGAAAACAATCTCACCAATTCCAAATATTTTTCATATATTACGGGCTATAAAATAGTGTAATATTTGTGTATTACGTATGTATATATCTGTATTTATATATATATAGATATCTATATAATATAGATGGTATTCGGTAGTTAGTGACGAGTTTTCGTGATGGAGGAAGGAAGAGAGATAGAGTGGGATATTAAAAAAAGATACATAGAAGAATGGATGAGAGAGAGAGTAAGATCAGAGAGAGATAAAGAGAAAAATTGGTGAGAGAGAATGAAGAATTGGTGAGAAATAAGAATAGAGGAGAGAGAGAGAGTAAGATGAGAGAGAGATAAAAAAAAAATAAAAAACATTAAATTTAAATTTGTTTGCTATGTTTTTGATAGTTAAAGTTATAAGGATATGTTTTTGGTAATTTAGTTTCAAAAGTAGTAGATTTTGTTAATTTATCCTGTAAATAATTATATGTAACTAATTATAAAAAAAAAATACACATAAATATGTTTTTTTGTAATTAACTTGATCTATATGTGTTTATTTGTAAGTCTCACCTCCTCGTACTATTGATTGAAGTATTGAGTACTTTTTCAAGTCTCCAACTAAGGTTTATTGTTATCTTCCAAAAAAAAAAAACTAATGTTTATTATTATCTTCAAAACAAACTAAGGTTTGTTACTTTATTACCACTAGTACTTTTCTCAAAATCAATACTGGTAGTTTTAAAAGGAAAATAAATTATTTTTCTTTACGGTCAAATATATTTTGGTGTAAATATAATCATACTGACGTGTGCGACGTGTAGTGTGATTAAAATACATAAAATAAATATAGTTATGATGCAAATCGTGGAGAATAAAAATAAAATATAATATGAGAATACTTGAAAGAATTTTGAATTGTTAAAAAGTGATAAAAGTGTTACCAGTTTTTCATTTTTCTATTTTTTATGAGAGTATACTATTATGGTAATTAATAAAAAAAATATTTAAGTGATTTTATGAGAAAGTGACAAATTTTGACAATATAAAAAAATTTAGATTGACTTATTATAATAATATGATATAATATTTTCAAAGAATTAAATTATGTTAATAGATATTTGAGAATAATGTTATGCACGTAACTAGCACACAAATCGCACACACCTGTAAATATAATCATATATAGTTTTTTCTTACAAAAGAATATACATCCCTCTAAAATTATTTAACATGGAGTATGGGGGTTGTGTGTAAATTTTGTGCATAACATTACTCCGTAGATATTTTATTACTGTATTTGTATAAAGAAAATAAATATTTGGCCAAATACAAAGAATTGAAGTTAATGGTCAAATATTTTCTATACTTAAACATTTAATGCTAGAATTATTTGAGTCAATAAAAAGTTTTATGCAACGTCTTATTCAAGCAAGATATGTTGAGAACTGAAAGTCTTTTTAACCAGATTTATAAGATGAAGTACATATATTTCGTGCTACTTCTCCTGCTAATTCATATTCTCGTTCTCTATATGAAACTCGAAACAACAATACACGAAGAAGATATAGAACAGGAAAACAAACTCAAACTCTTGAACAAACCACTGATTAAGACTATACAGAGTTAGTATGGAGATTTATTTGATTGAGTAGATTTCTACAAACAACAAGTATTTGATTATCGATCATTTATTGATGGACTACAAATTTGACTATAAATATAGTAAGTCGACATTATCACCGAAGAGTATAAATGACCAAATTGGGGAGGTTTTGGTATAGTTCCGATAGAAGGATTACAAAAGAATATCTTATACGAGAAAGATATTTCAACTATACGACCACAAGTAGATTATGATAAACCTGGTGCTCATTATGCAATTATTCGAACAAAACCTAGTGGCAAAAAGTATGATGAATTAAGCAGGTTGAAAGATAATTCTCCACAATCTGCAATGTACAAACGCATAGTATAATACAGTGCAACAAGAATGAAGATTTAGGATGGACCTGATAGTATCGAAGTTGAGTGGAGGGTGGATCCAGCCCTCTATGGGGATAAAAGAACTCGACTATTCATACGATTTGATGCAAGTCAAACTCAATGTTTTTGATACAAGGTGTCTTGGTTTCATTATTATAAACACGGATATTACTCTAGACTCACCCTATGATCAAGTATCCCGACGAGGTGAAGAGTTTGTTATGTATCGGTCTTCCTCAACCGAGAGTTAATCAACAGGAATTGGTGGCTAGAATTTGGAAACGAAGTGATTACCCAAATTAGATTCTGATCGGCACGCATTTTTACAACTGATCAGTTTGGACTACTTCCGCGGAATGTGGAAGAGATATATTTAGTTCACTTGATACGATTAAACCTCCATTGGGAGTGGATCAAAATTTATTAAGAGACCACATTGTTGATGCTTTCATTTACCAATGTGTATTACTAGATAGAAAAAGTACTATGGATGTTGATATCGTGGAGACATTTGTAGACAGTTAAACGTACTGAGTTCCAGATGAAAGCACTATCAGTAGTCAGATTAGGCATTTTGTTATGTATGAGGGTCGCCAACATTTCGAGGGGACTGTGCAACCCAGAAGCAAAAAAAAAATCAAAAAAATTCAAAATTTATACTATGTTTTTTTCGAGATTTTACTTGAATGAGCAAAATAAAACAAAATTCTATCAGTCAACCGCCAAAATAAAATAAAATATAACTGTCCCATGTTATACGAGTTGGTTCGGGTTGGTCTATCGTATTTAATGGCTCATGTTATTAGGCTCATTTATCTTTAATTATAAAAAGGCCCAATTACTTTAACACAAGGCTAATATATTTAATGTATCTCTCTCTCATATGTATATTAATATCATACTTATTAATATAAGTCAAGCCAATAGAAATGAAGCTGTTAAGTTTTATCAATTTTTTTTCCAAAAATGCTCATATTCTAATTTACTAATTACTCATATTGCATAATACAATTCAAATACATAAATAACTAAATAAATATGTTATTTCCCACACATAAAACATATTTATGTACTATTAATATACAATTTATCTTTCAAACTATACTTCTATAACAATAAAACATCATATTATTACTCCTTATATACAATTATCAATTTACTATATTCATTCCATCATTTTTTCATTTTTTTTGAAAATTTTAAATTCATTTGTCCGGAATTATATTTATATACGTATCGTATACGTAACGTGTGAGCTACGATTACTAGTACATATATACATATAGCGACAACCTGGTTAGCAACTAGGGTTTCAAGCAAGCAACAGTGGTGAAGGGCCGATAAGGAGAGCTTGCTACATGTATATTTATGTGTGTGTGTGTATATATATATATATATATATATATATGAATATGTACTCATTTATAAAAAATGATTACTTTGTATTTAAATTTGTTAGCATATTTGTTAGAGTAGGTTTATTTAAAAACATCCTTTTGTCCAACTTGTTTTATTTTATAGAAGGATAGCTGTATTTTTGCAACATTGTGAAGACTTAGGAGTAACACTTAAATAAGTTCAGAACATGGGAGTAATCAAGAATTGGCCTTTTTTATTTTATCTTAACTTTGCTGTTATTAACATGAAACATACATGTTGGACTGTGTAGAATTGATATCTCTCTGTATAATATTGGTTGATATATATATATATATATATGAGCGTATCAATACTGAATATTTAAAGAGAGAGAGATTAAAAATGAATTTCATATATATATAATTTATAAACTGAGAAACTATATATAACATAGTTTCTCTAAATTACAAAGTGATCATTCAAGTTACAGAGTTTACCCAATTGGTCTGTCAAAGTCCAAACTACATATTTTACAGAATATTACAAATCAGTCCTTTAAACATACAATGTTACAGATAAAAATAATTGCATACAAACTCTTATACTTTATAAAAGATTACAATACAGTCCTTTATACTTAATACGCCTCCCTCAAGATGGAGAATGAATTGACAAAACACCCATCTTGACAAGTAAATGCTTAAAACAAGCTTCACCAACTGCTTTAGTGAACAAATCTGCCACATTATCATTAGTATGAACATGTAATGGATGAATTACTTTCTGAATTATCAAATCCCTAATAAAATGACAATCCACCTCAATATGTTTAGTTCTTTCATGAAAAACAGGATTATAAGCTAAAGCTAAAGCACTTTTACTATCTGTAAATAAAGCCACTGATTTTTCAACTCTAAAACCTAAATTTTTAACCAACTGTTTTAACCAAATAATTTCAGAATATGTAATTGCTAAAGCTCTATATTCAGCTTCAGCACTGCTTCTTGATACAACACTTTGTTTTTTACTTTTCCAAGAAACCAATGAATTGCCCAGAAAAATACTAAAACCAGTTACAGACCTTCTTGTATCTACACAACCAGCCCAATCAGAATCACTATATGCCTTTAAAATAACAGGAGAATTTGAAGAAAACAAAATACCTTGTGTTGGATCCTTTTTGATATATTTTAACACCCTTAGAGCTGCTGCATATTGAGCTTTACTAGGAGTTGCTAAGAATTGACTTAAAACATGTACTGAAAAACTAATGTCTGGTCTAGTTATTGTTAAATATAATAATTTTCCAATCAATTTCCTTAAAGTAATGTCATGAAATTTATCATCATCAATACAACTAAATTTCTGTTTAGTGTCCATTGGAAAATGACTGGGTTTAGAAGCTAAAAGACCTGTCTCAGCCAGTATTTCTAAAGCATATTTTCTTTGATTAATATGAATCCCATCTTTATTTCTGGCTACTTCTAATCCCAGAAAAAAATTTAAAGGTCCCAAATCCTTTAATTTAAACTGTGTGTTAAGAAATCTTTTTACCTCATTAATCAAGTTTGAACAAGAACTGCCTAAAATAATATCATCTACATAGACCAATAAGGCCAGAAACTTATCATTTTTATTAATAGTAAACAAAGAATAATCTGCAGAAGATTGAACAAACCCAAAAGAAATTAGTGAGTACTTAACTTTGAAAACCATTGTCTTGATGCTTGTTTCAAATCATATAATGATTTTTGCAACCTACATACTAAACTACTGTCCTTTTGTACAAATCCAGGTGGGGGTATCATATAAACTTCTTCATCAAGATCACCATGTAAAAAAGCATTATTAACATCTACTTGTATTAAAAACCAATTCTGAGATGCTGTTATTGCTAAAAAAACACTTAACTGTTGTCATTTTAGCTACAGGGGAAAAAGTAGCTTCAAAATCAATACCTTCTAATTGATTATAACCTTTAGCAACCAACCTAACTTTATATCTTTCTATTTTACCATCAGCGTTGTACTTAACCCTATAAACCCATTTACAACCAATTGGTTGTTTTCCTAAAGGCAACTCTGTTAAAAACCATGTTTTATTAAGTTCTAAAGCCTTAACCTCTTCTTCCATAGCATGTTCCCATAAAGGATCACTACTAGCCTGTTTATAAGTGTTAGGTTCAATAATAGAAGAAACAGATAAACAAAAATTCATGTGTTTTTCTGATATTTTATCATAAGTAATGTAAGAGGATATATCATAAGGTACTATTTTCTTATTAATAGACAAAACAGTATTAACATTACAATGAAAATCTTTTAAATACTGAGGTGCAGAAATCTTCCTGACTAACTTTCTACCTAAACAGATTGTATTAGTACTTGTATTATCATTATTCCTTATAAGATGTGTATTGGTATTAGTATTATCAGATTTATTAATGACATCAGAATCTGTAGTAGTAGTATTTTCATTCTTTTGAAAGGGAAAATATTCCTCATAAAAAGACACATCTCTTGACAAAAAAATATCATTAGTGTTAATATCAATAAGTTTATAACCTTTAGTACTAGTTCCATAACCAATAAACACACATTTTCTTCCATTAGCATCAAATTTATTCCTATTTCTAACCAAAGTAGTAGCATAACTTAAAACAACCAAAAACTTTCAAATGATTATAGGCAGGTTTCTTATTGTAAAGCATTTCATATGGACTTTTATTGTTCAGCAAAGGAGATGGTGTTCTATTTATTAGATAAGCTGCAGTTAAAACACAATCATCCCAAAACTTTAAAGGCAAAAAAGACTGAAATCTAAGAGCTCTAGCCATGTTTAAAAGATGTTGATGCTTTCTTTCTACTATTCCATTCTGTTGTGGTGTTTCAACACAACTTGTTTGATGAATAATACCATTTTTAGCATAAAAATCAAGCAAATTAAACTCAGTATCATTATCACTCCTTAATATTTTAAATCTATACTGAAACTGATTTTCAACCATTTTACAGAAATTTGGTAATATTGTAACAGTTTCAGATTTATGTTTTAATAAAAAAATCCATGTACACCTTGTAAAATCATCTACAATAGTAAGAAAATAATGAAAATCATCATAAGTAGCAGTAGCATAAGGACCCCAGATATCACAATGTATTAGCTCAAAAATATGAACATCACTATTGTTTCTTAAAGGAAAACTCAATCTATGTTGTTTTGCCATATGACAAACATCACAAGGAGTACAATTCTGAGTACTAAACTTGACTTTTACATCATTGGAAATCAAACCTAACACTTTAATAGAAGGATGACCTAACCTAAGATGCCAGATATTAGGCTTATTCTGTAAAAAAACTACTATTACAACTAACACTTCCAACTCTCTTGAAAACATATAAACCATTCTTTGTCTCAGCCCTACCAATCATCCTCAAAGAGGCCTGATCCTGGATATAACAGGATTGTGAATTAAAAATAACAGATAAAGAAGAATCTTTGGTTATTTTATTAACAGATACTAAATTAAACCCAAAAGAAGGTACACACAAAGCATTATACAAAGTAATTCCATTCCTAAAAATTACAGTACCTATATGTGTTACATTAGCAATTTGTCCATTAGGTAGATTAACATGAGACACTACCTTTTTAAAATTATCAAAATGCACTAATGAATTTACCATATGCTCATTAGCACCACTATCAATGACCCATGTATCATTATTATCTAATAAAGAATTCTGATAACTATTTTGACATGCATTAGAAAAGGGAAAGAATTCATGTATACCTGTCATGCCTGTATACACCATATTAGCAGCAACAACAGCCTGATTTTGACTATTAGCAGCAGCAGCAGCCTGATTTTGATCATCCAAGGAAATCTTCTGCTGTTCTGGACCAGTAATCTCAGTGTAACCCTGCTGAACTATAGAATAAGGTGAATGATATGGAGTTTGTTCCAAATGATTACTCATACCAACCTGACACCCAATCTTACCATTACCCACACTGTACTGGTTTTTCCCATAATTTCCTTCCCCTTGATAAGAAACTTGATGCACCATATTATTTCCCCCAAGATTAGAATTAAAACTCCTTGGTCTAGAAACCCAATTTGGTGGATACCCATACAACTTGTAACACCTTTCTTTTGTATGCCTATTTGATCCACAATGAGAACATTTCATTGAATTTCCTCTACTAAAAGAAGGCCTAAAAGGTCTGAAAAACTGGATTACTAGGTGGTCTAAAAGTTTGATTCTGTGATGATCTAAAATTCTGATTATGTTGAGTAGCAAGAACCATATTGTTACCCAGATTTACATTATGTACCCCTAAGTTTTGTTGTTTCTCATCTTGATTAACCAATTGATATATATCATATAAAGAAGAAAGAGGTTTCATTAAAAGAATCTGGCTTCTTACATGAGCATATTTAGTGTTCAAACCCATCAAGAAAATCATCTTGAAAATCCTGTATTCTCTAGCAATTATAGCACCCATGAAATTACATGTACACCCTCCTGTTATACCACATGTACACCTAGGAAGAGGACTAAGAATGCTTAACTGATTCCATAATGTTTCCAATTTGGTAAAATAAGCTGAAACTGTAAGATCATTCTGTACAATACTATGTATATCCTGATGTAATTCATATATTCTAGCCTCATTACCCTGTGCAAATCTTTCTGTAAGTTCTCTCCACATCTTAGCAGCACTATCCTCATACAAAATAGACTGCCCAATCTCACTGTTTACAGAATTTATAATCCATGACATCACAATTAAATTGCACTGTAACCATGCTTCATGCATTGAATCATCTATAGAAGGACAGACTAAACTACCAGTAACAAAACCAAGTTTTGATTTAGCACCTATAGAAATCTCCATGGATCTTTTCCAAGAATGGTAATTAGGTCCTGTTATTGCTAGTATTTTCATTGGTACCTATATAATAAGGACTCATGGTGGATATCTGTTGATTGGGTATAGGTGGGTTGTTATCTCTATCATTGTTGTTCAAATCTTCAGACATAATTCCAAGAAAGAAGAAGGGAAACCTTTCTTATATAAGCCAATCAACTAATTGCTAAATCAAGAGAAGAAGAACACCCAAAAAATAGAAACCCCTAATTCAAAAATCAAGAACCCTAATTTCCAGAAAATTTCTAGAAACCCAAATTAATCAACAAATTAAAGAAATAGTTGATTAGAATATACCAATTGAAGAACCAATTGATGCAAGAGCGTAAAAACCAGAGAAATAACCCTTTTTATCCGATTAACCCCAAATCTTGAACCTTCGAAAGCAACACAGCAAATACTAGACCCAATTTTGTGGGTTTAAACATCGAAAGATTACTTTAATTGCTCTGATACCATGTAGAAATTGATATCTCTCTGTATAATATTGGTTGATATATATATATATATATATATATATGAGTGTATCAATACTGAATATTTAGAGAGAGAGAGATTAAAAATGAATTTCATATATATAAAATCTATAAACTGAGAAACTATATATAACATAGTTTCTCTAAATTACAAAGTGATCATTCAAGTTACAGAGTTTACCCAATTGGTCTGTCAAAGTCCAAACTGCATATTTTACAGAAGATTACAAATCAGTCCTTTAAACATACAATGTTACAGATAAAACTAATTGCATACAAACTCTTATACTTTATAAAAGATTACAATACAGTCATTTATACTTAATAGACCGTGTCCATATTAATCTCCATTTACTAATTTAGTCCATATTATCTGAAGTGACAGTAGGTCAGGTTGGTCAGCTAAAAATCATAGTTGGGTTTGTTTTTTGGCTCCTAAAATGAGCCCAACCATTTTCTAGTCTATCAAATTTCAGCTATTTTACGTAAATGCTGCATAGTTCTTACTTTGCTAAAGTTATAAATTTGAAGGAGCCAATTTTATGTTATTTTATATTAAAGTTTGTATTTTTGAAGTTATAAAATGAGAAGTTTATACCAAATTATTGCCATGGTTGTTTCACATTTAAATATATTTTGCATAACTGGCATAATTTTTTACTCAACTGTTATGAAGTCTATTTTTGACGGACTTAAAAGTGAGAAGTGTGTTTCAAGTATCAGCTATGTCTATACCTTTCTCCACCTCAATATTCTTGGGATTTAATATAGAAAAGATGTGTCCGTTTTGAAATCGTAGGACCATTTCTGTAAGTTTCGTAAACTTGGCGGATAATATATTGGCATAAATGTTGCTCCCTTAGCCCCAAAAAGATGATCCGTCTCTTAAATCTTGACCTGGAGTGGACCCTTTTCTGATACAAGATTTAAGAATTAGGACCATCTTTTTGAGAAGTAGGGAGTATATATTAATATACAAGGACCATCTATATCAAAGAATCACAAAATTTAACCTTCCCCCTTAACGGATGAGGCCCGATGTGGTCGCCCTTCTGCCCTGTGTCAGGACTAGCATTGGCACAAGTTTAATTTTTAGATTAAGAGTTGGCAAGGAACGACTTGATAAAACATAATGACTTGGTATATTTGCAGTAGCTATATAAAAGTAAAGGACACGATTTTGATCTTATACCCAATCCAAGATTGCTACTACATGCTTATGTTTAGCTATATGTTTGTGTTTTGTTTGCATGTCAAATCTCTTTCGTTATACTCCATTATTATGATGTTCCCCTCGATCTAGTTTCTAGATCGTCTATTCTTGACATTTAAACTTATTCTTCTTAATTGTCATTCTTTTAATGTCTGGCAGTTCAACTGGGAAATGCAGCTTTTCATTGATGATCCATGAGGTTTTGTTTCCAGATCGAGACCATCCTGAATTGAGGCACGATTTATATTTTCGAGAATAGATTGTTGATGTGATTTCTCTTTTTCATGGAGGATAATTTGGTTTGGTTTGGCTGTATTTTTGTTTTGTGTTAATTAATGTTAGAACGCTTGGAATGAATTTTGATATTTGCCTCGTGAAGTTTATGCATGTCGTATCTGTCTCGATCCCTTGAGTATCTGTAGGAATTCAAGCATCTCTTGTAATCATCTAGCATGGAACAAGCATAGCATTCCTAATTTTTTCCAGATATCCCAATTTCAATTCAGTGCTCTAAATTAGCTTCATCACAACCTCATAATCACTTTGTTATCAATTTGCTTATAGTAAATCTCCCAATTGGTATGCGATGTTGCTTCTTTACGTTAGTGGCTATACATTGTTTGTTTAGTTCTGCAACTTTCATACCTTTCTCAATCTCCAATTTGGTTTACGTAGTACCAACCTGATGTTATCCTTTTTCCATCTTTAGGAATTTCTAGCCACCGGCATAAAATAGCAATATCGCATACCAATTGAGAGATTTACTATAATTATCTATGTATCTGCGAAATAAGTGTGGCGAAGAAGTACACGACTTCAATAAATCCTGGAGAGGAAGTAGCCTCTTTCATGTACTCGGGGTTGTTCTTTGGGTTAATGCCAATTAAATATGTATTTCAAATAAGTTTCAACTTAGATCTTCATCTCTCTCTCTTTCTCGACCTGTCATCTCACCGGACGAGCTGCTTCGACTAACCAGCCCGGCAGTTTTGATGACCACCCCCAGCCACTCTCCACCTGGCAGCACCTGATACATGTTCTCGCTCCGAAATCGATGCTGACTTGGCGCACGATCGAGGACGACCTGGAGAAATGTGAGATCAAAATGGATTAAGAGGACAAAGAGGAAGTAGCTTCTGAGTTGATTTTTTGTTATTTGAATTTTGATGGGAACACAGGTGGAAATTTGATTTGTTTATCACCTAATATATTGTTTTGGAGTATGGAATAAATATTTAATAACCCGTACAATGCTATTTTGAAAGACATTAAGGAAAATGAAAAGCCAGTTGTTTAATTTCCAGAACTTTGTAAATAGATGCAGCACAATCGGAAGTGATTTTTTTTTTAAATAAATAAATTTTATTAAAGACATGAACCGTTTTTTTTTTTTCATGAGACAAGTACCCCATCCTACCAGTAATTGAGATCGAATTCGATAAGAGTAAATGCACTAATATAACTTGACGGTTACAATAAACCTAAAACCAAAAACTTATGAGAAAATAAGTTCGTTGAAAATAAATTTTCACATTCTCATTTAAAAAAGTAATTTGAGCTCAAAAAATACCACTTTTATCCGTATACACCTTATGTCTCACCAAACATATCAAGTTGATCAAAAACTGATGTTTTATGACAACAAAAAATTCAGAAAAACAAAGAGAAAAAGAATTTTAAAGCTAACAACAACAAAAAAAACGACGACTTAAGAGTATATAGCTTGACAGGTAGTCCGGACAAACTAATACAGTTGACTTCAGTTCAAAATATAAATCTAAGGATTAAGGAGTAATAAATTGGAACTTTTGTGATAGAAGTTCTTTGAGTAAATAATGGCATACTCCTATCAAGGTATGGACAAATTAAGCCAAATTAAGCGAATCACCATCCCATGCGTAACAAATATACTTATACATGTTTATTTACATAAGAGTATAAAATAAAGACAAACCGTAAAACGGTAAAAGTATATATCAAAATATACGTCGGGGTTGGCAAAACAAGTTTTAGTCGTGGATTGCCTATTCGTTTCAGTTGATCTATTCCGAATCTTATTTTCTCTGCGTACTGATTCGTTTTTTTTTTTTTGACGGTCTTCTTCAAAAGTAAAGATTAACATTTGACCAAATTCTTTATGCGAGTTTCCTCAATTTTTGCCATATAAAGCAATCAAAAGGTATAATTTAATTGAAGTATATTGATAAGTAGTGCCTCCAGGGCACTAGTTAGCACTAGTTAAGCATTTACTATTAATTTATTACCTCTTTACCCATTACTAATCAAAACCATTACTATTGTTGATGGGAATACAAACATTATTAATGCATGTATTTTGAAGTAGAAAAATTATGAATATATATATATATATATATATATATATATCATATATTTTAATTTTTTTTATTAATATCTAATTTTAGGATAGTTCTAATTAGGGTTTTTTTTTTTAATTAATATTTAAATTTAGTTTAGTCTCAATTATTTGAGTTTTTATTATGAATCTACATATTTTATTTTTATTAATATTTAATTTTAGCGTAGTAGTAACTTGGGTTCTATAATTTTAGTTTTTATTGTGTTATAAAACTAATTTTTATATTATCTTAATTATAAATTTAACCATCCATATGTATAATTTAATGACATCATAACTATCCATTTAATAACATCATACAAAGTCAATAGCCTATTTAAGGGTTAACATAACCATTAATTAAAAAAAGAGTTAGTAGGTATTGCTTAAGTTTGCCAATAAAGTTTGAAGGCACATCTTTTGGTGCAAGAAACGCTTCTATGTATACGTTTCTATATGTCAACTTCCAAACGTTAAACGTCGGCAAAGTGTTTTCCAAATATTCAATATGTTTGTAAATTGGATTAACGATTAAAAGAGAACAAAAAAAAATGATGTGACCCATTTTGTATCGAGGACGAAGCCATATTCTATTAAAAACTCGGTTCATAACTAACATGTGTTTCCAGAGAGGAAGTTAAGTGCACACGAACGGAGTGGTGACATCCCATATTTTTTTTTATCATATACTTTGACTTAAATATGTTAAAAACGATAATTTAGAACCTCTTATTGTTTTTATATTTCACTCAATTTAGTAGTTTATGTAAATTTTGACACCGCCTTACACGATTTCTAGATTCGCCCACGAGTATTCCATCAACTTCTCGGAGTTTTCACCTGCTAGGAAAATGAAATTTGGTGACATGCTTGATCATGCGGGAGACTTGATAGGTTTTTTTTTTTTTTA
The DNA here is from genome assembly GCA_963682055.1 of Primula veris. Lineage (NCBI taxonomy): Eukaryota > Viridiplantae > Streptophyta > Magnoliopsida > Ericales > Primulaceae > Primula > Primula veris. Next base: position 5,672,557 of record OY821742.1, on the reverse strand, counting down.
AAAAAGGAGACTAGATAGCTACCAACCGAATATGTTGCATCACTATGAACCGACATATATTCCAAATATTATCAACTTTTCATAAATTTCATTTATAAGAAAAGAATGTGACACTTTCACAATGGGGGGAAATTTAATACAGTAGCTACCAAGATCACAAACAACTCAATTATGACAAAAAAAAATTTTAATTTTCCCTTCTGTAAGTCCACTTAGCAATTCTGCTAATACTAATGGTTATGCTTGAACCGTATTTAAAAGAGCTATATTTGAGTTGAAAAAAAAAATGCAATTAATGTTTGTGGTGTAGATTAAGGTGTTACTTTTTACTAACCCATCTTTTAATAGTGTTCTTAATATGTATCAATATAACGCTTCTTTGGGACATTGAATAATTCATAAATAACCAAAAGAACTTATCCACCATCCAATAAAAAATAAAAATGAAGAGGAAAATACTTTCTTTGAAAAATAGGATGTAGTGGATAAAAAAAAAATTGCCTACATCATTTCTCATTTAATTGTTCATTATAAAATTACGTGTAATTTTGATTAGATTATAACTTATATTCAAATTATCGAAATGAATTTTTTTAAAATTTAATCATAAAATTTAACATTTGAACTATATGATCAATTTAAAAAAAATTCATTCCAGTAATTTTGATATAAATTTTGACCCGTCAAAATTGATGTAGTTCGGTAATACGTAATAATCAGAAAAGTCATCGTCCAATTGTTTAGGTACGTGTGTTATGTATATATTTTATTATTATTATTACGACACTATTTATAATTTTATATAATGACTTCAATACTTATTCTCCCTTAGTTGTGTAGGGCCAAACTATCAACCAATGAAGGAGAACACTATCATGAAAATGGTAAATTTTTATAGTAACTGAGTTGAACTTTATTTTTAGCAATTTTGAAATATATTACCTGGTCGTAATTCTAAATAAACAAGTTGGACAACTTGGAAAATGCTGTACTATTCAATAAGAAAGTCAAATCTTAAATGCACACATGGTTTGTTGATTGCTACCTTAACATCAAATTAATTAAAATTTAGAAGAAAATATTAAGAAATGAGAGAGAAGCAAATGAAGGATGAATATGTGAGTAATGATAAATTTCACGCCTGTTACATTTTTTTTTACATTTTTTGTGAGAGAAGTAAGGACAAAATTGCACTTTTGTCATGTAACGGTTTTCATGTATAAGAAGAAGCATAAAAGGAGCGAACGTAGCATTATTCAGCTGAATATCTTGTTTCCGAAGTGTAAGTATATTTTAATTGTATTGGTCCAATTTTATATGACATTTGTACATCCTCTTACTAATTCTTTTTCATGATTAATAGTAGTAATGAACTTGTTTGTTGTTTGTTTCCAATCTAAATAGTTTAACCGCTTCAATGTGTTGATCATGATAAGTACGAAGACATTTGTCAAATATTGTAGTTGTAAAGTTTTGGCAAGAGTTATAAATATATTTAATTATAGCTCCCTCAAAACTCAATGTTACAGCAAAACTCAATGTTGATCATGATGTTAGTTTGACACTCCGATTCCTGTATCGTTGACTTATTCCGTCGTAGAGCAAACAAACATTTTTACGGACACACATTGAATACTATGCGACGGATATGATAACCACAAATTATATTGAAAGAGCATCTCATCTTTTAAAATATACAATTTTAACCTAAAAATTAACAAAACAATATATAAAAATAGATTGCAATGAATACATTGGTTCAACTAACATAGCCCTCAAGGTGCATACTAAGATGCAATTATGTTCATTTGATATAATGACATAATACATAAAATCACTCAAAATGGAAGATATTAATATATTAGTATTCATAAACAAATTAACATTATTAATACTATAAGTACCTATTAAATACAATAACTAAAACCTTACCTTTTGCATTAATGTGTGTAATGTTCATTGTTTTGCTCTACATAACCTTTGGTAACTTTATAAATATTGATCTATATTAAGTGAATTTAATCACGACTCATAAACGTAATGTTACAGAACCCTCAACAAAATACATGCTAATGTCACTTACACACAAATAGTCGTTCAACTTCAATATACTCCACTTGAACGCATAAAACACCCGTCGGTCATTAACTCAATAACCGACGCAACTCAATCAACTTAATCGTTTGTACGTTTAGCACCTATGGTTTAATCCAAAACAAAGTCAAACTATTAGGTCATTTGTGACATTTTCTCTCTCTTTAACGCGGTAAATAAATTCCGTACCTAACAGTTTATTTGTTCCTCGACTTTTCGCGCCACCTCGCCAAATTCCGATTTGGCCATAGAAGGGAAAAAAATAAAAATGGAGAACATAATTGATGTATATTGGAGGAAATAAAATAAAAAGAGTGCGCAACTCAATCGTTTGTACACTTACCACATATAGTCGACTCCAAAACAAGGTTAATCTCTTTCTTTTCGCGGTAAATAAATTTTGTACCTAACAAGTCATTTGTTACTCGACTTTTCGCGCCACCTCGCCAAATTCCGATTTGGCCATAGAAGGCAAAAAAAAAATCAAAAAATGGAAAACATAATTGATGTATATAGGAGGAAATAAAATAAAAAGAGTGCACAACTCAATCGTTTGTACGCTTACCACATATAGTCGACTCCAAAACAAGGGCGATCTCTTTTTTTTTACGGTAAATAAATTTTGTACCTAACAAGTCATTTGTTACTCGACTTTTCGCGCCACCTCGCCAAATTCCGATTTGGCCATAGAAGGCAAAAAAATAAAAATGGAGAACATAATTGATGTATATTGGAGGAAATAAAATAAAAAAAGTGCGCAACTCAATCGTTTGTATGCTTACCACCTATAGTCGACTCCAAAACAAGGTCGATCTCTTTTTTTTCACGGTAAATAAATTTTGTGCCTAACAAGTCATTTGTTACTCGGACTTTTCGCGTCACCTGGCCAAATTCTGATTTGGCCGTAGAAGGCAACAACATAGAAATGGAAAACATAATTGATTTATATTGGAGTAAATAAAAAAAAAAAGAATTGGTCCGAATTCCTATATAAACAACAGCACAAACAACAAAACACACAAACTTTTCACAAAATTTCATAAAAATTTCCATAAAATATCACAAAAAATCCAAATATAGTAAAATCACACCTTCCATTGTTCCCTCACAAACAAATCCTCTTCGCCTCTCATCCCATATATACATACATACACACACATTTACACACACTTTTACACACACATACATATACATATACATATACATATACACATTACCTTTTTGAAAAAATAAATAAAAAAAATACCCTTAATTGTTCACAATGTCAGCATCAGGAAAAGGCGGCTCTTCGTCGAGCCGCCTCTTCACGATCGGTCTTGTGACGTCATGGTACTCGTCGAACATCGGTGTTTTGTTACTGAACAAGTATTTGTTGAGTAATTATGGTTTTAAATACCCGATTTTTCTCACAATGTGCCACATGGCGGCGTGCTCGCTGTTCAGCTACGTGGCGATCGCGTGGATGAAGATGGTGCCGTTGCAGACCATCAGATCCCGTGTCCAGTTCTTCAAGATCTCTGCTTTGAGCCTCGTCTTTTGCGCCTCTGTTGTTAGTGGGAACATTTCGCTTAGGTACGGTTTTTTTTATTCTTGTTTTTGAAAATTACGGTTTTTTGGATGTGTTTGTTAATTTGGAGAAATGGGTTTTTTTTGTTTTCTGGAATTTTCGCTTAGGCATGTTTTTTTGGGATATGTTTATTGATTTGGAGAAATGGGTTTTGTTTTGTTTTTTGGAATGTTTTGGTTTTTTATGGATCGTTTAGCTCAGTCAGCTTGAATTAGGTGCTGCAGGATTTGAGACTGATTAGGAACATTTAATTTTGTAAAAAGATCCGTTTTTAGGGTAGGTTTTGTTTTGTTTTCTGGAATGTTTTGGTTTTTTTATGGATCGGGTAGCTCGGTCAGTTTGAATTAGGCGACTAAGGTCACGGGACAATTTTTGGCTGCATAATTTGAGACTGATTAGGAACATTTAATTTTGTAAAAAGTTCCGTTTTCAGGGTAGGTTTTGTTTTGTTTTGTTTTCGGGAATGTTTTGGTTTTTTTATGGATCGGGTAGCTCGGTCAGCTTGAATCAGGTGTTTAAGGTCACGAGACGATTTTTGGCTGCAGGATTTGAGACTGATTAGGAACATTTCATTTTGTAGCAATTTTCGTTTTTAGGGTAGATTATGGAAAAAAATTAGCTGGGGAGTTGTTTTTTTGGATATGTTTATTGATTTGGAGAAATAGGTTCTGTTTTGTTTGAGCCTCGTTTTATGCGCCTCGGTCGTTAACGGAAACATTTCGCTTAGGTACGATGTTTTCAGATGTGTTTGTTGATTTGGAGAAATGTTTTTTTTTTGTTTTCTGGGATTTTTTGGTTGATTTTGAGATTGAGAAAGTTAATTGGGTTGCATTGGGATATGAGACTGATTAGGAACATTTAATTTGGAAAAAAGGTTTTGTTTTTAGGGTAGTTTATGGAAAAAAATTGTTGGGTTGTATTGGAATATGAGACTGATTAAGAGAATTAGGAGAATGATTTGTTTTTTGATTTGGAGAAATGAGTTTTGTTTTGTTTTCTGGAATAATTAGTTTATATATGGATCAATTAGCTCGGTCAGCTTGAATCAGGTGTTTAAGGTCACGAGACGGTTTTTGGCTGCAGGGTTTGGTTAATTGGTCTCTATTGGAGATTAGGAACATTTATTTGAAGAAAAATAGTTTTGTTTTTAGGATAGTTGATGGAAAAAAAACAGTACATCGTTTCGATTATATGTTCTATCATTCAAGCTGTTCGATTTCGCCTAGGTACGGGTTTTTTCGGATGTGTTTATTGATTTGGAGAAATGGGTGTTTTGTTTTCTGGAATGTTTTGGTTTATCTATGGATCCGCTAGCTTGGTCAGCTTAAATCAGGTGTTTAAGGTCACGAGACGATTTTTGGCTGCAGGATTTGAGACTGATTAGGAACATTTAATTTTGTAAAAAGTTCCGCTTTTGGGGTAGATTATGGAAAAAAATTAGCTGGGATGTTGTTTTTGTGGAATTGTTTATTGATTTGGAGAAATAGGTTTTGTTTTATTTTGTGGAATTTTTCGGTTTATTTAGGGACCGGTTAGCTTGGTCAGCTTGAATCAGGTGATTAAGGTCAAGAGGCAATTTTTGGCTGCAGGGTTTCATTATAAAATTGAGAAAATTAGTTGGGTTGTAACCGAATATGAGATTGGTTAGAAAATTTAATTTAGAAGTATCTTGATGCGGTGCAGATTTTTTGGATATGTTTATTGATTTGTAGAAATAGGTTCTGTTTTGTTTTGTTTTGTTTTCTGGAATATTTTGGTTTATTTATGGATCGGTAGCTTGAATCAGGTGATTTAGGTGACGGGGCGTTTTTTCGCCACAGGGTTTGCTTATGAGATTGAGAAAATTAATTGGGTTGTATTGGAATATGAGACTGATTAGGAACATTTAATTTAGGAAAAAGTTTGTGTTTTTAGGGTAGTTTATGTAAAATAAACTACTAGTTGAGTTGTATTGGAATATGAGACTGGTTAGGATCATTGAATTTAGGAAAATGGTTTTCTTTCAGGGTAGTTTATGGAAAAAAAATAGTTGGGTTGCATTAAAATATGAGACAGGTTAAGAAAATTTAATTTAGGAAAATGATTTGCTTTTTAGTGTTAGTTATTATGGATCGGCTTCCCGACCGGCTTCAATCAGGTGAATTAACAGGCCACATGGCCATTTCGTTGCCAGGCGTTATTATAAGATTTATGAAGTTAGTAGGCTTGTAACGGAATATGAGATTGGTTAGAAAATTTAATTTAGGAGTACCTTGCTGCGGTATGTAATCAATACTTTTTTAAATTGATAAAGAAGGTCTTTGATTCTATTTGGAATGTATTGGTTTAGTTGCGGATCGGTTAGTGGGTCAGCTTGCGTCAGGTGAATTTAAGCCAAGACAACATTTTTCGCTGCCGGTTTTGATCATGAGATTGACAAAAATTAGGTGGGTTGTGTTGGAAATTTAATTTAGGAAATTTTTAGGGTAGTTCCGGTCAGCTTCTATCGGGTGATCTAGGGCCACAGAACCATTTTTCAGTCCTTTTTTTTAATGAGTTTAAAAAATTAGTTGGGTTGTATTTGAATATGTGGTTTGTTAGGAACTTTTAATTTAGGAAAATGGTTTGGGTATGTTTATTGATTTGGGAAAATGGGTTTGCTTGTTTGGAATATGAAACTGGTTCGGGAAATTTTTGGCTTAGTTTATGGATCAGTTACCTCGGTCAGCTTGTATCAGGTGATTAGGGGCTGGACACCAATTTTTCGCCGCTTTGTTTGAATATTAGATTGGAAAATTCAGCTAACTTATATTTGTACATGAAAATGATTAGCAAAGTTTTAGTAAAGTTATGGATCGGTTAGGGACAGCTAATCAGGGGCAAGGACATCATTTTTCGCTGTTTTTTTAAGACTGGTTAGTATATTTAATTTAGTTTTATAAGATTGGTTAGCTGTTTAACGTCGTTAATTACAAGACTTGTTAGGAAATTTAAATTAAGTTTTATCAGAATAAGAAAGGATTTGTTTTAAATTTCTGGATATTGAAGAGTATTTTCCGGTCAACTTCAGTCGGGCGATTAAGGCCAAGGGGCATTTTCGCTGCCGTGTTGATTTTAAGATTGGAAAAACTGGATTAGTTGTATTAGAATTGGCGAGGAAATTTTAATTTTAGGAAAATGGTTACGTTTTTAGTGTAAGTTATGGATTGGTTAGCCAGTCGGTCAGCTTCAATCAGGTGATATAGGGCCACTAGACTTGTCGTGTTTGATTATGAGATTGGAAAAAATTAGTTCGGTTGTATGATTGTATCAGATATGAGATTGGTTATGAAAAATTATTTAGGAAATGGTTTTGTTTAAGGGTAGTTTATTAATCGGATTAGGCAGTCAGCTTCGATCAGGTGATTTAGGTAAAGAATACGATTTTTCACTACCGGGTTTGATTATGAGATTGAAAAAGTTAGTTGGTTTGTTATGGAATATGAGATTGGTTAGAGAATTTCAATTTAGGAGAATGGCTTTGTTCCTAGGGTAGTTTATGGATCGGTTGGTTAGCTGGTCGGATTCTATCGGGTGATTTAGGAACGAGACACCGATTTATTATAATAAGAAAAGATTAGTTCTTGTTTTCTGGATTTTGCTACTATTGGGTAATTAAACAACTCTGTTTGTGGCTGCCATGTTTGAATATGAGTTATTGGTTAGGAAAATTTAGTTTAGCTTTATCGGAATTTAAAATTTAGAAATGATTTAGTTAAGGGGTCAAGTGATTAGGGCTACTTCATTGTTTTATGCTGACGTGTTTGAATCTATGATTTAAATTTTCTGTTTAGTTGTATTAGAATATGACTATATGAGACAGGTAAGGAAAGTTAAATATAGTTTTTTTCGAAAATATAATTTAGATTAGAAAAGGTTTAGTTTAGTTACTCCCTTTCTACTACGTGTTTGAATATGAAATAGGTAAAAATCTGCAGTTGTAAGTGAATGTGATGTTAGGGTTATGACGCTGTTTTTGACCGCGTGCTTGAAAATAGGACTTGATTAGGGAAAATAGTTTAGCTGATTAGGAAGAAATTATTGTAGCTTTTGGATCTCATTGTTTGCTGATCAAATGTTATGTACGTATTAAAATTCTTTTTGCAAAGTCTATTACTTTATAAAGAGGCTAGATTTATGTTAAACATATCTATAATAAATGTTCTTCCTATTTGTGTTACTTGATTAGGTATCTGCCAGTGAGCTTTAATCAGGCTATAGGGGCAACAACGCCGTTCTTCACTGCTGTATTTGCATATCTTATTACTATGAAGAGAGAGGCTTGGCTCACTTATTTCACTCTTGTTCCGGTCGTTACTGGAGTCGTCATTGCCAGCGGGGTAAGCTTATTTAAAATTTGAACATGTCTTTGTTAAATTTGAGTTAGTCTGATTATTCCAGTTTCCTATGCTGTTGTTTATAAAGATACTAAAAATATAATGACTTCCATAGCAAGTAACAACATTAGTTTTAGGTGATACCTTCGGGAAAAAAGAATACTTATAAGTTTGATGCGAGGCTGTAACACAGTCATCAGGAATTTCCAAGTCAGGTCTTCTTTCTTGGAATTGAGTTTTATTTTATTTTGTCGCTTGCGGGTATTATTGTGTTTTCATCGATTTGTGAGTTGGTCCTAGATATGTTTTTCTTATTTTTGGTTTGGTAAATTTGCGTGCATTTTGATTATGTTTATTTATACCCTTTGTCTTAATTTTCGTTTATTTCACTCTTGTTTCCATTGCTGGGAGTGTGGTTTTCACCTAGGGGTCTAAAAACCAAAACAAGCCTGTACATAATAAGTAATTTTTTAAGGTTAGTGAATTTCTTGTATACAGATTTGTATGTGTCAACAGTTATTATTTTTGAAAAAGGTTCCATGTGAGATATATTAGAATGCAAAATATCCCCTGGTTTTTGGATTTGCTAGTTGAATAAACATGTTCTTAAAGAGAATTGCAATGTATGTATGACCGTTTCACATGAAAGCTTATACAATTTTTTATTTATTTTTGGATTGAAGATTTGGTATGTACACATCGGATTGTTAGTTTTGCGAGAGATGTTGAGAGTTAACTGTAAGAATTTTTTCGAAGAAGTTAGGTTCTTTTCATTTCCCATTTTCACCAGCAATTGAAAATTCAATAAGTTTATCTTATTCCATTCCAATATATATATATATATGTATGTATATATATATATATGTATGTGTATATATATATATATATATGTATATGTATGTATGTATGTATGTATGTATATGTATGTATGTATGTATGTATGTATGTATGTATGTATGTATGTATGTATATGCATGTATGTATGTATGTGTGTGTGTGTGTGTGTGTGTGTGTGTGTGTGTGGGTGTGATTAATGCATGTATGAAGAAGTCAAAGGTTATAGTTTGCTGCAATGGAAAGCAAAGAGGGTGGTATTTAAGCTCCTTAACTTGAAATCACACTAAAGAAGATTTTTAACATGGGGGCTCGGGGACCTATGTCTATGAGATTTGAGATTTTGAGAGATCTGACTTTGTCTAGGACAATGATATTTTCTGAGTAAGTCTTTTGTAATTAAAAAATTGTAAATAAATTGTGGAAGAGTTTGACATTATTTATCTAAGAGTATAAATAATATTCAAAACTTTGCAATTATTTGTGGGTCTTCAACTCGCTCATTACTGTGCTTTAAAATATGGGTAGTAGAAAAATGCCTAGAACTGAACAGTTGTTTTAGGGTGATCATATTAATTATATTTCCATGGGTTTACAACTTAGAGACAGTGTTAATTGTTAGGTAAAATCTCATATTGTGTTTGTAAGAAACAGATAAATCTTAGAAATGGCGAACTTTGGAAGGTGGAAGTCACTGACATTGTTAGGTATGTTGAGCTTCTAAATGACATGAATTTTAGACCTTGGCAATTGAAGAGTCATTTTTGTTGTAAATGAGTTAACTAGCCATACTCAAGGCTAGGATCTTCCTGCCTGTTATTCGGAGAAAAAAAAGTGTTCTTGCGATTGAACAGAGGAAGGGAAGCATTTTGAAATTGGGAAGACTTATACAACTATCCGGAGTTTTACCATGCTCTACTGATTTTGGGTGTAAAAGACAGGTTTAATTTTATATTTAAGATGAAAAGCATGTTGGGATGAATAAGAATGGAAGTTACAGAGAAATAAGTGTTTGGACCACCTCTAGAAACTATAGGATGGTAATTTTTATTGGGCCTAGAGAATGACACGATAATGTTACTCATAGGAAGAGTGGTATTGAGTATTAAATTGAGTTTCTTGTGTTATAGGTATGGAAAGATTTAGCGATTTGTAGTACAAATGAGAAAATGTTGACTATTACTTGCAATTAAGCAAAATTTTATCATAAATTTGAAGGGAAGTAGTCCGTAATAGGCCTGACGCCTCTGACGTAACTTTGATTTGAAAACCAAAAAAAAACTGGTGTGATTCAGCCAATTTTGTTGTGTTTTTCGTGTAACAAAATTACTAATAAAGCTTATTCTCATTCTTCTTCTTTCTGGATTATGTAGGGTGAACCAAGTTTCCATCTCTTTGGATTTATAATGTGCGTCGGTGCTACAGCTGCAAGGGCCCTTAAAACCGTCCTTCAAGGGATTTTGCTTTCTTCTGAAGGGTAAAATATTCTCACTGCTTCCATTATTACTACACATTTACAACTTAAGGGAGGGAAAAATATGATAGATTTTTCTAAATTTTATTTCAGGGAAAAGCTGAATTCTATGAATTTGTTGTTGTACATGGCCCCGATAGCTGTTGTACTTCTATTACCTGCAACTCTGTACATGGAAGAAAATGTAGTTGGCATTACCGTAGCTCTTGCGAAAAAGGATATTAAGATCATTTGGTATCTGTTATTCAACTCTTCACTGGCATATTTTGTGAATTTGACCAATTTTCTTGTCACAAAGCACACTAGTGCCCTGACTCTACAGGTATCGCTTTCCTATCCGTTCTACTCTAGAATGCATGCCTAGCAAACAGTTTTATTCTTGTTTCAATAATTCCCCATTACCTATATTTATATTTAGAGAGAATGCTAGCCTTCTTAGAAAAGCTGAAGTAAATACTTAAGTAAAATTAGTCATATTGTAGTATGTTTGAACTTTGAAGACTGGAAACTACTTGATATATTGTCAGCTGATAATTTTAAATTTATGCAACTATTTTTATAGACTTCATCAAACGCCCTCTTTAAGTTTGACTAGAACGAAAAGCTGAGATGTGTCTGTACTTATCCAGAAGAGTAATTAATGAATAATCGTAATTATTGAGTAATCGTGAACTACCACAAAGATGACAAACTAACTACCACCTCATCACTCAACCAAAGTTTATAGCAAAGCCACTGTGTAGATTTTATTTCAGCATGACCAATTTTCTAATGTTGAACTTCATTCATGCGCCAGAATTTAAAATACTATGTTATGATGTGTGCTAGTTAAGTACTTTTTGTGATAGGTGGGCTAAGGGTTCATAAACTTGAAAACAAGCGTTTTGAGTGTACTTTAATATGTATCGACTCGCTTCATTTGTTATTCAATCACATTACTATTCATATAGGTGCTAAATTCTGTTTTTTTACTCAAACAATTGTAATCCATATTGAGCAGATGAAAATCTTAAATCTTTTAGAAATTACCAGTGTTACAATTGTTTCTAGAATTTGGCAATATAACTGCTTAGTTGTGCTTAAAGACAAATCCTCATTTTTTTTTTGGTTTATAAGCCAGTACCAAAATTTGCTGTTTAACTCGATTAAGCTATTTTTAATTCTTGGCGAATTAACACGTTTTTTGAGGGGAATGATATTGGTGACTTTGAGTTGGTTCTTTCAATTCCATTGTTAGGTATATTGAGTTCCGAAGTGCCACTCTCTTATGTGGCATTTGTTGAAATTTCCCTTGTAACGTTGGAGTTCATTATCGTGAAATGGAATTGAATGAATATGTAAGAAAATTGTTATATTCTGCTAAACACAATCTGTTGGTGGATTTTCAGGTATTAGGAAATGCAAAAGGAGCTGTCGCTGTGGTGGTATCGATATTAATATTTAGAAACCCTGTCTCTGTAACTGGTATGCTAGGGTACACTCTCACCGTAATTGGAGTGATTTTATACAGCGAAGCTAAGAAGCGTAGTAGCAAATGAGCATTTTGACAGCTTTTGGATCCAAGTACCTTCACTCATGGGCCAACTTTTTTGAAGTCGAGTTATACATATATATATGGACGAATTGGCAGAATACAGCTCTTGATTTTAAAATTTTATTTTCCTTGAAATTTTAGTGAGTAGCTTTTCATTTGTATCAGCGAAAAGCCAACCGATTAAGTAGTTCAGAAAGTTCTTAATAAAGACCTATTTAGTTTTGTTCTCCCCGACAGGAGGTAATTTGGCCTTTATTGTGCTTCATTCTTTTGAGAAAGTACTGTACAATACTACAATGTTACCCGCCTTATATAGAAACTGACATTTTTCATATTGGTTCATCAATGAGCCTCGCATCTTACAGTTTCTTAGTCCTAGATTAAATTTTAAATTATAATCTTTAGTAGTTTAGTTTATTTGTTCACAGCACAGCTAGCCATTGAATGTCTTGCTCCTATCTCATGGCTGATTGAAGATGATTTGAAGGCAACAAAATTCATTCTGTCAAGTATTTATGTCCAGATATTGTATTGTATATTCTATCAGATATTGTAATGAATGCATAAAACTAGCTGTGAAATTCTGCATCGTAAATTAGCTGCGTAAATCAGTTGAAACGAGCTGTAATAAGTAACATGAGTCAGGTTTCTGATTCCGCGAGGCATCTCCTATTTTGATTCCGCAAGTCAGGTTTCTGATTCCCAGTATATTATTATAAAGCAAATCTTTTGCGCTTGCTTTTGGTCGGTCACTTGAGGAATGCTAACTTCACATGAATGTAAAGATGAGTTTTATGACAAGTTTAAAAACGAAACTGCAAAAAGTCTTACTTAATTTACAATCGACTCATACGGTCACTCATATCTTGAAAGTGATGCATAATAAGATCGTTCGACAAATTTTCAAATATATCATTTTCAATATAAACTACTAAATCATATAAACAAGAAAAAAACCAACGAACTTAACTAGTTAAATAAGTTACAAAGTGAAACAGCAATTTTATCCTAAATAAACTAAAATTAAGCCAAATAGTAAGTTTACTCAACTTAATTAATACGTGTAAATAACAAACTAGACATTCTGTAAACAAACTACTAAACTACTAACTAAGTTAAAAACTAACTAAAATTTCCCAAAATTTATACGGTACCTAGATTTTTCTAATAAAAATATATTAAAAATGATCCTAGCTTTTTTAAGTAATTAACAATTGTTAAGCAAACGAGGATAGAATCAATAAATTACATTAGATTATTAATTTTGCAAACTAGTTGAGTAATTAGGATAAAAAAAGACTAAGTAAAAGAAAAAAAACAGTTGTGTCTCCAACCTACCTTGTGTTGAAAATAACATGTATAACTAGTCATCGTATAAGTGATTGAGTTCGGGTTTTGTTAGTGTTAATGTCATCGCTTATATATATAGAGAATTTTGTGTATCTATAATACAAACTCTCTATTTAAATGAAGTGCTAATTTTGTAATTAACTTAATATTTTATGTCTATTTTGATAAATTTTATATAAAAGTCAGCTGACCCCAGCACATACCAGTTCTGCCTAGGATGATTGCCACACATTATCTCAACATATGACAAGTATGCTAATTTCAATTCCTTCACAAGTTTTTGTGCTTATGTTATATATATTTAGTAAATTTTTCATGGAGTGGTTAAATTTGTTCGTTCAATTTCGCAAAGATCTTTATTTATGAACTATGTGGATATCCATTGTCAATACACGACTATATTTACATAGTTGCTTAAGATGGTGACGTTAATGCATCCTCTTTTTATTATGACGTGAACCATTAACATGCAAATTTAATTGTATAAATTTCACAAAATTAGGAACCGATCTAAAGAAACAACAGGGAACATTCTGATATGATATGTTTGATTTAGTGTCCCACCACTTTTCACTTGTTGAGTTTCCGTGCCACACATATACAAATACGATTAATAGTGTCTCACGTATTATGTGTGCGACGCGTAATGCAATAAAAATATATAAAATATGTTTAGTTATAATATAAATATGTGGATAATATAAAAAAAAAACATAGTTTAAAATTTAAAAAGAATGTTTTTTTGTTAAAGAGGGATAAATAGTTTTATTAGTTTTCAGTTTTTAGTTTTTATATTTTTATGTAAGTATGATATTATTGTAATTAATATAAAGATGTAGGAGTATTTTTAAAAAAAATTTCCTAAATTGAATACTCTCATTTGACTTGTGTTGACTAATACAATGATAATGATACCAGTAAAAATGTCTTATATAAAATTTAAGAAAATCATGTTCACAATTGGTCACAACAGCCTGTAAATCCTCCAAGCAACGGAACAGAAACGATAGGAACCATAATTTTATTTTTATTTGATAAGTAGTAACTATAAAATATTAAAAATGAAAGAAAGTGAGAATTTCAGCAGCATGAAGGATAAAAAATTGATTGTTATAAATGATTTGATTTCAAAACTATTTACTCCTAAGGAAGTCGTGAATTCACAGACAAAAAAAAAAATCCTTTACATTATTAACACTTCGTAATCGGCCTATCTAGTGGTATCGATAATCAAAGTTGGTACACTGGACTAATTAGGTGTATATGTTGAAGTGAAAATTGTGTGGAATAATGATTTCATTAGTTCTTTATATATATATCTACAACAGAAGGTTTAATAAGTATTCATTAGAACTTCGAATAAGCAAGCGATAAATATTCCGAATCTGCAAAATACCCCACAAAGTTGCAACACATAACAAAATACCCCATTTGAAAAAACCTTAAAAGTAAGCGATGATTATTACAAAAAAACACAGGATACCCCATCTGAAAATGGGATTCCAACATGCACAACAATTCTCTTAAATGGCAACACACAACAGAATCTGTAACACACGGTACATTCGTAAACTGAATTAAGCTTATTTTCATCAATCACAAGTGATTGGGAGATTAGACCTAAGCAGATACTTCCATTAGCAATAGTTGGATGCTTCACCTTTGGCCTCACAGGATGCATCTCATTATTGATTTTTTTAGAATATGTTGGACAGTCTAGCTGCTAAGCTCTGTTTGGCAGCAGGTGAAACACCATGAACTCCGATAATTGATTCCAAAACTGCTTCTGATAACTGTTTGTTATCAATCACCACTTCTCCGTGCTCGGGGAAGAGCCCATCAAAAGAAAAGCCAATCTAGATTTGTAGAAAAGAGGAAGCTTGTTATACAGCTCTAATGCTGTTATGATTACCATATCTAACAATACAAACGTGCAACAATCTAGTCCATTTTCATTGTTTTAGGAAAATAAAGCAAGAAGGTAACCAGTCTCCTATTGTGATGATGCATGATATAAGTATTTGGTTTTAGGATATAAATAATTTCTACATACAGTGACGTGGAAAAAACTAAACAATCTAGTCCATTTTCATTATTCCCTTGTCTGATTATGACATCCCTATATTCTAAATCAGTCTAGTACAATAAATAAGATGTTTTTTAAGTTTAAGAAGCGATGACACATTGAGAACTCGTCAGCGAGGAGCAAACTTATTTTTCAAACACGAAAATTACTCTGCTGACAAGAGAAATATTCGTCAGCGAGTTGAATAACTAACCGTTAATGATCCTATGGGTGACTGGGTGAAGAGTATGGAAGCACCAGGTGGGAAATTCTTTGTTTCGAAAACCTCGATAAATTGTTGGATAGCTAATGCCTCTGCCTCTGTATACGTACCAATGGATTTCCAGTACGCTACACAGTTCTCAGAAACTTTCTCAGAGTACTGCTTTCCAGTCAAGGGCAAGATCGTCCTAACTTGCGTGAATTTTTCAAAAGGACCTGATTAAATTAAATCAGATTACTTAACTCATGATTAAGAACTTTACGAGATCTTAATATCTTATTATCACAATACGCAGGAAGTAATAGAGTGTATCCCATACATACAATCCAATCATTGTATACGAAAACCTCGACTATATAGCATAGAAAAAGAAAAAAGAAAAGCACACAGCTTGATGGACATATAAGCTCATGCTTGTAAACCACAAAAAGGAAAAACAATATAAATTTAACCTGTCAACCGCGATAGTGGGGTAGTACCGAGCAAGTAGAAGGTTATTGATCAAATTAATGGTTACTATAAAAATTCCATTCAGCCGGAGTATATTAGGAGCGGTAAGACTCAATTGTTAGTATAATTTTGTCATTAGATGAACCCAGTAAAATCGTTTTGAGAAGGGAAATAGTCAACTATTTGTGAAAGAGGTTATAGGACTACATAATCTGATACAACTCCTCAAACAGGCCTTCCTGGGTGAACGTAGTTCATGTTCTTCCATGGTAAAATTAAAAGCTTTTCACTTATTAATACTGAGAGACATTATTAGTAATCGGTCCCCATTTTATAGGTGCACCAAAACTAACGTCTTCCCCTGATAGAATTAGAATTTTGTCTACTGGCATTGCTTAGGTCAAGCCCAGAATCAAAAATTGTAAAGTTCATCTAATTACCAACAATGCAGAGCTTCCACTTTTATTAGTCTATATATACCTCCTGGTGCTAGTTTTCGACTAAATTAATTTATAACACCAAACATGAAAATCTGCATGTAATGTCCCATTCCGCTTCAGCATTAATACTTGATACAATGTGACATGAGCGGATGGAATCATACTTAGACCTTTGATTACTGCTAAACATGCAATGTCTGAAAAACATAATAACGAAAATAAGAAGTTATCAAAACATCATGATCGTCGAGAAATACCTGCTACGATATCCCTAAAAAACTCAACAGACTCGGTCAATTCCTCCTTGCTCTTCCCCTTCCACTTTAAAGCAAGCGCTGAGATGGCGCTTTCTTCTAGGTACACCCCGATTGCCGTAAACTTGATGAACTTCCCCTGAATATCTAGTCCTCTCACACCTGCAAAAATTAAAAATAAATAACCAAAATTTTAATCACGTATCATTATTCTGGTTGAAGGTTTAGTTCGAAATATCTATGCGGAATTACACCAAGGGCACACTTGGTGTTTGATACTGTTTTAATGATCCCCTATTGCTTTTACTTGATGTATCCTAATGGAGAATGATATTAAAGCCGGTTTCTATAGGTTTTCTTGATATTAAATCAGCCAACATTTAGTAGAAACCGTAGATTATAACAATGCATATGCTCATATGAGACCAGTTTATTAAAATAAAAGCACAAGATTTAGCTTAAATGACTTCCATAACTTATATTGACTTTCCGCCTATAACAATGGCTTGTGTTACGATTTGGAAACTTTGTGATCAGTATTGCTAGAATTAAAAGCAGACAAGCAAATAGAGCACGTTTATTGAATACAAATTGAATTTTACTCTTACCAGCACCACCAAGGAAGAATGAAGCTGCGCTGCCTGGGGCCTTGACTGTCGCTGGGAAGACATGTTCTTCGATCTGAATGGGCGAAGACATTATTCCCTCACTAGTAAACTGTATACAGTCAAACAGTAGAAAACATAAGTATGTGATATCTTAATTTATAATAGATGGAGATAATAATAACGATAAAGAAAACCTTGAATATAGTGGGAAAACATTAATTTGGAAGTGAGAGTTTTCTTTGTGATGATCTTTACATAGGGGGGAGCACTACAGTATCTGATATTGTAAAAAAGGTTCCAAATTTTACCATGTATGTTAATAAAAAAGTCTCATGATAGCATTATGTCCCTCAGATAAACTATTCCCTACATGAATATCAGGCTGAGAGGAAGTATCTGATTTTTTGCACGCAGATTAATTAAAATGCCAAATTAAAATATCGTTCCCCCCACAATATTTTTCTATTACACGAAAATCAAACCCGATACAATACTAGTTTATCCATTGTTTACAGGGTATCTGGATAAATTAAAGGCAGGTTTGACTGCAGCTTTTAAGTAAATAAGCTTTATCTTTATAGGTTTAGAAATACGCTTAATTCATCCAGCTCAAGCTTTTCTCTTTAGCTTATTCACGCTAAAACAAAAAATAACTTAGTTTTAAGCTACTCAACCAAATGTAATCCAGCTTCTAAGCAAAATCGCTGAGCTTATTAAACAAGGCCTGAGTCTAAGATAGCTCACATTCTGAAAAAGGAAACCTATCCTAATCAACGTTGAATACATAATCAATGTGGGATAACTAATTAACAATAAAAAACAGTTCTTATTCTTTACAAGGGTAGAATTCATAACTAAGGATACTAGTTTCTCAGGTTGAATTTCAGGCCCATCCGAAATACTAGTTTCTCCACTGTTTACACGGTATCAAAGTTGAGGGCATGTTTGGTTGCAGCTTTTAAGGTGGTAGATTTTGAGGTTTAGAAATAAAACCTTGATTGATCTTACCATATAGCTCGTTTAGGCCGAAATTCCCAAAAAAAATCAAGATTTTAAGCTGGTCAAGAAAGGGCATCCCAACTTTTAGCGTTAAAAAACAGAGCTTATAAGCTGCAACCAAACAAAACCTAAACATAAGAACACACACTTTCTGTAACAAGAAATAAAAGCCCAACAAAAGAACCAAAACCCAGGAAAAAAGAGAGGAGCTTTTTAGCTAGTCAACCAAATATAACCCATAATTGAAGCATTGTTTTAAAAAGCACACTGCTTAGTAAAAAGACTCGATTCAAAGCTTAAAAAAGCTTGCTTATCCCCCTTTTTAGGCCGCCTACGATTTTAATGCTTTTAGCATAGCTCTTACTAAAACGCTAAAGTTAAGTTTTTGCTTTTTAAAACACTGATTGAAGCAAAAAAAACTCTAAGCTCAATCCTAAGTACGAATAAAACTGTATACATAAGCAGTAATGGCGCCGCAGTGTCGGCCCGGTATATCGGAATGCCTAAGACTTGATTATTTTTTTGCTCGATAAATACAAATCAAAATAAAAACAAAATTAAATTGTAACTTACGAGTTTCGAACCACCTATTATCTCCTATGTTGAATACAAAACTACTCTACTATTTGAGCTATTGCAACACATTGTAAATCAATTGATGTTTAATATTTTTATTTTAACTATCCAGTATATTAAAAATATAGTCGGGTGTTGCCTGTAATTTTTTTTCCAGATCCATTGCCCAAGACCCAAACCTTACTCGACTTGGGTCTGGCCCGCCTGTAATGCAATATGAGAAAATGAGCTAATAAGCTTAAACCAAACAAGGCCTAAATATAAGAAATGCCCACATAGGAAAAAACAAAATCCTACCATAATTAAGACTGTATACATAAGCAATATGAGAAAACATAACAAAAAAATTCTAACAGTTAAAACAGTTTTTATTTAACAAAAAAGAAATAAAGTGTCAGTTACTTACATTTACAAAGAAGACTGGTTTATATGCTGAAATGCCACGTGGCAAGATAGTGAGAAGTAGAAGAAGGTTAATAATAATTTTGTCAGCAGAGGTATTTATAATAGCTTAATATAACAATTATATTCAAATAATAATTAAAAGAACTCTATCAAAATAATAATAATAATTAAAAGAAGGGTAAAATGCAAATAACCCCCTAGAGTTATGAAATATTTTTAAAACCCCTCATAAACTATGAACCATTTCAATTAACCCCCAAACTTTTCAATTAACCTCTAAATTCATCTTTAAAATGACGTAACTTTTTATTCATTTTTTCGTTTTACAAAGTTGTTTGTTTGATATATGTAGTTTTTCAATGCACATGATTTAAGATAACAATTATCTTAAATAATCCATCGGAAAAAAGGCTTTATATATATAAAAAAATTATTCTAGTGAGAAAAACAATTTCTTTGTATTGTTCTATAAAATTTTACTTGATATGCATGGATATAGAATAAATGATTATAATAAATTAAAAATCATCCAAAATAGATCATTGAGCTTAAAGCTATATCATTTAAAAGATGGAATTGAGGGTTAATTGCAAAAATAGATAGTTTGTGGGTGTTATTTGCAGATAACTCATAGTTCCAGGGGTTATTTGCATTTTAGTATTAAAAGAAAGAAAAAAACATTATGGGGAGTTAGGTTTAACTAACGCACGGAGAACGTTTGGTTAGTTTACCCACGTGTGTCGTGACGTGTCATTTATTTTTACCAATCATTCAAACACACATTGACAAAAAAAAAAAAAAAAAAATTAAGCAAAAACAATTATACGAACCCGGTCTATTGTTATTTAGCTTGTGTGAAAGTCAGTTTCTATTTAATTGTTTACTATGAAACTACGTGTGATTTTGACCGATCAAGAACTTGTATCAAAATTATCAGAATAATTTTTTTTTTAAAAGTTGATCATATAGTTCAAATGTTAAATTTTATGATTAGATTTAAAAAAAATTCATTTCGATATTATTGATAAAAGTTATAAACCGGTTAAAATTGCACGTAGTTTCGTAATGGACAATTAAATGGGAACAGATGGAGTAGTATTTTTTAGTTTTAATTTTAAATTACTTTTAGAATGGTTATATTTGGGTTTTTCTTTTGTGCCGTTCACCGTTGAACGTCACATTGTACCGTTAAATAGAGGACCATTGGATCATTTAGTTTAGATTTAGACCGTTACATTTAATGGTATAATAGTAATTTAAGGGTTTTTTTAATAGAGTTTTAAATCATACGGTTCAGATCTAATATAAAGTGATCAAACGGTCCACGAATTAACGGTACAATGTGCAGCACAAAATGGGGACCCGTTATATTTTGATTTTTTAATAGTGGTTGAGTTTTTAGTGACGGACACACACTAAATAATAGTAAACCGGGTTCACGATAGTGTTACTCTTATTTAAGTGTCAATTTATAATATATAATTGATTTTCTAATTTGTCATGATAATATATCATTTGAAGAACTAAAGTTATTAAAAGTTGTTCGAATCTTGTTAGGCTGAAAATCGTAAGATGATGTTTGTCCAATTAAAGTTATTCTTAAATATTACTACGCTGTTTTTCTAATATATTGTTTCGGAAACTTTTAATTTTTCTAGTTTTTCCAAATAAGAAAATGTGGTAAATCTATAATAGCAAAATCTTGACGATGATTGTTAGGGTGAAAGTTCAAGAATTAAAGTTATAATTAGAGATATGTTTACTTATTCTTCTGATTGAATTGTAATGGTCCTGGGGGATATAAGGATAAAAGCATACTGTTATAATTTGTCATAATATATCACGAATTCTTAACAATCAAAATGAACCCATAGACAAAAGAATCATTTTGATTGTTAAGAATTCGTGATCGGGCAATCAAGTGCTAATATCAATCAAAGTTAGTAACCAAGGGCTTAGACTAATAAAATGTATATGTCGGACCACAAGGCGTCAAAGTGAAATTTGTGCGAAAGAATACACACACACATGTATCTAGTGCAACTTTTAGAATAAAACTCATTCTTGTAAATAATTTAATAAAATATTCTTGTGATACACAGCAAAATCTGATCTGAACTAAGCTTAATCGCGTATTTTTCATATGTTTTCATCAATCACAGGTAATTGGGAGGTTAGATTAGGCGCGTCATTGGATGCCAACTTTATCGCATTTGTTGAAAAGTTGGGATAATCTAACTGCTAAGCTCTGTTTCGCAGCAGGGGAAACACCTTGAACTCCGATAATTGATTCCAAAATCGCTTCTGCTAATTGTTTGTTGTCAATCACCGCTTCTCCGGACTCAGGGAAGCGATCATCAAAGGAAAAGCCAATCTGGGTATGTAAAAAAGAAGAAGCTTATTACTAATGCGGTTATGATTACCATATCTAACGATGCAAAAGTGCAACATTATTGTTCATTTTCGGTATTTAAGTAAATAAATAAAGAAGGTAACTACTCTCCGATTGTAATACATGACATAAGTACTTGGTTTTATGATAAAAAGGGAAAAAATACGATTAATATATCAAACTATAGTGTTGTTAACGATTTGGGTATCCATCTTTCAAAATTTTCAATTTGGGTACCACACTATAATAATTTTTCAATTTAAGTACGACCGTCTAAATTAATCACGGAATCATGTCACGTGACATTTGACAAACATTAATTTGAGAGGATAATTTGATAATTTTGCACAAAAATATGTCATCTTAGAAAAACGTTTTTCCCAATTTCATACATAACAAAAATTAGCACATAATCCAAATTTTTGTTATGTGTGAAATTGGGAGAAACGTTTTTCGAGTTTCAAGAAGAGATGACACCATGAGAACTTGTTTGCGGAGTGATTTTGGTAAACCAACTAATTTTTATTCATTTTCTTTCAACAACAAGAAAAAGAGACAGAAAGGCGACATAAAGACAAATCCATTTCAGAAATTAACTAGTTTTCAATCCTTATGCAATGAAAGAAGAATAAAAGATGAAAATCGCGGTAAAAAGGACCAAAGCTAATGAATCTTTGTACCAAAATCCTAAGAAAAAGATCACCGCTATTTACCATTCATAATTATTCACTTTGTAAATAATATTTCTTTGAAAGGACGGAGACACCAATCGAGTGGAATAACTAACCGTTAATGATCCTTTGGGTGACTGGGTGAAGAGTATGGAAGCACCAGGTGGGAAGTTTTTAGTTTCGAAAGCCTTGAGAAATTTTTGAATAGACAATTTCTCAGCCTCTGTATATGTACCAATGGATTTCCAGAAAGCGACGCAGTTCTCAGCAACCTTCTCTGAGTATTCCTTTCCGGTCAAGGGCAAGATCATCCTAACTTGCGTGAATTTTTCAAAAGGACCTGATTTAATTAATCAGATTAATTAACTCGTGAGTAAGAACTTTACGAGATCTTAATAACTTATTGTCACAATACGTAGTAATTAAGACAATGTATCCCATAATTGCAATACAGTCATTATATAGGAAAATCTCAACTTAATAGATTAGAAAAAAGGAAAAAAGAAAAACACAAAGCTTAAATAACATATAATCTCATGCTTGAAAACCGCAGAATAAAAAAACAATACAAGTTTGACAAGTCGACCACAATAACAGGGTAGCGCCCGAGAAAGTAAAAGGTCATTGATCAAATACATGGTTAGTAATGATTATTCAATTAAGCGTGGGAGTATATTAGGATGGGTAAGTATCACTTGCTTATAATTAAGTCATTAGATGAACAGACTAAAAATCTTTTTGAGAAGGGATACTGGCGACTCTATCGAGAAAGAGTCTTTAAGTTTACTAAGCATTTCTGCATGAATGTAGCTCAGGTGGATAAATCTAAGTCTAGAATTTTGTCTACCAGCTTGGGTTAAGCCCAGAATCGGAAATTGTAAAGCTCAACTAATTACCAATAACACCGACCTTCCACTTTTATTAATCTATATATAACTACCTGCTGGTGCTAGTTTTTTTATAAATGATACCAAAGTCCAAACATGAAAATCTGATTGTAATGTCTCATTCCGCTTCAGCATAAATACTTGATGTGATGTGACCTGAGGGGACGGAATCGTATTTACTGTTTTGATTAATGCTAAACATACAATGTGTCAAAATTATAAAAACAAAATAAGAAGTTATCAGAACATCACGATCGATAATTTATACCAACAGAATATACTAACAAATATTTTACCAATGGAGTTGAGACACACCTGATACGATATCCCTAAAAAACTCAACAGACTTGGTCAGATCTTCCCCACTCTTCCCCTTCCACTTCAAAGCAAGCGATGACATGGCGCTTTCTTCTAGGTACACCCCGATTGCCGTGAACTTGGTGAACGTTCCGTTAATATCTAGTCCTCTTACACCTGCAATAAACAAATCAAAAATTAAAATGAGGTAACTCAATTTAGGTAGAAGTTTCAATGCACACCAATGATTAACATTAGTTTGAGACATTATATTTTATCGCAACAGTCGAATTAAATTACCAACAGTTTCCAATAGAAAGTATTTCTTAGTGCGAATCTCTAAAACTAGCTGGTGCTTTTATGTTAAGCTCTATGACTCGCATATTTGTTGTTTGGTACTGTGTTAATGATCACCCATCAGTTTTATATGTATCCCAATAGAGAATGAGATTAAGGTTGATTTCTATAGTTCTTCTTGGCATTAAGTCGGCCAACATATAGTAATAAAAACCCGTAGATTATAACAAAGGAAATGCTAATATTAAACGAACTTTTGTGAATAAAACCACACATTTTTCAGCTTATATGACTTTCATAACCTATATTGACTTTCCGCCTCTAACAATGGCCCGTGTTACAATGTGGAGACTTTGTGATCATTATTGCTGGAATAAAAAGCAGACAAGCAAATCGAACATATTTATAGTATACAAATTGAATTGTATTCTTACCAGCTCCGCCGAGGAAGAAGGAAGCTGTGCTGCCTGGAGCCTTGACCGTTGCTGGGAACACGTGTCCTTCGACCTGAACAGATGTCACGCGCGATGAGCATGACGTAGGCACTATTCCTTCACTGGTAAGCTGGTTATAGTCAAACAGTAGACAACATAAGCATATGATATCGTAATTTATAATAGATAAAGATAATAACAACAATAAAGAAAACCTAGAATATAGTAGGAAAACATTAAAAAAAATACTACATGAATATCAACCCCGATAGGATACTAGTTTCTACAGGGAAAAAATTACTCCATAAAGGCATGTTTGACTGCAGCTTTTAAGAAAATAAGATATACCTCTTGAGGTTTACAAAATCGCTTAATTCGTCCAAGTCGGAGTTGTTCACTTTAGCTTATTCAGGCTAAAAACAGAAGGAAAAAAACCTTAATTTTTAAGCTACTCAACCAAACGTAAGCCAGCTTCTAATAAAAAACGTTGAGCTTATTAAACAAGGCCTGAATCTAAGATAGGTCTCATTTTGAAAAGGAAACCTGGCATAATGAATGTTAAATACATGATTAATGTGGGATAACATGTTAACAATTAAAACAGTTCTTATTCTTTACAAGGGTAGAATTCATAATTAAATATACTAGTTTCTTAAGCTGAATTTCAGGTCCATCTGAATACTAGTTCCGCCGCTATTTAAAGCGGTATCAAAGTTAATGGCTTGTTTGGTTGCGTCTTTCAAGCAAATAAGCTGGTACATATTAAGACTTAGAAATAAAAACTCGATTGATCTAGCATATAGCATATTTAGGCCAAAGAACCCAGAAAAGCCAAGATTTTAAGCTGGTCAAGTAAGTGCATCCCAACTTTGAAGCACAAAAAACAGAGCTTATAAGATGCAAGCAAACAAAGCCTAAAGATAAGAATGCACATAAAGACCAGGAAAAAAAATCTTTTCTAGCTAGTCAACCAAATATAACCCATATTTGAAGAAAAACACTAAGCATTTTAAAGAGCATTTAGAGCTGATTGTGTATACAGGATAACTATTTTATAGCATCAAATCCTTTGTATCTATTTTACAGATTCTTTATAATACATTTCTCATCTAAGATACACATTTCTCAAAAGTATATAATAACTAATCAGCTCTCACCACAAGTTGAAATTTAGAACAAATATCACTAAAAATGCCAAACATAGAGAAGCATTCAGGTTTATAAATAATAATAAATGCTAAAAATCATACCAATAAAAGTCCCAGAGATAGTGAGAAGAATAAGAATTCTCTTGGGTTGCAATGATCCATGCTATTACACTTTTTTTACAACTAAAATTTAATCTTAATTTTAAGACGCTGTTGTTTCTGAAACAGTAGTATTATGCAACAAGACAGCACTTGCCTGGTTAATTTATAGGAACAAATTACATACGTTCTTTATGTGGGACAATAATGTTAACTTTCAGACTATTTCCTAAAATAGAGTTAGTAATTTACGGGATAAGTTCAACATTTTTAGAATCACTTTTAAAAGAGTTTTTTTCTTACCAAATAATGCTCTCCTAGAACTAATTTCCAAAGTAACATTCCTCAAACTATTTCCTAAAATAGAATTTATTAAATTACAAGATAACTTCAAAATTTTAGAAATCATTTTAACGAGTTTTTTTTTTACCAAAACAATGATTTCTAGAAACATAATTTTCAAAGTAACGTCCCTATCAAACTATTTCCTAAAATAGAGAGTTAAATGACAAGATAAATACCTGATTAATGCTCTACTAGTAATGGAACTTTCAATTTCTCTTTCTTCCCAAATACTCCGAAATACCTCATCAGATCGAAATACTCCATAATATTCACTCACTCTCAATTTCTCCTAAAGCTTTAAAATTAAACTTTTTAACAAAATTAGAACTCATCTAAGATAAGATCCAACCACAAAGTTTTACAAAGAAAAAACACAAATTAGGAATCTGAAAAACTAGGTTTTATTTGGATTACTTATAATCCTTAACTTATGATTCATATTGTCAGTTTGGGATTTTCGGCCATCAGATTGATCACAAATGCAAAAAAAAAAAAAATTGTTCTTAAAACCCATTTTTTTTAAAGGGAAAAAACCCAATCGGACTCCCAAATTTGATTTCAATTTGATTTAAATTTGATTTCATATTTGATTGACAATGACAAAAGGGTATTAGTTGAAGAATTTGATCTTCAATATTTTTTTATAAAATCATCACAAATGAAGTTATTTACAAAATGGGTAATACTAATTGATTTGAGAATAAACGATTTTGAGAAAGAGAGTTATTGAACCAGTACAAGAGATAGATGTTTTGATTAGCTATGATGCGCTTACCAAAATCAAATTGCATCTCAGCCGTTTATTGTTGATTGATGGATAGGATTCGATTGCTACAGCAGCAATTAAATACAAATTGCTGCTCCCCCGCTTCCGTTAAAACATGAGTTCTTGCATTTCAAGTTAAATTCTCAAGTTAAAACTCTTGTTCAGAAACTCATGCTCACCAACACAAGTTACCATGCCAATCAAGCTGCGGTCTTTTGTGATATCATCCCCAAATTAATAAAAT
Source organism: Primula veris (assembly GCA_963682055.1). Classification (NCBI taxonomy): domain Eukaryota; kingdom Viridiplantae; phylum Streptophyta; class Magnoliopsida; order Ericales; family Primulaceae; genus Primula; species Primula veris. The sequence goes on along the minus strand of OY821742.1, from coordinate 5,645,749 downwards.
AATGAAATAATCGATGGAAAATCTTCTGCTAGCAGAAATTAGCTTTCGTTTACTAAGAAGCATTAAGAAATGAAATGCAACCTCGTAAAATGAAGCCTCCCCCGTCAGGTATTTTACAGAAACATGAGTTCAAAAGCATGACTGATTCGTCATTTCATAATTTGATTTTCAAAGAGAGATAAATGATATAGTTGTTAAATCACAGAATTCGTAATATAGTTGTCATTTTTTCATAGAGAAACAGTCAAACTTAAACAGATAATACTTCTAAAATCACATAAATCACATCCACGAGTCCATGACAGATACATTTTTGTCACATGATTCGTTGCATGTTTCACCAATCAGATTGGTAATCGAAGTACCTAAGATTGATTAATATTGGAATTTAGCATAATATCTAATGGCATTCAGAAAGTCGAACCCAAAAAACTGATAAACAGTCAAAGCTAACATGCCAGGATCAATCTATCGCTCGAAACCTAAAACAGATGCTTAAAAGACCTAGTCGCTACGAAAAAAAGGCTACTCAACCTCCATTGTTTCGACATCACCACTAACAATTTCCTTCTTAGGTTTGATTTCGATTTTGGGCTTGCATTCACCTCCGCTTTCTTGTTTAAGCTCCTCTTCGGTCTCCATATCAGGCTCTATGTTAGGCTGACTTTCCACCACCACCACCACTTCAGATACCATGTCAGAATCCTCTTCCACCTTAGCATCCACCTCAGTTTTGGTCTCTATTTTGGGTTTCTTCTCTGTTTGTGGCGTGGTTTCGGCCCTGGACCGGGTCTCTGCATAAGCTTGGTTATTTTCATCTTCATCTTCTTCCACTTTAGGAGCCAAATAAAACCTTAGGTAACCCATTTCGGCAACTTTGTACTCGACCACCACAGGTAGATCAGAAGATAAGCTGATTGTTACTTGGTTTGATAGAGGGGTGGCTTTAGCAAACGAATTCATGTACCTCAGAGCAAAGGTCAGACTCACAGTTTGTTTCATTTCTATGATGACGGCATCTTCTGGCTGCAAATTATAATACATTTATACCAAAATAAGCAAAGAAGTTTTACTTTATGTTCTATAAAGAATCGGGGAAGCAAAATAGTTGTCACCAAAAGGAAGTAATACTTTTCAGCCTTCAGTAAGGTGTAAAAAAATGCAATATTTACAGCAATCAAGTAAGTGTCTTCTGAATCTTCACTTTTTACGTTATAATACTATACAGCAAATATACAAGTCATTGATGGAAAGATCAAAACAGATTGAGATGATGCAAAACTAAACCTTGTCAACAGAAGTATTCTGGCGCAATACAATGTTGGCAGCGCCAATATCACCTCTAGTTGAAAACCTCACACCCTCTTTGGACACAGATATGACAACTGCGATAAAAATAAACAAATTGATTTGCATTTCATTAGTAATGAAAAATAACACTTAAGAATTGCAACATTGCATTATATTCTACAAGACAGAGAATAGTAAAGGAAAAGATAAAAATAACTAAGAACCACCATCCAACTTAAAAGAACACAACAAAAATGAGAAAAGCCATTTGAATTTTGCGTGTTAACTTTTACCTGTATCCCCAATGGAAGTGAGATCTCTGCAGATACGTGCAAACTCAGCTGCTGGCATCCTCACGATTGCATCATATTCTGCTTCTGGAATACCGAGATGCTCACTATCTATGTCCATAAGTTTCATCTCAAAGTCTGATATCCTGTCCTGATCTGCAACACAAAGAAATGACCCGACTGACATACAAGATTCCATAGCTAAAAGTATACTACTTCTATATACTAGTAGATAAATAGAACCATCAGATTCTTAGTAGATAGATCTCCACATCAAAGACTAGCATGAACCTAAAACTAAAATCAAACATAAACCAACTACCCCAGTAGCTGCTGCTAGTAAAGTAGCAACCACACTGAAAAATGAATACTCGAAGTTGGCTCATACGCTATAGCTTATTCAGCCCAAGGATTTGGTCAACATAAAACAATAGAAAATTAATATTTCTTCACAAATTATGCACCTGGATTGTTTTTAGTTAAAAATATAACAAAGGAAATTCATCAGGGAAAAACATAAAAAATCATCTATTCAAGTTTTACTTAAATGCAAAAATTATACAGAATGAAACCCAGTAACACGGGTCCTGTCAAACACATTAACCTCAGAAATCATGCAATCATAATAAGGGTGCTGAAGCATAAATAGCATAAAAAGACGAGCATAACCCATATAGAATCTCTAAAAACCAAATGAAGCGGTCATATCAGAAAAAAATGAGAAAATTTCAACCATCTCAAATCAAATACAATCGAAGGTGTTGTCTCATTTAGTAAAGACTTTAAAACCAAGAATTACACATATTACAGCCACAATCAACAAACAATTAAAGAAGATGCGCCATGAGACACCAACTAGAACTCGAAAAAGGCCTATTAGGAATAAAATGTGGAGAAAGTGGGACTGTGAACAATTCAAAACCCCTGAGACTCAAAAGAAAAAAGGAAATCATACATTCATATTCTGCTTAAAAATCAAACATAGTAGTAGGATAAAAGAAGCTAAAAAAGCAAACAAAAAATACTCATATCTAGGAAACCACGCCACTGCAAAGACAAAATCAGAACACGAAAATACAGTAACATGCTAAGCATAACAGAGTAGCTTTAAACAGTAAAACTAACTATAAAATACAATGCATGTACATAATCTAATTGTGATCAAGTCATCCACTCGTTATTTACAGACCTAAAACTCATGAAATGTCTCAAAATTGCAGAAATGTTACTGGAAACAACATATATGACATTCTCTTTACATGCGCAACTCTAGCATGTGCAAATATGAGGCCTTGTTTGACCTTGGTATCAAGAAAATAAGTCGATTTATTTGGAGGATGACAAAACAATACTGCTTTTCATCCTTGAACATTAGCCTTTTCGAAAAGAAAAGAAAAAAAAAACAATCCAAATATCCAATGTTCAAGTTGTATCATATGCAATATAACATATACCCAAAAGCAAAACAAACAGCTCAAGTTGCAAGAAATGAGAGATCAAAGAAAACCTTAAAATGCTTCAACTCACACGCATTCCTTAAATTAAGAACACAAAACCATTAATTAGGCAGTGAAACTACATATAGACAGTATAATCCCCAGAGAGCATTGTGCTTGTTTGATAACCACATAAGCTTTCTACAATTTCGATATGGCATCATCTATGCAACCAGACCATAATAATCAAATTCAAATATAAATGTCCCAATAAAAACCACTTGACTAATACAATCTTCATGACTTCTCAATATTAACTTTCCATGGACGTAAAATTACAAACAATGAGTACTGTATAAAGACTATCCTGGTTTTGTTAAAGAGTAATTAGTCGTACAGTCTTTTAAACATTTAATGTGCAAAGACCAGTACTTACTTCTTTTAAAAGTAAAGGCATCAAAGAACAGATTGAAGGTTATGAATGGGGGTCCAAATAAGAACCTGTTTCATGCAACAGAAGTTTCCAAGTCTTGGCCTTAATTGAGATTACAAATTTACAACAAACATATAACTGCAAAGCACAAACTCATACAGGAATCGACTAGGCAATGAACATAAAACCCAAACATCAATCCAAGCTGTTAAACTAAAAGCTAGTGCAAACATCAGAACAGACAAAGATAGATACTTTTTTATATTCGGAGATTCAAATATTTATAAGAACGAGTGGCCCTGTCAGCATTGAACATTTCATGTTACCATGAATGCATTAATTTTGCTCTAAAAATTAAACAAACATTAATTAAGTTCTACAAAGCACTCACTCAACATCACATTCAAACACGGCCCAACCCCAAATGCACAAATCCCATGTAGAAACTATAGACTGGGAATTAAAACATATTCATAACTTGACAAAAAGCAAATACAACAAAACACAATTGTTAGAGAACCCGATAAACAACTTTAAAAAAGCAAACTAACACTGAATATCTACAAGACCTACAATTCTACAATCCCTCACTCAGTATATAGCTAGTGTATATGTTTGTATTAGAGGTGTTTTGGGCGGGAACTAGGGATGTTTCCGCTGTCACGTTAAAAACCCAACAAAAAAGCAGCTAAGGGCTCTAAAACTCAAAAGACGTAGATACATGTAGACATAAAAAGATCTGAACTTGGGATCCAAACTTGAATTCAAGCAAATAAGTCCTATCACGTTGTTAAAAAAACAAATAAAAGCAATCAAAACTCTAAAACTCAAAAGACCTAGAAACAACAATAGATAAAACACAACCCTTATTATAAATCCAAAACCCATAAACAAAAATAGCACAATATAGATACAGACAAAAAAAAACCGTGCTTGGGGATCCAAACATGACCGTAAACGAATCACATTTTTAAAAATAAACAATAAAAGCGATACATAACCTATTAACTCAAAAACCCGTAAACAAACAGATATAGAGACGAAAAAGACATACTAACTCAAACATGGATGTCATCGAATTGGCCCCATTGTCCACCTTAAGCGTAACAATATTGTCATTAACCACACATTTACGCATTTTAGACATATTTCCCAAATTCATCCCCATAGAGAAAGAACACTAGAACTCCAATAAAATGCAATAACAACCTTAAAACTCAAATACCCAGAAACCACACTAGAAAACCAAATAAAGCAATCAAAAAACCTAAAACCAAATCCCAGAAGCTAAAACAGTACAACATAGATACAAACTTTAAAAATAAAATAAAAACATACTGGGCGACTCGAACATGAAAGTCATGGAATCCGTCCCATCATCCGCCTTCAGCGTAACAATATCATCATTCGCAGCACACTTGAGCATCTTCGACATGTTCGCCAAGTTCATCCCCATCGACAAGCTCCTGTCGCACCTGATAATCACATTTAGAATAGAAGAAGATATGATCACTCACAAAGATCCATATTTTTAATGCGATCAAAAATAGATACAAACATTAAAAAAAAAAACACCTGTAGGGCGCAACCCCTGGGATAACCAAAACTAGGAAGCCCAATTAAAGCAATTAAAACCCAAAAACTCAAATACCCAGTAAAAACACTAGAAAACCCAATAAAATGCGATAAAAACCCTAAAACTCTAGAACCCAGTAAAAACACTAGAATACCCAATAAAATGCAATAAAAATCAAAAAACTCAAATACCCAGCAAAAACACCAGAAAACCCAAAAACTCAAATTCCCAGTAAAAAAGACTAGGAAAACCCAATAAAATGCGATAAAAACCCAGAAACAGCCCTAGAAAACCCAATAAAATGCGATAAAACTCCTAAAACACAAATATCCAGTAAAAACACTAAAACCCAGAAACAGCCCTAGAAAACCAATAAAATACAATGAAAAACCCAAAAACTCAACAACAAAAAAAACTTGTAGTGCTCGAACCCCTCGGACCGCATCAGCATCGCCACAAGCGCCACAAGCGCCACGTGGCTGGAGTTCATCGCCTGCAGGGAAGGTCCCGTAGCGGAGCAGTCAAAGTTTGCATCGTTTACCAAGTCTTTTATCGATTCTAGAACCTTCTTTAGGAGGCCTCCTTAAACTAACCGAAGCTCAAACATGGTTGATTGTTTTAAGAGAGAGGGAATGTGGTTTTTTTTCTCGAACCCCTCGGATAACCAAAACTATGAAACCCGGTAAAATGCAAAAAAAAAAAAAAAAAACTCAAATACCCAGTAAAAACACTAGGAAACCCAATAAAATGAGATAAAAATCCAATAAAATGCGATAAAACCCCAAAAACTCAAATACCCAGTAAAAACACTAGGAAACCCAATAAAATGCGATAAAACCCTAAAAACTCAAATACACAGTAAAAACACTAGGAAACCCAATAAAATGAGATAAAAATCCAATAAAATGCGATAAAACCCCAAAAACTCAAATACCCAGTAAAAACACTAGGAAACCCAATAAAATGAGATAAAAACCCAATAAAATGCGATAAAACCCCAAAAACTCAAATACCCATTAAAAACACTAGGAAACCCAATAAAATGAGATAAAAATCCAATAAAATGCGATAAAACCCCAAAAACTCAAATACCCAGTAAAAACACTAGGAAACCCAATAAAATGAGATAAAAATCCAATAAAATGCGATAAAACCCCAAAAACTCAAATACCCAGTAAAAACACTAGGAAACCCAATAAAATGAGATAAAAATCCAATAAAATGCGATAAAACCCCAAAAACTCAAATACCCAGTAAAAACACTAGGAAACCCAATAAAATGAGATAAAAATCCAATAAAATGCGATAAAAATCCAATAAAATGCGATAAAACCCCCAAAAACTCAAATACCCAGTAAAAACACTACGAAACCCAATAAAATGAGATAAAAACCCAATAAAATGCGATGAAACACTAAAAACTCAAATACCCAGTAAAAACACTAGATCCATATTTTTGATGCGATCAAATAAAATAGATACAAAAACTTAACAAAAAAAAAACCTGTAGTGGTCGAACCCCTCGGACCGCATCAGCATCGCCACGAGTGCCACATGGCTACTGTCCATCGCCTGCAACGACAAACCCGTAGCGGAGCAGTCGAAGTTAGCATCGTTTACTAAGTCTTTTATTGATTCTAGAACCTTCTTTAAGAGGCCTCCTTGAATTAACCGAAGCTCAAACATGTTTGCTTGTTTATATATATAGAGAGAGATTGTGGGGGTTTTTTTCCTCTTTTTGTGTTATACAGTTTTGTGATATATATATATATATATATATAAGTAGTGGGGAGGCTCTGTTTTGCGCGGGAATTAAGTGATTTTCCCGCTATAAGCTTCCAATTTTATTTTATTTTATATATATTTCTATTGTTTTGTTTTTCTATTTAGTATAGTTAGGTTGTTAATATTTTCAATTAGTATCTTATATTTGTGTTTTAATATATGGAAAACTTCCAATTCTTGACCCAAGTACCATTGAGTCATTGACTATAGCGGGAAATAAAACATGACGCCGTGTTTCGATTCATAATTTGATGAAAAAGTTCAAAATATAAAAACACACACTTATATAGGGTATTATTGAGAAAATTAACAATGTAAAGTATTAAACGGGAGAAATGTAATAATACATAATACAAAATAGCTAAAGCCCCGGATTCTAATGGAGTGTTTTAAGGTGCGGATTATTCACAATTATTTGTACTTGTATTTTTTGTGTTTATTTGACCAATTGTGAATATATTAGTGGGGAAAAAAATAGTTTCAATGAGATGTTATATTCGATTTTATCGTATAATTATTCAACCTTTATTTTTTATTTTTTACCGTATAATTATTCAATGTTATATTCTATTTATTTTTCTATCTCACCATAAGTTTTTTCGAAGCTTTATACATAACTCTATTTACTCTTATGTTGCACCAATATTATAACCGAGTTTAATTTTTTAATTATTTTTAAAAAGCGAGCCTATGTGAAAATTAGCTAGGAGACACATAAAGTTCCATGTTTGTTTGAAGGGTGAAAATTGTAACCAGGTACTATTAATGGTATTGATAAAAACACTTATACCACTTATAACCTAAAATATAATATAATTAGTATTATACCCTATATAATACTAATTGCATTTCGTGTAAACAAACATGATAGAAATAGGGTCCACATTACTGTTAATATTATATCATTTCTTATACCGCAAACGAACATGTAGGGTAACTGACAGGCGCACAACTCAATAACTAATTATATGAGGAAAAATAATTTGAAATTAATTGTTAAAACTGCACAACTCATGCATATCAATAATGGGAAATCGCCATCGTGATAACTGTCATTTTGGCTCAACTATAGAAATGTTACCTTGAGAGTGGAATCACATTTGCATTTGTTAAAATAAATAATGAGCTCCATATATCTCCATTTTCCACATAGAAAACTATTCACATATGATGGACCTATGTCCTTGCCCTGTTTTGCATTTTTCTTTCAAATAAATGAAGATTTTGCATACTTTTTCAACATTGAGATAAACATGCATTGTCACTTTATCAGTTCAATGATTTTAATATTCGACATAATACAAAAAAAAAAAATTATGATCTTGTTTGTTATGCAAGCTTATTTTCAAAAGAAGAAAGAATGTATTGCAATGCTTTTCAAAAGTAAGAAATATATATATATCAATAAGTTCCTAAACTGTCCATATTTGCATTAAATCGGTTCATAGTCTCGCCTACTTTCGTATATTTTTTTCAAAAGACAGATTGAAAGCATTACAAAAATTATCAAGATTGAGAATAATATGCATGAGTTGCATAAATCTCCAACTTTCACAGAAAAAACTACAATGGTCTAACTCATTCGAATTACTTACACGTGCACTGTGTGAGATGTGGAAACTTAGACTCATTCAGGAAACACTTTGCATATCCAGATTATATCATGTGATTGATTCAATGTGATATAAATTTATAGTTTTTGTTAGAAAACTAGCTATACATTCATTCGAATTACTCGCACGCGAAATGCACATGATGTACTATGAGCACTATTAATAAACCTGCTACAATAACTATTTTTTACCACTTCATCACTAATTCATGAAATTTAGGTGTGTGGTGAAGCCAAAATATTCAAATAGATATTAAAGTTTATATCCGAAGATGATGAATATAGTCAAGACAATGATAAAAATCATACCCATTGTGGGTATGAGTATGAGTGAGATTGATAAACTACAATTACTTAGGTCATATATGTAGTGTAGTGATGAAACTGTGAAGAAAAACATTAATTTAAAAGCATAGGTATGTGTATCCGATGATTATGATATAATGAGAATTACAAAGACAATTATATTAATTAACGTTTAGAAAATGTGATTCTGATAATTTGGATTAAGTTCAAGTTAAACTTAAAGAAATGTTTGGCTAGAAAAAAAAATCTAGTTGTTCAAGATGATGTTTTGGTGAAAGAATCACAATTAATGGAATGTTTTGAATGGGCTCTTTTGTGTGAAGTTGCTAGAGAAAGCAAAATAATCGTCACAACTCAAGATGAAGAAAACATTGAATCACTAATGAGACCTTCAAAACTTCACTAATGTGACCTTCACTAATATAATACCTAAATTAATTTCAAAAACTATAAACGCATAAAAGTTAAATGCAAAACCCTAACACTATACGTATTTTACTTGTAAGAGCTAATTGCGAAACTTTGATAATATCTTAATTCTTTGAAAAAACTACAAATACATAGTGTCAAATGCACAACACTAACATCACGTGGGGTTATTTATATTTTACCCCAATCGGAAATAGTACTACACTTGTACTAATAACTAATTACAAAACTTGGATAGTAATTACTAATTCTAACAACTACAAATCATGTATTGGTTATATGCAAAATTCTAATATTACTTGTGTTATTTGAATTTACTGTAATTAGAAAGAGCAATTATGAAACTTGCATAGTACCTGAATTAATTGCAAAAACTACAAACACATGGTGTTAAATGCAAAACACTAACATCACATTGAGCTTATTGTATTTATCCTAATTAGTTTTAATAGGAGAGTTTGATGACCCAGTTTGGACCCGTATTACTTCCTTTTACACATGGCATGTTCACATGTTTTCGGAGAATTAAGGAGATGAAAGTTTGCTTTTTGCGATACTTATACACCCCCGCGAGGGTGACCAGTAGAGAGTGAGAGAGAGACTTGCCAACGTATACTCATGTTAACAATGAGCAGGCATTGACTTGCTGTAACATCCCGGATTTTTATAAATGGTTTTATTTACGATTAAATTTATCCAAAAACGTTTTATACAATTTTTAGCCAAAAACCGAACTCTTCCGAAAAACTTTATTTTTCAAACCTGTTACTAATTTTATAAATAAAAAGGACCCAATAACTTTGTTTATAAAAATTTGTTATTTTGGAGCAGTAAAATAATAGTTTTTGTGTATGAGTTAACTTTTAGAACTTTGGGCATCAAATAGTTCGCTTCCCCAAACTCTCTCAAATCAGTTTCACGTAAAACAATTTTCATTCCACTTTTCAAAACAGAAAACCTAAAAGAGAGAAAAGAGAGAAAAGAGAGGTTCCAAATCTTAGAAAGAAGAAAAAGAAACCACTATTAGCGAGTTTTTACCGGAAGTATCTCCTCTACGAACTAAGGTAACGGGGGTTATCCATTGCGACTGGACGGGGTTGTATGTTAGGGTTAGATATTGCATTTTATAAAATTTGGGGGTTTTTCGTTTATCACAATTATATTCTATTAAATTGTTAATTGGGTTTTATGTGTTGATCTTTTGGTTCACTTATTTGAATTTGACAATTGGGATTTTACACATATGAATTTCGAATTAATGATCATATAGATGGGTTTATGTGTTATTATGAGTTGTTATATGTTATTATAGTTGTTGATGAAATTGGGTAACTTTATGTTGAATAGAGATGAGTTGTAGTTTATGCATACAAGGTGTTTGTTAAAATACCTGAATGAGATTTTATGTTGTTAGGCTTGTTTGCTTAGTTGTGATTCTAGCACCTATGTTTATGTGTTTTGTTAAATTGCGATAATGTGATTTTATTGGAATTGTGATAATTGAATAGTATATATTATTGACCGAGGCCTTGTGATTTATTTATTGGCAATGATCTATGTCTCTCCCTATACCGAGGGCATAAGACGAGCCGAGTGGTATAGGCAATGACTCGTCTTACGGACTGGGGTGAGTGGCGTGAGAGGTCCTAGTGTGCACTTTAAATATTTATATGTTGACAATGGTCTATGTCTCTCCCTATACCGGGGGCATAAGACGAGCCGAGTGGTATAGAGAATGACTCGTCTTACGGACTGGGACGAGTGGCGTGAGAGGTCCAAGTGCGCACTTTAAATATTTATATGTTGGCAATGGTTTATGTCTCTCCCTATACCGGGGGCATAAGACGAGCCGAGGGGTATAGGGAATGACTTACCTTACGGACTGGGGTAGGTGGCGTGAGAGGTCCATGTGTGTTATAGATGTGTGTTGGAGTTATTTAATTTATTACGTTGTATGATGCTATTACATTTCTTTTGATACGTTGTTATTATAGTTGTTGTTTGTGAGTTCTTGCATTTATTGGATGGAGTGACGGTATCTTGTGTGGTGCCGCCCCGTCTATGTATGTGCGTGGGACTCACTGTTACAGTTTTGTCTTTCAGGTACAAGTTAGGTTGAGGCATTTGGATATGAGCATTAGCGATGTATCGCATGGGTTCGGGGTTTCTTTCAGTCTCTTCTTTTTACTTAGACTATTTTCGAGATTGTAGCCTACGGGCAAATTACATTCGTTTGTTAAATTTTTCTTTTATAAATATGTTAAAACCATTTTGTCTTGTAGCCGCGTTTGGCAAACATTTTTAGTTCATTCGTTTAATTGTTCGTTTAGCTCGCAAATTGTTTTCTTTTAATAGTTAAATATTGTACCAACAAGTTCTTTTTTCTTTTTGTTCAAAAGGTCACGCTTTGATGTCCGTCTTTCGGATTTCGGAGTGTGACACATGCACTTGTCTTATCTTTACTTTACCGTATAGGAAGGGTCAGTCCGATGTCTTTTAACACCTAAGCTGCATATTTTTTGGACGCTTTTTTAACTTAAGGGGTATTTTATATAACAAACTAAACTGGTAATAGTAAAATATAATAAAAGATTTTCCCAAGACTGTAAAAATGGTAATTGAAAATTAATCAAAAGCTTCCAATTCATTTTGGATCAATTGTTACATTTGTAGATTTCTAGGTGTGTAGTGTTATTTTCTGAAAGTTTTTACGTAACAGTATAGAAACATCTGGTGATTTCTATTAGTTTTTAAAACAAGGGACTTTTTTGGTAATAAAGCCATAGTATTAAAATAGAAACTTATTACGTGCTAATTCTCTACTGTACCCAATTCTTTTTTTTAAAACCCTAATTGAAATTAATTGGGGAAGGTGACAATTTAATAAATATTTAAAAAGTTATTTACAAAAAACTAGATTGTTTTGAATTTGATGAATCTTTTACAAAAAAAAATATATATTTTGTGAACTTGTTTACAAATAGGTACATATGTTTATTAAAATATCCAAAAAATCCAAAAAAATATTTAAAAATCAAACAATTGAAAACCTATTGTAGAAAATTCTAAAAAAAAATAGAATGTTCTAATGGATGTGTTGTACCCCACATACTGGACTTTTAGTTGTGCTTAAGTTGGACATTTTCTAGATCTTGCAACCACACCTTCTATCTATATAAAGAAAGTTAGGGTCTTATATTCTTACACACATTCATTCATACACTGATTAATATAATATTGTTCCCCCTCTCTCTACATCTCTCTCCCTAAATACGTAGTTAATAGTTGTATTTACAATACGTTATCAGCACTGCTATCGGAGATCGGAGTACGGATTCTGGGTATCAATAAATCTTGAGTTTTATCCGAGTTTTTAGGATTTTACTATATCGAACTTCATAACATACGTGAGGAAGTTATATAAATTTTAACCTTTTATATGACTTTGTCAGACGAATAATCACCAATTTAGTCATATGTGTAGATTTATATTGCATGATTAAATACAAGCATGTAAAATTGGAGAATAGCTTCTGATCTTCTTATGCAATGTTGGGTAAGCCACTAGAGTTTCCAGAAATATGGTTACTTTTTATCACTGGACCATATCGAAGTAAAGTAGTAAACACAGCACGAGAAATTATCCGAAGATAGTAATCAACCATCACATGTAAATGAAGCAAATTACAGAACCACTAAACCTAAAACGTGAAAATCAATAAATTACACCAAAGAGCAGCTGTAAGGTACATAGGATCACCAAGGCTGTAATACAATTTTTGACTTTCCTGTAAATTTACAAAGTCAAATGTTAACAGCAAGAAAAACATGAAAAATTAAAAAGGGGTGACAAGGGGACAATCAAACCAAAGAATGAAACAACAAAAAGAAAACCAAGACATTATAATATGAAAAATAAAATGTGAAAAGTAGTTACTGTGGTTTGAAGAACAAAACAGCCAAATGTTAACAGCAAGAAAAACATGAAAAATTAAAAAGGGGTGACAAAGGGACAATCAAACCAAAGAAGGAAACAACAAAAAGGAAACCAAGACATTATAATATGAAAAATAAAATGCGAAAAGTAGTTACTGTGGTTTGAAGAACAAAAGGCCAGGTTTAACTAACTGAACTCAAGGAATGCCAATTCTCAGAATTTGGATTCATAAACCTAAGCTAATATATGTAGTGAAGTGATATAGATATACACATAAAACTTGTAAATGCAAAGTGCCGATCGTGCATTACCTCTTTTCACTGAAATAAAGAATTTCCATTCTGGTGATAATGAGAAAAGGAGACACTGACCGAAACAGACTACGACGTAAAAAGAGAGAGAGTTGACACGCATATCACATGAAGAACCCTTCTACCAATCCGGCCACCAATTTTCTGAGATTGAAATCTAGCCACACCAGGTAAAGTACTTCCGCAAAAATAAAGAAAATAAACAATTTATGATAAAGAACAAGACGAGCAAAACACACTCAGAAATCATCAATGATAAACTATATAATACAGAGAAGAATTGTTTGAAAACTTAGATGAATATGCATCTGCAATCAACCAGTTCTTCACTGAAATACTTGCTATGACATAATTTAGCAAATGTGTGTTGGTTAGTAAATGATATATAGATACACTATGATATACCATAAGTAAAAACACCCTCAGTTTTTGGCATGGAAATAAGGTGAACCACAAAACACACTCTTTTTGTGTTTTCATGATCATTGACATAATCTGATAAGGATTTTTAATATGATAAAAACAACAAGGCTATTCGTTCTAATGAGATGAGCATCCAATTTAAAAAAGTAAAAAGTATAACTAAAAGAATTTAGAGTGAAGTTCATAGTGATCAGTAATACGATCACGACGAAACTAATTAATTCTTCGATTTTGGCTCATAACTCTAAACAAGATTTCATACACAATTCAGAGAAGCTATATAGCCCTATAAAGAGGTGTATCACGACAAACAGTCAAACAACAACATTTTTTAATATCACCCTACAGATATAGTTTTTGTTCGTCTTTTGAAAACCAAATAAAATTTCCATTTCATCTGTTTGCAAAGGAGTAAAAAACATCTTCTTTAGATGTAGACAAGATCCCAAACACAGTTTAGAGAAATGGTTGATAGATGCCCGCAGCGATGGAGCCAGAGGTTACTCAGATATTAAATGTTATTTTGCGGGGTTGCAAATCCCACTTTTCTATATTATCTAAAAGTTTTCTTCAAGGGTCTGGATGGCGACTAGAAGGGAAGACAACATTTTTACTTGTTATTCTTGGGTTCTCAGTAAATAAACATTTTGTAAATATGGTTACCAAGTTATATTAAGCCTTTCAATTAAATTAACTAAAATCCGTCACTCCGTAAATCTGATCTGTACGATGGTTAGGTTCAGGACCAGGCTTATGCCATTCAAAACAGCCAATACACTTGGGCGCCGACCGATAAAAAATTTATTTTTTCTTTAAAAATATATATGTATGTAGATTTAGAGTGTAATATTATAATTTTAATGCACAACTTCAATGGTGTGAGTGCTTGTAGCATAGCGGTTAGTATGTCTCCCACACTAGCACCACGATGGGGGTTCACTTCTTCATGGCAACGTTTTTTTTACTTTTATCTTGAAGAGTTTAAAAATAGAAATTTGTTGTTTTTTGTGAATCGAAAAGAAAGTATACCATTTACCCTGTTACGTTTGGTTTAGGTTTTGATTTTAAATGGTTTGGATTCTAAAAATTCCAAACCGACAACAGAGACATCAAGTCAGCATCAAAACATATCATTTCTTACTTAAAAGCTACTCATAGTGATTTACAGTCCAATAAACAATATCAAAATGCAAAAAAACTTTTAGTGTTTACTTTTTTTTTCTTTTTGTCAGTTAATAGAAGAAAGAAATATATCAAACCAAACAGTATTGTTAAACAAAAAATGGCTGTACGAAAATTCGAGACAAAATTAGGAAAACGACAGCAACACAACGCAATAAACGACAAAAAAGTGAACAAAATCCCAAAGATTGCATGTAGTTACGGCATCCTATCCAATTCAAAAACACAATGTATGCCAAATAATAACCAATAACCATACTTTATCCGTACGAAAGACGACAAATCACCATTCAAACTTATAAAGCGATAGTATACAGAACCTCTATTAAATTGCATGAATTTAATTGTATATACCATGCGTATCATATGAATATGTTATCAATACTAGTTATTAAACTACTGCATGTGTGAACCATGTTTAACTAACATGATTTAATTCTTTCTGTGTTATATGAGAAAAAAAAACATACTGCTTGCGTTGTGTACTTGTATGAATAAATCAGTGATAATCATTTAATTGTAAAACATGTATTAATCTGTCGGATTAAATCTGTAACAAACTGAAAACAGTATGACTGTTTTGTAATTCTCTGAAAGATGTAAACTGTTCTGTTAATTACTTAAGGACTAAACTGAAACTTATCTGAAATTCTGGACTGTATATGTAATAACGCTGTAAAAGAGAATTAATTTACTGAAATTACACGGATGGTCCCTGGAGTATATTACATGTATAAAAACAGTATATATGTGATATAAATGCAATATTCGGTTAAGATTCACCCACATGCATAAAATTATATTTATTAAAAGGCAAGTGAATAAAAATTGCATGTTAATTGAATAAATTGATATGTTTCAATGTCAATTTAACCTCTTTGCATGTTAAAATTATCATATATAGAATTGATTGATAATTAAAAATATATTGTTTGCTTGTTAAAACTAACATGTTAATCAATTCAAATATATTTTTAATTACAGCAATCAATTCTATATATGGTAATTTTAACATGTAAAGAGGTTAAATTTACATGGAAACATATCAATTTATTCAA
Organism: Primula veris; assembly: GCA_963682055.1. NCBI lineage: Eukaryota > Viridiplantae > Streptophyta > Magnoliopsida > Ericales > Primulaceae > Primula > Primula veris. The sequence continues at coordinate 5,629,681 of OY821742.1, read as the reverse complement.
TTAACATGCAATTTATATCCACTTGCCTTTTAATAAATATAATTTTATGCATGTGGGTGAATCTTAACCGAATATTGCATTTATATAACACATATATACTGTTTTTATACATGTAATATACTCCAGGGACCATCCGTGTAATTTCAGTAAATTAATTCTCTTTTACAGCGTTATTACATATACAGACAAGTTTCACTTTAGTACTTGAGTAATTAACAGAACAGTTTACATCTTTTAGAGAATTACAAAACAGTCGTACTATTTTCAGTTTGTTACAGATTTAATCCGACAGATTAATACATGTTATGGTTCACACATGCAGTAGTTTAATAACTAGTATTGATAACATATTCATATGATACGCATGGTATATACAATCAAATTCATGCAATTTAACAAAGGTTCTGTATACTATCACTTCAATGATATTTTACATACTTGTATTTAATCATGCAATATAAATCTACACATATGACTAAATTGGTGATTATTCGTCTGACAAATTCATATAAAGGGTTAATATTTATATACATTCCTCACGTATGTTGATGAAGTTCGATATAGGAAAATCCTAAATCCCGGATAAACCTTAAGGTTTATTGATACCCAAAATTCGTAGTCCGATCTCCGAGAGCAGTGGTGATAACGATAACATGTTGTAAATACAACTATTAGCTACGTATTTAGGGAGAGAGAAGTAAAGAGAGAGGGGGAACAATATTATATTAATTAGTATGAATGAATATGCGTAACAATGCAACACCTTTAACCCTCATTATATAGATAGAGGTTAGGGTTACAAGAACTAAAAAAGTCCCAATTAAGCCCAACTAAAAGCTCATTAAGTAGGTTCCAAAACATCCATTAGAACATTCTAGAGGATTATAGAATCTTTTACAACAAAACCAAAGTTTTAGAAAATACATTTTTATACAAAAAAATATTTGTGATCCTGTTTGATCATGTATGTTTAATCTTTTTTGATCATGTTTAATCATATCTAATCATGTGCAATTATATATAATCATGTTTGATATAATATACAATTTTTTTAATTTTTTTGTCGATTTTTTTTGTATATTTTGTTATTTTTTATGACATATTTATTTAATTATAAATAAGTATATGTAACTAATTATAAACAAGTACACATAGACATTTAAAAAAAATAAAAAAAAAATACAAATAAGTGAGTTTTTTTATAATTAAGATCAGAACACGTTGCAAGATCTACTTTCCCTTCATGCACCAAACATAAATAGAACATCGTTTGAAGTTGGTTTAGTTGTTTATTTTTACTAACCTCATCGAACGGAACACAAATAAATTTCACTATTAGTTATGCATTCATACTTGTTATGAAATTAAAATGTTGTAGGATACCACACACGTAACAAAGTTAAATTAAATTTCACCATTGGTTACACAATCCTACTTGTTATAAAATCAAAATGTTGCAGGATAACACATAAGTAACAAAGTGAAATGTATTTGGATCAGGTAAACCTAATAACTTATAAAAATTAAAATAACCAATGCCGTAGTTGGTTCACTTGTACTTGCAAGAGCTAATCACGTAACTTCGATAACCGATAGTACATGACTTAATTGGAAAAACTATAAACAGGTAGTGGTTAAATGCACAATACTAATATTATGTGAAATTATTTGAATCTACCATAATTAGAAAGAGCCCATCACGAAACTTTTTGATAGTTACCTGAACCTATTGCAAAAACTACAAACACGTAGTGGTTAAATGCAGAATACTAATATTATGTGGGGTTAATTGAATTTACCCTAATTAGAAAGATTGCTCACTTAGTTGTGCTTATAAGAGCTAATTAAGAAACTTCCATAGTAGCTAGTGACGGAACCATGATTCAATTATATATGGCGTTGTTATTTTTATTTTATTTTTAGTATAATAACAATAAACCGTATAAAAAATTTGGAGATTAAAACTTAATCGACTTGTTTATTGATCTAAAAATTTAAAACGTTGATTTTTTTTTAGTACAATAACAATAAGCGATATAAAAAACAAAAAAAATCTGGAGATTAAAACTTAACCGACTTGTTCATTGATCTAAAAATTTCAAACGATACAGAAAAATTGACTACAAATACGAATTTATTAGTTTAAACTTTGTTGTAATATGACAATGAAACTACAACAAAATATTTATTTATAAAACCTTGTGGTGGTACCTTAAATATGCAGTTAATTAATGAAAAAGTCAAATAGTAAACTAATGTTTAATTAAATGTAGAGTAAAAAATAGCCACAAGATTCAAGCTAGAGATTTTGTAACACACAAAATTTATGTTTACCATTTTAACTAAGTTAATTACTATTTGTTCATTTGGGATATTAATATATAAAATATTAAATTTTTGAATTTTTCTATATAAAAAAAAAAAATTTAAAATCTTTACGGGTGGCGGTGTCACCCCCTTTATCATCTCCTAGTTTCGTCCATTATACTAGCTAAATTAATTGTAAAAACTACAAATAAGCTAGTAATTAAATGCACACTACCAATATTACATGGAGTTATTTGAATATACCCTAATTAGAAAGAGCTAATCACACAACTTCGATATAATACCTGAATTAATTTCAAAAACTACAAATACGTAGTGGTTAAATCCACAATACTAATATTACTCAAGATTCATTAAATTTATGGTCTCAGAAAGATTACATTACTTAGTCACTTGTGCTTATACGAGCTAATTACGAAACTTTGATAATATCTTGATTAATTGTAAGAACTACAAACAATGTAGTAATTAAAATGCACAATACCAGTATTACGTGGAGTTATTTGAATTTACCCTAATTAAAAAGAACTAATCTCGATAGTACCCGAATCAATTGCAAAAACTACAAACATGCAAGGGTTAAATAAACAATACCAATATTACATAGAGTTATTTGAATTTACCTTGATTAGAAAGAACCAATCACGAAACTTCGATAGTACGTGAACCTATTGCAAAAACTACAAACACTTGGTGGTCAAATGCACAATACCAATATTAAGTGGAATTATTTGTAACTAAAAAGAGCTGATCACCAAACTTTCATACTGCTCCATCTCTTACCATTGTCCACTACGAAATTACGTGAAATTTTAACCGGTACGTGAAATTTTAACCGGTCAATAACTTGTATCAAAATTATTGGAATGAAAATTTTCAAAAGTTGATCATACAGTTCAAATGTTATATTTTATAATTAGATTTTAAAATAATTGATTTAAACAATTTTGATACAAGTTATAAGCCGGTCAAAATTGCTCGTAGTTTCGTAATAGACAACTAAATTGGAACGGAGGTAGTATGTTACTATGTTTATATTTAACTGTGTATTACGAAATTACTTGCAATTTTAATTGTTTAAAATTATCGAAATGAAAATTTTTAAAAGTTAATCATATAGTTTGAATGTTAAATTTTATGATTAAATTTTAAAAAAATATTTCGATAATTTTTTATATAAGTTTTTAAACGATTAAAATTATACGTAATTATATAATGAACAATTAAATAGGAATAATATATATAAATATTTAATTGTTAAATGCACATGTGGAAGTTAAATGCACAATAATAATATTTAAATGAGTTTATTTGCATTTTAACCTAATTAAAACATTACTTCACTTGTACTATTGTTGTCTTGTTATAACCTCAAGTAAATCGAAGTGCTTAATCTCTCTCTCTCTCTCTTTATATAATATATATAAATATTTATATTTATAAATATTTATATATATATATATATATATATATATATATATAAATATATATATCCGGCGAGACTTACATCTCCAAATCTCTGGGTAATAATCTGTTAATTATATAATTATACACATTGTGTCTTTATTTATATACTTTTTTAGCTCTATTTATTTATATATCTAGGGTTTTGGCCAAGTTTCAAAAACCCCACTCTGATATTTCACAATTTGTCTTTAATTATGTATATTTATTTATCTTTCTCTACTTTTATTTAGTATTCCCTCTAGATTAATTTTCTTTAAATTAATTCAAGTATTTCAGCTCAAGCTAGTATTATTCATATTTTCCTTTTTCTTTAAATTAATTAAAGTATAGGGTTTTGGTTGAATCTCAAAAACCCCAATTCTGAGTTATTCGCAATTTTTATTTAATTTTATGCTAATTTAGCTTTCTTTATTTTTATTTTGTATTCCCTTTTTTTTTCTTCTCTAGATTAATCGTAGTTCAGGGTTTTATAATTATCGGATAATTTAGCTATGTTAATTTCGTTAAGAAATTCTTTTTTTCTTTAGATTAATTTAAGTCTTGGGTTTTTTAATTATCGACTAATTTAGCTATAGTTAGTTTTATTTAGTGATCCCCTTTTCTTCTCTTGATTAATCAGAGTTTAGGGTTTTAATTAATTATTTACTGGTTCAGCTCTGGATGGTTTTAATTAGAAATCCCCTTTTGTCTCGATTAATCGAAGGCTAGGGTTATTATTATTAGCTCTAGATACTTTTATGTTGCAATCCTTTTTTTTCTAGATCAATTCAACTCCGGGGTCTTTTTGACGAAAATATAAGATTGAACTTTAACAAATTGTATACGTGTTAAAATTTAGTGATTGTTTGGCTTCAACTTTAAGCAAATGTCTGCTTTATTGGGTTGAGAATCTGAGCTTATTTATCTGAATCTTCTCTCTTTTCTAGGCCAGGATTGTAAAAAAAAGTGCCTAAAATAAAATCAAATTGATCTTAGATCTCTGGTTTTATCCGGGGCAGTATTGTTCTGGAATTTTTGAAGCATATCCGTTTTTTCAATTTTCTGTTACAAAAATATTCTCAACAAGATGTGTAATTCTCAATCTATAAAAAACTTTGATTTTCCACTAAAGACAAGCGTTTGTTATTACATTTTATTGAGCACCGCACTCCGGGCGTGTTTTGTTGCAGCTATGAAGCTAGGCTTATTAATTCTTTGCAACTTAAAAGGCTGTTTTTGGCCAGAAAAAGTCGATAAGTTAAACTCGATGAACTCAAATAATCTCGCTTATTTGCTGAAGAGCTGCTGCATAGCAAATCTTACTTCCGCAAATTCATATATTTGTTCAACCACACTTTTAGAATCTTAGAAGCAGATTGCGAAAAGCGACAATATAATATATCTAAGCAACCGAAATTATGTCGAGGTCACAAAATCCTTAGTTCCGATTAAGGATTTTTCCCCTTTTTATTTTCACCCCCTTTTGTTTGTGAATGTCAAATAGGTCCTTACTGTTAAAAACATGAGAGGAATGGGGTAGTGTATAGCTTTGTCCTACAACCAGTATATCTTTACATGTTTCCGTTAATATGTACATCTATTATTTCCTTGAGATCTGTCATATAGCAGTATTTATTGACTGGTTACCTTATTATTTCCTTGAGACCTGTCATATAGAAGCATTTATTGAATGGTTAACTTATTATCTCTCATGGTTTGTTCCTGAATGTGAAAATTATTTCCCCATCAATCTATAAATTAATGTATCATCTTGAATGTTAGTTTCACTTCTTCCGAATTCTAGATTCTGAATCGCCAGAAAATATTGTTTATTGTAGTTTCACACCACTATCAAAATGAAGAGAGAAAATGGAAGTGCAACGAAATCATCACGCACACCATTTCTCGAGGCAGAGAAAGTTAAAGCAAAATGGACAAATGATGTGTATGAAATATTTGTGGAAGTCTGTCTCGAAGAGACTCTCAAAGGGAATAAACCGGGTACATTTTTCAACAAAGAGGGTTGGAAAAATGTTGAGGAATTATTTTACGAGAATTCGGGTTTGAGATACGACAGGAAACAATTGAAGAATCGTTGGGATGTAATGAAAGAACAGTGGAAGATTTGGAGTAAGCTTATTGGTACCAGCAGTATGGGATGGGATCCAAACACGCAGACTTTTGCAGCGAGTGAAGATGATTGGGCAAATTATATTCAGGTAATATAAAAATGAAGAAGATATTATTACATTATTGATTATTTATGTTTACGATGACAGACTGATAGTAGCTTAACATTTCTTTTGTGGATTAGGGTCCACTGCCGTTGTAATTCAACAACAGAGAGATCAGTTTTAAATTTTGGTCCCATCAATTTTAAGTGAATTTTCAATTTAGTCCTCACTCCTTGTTGGCTGAAAATGTTCTCTGGTCCTCAACCTTTTCTTAATTTCTGATTTAAACTACTTCAGTTTGTGCTTAATATGTTTCTTTTCCAATGTATGTAAATTGTAAAGTGATAAGTATTTAGTTTACAGCAACTTTACTTAAAAGTTTTTAAAACAATTGTTTTTGTAATTTTGATAAAGTCAATATTTTTGGTATGAAAATAATTTATTCGTGATTATTTGGTTCCAAGCATCATTGGTTTTTCCAACTTTACTTCCGTATGTTTTCCAGAAATCAATATATAAATTTACTAATTTGCTATAAAATAGTTATAGTGATAGTATATTTAGCGAAATGATGTCTTTCAAAAATAGTTAAGGAGTAAATTGTTGACTTGACAAAAAAGGACTAAATTGTAAAAGCAATTATAATAAAAGGAACATTTTTGCAAAACGAATCCCTCTGCTGTACCAATACAACGGCAGAGGTTTTAAATCCTTCTTTTATATTGGTCGTTACACCAAGTTTGCTTCATTCTGGAAACCTACATAATCATTCTGTTTTTTATTCACAAGTAGGTTTTTTCTTTTCTTTTCTTTTTTGAATTTCTATTTTCGAGTCTCAATATTTTCTTAGTTCTCCTTCACTGAAAATCTGTAACCTAATATTAAGTTAGAGAACAATGTCTCACCACAGAATTGGAATTGAGTAAATCTCCTTTTATACGATATTGAAGTGACGGGTTCAGAGCAACATAAAATTCCACATTAGCTTTATGGGGTGTTTGTTTGCTGTATATACTCAATATAGCTTGAGTTACTTTTCTGCAGATTGGTAGCTTTTAGGAGTCGTTTCTGCTATGTTATATTAGCTTTTAGGAGTAAAGCAGCAAACACCAAAAACGTTTTTGATGGGCTTATTGCAGAAGGTGCTGAGCATGTCCAAAACTAATTTGGTTCATGTGCACTGTGCAGGTAGTAGTAAATTAGTACATGCATATTGTAATCTCACTTCTAGAGTGAGTTGTCGTAGGATGCATATAGCAGCAACGGAATGTAAAAACAAGAAAATACACAAGTGATAAGACTATTAATAAGATGGTTCTGAGTTCCTTAATAGAAAAGCATAAAAGAACACTTAAATTTTAACTTTGGCAACTCAATTATCAACAGCTCTACTCTTTCAGAAGATCTTTCATTCCTGGAAGAAAACTCGCTTGTCTATAAGTGGAAATAGATAAGAACTCGATAACATAAAAATTGTTAGAACTATCCACACTCAACTCATGGATAAATAACACCCGTTATGCGAGCATCAAACACCCAATTTTCTCTCTCTATATATATATTCAAAACTTATATACAGTTGATTAAATTTTAAACTACTCACTTCACAGTTATATAATATTTCGTCCTCTCTAGCTTAACCCCCTTATACTCGTTTTCTATCACTGCCTTTTTTATTTTTAGTATTTATTTTTAGTTATTTAAATCTACACTCGAAGTGATAAAAGATAGGACAGGAGAGGAAATTATCAATATTTTACTTACAAAGAGCTCAAGTTTCCTCTTCAATTTTGAGGAGAAAAAATAAATTTACCAGGTGCTATTTAAAGTTTTTGTCTTAAGAGTTGCCATTAACCACTTATTAACCACAGCTCCCTCGCCATTAACCACTTTTAACTAAAAACTGTTAAATTATATCCCAAAAATTCTTTCACAGCAAGCTAGCTGACACTTAGCTAAAAATACAAAAAGGTTGGACTCGCTAGTCATACTACTTTCTTACCCTCTCATCACCCCTTGTTGCCACATCCCTAAAACATACCCTTTTCACCTCTTGAACTGTGAGTTAATGGAGCCAATTTATTCTCACTTGAATTGTGAGTTAATGAAGCGGTCTATTTCACCTGAACTGTGAATTAAGGGTATAATCGATTTCGAGGTTCTTCTCCCCTACCGCATGTCTATCATTCTCATTTGAGTTAAATCTTTGCCTGCAATTGTTTTTAAGCTTTTGCAATATTTTGTCCAAAATAAGCAACGTGTAAATTGTTTTTTCTTTAATATTTTGATATTTTTAAGGTGACTATTATTATTTTTTGATTGAAAGAAAAGTATGTATAATAAACAAAAAACAACTAGTTTATAATTACCAAGAAGCAAATAGAGAGCCTGTAATAACGTGTATAGTCGAACTTAATAAAGTACATTTTTCATGTTAAATATAGAGATGGTAGTAGAGAGCCTGATGTGAATGCTCTAAGAGGCTGGTATGGTTAAATTTTTTCTTTGTTTCAACCTCCGAATTGTGTTTAGAGATGGTTTTGAGGAGTCTAGTGTTGGTTGCTCAAACTTCTTATTGTCCGTCATACTCCTTTCTTACTATATTGGTATTTTGCAGGCTCACCCTGACGCCGCCCAGTATAGGTTCAAAGAACCTCTTTTTGCTGATAAAATGAGCGTAATATTTGACGGAACAGCATACAGTGGAGAAACACAAGCCACGCCTTCGCCAGCTCAGAGAAGGAGGGTCGGAAACAGCTCAACAACCATCCCTCTTGCGCAAAGCAGAGAGCTCGTAGAAGCTACTCCCGAGTGCATATACGACCCCTTTAACGATGCTGTTGAATCTAAAAGCATGTTTTCTGCCCAATCTTCGCTGGGTAAAACTAGTTACAGTATTGGTGAGTGTATCGACTGCCTTGATAGTATGAGTGAGATAGAACAAGGGAGTGATTTGTACTTGTTTGCTTTGGATATATTCTTGAAAAAAGAATATAGAGAAGTGTTTCTTCAGTTGAAGAAGCCTAACGTGAGGGTGGCATGGTTGCAACGTTTACAGTCTTCAGGTCCGCAAACACCCCTTGCATTATTACCATGATTGGGGCTGAAGTTCAGTAATTTTACTTTTTTGGTTGAAGTTGTTCAGTAATAGTTTTTACATACATCATCTTGTATCCTGGATTCGATGTCTGTTTGTGACTATTTTCTATTGTCACTTTTATTAGCACAATTAATTTGTTGTTTTGTAACACTTATTTTTGTATTTATCTGATGGCGCCATTGTGACAACTCTATTTTGCATCACTCTTATTGGCTCTTGCGGGAAGTAATATTAACCAAGGTACTTCAAAATTACTAGTATATGATATTTGCAATCACTTTTTGGTGTACAAAATTTTCAATGCTACGTGTGTCTATTTCCTCGCCTTTGACAGAACAATTTTTGGGCAAGTTTTGACAGAAGTTGAATTGCCCAATCTATATTAGTTTAGGTGTAATGGTGTAACTCGTTTTGACAAAAGTTTTGACACAAACCCACTTTCCAATAGGGAAATTAAAAATATGACAACCTCAGCACAGGACTTCGAATCCGTAACTTTGAGCCGATAGTTCAATTGACAAAATTTGTATAACCCCCGCACTTTTTATGTGGAAGTAATATTTTGAACTACAATTTTTGAGAGCAAACATTGTATGTTCCTCAAACTCTATTTTTCCTCAAATTTTGAGGAACTTCATTAAAAAATGTTTACTTTTATTTCACAATAGTTTCCTTATTTCCTTCCTCGAATTTTAAAAAACCAAATTCTTTCTCATATAATAAGAACCAAATTATTTACTCCTATTTTCTCTCTCATATACTTTTTCACTTTACACTCACATGTATTTATATTAAATAACTAAATAAAGATAAAATACTAATATATGATGAAAATTAAAAAGTGAATAAGAAAGCTGAAGAATTATATAAATATAAAGTAGTCATGTAAAATTAAAAAAAGTTATGTTTTATTTCAAATTATAAGGAATATATAAGAGAAGCTATAATGCTTGTCAGTAGGTTTATTTTCCAAGGGACCTCACATGACTATCTGAGTCTATATTGCTGGCAAAAACAACGTCCCGGTATTGATGTGTAGGAAATACACAGTTTACACACAAAATATTGGCATGCTAAAGAAACTACATTCAAAATGTTGGTACACTTTGTTTACTAAGTTCTTCCCAACCCTTCTAAAGCTGAACCAAACAAAAAAGAAGAAAAAGCAGAATATCATTTTCAACCCTGAAATTCAGAAAGTAGCTAAAATCCAGTAACTTTCTGAAAGCTGTTCTATAACATGGTTACGCAAGATTAAAGAATAATCAAACACTTCTGGGGAGCATAATTTCTGTTCTAGCCCCCCAAACAAACCATCCAAAGTCCGTCTTTTGACTGAACCACACATCGTTCACTAAGATGGATTTGAATATCGAGCTTAATCATACTCTTGGTTTCAAAAAGTTTGTAAGCATACAAACCCGGGTTATTACCGCTTCTTTTAAAAATCATGTTGCTTCCATTTTTTAAGCTAGCAACGGGAACTATCGAAAAACCAGCACCAGAAGAACTTATCTGCGAAGGAATATAACTTAAATCTCCAACCTGTAACAGCTTTTCCCACTTCGACTTATGAAAGTCCCTCAAAATCCAGACCTCAAAAACCGTTACCGAATATGGAGCTACAAAAGATAAGAGACCACTAATCTCCATAAGATGGTATCCATTGCTCAAATTGAAGCAAGTTTTTTTTGGAAGATTTATTTTCCGAAAACCTCCTTTGACAACATCCATAGAGACTATGTATGTAGGCGAATGGACGTCCCAATGAAGAAACCTCCCTTCTACACAAACAGGATCATCCCAGTAAAATTTCCTTTCACCTCTGTAACTAGGTCCCTTGACACTCATCCACTTGGTAAAATGAAAAGTCGATAACTCGCATTTGAACATAAGTATCTCACACTCAACCCGATTTGGTCCTATATACACATGAACTACCTTGTATTCTTGCTTAAACTTATTAAACGCAAGGCTTAAGCCACACCTACACCGAACATGGCCTTTACATAACTCAGACTTACACATAGGGAGATACAACCCTTCTTTTGTTATAAGATTATATATGTATAAGGCACCTGGCTTGTTTGGATCTATAATCAAGAGTAGTTCATTGCACCATGATTTTAAAAGGCCTTTACACGGAATGTCAAGTTCTTTAGTTGACAGTCTCAATTTTTTTCTTCCTTCGCATATAGTTACAAGACGAGAGGTAAACACCGTGTTATTTTCGCAAGTTGGCTTCTGGATAATTATAGAAGCTTGACCGAAAAAAATGTTGTTGGTGATTACATCAAACCATCGCTTACATACATACTTAAGTTGATCCCGCAGAAGTTCTCCTGGGAGCAAAATTAGGACACAGAGAAGAAGATCATCAGGGAGATAATCAAATAAGTTGACCTTTTCCACCTTTGCAGATCTTTTTTGTTTGTTTCGTTTTTTGCACTCTTCGATCGCCATCTAGATTTACTCTGTTGGAAAATGAGACAACATATTCTCTTACTTGATATAAATAAATGATAAATATTGTATATGATAGTACTAAGATTGATTCACAACAATCTTCAAGTTACTTGCAAGTCTCAAAATTCCAGAACTAGTCGTTTTTCACTAAGACTACTATAAAACAGAAAAAATGAGACGGCCCACTTTTATAAACAATTACATTATACTGTACAGTAAAAACAAAACGTTATATAGCCTTCAGAACATAATTGACCAAAATTTAGGTGCATGACATTCAATATTGTCGGCAGAGCCAGCATTACTACCTGGGGTTGCCACACACAATAATGTTGACAAACATTAACTTCACGTTCTTCATTTTCTTTTAAAAAACAAAAAAAAAAAACACTACCTTTCCCAAAGTAAACAATTAAAAGGTTTCTGCTTTAAAAGAAAACTTCAACACATTTTCCTAATCCCAATAGTCAGACAGTGAAGATGTTCATAATTTCATTAGAAGGCAATATATACATACGTATCTCAGTGTACTTGAAGAATCAACAAGGGAAATTGAGAAAAAATAAGACTAATATTCAAATTAAAGCTGAAGGGCACATACTTTCCAGAATCTAAATGCAAGCCTAAAGAAAAAAGTATGCAGATATGTTTCTATATCTTTTTCTTGGACCATCACCATGCCCTAAAACATGAATTTTAAATCTTTCTCTTTCACAAATCAAAGATGTCTTCCTATTTTCTACAGATATATAGGTATTTAAGTAGATAATATGGAAATAAAGCAACTCAGTTTTAGCTATAGTTTTTTTATGTCCGCAAATAATGAAAGTAACTCAACTTCCAGTAATTGCAACACGGAAGCCGGTAGCGGGAAAATGGATAGGAAGATGATATAATGTACCAATAGAAATGTAACTACAATTCAAATCAACAATGAAAGAAGCTAATTCTAGGAATTAAAATACCACAATGATGCTTGCACTTTTTATATCCTTTTTTCTTGCAGAAATCACTATACTCAAGAGTTTAGATTCTGATTATTGTGTGTGCTATATACTATTTCAAAATATTAAGGTACTAGTACAGGATATTCCCATCTACATATTCATACATATATAAATCGCTTCACTGCATTTGATATACATGCTTGAGCGAAATTTCAAAAGCCAATTTGAAGGGGAAAAAACTGTTCACCTGAAATTATTTTCATTTTCCAGATTTCATTTTGCATAGTTAAAAAGGTTTCCAATTTATGCTTTAAAATTAAAACTTAACCCCTCACCCTAAAATATATAAAATTGCTGAAAGAGAGTTTTGGACATGTATAATTTTCATACAAGTAAAGATGCAATGAAGACATACAAGGGAAGTAAAATCTGTAAAATGAAGACTGAGTTTTACACATCACTTCATATTATTTTACAGACACCAGATACAAGGTTAAGAAACAAGTAACTTTTATAACAAGAAATGACATCAGCATAAAGAGGAAAAACTGCAGAATACTTAATACTAGTAGATTAGCTTAAGCAGTGATGTGTAATTATATGTAGGTGAAACGCAAGAAGTCATAATCGAGTTACAAGAGCTGAATCCAAGCCAGTAAACCAATTGATGATTAAACACTGAAATAGATGCAAACAACTTATAATGGACGCAATAAAGATGGCTTTTGAGTGAAATATATATAGAGACAAAAAAGTACGATAAGAAATAGCAGTAACTACACAAAATGGGATGCTTCAGTTTCAAAAAGTTGTATTGCAATCTAAAGAACGAAACATGTAGTTTTTCATATAACTCCCCCTTTAGAGTTTCAGAATTTTATAATCAGAAGCTGATCGAACATTTGTATATATATACAAACACACAGTCACCTCGCCCTCATCCAATATCTGCCCTTTAACATTTTCTATAACTGAGTAATAACCAACTCCCAGGATGCTAGAAACAAGTTCCTCAGATTTTAAATTCATTAAGTTCCAATAACTACATCTAAATAAAAATCAAGTCTTTTTGTGGACTAACGAGAAATCTCAATCAAGTTTGAAATTCAAGAACCACCTAAAAACTGATTTTGTTTAAAATGAGTACTATATACATTAAATTCATATTCTGACCTGAGTATACACCAAAACCCAGAAAGCCAGAAAAGGCCAGCATCACTTCAATTTTTAATACATCAACTTCCAAGAACTAAATTTTGACAAAAATCATGTTTTAATGTGGGCTAACGAAAAATCTCTTTCTGAAATTGAAGGATCTTAGGATTGCCTACAAACTAGATTTGTTTAACTTTAGTACCATTTACAAATACATTCATACTCTATAGCTGAGTATACACCAAACCCAGGAAACTAGAATCAGTCAACATTACTTAAATTTTCATTTTTTTCCAAGGACTAAATTTTGATAAAAGTTAAGTCTTTACGTGGGATAACGAAAAATCTCAACCCACTTTCCGGAAATCCGTAAATTCAAAATCAACTTATAACCCAGATTAGTCAAAAATGAAAACTATTAACATTATGCATGTACAATATACATTCATATTCTATAGCCGAGTATAATCAAACCCAAAAAAGCTAGAAAAATCATAACTACTAAAATTTATAATGTATTAATTTCCAAGAACAACACACATTAAAGAGAAATCTCAACTTATTTTCGAAATTCAAAATCAACTCCTAACCCAGATTAGTTAAAAAATGAATACTTATACATTGTACATATACATTCATATTCTCTGACTCAGCATAAATCAAACCTCAGAAAGCTAGAAAAAACAAAAATACTAAAAATTTCAATGCATTGATTTCCAAGAACAATATATATATATAGATGAAAACTGAGTCTTTATTTGCGCTTAAGAAAAATCTCAACCCATTTTTCAAAAATCAACTCTCAAACCAGATTAGTTAAAAATTAATATACTATTTACATTATACATATACATTCATATCTATAACTGAGTATAAATCAAACTCCAGAAAGCTAGAACAATCAAATTTACTCAAATTTTCAATGCATTTATATCCAAGAACAATATATTGATAAAAACTAATCTGGGCTAAAGAAAAATCAGAAGCCACTTTCCGAAATTCAAAATCAACTATACATCATAACCCAGATTAGTTAAAAAATGAATACCGTATACATTATACATATACATTCATATTCTATGACTGAGTATAAATCAAACCAAAGAAAGATAGAACAATCAAATTTACTCAAATTTTCAATTCATTAATTTCCAAGAACAATATATAGATAAAAACTAAGTTTTTATGCAGGCAAAAGAAAATAACTCAACCCAAATTTTAAAAATTAAAAAACTAACTCTCAAAGTCTCAACCCAGATTAGTTAAAAATGAATACTATACACATTATACATATACATTCATATTCTATGACTGAGTATAAATCAAACCCCAGAAACCTAAAACAATCAAAATTACTCAATTTTTCAATGCATTAATTTCCAAGAACAATATATGATAAAAACTAAGTCTTTATTTAGCTATAGAACAATGCATTAATTTCCAAGAACAATATTTAGATAAAAACTAAGTCTTTATTTATCTATAGAACAATGCATTAATTTCTAAGAACAATATATAGATAAAAACTAAGTCTTTATTTAGCTATAGAACAATGCATTAATTTCCAAGAACAATATATAGATAAAAACTAAGTCTTTATTTATCTATAGAAAAATCTCAACCCATATTTCGAAATTCAGAATCAACTCATAACCCATATTAGCTAAAAATGAGCACCATATACATATGAAAACATTTGGGTAAAACCCCAAAATTAAATAAACCCCAAAAATTATATAGCCAAAACAAAAATTAGATAAACCTAAGCCTTTTTTAAGGATTAAAAAAATATCATCAAGATTTTACAAATTCAAGACTAAACCAATAATATAGATTACCATAGTATATTTTTAAGCATATAAGTAAATATACCATAGTAAAATAATAGATAGAATAAATTAAATGAACTTACAGTAATTGAGATAAAAAATTGTTCCGATGAAATTGTTCGCGAGAGATAAAATGGCTTTTTTTTTCTTTAATTTTTTTTAAATTTTTTTTCTGTTTTCTGTTTGGTTTTTTTGTCGACTCCTTTAACTAAAAGAGTTTTACCACTTTTATACTGGAATATTGGGTCTTATATTTATTTAGTTTATTGGTTATATTTTTAGTCTAAATATTTTTAATCCAATTGTAGAATATATTTAATCGAGTTGTAGAATAGTTTTATTTTAGTTGGAATAGGTTTTGCAATTAATTTATGCTAATAATTTTTATAAATGGAATACTGGGTTTGGTTTGGTTCGCTTTTTAGCAATATGCGAATTAAACGAATCAAAAATAATCGTTTCGGTTCTATTTTGACCAAAAAAATCCTTAGAACCGAACTGAACTAAACCAAACCAAACCAATCATAATCGG
This sequence comes from Primula veris, assembly GCA_963682055.1. Lineage (NCBI taxonomy): Eukaryota > Viridiplantae > Streptophyta > Magnoliopsida > Ericales > Primulaceae > Primula > Primula veris. The sequence goes on along the minus strand of OY821742.1, from coordinate 5,613,704 downwards.
TTTGGTTCGGTTTAAACTTTAACAAATAAAAAACACAATATTCAAAATTACACTAATTTCGTAAAATTTTCGTTTATATTTCATTTACAACTTTAAACCAAAAATCGAATAACAAGTAAATTTACAAATGATTTAATAAAATATATTATTAATAACTACAAATAGGAAGTAAAACATTATATCTCAACTTATTAATGTATATATATAAATAATTATATTATTTTATATATGAATAAAAATAATAGGTTCGGTTCGGTTCGGTTTGAAAATCACTGAAACCACAAACCGAACCGATTAAATCGCTTTATCAAATTTCAAACAAAACAAAACCAATTATTAATCGGTCTGGTTTGGTTCGGTCGGTTTGGTTCGATTTATGTCCACCATAATTTATTGGTTATAGTATATTTTTAGTTTAATTGTATAATATTTTTTATTTTAGTTGGAATAGGCTTTTGCGATTAAAGAAAATTTTAGCATGGTCGTAGAATTTGTTTGATATAATCTTTTGGTTTATTTTAATCATTTAACTTGTATTTCCTAATTGTAAAATATATATTCGCTCATTTATATTAAAAAATAATGCGATTGAGCAATACAATAAATGGCATATGATTACAAAATTAAGAAAAATAAAAACAACGGTTTGACAACACACAATATACATTTTTTTTTGGCAAAATTTATTACTAGTTAATTACTTAGTTAGCCTCATATGTGACTCACACTCGTATTTTGTAACAATAATATGTCATTTTTCGACTTTAACATGTCTTATACTTAGCATCAATTCGGTACCATATTTTCGAGGGCTATAGTCATCAATTCGGTACCTTTTTCCCACTGTCAAACAGAACAAAAACTCAAGTAAATTATTTGAATTAAGCAGTGTTTTAATTATGCAACGACCCAATAATCCAATTACAACGTAAATCGTTTCTTAAGACTTAGTTATGATAAAATAAGTGCAAAATCAAATAGTAAGAAATATCATATCCGAACTCCGCGATCAAATTGCTAGTAATATCAATATGAGCAACCAAATTTCTTGATAGAGCCATACAGTTAAGTAGAACTTTGTCACATGGCCCATCGAATGTGGTTTTTTTATTTATCAATTATAACTTCGAGAAACTTATTTTCGCAGTTGCATCGTAATTGATATAGTTAATAGTATTTTTTTGTTTATAGAGGCAAGTTGTTCTGAAAAGAATATAACCTCCGGAGCCCAGAGGTAGACAATTAGTTTAATAAGTCGGGTCACGACCATAGGCCCAAGGGGTTTCACATATTATGGTCATATCGGGTCGGAATTGTCTGAGTATGTTATTTTTTATTTTTCTGAATCGGGTTGGTTTAATATTTCTTTATATTACTAAAATGTAAAATTTATAATGTTACTATTTAATATAATATATCATTTTCGACTAAGTTTCGCTAGTAATATAGAACCCTTGGCCGCAAAAATTTCTACCCGTAAATGCTGCAGTAGTGCATTGGGTGAATATTTCGATATTATACACACATATATCCCTTTTGACAATAGGCCGTTGGTTGATAGTTTCTATAATTAACAATTAACATATTCATACAGTAATTTCATTGATCATTCACATTCTTTCAGTTAGAAAATTACATCTTAGGGTATCGAAAAAAGCCTAAAATCTGGTATCCTTTTTTATTGAACTAAATTTCATCTTAGGGTATCGAAAAAACTTTGAAATGAATGGATTTTATTTGATACATTCATTTGAAAAAAAACTGAACTGAATGAGTTATTTTTTGTCTATTCATTTTAAAAACTTGAAGTAAATGAGTTTTTATTTGGTACATTTACTTCAAAATATTGAATTATATTGAAGTGAATGAATTTTTTGTTTGTTATTTTGAAGTGAATGAATGTTTTTTTTTTTTTATCAATTCACTTCATACTTTTGAAGCGAATGATTTTTTTATGTTTTTTTAAGTGAATGATATTTTGTTTGGTACATTGATTATAAAATATTGAAGTGTAAATGTTTTTTTATCCATTCATGAAGTTTTTTTTATGTTTTTTTTTTTTTGAAGTGAATGGGTTTTTGTTTGATCCATTCACTTTAAAATTTTGAAGTGAATGAACGTTTTTTTATCCACTCATTTCAAAAATTTGAAGTGAATAACTTTTTTATGTTTTTTTTTAATTGAATAAAATTTTGTTTGGTCTATTTACTCTAAATTTTTTGAAGTGAATGAGCCTTTTTATGTTTTTTTTAACTGAATGAGATTTTTTGTTTGATCAATTTATTCTAAAATCTTGAAGTAAATGAACGTTTTTTCTTTAATTTTTTCATTTTAAAAATATTTTTTTGATTTTTTGATTTATATAGTTTTTATTTTGGATTTCTGATATTTTTGTATATCCACGAAGTGAATGAGATATTAGCAAAGTGAATGACAGAAAAATTGCATCAAAAAACAATTAGTTTTTTGGAATAGCACTAAAAAAGAATTAATTTTCAATTTTGTACTAAACGAGAATTGCCCCTATTTTATCTAGACAAAATATCACTTGTTATGAAAGAATGAAAATGATAAGGGTTTTGTCGGACTTATTATATCTCTCGTGCTCGATGCCCATATACCAATACTCAAAGTTAATAGTCTCATACCGAATATCGAATATGTCAATCTTAAATGTTAATTTCTACCGTACTCTCAACATAGTCAACAAAATAGCAATGACGAACTAAAGTCACTATACAAAACGCTAATATAACTAGTATTTTTTTTTTTGAAAGAGCTAATATAACCAGTCTTAATATCTCCTTTTCAGTTGGAAAAATATATAACCAGTCTTAAGGTGGCCGCATGATGAACATCCAAATAAATTTGGTTGCTAAAAAGCCTAAAATCTGGTATCAAATCAATTGTCATGAAAGAAAGGAAAACTATAAGGTTTTGTCGGACTTATAAGTACCTCTTGTGCTCGATGTCGATATGCCAATACTCAAAGTTATATTAAAATTATATAAAAATAAAATTACAAAACTCATGCATAAATCTATACCATTGAATTGTTTTAATTTTATCTGTTAGATGAAACTTTAGAAGATGTGAGTGCACTATAAACTATAAAAAAAATTGAATTATTTTCAATCATGTTATATTCGGCTCACTTTACTAAGTCATCATTTCACGTAAAAGTGTAACATAATAAACTTGTTTCAAGTTTTAATGAGGGTGGCATTATTCCGTAAACTCGGGTTGTCTTTCATGAAGACGATAATATTTAGTCTCTCTACAAAAACACGGTTTGAGTTTTGATGTCGAAACATAGAGAATAAAAAGGATGGTGACATGTGTGACACTGCCCCTAATTAAGTATACTTAGACTGAACCAAAACTTTCAAGTGGCATTACAATAAGTAGATCAAATGGCTATGAGCATAATCTTCTCACCTTATTATCTTAGTTTCAGACACCCCATTATCAATGTATTTTTTTTTTTAATCTTTTATATTCTTATTACAATTATTTTATGACCGATAACAATATTTTGTTAGTTTATTTTTATTTCTTTGTCGTATAAATCATGGAATTTAACCTAAATAAAAGGAGAAATGTATTTATTTTTACTTGATAATTATACTAAGAGCAAGAAAAAAATTGAGCATTGGGCAAGATCTGGAGTAGGGATCCCATGCATGTAATTTTTTTTATTTCTTTTTTCCATCTTGAGATCCAAACACACTATTAAAAGACTTTTCGATAGTTGACTTATTAATTGGAACTGACGAAGTAGTCAACTGCAACTTATTTATACAAACCGTTAGAGCAACCACACCATGATCAATATTATTATCTCTATATTTAACATCTAGATTTAACTATTAGTTTTACATTTACACATTTATTCAGTCTATCTATCATGCTCTCTGTTACTATAAATTATATTACTTTTAATTATCTTATAAATTAGTTTTGAAAAAATATAGTATAATACGTAAGAATAAACCAAGCGATAGCCTATTTTTAGCATAGCTAGCACGATGCATGCTGTATTTTTTCCTTCATATTCTTTATTTTTAACTAAACTAGCACCTTGAGTAGCGATTCATGAGTGCTCTAAAATGTTTTAATTTAAAACGATAGGGACTAAAATGAAACTATTGATCCAAAGTAAGTACTGTAAGTGTAAATTCACACAGTTTTTCTTGAACGCAACACCAAACTCATTTCTCTCGCTTTCAACGCTATAACTTTGAGATGTAGACTTTAATTTAATCAATCGATCATGTTTCATAACAACAATAATAACAATTACAATAATAATAACACCAAACTCTGCCTAACATAATTACATTCTCTTTATATATCTATGGAAATAAACTCGATACCGGACTAAAATATTGTTACAAGACGCTTATTCCTAAATAGAGCGTGATATATAAAAAAAAAAAAATACAATTAAATAAATGTTACTCATAATAAAAAGTATACGTGTACCTGATTTAACTTATTAACACAAATATTTAAGAGACAAATACTTGTATATATTTAACAAATCAAACAGATAAATAAAAAAGAGTCGTAAAATCACAAAACTAGCATATTCATGAATTTAATAAAATTTAACTAAATAAATATATTTTTCATAAAAGTGAAAATTCATTAAAAGTTTATCTAATTACATGGTGTCAAATTTGTTAATAAATATGTATAACACTGAGTTTATTATTATTTGAACTGTTGTACAGGGGAGTTTATTCAGTATTAATATAGAGAGGTGTATATATATATATATATATATATATATAAGTCTTTTTCGAGTAAGATCCCTTATTTTGACGTGTTTAGGTGACGGAAAAAGGTGATGTCAGACGCGGTGATAAACGGACTCGCCGGCGCCGGCGGAGGGATCATCGCTCAGCTCATCACTTATCCTCTCCAAACCGTAACCTCTCTCTCTCTCTATATATATCTATATATCTATATCTATATATGTATATATATATATATATATTGTTGTGATCATGTTCGTAAATGAATCTATTTTACTACTCTTATAACTATGAGTTCAAACCATAGTTGCCGACTCGGAAACGGAGACGACGAAACAAAAAATGGAAACGCATCGTACTTTTTTTGGTGAAACAGGAAAAGTCGGTATAGTTGTTGTGATCGCGTTCATTATGGAGAACTTAGTAAATGAATCTATTTTTACTTTTTTAACTTATTTAGCAAATGATTAGTTCAAGCTTCAAACCATAGTTGTCTGACTCGGGAACCGGAAAATGGAAATGCATCCTAATTTTATTTTTTGGTGAAACGAGAAACGCCGGTGTAATTAAACATTTAGAATAGAATATATATGAAAATTTCTACAAGACTTTAATGAAATTTTGAAATTCCGCAAATAGTAATATGAACAAATACTAGATTTCTTATAAATTTTATGAGATTTAATAGCTACAATTTGAGGTACTAAACATGTAAGTTGTTATAATTATATATATATATATATATATATATATATATATATTCTCTTCCAGTAACTTGATTTCAACATGTTGTAGTAGTATCATAAAATAAAGTTTATTTTTCATATTATTAGAGTAACTAAACAACATAACATCATTTAAGATCTTTCAATGTTTCACTCGATGTTTCTCCTAAATTTTAAAAAAAGAGTATGGATTCCATTCCCAAACGGGTTTCCCCAGAATCGCATTTCCTATTGTAAACAGAGTTTTCTGCTAACTATAATTTCCAACTTATTTGAGTTTTTAATCCATTTTCCTATATATTGTGTATTGATTGTATGAGACAGTGTTTGGAATAAACTTGACTTTGTATTAATTTACTTATATATGGGAAAAATTAGCAAAAAATCCCTTTTACTCAAAGACTCCTGGATCCAAACTCATTTAACTTTACTTCATTTCCTAAACAGAGCAATACTGTGTTGTTGTGATCAGGTATTCATGTTCATTTGACCAATTAGTTGTTTTAATTTATTGGAAAATTAGCAAAAATAAAATAAAATAATCTACTTAAACTTATTTAGCAAAAGTTCTAAGTTCCCAGCTTTGTTAAGTGTTTACTACATTTCATGTACAGCAATATGCCCAAATGCATAGACAGTGCTCTGATACAATGTTTTGTAAATACTAAATATAGTCTACCAGACGAGAAACTATAATGCATTCCTGAGACACTAGAAAATATTGTCTCCAATCAATAACGGATGAAAAAAAAATATTGGTCATGTACCTGATTCATCACTAGTATTAAAAATTGCGATATGGTTGATGGGATACACCCTATTTTTTAGAGTCCCTAGAACCTACAATAGTTTCTACTACGAGACAATGTTTGGAGTAGAATTTGAATAGTTTTATTTACATGAGGTAGATGGTTTGAAGGTTAAAGAAGTCGGAGTAAACCAAAAATGATTCGTTATTATTTTATTAGGTAAATACTAGACAACAGACAGAAAGAGATTTGAAGAAAGAGAAGAGGAAATTGGGGACTATAGAGCAGATATGTCAGGTATCAAATGAATTATTTGATTGCCATTTAAGTTTTTAATATATTTTTTAATATCTGTAATTTATTTGGTATTGTTTGAGTTGCTATCATAGGTTGTACAGACGGATGGATGGGGTCGGTTATACGCAGGCTTAAAGCCGTCCCTCGTTGGTACAGCTGCGTCCCAGGTCCGCTCATTTTAGCTTCTCTTTAATTTTCATGCTAATTTGCGCTTTGACTTCAGTAGTGTAGTTGATTATAGGGGAAATCAGAAAAGTTGCGATTATCCGTGATGTTTTCAAAGAGTTGAGCATGGATCGTGGTGATCAAGCACTCGTTGGATTCCCTTGTGTGCTTGGAATGTGGATGTGCTTTACTTTCTTATAGGGATCATTTGTTTGTTTATTACTTGTGCTTATAGGGATGTGCTTATTCGTTGGATTATTTGTGTGTTTGTTATGGGGATGTGCTTTACTATCTTTTGGAGTATCTGTATCGATGATTTTTCCCATCCTCTTGGGTTATGGAAGAAATATTTTATTTTCATAGGTTATTTAGTAACTTTCTGCTTCTGTTAATGGGAGTTCAATCTAGTGTGCGTTCTTGTACCTTCGGATTTTTTTGGTAATTCAAATGCCTAATTCGAAAAGAAAAAAGTAAGAAGAGAAATTGCTGGAGCTTATTGCTTGGAGTATATAGTCACCCATGGTTACTAGGAAACTTTCTTGGAATTTGAAAGTTCATCTTTTCGAAAGCTTGTTATTTCCAGAACCCCTTCCAAAATCTCGCTAATGCTAAGTTTCTTTAGGGCCAGAAGCTCATGAAAAAATAAATATCAATCATGTTTACTGACTTTTACATAACTAATACTATTCAAATTTTTAATTAATTTATGTTGTTCTAAATTACTAACCATTTTTTTAACATTTATTTTTACAGCTTAGTCTACTACTAATGTTCTAGTAGAATTGGATTTATATAACATTGTTGCTTTCCATTTTCTCTATATTTTCAAGACCTCCTTTTTCATTTCTAGTTTTCGTATGAATTCCGTATCTTGGTCTCTGCTCTTGAAACCGGCATAATTGATGAGAGCATATGAAATCAGTTTTTGTTCCTATCAATAACGAAAAATTGTGTGGTTGAAATCTTCTTATATCATTTTTATCTGTAAACATAAGAAATACAAAAAATTACAAAACTGGTTTTTCGCTCTTAATTTGATCCCTACTATCAGGGACCAGTGCTTTTAGAAGAGTTGAGATTGGATAATAACTGCATCGTTTTACTTTGACCTCGAGTGAATTGCTTGATTAGGCAAAACTTGATTTTTATAGCATTAGCTTTTTTTTAGAATGGTTCAGCAAGGGTGTGTGATATGTACCCACCAATTCTAACCCATACATGAAGACTGAAGCTTACTGCCTTAAAAATTCCTATTTTTCTTCTAACTTTTATAATGGCTTCTCTATTGTTAAGATAAACGCTTTTCACATTACAAATTTTCTTCTAATTTTGCCATAAAGAATTTCGGTTTCTTCATTTGGATGAGCTGTTTTTTAGAAACATATATTGTTATGATACTGTATCATTCTGGGAAACCTTTTTTTGTAAAAGGGTACAAATTACAATAACTGGTATGGTTTTTGAGATCAGGGGAGCTTTTAGCACCTGAGCTAAATTGATGGTTTATTTGGTTTCAGCAATTTTAGCAAAAAGGTGGACTATTTTTTGGCAAGGTATTTAAACGTGATATTTTTGTGTGATTTGGGGGTAAGCTATTTTAAGCTGTATTTTTACATGTTGTAGCGGTTAATTTAAGCTGGTTAATATTAGTATTATTCAAAAATTAAAACAGGGTTGAAATGTAAGAAGATCTTATTTTCAGGTAACATCAAATCTAAGATTACCCCCAAGTTTGATTTGAAAATCTAATTTTTTAAATTGCTTTTTCAGACTCTCTCATTCACTCTTCTTCCCAGCTTCAGTCTCGATCTAAATAATAGCTTAAACAAATCAATTGTTGAAGATTGTCAAGAGTAAGGAATGCAATAAGATCAAATAGCTGAAATAGATTGAATAGAGGGAGTGGTTGAGATATCCTTAAGGAATGAGGTTGTAGATAAAAAAAGCTGGATAATGATTGAATTAGAAAGAGGAGAGAGAAGTTGCTCCAAGATAAAGGCAAAGTCATACACAGAGAGAGAGAGAAAGAGAGAGAGAGAGAGAGAGAGAGAGAAAGAGAGAGAGAGAGAAAGAGAGAGAATATTTATAGGGAAAAGCTGAAATAAAACCCTCACTTTCTTGTAGAGCTTAATGTTACTTATTTTTTTTGTGTAAAAGGTACAACCTTTGGCTTAAAATTGGGCCAGCCAAAGTATTGTTTGTAGCACACTCTTTGTCCACATCCATAGATGTTATTTAGTAGGAGTTATTTGTCATCTATTCATGTGACAACATTACTTTCCCCAGTACTGTCTTATTACTTGTTGCAATAGTATTTGCTATGCGAGTTGTAACTTTTATTTGAATTAAATCACTTTTGGAATTTAGAGATTATGAATAGATAATTGGAGGCGTTTGTCTTTTTTGACTTGATTGAACCTTACAGTGAGGATTTTGGGGACATAGGTCTCTCAAAGATTAATTGAAAATTATGAGCTTGTGAATCTCGTATTGATGACATGTTTTCCTCATCTTATAAATATTATGGTATCTTATGCAACTGCAATTTTCATGGTGCAGGGTGTTTACTATTATTTTTATCAAATATTTAGGAACAAGGCTGAACTTGCTGCACTTGAAAACCGAAAGAGAGGAATTGGTGATGGATCAGTGGGGATGTTGTCGTCACTTTTAGTTGCTGCTTTATCTGGGTGATTAATTTACTTTTGATTTTTTGCTTGATTTTCATGGGTAGAAATCTTCGGAGATGTCATGACAACTTTATTTCACATTGCAAATGGCATGTAATATGATAATATCACACAACTTTATTTCACGTTGCCAAACGGCAATCTTTCAATATTTAGGGTTGATTTTTTATGCGGTAGGTAAATAGTTAATTTTACTGTAGCTTTTAATACATTTCCTTGATTCCCTTTTCTGTTTCGCGTACGACTAACTGAATTTTAATTTCTTGGACTTTTGACTATTTGCAGTTGTGTAAATGTGCTGATGACGAATCCGATATGGGTTGTTGTTACCCGCATGCAGGTACGACTGGATTTTTTATTTATTTAATACTTATTTTGTCTGAAGTAAATTGCCGGCACTTGTGCACCAAGTCTTCGATCTTCTAGAATTAAGAGACACGCACATCATTTTGGGGTGTAATCTTTTGGACTCTTGCAATTGTAGCGAGGGAATTGTACAATTTTACGTGTTTCTACTAAATTTTCTATAGCCCCTATTCTTTCAAAGTACAAGTTTGCCAGAGTTTTCCAAGCCAATTTGGACATCATTTCACGCAACAAGTAGTTGAAATACACAGTTATATTGTACTCAGTTCCATCGTGGGTAAAAGTTCTAAGAAATTATATAGTTGGCAGGACACTAGTTTCCAAGCGATGAGCATATTATAAACAACGTTTTGCTCATCGTCCTGAATCCTGACCACTTTGTGAATGATTGTCAAAAGCCCATTGGTTTACTTAATGGCCTTTTTAAAAATCTTCTGTTATCGATTAAAATGGGGTTGTTTGATCAGGAAAACGTAATTAACCGAAGTCCAGAGCTAATTTTATCATTATTTGATGTATTTGATATCTGAATTATGGGTGCTTCTTGAGATATTGTTCTCTTGGAGTGAGCTTAGGGAGTTCCTATAAAGAAGTTCATCTGGATAGATTATTGAGTTTGATGTAATAGTACTCTGGACTATTATTGAGCATAAAACTGCTAACAGTTCTGGATTCAAAAAATTCGAGAGCTGGGATACTGAATACATACTTGCATTTTAATAAATTTCTTTGTTTACTTACCGTTAGAACTTCTTTGTCACCAGAATCATTCAGTTGCCAACGTTAATATAATAACAAAAACTAAAAAAAGACGGAGCTTCTGCTTTTGTTTCTTATGTTGATACTCGGTCATTTGATCTCTATATTACCATATTGTTCTAGCCTATGATATACTTGACTCTAGCAACTATTGACCTAAAATCGAATTTTACCTAATCTAGAAGACTTCTGCTTATCACATTGGTAATGCAGACACATACGAAGAAAGCACCTCCCCACATTTCATCTGCAGATACGGGTGATATAGTTGTTGCTGTTTTGGAGCCCCCTCCATATGGAACTAACAATGCGGTATGCACAGTTACCATATCTTCTTCTTTATCTTTTTTTGGCTATATGACCTTTGGTTGAAACATACATGTTGGAAGTAACAGCTTTAAAGATATAATATTTCGTCACCTTTCTCTTTAAATTCCTTTTTTCACATCCTTTCTGGTTGTTAACATGGTAGTTACCATGTACAGGTTCAGGAAGTTTATGGTGAAGCTGGAGTCTTGGGATTTTGGAAAGGTGTATTACCAACATTGATCATGGTATGTTAAAATGTTATTCTGATATGTAGTAGTAGATCGTCGCTGATTGTCACACTTTTGTGCTCAGGTTAGTAACCCCTCACTACAATTTATGCTTTACGAGACCATGTTAAAGAAGCTGAAGCAAAGACGTGCTTTACGTGGGAACAGCAACAATGGTGTTACGGCTCTAGAAGTAAGTACCAAGGGTGATCTTGAAAGTTAATTAAGTTTAGGCTGCATTTTTTTGTTATTTTAAAAGATTTTTAGATTCCAGTACAGAAGCACTGTGGGAAATATGTTGGGGGAGTAGTTCTCTGACCCTCAGTTTTAGGACATACCTAAAGTCGTTTGCTTCAACATTTAAGCTGTACTTTTGCAAACAACATGAATAAACGCAGTTCTCAAGAAGTTTATTTGGTTTAAAGTCGTGAACTAGAAGAGAAAGTTGAAGAACAACAACACTAACTTCTGCTTTCTAAGAGTTCTCTTTAACTGATTCCTTGCTTCTGCAGCCATTGAATTGTGGATTGCCACATATTTTTTAATTCGTTAATATTTTTAGTTCTAAATGTAAACTTGATTTGTTTGCTGTTAGATCTTTCTTCTTGGAGCTTTGGCGAAACTTGGAGCCACAGTCGTTACATACCCCCTTTTAGTTGTAAAGGCAAGTGAAATGAGCTCGTTATAATCTATGATGTCATTAAGCTTTTGTTAATGTATTGTTAACAGATTTGTTCATTTAGCCCTTCTTTTGTCGAATTGAACTCTAAGTTCTGAACTATTTGTGTCATTTTCCCACTCACAGTCGAGACTTCAAGCAAAGCAAGTTACCGGAGGAGACAAACGGCTTCACTATAAAGGTTAGAAACTATAAAATGGCTTGGTATTCCTTTGAATTGTGTTTTTCTTGTTTTTTCTGCATGTTTTTACTGGTCCTGTAACTGAAAAATATTTGACAAGGTTGAAAGCATCATGATTCAGTCAATACACAGCCTTTGTGCGTAATGAAATGGATCTTTTCCTGTCCAAGATCTGGTGTCTTGAGGGACTGTCTGTAGATTTGTTTCCTTCACCAACTTACAAATTGCATCTATGCAACTCCCATGACTACATTAGCCTTTAATAGACTTGTTTGCTTTTAAATATTTCCAGGCACCTCTGATGCAATTGTGAAGATGATACGACATGAAGGATTTAATTGCTTTTATAAAGGAATGAGTACAAAAATAGTACAAAGTGTTCTGGCGGCTGCAGTCCTGTTCATGGTTAAGGAGGAACTCGTGAAAGGTACTCGTTGGCTATTAACAAAGGATGCTGTTGTGAGATGAAGGCCTCCATAAAGCTTGCTGTTCGTTTATAGTAATCATAAAACCGTTTCTCAAAAAGAATTGACCACACCAAAGAGACAATTGTTGGATTTGACTATAATAATTTATTAGTGCACGACGCAATATATGATGATGTTTTAAGAAACATCTATAGCAAGGAAATACGACGGTTTAGCTATTTCAATTTGCTCCCCGATCTGTGGGAAAATATTTGATCATTTTGCTATAGTTTAAGAATAACGCTAGCAATATGACCCCTGCTTTTAATGTTAGCCACGATACTATTATGTTGGGTCGCTCTAAAAAGTGAAAATATACCCCTTTTCCATTGTGTACTATATGGTGGCTGTGTTACTATATTTGTCGACTTCTTCAGTTCCCACTGTGTATTGGTGAAGATTGAAGTTACCTTGTGCATTTACACATTTATTTCTTTTGGTTAAGTTTTGATACTTGTATATGTATCTTATGTGCTATGCCAATAAAAATGATTTCGGTGTAGATGAAAGACGATGAAAGGGACAAATGGAGCAGGCACAACAAAAGGTAAAGTGAAGTTGCAATTTCAGGACCAGGTGTTTGGTTGACATCAATGAAGAACCACGGCAGTTCTTTGTAAATTATGAATATACCTAGTGGTTCCTTTTGCAATTCCCAAAATATTGATGCACTTTGAGGAGGATCGTAAGCCACAGTGAGTGTCCCTTATGATACCGTCCTGTGGCTCCTGCCTTTTGACGGTTCACAAAAACGCCCCCTATGATAATGTTCGAGCTTTAATTATTTATAAATACATCAGACACTTCTAATCTAATCAAGAGACGACACAACGGAGGCGAGGTGAATGGCTTGCTAGCCTGCCAAATAGTACTACAAGTATATTTATTGTTTTATTGTTTGAGACATCCTTGATTGGTGTTATTCGTGTTAGTATACTAGGTGAACATTATATTCAAGAAACATCAACGTTTATGCTATTTTTTGTTTAATTAATCAAATTGACAAAAACTTGTTTCATATTAATAATTTTAGAAAATGGACAGAAATTAGAAAAACTTCAAAGAGTGAAGAGCCCAATTATGGAAGTCCGAAGTAGTGTGAAATGGAGATGGTTTTCCATTTCGTTAATTAGAACCCGAGAAAAAGAAAGCGGCTATGTAGGAAATGAGTGTGTTGCCAAATGCAAACACTCTTTTTCTCAGTCATTTGTTTTGGGGGTTATGCTGTATGCATACCAATGACTATTGATACAGACGGTAATGGTACAAATCACGTAACGTAATAAAAACTCAACCTACTAAAAACCCAAATAAATATATTGAAACCCTAGTTTGAGTCTACCCTAAATTTAAATATTAATTTTTTTTTTTTAATTTTTTTTTATAGTAGATTAAGTTTTTATTACGTGGCGTGACTTATACCCCATCCCACTAATACAGCCGCCGTCTGCATCAAGCAGACAACGTATGTATTTAGCAGATGGCTTGTTTTGGAACCATCGAATATCTTGGTATGTGTACCGATCATATATTTTGATGTGTAACAGTTGAATTGACGTTGGTTGATTAGAGAGTTAAGACTGGCCGTCTCTCTAATCGGTCAAAATTGCACGTAATTTCGTAATAGACAATTAAATGGGAACGGATGAAGTATTATTTAATTATCTATTACGAAACTACGTGCAATTTTGATCGGTCAAAAACTTTTATCAAAATTATCGGAATGAAAATTTTAAAAAGTGAAACGTAAATTTAAAATGTTAAATTTTATAATTATATTTAAAAAAAATTCATTAACATATATGGCCGTCTTGCACAAACAAAACGGAGGCAAACGGATACCGTTTGTTTGGGTCCCACATTAAACGTCAGCATACGTATGCCTCGGGAACCTCACAAAATCCCATTTTACAACAAATTTCAGGACCATAAATTATCGGGACCTTTAAGATAATACCCAGAAAACTTCATAAATTTGAAAGGCATCCCCTTAGTTTGCTTTTCTCTTGAATTTTAAATTGAGTCATGTGAGTAACTTCTAGTAGCCATCATCTACCAAAAAGATAATACTCTTGATATTTTTCATATTTCGAGAGAAAGATCATGTGAAGCGGACTGCAAAATTATGTAATCTTGTATCTTATGTTATCTTATAGTCCGACACGCCGGGCTAGATTAGTGCACACGAGGCAAATTACACATATATTCATTGAATGCAATACGGTCAACGGCTTTCAACGAGTCTCGACAAGAGTGTGTGTCAAACGACACTACATATATCACCATTCAACTGCAAACCTTAGTTTCTTTTTTGTGGGGGAAAATTTAATAAAGCAAACTTTATGGGGATTTTAATAAATCATGTGGGTATAATTACTACTCTTGGGTGAAATGGACATTTTAATACAAATGTGCACTCAGACAAACTGCAAATAGTAATGATAGTTAGAGACCTTTTGACATACACGATTGCTAAGACTCGTTGAAGGCCATATGATCAAACCTATATATGGATGTATATCAATGGAGTTCAATGAGTCTATATAAGAGCATGTCAAAACACTCTACCTAAATCATCACTCAATCGCTAAACCTACAAATTGATGTGGTTAAATTGAAATAAAACAAAGTTCATGAAAATATTAGTAAATACCCCGTAGTTCATTGAGTAATAATTAATCTCTTATCTCTTCATACCCTCAGTAATATTTTTCTATTAAGGTTTTATATTCAATGGATCTAAGTGAGTCTCCCGACAAGAATGTGTCCAAAAGTCCGGAGTATGAACCGTTTTACTACCTTATACTTTACAAAAAATTCAATTTTCTCTCTTCTACTCTATTTTGTTCATTTTAGCGCCCTGTACAATATTAATCCATTCAATTTTGTACCTCATCCGTCAATTACTTCACAAAATGGACGACACGTGACTAAATTCTATTAACGTCTTTTAACGACAAGGGTATTTTGGTCATTTATAACATAGGTCCAATAAAAAATAAAAACAAAAATAAAATAAATACAAAGGACAGAATAATACATTTTTCTATTTTCGGTTCATCGCAATTCTTAACAAACATAAATCTAACTCATAAAAGCAGCAAAAGTTAGTCACATGCAAGCACGTGTCGTCCATTTTGTGAAAAAAATGACGGATGAGGTACAAAATTGAGTTGATTGATATTGTACATGGTTCTAAAATGAAAAAATTAGAGTAAAGGGGGAAAAATTGAATTTTTAATAAACTACATGATAGTAAACGGTTCATATCTCCCAAAAGTCTCGTTTATAATATCACTCAATTGTAAAACCTAGAAATTGTATGGGGTAAATTGAAATAAAATAATTTTTATGGTAGTGTTTATAAACCAAACAAACCATGTTCATGGGGGCCTATAATCATCCCCTCATCCTATTATTCTCTCTCTCTCTCTCTCTCTCTCTCTATATATATATATATATATCTATCCTTTAATTCATCTGGCCCTAATTTAATTTCCAAAAAATCAAAAATAAAATCTCCAAAAAACACAACAAACTATTAAACCAATCAGTAATCTGTGGATTATCGACATGACGAACTCTGATAACGAGAGATCGATTGAGCGAGAGAACGATGATGTGTACGAGCGTTTCGATGACGTGGATGAAGGTAGTGATGACGTGTACAAGGGTGTTGATGATGACGTGACAGATGGGTTGGGGGAGAGAAGACTGAGATTGATGGAGCGAGTGATCGATGACGTGGACGAGGGCGTTGATGACGTGGATGAGGGGTTATCGGAGAGAGGAGAGAGATGCGAGCGAGTTATCGATGACGTGGACGAGGGTGTTGATGATGTGGAGTCGGGGTTGGTGGAGAGAGGAGACGAAAGACACGAGCAAGAGATCGATGACGTGGACAAAGGTAGTGATGACGTGTACAAGGGTGTTGATGATGACGTGTCTGATGAGTTGGGGGAGAGAGGACAGAGATTGATGGAGCGAGATATCGATGACGTGGATGAGGGCGTGGATGACGTGGACGAGGGTGTTGAGGATGAGGTGTCGGAGGGGTTATGGGAGAGAGGAGAGAGGTTGGTGGGGTATTTGAGGGCGATGGATATGCAGGTGATGGGGGCATGTAGAGGCGACGAGAGGTTGAAGCCTCTGTTTAAGCTTAACATCTCGTGCGATGCTGCTGAGCATCGCTTCTTTGCTCATCTCACTCAGGTATACATCTATGCCACTATATATGTATATGTAAATATGACGGTGCCCATGTGATGCATGGTTTAACACATGAATTTTGGGAGATTTGATGATGTAGGTATTCTTGCAATTACTATTAATTTAAGGTTAATTTTGTAAATATTTGTTTCAACGCTTAATAAGGCCTCTTGATACGGATTTATAGTATTGATAGATGTACGAATGTAGGTTAGTGGTTAGTATGTATGTATCTATAGGTTTGCGTATCTGTATATCTACTAGTGCCGGAATATGTATCAATTGTGGACTCATCTGAGTCGGGTATATCAATTGATATGCTTGTATATCTGTGTGTATATGTCTGTTTAAGTATCTGTATATCTATTGGGGTAGGCTGTCCCTTCCTGCACCTATTTCAAGTCTAGATATATCTATCAGCATAATTGAAAAAAAGTTAAATTTACCTGAGGACAGCGTTTTAGCCCCTTAGAAGAACTTTCATATGAAGTCCTGGTTCCGTCTCGCTGTAGATGAGTGTGTACACGAGTGCTGTGTTTTTCTTGGTAGTTTAGGTTGGATTTCGGTATCGTTGTTTATGTGCGGTTTCCCAATGGTTGAGACAAATTTTCTGGAAATTTTGAATGTTAGATTATTGACATTGGAAATGTCAAGAAAGCTAGGTGTTATTCAAGTTTTCCTGATGTAAAGGATTGTATCTTATATTGTACTATGTGTTTGGTATAAATCTACCGTTACCTCTTGCTTGGGTTGTTAATAAACGCACATAACATGGTGTTTTTTCCATTTGAATCTTGATATGTGTTGATTATTAAATCTCTGTGACTGCTTTTGTAAGCATAAAGATATCAAATTGGATTGACGGTAAATCCTTTAGGTCTGACTAGGTATGATAACATGTTTTTTCCATTTGAATCTTGATATCTGTTGATTATTAAATCTCTGTGATTGCTTTTATAAGCATAAAGATATCAAATTGGATCGATGGTAAATCCTTTAGGTCTGACTAGGTATGATAACTGGGATGGTAAAAACATGCTTCCACTTTTTCAATAAAACCTATGAGAGAAAGAAACAGAATGAGGACCGTGTAGAATTGTCATTCATATTCCCACATACCAATATAGTGGAATGCTTTTAGCATATGATTTGTGAGTTTATTGGGCAGTTTTTTGTTTGTGTAAATAAACCTTGTTATATTAGCAGTGTGGTTTGCCGTATTTTCTTGGATTGTATTCGTATGAGGAGTAATCCAACTCTCTTTCTGTGTTATCTGAACAGCATTTTGAGCCATCGGAAGTTGGTAAACTGGCGAGGTGCTTGTGCGTTCCCCTTGTTTCATTACGTGTCGGAAAGATCAACAAGCAAGGAACCCTTTTATGCCCGACTGCTATAAGGTAATTGCGAATTCTTATACTGCCTCATAAAGTATTGTCTTTTGCATATAAAGAACTTCACATTTCTCTCATTTTAGTCTGTGCCAAAAGAACCCGGATGGCATACATAGTTTTTAAACAAATTTTGGGATCAGTCATCAGTGTCCACTATACCCACTTAGCATATCCTTGTTAGTAAGGTTGAGGTAGGTTGATGTCCGTAGTCCAGTTTGACAAATTTTATGACTTTTTGTCGGAAAATACGGTGGAAGACGCATAAATTATTTTGAATGTTGATTTGGTTCTAATTTTAGCTTGTCTGGTAGTTAGGCTTAAAATGAAGATGTGTGCTTGATTAAGTGATTATTAGTACAATCAATTCAAACTTCCTTTTTAGCAGCTGATAACTTTAGTCAAAACTCAAAAGTCTCTGGTTGGAAGACCAGAACTTAACCAGCAATGTTTTATATCTCATGGGTTTCAAGGATATTCCTTTTCCTGTTCTTTGATATTCAAACCTAGTATTATGTGTTATTCGTATCCTAATTCTATGAAGTCTAGTTTTTTTGTAATACTCCTTTAGCTGCATGTTGATTAGCATCGGGGCACTGAGCTTGTACTTATTATTTGCAATATCTTGATGTCTTTAACTTTATGATCTTGTGGTTATTTTAATTTATATCTTAAGACTGTCTAGGTTCCTTCATGGTTATGTTTTTTCCATATACTGTTGCTTGGAACTCTGTTTAAAGCTGCAACTAAATTGCAACATTAGGCATAGGCATCCATAAATTCATCCCTAAGCTTGCTAGGGTGCATATTTCAGTCTCTTGTACATTCATTGCAGACGTTCTTGTTCGACTTGACAACTTCGTTCCTTGGTCACTTCTTAGACCACTGCGTCTTGATATTGGACTCCATAACTAGGAGGTGCCTTTTTACCTGGGAGACTGAAGGTTGGTGTAAACAATATAATGGTTATGAAAGGTGTGAGTTCCTTTTTCCAATATTCTGACTGACCAGGACATTGGACATTTTATCAACAGTACATGTGTACTTCATTTATTGTTGCCATCAATTCTGATTATTTTAAATAGGACAATTGGATGATTGTGTGCCTCTCATGTTTCATTTCTTACTTCTCTTGCAGAAATTGTCTTTTATGTGGATCGTGTTTTCTTAACATGCATTATCTGATATTTTGTGGACATTTAAGATTTTCTATGTATCTTCTTGATGGTGATGGTGTTGATGTTTCGGAATAAATGTATCTTTTTATTGTAGGTAAAGTGGCCGTAATCTATTATGATCTCTGATATAAGAAGAAGTAAAGGTAGCTTAATGCTCTTATGTCATACAGCTTAGCTATAACTTAATAATCTATTTGGGTTTCTTTGTTTGTATATTCTCTCTTAGGTTATAGCTTTGTCTAACTAGCTGTTCATTGTATTGATATATCTCATTTGAGTTGTCCATTATCTGTTTTTTCCCCCAGTCATACATCGGATTATTCTAGTGTCAGCTGTCCTGTTTGTTACTTTTGTCATTACTATGCTTTTCCTTTACGGTTTTCTGCATGCAGATATTCCAGTCACTTTAATTATCTTGTGCGTTAGCTATTAATATCCTTACCGCACATATATACCTCCGTTAGTGACAGTCCATAGCAATTGTTTGTTTAGCACAAGATGAACACGGCTTGTCCTACTTTCTGACAAGTATCTCTTTGGTTAAAATAACAAACTCCAGTTCTTTAGTTGGTTTTGTGTAGTGTGTATAAGATTGTGGGTAATAGTGAGTTTTTATCCCATTAAACGAAATCTTGTAGGAGTAAAATACTGAGGTGCATAGACTAAGTACATGCATCAATCAAAAGTTTGAGTTTATAATATATTTTACACGGGCTGGAGGAACTCTATACAAATATTTAAGCCTTTATATGTTTAATTTGGTTCCATCATTTTTATCTACATACTTCAGAAGTCTCATGACAAAAAAAAAACTGTAGTTGAACAATTTGTAAGATTAAGCTCGAAAACTGAGTCCAATCTACCTACCACAATCATGGTAATGCAGACTCTTTGGCTGGTTGTCCAGGCAACACTTTGGCTGCATGCCCTAAATAAACACAACTGAGCTAAAGCATTAGTTAATTGCGAAAAGATGCTTGTTAGCAGTCTGAATTACATTATTAGTCTGAAGTTTTCACTGGTAGGAAGTAGGCATCTATAATTGCTTTACCAACCCCAGTTGTGGAGTCTCAGACAACTTATAGATCACTTGATCTCCAAAGACTACTTGTTTATCCACTATGACTGTTGTTAGACTTATTGCCCATGTCTTATTTCTATAGTTCAGATTTGACTTGTATACGTGTTTATTTCTTTCTCATCTTACTTTTTCCCTTTTCCTTATTGTAACAGAGGGAACTTGAACCTTACACTATTGCCAACATCTGAACTACGCATCTCATTTACTGGGGATGATGGTCATATGGTGAGGCTTGCAACCTTGATTGGTGATTCTCTGTCCTCAGATATTGCAGTGGAAGAAATTCTTTCTGATACATCTGGGCGGTCCTTCCTACTAAAGGTTCCTGATGGCAAAGTATTTTATTTTTGGTCCTCAGAGAAGTCAAAACTTGTGGGGAATGAGTTGCTTGCGAAGGTATTGCTTTTACTTTCGGTTTTTCGCCTTATTTCTCGTATATCTAGAGAAATATACAAGTAATTAGTAATTTTTTTGGGGTGTTTGGATCAGATGAAGGATCTTCTCGAAAGAAAGCCATCTCTTGCCGAACTAACTGGAATCAGCCAGTCAAGGTTGAAGTGCTTTGCGACTTACCTCCGTGCTTATTTTGGGTCTCCTCTCTCTACCACAAGGTCAGCAGCATCCATCACCAACCCCTCAGACAGCTCATCAGATTCATTGGAAAATTCATATTTAGCTGTTCAATCCTCGTCCTCCAAGCCTTCATGTTCGAGAAACGTTACAAGCCAATCATTCCAGGTTAATCTCGGCCCAAGATCTGGTTCATTTAAAGAGGGTTCGTCAAGGAACTTATCCTCCTTAAGAAGTGTTGGTCGAGATAAGTCAAGGCGAAAAGAGAATATCCTTTCCGGTGCTGATAGTCTTTCTTCTGCTTTACCAAATATCTCTCCACAAAACTGTAAAACAGAAGAAACTACAAAAGAGCAATTTTCTACAACAAATATATTAGGTTCGCTTGGAAATTTAGTCTCACTACCCTATTTGTCCCCAGTTTCTCAAGTTACCTCACTAGCTTCATCGCTTCTCTCTCCTTATTACTGCTGGTGTCCTCCCGTCGCATCACCTATGCAATGCACTGCACTACCTCAGCTCCCTTTTTCATCAAACAACTCACTACACTTACCACCGCTCTCTTCTTTATTACCCATGAACAGATCTTCTAATGTGTTGGCACCCACACTTGAGATCCCAGAAATGCCCAAGTTGGGTTATCCTCCTTTGTTTCCCGATCCACTAATGAGGTTTCCGTTACCTAGGTCGAGTTCTCAGCAATTTGCGGCATTTACACCATTAATGTGCGACCCAATTGTGCATATTCCGTTCATTGATGTATGTTCCTCAGGACCGAGCTATCTTGTCAGCGCAGGGTCTTCTCTCTCCTCAGGAATTGGTAACCCTTTGATTTCCGAATCAGATTCTGTTGCCGAAGAAGGTGCGAGAGAGACTCTTCGTTTGCTTATGAGTGGCTCGAACCAAACAAATTCACAGCTTATGGATGTTTTTCCATCGGTTTTGACAGTTTCTGAAGATAGACATGGCATTCTTGCCAGTGGTAGTCGAGGCCTCTACACTGGAGTGAGAGATATTGATGTGTTCACCAACAGTTTTGCCAATTTGGAATTGGTTTCGTTTGAGAATCTTACTGGAAGTGACACGGCAAATAGCGGTGCTATGGAAAGAGGGTTCACGGATGAAGTAGAGAAATCAGATGGTATTGAAGACGATGACGATAATTTCTTCAACTCTGAAAGATCCATCTGATTGATTACATTGTCAATTGTCAATTGTTTTGTAATTTTGATTATTTTGTATATGAAAATGTCTCGTTATTTCAGAAATTGTAGAATTGTGCAGCTTTTAGTTTTGTGATTTCCTCTTTTATATCTTCTGTTCTATTAAAACTCAAGAACAGTTTGTTATACTGCAAAATAGTTTGATGGTTAAAACTTAGGCTTGGTATCTTTCAGCTACTTTTGTGCTTTATATTATATTATCTTATCAACTTTGTGCCTGTCATGCATCTTTCATTTTAGTGCATCCAATTGTATTACGGTTCTTATAACTAAATCCAATTGTATTAAGATTTCATTTTATTGGAAATCTTAATTTTACAACTTTGCCTATATATTTCCAGTTATATGATTTTTCAGATCTTAATAGTCACTTTTCAGCAGTAGTATTGCTTCGATGTCTCTCATGTAATATACTTTATATGTATTAAATAAAAATAATTTTTAAAAGTTCTTTCTCCATTAAGTAGCAATTTTTTTACCATTGAACCAACGCTGTATTTTTGTTCTTGTATCTGTCGCTCTCTTTTTGCAGTTGCAACAGTGAATAAGTGTCTCTTTTCAATTTTTAATTATTTTGAGCGTGACTAGCTACCAGCTTTTTATGGATCAGCTTTTCATGGATCAGTGGAGTTGAGCTGTTAATTCTACTTAAAATTGATGCCTCATCAATAATTCGTCACCCAATACGTAGCTGAATTAGTCTTTTTACTGTTTCTGGGATAGCTATAGATTAAATTTGGTTTTTGAATTTAAACGCTTTTCATTACCATGTTTCACCTCCACCGTAAATATTATTAAAATGTTACAAGATATATTGAAGATTCGGAATGCACTAATGCTCTTTATAAAGGTAAAAAGTGGAAGTGAAAGTCACGTAAAAAATACAATCATGATGTGCAAGTGCAAGTATATGCAGTTACGAACTAATCAGTGTCAATTTCACTGTTAGTGTCATTGCAAATATTGAAATGTTACAAGTTATGTGAAGAATCGGAATGCAATAATTCTATTTATAAAGGTAAAAGTGAAAGTGACGTGAAACTATGTGCAAGTGCAACTATATTCAGTTACGCACTAATCAATATCAATTTCACTGCTAGTGCCGCTGCAAATATTGAAATGTTACAAGTTATGTGAAGAATATAAATACACTAAATACTCTTTATAAAGGTAAAAATGAAAGTGATGTGAAACTACAACCATGATATGCAAGCGTGACTATATGCGGTTACGCACTAATTAAAATCAATTTCACTGCTAGTGTCATTGTAAATATTATTGAAATGTTACAATTTATGTGAACAACACAAATGCACTAATGCTCTTTATAAAGGTAAAAGTGAAAGTAACATGAAAGTACAACCATGATGTGCAAGTGCAACTATATGCAGTTATTTACTAATCAATATCAATTTCAATGTCATTGCAAATATTATTGAAATGTTACAAGTCATGTGAAGAATAAGAATTCACTAATGCTCTTTACAATGTTAAAAGTGAATTGACGTGAAAGTACAATCATGATGTGCAAACCACCATCAATCTATCATTATTGAGATAAACACTAAAATGTAAAGCAATAAAGATATAAAAAAAAAAACATTAAAAAAGAGTAACATGAATATTAGTACCAAAGATATAAGTTACTAAATCTTGTGGAATTGTAAGTTGTAGCCATAACTTGGACTTGATATTAAATATTTGAACCCTAGGGACTAGTTTTTTAAAAAAGTTAGAAAAGTAGCAGCACCAAAAGCGTAATTAATAAATATGAAAGGTTGATATTTAAAGTAGTTTATTTGGTGCGAGTTAAAAGAAGTAGAAACCGTTATCCCAAAACTGTTACAACTTCCACCGTTAGATATATTACTCTCTAATCTGGACCGTTGATCTTTAATGATTACTATATATATTCACTATATATATATAGCTATAGATATCTTTTTTTTTTAAAGATTATTTTATATATATATCTGCATAGCTTGAGTAGACACTTAAATTCTGCAAAAAGGTTATTATTTCTCATTACTCCGATTAATTTCTATTATATTGGTGCGTTTTTCCTTCGAAATTGATAAATTTTGTCTCATTTTTTGTTAGTAAAAAGAGTCTAGTTAAATCTTATTACATTAAAATTCTGCAATTGTTTAGTGTTTAAGTTTTATTTATTACATTTAAAGAACTTTAGGTTTTGTATATTTATTCAATGATATTGTTTTTAGATTTAAGTAATCGGTTAATCGTTCTTAGGTTTTTATCTTTTACAGAAATTTCAACTGATTTATATTGTATTGGTGCATTTATTCCGTTTTCCTTCGAATTTGATAAATTTTGGCTCATTTTGGTTAGTAAAAGGAGTTCAGCTAATTTTTTTAATTATATCTCGTGGTGTTTAGTATTTAATTTTTCTTTATTACGTTTAAAGAACTTTAGATTTTGTATATTTATTCAATGATATTGTTTTTAGATTTAAGTAATCAGTTAATCGTTCTTAGGTTGTGATATTTTACAGAAATTTCAACTGATTTATATTGTATTGGTGCATTTATTCTGTTTTTCCTTCGAATTTGATAAATTTTGACTCATTTTGGTTAGTAAAAAGAGTTAAGTTAATTTTTTTAAACATATCTCGTGGTGTTGTAGTATTTAAGTTTTCTTTATTACGTTTAAATAACTTTAGGTTTTGTATATTTATTCAATGATATTGTTTTTAAATTTCAATGGTATTGACAAATTTTGATTCAAAGAATTTCAGGTTTTGATGTTTTGTTTATTTCACTGAATTTGATAGTCAACTAACGAGAGATTAACGGAACCAAATTTGTAGTTTCGAGCTATACCTAGTGTTGATTTCTTAATATTTCTGGATGTTTTTTTTAGGACTCACTGTTGGTGAAGTATTTGTATGCCTTGAAAAAAGCTTTGCTTTTTTGATACTTTTATCTGTTATCTTTCTTGTAGAAATTAGTGAATTTTCTTACTTTAAATGTTCTTAAGATTTTACAAAAAGAAACCAGTGTTCTTCGATTTGTAGTTGTGACAATCTTGATAAATTTCCCCGCTTTGATTTCTTGACAATCTTGATAAATTTTCTTCGGAGCTCCCGTTTGGTGAATCTATAACTTGTTTCAATTTTCTTGTTGTTAGTAATGGTTCAAACCTCATGTGTGAATAGAAGTCAAATGGACAAACCATTTATTATATTAGTTGATGAAATAGTATTTGCACATTTGCAATGTGTATCACCGGCCAACTATAAAGTGTTTGAATTGGTTTCTTCATTATGATTGGTCAAGGCATTCAAGCTTTCCTTATAAAAGGGGAAGTTGAGGAACCAATAAAGGCATCCCAAAGACATAACATAGAAGTGTTTAAAAGTGAGGATCACCCGGGAAATCTCAAGTAAAGAAGCAGTAATAGAAGCTGTAGTTGAGTGTGTACGAGTGGTATAAGTAAATATATAGCGAGTGTTGTGAGGTATAATTACTTGGGTATAATACTTATGTACTAACATTGTACAAGTAATTATTGATTGTCCCCACATTGTAAACTCTTATATATAGTGAAATATTCTCCGTGTTTTCGCCGTGGAGTAGGCATATAGCCGAACCACGTATATCGTTGTGTCCACTGTGTTGCTATGTTTAATATTTTATATCCGTCGGTTATTTATTTCTCATATCATATTGCCGTATTAAAGTCTCGGATAACGATCCGTCACAACACTTGTATTAAACTTGTGATTTTGATATCTTTCTTCATCTGTTTCTGTTGTTGATTGGTGAAGAATTTCGGTTTTTTCCGGTACCTAAATTTGAGTAAGCTGACTCAGAAGTAGGCCATCTTAAATTCCTAATAACGTATAAGTTTGAGTTTGTGACTGTTTTATTTGTATCTGTTGGAAGACCTTTAGATAGAGAAGAAAGGAAAAAAGAAATAGGTTATTCGAGTTTCTGATTATTCTTGAAATGTTTTGTATGTTTGGCAAATTGTGTTTGATGATGATAGCATTCGATTTTGATGGGTTCCGTTGTTTGATTTCAATATTTGTAGTTGCAAATATTCGGTAACATGGAGAATGGAATGCCTGAGACGGTATTTCAGTGCGTGATCCATTACATAGACAATTCTGATGACCGTGATGCGGTGTCGTTGGTGTGTAGAAGTTGGTATCAAATCGACGCGGAGACTCGTAAGCACATAACCATTGCATTGTGCTACACGACGACTCCTCAGCAGCTGTGGCGGCGGTATTATTTTTTACCCTTTTTCTCTTGTTCATATGTGATTTTATATTTCACTTCTCACCGGAAAAGAGTTTAATTAATCAAAATCGTTAATGTCAATTATCATCATCACCAAATCGACAAGTCTAGTAAGATTTTCTTATTATTCCTGAGTGAATTTTCTTTTCTAACTTTCCTCTATGTTTGTCGATGATTGTATGGGATGACTGTCCTTTTGATGATATTAGATTTATTTTTCGTGTTAATTTCTGTAGGTTCCCGTTGTTGGAGTCGTTGAAGCTGAAGGGTCAGCCCAGAGCGGCAATGTTTAATCTGATACCCGGAGACTGGGGAGGACATGCAACGCCCTGGGTGAATCAGCTAGCAACGTCATTTACCTGCTTGACAACTGTACATTTCCGACGAATGATTGTGACAGACGCTAATCTGGAACAACTTTCTGTTTCGCGTGGCAACGTTTTGCTATCTCTTAAGCTAGATAAGTGCTCTGGTTTTTCCACTGACGGGCTGCTGCATATTGCTCGTAATTGCAAGTATGTTACATGATTAAAGCAATTTTGTTGTGTTTATAGTATATTGGAAAGGGAATCCGTAGCTCTACAACCCTTTTTTACTTGTATGCGAAGGTTTCTACTTTTGCAATTGAGATGACATATCTCTTCTTCTATCCCTGGTAAACTAAAAAGAAACGAATGCTCTTTAAACTAAGGGTTGTAGAGCTACGGATTTGCAATAGATAGCAATTGGATTTTCCAACGATACATATGGGAATCGTAATAGTATATACTGTATATTGCATTTGTTTTGTTTATTATTTTTCAAGTAATAGCTGGATCGGAAGCCTGGAAGTGAGTTTTTTTTCATAAATAAGATCAATGTTTTTTTGTTGGTTCACTGTTATATCCTGTTAAATTTGGTAACTTATTTATCTTGGCGCTGGTTTCCTGTTCCATTGTTTTCTAATTTAGCCGTTTATAAAATCTCAGGAAACTTAAAACTTGGTATCTAGAAGAGAGCAGTATCACCGAAAACGACGGAGAATGGCTACACGAACTTGCTTTGAACAATACAGTTCTCGAAACTCTGAACTTTTACTTGACATATCTTTTTGAAATAAACTACGAAGACCTTGAACTCATAGCCAGAAACTGTCCTTCTCTTGTATCAGTCAAATTATGTGAATATGATTTGCTCGAGATTGCCGAATTTCTAAGGGCTGCAAATGCATTACAAGAGTTTTGTGGAGGTACTTTCAATGCCGAACAAGGTCAATATGCTGCTGTCCCGTTTCCTCAAAGATTGCGCTCTTTGGGTTTAGGGTTTTTGAGCCCGTTCGAAATGCCGATTGTGTATCCTTTTGCATCCCGTCTTACAAAGCTGGATCTACTCTATACACTTATGGATACATTGGATCATTGTGTATTGATTCAAAGGTGTCCTAACTTAGAAGTTCTTGAGGTATCTTTCTGAAATTACGTCGAAAAGTACAATTCTGATGTCAAGATTCTTAGTTAGCTTACCCTCACATAGAAAATGTCATCTACATTTATGAAACTAACCTTACAACAATTGTGCGTGGCTTTTATAATTAAAATTAAGGAATAAATTTATACATTATACGTCTAATTGGATAATGGTCTGATTATGTAGGCAGGATTCTTTTTTGCGTTCTAGTGTGGTAAATTTAAAAGTCGGATCAAGTGTTGTTTGGAGTATTTGGTGTGTCTTTGCATTTGTTATTAGTATATTTGAGTATTTTTTTCCCATTTTGTCGTTGTCTTATATGTAAGGTATAACACATAAGTTGATGCTATTTTTATATTTATATTTTTTGTTCTTGTATCCTTTCTCACAGGCAAGGACCGTAATTGGTGACACTGGTTTGGACTTTCTTGCTCATCATTGCAAAAAATTAAAAAGACTTCGGATAGAGAATGGTGCTGACGAAGAACCTTTGGGGGATGAAGGAGGATATATCTCCCACCAAGGACTAACTGCTTTAGCGGAAGGCTGTTCGGAAATGGAATACGTTGCCGTATATGTCACTGATATTACAAACGCATGTCTACAAAGAATGGGGGCATGCTGGAAAAAACTGAACGACTTTCGTCTAGTCTTACTTAGCAACCAAACAGTAATAGCAGATTTACCCCTCGACAATGGTGTCCGAGCTCTGTTACAAGGCTGCGATAAGCTTAGAAGGTTTTCTTTATACCTTAGGGACGGGGCGCTTACTGACATAGGACTCGGATATGTAGGAAGATACAGTTACAATGTGAGGTGGATGCTTTTGAGCTGTGTTGGACAATCGGATGATGGGATTATACAATTCTCTCATGGGTGTCCTAATCTGCGAAAGCTAGAGATGAGAGCATGTTATTTTAGCGAAAGAGCTTTAGCTTATGCTGTTTCGAGTCTAAGATCTCTAAAGTACTTTTGGATACAAGGGTTTGTAGCAACTGCAGACGGTCGTGATCTAGCAGGCATGGCTCGTCCGTTTTGGAACATTGAGATCATACGGGACGAACATCCACATGTGCTTGCTTACTACTCCCTTGCTGGTCAGAGAACCGATTTTCCCAACTCCGTGATCCCTTTTAATCCAGCTCCATTCCTTGGTCAACCCATTATATAAATGTATACATTTCGTTTAAATCATATCTCTGTGTTTGTATAACTGTAGGATTTCCACCTTATCGGCTAAGTCAAATACTGCATGTTTCTTTTGTAAATTGAAGCATTTTTTTCATCACTTTAGGAAGCCCATAAAACATTTAAGTGGGATCCGAATCTTACATGGTGGTTTTTAGGGTCGTTTTTGCTGCACAGGCCTTGTTGAAATTCCACGATTTATGCGAAGTGTATTGTAAATGACAATGAACGTCTTTCTAGGCCGTTCTTGCTGCATAGGCTTTTGTTGAATTTTCTTGTTATGCGCAAAATGTATATGAAAATGACAATGAAGGTAATTTTCGTGTTTCTGCTAGCTTTGATCTGCATTTCTGTCTTTCTTTAACGATGTAGAGAGCTATGATATGCATTAAGACCAGCTACTTAGCTGATATTTGGTGATCAGTGTAAATTGTATATGTAAATGACAATGAAGGTGATTTTCATGTTTCTAATAGCTATGTATTTCTTTCACATGTCTCCGGTTGGGGTTGTGATGAGCTAGCTAACGATGTATAAAAGAAAAATGTAGATTATACTTTTAAAATTACGATGTCTATGGAACAAATGAATCATTTTAGGCATGGGAATTTAGCTTTAGTAAGCCTTCATATAGTTCTTCCATTTCCTAGGTATCCGCCAGGGTAAGCAATGAACTGTTTCTGTTCGAGGTGTAAAAACGAACAATTTGCTAGCGTGTGGACGAATGATTCAAGTTATATGAGAAATACCAATCATTTTATTCAAAATTATACACGAGCGAAATGTTAAGCAACAAACACACTTTGTTATTATGCGAAAATCAAACACATGTTTCACTTTTAATCAAATTCACCCATGATATTACTAAACTCATCATTTTTGCCAACTCTATAAGTGCAGTTTTAACACTTGCACCAAAGCAAGAACAAAAGAATGGAGAAAAACCTTACCTGGCAACACTGGGTTGAGGTATATTTTTAGTGAGACGAAGTGATTTGGGAAATTAAACAAAAATAAATTTAGGTACACTTTTTCTATTGTCCATAAAACCCAACTACTTTCAGATTTCATCCCCAATTTTTACAAAAAGATGATCGTTTACAATTATGGCTAACATGGCATCCTAATTAGGTCACTACAAATCCCCTCATATGATTATGAATGAACTCAAACTTTTCCTCAACATGCTTTTACTTAAGAGTTCAATCAATCTTCACTCTTTAATAAATAAATGGATCCTCAACAAATTTGAAGGTATTTTTGCGAATAAGCATATCTTGAGAAAAACGCTAAAAGCGTGTGCTTGTCTCATTGATTTAAAATATGTGCTTCTTTTCCTCTTGTATTGGAATTGAAATACTGAATACGTAAGACAACGGCTTAACTAGTATTTAGAACCACATTTCGTAAGCTAATTTAAGCCATAATTTTTTTCTGGCTTTGTTTTCGCGGTGTATGTCCATTTTGAACTGCTCTTTTTCGAGTTTCACTTGAGTAGCAAGTAGCAACCTGTGCTAACCTGTGCTAACCAAGTTTTCCTATTTTGTTTTATGATATTGATAACTTGCTTAAAAAAAACTTACACATTTCTATCAACTCGAATGGATATTTGAACTAAAGTGAGTAAGAAAATTGGAGAAAAAACCCTTTACAAGCGACCATGTTTGTAACAATATTTCTCTTATTTATAAACCAATTTATAGCATACGCACAACTCAACAACTAACAAGAATATTGCCATCACGTACGGTAAAACTGTCAGTTTTATAATTAAACATGAAGTGTAACAAACAGATAAAACAATAATAAAGAACGGTAACTGCGAAAGTTCACCTTTAAATCTGTTTCTGTATTTCATATTTTTTAGACAATTAAATTTGATAGATTCAAAATGGTTTGTTCGAAACTAGGAAATAAACTAGCTAACATAGCTGTTAGTCAGATTGAGCTATACCATTAGTAGTCCACAGAAAACACTTTTCAAAAACACTTGCAAACGAAATCAAGTTCTGCAATTTAAGGACAAAAGGTCGCGAACTTGGAGTTGAAGACAAATCAAATAAAGTCTCTGTTTAGTACTTGTGTTTGTCGATGATAATCAAAGTTAATACCCTAACCAATTGCCCTCGCAGGATGGTGAAATGGTTATATCTTGGAAGGGTTTTCTTACCAAGCAAAACACCACAATGCAAGGACAATATAAAGTGCGCTCTTACTGTTTCGACTCCCTTTTAATTTCCTTTTCCGATTAAGACTTTACTTAGTTAAACATGCTCTCCGCCAATAGCGCTCTTAATCCTCTCAACTGTGCACTTAATTACGCTATTAACAGTTGCCACTGATACAAGCGAGAGCTTAGCCGTCGGTACCGAATCGACCAATATCTGAAATGCAACTGTGAGCAATGATCCACCGGATCTCACATCCGAATTTCCCTCCCGAGGTGTGTGCGCCCGTCTGGGAGGATAGCAAAGCCAGTTGGTAAAAGCGCTACGTAATCAGGGTCACCACCGCTTAGCACCACGCTCATCGCGACTATATCAACCGGTGCGTATATAGTATATGAGCCTGTCGAGTCGGTGCAGCTCTCTTGTAAAATCAGCATGTTGCTTTGGCTCGAGTTTGTGCTATTGACTCATAGCAATGAGACCGAGTTCCCGGCATGGGCGGAACCAGAATTTCGGTTGAGCGGGGGCACAATATAATGGACATATATCTTATTTTTTTTTTAGATATGATAAGCGTTTTGCAAATAATGTTTCCAATTCTCCAATATTCTCTCCTGATTGGTTAAATTGAACGATGACAATAAATTGCATTTTAATAAATTCAGACCATGTAGTTTATTTATTGTGAAACCCCATGTTTTCTTTTTATTTTAGTAATATTATTATGAACTTTTATTGCCAATAGTGGCTAATTAATTAGTACGATATGGAGTAATTTTGTTGCAAATAAGTTGACGAGGTTAGAGCATCAATTAATTATAACTATAGGTGTACATGGATAAAATAAAAATAAAATAAAACAAAATAAGATAAGTATGAGTGTTGCACGTTATATAACTAAGAACAATCCTATAATTTAGTAGCATATTAGAAACTCCTATTTAATACTAGCATATTAGAAACCGTATGGATAGACAGGTAGGCATGTGTACAGAAAATAATGGCAACTACCTTTCTTTTGTGAAGCTTTTATTCTTATTTCGAAGAAACACTTCGGCTTTCGTTTGATATGTGAGTGATTTTGTACCCTATATATATAATGAATTTACTACCCATGTTATTTTGTAAAGTAGTGTATGGAATTATATTATTTAAAAACATATTTTGAAAATAATTCTTTTATAACGTGATGTCAACTAATATTTTGATCAACTGATTTATAACACATGTATACTTGATTTATTTCTCATGCTTGTTTAAAAAATATTTTCAATATTGATTTTTATGCCCAACAAAATCTATATAAATGAATGACTTTATTTATATTTATATATATGAGTTTTATTAAATGATTTGAGATGATTTATGTAAAAAGTTTTGTTATATATAAACGATGTGTTATCCAGGTTATATGGAAATATACATACATTGAAATCATACCTTATACTGTTTAACAAGTATTTCAATTATTGTTATTTTGGATATCTGATTTTGATATAATGATTTGAGATAATTGATTTTGATTTAAATGCTTTGAATTACTCAAATGATTAATGATTTTCGGGACCAGCAATGAACTTTGAGGAACATGCCTCTTAAGTGAGGTGACCTTTATTTTATGATTTATAAATCTAAGGAACATGCTTCTTTAGTGGGGTGACGTTGGTGGCTAGAGAATATGTTACTTAAATTGGTGACTTTAATTTTCTTAACGGTTTTGGAACATGCCTTTTAAGTGCGGTGACCTTAGCCGGATCGTCTTAATGGGATTTTCTAGATTGCTAACCTAGGTGACTTTGAGTACGATAGTTGGATCCAACAATAGAGAGAAAAGAATTAATGACAATGAATTTTGAGTCTGGTTTCAAATTTGATTTTAGTATTATTTAATTTTGATGATAAATAAATGGTTTATTGATTTATATTTTTCTGCGTTTTGAATTTATAATTTAAACTTATTTTATGTATGTAAACACACATGGATTAAAACCGAAAAGATTTAACTTATTTCTTATTTTTTTTGGTCATTATAAAAATCCATATTGTATTTTTGAGGACGGGTTGTCAAAACTTCCTCCTTATAAGTATAAATATCGTTCACTAAACTCGTTTGACTTATCATCTCTTTTAATCTTTTCAGGTAAATACAAGTTATTTAGATTCGGAGTTGAATCAGTTGGAACCAAAACCTCAGTGTTGTTTAAGTTTCTTTTCCGCTGCTAGTATAGTTATAAACGTTATTATTCTGATAATATGATTTCTTTGTACGAAATATTTTGAGATGTTAAACTATATATAATTTGTGTTGAATTGACAAATTTTATGAGTATTGAAAGAAAATTTATCTATTTTATAAATTTGATTTTTAGGCTTCGTGTAACAGGTGTCAAGTTACGTGTTATTCGGCCGTGTGACATCTATTAAATTTGGGGTGTTAAATATAGACTATTTTTTTTTGTAAAAAAGAAACACAAAAAAATATCCTTATTACAATATATAATACACAGATAATAGTACCAAAGTAATATTTTTACAAAAAGCCAAAATATGATAATTTCTCCTGTGCACAAATTCGAACTAACAACCAAGCATCACATTAAATATTCTGATTTTAACATTTAACCATTATGCTACATTAGACTTTGATTAATAAATACATATAAAATAATAATTTTTTAAATTTCAGCGGGGGTTACAACCCTCACTGGGCGTACAGGGGCGGAGACTGGGCGTACATTGGCTCCGCCCCTGATTCCCGGATTACGGAATCACTAATTGATTGTTCTTTGAAATGTTATGAACAACGGCCTTCAATACTTGTTGCTTCTTGCTTATCATTTTTATGATATCCTTCTAATGATAAAATATTATTATATTAGAACACCTGAAATTAAGTATTAAATATACGTAATCCATGGTGAATTACATAATCAAGGAAATAGTTGCTTAATGTGAAAAAGTTTTCCAATTTTTTTAGAAAACTGTACTAGAGGATATACTTTTAGAATTCTCAAATTAAGTTTCTTACAAAATATTTCAAATATGATCTAAAAATCAGGGCGGCTAAAGAAACGTATGAATGGAACTCATGATGCAAATTTATAAAATCCAAAATCTAACACACAATAATAATTTTTCAGTATGCATATATACAAACATAATTCTTATATTAATTAAAATTAATTTTGCAAAATGGTGATTTGATTTAAAACATATATGCACAGACAAATTAATAATCACCTGTTCTTTCATGATTAACGTCAGCTGCTCTCCATAAAGAAAGAAAGAGACTTCGTTAATATAGTCACGGGTAATATACATAGGCTAACAAGAGAGAAATCGAGCGAAACGATAAGTTGCTTCTTCCTATAACCTTAGGGTTTATATAGACTAAGAGAAGCAAATAGAAAAGCAGAAATAGGGCAAAAATTAATTAAAGTCACTAGGAGGGTAGGATTTAGACATTTTCCCAAAACCTCAAATCAAGAAATATTGTTTAATCATACCTGAAAATAACTGTCATTAATTATATCTTATCTTTTACTCTAATAGAATCATGCATGTAATTTTCTGTATTAAATTTGGTTAATGTTGCACTAATAATGGCAAATATATAAGCTGCCATTATTTGATCATACAGAAGAAGTAACAGTTTATGTATGTATATGAATTAACCATGATAGAAAACATAAGCGAACCGTGATGCCTTTTAATCTAGCTCCATTCCTTGGTTAATTCGTTATATATGCATATACATTTTGTTAAAATTATACTTCCTCCGTCTCAATTTAATAGGATGTTTGGGGATACGTGCAATTTTGTAATGCAAATTTGATACACTTAAAATGTCGGAATTATAAATTTCAAAAGTAATTTGTATAGTTAAGATGCTTAATTATATGAATTACTTTTAAAATTTATAATTTTGACATTTTAAGTGTATCAATTTTGCATTACAAAATTATACGTATCCCCAAACTTTCTATTAAATTGGGACGGAAGGAGTATCTATGTATTTGTATAAGTGTAGGATTTCCACCTTATCGGCTTAGTGAAACACTGCATGCTTCTTTTGTAAATTGGAGCATTTTTTATCTCTTTGGGATGCGGATCAAACATTTCTGTGGAATCCGAATCTTACAAAGTGGTTTTTAGGATTGTTTTCACTACATTTGTTGAATTTCCGCGATCTATGCGAAGTGTATTGTAAATGACAATGAACATCTATCTAAGGTTGTTTTTGGAGGATTTTTTCTTAAAAAAAAATATAGTGCTTGAAGGCAGTTTGATTGGTTTGGAATTTAAGATGGTATCCGCCATGGTAAGCTATGAACTATTTCCGTTCGAGCTGTAAAGACCAACAATTTGATAGCGTGTGGACGGGTGATTCAAGTTATGAGAAATACCAATCATTTTACTCAAAATTAATCGTGAAAGAAATGTTATTAGCAACAAACACACTTTGTTATTATGCGAAAATCAAACACATGTTTTACTTTTAATCAAATATCACCCATGATATTACTAAACTCAACATTTCTGCTAACTCTATTAGTGCAATTTTGACACTTGAACTAAATTAAGTAGAAAAGAATAGAGAAAAACCCGTACTTAGCGACCCACCCTGCTCGTAACGAAATTTCTCTTCTTCGTAACCACTTAATTTTCATGAACACGTACGTACAACAAAGTGGTCCTCATCTTTACAATTAAATGTCAACTGTACGAAACAACATAAATACAAATAATGCTATGATGCAATTAGGTTGTAGAGATTACTTACAAACCTTCTATATGTCATATGGTAAATTAATCATTGATGAAGTGTGGTAAGTAATTAATTTCTCATGGTCTTTATCATTTCTTTTAGCACAATAATTAACCTGGATTAGTGTGAAAAAAAGTTAGAAATACTTATAATATATTTGATCAAATCAGAAAATCACCAACAAACCAAATACTAAATTTTAAACTTATAATCTTTTAGTCACTGGTACATAGGTCTGTTATAGTTTTGTATCAAATATAATATAATAATATACTAATTTTTGCAAGTTACGTTATTTTGTAAGATTACTAATATCAACATGTTATGAAATTCAATTCATTATATTGACAAATTAATACTCCGTAGTAGCTAAACACAAAATCGTAAACATGGAAAAAAATATACAAACACACACACACACATATATATATTTAAAAAATTATGTAATTAGTTTTAGTTTCAATTAGTCAATTTGAATACACTATTTCGTCATCTAACTTAAACTTGAAATTACAAATCTATGCATACATAATTTTTCTTTCTAAGTGGAAATAAACCGAAAAATAGATAAAACAAATTCTAATGGTATCTAAATTTTAAAGTTGCCTATGCGATTCTTCTCAAGTTAAATGAACTGCAATATATCCATTTAAAACCAAAATTCAGACTGAAAAAAACAAACGGATGTTCTTTTATGATTCTTTTTTACTAAAAGATCGTTATAAATGCACGATTTACAAAAATAAATAAATTATCAACCGGACATCTGAGTCACTTTTAATATCATTTTAAATTTCAGATTTGGACTTCAATGTCAGATATTTTGGATTTAACTGTCATATTTAATTATGAAATGTACTCATTTTGAAATTAATCAGAATTTTGAAAAAGGAGATTATTTTGACTTATTCAATTATTTGCTATATCATCGCAGGGTTTTATAGCCGAATTCGCTGCATGTAGGTTGTTCCGCTTCCTCTGTCATGCATGGACTGCCGTCGTCGCCTTTCGCCTCCAATAAATGCCGAGAGGGAGAGAGAGTGTCGCTGTCAGCTTGACGGTGGAGGTGGTGTGTGTCGAGGTATATTTTTAGCTAGAGAGACAAAGTGATTTTGTAAATTAAACAAAAATAGATTTAGGTACACTTTTTTCTATTGTTCATAAAACCAAACTACTTTCAGATTTTATCCCCAAATTGAACAAAAGATGATCGTTCACAATTATGGCTATCATGGCATCTCAATCAAGTCACTACAAATCCCCTCATATAATTATGAATTATGAACTCAAACTTTTCTTCAGCATGCTCGTAGTTAAGAGCTCAATCAATCTTCACTCTTTAATAAATAAACGGATCCACAACAAGTTTGAAGGTATTTTAGCGAACATGTATATCTTGAGAAAAAAACTAAAAGTGTGTGCACGTTTATTTCTATCAATTGATTTTAAATAGTATTGGAGTCAAGACACTGAATACGTAAGACAATGGTTTAACAAGTCTTTAGAACCACATATGCACCGGCGGCAATCAGGTGGTTGGTGGGTGTGAGAGTGGTGTATTGGCTGCATCGTAAAGAGATATATAGTAAGAACCTATGTTGATACTCAGAGGTTA
The DNA here is from genome assembly GCA_963682055.1 of Primula veris. Taxonomy (NCBI): domain Eukaryota; kingdom Viridiplantae; phylum Streptophyta; class Magnoliopsida; order Ericales; family Primulaceae; genus Primula; species Primula veris. The sequence goes on along the minus strand of OY821742.1, from coordinate 5,576,231 downwards.
TATCTTAGGCAAATGAGAAGGCACAAAGAGGAATGGGAATATGTTACTACAGTACTTCCTTCACCGGATTAGGTTAAAGATTTAATAAGGGTTTCGTGGAAGGTAACAACTAAAAGATACGTTTTCAAAACCACAAACAAAAATTGATCTTGTGAAGTTTTTGCTTAAAAAGATTTAATTAAATAAATTCCTTTTTAGTATATTGCATTCATGCATATATCTGTGTATTTTAAAAGACGACGGGGTTATCACCGATCACTGGCCATATATAAGATACAGTGTATACATTAACATGGAAAAATTATAAATTTTAGGGTTGTTTAGTGGCTGACTAAATAAGAAGCAACATAATATTCCATTTGTTGCAATCCTAGAAACATGTATTGAGTTGGAATTAGTTTATCGACTTGTTCTTTTACTAAATAAAGTGTTTTTAATTCATGATTTTAGTTAAACACAGTTTTACCTCCTAAAACCTATATAAAAACTCATAATCAAGAAGAAAAATTTACACTTTCATTCTTTTTCTTATTCTTCTTATTATCTCATTTTTATTTTGTTTTAAAAAAAACAAATGGCCAACCAAATTAAGGCCTCCATCAACACCAACATCGTGAATGCTCAAAGAGAGCAACGTTTCATGTATGAGGGTAATATTACTACAAAACTTCATAAATGGAATAAAAAACCTTTTTATAATGAAATTCCAATTGCTACAAACACTACTTTAGATCGCGTTTTCTTTTATGATGATCGAAACCTCCATGAAATACATGAGATGATCTTAACCCAAGGGTGGGAAAGATTCTTGTACCAAGAGTTAGATTTATTGACTCACGTGGTAAGAGCATTTTACAAAGGTGCAAGTATCAATTTTATCAAAAATCAAGTTGTTTCAAACATATACGGTTTTCCTTTGATTATTGATGAAGATTTTCTCGCAAATTGGTTGTGTTCAACAAAATTTGGAGTTTATTATCAAAATATTTTATCTTTTAATGAGTTTTCCGATGAAAGACTTAATTGCATTAACGATATATATGCCGAGAAAGTTTTTGAGTTTAATGGAACTCTTCCGAACGCTAATAAGTTAAATTTTGAAACTCGCATAATTTATGAGATAATGATTAAATGTCTTTTTATTCCAACACCCGCCTATTTGGAAGTTACTCATGAGATAGCATTTTATATTTATGCATTTACTCATAAGTACCAAATTTGTTTGCCTAAATTAATTCTCGGTAGAATAAAACAAAGCGTATGGGATATGAGTGCTCCCCTTGCATTTGGTGGAATAATTTCTCAAATCGCACAACTCCAGATTATGCCATTCTCTAGAAACATAACCTATCTTTTGCCAAACGCTAGAATAAACGAACCTTTTCTCAAAACGTTAGATATGAACAACTATCATGGGGAATGGTATTGGGGTGAGTTAAGTGATGATGAAGAAGATTCGTCCGTAGTCTCCAAGAAAGGCTACTACACCACATGCAAATGTGACATACTAGTCAATGTCATTGCTGATTATCGCAACGAAATAAGGACGCTCAAACGAAAGCTCAAAGATCGTGAAGAGAAAAAAGAAGACAAGCTATATTCTCCAACAACTTACCAATACAACGAAGAGTCTTTTGAAGACTCATCCGAAAACGAAAACTAGGATCTCTCGCCTTTTCAACAACAACAAAGGGGGAGAAAGAAAGAAAAGATGGATTTAGTGCTTAGACTACACGTCTTAGGATAATTATTTTACTTTTATTTCTATTTCATTTTAAGAAAATTTTCTATAATTCCCATACTCGTTAAGCTTGCTTATTCTTGTTATTTTTAATTTCTAGTTTTGATGAAAATTTCTAATTTCTTGTTATTCTTGTTATTTTAACTTCAAAAGTTTGATGTATTTCGTTTCAAGTTCCGTTGCTTTAATTTCTTTCATTTCAGATACTCCTCTTTTGAGAGTATTGCTTAGTGGGGTTTTCATCCCTTGTTATTGATTATTAATAAAATGGGGAGTTTTCCCCACCAAATTATATTAAAAAAGGGATCCTCAACAAATTTAAAGGTATTTTAGTGAACACATATCTTGAGAAAAACACTAAAGAGCGTGTGCTCGTCTCTTTCCATCAATTGATTTTAAATATGTAATTCTTTGTATAAAGAGATAGTAAGAACAAAATGTTGATACTCACAGGTTATATCTTAGGCAAATGATCAGAGGCACAGAGAGGAATGAGAATATGTTACTATAGTACTTCCTTCAGTTTTATAGACTAAGAGAGGAATACTTGAGCGAATCCAGAATTTTTTATTTTGGGTCGCATAATTTCTGAAAATAAAAATACCACTATAGTACAAAAAAAATATAAAAGAATAATCGTTTGTTTTTTTCACTCTGAATTTTGGTTTTAAATGGATATATTGAAGTTCATTTACCTTGAGGACATTCACATAGGCGACTTTAAAAACTATATACCATTAAAAGTTGTTTTAGCTATTTTTTGGTTTATTTCCACTTAGAAAGAAAAATTATTTATGCATAGATTTGTAATTTCAATTTTAAGTTAAAAGACGAAATAGTGTAACTTGTAAATTAGTAAAACATAAAATTAAATCTAGGAGATTGATACTTTTACTACACTGAAAAGGAGATAAAATAAAAGTAAATTTAAATAAAGAAACACAACTGAAGTTAGTTATACCATAAATACAAAATTGTAAACAAGCCTAACAATAAAGAACCATAAAACATTTAGAACTCTGTATCGAAATTAAAAAAAAAGTCCGATATCTAAAAATTGAAAATAAAAAAAAAGGGAAATATATCTCATGAAAACAGAAATAAATAAAAAGTATTTGGAACTAAAAAAAGTCCCTCAATATCATCTTCAGGATAGGGATTTAATAACCTCGCTAACATACTGCAGGATAGGGATTTATCATCAGTATACAAACATAATAAGATGCATTCATAATTGTTAAAATTAAAGGAAAAAATATTGCTTCTTTTCCAAATAACTGTTTCTTAACATAACAGATGCATTCTCCGAATACTGTTTCTTTTCAGGATACTTTTTTTTAATACATGGTTGGACAGATCTTTAAAAATAACACAAAAAATGTCTAGATAAAGTTTTGTTAATTAAAAAAAAAAAGAAACAGGTTTGAAAGATCTCTATAAATGCACAATTTACTAAAAAAACATTATCGACTAGACATCTAAGTAACTTTTAATAACATTTTAAATTTCAGATTTGGATTTTAATGTCAGATATTTTGGATTAAATGTCATATTTAATTATGAAGTGTACTCATTTTGAAAAAGGAGATTGTTTTTACTTATTCAATTATTTCCAATATCATCGCAGGGTTTTATAGCCGTATTCGCTGCATGTAGGTTGTTCTGCTTCCTTTGTCATTCATGGACTGCCGCCGCCGCCTCTCGCCTCCAATAAATGTTGAGAGAGAGAGAGAGAGTGACGGTGGAAGTGGTGTGTTGAGGTATATTTTTAGCTAGAGAGACAAAGTGATTTTGGAAATTAAACAAAAGATGATCGTTTACAATTATGGCTATCATGGCATCTCAATCAAGTCACTACAAATCCCCTCATATAATTATGAATTATGAACTCAAACTTTTCCTCAGCATGCTCGTACTTAAGAGCTCAATCAGTTTTCAATCTTTAATAAATAAACGGATCCACAACAAATTTGAAGGTATTTTAGCAAATGGGTATATCTTGAGAAAAACACCAAAAGTGTGTGCTCGTCTCTTTCCATCAATTGATTTTAAATATGTACTTCTTTTTGTCTAGTATTGGAGTCGAGACACTGAATACGTAAGACAATGGTATAACAAGTATTCACAAACACATGCACCGGCGGCAATCAGGTGGTTGGTGGGTGTGAGAGTGGTGTATTGGGGTAAGTTGTTAAGTTATTCATGGTAGGGCTGCTGTTTTTATTAAAAGAACGTTCGAAAGGTAAATTTGATAATACAATTCTATAAAAATGTAGTTTTTCTGATCACATTCACTCTAATATTGAATGTCACTAAATTAGTAAACTTAGTGTAGCAGTAGCAATTTTTTTTTTTGTTGTTGTTGTGATTATTGCTATTGCAAGCTGTGCTGTTACAAATATAAACCTCGAGACATGGGGAAGAAATCAAGTTAAGATCATTCATAACTATAAGGTTATATGTAGGGTTTTCACTAAATAAACTACAAACCTATGAAAGGGGAAATAAAAGACCACGGAAAACTAGCATCTAACATTGTTCTTGCTTCGACTTCTGAAGACTCTGACAGATCCCTAATAAGTACTCGAGTTTCCGATCCGAACAGAGAGAAAATAGCCAGCTTTGAAAGATGACTCAACACCACCAGTAACCGACTTGCCAAGGACGGCGTCATTGGCCAGTCGGTTACTGGTGTTGTTGAGTCATCTTTCGAAGCTGACTATTTGCTTTCTGTTCGGATCAGAAACTCGAGTATCCATGAGGGATCTACTAGAATGTTCAGAAGTCGAAGCCAGACGACATCAGATGCTAGTTTTTTCGTTGTTTCATACCAGAATGTTTATAGATATGCTGTTGTTTCTGCATAAGTATGTTTAAAAAACATATCATGATATGGTATTTTATTCCCCCTTTTCATCGGTTTGTAGTTTATTAGTAAAAGCCCTACATTTAACCTAATGGATGATCTTATGATTTCACAGTTTAGCCTGAGAGAAACTAGTTCGAGCAAAAAAAAAAAATAGCTAACACTAGTTGTATTCAACAACACAACATGCGACATATAGTGGTAATCATCAGAAAAACTATATTTGGTAGAATTATATTAGTAAAAAAGCTACCGTTTGAAACCTTAATTTCTAAAAACTACAACTCAATCATACCATGAGAAGGAAAATGACCAAACAACATTAACAAAAAAGGGAAAAAAGAGTTGGGGTGGATGAAAAATGAACTCTAATATAAGAAAGGTGTACTCTATGCATCAAACAGATCTTCAAAATCTTGACTAATGGTAGATTATTTGATCTGCTAATTTTATGTTTTCAAAATCTTTTGATTCTCATATGCAGACGTCAGTATCATGAGACTGAGACTGACTAATGTTATACTGTTGTATGGTTTGATAAGTATCTAGTGGCTGAAATACTGGTTTTGTATGCACATTTGATTGAGCGGGTGAAATTATTGTTTTTGTTTGCTCATCTGATTTAAGGGCTGAAGAGGTTGTTTTTTTTTCTCACCTGTAGCATTGGTTGTTGTGACATCGGAGAGATCTCTTTTGATGTGGCGTTGCGTTTGAGCTCAGATCATTTTCCAGTTGTGAGAAATTGCGGCTCTCGTGCCATTTGTGAGTATCTCCCTTGAAACATGTTGCAAGGACTTGATTTAGTTTTTCATCAATTTATGTTGATCAATTATGAATTTATTTTCGAGCTTATAAAAGTTTGTAGAGTAATCATAAAAATAGATCAGGTACAAACCTTTTATTGAAATGCCATGAATAACGATCTTCACTTGTTGCCTCTTACCCGTCACTTTTTCTGATATATGCTAATGAGAAAATATTATTATATCTGAGCACCTGAAAGTGTCAAATATACGCAATCCATGGTCAAGTACATAATCAAGAAATTGTTGGCTATATATGGAAACACTTTCCATATTTTTACTCGAGGATATACTTTTTAGAATTCTCAAGACACGTTTTCTTACAAAACATTTTAAATGTGATCTTATATATAAAGTTATGCGGCTAAAGAAAGGTTTGCATACGAAACTCATAAAGGTAAATCTATAAAATCCAAAATCTAACACACAACAATACTTTTTCAGTATACATATACAAACATAAGTGTCCGTAGCCCACACGTTCCGTATGCGATACGCATATAAATATGATTCGGACAAATGAATTTAAAATTTTCAAAAAAACTAAATAAATGATAGAGTGAATATAGTAAATTAACAATCGTATATAAAGAGTAATATAATGGTTTATTGTTATAGAAGTATAGTTTGGAAGACGAATTAATGTGTGAGAAGTTGCATATTTATTTAGTTATTTATGTATTTGAATTTCATTATGTTATATGAGTAATTAGTAAATTAGAATATGTGTATTTTTGGAAAAATTTGACAGTTTCATTTCTCTTGTATTGACTTATATTAATAGTATGATATATGATTCTTACATTCGATTTTTTTGTGTGCAAAATAGTGATTTGATTTAAAACATATGCATATACAAAATAATAATTACCTGTTTTTGCATGATCAGGCTTGGTTGGTCTCCAAGAGCATCCGCACCGATTCACTTACACTTTTCCTCAAATTTACACAATCTCACAAGTTATGGGTAACCATTTATTATCATCTTTATCATACATACTTATATTTTATTGCTTTTTATTAACTTTTTTTGTCATTATTTTTACTTCTATTTTCCTTCTTTTATCTACCTTTTAATAATAAATAATAATAACAATAATATAATTAGTAATATCAGCTCTATCAGGTTTATACTTACATACATATTTAAAGAAAATTTAACATTAATCTGGTAATTTAACATAAAGACCGAAGCAAGATAAGTTTTTTTTTTTTTGATATGTAAGACCGAAGCAAGATGAAATTATTACTTCAGTAACATAACCACTAGGGATAAAAAAAAAAAGAGTTTGGGACTATATTCAACTATGATGAGTGATTTTTATTTAAAAGAAGGTAATAAAAGAAAAGAGTGAATGGGAGTAACAGTATAATCAGAAAATACTGGGAACGTTTTTATATATTGGAAGATAAAGAAAGAAAGAGACCCCTTTAACATATTGAAGGGAAATATATATAGATTAACAAGAGAAAAATCGAGCAAAATGATAGGTTGTTTTTTCCTATAACCATTAGGATTTATATAGAGAAGAAAAAACTGAAATAAGACAAAAAATAATTAGGGTCAATAGGAGGGTAGAATAATTATACATATTCCCAAAATCTCAAATTTAAAAATATTGTTAATTTAATCATACCTGAAAATAATTAAATAATTAACTTGTCATAGTTATATCTTATCTTTTACTCTAATAGAATCATGCATGTAATCTTCTGTATTAAATTTGGTCAATGTTGCAAAAATATGGAGCAACGTAAAATGGACATCAATGTATATAGTACTAAGTAGCTATCAATAAACAAGATTACAAGAATGGAATCTTTCGAGTACTCTTACATTTAAAATTAATATTTTGGAACACATACAAATAGTTACATATCAATATATCAATCTAATTATAAAAAACTTATGTACTTATTTACAATTAGGTAAATATATTTATTTAGAATTAGCTACATATGTCATAAAAAATAACAAAATATACCAAAAAAGAAATTAAAAAAATAATAATAAAAAAATCAAAAAAAAAAATTCAAAAGAAATTCAAGAAATTTAGGGAGACTTACAAATAGATACATACCAATCAATTTAATTATAAAAACTCACCTATGTGTACTTATTTACAATTAGGTAAATATACTTATTTACAATTAGCTGCATATGTCATAAAAAACAAAAAAAATATACAAAAAAATCAAAAAATTAAAAATCAAAAAATAATCAAAAAACTTGTTCATAGTATCAATAGTATCAAGTATGATTAGACATGATTGGACATGATTAGATATGATTAAACAGGATTAGACATATAAGATTGGCCAAAATAAAACAAGATTATACATGATCAAACATGATTAGATATACAAAATTAGACATGATCACACACGATCACACATATTTTTTGTATAAAAAATGTATTTTTTAAAATTTTGGTTTTTCATTTTTAAATAGTTTTTTTGGAATTTTCGGATCTTTTAATCACATATGTACCTATATGTAAATAAGTTCACAAAATATATATATATATTTTTTTTGTAAAAGAGTCATCAAGGTCAAAACAATCGGGTTTTTTTTTAAATAAGTTTCTAAATATGTAATAAATTGTCATTTTTCCAAACATTTATACGTAGTATCAAACATAATTAGACATAATCGGACATGATTAAATAAGATTATACATGATTAAACATACAAGATTGGACAGAATTGTACATGATTAGACAAGATTAGACATAATCAAACAAGATTAAACATATATGATTGAACAAAATTAAACAGGATCACACATATTTTTTTGTATAAAAAATGTATTTTTTAAAATTTTGGTTTTTAATTTTTAATTTTTTTTTGATTTTTTAATGGCATATGTACATGATGCCGTACCGGATCTGCCCATCAGATCCACCCTAGCTCGCTTTTCACTAGGTTCATGAGCCGTAGGAGGCTTTTTTTGGGTGTTGCTGCCTTGTTCGATCCAGGATATTATTTGGTTTAACATTTGTTGAGAAGGATAACTTGCTCGTTGTGCAATTCAAGATTATCTTATGGCTGGGGTATATGAATAGTTGCCATTGGGTCCAAGTACATATTTTGTGATTCTACAAATAGCTGAGTGATGCATGATGTGATATGGACGTGCTCTTTGTTTCATCTCGTGCTTCTAGCGACTTTTCCTTGCGGTTAACTTAATTTCCTGTGTTTTAGTGTATTTGAATTTCGATCTATCCTCTCGGGCTGTGAGAGTCGATTATTTTTAGTTGGATAGGCCTTAATTTTCCTTATCCTGCGTGCTTTCACTTTTGGAGGGATATAAGAGGTTCATTGTAATATCTATTAATTTTGGTTAATAAAATGCTTACTTTCCAAAAAAACTCTTGGTTTTATGAAGAATAGAAAAAGTGTACCAAAATCTATTTTTGTTTAATTTCCCAAATAACTTTCTCTATCTAAAAATTAGTAATCGTGTCACACGCATTGCGTGTGTGACTTGTAATGTAATAAAAATATAGAAAATAGGTATATATATGTGGATAATAAAAAAATACATAGTTTTAAATTTAAAAGAATGTTTGGTTGTTAAATAGTGATAAATAATTTTATTAGTTTTTACTTTTTATATTTTTATGGAAGTATGTTATTATTTTAATTAATATAAATGTGTAGCAATATTTTTGAAAAAAAAAGACTAAATTGGACAGTCTTATTTGACATTGGTTGACTTATTATAATAGAATGATATATCTCAACCCACACGACCTCCATCGTCATAAAACTACCGCCACCACCGCTGTTAGGCTGCAACATTATAAAAATCGTACAAGTTATTTCTTATACATTTTTACAATTTTAGAGGTTTATAAATAATACAAGTAGTGATTAGTTCACATATCCAACCGTTTTCACCTCGGTTTTTCCAGAAGCTTGTTGCTCACATGGAACTTTTTTATATAACTGGTGGAAAAAACACACATTTTTATTAATAATCAAATAAAGATGTGGGGGAAAACCCACATAAAAAACAAAATAGAAGGAGTTGATACGATACAAATTTAAAGTGAAACTTGAAATAGAAATTAGACAAAAACTTCTGGACCAATCTAGTAATTAGAACAATAATCATCCATGCGTCTCTTTTCTCCTTTTGAACGACCACCTCTTCACCTGGACCAAAACCGCTTTCCTTTCTTAGTGAGAGAAAACCTCTCAGTTTCTTAAAAAATTCTTCAATAATCATCATTTGATTCGCAGATATGGTATCCCTTTTGCTTCAGTCTCGATTAATCTCTTTAGATGAGAGGGAAAGTCTTCCAGACACGTCGATAACATTGGATCTTCATCACACTCTAGATTGGCAAGTTAATCTGCACCTTTATTTCTCTCTCTTTCGATATGAGTAATGGTTAGATTACGATTTGTAAATTGCTGAATAATTAGATTCAAATAATATAACATCTTCCATGGGCAATTCTCTTTCCCTTGAACTATATTTACTAGATGAAGACAATCAATCTTCAAAATAATATCAGTTTCTTGAATAATTTGAACCCATAAAAGAAGCGCCTTCATATCAGATTCTAGGCTAGAATTACTGTTAATTGCGGTATAAAATTCCAGTTTAAAAGCCCCTAAATCATCTCTCAGAATACCCTAAATGCCACTTTGATTTGCACCCCGTCTATAGCATCAATCAATGCCAATTTTATTATACCCTTTCGGAGGACCGAGTCATTTCATCAATTTGAGCTTTTTGACTTTGCTTCTTATCCCAGTTATATTTTGTTTAAAATCAAAATTTGAAGAAAAACAGTTGTCATTTTTAGAATTGAGATTAATGGCTTTTCCTATCTCAGTACATATTTTGGCCCTATTCATACCATTGTTATCATATTTACTAGAACATCTGCCTTTTCTTATTTTCCATACAATAAACGCAGGTAAGATTTTGCATAAGTTCAATTAAAATTTTGATTTTGAAATAACTGATTGAGAACACCAAGGAAGAAAATTTTCCCTAATATATTGTGAGTTATAGGAAGGCTTGCTAAATATAAGTCCATGCTTTCCAAATGGTTCATATATGGACATCATAATCTTGAAACTATATTCTACATTTTACTTTTATCCATCGTTACCTAGCTAGCTTATTAATATCCCAATTAGGGGTGATATCGGCTCGTTACCGAATTTTTTGACTAAATATCGATATCGTACCAAAGTAGTTTAGTTTGAGAATTTTTATACCATTACCGAACCAAAAAATTCGGTATACCAAACTATTCGGTTGGTTCAGTTCGGTTTCGGTTTTATACCAAACTTTAGAGTTTACAAGTGATGATAGAAAAATGGTGTGATTTGGGAAAAAAAATATAGTATAAAGTTTTAAAAATAATAGATTAAAAAAAATATATTTATTTATATTATTGTTACCTTTATTTTATTTTTGCATAAAAGAGTAAATACTACTTAGACATTTCTAATAAAATTTATAAATAAATAAAAATATTATAAGTATTCATTAGAAAAAGTAATATAAGTATATTATAACAACGTTAATAATTAAATGTATATAAGTGTTTTATTTTATTTGTCTATAAACTAGTATATTTTAATATTTCGGTTTGAATCGCACTACAAAATAATATTTGATTTAGTGAGAGCCAAAAGCTGTCACAAGCCTGTCACTAATTTAAAAAGTTGTCACAAAACCGTCGCAAATTGACTAAACTGTCACAAAACCGTCACAAAAACCGTCGTTAATAAGCTCGTAACAAAAAATACCGTCACTAATACCGTCGCTATTTATGCATTTTTTTGTAGTGTCGGTACCATACCGAACTTACCAAACGAATACCGAAACCTAACCGACTTTCAAAGATCGGTTCGATTGTACCATACCGTAATGTCGGTATACCAAACTTTTGATACCGACTTGATTGGATCGGTTCGGTTTGAAAAACAGTCGGTTGGTATAAGTCGGTAAAAAATACCACCCCTAACCCCAACTGAGGACATGTAAATAATGTACATATTGCACATAATGATATATTAATATTCTTTTGTCTAGATGGTTATGACCTTCTCTAGGCTCTATCCATCTTAGAGATCCCGGGGATAAAATTCCATCAACTACACAGTTTTGTTTCTAATACCTACTTCACCTTTTTATACAATTATAGTTACTTATATATATGCATTATTATAATTTGTTTGTCATTTTCATTAACATATTTAATGACGTTTGATCAATTATATATGGATTTTTTTTTATTCATTACATTATCTGGTTAGCACTTTGCCGAAATACTACTTAGTTATAATATTAAGCACATTTTTTGTTTTCAAGAGATGTTTAGAGAAACACAATTCGAAAGGATAATTATTTTCGCCTAAGGTGATAATCCTACAGTTATACAAACAAAGAAATATAATTTGAACAAAATGTATATACATATAATTAATAGGTTAAATAAGCATTAGAGACAATTTATTTAGAGATAATCAAAATTTGTCTCTAAATCGTAACTTTTAGGATAAAAATAATTTTTTAAACACAAAAATAAATTTTTTATCCATAAATATAACTTTTAGAGACAAAAATTGTCCACAAAAACAATCTTATACGGATGTTCAGTACTTCTATATAATCTCAATATTTATTTTGGTGAAGACTGAAATTGTTACTTTTTGTTTATGACCAAATATTGGCAGTTACACCTATTTATGGTTATAGGAAGAAGCAACCCATCATTTTGTTAGTCTCTCTCTCTCCCTCTATATATATATTTCCCTTCACTCTGTTAAAAGGAGTCTCTTTCTTTCTTTATCTTCCAATATATATAAACCTTCCCACTATTTCTGACTATATTGTTACTCCATTCACTCTTTTTTTTATTATCTTATTTTAAATAAAAATCATTAATCATAGTTGAATATAGTCCCAAACTCTTTACTTTTTTTCCCTAGTACGTGGTTATGTTACTGAAGTAATGAGTTCATCTTGCTTCGGTTTTTATTACCAGATTGATGTGAAATTTTCTTTAAATATGTATGTACTTATAAACCTGATAAAGCTGATATTACTAATTATATTATTATTATTATTATTATTATTATTATTATTATTTAAAGGTAGAGAAAAGAAGGAAAATAGAAGTTAAAATAATGACAAAAAGTTAATAAAAAGCAATAAAATATAAGAGTATCTATGATAAAAATGATAATAAATTATGGTATTATGCTGTTGGTGTAAAAATATGGTGTAATATGCTGTCGGTTACCCTCAATTTGTGAAATAGTGTAAAGTTGAGGAAAAGTCTCGAGGAATTGGTGCGGATGCTTTTGGAGACCAATCAAGGGTGATCATGGAAAAACAGGTTATTATTTTGTTTGTGCATATGTTTTAAATCAAATCACCATTTTGCAAAAATAAAAATCGAATATAAGAATCATATATGTTTGTATATGTATACTGAAAAAGTATTGTTGTGTGTTAGATTTTGAATTTTATAAATTTACCTTGTGAGTTTCGTATGCAATCCTTTCTTTAGCCGCGTAACTATAAATACAAAATTACATTTAAAATGTTTTGTAAGAAAACGTGTCTTTGAGAATTCTAAATAGTATATCCTCGAGTAAAAAATATGGAAATTGTTTTCATATATAAGCCAACAATTTCTTGATTATGTAATTAACCATGGATTACGTATATTTGACACTTTCAGGTGCTCAAATATAATAATATTTTCTCATTAGCATATATCAGAAAAAATGATGGGCAAGAGGCAACAAGTGAAGGTCGTTATTCATGACATTTCAACAAAATGTTTGTACCTGATCTATTTTTACGATTACTCTACAAACTAATTTTATAAGCTCGAAAATAAATTCATAATTGATAACATAAATTGATGAAAAACTAAATCAAGTCCTTGCAACATGTTTCAAGGGAGATACTCACAAATGGCACGAGAGCCGCAATTTCTCACAATTGGCAAATGATCTGAGCTCAAACGCAACGTCACATCAGAAGAGATCTCTCCGATGTCACAACAACCAATGTTATAGGTGAGAAAAAAAAAACAGTCTCTTCAGCCCTTAAATCAGATGAGCACACAAAAACAATAATTTCACCCGCTCAATCAAATGTGCACACAAAACCAGTATTTCAGCCACTAGATACATATCAAACCATACAACAGCATAACATTAGTCAGTCTCAGTCTCATGATACTGACGTCTGCATATGAGAATCAAAAGATTTGAAAACGGAAAATTAGCAGATCAAATAATCTACCATTAGTCAAGATTTTGAAGATCTGTTTGATGCATAGGGTACACCTTTCTTATATTAGAGTTCATTTTTCATCCACCCCAACTCTTTTTTCCCTTTTTTGTTAATGTTGTTTAGTCATTTTCCTTCTCATGGTATGATTGAGTTGTAGTTTTTAGAAATTTAGGTTTCAAACGGTAGCTTTTTTACTAATATAATTCTACCAAATATAGTTTTTCTGATGATTACCACTATATGTCGCATGTTGTGTTGTTGAATACAACTAGTGTTAGCTATTTTTTTTTTTTGCTCGAACTAGTTTCTCTCAGGCTAAACTGTGAAATCATAAGATCATCCATTAGGTTAAATGTAGGGCTTTTACTAATAAACTACAAACCGATGAAAAGGGGGAATAAAATACCATATCATGATATGTTTTTTAAACATACTTATGCAGAAACAACAGCATATCTATAAACATTCTGGTATGAAACAACGAAAAAACTAGCATCTGACGTCGTCTGGCTTCGATTTCTGAACATTCTAGTAGATCCCTCATGGATACTTGAGTTGCCGATCCGAACAGAAAGCAAATAGTCAGCTTCGAAAGATGACTCAACAACACCAGTAACCGACTGGCCAATGACGCTGTCCTTGGCAAGTCGGTTACTGGTGGTGTTGAGTCATCTTTCGAAGCTGGCTATTTTCTCCATGTTCGGATCGGAAACTCGAGTACTTATTAGGGATCTGTCAGAGTGTTCAGAAGTCCAAGAACAATGTTAGATGTTAGTTTTCCATGTTCTTTTATTTCCCCTTTCATCGGTTTGTAGTTTATTTAGTGAAAACCCTATATATAACAATTTTTTTTATATGCTTCAAACATAAGGTGTGGTAGTAGTAAACACTAAAACATATTAATTAATGTTTTATTTAATCCTTTTCACTTGTGTAGCAACGTGATTGGTAAAGAAAATTGTAGATAGATTTGTTGATTATCATTTGTTTTTTAAATATCACACATTTGATGAGTTGTTTATTCATTTATCATAGATACCTATTATTTGTATTATTTGTGTAGAAGTCGTTTTTTTCTCATACTTTCTCATACTTTTTTCTCATAACAAGAAAATTCAACAAACGCATATATGGAGCAAGAACACCCTAATTAATTTGATATTTTAAACAATATTTTATATTTATCTTGGAGAAGACCGAATTGTTACTTCAGTACTTCTCGTGTATGACCAAATAATGGCAACTACAAAATTTAATACAGAAAAATACATGCATGATTCCATTGAAGTACTAAAATATAAGAAATAATTAACGATGTTTTGGGAAGTTTAAACATACATGCATGATTCCATGCATAATTTATTTAATTCCAAGCAAGTTTAAACACGTTTCCTAATTTGAGGTTTTGGGAAAATGTCTAAATCCTACCCTTTAGTGACCCTAATTAATTTTTGTCCTATTTAAGTTTTTCTATTTACTTGTCTTAGTCTATATAAACCCTAAGGTTGAAGGAAGAATTAACCTATCATTTTGCTCCATTTCTCTCTTGTTAGCCTTATGTATATTTCCCTTCATTTAAATAACGAAGACTCTTTCTTTGTTTATGGCGAGCAGCCACCGCTGATCATGGAAAAACTGGTGATTATTATTTTGTCTGTATGTGTTTTAAATCAAATCACCATTTTGCAAAAAAATAAATAATTGAATATACGAATTATATTTGTTTGTATATATATATTGAAAAGGTATTATTGTGTGTTAGATTTTGAATTTTATAAATTTGCAGCATGAGTTCCATGCATATGTTTCTTTAGCCGCCCTGATTTTGATATCATATTTAAAATGCTTTGTAAGAAAACGTGACTTAAGAATTCTACAAGTGTAACCTCTATTACAGTTTTCTAAAAAAATGGAAATCTTTTTCACACAGCCAATAGTTCCTTGATTATGTAATTCACCATGGATTACGTATATTTGATACTTAATTTCAGGTGTTCTAATATAATAATATTTTATCATTAGGATATCATAAAAATTATAAGCAAGAGGCAACAAGTGATCAAGGTCGTTGTTCATGACATTTCAATGTAAAAAAAAACGAGGAAAGATCTTGATCCGGGATCCAACAGCTTCGTAGCTTGGTCTCCTGGTTCTCGGGAATCTGAGGTAGCGAAAAAGGCTTATCCAGCAAGAGGAAATAAGTCTTCAACAACAAAACGACAAGGCTCCTACAAATCTCAACACGAATGGTCACTCGAGAAAAAATGACTGTTTATAAAATTTGAATGTCTACATTAGTGTTTATATAATGTTTGATAAGAAAAACAGCCATAATGATTTATCGTTCTTGTTTACTTTTTTTTCTGTTGCCTATATGTACTTTAGCGGTTCCTTTATAGAACAAAAATCCTATTAACATTTTATCTTCATGGGAATCAAACCCTTCTATGGCATCTGAGGAATTATGGCATAGTCCCATGATTCTGCTTTACAATAAACAAAAGATAAAAAAAACGGAAAATGAAACATCGAACTCTATAAGAGATGATCCAAGATTGGTTGCTTTCAATTTGATTATATTGAGAAGTTGAAAATGATGACCGGAAGACTCACAATAAGCAGAATTAAGCATAACCGAACTTCTCAATGTAAAAATTGAAGCGCTTGTCAAGAAAGGGCAATCAGCTACAAATGCACCCAGATCAAAAGTATCAACTAATTAGTATCATTTAAATACAACGAGAAGTCCAGAATATATAGTGCGCACATTATTTTTCATGTAATGATTTGTAGTTGTTTCCACAGTTCGATTTAACAGATATGAGCTCATTAATATTATCAGAAAGACAATAAACACAGCTATATTTTAGATACCCAGAGTTGTGAGTGTGATACAAAACTATTTAGTTTTGGAATGACATAACCACTATTTACTAGAAATTATACACACTTCGACTGCAATGCTTGTTCTTAAAAGCCAAAACAAAAACAAATATATAGTATAGACAATTATGATGTTAATATTCATATAATATACCATATTTGTTAACATTTACGCTAATTAATTGATGCAATTTGTACTAAACAATTAGAATAAGTTTATAAATCATTGTGATTCTACTGATACTTTGTTAAATCGATTTTCATTGAGACCGGAAGCATCTCAAAAACTTGGGCGTGAATATCAAGCCTCATGTCCGCATCATGTATGTAATTGAAAACTCGATCCCATCCCACAAAGCTAGAAAGCTAGAAATCGAAAACAAAAAAGGATAATGGGGTGAAGTTAGATGTGCATTACATGTATATCTTTTTAAATTAATGAACAAAGATGGGGAGGACGCATACATTATGTAGTACTTGAAAATGATATTTTCTAACACCTTTACTATGGCACATCTTTCAACATGTCTGTGTAACAAAAAACAAAGTTGTATGTAAAGCGTTAGAGGAGTAATTCAGTCCTAGACTAATGTGTCTAACATGCTCATATCTTAGACGGTTACAACAAACTTTACAATTGAGATGTTTATTCACAACAAACGTTACACCCGGTCTAATACAATGCATACATGCTTCCAATATCGCTAGCATACAATTGAGATGTGTTATTGCTCTACCCGACTTTTGGTTAAAGGACAATCCTCGATACTGTTGGTTAGTTTTTTATAATTGCTTTTTTTTTTTTTGTTAAAGAGATATAAATTAACTTTATAATAAGTTCGATTTTTTTTAAAGGCCATCAACTCATTTGGGGCAAAGGGTCCATACGACCAAAGTTTTCCATACAACCCCACTATTTACATATATATATTCGACTTCTAACAACTTTTCTAAAAGAAGCTAATGTTATCATAAAAGTCAATATTGTGTTTAATTTAATATTTCAAACAATGTTTATCTTTATTTTGGAGAAAAGACTGAATTGCTACTTTTCGTGTGTATGACCAAATAATGGCAACTACACCTATTTGTTATTATTAATACTGCAACATGAACCAAATTTAATACAGAAAAATACATGCATGATTCCATTGAAGTAAAAGATAAGAAGTAGTTAAAGACGTTATTCAATTTATTTATATGTTTTCTGGCAAGTTTAAACACATTTCCTAATTTGAGGTTTTGGGAAAATGTATAAATCCTACCCTTCAGTGACCCTAATTAATTTTTGTTCTATTTAAGTTTTTCTATCTACTTCTCTTAGTCTATATAAATCCTAAGATTGAAGGAAGACGTAACCTATCATTTTGCTCGATTTCTCTCTTATTAGCCAATATATATTTCCCTTCACTATATTAACCATCGAAGACTCTTTCTTCTTTATGGAGAGCAGCCAACGGTGATCATGGAAAAACAGGTGATTATTATTTTGTGTGAATATGTTTTAAAGCAAATCACCAGTTTGCCAAAAAAAGTGGAATATAGAGTTATATTTCTTTGTATGTGTATATTGAAAAGGTATTACTGTGTGTTAGATTTTGGATTTTATATATTTACATCATGAGTTCCATGCATACGTTTCTTTAGCCGTCCTGATTTTGAGATCATATTTAAAATATTTTGTAAGAAAACGTGACTTAAACTAGAATTCTAAAACTATTATCTTTAGTACAGTTTTCTAAAAAAATGGAAATCGTTTTCACATTAAGCAACTATTTCCTTGATTATGTAATTCACCATGGATTACGTATATTTGATACTTAATTTCAGGTCTTCTAATATAATAATATTTTATCATTAGCAGGATATCAGAAACATGACAAGCAAGAGGCAACAAGTGATAAAGGTCGTTGTTCATGACATTTCGAATAAAAGGTTTGTAACTTCGGTTTTTCATTTAGTCTATAAACTTTTATAATATAGAAAATAAATTCATAATTGATTATAACATAAATCAATGATAAACAAATCAAGTCCTTGGATTTTATTTTTATTTTTTTTCATGCACAAAAGTTATTAAATGTGCACACAAAACCAGTATTTTAAATTAGATGATCAGCACACAAAAACAATAAGTTCACACACTCAATCAAATGTGCACACAAAACCAGTATTTTAGCCACTAGATACGTATCAAAGTATACAACAATACAACAATACAACATTAGTCAGTCTCATTGTACTGATCTCCGTCTCCGTATGAGAATCCAAAGATTTTGAAAGAAACAAAAAATTAGCAGATCAAATTATTTTTTATTAGTTGAGATATTCAAGATGTTTGATGCACATGATACACCAGCTTTCTTATATTAAAGTTCAATTTTCATCAACCCCCAACTCTTTTTTTCTCCTTAATTGTTATTGCTTTTTGGTCATTTTCCTTCTTATATTTGAAGTTACATTGTAGTAGAGATATTATTTTCGGAAATTATTTTTTATTAACAAACTCAACAATCATTTTAGGGATGAGATGACACCTCAAGATCATCTCATCATCATTTTCCTCGAGGCTTGGAATGCCTTAGCACGTCGCCAGATCAGCACCCAACTAATCGAAATCGAATCGCCACACATTACCCTGTTCTCTAGCCCATTTGTTGATCCATCAAAACTCGAAAACATAGTCAAAACCCTAGCTTTAAAGCAAGAGGCTTTACCCTTATCCCTCTCCTCAATCTGTACCCTCCCAAATGAGAAAAATGTCCTCTTTATTTCTCCTATAAATGGTTAATCTAGAACAAAATGAAGGATGCTGCTTGATTTTTTTTTTTTTAAAATGAGGTTGATATTTATAGAAGATCTAGGGTATCATTGGTAACAAGGTTGTAATGTTGTTTGTAACACGTTCTTTACATGGTCATCTTAATATTAGCCAAGGATAGGATATCCTTGATTGTTTGTATTTGTGTACTTAAATTTTGCATGAGCTTGGGATTCTTGTTTATAAAATTTTGCATTAAATTTTACATCAGTGTTTTTATATATATACATATACCTGTTTGATAAATAAAAAAATAACCATTTATCTTTCTTGTATACTTTTTTTTCTGTTGCCTATATGTGCTTTAGCGGTTCCTTTATTGAACAAAATTCCTATTAATATTTATCTTCATGGGGATCAAACCCTTCTATTGCATCTGAGGAATGATGGCATAGTCCCATGATTCTGCTTTACAATAAACAAAAGATAAAAAACGGAAAATGAAACATCAAACTCTAAAAGAGACGATCCGAGATTAGTTACTTTCAATGAGTCTCTCTATATATTTGATTGTATTGAGAAGTTGAAAATAATGTCTTGAACACTCGCAATAAGCAGATTCGTGTTGGGTCAATCAGCTACAAATGCCAATTTTAAAAACAATTTTAAAAACAATAAACTGTTTGACTTCCTAGACGCAATAATATTATTCGTGTTGGGTCAATTACTTATTTTGAATACTAATGTATATATACTGAAGGCAAACTAGGTTTATCATTAGCATGAGCAGGGATTATTGTGGGACGTTTGTATTGAGCTTTAGGTGCTCGTCGCGCTCCTCAGGTGGCAGCTAGCTACACACTTCTATATATACTATTCACGCGTTTCCCGTCGGTTATGATTTGTGAAGGCATATATTATGATAATTATCTATGGAGTATTAACCTTTGCCCTTCCGTGAAGCGTACGGAACACGTACATAAATGGCACGGAAATTTAAGCTCCGTGCTTTCTTATGATGACTAAAATTAATGAATGGCACGAGAACTTAGCTATATGCCATTATTAGTGCAATGTAATCAAATCTTAAACACAAAGAAATGCAGGAATAGTGTATACTAAAACTAAACAATAATTAATGAATTAATTTAATTAAGTTTTCTCCGGAATGTAGCAAAAAGAATATTCCTATTTCAATTGTACGAAAATAAAGAACAGTCAATATATGCATGAAGGCTGTGTAGTAAAAGTAATTGATAATTAGTTAATGACATTATTTAATATAAATTGCGGACGCAAATAGTTAATTACATTTCCTGAAATATTGATAATTAGTTAATGAAATATTGTCAAACAACTATATCATAAACTTTATCAGAATTAAATTTCCGAAGTAGTTTCTTTTTAGTATTTAATTAATCTCAACACAACAAAGAAATACATGAACTCATTTGTAATATATAAATATCAAACATTTAATTATCGAGTCACGCAAATCATTATGTACCCAAAATCTGAATAAGTGAAAACATATATTTTGAGAGTCGTACAATAGAAAACATCCATCGTGGGATCTATTTTCATCATTGTGTTATCCTGTAATGATGCATCGATATCTCGTGGCAGTGAGAGTCTTGGTAAGTGTGTCAATAGTTCTCAATACCAAGTGCCCCGCTCGATATAGTTTTTTTGGTAAGTTCTGCTCGATATCTTGTCTAGTTGTCCTCAAAGCTGATTGTTGCTCCAGCAGCTCTTTAAAACAACCCGATAATGCAATTCCTTGTGTGTTGAGAATTATTCAGAATGTCGATACCTTCCTAACCCAATTGGCCCATCACTCTTTCCTGCCGTGTACTTAATTTTATTATACCCTTTAGAAGGACCGAGTCATTTTATCAATTTGGACTTTGCTTCTTATCCCAGTTATATTTTGTTTAAAATCAAAATTTGGGAAAAAATAGTTGTCATTTTTAGAATTGAGATTAATGGCTTTCCCTATCTCAGTACATATTTTGGCCCTATTCATACAATTGTTATCATATTTACTAGAACGTCTGCCTTTTCATATTTTCCACACAATAAACACAGGTAAAATTTTACATAAGTTCAATTAAATTTTTGATTTTGAAATAACTGATTGAGAACACCAAGAAAGAAATTTTCCCCTAATATATTCAGAGTTATATGAAGGCTTGCTAAATATAAGTCCATGCTTTCCAAATGGTTCATATATGGACATCATAATCTTGAAACTATATTCTACATTTTACTTTTATCCATCGTTACCTAGCTAGCTTATCACTACCCCAAGTAGGATGATATTGGTTCGGTACCGAACTTTAAAGTTCGACTACATACCGATATCGTATCAAACTAGTTTGATTTGAGAATTTTTATACCATTACCGGACCAAAAAATTCGGTATACCGAACTTTCGGTATACCAAACTATTCAGTTGGTTCGGTTCGGTTTCAGTTTTATACCAAACTTTAGAGTTTACAAGTGATGATAAAAAAATAGTGCGATTTGGAAAAAGAAACATAGTATAAAATTTTAAAAATAGTAGATTAAAAAAATATATTTATTTATATTATTGTTAACTTTATTTTATTTTTGCATAAAAGAGTAAATACTATTTAGACATTTCTAGTAAAATTTATAAATAAATAAAAATATTATAAGTATTCACTAGAAAAAGTAATATAAGTATATTATAACGACGTTAATAATTAAATGTATATAAGTGTTTTATTTTATTTGTCTATAAACTAGTATATTTTAATATTTCGGTTTGAATCGGTACCATACCGAACTTACCAAACGAATACCGAAACCTAACCGACTTTCAAAGATCGGTTCGGTTGTACCATACCATAATGTCGGTATACTAAACTTTTGATACCGACTTGATTGGATTGGCTCGAAAAACGGTCGGTTGGTACAATTCGGTAAAAAATACCACCCCTCACCCCAACTGAGGACATGTAAATAATGTACATATTGCACATAATGATATATTAATATTCTTTTGTCTAGATGGTTACGACCTTCTCTAGGCTCTATCCATCTTAGAGATCCCGGGGATAAAATTCCATCAACTACACAGTTTTGTTTCTAATACCTACTTCACCTTTTTATACAATTATAGTTACTTATATATATGCATTATTATAATTTGTTTGTCATTTTCATTAACATATTTAATGACGTTTGATCAATTATATATGGATTTTTTTTTATTCATTACATTATCTGGTTAGCACTTTGCCGAAATACTACTTAGTTATAATATTAAGCACATTTTTTGTTTTCAAGAGGTGTTTAGAGAAACACAATTCGAAAGGATAAATTTTTTCGCCTAAGGTGATAATCCTACAGTTATACAAACAAAGAAATATAATTTGAACAAAATGTATATACATATAATTAATATGTTAAACAAGGGAGCTGGATTAAAAGTCATCACGGAGTTGGGAAAATTTGTTTTCTCGCAAGTAGCACTATAACAAATTTAAGCATTAGAGACAATTTATTTAGAGATAATCAAAATTTGTCTCTAAATCGTAACTTTTAGGAAAAAAATAATCTTTTAAACACAAAAATAATTTTTTTTATCCATAAATATAACTTTTAGAGACAAAAATTGTCCACAAAAACAATCTTATACGGATGTTCTGTACTTCTATATATATAATCTCAATATTTATTTTGGTGAAGACTGAAATTGTTACTTTTTGTATATGACCAAATATTAGCAGTTACACCTATTTGCCATAATTAGTGCAACATTGACCAAATTTAATACAGAAGATTACATGAATGATTCTATTAGGAGTAAAAGATAAGATATAATTAATGACAGTTATTTGTTTAGTTATTTTCAGATTTGATTAAATAGTATTTCCTAATTTTAGATTTTGGTAATATGTCTAATTACTCCTACCCTAATTAATTTTTATCCTATTTCAGTTTTGGTAATAAATCCCAGTGGTTATAGGAAGAAGCAACCCATCATTTTGTTAGTCTCTCTCTCTCTATATATATATTTCCCTTCACTCTGTTAAAAGGAGTCTCTTTCTTTCTTTATCTTCCAATATATATAAACCTTCCCACTATTTCTGACTATATTGTTACTCCATTCACTCTTTTTTTTATTATCTTATTTTAAATAAAAATCATTAATCATAGTTGAATATAGTCCAAAACTCTTTACTTTTTTTCCTTAGTACGTGGTTATGTTACTGAAGTAATGAGTTCATCTTGCTTCGGTTTTTATTACCAGATTGATGTGAAATTTTCCTGTGAAATAGTACTATTAATAGGAACCATAATATTTTTTCTTGTGAAATAAGACTCGAGATTACACCGAGTACTATATTAATAATACCTAGGTGTTATGGCTAATACCACCTATAATACATGAAAAAGTACTACAACCCTTTTCATACCAACTACCAAGTGACAAAATTTCCATTTAAACATAACTTGGTCCAAATGTATTATTATTACTATACCCCTTATAATAATACAAACAAAAAAGCATATAACCATTCATTTTTATTTGTATTTTTTTCATTCATTTTATTAAATCATAGTGAACTTAATGGCTTCATAATTGATTCTTTTTTCTTACAAGCTCGTGCAACCCCCAAATGCTGAATTTTTTGATGTCTCCGAAAATATGGACCCAACGAATAACAAAATGACCGAAAGTACCACCGGAGCATGTCGCTCTTCAACTTCTCTACAAAAGCCTAAAGTCGTGTCTTTCTGGACTACTTGTGACACCTATAAACTCCGGAAAGTTGAGGCTTTTGTAGAGAACTTGAAGAGAGACCTGCTCTAGTGGTACTTTCTGTCATTTTGACATTCGTTGGGTTCATCTTTTCAGAGACATCAACACATTCAACATTTGGGGGTTGTACGGGCTTGTAAGAAATAAGAATGGATTATGAAGCCATTAAGTTCACTATGATTTAATAAAATGAATGAAAATAATAATAATAAATAAATAAATTTAATAATTTGAATGGTATAGGCATGTTTGTTTGAATCATTATAAGGGGTATAGTACTAATAATACCTTTGGTACTATTTCATGTATTATAGGGGTATTAATCATAACACTGCTGAGGTATTATTAGTGGTACGAGATGTAATCTCACGCCTTATTTCATACGACAATTGTTATGGTTCCAAAAGAAATAACAATTTACCAAAAAATAAAATAAGACTGTGC
Organism: Primula veris; assembly: GCA_963682055.1. Taxonomy (NCBI): domain Eukaryota; kingdom Viridiplantae; phylum Streptophyta; class Magnoliopsida; order Ericales; family Primulaceae; genus Primula; species Primula veris. The sequence continues at coordinate 5,551,653 of OY821742.1, read as the reverse complement.
TTCACGGATAATGTGATATATATATATCTATTATTTATTGATTCCTTTCATCGACAACTGGCCAAGAGACTTATAAGACCTAAAAACTAAAAAGTATTTCTCACATACCCATCTGGCGGGGGTCTTCTCTTAATTTGTATTGCATATTATTATTTGTATTTTGTTTGATTCACGTGGGATTAATTTGTATTGCATATTAGATTTTAGTTTGGAGGGTTTAAAAATTACGGGTTTGAAATTTATTGTACCCTTTTATTTGTAACAACAAACAAACATAGGATTAAGATTATGAGAAGTATATATAAGTTGTACCTACGCTTCAAACTGTTTATAGGACCATGATATTAATTGTAAATGTTTATCCTATCATGTATTATCCATCAGACAAACACGGCCATAAGAAATAAGAAAAGACTATTACCTTTTCCTATGGTAAATTATTGATTAATTGCACGATCAAAATTTGTCCAGAAAGATATCCATTCATCGCATCACCATCTACACTTTCGTCCTTGCGTCCGTCCTTCATGTTCTTAAATAGGCGCATATCAACATATACAACGATTAGGGTTAGAACTTCGGCGGTATATAGAGGGGCATGTAATGGGCTTGTAAATATATAAGTGAATTATTAATGAATTTTATCTTTTGGTAGCACTTTATTAACTCAGAAAAATAATAGTCATTAAATGTATAATAATATAATTACCTTTTTCTTTCATTTTGCCAAGTTAGCATCTTTGAATTACCTTCTTTTTATATTGCACGGATACAGGGGTACTCCTTTGGTTGAATATCTATTGTCAAATTTTCAAAAATACATATAACTATATAAGGTATATTACATTATTACATTATTACAATTTATATATATATATATATATATTTCATTAAAAGAATACAAGTCTTCGAACGTAAAATATTAGGAAAAATGACAATTTAGTACATATTTAGAAACTTGTTTATAAAAAAATCCAGCCGTTTTGAACTTAATGACTCTTTTACAAAAAATACATATTTTGTGAACTTATTTACAAATATGTACATATGCCATTAAAAAATCTAAAAAAGAAATTTAACTTTAAATGTAAAAGTACTTTCCTTATAAATTGGTACTTAATTATCAAAAATCCACATATGTGCACTTATTTACAATTAGTTATATATACTTATTTATAATTAGATACGTATGTCATGAAAAAATTATACAAAGAAAATCAAAAAATCAAAAAATTGTTTTTTTTTTAAATATCAAAAAACTTGTGCATAGTATCAATAATATCAAGCAGGATTAGACATAACTGTACAAGATTAGATATGATTAAACAGGATTAGACATACAAGAATGTACAAAATTAAACAGGACTATACATGATCAAACATGATTAATCAAACAATATTAGACAAGATCAGACAGGATCACACATATTTTTTGTATAAAAAATGTAATTTTTTAAATTTTGATTTTAATTTTTAAATAGTTTTTTCGATTTAAGATTAGACATATATGACTTAACAAGATTAGACAGGATAACACCTATTTTTTGTTATAAAATTTATTTTTTAAAATTTTGGTTTTTAATTTTTAAATATTTTTTTTCCATTTTTTTCTATTTTTTAATGACATATGTACATATTTGTAAATAAGTTTACAAAATATGTATTTTTTTTGTAAAATAGTCATCAAGTTCAAAACAGCTGAGTTTTTTTTTTTTTAAATAAGTTTCTAAATATGTATTAAATTGTCATTTTCCCTAATATTTTACGTTCAAAGACTTGTCTTCTTTTAATGAAACATACCTTACATACATATATATATATATATATTTGTAAATTGTAATAATGTAATATACCTTATATAGTTATATGTATTTTTGAAAATTCGACAATAGATATTCAACCAAAGGAGTACCCCTGTATGTGTACAATATAGAAATAAGGTAATTCAAAGACGCTAACTTGGCAAAATGAAGGAAAAAGGTAATTATATTATTATACGTTTAATGACTATTATTTTTCCAAGTTAATAAAGTGCTACCAAAATATAAAATTTATTAATAATTCACTTATAGATATACGAGCCCATTATATGCATCTATATAACGCCAAAGTTCTGACCCTAATCGTTGTATCTATTGATATGCGCCGCTTTGAGAACAAAAAGGACGAAAATGAGATGGTGATGGCGATGAATGCATGTCTTCCTGGACAAATTCGACCGCGCAAGTAATCAATGATTTACCATATGAAAATGTAATAGTCTTTTCTTATTTATGTGTTTGTTTGATGAATAATACATGATAGGATAAACATATACAATTAGTATCATGGTCGTATACACGTCCGAAGCATATGTACAACTAATACAATTTATACTTCTCATAATCCTAATCCTATGTTTGTCGGTTGTTAGAAATAAAGGGGTACAATAATTTTCAAACCCTCCAAACTAAAATCAAATATTTCAAAAATACAATCGTCAATTTAAAAGTAAAACTCCATGAACAAATTACTAAACCTTTTTGCCCAAATATTAACTTGTGTCGAGTGTGTTGACAATAATTTCATGTGAATCAAACAAAATACAAATAATAATAAGCAATGCAAATTAAGAGAATACCCACTAGATGGGTATGTAAGAAATACTTTTTAGTTTATTGTAAGTCTTTGGCCAATTGTCAATGAGAGGAATCAATAAATAATAAATATATATATTTGCAATATTCATGAAGCACGATTTTATTTTATTTTTGGGTAAATTGTTATTTCTTTTGGAACAATAATAATTGTCCAGTGAAATAATACCACAGAGGTTTTATGGCTAATACCCCTTATAATACATGAAATAGTACTATATTCCTTTTTATAACAAGTGACAAATTGTCTATCAAAACATAACTCGGTTGATAAGTATTATTAGTACTATACCCCTTATAACCATTCATTTTATTATATTTATTATTATTATTTTTTTCATTCATTTTATTAAATCATGGTGAACTTAATGGTTTTATAATGCATTCCTATTTCTTACATGCTCGTGCTCCCCCCAAATGCTGAATGCTTTGATGCCTCGGAAAAGATCGAGCCAGCGAATGCCAAAATGATAGAAAGTACCACCGGAGCAGGTCCCTCTTCAAGTGCTTTACAAAACCTTCAAGTTCCTTGCCAATTGCAACTGAAACATTACCGGTCGTTATGTGACAACTACTGACCGTTTTTTTGGCTGAATTTAGTCGATAATTTACCGAATGACAAAGTCGTCCGAAAATTGGAATAATTGTTCTAGTAAAAATTTGCATGATTTTATGAAACTTTTCATATTACCGAGTAAATTTTTTACGAGTCGGTGATGTACGGGGTTGTTAAACACAATTTTTTTATATGCTTCAAACATAAGGTTTGGTAGATGTAAACACTAAAACATATTAATTAATTTTTTTTAATCCTTTTCACTTGTGTAGCAACGTGATTGATAAAGAAAATTGTAGATAGATTTGTTGATTATCATTTGTTTTTTAAATATCACACATCTGATGAGTTGTTTATTCATTTATCATAGATACATATTATTTGTATTATTTGTGTTGAAGTCGTTTTTTTCTCATACTTTGTACGAGTGGATTATATGACTAAACGGGAAAACAAAAGTCTAATTTATCTAATTTGTAGGAATGATGGAGAATATTTGGGTGACGTAAATGGCTTGTATTATTCAAGTTTGACCGCCCACCCAAGACCAAAACTTCAGGTTTTTGAAACATATATTCACTTGAAATATAACTTATATAGATCAATACTAGTTGTAGGGCTGACAATTTTGATCGTCCACCCAAGACCAAAACTTTCGGTTTTTGATCGGGTCGGTTTCGGTTATCTTCGTATACACTTTGCACATAACACGAAAATTCAACAAACGCATATATGCAGCAAGAACACCCTAATTAATTTGATATTTTAAACAATGTTTTATCTTGGAGAAGACCGAATTGTTACTTCAGTACTTCTCGTGTATGACCAAATAATGGCAACTACACCTATTTCCCATTATTAATAATTTAATACTGCAACATTAACAAAATTTAATACAGAAAAATACATGCATGATTCCATTGAAGTACTAAAATATAAGAAATAATTAACGACGTTTTGGGAAGTTTAAACATACATGCATGATTCCATGCATAATTTATTTAATTCCAAGCAAGTTTAAACACGTTTCCTAATTTGAGGTTTTGGAAAAATGTCTAAATCCTACCCTTTAGTGACCCTAATTAATTTTTGTCCTATTTCAGTTTTTCTATTTACTTGTCTTAGTCTATATAAACCCTAAGGTTGAAGGAAGAATTAACCTATCATTTTGCTCCATTTCTCTCTTGTTAGCCTTATGTATATTTCCCTTCATTTAAATAACGAAGACTCTTTCTTTCTTTATGTAGAGCAGCCACCGATGATCATGGAAAAACTGGTGATTATTATTTAATTTGTCTGTATGTGTTTTAAATCAAATCACCATTTTGCAAAAAAATAAATAATTGAATATAAGAATTATATTTGTTTGTATATATATATATTGAAAAGGTATTATTGTGTGTTAGATTTTGGATTTTATAAATTTGCAGCGCGAGTTCCATGCATATGTTTCTTTAGCCGCCATGATTTTGATATCATATTTAAAATGCTTTGTAAGAAAGCGTGACTTAAGAATTCTAAAAGTGTATCCTCTAGTACAGTTTTCTAAAAAAAATGGAAATCTTTTTCACACAGCCAATAGTTCCTTGATTATGTAATTCACCATGGATTACGTATATTTGATACTTAATTTCAGGTGTTCTAATATAATAATATTTTATCATTAGCAGGATATCATAAAAATTATAAGCAAGAGGCAACAAGTGATCAAGGTCGTTGTTCATGACATTTCAATGTAAAAAAAAACGAGGAAAGATCTTGATCCGGGATCCAACAGCTTCGTAGCTTGGTCTCCTGGTTCTCGGGAATCTGAGGTAGCGAAAAAGGCTTATCCAGCAAGAGGAAATAAGTCTTCAACAACAAAACGACAAGGCTCCTACAAATCTCAACATGAATGGTCACTCGAGAAAAAATGACTGTTTATAAAATTTGAATGTCTACATTATAAGTGTTTATATACTGTTTGATAAGAAAAACAGCCATAATGATTTATTGTTCTTGTTTTCTTTTTTTCTGTTGCCTGTATGTACGTTTAGCGGTTCCTTTATAGAACAAAAATCCTATTAACATTTTATCTTCATGGGAATCAAACCCTTCTATTGCATCTGAGGAATTATAGCATAGTCCCATGATTCTGCTTTACAATAAACAAAAGATAAAAAAAAACGGAAAATGAAATATCGAACTCTATAAGAGATGATCCAAGATTGGTTGCTTTCAATTTGATTATATTGAGAAGTTGAAAATGATGATCGGAAGACTCACAATAAGCAGAATTAAGCATAACCGAACTTCTCAATGTAAAAATTGAAGCGCTTGTCAAGAAAGGGCAATCAGCTACAAATGCATCCAGATCAAAAGTATATCAACTAATTAGTATCATTTAAATACAACGAGAAGGCCAGGATATATAGTGTGCACATTATTTTTCATGTAATGATTTGTAGTTGTTTCCACAGTTCGACGTAACAGATATGAGCTCATTAATATTATCAGAAAGAAAAAAAGATAAAACCTCAATAAACACGGCAATATTTTAGATACCCAGAGTTGTGAGTGTGATACAAAACTATTTAGTTTTGGAATGATATAACCACTATTTACTAGAAATTACACACACTTCGACTGCAATGCTTGTTCTTAAAAACCAAAACCAAAACCAAAACAAATATATAGTATAGACAATTATGATGTTAATATTCATATAATATACCATGTGTTAACATTTACGCTAATTAATTGATGCAATTTGTACTAAACAATTAGAATAAGTTTATAAATCATTGTGATTCTACTGATACTTTGTTAAATCGATTTTCATTGAGACCGGAAGCATCTCAAAAACTTGGGCATGAATATCAAGCCTCATGTCCGCATCATGTATGTAATTGAAAACTCGATCCCATCCCACAAAGCTAGAAAGCTAGAAATCGAAAACAAAAAAGGATAATGGGGTGAAGTTAGATGTGCATTACATGTATATCTTTTTAAATTAATGAACAAAGATGGGGAGGACGCATACATTATGTAGTACTTGAAAATGATATTTTCTAACACCTTTACTATGGCACATCTTTCAACATGTCTGTGTAACAAAAAACAAAGTTGTATGTAAAGCGTTAGAGGAGTAATTCAGTCCTAGACTAATGTGTCTAACATGCTCATATCTTAGACGGTTACAACAAACGTTACAATTGAGATGTTTATTCACAACAAACGTTACACCCGGTCTAATACAATGCATACATGCTTCCAATATCGCTAGCATACAATTGAGATGTGTTATTGCTCTACCCGACTTTTGGTTAAAGGACAATCCTCGATACTGTTGGTTAGTTTTTTATAATTGCTTTTTTTTTTTGTTAAAGAGATATAAATTAACTTTATAATAAGTTCGATTTTTTTTTTTAAAGGCCATCAACCCATTTGGGGCAAAGGGTCGATATGACCAAAGTTTTCCATACAACCCCACTATTTACATATATATATATATATATATATATATATATATATATATATATATATATATTCGACTCCTAACAACTTTTCTAAAAGAAGCTAATGTTATCAGAAAAGTCAATGTTGTGTTTAATTTAATATTTCAAACAATGTTTATCTTTATTTTGGAGAAAAGACTGAATTGCTACTTTTCGTGTGTATGACCAAATAATGGCAACTACACCTATTTGTTATTATTAATACTGCAACATGAACCAAATTTAATACAGAAAAATAGATGCATGATTCCATTGAAGTAAAAGATAAGAAGTAGTTAAAGACGTTATTCAATTTATTTATATGTTTTCTGGCAAGTTTAAACACATTTCCTAATTTGAGATTTTGGGAAAATGTCTAAATCCTACCCTTTAGTGACCCTAATTAATTTTTGTTCTATTTAAGTTTTTCTATCTACTTCTCTTAGTCTATATAAATCCTAAGATTGAAGGAAGACGTAACCTATCATTTTGCTCGATTTCTCTCTTATTAGCCAATGTATATTTCCCTTCACTATATTAACCATCGAAGACTCTTTCTTCTTTATGGAGAACAGCCAACGGTGATCATGGAAAAACAGGTGATTATTATTTTGTGTGAATATGTTTTAAAGCAAATCACCAGTTCCCCCCCCCCCCCCCCCAAAAAAAAAGTAAAATATAGAGTTATATTTCTTTGTATGTGTATATTGAAAAGGTATTACTGTGTGTTAGATTTTGGATTTTATATATTTACATCATGAGTTCCATACATACGTTTCTTTAGCCGTCCTGATTTTGAGATCATATTTAAAATATTTTGTAAGAAAACGTGACTTAAGCTAGAATTCTAAAACTATTACCTCTAGTACAGTTTTCTAAAAAAATGGAAATCGTTTTCACATTATGCAACTATTTCCTTGATTATGTAATTCACCATGGATTACGTATATTTGATATTTAATTTCAGGTCTTCTAATATAATAATATTTTATCATTAGCAGGATATCAGAAACATGACAAGCAAGAGGCAACAAGTGATCAAGGTCGTTGTTCATGACATTTCGAAGAAAAGGTTTGTAACTTCGGTTTTTCAATTAGTCTATAAACTTTTATAATATAGAAAATAAATTCATAATTGATTAACATAAATCAATGATAAAAAATCAAGTCCTTGGATTTTTATTTTTATTTTTTTCATGCACAAAAGTTATTAAATGTGCACACAAAACCAGTATTTTAAATTAGATGATCAACACACAAAACCAATAAGTTCACACACTCAATCAAATGTGCAAACAAAACCAGTATTTTAGCCACTAGATACGTATCAAAGTATACAACAATACAACATTAGTCAGTCTCATTGTACTGATCTCCGTCTCCGTATGAGAATCCAAAGATTTTGAAAGAAACAGAAAATTAGCATATCAAATTATTTTTTATTAGTTGAGATATTCAAGATGTTTGATGCACAGGATACACCGGCTTTCTTATATTAAAGTTCAATTTTCATCAACCCCCAACACTTTTTTTTTTCCTTATTTGTTATTGCTTTTTGGTCATTTTCCTTCTTATATTTGAAGTTGTAGTAGAGAAATTATTTTTGGAAATTATTTTTTATTAACAAACCCATACAATCATTTTAGGCTGTTAGGAGCTCTAATTACATAGGGATGAGATGAGACCTCAAGATCATCTCATCATCATTTTCCTCGAGGCTTGGAATGCCTTAGCACGTCGCCAGATCAGCACCCAACTAATCGAAATCGAATCCAGGCCACACATTACCCTCTTCTCTAGCCCATTTGTTGATCCATCAAAACTCGAAAACATAGTCAAAACCCTAGCTTTAAAGCAAGAGGCTTTACCCTTATCCCTCTCCTCAATCTGTACCCTCCCAAATGAGAAAAATGTCCTCTTTATTTCTCCTATCAATGGTTAATCTAGAACAAAATGAAGGATGTTGCTTGAATTTTTATTTTTAAAATGAGGTTGATATTTATAGAAGATCTAGGGTATCATTGGTAACAAGGTTGTAATGTTGTTTTGTAACACGTTCTTTACATGGTCATCTTAATATTAGCCAAGGATAGGATATCCTTGGTTGTTTGTATTTGTGTACTTAAATTTTGCATGAGCTTGGGATTCTTGTTTATAAAATTTTGCATTAAATTTTACATCAGTGTTTTTATACATATACATATACCTGTTTGATAAATAAAAAAACAGCCATTTATCTTTCTTGTATACTTTTTTTCTGTTGCCTATTTTTTCTTTAGCGGTTCCTTTATTGAACAAACTTCCTATTAATATTTATCTTCATGGGGATCAAACTCTTCTATTGCATCTGAGGAATGATGGCATATATAGTCCCATGATTCTGCTTTACAGTAAACAAAAGATAAAAAACAGAAAATAAAACATCAAACTCTATAAGAGACGATCCGAGATTGGTTACCTTCAATGAGTCTCTCTATATATTTGATTGTATTGAGAAGTTGAAAATAATGTTTTGAAGACTCGCAATAAGCAGATTCAAGCATAACCGCCAAACTTCTCAATGTAAAATTTGAAGCTCTTGTCAAATAAGGGCAATCAGCTACAAATGCACAAGTGCACCCTGATCAAAAGTATATATCACCTAATTAGTAATTAATTATTATCATTTTAATACAAAGCGAAGGAGGAGAGAAGAAAGGAACCTGAAATCGAGTATGAATATAACTAGAATCATCACATCAAAACAACCGACTTTCACAAAAAATAATATAGTGTATACACTATTTCCCACAGTTGGACGTAACAGATATGACCTCAATACTATTATTAAAAATAAAAAGAGGATAAGAGCTCAATAAAACACAGTAATATTTTAGATACCCAGAGTTAGTCATTTCCAGAAATTGTGAGTGTGATACAAAACTATTTAGTTTTGGAATGATATAATCACTATTTACTAGTAATTATACACACTTGGACTCCAATGCTTGTTCTTAAAATAAAAATAAATATATAGTGTAGACAATGATGATTCTAATATTCATATAACATACCATATCTGTTTACATCTACGCTAATGTCGTATGCAATTTGTACTAAACAATTAGAACAAAATTATTAATTATTGTGATTCTACTAATACAAGATGATATTTATCAACACCCTTTACTATGGCACATCTTTCGGCATGTCTGTGTAATCTATACATCTTAAAATGTTATTCCCTTCGCTCCTAAATGAATGGCATCTACGGAAATTTCTACAATTTTAAATCTACGAAAGTTTTTACAATGTTGGCTTGCAAAATGAAAATTTCAAATATAATCAAGTAGTTATATATGGTTGAACTATTGGATAACTTTTAAGTTTTTTTTTACATTAATGATGGAAAAAACCTATGGCCAAAATGGCAGCATAATTAAGTAGATAATCTATAGAATTTGATTGACAATGTTTCTTTTTCATTAAAAACAAATCATTTTGGCCCCCCACTTTTCGTTCCTACTTTCTCTCGCTTTCACACGAGTATGAAATTGATGCAAATACTAGTACATTTGCTGCTTAAAAGAAGACATATTTTAATTTTTTGATGGCATCAAACTAGAAACTTAGAATCATCTGCCAATTTTAAAAACAATAAACTATTGACTTCCTAGACGCAATAATATTATTCGTGTTGGGTCAATTACTTATTTTGAATACTAATGTATATATACTGAAGGCAAACTAGGTTTATCATTAGCATGAGCAGGGATTATTGTGGGACGTTTGTATTGAGCTTTAGGTGCTCGTCGCGCTCCTCAGGTGGCAGCTAGCTACACACTTCTATATATACTATTCACGCGTTTCCCGTCGGTTATGATTTGTGAAGGCATATATTATGATAATTATCTATGGAGTATTAACCTTTACCCTTCCGTGAAGCGTACGGAACACGTACATTAATGGCATGGAAATTTAAGCTCCGTGCTTTCTTATGATGACTAAAATTAATGAATGGCACGAGAACTTAGCTATATGCTATTATTAGTGCAATGTAATCAAATCTTAAACACATAAAGAAATGCAGGAATAGTGTATACTAAAACTAAACAATAATTAATGAATTAATTTAATTTAGTTTTCTCCGGAATGTAGCAAAAAGAATATTCTTATTTGAATTGTACGAAAATAAAGAACAGTCAATATATGCATGAAGGCTGTGTAGTAAAAATAATTGATAATTATAGTTAATGACATTATTTAATATAAATTGCGGAGGCAAATAATTAATTACATTTCCTTATTTGAAGTTTTGAAAATATCTATTAAATTGTTGCCTTTCACCAACCTATAATAAATCTGTAACATTTTTTTTTTTGTAATCAGTAAATCGGTAACATAAATAAATCAATCAATCTCTCTTTAGTCTATAAAACCCTAAGGAAGTAGTTACTGATTTTCATTCTGCTCTGTGCATCTCATTCGCTTTAGAATTTATCCTTAGCTTGTAAACAGTTTCTTTTTCTCTCTTAAAAAAAGCATCCAAAGTTGTCATGGATAAATCCGTAAGATATTCTTCTTTTTTGTGTTTTTATTTCAAAATAGTCAGAGTTAATGGATGTCTCTACATAAGTTTTAAATCAAATAACTCATTTGTTAAAAAAATGAATACAGGATTTATGTTTGTCATGGTTATTATTTTTGTATAATAGCTTTTGGATTATTCGACATATTTTTATTTCATGAATTTTAAGCCCTTAGCATGTGATTCTTATAATGAAGGCCACATTAAAAAATTGTGTGAGATTTTTTTTTTTTATTTCATGCCAAGAGTTTCAAAACTAATAAAATATTTAGACTCAATATAGAGTTTCAAAACTAATAAAAACTCGCATGACTTGTTTAGACCCCTCAAAACCTAGGTACTATAAACTCAACGAATATTAATTCACCCAACCGACGAAATATTGTCAAACAACTATATCATAAACTTTATCAGAATTAAATTTCCGAAGTAGTTTCTTTTTAGTATTTAATTAATCTCAACACAACAAAGAAATACATGAACTCATTTGTAATATATAAATATCAAACATTTAATTATCGAGTCACGCAAATCATTATGTACCCAAAATCTGAATAAGTGAAAACATATATTTTGAGAGTCGTACAATAGAAAACATCCATTGTGGGATCTATTTTCATCATTGTGTTATCCTGTAATGATGCATGGATCTCTCGTGGCAGAGAGAGTCTTGGTAAGTGTGTCAATAGTTCTCAATACCAATTGCCCCGCTCGATATAGTTTTTTTGGTAAGTTCTGCTCGATATCTTGTCTAGTTGTCCTCAAAGCTAATTGTTGCTCCAGCAGCTCTTTAAAACAACCCGATAATGCAATTCCTTGTGTGTTGAGAATTATTCAGAATGTCGATACCTTCCTAACCCAATTGGCCCATCACTCTTTCCTGCCGTGTACTTAATTTTATTATACCCTTTAGAAGGACCGAGTCATTTTATCAATTTGGACTTTGCTTCTTATCCCAGTTATATTTTGTTTAAAATCAAAATTTGGGAAAAAATAGTTGTCATTTTTAGAATTGAGATTAATGGCTTTCCCTATCTCAGTACATATTTTGGCCCTATTCATACAATTGTTATCATATTTACTAGAACGTCTGCCTTTTCATATTTTCCACACAATAAACACAGGTAAAATTTTACATAAGTTCAATTAAATTTTTGATTTTGAAATAACTGATTGAGAACACCAAGAAAGAAATTTTCCCCTAATATATTCAGAGTTATATGAAGGCTTGCTAAATATAAGTCCATGCTTTCCAAATGGTTCATATATGGACATCATAATCTTGAAACTATATTCTACATTTTACTTTTATCCATCGTTACCTAGCTAGCTTATCACTACCCCAAGTAGGATGATATTGGTTCGGTACCGAACTTTAAAGTTCGACTACATACCGATATCGTATCAAACTAGTTTGATTTGAGAATTTTTATACCATTACCGGACCAAAAAATTCGGTATACCGAACTTTCGGTATACCAAACTATTCAGTTGGTTCGGTTCGGTTTCAGTTTTATACCAAACTTTAGAGTTTACAAGTGATGATAAAAAAATAGTGCGATTTGGAAAAAGAAACATAGTATAAAATTTTAAAAATAGTAGATTAAAAAAATATATTTATTTATATTATTGTTAACTTTATTTTATTTTTGCATAAAAGAGTAAATACTATTTAGACATTTCTAGTAAAATTTATAAATAAATAAAAATATTATAAGTATTCACTAGAAAAAGTAATATAAGTATATTATAACGACGTTAATAATTAAATGTATATAAGTGTTTTATTTTATTTGTCTATAAACTAGTATATTTTAATATTTCGGTTTGAATCGGTACCATACCGAACTTACCAAACGAATACCGAAACCTAACCGACTTTCAAAGATCGGTTCGGTTGTACCATACCATAATGTCGGTATACTAAACTTTTGATACCGACTTGATTGGATTGGCTCGAAAAACGGTCGGTTGGTACAATTCGGTAAAAAATACCACCCCTCACCCCAACTGAGGACATGTAAATAATGTACATATTGCACATAATGATATATTAATATTCTTTTGTCTAGATGGTTATGACCTTCTCTAGGCTCTATCCATCTTAGAGATCCCGGGGATAAAATTCCATCAACTACACAGTTTTGTTTCTAATACCTACTTCACCTTTTTATACAATTATAGTTACTTATATATATGCATTATTATAATTTGTTTGTCATTTTCATTAACATATTTAATGACGTTTGATCAATTATATATGGATTTTTTTTTATTCATTACATTATCTGGTTAGCACTTTGCCGAAATACTACTTAGTTATAATATTAAGCACATTTTTTGTTTTCAAGAGGTGTTTAGAGAAACACGATTCGAAAGGATAATTTTTTTCGCCTAAGGTGATAATCCTACAGTTATACAAACAAAGAAATATAATTTGAACAAAATGTATATACATATAATTAATAGGTTAAATAAGCATTAGAGACAATTTATTTAGAGATAATCAAAATTTGTCTCTAAATCGTAACTTTTAGGAAAAAAATAATCTTTTAAACACAAAAATAAATTTTTTATCCATAAATATAACTTTTAGAGACAAAAATTGTCCACAAAAACAATCTTATACGGATGTTCTGTACTTCTATATAATCTCAATATTTATTTTGGTGAAGACTGAAATTGTTACTTTTTGTGTATGACCAAATATTGGCAGTTACACCTATTTGTCATAATTAGTTCAACATTGACCAAATTTAATACAGAAGATTACATGAATGATTCTATTAGGAGTAAAAGATAAGATATAATTAATGACATTTATTTTGTTTAGTTATTTTCAGGTTTGATTAAATAGTATTTCCTAATTTTACATTTTGGTAATATGTCTAATTACTCATACCCTAATTAATTTTTGTCCTATTTCAGTTTTTCTCTTACCTATCTATATAAATCCTAGTGGTTATAGGAAGAAGCAACCTATCATTTTGCTTGATTTCTCTCTCTCTCTCTAATATATATATATATTTCCCTTCACTATGTTAAAGGAGTCTCTTTCTTTCTTTATCTTCCCACTATATATATATAAACCTTCCCACTATCTTCTGACTATATTGTTACTCCATTCACTCTTTTTATTATTATCTTATTTTAAATAAAAATCACTCATCATAGTTGAATATAGTACTCCATTACGTACTGAAGTAATGAGTTCATATTGCTTCGGTCTTTATTACCAGATTGATGTGAAATTTTCTTTAAATATGTATGTACTTATAAACCTGATAAAGCTGATATTACTAATTCTATTATTATTATTATTATTATTATTAAAAGGTAGAGAAAAGAAGGAAAATAGAAGTTAAAATAATGACAAAAAGGTAATAAAAAACAATAAAATATAAGAGTATCTATGATAAAAATGATAATAAATCATGATATTATGCTGTTGGTGTAAAAATATGGTGTAATATGCTGTCCGTTACCCTCAATTTGTGAAATAGTGTAAAGTTGAGGAAAAGTCTCGAGGAATTGGTGCGGATGCTTTTGGAGACCAATCAAGGGTGATCATGGAAAAACAGGTAATTATTTTGTTTGTGCATATGTTTTAAATCAAATCACCATTTTGCAAAAATAAAAATCGAATATAAGAATCATATATGTTTGTATATGTATATAAACTGAAAAAGTATTGTTTTGTGTTAGATTTTGGATTTTACAAATTTACCTTGTGAGTTTCATATGCAAGCCTTTCTTTAGCCGCGTAACTATAAATATAAAATTACATTTAAAATGTTTTGTAAGAAAACGTGTCTTTGAGAATTCTAAAAAGTATATCCTCGAGTAAAAAAATGTAAATTGTTTTCATATATAAGCCAACATTTTCTTGATTATGTAATTGACCATGGATTACGTATATTTGACACTTTCAGGTGCTCAAATATAATAATATTTTCTCATTAGCATATATCAGAAAAAATGATGGGCAAGAGGCAACAAGTGAAGGTCGTTATTCATGGCATTTCAATAAAATGTTTGTACCTGATCTATTTTTACGATTACTCTACAAACTAATTTTATAAGCTCGAAAATAAATTCATAATTGATAACATAAATTGATGAAAAACTAAATCAAGTCCTTGCAACATGTTTCAAGGGAGATACTCACAAATGGCACGAGAGCCGCAATTTCTCACAACTGGAAAATGATCCGAGCTCAAACGCAACGTCACATCAGAAGAGATCTCTCCGATGTCACAACAACCAATACTACAGGTGAGAAAAAAAAAACAGTCTCTTCAGCCCTTAAATCAGATGAGCACACAAAAACAATAATTTCACCCGCTCAATCAAATGTGCACACAAAACCAGTATTTCAGCCACTAGATACATATCAAACCATACAACAGTATAACATTAGTCAGTCTCAGTCTCATGATACTGACGTCTGCGTATGAGAATCAAAAGATTTGAAAACGGAAAATTAGCAGATCAAATAATCTACCATTAGTTAAGATTTTGAAGATCTGTTTGATGCATAGGGTACACCTTTCTTATATTAGAGTTCATTTTTCATCCACCCCAACTCTTTTTTCCCTTTTTTGTTAATGTTGTTTGGTCATTTTCCTTCTCATGGTATGATTGAGTTGTAGTTTTTAGAAATTAAGGTTTCAAACGGTAGCTTTTTTACTAATATAATTCTACCAAATATAGTTTTACTGATGATTACCACTATATGTCGCATGTTGTGTTGTTGAATACAACTAGTGTTAGCTTTTTTTTTTTGCTCGAACTAGTTTCTCTCAGGCTAAACTGTGAAATCATAAGATCATCCATTAGGTTAAATGTAGGGCTTTTACTAATAAACTACAGACTGATGAAAAGGGGGAATAAAAGACCATATCATGATATGTTTTTTAAACATAATTATGCAGAAACAACAGCATATCTATAAACACTACAAGAAAAATGGGTTTTCGCAGCTTGGCTTTAGCAGCACAAAGGGAAAGCAAGCTGCAAATTCAATTATTAGCAGCGTGCTTAAAATTAACGCGCTGCAAAATATATTAGTACAAAGTAACAGCAGCGTATGGTGGTTGCGCGCTGCGATTAATACCTTTTACAGCGAGTAAAGTAAGCTGCAATAGTTTTTTTCAATGGCGTGCTAATGCACGCTGCAAAAAATTATTTGCAGCGTATGTATGCACGCTGCGAGTAATAATTTTTAGCAGCGTGCGAGGTGCGCTGTCTATGTTACTAAAAATAAAACACTGACATTATTAAGCCCGCGAAATAAAAAGAGCTCCCCCCATTATTTTTTTTCCCTAAACCCCAAATTACTATACACACAGCTTACTCTCTCTCCATCTCACAATTCCATTTTTTTTGCCCTAAACCCCAAATTTCTATACACAGTTTACTCTCCCTCTCCATCTCACAATTCGAATACCCGAAACTACCCTCACCAGCTCGATACTCCCTCTCATCCTTTCACACTTTATATCACTAGGTATGTATATATACACACTATATATATTAAAGTGAGTTTTAGTTCAATTTTTTCCTGTTATTTTGGTACCGAGTCAAAAACCAATTGGCCTATAATCATGGGACAAAAGGAGTATTATATGTTGGGTGAATTTGTTAGTTGTTTATGTTGTGTTTTTATTTTTTCGATTACCGTCTTGGTTTTGAATTCATGTGATTTTAGTTGTCTTTTTAGGGTTAGGGTCTAGTTTCGGAACCCGAACTTTGAGATTTGCTGTGTTTTGATATATTTAGAGGAAACGTGTAATGTTTGCAGTGAATTTGGGTACTTGTGTGGAAAGTGCCCTTTATTTTTTTGGCTTATTTACCCGTTGTTTTAGGTTTGAGGTTTCTATGGTTTGATTTCGTTTCTAGTTTGGGCTTTGATTTGGAACCCTAAGTTTGCGATTTGATTCGTTAATTGTTGATTTCCAGCGTAGTGTGTTTTTGGTGAATTTGAAACTTGGTATCTAAGTTAAACTGGTAAGAGAGAGAGAGACTTGTTTGTTTGCACCTTTTTAGCTCGGCTTATCTGTTTTTTTTGGCTTGTAAACTCTGGTGCCTTTGGCTTAGCAGCTTAAGGGAGGAGTTTTCCTTTGTTTTCTGGCAAGGTAAAGCGAGAAAAATCAACTGAATGAACCCTTTTTTTACAATACCAAGGAGCTTTTTATATATATATATATATATAACAGCTGAGTTTGGTAGTTGCTATCCATGTTAAACTGGAAAGAGAGATAGAGAGAGGCTTGGAGTTCACCCTTTAATGCTCTCATTAGTTTTATTATCAGCTGCGGTACGTTGAGTTGTCGAGCTTAGAGGGAGGAGCTTTTTTAGTTTTCCGGTAAGGAAAATCGAGAAGTTTAAGCTGGATGGACCTTTTCTCAATATTAAGAAGCTATTTTTTCTGTTTGAAGTTTGCTGCCAAATTAGCCCATTCTTTATGTTGACTAAACTTCTAGTCTCGTTTTTGTTAACCTTGATTCCGTCACACTTTTTCTTCCTATTGATTAGTAGACTTCATTTTGTTCAAAATCTGATCATAGCCTAAATAGCTATTCAATTTAGATAAATCTTTCTCTTTGAAAATTTTGTACTCTGAAAATACAAGATAGTTTTAATGTTTTGAAGTTTTTGGTGCAATACTGTAATTGAGACTAACTTTGTGATTTTGGATGGTTGTATTGGAATGGTTGTCTCTAAGTGCATGTAAGACTACGTTTTCTGTTGCAGACACTTCTTTGTATGCATGTTAGCACATAGGATTATATGCTTGTATTAATGTCTGAGAAGGAAACTTTATACTTATTGATCAAGAAATAGTTGAGCAACCACGGAAATTTGTATGAACTTAGGACCTTGACTTGACATGCTAATGAATCAGGGCTCAGTTTCAGCTGCTACTGTTGTTTGTTTTACATGTCCATTATGTCATGATGTGTAGTTGCATTTAAGAATATAATACACTACTTAAAATTAGCTGAAGAATCATGTAAGTCTAAGACTATATCTTTATGACCTTGGCATTGTTTTCTACTGCATGGGGGTTCATTTTTTCTTCATTTATTCTACTTTACATATGCACTTCGCCGAGTTACACTGTTGTATGCAATGATGTAAGTAATCTGATTGCAAATAGCCAAGGAACCTTGTGAATTCGTGTCAAGATCTTTATTAAATATAAAGGACCTAGGCATGCCATGCTATTGATTAACGTTCAGTTTTAGCTGCGAATATAAGTATCTTTTAATCTACTTTATACAGTATTTCTTTTTGTCTACTCTATACAGTTTTAGCTAGGGAGGCCTATGTATTTCTTTTTGTCAATATGGTTCTTTTTCAGTTTTAGCTAGGGAGGCCTATGTATCATCGGTACCTCTTGAGGTGGAAAGACTTGAGATGAATATAACTGAAAAAGAACCATATTCAAGGAAGGGATTTGAAGGGATTGATGTGATTGAGAAATGATTGGGTATTTGTAGCTTACAATTTGAATGAATAAACAAACAATGGTGTACAATTAAATACTTTGTAGCTTAAATTGGTGTCTCTGGTCCTTTGTTTCAATTGACAATAACCGTAAAATTTATTTTTATTTTTATAATGGTCTGCTTGTTTATTTCAAGAATTATTTTGATTGTTGGATTTTTAGGAGCACATTGGCCAAAAAACGCAGTAGAGCAGCTGTGGATGAACTTCCTTTGGTAATTTTATTTTTATATTCATATCAAGAAACAATTAAATTGAAATTTACTATGTTTTAGCCTTTTCCACTATTCTGTCTTGAGTTCTCTCCGGTCTTTTAACCTATGTTTTTTAATACTTACATTACAGGGAAACACTAGTATTGGGATGTCTGAAATGGGTTCCAATACGTCACCTGATTTAGAGAATGAATTGCACGATAAAGAAGCAGCTGATAGGAAAAAAAAGCGCGGCGCATCTAAGCTTAAATTGGCTACTGACCAACAAAGGCCCCTAGAAGTAGACCGGAATGAATTTGGACAACCTATTGGTAAAAAATCAGTAGAATTATCAACCTTTCTTGGTTGTTTGACTAAAGAATTTGTTCCATACTCAATAGAGACATGGAATGATGTATCTGAAGAAGTTAAAGATAAATTATGGACTTGTGTTCAGGTAATCTTCATCCTTATTCACTTGTTTCTTTGTTTTTGTTTCATTTACCGCAACTTTTCAATTATATTCTAACTTGATATACAGATGAAATTTAAGTTTGAGAATGGTGAAAGAAATTCAGTGTTTCAAAGGTTAAATAAATTATGGCGCGATGGGAGGTCAAAACTCCAAACAAGTATTCTAAAAGTTAATGTTGGCGCTTTCTCGTCACGCAACCTTGGCCTTTTAAAGCCCGATATGATGAGCTCCAAAGAATGGGGTATCCTTGTGGAAAAAACAATGTCTCCTGAATTTCAAGTAAGTATAAGTTTTTAAATTGACAACTTAAAAATTATCATTTTTTATAATATACATGCCTTTATTTTCTTGGTATTCTGTAATTGAGGGTTATGCGGTAGTATTTTAGAACACATATTGGGTTTTAACAGCGATAAAGGACTTAAAATTGCTGGGTGATGTTGCATAACTAAGCAAATCGTTTTTTGAATATTGTGTCGATTGACTGGTGACTTTAAATTGGCAGTTGTCTATGCTAATGTTTGATTTGTTACGCAGGAAAAGAGACAGAAATTTATCGAAATGAGGAAGAAGCAGGATCACCCACACACAATGGGCCGAAAAGGTTATGCTCGCTTGGCTGAAGAGATGGTAAATAAGCTTATTTGGTTCCGTTTTATGTATTTATTTTGCTTAAATTATATTGTGGGAATCTACCGAGTTTTGTTTCTAACGCTATTTGTGTTGTCTGAAACTCAAGAAGAAAAATAGTACCGCAGATGCAATAGTTTCAAGGTCCAAAGTGTGGGTGAAAGCTCATGAGAATAATGGAAAACCTAGTACCCAAGGTGTTGTGGTAAGAAACCAGTTATGTAAAACAGGAAATTTTTATTTACTATACTATGTTTATGAAATTATGTTGGGACTTGGGGTCATAACAAATTCACTCTATAAATTTGGTAAAAATACAGTGCAATGTGCAGGAAGTAAAAAAGTAAAGAACTTTATTTCAAAGTAATCAGTTCTGGTACAATAGTAATATCATTTGATAAAGGTTTCATAGGGCGTAAATGTCACCTCACTTGTATATTTTTCTATCAGCAATTGTTTCTTCATAAATGTTGTGGTAAGAAACATTGTTAGTATTTTTCTACATTTTTTATGCTTTCATTAAATTACCCATTCCGTGTTATTTGTAGAAAGAGATTTTAGCATGCGCACCCGATTTGCAAAATACAACTAATATCAGAGATGATGCTCTGAGCCATGTACTTGGTCCGGAACCTCGAGGTAGAGTGCGTGGGGTGGGTTTTGGAGTTAAGCCATCACAAGTTGGAGCACAAATTCAACAAAATGCAACTGTTAAACAACTTCAAGGCTCGGTGCAGGAGATTCAAAAAACTTTGGCCACGTTATTTGAAATGATTCAAAATAAACAACCAGAACAGGTTAGTAAAAAGCAGAAAAATGAAGAAACAAAAAAATACTACGCTGGTATTCCTGCTATTCCTAGATTTACACTACTATTTCTATGAATTTTTTTTCTTTGTTAAACCAGATAGCGAGTGGCGGTGTAGTTAGTGGTACCGGGAATAGCATTAATAGTGGTCATGATGACAATGTTGCCAATCAAAATAATGGGAGTAAAGTTAATGAATTTGTGGCAACACCACAGGTTGGTGGTTACTATCTTGAACTAATGTGCTATTTACATCACTAAGTTATCATCACAGGTTCGAGGATTTATATGTTTGTATTCCTTATATGCAGTCAAATCAGGGACTCGACAATCCTGACACTATTATAGAGAATGCATCATGTAAGCTACTTCACCATAATGGTGATGGAATAGTTGTTGCTGAGGGACGAATTGCGTCCATAGATCCCAAAGCGACGGTTCATCACATTCTTCTTGGTCGATCATGCTGGAAAGTTTGGGTTGACAATGTCATTGTGAAAAATGTGGACTTGATACGACCAAATGAGGAAATGTCTACCCTTGATGAAGCATTAGGTAGCACGGTTGCTTGGTGGCCCAAACTAATCGTCTTGGACGATTAGTTAATAGATTCTATGAAGGTAATACATGTTTATAAAATGTGGTTGCTTGAGTTTTAAATTAGTTTATTTAGCATAATTGTTGATATGAAAAAGGTTAGTTTGCATAGTTTTTCATATTTTAGTGTTGTACTTGTGACGTGATATTCGATTTTCTTCTCCAAATCATAAGTGTTGAACTAATGATTTCTGATGTTTGAGTACTGTTTTCAGAGTGCATTTCTAAACCTAATTTCAGTATTTGGACATTTCAGTTGCTATTTTCAATCTCAGTTGTACTTTTGGTATCAACAATAGTTTTCGATTTTGTTTTCTTCAAGTTTCTGTTACTGAAAATTTGGAATTATTGAAACTTACTTTTGGACTTGAAATTTAGTTGTTATTTGTGTTCTAGTGGCAATTAGGTATCAAGTGAGTTGTTGTGTTAAAATTCTTTTTAGTTTAGTTTCTTATTTTGGGATAAGACTATAATAATATCGATCTATAGTGACGTTCTTATGTCGCATAGGATAGGGTTTTCTTGTGTTTTTGCTTGATGGTACGTGACTCCTAAAGTTTGTTTGTTTCTTGGGTTTTCTGTGCAGGTTGAGGAATTTTTGGTGTCTCTGAACGAGAATCGCATTATATATACAAGTGCTCTATTAAAACTCGACAAAGACCGTGTTTTGTTCCGAAACTATGTTTTGAAGTTTATTTTGGTTTGTAGTAAATTGCAGAACCTTTTGAAGTTTATTTTGGTTTGTAGTAAACTATGGATGTACTCTTTTTTAAGAGAGTTTCAAATTGAAATGGACTTTAATTTATGAATATTTGAAAATGTTTGTATTTTCATTTTATTATATATATATAAGTATATGCGTGTTACGCGTGTGCGCTAGTATGATAGCACATAAAACGTCTTGTTATAGAACATCTACAGCGATTTATGAGAACTACTAATAGGCAGTTTTTGGCAGCGCACAACACGGGCTGTTAATAGACAATTTTTGGCAGCGCACAATCCGCGCTGTTAATAGGAAGTTTTTGGCAGCGCACAATCCGCGCTGTTAATAGGAAGTTTTTGGCAGCGCATAACACGCGCTGTTAATAGGCAGTTTTTGGCAGCGCACAACACGCGCTGTTAATAGGCAGTTTTTTGCAGCGCGCTTTGTAAGCTGCAGATGATATCAAGCAAAGGCAGCACTTAACTTTTCAGCGCAGCGTTGTGCGCTGCGAATGGGGTTTTTGCAAGCTGCAAAAAGGCATTTTTGTTGTAGTGAAACAATTAAACATTCTGGTATGAAACAATGAAAAAACTAGCATCTGACGTCGTCTGGCTTCGATTTCTGAACATTCTAGTAGATCCCTCATGGATACTTGAGTTGCCGATCCGAACAGAAAGCAAATAGTCAGCTTCGAAAGATAACTCAACAACACCAGTAACCGACTGGCCAATGACGCTGTCCTTGGCAAGTCGGTTACTGGTGGTGTTGAGTCATCTTTCGAAGCTGGCTATTTTCTCCATGTTCGGATCGGAAACTCGAGTACTTATTAGGGATCTCTCAGAGTGTTCAGAAGTCCAAGAACAATGTTAGATGCTAGTTTTCCATGTTCTTTTATTTCCCCTTTCACCGGTTTGTAGTTTATTTAGTGAAAACCCTACATATAACCTTATAGTTATGAATGATCTTAACTTGATTTCTTCCCCATGTCTCGAGGTTTAAATTTGTACCAGCACAACTTGCAATAGCAATAATCACATTTTTTTTATTGCTATTACTACACTAAGTCTGTGACATTGAATATTAGAGTGAATGTGATCAGAAAAACTACATTTTTATAGAATTATATTATCAAATTTACCTTTCGAACGTTCTTTTTATAAAAACTATAACCCTACCATGAATAACTTAACAACTTACGCCAATACACCATTCTCACACCCACCAACCACCTGATTGCCGCCGGTGCATATGTGGTTCTAAATACTTGTTAAACCATTGTCTTATGTATTCAGTGTCTCGACTCCAATACTAGACAAAAAGAAGTACATATTTAAAATCAATTGATTGAAACAGACGAGCACACGCTATTGGTGTTTTTCTCAAGATATACCTGTTTGCTAAAATACCTTCAAATTTGTTGTGGATCCGTTTATTTATTAAAGATTGAAAACAGATTGAGCTATTTTAAGTACGAGCATGCTGAGAAAAAGTTTGAGTTCATAATTTATAATTATATGAGGGGATTTGTAGTGACTTGATTGAGATGCCATGATAGCCATAATTGTAAACGATCATCTTTTGTTCAATTTGTGGATAAAATTTGAAAGTAGTTTGGTTTTATGCACAATAGAAAAAAGTGTACCTAAATCTATTTTTGTTTAATTTCCAAAATCACTTTGTCTCTCTAGCTAAAAATATACCTCAACACACCACTTCCGTCGTCAAGCTGACAGCGACACACTCTCTCTCTCTCAACATTTATTGGAGGCGAGAGGCGGCGGCGGCAGTCCATGAATGACAGAGGAAGCGGAACAACCTACATGCAGCGAATTCGGCTATAAAACCCTGCGATGATATAGGAAATAATTGAATAAGTAAAAACAATCTCCTTTTTCAAAATTCTGATTAATTTCAAAATGATTACACTTCATAATTAAATATGACATTTAAATCCAAAATATTTGACATTAAAATCCAATCTGAAATTTAAAATGATATTAAAAGTGACTTAGATGTCTAGTCGATAATGTTTTTTTTTTTTGTAAATTGTGCATTTATAGCAATGTTTTAAATAGCGTTATCGCTACCGTAGCTTTTTTTCGAAAGAAACGCTAAAAACGCAAATACCGTGCTACATAGCGTTTTGCGGTGTATTTTTTTTTTGTATAAATACATATAAATATAGCATTAAATTCATAACATCTAATAAAAATTAACTAAATATATATAAAAAGTTGTAACTAATAATCACAAAATGATTGTAGTTGACATGTCATAGCATTAACTTTGTTTACAAGAGTTTTGGGCTTTGATTCTCTTTAGCCTCCAATAATTTTATTATAATGTTGACAAAAAAAAAAAAAAAAAAATTTGGACTGCATCCGTTATAGGGTAAATAACGTCCGCTATAACGTAAATAGCGTAAATAGCGTTCTTATAGCGAGAATTTAGCATTTTTCCATCCAAATAGCGGTTTATCAGTGTTTTTCGGCCGAAAAACGCTATTTCACGAACTATAGCGCAATATAGCGCGCTTTTTAAAACAATGATTTATAGAGATATCTTTCAAACCTTTTTTTAAAAAAAATTTTAATTAACAAAACTTTATCTCGACATTTTTTGTGTTATTTTTAAAGATCTTTCCAACCATGTATTAAAAAAAAGTATCCTGAAAAGAAACAATACTATTCGAAGAATGCATCTGTTATGTTAAGAAACAGTTATTCGGAAAAGAAACAATATTTTTCCTGTTTTCCTTTAGTTTTAACATTTATGAATGCATCTTATTATGTTTGTATACTGATGATAAATACCTATCCCTGTAGTATGTTAGCGAGGTTTTTAATATTGGAACTCATATAAGATGATATTGAGAGACTTTTTTTAGTTCCAAATACTTTTTATTTATTTCTGTTTTCATGAGATATTTTCCCTTTTTTTTAATTTTCAATTTTTAGATATCGGACTTTTTTTTTTAAATTTTGATAAAAAATTCTAAATGTTTTATGGTTCTTTCATTGTTAGGCCTGTTTACAGTTTTGTATTTATAGTATAACTAACTTCAGTTGTGTTTCTTTATTTAAATTTACTTTTATTTTATCTCCTTTTCAGTGAGTAAAAGTATCAATCTCCTAGATTTACTTTTATGTTTTACTAATTTAAAAGTTACACTATTTCGTCTTCTAACTTAAAATTGAAATTACAAATCTATGCATAAATTATTTTTCTTTCTAAGTGGAAATAAACCAAAAAATAGCTAAGACAACTTCTAATGGTATCTAAATTTTAAAGTTGCCTATGCAATTCTCCTCAAGGTAAATGAACTTCAATATATCCATTTAAAACCAAAATTCAGAGTGAAAAAAAAAACGATTATTCTTTTATAATTTTTTTGTACTATAGTGGTATTTTTATTTTCAGAAATTATGGGACCTAAAATAAAAAATTCTGGATTCGCTCCTGAAGTATTCCTCTCTTAGTCTATAAAACTGAAGGAAGTACTATAGTAACATATTCTCATTCCTCTCTGTGCCTCTAATCATTTGCCTAACATATAACCTGTGACTATCAACATAGGTTCTTACTAGCTATCTCTTTATACAAAGAATTACATATTTAAAATCAATTGATGGAAAGAGACGAGCACACGCTCTTTTAGTGTTTTTCTCAACCTAAAATACCTTCAAATTTGTTGAGGATCCATTTTTTAATATAATTTGATGGGAAAAACAGCCATTTTATTAATAATCAATAATAAAATAGGAATGAAATGCTTTTCGTGCATGCAAGACTCCCCCCTCCTGTATATTAAAAAATGTTACAGTACTGGGTGTATTTTCTTGCATTCACGAAAAGGCTTGCTACAAAGGGGACAACGAAGCATTTTATCAATATATTCTTTTACAATGGATTTTACAAGATATTCTTTCCCAGCATGCAAGACTCCCCTCCTGTATATTCGTCTAAGAGGCCGGTAAATTGTTATTTCTTTTGGAACCATAATATTTTTCCTGTGAAATAAGGTGCGGGATTACACCCAGTACTATTAATAGTACCTCATTTGTTTTTGTTTTTTTTGAACCATAATAATTTTTGGACGAATTAATAGTACTGGGTGTATTTCCTGTGAAATAGTACTATTAATAGGAACCATAATATTTTTTCTTGTGAAATAAGACTCGGGATTACACCGAGTACTATATTAATAATACCTAGGTGTTATGGCTAATACCACCTATAATACATGAAAAAGTACTACAACCCTTTTCATACCAACTACCAAGTGACAAAATTTCCATTTAAACATAACTTGGTCCAAATGTATAATTATTACTATACCCCTTATAATGATACAAACAAACATGCATATAACCATTCATTTTTATTTGTATTTTTTTCATTCATTTTATTAAATCATAGTGAACTTAATGGCTTTATAATGCATTCTTTTTTCCTACAATCTCGTGCAACCCCCACATGCCGAATGTTTTGATGCCTCTGAAAATATGGACCAAACGAATAACAAAATGATCGAAAGTACCACCGGAGCATGCCGCTCTTCAACTTCTCTACAAGCCTAAAGTCGAGTCTTTCTGGACTACGTGTGACAATTGTAAACTCCGGAAAGTTGAGGCTTTTGTAGACAACTTGAAGAGTGACCTGCTCTAGTGGTACTTTCTGTCATTTTGACATTCGTTGGGTCCATCTTTTCGGAGACATCAAAACATTCAGCATTTGGGAGTTGCACGGGCTTGTAAGAAATAAGAATGGATTATGAAGCCATTAAGTTTACTATGATTTAATAAAATGAATGAAAATAATAATAATAAATAAATGAATTTAATAATTTGAATGGTATAGGCATGTTTGTTTGAATCATTACTAATAATACTTTTGAACCTAGTTATGTTTGGATGGACAATTTGTCACTTGGTATAAAAATGGGTATAGTACTATTTCATGTACTATAGGGGTATTAATCATAACACCGCTGAGGTATTATTAGTGGTACGAGATGTAATCTCACGCCTTATTTCATACGACAATTGTTATGGTTCCAAAAGAAATAACAATTTACCATAAATAAAATAAGACCGTGCTTCACGGATTAAGATTATGAGAAGTATAAGTTGTACCTATGCTTCAAACTGTTTATAGGACCATGATATTAATTGTAAATGTTTATTCCTATCATGTATTATCCATCAGACAAACACGGCCATAAGAAATAAGAAAAGACTATTACCTTTTCATATGGTAAATTATTGATTACTTGCACGATCAAAATTTGTCCAGAAAGATATCCATTCATCGCATCACCATCTACACTTTCGTCCTTGCGTTAGTCCTTCATGTATTAGGGTCGATCAGGCGAATCAATGAAAGACAAAAATACTTAAACTCAAACCGAGCACACACACACTTTGATAACGGAGTTCACCCAAATTGGCTACGTCTCCGGGCCGATACACGTGGCACTTAATATATATATATAGAGAATTACAAACGTAATATAGCTAAACACAAATCTATGGTTCTCTCGCAAATAGAACTCTCTCTTTATAATATAGAGGTGTTTGTGTAGGTGTAATTAAAATACAAGATATTGGGGCATATAAATAGGACACTTAATGGGTCATATTACAATTCCAAGTGATGTGGGATAATTGAAAACATGGCCAAATCTCATTTGGCTCCACAACTCAACAATCTCCCACTTGGAGTCAAATGTCGAGTGCTTCAAAAGAAATCCACTTATCCCCGATCACCGAACTCACTGTGCTCCACCGAGCAGAATGCTCCCATCGGTATCCTTGTATAGTAATTGATACTCTGCCGTCATCGGCGAGTTACTCATTCTTCCAGTGTAGCGGCGACCCTGAGCCTCAAGCTCGGAGCCCTACTGAGGTTGCACACAGCCTCAGTTTGTCGATTGTAACAGTTTTCGTTAGCATATCGACGAGGTTCTTAGCGCCCTCAATCTTTTCTAGCGCGAAGATTCCATCTTCTAGAACAGCCCGGATAAAATGGTAACGAATCTGTATGTGCTTTGTGCGTGAATGGAATACAGGATTCTTAGCTAGCTGAACTGCACTTTGACTATCACAGTGCAGAACTCCCTTGTCGGTTTTCTGAAATTCCTATCTGCTGTTCTAGTTGCAGTTTTGCAGTTAGGTTCTAAGTGAGGTTGCAACCACAGTTAGAACCCAGTGTATAAATGGACAGAACTGTAAAAAATTAAATGTACGTAAATGAAATCACACGCACATTTAACAACGGAGTTCACCTAACTAGGCTACGTCTCCGGGGCAGTTACCCAGATTATGATATTATAAAAAGCTTACAATATAGGACTCAAGTCTTAACGAAAAACACTTAGACTCCCTCTAGGTTTTTCTGCCTATCTCTATATTGCTCCTACTCTATAACTATCACTTATAAATCAATGGCATCCCATCATTGTTTTCTTTTTAAAGCTCACGTGTATTCTCTCTAGAAAATAAGTTCTTTATAATTTAGAACACACACTTTTTACAAGCTAAGTTATCAACTATTTATACAAGTAAAACAATCTTCTTGCTTCAAGATCTTTTATGATTTCTTTGACTTGTTTTGATTGGCTTCAATCTTTCCATGTATGAGCAAACTCTTCAGCGTGGATTGACTCCAATCATCATTAGTATTTCCAGTTTAATAACAAGCTTGATAATAGGAGTTAGTCTTTTCCTATAACTAGGAAACATATAAAGATAATATCTTTTAGAGATAATATCTTTCCATATATATATGAAACACCTAACTCCATATTACATTCAATCTTTAAACGAATTATACTGAATATAGATAAGGAACAAAAGATTGAAACAAGTGATAAGGACAAGCATAAGAATAGAGATACATATTAAAAGGAAACATAACCTTATAAACTAATCTCTTTATATCTTTTAGGAAATCTTTCCTTACCACTTTGATATTCTCAATTTACGCATATTAAACCTTTAAGATCATATGAGAATATATCCTGCATACTGTAGAACAAATAATAATCAATAAAGGACAATTATGCAGATTTACAGAACAAGACAGAATTCTGCAGAACAGCAGGTTGGAACTGTGGTTGCAACTGAGGTTGCAACATTACTTGAAACCTCTAACGCTGTCTCAGCAGGTTGTAGAAACCTATCAACATAGGTTGTAACTGAGGTTGTAACATTGCTTGTAACCTAACAACAACTGTCTCAGAAGGTTGTAACTGAGGTTGCAACATTGCTTGAAACCTAACAACTCTGTCTTAGTTCATAATAAACAGATAGGATTATTTAGTGAAAACCATTAGACAACAAATAGAATTTAGACCAGAAATCTGGTCCTAACAATCTCCCCCTTTGTCATTGGTTTTGACAAATCATCTAAGTTTATATAAACACTGATCCACCTGTAAATAGTTAGCAGTACAGTCTTTTACTGTATTTCATTTATCAGTGCTTTTGTAACACCTATTTAGCTCCCCCTGTAAGTTAGAATAGCAGGTATCATATAAGCACAGAATATATCCATTCACATAGTTTCAGAACAGATTCAATTTCAAAAACAGTCATATTCAACAGAATTTTGAAAAAAAAATCATACTAAAAAAACGAAGAAAACAGTTGGCATTAAGATAAATTCAGCAGTTACTACAGATAAACATTCCTTTTTAAACAGATTGATCCAAAATTTGAAAATTCAAGAGTTGAAGCTTTTAAGGAATTTTGAATTGATTCAAGATAAAAATATCAATTTGATAGATATTCAAGCTTTTGAAAAACGAAAATCTAGCAATTTACCCAAGAAAATATGTTTATCATTGAATAGCCTTAATAAAGATTAGATTTCAGAAGCTTATATTGAGCAAATCCGTTTTTATCTCTACACAAAAACTAGTTTGATGACCTCAACAAGGAAAGAGTATAAGTGATGTAAAAAATAACAAGACTTTGTCTTGGCAGGTATAAAATAGACTGAGGTTTCAACTGATGTTACAACTGAGCTTGCAACCAGTATTTTTAACACGAGGTTTCAACTGAAGTTGTAACTGAACTTCCAACCAGTTATTGAGAGTATGAGGTTTCAACTGATGTTGCAACTGAACTTGCAACCAACTCAACAAAATGCACTTTGTGCTTGCAACTCTATTACCAGAGAGGTTTTCAAAGACAAGTTACCTCACATCTTATTTTGAGACACCAAAAAGCGGCTTTTTCAAAACAAAAACACCACAGCTCAATTAAGACTTAACCTTAGAAATAAAAATTATTGAAGGTACTCAATACAGACATATTTAGCAAGAATATTCAATTAGATTGATAATGACATACCCCTATGTCACTTCTTAATGATTCAAACTTGTCTGTATCAAGGGGTTTTGTGAAAATATCTGCTAATTGTCTTTTAGTTGAAACATGTTCTAAAATTAAGCTCTTTTCTTCAACTAGTTCTCTAATAAAGTGATGCCTTAGATCAATATGCTTGGTTCTGGAATGTTGAACTGGATTTTTAGCTAAATCTATAGCACTTTTGTTATCACAAAACAGAGTTAATATTTCTTGTTTAACATTATAATCAGTTAACATCTGTTTCATCCAAATTAATTGAGTGCATCCACTTCCAGCTGCAACATATTCTGCCTCAGCAGTAGATAAAGATATGCAATTTTGCTTTTTACTGAACCAAGAAACAAGGTTGTTTCCAAAATAAAAACAACCACCAGAAGTACTCTTTCTATCATCTGCATCACAGTAGCCACTTAGAAAATGGTTTGTATCTTTAGAATACCAAAGACCTAGGTGAATTGTGCCTTTTACATACCTTAAAATCCTTTTGACAGCTAGAAGATGAGGTTCTAAAGAGTTTTCCTGATACCTGGCACACACTCCTACACTTAAGCAAAGGTCTGGTCTACTAGCAGTTAAATAAAGCAGACTTCCAATCATGGATCTATAGAGACTTGGACAAACACTTTTTCCTTTATCATTTCTAGACAGTTTAAGAGTGGCACTCATAGGGGTTCTCTTCTCTTTACTCTCACTCAGACCAAACTTCTTAACAAGATTGTCTGCATACTTACTTTGGCAAAGAAAAATTCCTTTCTCATTCTGTTTAATTTGCAATCCTAGAAAGTAAGTTAGTTCTCCTCCACCACTCATTTCAAATTCATTCTTCATATCAGAAATGAATTCTTCTACCCTTTTATTAGAAGTAGATCCAAAAACAATGTCTTCAACATATATTTGAGCAATTATTATATCCTTTGCAGTTTTCTTGGTAAACAGAGTTTTATCAACTACCCCTCTGTTGAAACCTTTTTCTAGCAAAAACTTGGTTAATCTATCATACCAAGCTCTAGGAGCTTGCTTAAGACCATACAAGGCCTTTTTCAGCAAATAAACATGTTCAGGAAAGTTTAGATCTTCAAATCCCTTAGGTTGACAGACATAAACCTTTTCATTAATCACACCATTCAGAAAAGCACTCTTTATGTCAAGTTGAAACAGTTTAAAGTCATACAGACATGCAAGAGATAATAGCATTCTAAAGGATTCAATTCTAGCTACAGGAGCAAAGGTTTCATCAAAGTCAATTCCCTCAATTTGTGTATAACCTTGAGCTACCAACCTAGCTTTATTCCTGATAATCACTCCATCCTCATCACTTTTATTTCTAAAGATCCATTTAGTCCCTATAACATTTTTATTGGAAGGTCTGGGTACTAAAGTCCATACATTATTTCTCTCAAATTGATGCAGCTCATCTTGCATAGCTAAAATCCATTCACTGTCTTCTAAAGCTTCTTTTATATTCTTAGGTTCTAACTGAGAAATATAACAAGCAAAGTGAACAACATTATTTCTTTTACCTCTGGTTTTCATACCTGAAGTAACTTCTCCTATGACATTGTCAAGAGAGTGATTTTTCTGAGTCCTTACATAGCGTGGCTTGCTTGTAGTTGGCATAGCAGATCCTTCTTCTTCAGATTCTGTTGAATTCTGGGTTTGAACCTCGGTTCCAACCTCAGTTCCAACCTCAGTAACAATCTCGGTTGTAACTTCAGTTGCAACTGGACTTCCAACCACTATGGGACTGCTTGTTTTCTGAACTTCTGCTTTCTCTTTTTCTGTTATATCTGACTCTTCATCATCACCTGTAGTCTCATTCACATCTTTTAAGTCATCAAATAACACATTATAAGATTCCATAACACAGTTTGTTCTTTGATTAAAGACTCTAAAAGCTCTACTATTCTGAGGCAATTCTTTTTCAGCTTTTTCAAACACATAGCAGCTGTTTGTTGATCTGACTCCAGTCATGACCAAATCATTGTTAAGATCAGTAATTAGACACCTATCTTTGTTGAATTTAACAATCATCTTGTTGTCACATAGTTGACTAATACTAATAAGATTAGCTTTTAGTCCATCTACAAGAAAAACATCATCAATATTAGGCATTCCAGGTTTGCTTAATGTACCTTTACCAACAATTTTACCTGTATCTCCACCTCCAAACACAACAGTATTTCCTTTAAGATTGATGACATTTTTTAGGAAACCTGCAGTACCTGTCATGTGCTTAGAGCAGCCACTGTCAAAATACCAATCATTAGAAGTAACAGCATTTAAAGAGGTAATCACAGCTTTGTTATTAGCAATTAAGGTAGATACTTCTTTAACTTTCCAGACTGATTTTTCTTTAACTTTCCAAACCCAGTTCAATTTTTTATTGACAGAAGCCAACCAGTTTTTCTGAGAAATATACTTTCTGTTCCTCTTTAAGTAACACTGGATTTCTAAATGACCAGATCTTTTACAGAAGTTACACAGTTTAGTTCTAAAAGTAGATTTAAAATCAAAGCTATTCAGTTTTTTCTTGGTTGCAACTGTGGTTACATCACTAGTTGCAACTCTACTTTTAACTTTCTTCTCAAAAACATGAGTTTTATTCCTGGTTGCAACCTTGGTTGCAACTGAGCTTCTAACCTTATTGTCAAAAACATGAGTTTTAGCTTTAGCAACAGCTTTAATAAAGATATTTTTTCTTATACTTCCACAACCATAATAACCTAAACCACTGTTATCTTTAGACCCTCTAGAGTAGGACAGCATGTCATCTAATTTCTCTGAAGCAGAAACATTCAGCATTTTTATTTTCTTTTTAGTATCAGTAAGTTCAACTAGCTGTTTGTTGATTTGCTCAGTGAGACTTTTAACTTCATCCTTTAGATTAACATTAAGTTTGTTCAAGATCAAGTTTTGCTTACTCAGGCCTTGATACTTTTCAAAAAGAACAAGATATTGTTGAGTGATGTTTTCATCAGAAGGTTCTTCATCATCACTACTATAGGTTTCAAGAGCAGGTTTACCTATGGTTGAATCAGAATCACAGTTACTTTCATAAGTAGGTTCTTTTTCAGTGATTTTTCCCATAAAATTAACAAAATTAGAATCATCCTCTTCATCACTATTGCTCTCTGAATCACTATCACTGTAAGTGGTTATATAAGCACTTTTGTTCATGTTTGAAGTATTTGCACACTCAGCCTGAATGTGACCAAAACCTCTACATTCTCTGCATTGAATTTCTCTAGGTTTGTACTCTTTGTTATCCTTCTCTTTAGGATTCCACTTCCCTGTAGAAGTATTGTTAAACCTAGATTCTGACTTAATTTGATTATCTCTTTTCTGAAAGGTCTTTGATGCACCAGTATCATCCTGATTTTTCTTTAAAAACTTTTTGTAGACCTTTTTAGCAAAGAAAGCTAGCTGTTCTTCATCACTCACTTTCTCACAGACATTAGATTCAGAGTTTTTAGCTTGCAAGGCTATTCCTTTTTCTGGTCTCTTTTGTTTAAAGAATTTAAGTTCATGAGTACTCAGATTTCCTATAAGTTCTTCTAGTTTAAGATTATCTAAGTCTGTTGATTCTTCAATAGCTGTAACCTTAATTTCAAACCTTTCTGGAAGTGACCTTAGAGTTTTCTGAACAAGTTTAGCATCAT
Organism: Primula veris; assembly: GCA_963682055.1. Lineage (NCBI taxonomy): Eukaryota > Viridiplantae > Streptophyta > Magnoliopsida > Ericales > Primulaceae > Primula > Primula veris. The sequence goes on along the minus strand of OY821742.1, from coordinate 5,517,462 downwards.
TGTATTTTTCACCTAAGGTTCCAGCTTGATGAGCTATATGACAAATTCTACCATTAAATTGTTCTATGGTTTCATCTTCCTCCATTCTTAAGTTTTCAAATTGAGTAGTTAACTGTTGAAGTTTAAAAGCTTTTACTTTAACAGTTCCTTCAAAAGTTACTTGTAAAATATCCCATGCCTCTTTGGCAGTTTCACAATGAGAGATATACCTGAACACACTGAGAGTGACACCAGCAAAGATCAAGTTTATTGCTGTTGAATTTGCACTTGATTTTCTATCCTCATCAGCAGACCATCTGTTTTCAGGAATATAAACTAGATCACCTTCACCATCAATAACAGTTGGAGCCTCCCAACCATACAGTACTGTTTTCCAAGCATGTTCATTTTGCTGTTTAATGAAAGACCTCATTCTGATCTTCCAAACTCCATAGTTTGCTCCTCTTTCAAGCAAAGGTGGTTTGTTGAATGCATTTCCTTCCCTCATTAAATCCATTTTTGCTAGAACACAGGATCCACACTAAGTAAGGTCTAGTGTGAAGCTCTGATACCAAATGAAATTCCTATCCGCTGTTCTAGTTGCAGTTTTGCAGTTAGGTTCTAAGTGAGGTTGCAACCACAGTTAGAACCCAGTGTATAAATGGACAGAACTGTAAAAAATTAAATGTACGTAAATGAAATCACACGCACATTTAACAACGGAGTTCACCTAACTAGGCTACGTCTCCGGGGCACTTACCCAGATTATGATATTATAAAAAGCTTACAATATAGGACTCAAGTCTTAACGAAAAACACTTAGACTCCCTCTAGATTTTCTGCCTATCTCTATATTGCTCCTGCTCTATAACTATCACTTATAAATCAATGGCATCCCACCATTGTTTTCTTTTTAAAGCTCACGTGTATTCTCTCTAGAAAATAAGTTCTTTATAATATAGAACACACACTTTTTACAAGCTAAGTTATCAACTATTTATACAAGTAAAACAATCTTCTTGCTTCAAGATCTTTTATGATTGCTTTGACTTGTTTTGATTGGCTTCAATCTTTCCATGTATGAGCAAACTCTTTAGCGTGGATTGACTCCAATCATCATTAGTATTTCCTGTTTAATAACAAGCTTGATAATAGGAGTTAGTCTTTTCCTATAACTAGGAAACATATAAAGATAATATCTTTTAGAGATAATATCTTTCCATATATATATGAAACACCTAACTCCATATTACATTCAATCTTTAAACGAATTATACTGAATATAGATAAGGAACAAAAGATTGAAACAAGTGATAAGGACAAGCATAAGAATAGAGATACATATTAAAAGGAAACATAACCTTATAAACTAATCTCTTTATATCTTTTAGGAAATCTTTCCTTACCACTTTGATATTCTCAATTTACGCATATTAAACCTTTAAGATCATATGAGAATATATCCTGCATACTGTAGAACAAATAATAATCAATAAAGGACAGTTATGCAGATTTACAGAACAAGACAGAATTCTGCAGAACAGCAGGTTGGAACTGAGGTTGCAACATTACTTGAAACCTCTAACGTTGTCTCAGCAGGTTGTAGAAACCTATCAACATAGGTTGTAATTGAGGTTGTAACATTGCTTGTAACCTAACAAAAGCTGTCTCAGAAGGTTGTAACTGAGGTTGCAACATTGCTTGAAACCTAACAACTCTGTCTTAGTTCATAATAAACAGATAGGATTATTTAGTGAAAACCATTAGACAACAAATAGAATTTAGACCAGAAATCTGGTCCTAACATTTTCTGACCGAGCTCCTTTAAGAAACCTTGCAACCAAATTATCTCTTTGCTTGCTTCCGTCACCGCGACGTACTCAACCTCTGTGGTCGACAATGCAACAATCTTTTGCAACTTAGATGTCCAACTCACAGCAGTACCACCGAAGGTACAAACACATCCCGTTGTGCTCTTTCGGCTGTCCAGATCACCGGCCATGTCAGCATCCACATAGCCGTGCAGGCCTTCCGAGGTCTTTCGGAAACATAATGCCAAACTCACGGTACCCGAGAGATATCTCAATATCCACTTCATAGCTTCCCAATGGTGCTTTCCTGGGTTACTCATGTAACGACTGACAACTCCCACTGCATGGGCAATGTCAGGTCTTGTACACACCATAGCGTACATCAAGCTACCAATTGCTGAAGCGTAGGGTATGTTCGACATACGATCCTTTCCTTCCTCGTCTGAGGGTGATTGTTCCTTCGACAAGCTAAAGTGTGCTGCTAGCGGTGAGCCTACAGCTTTGGCATCACTCATGCTAAACCGTGCCAACACTTTCTTCACATACTCGGCTTGCGACAGAAACAGGGACCCATCCCTTCCTCGGGAAATCCTCATACCGAGGATTTGATTTGCGGCACCCAAATCTTTCATCTCGAACTGTTTCGCCAACTGTTGCTTCACCTTGTTAATCTCAACAAGGCTCGACCCGGCGAGCAACATGTCATCTACGTACAATAGTAGTATGACGTACGAAGAGTTCGCAAATCTCTTCACGAAACAGCAGTGATCACTATCACTTCTTTCGAACCCGGTATCCGCCATGAAACTGTCAAACTTCTTATACCACTGCCGTGGTGCTTGTTTTAGCCCGTACAAGCTCTTCCTCAGTTTGCAGACCAGTTTCTCTTTTCCCTTTTCGGCAAACCCTTGAGGTTGGAGCATGTAAATTTCTTCTTCTAGATCTCCATGGAGAAATGCAGTTTTCACATCTAACTGCTCGAGATGAAGATTCGCATTTACAACAATGCTCAACAATAGCCGAATAGTCGTCATCTTTACGACTGGTGAAAAGATCTCAGTATAGTCAATTCCTGCCTTTTGCTGGAACCCTTTGACTACTAGGCGTGCCTTATACCGTTTCGAGCCATCTTGTTCCTCCTTTAGACGGAACACCCATTTGTTGCTCAGTGCCCTTTTCCCCTTGGGCAGTTCGGCTAACTGCCAAGTCACATTCTTCTCGAGTGACTTCATCTCATCCTTCATCGCGAGCTCCCACTTGCTAGAGTCTTTCAGCTCCAGAGCTTCTTCTCTACTTTCGGGCTCTCCTGCATCACTGAGCAATATGTAATGCAGGGAAGGAGAGTATCGGGCAGGAGGTCTCCTCTCGCGATGACCTCGGCCCTATTCAGGTCGGGGAGTCTGGGACAGCTCCTCGGCCTCTTCAGCATCTGCTGGTCGGTTGTCGAGCACCACTGGCCCATCTTCAGTGTCATTTTCCGAGTCCAATCTTGAAAACGCATTCATGTCGACCATACCACTTTCCTCAGACGGGAGCGCATCTTCTTCCACCACTGCACTTTGTCGATCTTTGTACAAAATGCCTTCGTTGAAGATGACATCCTTACTGCGAATGATCCTCTTTGTTTGACCATCCCAGAAGCGATATCCGAACTCAGCTCCACCGTACCCCACAAAGTAACACAGTTTGGATTTCGAGTCAAGCTTGGTACGATCATTTATGTCAACATGGATATATGATAGACAACCGAACACTCGCAAGTGTTCATACGAGTTAGGCTTTTCTATCCACTCTTCTTTGGGAATTCTCCTTTCTAATGGCACTGAGGGTCCGCGGTTAATGAGGTAAACCGCCGTGCTTACTGCATGTGCCCACAAGGCTTTGGGCAACCCACTTTGCAGTCTCATACTCCTAGCACGCTCATTGATTGTTCGGTTCATTCGCTCGGCCATGCCATTTTGCTGTGGCGTTCTTCGGATGGTCTTCTCCATTCGAATGCCTTTCTGAGCACAGAACTCTACGAACTTCGCATCAATGTACTCTCCGCCGTTGTCGGACCTCAAACACTTGAGTTTATTCCCGGTCTCCAGTTCGACCATGGCCTTCCATTCTTGAAATTTCTTAAACACCTCAGACTTGTGTTTCAAGAAATAGACCCATGTTTTCCTCGTCGAATCATCGATGAAGGTCACATAGTATTGAGCTCCTCCCAGTGAGGTTATTGGAGATGGTCCCCATACATCTGAGTGGACCAGTGTTGGCTTCTCCTCCTTGGGAGCTTTTCCACCTTTCCGGAAGCTTACTTTCTTCTGCTTCCCGAAGATGCAACCTTCGCACATGTCGAGGTTGACAGACTTCAAGCCTGGAAGTTTGATGTCCTTCGCTAACACCTTCATCCCCTTCTCACTCATGTGACCCAACCGTCGATGCCACAGTTCCGAGCAGTCTTGCGACACAGCTGCCGCCACTGTACACTCCTCATCAGTCGTCATGTACAGCGTACCGACCTTTCTCCCTCGGGCTATCACCATAGCTCCTCGTGAAACTTTCCAAGCTCCACAGCTAAACGAAATGGAGTGCCTTTAAGCATCGAGTTGACCTACTGAAATCAGATTCTTGGTCAACCTCGGGACATGCCTCACTTTCGTTAGCTTCCATACCGATCCGTTTGGAATGCGAATTTTCACATCGCCCATTCTAACAACATCCAACGCTTCTCCGTCGGCTAGATACACTTTACCGAAATTACCCGCAGTGTAATTTTCGAATAAATCCTTCTGAGCGGTCGTGTGAAATGATGCCCCAGAGTCTAGAATCCACGAATCTATGTCCCTCTGTACGGCAAGCATTAAACAGTCATCCGAATCCTCGTCGCTCGCAACATTAGCCACGTGATCACGGCCGGTACTCTTCTTCAGCTGCTTGCACTCATGACTGAAGTGCCCCATACCCTGGCAGTTATAGCATCGCAGATTCTTCTTACTTCGATCGCTATCTTTGCCTCCTCGGCTAAGCCCTCTTCTACCTCGGGATTGCGAACGTCCTCTAACGTCCCATACCATGGCCTTACCCCGGTCTCTTGAACCCATGTTCAAGGCTGCTCCATCATTTGAGCATTCACCCATATCCAATCTCCTGAGTTCCTCAGCGAGTATTTGATCTCGGATGCCATTGTAAGTCAGTTTCTCCTTTCCAATTGAGTTGCTCACAGCAGCTCGCATGAATTCCCAACTGTTCGGTAGAGATGCTAGCAGTATAAGGGCTCTCACTTCGTCTTCAAAAGTTATCTCCACCTCATCCAACTGATTTACGGTGTCGATGAACTTGTTCACGTGACTCGCGACAGGTGTCCCCTCAGCCATGCGTAGGTTGAACAACTTACGCATGAGATGTACCTTGTTGTTCGCGGATGGTTTCTCATATATGTCGGTGAGGACCTTCATCATCCCCATCGTCGTCGTCTCTCTTGCGACGTTATGTGCGACACTCCTAGATAGTGTTAGGCGGATCACTCCCAACACTTGTCGGTCTAAGAGTTTCCACGCCTCCTCGGTGGTCGTGGTCGGCCTTTCCTCAAGGAGAAGTGGCTGATGCATCTTTCTCCCGTAGAGGTAGTCCTCTATCTGCATTCTCCAGAATGCGAAGTCCTTCCCGTCGAACTTCTCGATCCCGTGTGCGGTTCTGTCTTCTTTCGCCATCGATCTTCCGAGCTCTGATACCACTTGTTAGGGTCGATCAGGCGAATCAATGAAAGACAGAAATACTTGAACTCAAACCGAGCACACACACACTTTGATAACGGAGTTCACCCAAATTGGCTACGTCTCCGGGCCGCTACACGTGGCACTTAATATATATATATATAGAGAATTACAAACGTAATATAGCTAAACACAAAGCTATGGTTCTCTCGCAAATAGAACTCTCTCTTTATAATATAGAGGTGTTTGTGTAGGTGTAATTAAAATACAAGATATTGGGGCATATAAATAGGACCCTTAGTGGTTCATATTACAATTCCAAGTGATGTGGGATAATTGAAAACATGGCCAAACCTCATTTGGCTCCACAACTCAACATCATGTTCTTAAATGGGCGCATATCAACATATACAACAATTAGGGTTAGAACTTCGGCGGTATATAGAGGGGTATGTAATGGGCTTGTAAATATATAAGTAAATTATTAATGAATTTTATCTTTTGGTAGCACTTTATTAACTCAGAAAAATAATAGTCATTAAACGTATAATAATATAATTACCTTTTTCTTTCATTTTGCCAAGTTAGCATCTTTGAATTACCTTCTTTCTATATTGCACGGATAGAGGGGTACTCCTTTGGTTGAATATCTATTGTCAAATTTTCAAAAATACATATAACTATATAAGGTATATTACATTATTATATTATTACAATTTACATATATATATATATATATATATATATATATTTCATTAAAAGAATACAAGTCTTTGAACGTAAAATATTAGAGAAAATGATAATTTAGTACATATTTAGAAACTTATTTATAAAAAAATCCAACTGTTTTGAACTTGATGACTCTTTTACAAAAAAATACATATTTTGTGAACTTATTTACAAATATGTACATATGCCATTAAAAAATCTAAAAAAAAAATTTAACTTTAAATGTAAAAGTACTTTCCTTATCAATTGGTACTTAATTATCAAAAATCCACCTATGTGCATTTATTTACAATTAGTTATATATACTTATTTATAATTAGCTACGTATGTCATAAAAAATTACACAAAAAAAAAAAAAATTTGTTTTTTTTTTTAAATATCAAAAAACTTGTACATAGTATCAAACAGGATTAGACATAACTGTACAAGATTAGATATGATTAAACAGGATTAGACATACAAGATTGTACAAAATTAAACAGGACTATACATGATCAAACATGATTAATCAAACAAGATTAGACAAGATCACACATATTTTTTGTATAAAAAATGTAGTTTTTTAAATTTTGATTTTTAATTTTTAAATAGTTTTTTCGATTTAAGATTATACGTGATCAAATAAGATTAGACATATATGATTGAACGAGATTAGACAGGATAACACCTATTTTTTGTATATAAAATATATTTTTTAAAATTTTGGTTTTTAATTTTTAAATATTTTTTTTCGATTTTTTAATGACATATGTACATATTTGTAAATAAGTTTACAAAATATGTACTTTTTTGTAAAAGAGTCATCAAGTTCAAAACAGCTGTTTTTTTTTTTTTTTTTTGTAAATAAGTTTCTAAATATGTATTAAATTGTCTGTATGTGTTTTAAATCAAATAACCATTTTGCAAAAAACTAAATAATTGAATATAAGAATTATATTTGTTTGTATATATATATTGAAAAGGTATTATTGTGTGTTAGATTTTGGATTTTATAAATTTGCAGCATGAGTTCCATGCATATGTTTCTTTAGCCGCCCTGATTTTGATATCATATTTAAAATGCTTTGTAAGAAAACGTGACTTAAGAATTCTAAAAGTGTATCCTCTAGTACAATTTTCTAAAAAAAATGAAAATCTTTTTCACACAGCCAATAGTTCCTTGATTATGTAATTCACCATTGATTACGTATATTTGATACTTAATTTCAGGTGTTCTAATATAATAATATTTTATCATTAGCAGGATATCATAAAAATTATAAGCAAGAGGCAACAAGTGATCAAGGTCGTTGTTCATGACATTTCAATGTAAAAAAAACGAGGAAAGATCTTGATCCGGGATCCAACAGCTTCGTAGCTTGGTCTCCTGGTTCTCGGGAATCTGAGGTAGCGAAAAAGGTTTATCCAGCAAGAGGAAATGAGTCTTCAACAACAAAACGACAAGGCTCCTACAAATCTCAACACGAATGGTCACTCGAGAAAAAATGACTGTTTATAAAATTTGAATGTCTACATTAATGTTTATATACTGTTTGATAAGAAAAACAGCCATAATGATTTATCGTTCTTGTTTACTTTTTTTCTGTTGCCTATATGTACTTTAGCGGTTCCTTTATAGAACAAAAATCCTATTAACATGTTATCTTCATGGGAATCAAACCCTTCTATTGCATCTGAGGAATTATGGCATAGTCCCATGATTCTGTTTTACAATAAACAAAAGATAAAAAAAACGGAAAATGAAACATCGAACTCTATAAGAAATGATCCAAGATTGGTTGCTTTCAATGAGCTAGTCTCTATTTGATTATGTTGAGAACTTTTCAAGAAAGAGCAATATCAGCTACAAATGCACCCAGATCAAAAGTATCAACTAATTAGTATCATTTAAATATAAAGAGAAGGCCAGAATATATAGTGCGCACACTATTTTTCATGTAATGATTTGTAGTTGTTTCCACAGTTCGACGTAACAGATACGAGCTCAATAATATTATCAGAAAGAAAAAAAGATAAGATCTCAATAAACACGGCAATATTTTAGAATAAGTTTATAAATCATTGTGATTCTACTGATACTTTGTTAAATCGATTTTCATTGAGACGGGAAGCATCTCAAAAACTTGGGCGTGAATATCAAGCCTCATGTCCGCATCATGTATGTAATTGAAAACTCGATCCCATCCCACAAAGCTAGAAAGCTAGAAATCAAAAACAAAAAAGGATAATGGGGTGAAGTTAGATGTGCATTACATGTATATCTTTTTAAATTAATGAACAAAGATGGGGAGGACGCATACATTATGTAGTACTTGAAAATGATATTTTCTAACACCTTTACTATGGCACATCTTTCGACATGTCTGTGTAACAAAAAACAAAGTTGTATGTAAAGCGTTAGAGGAGTAATTCAGTCCTAGACTAATGTGTCTAACATGCTCATATCTTAGACGGTTACAATACAATTGAGATGTTTATTCACAACAAACGTTACACCCAGTCTAATACAATGCATACATGCTTCCAATATCGCTAGCATACAATTGAGATGTGTTATTGCTCTACCCGACTTTTGGTTAAAGGACAATCCTCGATACTGTTGGTTAGTTTTTTATAATTGTTTTTTTTTTTTGTTAAAAAGATATAAATTAACTTTATAAGTTCGATTTTTTTAGAGGCCATCAACTCATTTGGGGCAAAGGGTCCATATGACCAAATTTTTCCATACAACCCCACTATTTACATATATATATATATTCGACTCCTAACAACATTTCTAAAAGAAGCTAATGTTATCATAAAAGTCAATGTTGTGTTTAATTTAATATTTCAAACAATGTTTATCTTTATTTTGGAGAAAAGATTGAATTGCTACTTTTCGTGTGTATGACCAAATAATGGCAACTACACCTATTTGTTATTATTAATACTGCAACATGAACCAAATTTAATACAGAAAAATACATGCATGATTCCATTGAAGTAGAAAATAAGAGGTAATTAAAGACGTTATTCAATGTATTTATATGTTTTTTGGCAAGTTTAAACACATTTCCTAATTTGAGATTTTGGGAAAATGTCTAAATCCTACCCTTCAGTGACGCGAATTAATTTTTGTCCTATTTAAGTTTTTCTATCTACTTCTCTTAGTCTATATAAACCCTAAGATTGAAGGAAGATGTAACCTATCATTTTGCTCGATTTCTCTCTTATTAGCCAATGTATATTTCCCTTCACTATATTAACCATCGAAGACTCTTTCTTCTTTATGGAGAACAGCCAACGGCGATCATGGAAAAACAGGTGATTATTATTTTGTGTGAATATGTTTTAAAGCAAATCACCAGTTTGCCAAAAAAAGTCGAATATAGAGTTATATTTCTTTGTATGTGTATATTGAAAAGGTATTACTGTGTGTTAGATTTTGGATTTTATATATTTACATCATGAGTTCCATGCATACATTTCTTTAGCCGTCCTGATTTTGAGATCATATTTAAAATATTTTGTAAGAAAACGTGACTTAAGCTAGAATTCTAAAACTATTACCTCCAGTACAGTTATCTAAAAAAATGAAAATCGTTTTCACATTAAGCAACTATTTCCTTGATTATGTAATTCACCATGTATTACGTATATTTGATATTTAATTTCAGGTCTTCTAATATAATAATATTTTATCATTAGCAGGATATCAGAAACATGACAAGCAAGAGGCAACAAGTGATTAAGGTCGTTGTTCATGACATTTCGAAGAAAAGGTTTGTAACTTCGGTTTTTCAATCAGTCTATAAACTTTTATAATATAGAAAATAAATTCATATTTGATTAACATAAATCAATGATAAAAAAATCAAGTCCTTGGATTTTTTTTTTAATTTTTTTTTCATGCACATAAGTTATTAAATGTGCACACAAAACCAGTATTTTAAATTAGATGATCAGCACACAAAACCAATAAGTTCACACACTCAATCAAATGTGCAAACAAAACCAGTATTTTAGCCACTAGATACGTATCAAAGTATACAACAATACAACATTAGTCAGTCTCATTGTACTGATCTCCGTCTCCGTATGAGAATCCAAAGATTTTGAAAGAAACAGAAAATTAGCAGATCAAATTATTTTTTATTAGTTGAGATATTCAAGATGTCTGATGCACAGGATACACCGGCTTTCTTATATTAAAGTTCAATTTTCATCAACCCCCAACTCTTTTTTTTTTCCTTATTTGTTATTGCTTTTTGGTCATTTTCCTTCTTATATTTGAAGTTACATTGTAGTAGAGAAATTATTTTTTATTAACAAACTAATACAATCATTTTAGGCTGTTAGGAGCTCTAATTACATAGGGATGAGATGAGACCTCAAGATCATCTCATCATCATTTTCCTCGAGGCTTGGAACGCCTTAGCACGTCGCCAGATCAGCACCCAACTAATCGAAATCGAATCCAGGCCACACATTACCCTCTTCTCTAGCCCATTTGTTGATCCATCAAAACTCGAAAACATAGTCAAAACCCTAGCTTTAAAGCAAGAGGCTTTACCCTTATCCCTCTCCTCAATCTGTACCCTCCCAAATGAGAAAAATGTCCTCTTTATTTCTCCTATCAATGGTTAATCTAGAACAAAATGAAGGATGTTGCTTGAATTTTTATTTTTAAAATGAGGTTGATATTTATAGAAGATCTAGGGTATCATTGGTAACAAGGTTGTAATGTTGTTTTGTAACACGTTCTTTACATGGTCATCTTAATATTAGCCAAGGATAGGATATCCTTGGTTGTTTGTATTTGTGTACTTAAATTTTGCATGAGCTTGGGATTCTTGTTTATAAAATTTTGCATTAAATTTTACATCAGTGTTTTTATACATATACATATAGCTGTTTGATAAATAAAAAAACAGCCATTTATCTTTCTTGTATACTTTTTTTCTGTTGCCTATTTTTTCTTTAGCGGTTCCTTTATTGAACAAACTTCCTATTAATATTTATCTTCATGGGGATCAAACCCTTCTATTGCATCTGAGGAATGATGGCATATATAGTCCCATGATTCTGCTTTACAGTAAACAAAAGATAAAAAACGGAAAATGAAACATCAAACTCTATAAGAGACGATCCGAGATTGGTTACTTTCAATGAGTCTCTCTACATATTTGATTGTATTGAGAAGTTGAAAATAATGTCTTGAAGACTCGCAATAAGCAGATTCAAGCATAACCGCCAAACTTCTCAATGTAAAATTTGAAGCTCTTGTCAAAAAAAGGCAATCAGCTACAAATGCACAAGTGCACCCTGATCAAAAGTATATATCACCTAATTAGTAATTAATTAGTATCATTTTAATACAAAGCGAAGGAGGAGAGAAGAAAGGAACCTGAAATCGAGTATGAATATAACTAGAATCATCACAACAAAACAACCGACTTCCACAAAAAATATTATAGTGTATACACTATTTCCCACAGTTGGACGTAACAGATATGAGCTCAATACTATTATTAAAAATAAAAAAATAGAAAGAGGATAAGAGCTCAATAAAACACAGTAATATTTTAGATACCCAGAGTTAGTCATTTCCAGAATTTGTGAGTGTGATACAAAACTATTTAGTTTTGGAATGATATAACCACTATTTACTAGTAATTATACACACTTGGACTCCAATGCTTGTTCTTAAAATAAAAATAAATATATAGTGTAGACAATGATGATGCTAATATTCATATAACATACCAATGTTTACATCTACGCTAATGTCGTATGCAATTTGTACTAAACAATTAGAACAAAATTATTAATTATTGTGATTCTACTAATACAAGATGATATTTATCAACACCCTTTACTATGGCACATCTTTCGGCATGTCTGTGTAATCTATACATCTTAAAATGTTATTCCCTTGGCTCCTAAATGAATGGCATCTACGGAAATTTCTACAATTTTAAATCTACGAAAGTTTTTACAATGTTGGCTTGCAAAATGAAAATTTCAAATATAATCAAGTAGTTATATATGGTTGAACTATTGGATAAACTTTTAAGTTTTTTTTTTTACATTAATGATGGAAAAAACTATGGCCAAAATGGCAGCATAATTAGTAGATAATCTATAGAATTTGATTGACGATGTTTCTTTTTCATTAAAAACAAATCATTTTGGCCCGCCACTTTTCGTTCCTACTTTCTCCCGCTTTCACACGAGTATGAAATTGATGCAAATACTAGTACATTTGCTGCTTAAAAGAAGACATATTTTAATTTTTTGATGGCATCAAACTAGAAGCTTAGAATCATCTGCCAATTTTAAAAACAATAAACTGTTGACTTCCTAGACGCAATAATATTATTCGTGTTGGGTCAATTACTTATTTTGAATACTAATGTATATATACTGAAGGCAAACTAGGTTTATCATTAGCATGAGCAGGGATTATTGTGGGACGTTTGTATTGAGCTTTAGGTGCTCGTCGCGCTCCTCAGGTGGCATCTAGCTACACACTTCTATATATACTATTTACGCGTTTCCCGTCGGTTATGATTTGTGAAGGCATATATTATGATAATTATCTATGGAGTATATATTAACCTTTTCCCTTCCGTGAAGCGTACGGAACACGTACATAAATGGCACGGAAATTTAAGCTCCGTGCTTTCTTATGATGACTAAAATTAATGAATGGCACGAGAACTTAGCTATATGCCATTATTAGTGAAATGTAATCAAATCTTAAACACATAAAGAAATGCAGGAATAGTGTATACTAAAACTAAACAATAATTAATGAATTAATTTAATTTAGTTTTCTCCGGAATGTAGCAAAAAGAATATTCCTATTTGAATTGTACGAAATTAAAGAACAGTCAATATATGCATGAAGGCTGTGTAGTAAAAATAATTGATAATTAGTTAATGACATTATTTAATATAAATTGCGGAGGCAAATAATTAATTACATTTCCTTATTTGAAGTTTTGAAAATATCTATTAAATTGTTGCCTTTCACCAACCTATAATAAATCTGTAACATTTTTTTTTTGTAATCAGTAAATCTGTAACATAAATCAATCAATCAATATCTCTTAGTCTATAAAACCCTTAGGAAGTAGTTACTGATTTTCATTCTGCTATGTGCATCTCATTCGCTTTAGAATTTATCCTTAGCTTGTAAACAGTTTCTTTTTCTCTCTTAAAAAAAGCATCCAAAGTTGTCATGGATAAATCCGTAAGATATTCTTCTTTTTTGTGTTTTTATTTCAAAATAGTCAGAGTTAATGGATGTCTCTACATAAGTTTTAAATCAAATAACTCATTTGTTAAAAAAATGAATACAGGAATTATGTTTGTGTATGTATGATGGTTATTATTTTTGTATAATAGCTTTTGGATTATTCGACATATTTTTATTTCATGAATTTTAAGCCCTTAGCATGTGATTCTTATAATGAAGGCCACATTAAAAAATTGTGTGAGAATTTTTTTTATTTCATGCCAAGAGTTTCAAAACTAATAAAATATTTAGACTCAATATAGAGTTTCAAAACTAATAAAAACTCGCATGACTTGTTTAGACCCCTCAAAACCTAGGTACTATAAACTCAACGAATATTAATTCACCCAACCGACGAAATATTGTCAAACAACTATATCATAAACTTTATCAGAATTAAATTTCCGAAGTAGTTTCTTTTTAGTATTTAATTAATCTCAACACAACAAAGAAATACATGAACTCATTTGTAATATATAAATATCAAACATTTAATTATCGAGTCACGCAAATCATTATGTACCCAAAATCTGAATAAGTGAAAACATATATTTTGAGAGTCGTACAATAGAAAACATCCATCGTGGGATCTATTTTCATCATTGTGTTATCCTGTAATGATGCATGGATCTCTCGTGGCAGTGAGAGTCTTGGTAAGTGTGTCAATAGTTCTCAATACCAATTGCCCCGCTCGATATAGTTTTTTTGGTAAGTTCTGCTCCATATCTTGTCTAGTTGTCCTCAAAGCTAATTGTTGCTCCACCAGCTCTTTAAAACAATTTGAAATTCCTAAGGTTTGCACTAAGATTTCAAATGAAGTTGCAACCACAGGTTGAACCTAAGTATATTGATGGGCATAACTTGTAAAATTAAATGTACTTGAAATAAATCACACGCATATTTAACAACGGAGTTCACCTAATTAGGATACGTCTCCGGACACTCACCCATATTATGATATTATAAAAGTTTACAATATAAGATTCAAATCTTAATGAAAAACTCTCAGACTCTCTCTAGATTTTTCTGGCTATCTCTATATTGCTCATACTTTATAACTGTTACTTAAAAATCAATGGCATCCCACCATTGTTTTCTTTTAAAACTCACTGTGTATTATCTCAATAATGAGTTCTTTATAATTTAGAACACACACCTTTTTACAAGCTAAGTTATCAACTATTTATACAAGTAAAAACAATCTTCTTTCTTCAAGATCTTGATGATTGCTTTTGACTCTTTTGATTGGTTTCAATATTTCCATATATCACGATATATTTCAGCGTAGAATTGACCTCGATCTTTATAAGAAAGTATCTGTTAATAACTAGCATGGAAATAGGAGTTAATATATTCCTTAAATAAGGAATATATAAGATAGTATCTTTTAGAGATAAAATCTTTCTAAATAAATATATTAAACATTAACTCCATATTTCATTCAATCTTAAACGTATCATACTGATTTTGATAAAAAACAAAGATTGAAATAAGTGATAAAGATTTGCATAAAAATAGAGATATAGATTGCCTAGTTTAAAGTAAACAATATCTTTAAAAAAACTAATCTTCTTATATCTTTTAGGAAACATTTTTTTTATCACTTTAATATTCTCAATAGATATAAACTAAAGTCTTTAAGAACATATGAGAATATATCCTGCATATTTTAAAACAACTAATCATCATTTAAAGAATAGTAATGCAGAACAAAACAACTAAACAGAATCCTGCAGAACAGCAGGTTGGAACTGTGGTTGCAATTGAGATTGCAACCTTACTTGGAACCAAGAGACCGTTTCAATTCTTAACAATCAACTAGAGTTATTTAGTTCAAACCAATAGACAACAAATAGTATAAGGTCCAGAAAACTGGTTCTAACAATCTCCCGATAATGCAATTCCTTGTGTGTTGAGAATTATTCAGAATGTCGATACCTTCCTAACTCAATTGACCTATCACTCTTTCATGTCGTGTACTTAATTTTATTATACCCTTTAGGAGGACCGAGTTATTTTATCAATTTGGGCTTTTTGACTTTGCTTCTTATCCCAGTTATATTTTGTTTAAAATCAAAATTTGGGGAAAAACAGTTGTCATTTTTAGAATTGATATTAATGGCTTTCCCTATCTCAGTACATATTTTGGCCCTATTCATACAATTGTTATCATATTTACTAGAACATCTGCCTTTTCATATTTTCCACAAAATAAACACAGGTAAGATTTTGCATAAGTTCAATTAAATTTTTGATTTTGAAATAACTGATTGAGAACACCAATAAAGAAATTTTCCCCTAATATATTCAGAGTTATACGAAGGCTTGCTAAATACAAGTCCATGCTTTCCAAATGGTTCATATATGGACATCATAATCTTGAAACTATATTCTACATTTTACTTTTATTCATCCTTATCTAGCTAGCTTATCACTACCCCAACTAGGGTGATATCGGTTTGCTACTGAACTTTTTGACTACATACCGATACCGTACCAAACTATTTTGCTTTGAGAATTTTTATACCATTACCGGACCAAAAAATTCGGTATACCGAACTTTCGGTATACCAAACTATTCGGTTGGTTCGGTTCGGTTTCGGTTTTATACCAAAATTTAGAGTTTACAATTGATGATAGAAAAATGGTGCGATTTGGGAAAAAAACATAATATAAAGTTTTAAAAATAGTAGATTAAAAAAATATATTTATTTATATTATTGTTAATTTTATTTTATTTTTGCATAAAAGAGTAATTACTACTTAGACATTTCTAGTAAAATTTATAAATAAATAAAAATAATATAAGTATTCACTAGAAAAAGTAATATAAGTATATTATAACAACGTTAATAATTAAATGTATATAAGTGTTTTATTTTATTTGTCTATATACTAGTATATTTTAATATTTCGGCTTGTTTTGGTACTATATCGAACTTACCAAACGAATATCGAAACCTAACCGACTTTCAATGATCGGTTCGGTTGTACCGTACCGTAATGTCGGTATACCAAACTTTTGGTACCAACTTGACTGGTTCGGCTCGAAAAGCGGTCGGTTAGTACAAGTCGGTAAAAAATACCACCCCTAACCCGAACTGAGGACATGTAAATAATGTACATATTGCACATAATGATATATTAATATTCTTCAGTCTAGATGGTTACGACCTTCTCTAGGCTCTATCCATCTTAGAGATCCCGGGGATAAAATTCCATCAACTACACAGTTTTGTTTCTAATACCTACTTCACCTTTTTATACAATTATAGTTACTTATATATATGCATTATTATAATTTGTTTGTTATTTTCGTTAACATATTTAATGACGTTTGATCAATTATATATGGATTTTTTTTTATTCATTACATTATCTGGTTAGCACTTTGCCGAAATACTACTTAGTTATAATATTAAGCACATTTTTTGTTTTCAAGAGGTGTTTAGAGAAACACGATTCGAAAGGATAATTTTTTTCGCCTAAGGTGATAATCCTACAGTTATACAAACAAAGAAATATAATTTGAACAAAATGTATATACATATAATTAATAGGTTAAACAAGGGAGCTGGATTAAAAGTCATCACGGAGTTGGGAAAATTTGTTTTCTCGCAAGTAGCACTATAACAAATTTAAGCATTAGAGACAATTTATTTAGAGATAATCAAAATTTGTCTCTAAATCGTAACTTTTAGGAAAAAAAATAATCTTTTAAACACAAAAATAATTTTTTTTATCCATAAATATAACTTTTAGAGACAAAAATTGTCCACAAAAACAATCTTATACGGATGTTCTGTACTTCTATATATATAATCTCAATATTTATTTTGGTGAAGACTGAAATTGTTACTTTTTGTATATGACCAAATATTAGCAGTTACACCTATTTGCCATAATTAGTGCAACATTGACCAAATTTAATACAAAAGATTACATGAATGATTATATTAGGAGTAAAAGATAAGATATAATTAATGACAGTTATTTGTTTAGTTATTTTCAGGTTTGATTAAATAGTATTTCCTAATTTTAGATTTTGGTAATATGTCTAATTACTCCTACCCTAATTAATTTTTATCCTATTTCAGTTTTGGTAATAAATCCTAGTGGTTATAGGAAGAAGCAACCCATCATTTTGTTAGTCTCTCTCTCTCTATATATATATATTTCCCTTCACTCTGTTAAAAGGAGTCTCTTTCTTTCTTTATCTTCCAATATATATAAACCTTCCCACTATTTCTGACTATATTGTTACTCCATTCACTCTTTTTTTTATTATCTTATTTTAAATAAAAATCATTAATCATAGTTGAATATAGTCCAAAACTCTTTACTTTTTTTCCTTAGTACGTGGTTATGTTACTGAAGTAATGAGTTCATCTTGCTTCGGTTTTTATTACCAGATTGATGTGAAATTTTCCTGTGAAATAGTACTATTAATAGGAACCATAATATTTTTTCTTGTGAAATAAGACTCGAGATTACACCGAGTACTATATTAATAATACCTAGGTGTTATGGCTAATACCACCTATAATACATGAAAAAGTACTACAACCCTTTTCATACCAACTACCAAGTGACAAAATTTCCATTTAAACATAACTTGGTCCAAATGTATTATTATTACTATACCCCTTATAATAATACAAACAAAAAAGCATATAACCATTCATTTTTATTTGTATTTTTTTCATTCATTTTATTAAATCATAGTGAACTTAATGGCTTCATAATTGATTCTTTTTTCTTACAAGCTCGTGCAACCCCCAAATGCTGAATTTTTTGATGTCTCCGAAAATATGGACCCAACGAATAACAAAATGACCGAAAGTACCACCGGAGCATGTCGCTCTTCAACTTCTCTACAAAAGCCTAAAGTCGTGTCTTTCTGGACTACTTGTGACACCTATAAACTCCGGAAAGTTGAGGCTTTTGTAGAGAACTTGAAGAGAGACCTGCTCTAGTGGTACTTTCTGTCATTTTGGCATTCGTTGGGTTCATCTTTTCAGAGACATCAACACATTCAACATTTGGGGGTTGTACGGGCTTGTAAGAAATAAGAATGGATTATGAAGCCATTAAGTTCACTATGATTTAATAAAATGAATGAAAATAATAATAATAAATAAATAAATTTAATAATTTGAATGGTATAGGCATGTTTGTTTGAATCATTATAAGGGGTATAGTACTAATAATACCTTTGGTACTATTTCATGTATTATAGGGGTATTAATCATAACACCGCTGAGGTATTATTAGTGGTACGAGATGTAATCTCACGCCTTATTTCATACGACAATTGTTATGGTTCCAAAAGAAATAACAATTTACCAAAAAATAAAATAAGACTGTGCTTCACGGATAATGTGATATATATATATCTATTATTTATTGATTCCTTTCATCGACAACTGGCCAAGAGACTTATAAGACCTAAAAACTAAAAAGTATTTCTCACATACCCATCTGGCGGGGGTCTTCTCTTAATTTGTATTGCATATTATTATTTGTATTTTGTTTGATTCACGTGGGATTAATTTGTATTGCATATTAGATTTTAGTTTGGAGGGTTTAAAAATTACGGGTTTGAAATTTATTGTACCCTTTTATTTGTAACAACAAACAAACATAGGATTAAGATTATGAGAAGTATATATAAGTTGTACCTACGCTTCAAACTGTTTATAGGACCATGATATTAATTGTAAATGTTTATCCTATCATGTATTATCCATCAGACAAACACGGCCATAAGAAATAAGAAAAGACTATTACCTTTTCCTATGGTAAATTATTGATTAATTGCACGATCAAAATTTGTCCAGAAAGATATCCATTCATCGCATCACCATCTACACTTTCGTCCTTGCGTCCGTCCTTCATGTTCTTAAATAGGCGCATATCAACATATACAACGATTAGGGTTAGAACTTCGGCGGTATATAGAGGGGCATGTAATGGGCTTGTAAATATATAAGTGAATTATTAATGAATTTTATCTTTTGGTAGCACTTTATTAACTCAGAAAAATAATAGTCATTAAATGTATAATAATATAATTACCTTTTTCTTTCATTTTGCCAAGTTAGCATCTTTGAATTACCTTCTTTTTATATTGCACGGATACAGGGGTACTCCTTTGGTTGAATATCTATTGTCCAATTTTCAAAAATACATATAACTATATAAGGTATATTACATTATTACATTATTACAATTTATATATATATATATATATTTCATTAAAAGAATACAAGTCTTCGAACGTAAAATATTAGGGAAAATGACAATTTAGTACATATTTAGAAACTTGTTTATAAAAAAATCCAGCCGTTTTGAACTTAATGACTCTTTTACAAAAAAATACATATTTTGTGAACTTATTTACAAATATGTACATATGTCATTAAAAAATCTAAAAAAGAAATTTAACTTTAAATGTAAAAGTACTTTCCTTATCAATTGGTACTTAATTATCAAAAATCCACATATGTGCACTTATTTACAATTAGTTATATATACTTATTTATAATTAGCTACGTATGTCATGAAAAAATTATACAAAGAAAATCAAAAAATCAAAAAATTGTTTTTTTTTTTTAAATATCAAAAAACTTGTACATAGTATCAATAATATCAAGCAGGATTAGACATAACTGTATAAGATTAGATATGATTAAACAGGATTAGACATACAAGATTGTACAAAATTAAACAGGACTATACATGATCAAACATGATTAATCAAACAATATTAGACAAGATCAGACAGGATCACACATATTTTTTGTATAAAAAATGTAATTTTTTAAATTTTGATTTTTAATTTTTAAATAGTTTTTTCCATTTAAGATTAGACATATATGACTTAACAAGATTAGACAGGATAACACCTATTTTTTGTTATAAAATTTATTTTTTAAAATTTTAGTTTTTAATTTTTAAATATTTTTTTTCCATTTTTTTATATTTTTTAATGACATATGTACATATTTGTAAATAAGTTTACAAAATATGTATTTTTTTGTAAAATAGTCATCAAGTTCAAAACAGCTGAGTTTTTTTTTTGTAAATAAGTTTCTAAATATGTATTAAATTGTCATTTTCCCTAATATTTTACGTTCAAAGACTTGTCTTCTTTTAATGAAACATACCTTACATATATATATATATATATATATATATATATATATATATGTAAATTGTAATAATGTAATATACCTTATATAGTTATATGTATTTTTGAAAATTCGACAATAGATATTCAACCAAAGGAGTACCTCTGTATGTGTGCAATATAGAAATAAGGTAATTCAAAGACGCTAACTTGGCAAAATGAAGGAAAAAGGTAATTATATTATTATACGTTTAATGACTATTATTTTTCCAAGTTAATAAAGTGCTACCAAAATATAAAATTTATTAATAATTCACTTATAGATATACGAGCCCATTATATGCATCTATATAACGCCAAAGTTCTGACCCTAATCGTTGTATCTATTGATATGCGCCGCTTTGAGAACAAAAAGGACGAAAATGAGATGGTGATGGCGATGAATGCATGTCTTCCTGGACAAATTCGACCGCGCAAGTAATCAATGATTTACCATATGAAAATGTAATAGTCTTTTCTTATTTATGTGTTTGTTTGATGAATAATACATGATAGGATAAACATATACAATTAGTATCATGGTCGTATACACGTCCGAAGCATATGTACAACTAATACAATTTATACTTCTCATAATCCTAATCCTATGTTTGTCGGTTGTTAGAAATAAAGGGGTACAATAATTTTCAAACCCTCCAAACTAAAATCAAATATTTCAAAAATACAATCGTCAATTTAAAAGTAAAACTCCATGAACAAATTACTAAACCTTTTTGCCCAAATATTAACTTGTGTCGAGTGTGTTGACAATAATTTCATGTGAATCAAACAAAATACAAATAATAATAAGCAATGCAAATTAAGAGAATACCCACTAGATGGGTATGTGAGAAATACTTTTTAGTTTATTGTAAGTCTTTGGCCAATTGTCAATGAGAGGAATCAATAAATAATAAATATATATATTTGCAATATTCATGAAGCACGATTTTATTTTATTTTTGGGTAAATTGTTATTTCTTTTGGAACAATAATAATTGTCCAGTGAAATAATACCACAGAGGTTTTATGGCTAATACCCCTTATAATACATGAAATAGTACTATATTCCTTTTTATAACAAGTGACAAATTGTCTATCAAAACATAACTCGGTTGATAAGTATTATTAGTACTATACCCCTTATAACCATTCATTTTATTATATTTATTATTATTATTTTTTTCATTCATTTTATTAAATCATGGTGAACTTAATGGTTTTATAATGCATTCCTATTTCTTACATGCTCGTGCTCCCCCCAAATGCTGAATGCTTTGATGCCTCGGAAAAGATCGAGCCAGCGAATGCCAAAATGATAGAAAGTACCACCGGAGCAGGTCCCTCTTCAAGTGCTTTACAAAACCTTCAAGTTCCTTGCCAATTGCAACTGAAACATTACCGGTCGTTATGTGACAACTACTAACCGTTTTTTTGGCTGAATTTAGTCGATAATTTACCGAATGACAAAGTCGTCCGAAAATTGGAATAATTGTTCTAGTAAAAATTTGCATGATTTTATGAAACTTTTCATATTACCGAGTAAATTTTTTACGAGTCGGTGATGTACGGGGTTGTTAAACACAATTTTTTTATATGCTTCAAACATAAGGTTTGGTAGATGTAAACACTAAAACATATTAATTAATTTTTTTTAATCCTTTTCACTTGTGTAGCAACGTGATTGATAAAGAAAATTGTAGATAGATTTGTTGATTATCATTTGTTTTTTAAATATCACACATCTGATGAGTTGTTTATTCATTTATCATAGATACATATTATTTGTATTATTTGTGTTGAAGTCGTTTTTTTCTCATACTTTGTACGAGTGGATTATATGACTAAACGGGAAAACAAAAGTCTAATTTATCTAATTTGTAGGAATGATGGAGAATATTTGGGTGACGTAAATGGCTTGTATTATTCAAGTTTGACCGCCCACCCAAGACCAAAACTTCAGGTTTTTGAAACATATATTCACTTGAAATATAACTTATATAGATCAATACTAGTTGTAGGGCTGACAATTTTGATCGTCCACCCAAGACCAAAACTTTCGGTTTTTGATCGGGTCGGTTTCGGTTATCTTCGTATACACTTTGCACATAACACGAAAATTCAACAAACGCATATATGCAGCAAGAACACCCTAATTAATTTGATATTTTAAACAATGTTTTATCTTGGAGAAGACCGAATTGTTACTTCAGTACTTCTCGTGTATGACCAAATAATGGCAACTACACCTATTTCCCATTATTAATAATTTAATACTGCAACATTAACAAAATTTAATACAGAAAAATACATGCATGATTCCATTGAAGTACTAAAATATAAGAAATAATTAACGACGTTTTGGGAAGTTTAAACATACATGCATGATTCCATGCATAATTTATTTAATTCCAAGCAAGTTTAAACACGTTTCCTAATTTGAGGTTTTGGGAAAATGTCTAAATCCTACCCTTTAGTGACCCTAATTAATTTTTGTCCTATTTCAGTTTTTCTATTTACTTGTCTTAATCTATATAAACCCTAAGGTTGAAGGAAGAATTAACCTATCATTTTGCTCCATTTCTCTCTTGTTAGCCTTATGTATATTTCCCTTCATTTAAATAACGAAGACTCTTTCTTTCTTTATGTAGAGCAGCCACCGATGATCATGGAAAAACTGGTGATTATTATTTAATTTGTCTGTATGTGTTTTAAATCAAATCACCATTTTGCAAAAAAATAAATAATTGAATATAAGAATTATATTTGTTTGTATATATATATATTGAAAAGGTATTATTGTGTGTTAGATTTTGGATTTTATAAATTTGCAGCGCGAGTTCCATGCATATGTTTCTTTAGCCGCCATGATTTTGATATCATATTTAAAATGCTTTGTAAGAAAGCGTGACTTAAGAATTCTAAAAGTGTATCCTCTAGTACAGTTTTCTAAAAAAAATGGAAATCTTTTTCACACAGCCAATAGTTCCTTGATTATGTAATTCACCATGGATTACGTATATTTGATACTTAATTTCAGGTGTTCTAATATAATAATATTTTATCATTAGCAGGATATCATAAAAATTATAAGCAAGAGGCAACAAGTGATCAAGGTCGTTGTTCATGACATTTCAATGTAAAAAAAAACGAGGAAAGATCTTGATCCGGGATCCAACAGCTTCGTAGCTTGGTCTCCTGGTTCTCGGGAATCTGAGGTAGCGAAAAAGGCTTATCCAGCAAGAGGAAATAAGTCTTCAACAACAAAACGACAAGGCTCCTACAAATCTCAACATGAATAGTCACTCGAGAAAAAATGACTGTTTATAAAATTTGAATGTCTACATTATAAGTGTTTATATACTGTTTGATAAGAAAAACAGCCATAATGATTTATTGTTCTTGTTTTCTTTTTTTCTGTTGCCTGTATGTACGTTTAGCGGTTCCTTTATAGAAAAAAAATCCTATTAACATTTTATCTTCATGGGAATCAAACCCTTCTATTGCATCTGAGGAATTATAGCATAGTCCCATGATTCTGCTTTACAATAAACAAAAGATAAAAAAAAACGGAAAATGAAACATCGAACTCTATAAGAGATGATCCAAGATTGGTTGCTTTCAATTTGATTATATTGAGAAGTTGAAAATGATGACCGGAAGACTCACAATAAGCAGAATTAAGCATAACCGAACTTCTCAATGTAAAAATTGAAGCGCTTGTCAAGAAAGGGCAATCAGCTACAAATGCATCCAGATCAAAAGTATATCAACTAATTAGTATCATTTAAATACAACGAGAAGGCCAGGATATATAGTGTGCACATTATTTTTCATGTAATGATTTGTAGTTGTTTCCACAGTTCGACGTAACAGATATGAGCTCATTAATATTATCAGAAAGAAAAAAAGATAAAACCTCAATAAACACGGCAATATTTTAGATACCCAGAGTTGTGAGTGTGATACAAAACTATTTAGTTTTGGAATGATATAACCACTATTTACTAGAAATTACACACACTTCGACTGCAATGCTTGTTCTTAAAAACCAAAACCAAAACAAATATATAGTATAGACAATTATGATGTTAATATTCATATAATATACCATGTGTTAACATTTACGCTAATTAATTGATGCAATTTGTACTAAACAATTAGAATAAGTTTATAAATCATTGTGATTCTACTGATACTTTGTTAAATCGATTTTCATTGAGACCGGAAGCATCTCAAAAACTTGGGCATGAATATCAAGCCTCATGTCCGCATCATGTATGTAATTGAAAACTCGATCCCATCCCACAAAGCTAGAAAGCTAGAAATCGAAAACAAAAAAGGATAATGGGGTGAAGTTAGATGTGCATTACATGTATATCTTTTTAAATTAATGAACAAAGATGGGGAGGACGCATACATTATGTAGTACTTGAAAATGATATTTTCTAACACCTTTACTATGGCACATCTTTCAACATGTCTGTGTAACAAAAAACAAAGTTGTATGTAAAGCGTTAGAGGAGTAATTCAGTCCTAGACTAATGTGTCTAACATGCTCATATCTTAAACGGTTACAACAAACGTTACAATTGAGATGTTTATTCACAACAAACGTTACACCCGGTCTAATACAATGCATACATGCTTCCAATATCGCTAGCATACAATTGAGATGTGTTATTGCTCTACCCGACTTTTGGTTAAAGGACAATCCTCGATACTGTTGGTTAGTTTTTTATAATTGCTTTTTTTTTTGTTAAAGAGATATAAATTAACTTTATAATAAGTTCGATTTTTTTTAAAGGCCATCAACCCATTTGGGGCAAAGGGTCGATATGACCAAAGTTTTCCATACAACCCCACTATTTACATATATATATATATATATATATATATATATATATATATATATATATATTCGACTCCTAACAACTTTTCTAAAAGAAGCTAATGTTATCAGAAAAGTCAATGTTGTGTTTAATTTAATATTTCAAACAATGTTTATCTTTATTTTGGAGAAAAGACTGAATTGCTACTTTTCGTGTGTATGACCAAATAATGGCAACTACACCTATTTGTTATTATTAATACTGCAACATGAACCAAATTTAATACAGAAAAATAGATGCATGATTCCATTGAAGTAAAAGATAAGAAGTAGTTAAAGACGTTATTCAATTTATTTATATGTTTTCTGGCAAGTTTAAACACATTTCCTAATTTGAGGTTTTGGGAAAATGTCTAAATCCTACCCTTTAGTGACCCTAATTAATTTTTGTTCTATTTAAGTTTTTCTATCTACTTCTCTTAGTCTATATAAATCCTAAGATTGAAGGAAGACGTAACCTATCATTTTGCTCGATTTCTCTCTTATTAGCCAATGTATATTTCCCTTCACTATATTAACCATCGAAGACTCTTTCTTCTTTATGGAGAACAGCCAACGGTGATCATGGAAAAACAGGTGATTATTATTTAGTGTGAATATGTTTTAAAGCAAATCACCAGTTCCCCCCCCCCCCCCCAAGAAAGTAAAATATAGAGTTATATTTCTCTTTGTATGTGTATATTGAAAAGGTATTACTGTGTGTTAGATTTTGGATTTTATATATTTACATCATGAGTTCCATACATACGTTTCTTTAGCCGTCCTGATTTTGAGATCATATTTAAAATATTTTGTAAGAAAACGTGACTTAAGCTAGAATTCTAAAACTATTACCTCCAGTACAGTTTTCTAAAAAAATGGAAATCGTTTTCACATTATGCAACTATTTCCTTGATTATGTAATTCACCATGGATTACGTATATTTGATATTTAATTTCAGGTCTTCTAATATAATAATATTTTATCATTAGCAGGATATCAGAAACATGACAAGCAAGAGGCAACAAGTGATCAAGGTCGTTGTTCATGACATTTCGAATAAAAGGTTTGTAACTTCGGTTTTTCAATTAGTCTATAAACTTTTATAATATAGAAAATAAATTCATAATTGATTAACATAAATCAATGATAAAAAATCAAGTCCTTGGATTTTTATTTTTATTTTTTTCATGCACAAAAGTTATTAAATGTGCACACAAAACCAGTATTTTAAATTAGATGATCAACACACAAAACCAATAAGTTCACACACTCAATCAAATGTGCAAACAAAACCAGTATTTTAGCCACTAGATACGTATCAAAGTATACAACAATACAACATTAGTCAGTCTCATTGTACTGATCTCCGTCTCCGTATGAGAATCCAAAGATTTTGAAAGAAACAGAAAATTAGCATATCAAATTATTTTTTATTAGTTGAGATATTCAAGATGTTTGATGCACAGGATACACCGGCTTTCTTATATTAAAGTTCAATTTTCATCAACCCCCAACACTTTTTTTTTTCCTTATTTGTTATTGCTTTTTGGTCATTTTCCTTCTTATATTTGAAGTTGTAGTAGAGAAATTATTTTCGGAAATTATTTTTTATTAACAAACCCATACAATCATTTTAGGCTGTTAGGAGCTCTAATTACATAGGGATGAGATGAGACCTCAAGATCATCTCATCATCATTTTCCTCGAGGCTTGGAACGCCTTAGCACGTCGCCAGATCAGCACCCAACTAATCAAAATCGAATCCAGGCCACACATTACCCTCTTCTCTAGCCCATTTGTTGATCCATCAAAACTCGAAAACATAGTCAAAACCCTAGCTTTAAAGCAAGAGGCTTTACCCTTATCCCTCTCCTCAATCTGTACCCTCCCAAATGAGAAAAATGTCCTCTTTATTTCTCCTATCAATGGTTAATCTAGAACAAAATGAAGGATGTTTCTTGAATTTTTATTTTTAAAATGAGGTTGATATTTATAGAAGATCTAGGGTATCATTGGTAACAAGGTTGTAATGTTGTTTTGTAACACGTTCTTTACATGGTCATCTTAATATTAGCCAAGGATATGATATCCTTGGTTGTTTGTATTTGTGTACTTAAATTTTGCATGAGCTTGGGATTCTTGTTTATAAAATTTTGCATTAAATTTTACATCAGTGTTTTTATACATATACATATAGCTGTTTGATAAATAAAAAAACAGCCATTTATCTTTCTTGTATACTTTTTTTCTGTTGCCTATTTTTTCTTTAGCGGTTCCTTTATTGAACAAACTTCCTATTAATATTTATCTTCATGGGGATCAAACCCTTCTATTGCATCTGAGGAATGATGGCATATATAGTCCCATGATTCTGCTTTACAGTAAACAAAAGATAAAAAACGGAAAATAAAACATCAAACTCTATAAGAGACGATCCGAGATTGGTTACTTTCAATGAGTCTCTCTATATATTTGATTGTATTGAGAAGTTGAAAATAATGTTTTGAAGACTCGCAATAAGCAGATTCAAGCATAACCGCCAAACTTCTCAATGTAAAATTTGAAGCTCTTGTCAAAAAAGGGCAATCAGCTACAAATGCACAAGTGCACCCTGATCAAAAGTATATATCACCTAATTAGTAATTAATTATTATCATTTTAATACAAAGCGAAGGAGGAGAGAAGAAAGGAACCTGAAATCGAGTATGAATATAACTAGAATCATCACATCAAAACAACCGACTTCCACAAAAAATAATATAGTGTATACACTATTTCCCACAGTTGGACGTAATAGATATGACCTCAGTACTATTATTAAAAATAAAAAGAGGATAAGAGCTCAATAAAACACAGTAATATTTTAGATACCCAGAGTTAGTCATTTCCAGAAATTGTGAGTGTGATACAAAACTATTTAGTTTTGGAATGATATAATCACTATTTACTAGTAATTATACACACTTGGACTCCAATGCTTGTTCTTAAAATAAAAATAAATATATAGTGTAGACAATGATGATGCTAATATTCATATAACATACCATATCTGTTTACATCTACGCTAATGTCGTATGCAATTTGTACTAAACAATTAGAACAAAATTATTAATTATTGTGATTCTACTAATACAAGATGATATTTATCAACACCCTTTACTATGGCATATCTTTCGGCATGTCTGTGTAATCTATACATCTTAAAATGTTATTCCCTTGGCTCCTAAATGAATGGCATCTACGGAAATTTCTACAATTTTAAATCTACGAAAGTTTTTACAATGTTGGCTTGCAAAATGAAAATTTCAAATATAATCAAGTAGTTATATATGGTTGAACTATTGGATAAACTTTTAAGTTTTTTTTTTACATTAATGATGGAAAAAACCTATGGCCAAAATGGCAGCATAATTAAGTAGATAATCTATAGAATTTGATTGACAATGTTTCTTTTTCATTAAAAACAAATCATTTTGGCCCCCCACTTTTCGTTCCTACTTTCTCTCGCTTTCACACGAGTATGAAATTGATGCAAATACTAGTACATTTGCTGCTTAAAAGAAGACATATTTTAATTTTTTGATGGCATCAAACTAGAAACTTAGAATCAACTGCCAATTTTAAAAACAATAAACTATTGACTTCCTAGACGCAATAATATTATTCATGTTGGGTCAATTACTTATTTTGAATACTAATGTATATATACTGAAGGCAAACTAGGTTTATCATTAGCATGAGCAGGGATTATTGTGGGACGTTTGTATTGAGCTTTAGGTGCTCGTCGCGCTCCTCAGGTGGCAGCTAGCTACACACTTCTATATATACTATTCACGCGTTTCCCGTCGGTTATGATTTGTGAAGGCATATATTATGATAATTATCTATGGAGTATTAACCTTTACCCTTCCGTGAAGCGTACGGAACACGTACATAAATGGCACGGAAATTTAAGCTCCGTGCTTTCTTATGATGACTAAAATTAATGAATGGCACGAGAACTTAGCTATATGCTATTATTAGTGCAATGTAATCAAATCTTAAACACATAAAGAAATGCAGGAATAGTGTATACTAAAACTAAACAATAATTAATGAATTAATTTAATTTAGTTTTCTCCGGAATGTAGCAAAAAGAATATTCTTATTTGAATTGTACGAAAATAAAGAACAGTCAATATATGCATGAAGGCTGTGTAGTAAAAATAATTGATAATTAGTTAATGACATTATTTAATATAAATTGCGGAGGCAAATAATTAATTACATTTCCTTATTTGAAGTTTTGAAAATATCTATTAAATTGTTGCCTTTCACCAACCTATAATAAATCTGTAACATACCGAACTTATCAAACGAATACCGAAACCTAACCGACTTTTAAAGATCGGTTCGGTTGTACCGTACCGTAATGTCGGTATACCAAACTTTTGGTACCGACTTGATTGTATCGGTAAAAAATACCACCCCTCACCCCAACTGAGGACATGTAAATAATGTACATATTGCACATAATGATATATTAATATTCTTTTGTCTAGATGGTTACGACCTTCTCTAGGCTCTATCCATCTTAGAGATCCCGGGGATAAAATTCCATCAACTACACAGTTTTGTTTCTAATACCTACTTCACCTTTTTATACAATTATAGTTACTTATATATATGCATTATTATAATTTGTTTGTTATTTTCATTAACATATTTAATGACGTTTGATCAATTATATATGGATTTTTTTTTATTCATTACATTATCTGGTTAGCACTTTGCCGAAATACTACTTAGTTATAATATTAAGCACATTTTATGTTTTCAAGAGGTGTTTAGAGAAACACGATTTGAAAGGATAATTTTTTTCACCTAAGGTGATAATCCTACAGTTATACAAACAAAGAAATATAATTTGAACAAAATGTATATACATATAATTAATAGGTTAAATAAGCATTAGAGACAATTTATTTAGAGATAATCAAAATTTGTCTCTAAATCGTAACTTTTAGGAAAAAAATAATCTTTTAAACACAAAAATAAATTTTTTATCCATAAATATAACTTTTAGAGACAAAAATTGTCCACAAAAACAATCTTATACGGATGTTCTGTACTTCTATATAATCTCAATATTTATTTTGGTGAAGACTGAAATTGTTACTTTTTATGTATGACCAAATATTGGCAGTTACACCTATTTGTCATAATTAGTTCAACATTGACCAAATTTAATACAGAAGATTACATGAATGATTCTATTAGGAGTAAAAGATAAGATATAATTAATGACATTTATTTGTTTAGTTATTTTCAGGTTTGATTAAATAGTATTTCCTAATTTTACATTTTGGTAATATGTCTAATTACTTCTACCCTAATTAATTTTTGTCCTATTTCAGTTTTTCTCTTACCTATCTATATAAATCCTAATGGTTATAGGAATAAGCAACCTATCATTTTGCTTGATTTCTCTCTCTCTCTCTAATATATATATATATTTCCCTTCACTATGTTAAAGGAGTCTCTTTCTTTCTTTATCTTCCCACTATATATATATAAACCTTCCCACTATCTTCTGACTATATTGTTACTCCATTCACTCTTTTTATTATTATCTTATTTTAAATAAAAATCACTCATCATAGTTGAATATAGTACTCCATTACGTACTGAAGTAATGAGTTCATCTTGCTTCGGTCTTTATTACCAGATTGATGTGAAATTTTCTTTAAATATGTATGTACTTATAAACCTGATAAAGCTGATATTACTAATTCTATTATTATTATTATTATTATTATTATTATTATTATTAAAAGGTAGAGAAAAGAAGGAAAATAGAAGTTAAAATAATGACAAAAAGGTAATAAAAAGCAATAAAATATAAGAGTATACGTATCTATGATAAAAATGATAATAAATCATGATATTATGCTGTTGGTGTAAAAATATGGTGTAATATGCTGTCCGTTACCCTCAATTTGTGAAATAGTGTAAAGTTGAGGAAAAGTCTCGAGGAATTGGTGCGGATGCTTTTGGAGACCAATCAAGGGTGATCATGGAAAAACAGGTAATTATTTTGTTTGTGCATATGTTTTAAATCAAATCACCATTTTGCAAAAATAAAAATCGAATATAAGAATCATATATGTTTGTATATGTATATAAACTGAAAAAGTATTGTTTTGTGTTAGATTTTGGATTTTACAAATTTACCTTGTGAGTTTCATATGCAAGCCTTTCTTTAGCCGCGTAACTATAAATATAAAATTACATTTAAAATGTTTTGTAAGAAAACGTGTCTTTGAGAATTCTAAAAAGTATATCCTCGAGTAAAAAAAATGTAAATTGTTTTCATATATAAGCCAACATTTTCTTGATTATGTAATTGACCATGGATTACGTATATTTGACACTTTCAGGTGCTCAAATATAATAATATTTTCTCATTAGCATATATCAGAAAAAATGATGGGCAAGAGGCAACAAGTGAAGGTCGTTATTCATGGCATTTCAATAAAATGTTTGTACCTGATCTATTTTTACGATTACTCTACAAACTAATTTTATAAGCTCGAAAATAAATTCATAATTGATAACATAAATTGATGAAAAACTAAATCAAGTCCTTGCAACATGTTTCAAGGGAGATACTCACAAATGGCACGAGAGCCGCAATTTCTCACAACTGGAAAATGATCCGAGCTCAAACGCAACGTCACATCAGAAGAGATCTCTCCGATGTCACAACAACCAATGCTACAGGTGAGAAAAAAAAAAACAGTCTCTTCAGCCCTTAAATCAGATGAGCACATAAAAACAATAATTTCACCCGCTCAATCAAATGTGCACACAAAACCAGTATTTCAGCCACTAGATACATATCAAACCATACAACAGTATAACATTAGTCAGTCTCAGTCTCATGATACTGACGTCTGCGTATGAGAATCAAAAGATTTGAAAACGGAAAATTAGCAGATCAAATAATCTACCATTAGTCAAGATTTTGTATTTTGAAGATCTGTTTGATGCATAGGGTACACCTTTCTTATATTAGAGTTCATTTTTCATCCACCCCAACTCTTTTTTCCCTTTTTTGTTAATGTTGTTTGGTCATTTTCCTTCTCATGGTATGATTGAGTTGTAGTTTTTAGAAATTAAGGTTTCAAACGGTAGCTTTTTTACTAATATAATTCTACCAAATATAGTTTTACTGATGATTACCACTATATGTCGCATGTTGTGTTGTTGAATACAACTAGTGTTAGCTTTTTTTTTGTTGCTCGAACTAGTTTCTCTCAGGCTAAACTGTGAAATCATAAGATCATCCATTAGGTTAAATGTAGGGCTTTTACTAATAAACTACAGACTGATGAAAAGGGGGAATAAAAGACCATATCATGATATGTTTTTTGAACATACTTATGCAGAAACAACAGCATATCTATAAACAATTAAACATTCTGGTATGAAACAATGAAAAAACTAACATCTGACGTCGTCTGGCTTCGATTTCTGAACATTCTAGTAGATCCCTCATGGATACTTGAGTTGCCGATCCGAACAGAAAGCAAATAGTCAGCTTCGAAAGATAACTCAACAACACCAGTAACCGACTGGCCAATGACGCTGTCCTTGGCAAGTCGGTTACTGGTGGTGTTGAGTCATCTTTCGAAGCTGGCTATTTTCTCCATGTTCGGATCGGAAACTCGAGTACTTATTAGGGATCTCTCAGAGTGTTCAGAAGTCCAAGAACAATGTTAGATGCTAGTTTTCCATGTTCTTTTATTTCCCCTTTCACCGGTTTGTAGTTTATTTAGTGAAAACCCTACATATAACCTTATAGTTATGAATGATCTTAACTTGATTTCTTCCCCATGTCTCGAGGTTTAAATTTGTACCAGCACAACTTGCAATAGCAATAATCACATTTTTTTTATTGCTATTACTACACTAAGTCTGTGACATTGAATATTAGAGTGAATGTGATCAGAAAAACTACATTTTTATAGAATTATATTATCAAATTTACCTTTCGAACGTTCTTTTTATAAAAACTATAACCCTACCATGAATAACTCAACAACTTACGCCAATACACCATTCTCACACCCACCAACCACCTGATTGCCGCCGGTGCATATGTGGTTCTAAATACTTGTTAAACCATTGTCTTATGTATTCAGTGTCTCGACTCCAATACTAGACAAAAAGAAGTACATATTTAAAATCAATTGATTGAAACAGACGAGCACACGCTATTGGTGTTTTTCTCAAGATATACCTGTTTGCTAAAATACCTTCAAATTTGTTGTGGATCCGTTTATTTATTAAAGATTGAAAACAGATTGAGCTATTTTAAGTACGAGCATGCTGAGAAAAAGTTTGAGTTCATAATTTATAGTTATATGAGGGGATTTGTAGTAACTTGATTGAGATGCCATGATAGCCATAATTGTAAACGATCATCTTTTGTTCAATTTGTGGATAAAATTTGAAAGTAGTTTGGTTTTATGCACAATAGAAAAAAGTGTACCTAAATCTATTTTTGTTTAATTTCCAAAATCACTTTGTCTCTCTAGCTAAAAATATACCTCAACACACCACTTCCGTCGTCAAGCTGACAGCGACACACTCTCTCTCTCTCAACATTTATTGGAGGCGAGAGGCGGCGGCGGCAGTCCATGAATGACAGAGGAAGCGGAACAACCTACATGCAGCGAATTCGGCTATAAAACCCTGCGATGATATAGGAAATAATTGAATAAGTAAAAACAATCTCCTTTTTCAAAATTCTGATTAATTTCAAAATGATTACACTTCATAATTAAATATGACATTTAAATCCAAAATATTTGACATTAAAATCCAATCTGAAATTTAAAATGATATTAAAAGTGACTTAGATGTCTAGTCGATAATGTTTTTTTTTTTTTTTTGTAAATCGTGCATTTATAGCAATGTTTTAAATAGCGTTATCGCTACCGTAGCGTTTTTTCGAAAGAAACGCTAAAAACGCAAATACCGTGCTACATAGCGTTTTGCGGTGTATTTTTTTTTTTGTCTAAATGCATATAAATATAGCATTAAATTCATAACATCTAATAAAAATTAACTAAATATATATAAAAAGTTGTAACTAATAATCACAAAATGTTTGTAGTTGACATGTCATAGCATTAACTTTGTTTACAAGAGTTTTGGGCTTTGATTCTCTTTAGCCTCCAATAATTTTATTATAATGTTGACAAAAAAAAAATAAAAAAATTTGGACTGCATCCGTTATAGGGTAAATAACGTCCGCTATAACGTAAATAGCGTAAATAGCGTTCTTATAGCGAGAATTTAGCATTTTTCCATCCAAATAGCGGTTTATCAGTGTTTTTCGGCCGAAAAACGCTATTTCACGAACTATAGCGCAATATAGCGCGCTTTTTAAAACAATGATTTATAGAGATATCTTTCAAACCTTTTTTTTAAAAAAATTTTAATTAACAAAACTTTATCTCGACATTTTTTGTGTTATTTTTAAAGATCTTTCCAACCATGTATTAAAAAAAAGTATCCTGAAAAGAAACAATACTATTCGAAGAATGCATCTCATGTTATGTTAAGAAACAGTTATTCGGAAAAGAAACAATATTTTTCCTGTTTTCCTTTAGTTTTAACATTTATGAATGCATCTTATTATGTTTGTATACTGATGATAAATACCTATCCCTGTAGTATGTTAGCGAGGCTTTTAATATTGGAACTCATATAAGATGATATTGAGAGACTTTTTTTAGTTCCAAATACTTTTTATTTATTTCTGTTTTCATGAGATATTTTCCCTTTTTTTTAATTTTCAATTTTTAGATATCGGACTTTTTTTAAAAATTTTGATAAAAAATTCTAAATGTTTTATGGTTCTTTCATTGTTAGGCCTGTTTACAGTTTTGTATTTATAGTATAACTAACTTCAGTTGTGTTTCTTTATTTAAATTTACTTTTATTTTATCTCCTTTTCAGTGAGTAAAAGTATCAATCTCCTAGATTTAATTTTATGTTTTACTAATTTAAAAGTTACACTATTTCGTCTTCTAACTTAAAATTGAAATTACAAATCTATGCATAAATTATTTTTCTTTCTAAGTGGAAATAAACCAAAAAATAGCTAAGACAACTTCTAATGGTATCTAAATTTTAAAGTTGCCTATGCAATTCTCCTCAAGGTAAATGAACTTCAATATATCCATTTAAAACCAAAATTCAGAGTGAAAAAAAAAACCGATTATTCTTTTATAATTTTTTGTACTATAGTGGTATTTTTATTTTCAGAAATTATGGGACCCAAAATAAAAAATTCTGGATTCGCTCCTGAAGTATTCCTCTCTTAGTCTATAAAACTGAAGGAAGTACTGTAGTAACATATTCTCATTCCTCTCTGTGCCTCTAATCATTTGCCTAACATATAACCTGTGACTATCAACATAGGTTCTTACTAGCTATCTCTTTATACAAAGAATTACATATTTAAAATCAATTGATGGAAAGAGACGAGCACACGCTCTTTTAGTGTTTTTCTCAAGCTAAAATACCTTCAAATTTGTTGAGGATCCATTTTTTAATATAATTTGGTGGGAAAAACAGCCATTTTATTAATAATCAATAATAAAATAGGAATGAAATGCTTTTCGTGCATGCAAGACTCCCCTCCTGTATATTAAAAAATGTTACAGTACTGGGTGTATTTTCTTGCATTCACGAAAAGGCTTGCTACAAAGGGGACAACGAAGCATTTTATCAATATATTCTTTTACAATGGATTTTACAAGATATTCTTTCCCAGCATGCAAGACTCCCCTCCTGTATTTTCGTCTAAGAGGCCGGTAAATTGTTATTTCTTTTGGAACCATAATATTTTTCCTGTGAAATAAGGTGCGGGATTACACCCAGTACTATTAATAGTACCTCATTTGTTTTTGTTTTTTTTGAACCATAATAATTTTTGGACGAATTAATAGTACTGGGTGTATTTCCTGTGAAATAGTACTATTAATAGGAACCATAATATTTTTTCTTGTGAAATAAGACTCGGGATTACACCGAGTACTATATTAATAATACCTAGGTGTTATGGCTAATACCACCTATAATACATGAAAAAGTACTACAACCCTTTTCATACCAACTACCAAGTGACAAAATTTCCATTTAAACATAACTTGGTCCAAATGTATAATTATTACTATACCCCTTATAATAATACAAACAAACATGCATATAACCATTCATTTTTATTTGTATTTTTTTCATTCATTTTATTAAATCATAGTGAACTTAATGGCTTTATAATGCATTCTTTTTTTCCTACAATCTCGTGCAACCCCCACATGCCGAATGTTTTGATGCCTCTGAAAATATGGACCAAACGAATAACAAAATGATCGAAAGTACCACCGGAGCATGTCGCTCTTCAACTTCTCTACAAGCCTAAAGTCGAGTCTTTTTGGACTACGTGTGACAATTGTAAACTCCGGAAAGTTGAGGCTTTTGTAGACAACTTGAAGAGTGACCTGCTCTAGTGGTACTTTCTGTCATTTTGACATTCGTTGGGTCCATCTTTTCGGAGACATCAAAACATTCAGCATTTGGGAGTTGCACGGGCTTGTAAGAAATAAGAATGGATTATGAAGCCATTAAGTTTACTATGATTTAATAAAATGAATGAAAATAATAATAATAAATAAATGAATTTAATAATTTGAATGGTATAGGCATGTTTGTTTGAATCATTACTAATAATACTTTTGAACCTAGTTATGTTTGGATGGACAATTTGTCACTTGGGTATAGTACTATTTCATGTACTATAGGGGTATTAATCATAACACCGCTGAGGTATTATTAGTGGTACGAGATGTAATCTCACGCCTTATTTAATTCATACGACAATTGTTATGGTTCCAAAAGAAATAACAATTTACCATAAATAAAATAAGACCGTGCTTCACGGATTAAGATTATGAGAAGTATAAGTTGTACCTATGCTTCAAACTGTTTATAGGACCATGATATTAATTGTAAATGTTTATTCCTATCATGTATTATCCATCAGACAAACACGGCCATAAGAAATAAGAAAAGACTATTACCTTTTCATATGGTAAATTATTGATTACTTGCACGATCAAAATTTGTCCAGAAAGATATCCATTCATCGCATCACCATCTACACTTTCGTCCTTGCGTTCGTCCTTCATGTTCTTAAATGGGCGCATATCAACATATACAACGATTAGGGTTAGAACTTCGGCGGTATATAGAGGGGCATGTAATGGGCTTGTAAATATATAAGTGAATTATTAATGAATTTTATCTTTTGGTAGCACTTTATTAACTCAGAAAAATAATAGTCATTAAACTTATAATAATATAATTACCTTTTTCTTTCATTTTGCCAAGTTAGCATCTTTGAATTACCTTCTTTCTATATTGCACGGATACAGGGGTACTCCTTTGGTTTAATATCTATTGTCAAATTTTCAAAAATACATATAACTATACTAGTAATCGTGCCTCACACATTACGTGTGTGACGCGCAATGCAATTAAAATATAAAAAATAAGTGTAGTTATGATACAAATACGTGGATAATACACACAAAAAAATAGTATAAGACTTAAAAGAATGTTTGATTGTTAAAGAGGGACACATAATGTTATTATTTATTATTTTATTTTTTTTATTTATGTGAGCATGGTATTATTGTAATTAATAAAAAAGTATATGAGTATTTTTGGAAAAAAGTGGCTAAATTGGACAGTCTCATTTTGGCTTGGGTTGGCTTACTATAATATAATGATAAGTTATATTACATTATTACATTATTACAATTTACAAATATATATATATATATGTATATATGTATATATATATGTATATATGTATATATATGTATATATATGTATATATATGTATATACATATATATATATATATGTATATATATATGTATATGTATATATATATATATTTCATTAAAAGAATACAAGTCTTTGAACGTAAAATATTAGGGAAAATGATAATTTAGTACATATTTAGAAACTTATTTATAAAAAAATCCAACTGTTTTGAACTTGATGACTCTTTTACAAAAAAAATACATATTTTGTGAACTTATTTACAAATATATACATATGCCATTAAAAAATCTAAAAAAATAATTTAATTTTAAATGTAAAAGTACTTTCCTTATCAATTGGCACTTAATTATCAAAAATCCACCTATGTGCACTTATTTACAATCTGTTATATATACTTATTTATAATTACTTACGTATGTCATAAGAAAATTATACAAAAAATAAAAAAAATCAAAAAATTGTTTTTTTTTTAAATATCAAAAAACTTGTACATAGTATAAATAATATCAAGCAGAATTAGACATAACTGTACAAGATTAGATATGATTAAACAGGATTAGACATATAAGATTGTACAAAATTAAACAGGACTATACATGATCAAATATGATTAATCAAACAAGATTAGACAAGACTAGACAGGATCACACATATTTTTTGTATAAAAAATGTAATTTTTTAAATTTTGATTTTTAATTTTTAAATAATTTTTTCGATTTAAGATTAGATATGATCAAATAAGATTAGACATATATGATTGAACAAGATTAGACAGGATAGCACCTATTTTTTGTATATAAAATTTTTTTTTAAAATTTTTTTTTTTTAATTTTTAAATATTGTTTTTCGATTTTTTAATGACATATGTACATATTTGTAAATAAGTTTACAAAATATGTACTTTTTTTGTAAAAGAGTCATCAAGTTCAAAACAGCTGGGTTTTTTTTTCTTTGTAAATAAGTTTCTAAATATGTATTAAATTGTCATTTTTCCTAATATTTTACGTTCAAAGACTTGTCTTCTTTTAATGAAACATACCTTACATATACATATATATATATATATATGTATGTATATATTTGTAAATTGTAATAATGTAATATACCTTATATAGTTATATGTATTTTTGAAAATTCGACAATAGATATTCAACCAAAGGAGTACCTCTGTATGTGTGCAATATAGAAATAAGGTAATTCAAAGACGCTAACTTGGTAAAATAAAGGAAAAAGGTAATTATATTATTATATGTTTAATGACTATTATTTTTCCAAGTTAATAAAGTGCTACCAAAATATAAAATTTATTAATAATTCACTTATAGATATGCGAGCCCATTACATGCATCTATATAACGCCAAAGTTCTAACCCTAATCGTTGTATCTATTGATATGCGCCGCTTTGAGAACATGAAGGACAAACACAAGGACGGAAATGTAGATGGTGATGGCGATGAATGGATGTCTTCTTGGACAAATTCGACCGCGCATGTAATCAATGATTTACCATATGAAAAGGTAATAGTCTTTTCTTATTTATTATGGCCGTGTTTGTTTGATGAATAATACATGATAGGATAACCATATACAATTATTATCATGGTTGTATACACGTCCGAAGCATATGTACAACTAATACAATTTATACTTCTCATAATCCTAATCCTATGTTTGTCCGTTGTTAGAAATAAAGGGGTACAATAATTTTCAAACCCTCCAAACTAAAATCAAATATTTCAGAAATACAATCGTCAATTTAAAAGTAAAACTCCATGAACAAATTACTAAACCTTTTTGCCCAAATATTAACTTGTGTCGAGTGTGTTGACAGTAATTTGCAATATTCGTGAAGCACGATTTTTTCAATTTTTTTTGGGTAATTTCATGTGAATCAAACAAAATACAAATAATAATAAGCAATGCAAATTAAGAGAATACCCACTAGATGGGTATGTAAGAAATACTTTTTAGTTTATTGTAAGTCTTTGGCCAATTGTCAATGAGAGGAATCAATAAATAATAAATATATATATTTGCAATATTCATGAAGCACGATTTTATTTTATTTTTGGGTAAATTGTTATTTCTTTTGGAACAATAATAATTGTCCAGTGAAATAATACCACAGAGGTGTTATGGCTAATACCCCTTATAATACATGAAATAGTCCTATATTCCTTTTTATACCAAGTGACAAATTGTCTATCAAAACATAACTCCGTTCAAAAGTATTATTAGCACTATACCCCTTATAACCATTCATTTTATTAAATTTATTATTATTATTATTATTATTATTATTTTTCATTGATTTTATTAAATCACGGTGAACTTAATGGTTTTATAATGCATTCCTATTTCTTACATGCCCGTGCTCCCCCCAAATGCTGAATGCTTTGATGCCTCCGAAAAGATAGACCCATCGAATGCCAAAATGATAGAAAGTACCACTGGAGCGGGTCCCTCTTCAAGTTCTTTACAAAACCTTCAAGTTCTTGGCCAATTGCAACTGAAACATTACCGGCCGTTATGTGGCAATTACTGACCGTTTTTTTGACTGAATTTAGTCGATAAATACCGAATGACAAAGTCGTCCGAAAATTGGAATAATTGTACTAGTAAAAATTTGCATGATTTTATGAAACTTTTCATATTACCGAGTAAATTTTTTACTAGTCGGTGATGTAGGATCGAGGTTGTTAAACACAATTTTTTTTATATGCTTCAAACATAAGGTGTGGTAGTAGTAAACACTAAAACATATTAATTAATTTTTTTTTAATCCTTTTCACTGGTGTAGCAACGTGATTGGTAAAGAAAATTGTAGGTAGATTTGTTGATTATCATTTGTTTTTTAAATATCACACATTTGATGAGTTGTTTATTCATTTATCATAGATACCTCTTATTTGTATTATTTGTGTAGAAGTCGTTTTTTTCTCATACTTTTTTCTCATAACAAGAAAATTCAACAAACGCATATATGGAGCAAGAACACCCTAATTAATTTGATATTTTAAACAATATTTTATATTTATCTTGGAGAAGACCGAATTGTTACTTCAGTACTTCTCGTGTATGACCAAATAAAGGCAACTACACCTATTTCCCATTATTAATAATTTAATACTG
Organism: Primula veris; assembly: GCA_963682055.1. Classification (NCBI taxonomy): domain Eukaryota; kingdom Viridiplantae; phylum Streptophyta; class Magnoliopsida; order Ericales; family Primulaceae; genus Primula; species Primula veris. The sequence continues at coordinate 5,475,874 of OY821742.1, read as the reverse complement.
CAACATTAACCAAATTTAATACAGAAAAATACATGCATGATTCCATTGAAGTACTAAAATATAAGAAATAATTAACCACGTTTTGGGAAGTTTAAACATACATGCATGATTCCATGCATAATTTATTTAATTCCAAGCAAGTTTAAACACGTTTCCGAATTTGAGGTTTTGGGAAAATGTCTAAATCCTACCCTTTAGTGACCCTAATTAATTTTTGTCCTATTTCAGTTTTTCTATTTATTTGTCTTAGTCTATATAAAACCTAAGGTTGAAGGAAGAATTAACCTATCATTTTGCTCCATTTCTCTCTTGTTAGCCTTATGTATATTTCCCTTCATTTAAATAACGAAGACTCTTTCTTTCTTTATGTAGATTAGCCACCGCTGATCATGGAAAAACTGGTGATTATTATTTTGTCTGTATTTGTTTTAAATCAAATCACCATTTTGCAAAAAAATAAATAATTGAATATACGAATTATATTTGTTTGTATATATATATTGAAAAGGTATTATTGTGTGTTAGATTTTGAATTTTATAAATTTGCAGCATGAGTTCCATGCATATGTTTCTTTAGCCGCCCTGATTTTGATATCATATTTAAAATGCTTTGTAAGAAAACGTGACTTAAGAATTCTAAAAGTGTAACCTCTATTACAGTTTTCTAAAAAAATGGAAATCTTTTTCACACAGCCAATAGTTCCTTGATTATGTAATTCACATGGATCACGTATATTTGATACTTAATTTCAGGTGTTCTATTATAATAATATTTTATCATTAGCAGGATATCATAAAAATTATAAGCAAGAGGCAACAAGTGATCAAGGTCGTTGTTCATGACATTTCAATGTAAAAAAAACGAGGAAAGATCTTGATCCGGGATCCAACAGCTTCGTAGCTTGGTCTCCTGGTTCTCGGGAATCTGAGGTAGCGAAAAAGGCTTATCCAGCAAGAGGAAATAAGTCTTCAACAACAAAACAACAAGGCTCCTACAAATCTCAACACGAATGGTCACTCGAGAAAAAATTACTGTTTATAAAATTTGAATGTCTACATTAGTGTTTATATACTGTTTGATAAGAAAAACAGCCATAATGATTTATCGTTCTTGTTTACTTTTTTTCTGTTGCCTATATGTACTTTAGCGGTTCCTTTATAGAACAAAAATCCTATTAACATTTTATCTTCATGAGAATCAAACCCTTCTATTGCATATGAGGAATTATGGCAAGTCCCATGATTCTGCTTTACAATAAACAAAAGATAAAAAAAACGGAAAATGAAACATCGAACTCTATAAGAGATGATCCAAGATTGGTTGCTTTCAATTTGATTATATTGATAAGTTGAAAATGATGACCGGAAGACTCACAATAAGCAGAATTAAGCATAACCGAACTTCTCAATGTAAAAATTGAAGCTCTTGTCAAGAAAGGGCAATCAGCTACAAATGCACCCAGATCAAAAGTATCAACTAATTAGTATCATTTAAATACAACGAGAAGGCCAGAATATATAGTGCGCACATTATTTTTCATGTAATGATTTGTAGTTGTTTCCCCAGTTCGACGTAACAGATATGAGCTCATTAATATTATCAGAAAGAAAAAAAGATAAGACCTCAATAAATACGGCAATATTTTAGATACCCAGAGTTGTGAGTGTGATACAAAACTATTTAGTTTTGGAATGATATAACCACTATTTACTAAAAATTATACACACTTCGACTGCAATGCTTGTTCTTAAAAACCAAAACCAAAACAAATATATAGTATAGACAATTATGATGTTAATATTCATATAATATACCATATTTGTTAACATTTACGCTAATTAATTGATGGAATTTGTACTAAACAATTAGAATAAGTTTATAAATCATTGTGATTCTACTGATACTTTGTTAAATCGATTTTCCTTGAGACCGGAAGCATCTCAAAAACTTGAGCGTGAATATCAAGCCTCATGTCCGCATCATGTATGTAATTGAAAACTCGATCCCATCCCAGAAAGCTAGAAAGCTAGAAATCGAAAACTGTTAGCACCAGATTTCTGGCCCATAAACTATTTGTTGTCTATTGGTTTGAACTAAATAATTCTAGTTGAATGTTAAGAATTGAGACAGATTTATATTTTCAAGTGAGGTTGCAACCTCAGTTGCAACCACAGTTCCAACCTGCTGTTTTGCAGGATTCTGTTCAGTTCTGTAATTCTGCATTACTATTCTTTAATGATGATTATTTGTTTTAAAGTATGCATGATATATTCTCATATGTTCTTAAAGATTTAGTTTGTGTATATTGAGAATGTTAAAATGATAAGAAAAGATGTTGCTTAAAGGATATAAGGAGATTAGTTCATAAAGATTTGTTTCATTTATTTAGGCAATCTAGATCTCTATTTTCATGCAAGTATTTATCACTTAATTCAATCTATGTTTCCTATCAAAATCAGTATGATCTATTTTAGATTGAATAATATATGGAGTTAATGTTGCAAAATATATTCAGAAAGATTTTATCTCTAAAAGATACTATCTTATATGTTCCTTATCAGTATGATCTATTTTAGACTGAATAATATATAGAGTTAATATTTCAAAATATATACAGAAAGATTTTATCTCTAAAAGATACTATCTTATATGTTCCTTGTTTTAGAAAAAGACTAAATCCTATTTACAAACTAGTTATTAACAGGTATTAACTTATGAAGATTGAGATCAATTCTACGCTGAAGTATCTCGTGCAATATGGAAAGATTGAAGTCAATCAAAAGAGTCAAAAGCAATCATTAAGATCTTGAAGAAAGAAGATTGTTTTTACTCCTTTAAATAGTTGATAACTATGCTTGTAAAAAGTGTGTGTTCTAAATTATAAATAATTCATTCTTGAGAGAAAACGCAGTGAGCTTTTAAATGGAAAACAATGGTGGAATGTCATTGATATTTTGAGTGATAGTTATAAGGTAGAAGCAATATAGAGATAGGCAGAAAAACCTAGAGAGTCTTGAGAGTTTTTTTATTAAGACTTAAATCTTATATTGTAAGCTTTTATAATATCATAATCTGGGTGAGTGTCCCGGAGACGTAGTCCAATTGGGTGAACTCCGTTGTTAAATGTGCGTGTGATTTAATTCAAGTACATTTAACTTTACTGTTCTGTCCATCATTATATTTAGGTTTCAACTGTGGTTGCAACTACACTTGAAACTTAACTGCATAACAGCAACTAGAACAGCGGATAGAAATTTTAAAAACAAAAAAGGATAATGGGGTGAAGTTAGATGTGCATTACATGTATATCTTTTTAAATTAATGAACAAAGATGGGGAGGAAGCATACATTATGTAGTACTTGAAAATGATATTTTCTAACACCTTTACTATGGCACATCTTTCGACATGTCTGTGTAACAAAAAACAAAGTTGTATGTAAAGCGTTAGAGGAGTAATTCAGTCCTAGAGTACTAATGTGTCTAACATGCTCATATCTTAGACGGTTACAACAAACGTCACAATTGAGATGTTTATTCACAACAAACGTTACACCCGGTCTAATACAATGCATACATGCTTCCAATATCGTTAGCATACAATTGAGATGTATTATTTCTCTACCCGACTTTTGGTAAAAGAACAATCCTCGATACTCTTGGTTAGTTTTTTATAATTGTTTTTTTTTTTGTTAAAAAGATATAAATTAACTTTATAAGTTCGATTTTTTAGAGGCCATCAACTCATTTAGGGCAAAGGGTCCATATGACCAAAGTTTTCCATACAACCCCACTATTTACATATATATATATATATATATTTGACTCCTAACAACATTTCTAAAAGAAGCTAATGTTATCAGAAAAGTCAATGTTGTGTTTAATTTAATATTTCAAACAATGTTTATCTTTATTTTGGAGAAAAGACTGAATTGCTACTTTTCGTGTGTATGACCAAATAATGGCAACTACACCTATTTGTTATTATTAATACTGCAACATGAACCAAATTTAATACAGAAAAATACATGCATGATTCCATTGAAGTAAAAGATAAGAAGTAGTTAAAGACGTTATTCAATTTTTTTATATGTTTTCTGGCAAGTTTAAACACATTTCCTAATTTGAGGTTTTGGGAAAATGTCTAAATCCTACCCTTCAGTGACCCTAATTAATTTTTGTTCTATTTAAGTTTTTCTATCTACTTCTCTTAGTCTATATAAATCCTAAGATTAAAGGAAGACGTAACCTATCATTTTGCTCGATTTCTCTCTTATTAGCCAATGTATATTTCCCTTCACTATATTAACCATCGAAGACTCTTTCTTCTTTATGGAGAGCAGCCAACAGTGATCATGGAAAAACAGGTGATTATTATTTTGTGTGAATATGTTTTAAAGCAAATCACCAGTTTCCCCCCCAAAAAAGTCGAATATAGAGTTATATTTCTTTGTATGTGTATATTGAAAAGGTATCACTGTGTGTTATATTTTGGATTTTATATATTTACATCATGAGTTCCATGCATACGTTTCTTTAGCCGTCCTGATTTTGAGATCATATTTAAAATATTTTGTAAGAAAACGTGACTTAAGCTAGAATTCTTAAACTATTACCTCCAGTACAGTTTTCTAAAAAAATGGAAATCGTTTTCACATTAAGCAACTATTTCCTTGATTATGTAATTCACCATGGATTACGTATATTTGATACTTAATTTCAGGTCTTCTAATATAATAATATTTTTCATTAGCAGGATATCAGAAACATGACAAGCAAGAGGCAACAAATGATCAAGGTCGTTGTTCATGACATTTCGAAGAAAAGGTTTGTAACTTCGGTTTTTCAATTAGTCTATAAACTTTTATAATATAGAAAATAAATTCATAATTGATTAACATAAATCAATGATAAACAAATCAAGTCCTTGGATTTTTATTTTTATTTTTTTTTCATGCACAAAAGTTATTAAATGTGCACACAAAACCAGTATTTTAGATTAGATGATCAGCACACAAAACCAATAAGTTCACTCAATCAAATGTGCACACAAAACCAGTATTTTAGCCACTAGATACGTATCAAAGTATACAACAATACAACATTAGTCAGTCTCATTGTACTGATCTCCGTCTCCGTATGAGAATCCAAAGATTTTGAAAGAAACAGAAAATTAGCAGATCAAATTATTTTTTATTAGTTGAGATATTCAAGATGTTTGATGCATAGGATACACCAGCTTTCTTATATTAAAGTTCAATTTTCATCAACCCCCAACTCTTTTTTTTTTCATTATTTGTTATTGCTTTTTGGTCATTTTCCTTCTTATATTTGAAGTTACATTGCAGTAGAGAAATTATTTTCGGAAATTATTTTTTATTAACAAACTCATACAATCATTTTAGGCTGTTAGGAGCTCTAATTACATAGGGATGAGATGAGACCTCAAGATCATCTCATCATCACTTTCCTCGAGGCTTGGAACGCCTTAGCACGTCGCCAGATCAGCACCCAACTATCGAAATCGAATCCAGGCCACACATTACCCTCTTCTCTAGCCCATTTGTTGATCCATCAAAACTCGAAAACATAGTCAAAACCCTAGCTTTAAAGCAAGAGGCTTTACCCTTATCCCTCTCCTCAATCTGTACCCTCCCAAATGAGAAAAATGTCCTCTTTATTTCTCCTATCAATGGTTAATCCAGAACAAAATGAAGGATGTTGCTTGAATTTTTATTTTTAAAATGAGGTTGATATTTATAGAAGATCTAGGGTATCATTGGTAACAAAGTTGTAATGTTGTTTTGTAACACGTTCTTTACATGGTCATCTTAATATTAGCCAAGGATATGATATCCTTGGTTGTTTGTATTTGTGTACTTAAATTTTGCATTAGCTTGGGATTCTTGTTTATAAAATTTTGCATTAAATTTTACATCAGTGTTTTTATATATATACATATACCTGTTTGATAAATAAAAAAACAGCCATTTATCTTTCTTGTATACTTTTTTTCTGTTGCCTATATGTGCTTTAGCGGTTCCTTTATTGAACAAAATTCCTATTAATATTTATCTTCATGGGGATCAAACCCTTCTATTGCATCTGAGGAAAGATGGCATAGTCCCATGATTCTGCTTTACAGTAAACAAAAGATAAAAAACGGAAAATGAAAAATCAAACTCTATAAGAGACGATCCGAGATTGGTTACTTTCAATGAGTCTCTCTATATATTTGATTGTATTGAGAAGTTGAAAATAATGTCTTGAAGACTCGCAATAAGCAGATTCAAGCATAACCGCCAAACTTTTCAATGTAAAATTTGAAGCTCTTGTCAAAAAAGGGCAATCAGCTACAAATGCACAAGTGCACCCTGATCAAAAGTATATATTACCTAATTAGTAATTAATTAGTATCATTTTAATACAAAGCGAAGGAGGAGAGAAGAAAGGAACCTAAAATCGAGTATGTATATAACTAGAATCATCACAACAAAATTGGTTAGACAACTGACTTCCACAAAAAATAATATAGTGTATACACTATTTCTCACAGTTGGACGTAACATATATGAGCTCAATACTATTATTAAAAATAAAAAAATAAAAAGAATATAAGAGCTCAATATATGATATAACCACTATTTACTAGTAATTATACACACTTGGACTCCAATGCTTGTTCTTAAAATAAAAATAAATATATAGTGTAGACAATGATGATGCTAATATTCATATAACATACCATATCTGTTTACATCTACGCTAATGTCGTATGCAATTTGTACTAAATAATTAGAACAAAATTATTAATTATTGTGATTCTACTAATACAAGATGATATTTATCAACACCCTTTACTATGGCACATCTTTCGGCATGTCTGTGTAATCTATACATCTTAAAATGTTATTCCCTTGGCTCCTAAATGAATGGCATCTACGGAAATTTCTACAATTTTAAATCTACGAAAGTTTTTACAATGTTGGCTTGCAAAATGAAAATTTCAAATATAATCAAGTAGTTATATATGGTTGAACTATTGGATAAACTTTTAAGTTTTTTTTTTACATTAATGATGGAAAAAACTATGGCCAAAATGGCAGAATAATTAGTAGATAATCTATAGAATTTGATTGACAATGTTTCTTTTTCATTAAAAACAAATCATTTTGGCCCGCCACTTTTCGTTCCTACTTTCTCCCGCTTTCACACGAGTATGAAATTAATGCAAATACTAGTACATTTGCTACTTAAAAGAAGACATATTTTAATTTTTTGATGGCATCAAACTAGAAGCTTAGAATCATCTGCCAATTTTAAAAACAATAAACTGTTGACTTCCTAGACGCAATAATATTATTTGTGTTGGGTCAATTACTTATTTTGAATACTAATGTATATATACCGAAGGCAAACTACGTTTATCATTAGCATGAGCAGGGATTATTGTGGGACGTTTGTATTGAGCTTTAGGTGCTCGTCGCGCTCCTGATCAGGTGGCAGCTCACACTTCTATATATACTATTCACGCGTTTCCTGTCGGTTATGATTTGTGAAGGCATATATTATGATAATTATCTATGGAGTATTAACCTTTGCCCTTCCGTGAAGCGTACGGAACACGTACATAAATGGCACGGCAATTTAAGCTCCGTGCTTTCTTATGATGACTAAAATTAATGAATGGCACGAGAACTTAGCTATATGCCATTATTAGTGCAATGTAATCAAATCTTAAACACATAAAGAAATGCAGGAATAGTGTATACTAAAACTAAACAATAATTAATGAATTAATTTAATTTAGTTTTCTCCGGAATGTAGCAAAAAGAATATTCCTATTTGAATTGCACGAAAATAAAGAACAGTCAATATATGCATGAAGGCTGTGTAGTAAAAATAATTGATAATTAATTAATGACATTATTTAATATAAATTGCGGAGGTAAATAATTAATTACATTTCCTGATTTGAAGTTTTGAAAATATCTATTAAATTGTTGCCTTTCACCAACCTATAATAAATCTGTAACATTTTTTTTTTTGTAATCAGTAAATCGGTAACATAAATAAATCAATCAATCTCTCTTTAGTCTATAAAACCCTAAGGAAGTAGTTTCTTTTTCTCTCTGTGCATCTCATTCGCTTTAGAATTTATCCTTAGCTTGTAAACAGTTTCTTTTTCTCTCTTAAAAAAAACATCCAAAGTTGTCATGGATAAATCCGTAAGATATTCTTCTTTTTTGTGTTTTTATTTCAAAATAGTCAGAGTTAATGGATGTCTCTACATAAGTTTTAAATCAAATAACTCATTTGTTAAAAAAATGAATAACAGGAATTATGTTTGTCTGTGTATGATGGGTATTATTTTTGTATAATAGCTTTTGGATTATTCCATATATTTTTATTTCATGAATTTTAAGCCCTTAGCATGTGATTCTTATAATGAAGGCTACAGTAAAAATTTGTGTGAGAAATTTTTTTATTTCATGCCAAGAGTTTCAAAACTAATAAAATATTTAGACTCAATATAGAGTTTCAAAACTAAAAAAAAACTCGCATGACTTGTTTAGACCCCTCAAAACCTAGGTACTATAAACTCAAGGAACATTAATTCACCCAACCGACGAAATATTGTCAAACAACTATATCATAAACTTTATCAGAATTAAATTTCTGAATTAGTTTCTTATTAGTATTTAATTAATCTCAACACAACAAAGAAATACATGAACTCATTTGTAATATATAAATATCAAACATTTAATTATCGAGTCACGCAAATCATTATGTACCCAAAATCTGAATAAGTGAAAACATATATTTTGAGAGTCGTACAATAGAAAACATCCATCGTGGGATCTATTTTCATCATTGTGTTATCCTGTAATGATGCATCGATCTCTCATGGCAGTGTGAGTCTTGGTAAGTGTGTCAATAGTTCTCAATACCAAGTGCCCCGCTCGATATAGTTTTTTTGGTAAGTTCTGCTCGATATCTTGTCTAGTTGTCCTCAAAGCTAATTGTTGCTCCAGAAGCTCTTTAAAACAACCCGATAATGCAATTCCTTGTGTGTTGAGAATTATTCAGAATGTCGATATCTTCCTAACCCAATTGGCCTATCACTCTTTCATGCCGTGTACTTAATGTCTTCGTAGAAGTCTTTAGACCAAAACCTGTAGAACAAAACCAACAGTAAATATTACTTCAAGCATGATTCAAGTACAATTAAAGAAAATTCAAAAAAGAAACCAAACATGAAACTAATTCGGCCTACGTAGGAGAACCTAATTAATAAAGTTCATATAAGAAAAGCTGAAATTTAGTACAAGCTGAAATTTTTGTAAGTGCGTTTTCGTTATTGGTTTGAAACTTATCTAGCAGATTAATTATGAGGCACAGTTACCCAAAAGTAACTTACAAAAAATATGCCTGATTTTGGAGCTACTTCCAAGTCCTGTTCCTTTTCTAACAATCATTTTGGTTGAAAATCATCATATGAAAAAATTTAAAACTCGTGAAAGTTTTAAATGCGAAACTTATTTAAAACTGAACAGAGAACATGGTACAAACTACAAAATGATAATATCCAAAGTGTTCTCTTAATAGCAGAAATATTTTTGATAGTTAAAATGGATGCCTTGCCTAGATTCTGCCCCATTTACTCAGATTTACCTGCTATCGAAATTCTGCAGCTAAAAGAAATACAACTTGGATAGAGCTGCAAACATGAGCGACTTTTAAGAACTGCAAAATCTAAATTGAAAAAGGGACATAATCATCTAAAAAACAGAACAAAGATGCAGAATACAATATTTAGTTTGATAAATAACTACTTACATAAAGCATGAATGGAGTTAGAAGCGCACGAAAGGAGGCATACATTTTTAATTTTCTATGGGAAACTCAACCTATTAAAGAAATTAAGAATACGCAACATAAGAAGGGGAGAGATCAGCAACAAATGTAACCTGATAAATAATTGTTGTGGGTCATTGAACGCCAACTTCATCAATATTGAAGTTCTCGTAAATATCACTTACTTCCCAGGTACCCATTGTTTTTGTTTCAGGTTAGAACATCTGCATTTAGTTTAAAGAATCGAATAAAAATCCAAATACCACAAACTATGAATTGTTGCTAATCATACATAAAAAAATATGAAAACGATATTTAAGTACATAAGGACAAATAGGCACACAAGGAGTTTAACATGACAGTGGCGAGCGACTACTAATATGACAGTGGTGAGTTTGAATAAAAAATTAATGAACCATAGGCAATTTCATAAAAACAAGACTACATTCTCTACTCAGTTACATGTCGGTTTTCTAACAAATAAAAGTAAAGCCAGTAAACTACATCATGGTTTATTCTTTTGTTTTCTGTCTTTTAATCATCTATTGGTAACCGAAACAAAGCATCTTACTAAGATTTAACCATAACTACAAGTTACCAAATCCATTTCTTGTAATAATTTTACAAATACTTGCGACTACAAGAAGAGAACTAATTTTACATTACTACACCTGAAAGTTAAAAACAGAAACTTGATACAATACTATTCTAAATGTTCAATTGCTTCTTATAAGAGTTGGGTTCAACGAGAATGTAACTAGGGTGAAGTGGTCAACTTACATATACGAAAAACGATAACTAAAACTTATGTGAACTGTTCTCTAATAGGTCTGCTAACGATGCTAGGAAAGATATGGGAATTGCCAAAAGAAACTACAAACTAGTAATTAACTATGTAACTTTTATTGATGAATTCAACCATTGGAATCTTATCAAAAATCTAATTGTTTCACAACTCACTGGTAATAGATAGGTAAGGGATCTAAGTAACATGAATAATCAAACAAAATGAACTAATAAAACAATTATCGTTAGTTATATTAAGACTAAAAGACTTGACAGAAATGAAAATACATAATAAAACTTACGCGATAAACGAAGTAGTTACTAAGCTGAATGTAAAGGTCAATTTAATGATTAAAAAAAACAAAAGCACAAAGTTTTACAAACAAATTAACAAGATTTAAGATAAAACTATAAAAGCTACTATAAATCATAAATGTCTTAAAGTATGAAATAAGATCAAAAGCAAAGGGAAAAAAAGTATTATAACCAACACCGAGAGTCGTTTAGCATTCGATAGCAATTACAACGACAATCAATAACATTAATTCACGGGAGCCGACAAAGTAGAAACCCAATTATCAAAAGTGAGATTAGTCCCGGGTCAGGCATAGTACGAGGCGAGTGCCACATGGCAGCCTGTAGAGCACTAGGACTCGGTAAACGGTGTTAAAGATAGCAAAGAGACTAGAAGGAGGGTTACGAAGGGGTACATTAAAGCATTAGGATTGAGAAAAAGAAAAAACAAATTGAGGTGGATTTTAGGTTATTTTAATAACATAAACTTGTGGCGTAATTAATTAAAATAATTATATTTGTGGTAATATTATTATATGGGCTAATTAAGTGATCTACTAAGAATATACCAATAAAACATGTGGTACGGTATGAACTTTGTAATGTGTAGTATCCAATAGTAAACTAATTAGGGTTTATGAGACTCTAATTAGTATTACTACTTTATAAAAAAACATAGAGTCTGGTTTCCAACACTAATATCTAACAACTCCGTTCCTCCATTCTCATAAATAGCGAGAGATCTATAGAAATGGAGGATTAGTCTGTGCAAGACCAATAACGCATAATTCGTCTTCGTATCCAACACAATGGAACCAACTATGTATTCGTATTAATTTCTATATAATATTAATAGTATGACATAAAAGATTTGCTAAATATATTTAGTTCTAACAGCGGATAGTTGACTGATTCTGTTTTGTATTGAGGTGACCATTAGTTATTTTATTACTATGATTAACTAGTTGTTGGTCTTTTTAAATGTTAGTGAGTGGAAGTTGCCGCCGTTGAGTTAAATAAGTGTTTATTTTACATTTTTGGAATGGTTTTAAAATAATATAATAACAGAAGTTACGTGTCTTTGTGACCGGTTCAACAGTGTATATGAGGCAAAACGGAGCTGCATAAAATCAGTGACGGAACTAGGATTTCAAGTGAGGCTGGATTAAATGTTTACATATTTTTTTTTACAAAAATATGGAGCAACGTAAAATGGACATCAATGTCTAAGTAGTTATCAAGAAAATAGATACAAGAATGGTATATTTTGATAAGGAGAGTACATTTGAAGTTAATATTCTACGTTTAAAGACTTGTCTTCTTTTATTGCATATACCTTATATTTTTATTTATTTTTATAAATTGTAATAGTGTAATATACCTTATATAGTTATATGTATTCTTGACAGTTTGACAATAGATATTCAACCATAGGTGTACCCCTGTATCCGTGCAACATAAAAATAAGGTAATTCAAAGATGGTAACTTGGCAAAATGAAAGAAAAAGGTAATTATATTATTATACGTTTAATATGACTATTATTTGTCCGAGTAAAAAAAGTGCTACCAAAAGATAAAATTCATTAATAATTCACTTATATATTTACAAGTCCATTACATGTTCCTCTATATGCCGCCGAAATTCTAACCCTAATCGTGGTATATGTTGATATGCGCCCATTTAAGAACATGAAGGACGAACGCAAGGACGAAAGTGTAGATGGTGATGCGATAAATGGATATCTTTCTGGACAAATTTGATCGTGCAATTAATCAATAATTTTCAAACCCGTAATTTTTAATATCTCATGAAAACAGAAATAAATAAAAAGTATTTGAAAAATATCTCATGAAAACAGAAATAAATAAAAAGTATTTGGAACTAAAAAAAAGTCCCTCAATATCATCTTCTATGAGTTCCAATATTAATAACCTCGCTAACATACTACAGGATAGGGATTTATCATCAGTATACAAACATAATAGATGCATTCATAATTGTTAAAACTAAAGGAAAACAGGAAAAAATATTGCTTCTTTTCCGAATAACTGTTTCTTAACATAACAGATGCATTCTCTGAATACTGTTTCTTTTCAGGATACTTTTTTTTTAATACATGGTTGGACAGATCTTTAAAAATAACACAAAAATGTCTAGATAAAGTTTTGTTAATTAAAAAAGTAAAAAAAAATTAGGTTTGAAAGATCTCTATAAATGCACAATTTACAAAAAAAAAATTATCGACTAGACATCTAAGTAACTTTTAATATCATTTTAAATTTCAGATTTGGATTTCAATGTCAGATATTTTGGATTTAAATGTCATATTTAATTATGAAGCGTACTCATTTTGAAATTAATCAGAATTTTGAAAAAGGAGATTGTTTTTACTTATTCAATTATTTCTTATATCATCGTAGGGTTTTATAGCCGAATTCGCTGCATGTAGGTTGTTCCGCTTCCTCTGTCATGCATGGACTGCCGCCGCCGCCTCTCGCCTCCAATAAATGTTGAGAGAGAGAGAGTGTGTTGCTGTCAGCTTGACGGCGGAAGTGGTGTGTTGAGGTATATTTTTAGCTAGAGAGACAAAGTGATTTTGGAAATTAAACAAAATTAGATTTAGGTACACTTTTTTCTATTGGGCATAAAACCAAACTACTTTCAAATTTTATCCCCAAATTGAACAGATGATCGTTCACAATTATGGCTATCATGGCATCTCAATCAAGTCACTACAAATCCCCTCATATAAACTTTTCCTCAGCATGCTCCTACTTAAGAGCTCAATCAGTTTTCAATCTTTAATAAATAAACGGATCCACAACAAATTTGAAGGTATATCTTGAGAAAAACACCAATAGCGTGTGCTCGTCTCTTTCCATCAATTGATTTTAAATATGTACTTCTTTTTGTCTAGTATTGGAGTCGAGACACTGAATACGTAAAAAATTGGTTTAACAAGTATTTAGAACCACATATGCACCGGCGGCAATCAGGTGGTTGGTGGGTGTGAGAGTGGTGTATTGGGGGGTAAGTTGTTAAGTTATTCATGGTAGGGTTATAGTTTTTATTAAAAGAACTTTCAAAAGGTAAATTTGATAATATAATTCTATAAAAATGTTGTTTTTCTGATCACATTCACTCTAATATTGAATGTCACTAAATTAGTAAACTTAGTGTAGTAGTAGCAATAAATTTTTTTTGTGATTATTGCTATTGCAAGCTGTGCTGTTACAAATTTAAACCTTGAGACATGGGGAAGAAATCAAGTTAAGATCATTCATAACTATAAGGTTATATGTGTTGGAAAAACATGTTTTACATGGGTGTTTCCGAATGGTCACAGGACCAACTTCGAGTCGATATTAAATGTGATAACGCTGAGTTGTTAATACCGTACTCAACGTGTTTGACTAGCTCGTGTGATGAGATTCGTAACGGTATATCGCATGACTTATTCGGAGAATGGGTGTGAATACTAATCGGGTTCAAAGTTGGGTTCTCGAAAGAGGAGAAAACTTCAATGCTGGAAAATGGATTAAATAAATGGAAAAACCAATGAGGGTTATCCCATATTGGAAGATTAAGAGTCAATTTTACAATATATATACAAGTCCAACCTATGTAGTTGTTAAACTAACATGTCCACATACATCTAAGAATATTAGTGTGTACCACACACGCTCGCTCGGGTCGCGGGAACGATCGCGGTCGCGGGCTTGTGCTTGGGCTTGGACACTCGAAAGAGAAAGCTTGATGGAACGATCGAGAAATACAAGGCGAGGGTTGTAGTGAAAGGTTTTAGACAAACCGAAGGTGTCGACTATTTTGACACCTATGCTCCTGTCTTCAGGAAGACGTCAATCCGGATAGTCATTGCTCTCGCGGCACTGTTCGATCTGGAAATACATCAAATAGATGTTAAAATGGCATTCTTGAATGGTGAACTGGAAGAGGAAATTTTCATGGAACAACCGGATGGGTTTGTGGTTCCAGGTAAAGCGCACAAGGTGTGTAAACTTGGGAAGTCCTTACATGGACTTAAACAAGCACCTAAACAATGGCACGAAAAATTTGATAGAGTGATGCTATCAAACGGTCTTTGGATAAACGATTATGACAAATGCGTCTACGTAAAAGGAAATGAAAAGGACTACGTGGTAGTCTGCCTCTATGTAAATGACATGATTATAATAGGGAGTATTGATAACATCAACTCCACTGAGAGAATGTTGTCACAAAAATTCGAGATGAAAGATTTGGGTGTCGCTGATGTAATACTTGGTACGAAAATTATCAAGACATTAGACGGATATGCGCTATCTCAAACTCACTATGTCAAGCAGATATTTGACAAATTTGATAAAGATAGTAGAGCTACATCCAGAACTCCGATAGAGATCTCAACCACCCTGAAAAAAGACTTTGCGGAGAGTGTGAGACAATTGGAATACTCTCGAATAATAGGCAGTCTGATGTACGTCATGAACTGTACTAGACCAGACATAGCCAACTCAGTTAGTAGACTGAGTAGATACACCAGTAATCCCAATGAGGAATACTGGAAGGCCATCATGAGACTTCTCAAATACATGAGGTTCACTGCCGACTGAGGGTTGCATTATACCAAATATCCAACTGTACTTGAAGGGTATTCTGATGCAAACTAGATCTCGGATTCCAACAGTACACGATCCACTAGTGGATATGTGTTCGTGTTGGGTGGAGCAGCTGTCTCGTGGAGATCATCCAAGCAGACCTGCATAGCCAGATCAACTATGGAATCCGAGTTCATAGCATTGGATCTAGCAACAGAAGAGGCTGACTAGCTGAGAAGCTTTCTGGAAGGAATTCCAATGTGGCCGAAACCTGTCCTAGCAATAACCATGCACTGCGATAGTCAGTCAGCTATTGGACGGGCGCAGGATCATATGTATAATGGAAAGTCCCGACACATTCGTCGGAGGCATAAATCCGTAAGAGAATTGTTAGCTAACGGTGTGGTGTCATTAGATTTTGTGAGATCTAAGGACAATATTGCGGATCTATTTACAAAAGGCTTGACTCAGGTAGGAGTTGAAGTTTCATCGAGGGGAATGGGGTTGAAGCCCATCAAACTGGAAACCTCCTCAAAGGCAACCCAACCCGAACTAGATTCTCCACCGTCGGGTTCAATGGGAAAACCGAACTATGGGGGTGACCGAACAAAGTACTCGTGAACTTAAGTTCCCAACCCATTTCTAGGATGAAAGAGTGATAGACCTAGACCATTTAAAGGGTGAGCATGGGGCTCTTAATGAAAACAAGGATCTCGAAGGTCGAGAGGGGTGAGTCAGGGCACCCTTAACTTGAAATCACCTATAATGAGTGTGTATGGTCGATACTATGTGATGAGCCATGGGCTAAATCACTAGAGCACTCGGTTGAATTTTGCCAAGGCAGTCCACGGCCAAATATGGACAACAACCAAAGGGCTTAGTAAGTGGTGTAGAGAGGACACTGTGTGAGTATTACCTTGGTATGCACAAACGCTAAAGGGTTCAAGGCTTTAAAGCTACCCAATAGTAGCATATCAGATTTTACGACACTACGGCAGGTTCAAGGCGCGCGCTACCTATCTTTATGCAGTGAACTCTTGTGGTTCTCTTGTATGCATTTAGGGGTATTTCTTATTTTCAGCCAATTGCATTCATGTGGGGGAATGTTGGAAAAACATGTTTTACATGGGTGTTTCCGAATGGTCACAGGACCAACTTTGAGTCGATATTACATGTGACAATGCTGAGTTGTTAATACCGTACTCAACGTGTTTGAGTAGCTCGTGTGACGAGCTTCGTAACGGTATATCGCATGACCTATTCGGAGAATGGGTGTGAATACTAATCGGCTTCAAAGTTGGGTTCTCGAAAGAGGAGAAAACCTCAATGCTGGAAAATGGATTAAATAAATGGAAAACCAATGAGGGTTATCCCATATTGGAAGATTAAGAGTTAATTTTACAATATATATACAAGTCCAACTCATGTAGTTGTTAAACTAACATGTCCACATACACCTAAGAGTATTAGTGTGTACCACACACGTGCGCTCGCTCGGGTCTCGGGACTCGGGTCTCGGGTCACGGGCGCAGGCGTGGGCGTGGGCTTGGGCATGGATTCTTGGGTCTCGGGTCTGGGTCTTGGGTCTCGGGTCTTTGGTCTTGGGTCTTGGGTCAAATCTCAAAATGGAGTTTTGTATAAAATACAAAAGTAGTCCCTAGAGTTTTCAGCAATTGAAATGCCAGTAATCAATGGGAATAAATTGTAGATTAAGTGCTGCAGTTTCAGAAATTTATTGGGCGGATTCTGGGGGTGTAACTCCCAGAATTAAATGACCATTAATGGCTGCGGTTTCAAGAAAGCCTATAAAAGGCAGCCCTCTCCCTCTCATTTCAGACACAACAATTCACACAACACACAGCATAAGCATCATACTAGAGAGAGAGAATCGCACTACCAACAGCTCGACCTGTGATTCGGTGCCGATTTCCACACGACCCACTCTGCGACAGAAGTCGTACCTTGGGAACAAAGTCCCGAAACCAAAAACCTTTAAAGGTGGTTCAGGAAATATTGTTTAAGCGAAACTGACCAACAGTTGCCTCTTATTTTTTATTTCAGTCCTTTTAAATTCTGTTTTTTCATTTCAGTACTGTTTTAATTCTGTAATTTACTTTTCAGTCTTTTACATTCTGTAATTTACATTTCCAGTACTGTTTACTTTCCAGTCTTTTTTATTCTGTAATTTATATTTCAGTTCTGTAATTTTTTTTATTTACATAAACAGTCCAGACATTTAGTTATCATACTATTCTGTCTGGCAGTTTATTTTAATTGTTAAACAGTCCAGCAGTTTAGTAATTATACTATTCTGTCTGACAGTTTCAAACAATTACAATTCAGTCCAGCAGTTTAATAATTTATATTAAATCTGTCTGGAATTTAATTAGTGTAATTTAAATTCCGTACGAGTCAGGAATTGTAATTTATATTCCGTTTGTGAGAAATAAAATTGTTTATTTCCATTTCAGTCCTTTGTTATTTATTTTATTGCTTTTCGATATAGTACAAAACCAACAATATGTAGAATTTTCACTAAATAAACTACAAACCGATGAAAGGGGAAATAAAAGACCACGGAAAACTAGCATCTAACATTGTTCTTGCTTCGACTTCTGATCACTCTGACAGATCCCTAATAAGTACTCGAGTTTCCGATCCGAACAGAGAGAAAATAGCCAGCTTCGAAAGATGACTCAACACCACCAGTAACCGACTTGCCAAGGATGGCGTCATTGGCCAGTCGGTTATTGGTGTTGTTGAGTCATCTTTCGAAGCTGACTATTTGCTTTCTGTTCGGATCGGAAACTCGAGTATCCATGAGGGATCTACTAGAATGTTCAGAAGTCGAAGCCAGAACTACGTCAGATGCTAGTTTTTTCGTTGTTTCATACCTGAATGTTTATAGATATGCTGTTGTTTCTGCATAAGTATGTTTAAAAAACATATCATGATATGGTCTTTTATTCCCCCTTTTCATCGGTTTGTAGTTTATTAGTAAAAGCCCAACATTTAACCTAATGGATGATCTTATGATTTCACAGTTTAGCCTGAGAGAAACTAGTTCGAGCAAAAAAAAAAAAACTAACACTAGTTGTATTCAACAACACAACATGCGACATATAGTGGTAATCATCAGAAAAACTATATTTGGTAGAATTATATTAGTAAAAAAGCTACCGTTTGAAACCTTAATTTCTAAAAACTACAATTCAATCATACCATGAGAAGGAAAATGACCAAACAACATTAACAAAAAAGGGAAAAAAGAGTTGGGGTGGATGAAAAATTAACTCTTATATAAGAAAGGAGTACCTTATGCATCAAACAGGTCTTCAAAATCTTGACTAATGGTAGATTATTTGTCTGCTAATTTTCCGTTTCCAAATCTTTTGATTCTCATACGCATACGTCAGTATCATGAGACTGAAACTGACTAATGTTATACTGTTGTATGGTTTGATATGTATCTAGTGGCTGAAATACTGGTTTTGTGTGCACATTTGATTGAGCGGGTGAAATTATTGTTTTTGTTTGCTCATCTGATTTAAGGGCTGAAAAGACTTTTTTTTTTTGACCTGTAACATTGGTTGTTGTGACATCGGAGAGATCTCTTCTGATGTGGCGTTGTGTTTGAGCACAGATTATTTTCCGACCAGTTGTGAGAAATTGAGGCTCTCGTGCCATTTGTGAGTATCTCCCTTGAAACATGGTTCAAGGACTTGATTTAATTTTTTATCAATTTATGTTAATCAATTATGAATTTATTTCGAGCTTATAGAATTTTGTAGAGTAATCGTAGAAATAGATCAGGTACAAACCTTTTATTGAAATGCTATGAATAACGACCTTCACTTGTTTCCTCTTGCCCATCATTTTTTCTGATATATGCTAATGAGAAAATATTAGTTTATTTGAGCACCTGAAAGTGTCAAATATACGTAATCCATGGTCAATTACATAATCAAGAAATTGTTGGCTTATATATGAAAACAATTTCTATTTTTTTACTCGAGGATATACTTTTTAGAATTCTCAACGACACGTTTTCTTACAAAACATTTTAAACATAATTTTATATATAAAGTTACGAGGCTAAAGAAAGGCTTGCATACGAAACTCACAAGGTAAATTTATAAAATCCAAAATCTAACCCACAACAATACTTTTTCAGTATACATATACAAACATATATGATTCTTATATTCGATTTTTATTTTTGCAAAATGGTGATTTGATTAAAACATATACACAAACAAAATAATAATTACCTGTTTTTACATTATCACTCTCGGTTGGTTTCCAAAAGCATCCGCATCAATTGCTCTAGACTTTTCCTCAAATTTACACAATTTCCAAAATTGAGGGTAACCGACAGCATATTACACCATATTTTTACACCATCATCATATTACCATAATTTATTATCATAGCTACTCATATATTTTATTGTTTTTTATTAACTTTTTTTGTCACTATTTTAACTTCTATTTTCCTTCTCTTCTCTACCTTTTAATAAATAACAATAATTGTTGGAAAGTGAGGGTTGCTGACCTGCAACTTAAACAAATATAAAAATTTCACAAATATAGAAGCGAAATGAAACTTTTATTATAACGTTTCTTTCTTTTTGGTGGTGTTGACTTTTTGGGTGAGCATCGACTTGCGCATTTACAACTTCTATATTTATCTTTCTTTTTCACTTGTTGTTATTTACAAATAATGTACTACACACCTATTTATACTAAACTTAAAAACTCCTAAATTTAATTGTAGAAAATCAAAAGGCCTAGGTTACTTATTATTTTTAATTACATGAATCTCAATAGTTTCTAACTTAAAAAAACTTCAAAAACATAAATGCTAAATTAAACCAAACAAGTTATAAAATTCAACACTCTCCTTTAAACTTGTTTGGTAACTCCGAACATTTTTGTCGATATTTATAAATTTTCGTACATGCGACTTGATCAAGCGACTTTAAGGTCCAAACCAAATTTAAAATTCAACACTCCCCCATAAACTTGGTTTGTGCAACGCTTGCAATCTCGGTCCTTTATTGAGCAACTAGGTCCTTACAGTAAAATTCCACTGGCGGCTCCTTCCATAGCGACAAGCTTCATAAACATTTCAGTTGAGTTGTAACGTTTCTCATAACCCTTTATCAACTTGGTCGAATTTGCACTATATGGCATTTTCATCACGTAATCTTTTTCTTTCTTATAATTCGCAAATCTAGGATTCTTCATCTCATGCTTATCAAAATATAAACACATGTCTACCCATTCCGTATCAAAATTAGTATTCTCTCAAACAATCGATTCTGGTTCATAATGTAATATTTTCTTATCTCCTAAACTTAATATGCTCATTTTCTCATATTTCAACTTGTAAAAACTCATGTCAAACTTTTCAAATTCATTACCAAAATTGACAATCTATTTTCTCCTCATTTTTAATATGATGACAATTTTTTTCATTTTTCTTTTCGATAAGAAAATATTTTTGACAACTATCACCAAGTTTAAGTTGCGCCTCCAATTTTTCAAACAACACTTTATATTCGAATTTTACATTCATTTTGACATTAAAAACTTCTAATTTCTTAGCAAACAAAATTTTCTTTTCACGATCTCTTTCTATCTTTTGAAAGTATTTATCAAATAAAATTATACTTTTAACTTCATCTTCATTTTTCTCTATCACATTAACTAATATTTCATCGGAAATACTTTTATCTCCAAACTCTCTCTCTCCTTTCTCGTTCAACTCATTTTGATGACATTTATATTGTAAACATGTATTTACCTTGGATGCATTTTGCACATTTCCTTCACGTTCGGTATTTTGTAACTTCTCAACATCTCTCTTATCTTCTTCCACATTCATAGACTTTTTGTTTTCACCCATCATTTTTCCATTTTTTTTATTTTCATAAATTTTACCATATATCTCTTTACCTTCATAATTTTCGTACAAATTCAAATTTTGCTCACTTTCTTCATTTTCACACTCTTTCATAGAAAACTCATCTCTTTCAAAACATTCTACCCAATACTTTTTCGGTAAAGTCATGTCTCTTTTTGTTTGAGACGACCACCTCGAACATTTTCCAAACATCACTCAGAGACTTTTGATTTTCTATCTCCTCCCAAATGTTTGGGTGTATGGAACTTTCCAAAATGGAAAGTGCTTTATTTTCCTTAATTTCTTGGACCTTTTTGCTTAGGCCATCTTGTGGTGTTTCTCCCACCACGTCCCACAAATCACACCCTCCGAGTTAAGACATTATAATAGTACTCAACCTTTTGTAATTTAAGTATATCAACTTTTCGCATACAAATTATAAAGCTTCCATGACCCTTACGATATTTTATGCTCTGATACCACCGTTGGAAAGTGAGGATCGCTGACAGGAAACTTACACAAATATAAAAAATTTCACCAATATAGAAGTGAAATGAAACTTTTATTATAACGTTTCTTTCTTTTTGGTGGTGTTGGCTTTTTGGGTTAGCCTCGGCTTGAGTCTTTACAACTTCTATATTTCATTTTCATTTTCACTTGGTGTTATTTACAAATAGTGGACTACACACCTATTTATACTAAACTTAAAAACTCCTAAATTTAATTGTAGGAAATCAAAAGGCCTACGTTACCTCTTATTTTTAATTACATGAATCTCAATAGTTTCTAACTTAAAAAAACTTCAAAAACATAAATGGTAAATTAAACCAAACAAGTTACAAAATTCAACAATAACAACAACAACAATAATAATAATAGAATTAGTAATATCAGCTCTATCAGGTTTATAAGTACATATATATTTAAAGAAAATTTCACATCAATCTGGTAATAAAAACCGTAGCAAGATGAACTCATTACTTCAGTAACATAACCACGTACTAGGGAAAAAAAGTAAAGAGTTTGGTACTATATTCAACTATGATGAGTGATTTTTATTTAAAATAAGATAATAATAAAAAGAGTGAATGGAGTAACAATATAGTCAGAAGATAGTGGGAAGTTTTATATATATTGGAAGATAAAGAAAGAAAGA
This sequence comes from Primula veris, assembly GCA_963682055.1. NCBI lineage: Eukaryota > Viridiplantae > Streptophyta > Magnoliopsida > Ericales > Primulaceae > Primula > Primula veris. The sequence continues at coordinate 5,453,271 of OY821742.1, read as the reverse complement.
GACTCCTTTTAACATAGTGAAGGGAAATATATATATATATTTAGAGAGAGAGACTAGCAAGAGAGAAATCAAGCAAAATGATAGGTTGCTTCTTCCTATAACCAGTAGGATTTATATAGATAGGTAAGAGAAGGAAAAACTGAAATAGGACAAAAATTAATTAGGGTCACTAGTAGGGTAGGAGTAATTAGACATATTACCAAAATCTAAAATTAGGAAATACTATTTAATCAAACCTGAAAATAACTAAACAAATAACTGTCATTCATGTAATCTTCTGTATTAAATTTGGTCAATGTTGCATTAATTATGGCAAATAGGTGTAACTGCCAATATTTGGTCATACACAAAAAGTAACAATTTCAGTCTTCACCAAAATAAATATTGAGATTATATAGAAGTACAGAACATCCGTATAAGATTGTTTTTGTGGACAATTTTTTTTCAATTTTAAAATGCATAGATTACACAGACATGCCGAAAGATGTGCCATAGTAAAGGTGTTGATAAATATCATCTTGTATCAGTAGAATCACAATAATTAATAATTGTATTCTAATTGTTTAGTACAAATTGCATACATTAGCGTAGATGTAAACAGATATGGTATGTTATATGAATATTAGCATCATCATTGTCTACACTATATATTTATTTTTATTTTAAGAACAAGCATTGGAGTCGAAGTGTGTATAATTACTAGTAAATAGTGGTTATATCATTCCAAAACTAAATAGTTTTGTATCACACTCACAAATTCTGGAAATGACTAACTCTGGGTATCTAAAATATTACTGTGTTTTATTGAGCTCTTATCTTCTTTTTACTTTTTTATTTTTAATAATATTATTGAGCTCATATCTGTTACGTCCAACTGTGGAAAATAGTGTATACATTATATTATTTTTTTGTGGAAGTCAGTTGTTTTGTTGTGATGATTCTAGTTATATTCATATTCGATTTCAGGTTCCTTTCTTCTCTCCTCCTTCGCTTTGTATTAAAATGATACTAATTAATTACTAATTAGGTGATACTTTTGATCAGGGTGCACTTGTGCATTTGTAGCTGATTGCTCTTTTTTGACAAGAGTTTCAAATTTTACATTGAGAAGTTTGGCGGTTATGCTTAAATCTGCTTATTGCGAGACTTTGAGACATTATTTTCAACTTCTCAATATATAGAGAGGCTCATTGAAAGTAACCAATCTCGGATCATCTCTTATAGAGTTTGATGTCATTTTCCGTTTTTTATCTTTTGTTTACTGTAAAGCAGAATCATGGGACTATGCCATCATTCATCAGATGCAATAGAAGGGTTTGATCCCCACGAAGATAAATATTAATAGGAATTTTGTTCAATAAAGGAACCGCTGAGACACATATAGGCAACAGAAAAAAAAAGTATACAAGAAAGATAAATGGTTGTTTTTTTATTTATCAAACAGGTATATGTATATATATAAAAACACTAATGTAAAATTTAATGCAAAATTTTATAAACAAGAATCCCAGGCTCATGCAAAATTTAAGTACACAAATACAAACAACCAAGGATATCCTATCCTTGGCTAATATTAAGGACAGGGTACAGATTGAGGAGAGGGATGAGGGCAAAGCCTCTTGCTTTAAAGCTAGGGTTTTGACTATGTTTTCGAGTTTTGATGGATCGACAAATGGACTAGAGAAGAAGGTAATGTGTGGCCTGGATTCGATTTCGATTAGTTGGGTGCTGATCTGGCGACATGCTAAGACGTTCCAAGCCTCGACGAAGATGACGATGAGATGATCTTGAGGTCTCATCTCATCCCTATGTAATTAGAGCTCCTAACAGCCTAAAATGATTGTATCAGTTTGTTAATAAAAAATAATTTCTCTACTACAATGTAACTTCAAATAAAAGAAGGAAAATGACCAAAAAGCAATAACAAAAAAGGAAAAAAAAGAGTTGAGAGTTGATGAAAATTGAACTTTAATATAAGAAAGCTGGTGTATCATGTGCATCAAACATCTTGAATATCTCAACTAATAAAAAATAATTTGATCTACTAATTTTCCGTTTCTTTCAAAATCTTTGGATTCGCATACGGAGACGGAGATCAGTACGATGAGACTGAGACTGACTAATGTTGTATTGTTGTATGGTTGTATACTTTGATACGTATCTAGTGGCTAAAATACTGGTTTTGTGTGCACATTTGATTGAGTGGGTGAACTTATTGGTTTTGTGTGCTGATCATCTAATTTAACGGCTGAAGAGACGGGAATTTTTTTCTCACCTGTAACATCGGTTGTTGTGATGTCGGCGAGATATCGCACCATATGTGAGTTTCTCCCCTGAAGCATGTTCCAAGGACTTGAGAAGGAGATGGTGAGACTTGATTCTGAAATTGAGACCACTGAGGGAATTGCTGATAGATATGATTGTGCAGTTGCATACCTGTATGTAACTTTTTAGAATATCTTCGGCTGGCCATTTTGCTAAATCTGAACTTTTTGTTAATTATGTTTTTTTTTAATAACTTTTACCCATGATTTTTATTTTTTTTTTAAATCCAAGGACTTGATTTAGTTTATCATTGATTTATGTTAATCAATTGTGAATTTATTTTCCATATTATAAAAGTTTATAGAGTAATTGTAAAACCAAAGTTACAAACCTTTTCTTCGAAATGTCATGAACAACGACCTTGATCACTTGTTGCCTCTTGCTTATCATGTTTCTGATATCCTGCTGAGGATAAAAATATTATATTAGAACACCTGAAATTAAGTATCAAATATACGTAATCCATGGTGAATTACATAATCAAGGAACTGGTTGCTTTATGTGAAAACGATTTCCATTTTTTTTAGAAACCTGTACTGGAGGATATACTTTTAGAATTCTTAAGTCACGTTTTCTTACAAAACATTTTAAATATGATCTCAAAATCGAGGCGGCTAAAGAAACGTATATACATGGTACACAATAATATACCATTTCAATATGCATATACAAACAAATATAATTCTTATATTCGATTTTATTTTTTTGCAAAATGCTGATTTGATTTTAAACATATACAGACAAAATAATAATCACCAGTTTTTCCATGATCAGCGTTAGCTGATCTCCATAAAGAAGAAAGAGTCTTCGATGGTTAATATTGTGAAGGGAAATATACATTGGCTAACAAGAGAGAAATGGAGCAAAATGATAGATTAATTCTTCCTTCAAACTTAGGGTTTATATAGACTAAGAGAAGTAAATAGAAAAACTGAAATAGGACAAAAATTAATTAGGGTCACTGAAGGGTAGGATTTAGACATTTTCCCAAAACCTCAAATTAGGAAATGTGTTTAAACTTGCTTGAAATTAAATAAATTATGCATGGAATCATGCATGTATGTTTAAACTTCCCAAAACGTCGTTAATTATTTCTTATCTTTTAGTACTTCAATGGAATCATGCATGTATTTTTCTGTATTAAATTTGGTAAATGTAGAAGTATTAAATTATTAATAATGGAAAATAGGTGTAGTTGTCATTATTTGGTCATACACGAGAAGTACTGAAGTAACAATTCGGTCTTCTCCAAGATAAAGATAAAATATTGTTTAAAATATCAAAATAATTAGGGTGTTCTTGCTGCATATATGCATTTGTTGAATTTTCTTGTTATGTGCAAAGTGTATATGAAAATGACAATGAAGGTAATTTTCGTGTTTCTGCTAGATTTCATCTGCATTTCTGTTCTTCTTTAGCATGTTTTCAGTTGAGATGTAGAAAGCTATGATATGCATTAAAACAAGCTACTTAGTTGATATTTCGTAATTAGTGCAAATTGTATATGTAAATGACAAATGACAACTAAGTTGTTTTTCATGTTTCTATAAGCTATGATTCTGTATTTCTTTCACGTCTTCAGTTGGGGTTGTGATGAGCTAGCTAACGATGGATAAAAGTAAAATGTAGAATATACTTTTAAAATTACGATGTCTATGGAATAGATGAACCATTATAAGGCATGTAAACTCATATTTAGCGAGCCTTCATAGTTATTTCATTAGAGCAACAAGTTTCTATAAACCAAGGTGAAAACGTACGGTTGGATATGTGAACTATTCACTACTTGTATTATCTATAAACCTCTATAACTGTAATAAATGTATGCAAATAAAATTTTACGATTCATCATGCTGAAGGCAGCTTCAATAAGGGCGATAACCAAGGTATTTTAGTCCCTTTCAATGCGAATGGAAATGCATATATAGAGTGCTAGAGGATAGTTTGATTAATCTGAAAATTCCAAATGGAGGATTACGTATATAGTGCTTGAACGCAGTGTGATTAATTACTTTAAGATGGTATCCGGCATACCATATTATAGCTCATATAACTTACCATTAAAAAATCTTATAATGGTAAGAATGATAATTATTTATAAAACACAAGTTTGACAAATATTAAATCAATTTGGAATAATATAAACTTTAACATAAACAATGAACTATTTCCGTTCGAGGTGTAAAGGCAAACAATTTGCTACCGTGTGGATGGGTGATTCAAGTTATGAGAAATACCAATCATTTTACTCAAAATTAAACGCGAAGAAATGTTATTAGCAACAAACACTCTTTATTATTATGCAAAATCAAACACATGTTTCACTTTTAATTATCAAATTAACCCATGATATTACTAAACTTTTCTGCCAACTCTTTATAAGCGCAATATTGACACTTGAACAAAATTAATTAAGTAGAAAAGAATGGAGAAAAACCCTTACGTAGCGACCGTGCTCGTAACAAATTTTCTCTTCTTCGTAACCACTTACCTTTTAACACGTACAACGAAGTGGCCCTCAGGAAACTTGGAAATATAGATTATTTCGCCTACGAGAAAGAGTTTCAGTGCTAGCCCCTTTCAGAGGCCATTGCGAAATGGTCCCGGCCCCAGACTCTCCAAGCAGAAACTACTTAACCAAGGAAGAGAAAGAAAATGGTGCGGACCACCACATTTTAAAACAAGCAAAAACTCGATCACCATCTGTTCCCAAAGCTACAAACCACTTTATGATACCCACAATTTCAGCCGTTTCGAAAATCAACCTATCTCCTAGAAAGAAAGTTTTGGGGGGTTGGTGGGATTTTCATCCCTATTTTACTATTTGATTTTAACTGTTTCTTAACATAACAGATGCATTCTCCGAATAGTACTGTTTCTTTTCAGGATACTTTTTTTTAATACATGGTTGGAAAGATCTTAAAAAATAACACAAAAGATGTCTAGATAAAGTTTTGTTAATTAAAAAAAATTAGATTTGAAAGATCTCTATAAATGCACGATTTACAAAAAAATATTATCGACCGGACATCTAAGTCACTTTTAATATCATTTTAAATTTCAGATTTAGATTTCAATGTCAGATATTTTGGATTTAACTGTCATATTTAATTATGAAGTGTACTCATTTTGAAGTTGATCAGAATTTTGAAAAAGGAAATTATTTTTACTTATTCAATTATTTCTTATATCATCACAGGGTTTTATAGCCGAATTCGCTGCATGTAGGTTGTTCCACTTCCTCTGTCATGCATGGACTGCCGTCACCGCCTCTCGCCTCCAATAAATGCAGAGAGAGAGAGAGTGTGTGTGTCGCTGTCAGCTTGACGGTGGGGGGGGGTGTGTGTTGAGGTATATTTTTATACCTCCTTAATTCTACAAATAACTGACATTCTAATTTAGTTACGAATTTTGTAATAAACAACTTTCCAACCTATCAAAATCACGGTAATAGGTTTAAAAGAAAGATAAAATTATTTGTAACTAAATAAAAATAAAAATACAAGGTTTTACACTCTCCCACACTTAAAGAAATAAGTAATGTCTCGTAATACTATTTTATATGCTTTAGTTGTGCACTCTGATTAAAACATATCTAGCTCTTTCATCTCATAACTCAAATATCTATCAATCTAACATTTCTAACTCAATTAATAAAATCAAAATGCGCTTATTAATTTATCTCTGGACATTTGAATGGTAATAAAAAGAAAATGTATCAATCTGTATGAAATCACACTATATCTACTTAAAGCTTTCAAATATTGCACTGTTCATTTATATATATGTTCTATGCAAAGTGTGTTTATTTTTCTTCCTATAAGAATCTCCGAGCTCTAAAGATAAAATTTAACTCCAGAACCCTATTAAACCTTTGAAATGCCAACTTAATTCCATCAGGTAGATCTATTTCCAAAAATAAATAAATTGTAATTAACAAAAATAGGATAATATGTCTCAACGTATGAAAAGATAGTTAAGATAGTAACAGTTTAGTTTTTAAAAACTGATGATAAAACGAGCAATAAAAATAGGATAACATGTCTCGACGTATGAAAAGATAGCTAACACGGAATTCAACTTTGAAACCTAGACCAGTAACACATGTGCGGGTGTGCCCCTAATTTTCTTAAAAGTATAATAGGACCATGCAAGAGAAAATGAAAATGAAAATGAAAATGAAAATAATTACTCATCCTTAGTAGAGTTGCCACAATAACTTATGTTTTTTCTCCTAAATTTAATATGCTTAATGTGAGAATTCATTATCAATCAAAACCAAAAACGACAAAGCAAGAGAATATAAATTTATGATTCTTACCGGTATATACTATCATATAATTCACTGGAGTATATCACTATATAGATACAAATACGTAACTTATGCTTCTCAAGGTTATTCCATGCTTTAAAAGTACACATACTTGACAGTTACAATATTCAAGCATACAAAACAACAAATTTATGCTAATACATAAAGCTAAAAAGGAACATGTCGGAAATTATGACTTACACCATTTCACGTTTTTTTTTTTTTTTTTTTTGTGTACCAAAAGCTAAGATTGCACTTTCAAGTATACATAAAATCATCTAATCGACAATTCCAAATTAATCTGAAAGTTTTCTTAAAAAAATTCCACACCTTCAATTATATTAGAACCGGTCACAATCGTAATTAGTATTAATTTATAAAACTTTCAAATCTTTTATTTAATACTAACTTATCAAACTTAATATAAGCACGCAATAAATAAATAATCTCACATAGGGCCACACAATAAATTATAACCCTAACAACTATGGGACCGGACCTCGTCTAAAAATCAATGGGTATATACGGACAGACCTAGAACTTTCATCTCTGATACCAAAAAAATGTAACATCATAGACTCAATAGAGAGTCTCACAGCCGAATAACACGTGTGACGGCACATGCTACACAAAACCTGACTAAACTAAAATACATTTCAATACAATCGTATCAACAAAATATATTTTATTTATATAAAAACATTACAAATACAAGCTCGGAATTTTAAACACTTAATTATTATAATCTAAATTAATATATTAACACAACGGAAAATTAGATACAAAATTCTAGGAGGTCTATATGGTCCCAACTAACTCGATATCAAAACTATATAACTGAAAACATTATAAAAACGAGGGTAAAAGAAAAGTGATTAGTGAATGGCAAACCGTACAATATATAATAGGGTCTCTAAAATAGCTTTTTAATCATTTTATCATTTCATCCGAAAAATCAATATTTTTAAACTTAACAAAATTTCCAAAACATACTTTAATAAAACTGAACAAATAAATCTTTTATAAACGTTTAATGGTGTGATCAATACGATAATATAATTTAGATATTAAGGTTGATCAGACTTTCCAATCCTAGGTGGGTTCAGACTTACTTATCTTATTTTATTCGTTGTATTCAGACTTTGTATATATTTTTTTCTATGATTGGACTTCTCAATGATAAGTGGATGCTATAGATCTATTTTATTATTTGTATTTGGACTTACCAAAGTATCTTTATATTTCATTTATAAAACTTAAATCCAAATATATATAAATCATAATGATCAACAAAAACACAAACTTTCCTTTAAACTTTGTACGTTCACTTAGGTATATAAATACTTTATTTTTCCACAACCTGCAACATGCAATTCAATATATGCATATATAATTTTAATAATTCGAAAACATAATTTCATTGCCAAAATAATGCAATGAGAGATTGTAATAGTAATAAAGGTAAAACCAGAATAACATATTGAATAATGCAGAAATAACTACGACCCGGCTAACGAACTATATATATAATCTAGTACCCAAAAAAATCCTTACAGAACACTTGTATAGCTTCACTCTCTTGACGAATTAATGGTTGTTATTTGTATCATTGTATATGATACGTGGTACTAAAGGGTGAAATAAAATGTAGTACTATGTTATCTAAAGTAATCTCTATTTATTTCTTAAATTATGTCGCATATATAGAGTAAAAAGAGAAAAATGTAAAGATGTAAAGATTTAGATACTAAATGCTCAAAGAAAGTGAACGGCCAAAATGTAATCTACATTAAAATTTTATGTTACTACTACCTTTCAACTTACATAGCCATTCAATACCACACGTTACATAAATACATTCCAAATAACAAGGTTTAATACCCAATATATGTATTCTCCTACGATTTGTATGGGTTACATAATATTCCAATACATGTTAATATACTATAGCCGTTTCTGTACCTTGATAACTATTCATGAATGCTATAAATTAGATCCTATTAATTACTATTTCATTATAAAACTTTAGGTTATATATTTTCTAACTCATAAGCTAGTATATCTCCAGTGCTCGTGTATATACATAATTACACTAAACGAATGTTTAATGTGCTCATTAAAGTTATGTTAATTATCATACCATTTCTTATTTATACTACTTAATTCTACAAGTAATTTACATTCTAATTTAATTACGAATTTAGTAATAAACAACTTGCCAACCTATCAAAATCACGGTAATAGATTTAAAAGAAAGATGGTAATAGATTTACAAGAAAGATAAAATTAATTGTAACTAAATAAAAATAAAAATACGGCGTTTTACATTTACACTTCTCCAAGTCAACTTCCATGGTAGATTCAAACACGATCCCATAGATCGTATTTAGTCGGTTGATCAAGAACCCCAACTTCATGCCAAACATTTCAAATCCTTGTAACATATTTCGCTGTTCTTCAAAATCAGCCAAATTTGACACAAGGTTGCAGTTTCTCATCCACTCGGAGATTTCTACTACATTGGAAATAATTAGGACAGCATGTTGAGAGGTGATCATTTTTAGTAACTGTGCATGCAAATACTTGCATGGAACTCTCAAAGTTCACGATAACTCCACAACCAAGTCATTTTGTCTTGAGTGACCATTCATGTTGAGATTTGTAGGAGCCTTGTCATTTTGTTGTTGAAGGCTTTTTCGCTACCTCAGATTCCTGAGAACCAGGAGACCAAGCTACGAAGCTGTTGGATCCCGGATCAAGATCTTTCCTCATTTTTTTTACATTGATCTGAAGTTTGGAAACCCATATGAATCCACAAACCTTTTCTTTGAAATGTTATGAACAACGACCTTGATCACTTGTTGCCTCTTGCTTATAATTTTTATGATATCCTGCTAATGATAAAATATTATTATATTAGAACACCTGAAATTAAGTATCAAATATACGTAATCCATGGTGAATTACATAATCAAGGAACTATTGGCTTTGTGTGAAAAAGATTTCCATTTTTTTTAGAAAACTGTACTAGAGGATATACTTTTAGAATTCTTAAGTCACGTTTTCTTACAAAACATTTTAAATATGATCTCAAAATCAGGGCGGCTAAAGAAACGTATGTATGGAACTCATGCTCCAAATTTATAAAATCCAAAATCTAACGCACAATAATACCTTTTCAATATACATATACAAACAAATATAATTCTTATATTCGATTATTTATTTTTTTGCAAAATGGTGATTTGATTTAAAACGCATACAGACAAAATAATAATCACCAGTTTTTCCATGATCAGCGGTGGCTGCTCTCCATAAACAAAGAAAGAGTCTTCGTTATTTAAATGAAGGGAAATATACATAAGGCTAACAAGAGAGAAATGGAGCAAAATGATAGGTTAATTCTTCCTTCAACCTTAGGGTTTATATAGACTAAGACAAATAAATAGAAAAACTGAAATAGGACAAAAATTAATTAGGATCACTGAAGGGTAGGATTTAGACATTTTCTCAAAACCTCAAATTAGGTAACGTGTTTAAACTTGCCCGAAAATAAATAAATTATGCATGGAATCATGCATGTATGTTTAAACTTCCCAAAACGTCGTTAATTATTTCTTTATCTTTTACTTCATTGGAATCATGCATGTATTTTTCTGTATTAAATTTGGTTAATGTTGCAGTAGTACTAATAATGTTAAATAGGTGTAGTGCCATTATTTGGTCATACACGATAAGTAACAATTCGGTCTTCTATAAGATAGATAAAATATTGTTTAAAGTATCAAATTAAACACAACATTGATTTTTCTGATAACATAGCTTCTTTTAGAAATGTTGTTGGGAGTCGAATATATATATATATATATATACACATGTAAATAGTGGGGTTGCATACTTGCATATGGCAAACTTTGGTCATTTGGACCCTTGACCCCAAATGAGTTGATGACCTTTCGAAAAATCGAATTTAAAAAGTTAATTTATATCTTTAACAAAAAAAAAAAACAATAATAATATAAAACTAACCAAATATAGTATCGAGGATTGTCCTTTAACCAAAAGTCGGGTAGAGCATGCAAAGCCAAAAGTCTAGACACGTTAGTCTAAGACAAAAGCATGTAGATGCTTTTTTTGTATTTCATTCTATTGTTCAAGCCATGCATAGTGTTCTATGCATGAGACCTCAATTTTTAAAAAACCCCACTTGACAATGCAAATTTTGCAATCGTATCATGAATATAGCGGTTTAGCCTCCTGTTTATTTTATTTGAATCCAACCCACCCCTCCTTAATCCTAACTCCGCCACCGGTTCCATGTGACAGATAGAGTGAGAGAGTTGTGTTTTCACCAATGCAATGGAGACAATCTCTGCAATAGAAAAAAAAAAATTAAACAGAAAATTTTCAAACTTTAGTTTTTGACATCTAAATTTACCAAAAAAATAATGAAAAAATGTACACACACACGCCAAGTGGGATGGCTTAGGTCGACAAAACTATTCGTCAACCCTTTTTTTTTTTTGTAAAGCCAAAAGTGAAGTATAAAATTTACTTATGAATGATGGGCATGTGATGCTTAGAAGAGTGGAATGCAGAATCAGCCTTGAGTCACATAAAGCAAGGGGGATGAATATTGTCAATTTGGCCGAATTGGAGGCATAAACTACTTGGAAAGTATGCTGAATGATTCTAATGAAGAAAAGAATATTGAATGCTTTCAAAATTTTAAACAATAATTATGTATAAAATGTCATGAAGATTATCAATTATGTAATGTACGAATTATTTTCTGAGAATATCGTGATTATTCAATTTTGTAAGGTAATCATCAAGAGAAAAACAATAGTCAATAGTTATTTAAGGTTTTCTACATTTTAAGATCTGAAATTAAGTATACCTATAGCCAATAGCTATTTAAGGTTTTCTACATTTTAAGTATACTTATAGCCAATAGCTATTTATAAGGTTTTCTACATTTTAAAATCTGAGTGCATGCTTGAGTCAGCAAATTCGGCCAGACCACATGCAAAGTAGGATGGTGCTTTTTTTTTTCTTTTTTTTTTCCTAAAAAATTAGGATGGTGTTGAAATTGGTTGTAGACCATAAAATTTGGATTAAAGTAAGATGGAGTGATGGAGCTGAAATTTATTGTAAATTTAAAATTCTGATGGATCTAAATTAAACCATCAGAATTTTGATACTGATGAATTGTAAAATATGCCAAGTAACCAAACTATACCAGCTAGAGTTTTAAAAATATGCTACCAATTCTATCTTTTCTCATAATGGGGCGGATTCTATATAAAATGTTGGCTGCTTTTTATTGTCCTTCTTATTATGCAAATGATTTAGTAAATCAACAAGTCTCTTTCTAATTTCCAGGAATATAAGAAACTACTGTAGTTTAATAGCATATAAAGACCTTGAACAATAATTCTTTCAGATAAGAATTTCAGACTATAATTATTCAACAGAAACTCTAGTAAATAGTTCATTCTACTTTCTTCAATAAAATCCCTTGATCTTCACCCCATATGTATTCTTGCAAAATCACAGCGATCTTAAGAAGATCAGGATTAGAATCATTCAAAACTACAATTACATACTTTAGTTCTACATGTAACACTGATTATTTATGCACATCACCAAACAATTTGATCTTAAAAGAAGATGTAGAATAAGAAGGCTCCTAAAGTCTTCATGACATGGTCATGAAATTAAGAACTCTGAAAATTACAACCATTGAAAACAAAGAACGGCCTAGCCTTTGACGATTTTTTTTACTACAGTTTGATCCGAAAATGATTATTTCTCCACTGTTGGATAGGTTCAACTCCAACCACACTTTTGACATGCTCTCGCTCTTCTCCAAGGACCGGTGTTGCTAAATATATGTTTGTTGGCGATTCTCCACCCTTGATCGGTGGAGCTGTATGTGGAGGATGGACGGTGGTGATGTCGTGAATGCTTGGCCGCTTTTTGTCTTTTCCTAAAGAGTCCCGTCTCTTAAAGTACTTCTGAGCATGGCTTGCCACTTGAGTTGGTGTTTTCGATATCACAAAGTTTCTAGAAATGTTTCTCCAATCTCCCTTCCCGTGCTTCTCCAGACCCATCAAAAACCTCCTGTAAATAGAAAGAAAAGACGCCCTAAATTTGATTTTTTATAGAGTTGGTGAATATTTCCTTACTAAAATTTTCACATGTTTTACTTTATGACGGCTGCACTAATGTTCGCAACCAAGTGATCATCTTGATTTGATAAAAGCCAGGAAAACAAGTTAAAATTCCACTAACTTTGCCTTTCTTTTTATTTGGAGCTTGTTTAGTTGCAGAGCTTAAGCAAGTAAATTAGACCTTTTGAGGTTCATTAAATATTTAGGTTCATCTACCTCAATGCTTCTAGCTTACCAGGGCCAAAAAGGCATAAAACTTCACTTTAAATTTGGTCAACCATATACAGTTCAGCTTTCAAGCAAAAAAAAAAATCTTAAACTTATAAGCTGCAACCAAACAAGGGATTATAAACTACCTGTTTATATGAAAAAACAAAAGTAAGGGCTTGTTTGGCCAGTGATTCTTTAAGCAAGTAAGCTGAATGTTAAGGAAAAGCAAGGTTAATCCAGCCTAAGAGATTTTAGCTTTTTCATGTTCAGAATTCAGAAAAAAAAAAAGCATGATTGTTAGGTAGGTCAACCAAAAAAGAGTGTAACTATTTAGCAAAACAAAAAGAGATGATTAAAGCTCTAAACCAAACAAGACTTGATTGTTTTCACCTGTGTTCATCTTCTGTCCATGGTACTCCTTTCTTCCTTTCATGATCAGAATATCCCCTTGACTGAGGCCTAGTCTTACAGTCATTATAACTGTTACTATGAATCATTTCTGAAGTAAAAGTAGGGGATAAATACCCTGGAATCGGAACCAATCCGGCTTCAATATCACTTACATCCGCTATTAACTCCATATAATGTCTTTCCACATCTAAAATTGATTTTCCATGAAGCATACTTGCAACTTTTAGCCACCTGTCAGGGGTTTGTTTGTCGTATATTGCAAGAGCTCTCTCGAAATTTTTGTTTTCCTCTTTTGTCCATTCCGTTTTCCTTTCCCTTTCCCTTTTTTGCATCAAAAAGTTTAAATTTGGAAAATATGAAGATGGATATAGAGTTTCCATTTTCTGCCTTTCACTCTTTTCTTGAAAACTCCCTTACTCAGTATGACTCAGAATTTTTTTTTATTTTTAAAGCTATTGCAAAAGGGTGTGTATTAGGATTTCAGGACTAAATTCAGCATTATAAATAGGGAAAATCAGAATAGACTTTTTCTATGAAGTTTAGGTTGAGAAATGAGAATCAAGAAGATCCTCAAAGAAAAGAAAAAGACAATGATTTCTCTCTCTAATAACAAACCACTACCTTGAAGAAATCTAGCCAACTTGGTGAGAATGATTCCGAAATCATTCCCAAAAGATTTGGTAGTCAAAACAAATAAAATAACTATCGAGAAAAATGATTCATATACTACTGAATAGTAAGACTATATTGAGATATTGATGAACAATAAAAGATGAAAGTGCTGAAGTAAAGTAAATAAAGCCAAACTTGGTTACTTCTTTGATTTGTTGTAGGAACCATTTGTATGATATATATGTAACAATGTTTTAAATAGCGTTATCGTTGTCGTAGCGTTTTTTCGAGAGTAACGCTAAAAGCGCAAATAGCGTTGCTACATAGCGCTTTACGGTGTATTTTTTTTTGGCCTAATACATATAAATATAGCATTAAATTCAAAAGATCTAATAAAAATTAACTAAATATATATAAAAAAATTGTAATTAATAATCACAAAATGATTATACTTGAGATGCCAGAGTATTTACTTTGTTTGCAAGAGTTTTGGGGTTTGATTCTCTTTAAACTCCAATAATTTCATTAAAATTTTGACCAAAACTATAAAAAAAAAGTTAAAAAAATATATATATATATATATATTTTTGGACTGCACCCGCTATATCGTAAATAGCGTCCACTATAGCGTAAATAGCGTCCGCTATAGCGCAAATAGCGTTCCTATAGCGCGAATTTAGCGTTTTTCCATCCAAATAACGTTTTAGTGTTGCATTTTTCTTTCAAAAACCACCATATCGCACAACGTTGCGCAACGTTGTGAACTTTTTAAAACACTGATATGTAATAAGAAGAAACTAAGTACAGTGCACGTTTTTTAGATATTTTATACAAGTTAGTGTTTTAGCTTTTCTCACTGTGGTCTAATATGTAATCAAAAGCTAGTTGAGCAGTGCTTAGCTTTTTGTCTCTGTGTATGTAATCAAATTTGGATATTTATCCATAAAAAAATTTATAAAAAATTTGGGTAAAGAGTATAAAGGCCTTCTTACCAATAAATGGCTACTTATATGTTTGATGACTTGGGGATGGCTATGCCTTACTTTAAAATTTCAATACATTAATCAATTTGTACCAATATTTTAAATAGCGTTATCGCTATCGTAGCGTTTTTTTGAGAGAAACGCTAAAAACGCAAATAGCGTTGTTATATAACGCTTTGCGGTTTATTTTATTTTTACCTAAATACATATAAATATAGCATTAAATTCAAAACATTTAATAAAAATTAACTAAATATATATAAAAAAATTATAACTAATAATCACAAAATGATTATATTTGAGATGCCAGAGTATTTACTTTGTTTGCAAAAATTTTGGGGTTTGATTCTCTTTAACCTCCAATAATTTCATTAAAATGTTGACCAAAAATAAATAAATAAATAAATTTTATTTTATTTTGGACTGCACCCGCTATAGCGTAAATAGCGTCCGCTATAGCGCGAATTTAGCGTTTTTCCATCCAAATAGCGTTTTTCTTTCAAAAACCACTATATTGCGCAACGTTGCGAGTTTTTTAAAACAGTGATTTGTACGGTAGTTGTTTGGTTTTCACTTAAATAATTAAATTAAGCCAAAGTTTGTTTCAGGTTTGAATGGAAGTCTAGCCCAAATATGGAAAAATCTCTCCTTTATTCACCATACTTTGTTTTCCAATTTTACATTTAAGTTAAAAGGATAAAAACAAAAACAGTTCCTTCTATTATTGTCTTCTAAATTCTCGGCCACTATTTCTAGAGTTTATTTTTAATAATAAACAGCTCTTACAAATTATATACTTATTTGTTACGCTATACGACAATCATAGTATCTATTTGTTAATTGAATTACAAAGAGTCATTTTTGAAATACAGAAGTTAACTTAGTCATGGGAGAAAAAAAATTGTAAAGGAAATTACGACATTGAAGTATATTTAGCTTCCACGTATGGACGTCGAATTAGCCTTTTGTTTTTGATTTTTTGACAGCAACGAAAAGCGTACAGTACGAGAAATTGCCGACATTTGCCTCATCATTCATCCACCCATGAAACCTACACAATCATAGAGTTTATCAAATGATCTATACCACAGAAATGATACCAAAACGTCCCCTTCAATCAATTTGAACAGACAACAGAACAATATTTGCTACTGAACAAGATAACAAATTGTTTCATTTTCAGGTTACTTGAAATATCCGAGCCATGCACCTAATCCTTTGGCGTTCTAGAAAATATTCACTCAGAATTCAGCTAGTAGGCAACTTGTCATTATCTAAGACGTTTAATCGAAACCTTATCTGTTCCTGTACATTACTGCTTATAGTGGATAAACTGATAAAGCATTTCTTCCCTAAACAGGGAATGCTAAGCTTAACTTTTCAACATAGCGCATTACATTTAAAACTAGGAAATTTGTTTTATTGTTTTCTACTTTATATACGATTTTGCTCATATTTTGTGCAACGATTTCTAAATGGAAGGTGATATAAAAAGAAAAACCATTTACAAAAAACCTCCAACTCAAGTACATAATTTTTATTTCTCATACATTTTGTACATGAAATCCTTGCACCAAACAGAGCTTTCAAGCTACTGTCTTCCTTATTATTTTTCTTTATTTTCTCATTAACTTTGGCTTTCTGGTAGGAAAATCAATCTGTGGAACCATATCTAAGCAGATCACCGAATTGGGTGCTTTTGAATTAAATTTTGCAATAGCTTTTGAAATAACAAATATTGTGTGAATACTCCGTAAAACACACATATTTACGGAAGCAGTGTGCCTGACTCTGAGTCAGGGTGACTCAGGGTCCAAAATTGCTAATAAAACGCCCAATTTTATTTTAATTGTTTTTGATTTTTAAAGTCAAAATTATGTAAAACTTACATAATTCAATGAAATCAACTTATAACTATTATTTGAAAATTTTGAATATTATATATATAGTATACATACATATTATAAATATGTATATGTAAATATAATAATATATAGATACAAAATGTTGCTTGTTGTTTATTTTCATATTTATAAGTTTATGTAAATTTTACATAATTTTGACTTTAAAAATCAAAGACAATTAAAATAAATTGAGCATTTTATTAGCAATTTTGGACTCTGAGTCATCCTGACTCAGAGTCAGGCACATTGCTTTCCATATTTACATTGTTTTCACGTTCATAAGTTTAACAATAAACCAGTTTCCTGGTACAGGTTCCCCCTTACAGTTTAGCGCAATTTCCCTTAACAACGGTCTTTGTCACTTATTAGACTAAAACAACACCAATTTCAATTTGTATGCATAACTCCACAGGCCAAGTTTCATTATAGCGAATACGAGCAAACTGAATACGTAAAGGAGCGAAAAAACATCAAATAATTTGAACTGTTCATTTTTCTTCTGATGGTTCATCTAGTAGGATCACAAGATAATGGCCCGGCAAACAAATTCAAGAACGAGGTTGATATACAACATAAACAACTTCTCCACAAAAATAAACCAAATCCTAAGTCTCCCTTATAAACACTTCTTAATATTAATGGATCTAATGGCACTTTGGAAGGTCACTTGGAGGTGGTAGAATTGACTCATTTGGGCCTTTTCCGTTGTCTACTAGAAATGCCATCTTTAGACCCCAAGTCGTATGTATTTCCAAATGACAATGTAGAAACCAAACACCTGAAAGTGAATTAAAAGATAAGAATTGTGTTAGAAATTATATATTATAAAATGCCATTTTAATCTTTTCGCTTTTATTTAAATAGTAAATGGTACTAAAAGTACAGATGGCTAACTCAACCTACTTAGGCAACAATTTTCTGTAACACTAGTGAATTATAAGCTGAAAAAATTATAATGCATAATTGTTAAATATGTATATTTACTCTTATTAAAATAGTATAATATATATAACTGTACCTGGGTTGTCGGCTCTAAACCTGATAGCAGTCCACCCACCAGTTGGCACGCTCATCGTATTCCTCTCGACAGGATCAACAAGATTAAAACTTTTTGGGTCATTGACCGGATCAAAATTACCAACACCTTTTCCAACAGAATAAAAATTACTTCCATGTAGATGGATCGGATGACTTTCAGGGGCTAAAAAGGCCGTTCCCTGAAGAACAACTTGAATTGTCGAATTAAATTCCACCCTATATACCCTGGTACCATTCAAGGTCATTAAATTCGTAGGAGGGATCCCAGTGTAATTAAATGGATTTGGAGGGGTTCCTGGAAAATCGTCGGTAAAAACACCAGTCAACTTATAGTAATGTGCTTGAAGGAGAGCAGTTGTTGGCATAACAAAGCTAACATTGTTTATATTTCCCACAATATTGCTCCCGTTAACACAAGTTGCACAAGGGTTTACACCAACACCTATTGTGAATATAAGCGAGTGGTCAATTTTTAAGGGTACTTTTGCTGGATATTGGTACGAATCTAGGCTTCGAAGTGACTCAATGAAATTGTTAGCAATTAGTGTTGCGTTTTGAGGGGGCATCGCGACGAGGCTAGTCGGGGGAAAAACTTGAGTGCCCTTGTATCGCAAAAATGCAGATGCTATAACCTTATCGACCGGCACCACAGTGTCCATAAATGAGGATATAGCAATTAAATATTTTCCAATTTTTTTATCAGCTTTCAAAAGGGCATTCGTGGTTTGACCAGGACCAACAAATATAGTGCCCGTCTTAAAGGGCTTAACATAACAAGCATCTGTTTCAACCACAGTTAAGTAATGACCGGAAATCTTGAAAAATAGCTCATCATTAACTGCAGCATTTATGATCCTTAGAAGATATGTACTTCCAGCTTCAACGTGTAACGTGAAACCTGTTTACGAAAACAAAATTTAATGTCAGCTTAATTCTCAATTATCGAAAATAAGATTCATGACTTTCATCTAATCTGTTGTTAGTCAGTAGGAGCCGGATCGTTCAATAGCTGAATCTTCATTTTTTCCCATCACATATGTTACTGGTATATTACTTGAGAAGAGCAATTCATGTTATGAAATGAGCAATCCGTGTTTTCTGAAACGGTAAAAGCTCGATTAGAACTACTAAACTTCTAGCACGTAATTTGTTCTAATTTCTTTGAGCTGAAGTGTTAACTTTAATTAAAACATGAATATCTGAATCTTTCTAATTTTACATCAAATATTAATACACATCCTGTGTTAGTACCTTGAGAAGAGCAATTAGGAGTAGGTCCCGGATGACCATTGATAGTATGAGAATCTGATATATTTGGTGGCAAACCAGCTTTCATAGCCAGGTTTATCACAGCTTCAACATCCGATTTCCACCATTCTCCTACATATAAAAGTAGAAACGTAAATAAACATGTAGTTTTTTTAGGTACCTTTTATCGAAAAATATGATAATATCTGTTCGCACCTAGTATGATAATTTCTTCGTGATCAGGCACTGGAAATGGATAAGGAGTGCTGAGTTTGGGATAAATTACGATTGCACCGTGTAGAGTGGCTCTTAGCCACAATATATGGGCATGATAAAAAAGAGTGCCTCGTTGTCCCGTTAAGGTGAAATTGTAGATATAGCTTTCCCCGGTTTGTATAGGGCATTGTGTTATGTATGCAGGTCCATCCGACCAGCCTGTTCTAAGTTGCCGCACTCCATGCCTCCAACGGAAAAAAAATAGAAATGCAAATAAATACGAAAGAAAGGCAGAAACCAAAAGGTAAGACAGAAATTTCATGTTGGCTTTTGTTTTTTGGGATTACAAGCTTATAGTCAAAGATACTTGTTTTGTTCATCTTTCGATCATTTTGGAGTTTTCAAACCTTGCTAGCCAATTAAATTGACTATCGTAGAAACGAGTTAGGTTCTTAAGCTAGGTAATGGTACTCTGCTAAGTTGTGCATTTTCAGAGAGTAAAAACTGTGTCAACTGACACCTAATTAGCTACTTCTATTCAGAACATACCAGTGAACTGTGACATTGTACTGAACATGATTAACGACTTTAACGATCACTGTATCATCCTCACATGCATAAAGAGTGGGCCCCGGAGATTTTCCGTTCACGGTTACGATAGGTTTTGTTGAACAGAGCTTAGTTGTATTTTTCATTACCACCTGTACGTTATGCAGCCCAAGATATATATTATACGGAAGGGCATTTTTTTGTTTTCTGGCGAATATATAAATTCAGTTAAATCTTCAAATTATCCCAAATGCCAAGTGGGATAACAAAAATGAAACTGAGAACTTCTAATTTAAGCACCGACTTGTGTTTGCTTTTCGTGGAACAAATTATTTATGTTTTCTACAACTTCACAATTTAATTTTCTACCATGTCCTAAGAAATAGTAGGTAATAAGGAATGAACAACAAAGGAAACTATAATATGAAGAAGAAAAAAAAGAGTGTCCACCTAACAAATCATATAAAGTTGAGAGTCTAATGTCTTCCAAACTATAGTAAAAAATGAGGAATAAAGAAGAGAAAGAGAGTAAGGCTTTCATGCAATTGAGAACAATTAAATCATTCCAACAAACAATTATTTCGGTTTACGCAACAATAGACTAGAGATCGAGAAATATAGACTTACACTAAACTTATAATGTCACACCATTGCCTCAGTTAAGCCAGAAAACAGTAGCGAAACGAACACCGCCGCATGAAGAACCAAATACACCATTCTAACTAGTATATTCTAGTTGTACTTAGTACAACTTCTACACAAATTGGGCACACCTCAACTTTATAAAAGATCAATGTTTTGGATGCCAAGTCGTTTTACTATGTTAGGTGAGGAAGAGAATTAACCATGCAGTTCTCTCCCATATATTTCTTGAAAATTACACAAAGTATATTAAGTACTTATATGTCGATATAAGCCTATTTCAATTGACTGTGACACAAAACATACACCAAAGCTGCATCTAGTCTTCTGTATTTCTCTTTTTCATCTCCCACCCAATAATTTGGAACTAGTTTAGGGTGATATTTTAGCTAACTTTCTAGAAAATCATATGTACATTATTCAATATGTATTTTTGTGTGCAATTGTTCAACTCTTACATGACATGTCAACAATATTAGTATATCACATTAAAGTTGGGAAATTGTTTTCAATGATGGCTTAAACCATATGTTTAATGATGAACTGAGATGATTTTGTTATGGTGCATTATTTCCTTCTGCAAAGAAATAAAGCCAAGTTGACACTCAAAAGATCATACAGAAAATAAATCTGAGTAATTACAAAAACATACAAAATGTTTCATAATTCATCGGTTTAGTTCTATAGTTACATTTTTAAATAGTGGATCCCTAAGCTTTCAATATATGGTAACTTAGGTCCTTTGGCATACTTTGGACATATTTGCTCATTTTTTTCCCAAATCATGTCTGCATTATTTATGCAACTCTGATACACGTAAATATCTTTAAAATACAGAACAATACTTTATATATTTTTTACAAAGTATATATAATTGTAAGTAATTTTAGATTATAATTTAATCAATTAACGACAAACTTAATACTAATTTAAGCCTTTTTTGTTGTGTATGCATAATCAACATGTTAGATAATTTGACTACTGAAAATATTTTTAGTAACAAAATTGATAAGAAAATATGAAGGTTGTTAATAAGAAAATGACTAAACATACAGGTAGAGGCGGATCCAGAATTTTAGATTCGGGGGCACAATTTTTATAATAATAACGGTGACTAGTGCCGAAAAATTTATAAGTTCATGTGAAGCTAGAATCACGTATTATAATATTTGAATAAGTAAGTTCGGATATACTCTTTAAAATCAATATATATATATAATATTTGTATATAAATTAGAAGAATCAATTTGGTTTGATTTAAATTGAAAACAAAACTAATATACTTCGTTTACATAGCTGGTTTCCCCAAAAAACAAACCAATTAATAATTCATTCGACGTTTGTTGTTCGGTTTGTCCAGTTTGGTCGATTTGCTTACAAACAAAATAGACATAATGAACATTAAATATTATAAGAGTACAATAAAAACCGTCACGATATAATAGAAAGTAAAAAAACAAAACAAACTATAAAATCTTATCAAACTCTAGAATAAACAGTTAATTTGTTTAGGAAAAACCTTCAATGCCTTTAAACCATCTTATCAAATGAATAAACGTTAACTATGAGCAGTTCAGTTCACGATTCAATTACATCTAAATTATATATCAGTTATAAGTATGTCATAAGATACATCATCACATTCACTTTCAATAAACAAATTAATTGTTTATTGAAAGTGAATGTGATGATACAGGAGTATACACTATTTCTTTTAAAGTATAATTGCTAGCTAGCGTTTTAATAAATAAATCAAATACCAAGATAACAAAACTTATGCATCTAATTGTATTTTATTATGGCATTGCTGTTTAAGAAAAAAAAACAGACCAGAATGACCTAAAATATATTTTACCAAAGCTTGAAGATAACATTGATAAAAACCAAAAATTCAAGACTAAATTGATATAAGGTATAACTTTGAGATGTTATTGATAAGTAACTATAAAATATAGGAGTACTTAAGTGAAAGCAGCAGAGCAAATCTTGAGGTGACGAATGCGCAATAATTTCTCAAGTAATATGCAAAACTAATTCAGATAAAATATAATCATTTTGTTGCAGTCTTTGAATATTTTACTTTTAACATGAGAAGCTGATCAACCAAAATGAGCATTTTCTTTTAAGCAAAAAAAAAAAAAACGACCAAACAAAGACCATACATACTCTCCAATCCCCATACATCAACAACCAACTTTCTGTCAACGAAAAGCTGTAAACGGGCAAGCCGAGCCAAGCTATAGTGGCTCGGGCTCGTCTCGTTTACTCAAAATTGGTTGATCAAGCTCGGGCATCATTTCACTGTCTTGCTTTCTATTTAATGTGATGTATCATTTACGATCTTGGACACATTTCTTTTTTTCTTTTGCTGATGTTTCATCGTTTAGTAATAGACTAATAGTGCCATCATTGATCAATAAGCACTTCGACAACAATGTTCTTTAGCTGTTAAATTCAAATAAAGTGTTCTTTATATGTAGGTGGGCTTGGTTGCCTCTCTTGGTAGTTGGAACTTGGAGTTTCTCTAAAGAAATGGGGAATGTTGGGTTGCTTTTCAGTCTGTAAACTCGATGGAACGTGAGCTGCTAATTTGCTTTTCCGGTCTGCACGTCTGTGTAACAACACATTTTCAGTACGAGGCTTAAAGAATTTACAATATCTAGCTGGATTTAATCGAACGTATGCGTTTTCATTTTTGAGGCAAGTTCCACTTCACCTCAACAATTTCTCCAATTTATGTGTTGCTATTCCAAATCCGCCTTGCCTCGTCAAATATTTAACTTAAATTAGAACCCCAGGGTACATGATAGTATTCCAAGCATAAAAAAACTGTAAGTGCAAAAAGCGAAGGTACTTGTATTTTTCTTGGAGAAATAATCAATAACTTCTCATTTCAAACACTCGTGTAAAGACCGTAGCAAGAGAGAGCATAGCGTCCAAAGACATTAGAAGAATTTTAAATTGCTTGATTTATATTTTTACGTCTAGAAGAAAAACAACCTTAGAACAAAGTAAAGAAAAAAAAAGTGGCAAGCTGCCATTGAAAATAACAAACATGGTACACAATAGCTGCTAATTAAATTTGCTCGGCCAACCTGAAACTAATAAAGCAATTATAATACAGGAGGCACTAAGCAAAACTAAGAGCCAAATCTCAAAGGTGAACTCACCAATACAGATTGTATAAGGAATGTGCCTTAAAAGATAAAAGTTACAGAAACAGGCCCGAGATAAAAACACTTGTCACAAAGGTCGATAAGGTAAATCTCTTAGCAACCAGCAGCAGTAGACACACTGACTGGCTTCGAGTCTTCAGCCTTTTCGTGCTCTTTGTTGAGCATCTGTTAGTAATATTCGAAAACAAATGGTCAGTACAAACTATTAAACATAAAGTTCTAAAGGGTAAGTAGTTTACTTATTGTGTACACTTGCAACAAGGTAATGGACTATATTGCTTGGTAGAGCTATTTCTATTGAGACTACTTACTGAGTTCAAGTTAATGGAGATAGATGGCAGCAGAAGGTTAGTTTTGTTGTGCTAGTATGCCAGTACTAAAGGATTACAAGAACTGAATAATATAATAAAAGTAAAACACGCAATTATCATTTTAGTATCAAGGGTGGGGTACAATGTCATGAATTTGGATGTCGTGGGATCCTAAACTTCATCCCTTATGGAAAGACCCGATCTACCTCAACCACATTACAATAAATCTCTGTAGATAAGACCGGGTACATGGAATATTGGAGTTCTTAAGTTGAGATGTTTTTTAGGCATTTTATCATTTTGAAGACACTAAACAATAAACAAGCCTCTCCCTAATAGATAATGCAATGCACATCTCCTTGACTAGATTAATCATTAAGTGAGGAAACTAATCCTTTCAATCACACTTTTCCGTATTAGGAGCGCACAAATATGTGAAGGTATGATGTTAAATTGCCAATGAATTGACTGATCAGATGGGAACGGGGAATAGGACTGCTACTATAGAGGACAACTAAGACTGCAATTTTTTAGCCATAGAGTGAGGTTTATATTAACCATTGACTTCAATCAAAGCAATTAAAATAAAGCAAAAGGATAGGGATTTGATCTCACTTAATTGAACACTGCAAATCAAACAAATAAGCCAAGGAATTTGCCATATATATCCACGAGCTACTTTTACTTCTATATGATGAATAAGTAATTACTTAATAACAAAAAAAAATGTCCATATATAATTTGTTATTTATTCAGAAGATACAATAAAGATGGCCAAGGTAAATGTAATAGAAACTCAAACCCTTGAGCAATTTTCAAATCATCCAACCGTACAAAGAAAATGGGTTTTAGTAAAAGAATGGATTGTAAATAAAAAGGAAGAATTTAGAATTTTGATAAAAATATGAGATGTAGTGTTTTATTGGAGGGTAAGATGAGGTTTAATTGTGTTGTGTTTATTATCTCTCTCTCTCTAACATTAATTTTCTCCTTTATGAGTGATTAATTATATACTTTAGTCACATGTGGATCACACTAGATATTACCCATTGATTTGATTTTATTTTGATCTAATAGTTGAGATTGATTGCAGTCTTGGTTGTCCTCTATAGTAGCAGTCCTATTCCCCGTTCCCTGATCAGGTCTCTTTTTCAGTTTCTACCAGGCTAAATAGCATTTACTAATGTTGCCAGGAGTAATAGAAATTTGAACAATAAATGCGGAATTTAAACCCTCAAATAATCAGAATTAAGACTTCATGTTTTGTGCTTTGACATTGTGTCGATGAGATTTAAAGTTTATCGCCGTAGTGTTCTAGTTCTCCAATTAACAAATTACGCTAGAATGAAGAAAACGATGATGAGAAAACTTCAGCCAGTTATCGTAGATACCTTGTTATTGATCAAGTTATGGAGAGCTATTACACTTCTGATGAGGGAAGATAGATAAATGACCAGCATCATGTCATTAGTTTTCACTGCAAAGAGTCAATTTAAAATTCAGAAAAAATTGGTCTAAAGAGCAGAAAATAAAGAAACATCTCCAGAAAAATTGAATACTTAACCTGAAAAGGCTTTGATCAGTTCATTAACGTTGAGGTTTGGGAGTAGATTAAAGACATCCTGTATAGAAAAATTGCAGAGTTCGTCAATTGGATAAGAACAATAATAAAATGCAAGCACCAAAAAGATCTAGATTATTTCCTAAATTTCTGTGATTTGTAAATGTGGAACTAATATCAACTAACTTCACAATTACAGGTATATGCTGGGAAGATCAGAACTAGCTAATTTCAAATTTAGAACAAAAAAACATACTTGTAAATGGCACAGAATTTCATGATTTAACGGAAGCTTCTCCTGAATGACAAGGTCAAGATAACTGCGGATTTCTTGAAGTCGTGCATCCAGACCCTTCAGAGCTGCAAGTTTCCCTGTAACCTGCATAGGAAAAGGGAAGAGTGAGTTTCATTCATCTTCTTAACCATCATTCCCCCTTTTTAAGAAAATAGTAACTAAGGGCAAAGGGAAGGAATAAAGTAGGTAAAGGTAATATTAGGTTAATAGTTAACTAAAACAAAGGAAAGAAGAACTCGAAAGAAAAATAGAAGCAGTTGCTAGCATGTTAGGGGGAAATTTAGTTGACATCTCAACTAAATTTTCCATTAACGTTCATTAGCTTTATCAAAGCATGTACCAAGGTTTCAAATATATACCTTTATATTGTTTTTTTCTATTCATAAGAACAAGGATGCAAACTAAATCATTGTTTTCAAACGCAAAAGCGTATTCTAACTTCTGCTTATTACATACAATTACAAATGGGGGTATAAAATGGTTAAATCAATTAGATTCTGGTTTAAATCCCCCTTTTTTGTTACTTCCTTAAAAAAACCATTTTTACTCATAAAGTGTTTTTGCAAAGTTTCACTAGAGGAAGAGCAGTAAAGCTATTGTTCAGGCATATCATAAGGTTTTTGGAGCTTTCCGACAAAACCTTTTTTACCGATAAGGT
This sequence comes from Primula veris, assembly GCA_963682055.1. Taxonomy (NCBI): domain Eukaryota; kingdom Viridiplantae; phylum Streptophyta; class Magnoliopsida; order Ericales; family Primulaceae; genus Primula; species Primula veris. The sequence goes on along the minus strand of OY821742.1, from coordinate 5,426,644 downwards.
AAAAGCGAGCTTCAAGGCAATTTAAAGCCAGTTTTATGGTAATTTAAAGCGGGCATTTAGAAAAGGTGAAATAAAGGCAATTGCCAAGCTAAAAGGCAGAGCAGAAAAAGAATAAAACCTCTGTTGCAAGGGTACTGATGGTTGTGTCTTTCACATCTCTCAGCAAGTGCTCAACTCCTGTTTACAGACAAGAAAAAAACACAGATTAATCTAAAAAGTACAGATTTAAACATTTATTTTTATCGAGGCACCAAGCAGCTCGCATAATCTCTAACGTTATGTAAAACCCCAGAAGTGGAATAAACTGGAAAAGACAATTCATTAGAGAAAAATTGTACACTGTTTTAAGTTTACAAGAAACTTAGTGAGTGTGTAAGTGAGCGGGAGGAGGAACTAAAGAGAAACTGGAAGGAGATTTCACAACACTATTTGTGCATACCGATTTCCTCAACTTCATGAGCGGCAATTTCAGAAGGCACGTGTACAAACACCTTCTGGCTTTTTTGAGTAGCATTCTGCAAGATTTTACCAAACAATCAACTTCAACCAGACAGATTATTGCTTTACCTCCCTAATCAAGTAAAAAACATGAGACCACACTAGGGTCCAGGACTTGCTAAGATTGATTTTAAGAAAAATGGTGATGTTACCTCTTTAACCTCTTCAACAGCATAATAAGCTTTAGTTGGAATTCCCATCTCTTTAGGCTGGACATCGATTATAACCAGTACAGGGTTCGGAACATAGCTGCAAAATCAACACTAATTTAATAACTTCTAGAAGTTCAGTATTCAAAATGAATATTTGTGGAAACTAATTTTTGGCAGGTGACACACTGCAAGAGGTGTATGTCATATGCCCAAGCAAACACAAAGACAACACCACAACTCAGAACCTGATTTAGAAACTGAAGGCTCTGTATTTGTGTTTGTTACTATCATAGATTCATAGTTTAAATTGATTTACTGATAATAACATGATTCAATGTTATTATGGAATCTTATTATTGATTTATTTGCAGATAGGCATCCCAAATATCAACCAAGGATCATTAACTACAGCACTTGGATGCAATCTATATGAGAACACACCAGAAACCAACTAAGCAAACCCCGTAAGTATAAATATGCATCTGTCTAGAAAGATTGGCTCACTATAATTAACTAAAAGCGGAATCTCTCCGCAGTTAATTTTCAAAATACATTAAAGAACTTATTTTAGTTAGTTTCCTACACACCACAAACCAACTAATAAGCAAACCCCGTAAGTATAAATATGCATCTGTCTAGAAAGATTGGCTCACTATAATTAACTAAAAGCGGAATCTCTCCGCAGTTAATTTTCAAAATACATTAAAGAACTTATTTTAGTTAGTTTCCTACAGAGCTCCATCTAAAGCTTTGCAACTGGATTGAATAATTGTTGGACATGACTCGATGCATTTCAACTTTCGACGAAACAATAGCTAGTCAATTCTCAAAACTTTTACAAGTACAATGTTACGAAGGTAGAAGGTAGAAGAAAACGAGGAATTTAGATATTTACACCACAGGAAGTTTGTCAAAAAGTCAAATCACTAGTGTAAATTTGTTATGGCTAGAAGTAGAAGATCATACTCGGTGAATAAACTGTGAACATTCAGGTCATTTTCCTTCAACTTTGGACCAGTGCTATACCACCCAACAACATGCTCCTTTGCTGCAGAAATTAAGAGGCATTTACATAAGGAAACCAAAATTTTTAAACACAACATGAATTATTAATGCCTATCTATGATATCAGTTGAGCAACCAGTAACAAAATTAACAAAAAGAAAGACTAAGAAGGAGATGACCATGCAAAGAAAAACAAACAATAAAAGAAGCATTATGGGGTAAAATATTGCAAGGTACCATCTATTTTCCTGGACATGGCAAACATAGCTTCATGGTAGTTATGGTCGAGAAACCAAATGCTGGGATCCTTCTCCTCTTCTTCAAAAGGCACTGCATTGGTTGCGACAAAATTGAAGATATTAGGAAGTGTAATCTGACCATATCAGGGGGGGGGGGGGGGGAATTAAACAATGTTTAAAATGTTGGATCACTTGAAAAAATTAACAGATATAACGTAAATCCAGATGAAACCACCACAGTCAGTTACATCTCCCAGGTGCCCACAAAATTTTTGTAGAGGAAAATATATCTATTTGTTACAATGCATTATGCATATACCAAAAACAAAAGAGAAACGAGTTTGATCCATAATTTCCTTTTCCATTTAATACTAGCTAATGATAAATAGTAGTACCTATACTACTCCAAGACGACCATAATCCCAATTCCCCATTTTTGAACCAATGACAAAGTAAAGCTGAAATAATAATATGACACTGGTTTTACAATTTACATAAAACACAGTCCTTTCATTTAAGCATGTAGATGACTGTTATATAAACTTTAAACAATTTATTGCAAGCAGAATACAATTTAGTACAAAATACCAGCAAGTATAAATAAAGCCACACAATTACTCTTAGAAGGTGCAACTAACAAGTACCACCAAGTAAAACAAACTGAAATTGACACTATAGATTCTTTTTAAGAATGATTCTACTGCATCACATCCTGAACCTTGACTTACAATTTTTGTTCTTCCCCAAGTATAATACCTATACATGGATATATTCCTGACAGAATACAGGATCGTTAACAGTTCTAACGTAATACAATGAATTTTTTAACTGCACATTTACATTTTGACTAAATATGATTATTTATTTTTCCAGTGAAATTAAAGAAAACAAGAACAAATTATATACGTCGCATAGTATCATCACAATTTGTTAAAGAACGTTAAGGGTACGTTAAATTTCATAATTTTGCAATCAACGCTTTTCAAATATCTCTATAAGTAGTAAGTTTAGTTATCATTTATGGCGGAGTTCAAAATTGTTATCATGATTCAGGACTCGTCAGCATTCATTTGGAATAAAAATCCTCAATTCAGAAGAAGCCGGTCTCTCAGGACTCATACTTTTAACCGTTATATCAGTTATATCAACAATTGATAGCAACTCTCCTAACTCCAAACAACCCATCTCCTCCAGCAACCCCAACCCCCAGTCCATCCAACACCCAATCCTGAAATCTCATCTTAAATTCCGCATTGAAAAATCCCTAAATACAAACTCAACAGCAACTCTCCTAACTCCGTTATATCAACAATTGATAGCAACTTTCCCAACTCCTAACAAACCATCTCCTCCAGCAACCCCAAGCCCCAGTCCATCCAACACCCAATCCTGAAATCTCATCTTAAATTCCGCATTGAAAAATCCCTAAATACAAACTCAACAGCCAATCAAAACAATAAAAACTGTCCTGAACTTCAATAAATACAGAAACGCCCAAACCTAAGCTGCAAGCTTAATTATTTTTAATGTTTGTGCTGAAGAGGTTAAAACCCCTGAGCCTACATATATCATATGTGTCAAATATGCCAACTAAATTACTTAAGACTTTGTTACAACCGCAAGCCCTGGACATAAACCAAACAGCCAAACAACGCTACCTAAACAAGCCCTAAAAGTTGATATGCATAATTTAAGCTGCTTAAACAATAATTTTTGTTTCACCTTATGAACTAAATAATGACTACAAACACATGCCCTGAACACAAACCAAACAGACAAACAACGCAATTCAATTAAATCCCTAAAAGCTCAATAAAGACGCAAAAGCAGACTAAATATTGAGACTTGAATAAATAAACAATCAGCATAGCTGCTTGTAACATCAAAAACACCTCTACGCGCTAGGCGGGGATGAGGCGGAGAGGTGTCACCTAGCTGCCTGACCACCTAGCCGGCGCCTAGGCGAGAAAACAACTTTTTAATGTTTTTACATGTTTTTCTTGGATTCTCATGCAACATACATGTTGTAAATAGTATTATCATGTTAAATCAAGCATTTAAAGTCTATTAGCTTAACGATATACCATAGCAAAGCAATAAATATTATGATAATAATGTTAGAGCAGTTTAACATAAGCAAAAGATGTCATGAAAATGTATATTTTAACCTATTTTAAAATACATGTTGCTCTATATGTATTTATTCTAACCTGTTCTAACCTTTTTTAACCTATTTTAACATTTTGACCCATCAGAATTTGGGTTGGCCCAATTTAAAAAGTATTTTAAAACGCCTAGCAAAAGTCGGGGCGTCCAGGCACTGCCTAGCGCCTAGGCGGCCGCCTTTTAAAACACTGAACCCAACAGCCAAACTGCCCAATCAAAACAATCCTAAAGTTCAAAAAATACGAAAGCGACAAAATATATGCTTTAAGCTTATTTACGCTTATGTTTTACTTTTTAGCTGATAATAGGTTTGAAGCTTTAAGCCTACATATATCCTATGCTTCAAATAAGCCAACCTACTTACTTAATCAGAGTTCTAAAAGTCGCGACCAGTCGCCGATTAGTCGGAGCTCACTGACTAGATTTTTAAGAAGTCGGCCAAAAAAGTCGGGGACTTGGAAAAAACCCCAATTTGGGGATAATTGGTTCAATTAAAGGCATGATATAATACAGTCCCGAATTGAACCCTAATTTAATTACTTGATCATCGGAGAAGAGTTAAAAATCCCCAATTCTAACTAGGGTTGAAAATTTTTGGAAAAAAAAACGGAAAGAGGGACAGAGAGGGATCGTGACTTAATTAAACTTAGAGTGAGGTTGTAGTCACGCACGACTCTGTTGTAGTGATCCACTATGCTTAACAACACTAACGGATGAACTATCACCTTCGATATCCCACGCGCCGATACCTGCTGCGTCTTTATCACGTCCATTTATATTAATATATATATATATAGATAGATAGATAGATAGATATCTATGTATGTATATGTTGGTGTGGGAAGATGGAACGAGAGCAAGAGAGAGAGCTGTGGAGAGTCGTTTTCTATATCTATATTTCACCTAAAATCCTACTATCACTTTAAATATACCAACTTAATTACTTAAATAATGCACCAAAACAAACCCTAAACACAAACCCACAGCCGAATACAACGATCGAAAGAGTCCTAAAGTACATACATTAAAAAACAGAAACAACAAAACCTATTATTTAAGCTTAATTACACTTTTTTTAATATCTGATAAATAGTTGGAAGCTTTAATCTTACATATACTATCATTTAAGTCAAATAAGCCAACTTAATTACTTAAAATATTGCTACATTCACAAGCCCTAAACACACCAAATAGCCAAACAACGCAATTCTAAAAAAGCCCTAATTTAAGCTGCTTGAACAATAATTGATGTGTCAACTTAAGAACTAAATAATGCCTACAAAAACAAGGCCTAAACACAAACCAAACGACCAAATAAACCAAATTTACCTTAAAAAATCCCTAGAAGTTCAATAAACACGCAAAACAAAAAATAAAAAAAGAGATCTGAATAAATAAATAAATAAATAAATAAACAAATACCTGCATTACCGTTAGTAACATCAACAACGCCACTAGAAGAAGAGCCTAACAAAACCCCAACCACGCGCTTCTTAGTATCACGCGCGACTCTATTATAATGATCCACTATGCTTAACAACACTAAAGGATGAACTATCACTTTTGATATCCCACGCCCCGATACCTGTTGCGTCTTTATCACATCCACCCCCCCCCTCTCTCTCTCTATATATATACATATATATAGATATATGTACGTATATGTATGAACTATCAGCTCTGATATACCACAATAAAAGATTAAATGTCACCTTAAATATCCCACCATAAGAGCTAGTTACGCTTTTTTGCAATTTTTGGGCTAAAAAGGTTACATTCAACCTTTATTTCACATAGAACAACTTAATCACTTAAATAATGCGCTAAACAAGCTCTAAACACAATAAAAACAGAAACAACAAAACCTATGCTTAAAGGATAATTATACTAAAAATAATTATTTGCTAAGCATAATTTAAGCTGCTTGAACAATAATTTATGTTTCGATTTATTAGCTAAATAAATTTTGCTACATTCACAAGCTCTAAACATAATATATGTTTCAACGAGTAAATAAACAAATTTCATTAAATAGAAGCCCTAATAGTTCAATAAAGACGCAAAAGCGGAACGGAATAAATAGAGATCTGATTTAATAAATAAATAAATACCTGCATAACTGTTGGTAACATCAACAAGGCCTCTAGAAGAAGAACCTAACAAAACCCCAACCACGCGCTTCTTAGTATCACGCGCCACTCTATTATAATGATCCACTATGCTTAACAACACTAACGGATGAACTATCACTTTTGTTATCCCACGCGCCGATACTTGTTGCGCCTTTATCACGTCCATTTTTATATAATTATATATAGATATCTATATCTATATATCTATATATATATATATATATATATGTATGTATGTATGTATGTATATGTTGGTGTGAGAAGACGAAGAAAGAGAGAGAGAGAGAGATGTGGACAGTGGTTTTCTTGACGAGGACGAAAAGTTTAGTTGGGGGTGGAGTTTTCTTATGTGATTTGTGATTTGGGCCGATTTGGTCCTTATTATATAAATTGGGCTGGTTTTATTTTACCCATATAGTTATATGGGCTTCGTGGTTGGAAAAACCGGACTTATTTAAGTTTTAGGGTCAGTTTGGTAATAGATTTTTTTAGTTAGATTTTTTATTTTTTATTTTAAAATTTTATGTGTGTTTGGACAGTTAGATTATTTAGTTTCTGAAAATTATATTTTTAAAATCTGGGTTTTTAGTAGATTTTTAAAACTGATTTAAAATCTGATTTTGCACAAAAAAAATATGTTGTTAAAGAGACCCATGACGTTTGCTAATGTACTTTCTAATCAATTTCTTTTTTATAAGGTTTTGTTTTTTGTGTCTTCATTTGCAATTTTTCTTGTGCAAACTTTTTAGTTAGGTGTTGGTTTTTAAGTGCCAAAAAAACTAACCAATGTTGAATCTAAAATCATAACAAGAAAACTATGAATCATAATTTCCGAACAATAAAAAATGTTTAGTATTAGATGGTTTTATTATTTTAATTATACAATCACACTTTTCAAGGGAATCTTATGAAAACGACTAGGAAAAAATGTATAGTCGACAATGTACTTTAAAGTTTGTTAGAATTTAGAAGTGTGAAAACTCAAAATCAAAATATTTAATCCCTCCATTATTTTCTTTCAATTTAATCCGTATATTCTCCTCATTTAATGAAACTGGCACACACTACAAAATAATGTTTGATTTAGTGAGAGACAAAATCTGTTACAAGTCTGTCGCTAATTTAAAAAGCTGTCACAAATCTGTCGCAAATTGACTAAACTGTCACAAATCTGTCACAAAAATCGTCGCTAATAAACTCGCAACAAAAAATTCTGTCACTAATCTCGTCGCTATTTGAGTATTTTTTTGTAGTGACATCATCCGACACTAAGAAAGTGTAGTCTCGAGTGGGGGTGTTGTGGGCATATCTTTTTTCATAGTCGATTATGGAGTATACATTCGGATCTTGTACCCATCAAAATCCTAAATCCGTTAAGTATGAGCTCATGAGTACATAGATTTATTTTTATTTTATCAATATCAGATGATTTTCGTGTGCGGTGTGTCCAAGTCAGGTGTGTCCAAGGCAAATACTATATACTCATGACTCATGAGAACCAAATGGAACTTATCAAACTCGTAGTCAGGTCAAAATCAATGTTTTAAAATTGAATTTCAAATGGGCTCTCAAAGTAAAATAATAGAAAAGAAATTAATCATAGGTACACATTAAGTTGGTCAATAAAACCATATATATATGTCTCTTTCTTTGATATGATATTGTGTGATATTCTTGTTTTAGATACAAGGTGTGATGTGATGACTTGCTTTTAAAAATGATTATACAAAAAGATTGCAAGTCCCTTGAAATTTCGAGCAATAGGTCAGTAGGTCATTATATTGACTTAATATTTAGCGGGAAAAAAGATTGCACTACACACAAACTTAGAAATATTTAAGCATTCGTTCGTTACATTTTTTGGTATCAGAGTTGAAGGTCCTATGTCCCGTATAGCCACCTATTTGTTAGACTAGGTCTGGTCCCAAGTCCGTTAGGCATCTAAGTTAGTGCCGGATTTATTGATTATTTTATAGTATGATTTTTATAATCAATATGAGAACCTTGTTGATATATGATCAAGGAGAGCATGTAAGTATTAGAGTTAAAAGTTTTACAAAGTTGAGGTAGTGATTGCATAGTACGAGAAAACACAGATCATGTTTAAATACGATTTTTTTAGTGATTGCTTGCTTGCTTGTTTAATTTATTCGTGATATGTTATCAAAATTAGATTACATGTATCAGAGAGGGGGGAAATGAGGACGTGTTTTATTAGTTACTAATAGTAAAGTTACTAAGTGTATTTGTATATTAAAGTTTGGAGAATACTATTTGATAATCAATGTTATTTCTTGTATGGTAATTTTATGTTGCTGTTTTGATGGATCAGTGCTAGTTAACTAGTTAAGCTTGAGGTAATAATGATTGATATACTAGGATTTGGCAAGTTTAGTAAACAATAGTGATTCGTTACGTTAGTTTAAAAAAAAAAATGTTAAGACGAAGACAAATATTTCACACGACTTTACTTTCTGTTCTATCATAAAATATATTATATTAGTGGCCTAGTTTAATCCTCTACAATTTATTCTATTATTTGGTATTATGTGAATTATATTTGCTTTGTGAAACTTTTATAATGTGATGTAAGTTTTGTTAAAAGATTGGTATGTCAGGTTAATAAATTCCCTCTTGAAGAAAAGTTATTACGAAATGAGTGCATGTGTTATGTTTTTCTTTTCTTGGTGATTGACATTTTTATTTATTCCATATTCCATATGTTTTGAGCATTAACTAAAATATACTATTATTTTGAAATTTATATTTAGGAGCTCAAGGTTTCAAAGAATAATTGAAGTCACCCTATATGGGTTCTAGTTATTTTGAGTCTTAGTGAAATTTCTTGACTTGACAAGTAACAACAGATTATGTATTTTGTTATGAAAAAAAAAACATTAATTAAGTGAATGCATGAAATCTATTATTGGAAAGCATATTATGCATGTAGTGGCCGGTTTCTATTATGTATTTGTGTATCTATAATCTATATAGTGAAAGATGTGGATGAATTATAGTATGTCACTTTATCTTCTTCCTATTAGTTTGAAATTAGTATCGTTTTTGTTTTCGATTGAACATTTCTCACATTAGGTTTATTAAAACTTAGGAACATGAATAGAAATTATGGTGATTGCTATATTTAGTATAAGTTATGAGTTTTACATGAGCCCTAGAATATGTTAGGGAGAAACAACAAGAAAATGTGTGAATCATAATATTTTAATTTTTTTCAATAGGAGATTTAGTTCGATAGATAATTGTTTTTGCTGGAGAATAAAAACAATGAAAGAATCAAAATATGGATAATCTTGTTTTACTTTGACTAAATAGCTTGATTTTGGAATAGTGGGTAAAATACAATGGTAAACTATTTTTTAAAGTTTTGAAAAGATATGCCTGAATGAATTGATTTGTTGTTTTAACCTTGTTAGAGTTTTGGAGTTAATATTTTATTATTACGAGATTGCTTTAGCAAGAAATATATATATAAGAAAATACATATTCAAAAACAAAAATTTATGTTACCTATTATTCACTTTTTGTTGCAGCAAGATATTCGCAACAAATTTTATTCTGTTGCCAAGATGTTGCTAAAGGCTTGTTGCAAAAAGTTACCGTAACAATATTAAAATTTGAGGTTAAATACTAAGTTTTTTTGCAACAATTAGTTTGTTGCTAATTTTGAATAAATATTATTGCTAATGATAAATACATTTGTGGTAGTAAAATCAATTTTGTTGCCATGCCCAAACTATTTTGTTGTGCTAGATTCATATTTGTAGTAATTTAGCTTTTGTTTTATTGATATCCAGAACCATTTTCACTGCAATGGAATTTAAACTAATTATTAATGTAATTTATTTTATTATTTATTGGTCTAAATTACCATAGTAGATGTCTTTATCAATCACAACAAATATGGGCAACCTTGCAAAACACCACGAATTTCGGCAACAAACCATTTGAGTTATAGCTGAAAATTTACCCATCAACCACAAAAATTTTGTATGTTGCCATATGTATACATTAATTCAATTACAAAGTGTAATTATGTTGTTAAAATCTGATCATTTGGCAACATAATATATTTTTGTTGTTAAAAATGCATTTTTTTATAGTATAGACATGATTTGTCCGAAATAAATAAACAACTATAAGTGTAGTGTTAGTGTTGCTTTTCCATTATATTTATAGAATTTAAGATGATATAATTTCATTTAGTACAAATCCATACGTGTCTTACTCTATTACTATCTAAATGTCTAGAATTTAATAAGCCTGTTTTGAATTTGATAATTGATATAGAAATGTTAGATTGTTAGGAATTTAATCTTATCAAATGAGATGTTAAAATGAGTTGTTTGATGAGAAAAAAAAATATGCAAAGTCAGAATCATTATTAATTATTATTATTTTATCAGAACGTGCAGCGAAAGCATGTGAACTATAAATAGATGTTAAAGTAAATGAGTCAATTATTTTTCTAGAATGGAACTTTCGTATAAATAGTATGAAAAACGAGAACTGTTATTATTTTTTAAATATATTTCTTGTTATTATGTAGCAAACTCGGGATACATGAAAAGTAGAGATTAGTAAGCAAATGATTTTGAAAATAAAGTTTCGGGACGAAACTTCTTTTAATGGAGAGTGTTAAATCTCGTAATTTATTCCTATTTACTTACTAATAATTTTATCATTTTTTTTATAAAAAAAATTACCGTTATAATGATAGGTTGGTGGATTGTTATAATCATGGGTTCCTATAATAATATTTCAAATACAAATAATGTATTAATGACACACCCATTTGTAAATAGTTACAAATACACGTTATATTAATTAGTTTAGAATTTATCTTGCATTGAAATGCCAAGGTGCACGTTACAAATTAAGCTGTAGAGAAATGATAGAATATTTAATAACTTAGTAATTGTTAAAACGGACACTTACGTGGCATTAATACTTTAACTGTTACGTGTTTAGTACTTAGCAGCTCCTTTTTATATGTCATATTATTATTTATGTCAACAAGTCTAATGAAATCTTGAAACAAATAATTAATAAACACCCTTCTAATTACATAAATTACAAATAAGGTAAATATTAAAATACACGGTTACAATGAAACAAAAGAAAGAAATACTGTCACTTTTCTAATAAGAAAATCATCCCACATTTACAATTAAAAAAAACTACACAGACCAATCTCCCCTATCTCTATCTGGGAATGCCTTTGTGATCTCTCTCTCTATTTCCGTTCAGTTTTTCCAAGTTAGACACACACACACAAAAGTGCAAAAGAAAAGACTCTATTTAGGAAAATCTATTTACTTGGACAAAGAAATCGGTTGGTAATATTTAATTCCGTTAAAAGTCAAATTTAGGTATAGGAATTATAAAATTTCACTCTACTTATTCCATATTTTGTGTTGTTTGGTTTTTATTGTGTTTCTATATATTAATTTTTTAGTAATTTATGGAATAATTATAAATAATACACGCGTAACATCACGCATCGCGCTAGTATATATAATTATAGCATGTATATGAAGAGAAAAAAAAGGAGTAACATATGGTAAATTAAATGAGTAACGTAGGGTAATGCAGCAAGTCATTCATGAATACATAATTAATTAATTTTATTATTAGCCGTTTGTTTATCTGTCAACATATATGTTTTGACACATAAACGTATGCTCCTATTGACACTTATTTCACCATTAAAATATCATTCAACTTCATGTTATCTCAAAATTTATATACTTATATATATATATATATATATACACGCATATATTGGAATAATTTGAGTCATTCAAAGTTATCTATATTACATATATTCTTCTTAATTAGAAGGTCATATACCTGATTAAGTGGTGCAGGATCTATACCTTATTTGGCACCGAGTACCATGAGAAATATTTAAGCATTGGTTTGTTGCTTAGTAATAATTCACAGCCTGTTTATCATTGTTTTCTTGGTCGTAGTATCTTAACCGAGCTGACTGTTTTTGTGTTGCATAAATTAATCCGTTGTATTTTTTCTATAAATGGTTGCGTGTTTAAGTTATATATTTTGAATTATCGAAAATATATATGTATATATTATTAAAATGTTACCGGTGATGAAATGAGAAAATTATATACGTGAATAAACGTGAAAGGTTTTTTTTTTAGCATGAAATGTTTTAAAGAAATTTTATGTTTTAAAAGTGATCTTTACTTTATTATAATTGTGAATTAAGTCTATAGAAATGTACTGAAGAAGTCCAAGTAAACAGAATAAAGAGATTCAGAGAGTCTGGATCCACGAGATAAAGTATTGAATTTTTTTCATCATTGTAAGAAAGAAAAAAATATCAGTTTATTTCGGGAAGATCCGAAAAGAAATGAGTTTATTTCGGGGACTTACAAAAAGAATAGTTTATTTCGGTGAGATCCAAAAAGAGTAGTTTATTTTGTGAGGTGCGAAAATAATAGTTTATTTTGGTGAGTCCAAAAAGAGTAGTTTATTTTGTGGAGTTCGAAAAGAGTAGTTTATTTCGTGGAGTCCAAAAAAGAGTAGTTTATTTCGTGGAGTCTGCAAAGAGTAGTTTATTTCGGAGAGTCCGCAAAGAGTAGTTTATTTCGGAGAGTCCGCAAAGAGTAGTTTATTTCGGAGAGTCCGTAAAGAGTTTTATTTCGGAGAGTCCGCAAATAGTATTTTATTTCGGAGAGTCCGCAAAGAGTATTTTATTTCGGGGAGTCCGAAAAGAGTAGTTTAGTTCGAGGAGTCCAAAAAAATTAGTTTATTTCATATATATTAATTTAATGATTCTTAAAGTTTATTTTTCAAGAATGGTTTTACATTATTATTATGCATTGGAAAATTTTACTAAACTCAACTGTTGGTTTTGAATGAAAGAAAAGAAAGATTAAAACTCATTTTTGTCCCGTATTATTATTCTAATAATTTATTACTTACTAAACTCGTTTAGCTTGCTCTCGTTTTAAAATATTTTTGCTAGGAAAACAATCTGTTATTTAGTATTAAAGTCGAGTTAGTCGGGACCAGACATAGCTCATAGAATTATTTATTTAGATTCCTGTGCGATTATATTTGTTTTTAGCTAGTAAGTTGTAAATGTATCGTTTGAGTTGTATAAAATAATGAAATTGTTATTTATAAATGTTTTATTAAAGTTTAATCTTCTTTAATTGAGAAGTTTATTTTAAATTATGCCTTATTTAAGTCAGGTTTTGTCTTAATACGTACCGCCGTACGTGTTATTCGACCGTGTGACTCTCTATTGGGTCTGAGATGTTACACAAGCAGTAGCATTTATATATAATATGTCGAGTCCGGTGTGAGTACCCGGCAAGTTTCACATATTAGTCCAGATCCCAAGCCCGAAAAAGTTGGTTGGAGATTCTTTCTGGACGCAATTTTATTGAATCGTAAAATTTATATAGACAATTATAAAACGTAAACTTTATGATATACTTAAGCTACTGAGTGAAGACCATATATATGCGGCAACAAGTATGAATTTCAATATTCGACCTAGTCTTGCTACTCTGGAGTAAAATTTGCCGTAGAATTCTTGTCCAGAAAAAACTACAACCCCGCAAATGCTGTCGCAGTGCATTGTTAATCTTTCGAGATTTTAAGAAATAAATATATATATACTCCATCCGTCCCAAATTGTTGGGGCTATACGAAATAACGTGCAATTTTGACCGATAAATAACTAATATTTAAGTTGTCGAAATTGAATTTTTCAAAATTTAATCAAATAGTTCAAATGTTGAATTATACGAACAAATTTTACAATTTTATATTTCAACAATTTAAAAATGAGATATTAGTCGGTCAAAGTTACACTTATATACGTAAAAGGCCGTTGGCCCGTTGATAACGGGTGTCTATAATTAACATATCATTGTACGTAGTGATTTTGATGATAATACAGTACGTTCTTTCGTTTGGAAATTATACTGAACATTTTAAACCTGGCTCTGATACCAAACAAAAATCTTATATTATTTCAAACTTGAGCAATTTTTACAATGAGAGAGAGAGAGAGTTACACACTTCGTAATTGCTTGCCATGTTAGAAGACCTAACGTCCCTTATATAGGCTCAGCATTTAAGAAAAGTAGAACGCACTAAAGCGCACAATCAGCGCACTAAATCGATAAAAATGCGCACTAGAACAAAACGCCAAAACATGGGCGGCTAATGGAAAATAATGGCCAACATACTGGCCCATATAAAGCATAGATTCTCAGCTTTTCCATGAATCACGCCGGGTGCTCATTGGGCCCCATCGAACACGTGAAAAAGTGGTAGTGAGTGAACGAATCTGACTTTATAGAATAAAAATCAAAAATAAAAATTACAGAATGTGCTTTAAGCCTTAGCCTTGCCTTTATCTGTTTTAGCAATATCTTTTTCTTCAATATTGAGAGGCCTGCGCAGAGTATTGAGGTTATCTAAATAGACCTCCATATCCTCATTATCTGTTTCGGAATCTTCTTCCATAAGAGATCCGGATTTGGAAGAATTGGCTTGGAAACAATCAGAAAAATCAACATTTAACTGTTGTTGAATAAATTCTAAGAATTTTTCCTTGAGCTCAATATTGGATGCTAAAGGAAATAACTTTTTAAAATCGGACATGGATGGGATACCCACAGTCTTTTTCTCGGGAGCATATTCTCGTTCCATTTTATTAAAGGATTCAATAGCCTCTTGAATTTTTATGAGGACGAGTTTGTAATCAAACTTAGCCCACCATTTATAATAAGATTGCCTAGATAAGGCCATAATACCAATATCAGTTGATTTAATGGCAAAAGTCCATTGCCAAATCCACGGTAAACTGAACTTGGTAAGAAAACGAAGTAAATTACTTCCTTTAACAACTTTCACCCCAGAATTTTTGGGTTACTGGAAAGGTAAAGTTCATATTTTTCAAAAATATCAGAAGGAAGAATATCCTCTTCAGGCCCAATAAAAGAAAACCAATCGTAAAACCAATATGGTAAATCTTGGGCCAATAATGATGGTTCTAAACGGATGAACCAAGTATGTTTTTCGGCCTTATTTTGGTAATAAAAGGCATGCCTCCAGGCAGAGATATAATCCCAATAATTAAAATTTTGATGGGAAAATTTAAGCTGCATAGGCTTGTTTGGGTTTAAACCCCACTCATTAATAGAGATGACATTTTTAATGAAGGCTTTGCTAAAGAAAATATCCCCAGTGTGTTTATTTTGATTCATATGGTTGAAAACCACTGAACCTGTTTCAATGAGAATAGACTGAAAATATTTCAAGTCTTTATTATCAATAAGAGCGAAATTCACCTCATTATCAAAATAACGTTTGGCCAAAGTATTGGGAGAGGTAAATAACCTCTCATCTCATTTGTGAAGAAGAATAATTATTTCTTCTTCAACCTTTTTTGTACCAGGAAGAACTGGTTCTTTGAGGGCTTCAAGGAGGCTTTCTTGAGTTTTACCAGAGGATAAATAATCATCATAATCAGCAGGCTCTTTTTTGGAGTGAGTAGCAGAACTCTTAGAGGAGCTAGAGCCGGCAATAGATTGGGAAGAGGAATATCTTTTCTTGTCATACTCATGGCGATCATGTGAAGAGCAAAGTCCCCTTCATCCACGACTGGACTGGCTCATGTGGAACTAATATGGCCAAGAATATATTCCCTGGTCAGAAAATCAGGGAGACAATTATTTTCTCCTTTAATATATTCAATATCGAAGTCAAAAATAGACAAAATAGACTGCCATCTAGCAAAAATTTGTTTGGATGCCAAGTTTTTGACATCTTTTTCTAAAACATCTTTAGCTGCCTTACAATCAATTCGCAGCAAGAATTTTTGATTTAATAAATCATCTTGGAATTTGGTAATGCAATTTACTATTGAAAGAATTTCTTTCTTAATAGTTGAATAATTTTGCTGTGCACTATTCCATTTACCGGAAGTAAATCGAGACAATATCTCTTTATCTTTTGATGGAAACTTTTGTTTCAAAATACCACCATAACCGATATCGGATGCATCAGTTTCAACAATTTTAAAACTTGTGGGAGAAATAAGAGCCAAACAAGGCAGGCTTTTAACTTTAGACTTAATCAGTCGTACTGCACTAGTGTGAATATCACTCCACATAGGTGGATTCTTTTTGAGCCTTTCATATAAGGGAGAACTATCAATGGATAGATTTTTATAATAGTCAGCAATATAATTGAGACTTCCCAAAAACCTTTGTAATTGGGTTTTTTCTTGTAAAATATCAGGGAATTTGTCCGCAAATTGGATAGCCCTATCAATAGGAATAATTTTCCCGTGATCAATTTCCTGACCTAAAAAGCGAATATGTGTCTGAAATAAAGACATTTTACTAGCAGAAACCACTAAGCCAGCATTTTTGATTAATTTTATAAAAATATGAATATGTTTAAAATGTTAGTCTAGATCGTTAGAAAAGATAAGAATATCATCAATATAAACAATACTAAATGAAGAATAAGGATAAAAAATATCATTCATAATATTCTGGAATTCAGAAGGAACATTTTTTAAACCGAATGGCATAACATTCCATTCATAGTGCCACATAGGAACAACAAAAACAGTTTTATATCTGTCTTTTTCAGCAATCTGAATTTGCCAATAGCCTGATTTTAAATCAAATTTGAAGAATATATTAGCAGACTGAATTCTAGTTAATAAATCTCTTTTGTTAGGAATAGGGTATCTAATCCATTTTAAAACCTTGTTTAAAGGTTTGTAATTAATAACTAACCTAGTAGCACCGCGTTCAATTTCAGCATTTTTATAAACATAAAAAGCAGTACAACTCCAAGGGGAATAGGATTTACGAATAAGTTTTTTATTTAATAAAGCGTTTATTTCTTCTTTACAATAATCAATAAGGTCGGGACCCATTTGGGCAGGCCTAGCCATAGTAGTAATATCATTATCTTTAAAGTCTTCCACATAGGAAAGAGTGACAATATGCTTTTTCCTATCCCAAAAAGCAGTTGGCAGATCAATACAAATTTCCCTTTTAATAAGATTAGTAAGAAAATTAATTTTTTCTTTTTGAGAAATAAGTTGTTTCGAAATATTCATAAGTTTTAAATCTTTGCGTAGAAAATTGATCTGATTTTCTTTATAAATTAAAGTTTCTTTTATCATGTCAATTTCTCTAGTTTGTGGTTTGAAAATAAAATCAAACATAATATTTTGACCATTTGTTTCGAAAATAATACCTTTTGATGTAACCATAAAAGGTTCAATTAAATTTAAAAAGGGAGTACCCAAAATGATCTGTTGGGTAAGGCCTTTAACCATAACAAAAGTTGTCTGGAAACATATGCCAGAATTACAAATATAAGCATTAGAAAGTTTATAATGGATCTTCATACGCGACCTATCTGCAGTATTCAAAGACTGCGTAGTTTTATCATAATAGTGTGTAGGGATTAATCCTTCACAAATACAATTTAAATCGGCCTCACTATCAATAAGAGCTGGACCAGAGAAAGTAAACTCTTTGTTTACTACAATAGTGACATGAGAATGCCATTTCTGATATGTAATTTTATCAATAATATTCAAAAAAGTGTCATCATTGGAAATAAGACTATCATTTTCTTCTGTCAAAGAAATATTCTTTTCTCTTTGAATGAAATTTTTAAGAAATTTAACTTCATCTTTTAATATATGAATTTCACTATGTAAATCAGAAATGGAAATATCTTTACCTTTGAGAATATTAATATCCTCTTTAAGAGTTTTTACCTCTTTATGAATTTCCTCAATAGAAAGCTGTTTAGAATGAGATGATTGGAGTCCTTGAAAAACATGTTTTAGAGAATAAGCCTCCTTAGGAATATAAAGAGTTTCCTTTTGCTTACCTTTTATAAGAACATCTAAATAATGTTCAATCATTTTTTTCTTTAACTCAGAATTATCAATTTCATTAATAAGATCTAATATTGATCGTTCTTGAGAAGTAAGAACATTAATACTTAAGCCATTCATATCTAGCATAGCTTTATAATTATTATCTTTACATTCATAGTCGGAAGAGGATGAAGATGAACTATTATAATGTTCAGACTCACTACTATTATAAACTTCAATCTCATTAGTATCTGATTCTTCTCCATAAGAATATAACATAACAGCTATAAGTTGTTTCTTAAGACCTTCATTAGAGATTTCATTCAATCTCTTTTTTGTCCAACACTTGTTGGCATAATGACCTGTCTTGCCACATTTTCTACAAATAATGGAAGCATTAGGGTTTTGGCTTGGTTTTGGTCTAGGTCTATAAGACTTAGGTCGGGATGAACCAGTATGGTGGTTTTCTCTTCTTGGTTTGGAGGATTTCTTAGAAAATATTTTAGATTTAAAAAAGTGTCTTTTCTTATAATAAACTTCTCTATGAGAATTTTGAGTGATTTGAAGATCAAATCCAAATTGGTCACAAAAGGTGACTATAATTTCCAACGGGTGTCTATAATTAACATATCATTGTACGTAGTGATTTTGATGATAATACAGTACGTTCTTTCGTTTGGAAATTATACTGAACATCTTAAGGTGACTCCAGGATGAACCATCCAATAATTTGCTTGTTAAATAACCTAAAATCCGATAATTTTAAAGATAAGAAATCATTTCTCATGAAAGAAAGGAAAATGATAAGGTTTTCTCGAAGAGAGATAGATTTAGGAGTGGGAACAAAACACCATGCAGGTGACAAGTGCAAACGGACAAGTGATCCCACTAATGTTAGTGAAAACAATATTATTGGGAATTGTAGGTACTGTATAGCACGCATTAGAACCTGGCTTTTTCTGATTAGAAATAAACAAACCAGAAAATAAAAGCTGGTCTTAAACAGTAGAAAATATAGGGACAAATATGCATGCAGCACTGGTAGTAAAAAAAGAGGTCTCGGTATTTAATGATAGTTATTCTTAAAACTTTATCATTTACTCATTGATTACCAATGATATATTGTTGCATTGATATTGACATATATCTAATCGTAAACAAAAAATACAAATAAGTTTCTTTATAATAAATTTTCAAGTATGTGGTAATCTGGTAAGAAATTCAGTAACCAAGACTATATATTATCTTATTGGAGCTTAATTGTCAGATTTGAGTTAAACGCAAGATGCGGCGAAAATTATAAAGGAGCGGCTTAGAGCCGTAATAATAACATAAAACGGTGAATCCAGTTTCCTGTGTGATTGATATATAATTGATCAGTCAAGCATTTTGCAGCAAAATATGATAAAATGCTGCTGAAGCAGATCAATCTAGAAATCCATGCATGATTAATTTCGTGTTGTTGGATTTCAAAACAATTTTTTAGCAGACAGTAAATGTTAAGATAAATATTTATTTATATGAACTCAATAACGTTCATCAACTGATCATACACTATTTTTATAAGTACATATTAATAATATAGTAGCTGTTCAAAGTTGCTAAAGTTCCACTTCATGGGAAGTCAATTATTTAGAGCAATTGAAGACAAAATATTATAAAGTTCGTGTTATGTCGGCACCTTTTCTCTTCAATCTGAAAAGATCAGTCACATTCTTCCTAGATTCAAGTTCTTAAACTTGAGATCCTCAAAGTTCAAAGTTTAGTAATTAATTTAGTAAAAACATAGCTCCTACTTAAATACAATTAATATATTGTGTGTGAAACTGCGTACTTGGAGACTGGAGTCAAAGTACCGTTCAAGTTTCCATTTTGATACCGATAATAAAATCAGAATCATGAATTAAATAGATGGACTCGAATTTAAAATTTGACCATCAAAGTACTTACTCAAGCTGTCAATAAAGATTCATAATAAACACATTTCCAGTCATTCCATAAAAAATTGCCGTGACTTTAGTTTCAGGATGAACTCATAATTAAAATTATATAGTATTTAATTTATAAAATGCTGTAACATGGAAATTTTGGGTCTATATTATACATACATACTTGTTAATCATGATAAATGCATGTCTTCCTAAACAACTGATTTATACTAGATATTTGCTATACTTTTTTTAAGCATTCGAAAAAGTATAGCACTTAATTAAATAAAGCTTCCTTTATACTCCTATTAAGAGTTATTTAGGGACTTTTAGTTGATTAAGACAAGGGCCACAAGACATGAGAAAAGCCAAATCAGTCCCCCAATGCTATTTGTTCCCATGTTTATTTTACTTTTATTTTTTTAGTCCCTCACACTAAAATCTCAACTTGATTGCTTTCTTGTCTCTTCCTGTCTGTCCCATATCCTAAAAAGAAGATTGACCCAAAATAAATTTTGACTATATTGGTTAACTAAATACAGTATCAATGTCAGTTGCTTTTGATCACAATCGTCTAACTAGGATCAGACAACGTAAAACTTTGACTTTAACATGGAAACACGATCTCTCTGCAAACTCTGCATTTATATATCCTCTTTTAGTTTGAGACTTGATAGCATCTCCAATAATAGTGTTATTTTTAGTTACTTTTAAATAGCATTTAAATTACATATTAACATGTTAGTTTTTGTTGTTCTTTTAATGTTACATTGGTCCTTTTAATTTTACCTATAAGAATACATTTTATATTTTTATATTGACAAATGACCCATGTAGACTCATTATTTTATATTCTTTTATTTTCAAATGCCCACGAAACACTAAATAACAACATTTCAAAGTCATTCATTTACTCATGAAACCACGTATACTCACTATTTTGCTTTTTACAGTTAGTACATTTTTTAAAATCTGACACTTGTTAAGAATGCACTAAAAGGATTGTCGGAGATGCTAAGATATGGGTGTAATTTACATTCATTTCTTTAAATCTCTACAAAAATTTATTTTATTTTGGCAAAAATTCTATACCAACCGAAAGTACGTTCAATTAAAATTAGTATTTTACAATTTTACTTGTATGTATATTAGGCGATCGTTAAGTTTTTAGGATTAAAACTTAGTACAACGATGATGATGTCTTTTTAGATTTAGAAACATTAAAGGAGTAGATAGTAGGTTATAATCTGCGACCAAATAAAACACTACTCAAGGCATGTAATTAACATCAATCATTTCCTGTTTAGGAAATCACTGAACAAACCAATTACACAATAATCTCTCTCCAAATTTTCGTCGAGTTAGTGCCGATGTCAAAGACTTTTAAATTCCTAAAAAAATTAATGATCGATTATGAATTCAAAAACTCATGTAACCGTATCATTTCTAGCTGGCTAACCAACATACGTTGTTGTTTGCTTTCCGCAATCAATCTATTATATGTCATGTCCGCATCCAAATAACTTATGTTTTTCAAGATTGCAGAGGTTTGAGTAGAATTAACGTATTTTGTGTTTCTGTATATATGAATGTTCAAGTCGATCTTTTCTTATTTTCTTTCATGCATTTGGTTTCATTTCATATTTGTAATATGTACTCACACGCGGCTAACCCGAACTCGAGAAGTTCTTAAAGAAAGCTCTAAGTTTAGGACTTAGGAGTCACATTCATGAGCTCATTGGTAACTATGTTCTTAAAGAAAAAAGTATGCTCTTGTTTTTGCTTTCAATCTAAACATAAATCTTTCGAATGTGGAAAAATTCTATCGCATGCATACAAATACGTTAATTTTTTGTCTGTAAAGTGAAATAAGTAATATAAAAGCATCTAAATGTTTCTCAAAATGGGTCAAAGTTGTCTCTACAAGAAATTGAGTTCCAACAGTGCTATTCGGGATTTACAATATTTACGTTGAAAAGCGAAAAAGCTTATTTTAAGCACAAACTTTGAGAAGTAACCTAATTGCCTGCTCGACGACCGAAAATGTTGAATAGTGACTGCTTTTTGTGCATGCTTTCTCTATAAAAAAACAACCAAAATAGGACAAAAATGATCAAATCCTTAAAAGTTTCCACTGCAGTTCAAATTCTTTATTATTAAGCTCCGATCTCGAAATCAAGCATACCAACAAAAAAAATTAAAATTTAATATAAACTCCTTTTTTCCCGTGTCTATATATTCATGCACACGAACCACATCTCTTCAACTTACAAAAAAGCACATAAATACAAAGGCTTAAAAGAAGTTAATTAATTACTCTCTTTGTAGCTATGGACTGTGTTAGGTCTCGTGGTGGCAACGGTGGAGCGAAGTACGGTAGATGGAACCCGACAGCTGAGCAAGTTAAAGTCCTGAGTGATCTATTCAGGTCAGGGTTGCGAACCCCGACCACTGAGCAGATTCAGAAGATATCTTCTGAACTTAGCGGTTATGGTAAGATTGAGAGCAAAAATGTGTTTTATTGGTTTCAAAACCATAAGGCGAGAGAGAGGCAAAAACGGCGAAGGGTTTCTGTTGTGGACAACCATCACTTTCATCATCATGATGTTCTTTGCCAAGAAAAGATTTCTTTCTCCAGAAGTATGTTTATTGTCTTGACTATTGTATTGCTTTTGCATTTTATTTTTTCATATATTGGTGTGACGTTTGTTACGTAAAATAGAGTTTTACTTTGCGTGGTGTGGTATATTTCCAAAAATTATATATATATATATATATATATATATATATATGAAAGAAAAATAATTGTAAAACTTGGTAATTAAGCATTCTTACACGAATTTCGAGAAAGCAAGGTGTATATAACTTGACTGGTTTAACCAAACAAGCCAATGATATCTGAAATTAATTGGTGATATCTCATCTAAACTTCCATAAGTAGAATTGCCTTTTTGCTCCTCCAATTGAATGATATCCCAATAAAATTGATCTAAAAGTTTTTGCAAATTAAATATATATCTCTTTGTATAAAAGTTCTTATTATAGTCAGGGACATAATGAATTTAAATCATTATGGACTTTAATCTGTGTAAACTAAAACAATAGCTGATTGTATTTGTTAAATGGATACATCCTCTTATTTTACTTTTTTCATTATTAAAAGGACTAAATCGATGTCCATTTAGCAAACAAAACAAGACAGTTATCACCATAACCAAATATTCTGTTATGTTATCAAAAAATATTATCTGTGCTTTAGATTGTTTCGTTTGAAATTAGTTCACCAATGCTATTTATACGTATTGTCATATTGAACAAATCTTTATAAAAAGAATCAACTCAGACTAGCTTGACCATCTTTACCTTATTTTTACTATAAATTAAAAAAAAAAAATCTAAGAAGATCGCCTTTTCTTTGTTTAGTTACTCTCGTGTACTCATGCATGACATATACTTGAAACCAGGTTCAAAACTCTAAATATATCTTCAAAACATGATTTTTTTAAGCACTGAAAGTACTTAATCAAAGATATTTAAAACCAGAATGTAAGACTCATGTAAACTATGTTTAAAGTTTACACTTTAGCACTGATATTTTCATGACCATATCACTGGATTTCTTTTCGTAAATTAACATACTTTTGTCCTTTGTCTATTGCAATATTTTTGCAGATCATATTGATGAAAATCAGCTTTCGGAACCTCAAAAAGTTATGGAGACTTTGCAACTATTCCCGTTGAACTCGCTCAAAGAATCAGAGCCCGAGAAGTTCAGGATATATTCAGATGAATGGAAGGAAAATAACAATTCATTCTCATACTGCATCCGTGGAGATAAATTTGATCACCCACCTTTGGATTTGCGTTTAAGCTTTGTCTGAAAGGTCTCCACTTCAAAAGCGCGATAAAATGCAAAATACGAAATATATCTTCGACGAACTATTTTATTGGTCTAAACATCTTACTAATTAGTAGAAAAAATGACTGGGGGAAAACAACTAGAGAAGGGAAGTTTTCTTGTTTTTTTTAACTTTAATTTTACAACGCACTTATACTGTAGCTCTTTAAATCGGACTTGTGCGATTGGAAATGTACGTAGTGATGTGACAAAAAATCTTGTTGTAGAGCTTGTTTCCGCTCTCGAAAAGCTACAAAAGGCTTTGGGAAGACGCCACATGCTTACACTTATTCAAGCTTTATATGTTACAAAGCTATTATGCTTTACCGAATCTCTTGATAAAATGATTTGAATACGTTTTCATGTTTTAAAACATTGATATCTAGGCTATCGTATTCCTAATTATTGTGAGATGGCCAAATTTATAAAATGTCAGACTAATTTACAAAAATTATGAATCTTTCCTGGTAATTCTAGGACCTAATTTGCTTTTACCATTTCGAATTCCCATGATTCAGTTTACCGAATTTTACATTTTGAATCTAGAGAATCTCGTTGCACCATACATGCATTGGAAAAAGTACAGCTCGATCTAGACTAAACAATAATATGACAATGTTACCAAAGTGCTTAATACATCAAAGTGATAACTATCCCATTTTTTGTCACCCAATCGCAGAATATATTATGAGGATTGCGGAACAGAATAGTGTATCGGGTAGTGAGAATGACACTGCCCATAATATAACTTCCAAAACAAAAAAAGGCATTGCCCATAATATGCATAAAATGTCCAATTTATAACTATTGATCTTTTTAATAATTAGTACATGACTATGATCATGTGAAAGTCATGTACGTAGTCAAAATATTATGGCCATATAAATCATAATTTTCTACTTCAAGGACGCAAGAAACTATCATATTAGACCTGATGCAAGTGTACTGTACCTCAGTTAATTTGTTATTGTCGGTCAGATTTCCTTTTTTTTTCTTTTTTAATCTATAAGAGCATTCACACCAGACTCATTATAAATTTAGTTGTATGATGAGTGAAAATGTTGTTTTTTTATATTTAAGGAGTCATTTATACTTTGAATGATTTTTTAGTCTCATCAAAACATACTCTCTGTAAATATTTAATTGTTATTAGTACTTTTTTTTAATAATAAATTCTTTTTTATAGTTAGAAGAAACATAAGTGGTAAGTTGGGGTCCAAACAATATTGATTTTTAATATTTGGTGAGACCAATTTCATCTCTAATTATGAAGAGAGATAGTGACACTTTTCAAAAATAAATAGTCAATTATGACGCTGATATGATAAGTTTTTTCAAGTTAAACTTATCAAATATAGAAGAAATGAATTTTGATGAGACAAATGCGGTTGCTGGTAACTTTAAATTAAGCATATAAAGAGAAGGAAAAGTGACAACACAACGTAACATAAAATTTAGAAAGGTCTTTGATTGTACACTTTCTATTAACTACTTTGAAAAAATAAGAAGCGGAAAGAAAGATAAGTGAATATATCAACTAGGTCTTTCATTTACCAAGTTTTTTGTTGTTTCTCGAGGAGGGGACGACAAGAGGAAGAGCTAAGAGTGGGCTACAACCACCCAATATTATTAAAAAACATTACATGTATATTCTACATGATATATTTATTAAAACGCTGGATTAAAGACCCCATATATTTTGTTAAAAATCCGTCATCCTATTTTCTTATGCCAACTCTGCCACTGGGGACGACCAAGTGATCTCACTACAAGAGAATAACCGTATAACAACAATTGGTCTGTTACTATACGGCTTGTTGTAGAAAATTTAACAACAGTATAGTAACAGTTATCAGCACTTAGCAACAGAAATTGTTGTTATACTATTG
The DNA here is from genome assembly GCA_963682055.1 of Primula veris. Lineage (NCBI taxonomy): Eukaryota > Viridiplantae > Streptophyta > Magnoliopsida > Ericales > Primulaceae > Primula > Primula veris. The sequence goes on along the minus strand of OY821742.1, from coordinate 5,400,814 downwards.
TTAAATTTTAGCAACAAGCCGTATAGTATCAGATAAATTGTAACTAAACTGTTGTTATATGAATATTTTTTTTGCAGTGTCTAACTGTTTTACCCTTAGCTAGAGAAGTCTCTAACCTATACGTGTGTTACTTGATGGCCTGGTCAAGTTCTCTCATCAAGTTCTTTGTCTTGGTTTGAGCCCTCTCAATAGCTTTTCGGGAGGCCTCAATAGCCTTGTCAGCAGGCTTAGTAGCTTTTTCAACACGGTAAAGAGTCATCCGCGAAAATATAAGCTCAAATTCGATACATTTGAAGACATTAAATGAATTCTGAAGCTTACTCTCAGCAGCTGAAGAGGTCCTTTGTGAAATAGAAAGTTTATCTTCCAGGGAGGAGACTTTGGCTATCAGTTTGGTTACCTTGGACTCAGCTTTATTTTTTTCAGCTTGAAAGGAGTCGACTTCTTTTAAAACTGCTTCTAAACGCTTATACAACTCAAGCTTCTCCCTCTTCATATTCTTGATTGTTGAGTGGACTGTCTCAAGGCCCTAGGTAGGAGCATGGAATATTAACAGTTTACACTAAAAAACATTGTTAAAGACTCAAGAGTATGAAGTTAACTAGTTTTTTTTAAATCACCAGTCATCCGAAACGTGAAAGAGTTGCTAAAGCATTTCTGCAGGGGAATCACTTAAGTACATGCGGAAACCGTAAATCTATTTAATTAAAACCATCCATTTGCAGTATGCTGATAAGTGATAATTACAACGCCAATAAAAGACATTAACCAAGAGAGTAGATAGACAAACAAACTATGAAAAGGGAGTAAAGAAAGCTCTAGTTACCCAAGAAAGAAATAAAAACGGCTCTTTCTGCTTTACACTGAATTTCTACAATTTTGAAATGTTTTAGCTAAAAGCTTGTTTTGACTCACGCGAGTCTTAAAATACAAAGACAAGTACCTTAAGAAGCGGGTCTTGTCTAAAATTTTCGGTTATTAGGACAGTTGGAGCAACTGGTCTGGAGAGAGAGGAAACTACAGCCTCAGACTTATCATGGGACAAGTCTTTGTACACTTGGAGGAACTCCTTAAATGACATTGCTTTTAAAAGTTCCCTGGGTATATAGGATTCTGTTCGATAAAATCAGAAATGAGACTAGGTACCAATACATTACCAAATAACAAAACATTTTTTTTACACCATGTTTCTGCTTTTTTTGTTAATTAGGTATTTTGCAATAGATGTGACCTTAGCTTTCTTGATATTAATTATTAACTGAGGTTATGCCCGTCATTATCTCAAAATGAAAATCTAACAGTTACCAGTAACAGCAAATTCGATATAAAAAATGGTAGCCTAAATGAAACTATTTAAGATTGATGAACCAAAGACATCTTAGTTTTCCAAGAACATATTGACAGGATAGTAACAAAGCAATTTTTGCTATCAGATCGATAACGAGGAGTTTAGGCAGCATTTGATAGAGAAATTAAAAACAATGTTTTAAATAACGTTATCGCTATCATAGCGTTTTTTCGAGAAAAACGCTAAAAGCACAAATAGCGTTGCTATATAGCGCTTTGCGGTGTACTTTTTTTTGCCTAAATACATATAAATATAACATTAAATTCAGAAGATCTAATAAAAATTAACTAAATATATATAAAAAGTTATAACTAATAATCACAAAATGATTCTAATTGAGATGTCAGAGCATTTATTTTTTTTGTAAAAGTTTTGGTGTTTGATTCTCTTTGTCCTCCAATAATTTCATTAAAATTTTGACCAAAAAAAAATAAAAATAAATAAAATTGGACTGCACCCGCTATAACGTAAATAGCGTCCGTTAGCGTAAATAGCGTTTCTATAGCGCGAATTTAGCGTTTTTTAATCCAAATAACGGTTTATCATAGCGTTTTTCGGCCAACTATGACGTAATATAGCGCGATTTTTAAAACAATGATTAAAATGAGTTCAAGTCAAAATACAGGATGTCATGCTGGGAAGAACTTGAATGAGTCTACATGGCCTAACAAAAGAACATAATTAACAAGGGATGAAACCATAAGTTTCAAATACTGCATCAATTTCCAACCCATATCCCATAGTAGAAAGATTGAACTTAAGTTGAAAACAAAACTGATTAAAAGAAAATAAGAAATTAAAGTTTATTTCAAAGAGCACCTCCACCCAAATCCATTGCAACCATAACATCAACAACATCATCATCTTCCATCTCGAGCTGGTCAGCTGTTCGATCGCCCCGAAGTTTTGTACCATCGTAAAGGAAGAGTGTCTCACAATAAACAAGGCCCATTTTGTCACAATAGTCACGCGACACAAGTTCTAATGGCATGCTACGACTAAGCCTGTAAGACAAGTCTATAGCATTTGGCCTTTGCAACTTTAGAAACAGCGGAGTTTCTCCTTCCTTTAGGCTGAAATGCACAATTATGCTGTGAGTTGATGATCTGTTGTAATCCATGATTATATTCCTTATCTGATATGACATGAAAATTTATTTGCAGTTATATAATGGTAAAATTGATGCCTGATTTTCTATCACTTATCTAGGAGTCTAATTGGGCAACATTCAAGTCTTGTTCAAGTTGATTAATGTTTGGGAAGTGTTAAGGGCTCATTAGTCCCTTGGAAAATAAAACTAAATTTTTATTTCTCGTTAGTTCCTCACAAACACCCTTATACAAAATCTGTCTAATTACATGGTATAAGATAATGAAGAGGCACTAATAAAATTACCCAATCCCAAAATTCCAACTCCCAACAGGAATTTATTGGTTCCCCTCCCCAACTCCTAGATACTGTAACTCCATACATGGTACATCATCACCTCTCACACATGTATGCAAGTTTCATGTACTGTGTAACCTTTTTTTAAACACCATTAATGCCGTTTCTATAAGGTTACAAAACCAAAAGAGGTTTGAACTTGAAGCATGTATTAAAATAAGTCGTAATATGGTTCAAAAACGTTCCTATCCGTGACTATTCTGACAAAGCGGGAAGTCCGCTTTATTTACAAAGGTAAGACAGTCCCCGATAACAAGACAAGCGACCAACTAGAGATGGAAGAAGAAGATGTTGTAGATACTTTCAGTGGCATGATTAGTGGACGATGTTTTTGGAAAAGAATAGCAAAATCATTTATGTGCGCTATTATATACAATCTTGTTATTTTGAAGGTTTATTTGAAGAATAGTGCTACATCGGTAGTGCAATATGATTCAAAATCTTAACTAACAAATAAATACAATAGGCTCCTTATGGGTGTTTGAAATTTGAAGTATTATGACGAACGACTAACTAAACATAAAACGCACGACAGATAAATAGATGGAGTGATATTTAAAAAATTGTAATGTCATGTCACAATTAGAAATATTGTTATTGTTTCTTGAATGCAGAAAGAGTCTGTTACAGTTCCCAATTCAAGGTTGTTGCATTTGGCACTCCAAATGATTAACTAACTCTCTAAATGAATTGAATAAAGTCCTACCCAACACCTCGAAATAGTATATATACTACTCTATTATTCTCTATATAAACAATGCATGTACAGTAGTTATAAGTAATTGAGCTCAAATGCATACGCCAGTTGAGGCTTTTGATCACATGGACATTGCCCCTACAATGGTTGAACACAAAGTTGTGTTTTTCCCTCTAAATGGAGTAGAAATACCAATGTTTCTAAAGTTCCAAAGACAAAACTGTTTTGATGTTTGCTATAGGATTAGCCGCAACACCGTTCTTGGACATGTCCTCCTTGACTATTGCGAGAAAATGGGGTTGATATTTCGAGAAACACGCTTCATTCATGATGGTAAGAGGCTGGCTGATAACAAGACAGCCAACCAGCTTGGTATGGAGAACGAAGACGTTGTAGATGTTTTCACTGAGCAGACCGGTGGCGGGTGTTGGTGAAATAAAAAGAGGAAAAAACTCATTGGTGTTTAGTAGTGAAATAAGATCTGCTCTTTTGCTCATTATATTGCTATATTTTTGTTAGTATCAGTTTTGAGTTGCATCAAAAACAGCAGTTGGATTTTGTTCTTGATTATAATTGTCTCATGGTATTCATATTTCCTGATGTAGCTTAATCTTATCAATCGTGAAATTTATTGTTTGTTTGGCTTAATGGTTATCTGATGCTATGAGATCATCCGTTTTCAACTAGAAAGGTAGAAACATACTGAGATATAAGGTCCATACTTTGAAGATAACTTCAGGGAATGTTTAATCTTGATAATTAAAAGTTAAGAGCTATATTAGAACTATTTTTAATCTTCGATTTTGGAGGAATAATTATTTATGCACACTTCACAGTACAACTGTATAAGGGTGATTGTTGAGCAAAATTATGGAAGAATATGCTATAAGAAGGGACGATTTTGTTGAGGTGTGAAACCAAATATGTTTTGGTCATATTCATTAATTATCACACATCACTAAAAATTGTAATAAGAGCCAATATGGGTAATATATATTGTTCCACCTATATTGTATTTTGATCATCACATATTCGAGAGAGAATATTGTAAAGAAAGAGTTCTAGTTGTGAGAAAATTATAAGCTTTGTGATCAACCTAGATTACGTTTGTAATACTTCTTATAATATATATATATACCAGTACCAAGTATAACGGTCCGGAGACGTAGTCATCGTTGACTGAACTCCGTTATGAAATTGTGTGTACGGTTTTGTATTTATGCTCGCCTGATTTCCCAATAGATTTTGCAGAATTATACTAATAAATATGAGTTTTCGACCTACAGACACTAATCCTAATATGCATATCAATAATATTAACACTCGACTTATCATTAATAATGTAACAATTTCTTTGTTATTTTCCCTTAATACTATTTTTTTAAAGCAATTTATACTAGTATATGAAGGAAAATGGGTCCTTTTAGGGTTAGAGGACCCAATTTAATACTTATTAACAGGGTTGGACGAAAACCTGAAAAAACCGAACCGGACCGATAACCGAACCGAAAAAGACCGATACCAAAAAATCAAAACTTTTTTGGATCGGTTTTTGTTTACAATAAAACCGAAACTGAAAAAGACCGAAAAAAACCCGTAAAATAACTGAAAACCCAAAAAAACCCGAAATCGGACTAAAAAACCCGGTGCGATTCGGTCCAAAAAATAAAAAGACCGAAACCGAAAAAAAATCGAACCGAAAAATCTGCTCGGTTTCGATTTCGGTTTTGTCAAAAACCAAACCGAATCGGAAGGAACCCATTCGTGCTTCTTACGGTCTTCTTAATTAACTTGTGTCTGGAGCATAATATTAGAGTTATTAAATATAGTCAACAAATGTAAATGTAAAGAACAATAAATATTCTAGAAGTTCAAAAATCAAATCATAAACATTAATGACAAGTAGTAACAATTTCACTGATTGCTAATGAAGACTACAACACATACACACACAAGTTATTTTTTAGAATTATTAACAAGTTTTATTTAGTTGTCCTTTTATCAATATTTTTTTTTAACCCAGATTTTAATTCGGCAAACAAATTGTGAGGAAAAGCTAAAAAGTAAGAATAACTTGGAATATATTTGGAGAAATATTAATTTTTCGGGTTAATCAAAATAGTGTAACATCAGTAAAGAAAATTATATACTTATTGAAATATGTACATATTCATTTTAATGTAGATAAATAACATATTTTATTTGGTTTGTTTACATAACTAATGTTTCTAATATAAACATAACTGATTATTATCATAAATGTGTTAGTTATAATCATATTACACATTTAACCATGTAATGACCCAAATGTCGACCCTAGATAGCCACGTGTACCTTCGTTTTGTAATTATAATGTCGACCCTAGATACACACATAATTATTATCATTTTGTACTTTCGTTCCTTCATTTTTTTCTCTTTTATACCTTGATTTCTTAATATTTTTTTTAACTTTTTTTTCTTTTTTGGTCAATTTTGATCAATTTTGACTTTTTTCCATACTTTCATAAAACCCGCAGCATAGCACACACGTGTCCAAATTTCGGCAATTGAAAATTGAACCAAAAAAAAGTGTAAACCAATGTATAAAAAAAAAAAAAAAAAAAAACAAGGTATAAAAGAGAAAAATGTGAAGAAACTAAATGTACAATATGATAATAAACTCATGCTATTTGCCATATGATTATGATGCTTAGCTATTTCTTAATCAACACATAAAGACCTTTTATATTTCATGTATATATTCCCACCACAAACTACCTTCTAAACGCAAGACAGTTAAGATTTCAAGTATATTAACAATGCTCACAAGTCACAAGTTATGTTATCGTTTCTTGAATGCAGAAAAAATCAGTTAAGAGTTCCCAATCAATGGCTGTTAGAGTTCCCATTCCAAACGATCAACTCACTAGATTGAATTGAATGATGGCCCAACTCCTTGATATTGAACTCCACATACGCACATATCAATGGTGTTTTTATTTTTCCTATAGGCAAAATTACCATATTCATAATGGTGTTTTTCTTTTCCCAAGATATTAGAAAAGCATGCATCAACGTTACCATTATATAAGTGCAAACGAGAGTAAATGTAATTTCAGATAAAAACATATAACCATGGACTACAGATCATCAACTCACAGCATGATTGTGTATTTTACCCTTAATGAAGAAGAAACCCCGCTGTTTCTAAAACTGCAAAGGCCAAATGCTATGGACTTGTCTTACAGACTTAGCCGTAGCATGCCTTTAGAACATGTGTTGCGTGACTATTGCGACAAAATGGGCCTTATTTATTATGAGACGCTCTTCCTTTACGATGGTACAAACCTTCATGGCGATCGAACAGCTGACCAACTCGAGATGGAAGATGATGATGTTATTGATGTTATGGTTGCAATTGATTCCGGTGGAGGTGCTCTTTAAAATGAACTTTAATTTCTTTTTATTTTTCTTTTAATCAGTTCGTTTCCTTAAACTTAAGTTTTATTTTTCTATCATGGATCGAAATCTAAATTAATGATACACTTTAAGAAATTAGGGTTTCTTTCCCTTGTTAATTTCCTTTGTCAAACAATTTAGACTAATTCAAGTTCTTATGAGCAATGATCTTAAATTCTGACTTGAACACTTTTTGATAAGTAAAAGCGTCTTTCTGTATTATATCGCTATTTCCAGCCAACACACAACTTTAAAATAAATTTCCTTCCATATCCTGGAATTTCTATCCATATATAGGAGTATCATTTTCACATTTTATCGTAAGTACCAAACTTCCCCAACTTTATTTCGGAGGAAACTGCTCAGAAAAAACTTCGGTTCTGATATTTGGTGAATAACTGTTCTGACCTAATTCAATTAGAAATGTAACAGCTCTGTACAAAATTGGTAACTTAAATATAACCTTTATCCATGATTGTAGTTTTTGCCTTGTTTTTTGGAGGGTACATTACATTTCCCTGGAACTGTTAATAGTATCCAAAGTAACAGCAATTACTTTCAAAGGCTGAAAAAGTTTTCCAGGCAAAAGATATTTGTGAAAAACTAAAATGGTGTTTGTCTCATCTAGCTTACTAGCAAAAAAAAACAAATCATAGTGAGTTTTTATGATTTCTAGCTAAATTATTAACTTCCAACATATATGAATCAAATGTTTCCTAAACTCCTCAACATCGAACATTGAATTTTTACTATGCCGTCAATATATTTGTGAAAAACTAAAATGGTGTTTGTTTCATCTAGCTTACTAGCTCCCATTTTCTATATTGATTTTCCTGCTACAAGTAACTGGTAGAATTTCATTTAGAGATAATGAGGAGGATAAGCACAGTTAATATCAAAAAAGGTACGCAAGGCCTATTGCAAAATATCTACCAAAAACACAGAAAATTGGTACAAAAGACCTGCATTGGTACCTAGTCTCACTCCTGATTTTGTTGAACAATATCTTATTCCCTCCGTTCCCATTTAATTGTTCACTACGAAATTACGTGCAATTTTGATCGGTTTATAACTTTTATCAAAATTGTCAAAATGAATTTTTTTTGAATCTAATCATAAAATTTAACATTTGAACTATATGATTAATTTTTGAAAATTTTCATTACGACAATTTTGATACAAGTTCTTGGCTGGTCAAAATTGCACGTAATTTTGTAATGGACAATTAAATGGGAACGGATGGAGTATATACCATGGAAGCTTCCAGAACCAACATCTTTTGAGGAGTTCCTAAAAGTCTACGTAGATTTTTACGAAAAAGAGTTGGCGGCATTAGACACCTCTTCCTCCAGACCAATTGCCCTCTTCTTAAGGTACTTTTCTTTGTATTTTAAAACTTGTGTAAGTCAAGACAAGCTTTTACCTAAAACATTTTTAATTTCTGAAAATTCTGTGAAAAGAAAAAAAAAGTAGTTTTTATTTCTTTCTTGGGTCTGAATTAGAGTTTTCCTTACCCCCTTTTTCAGAGTGTTTATCTATCTATTCTATTGGTTATGTCTTTATACTGGTTAGAAATTTGACTGCCTTATATATAGGCACTAAAATAAAAATTATGAATTTTGATTGGTGTCACGTATGAGCATACTGCGTACGTATATCTTATTTTAAGTAGAGGGCAGGGCTTACGGGTTTCTGCGCATCCACTTAAGTGAATCTCAAGCGGAAACACTTTATCAACTCTTTCAAGGTTTGAATGACTCGTTCTTGTTTAGCAATAAATAAATAAATCCACTAGTTAATTAACTTATACTTGGGTGTTTAACTGTTTTTTTAGTGTTAACTGTTAATTTTCCATGTTCCTATCTAGGGTCTTGAGACAGTCCACTCCTCAATCAAGGATATGAAGAGAGAGATGCTTGAGCTGAACAAGCGCCTGGATGCGGCTCTAAAAAAAGTCGACTCCTTTCAAGCCGAAAAAAATAAAACCGAGGCAAAGGTAACCAAACTGATGGCCAAAGTCTTCTCCCTGGAAAATATCCTTGCTATTTCACAAAGGATGTGTGAACCGGTAAAAGAAAATGATTCGGTAGCATAATGTTTCCTTTGTGCTTGGTTAGCTAGGAAAGCTAAAGAGAAGAAAGAAAGAAAAAGAAACTCAGAGAAACTTATTATAGTGCCATGTTCGCTGCTTGTATCTAAGGGTGCAAATGAATCAAGCTATGCATGAATAATCTTTGTGTTTGCCTCGTTAAAAATCAAATTGTGTTCTTTCATTTAATAATGAACCGATTCTAAACAAAAAATAAGTCTTTTGTTTAGGCTCGGACTTGTTTAATTGTTATATATATATATATATATATATATATATATATATATATATATATATATATATATATATATATATTCATGGTTACATATGTAAAACTTATCAAATAAATATTGATGATATATAAGTACTCTTCATAAAATGCAATAAATTTGTTATTTTTAAACTAAATCAGTTTATATTAAAACTCACAATAATTATTTGTATTATTAATTATCTCGGCATAAATTTTAGCTAAATAAAAATGATTTTTAAGCGACACATGTTAGACAGGGCTTGTGCACATTCTCTTCTTGAGAGCCTCTATAAACGAATAGAACGACAATGCAATACTCGTTTGGTAAACCCGTCGAGCTTGATCGTCTCATTTGCAGCGGTAAATTTGTACCATAATCATATTTGGTGGTATCATATTTTATCATGGTTGTTTACATAATTTGTAATTGGTGCTAAGAAAATGTTTACTACCAATTGTAATACATTTTAAACTAATAAGTGGATATAACTAGATATATCAATCATTATAATTAATTTCAAATTGTACCATTTTTTACACTACTGCAAACAAACCTGCATTATGTTTAATTGGACAGAATGTATTTTCCTTTGAAAAGTAGCCGAAAAAACAAAAAACAAAATTATGAAAACTGTAATGGTCAATATATAAAAATAAAATCATTGTCCTTATCGCTCTCACTTTCTCAGTTCATCGGGTTTTTTTCTCCCATCTCTCCATAGCCCCTATATATGGCTATTTCTTGGTCTTTCTATCTATATCTATATCAAATTAAATTTTCAATCTGCTCTATAATAATAGTACACTAAGTTTTTCACGAATATTGATAGTGTTGGTTAAAGTCAGTTACTAATAAATATAAGTATCTACTCTCAGGTATACGTACCTTTAAATAGTTATCATATTGATCATGATTTGCAAATAGCAATATTGATTAATTGAGTGTGTATGAGTTTAAATTTTGAAGAATAAAATTAGACTACTATTTTGGTACGTTGGAGATATAAATCAAAATGGACTACTATTATAGGACGGAATGAATAACTCACATCATGGATATATATATATATATATATGTATATATATATATGTATGTATATATATATGTATGTATATGTGTTTTTTTTTTTTTTTTCCTGATATGTATAATGGTATGTTTTGAATTTTTAAAATTTAACATAATTTTTCAAACATGTCATTATATATATATAACTGTTTTATGAAAAATGTCTGTTTCTATCCGGTCTTTCTTCTTTTCAAACTCCAAAACCACATCATAAATCACAAAATAATGTAACCATTTTTTTGTTACTAGCTATACAGATGAGCCGTTCCTGACATCCTGTGATGAACTGATGATATAGGTAGAAATATTTTCATACACCTTTTATTACACAGACATACATTGCACTACAATAAAATGACTATATACCAACTAAAAACTCTAACTTATTTGGTAGTTAGTAAATACCAATCGAATTACTAACTAAATTTTACATTTCTAATATTTACTAACTAATTTGTAACGATAATAATTTGAGTTGCTATATAGTAACTAAATATTAACTTACAATTTTCGGTTGGTATATCAATTGATAGAATGACTTTAATTTATAACTCTGCAAAAGTATCTCTATTATCTATATTATCACCCAGTTACAACTCATTCATATGCTTAAAATTTCTTCAAGACCGAAACATTTGCTCTTAAAAAATCTATCCATTTAGCAACATACATTAAATCATATCTTAAGTCTAACATCCAATAATTTAACTTATAACTCCACTTCCACAAGTAATTTGCTCATTAGTGCTATGTACATTATTTTACTACTAAGATAAATATGATGTTTATTGAAAAATATTTCATATAAATATTCCCACCACAAACTACGTTCTAATTAAATGCTAGGAAGTAGTATATAACAATGATCACATGCATGCAAGTCACAAGTAATGCAGAAAGAGTCTGCTACAGTTCCCAATCAAAGGCTGTACAGTTCACATTCCAAATGATCAACTCCCTAGATGAATTGAATAATGGCCCAACTCCTTGATATTGAACTCCTCCACGCACATATTAATGGTGTTTTTCTTTTTCCTTTAGGGGAAATTACCATATTAATGGTGTTTTTCTTTTCCCTAGATATTAGAAAAGCATGCATCAACTTTACCATTATATAAGTTCAAATAAGTTTTCATGTAGTTTCAGATATACAATATAATCATGGACTACACATCAACAACTCAAGACATAATTGTGTATTTCACCCTAAAGAAAGGAGAAACTCCGTTGTTTCTAAAGTTGCAAAGGCCAGATGCTATAGTCACAGGGGCGAAGCCAGGATGTGTAAATGAGAGATGCCAAAATATATGTACAAGTAACATATTTTTATGGGGGTGCCAAATCTACACCTAAAAAGAAATTGTACTAAAAAAAAATTACGCCACTTGTGATTTCTAAAATTATGGAGGATGCCGTGGCACCCGATCGTCCCCACTTAGCTTCCCCCTGGCTATAGACTTGTATTACATGATAAGTCGTAGCATGCCATTAGAACATGTGTTGCGTGACTATTGTGACAAAATGGGCCTTAATTATTGTGAGTCTGGCTTTCTTTACGATGGTAGGAAACTTCATGGCGATAGAACAGCTGACCAGCTCGAGATGGAAGATGATGATGCTATTGATGTTATTGTGGCAATGGATTTGGATGGAGGTTACTGTTTACTGCTCTGTGAAATAGACTTTAATTTCCTGTTTTCTTTTAATCATTTCCTATCGTTTACTTCAACTTTACATTTGATCTTTCTACTAAGTAAAAAGTAAGAAACTCATGGTTTGTCATCTAATTTGTTAAGAGTCGTAAACTCATGCATTCAAGTTCTTCTCAGTATGACATCTAGTGTTTTGAGTTGAACAGAGTTTAATAAGTAAAAAGTAATTTCTTGTATATAATATATGAAATTCTTATCTGCTGTTCTAGTTGCAGTTTTGCAGTTAGGTTTCAAGTGAGGTTGCAACCACAGTTGGAACCAATTGTAACCACAGTTGGAACCAAGTGTATTAAATGGACAGAACTGTAAAAAGTTAAATGTATTTAAAATAAATCAAAAGCACATTTAACAACGGAGTTCACCTAACTAGGCTACGTCTCCGGGGCACTTACCCAGATTATGATATTATAAAAGCTTACAATATAAGACCCAAGTCTTAATGAAAAACTCTCAAATTCTCTCTAGATTTTTCTGCCTATCTCTATATTGCTCCTACCTTATAACTATCACTTATAAATCAATGGCATCCCACCATTGTTTTCTTTTTAAAGCTCACGTGTATTCTCTTAAGAATGGGTTCTTTATATTTTAGAACACACAAATTTTTACAAGCTAAGTTATAAACTATTTATACAAGTAAAACAATCTTCTTGCTTCAAGATCTTTTATGATTGCATTGACTTGTTTTGATTGGCTTCAATCTTTCCATGTATGAGCAAGCTTGATAATAGGAGTTAGACTTTTCCTTTAAGTATGAAACATATAAAGATAATATTTTTTAGAGATAATATCTTTTAGAGATAATATCTTTTAGAGATAATATTTTTTAGAGATAATATCTTTTCATATACATATGAAACACTTAACTCCATATTACATTCAATCTTTTAAACGTGTTATACTGATTTTGATAAGGAACAAAGATTGAAACAAGTGATAAAGATTTGCATAAGAATAGAGATATACATTTCCTAGTTAAAAGAAAACATATCTTTATAAACTAATCTCCTTATATCTTTTAGAAAATCTTTTCTTACCACTTTGATATTCTCAATATAAACGACTTAAAACCTTTAAGAGCATATGAGAATATATCCTGCATACTTTAACACAAATAATTACCATTAAAGAATAGTTATGCAGATTTACAGAACAAGACAGAATTCTGCAGAACAGCAGGTTGGAACTGTAGTTGCAACTGAGTTTGCAACATTACTTGAAACCTCTAACGCTGTCTCAGGAGGTTGTAGAAACCTATCAACATAGGTTGTAACTGAGGTTGTAACATTGCTTGTAACCTAACAACAGCTGTCTCAGTAGGTTGTAACTGAGGTTGCAACATTGCTTGAAATCTAACAACTCTGTCTTAGTTCATAATAAACAGATAGGATTATTTAGTGAAAATCATTAGATAACAAATAGAATTTACACCAGAAATCTGGTCCTAACAATATATTTAACACTGCCTAATTACTGGAGCTAACACAACCTTGTATATAATATATTTACAACTATTTAAGCACGGTAAGCACCTGCATATTTCAGTTCACTTCCATAGGCTGGAGTTTCTATCTCTTCCAATCTCACGTTCTTATCAATTCAATTGGAAAATGATTAGATTAATTAGGATTAATAGAAGCTTATATCGTTATTTCTAAAGGAATCACACTTAGATATGAAACTATGGTCTAGTGCTTGCTTATTTGGTCATTAACACTGCTAACCCAATTCAATCAGGAACTTGTAACACCTTTGTATTAAATCAGTAACTTTAGTTTTAAAAGGCGAACTAAAAGTAAATTAAATGAAGTTGGAAGAGATGTTATTCGATTTATCTACCAAATTTGCTTCACCAGTACACCTTTTTAATTCGATCAAACAAGAATTAATCAGTTTGACACTTTCTAAACCACCTTCAATTTTCTACTTTCCCATCAATTTATTAGTGAAAAACTAAGATAATTTTAGTTCATCATTCATAGCTTCATCCGAGCTACCATTTAATATAAAAAAAAACGAGCTACCATTTTCTGTATTGGGGGGCATAGCCACATAGATCTGGATAATGTAAAGAAAGTTTAAGGATACACCTATTGCCAAAAAAAAATAAGAAAAACATAAGTTTAGCAAAATAGTTTATCAGCTACTGTATTGGTACCAAAGTCTCATTCTTGATTCTATTAAACAAAATTCTGTTTACCAGGGAAGCTGCTTGCAGAGCCTATGTCATTTGAGGAGCTCCTCAAAGTGTACACAGTGTTAGGACCAGATTTCTGGTCTAAATAATGTTTATTGTCTATTGGTTTTCACTAAATAAATCCTAACTGTTGTTAAGAACTAAGACAGTAATGACAGGTTTCAAGTATCAGTTGCAACCTCAGTTGCAACCTACTAATTCAGTAGTGACAGGTTTCAAGTACTAGTTGCAACCTCAGTTGCAACCTACTAAGTCAGTAGTGAAGGTTTCAAGTAATAGTTGCAACCTCAGTTGCAACCACAGTTCCAACCTGCTGCTCAGAAGTATTCTGTCTAGTTCTGTAAATCTGCATAGCTGTTATTTATTAATTGTTAACTGTTCTATAGCATGCAGGATATATTCTCATATGATTCTAGAAGTTTAATATGCGTTTATTGAGAATATCAAAGTGGTAAGCAAAGATTTCCTAAAAGAAATAAAGAGATTAGTTATGTTTTCTTTACATTTATAATTCTATATCTCTATTTTTATACTAATATTTATCACATGTTTCAATTTTTGTTCCTTATCAATTCAGTATGATATGTTTAAAGATTGAATAAAATCAGGAGTTAATGTTTTACATGAATACTTAAAAGATATATTTCCAAGATATGATCTTTTTATATGTTTCCTAGTTATAGGAAAATACTAACTCCTACAATCAAACTGGTTATTAAACAGGTATCAACCAATGATGATTGGAGTCAATCAATGCTTAAGTATCACACAATGCATGAGAAGATTGAAGCCAATCAATAAAGTCAAAAACAATCAAAAGATATTGAAGAATAGAAGATTGTTTTTTACTTGCTTATATACTTGATAACTTAACTTGTAAAAGGGTGTGTGTTCTAAATTATAAAGAACCAATTCTTGAGAGAATACACGTGAGCTTTAAAAATAAAACAATGGTGGGATGCCATTGATTTATAAGTGATAGTTATAGAGTAGGACCAATATAGAGATAGGCAGAAAAACCTAAAGGGAGTCTAAGTGTTTTTCGTTAAGACTTGAGTCCTATATTATAAGCTTTTTATAATATCATAATCTAGGTAAGTGTCCCGGAGACGTAGCCTAGTTAGGTGAACTCCGTTGTTAAATGTGCATGTGATTTCATTTACGTACATTTAACTTTTTACAGTTCTGTCCATTTATACACTGGGTTCTAACTGTGGTTGCAACCTCACTTAGAACCTAACTGCAAAACTGCAACTAGAACAGCGGATAGGAATTTCACACAGATTTATCCCAAGACGAGTCCAAGGCTGTAGAAATCCATTCTTCTAGACCAGTTGCTCACACCATCCTGACGACTGAAAATTTTAGACAAGACCCTCTTCTTAAGGTACTTCTCAGTGAAAATCGCAAAAAGCGTGAGGAAGTTGTTATTTCTTTTCTGAGTCTTGATTAGTTTTTTTAATTAAAATGTATATACCCTTTAAAGATTTTGTATAACGATTATATATATTGGTCTGCATTTAATTGCCAGATAGTCTATTTTATTTTATTTTTAAGATTAAACGAACCATGTATTGATAAGTGAAGAGCTACAACCTCGAATAAAACGATTACAAGAAATTACATTACATGATAGTCTCATAGCCTATAGCTTAAGAATTAGGTTTAGTATTTGTACTATATGAGCAATTTAGCATAATGCATATATTTTATTTTATTTTATGTAGAGCTTATAATACTTTTCTGTCCACTTTTAGGGAATCACCAGCAAATGATTTGAGGTTCAAAACATTGGTAATTTAATTAGTAGATACTTTTTTTCTCTTGTTAACTTTTACTTGAGTGTAAATATTTCATGTTCCTACCCATTCAGGGTCTTGCGATAGTCTACTCCTCAATCAAGGATATGATCAAGCAAGAGAATCTTGAGCTTAATAAGAGCCTACGAGTGAATCTTGAGCTTAATAAGAGCCTACGAGTGGCTCAGGATAAATTCGACTTCTTTCAAGCCCAAAAAAACAGAGTTGATGCCAAGGTAACCAAGCTGATGGGCAAAGTTGACTCGTATAAAGCTGAGAAAAACAGAGTTGATGCAATGGTAACCGAGCTGATGGGCAAAGTCTCCTCGTTGGAAGCTGAACATGCTATTCTAATTACGACCTCTTCAACTACCGAGAGTAAGTTTCGTAATGCATTTAGCTCCTTTGAAGATATCGAACATCAACTTTACTCATTGCAACAGGGTAATGTGTCTGTCCTGGACAATATCCAGTATACGCTTGCACAGCCAATTGACCTCCGGAAAGTCATGGCAGAGAATTTGCAGAAGAGAATAGAGACTCATCGAAAAGCTTTTCTCTAAGTCTGTAGCCCGTCAGTTTTGGGATTACATGAGTCCTTTTTTCAGTTCTAAATTGCTCATGGTACCTAGTTCATGGATTTTACATGTCTTTTTAATTTCTTTCTTCGTTTTTTCGGAATTCTGTTATCAGAAATGTGTTTAAACCTTTTGTTTTTCTTATAACATAAGACGTTGTTCCCTAAGTATTGTGTACTTTGTATTTATCGCTTGAATTAAGTGAAGTTACGACCAATGTTTTAAATATCGTTATTACTAGCGTAGCGTTTTTTCGATAGAAACGCTAAAAGTGCTAATAGCGTTGCTACATAGCGATTTGCGGTGTATTGTGAGTCTCGAACTTGGGTCTGCTGGAAATTACAGCTCTGTCTCAACCATCTCGACTGCACACACTTTTATGATAATTATACAATATATATTAATTATTTAGATCAGCTATTTTTTTTTTCCTAACTCGCTATTTACGCTTTTGGTCCAGAATTTCGTGCTTTTGGTCCACTATAGCGCGATTTTAACGCAATTCCAGCCAAAAAGTGGTTTTTTGTTGCGTTTTTTTCCCAAAAAACGCTATTTCGTGCTATATAGCATGATTTTTAAAACATTGGTTACAACTGAGTTGGTTAATGAAATCAGAAAATTCTATTGGGGTTAAGAAATCAAGTGAGCTGCATGAATCACTCGGCACTCCCATTAGCATGTCTATAATTATTTCACCACTTATTCTATAACACACTGTAAAGCCCTTTTGGTTTTGTAACCTTGACTAGCTAGGATCGGGCGAAACCAAAAAAAATCAAACCGAACCGACCGAACCGTAAAAGACCGAAACCGAAACTTTTTCGGTTCGTTATAGGTTTTTATAATAAAACCGGACAAAAAAAAAACCGAAAGATCGAAACCGGACCGAAACAAACCGGTTCGTTTCGGTAAAAAAAATAAAAAAACCGAAAACCGAAAAAAAACTAACCAAAAAATCTGCTCAGTTTCGGTTTTTCCAAAAACCGAACCGAACTCACCCTAACCTTGATAACAATTGTCTTGTTCCTTTCCTTATAAGAAGATGTACTAATTCCATCATTGTTGGGCTAATGTTGTCTCTTCATTAACACCCTACCAATTCTTTCGTCACAATTTATTGTCATTTTGACTTGAGTTGAGAAGTTCAAAAATTAAGAGTTTAGTTAAGTGCAAATGAGAGAAAATCTCAAATCTGAATCAGGGGCGTTTTTAGAATTTTGAGAGTCTCGGCACATCTTAAAAATTAAGGTTTTTTTTCTTCGTAAAAACAAAGAAAATATTTAAATAAAATTACGATTAATAAATTATAAAATATTAAGTTATAAAATATTATATGCAATAAGTTGAGCACATTTAAAAATAAAAACCATTGATACGAAGTAAAAATTTTACAAATTTCGCATTCGATTTAAAATTATACTATGATTTTTTAAAAAGAAAATTATTGACCAAATATGTTATCTATTTAACAAATCAAATCCTTTCATGTTTTCTTTAATATATGAAATTACATGGAACTTTACATAAAATTAAAGAGTTCATTAGTGTACTAAATTATATAATAAAATAAAAAAATAAAATTTTGTCTCCGCAAACACTCGAACACGGGTTGACTAGATTTTTTAGTAAGAAAACCAACTAATCGGCAACATATAACTATTTAATTAGAGAAAAAAACAAATTATATATATATATATATATATTTATTTATTTATTTATTTAATATTTTGCTAAACAGAGTCTTGAAAATATACATTTTTACCTATTGGGCCTAACACAAAATCCGGCCCCGATCTCAACACATAATAAGTCATTTGTGTGACTCCTTTTATCGAGCAAAACCTCTCTAAATTAATACTCGTTAAATTAATAAAAATTTTAAAATAATAATTTTTTTGGTCTCGACTTAAACCAATGTAAAAATTAACTAATTTCAATAAATTAATAAGATAATAAAATTTTAAAAAATAGTATATAAATATTTGGTCTCCACAACAAAAATTATTATGATGATTTAGTGAAATATGACTCTATATTCATTTGATGAGCTCGTGTTTAGTTTAATGTATTAATTTCTTTTCTTAGTTTTCTATACGATTTAAAATGTAACAAAATTTATATATTAGTAAGTGAAGTAGCGTATTACACTTTAGTAACGAGTAATATTAGTAATATACAATGAGTTTTATGTTAGTATTAACGAGTATATTTATTAATAAAACATATTTAAATTAATAAATAATTAATTTATCTATTAATTAATATATGTCTAAATTAATAAATTTCTATTAACCCAATTATATTAATTTACAGAGGTTTGACTGTATTTCATGTAAATATTCCCACCACAAACTACATACACTAAAGTCTAAACGCAAGAGAAATAAGATTTATAGTGCATAACAATTCTCACATTTCACTAAATAGTGTTATTATATCTTGAATGCAAAAAGAGTCTGTTACAAGAAGAGTCTGAGGCAGTAGATACCTCTTCCTCGAGACCAGTTGCTTCAACTGTCTTAATAAACGAAAAATTTAGAGAAGACCCTCTTCTTAAGGTACTTTTCTTTGTATTAGAAAACTTACATAATTCACGACGAACTTGATACCTAAATCATTGTTTTTTTTGGGGGATCTTTTTGGGTCTGCTTTAGAGTTTTCTCGACTCCTTTTCAGATTGTGTGTTTGTCTATCTATCAACATACTCCATATAATTTATTTTCAGAGCGGTTTTTATTTCTTTCTTGTGCCATACTTATGACAGCATACTGCATATAGTTTATTTAAGTAGAGCTTACGGTTTCTGCTTCAAACTTAAGTGAGTCACCTGTGGAAAAGCTTTCGAAACATTTACGCATTTTCTAAAAGTGGTGATTTAGCAATTGTTACTTTTTTCCCAATAGTAACTGTTACTATTTCATGTTCCTACCTAGGGCTTTATAACAGTCCCCTCTTCAATCAAGGATATGAAAAAAGAGAAACTTGAGCCGATTAAGCGCCTAGAAGCAGCTCTCAAGATAGCCAACTCCTTTCAAGCTGAAAAAAATAAAGCCGAGGTGAAGATAACCGAACTAAGTAAGCGCCTAGAAGCAGCTCTCAAGAAATCGGACTCCTTTCAAGCTGAAAAAAATAAAGCCAAGGCGAAGGTAGTCGAACTGATGGCCAAAGTCTCCTCCCTGGAAGATAAACTTGCTATTTCACAAAGGACCTCTTCAGCTGCTGAGAGTAAGCTCCGAAACGCATTTTATGCCTTCAAATATATTGAAGTTGAGCTTTTCTTTTCACGGTTGAATCTTTTACGTGTCCAAAATGCTATTGAGCCTGCTGACAAGGATATAGAGGCCTCCCAAAAAGCTGTTGAGAGGGCTCAAGCCAAAGCAAAGAACTTGAAGATAGAACTTGACCAGGTCAGCAAGTGCCACACGTATGGGTCAGATACTTCTCGAGCTAAGGCCAGAAGAGTTACATAGGGTGGTCGTTCCTCTTCAAGAAACAACGAAAGAAAATATCTTAGTATATGAAAGACTTAGTTGATATGTTTCATTTGTCTTTCTTTTTCTGTCTGATTTTTTCAAATTAGTTGAAAGAACCTTTCTAAATATATTGTTAGTTGTGTTGTCACTTTTCCCTTCTCTTTATATTCTTGAATTAAGTGAAGGTACCACTGGACTAGTAAATAAAAAACGAAAATGGGACTAACAAATAACAATAACAAATTGAGACAAATCGGGTGAGGTACATGAATCCATAATCACTCTCATCAGGTCTTAGTAGACAAGTACAATCGTTGATATTAGAAGTATCTGTTTGATGAGATTGAGATACCCTTGTAGTAAAATAAGTGGAGTGGATACTGAATTGAAGAAAGCGAATCGGGTCAACGATGGGTTCAAGTACTTGCACAAGGAAGTCTTGAAAACTTGTTAAAATTACTAGAAGAAGATACAATAACAAAATCTATTAGGAATGAAGCCGGAAAAATCAAACTAGTCCCCCAACGAAGGCCTCAATGTGGAAAATAACCATAGGATCATCCAACGGTATATACCTCTACAGTTACCCAAACCGTCAAAACTGGGACGGTTTGGAAGTAATTTGCCAATTAGGAGGGTCGTAGTTGTTCACATTGAAAGGAGCGGAAGCCTAGTATAAGAAATGAAATACGTACTTGTGTATTTATTTAACGGAAAATAGTTGTGGAAAAGGATATGGTATTTTCTCCCCGTCTCCACGCAGGTAACTCTCTTCTTAGGTAGATAGTAATACCAGTTCTCCATAGATAGACTGGAGTTTTATCCCTAATGTTCTCGGACAGTCGGTCGTACATGTATATACTAAACCAAGACTGGATAAGATGGATCCATTCAGTTTGGTTATTCCATATTTGGTCAGCAACAGATCTGACCCAACTTGATCAGATCTGTGCATGTAACACCTCTGTACTAAATCGTTACTGTAAAGACTAAAGACTAATGGTTATGATACCGTCTTCTTTTCTTCATTTCTACTAGCTAGTATGATTTTCTTTTCTAAAAAAAGTTTTAAATTTATTGACTTGGAAATGAAGGTTGGAACATTAAAAATCTCCTGAGAGCACAACCTTAAAACAGAAAAATATAGAGAATCTCTTTGCATCTTACATGCACACAAAATAAATTCTAGACTAAATTAAGATGAGACTAATACTACCAAACAAATTGCTTTAATAGATTATACTGAAATCTTATCCCATAAGAATGCAAAAAACCTTTCAAATAACAACATAATGCCCAACAATGATTTTGATTCTTGTTTCTTTTTTCACAAACATCATCCACCAATCATGCCACTGAAAACATTTACAATATCTTCAGCTCCCACTAAAATATGCTGGTCGTCTGTCTTGTTATCAGGGAGCTTCTTACATTCGTAAATTCCGCATATGTATGAGAAAGACCATTTATACATGTCAACTAATAGAAAGTCCACGTCGCTATATAGATGGATTAAAAAACTCAAAAATATGTCTAATTGCAAAATCAGAAAAATCATTAACCACCATAAGAAATCAATAGAAAATAATATCAAGAGAAACTCCAAAACCGCATAACATAGTGCAGGGGCTCTTGCTACCATACATCCCGAGGCTTTGTCAACGCTGATCTTTCTTCTATACACAAGAGTCCATAACTTCTAATAAAAATGCAAAAGCACTTACAGCAATATTGATACCCTTCCTGATTAACCGGAACAAGTCTCAATAGCTTGTTTAATAAAAATAAAGTCACCTCCAAAACTAAAAAGATTTACCCCTAAAACAAGAGTTTTGTTTTTGATCTAAAATGCAGATAGCTTTAAGATAACTAGGGAAAGTCTGAACATCGAATATAGTGAAATTATCTCGTTTAGCACCCATCTTCGCAAGTCCATTAGCAGCTTGATTTTGTTCCCTAAATACTATACAGTGTATCTTCATTACTCTGGGTACCATTTCTTTGGTCAGAGTTTGTTATCTTCTATTATTCTTTGCTTGAGAAATTTAAGAATTTAAGAGTGTTAAGTGCAAGTAGGAGAAAAGCTGATCAACCCACTACTGCTATGACGAAACCGGCAACAGAATCTTGATTTGTATCGATTTGTGACTTTATACGTTTCCTTCAAGATTCAGATTAGCGATCAAGGTACTTTATGTACAACTAAAAGCTGGTTGACCATAGAACTGAAACTTTGTAATGTAGATCAACATGTCACAGTTGGATATTAACTCGTAGGCTTTAAATTCCCGATCGTTCCACTTCATGATCGAAACTTCTACACTTCGAAAACTGTTATGTTTGGCGCCAGAATTTCGTTGCTGTTTAGGCATTTTAAGAAACGTTACACGGCCTAAATGGTGCTGGTTTATCGTCATTCTCAGATAATGTCCAACCGGAAAATGCTTCTTTTAACAAATTGCCTTTAAAACCTTTTATTGCAAAAATAAAATAAATAAATAAAAGTACGACGACTATTCAGAGCAGTGAACAACATTTCAGTTGAACTTACAATTTTCTAGTTCGAAATGTTTAGGGTAATATATATATGTTTACTATTTCATTTGATACTTTGATTATTCAGTTTTTTTTATTATTATATGCTTTACATGGCCATATTAATATGTTGATTACGTACATGACGTTCACATGATCGTGTACTAATTAAAAAGATCAATAGTTAAATTAAACCTTATTTATATATATATATATAGTATATAATGGGAAATGACATTTTCACTGCCTAAAACACTATTATATTCTGCAATCGGGTGAAATTAAAAAATACAAAAGATCCAAAATATCACATTTTTCAGGAGTAGTATGCTAATTATAGTGCTACATCATTATTAATTACTGCAGTATGATTCAAAATCCAAACAAGCAAATAAATGACAAACTATATATAAAACGTACGACATATAAATAGTAGTTGATAATATTAAAAATATTCTAATGTTATTTCACAATTAGATATATATACTGTTGTTACTTTTTTAAATGGAGAAAGAGTCTGTTACAGTTCCCAATTCGTAGCTGTTACATTTGGCACTCCAAATGATCAAACTCCCTAGATGAATTGAATAAATAAAGTCCTACCCAACCTCTCGATAAAAAAAAAAATACATGCATCATAGTAAATTAGTAGTATATATACTACTTAGTACACTATAAAATAAACCATGCATGTTGTAGTTAAAAACTTAAAAGTCATTGAGCCCAATGCATAAGCCAGTTGAGGTCGAACACAAAGTAGTTTTTTTCCCTCTAAATGGAGGAGAAATACCAATGTTTCTGAAGTTGCAAAAACAAAACTGTTTTGATGTGTGCTATAGGATTAGTCGTGACACCGTTCTTAAAGATGTTCTCTATGACTATTGCGAGAAAATGGGGCTGATATTTCAAGAAACGCGTTTTGTTCATGATGGTAAGAGGCTGGCTGATAAGAAGACACCCAACCAGCTAGATATGGAGAACGAAGACATTGTAGATGTTTTCAATGAGCAGACCGGTGGCGGGTGTTTGTGAAATTAAAAAAGAAAAAAAGTTTTTTGGTGTTTAGTAGTGAAAAACAGCAGTTGGGTTTTGTTCTTGATTTTAGTTGTGTCATGGTATTTTAATTTCCTGATGTAGCTTAATTTTATCATTCGTGAAATAAATTGTTTGTTTGGCTTATTGACTATCTTATGCTATGAGATCATCCAATTTCAATTATAATTAAGGGTAAACATACTGTTAAATAAGGTGCATATATACTTTGACGATAACTGAAGGGAATTTTTGATCTTGATAATAATTAAAAGTTGTGAGATCTATATTAGGACCTGTATATGTTTCAAAACAAAACTCAACAGTGAATGCTAATGGGAACAAATATAAACAAATTTCGAAGTTCGAATATTATACAAGCTAGGAGAGGTAGACAATTGTGCAAATCTAAGTTTTTCTCAAACCTTTAGTTTACTTTGAAAAACATTGCACAAGTTGATGGGTTTGTTTTTGCTAAAGAAAGGTTTACTTTTGTCACATTATCATTCTGTCTCTGTTATATATTATCATATTCTTATTTGTTGAACCAAGTCGGAATAAATCGGACTAAACTCATTTTATTTTGCAAGTTGTTTGTTTGGTATAAACCATATTCTTTTTCCCAGGTAACTGTTCTGATCACCGCCGTTCGATATTTGGTTAACAGTATATCGCACACAATTTGATCGAACATGTGTGTGCAATTCTGTACTAAACACATAAATCTAAAGACCCATAGCTATGATTCCATCTGCTATTTCTTATTCTTAATCTTAATAATAAGGCCTTTCTTTCTACGGAAAATTCCATTCTATTGACTACTTCATGAAGCTTGGAACAATTTAAAACCTATACCCAAAAAAACGACGTCTCCTAAGAGCACAACATGAATACAATCAAGGAAAGAACGTATTGTTCCACAAACACACCTTCTGCATTTGTGCCGTCGTACAAAATTAATTTAAAATGCATATTTTTGCAATGAGTACATTTGTTATCTCTGGATGAAAGATCATCAGTACAATATATGGTTTTTGCGAGTTGAAAATTTCTCATTTGCTATCCTTTAAATGACACAATAAGAACAAACTAAGATTGGAACTTAACCATTTCAAGACTGTTAAACTTTTGGAAGCTGAAGACCTACACTAGCCGCGGATTTTCCTAATACTTTGTGCATTTCATCAGATCTATCCACGGCAATGTTGTAAGAAAGCAGCAAATCCTGCTCAATTGAAAAATACTTGAAGTCAGATCCAAGAAGGGGGATATAAATTCCATTATCCACTTCCGTTACACACAAATCTAATAAGCAAAACGAGCATGTGGTTTTTACAACAAGAGCATTGCATAATGAATGTACACTCCAATAAGAAGACTGAAAGAAAATTCCAGAGAAATAGATAACAACTGAAAGTTATTAAAAAGTATAGATCTCAAGCGACTAAAAATATTAGTAGTTGACGGGATATATTAACCTCTGTCCTAAAAGTCGCAATTAGTCAGCGACTCGGGAGTTGGACCCAGACCGACTCGACTAGCCCTAGTCGCTGCAATTAAGTCAGGAAAAAAATCCACGCGACTAATTTCAGTCAACGTCCTACTAATCGCAGTAATAAAAAGGACGATTAATTGCGGTCAACGTCGATTAAAATAAAAACTATACACTTTTGGTGGAATATTTTGAGGGGTGTGGTATCGGGTTAG
This sequence comes from Primula veris, assembly GCA_963682055.1. Lineage (NCBI taxonomy): Eukaryota > Viridiplantae > Streptophyta > Magnoliopsida > Ericales > Primulaceae > Primula > Primula veris. Next base: position 5,375,442 of record OY821742.1, on the reverse strand, counting down.
TCCAACCATATCCATATTGCCAATCTAACATTTTTTCAAGTTCCGCTCATAATCCGGACCAGATTACTAATCTGACCTTTATTTCAAGTTCCGCTCATAAACCGGACTGGATTGCTTATCCCGATACTACTAATATTGCAAACCAAACGGATTCTATGTCTATTACTCTCTTCATTCCAAGTTAAATGATATATATTTATTTTTTGAAAGTCCCAAATTAAATAAAACTTTCCCAAAATAAAAAGGGAAATTTACATTTATCTTTCTAACCCTACTTAATGCATAAGATTTCAACTCCACAACTTTACAACTTTAAATTTGATATTTTAGTTGATTTTTCAATTATATCCTTATAATGTGAGCCGATTGAGTATGAAACTACATATGCACAAAACTACACACACCACCAATGCAAATAACATAACACCAAAATTCATCCCCAAACATACAAAAAAACCCAAAATAAAAATGAACCCAAGACCACCAAAACAAAATAAAAATTACAAAAGTACAGGTGCTAAATAGAAATTCAAAACAAAACTATAAACCCTATTAATGCAAATAACATAAAACCAAAATCCATCTAAAAAATCCAAAACCCAAAAAAACCCAAAAACAAAAATGAATCCAACACCACCAAAACAAAATAGAAATTACAAAAACTACATGTGCTAAATAGAAATTCAAAACAAAACTATAAATCCTACTAATGCAAATAGCATAACACCAAAATCCATCCCAAAAAAACCAAAAAAACCAAAACCCAAAAACAAAAATGAACCAAACGTCACCACCCCCACCTCCAACAAACCCAAAACAAAAATAACCCAACACACCACCAAAACAAAATAGAAATTACAAGTGCTAAATAGAAATACAAAACAAAACTATAAACCCTACTAATGCAAATAACATAACACCAAAATCCATCCCCAAACAAACCAAAAACACAAAAAAACCCAAAAAAAATAAAAAATGAACCAAACATCACCACCACCACCACAACACCACCACCTCCAACAAACCCTAACAACTCTCCTCCTAAAAACCCCACCACAAACCCTCCCCAAAACACTAAAACCATACATCCCACACTTAACACCACCTTTAATTCTCTCTTTACTCAACTCCAACACCCTTTTTTCCTACCCAACCATTCTTTTAACCCTTTTCAACTTCTCCAAATCACACATTGTTAACACTCCTCAAAATAATTTGCTCCCACTTTGCTTAGTGTCTTTGTTGGTTACCTTGTTTGGTCACAACAAGTTTGCCGACGCTAAATCTGTGTTGTTGGAGTTTATTAAGGACGATAAAGATCGTAGCTTGCACCGCTTGCTTGTTAACCCTTCTCGCAACTTTCCTATCGTAAGTGTATATTTTACGTATAAATTTATTAAAATAATTGGTGTTTGGTATGTTAGCATTATTTAGTCATTTCCATGGGTGAAAATAATTATAGTTACCCATTATTGAATTTGTGAAGGTTAGTGCATGTTTGGCAACAGTTTTTTTTCTCAGTTTTTTAGCTTTTTTATTAGAAAAAGCTTCCGTTGTTTGGTATGTTAGCCTTTTTAACTGAGAAAATAATTTGTTACCACTTTGTCTTGTGTCTTTGTTGGTTACCTTGTTTGGTCACAACAAGTTTGCCGACGCCAAATCGGTGTTGTTGGAGTTTATAAAAAATGATAAAAGAGCGTTGGTTGCTCCGCTTGCTTGTTCACCCTTCTCGCAACTTTCCCATTGTAAGTACTATGGAAAAACCTACCGGTCATTCTATATTTTACTTACAAAATTATAATATATATATATATATATATATATATATATATATATGAGCTTAGGTGATCTAAGTTTTTATAGACATGTGGTTTTTAATGTTTGTGTACATTTAATAAAATTATAGGACTAGTATATTTACCCATTATTGGATTTGTGAAGTTTGTGTACATTTAATAAAATTATAGGACTATTATATTTACCCATTATTGGATTTGTGAAGTGACCCTTTTCTATAGTTGCGTTAATTAGCACAAACTGTATATATCCATTATTGACTTTCGTCGAACGGTTGCAGGGTGTGCCGGACCAAATGTGAGTCGTTATTGGTCTTGTTTGGTTGCACATTTTTTTGGCCATTTAAAAGCAGTAGTGTAATTTGTAGACCGGCTTAAGCTCGGATTAAAAATCTGATCTTTTTTTGGACTTTAGCTTGGAAAAAGCTTTAATCATGAACCTAGATTTCTTTTGAACTTTACAACATCCGGCTTACATGCTTAAAGGCTGCAAACAAATCATTGTTTAATCCTTAAAAAGGAAATATTTGAAACAGTTGTTTTGCACCGTTTTCTTTTTCATCTATCTCGGGAATTTTTTGGAGCAGTTGCAGGGTGTGCCGCGGCACATGATTCCGAGGAGGCACTGAATGTTACTACCCCCTTCGTATTTAATCACATAGTTAGTCACATAGATTTGAAAAAAAGAGTCATATATAATTGACAAAATGGAAATTTTGAAAAAAGATAATGAGATGGTTTGAATGTTGAACTGTGTGATACATATGAGGTTTTTGTTAGTTTAAAAGTTGCAGGTACTTTCTTAGGGGATACTGAAACGGCCGAAAGAAGGATGTAATTAGTTTTTTACTTTTTAAAAATATAATTAGGGGGATTTCAGTTAGGTGTAAGATGATCTTTATTTACGTCAGGACAAATATTGTCAAATTTTCTTTAGGAAGCACAAATGATACACCGGCATGAAATGTGAGTTCTTAGACATGTGTGGTTGCACCTTTTGAAGCTCAGTTTTCTTTTTCTTAATTTTCAATTGGGCTGCATAATTTGGTTAATCAGCATCAGCTTAAAAACTGATATTACAGCCTGAAAAGGCTACACGTCTACAACCTTTTTACGCTGGGTGAACCTCCAAAAATCCACAATATTTTTTTTTGATTGGAAGCTGGGCTGCTTTTGCTTGATCATCTAAAAGAGCTGATCTTTTCTTGATCTTGGGCTGAAGAAAGCAGTAAGCTTTGAGCTGGTTGAACTTGCTAGTTTCCTAAATCTACTCCAGCTTATGTACCTTTTTTTTTATATAATCAAAACATGTGTTACAATTGTTGATATTCTTAAAAACAGATGTTTTGTGGAATTCAGTTTGAAAAAGTTGCATACTTTGAGCTGGATGAACCTAGCTTTCTTCTGAACCTCCAAAAATTCCAGCTTGTTTGCCAATAAGCTGCATCAAATAAACCCTTACTCCTTACAAAGAAAAGAAATACCTAAAAACTTATTGTTAGGATGGCCTGCTTGGTCGCAGCAATATAGCTTAGAATCTCAATTAGAAGCTTTAGAAGCCAGATGAATCTAGTTTTCAGTCTGAATCTGAAAAAAAAATCCCTGCAAAACTAGTTTAAATCGTTTTCAAAAAGAAAAGACGGTATATCCATTTTAGCTTCTCTACTTAAAAGTTTTACTGCACTTGATTGATCAGCTTAAAAGCTGAGCTTTTCTGTTTTTGACTTGAAAAGTATAGAAGCTTCAAATTGGATAAATCCAGTTCCTTTCACAAACTTCAAAATTCAGCTTATTTCCTCAAAGAGCAATTAAATAAATAACAACTAAGCCAGTTAGATTTTTTTCTCTGTACAGAATGTTGATGCTTTCTTTATGCAGGACACGCAAAATCGTAATGCTGGTCCTTTCCGCCACCCTTCCAAAGCCTTACTGGACACCGCCATGGCTGCCTACGTCCAGTCCTCTCATCCGCACCTCGCCCTCCAAATTTTTAAGAAAATGAAACGCCTCGGAATCCGACCCAATGTCCTCACTTGCAACACCCTCCTCGGTGCCTTAGTCAAATACCCCTCTTCACGCCCCGTCTCTCTCTGCAGCGACATTTTTAACGATGCAGTTAAACTTGGTGTTGTTCCCAACACAACCATGTTTAATATCATTATTAGCGCATACTGCGTGGAAAACAGGTTACTTTCATCTACAACATTTTTTAACCAATAAATTATTCGCCTTTCATTTCCGTGTCCTATAATTTTATTAATTTTATCTGTTAAGAGGGTTTTTGTACTATTTCCTGTTTTGGGTATCATTCGAAATGGCCTGTGACTATTTCTTAACATTGGTTTACAATAATGGAGATTAGCCATCTCGAACGGAAGACTAGTCATCTCAAATTGGTCATTTACCCGTAAATTATTATCATTGTACTTTGTCTTTCGTCTGAGAGACGAAGTAAGAAAATTAACCCCAAAATTATTGTTCTTCGTTTCACACAGGTAGAATCATTACAGTTGTCTCGTTTTCAAAAGTTATGTCCTTTTCCCAATGTTTGTGTCTTTTACGGTTTGAAAAGCTGTATCGTCTAGATTAGTTATTTTCTGTAAACAAAAGACTCGGTTTGGAATGGAATAAAATTGATGTGTTTGGTGCTCTTTGTATCTGAGTTTGGTATTTAAAGATCCTCTTTTTGGCAAAGGGGTTGATTTTCCGTTTTATCAATAATTTAGAGATTGATTTTAAGAATCTGTATCAGATTTGTAATTAGTACTCGGCATCCTACATGAACAGGTTTAAAGACGCTGTAGAGTTGCTACGCAAAATGGAAACGTATAGTTGTTTCCCTGATAATGTTAGTTACAACACGATTCTAGACTCAATGTGCAAAAAGGGACGCTTAAATGATGCTCGAGAGTTGTTGCTAGATATGAAGAGTATGAACGTGCTCCCTAACAAAAACACATATAATATATTGGTTTACGGGTATTGTAAAATGGGATGGTTAAAAGAAGCAGCAAAGGTGATGGAGCTGATGACTCAGAGAGAGTTGTTGCCGGACCGTTGGACTTACAATATGCTTATCAACGCATTATGTAATAAAGGGAAGATAACAGAGGCGTTTAAGGAAAGAGATAAGATGGTGAGCTTGAAGTTGTTACCCGATGTTGTTACGTATAATACTTTAATGAATGGTTGTATTAAACAAGAAAATAGTTCGGAGCTGTTTCGGGTGCTCGAAGAAATGAAGGAGAAGGGTGTGGAAAAAAATGCAGTAACTCATAATATTCTTATGAAATGGTATTGTAAAGAGGGGAAAATGGACAAAGCAAGTGATGTCGTTCGACAAATGGAAGAGAGTGGTCTTTCCCCTGATTGTGTTACATACAATACTTTGATCTCTGGGTACTGTAAAGCTGGGAATCTAGAGGAAGCTTTCAAGAATATGAGCATTATGGTAGGGAAAGGTCTGAAAATGGATAATTTCACATTAAACACTGTCCTTCAAGCTCTATGTGAGGAGAGAGATCTGGACAAAGCGTACGAACTGCTTACAAGTGCTATAAAACGTGGATATGTTGTTGATGAGGTTAGTTACGGCACCTTGATAGTTGGACATTTTAAAAATGGAAATGTCAAAAAGGCGATTGAGTTGTGGGATGAGATGAAAGAGAAAGGTGTTGTTCCTAGTATTGTCACTTACAATTCGCTTATTGGCGGGCTTTGCAAAGCGGGGGAAATGGGACAAGCAATGGCAAAGTTGAATGAGCTCTTAGAGAATGGATTGGTTCCTGACGAAACAACATATAACTCAATTATTCATGGATATTGTTGGGAGGGAAATGTAGAGAGAGCGTTCCAATTTCACAACAAGATGGTTGAAAATTTCTTTAAACCCGATATATACACGTGTAATATACTTCTTCACGGGCTTTGCGGTGACGGGATGATAGAGAAAGCTCTCAAGCTTTTCAACACATGGATCTCGAAAGGGAAAGAGATGGATGTGGTGAGTTACAATACCCTTGTAGCAGCTTTGTGCAAACTAGGTCGACTCGAGGATGCTTTAGAATTTGTTGCAGAGATGGAAGTAAAGAAATTAGGGCCTGATATATTTACATATAATGCGATTGTGGGTGCGCTAAATGAGGCAGGGAGAGTCAGAGAAGCCGAAGAGTTAACAAAGAAAATTTCAGTTACCACAAAGATGACCCTGGAAAAGGAGAGAGAAGCGAATCCCGACGTAGAAAACTCAGATTCGAGCATTTTAGCTCATTCGGAGCAGATTAATGAGCTGTGTGCTGCTGGGAAGTACAAGGATGCTATGGTGAGGTATGTTGATCTGAAAAACAAGGGTGTTATCGTAAATAAATCTACCCACATGGCTTTGATGAATGGACTTGTTAAGAGAAAAAGACCATTATTCAAGGGTGCCCCGCCATTTGCTTAATCCCATTATCTGGTCCTTCAGAAGAAGATCCTAGAAAGTGGTATATTCTGGACAAGTATTCAAACAAGCCAAAGTTGAATGCTGACGCTTCTCTACTTCTCATGAGACATGTAAGCTTCATGTTTCTTTTTTAATTTTGTTTTGTTGTGTTAGTTGTAATCATGTGTAGCATAAGTTTCTTCTTCAATGCCTTGTTAGGAATAAAAAAGTGTTCCTTTTTTTGTCATTTGCTCCATTATCCTCTTTTTTTTTAAGATAATTTTTTTTTTTTCCGGAAGATTTTGCTTCACTTGCTCTGAAAGAGAAAAGAAGCTTGCAATCTTCTGTTTCAGGTTTTAATTAATTGAGTTTCCCTGCTAAATAGTTTAAAGTAATTAGTTTATTCATATATCATTTATGTATATTCTTTTGGATAAATTTTACGACTGAATTGAACCTGTGATTCAATAATTCAAAGCTAGTCCTTCTGCTTATATTGAACATATATTCTATTGTAGTTACAAAAATAATTGTAACAGAAGACAAAATTTTGGTGAGATTTGACAATGATGAATTGATTCAGTGATCAACTTATCTTTTTTAATGTAATATCTCTATCATTAGTAAAGCATGTATATTGGCTGTTAAAAGAAATGCAAACAAGGTTTGAAGTTAGTAGGTTAACGTACTCCGTAATGCTACCGGAATTGAAAATTAATAACATAGTTCAGAAACCTTTTAGGAACATTTAGATGATTATCCAGGTTTGCTTAATTCGGTGTACTGGAAGTATAGAACAGTGGATTGAGGAAATTGAACTTTCTACTTCTAGTTCTTAGTGGATCAGGAATGAGGCGACTTTTTCTAATTCATCTTTCTTGAACTGTTGGGGAATTTGAATTCATGATTATACTTTAGGATTTGTTATTAAGACAGTACTTTTGGCATTGTTTTGTGATATCGTATACTTTCTGCGTTATCTCTGTATAGGTTTTGCTTTCCTAGATAAGTACATCGTCATAGACTTATAGTTATTGTGTTAATAAATGTGTGTTTGATTTTTTTTTAAAAAGTGTCATGTTTTTATATAAAAATGATCTCCTGTCAGAAAAGACGGTTGGAAATGTTTAAGAACAGTAATTTGCATTTTACAAGTAAAATAAAGACTTGACATGGTTTGACGTTAAGGTCTACTCCATAGGGAAAAAAATGTATCGTGTTGTATCCCATGTTAAGAATATATACCTGAGAAGAAGAAAGCTAAATTTGACAAAAAAAATGGACTATCATTAATCTTATATTCTCTCTATAGATTTGAAATTTGATGGTTTCCAAATTGTGGACTATCAGGAATTGCCCGCACTATCAAATAGGAGGTGCAGGGTTTGAGTGTCATTGACGGGGTAGGTGTGAAATCCTTTGATCCTCTTTAATAAGATTTAAAAAAAATGAAAAAAAAAATACATGAGAAGAAGAAAGCTAAATTTGACAAAAAAAATGGACCATCATTAATCTTATATTATCTCTATGGATTTGAATTTTGGTGGTTTCCAAATTTTTTTTGTTCTTTCACCATTGATTTTTCTTTTCTTTTAGTTTTGTTGAAGTGCATTATAAAAAAATCCGTTCCCTCTCACGTCTGACTTTGAATGTTTTGCCATGGTGCAGGAGCTGCTATCATATTGCAACATTGTTGAGAATCGATCTGATGAAATGCATGAAAAGATCGTGAGTAGTGTAGCTGTGTAGGACTTTGGCTGTCAGATACTTATCCGTCTTAAAATGGGTAAGTTCTAGTCTCTAGTTAGTATTCTTTTTAGAGAAAACACATCATTTAAAGTCCAAAATCAATGCATTTCAGAATTTTCTCTTTGTAAATTCATCATCTCAAGAATGCGACAACTTGCAAGGCTCTTTATTAGTGATAAGTTTTAATCCCAAAGCACATCATGCATTGGTACATTATGAACTTATGATATTTGTTACAGCACAAATAGTGAGAAAGAACCCGGTTACAATTTATTTAGTTTCCTTTATATTGTGTCTGTTGTTTTAGGGTGTCCTACGAGCCCAGGTATTCTTTGGGTAAATGATGTTTACTGTTACAAGCTTCATTACCAGTTACCAAGTCATGAATTTTGGAAGCTTCTCTAGGAAAGGAAGGACATGATAGTAGAAATAGAAAAAAGGGGATAGCCCCACTGTGGGTCTTTTAACTTTACTGATTTAAAAGACGTGTTCTGCATTTGGAAATAACCTTGCTGTATCGCAATTTGCTAGCATATTAAAGATTTCTGTTGACATTAGGTTAGATTTTAGATAGGTACTGTATAATATTTTAAATTGAGGCTGCACGATATAAAGCATGTACCTTTATGACTCAGTGGAACTTATCCCGGCTCTATTCTATTCTCACCTATATGTGTCTACAAATATCTTTATGATTGAACCGGTCTTGCTAAACGTAATTGCTTCATAGATTGGACAAGTGGCGGCTCACACAGTATTAGAAGTACATGGCCCCATTCTAACTAATATGTCTCTATACTTTCCGATTTACTAAGGACGTCAAAAGTTTTTATGATCAAATTTGACTATGGTTCTGTTCATTATGCAGCATTGCGCCAATCGATGACCTGTGAAACTGCTAATTGTGTTGGAGGTTCTGTTCAGTCATTACCTAGTTCTTCTTGAACTTATCATTCATGAGTGTGGTGGTCAAACATTTGACTTGTTGGTATTTATTAGCTATTGCATGATTTATTCGACAGATGACCTGTCCGGGTTTTGTGATTAGCAGTGCAGCAAAAGAGTAGACGAGACGAGAGCTGTTAAATCATGGTTTCTTTGGTACTTAGTAGAACCCTTTTGTCATAGTTACTGTTGGGACGCTGCATCCCCTTAAGCTTTGCAGCAGATGAATATATCTATCATAAAGCTAATTTGACAGAAATATTACTTGCTTGATATGTAAAGATTTTAGTAGTAAAAAGTGTTTGTATATAGTCCGTAAAGAAGTCCGTAGTACAACTGACCAATTACTTACATCTCTAAGGTTTGCACTTGTAACTTGTTAAACCGATCGGGACAATCACCATCTTTAAATAGTTGCATTGTATGTGGTAATTGCTTCCGGTATACTGCAGGCTCAAATTTAGTATTTTTTTTTTAACTGCATCGTGCGTGTAGCAATAGAAAAATTCCCTCCCACCATATACTAGTTGCCACTCGTGACATGTACCTCGATAAAATAACTAAATTATGACATAGGTCATGTATGCATAAACAATTATCGTTCACAAGCTAAACGAGGTGAACCATTGTTAACCGTTTTTTTTTACATATCCATGGATACCCGAAAGAGGCGGGCTTTAGACAAAGAACATTTTTAAATGACAAAAGAACACCGGCTCTACATAAACTTTGCATAGTGGTTATACCCAATCAAATATATGTTACCCATATTGTTTTTATTCTTAGGCTAATCTCAAAATTCCCGTTCACGTTGGCAAGCCTATGCAACAGAAAGTGCTGCTAGTAAGCAGCTTGTAAAACATTGCAGAGTCTCAAACCATATGCATATGAAGGATGGTCAGCTATCCTAGGTGTTTCATTACCTAAGAATACAAATTTAATCCATATTACCAGGTTATCTTCGGAAAATTTCAAAAATATTATCGGTTTCTAGTTCTATGTTTACATTATTCAAGCTAGATTTGTTTTCGTCGCACAATTTGCTTGAATTGCAAATAACTGCATTACCAAATAAATGTAAACCAAAATCGCAAGCAAAACAAAATAACAACAGATACACGCATATTTAAAACCAAAATAATTAGTATTTCACAAACACACACACAAACACAAACACAAACACAAAATTCAATTTATCTATATTTGATGAGTTTAACTTGAAAAAGCTTATTATATCAGCCTCATAATTGACTCTTTATTTTTAAAGAATGTCACTATCTCTCTTCATAATTAGAGATGAAATTGGTCTCATACAATATTAAAAATCAATATTGTTTGGACTCCACCTTACCCCTTAGTAGTTAAAATGGGAGTGACCCGACTCGTGTAGAACGGGTTGCTTTGGTGGATCATTTAGTTGTGACCCGAGATAAGCCCGCATTGTTTTAAGGGTCTGTTTTACAACATATTATTTTAGTTTATTTTTCGATTTTAGATTTTAAGAAATATGTGAATGTTTCGACAGTTAGGTTATTTAGATTTTGGTAATCATTTTTTTAACTAAATAAAACTTTAAAATCTAAAAATCAAAACTCTCAATTCTGGTTGGAATTTTAAAATAGGTTCTTTAAATCGTTTTTGACTATATGAACCCTTCCATCTTGTTCAGTCTATTCATGAGCCCGAGTCGAGTCTAATAACGAGTCGACTGGCTTACCAGCCAAGTTTTGAACAATTTTAGGCTCGTTCAGTAATTGTTTCGTTTGTGAAAAAAACTTTTCGCCCTAACTTAGATTGCTTTCATGTTTGCTTCATTTAGTAAACAAAATGTGTGTTCTTGTTCATGTTTACTTCATTTAAAAACAATCCAATTGCTGCTTAACAAACCAAATACGAAATTTTCATAAAATTTCACCAGTGGAACTAGTTATAAGCTAAAAAGCGCTACATAATTTCACATATTTTGGTGAAAACTTGAAGATTGTACGGTTTCAGTACCCCCATAATTCATACCACGCACACTAACATCCTAATTCCGCCACTACTTGTGATCGATGTAATTTGAAGTTTAATGGGTCTATTTGACTGAACTTGAAACGTATGGGGGGTATTTTAAAACTTTCACTAAAATCCATAAATAAATTTTTAGCACTTAGCCTAAAAAGTGAAGTCTCTCAATAATTTATTTATTTAACACAACAGTCAGGTGTTGAAAACTAAAACTAAAATTATATAAATAAAAAAAGGAAGAAAAAAAAAGCGCCTAAAAAACACCCGGTGGGGGGAATAAAAACAAAATGGGGTCAGCAAGGGATCGAACGACGGAGTTTCGATCACTCACACAAACACTCTTAAAAACCACAGCCGTCGGATCATCATCATCATTAAAATCCGACGGTCCACAGACGCCCTCCAAAACGGCGTCGTACAGATCCGAATTTAATAGAAAAGCTTCTCGGATCGGGTTGGGTGTTCACGAGGCCTCTTTGAAGATCTCTCGGCTCGCTAAATGTTAATTTTTTATTTTTTATTTTATTATATTGTTTTTTAGTTGCTAAATTGTTTTTCCTTTTAGTCTTCTGGTTTTAGTTTTCGTCCTTTTTAGTCCTTTTTTTTAGGCCTCTGATGTTTGAAGTTTCTTTCTTTTTAGTCCCCAGATGGTTTTTGTTTCTTTCTTTTAAGTCATCTGGTTTTGTGTTTTGGTAGAAACGTTACCAATTTGTAATTTTAGTTGTAAAATTGGTATAAATGTTGAATTGGTGGTTGTTACTGCAAAACTGGGAATCTAATGTTTAATTTTAGGCCCATGATGTTTGTAGTTTCTTTCTTTTTAGTCATGTGGTTTTGGTTTTCGTTCTTTTTAGTCCTGTTGTTTTTAGGCCCCTGATGTTTCTAGTTTATTTCTTTTTAGTTCCCAGATGGTTTTTGTTTCTTTCTTTTAAGTCATCTGGTTTTGTGTTTTGGTAGAAACGTTACCAATTTGTAATTTTAGTTGTAAAATTGGTAGAAATGTGGAATTGGTGGTTAATGTAAAATTGGTATTTCTAATGTTTAATTTTTGGCCCCTGATGTTTGAAGTTTCTTTCTTTTTGTCCCCTGGTGTTTATACCTTCTTTCTTTTTAGTCCCTTGATGTTTTTTCTTTCTTTCTTTTAAGTCCTCTGGTTTTGTGTTTTGGTAGAAACGTTACCAATTGGTAATTTTAGTTGTAAAATTGGTATAAATGTTGAGTTGGTGGTTGTTACAGTAAAACTGGTATTTCTAATGTTTAATTTTGGGCCCCTGATGTTTGCAGTTTCTTTCTTTTTAGTCATGTGGTTTTCGTTTTCGTTCTTTTTAGTCCTGTGGTTTTAGGCTCCTGTTGTTTCTACTTTCTTTCCTGTTAGTCCCTAGAATTTTTTTTCTTTCCTTCTTTCTTTTTAGTCCTGTGGTTTTATGTTTTGGTAGAAACGTTACCAATTGGTATTTTTAGTTGCTAAAATTGGTAGAAATGTTGAATTGGTTGTTACTGCAAAACCACTGCAAAACCGGGAATCTAATGTTTAATTTTAGGCCCCTGATGTTTGTAGTTTCTTTCTTTTTAGTCATGTGGTTTTGCTTTTCGTTCTGTTTAGTCCTGTGGTTTTTAGGCTCCTGATGTTTCTACTTTCTTTCTTTTTAGTCCCCAGATGTTTTTTCTTTCTTTCTTTAGTCCTGTGGTTTTATGTTTTGGTAGAAACGTTACCAATTGGTAATTTTAGTTGTTAAAATTGGTAGAAATGTTGAATTGGTTGTTACTGCGTAATCTTTAATTTTGGTCCCCTGATGTTTGCAGTTTCTTTCTTTTTAGTCCTGTGGTTTTGGTTTTGGTTCTTTTTTAGTCGTGTGGTTTTTAGGCCTTGTTTCTACTTTCTTTCTTTTTAGTCCACAATAATGATTTGTTTGGTAGATTATTTATAGCTGAATTAAGTATTTATTATTTTAATTTTAGATGTAAATGTATCCATTCTTTATGATACTGGATTAATTCTTTAATTCTGTTATTTTGTAAATTAATTATTTGAAGCTGCTTTTGTGAATTAACTGATTATATTTGTGTTTGGAGATTTGTTTATATTGGTAAATTAGGAAAAACTAAAAAGAACTCTTTTTTACCCTCTTTTTAATCTATTTATTTACGTTTTGCTCTTTTTTCCTTTTTACCCAACGTATGGTGATAAAAAATCAGCGTTGCAGGATATTAATTGTTTTTATTATATTATTTGTTTTACTCTCTTATTTAGTAAATTATTTGAAGCTGAATTAAGTTTGTTTGTGTTTGGGGATGTTTTTGTATTGGGAAAATTAGGAAAAAGGTTTTTTTTTTTGCTATATTATTTAAAATTTAGTTGTAAATGTGATTATTCTTTATTATATTAATTTAATTATGTTGTTTAAATTATTTGAAGCTGCTTTTGTGAATTAATTAAGTATGTTTGTGTTTGGGGATTTGTTTTTATGGGTAAATTAGGAAATATACGTTTTTGCACATGTTATTTAAGTTTTAGTTGTAAATGTATTTATTCTTTATAATATTAATTTTATTCTGTTGTTTATATTATTTGAAGCTGCTTTTGTGAATTAATTAAGTATGTTTGTGTTTGGGGATTTGTTTTTATGGGTAAATTAGGAAATATACTTTCTTGCACATGTTATTTAAGTTTTAGTTGTAAATGTATTTATTCTTTATAATATTAATTTTATTCTGTTGTTTAATGTGTAGACTAAGGCATAAATTTGTTTCAAAATGTAGACTTAGACAAAGAATGCACCTTGTTATATTGCACTTTTTTATACCACATAAGCTTAATGATTTAAAAATGGTTTAAAGATTTGCAGTGTTAAGGTAGATGAGCTCTGGGTTTTTTTTTTTGTCAATCAACAAGTAAACCAGCTTCTTTAGTTAAAATTTGCTAAAAAGCATGAGCCTATTTGTATTCTGAAAAGTTATAGTCTGTACTATATGAAAAAAGAGTTCGAATGAAAATAGTTCGAATGAAAATAGTTCTCATAAGCTGGTTTTTTCTTTATCACCCTTCGTATTTTTATATTTTTGGAATTTATAAATCATGTTACCTTTGATTTTCGCAATCTTTGTTCTAGATAATGGGCTTAGGGTGAATGTTTTTCTAATATAGGTATTATATATAAGATCTACCCTATAGTAAATAGATGAAGGTGGCTTGGTGTCTCAATTTTTTGCGAAAGCAGTGTTTTCTTGCTTTAATTGGGTAATTTTTTCGTATGAACATTGCATTAGTCTAACTAGAAGTTTTCTGTAAGATGAAGTCTTGCAGTGTGTAAATATTGAAAAAGAGACATGGAGTAGAAACAATAATCTAACACAGAGAACCGAGCTCAAAATTTTGTAAGGAATTGGTTGATCAAATTAATAGTGTATGGTGGTAACAATCAAAGTAAACGGAGTCAGTTGTAAAATAGTCATTGTACATATTTTAGTGCTGTCTAGGCGGAAAGGGTCTGCCTAAGCCACCTTTTTCCCACCTATCCCGATTTTCCACCGCATAGGTCTGCCTAATGTCTAGGCACCTGGTCCCCGCCTAGCGCCTAATCACCACCTAGGTGGCCGTCTTGATCGCCTTTTGAAAGACTATGAGTTACTTTACTTACTTCAATTCAAAACAGTGAATGTTTGAAATGATGGAAGTGGTAAATTATTTTTTCCCTCAGACGATTCCTGATTTTAGTGAGTTGGTGGCCAGTGGGATACAAAATCACAACTTCACATTGCATCTGTCTGATACGTTTTTATAGTGTTTGCTTATGGCTAGCTTTCCTAAACATTTTACTCGGTAGAAGTATAAATAATGTGTTCTTTCAGAAATCTGTCTCTAACTTAGCAGATAACATAATGATTTTGAGTTGTTAAAATGGCATTTTTAGCTGAGTATGTGTTGTGTTTGAATGAAATAATGAAATGTTAACCAATTTATCGTAAGGAACTTTATTCTTTTAGTGACTTGGTGGGAAAAAACCAAACTTTATTTGCTTTTAGTGATTTAGTCCATGCATGTGTCCGCATGCTGCGCTTTAACAAAATCTAGGTTTTCTTTTGTGGAACACTTTGGTGGTTATTAATGTGTGGAAGAATGAGTCTTAGTATCATGGAATAAGATGAACTTGCATCAAATCTTGTGAAGAGAATGATGAAGACATACTCTGGCTGTTCTATTTTCTAAAAAGAACAAAAAATTCTCATTGGAGATGTCAGAATCTGTACCCTGCTGGTTGGATTAGTATCCCAAGGCTCCTTCCACTTGTACTTTGATTTCTGTATATTAGATTTTCAATCTCCACTTTGGCCTACTTGTTTTTCACATGTAGCTTTTCAATAGTCCGCTTTCAAGTGAAAGTAAGCTACTCAGTTTAGACTTTACATTAGTGATTCAATCTAAAACACGATGGGTTGGTTAGTGAAAGGTGATTTAGCTCGCTAGGAAATTAGAGAACATGTATGGAAGCCATAAACTTTCATTGATCGTATTTTATTATAGCTAACATATTAGTGTATAACTGTGTGGCATACTTCCTAATACATTTAAACAAATAGACATTACCTGTTGTTTCCTTTCGTAGCTCTTAATTGGCCTTGAATAATTTTTTCTTGGGGTGTAATGTTTACCGATGCTCGTCTTGCAGTAACTTTATGTTATGGAGAGTTTCAATTTGTAACTTCAAATAATTTGATGCAGTGGCCAAAAGGTCGTCTATTTTCGATGACCCACTTAAGGAAATACAAGAGTTGACTACCTTGATAAAAAACGACATAACTGCGCTCAATGTGGCAGTCTCTGATTTGCAAACCCTTCAAAATTTGGAGTTATCTGATGGGGATTATTCAGAAGATACAATTGTCCATTCTAACACAGTTTGTGATGATTTGAAGAGTAAACTTATGGGGGCTACCAAACAGTTTCAAGAGGTTTTAACTACTAGAACAGAGGTAGGTGTGAATTTGGACGAGATCAAAATTTAATTTACATTTCATATCTTTTGATGCTGTTAGAATCAAGTATGTATATTGTATATATGAAGTTATGCATGATAAGTGGCTGGACATTAACTGTGCTCATAGAAGTAATTAGAGAATAGAGATCTAGAAATGCAATATAAATCATGTGGATACAATGCAATATGTTTTTGTATCGAGGAAAATGGGAATATCATGAAATGTAGAATTTCCAAAAAAGAATATGGAAACCAGCCATAGACCTGGCCTTTGAGTTTCTGGGACTACTTTGCCATGAAGCCTAACAGATTAAACTTTAACTTTATTCCTTGCAACTTGCTGGTTTCATTTTAAATTGGGCTAAAATACGACAGAATTATTATAGCCAAAGAAAATGGTCTTATTATAGATTGTGCATGCAATATTTTCAACGTACCCCTTCTGAGTGGCCTCAGTTTAATTCTTTGTCATAAACTTGTGCTATCAAATCGTGGCTTTGGGATTTCAACCCTTGACGTTGCTTTCCCTGATAAGATGTTAGATTGCAAATCATCAAATGTTTAACAACTATGAACAAAATTAATTTTATTCATAGTTGTTAATGTTTTCATTATATTCCCTTAGCATTTAACTTCAGTAAATGCGTATTCGTAGAATATCAAGGCCCACGAGAGCAGGAAACAAATTTTCTCCACTAATATGGCCAGAGAGAACCCTTTGAGAAATCCTGTAAATGCTGTGACTGAACCAGCTCCGTGGTCAACTGCATCCGCTCCATCTGGGAATGTACAACCATCAATGTAAATAATTTTTAATTATTTATTCGATTTATGCATGAATCGTAGGACCTTAAATATAGTTTGTATACTATATCCTCTAGTGTATTGTCCCTTTGATTTAAACTAACTAGTGCCAAATCACTGCCTATCAACTATTTTCCTTTCAAGAGGAATGATATCTGAACCTGATGTTTCTTCCTCTTTCCTTTTTCTTTTGTCCAGAACACCATCTAATGGAGCTCAAGCTAGCAACCAATTAAGGTGTGTTGAACCTTCTTTCCTTGTCTTTTATGCTATAATCTATTAATTCCGCATTGTCAAGTGATTTTCATGTGTTGTAGATTAATTTTCTTTTCTTTTTCACATGTTGAAGAGTTTTAAATAAGGGAATATTGATTCAGTTGATTGAAATAGCTATAAGCATGAAAATCTTTAGATTTGCATCAAATATTCAACATGTTTTTCTTGTCTGAATAGAATTGGTATGGCCTAAGATACTTTCGTGTCTCAGTCAAGTTTACTTTTGTGCAAGTTCTCAAAGACCCTCTTATAGCAACTATAGATATCCATTTTTATAACTTCAAATCTTTCAGCCAAGTAATGGCTAAAAGTGCTTTTGATTTTTTTACATCATCTCTTCTTAACCTTATAACAGTTGGCCACACTAGTCAATCATTTGAGACAGATCACTTTTTATAGTACACCTATGTAGCTAATTAGCGGTGTTGAAAGTCAGGACCATGCTGGTAAAGAATATGTGAAATACTGGAATAATATGCAAATGAAAGAATTTAATTTTAAACTTTTTTTTGAAAGAATTTAATTTTAAAGTAGAAAGAGTTGACTCACAAATGACGTGGCGGCACTTAGTTGGCAACGGGAGCTCATGTTGTGGCCAGTGCTCTTATTTGTAGCCGTTGAATATTAAGAAAATCGTTTAGAAAGAGTTATGTTTCTTATCCTTTCCATTTGCACATCATTTTCTTAAGGAATTGGAAACCTACACTAATCAATTTAGACTCGTCAATCCTGGCATGCAATCGAAGGCAAATAGCAAACGCAACCCAATGTACCAGAATTTTTAATTATAGTGTGGGAAGGATATTAATTATTTTGGACCCGTTTGATTGCAGCTTTTAAGCTCAGTTTTATATTGCTTATAAGCAGTATTACATTTGATTGGCCTGCACTGGCTGAAAAAACTTACGAGCTGGAGCAACCAAACTTTTCTCTCAGCCTCATATAAGCCTGCTAATGTGCTTTTAGAAGCTGCAACTGAACAATCCCTCACCTCCTGCTAACCGGAAAACTATTTTCATGGTTTGAAAATAATTTGAAGTGAAACACTTTTGGCTCAGTAAATCTCTCAGCACCTTTTCTTGCTTTATAAAACTTCACAAAACCAGTGTATTTTTGTTCAAATTTGAAGCACCTTATCTTTCCCCCAATAACTCCATTATAATTGCTATATCTACACATTTTTATTCAATTATTTGGCCCAATAAACTATTTTATGTGACATTGAACTTTCAGTTCATACATGCTCAATGAGCTACAAACCGCCACCAAATATTGCCTGTCTTTTAACCCTGACATAGAAAATTTTAAATTCAGACGACGTTTACCTACCGACAACAATCCGTCCTTGCAAATGGAAATGTCAATGATGCAACAGGTAGTACCGAGACAAGAGAGTTATTCACAAGGCCGTGCTGTTGCTCTTCAAAATGTGGAGTCAACAATCAATGAACTTGGTGGGATTTTCACGCATTTGGCCACGATGGTCGCACAACAAGGGGAACTAGCTATAAGGTTTGCTCCTATTATAACCTGCACTTGGAAGTCCTTTTTATTTTTATATCTCTATTAGTTTTACAAGGAGAGAAATTTGATGTCTGTTTGTTAAGTTCATAAACTTTGAACTTTTTTTCCCCATTACTTTTGGGGTTTGAAAACAGTACTACCCCATCCCACAAAAGATAGGCTTTCGGTTCTTTTCACCACAGCAAAGAAAAGTTTGTTTTAACAATAAGTACGCATAGTGACTTGTATTTAAATAATAAAGATGCACAATTTCTAGGGAGATTTTCTACGAAGTTGATGCTAGTTTAATAATTTAAAGTGGCAATTATTTGGGACGAGGGAAAAAGTGCAAGCATATCTTTGCGGGACAGGGGGTATTTTTATAACTCCACTGCTTTCATGTTATATCAATCTCCATCGTGAATAAAATGGATCCAGCAGAAACAAATTGTATGTAGGACTCCATATTGAGGGTTTTAAGTGCAATGCTTAATCCGGTGCTTCTGTTTCCAGAATCAGAAAACAGGTTTCGGAAATGAGCATGTCCAAAAGAAGCCTTCAGGGTTTATAATTTCACCTCATATATTACAAAGAGAACTCAAAAATTTCCCTTTTCTTGACTAAGTTTAGATACTTTCTTTCTCCATTTTCCTCTAAATCTAGATTTATATGACTATATGCTTGTGTGATCAGGATTGATGACAACATGGAGGAGTCATTGGTGAACGTTGAAAGTGCTCGCAGTTCTCTGTTGAGGCACTTGAACAATATATCATCAAATAGGTGGCTCATGATTAAGATATTTGCTATTTTGATTTTCTTTGTGATAGTCTTTATCTTCTTCGTAGTTTGAGCCTTGAGGCCTACATTCTTGCTGCATCTGGGATTTGCGGCTTTGGCACATTTTATAAAGGTTAATTCTTCTTCCTCACTTCCATAGCTCGTTTTGCTTTGCTATGGATATGGAAGAATGTCATTCTTTCGTTGTACATATGGCGTTGATGGACTAATATTTCTTGATTGTCATGCCTTCTTTACGAAGTTTGTTTTAGCAATTTTACTTGTATACCATGCGAAAGATACTTCTCCGGCACTGATAGTGCTCATAGTCATAATTTTTTATAAACTAGATGTTGTAATTTGTTTTACTAGATGCTGGAAAACAACTTATTTATATACTTGGTTTGTCAGAATTATTGCTCTGCTTTCAACCTATAGCTTGTTCAATGGTATCTAAAGACTAAAGACCTGTAAAACGATTCAACTGATTACTTTTATCAGTTTATGCCGAGTCATTCATACCACTATATCAGAGATATTTTGCTGCATATCATGATTTTAAGTAGTGAACCACTCACTTATAGATGTTTTGGTTATATATATATTTTTTAAAAATATATATAAAATCTGATAACTTCGAAGATCTTGACGAGACCAGTATTGTTTTCCTGGTTCTCATGTGTTGGAAAAGGTATAGCAGGCTATTGTGGTGCCTTTATGCTTTAATAGTTTGACATTGATGATTATATGACTCATTATAATTTATTTAGTTATATGCATTCTGTATGACTTCCCCTTTTACTAGTCATGTTAACTCAAACTGTTATCTAAAATTTATAGTTAATAAACAAAAATTTGTTCACATTAGTCATGTTAAATAACCTGCTAACTTTAATCTTGTTAAAAAAATTGTTAACTTTAACGAGACCGTTTGTTAGTTGATGATGTGGCAATAAATAAACCCACTATCCACATTAACAGTTAGTTCCTTCCTTTTTCTTTGCAAAATATTGATTGAGCTCGTATTTTCATTTCCTTCTAGTTAAATCAAAATAGATTTACTAAAAAATAATACAAATATTATCGATAAGGTTGTTAATATTAACCACTAATATGACATTTAAATATAACATATGCGTGTCACTTAAAAAATATGTAATTCTTGATATGGCATTATTTAACAATAAATACTTAACAAATCTATTGAGGATGTTTTAACCAAAAAAAAATTCCTCTCGCTAACAATTGAGAGCTTAAGGCGAATTCATCTTTTCTCCTCACCATCATTTCTACCTCCTTATTCTTACTTTTCTATATCAACTCATATCACTTTCCTTCCATTTTGTAGCTCAGATTTATAACTTAACAATCCGATCTTTTTTCCGTCTAGCTATCTCCTGGAATTTTCTTAACTCTTGTAACAAGTTCTGTAAACCTGCAATTAAAGGCAATTGATTCAAATTTTTTTAGTTTCAGTTTTTTCACCAGAGGATTTGGGATTTAAATTTCCTAAGAAAAAGAATCAATTTGGATGAATTTTCTTTTTTGGGTTCAGATGTTTAATCAAAGTAATTGTTGATGAGGATTGGATTCGGATTGCAGATGCAATTGTTACCGTAGAAAATAAAATAAAATGCAATGATAAATCTTGTAAAAAAAAGATATTATCAAAAAAATTATTTATATATGTGGATGGATATACCACTAATGTGCATCATCTAAGAATAAAGCGTATAAAGCTCTTATTGAGCAGTATATCACTATATTTGTACAGCAAGGTTATACACTCTGTTGTGACTTGTGAGTGCTCTTATCTACATTTGAGAATATTTTTGACAGGTAAATAATATGCATATTCGTACACCTAATAAATCCTCTAAGAATATCGATTGTGAAACATTTATTTAAAACAATTATCAGTGATTCTCCAACGTTATTCTGTCCACCAAAAAGAGTTGTCTATTATTTCAATTATGCAAGCATCTCTACTCTTTTGTGGGTTCCTTATGAAAGTCAGATTCTACCTATATAAGCTAGAAAGTTGGATAAAAAAGAGACTAGTTTTCCAAAGGCCAGGGATGTAAAGGAAACTGGACTATTGTTTCTTTTTGCAGTCTTACCTTACAACTTTGGAATATCATGCTTTAACGATCACATATTGACTATATACGCTGTCGTTGAGTTCATGAGCTAGCTTTTTGCGGTTCATTTTGTGTGTTAGCGTTATCACCGCATTTGAGTGTTACTACTTTCTCTTCGCTTTAGAGATCTTTGAACAAGAATGAAAAATTTAAGAACATATGCGCCTTACGTACTAATTTTTTTTTAAAAAGTAGCATAATCGCTTCAGTATAGTTTTCTCATCAAATTCAATTATATTATAGTTGCTAGTTTTTACCACTATGGTATATAGCTGTATGATAAGGAGATGTCATGCTCCAATCCATTTTCAACCACACTTCTGGCAAGGCTCTGTGAACTTCGCCGTGACAGACGCGTGTGGTTATGAACAAACTGGAATATGCTTCATGAAGCAGATATTAGTGCCCCATTACTTGGTAAAGATAAACCTGTTTTAGAAATTTTCATTGTTATACTCATAAGTTCAGTGACCTTTCAAAGATAAACCTGGTTGGAAGATTGTGAAGTCTAGTAATGGCAGACATGGAGACATGGAGCATGGAATACGTTAGATACGATAGTCGGTAGGCGCAGTGCTCTATATATAGAATCGACAGCTGAAAATGGTTGTTGTTGAACTAGCTTGTATTGTTATAATGGTGAACACATCTAAGTGGGGAGTTTGATAAACTTGTACCCTAGGCTATCTCTTCCTCTAGTATTTGCCACTTTCGTTATGCTTGCCTTTTGTATTTGATGATGTAACATATCTAATTGACAAGATGCCATGTTATAGTAGTCCAAAGGGGTTAGGCACTGATATGACATTGCCATTTGCCTGAATGGTTTGCTCACTCATTTTTTTTAATATCTAGCAAATTTATTATCTCTTGCTATAGTAGTCCAAAGGGGTTAGGCACTGATATGACACTGAATGGTTTGCCATAACCTTTTTTCATTTTGGGAGGAAAATTTATTATCTCTTGCTGAATTTTTTTTACTCATTTTCCGTTCTCTTATGCATGCCTAGCAAGCTTTTAGTTTAGGTAAAATCTTATAAGTTGATGAGCGGGGTTTGTTCTGCTCGGATAGTTAGGCTTAAGTCGTCCGTGTTATGATAATCCAAGTAACATTTAATTTGTTCTGGTCACTTGTAGATATCATATCTTGAGGTTTTGCTTTGTTTTGCACAAACGGCCTTTTATCTTAGTGGTGGATTTACAGTACCAATTGCATGAAGATCATGCATAATGCATTCAATTGGAATCATCGAAAAGATTAAACCTTTCTGGGTTGTATAATGTCGAAGTTAGGGCTGGGTGAAAAACCGAACCGAAAAACCGAACCGAAAAACCGAAATTTTTTTGGGTCGGTTTCGGTTTTTAATAAAACCGAACCGAAAAAGACCGAAAAAACCCGAAACTGGACCAAAAAAACCGGTCCGGTCCAAAAAATAAAAAGAACGAAACCGAAAAAAATCGAACCGAAAAATATGCTTGGTTTCGGTTTCGGTTTTGCTAAAAATCGAACCGAACCCGCCCTAGTCGAAGCGCTGCTTCATCAACCCTAAAACTTTACTCATAGGTGATTTTTATATATATAAAAACTATAAATAGATATTGATTCCTTCGATGTTATGTATGGCTTGTTTGGAAAAAAGTGAGCATGCATACATACCCAATTATGTCCGGATCGATAACATTTATCCAATAGTTACACTCATATAGGAAATCGTCCTCAACTGAGTCACACTGAGCGACTCACATGGCGAAACCATGATCAAATGTGTACGGTTGGCAAAATTAATAAAATAATATAATATTTTTCTAATACATTTATTATCATATTTTCTTGTTTTTTTACCTTGCTTTCTTGATTAAAATGTATTTAATTTCTATTTTTTTTCCTTTTCGCTCAAATTCGAATTTATTTTCAAACTCAAAAAAAAATCCCACATCAGTAATGTTACGTGCAGTCATGTGTTGAAAGTTTCAGCGTTTCAAAATTGACTAAGAAGTAAATAAAATAGAAATAAAAAAGATACAAAAGTTAAATTTAAGAAATCAAGGTATAATAAGTAAAAAGATTAAGAAACGAAAGTAAAAATATAAAAAAAAACTGAAAAAACCAAACGTAGGTTAAATAATAGATATATACGAACAATTAAATATCTATTACACAATTTCAGTATACTCACTTCAATTAAAATACAAACCATCAAAAATTATTTTATAAATTTTGTCTGCACTCATCACTACTCTAATTATTATTTTTGTTTAATTTTTTGAAGATGTGTGTTACCAGGGGCGGACCCAGGGGGTGGCTGGGGGTGGCTACTTCGGCGATTTTCAATTTATTTTTATTTTTTTAATATGTATAATTTAAAATTTTCTAAAATATATACATTGATGGTCCCCTATAATGAAATAAAATAGTTGTTGATGTAGTAGTAAATTTGCTTTTAAGGTAGTGGTAGGTTAGAAGTTCAAATCATGTTAGCTGTTTTTTTTCTAAATTTTTCTTTTTTATTTATTTTGAAATTACCA
Organism: Primula veris; assembly: GCA_963682055.1. Classification (NCBI taxonomy): domain Eukaryota; kingdom Viridiplantae; phylum Streptophyta; class Magnoliopsida; order Ericales; family Primulaceae; genus Primula; species Primula veris. Next base: position 5,351,513 of record OY821742.1, on the reverse strand, counting down.
AATTTCATAAATAACCATGATATTTTTCCAAACAAAATTATTAAATAAAATTATTTTATTATCCAATACCATTTGTCTTTAACTTCAGATTTATTTTATGCTATGTTAAACATAAAAAAAATTCTTTATTTTTGTATTAGATCTTATTTATTTTATCCTATATTCGACATATTTTTTACACCACGCCCCCCCCCTCCAAAAAAACCATTATGGTTCCGCCCATGTGTGTTACGTGTCAACATGATAAGTTAGTGTAAAATGTATTTTATAATCATTTGCATATGTTAATTTTTAATTATTACTTATATATTATCGGTATATAAAAAAAATAAAAAGTTATTAAAATACCGTATGTATAAATTATTATTAAAAATATTAAAAAAAAAAACTATTTTTGAAAGTGGAGGAGAAGACGTAAGCCGTTCACATGGGATGTAGCCCCTGGTGACTCAGATACCAGATACCATGTCAGTTCCTCCTGATACCAGTATGCAAGGACAACTTAAGTTTAACATTGACATGTTTGATAACATTACAAAATCTACATAATATGGAATAAAATTGGTAATAAGACCTTTATGCTCTAATCCAGAAATCACCTCCTAAATATCTAAAGTTGAGTCCTTGAAAGTTTAAACATGTAACCTTTAATACGTCAGAATTTTCAGATTAAAATCAAACTTGAGAATAGGACATAAAGAATCGTAAGAGAAAAAAAGTGAACTAAACTCAATTTTCATTGATTGATGATTTTATTTAAATAAGTCGTATGGGTATGTACTATATAAACTACAATTTTCTCATTAATTTTAGATCGTAATCAACCCAAGTGTAACTTCATAAATTTCTTGCATATATACGCAGTATATATGCTTATACCTAATACTAGATCTTTGTCTTGCATATTTTTTTCTTCCAAAAATGTGTTGATCTAAAAAAAGCCAATGCATGCATGAATCATCATTTGTTAGATTAATTTGTCATTCAAAAATTATAAAATAACAGAATCTCAAAATCAAATACTCCTAGATCAGATTTGTAACTCTAATTAACTACACAACTAATTGCAAAAGAGCAATATTTTATAAATAATTTAAAATACACAGAATTTCATAATTTACTTTATAAGAAAAAAAATCAGAGTTGCATAAAAGAAAAAAAGTCCTTACGGCTCAGAGCATAAAATATTCTCCAGCATGCAAACTTTTTTGCATAAGCGGAAAGATAACATTTGATTGTTAATCATCAGGTCTTCCACTAAATCCAAAAGTTAAAGAAACTTTCATCATAATTTTCTATTGTATGGCGTGGGATAAAATACTACACTAACGGTTCGCGTCTTTTTTTTTCTTGGTTTCTGTAGGTTATTTTAAAATAATAGTAATATTTAAAAAAATAATAATAGTAATACATTAGTCTCGTTGAATTTCTAAAAGTACTCCGTATATAATTGTCAAGTTTCTAAATAAGTAGTTGTTAATTATTTTATGGACTTCCGTAAACTGATTATTATAATTATTCTAAATGATTATAAGTTAACATTTACTAAGAAGCTCATTCCTCTCATTAAAACTAATTTATGACTTTTTGAGGTTGTAAAATGTGATTTGAGTATGTTTTTTTATTTAAATTTAGATTTTGATCAATACATATATATGTTTAACTTTAATTACAAAAATTAGGATAAAATTTAAGTAGATTAAAATTTTAATAAGAAGCAAACGAGTATAGAGTTATATTTCACTAAGTCGCCATAGTAATGTTTATCATTTTAAAAAATATTAATTTATGATTTTGTGGGTACCAATATTTATATATAAAATTTTTAAAAAATTATTATTTTATTATTTTATCGAAATTGGTAATTTTTTACATTGGCGCAAGTCGGGACCGAAAAAAAATATTATTTTAAAAATTTTATTAATTTAACGAGTATTAATTTACGAAGGTTCACTACAAAATAATGCTTGATTTAGTGAGAGTCAAGCCTGTCACTAATTTAAAAAGGCGTCACAAATCTGTCGTAAATTAACTAAACTGTCACAAAGCCGTCACAAAAACCGTCGCTAATAAGCTCGTAAAAAAAAAATACCGTCACTAATCCCGTCGCTATTTATGTAAAATTTTTTAGTGGTTCTACGCTTTTATTTAAATTTAGATTCTGATCAATACATATATATGCTTAACTTTAATTAGAAAGAAAGAGATGAAATTACGAGTTTAAAATATAACACCAACTAGCACCAGCTAATAAGTTGTTATAAAAAATGCTCATAGACCAATTAATTAGTAAAAACTTCTGATATCACTAACGGTGTAAATTGTAATGAAGATAATGTGGCATAATCAAGGAAATGATAACTGGAGGGCTCCCCTTAATTAAATATTCATAATTATAGATTAGCTTGAAGACACATTTATAATTATAACTTGATTCAGTAGTTGCAGTCAAGAGTCAAAAAGTCACGTAGAACGGGTGAAAAAGGAAGAAATTGGGATTTAGTGATAACAAGGGCCCTTAACCCACCAAATAATAGGTTATTAGGTCAATAATGTAGATCATCATCAAGTGTATAATATTACTCTAAGAAATTAAAATAAATATAACAAGCTATGGCCTATGACCTATCAAGCCTACTTCTTTTCTTTTTTTGGGTCACTTCAGTAAACAACTTTTTTTTTAATAAGTAAACAACTTTAAAACTATAGTTTATTCAGTGGGACGTTTCAAACTCACTAATTTTGCGTATATAAAGTTGATTAGCTTAATATTATGCTTCAAGAAAAATGGTAAAACTAAGTTCATGCTTTTTATGTATGTTTCAATTAGTAACTCCCAAGATGTCATGTGATCATATATACATGCATAAGTATGAACTGTTTAATTGCATTTAATTACTTTGCTTATTTGGTTCCATGAGTCTTGTTATATCTACTTAAATTCAATAATGATAAATTTAGTTTTTACTAACAAAAACCAACAATTTTTATTTAACACAAACTAATACAGTTTATAAGCAAAAACATCAACAATTAGAGGTAAAAATACATAAAAGAAGATTTTATCATTATATTATAATAAATCAATTCAAGTCAAACGAGACTGCCCAATTTAGTCAATTTTTTCCAAAAATATCTCTACACGTTTATATTAATTAAAATAATACCATACTTCCATAAAAATATAAAATGTAAAAACTAATAAAATTATTTATCACTCTTTAACAACCAAATATTCTTTTAAATTTTAAACTATGTTTCTTTTTGTATTATACACATATTTATATCATAATTATACTTATTTTTTATATTTTTATTATATTACGCATCGCACACGTATTACCAAGTGTACATGTAAGTATACAATACTAGTACTAGTAGTAGTGTAACCAAGAGTAAATAATACTTAAAGCTGAAAATTGACACGAATAACAGAAAAGCAGGAGGAGATCACAGACTCTTACAGATGAAAAGGAGGATAATTAAATGGTAAAATTAAATTCTCTGAATTTTATTGCTCTTTATTGAGCCTGAGCAACCTCTCAAACTGACCATTTTAAAAGTGTGCAAAGAGAGTTAATTTAGAAACAAGATCACTAGCCAAATGGTGCTACTAAGATTTTTCTCTGTCAAATGTGAAACAAGATCAGCATATAGACAAAACCAACCGCTTATAAAGAGAGAAGCTATTAAAGCACATTAAATTTTTACAATAACGTATATTAGGTTTTTTTTTTATGTTTTGTATCCCAAACTATTTCTACATTTTAGCTTTGATCACTAAGGTGTCAATTTTACCATTTCACTTACAAGTTAACCACTTATAACAATTAACGACATGAAATGAATTAGGCGGAGACATACGGGAAACGTAGTCCTTGCCGTTCCCATTTCTATAAAAGTCGACACAAAATGTTTTATACCCTATGCCTATTAATCTCTCTAAAAAAGAACATTTCATCTCTTTCCGTTACACGAAATAAAATCCGTATAAATTCCATTTGAGTTTCATATTTCCGTTATTATTTCGCGATCGACAAAATACATTAGTCATTCAACTTCAAAGCATACTAGTCCAAGATGAACGATTGAGATTCCTTAGTTGTATTAGAGATTAGATTTGAAGTCTTATACTGTCAAAACCTTGGAAGAGTTTACAAACAAAAATTAGAAGCAACAAGACATAATTAAAGTGACAGTTAATTTTTGTTTTTCTTTCAATCTCAAATATATACATCTGGTCTGCACCAAGCACTTTTAATCTAGGACCGATGATACGTTGTTTCTAAATTTCTAAATTCAATGACTCATTTTATGCAGAGGCGAAGCCGGGGAGTATAAATGTTACAAATATGGGTTGAGAAACCATTAATTTCAACAAAATATAGTAAAAGTATATGTCAAAAAATAAATATTTACGATTCTAAGACAGATGGTGGGTGCCGTGGAGCCGATGAGGCGATGATCTCTATTTAGATTCCCCTTATTTTATGTATCATTTTTAATTACAAAATGAAATTTGGATATAAACTGTAAACTCATCAATTTGTGATTTTCCTCCCTCGTATTTATTAGGGATATTATAAAATTTATCATCATTTTGTTAAGTATATCTAGCTTTATTTCTCCACATTTTTTTATTACAGAGTTACTATTTTTAACTCATGCAAATAATGAAATGAACAAATTCTGAACTTTCCCATTAAATTTTCATTTATTAAAATAGAGGGAAAAAGTGTGTGCTCTTTTTTACCAACAAAGGCTGCTCTGGTCTTGAACAGACACATTATATATTTAAGCACACTGAGAGAGAATACAAAACTTTATGACTCCCTTTTATTACATGTTGGTTAATTAATTCTGAGAATTTCATGTAGAATTTCAAGAGAGAGATATAGCAAAAAAGGAAATAATCAAATTAGCAAGAGAATTTTGTCAAAAAGGTAATATTTTTTAACCATATTACCTTTTCCAGAGAGATTTTATCAAGAAAATATATGTACCTACATTTAACATGCTTCTCAAGCTAAGTTTTCTAGCATTTAATGTAATGTACAGTCTAGTCTGTATCAATATAAGTTTTAATTCTGTTTCCTTCTTGAAAAAAAATATACTCTAAGTAGGAGTATATATTTTGAGGGTCATTTTTGTTCATTTTTTCAAGTTTTTTTAGGAGGAAAAATGGATAAACAAGGTGAAGAAGCAATTGTGAGTAGAAATGAAGGTAATTTAGAAGATGAAGAAAGAGTAGAAGAGACAAATTCAAGCTTGAAGAGGTTTCTATGGGATGGTGGTTCTGCTTATGATGCTTGGTTCAGTTGTGCTTCTAATCAAGTAATTATACATATCTACACCATTTATATATATATATGCATGTATGTATTTTTCTTTGTAATTAACATATTGTTTATTTGTTTTCACACTTCCAGTTGAAATTGGGAGTGAAGGTAACTTAGTATTCAATTTTCATGTCGTAAAAGATTTCGCACAGTCGTTGTACAGAATGGATTTTAGGAACGCGAATATCGGGGTCTGTTTGGATTAAATTCTACTATTTTTTATTTAAGAATGAGAGTTGTCGGGGTTCTCTAAGCGGAATAAGCTATAAGTTTGAACTAAATGGAAGATTATAAGCACATAACTTTTTTGTACATTTCCGATTTCGCTCTTTTTCATGTACTCCCTACTAATCTATCATGTATCATCTATGGAAACATATTAATTATATTTTGTGGATAGCTTTGGTACTGCTACAGTTAATTTATTTTTTTGGTTTTTGTCGGTCTATAAATCTGATATTTTTCTTGCATTATGTTTCAAATTTTGTTTTAAAACTCAATCTGGTGAATGTATTTTCCACTTTTCCAGTCTTTTTCCCCAATTCCAGGGTGAAAAGCCAGTTTTAGGACCATGAATCATGACCACATTCACTAAGCTGTATTTTATATTTTAATCAACAGATGTCATTTTCCTTAAACAATGGTCCTAGAGAGTTTCAACTTTCAACCATCTTTTCTAGTTGGTTTTCTCGTTTTCAGTTAAACAGTAATAATCCCCATATTTTGCTAACATCACAAAACCGCTTTTCTGTTTTTAATTATTATGAATTGAAAGTCATCATATTTCATAAACCAGTAACTCATATTAACCGACCCTTGTGTGTTTGTTATCGTTGTTAATTAGTTTCTATAATCATTTAGAGTGGCACTGTCTCACTACTGCCTGAATATTAAGTTTCCGATTAGAAAAGCACACAAGGACAACTGAAATGTACAATGCATCAACTTTGTTCATATGGTAGTTTGAAAGAAAATAAGTTTAAGTTATTGTTTTGATTTTTATAGGTGGCACAAGTGTTGTTGACACTTCCCTACTCCTTCTCCCAAATGGGTATGCTATCGGGAATAATATTACAAGTGTTTTACGGCATTTTAGGAAGTTGGACAGCTTATATCATCAGTGTTCTCTACATGGAGTATCGCACTCGTAAAGAGAAACAAAATGTCGATTTCAAAAACCATGTCATACAGGTATATTCTGATTTCAATGAGAACCCGCTTTCAATTATATGATTGTATGGATTCATTATAATGAGCTTGATTTGATCAAATATGTTTTTCAGGTTTGTCTTTATTGTAGTGTGTTACGTTTATATCCGAACCTCTTGCCCTCTACAGCATTACATTTCAATATAGTTTTTTTTTTTGGTGGAACTGCTCATTTATTAAGTAAACAAAAATAGTCTTTACCATGGAACAACGCTTCCATGGTGGCATAAAATTTAAATCGAGACGAAAAACAAACAAAGGGTACAATCTGACTTACAATAATATGAGTCTATAAGTAAGCAAAACAAGGAAAAAACTAAAGCATGACCAAACCTGAGAATTCTCAAACCCAATACCACTTCGCTTAGATAGCCTTAGTCTTACTCCTTATGCCCCTATCCTTATAGCTTCCCTACTCCACGATCGATGTGATCTTAAGACTAAAGCTCAAGGGCAAAATGGCATTGAACTCAATAATTATATAGTGTTTAAGTATATCAACATTTACACTTTAGATTCAAGCATTATGTTGCTCTAGATTTGATTTATACTTCAGAACAAAAAAACATTTTTTTTTTATTTGTTTTAACAATATGGATATATATTAACTGATAAACATGTATGCAGTGGTTTGAAGTGCTTGATGGTTTGTTGGGTCCATATTGGAAAGCAGCAGGCTTAGCCTTCAATTGCACTTTTCTGCTTTTTGGCTCTGTCATACAGCTTATTGCTTGTGCAAGGTTAGGAATTTCCTTATTCACTTTTTCCCTCATATTTTAAAATTTTCAATTTAAAGATTAATAACCTATGTAGTATTTTTTTTCACTTATCTTTTTGTGTGTGTAATTGCAGTAATATATATTACATAAATGACAAGCTGGACAAGAGAACATGGACATACATATTTGGGGCATGTTGTGCAACAACTGTGTTTATTCCCTCATTTCACAACTATAGAATTTGGTCTTTTTTAGGCCTTGGTATGACTACTTACACTGCCTGGTATTTAACCATTGGGGCTTTGGTTCATGGCCAGGTAAAATACAATCAATCCTCAAATTTTCTTAGATTATATAGTTGTATCGGTATGTTTTCGTTAATTATGTATATATGCGTAATGCAATATTACAACGTGTGTGATGCGTAGGCGGAACAAGTAATTCACAGTGGGCCAACAAAACTGGTGTTATATTTCACCGGGGCTACTAATATACTTTACACTTTCGGCGGACACGCTGTTACCGTGTAAGTCATTTTTTACTGCCTGTTAATATTGATTTGTACCTGTACTTTTAATAGTTATATCGTGAATGCTTTACTTCATCACAGTTTTGGTATGTAATTGCGTAAACAAATAGCGAGTTATCTAGATTACTGTTTATCGAGTAAGAAGTACTCCATATAATTTTCTTTTGGGTTAAAATTGGTTATAAAAGGTGGAATTTTTTTACTTGAACAAGATATACAAAGTACAAACTACAAACTAAGAGTCTATGAAAGAGACAACACTTATAAAACTTAATTATTGAAGATAGCCTGCAATTTCTGCAAGAATGCAGATATTGTCTTTTTAGTTTTTACATTTTTCCTTTATGGATATGTGAATAAAGCTGCTGAGTAATGTTAACTATACAAACTACAGTAAAAAAAATGCATCCTTGGAATATTGGTGTGCTCTATATTATGTTCAGATAGTTGTCTATTTGGAGTTTTCCATTTTCATACTTCCATTTGCATATCATATCTCAAAAAAAAAAAAAAATGAAAAAAAGAGAATATTACTCACTTACTGTATAAAGTTTTAGGTATATTTATCGATATTTTAAATAGCGTTATCGCTATCGTAGCATTTTTTTAAGAGAAACACTAAAAACGCAAATAGCATTGCTACATAGTGCTTTGCGGTTTACTTTTTTTTTGTGTGCCTAAATATGCACTAAATTTTAGAATACAAAACAACAAAAGATAAAATGTATAGTTATATTGGTGATTGATCATACATTATTTTATATAATTGAATAAAGAATACAAATAATAATAAAAATTCGAAAAAACAATGTTGTTACCGGTGAGTCTCGAACATGGAGAATACACTGTCACAACCATCTAAACTAACATTTTTTTTGTGAAAATTACACAACATATATAAATTATTTGGATCCGTTGTTTTTTTTCTAACTCGCTATTTACGCTTTTGGTCCAAAATTTCACGATTTTTATGCTTTTTTGGTCCCAATAGCGCGAATTTAGCGCTTTTTTTTACCCAAATAGCGTTTTAGCGTAGGCAGTTTATTTTTTGAAAAACGCTATATTACGAAATGTTACGCAATATAACGTGATTTTTAAAACATTGATATTATATAGTTTCATCTTCTATTTTTCCTTTACAAGTGGTCATGACTAATGAGTTGATAAAATAAATATGCATGTGCAGAGAAATTATGCATGCTATGTGGAAGCCTCGAAAATTCAAGTCAATATATTTGTTCGCCACATTGTATGTATTCACTTTAACAATACCATCAGCAGCTGCAATGTATTGGGCATTCGGAGATCAACTTCTGAACCATGCCAATGCCTTTGCTCTCCTCCCAAAGAATCGCTTCCGTGACGCTGCTGTTATACTTATGCTCATTCACCAGGTCATAATTACACGCATATACATTTATAATCTACCTTTTCCGTGAAAGTTAACCACTTTAAAAACTCAAGTATAATTTACCTTCTGGAATTCTAATTTCTAGAAGTATTTTTTCAATGAGACATCAGAATCAAAATTTACATTTGCTTAGTGGAAATTTCCAGTATTGTGAGTTTGTGACTGCTCGCAAGTTGATAATGATGATAAATAAGAAATGCTTAAACCTTTGACTAAAACATAACCATTGTAAAGATACTTCAAGTTTATCGCTTGTTAACAGTTGTAAAAACAAATAGGACCACAATGTGAAAATTTAGCCAAAATAAATGCAGGTTCTTTAACAGTTCAGTCAAATTTAAGTTTCTGCGTCTTCTTACTCTTAATTGGTTCTTGGAAAGTTTTTCGATTTCATGTTGTTATGCTTCATTGTTTTAGAAGAAATCTTTACACATTTCAGAACGATTTCATGCACTTCTGTATAAAAAAATGTTGGCCTCACGATTTTCTCTTCATAACCGGTGGCAGAACCAGCACTAAATATTTAAGGTTGCAAAAATAGAAGCACATAATATTTTTCAAATTGTAAAGAGACCAAAAAACGGGATTTTATAAAAAATATTTACCCCGATTTCTTATAAAAAAAAATGTATCCGTTTTTTTTCTTTTCCTTTTTGTCAATTTAACATATTTTTCAAACTCTCAAAAAAAAGTTGCATCAATAAAGACACGTTTAGTCATGTGATGAAAGTTTCACCATTTGAAAATTTACCAAAAACAAAATAAAAATTAGAAAATAAGGTAAAATAAATAAAAATTAAGAAAAAATTGGTAGGAAAGAAAAAATATAAAGAAACGAATGTATAAAAATGTAAAATTAAGAAACTGAACTATTAAAAAGAAAAATATGAACAAACAAATGTATAGAACTATTAAAAACCCCCGGAAAAGACAAACTTATTCTATTAAATAGTCAAGCTTTTATATACTCACTTTGTATAGATATAAACGAACAACCAAATATGTTACACAATTTCATTATAGGTACTTTGCATACAAAACTACTAAAAATTATTTTAAATAATATTTGCACTAGCGCTATATCTTATTATTATTATAGTTTAATTTTTTTTTTAAATGTGTGTCACATATCAATACGGTATATAAGTTGCTGTCATAGTGTATTCAATTGTTTGTTACTTGTCTTTTAATTAGTACAATTAAGAGCACATAAAAAGACATAGTATGTTATTAAAGTAACAATATATAATTTTGAAAGTGATTGCAAAAAAATATATTTAAGTGGTCGTTAGAATATATTATATGTAAATTATTTTAAAAAACACTACTAAAAAAAATTAATTTTTGAAAATTGTGAGCTTGCGATGACAACCCCTAATCGGAATGACGTTCCGCCCTTGTTCATAACACTTGGAGAATAAATCCTCCAAACACATTATGCTAGTTTTTGCGGTTCATAATCAGGAAACAATGTGGAAAACCATTTCATGCTAAAATATCCATAAAATTCCTCATAATCCCAAATTTTTGCTCAAATATGGTGAACTCAAACTTGACTTTTTGTTACAGTTTATAACATTTGGGTTTGCTGCAACACCCTTATATTTCGTGTGGGAGAAAGTTGTTGGAACACATGATACAAAGAGCATATTTGTAAGGGCACTTTCTAGGCTACCTGTGGTTATACCAATATGGTTTCTAGCTATTATTTTCCCCTTCTTTGGACCAATCAACTCAGCTGTTGGGGCACTCTTAGTCAGCTTCACTGTCTACATCATCCCTTCTCTTGCTCATATGCTTACATACAGAAAGGCCTCAGCCAGACAGGTAACTAATATTGCTTACCTACGTGTTCTCGTTTAATTGTTCACTACGAAACTACGTGCAATTTTGACTGGTCAATAACTTATATCAAAATTGTCGGAATGAAAATTTTCAAAAATTGATCATATAGTTCAAATGTTAAATTTTATTATTAGATTTTAAAAAAATTCATCTTGACAATTTTGATACAAGTTATAAGCCGATCAAAATTGCACGTAGTTTCGTAGTGGACAATTAATGGGAACGGAGGGAGTATGAAACTACATGCAATTTTGACCGACTTATAAATTATATTAAAATTGTCGAAATAAATTTTTTTAAATCTAATCATAAAATTTAACATTTGAACTATATGATCAACTTTTGAAAAATTTCATTCCGAAAATTTTGATATAAGTTCTTAGCCGATTAAAATTAGACGTAATTTCGTAACGGACAATTAAATAGGAACGGAGGGAGTAGAAGCTTATAATTTAATCATTTTTTTTTTAATATTAAGGGTTGATTCTTCAAAACCCTATCTTGATATCAGATGAGGGCTAACATTGTTTGCTAAAACATCAATTGCTTAATCAATTATCCTGGCTTTAAAAGTACATAAAATGCGTGCTTTTGTATAACCTACAATTTTATGATACAAAAAATAACTTTGTTATGCCCTTTGATAATTAAGCCTTATAATTGAATGCCTCCTACTAGTCCTTAGTTCTGTTGATCTCCTTTCTGAGAAACATGGCATGTGTATCAAATTAATATATGAACTGTCACTCTTTTATGGTTTTACTTTTACCTAAGAGTTACTCTATTAGGATGTGTTTAAAGACTTAATTGGCAGCTTTATATATTATTCACAAATCTTCTCTTTCTTTACTATTTTAATTTTGGTTGTGGCTGAGTGTCCATTAGTCTACTTAAACTTTCAAAGTCATTTCAATACCACTTAACTCGTCTCCTCTTTGTAGCCTGTAGGACTAGGATCAAGCCAAGGTCGTATAACCTTAGGCGTACTTCATCGAATTTTTTGACAATTGTTCCGTTCTGCGAAGCTGTTTTTTTTTTTTTCTTTGTAACGTAAATTACAACTTTTAGAGTAATTTTTCGTATGCATGCAAGTTTCTCTCATTTAGGTATTAAGGTGTAAGACTTGAGATCATAGGAGAGCTCTTAAGATAAAACTAGTTTGGTGGTATATCATTGTCACTGTAGTTATGTGCAGACATAGTAAATGTACTACTCTTGTACCATGAGCTCTGTCTACCCTACTTATCTTTCCAAGTTGTTCTCTGTCCAAAAATTGTCAGTTCTAGACAAAAATAACATCATATTTAATGATATTTCAGTACTATCTTCACCATAGTTAACGTCCCATATTGACTTGTACAACTCGAGTTTCCAAAAGTGTAAAGACTACTCTTGCAAGTTATCTTGGGCTTTCGATGATAGATAGTTAAAAAAGAAGTATTCACCTCGTTCTTAAGTTCGGGTTTGTTTGGTAACTTGAGCAAGAAACTTAGCTTTTGTACGACTAAGAAAAGAGCTGCTCTATTTAGCAGAAAATCTTAGGCTTTTTCAGACTTAAAACACAAACACAACTTCAGGTTAGAAGTCGAGTTTGTCAATTTAACGAAACATATGATTAAAAAAGAAGGCCACTAAACACTACAACTAAAGAAGGCCTATCTATACTTTTTTTTTTGTAAGAAAAGTCCCAAACATACTGGCTTTTATCGACTTACTTTTATTATTTTTTATACAGAATGCAGCTGAAAAGCCTCCATTTTTCCTCCCGAGCTGGACCGCAATGTATGTGGTAAACATGTTTATCGTGGTTTGGGTTTTGGTCATAGGTTTCGGATTTGGCGGTTGGGCAAGCATGACCAATTTCATAAACCAAGTCGACACATTTGGGTTATTTGCCAAGTGCTATCAGTGCAAGCCTCCATCTCCTCAACATCACTGAACTATTTAGCCTCTTAAACACAAGAATTAAATCACAGTTATATCTACATTGATGTACCAAAACATGGACATGCATTTCTTTTATTTTTTTAACTGAATGTTGTGTGTGATTGCTTTGTATACTCCTAGTAATTCCGCTTGTGATGAAAATTAGTTTGTGTGTAATGATTTTAAGAACAGCACTGAGAAACTTATACGTAAGAACATAAATTGTCACATGATGAACGTAGATGAGCACGATGAAAGTAGATGAGCAAGATGAAGAAATAGAACGATAAATATACTGAACAAGATCAATGCCTCAATACTAGTAGTTATTGAGTTGTTTTCTGAGCTTGACCGTATGCGTCTTGTATTGATTTGGAAATTGAGAATTCACTACAAGTCTACAAATTTCATACTAAATAGAGTTATGGTAAAAGAATTCACAATTAACATCAAATTTTAGGCCGGGAGAAATACTAGTGTCTAAGTTTTGTAACAACTGTTGGTTTCCGTGTACGAAATAACAATTAATAATAATAAAAGGACTAAACAAGAATTAATTAAAACCAGTGTAATCTTTATTAATTTCCAAATGAAATACAATAAACTGATTACAACATGTAGGTACTGAAAATAATTAAAGCAAACGTTATCAAATTATTATTAATTAATAATCTGATGTACTGAATTGCAATAAATAGAAACTGCCGGACTGGAAAGTACAAACTTAACAGCCGGACTGTTCTGTTTGAAATTGAAATTACAGGACTGAATTGAAACTATTCTAATTACAGAATTAAATTACAGAATAGTAATTACAGCAAAAAACAGAACTTTAAACTAATTACAGATAAGTACAAACAGAATATAAAGCTACAGCTAAGGACAGCAATTGAAATACTAAAATAAAAAAGGATAGAATTGAATGTGTAAATGAAATGGACAGAATTAAAAGACGTAAATGAAATGGACAGAATAGAATAAAATAAGACGAGGCTACTGTTAACAGTATGCCCTTAACCGATATTCGCCCAACCACCTTAAGGTTTCTGGTTGCGTTGGCGCTTCGATCCCAAGGTACAACGTCTCGGATGACTCGCCGGAAACTGGCGACGAGTCAAGGTCGAGCTGTTGGTGGGTGGTTCTCTCTGGTTCTAAAATGTAATGCTGTTTTTGAGAGATGATATATGCTTCTGTATTTTATTTCAGAATGTTGTGAATTTGACATGTGGGGGGTCTGCCTATTTATAGGCTTGCTGAGTATCTCAGCCATTAAGGTCACTTTACTACTGTCAGTTTTCGAAATTCGAAACTGCAGTATTAACTTTGCAATCAAATCATATTTATTGCAACAGTTACAGCTTTGCTGGAAGCTTTTCCCGAACAGGCGCACTTTTTCCGAACAGGCACGCTTTTCCCGAACAGACGCACTTTTTTCCGAACAGGCGCGCTTTTACCGTTGAGTTAAAAACCCGTCGAGCAAGCCCGCCCGTCGAGCAAGCCCGCCCGTCGAGCAAGCCCATGTGTGGTACACAATACACACATGTGTATATGGACACACTACTTGATATCCACATGGGATACCCTAGTATATATATTGTAAAAATCACTCATGATTTTCCAATGTGGGATAACCCTCATGGGTTAAATCCCATTTCTTTTCTCATTTTCCAGCATTAGCTTTATTGCCTCTTTCGAGTACCAACCTTCGAGTCCAATTATCATTCACACCCTTCCTCCGAATAGGTCATGCGATATACCGTTGCGAAGCTAGTCGCACGAGATACTCAACCGCATTGAGTATGGCCTCAGAAAAACTGAGGAGTCGCATTGAAAATTGACTCAAAGATGGTCCCTGACCACTTGGAACAACCATGTATAAAATACATGTTTTCCTACATTTTTCCAACAATCCCCCACATGAATGCAATTGGCTCGAAAGCCCATGTCCTAAATGCAAATCAAGAGAACCGCAAAAGTTCACTGCCTAAGGTCAGGTAGCGCGCGCCTTGAACCTGCCGTAGCGGAATACCACCCAGAATACTGCTATTAGGTAGCTGTAAAGCTTTGAACCATCAAGCTTTGTGTATCCCAGAATGGCACCCGCACAGTGCCCTCTCTACCCACGTACTAGGCCCTTTAGTTGTTGTCCATATTTGGCCTGGACTGCCTTGGCAACTTCAACTGAGTGCTCTAGTGAATTAGCCCAAACTCATCACATGGTACCGGCCTTACACACTCGTTATAGGTGTTCCAAGTCGAAAGTGTCCTGACTCACTTTACTCGACCGTCGAGTTACTTGGATCATTAAGAGCCTCAAGCTCACCCTTACAATGGTACAGGTCTATCACTCTGTCATCGCGGAAATGGGCTGGGAACTTCAGGTTCCCGAGTGCTTTGTTCGGTTGCCCCCACAGTTCAGTTTCCCTTTGAACCTATCAGGAAAGATTCCGTTTAGGTTGGGTTGCCTATGGGGGGGCTACCAATTTTAATGGGCTTTAATCCCATTCCGTTCGATGACGTCTCGACTCCTACTTGAGTCAAGCCTTTTGTTAATGGATCCGCTATGTTTTCCTTTGATCTCACAAAATCTAAGGATACCACACCGTTGGATAACAATTCCCTTACGGATTTATGTCTCCGACGTATATGTCGAGACTTTCCATTATACATATGATCATGAGCCCGCGCAATAGCTGATTGACTATCGCAATGCATGCTTATTGCGGGAACAGGTTTCGGCCACATTGGAATTCCTTCCAATAGACTTCTCAGCCAGTCTGCCTCTTCGGTTGCTAAGTCTAACGCTATGAATTCAGATTCCATAGTTGACCTTGCAATACACGTCTGTTTGGAGGATCTCCAAGACACATCAGCTCCTCCCATTATAAACACATATCCACTCGTGGATCTTGTGCTATTGGAGTCTGATATCCAGTTGGCATCTGAATACCCTTCCAGTACCGCTGGATATCTGGTATAGTGCAGCCCGTAATCGGCTGAAAACCTCATATACCTGAGAAGTTTCATTATGGCCTTCCAGTGTTCCTCATTTGGATTACTGGTGTATCTGCTCAGTCTACTCACTGAGTTTGCTATGTCTGGTCTGGTGCAATTCATTATATACATGAGACTGCCTATGACTCGAGAGAACTCTAATTGATTCACACTTTTACCGAAATTCTTTTTCAGGTTACAGTTGAACTCAATTGGGGTTCTTGACATAGCTTTACTGTCCTTGTCAAACTTGTCTAAAACTTGTTTAACATAGTGACTTTGGGACAAGGCATACCCTTCTGATGTTTTGGTAATCTTCATACCAAGAATTACATCAGCTATACCCAGATCCTTCATATCGAAGTGTTGTGATAACATTTTCTTTGTGGAGCTGATTCTATCATTACTCCCAATTATGATCATGTCATCCACATAGAGACAGACTACAACACAGTCTCTTCCACTTCCTTTAGAGTAGACACATTTATCGCACTCATTAATGCGAAAACCGTTTGATAGCATAATTCTATCAAACTTCTCATGCCATTGCTTTGGCGCTTGTTTGAGTCCATATAGAGACTTTACAAGTTTGCACACTTGGTGCTCTTTACCAGGAACTACAAACCCTTTCGGTTGTTCCATGTAAATTTCTTCTTCCAGTTCTCCATTCAGAAACGCCGTCTTTACATCCATTTGATGTATTTCCATATCAAACAAAGCTGCGAGAGCAATGACGATTCGGATAGACGTTTTCCTGGAGACAGGAGCATAAGTGTCAAAATAATCGACACCTTCCGTTTGCCTGAAGCCTTTCACTACAAGTCTCGCCTTGTATTTCTCAATCGTGCCGTCAACCTTTAACTTCCTCTTGAAGACCCACTTGTGACCTAGGGGCTTACATCCTTTCGGAAGATCCACTAGTTCCCAAGTGTGGTTTTGCATGATTGATTCAATTTCATTTTGAATAGCTTCTTCCCAATATTGGGAATCCGGTGTTGACATAGCTTGTTTATATGTCACCGGTTCGCCTTCAATCATGAAGGTTAGGAAATCAGGTCCAAAGGAAGTTTCCTTCCTTGCCCTTTTGCTGCGCCGAGGCTCTTTCTCTTCCTCTTCCTCTGTCGGTTCACTTGCCCCCACATTTTCTTCACTGTTCAACTCTTCAGTTGGTACAGATGTAGGTAATTTCCGGGGAAAGATATCTTCAAAGAAAGAGGCCTCTCGGCTTTCCATATACGTATCTACGTGTACATCGGGATTGTCCGACTTGTGCACGAGAACCCGATATGCACTACTATTCTGTGCATATCCGATGAACACACAGTCCACCGTCTTAGGACCAATTCTCATCCTCTTAGGAGTGGGAACTAGGACCTTTGCGAGACAACCCCAAACCCGCAGGTTCTTATAACTGGGTTGATGACCTTTCCATAATTCATATGGAGTCTTTTCTCGCTTCTTATGTGGTAACTTGTTTAAAACATAGTTAGCGGAAAGTATCGCTTCCCCCCACATGTTCTGGGGTAAACCAGAACTGGTTAGCATAGCATTCATCATTTCCTTTAGCGTTCTATTTTTACGCTCAACAACTCCATTTTGCTCGGGAGTGTATGGGGCTGTGGTTTGATGTATAATGCCGCTTTCAGCGCATATCTGTTCAAATGGTGATTCATATTCACCGCCTCTATCACTTCTCAATGTTTTAATTTTCTTATTGAGTTGATTTTCCACTTCGGTCTTATAAAGAGCGAATTTCTCTACTGCTTCGTCTTTACTTCTCATTAAGTAAACGTAACAGTATCTAGTACAATCATCTATAAAGGTGATAAAGTACTTTTTCCCTCCTCGCGTTTGTATAAACTTTAAGTCGCATACATCCGTGTGTATTAGACCGAGAGGTTCACTTTCTCGTTCAACATGTTGAAACGATGATTTCGTTAATTTTGCCTCTACACAAATCTCACATTTGTGCTGCTTATCAAAAACGAAATTTAGTATTAGTTTTAGTGATATTAATTTCTTTAAAGAATTATAATTCACGTGACCTAATCTACCATGCCACAAATGAAATGACTCAAATAAATAATTAAACTCAGAATTTTTTATTGGCCTCTTGGGCAACAGTCATTACATTGCTAGTGCTAGTCTCAGCTTTAGCACCTTTATTGGGAGCAGGTGTCTCTACGTTTAACTTAAACATGCCGTTGGTCATATAGCCACGGCCTACATAGACACCATTTTTGGTGATTACAATTTTATCGGATTTCAAAACTAGTTTGAACCCGTTCTTCACCATCACCGATCCTGATACCAGATTCTTGCGGATATCCGAAACATGAAGCACATTTATCAACCTCAGCTCTTTTCCAGAGGTCATCTTCATCACCACCATTCCTTTTCCTTCCACCTTGGAAGTAGCAGAATTTCCCATGAAGCAGCTTTCTCCCTCTACTGCTTCGTAGGTCTTAAACATCCACCTTGTTGAGCAGATGTGGCTTGTGGCGCCGGTATCCAGCCACCACTCTTTGGGGTTGCTCCCCACGAGATTGACCTCAGAGACCACAGCAGTAAAGTGGTCATCATCTCGTCCTCCCTCAGCCAGATGAGACTGAGCTGGAGCTTTCCTCTTCCCTTTGCCCTTGAAGTTCCTCGGAGGGGGCTTAGGCTTAGCAGCGCCTTTATTGTCATAACAGTCCGCGGCACGATGGCCGGTCCTGTTACACACAAAGCAGGTTCCCGCAAATTTCTTTGCGACAACAGCATTGCCTCCGGTGTCAAAACGTTTCCGTTTGACGTTGGAGCTTTCGACCACATTGGCCTTTGCCATCGGGATGACAGCACCACCGACTCTCCTCACGGAGCGACGGTTGCTCACCTCGATATTGAGCTTCTCAATGAGCCCCTCCAACCTCATTTCCTTCCGCTTGTGCTTCAGGTAGTTTTGAAAGTCTTTCCATGACGGCGGCAATTTCTCAATCATGAGTGCCACCTGGAAAGGCTCGTTTATCACTAGCCCCTCAGCCTCAAGGCGATGGTAAATGAGTTGGAGCTCCTCAACTTGCTCCATGACACCCCTGCTGTCAGTCATACGGTACTCATGAAAGTCCGTAACAACAAATCTCTTTGTGCCAGCGTTATTCACTTTGTACTTATTTTCGAGAGTCTCCCATAGCTCCTTTGCAGTAGCTTTGGGCTCGAAAACACTGAACAGCGTGTCATCTAGAGCACACAGGATATAGTTCTTGCATAGGTAGTCGGCATGTCTCCATGCCTCAACCGCAGAGAACGACTGCTCGTCCAGATCGTCCTCGCTTAGGACGGGAGCAGTCTCCTTGAGAAACCTGGTCAGATTCAGGGTCGTGAGATAAAACAGCATCTTTTGCTGCCAACGTTTAAAGTTGTCTCCCCTGAACTTTTTCGGTTTCTCCAGATGAGAAGTCGGCAAAGTAGGCACAGCCGAATACATTGGTGCCTTGCCTTTGGCCGTAGCCTTGGCTCTTGCCGCAGCCTTAGCTGCGGCCTTGGCTGTGGCCGCTGCTTCGGCCGCAGCCTCAGCTTTGGCCGTAGCATCCGCCATGGCTGCAGCCGCGGCGGCCTCAGCCGCTGCAGCCACGTCATCGGCGGTAGCCCCCACAATCGCATCGCCCCCAATGTTATGGACATCTCCACCAACCATTGGGTCATGCTCACTTCCGATAGGCAACTGAATAGGCGACGTGTTTGTCATCTGAAACGACAACACAAAACGTATGAGATACGTGTACAATAAATTCTATAAACAAACACCAAAACTGATATTTGAGTTTGTAAAAGAATTACCAAACAAAATAAAATTAAACTTTTATCCTTTTAAATATCAATACGGTTGATATTAAAAGGATTGAACGATTCTTATTGAATACCAATACGGTTGGTATCAACAAAATTCAAAAATAAAATTAAAACTGTTTGAAATTTTTTCGTTGTAATTCAATTTCTAATATAATTTAGAATTGAAAACAAGAAAGCATTATTCCTTATAAAAAATAAATAATTGTATTAATCAATACACGAAAGAAACAACAGGATATCGGTTAAGATTGTTGGTTTCCGTGTACGAAATAACAATTAATAATAATAAAATGACTAAACAAGAATTAATTAAAACCAATGTAATCTATATTAATTTCCAAATGAAATACAATAAACTGATTACAACATGTAGGTACTGAAAATAATTAAAGCAAACGTTATCAGATTATTATTAATTAATAATCTGATGTACTGAATTGCAATAAATAGAAACTGCCGGACTGGAAAGTACAAACTTAACAGCCGGACTGTTCTGTTTGAAATTGAAATTACAGGACTGAATTGAAACTATTCTAATTACAGAATTAAATTACAGAATAGTAATTACAGCAAAAAACAGAACTTTAAACTAATTACAGATAAGTACAAACAGAATATAAAGCTACAGCTAAGGACAGCAATTGAAATACTAAAATAAAAAAGGATAGAATTGAATGCGTAAATGAAATGGACAGAATTAAAAGACGTAAATGAAATGGACAGAATAGAATAAAATAAGACGAGGCTACTGTTAACAGTATGCCCTTAACCGATATTCGCCCAACCACCTTAAGGTTTCTGGTTGCGTTGGCGCTTCGATCCCAAGGTACAACGTCTCGGATGACTCGCCGGAAACTGGCGACGAGTCAAGGTCGAGCTGTTGGTGGGTGGTTCTCTCTGGTTCTAAAATGTAATGCTGTTTTTGAGAGATGATATATGCTTCTGTATTTTATTTCAGAATGTTGTGAATTTGACATGTGGGGGGTCTGCCTATTTATAGGCTTGCTGAGTATCTCAGCCATTAAGGTCACTTTACTACTGTCAGTTTTCGAAATTCGAAACTGCAGTATTAACTTTGCAATCAAATCATATTTATTGCAACAGTTACAGCTTTGCTGGAAGCTTTTCCCGAACAGGCGCACTTTTTCCGAACAGGCACGCTTTTCCCGAACAGGCACGCTTTTCCCGAACAGACGCACTTTTCCCGTTGAGTTAAAAACCCGTCGAGCAAGCCCGCCCATCGAGCAAGCCCGCCCGTCGAGCAAGCCCGCCCGTGTGGTACACAATACACACATGTGTATATGGACACACTACTTGATATCCACATGGGATACCCTAGTATATATATTGTAAAAATCACTCATGATTTTCCAATGTGGGATAACCCTCATGGGTTAAATCCCATTTCTTTTCTCATTTTCCAGCATTAGCTTTATTTCCTCTTTCGAGTACCAACCTTCGAGTCCAATTATCATTCACACCCTTCCTCCGAATAGGTCATGCGATATACCGTTGCGAAGCTAGTCGCACGAGATACTCAACCGCATTGAGTATGGCCTCAGAAAAACTGAGGAGTCGCATTGAAAATTGACTCAAAGATGATCCCTGACCACTTGGAACAACAATGTATAAAATACATGTTTTCCTACATTTTTCCAACACAACCAACATGGATGCAATAGAAGTGGAAATTGGGAAATGGTTTTATGTATTAACACATGGCCATGGGGATAACAATATGTGTGCCATGCTGGCCCGATGTTAATATGTAATGATTAACTAACATGTGATAATAATTTTTTTTTAGATTTTAAATGGTGTCAAAATTTGATAAATAAATGTTGTTTTGTAATTATTAAGCATATATCAATTGCCAAGTATTAACATCGCAAATGTTATATAACATTATTTTCGGAAATAAAGTGTATATTAACATGTCATGCGTAACCGTTAACATATTTAGTATAGAAAATATCAATCTTCGGAAATCTAGGATCTCTATATTTTCCTCCTATCTCCACTCCTCAACCTGGGCGCATGCGGCTGCCAGAAGTCGATGTTCCGATCAGGCAGACAATTTGTTGCATTCCCCTACACTATTCTTTAATATCTTAGAGAAAATTAAACGTTTTCTCAATTGATAAAGTTATGTCACGTTCCCCTACATTATTCTTTAACATACTAGAGAAAATTATACTGTTACTATTTATTTTTGTAAGGACGGAGATACTGATGATTGCTATTATTTTGGTAGCCAATTAAGTCTGGAAAGTAGTACTAAAACAAAAATTTCCAAAAAACTAACGTTTTTACTATTGATAAAGTAAGTTAAGTGTATGTTAAAAGCTCCATTTATTTCATTTAAATCATAAACTGCATATGCATGGTCATCGCCGTAAATTTAGAAGCTCGTTTGGCGATATAATAAGTTGAGCAATATTACTGAAATAACCCTATGTTTTTCAAAATCCAGAGGATAATTTTTAGGAAAAACTAGGATTTAGTCCAAGAAAACAAACTTATTTTGGCTTTGATCCTCTTTACAAACACCTTTAAAAAATGGTCTGTCTAGCTAAAGTTCTTTTGGTTTTAGTCTAATCAAACTTATTTTGGTTTTTAGTTTACGGATGTATAGCAGACAAACATACATGTGTGGATCTTACAGGGTTTCTTCACTGGTGGGATTGGTGAGCGGAGTTTTTACTGTGGGACAGACAGCTCTCAAAGGCTCATCGACAAAAATGGCTAAGAGCATGTTTAACGAAAGTTGGTTGCTGAGGTTTGAGCTGCACCGCAGCCGTCAGTCACGTTTAACGGACGAAGGAGAGGGTGTGAGTTACGGAGTGTCTATTGCCTCACCCCTCCCGTTTCTCTCTTTTTTATGTTCGCTGCCTACATTTGCTTGTTGTTGGTTCAATGGTGATAATTACAGACACTGGTCCCTGTAATAATTGCAAACCGATCCATGTAGTTTTAATTTTAATTAAAAAAAATACATATATATGTATATAACCATTTAGAATTATAATACTGGTCTCGTACTATTCATATGTTAAAAAAAAAATCTGAAAATAAAACTTTTAACAAAATTGACCATCATTTAACTACATGGACTGGTCTTTATGGTTTTAAAAAATTACAACCAGTCCAGTAACTGTTTAAGAAATTTTAGAAAAATGTGAATACTTTTTCTAAATAAAATGTAATATAATTTAATGTATTACAAAATCTTGTTTCTATTTCTATAGTTTTTTAGTTGTCAATTATTTAACTTTGTTTACAATGATAACTGTTATAACATATTTACAATAATATTAAAAACTGTTATGACATTTTTAGTAATTACAATAACATTCAATAACTTAATATTGTATTGATTTTTTAAAATTTAAGTTAAACCAATCCCCTAAACCAACACACAAATAAACTTGACTCGTCGCTACCCGCAAATCAACATACAAAACTTAAGTTAAACTAATATTTTAAGCCAACACCCCGTTAAACATGCTCTAGGCATGGAAAATCGTGCACCGATAATCAACACGTTTTTATCCTATTCGCTTTTGACACCTTTGAGTTCTTAACACATGACGCGGTGAAACTTATTAGTAGAGTTCAAAGGGTCATGAATAGTAATTGACACATTTGATTTCTTAGCAGCTAACGCGGTGAAACTTATTAGTATAGTTCAAAGGGTCATGAATAATAATGTAATGACTCCTGTATCTATTGACGTAGTGTTTAAAAGAATTGATTTTGGTATTCAGAAAGTATTAACGCATATTGTTAATCATTATATTTCATAGTTTATTTAATTTTTAGTCTAATCTAATAAATTATAGTAGTATATAAGGTTAAATTATTCTATTTTTATATATTTGAATACTCACTTTTCTCTCTACACAGACCACACCAACTCGTCACTGCCTATCTTATCGGGCGAAGGACATCGGAGACCGTCTCTCTCCTCCTTCGGGCAAAGCATATAACGTTTCTATTTCCTCTCTGACTTGAGCTTTTGGCTCCATCGCGGGTCACCATTACCGGTGTGGTGGTGATATTGTCTCTCTCTTTCAATCTCCACCTCTGTCGGATGACGGAGAAGAGGCGTGGCGGGCATGGCGTCGGCGGCATTACCCCAAACCTTAGTCGTGATTTAGGGAAGATTGAAGAAGGGAACTGCAGATTCAATTTTCTAAATTTAGTACATAGTTTGGCTATATGGCAAATTAAAGTTCAGTAACTTGACAAATAAGGCTAACAACTTTAATTTGAACATTAAAATACCGAGTTCTAATGGGACATATCCCCAAACCACCACGGATCCATTTTTACTGATCCATTTTTGATGTCCTAAAAAATTAAATACAGCAAAATGTATTTTTTTTTATTGAAATAATATAATTTAGGTTGTGTCACATACTAAAATCCTAACACATGCTAAAACCCTAACACATATTAATGAACCAAAAAATATAACATACAAAATTACATTATTAAAAAAAAAAAAGGATTTTACTGCCTGAAAAATTCAAGGCAGGCTGCCTTGAATTTATGAGGACAGCCAAATCCTTTCCCACCACCAGACGCACACCAATTTTTGAAACATTACTAATATTTTATAATTAATTAGACTTTTACCCCTGATTGTGATCCTTTTGAGATTGTTTTTAAAATTATTCATATTTTTTATGTCTTTTTTATGTAATTTGGTTGGTGATCCTAACTATCTGATTTAATTATGTGTACAATCGATATGTCTAATCCTGGGTAAGACCGATCCTGTCGAATCCTATGTAAGTCCGTCTAGTCATGCGTTTAATTTTCCCGATAAAAAAACATAATTTTGTCTTTATAAAAATATTTTACATTTTTTTTTTGTTTTTGAAATTGCTCGAATAATTTTTAAGATTTTTTGAATTTTTTTATGATTTATATATATTTTATGTTTTTAATTTTTCTAATTCAGTGTGATATTATCTAATTTTGTGTGATCTTGTGTTCAATTTTTGGGATTAAAAAAAGTAAGTTTTTTGTCTTTCAAAAATATTTACATTTATTTGTTTTTTGAATGATTGTTTTGAATTTTGTATGTGTGTGATTTGTATGGCTAATCCGTGTGTGTTTTTTATGCCTAATCCAGTGTGTGTGAATTGTATGCTAATCCTGTATGATTTGTATGTCTAATCATGTGTGATTTGTATGCATAATCCTGTGTGATTTGGATGCCTAATATGTGATTTGTAAGCCTAATCCCGTGTATCCAGTGTGATTTGTTTGTCTAATCCTGTGTGATTTGTAAGTCTAATATCGTGTATACTGTGTGATTTGAAAGCCTAATCCTCTGAGATTTGTATGCTAATCCTGTGGGATTTGTATGGCTAATCATTTGTGATTTGTATGATTAATCTTGTGTGATATTGTGCTTAGAGCATCTACAAGTATGATTAATCTTGTGTGATATTGTGCTTAGAGCATTTACAATAGGTGTGTTAAATTGTGTGTTAACTAAAAATGTTAGCTAACAATACAATTTTGTCTCTCCATTAGATGTGTTAAAGTGTGTGTTAACTTTATAAGTGTTATTACTTGATGACATGGCAAAAAAAACTGACCCACCCTCATATTTCTCACGCATATCTTTTCTATCTCTAACCTACTCTACTCTTCTATTTATTTTCTCCTGCATATTTTCTTTGTCTCTATTTTCTATATTTTCTCTTATTCTCCATGAATATGGAAAATCGTCCTACTTTATAAATGTTGAAAGAAATAAAAATACTAACATGTACATCAGCAATATCTTTAAACCAGTGTAGCAATATTTACAGAATCATTCAACCCATGTTTTGTTATCCAGCCCTTTATTTATAAAGATATGTTGAAAATAAATAAATTATTTTCCTATTTCTAAAATTCTATCTTTTCTCAAATTTGGCGCTGATATTTGGAGGTAATGTATTGTTGCTGGAAAAAAAACCCAGATAACTACTGTATTTTGAATATTTAATTTTTAATTAAAATAGATAACATTGTTAAAGTTAAAACTAATGTGGGTGTTTAACTTAATATGCATATGTGTCATTTAATAGATTTTTTAAATGATGATGTGTCACTAGTTAACAACAAAAAGTTAACACAACTATTGTGGATGCTCTTAGTTTTTAGGATTAAAAAATGTAAGTTTTTTGGTCTTTTAAAAATATTTACCTTTTTTGTTGTTTTTGAAATTTCTTTTTATATTTTTTATGATTATTTTCGTCTTTGTTGAATTATTTTTATGATTTTTTTTATATTGTTTTTTGATTTTTTATATGTTTTTTTTTTTTGGTATTTTAGATATAATTAGAATTAGATAAAAGACCAAAAACTAATATGTTTGGGAGGGTGAACGAACTAAAATCAAAATAAAGTTCAAAAAGAAGAGTAATCCTAAATTTCCCCTAATTTTTAATCCTGATTCATAACTTAAATGCAGTTTATTTATGGCTAGTAAATAATTAGTAAGATCTCTTTATACCTAATATTAAGTATCTGACACTTAATAGTCTATGATAAGTTTTATTAAAAAAATCGATTTTTTCAAGAAAGATAAATAAGTATAAATTTAATTTTATAAGAACATTTTAATAGTATTCCTTATTACATCTTTGACCTTACACCACTTCATATTAATAACGAATCCCGGAAATTCAATACTATTTCTGATTTAGCTTTGGATTTTTTCAGAACCCAACTTTAAACAAATCAAACAACTATCCATGATACAAAATACAATAAAATATGTAAAAACAAAATAGCACCCTTACAACTTTCAAAACAATCGTATAAACATGAAAAAAAACTAAAAAACTAAAAAAACTTGCTAGCTAGTACTTCAAGCAATACATTCATATGGCATCTAATTCTAAATACAATTGGATTATTTACATAAAACTAGTAATAGATTTGTAAATAACAAATACTCCGTCAAATACTATGTACATCTTTTTCATTGAACTGTAACGAAAGATCTATTTATAAAAGGTAGGTTTACAAATGAAATAGTATGAAATAAACAAAAAAAGAAAAAAGGAAATACAATATACAATTTCTGTTCGTAAAACATTAATATATAGAGACTGGTTATCAAAATATTTTTTTATACAATAACTATAAATAAACCAAATAAAACGTGCAACCAAAGTCTCTCTCTCTCTCTCTCTCTGTTGTGTTTTTATTTTTCTCATGGATCAAAAAACTGTCTTGAGCTCTTCAAAAGAAGGAGTAATTAATTTAGAAGATAAAATAAATATATTGAGTAGTATAGGTGAAACAAACAATGATAGTAAAGATGAATTATCTGCGTTACTTTCGGAGAATCCGAACCCCGTTTGCCTCGACAGGTTCGAGCCTTCAGGACGTATCCACATTGCCCAGGTTTCATTCTTTCTTAATTTTTTTTTTAATGATCAGTCAAAATATATTGTGTAACAGTAAAATATATCAGAATTGTAGGTTTTTTAAAGGTTTATATAGGTTTCATTATTGTTTACTGTTTTTATTTATTGATCAGTTAAAATATATTGTGTAGTGGTAAAAGTTATTGGAATTGTAGTTTTTTTTTTACAGGTTTGCCCAGGTTTTATAATTTCTTGCTGGTTTTTTACTGACCAGTGAAAATATATTGTGTAATAGTAGTAAAAAGTAATTAGAATTTTAGTGTTCTTTACAGGTTCGCGCAGGTTTCATAATTTCTTGCTTTTTTTTTACTGATCCGTTAAAATATATTGTGTAATATTAAGTTGGTCAACCAAGTGCAATCCAACTTACTTTTATGCAAAAGAGTGGAGTTACCATCTGCAACCAAACCATGCCTATCTTTTATTGTCACTATTGATGAATTTTCGGAGTTCTTAAACTACTAGTACATGAGCAGTTATTAAAACTATCTGATTAAATTTAAAATTGGTCGATTTAAAAATTTTGGAACAAAAATTTTGCATCACGAAAGTAATTGATTTATAAATCCGAAATTTTTAGTTTGATGTTTTTCCGGCTTATCTTGTTCAGGGATTGACGAGGATACTCAATGCAAAGAAACTCATTCAAGCTGGTTGCAAAGTGAAGATTGTGATTGCCGATTTGTATGCGTCTTTGAACGACACTTTTGGTGGTGATGAGGAAAAAATCCGAACTGTTGGTCATTACATTGAAGAGGTCTGGAAAGCTGCAGGTTTAATATTGAAATTTTGTGGTCTTCTGACGAACTTAAATCTCGGGCAGAAGAGTATTGGCCTTTGGTTATGGATTTCGCCCGACATTTTAAGCTCCCTAAAGTGACAAGGTATGTCTGTTTTGATCTGAAATTTTGACTCAATTTTTTCTAGTTTTCTTAATTTTCTAGTTTTCTAGTTTTCTATGGGTCTTAACAAGCAGAATAAAGGTGCTAGTAATTAAGCAGAACCCGGGTGCTAATAAGCAAAGTGTTAGCAACCAGAATCACGATAAGATGATGTTGCAAAGTTGATGTACGTATGTATGCAGTGTGCCGATATATTTTTCCTCAAGGTATATTTCCCTATCATGGTTTATCAGTTATGTCGACTCTAGAGTTTTTCCAGTGAAATTGTTGCAATGGCTAATCATCCCCTTGGTATGAAAGCAGTTCAAAAATTAACCAAAACTATTTGTTACAGAGACTTGTGTAGACTTTTTGGTCTTTGACGCCGTTGAAGATAGTTTTGACTTAGTGGTCCTTTCTTCTTTTTTCTGTGTTCTTTTGAATAATTTTGACTAATTGAGGAAGCAGTTCGTTAAACAATTTTGACTAACTGAATAACTTTTACCCCTTCAAATTGCATGATGTAACATGAGGTATTTCTTGTTGAAGTTGTGAGTTATTTAGTTAATTTTGAGGGGAATGCATTACCTCTCCTGGATCCCATATATTTTAGCATTCAATACTTACACATGTGAGTTCTCGGAAGATTTTTTTGTGATTAGATGGCTTCTTCGTTATTTGCATGTATGAAAAGGTATATGTGCTCACTGGTGAAACAAGAAGTTGATAATGGGAGGGGTTCAATTAAATATGTGAATTTTTCTCTCCCTATGCACGGTCTGAAATGCAATTATAGGGAAATTCAACGAAAATACACCGTTAAAGATTGAAAAAATCGATTTTCATCAAAATACTGATATCGACTCTTATAATGTCAATGTTTTAATTACAAACTTCCTAGGTACAGTTAAAATATTATCTAGTATTTTCTTTGATTATGATATTGATTGTTCACGCAGAGCTCAATTTCACTTGATCACCGGCATCTCAAGTCTATCTATGAATATGTTGACGTTTAACGGTACTACAGGCTGATATATGTCAGATGGGCATGGATAAACAAGAAGTAAACCTTTTGGCAAGAGAGTATTGTGATGCTAGTAAGAGGGAGAAAAAACCATTCCTATTGTCTCACCGTATGTTCCCTTCTTTATTGTTATTTATACTTTACTTATTTGTATTTTGGTGGTAGTTTCTCATACTTCTGTGACAATCAGATATGCTTCCGGGTATAAAGGATCGGCAAGAGAAGATGTCAAAAGGAGATGCATCATCTTGAATTTTTATTGACGCTGATGAGGTATTGTTGACAATCGTTTTTTTGTATTTATTTTTAATCCGTCTTTTTTGCAAATTATGCTGCTATATACATGGAGTGGCTTTAATCCATTATTATTTTTGTAGAATGAAGTGAAAAAAAAGATAAATCAAACATTCTGTCCTCCATTGGAAGTTCAAGGGAACCCCTTAATCGATTACATTAAATTTATTTTTTTCCCATGGGATGGTGAGTTTAGAGTAGAACGACCTGATGCAGATGGTGGCGAAAAGTAAGATTCTGCCCATCTTAGTGTGATTCCTGATTTTTCTTTTTCCCTAAAGCTAACCGTCATACCTTGAAAATGCTGTTCTTCTCTTTTTACTCATTTGGGTGCTTGTTTATTCATGCCTTTGTTAATTTCAGGATCTTTACTTGCATTGAAGAACTAGTTTTGGACTATGAAACTGGAGCTTTGCATCCCAGTGACTTGAAGAAATCTCTAACAAAAGCATTAAACAAGATATTGCAGGTTTTTTTTCTTTACCGTTTTTGTTTATTTATTTGGACTTCAAATTAATATTATCATGCCTCTTTTCTAGTAGCTCCTCTGCTCCACCTGGCTCGTCTTTAGTTTTTGTTTTCCAAGACGTCATCTCGAACACCTTCAGATGTAGACTAGATTCTGAGAAGTGTTGGAAAAATAGATAAGAGTATTGTTGTCATGTGAAATGTTTTTAAGACATGCTGTCAAACTGGTCAGTGTGCATTGAGAGGGTCTCTTATTGCTTTTTACGGGCATAGATTAGCTTTATCCGGTTTTAATTTGGCTTTCTTTTACTATCTCTGGAACCTTTACAGTCGGTGAAAGTTCTTGTTTGATTTGATATGATGATGAAAAATTTATTTCTTAAATTTTGCAGCCTATACGTGATCATTTTATGAACGATCCCGTTGTTAAGGACCTACTCGAAAGGGTGAAGGTAAATTAAAAAAATTTACTTTTGAAGTTTAATTGGATTAAAGTATCACATTGGTTGGAAGGTGATATCCTGCAAATGACTTTAATTTTTTTTACATATATACATTTATCTTTTTTCTGTTTCGTCACATATGACTCATATGGTTGTATGATTCTACAGGAAATCACTGAACCTAGTACCTCTAGTTCTCGTAAAACTCAAAAAGACCAGAACTCAACAAAGTAAGTGCATAATGATAGTGTGAATATAAAATGATTCTTTTAAATGTAGTTATAATATTCAGCAGTGTTTTAAATAGCGTTATCGCCATCGTAACGTTTTTTCGAGAAAAACGCTAAAAGCGCTAATAGCGTTGCTATATAGCGCTTTGCGGTGTTTTTTTTTTTGCCTAAATATGCACTAAACTTTAGAATATATAAAAAAAAAAAAAAAGAAATGTATAGTTATATTAGATAGTAATAAAAAAAAATTAAAAAAAAAATTGTTGTTGCTGAGTTTCGAACTCGGGTCTGTTGAAAATTACAACACTGTCTTAACCATCTGAACTGCATACACTTTTATAAAAATTACACAATATATATTAATTATTTAGATCCGCTGTTTTTTTAACTCGCTATTTACGCTTTTGGTCCAGAATTTCGTGCTTTTTGCGCTTTTGGTCCCCTATAACGCGATTTTAGCGCAATTTCACCCAAAATCGTGATTTTTCGTTGCGTTTTTTTACCAAAAAAGCGCTATTTCGCGCTACGTAACGCTATGTAGCACGAATTTTAAAACAGAGATATTCAGTAGACCCTGAAATATTATGTTTTGAGTTTGGAGTTTAACAATTTATTTTGGTGGTAGTGTGAAATTGAAGAAGGATGATGTCTTAAAAATTAAAACAGATGACATCTGCTCCGCAGTTCAGGTGTGTTCTACTAAGTACATCATTTTTCCTAATTTATTATAGAATTCTTTAATTTCAATTTGTTGTTGTACAAATATTTTGTTAACTCCAGTTTTTCAAATTAACAAAAGTAAATCTAGTTTTTCAAATATTTTGACATAATTTATTTATTTCAAATTATTTTGTGCAAGTATTTGAGTAAATCCATTTTTTTTCCAAGATCGATTTCACTGTTTGTAGTTTATTTTATCAAGCCTTTTTCTAATTGTATGGTATTTTTGGCATCGAGAGGACTAGAAACCTTGCCAATTCAACTGTTTATTGTATACTGGAAAAGTTTTAGCCTTTTCCAGTATATGTATCTTACTCTTGGTTCTGTTCAATTTCGTAAGGATCCGAAGTCATTGCAGCGCGATAAAAGGTTCTTCCAATTCATCATTCATGTAAGTATGTATTGATACTAATATTTTATATACGTACACGGAGTTAGTATTTAAATAATCACTATTTCATTTCTCACTACGGGCACTGAACCCTTGACCTCCCGGGTAGAAAACAATTGTAATGAGCCCGTTCTTCTATCAGCCTTGTTATTGTAATACGTGTACAACTGTACATGTATCCCATCATATTTCCAAAAGTTAACAAAACCTGAGCTTAAAGCTTATATTTTTGGGTGGTAGAATGAGGTTGGAAGAGAAGTTTGATATGTTGAGAAGCATAGGGGAGGAATGTATACAAGAAGACGAGTTACTTAAGCTCCTAAATGACAAGTTGGAACCCATTTCCTACAACGGGTTTGAACCTTCTGGAAAAATGCACATCGCTCAGGGCTTATCACGCCCCAAAATCCGGAAAACGCGGACATCAATGTAACATCTCGTATTTTTATAAATGGTTTTATTCACAATTTAATTCATCCAAAAACGTTTTATACAAATTTTACCAAAAACCGGTCACTCGACTAATTTTTAGCCAAAAACCGAAACTCTTCCGAAAAACTTTATTTTAAAAACCTGTTACTAATTTTATAAACAAAAATGACCCAATAGATTTGTTTCTAAGGATTTGTTATTATTGAGTAGTAAATTTATAATTTTGATTAAAAGTTAACTTTTGGAACTTTGGATACCAAATAGTTCGCTTCCACAAACTTTATCAAAACAGTTTTTCTAAACCTCAAATCAGCCAACTTTTAATTCATTAAACAAAAAACAAACCTAAAACAAGAGAAAAGAGAGAAAAAGAGAGAAAAGAGAGAAAAAGAAGAAGAAGAAAAAAAGGAAACCACCACTAGCGGGTTTTTACCGGAAGCATCTCTTTTACGCGCTAAGGTAATGGGGTTATCCATTGCGACTAGACGAGTGTGTATGTTATGATTATGTTTTACGTTTATTATAAATTGGGGGGTTTTTGACTTTTATATTAATTATGTCGTTATATTGTTAATTGGGGTTTAGTTGTTATATTTTAATTCCATTATTTGAATTGTAGAAATTGAGTCTTTTGACATATTAATTTTGAATTAATGAGATTATGGATAGGTTTGCGTGTGTTATGAGTTGATTGTGTGATATTATAGTTGTTGATGAAATTGGGTGAATTTATGTTGAATAAAGATGAATTGTAGTTTATGCATACAAGGTGTTTGTTAAAATGCATGAATGAGATTTATGTTGATAGACTTGTTTGGCTAGTTGTGAATCTAGCACATATGATTATGGGTATTGTTGAATTACGTTAAAGCGACGTATGAGAATGTGATAATTGAATGGTTTTATATTATTGCCCGAGGCCTTGTGATTTAACTGTAGTGGCAATGATCTACGTCTCTTCCTAATTCCGGGGACATAAGGCGGCCGAGGGGATAGGAAATGACTAGTCTTACGGACTAGGGCGAGTGGTGTGAGAGGTTCCAGTGTGCACTATATTTATTTTATTGTTAGCAATGGTCTATGTCTCTCCCTAATTCCGGGGACATAAGACGGCCGAAAGGATAGGGAATGACTCGTCTTACGGACTGGGACGAGTGACGTGAGAGATCCAAGTGCGCACCATAAATCTATTTTTATGTTAGCAATGGTCTATGTCTCTTCCTAATTTCGGGGACATAAGACGGTCGAAGGGATAGGGAATGACCTACCTTACGGACTGAGATAGGTGACGTGAGAGGTCCATGTATGCTATTAATGTGTGTTGAAGTTATTTAATTTATCTCGTTGTAGGATGTTATTATATTTCTTTTTATATGTTGATTATCGTAGTTGTTGTTTGTGGGTTCTTGCATTTATGGGATGAAGTGACGGTATTTTGTGGTGCCGTCCCGTCTATGTATGTGTGTGGGACTCACCGTTACAATTTTGTCTTTCATGTACAATTTAGATTGAGACGTTCGGTTAAGAGCATTAGCGCAGTATCGCATGGGCTCGGGGATTCTTTCAATTGCATTTTTTTTAGTTAGACCATTTCCGAGATTGTAGCCTACGGGAAAATTCATTTGTTTGTTATTTTCTTAACTTTTATAAAACTTGTCTTGTAGCCGTGTTTGGCAACATTTTTATTTAATTGTCAATTGTTCATTTATCTCGTAATTTATTTCTTTTAAAAATTCAAATTTTTGTACCAACAGGTTCTCTTTCCTTTTGTTTAAAAAGTTCACGCCTCGTTGTCCGTGTTTTATGGATTTTGGGGCGTGACAATCAAGGCGTGACCTTTTTAAACAAAAGAAAAAAGAACCCTGTTGGCACGAAATTTAAGTTTTAAAAGAAAAGACTTGCGAGCTAAACGAACAATTAAACAATAAATAAAAGTATTTACGAAACGCGGCTACAAGACAAAATGGTTTTAACAAAATTATGTAAAAAGAAATAAACGAATGAATTTACCCGTAGGCTACAACCTCGAAATTAGTCTAAGTAAATAAAACGATTCAAGAATCCCCGAACCCATGCGCTACCTCGCTAATGCTCCTAACCAAACGTCTCGACCTAAGTTGTACCTGAAAGACAAAACTGTAATGGTGAGTCCCACGCACATACATAGACGGGACGGCACCACAAAATACCGTCACTCCATCCCATAAATGCAAGAACTCACAAACAACAACTACGTAATCAACGTATAAAAGAAATAATAATAACATCGTACAACAAAATAAATTAAATAAAAATCTATAGCAAACATGAACCTCTCACACCACCTACCACAGTCCGTAAGATAGGTCATTCCATATACTCCTCGGCCGTCTATTGTCCCCGGTATAGGGAGAGACATAGACCATTTCTAACATAAAAATAAATTTATAGTGCGCATTTGTACCTCCCACGCCACTTGTCCTAGTTCGTAAGACGAGTCATTCCCTATCCTCTTGGACGTCTTATGTTCCCGGAATTAGGGAGAGACATAGACCATTGCTAACAATAAAATAAATATAATGCACACTAGAACCTCTCACGCCACTCGCCCCAGTCCGTAAGACGAGTCATTCATTATCCCCTCGGCCGTCTTATGTCACCGGAATTAGGAAGATACATAGACCATTGCCACTAATCTAAATCATAAGGCCTCGACCAATAATATAAAATCATTCAATTATCACATTCTCATACGTCACTTAACGTAATTCAACATAACCCATAAGCATAGGTGCTAGATTCACAACTAGCCAAACAAGTCCAATCGACATAAAAACTCATTTAGGCATATTAACAAACACCTTGCATGCATAAACTACAATTCATCTTTATTCAACGTAAATTTATCCAATTTCATCAACAACTATATAATCACATAATCAACTCATAAAACATGCAAAACCATCCATAATCTCATTAATTCGAAATTAATATCTTTCAAGTCTGAACTTCTACAATTCAAATAATGGAATTAAAAGTACAACAATTAAACCCCAATTAACAATTTAAGAAGATAATTAAGATAAAAGGCAAAAACCTCTAATTTATAATAAACGCAAGACCTAATCCTAACATACACCCTCGTCTAGTCGCAATGGATAACCCCCGTTACCTTAAAGCGTAGAGGAGATGCTTCCGGTAAGAACCCGCTAATGGTGGTTTCTTCTTCTTCTTCTCCTAGGGTTTGAAATCTCTCTTTTCTCTATTTTCTCTCTTGTTTTAGGCTGTTTTTGGTTTATTGTTTTAAAAAATGGGCTGAAAAAAGGTTTAGAAAAACTGTTTTGAGAAAGTTTGAGGAAGCGAACTATTTGGTCCCCAAAGTTTTAAAAGTTAACTCTTAATCAAAATTATTATTTTACTACTAAAAAATAACCAAATTTTAGAAACAAAACTATTGGGTCCTTTTTATTTATAAAATTAGTAACAGGTTTTAAAAATAAAGTTTTTCGAAAGATTTTCGATTTTTGGCTAAAAATTAGTCGAGTGACCGGTTTTGATAAAATTTGTATAAAACATTTTTGGATAAATTAAATAATGAATAAAACTATTTATAAAAATACGGGATGTTACAGGTCTGTTCAAATAAGTTCTGTTATTAATTTAAATGTTATGCCCTTATTTCTTGCAAAAAGTTTGGAGGAGAGTTTTCGTTGAAGTTAATGGAACCAAATGTAATTTACTTTGATGTTTTTATCTGACTAAGTGGTTTCTTTAGGAATACGAAGACGTGATATCCTGTGAATTCGACCTTTTATTGTATATTTTAAAGGTTATTAGGTCTACATAGTATACTCCTGTCCAGGTGAAATTAATAGTTTACGCCGAGGACCATGATGTAAAATAAGTGAAATTACTAGTTTTTGACCATGATCAGAAATTCCCTTTCTGTTTTTTGACATTGTCCTTTGTGATTATTGGGTATAGGAAACTCAAGCCATCGAATATCTAAATTGCATGAATAATCAATATCCGAAACCTTGTAGGTTTGAAGTGTCTAAACTTAAAAATCTTATGGATGTAGCCCACCTTTTCTTCTTCTTTGTAACCTAACTATTATGCAATGCTTCTGAGCAAAATTGTTTTCTTTTCTTTAAAGCAGGCAGGACTTTTGCCGTGATCCTTCTATATGATTTTGATTATAATACTTTTTATTGCTTTGCTCTTTACTTTTGAAAACGCTAAACTTGTGTTTCTTAAATGCCAATTGAAAAATAGAAGAAGAGATTATACGAGTATGCCTTTTGTTGATGAACAGGGAGTAATGAAGATTATTAATGTTAACAAACTCACTGCTGCTAATTGCAAAGTAAAGATATGGATTGCTGACTGGTTTGCACAGTTAAACAATAAACTGGGTGGTGATTTGAAAAAAATTCAAACCGTTGGACTGTACATGATCGAGATTTGGAAAGCTGTAGGGTTAAATCTGCAAGGTAATAAAGTTGAATTTTTGTGGGCGTCTGATGAAATTAACTCAAGGGCAGAGGAATATTGGTCTATTGTGATTGATATTGCGAAAAAGAATTCTCTGAAAAGGATAAAGAGGTAAACATTTGAGACCGGCTTGTTTTTTTTCTCTTGAAATGAGATTATCTATTACATGCGAGTGATGAAGAGATGCTTTTGCAAATGCTGTACCCATGCATGCAATGGCTGATATATTTTTCCTTAAGGTGCATTTACTTTATAGTAATATTTATTGATCAAGTTTGTTGTGCTTACTCCATATCAAGTAACGAGTTTAATATATTTTTTAATAAAAACAGACAACTTCTGTTGTCTCTTTTTGAGCATTAGATATTTCATTGGATTGGGTAAATAATCACATCATTTAACGTTAATTGTATATCTGGTGAAGTACATAATTTTTTTGTTTTCCATTTTTATCAAATTCCAATGCAATCGATCTAAATTATCATTGTTCTTTTGTGTTTTATCTCACGAAAAACCTAGCAATACAATTCAGGTCACCAGTAAATATTTTTAACTCTACGTACAAGATTTTTTCACCCTCCAATGATGCCAGCATTGGTTGATGTATTGAAACTGTTATTTGAGTTCATTAGCTGATATAGTTTTGTGTACTTAACAGGCTGATATCTGCCAATTAGTCATGGATCAACGGAAAGTAAATGTTCTAGCAAGAGAGTACTGCGATGATATTAGAAGGAGAGAGAAGCCTGTTATTCTGTCTCATCGTATGCTCCTTTTTTTATTTATCTCAATTTTTATTGTATTTGTTGTTAATATGGTATCATTAATATCAGTTAGTATTGTTCTGATCAGATATGCTTCCTGGTTTAAAGGAAGGGCAAGCGAAGATCATATCATTGTATGTCTTACAGCACTGTCTTAACCATATGAACTGCAGACACTTTTATGAAAATTGCACAATATATATTTATTATTTAGATCCGCTGTTTTTTTTAACTCGCTATTTACGCTTTTGGTCCCCTATAGCGCGATTTTAGCGCAATTCCACCCAAAATCGTAATTTTTCGTTGCGTTTTTTACCAAAAAAGCGCTATTTCGCGCTACATAGCGCTATGTAGTGCGAATTTTAAAACAGAGACTGACAAGTGAGTTTTATTAATATCATTGTTGCTGTAATTTAATTAAATCTCGTTTATTTCTGAACTTTCGATTTTTCCTAGTAGTCGTCAAATGCGTTTCATCTCATTTCTTCGCCAAAATGCTACCCTTTCTGTTAATGTTTTCCGTTCCCCACCGTTTCATGTTCCGTAGATGATATCGATATCGATTATAATTTGATTATTTCTTTATGGGATTTCTTTTTAATGTCTGTGAATTCAGAACCTTCAGCAGCTTTGAGGAAGTGATTGAAGACTACCAGAGTGGGAAGATGCTCCCTGAAGATCTCAAATGTGCTCTATCAAAAGCATTAAATGAGATATTGCAGGTTTATTTTCATTTATAATATTATTGTGATTATGATCCTTAGCTTTATCTTTCTATATAGTTTTGATGGATCTGATCTGAGGGCTCATTATTTCACCAATAGCGAAAAATTGAAAATTGAGTTTACATTGCAGTTGTAGCTAGTAAGAAGGCTATATAGCCCCAGGATATTGAGAAAAATAAGAAAATCTTAATATTTTTTACCATCTATTACAGCTAATGATTGTTTCACTTTAGCCCCATACAAAATAACAAAACAAATATTCACGTGAAGTTTATCCTCTCCCATTTGCGGATCCAGGTTCCTCCATTAGTTGATGTATTTAAAATTTTGTTAAACTTTGCAGCCTGTGCGAAATCATTTCGAGAATGATTTCACTGCCAAGAAATTGCAGGAAATGGTGAAGGTGTGTTTTCCAACACTTGCTTTCGCTTCATTTGATGGAAATTTGGTTTCTAAAGAAAGATTTTCATATATCTGAATAAATTTTAACGGTGTTGGTTTTGATCTCTGTTTTAAAATTCGCGCTACATAGCGCTATGTAGCGCGAAATAGCGTTTTTTTGATAAAAAAACGCAACGAAAAATCACGATTTTGGGTGGAATTGCGCTAAAATCGCGCTATAGGGGACCAAAAGCGCAAAAATCGCGAAATTCTGGACCAAAAGCGTAAATAGCGAGTTAAAAAAAACCAGCGGATCTAAATAATAAATATATATTGTGCAATTTTCATAAAAGTGTCTACAGTCCAAATGGTTAAGACTGTGCTGTAATTTCGAGCAGACCTGAGTTTGAAACTCACCAACAACAATTTTTTTTTTTGATTTTTTTTTATTACTATCTAATATAACTATATTTTTTTATTTTTTTTTTTGTTATATATTCTAAAGTTTAGTGCATATTTAGGCAAAAAAAAATACACCGCAAAGCGCTATATAGCAACGCTATTAGCGCTTTTAGCGTTTCTCTCAAAAAAACGCTACGATAGCGATAACGCTATTTAAAACACTGGTTTTGATGCAGGAATATGCAATCACAAGGTGAGAAAAGTGTTTTTTGGCTGACAGCAAAACCCTGTAAAGACATACAATGATATGATCTTCATTGGGCTCTACAACAGATAGTTATGCGGTTATGCTGATTGAACGTCAATAATCTGTTTTAAACCAATTTTTTCTAATTGTTTCTGCTCAAGCTGTTTTTTCCCCTATTATATAAAAGATTTTAATATGTTCAGCGATCAAGCACTTCGATTGCTAAAAGAAATGGATTACTTAGTCCTGTATATATAACGGTTTTGTGCTTCTTTGTAAAGGTGCACCTTCTTTATAATTTCAAGAGATACTGATGCAAAAATGTGAATAGTATTTAGATTTTAAACAAAACATCTTCACTCTCATAACCAAGGAAACTGGACGCCTTTATTAAGCGCTGTTCAGATATATCCATGCCAAAACTTAATGATAAACATATTTTTTTAGATGTAATAAGATAATTGCAAATTATGTTTTCTTACATCTTCATTCACTGCAAGTATTATGAAATGTGGTGCTTGGTCAGAATTAGTTCTTTTGGGAAAAAAATATTAATCAGTTTGACCCAAGATTATAAAATCTCATGCGCACCTAGTCTATAGCTGTATACAATCAGCCATCAGGGACGTACCTGAGTCCAAACGAACGAGGGACACAATTAACAAAGCCCCGATACATTTTTTTAATGTGTTTTGTGAACCAATGAATAGTAAACGGGAGTGATAAATAGTGCCACTGGAATGTAAAAAGCAATATAATAGATTTGAACTAATGGATGTTGTTTTATATTAGCGATATAGTGTTTTAAAAGAAAATAAACGCGAGGTAAAAAGATTTGAGACCTCCGAACACTAAAAACCAAGATTTATCCACTAGTACTATAATATTGAATATATTTACATTATATATTATATATTATATATCTAAATAAATTACACGTTATATACTTGGAAATACCGAAAATAATTATTTGTACGACTTGCTATGATGGAATAACCCTAATACAGAAAACAATTAAGGTGGTTCTGTATTAGAAAACAAACTGCCCAAAAAACAATTAGAACAGGATATAGGCATTGGCTATGGGAGGAATAAAATGCAAACCTTATAACACTCCAAGAAAAAAGTACCTTACACATACAATTTGAGTTAATTAAGAAATAGAAATAGAGTTACAGCTGAAGTTGATCAAGCTTACAAAATATTTAAATAGATTTGAGAAGAAAAAAATATTGGATTCTAAAACTATCGTGGGTATAACTCAGAAATTGAAGCTTCATTTTGCGATAAAAGGGAAGATGTACTTTTCCCCTCACTGATTCCTGACAGACCCCCTTCTGGGAAAAACGCTGGTCGTGATGGCAATGGGAGAGTGAGGGAAGCGCTGCTCAACATGAGAATGATTGATGCCATTGTAGGTCTATTGCCTACATTTTCTTGAACACACAACAACCCGATGTGGATGCATCTCATCATTTCACGAATTGAACTTGAACTAGAAATCAATGTGCCATCTATCAAACTCGAGGCAGTTCCTTCGCGCCAACTCTTCCAAGCCTGTAAAAGGATGATTGCAACAAGATGACCGATTTAGGGACAGAAGAATAAATGACCCAAATATCATTTTCCGTCATGTGCTTTCATATAAAGTTTTAGTTATTTCATAATTACCTCCGATATATTGACAAAAAATACAATCATGGTTCCGTCACTGATAATTGCACTTTACAGCATATTGAAAATAACTATGTTAAACTAAACTCTTACAATTTCCCTTTATGAAAATTATAATGAGGAGTTATTTAGATGCATTTGTTATCGTAACGTGATTGAATTTTTTTTCCCTAACTTTCCATATTATTTAACAGTAATACCGGAATAAAAATTGAGACATATATAAGATGAAGAAAAGTTAATTGAAGTAAACACTCTTTATATTGGAGTAGGGTTTTTCCCCTTCTTTTTTCTGTTTTTATGGAAGATGTTACTTACACAGCTCAAAATGTCCTCCACATTTTCACCATTACGAAAACAACTGTTCTTTTGACCCGTCATGATTTCTAGAATTAAGACTCCAAAGCTAAATACATCTGATTTTACAGAGAAATGCCCATGCATTGCATACTCCGGTGCCATATATCCGCTGCATCATTAAAAAATATGATCATAGAAAAAGGATCCATACCTTCTCATATTCACATAGATAAAATAAATTGACCATTTAAAAAGTGAAATGTAAAAACTTACTATGTCCCAACAATTCTACTTGTGCTCCCTTGTGTTTCATCCATTACAACTAGTCTTGCCATACCGAAATCAGCTATTTTGGGAAGCATCTCACTGTCTAACAACACATTGCTAGCTTTCATATCACGGTGTATGATTCGAAGTCTTGAATCTTCATGAAGATAGAGTAATCCCTTGGCAATTCCATTTATAATCATGTAACGCTTATCCCAATCCAATAATAAACGCTTAACAGGATCTGCAAAAAATTGAAACATTAGGCATCCAGAAACTATATGAAACAAACAATTAATGTATTAATTAATGAAGACTTACCAAATAAGAATTGATCCAGGCTTGAATTTGCTACATACTCATAGATGAGAAGCCTTTCAGTTCCTTTGAGGGAGAATCCAAGAAGCCTAACTAGGTTCCGATGTTGAAGTTTGGCTACCAACGTAACCTCGTTCTTGAATTCCTGTTCCCCTTGTCCTGAGCTTCGGGACAACCTCTTCACAGCTATTTTTACCCCATTTTGAAGCTTACCCTGAAGATCCATTTATTATTTCATTTCTTTTTAACAAAGTGAAGAAAAAGGCCTAACATCAAGAATTTAACATACTGACTGCAGATTCTTTGATCCAAACTATATCTTATCATTGTTTTTAAATGGAAAATCGTCGCTAGGACACTTTTACAAAGTTTTACATGCTCGAGATAGCGTGAGTTTGAGTATGGAAGCATAAATCGTACGCTTTTTTTGAAAAAGTATAAAATAGTCATGGCACATACTTGGCTATTTTTTTATTTACATTTCGTGACACACCTAAGATTATTAAGGTGTTCTTGTAGTTCTGAAGATCTAGCAGAATTTATATGATTATATCGATTAAGAGCTGTAGGGTAAACATGCTTCAGACTGCTAGACTATTTCCATTATAAATCTAAAGGTTCACTTTTGGAATTTTGATGCACGAGTCAAAAAACTTAAATGCGACAACCAGACACTTTCTTCACCTCAGTAGTGAAAACCGGGTTTGAACTTACCAAAAAAAGAAAGAAAAGAAAACTGGGTTTGAATTCATTGAAGCACTTTAAAGCGCTGCTCTCATGGACTGAGATTTACCTTATAAACAGCACCAAATCCTCCTTCTCCCAGCTTATTGATATTAGAAAAACCATCTGTTGCAACACTAATTACTTCAAAGTCGTACTGCAAAGAATCTGAGCTACTTATGTCATCAATATTACTGTATTCATCGGCAGCTTCACAAGAAAGAGAACGATAGTTAGCACAAAAGCATAATATACAATATTATCAGTGGACTGAACTATGTTTCAGAAAATCATTAAAGCATGATTCATGAAAACACTTACTTTCAACCATTTGCCTTGACTTTCTATGCCTTTTCTTCTTTAAGAAGATGAAAATGCAGAAAATGATCAGCAATATCACGAAGCCAACAGCTGAAGCAACGATGGCAATGATGGTTGTTGTATCTGTACCGTCATCCTTTCCTGCTTAATTAAAAAATTAGGAAAATGCTTCATTTACGATCAAAATTATGCATTGACTAAGTAGTGTATGGTCTACCATAACTAAGAAGGTGATCAAGTGGTACAAGTATTGCTTTTGTTGATCAAGAACATTAGACACCATTTCCGGACATTAGTAAAGACTACTTTTCATGACATATGGCTTTGTATGAGTGCAACTTTTAGGCTAAAAAAAGGTTTTCAATGGTAAATTATCTAATTACTTTTCAGCAGTGTTTAAAACATGAATTATTGCGCAAGTGTTTTTGTTAGGAGCTTACTAATTTATAAGATTCTTTAGTAGCATAAAAAGAGTAAGCTTTTTGAGCTTTTCAGCAAACGTTTTCAGCTTTTTGAGCTTTTCAGCAAATGTTTTCTTTTCCTAGCCAAGCAAAAACAAGGAAGCACATCCTAAATAACAATAATCAGTATGAACATCTAATTCTTGATATTTAATCAGACAATTGGTAATTATGTTTAAAACACTTGTGATCCCTTTCTTAAATTTTATCATCATACAAATTTTATGATTTCCATCCAAATATGAATGTTTCAGTCCTGACCTCCTAGTAGTACTTTTTTTTTTTTAATAAAGAAATTTTATTAAAGACATGAAACGTTCTTTTTACATGGGACAAGTGCCCCCATGCTAGCAATAACTAAGATCGAATCCGATAAGAGTAAACGCACTAATATAACTTGGCGGTTACAATAAACCTAAAACCAAAAACTTGTGGGAAAAGAAGTTAATTCAAAATCAATTTTCACATCCTCATTTTAAAAAGTAATTTGAGCTCAAAAAACACCACTTTTCTCCTTATACCCCCTAAGCTTATGTCTTCCTAGTAGTATTTTTGACGTACCGCTACAGTTACTAAACGGAATTTGATTTGGTTCCATCTAAATTCAATAGGTGAAGAAAAGAAAGATCTAAACCTACGACGTTACGAAATCGAAATCCTCATTACTCAACTGTGTCTGATCCAAAATTTAGTTTCCCCATGTTTGCACTAGTTTTTAACTTCAAATCAGGTTTTATTTATTTAAGCTGTTTTCCAGTTGCCGTTTATGACTTGTTCTTTCTTTTTTGAAAGAAAAAGAACAGCTGATGAGTACCTTTTCCTTTCCCATCGGCTGCCGGTGGAAGTGGAGGTGGCGCCAACGATGGAGTGGAGTCAACAAAAGGATAAATTTCATATCTTAAGTTACAACTTGGAGCAATAACTTTACATCCTTTTCTCCCACTACAATATTCTGATATGCCATTTGTAACGGTATTAAGACAATCATTGCAATCTTTGAGAGACAAATCAGGCGAGCACTGCATAAATCCGTAGATAGTTAGGACATCAGGACCAATCTTAGAACCAGAGGCAAACTTTCTTCGATCACCACCATTAGATGCGTTCGTACGAAGGCCAGAAAAAAAGGTCCCTAAGTCCTGGTTAAATTGGTCTTTACTTGTCACATTGTTAAGGTTCCACGCGTAGTATATTGGTCTCCCATTCAATATTCCGTAAATGGTCTCGTTTGAGTACCTTATTGCACAGATATCATAACCTCCAATAGCTTCTTTTTTATTCGGACAAGTTTGTGTGATCTTTTTAGTGGCATTCCGGACACAATCACGACAAGTGGTGATCTTAACATCGCCTCTACAAAGAGCAATCGCGTGTACTATATCTTGATTTTGGCCGAACGAGGAACTGTTGAAACCGTAGTCATCTACACTCGAAGGAAGAGACGATAAGAGGGTGTCAAGGTTTGTTCCATAGGTACTGTTTCCTGAGAAATTACCGATACCTGGACAAGAACTGTATAAAAGATCAGGGGGTTGGGAATACGCGACGGTCAGCAAACCAACCAAAATCTGAAGAAGAAATGCATGGTATTTC
This sequence comes from Primula veris, assembly GCA_963682055.1. Taxonomy (NCBI): domain Eukaryota; kingdom Viridiplantae; phylum Streptophyta; class Magnoliopsida; order Ericales; family Primulaceae; genus Primula; species Primula veris. The sequence goes on along the minus strand of OY821742.1, from coordinate 5,306,733 downwards.
ATTAAACAAATAGTCATTGTTTCTAGCAAAAAATGGTTCAGTAATGGAAAAGATGATGGAGTAATGTGTTGAGGAGATTGTTTGAATTTAATGAAATCCAAGTGAAACGAAATAGGTGTATCTAGCTAGGAACTTTTGAAAAGTCTATGTTGAATGGTTAAAAGACCTTTTAATAAGTCGTTGCAATAGACCAATAGTCATGTTCACATTACTTGGGTCACTTTCAAGGATTATGCAGTGTGGAAATTGCCAAACGTGACGAGTTCGTGATTAGATGAATATTATTACTTTCCAAATTCTACAACTTAAATAGTTAACCGTCTAAAAGTAGTTAGTGTTATTACATTAAGTATAAGTTCGGTTCTCACATAATGTAAATATGTAATATGGTATTCTCGTCATCTCGTGTGCTATATATGAGCCTATGACTCGCTAATTCCAACACAGTTCTAGGTTTTCAGAGGCCAAACAAGCACAAATGAAACTTAAAATAAAAACAAGGACAAATGAAACTTAAAATAAAAACAAGCGTGAAGTTTGACATAAGCTAACGTGGTTTCTTCTTCTTCTTCATAAGCTTTGAAATCTCTCTTATTTTAGGTTTACTGTTTTAAAAAGTGGGCTGAAAAGAGACTTAGAAAAACTGTTTTGAGAGAGTTTGGGGAAGCGAACTATTTGGTCCCCAAAGTTTTAAAAGTTAACTCATGATTCAAAAATATTGTTTTACTACTCAAAAATAACAAATCTTTAGAAACAACTCTATTGGGTCCTTTTTATTTATAAAATTAGTAACAGGTTTTTAAAATAAAGTTTTTCGGAAGAGTTTCGGTTTTTGGCTAAAAAATTAGTCGAGTGACCGGTTTTTGATAAAATTTGTATAAAACGTTTTTGGATAAATTAAATCATAAATGAAACTATTTATAAAAATACGGGATGTTACACACATCATGTTACAAGTATACAGCAGTTGAGGCACATAACATGACTTGATGACTTAAAGTCCATATGTGAAATACCATGGCAGTGAGGCAAATAATATGTATGAATACCTTCATGGGGTACAACTAGTATATATTGTAAGAATCATTTATAAATTCTTTTATAAATATTAATTCATTAAAAATAGAATAAATATTTCTCATTAAGGTGATCCATATACATTCCATGAGTTATGTAATTTATGATTTAAACATAAATTTGTGAGTTAAGAAACTCTACATTTCCACCATAATGATCGGTTGAGATTGATGCTACCTTAATGGACGGTAGAGATCGAAAGTATATGAAGAGTCTCGGGTCCTCCTCCTACCTATATAAAGAACACAATACCATCTCAATTTGTATCAAAACATACACATAAAAACAATACATAAAGTAGTGTAATGATAGGCGAAGGAGGAGAAACTCAAGTCTCCAACCCCGACGATCTACCTCCGTTATCTGAACTCAACTATAATGTTCCGTTTAAGTACCAAACCTATCGTCCTTCCGCATAGTTTAAGGTATGTGTTTTGACATACTCTCGATATGTTATAATATGTATGATCATCATGTAGAAAAGATCTTAAATAGTTATGTTAATAATGTGTATAACATAACAATAATATAAGTTGTAATTAACTTACATTTGGTATCAGAGTCTAGGTTAATGCTTCACATGATGTTCTACATAAATTTATTATCTATATGAAAATCTCTTAGCAATTGTATCATATGATCATCAAGTACATAATGGATTCAAGGCTATTGTGTATTTTATATTTTCCTAGTATTTTGATTTGTTTTTATGTGAAATGAATTGTTTTAATTATAAGGGATGGATTGTAATGATATTGGTTCATTTTAGCCGCATAATCATGTAACATGTTACTGTATGTTTCTTTGATTAGATTACAAGTATGCTCACACTTTTGTTTTGTACGTAAAAGGAAACAAAATGATGAATACTTAATAATACTTACTTGCTGCATGTTAACATAAACATAAGAAAAGTCAGTGTTTCATGATAAATGAATTACGTGAACTAAGGAAAAGTGTATATGTGATATGACATTAATTAAACCACTCATCTTTCTATATTATATGTATTAAAATGATTTATTGATTTATTTTGTCTGAAAGCTTTGTACGTAACTTTATAAACACTATTACTAAACTACTGTAAATTTAGTAATGTGTAACTAGTTTTTATCTATGATTATTGAATGGTTGGACCCTAAAATTAGTTTCAATGCACTGAAGGGTTGTAGTAATGAATATACAATTCATAAATGTTGTACTTCACACTTATTATTACATGTCGTTAACTTATTTTATGAAATACTTCATAAGTGTAAAATTAATTCCGATATGCTTCTCGAGTTGCCAAGCAACATTATGACATGAGTTTATAAACGGTTTTAATAGTAAGTCGTTTTAAATGTTTAACAATGGCTCAAGTTTTAAAGTAAGAGAATTAGCTTCATTTGTATTAATGTCGCATAAGACATTTATAATGATTTTGGGAGTTTGACGTAAGTTATGCAATTGAATGAGAATTAAAGAGTTTTGTAAGATAAGAATTTCCATGAATGAATATAGAAAGTCATTTTACAAAACTACGTAGTAAGTAATGTCATTAAGCTTTCATTATTTTATTATGGTAACCATTAAGCACTATATTAAATGAAAATGTTGTAATTAAATGATAAACTTTACTGCATATAAATGGTTGATCTCCCTATATAGTAAATTATAAGGGTTTATTGTTTATTCATTCTCAATAAAAATTGTTTGGTTGCCGAATAGTTTTATAATGTCCGATGACTGTATTAAATGGACACAATAATAACTTCATAATTAGAAGTTAGAAAGTTTGTAAAATGTTAATACTACAATTATGTAAATGTAGTTGAAAGGTTACAAAAGAAAAAGGTTTAGACTCACATTAAGGTTGGAAAATTATAAATCTTTCCCAAATAGGCTCACCTAGGATGATGCGATGGCAAGGCAAGACTTCGGCTGATAATTTGTATCTTAATGAGGTCGGTTTTTAAGCAGCCTTTGTTGCACCAACCCTCACCCTCTCTTACCTGGTCGGATCATGTCAGAGCTACCGAAAGGGTTAGGGTATATAATAGTTTTGCTGATTGTGTTTCTATACTTATATTCGTCGAATGGGTGTCTTTATATCGATATGGCATGTGTTAGATAAAATGAATAATACGAATGAATGAATGATGGACATCTACCCCTTACTTAATTATATATATAACTCATGACAATGGATGCCACTAAGTATAATAAATTATGTAACTTTTTGAAAGGTTGGAAATAAGTTTTTAAATTTATATTAAAATAAAAGAGTGTTTTAATATATAATTTTAATATTACATGTCACAATGAACATTACTGATAAGGATGCATGTACATATGAAAGTTGGGTGATGTACATATTATTGTTTGATTAAAACATGACGCACATTTTAGTCATTATGTCGTACATATTATTGTCCCTACTATTATTTTTATGACAAATAAAGTTAAGTCAATTTATTTTCATACCATATAAGTTTTGGTAATAGATTATAAGCTAAATCATATATATAACGTTCATATTATGTGAAATTTTGTTTGCCCACAGGCACAAAATTTTAACCGATGAATGCTAAATAAGCGTTGGTGTATGCGTAAGTATCAATTATAGTTATTGATGTTCTAATGTCAATATTCATATTATCGTTTGATTAAAAAACAATATTGACTTTGATCAAATCTAATGAATATTTAGCTTAACCGCTACACCTAATAATATTGAACTAGTAATCATATTATTCGATTAAATTAAATGTATATTTTAATCTATATTTTTAATGATTATTAGTGCCAGTAAATATTTTGCATCAACATCATATGTCCAGAATTTGGTTGCCCATAGGTACAAAGTATTGGAGACGAATATTTGATGATAAACGTTATGTTTTGCATCCATTAGTGCCTTAATTATGGTTGCTAAATTACGGTTGTGTCCAATATTGTTATGGGCCGGGGATGCATAAGAACTGATTTTTATGTATGTTTGTTTTTGGTTGTCCACAGGTCCAAAAATATTATGATAAAAATAACTATTGATGTTCATCATTGTTTAATTATTCATTATAACTTGGTTGCCCACAAGTTCAGTTATTTTGACCACATAAATATTATGAATGATTTCTTAAGGTTTAACATTAAGATGAAAAATATAGGATATCCACAGATACCATATTTTTCCAAGATAAACAAATATTATGGACAAACTTAAATTTAACATTAAGAATAAAAATATAGCTCAAATAAAGATGCCATATTTTTGTAGTTAAAATTTCAAAATGGTCTATTTTATTGACTTATTCCATTAGTTATAAATTGTCTTGCAAAATGATATGCTTGATTTAAATGTGTTGTTAAAATAAAAGTTATTTTATATGTAAAGAAATTGGTCTTAAGTTTTACCAATTTAATATGGTTCTTGGTGTGTATTATTAGTCAAGTTGAATTTGGATACCCACATATAACAAATTTACTTGATGAAAGTATAACATCAATTAACTTAATAAATAAGAGTAGAAAAGAATGAAAACGTTATATAGTGTTACATGATGATTTCTCCGTAAGAAAACAATGATTGTTTAATGTTTTAAAGGAGAAATATGTTAACACTAGTTGAGATATTCTTTTAATATGATTAAACTCATTAAATCTCAAAGTCCAAATTCGTGAGCTTTTACTAAATTCTTGCCTTATTGTTCATATTTTATTTATAGGTCGCATATTAGTTTGCTAGTAAATAAAATGTTTTTAGTTGAAACTAATTTTATGTTGTTAGATCTAATAGAAATTTAACGTTTTCAATCACATTATGTGCATGTAGATTCATACTTTCCAATAATTATAGTTGATAGAATTTTATCGATATTTTATTAAACAAAAGTAGTTTTGGTTATCGATAAAATTACGGTATCATTAGTGGGAGAATTATATTATTCAGAACACCCACTATAAATGTTTTTCCTAACTCCCATTAAATAATTAATATATAGTTACACCCACTATCAAGTTATATGTAACTTACCATTAAGTTTTAGAGTAATGGTTAAACAAGTGGGAGATAATTACTTGTTTTACTATTGATGTATTATTTAACCATATACTTCTGTAGTAAGCGTAAGATCAGTGGGAGTAAGTAATAATTTTTTAAATAAGCTAATTGTTAAGATTTACTTGAACTATCATTTTTTTTGAATTCAAATAAAAACGTGTAACTTATTTTGTTATCATAACCTATTATTTTGAAGTAACCACTAGATTAGTGGGAGTAAACGTTATTATAACTATTATCATTTTGTTTTTATAACCTATTATTTTACTAATGGTTATATTCATGTAAGTAACTTACTAGACCCATAATGAATTGTAAAATGGTTTTCGAAGGGTTTCTAAATGATAAAAGATTTTAAAAGAGTTTTACAGCTCATTAATAGTATTACAAACTGGTTCTTATGTGCTGGAACTATTAGTTTTACTTAAAACACATATTATTATAGGCAACACTCAAATATTAATTATTTATATTGGATTACCTTTTGCATAATATTAAAGATGCCTAATTTATGTTTTATGTTGGCAAGAATATAAAGATTTTATGCTCACGTATCATTGATGTGATTCATAGAAAGAAAATGTGATAACTAAATATTTCACAATGGTTCATTGTTCGTTAAATTACGACGCTAATATATGCTATAATGATCAATAAAGCATTGATCAATTTTATGTCATATTGCTCAATAAATATATGAAGAAATTACAAGTTACATTTCTCAATAAATTATTGTGCAATTCGTGTTTTATTGCTCAATAAATGTATGAAGAAATTGATACATTTCTCAATAAAGTATTGTGCAATCTATGTCTTATTGCTCAATATAAGATTGGAGCAATTTTTATGACATAAGTGATTGAATATATTATCACATGTATCATCAAGAAAAGTTATATAATTATTTGAGTACAAAACTCATAATAATAGTTGCAAATTAATTTCAGAACTTAAATTATGTCGAGCTTATGACTGAGTCGCTGAAAATGAATGTTTGCAATTATTCTTGATAACTAGCATTCAAATAGTGTTGAGTTCACATAATGTAAATGCTAAGTTTTCGAGACTAATTTTAGAAACAATACAATCAATAAACACATAATGATCGTATATACCTAAACGATATCTACACAAGACAATTAAGATTTTGTTAACATCACGTGTCTTGATTGTAGATAATTATACGATATTACATAATGATGGTTATTTATTTGATAGGTAGAGATCTCATTTCTTATTGTTTCTATTGTTCCAATTGTCCACTTAAGTACGTACAAGAATAAAAAGTTATGGACGTTTAATGAAACTGTCTTTTCTTAAGACATTATTGGACCATTACGGTTATACTCGCCTTATAGGCTTTATTGAATAAATTGGTGTCGTCGTAGTACATGGAAGTAACCATGCTCTCAAGTAGTATGTAACCGTCATGACTCTCATCACCTATTTATTTAGTAAAGTGTCTCATAAATCTATTTGCACTAATGATTGATTATGAAATTATGATATGGACCAAGTGGAAGAATGTAAGAATCATTTATAAATTCTTTTATAAATATTAATTCATTAAAAATAGAATAAATATTTCTCATTAAGGTGGTCCATATACATTCCATGAGTTATGTAATTTATGATTTAAACATAAATTTGTGAGTTAAGAAACTCTACATTTCCACCATAATGATCGGTTGAGATTGATCATACCTTGATGGACGATAGAGATCGAAAGTATATGAAGAGTTTCGGATCCTCCTCCTACCTATATAAAGAACACAATACCATCTCAATTTGTATCAAAACATACACACAAAAAAACACATAAAGTAGTGTAATGATAGGCGAAGGAGAAGAAACTCAAGTCTCCAACCCCGATAATCTACCTCCGTCATCTGAAATCAACTATCATGTTCCGTTTAAGTACCAAGCCTATCGTCCTTCCGCATAGTTTAAGGTATCTGTTTTGACATACTCTCGATATGTTATAATATGTATGATCATCATGTAGAAAAGATCTTAAATAGTTATGTTAATAATATGTATAACATAACAATAATATAAGTTGTAATTAACTTACATATATATCTTAGTGTGTTCACGTATATAAACAAAGAGAAAAGGGATTAATCACCATGATTAAATGGACCTGCAGTGAGGTCGGTTGAGGGCCGGTTCTCGTAAAGCATCATGGGTGAGGAGGCAAGGGCTTGAGCCTTAATCTGGTGGCTGCAATAGCCGATTGAGGCCTTGTTGCCGGACAGCTCAACGACACGTGTCGTCCCAGAACACGACGTCCTTTCCTCCTTCACCTCCGGCGATCGGGAAAGCAAACCCCGGTGGCGGATGGTGGAGAGGAGAAGCCAGTGGAGCGCTCGGACTCGCTGAGGCTGTAGCTGCCACGTGGCAGCTGATCGGACTCCTCCGACTCAGATGAAAAACTCCCTATTCAATATTGCTTGTCCATCATTAATTTATTATAAAATGGAGTCTATCCCCAGAATGAGTGAGATCTACTCTTCCTAATCTATTGTCAGAGATAGATACATATTGTTTCTATCGATATCGAGAGAGAGGAGCCTCCCAAATAAAGTCCTCTCCAATAGTATAAAGTGAGGACTTAGACCGAAACTGTTAATTGTTTTTATAAACGCAGTATATTTTTGTATAAAATAAATACCGTTTGTACGTGTATTGGACAGTTCTAGTAAATAGAGAGGGAATATAAAAATACCCTCGCCACTTTGACCTTATATTTTGCGACTCGCTGATCCCAACACAAATCTAGGTTTTCAGAGACGAAACAAGCAAGAATGGAACTTCAAATAAAAAACCAAGCACGGAGTTCTATATGTATATCAGTACTTATATTAGAGAAAAAAACACGAGATTAGCTTTTATCTACATCGTGGTGTATGCCACTCGCGACACCAACAACTACCCAAAGTAACATTACAACTATAAACCTGGCCGTATAACATAGGATCAAAATAAACGGGGTCGTTATAAATAAAAATTCATTGTTTCCTTTATTTATAGTTTAAACTTAAGGGTTTGATTTTTTATTTTCATCATGACCTGGAACATATTATCCATTCTTTTCGATAATGATGGCTAACTTTCTCGTAGCTGTTATATATGGAGAAGTCATTGTGTAGAAACGTATCTTCCATGTTTTGGTGGAATTTATACGAATCAATATAAGCAGCTTTTAAGCTGTATATATATACGTGCATATAGAGAGAGAGAGAGAGATAAAAATGATTTTCTTATTTTTATTATTCTGTGAGATTACAATATATATATATACACAAGTTTCTATCTGGTCCTGTCAATTACAAACTTGACAGTAATAGTACTACACTGAATATTTCTATCTGGTCCAGTGAATATGAAATATAACAGAAACAAACATACATCTTCCATTAATTACAAAACAGTTTAATATACTCAATATGCCCCCCTCAAGATGGATTGTGAAGAGATAACACACCCATCTTGAATAATAAGTGCTGAAAAGGAGCTGCTCCAAGAGCTTTAGTGAAAATATCTGCAATATTGTTAGCAGTATTGACATGAAGAGGATGGATAATCTTCCTAACAATTAAATCTCTAATAAAATGACAATCAATTTCAACATGTTTGGTTCTTTCATGATTCACTGGGTTATAAGCTAAAGCAAGTGCTGACTTACTATCTGTATACAAAGAAACTGGTTGTTCTGCTGTAATTCCTAGATCTTTTAACAAACTAAGCAACCATATAATCTCACAGCTTGTAATAGCTAAAGCCCTATATTCTGCCTCAGCACTACTTCTTGAAACAACCTTTTGCTTCTTACTTTTCCATGATATAAGAGATGTTCCTAAGAAAATGCTAAACCCTGTAACTGACCTCCTAGTATCTACACATGCAGCCCAATCAGAGTCACTAAAAGCTTGTAAACTTAAAGAAGACTTAGAAGAGAAGAAGATACCTTGAGCTGGGTCTTGTTTGATGTACCTGAGAACCCTTACAGCAGCTGCATAATGAGACTGACTTGGTGCTGCTAAAAACTGACTCAACACATGAACAGAAAAAGAAATGTCTGGCCTGGTAATGGTCAAATATAATAACTTTCCAACCATTCTTCTATATAAAGTAATATCCTCAAAAGGATTATCATCACTGTTTGTGAGTTTTTGCTTTGTATCCATTGGAAAAGAAGTAGGTTTGCAGGCTAATAAACCTGTATCTGCCAAAATTTCTAGTGCATATTTCCTTTGACAAACATGAATACCTGTTGAGTTTCTTGCTATTTCAAGTCCTAAGAAATACCTTAAACTGCCTAAATCTTTCAATTTGAACTTATTATCCAAAAAAAACTTAATCTCTGTTATTAACTCTTGGGATGCACTTCCTAAAATAATGTCATCCACATACACTAATAAGACCAAAAAACTACCATTTTTGAAAATAGTAAACAAAGAATAGTCTGCAATAGATTGCTTAAAACCATAAACCAAAAGTGCACTACTTAACTTAGAAAACCACTGCCTAGAGGCTTGTTTTAATCCATATAAAGATTTTTGAAGCTTACAAACTAATTTATTATTGTTTTGAAAAAAACCTGGTGGTGGCACCATATAAACATCTTCTTCTAGTTCACCATGTAAGAAAGCATTGTTAACATCAATTTGAGCTAGAAACCAATTTTGAGAAGCTGAAACAGCTAAAAAACATCTTACTGTAGTCATTTTAGCAACAGGTGAAAAAGTAGCCTCATAATCTATTCCTTTAAGTTGTGTATAACCCTTAGCAACTAGCCTGGCCTTATATCTTTCTATTGACCCATCTGCTTTATGTTTTATTTTAAAAACCCATTTACAACCAATAGGTTGTTTATCATTAGGTAATTCAGTTAATAACCAAGTTTTATTAACCTCTAAAGCTGTAATCTCATCTTTCATTGCTTTAATCCATAGTGGATTAGTACTAGCCTGCTTATAAGTTTTGGGTTCCACAGCAGAAGAAACTGATAAACAAAAAGACTTATAAATATGAGAAATTTTATCATATGTAACACATGAACTCAAAGCATGAATAGGATTTAATGTAGGTAAAGAACTATTAACACTGCTTATTGCACAATGGTAATCCTGTAAATAAGCAGGAGCTTTACCAGTTCTTTTTGTCCTCTTAATAGGTATAATTACAGAATCATCTTCTGAATTACCAACTCCCTCAGTATTAGAAACACTATCATTATTATCATTAACAACATTGTGACCAGGTGAATAGTCTTGAATTTGGTTTTGAAAAGGAAAAACTTCCTCATAAAAAATAACATCCCTGGTATAGAAAAAAACATTAGTATTTAAATCTAATAATTTGTAACCTTTTGTACTAGTACCATATCCTAGAAAAACACTTTTCCTTCCTCTAGCATCAAACTTAGACCTATCTCTTTTTAAAGTGCTAGCATAACACAAACATCCAAAAACTTTTAGATGATTATAAGTAGGTTTATAACCATAAAAAACCTCATATAGACTTTTATTATTTAACACAGGTGTAGGTGTTCTATTAATAAGATAAGCTGCAGTTAATACACATTCTCCCCAAAATTTCATAGGTAAAGAGGACTGAAATCTTAAAGCTCTACCAATATTTAACAGATGTTGATGTTTTCTTTCTACTATTCCATTTTGTTGTGGTGTTTCTACACAACTAGTTTGATGAATAATCCCATTTTTAGAATAAAAATCCACTAAATTAAACTCAGTTCCATTATCACTTCTTAATATTTTTATTTTGCTATTAAACTGGGTTTCCACCATCTTGTAAAAAATAGGTAATATAACAGATGTTTCAGACTTATGTTTCAATAAAAATACCCAAGTACACCTAGTATAGTCATCTACTATAGTTAAAAAATAAACAAAACCATCATAGGTAGGAACAGAATAATTACCCCAAACATCACAATGTATAAGATCAAAAGCATTTTTAACATGAGTACTGCTTAATGGAAAACTTAATCTTTGATGCTTAGCAAGATGACAAACATCACAAGGAGTACAATTCTGAACAGTAAATTTTGCTTTTACATCTTCTGAAATCAAATTCAAAACAGATACAGAAGGATGTCCTAGTCTGGAATGCCAAATATGGGGCTTATTGTGCAAAGAAAAACTATTACAGCTAATATGAGAAGAACTATGAACACCCTTTCTAATGAAAATATATAAACCATTTTCTGCTTCTGCCCTACCAATCATCCTCAAGGATACCTGGTCCTGAATATAACAGGCATTTGAATCAAATAACAAAGAATAATGAGAATCCCTAGCTAACTTATTTACAGAAACAAGATTGTAACCAAAGGAAGGAACACAAAGAACATTTTTTAATACTATTCCATTTTTAAAAACCACATTTCCTACATGAGTTACTGCAGCAACTTGTCCATTTGGTAAATTAACATGAGAATCAACTAATTTAAAATGACTAAGATGTCCTAATGAAGCAACCATGTGTTCATTTGCACCACTGACAATAATCCATAAATTGTAATCATAAGCATGTTTCTTTTTATCTAAAAATAAAGTAGAACAGGTTATAGGCATACCTGTCATGCCAGTATGCACCATATTTGATATTGCATTAGAAGTATCTGCAGCTTGTTGTTGTTCATCTTCCTGGTTTCTCCTTTGATCATCAGATCCTTGAATGTGAACATGAGTAGGATTGAACATCCCATCATCCTGATATGAAACTTGGTGTGCCATATTACCCCCAGAAAAATTCTGACCAAACCCTCTAGGCCTAGGTGTCCAACCTGGTGGATAACCATGTAGCCTATAGCACCTATCTTTGGTATGCCTATTAGACCCACAGTGTGAACATTTCATAGGATTACCCCTCCCCATATTAGGCCTAAAAGGTCTAAAACTATTAGCAGTAGATACAGGTGGCCTAAAACCTTGATTAATGGGACCCCTAACATAATTACCCTGAGTATATTGAGAGGCAAGAACCATATTCTGTTGATTAACAATCGTATGAACACCTAGATTCTGTTGTTTCTCTTCTTGTCCCATTAACTGATACATATCATTCACACTAGGAAGAGGTTTCATTAACAAAATCTGACTTCTCACATGAGCAAACTTCTCATTTAAACCCATTAAAAAGATCATTTTAAAAACCCTATGCTCTCTTGCTATTATAGCAGCCATGAAATTACAACCACAACTACCAATAGTACCACAAGTACACCTAGGTATAGGGCTTAAAACACTTAGCTGGTTCCATAAAGTTTCTAGTTTGGTGAAATAAGAAGAAACAGACAAATTATTCTGAACCATTGTATGAATGTCATGATGAAGCTCATAAATTCTAGCCTCACTACCTTGAGAAAATCTTTCTGTCAATTCTTTCCACATCTTAGAAGCACTATCAACATACAAGATAGACTGTCCTATATCACTATTAACAGAATTAATGATCCAGGACATAACAATCAGATTACACTGCAACCAAGCCCCATTCATGGGATCAACTTCAGGTGGACAGGCCAAAGAACCAGTAATAAAACCTAACTTAGATTTAGCACCTACTGAAATTTCCATTGCTCTCCTCCAAGAATGGAAATTAAGACCATTCAAGACAGGATTAACTAAACTAGTATTAGTATTCTCATTAGAACCAATAAAATAAGGACTCATAGCAGTAATAGGCAGAACCCTAGAATTAGCCCCTATTTGATTTTCCTCTGATCCTGACATAATCTTGAATACAAGATTCCCAAAAATTAACCAGAAACCTTAAAGAATTGATAAAGCAGAACAAAACCCTAATTCCAATATTCAGAAAATCTGCTAATAAGAATATTAACAGATTCTAATAGGAAAAAGAGAGATCCAGTGAATACCGAGCGTATTAATGATTGAATTGAAGATAGATCAATCAACCAACCAAAAACCCCAAATATGTTGAACAAGAACCCTATAAACTCCAATCAACCAAAGAAACCCCAGACTGAAAAGAAAAACACAGCGGAATAGCTAATCAACGCTCTGATACCATGTAGAAACGTATCTTCCACGTTTTGGTGGAATTTATACGAATCAATATAAGCAGCTTTTAAGCTGTATATATATACGTGTATATAGAGAGAGAGAGAGAGATAAAAATGATTTTCTTATTTTTATTATTCTGTGAGATTACAATATATATATATACACAAGTTTCTATCTGGTCCTGTCAATTACAAACTTGACAGTAATAGTACTACACTGAATATTTCTATCTGGTCCAGTGAATATGAAATATAACAGAAACAAACATACATCTTCCATTAATTACAAAACAGTTTAATATACTCAATACATTGGGAAAGTTAATTACCTTTGTGTTAATATTATTCGATTATTTAGTATTCATGTTATTTTTTAATCAGAAAACGTATCCGGGATGTGTTACGCGTATATCTCAACTACTGTTCGCCAGTAAAGAGCTAAAGGCAAATGTCAACCCACGTTTTATGACTACATGCTTTAATCTAATGATTATGCATAATTATTAATTTAGGGGGAAACTGCATTTGATTAAAAACTTATCTATGTGGAATCATAATTTTTAACAAGCTTTAGAAAGAATACATGATATTTTTAATTAAAAAAATCACGATTATTGGATTTATGAGAGTCTCGATAGTCACCACCTAGCTACATGATCATTTTTAAACTAATAGATCGAAGATATTGGATGGGACCAATTTGGCATTTGCTTAATTAGTTGCTACCACACATAAGACTTGCTTTTTCTAGAATTTTAAATGAAATCAGCTTCCTTCCTATGTAGAAGTATTATGGCCCTATTTAGCTAAATCTACATCAGCTAGCCACGGGTTGCTAGAACTCATTGTCCATATTTGTACGAATTGCTATGATAAACCCTAACCCTAAACCCTAATAAAGAAAACAATTAAGATGGTTCTGCATTAGAAAACAAACTGCCCAAAAAATAATTAGAGTAGTCTCTGTGGGAGGAAATGCAAAACCTTATTAAACTCCAATAAAAAGTTCCTTGCACATACAATTTGAGTTAAAAAATGGAATTGCAGTAACTGAAATTAATCAAGCTTACAAAATATTCAAGTAGATTTGAGAAGAAAATTAAAAATATTGGGTTCTAAAACTATCGTGGGTATAGCTCAGAAATTGAAGCTTCAATATTATTCGACAAAAGGGTAGACGTACTTTTGACTCGCTGTTTCCTGAAAAATCCCCATCTGGGAAAAAGGCAGGTCATGATGGCAATGGGAGAGTGAGGGAAGCGCTGCTCAACATGAGAATGATCGAAGCCATTGTAGGTCTATCGCCTACATTTTCTTGAACACACAACAACCCGATGTGGATGCATCTCATCATTTCACGAATTGAACTTGAACTAGAAATCAATGTTTCGTCTATTAAACCCGGGGCAGTTCCTTCGCGCCAACTCTTCCAAGCCTACAAATATCCATCATTTCAGTAAAATTTACCCAAATATTATTTTCCACCTCGTTCTTTCAATGCTTTCATTATATTTCCAGCTGTTTCATTCTTACGGATATATTAACAAAAAAAAAAAAAATACGACCATGGTTCCCTCACAGATTATTGCACTTTAGAGTGTATTGAAAATAATTATGTTAAACTAATATTAATACAATTTCCCCTTGTGAAATTAATTATGAGAAGTTCTATGCATTCTTACTCAACTGTAATTGAAAACAACTAGCGTTATTTTCCATATTTTCTAATAATGATTTATCATGATCTACCAACTGAAAATTGACTGCAAATTCTTTGATCTAAACTATATCTTATCTGTTATAGTATATTATTGACCATCTTGGGCCTTACTCTATTGGGCCTATCTTGGGCTTTCCTAGCATATGTAACCCTACCCTCTATTATATAAAGAGGGTCAGGTGTCTATTGATGTATCTCTCTGTACAATCATATTAATGAATAAACATTTCGTCTGTTGTTTCTCATAGCTCTCTCTATATCTATACATATCTCTATATATATATCTATAACGAGCTAATATGTCACACAACACGTTATCGGCACTTTGCTCGCGGAGAATAGGATATACGCTCGCGGATATTGGAGATTTTGGGTAAACGCAAGTATATTGGGTATTTATAAACCTTGAGATTTATCCGGTTTTTTTAGAGTTTTGTTTTATCGACCTCCCCAATATACCATGTGAAAGGTACATAAATTCTATAAAAAAAAATAAAAAATCGCAATACAGTACGGCATAATCACGTAATCACGTAATCATTGTTGTCTGTGATCTAACAATATTAACTAAGTTATACTGCATATGAAACGGTATGTCCATCTGTATATGATTTAGGAAATATATTTAGATATATGGGTTTACTATGAGATATGAAATAGTAGTTAATTAGCACGTACCAACGTACTTATTTGACCTGTGACATGAAATATATTGTATGGAGTAATACTAATGACGCATTCATGTTTGAAAAAAAAAAAACTCACTAAAAGTCAAACTACATGCTACTACCCTAGACAATTGAATTCGTTTTGTCTGCTAGACTGCTTACGTGCTAAAGTAGTTTATTTTTGGCTAATAATAACTATCTCTTCCTATCTTATACTAAGATATTAAACTTCACATGTTCTGGATTGTTTAGTACACAATTTTCATGTACACATATACGTATAATTGCATGTATATTGTATAATGTTAATTAAAATTTGCGCTCACTGCATGTGATATGATAAATTAGTAATTAAATATACTGCATCTTTACATGTTAAAATTACCATATAGAATTAATTGGTAATTAAGAATATATTACGCACATGAATAATTTAGTTACCATGTATATAACTTACACATATAGCAATATAATAATAAAATATTGACTAAATCTTGCTAGTGTAAATTGGTAATTACTAATAAATTCTAGATTGATGATAATCTTGATTAATTTGATTTCCTTATTAGGAAATATATATTGCAATATATATGCTAATCATGCAAACATGTACAATCTAAAATATTAGTTAATCATGTACTAATTTATTTACTGCCATGTGTAAAATATGGTAATTTCCGAAATCATATATTTTCACATTTCAGTTGAAAAAATTATGAACCCTCCCCAACTAGGCTCACCTATTTGGATACGATGTCTGGGAAAGATATAGGCGGAAGTCGATATCCTAATGAGGTCGGGTTTTAAGTGGCATTCGTGCCCTCCACCCCCACCGTCTTTCCTGGTCGTTTTTCAAATAGAGCTACCGAAAGGGGTTGACTAAATAATAATTTCCCCGAGTGTGTTTATATAGTGATGTATGTTTCACCGAATTGGTGTTTCAGTATCGACCCGTCGTTCGATCAATGAGAACCGATTCACATGAGAAGCAAAACTAATGTTTTCGAACCTGTCGTTTCGAAAAAAAAGTTTGTGCTTGTGCAAACCATAAACATATAAACCAGTCATTTTATATGATAAATAATTTAGAACTCCCAACACATGTTGGATGCCATCTATGATGAGAAAAATCGTAAAACATACTTGCGAAATGACTGTTTAAACGTTGATTTTAATCCGTCACCACATGTTACTCACCCTGATGTGTGAAAATGTGATGCCCAAATTTTTTTTGGATGCCATCTTTGATGAGTAAAACACGAGTTTGTTGTTACCATCGGGATGAATGCTAAGGCGTTGATTTTATTCCGCCGCCACATTTGAGACGTGATGACGTCTATGATGAACAAATGTCTGAAATTAACATATTGGAGCAATCCTTCACCAAAATACTGGCTTGGAAATTGTATTCCATAAGCAGTATCGTGAATTTATATTCACCATGTTCCTTTATCGCCCATCTGTTATTGGATAAGAAAATTACCCCGGTGAGTAGTTTTAATCCTATTGGATCAATGGCAAATTGTTTGCCTGATATTAATGCTCTTCGTGTACATTTTTTTCCATGAATCGATAACCGAGACAAGTGTTATTTGTCTCGAACTGTCGCGATCCCGATGAATCGCCTAGCCAAGCCAGATTTTAGACAATCGTCAAAATCGAAAACCTGTGGCTCCAAGACAGAAATTGAAAGGAACAATATGGCCCGTTGTCACAAAGCAAGAGATAATGCTCAATGAGGCAACTCTATGCTATAAAGACAAAGGTCATACACGGTTACTCCTTAAATAGTTCAAAACTATTACAAAGGTGCAAAAACCGATGCTAATGTGGTTAAAGCTAACTGAAGGGAAACTCTTGAGACCCCCGGTTTTGTGGCTCAAATGAGTTTGGGACCTTTCTTTATGATTTTGATAAATCATTGAGCCATTTTTTCGCTCATCTGGATTATGTTTTCCATTTGGATTATTAATTTTCCATTTGGACATACTTTTGTATTATGGTTTGCCTATTTACGAAATTTCTCGAAATAATTTAAAGTGTTTTGAGCAAATTCCTTTGACAAATGTGGCCAAACTTTAAATTATGAAATTTTAGGCAATACTTGTGGGGTAGTTGATTTTTTTTTGGAAATAGTGGGTAACAGTGTACCACATAATTTCACCAACTATTTGCCTAAAAGAGTACTCAGTGACAATGATTCTGGACCTGTAGTTCCAAAATCGAAATCTTTGGTAAAACCAAATTGATTTGTCAAATATGAGGTCTTATACTCATGTAGGTCCTGTCGTACCTTGTTGAGTTTTAAAATACTCGAGAAAACCAGTGTTATCTGGTAATAGCTCATGAAAAAATTAAAATTTCTTTACATAGCCTCCATTCAATACGACCAAAAGCGTATTTTAGAGGAGTTGAAATGTCTTTCAAGTGGTTGCTACCACATTCTTTAAAGCATTTAAAGTTACATTATCATTTCGCCTGCCGTCGAAATGATAAATGATTTAGATGCTAAGACATGATTGTCTGTACTATCATTCACCTGTCGTCGATTGATAAGAGCATTTTGATATTGTGGCATTGACTGGATGAGATATTCCCGGGTCAAAAGACGATGCTTGATTTATAATCGCATCGTATTTGGATTCTCTTTGAGAATATATTTCGTGATTAATCCGAAATTCATGCTACTAATGCTCACTTTGAAAGAATAATATGTGTAAAGATCATGAAATGAACTCGTAGAATTCTTGTAAAGAATTGAAGGAGTTATTGTGGACTTATCCAACCATAAGACGGACCATAAATATGAATGGTTATGGTTGATGCATCGACAATATGGTCACATTTTAATGTTGTCCAGATAAATGCAGCACTTTCCAAACTTTTAGCCCTATCATTAAGTTGATGGCTCATGATCCGGATTATCCTGAAAAGTCCAGTCGACTTGATAATTCCGAAGAGTAAGAATCAAAATTTCGATTTGAATTACTTGAGTTTGGAAATTGAAACTGAACATCCTGTCGATTATGTTCTGACCCAAATGGACTCACGGAAAGTTTGATGATGCGACTGCAAATGGTTACACGCACTTCTTGGTCTTGCGCACTAAGATTTATATTTCCGTGTGGGGTCATGCTATTTTGCTGCATTGGTCCGTCTAAGGCCCATAGTCACTCAAAACACTAAATGCGTACCAGTTGGTTACTGGTTATGCCTCATATGAACGCGTGTTTGAGTGCTTAATATTTTGATTGAGCCGCTATAGTGTTCAAAATATGGACCTCTAAAGGGGACATAAGTCGATTATGAATCTCCTGCCTATCATTTGATAGAGTAACCTTGGCAAGCGATCTCTTTACCGCATGATATGTGAAAGTGACATCGCTAAGACTGTTCTCCCCATCGTTAGGGGGAGATTTGTATGTTACCGTTGATAAGGAACGACGTGAAGTAACGTGGCATAACCCACTCAGTTTTAGCTTGATCCCCAAAACTGCACTTAGTGATAAGTAAGTGCATAGACTCCCTCAAGTCTAACTAAATGTCAGACGCATTTAATGACTTTATGAGATGTCACGAGATCATTTATACCTGCTGCAAAATGTTTGCAAGGATAGACGTCCCTGTCGGACGCCGTGTTCCTGTCGTAACACGTTGCTTTGGCCGAACCCGCCAAGCAAAGGACGCTGCCATCGGCCGTCAGTCTGTCGTCCTTCCCAAGATACGAGGAAGTTGACCGGTTCCGAATTCATTCAGCACCAGAGGTGGTGAACTGAAACTCGTTTGTCGCACGAGATTATAAAGGATCAAGGAGATGTGTGATTTCCTCCTCATCCTAAGAATCTTGAAATATCTATCGATTATGATATCTTAGACGATATTGAAGCGAAACGAGACTGTCATTGATTACTTGTTCATATATTCAGTGATGACTGATAATATGAACAAATTATGACAGAGAACCATATACCGTTGCCTGAAGTCAACGTAAAATAGACTGGACTAATGGAAACTTGCAATCCAAGTAGACTCCTTAGC
The DNA here is from genome assembly GCA_963682055.1 of Primula veris. Taxonomy (NCBI): domain Eukaryota; kingdom Viridiplantae; phylum Streptophyta; class Magnoliopsida; order Ericales; family Primulaceae; genus Primula; species Primula veris. Next base: position 5,287,132 of record OY821742.1, on the reverse strand, counting down.
GAAAGTGTGTTCGGACCTGTAGCTCCAACACCACCAATGTTAAACGAGTTCGTTTATTTGGTTATTCGTAAGGAAAAGTGATGAGAATAATGAGATTGTAGAATGCTCTCCTAGTAGCGCAAGGCTTCTCTCATATCTTGGAATTGATTACGAGATGGTTGATTTCCTCGTAATGGACGTTATAACGGTCCCCTAATTTATCAGTTTAGTAGTTTCCCTAAAACTGATTATGCAACATGTGATTGTGATCACTGTTTTATCTCTATGAGAATTTAGACAGAGATATAGATGAAGGTCCCTGTGTGACTTCATGTGCTTAAATCAAGTAGTTCCTGACCACGGAACACGATCTCAATTGACTGAGATGTTCACTATATGGATTAATATAATCCGGGCGGATGTGGTATACCGCCTAAGTGAGTACTTGATCAGCTTGGGATACTTGAACAAGTATTATGCCCTTGCGCGTTTTATTATGCGATCCACTTTTGGATTTGCCTTCGAGATGAAGGATCTTGGAAAGAAATGGTAGTGACTCGGCCTGATGATCGAGTCCCGTAAAGATTGAATCTAAGTTCATGATTCAGACTACACCCAGAAGGTGTTATGACATTTTAGTCATCATGACGCTAAGTCGTCAGATTCTCCCATGATCGTTCGATCACTAGACATTGATATAGACCCAGTCTGTTCCTAAAGAGACGATGAAGAGATATTGAACCATCATATTCATATCTAAGTACAATAAGCGCATCATTGTACTTGGTCTAATGTGCTAGGACGAACATCTCGTATGCTGTGAATGATATAGCTCGACACAGCATCGCGCTAACACGCTGCCATCGAAATGGCACTAAAGACACATTCCCTTATCTTATAGTAATTTTGGAAGTGGGCTAGTTTATCCCATTTGCGTCATCGAGTGTACCTACCCCCTTCGGTACTCGAATTAACGCAACCCTTTTTCGGTTATACCGATGCCGGTTACTTATCAGATCCGCATAAGGGGTATTCCTAACATGGTCTGTCTTTACCATTAGGAATAAGGCAATATCTTGGAGCTCTTGGAATGACTCCAAACGAATCACTCTGATCTACCCGTGCTCTATGAGACGACTAGAGAGTGTATATGGCTTCAAGCTCGTATTAGCCATATTTGAATTACATATGCTCTGTCTTACGATCCAGATAAAACACTTGTCTTATTTGAGGACAACTTGTTGTTATCGATCAAGAGAGACATGACTAGATTATGCTATTTAGCATTTCTTGCCGAAATAAATCTTCACATATGAAATTTAAGAGCATCCTGTCGAATGCTCGTTTTATTCCACGTTATATTTTCTTGCATACAGTCGTGTACAAGTAAATGAGGCATCTAGTCGAATGCTCGTACTTTTTCTTGGAATATGAAATCTTTGCACCCAGTCGTGTGCAAGTGAGGGAGAGCATCCAAGTGAATGCTTATTGCACTAATTACTACTTAGTCGAAATCTTCGCACCCTGTCGTGTGCAAGTGAGGAGGAGCATCCAGTCGCATGCTCGTGTACTCTTTTTGTCCTTAGACCAAGGTTTTTTTTTTCCCACTTGGTTTTCCTTGGCAAGGTTTTTAGCGAGACACGTTCCCATTATATCTCACTTAAAATTGTCGAAATTAGGGGAAGTATCCTGCTGTATACTTCTTACCACTGTGTACTCTTTTGTCCTTCGACTAGAGGTTTTTCCCACTGGGTTTACTCTAGCAAGGTTTTGATGAGGCACGTGTTTTGTGGTCGATCCCCTACTACTATCACTATTGCACTCTTTTTCCTTCGATCAGGGATTTTCCCATTGGGTTTGCTCTGCTAAGATTTTGATGAGCCACACTGTTTTGTGTTTAGTTAATTACATAGAATTTCGGCCTATATTATTCGGCTACACAGTTTCTCCTAGGTACCGGTTTTGTCCCACACTGGGTTTTCCGTCCCTAAAATTTTTATGTGTTTAGCACTGCGAATGAACTCGACTCACATCGACAGCATGAAGACGAAGAAATCAAGACGTCCAAAGGAAGAGTGTTATAGTATATTATTGGCCATCTTGGGCCTTATTCTATTGGGCCTATCTTGGGCTTTCCTAGCATATGTAACCATACCCTCTATTATATAAAGAGAGTCAGGTGTCTATTGATGTATCTCTCTGTACAATCATATTAATGAATAAACATTTCGTCTGTTGTTTCTCATACCTCTATCTATATCTATACATATCTCTATATATATATATATCTATAACGAGCTAATATGTCACACAACATTATCATTGTTTTAAATGGAAAATCGTCGCTAGGACACTTTCAAAAAGTTTTTACATGTTCACGAGAGCATGAGCTTGAGTATGCATGGAAGCATAACTAGTGAATGAGTATAGAATAGTCATGGTACATACTTGGCTTTATTTTACATCTCGTGACACATCTAAGATTGTTAAGGTGTTGAAAAACTACTCAATGACTGAAAAATTAGTTTCTTAGCTCTTATAGTTCTAAAGATTCAGATTTAATATAGATTAAGAGTTGTAGAGTAAATATGCTTCAGCCTACTAGATTATTTCCATTATAGTTGTAAAATCCCTGACACAGTTTAGGAGTCGCACCGCCGAATAACACGTGTAACGAAACGTGATAAACAAAGTCTAATTTAAAACATTCAAATATAGTAAACTAATATTAATATAGTAAACTAATGAAATATAGTAAAAAAAAATTATACCTTTATCAATAACAATTTTAAACTACGGTTTTTACAAAGTAACTTTACATCATATAAGGTAAACAAAATTAATTCGCAGCAGAAAAACTAACTTAAACTTTTAGGAGCTTTGTCTAATCAAAACTAATCGACTTCAAATCTAAATATTTGATCGCTTTAACTGAAAAACATTTTAAAGGGGAGGGGTGAGCTAAATGAGTTCAATGAGAGAGAATGTCTTACAATATAATAAAAGGGACAAAAATAAGATTTTCTTTATATTTTCTTTCAAATTAAATGATTTCTTTTAAGTAAAATTCCCAATTCAATTCTTTAGAAATCACTTGAACAAATTGAATGAAATATAAATAATTTATTTCTTTTTTCTTATGATGGTGTTCGTAAATATAAAAATATTATGTTACGGTAGCAAACTCGATTGACTTTCTCTATCTCTTTATTGTCGATCTTTTTCTCTGGTTACGTAATAATTAAGTTAACCACAGTATGACAGGTGAGTCTATTCATTAAAACATTCTGGTTAACGAAACTATGTACAATCGTTAAGTTAACCGTTGATAACTAAACTCTTTCGTTTATTTGTCAACGTCACCCCACTTCTCATCATTAGGGGATTCTCCGTTGAACTCATTTATCTCATGATACCAATACAAAATTATAAGCGCACAAAAAATAAAACTGTCTTTAAACTTTATAGCTACTTCATAAAATTCCTTTTTCTTTCTTTCAACATTTAATATAAATATAGTTATATAATAATACTGTTTTGTGAATAATCACTGAAAATCTGTAAATAATTTATCATAAAAATGCAATGAGATATTTTATAGTAGAAAGACAAAACCCACTCATCTGACCCGCAACAGAAATAATTAGACTCGGTTTCTAGGTAGAATAAAAACTGACATACCAGGGCTCTGTAATATAATTCATAAATTTCATAAGACTATACACAAAACTAGTACCTTACATAACCCGAACTGCAACTACTACTAAATAACCAAAATCACAGTAGTATAAACACTATTGAGAATTACCTTAATTAGAAGCTCAGAATTCTAGCCTTAAGGTTATCTTTTGCCCGCCCTAATAAGAATTGATGATGTTATGGTGGTTACGTTACAAATATGAAGACTGCTTTCAAGTTTATACAGTTTATTTTCTATAGCCTCTCTGTCTCTTTAATTCTTAGAGTAACTTATTCTAATTTATTTCAACTTAATTTATCATACTTATTACTAGTGTGAGTCCTTATTTCCTTCAAAAGATTAACCAGCCATCTAAATTGCTAAAAATATTCTAATTACTCCAAAACATAATATTAATTCCACTATAAGCGTAATTTAAATGAAAAATAAATTACGTGTTCTTACAATAGTTCTAAATTAAGGTTCACTTTTAGAATTTTACAAAAGTTTTCACGTTCAAAAAAAGGGAGAATCATTGATTAGTAAATAAAAACATACTTAATTTTCAAAACATCGAATTCTCAAGTCTTTTTTAAAATTTAGTACATATAATGTAGAATCATGTATCACAAAGTAAAAAACAAACAGTAAAAATAAGTAATATCGTGTGACATATATAATAACATCATGTAGCATATGTATTAATCTTTAAAAGTGTTTTAGGGTCCGGGTTTTTAATAATTAAGTATTTTTTCATCATTTTCTCTTCAAAAAACTTAAATGCAACAACCAGACACTTTCTTGACCTCACTAGTGAAAAGCCGGGTTTGAACCACTTTAAAGCGCAATTTCTATAGTGAATGACTGATGTAGTTTACCTTATAAACAGCTCCAAATCCTCCTTGTCCTAGCTTATTGATAATAGAAAAACCATCTGTTGCTTCACTAATTATTTCAATGTCGTACTGCAAAGAATCTGAGTAACTTATGTCATCAATACTGCTGTATTCATCGGCAGCTTCACAAGAAAGAACACGATGGTTAGCACAAAAGCATATACAATACTATCAGTGGACTGAACTATGTTGCAGAAAATCATTAAAGCATGATTCATGAAAACACTTACTTTCGACCATTTGCCTTTTCTTCTTCAAGAAGATGAAAATGCAGAAAATGATCAGTAATATCTAATGTTTTAAATAGCGTTATATTAGGTAATAATAAAAAAAAAATTAAAAAAAAATTACTGTAGGTGAGATTCGAATTTGGGTCTGCTAGAAACTAAAACATTGTCACAACCATCTAGACTGCACACATTTTTTTAAAAATTACAGAATATATATTAATTATTTAGATCTGCTGTTTTTTTCCAAACTCGCTATTTACGCTTTTGGTCCAGAATTTTGCGTTTTTTGCGCTTTTGGTCCTCTATAGCGCGATTTTAGCGCAATTCCCAAAAAACGCTATTTCGCGCTATATAGCGCGATTTTTAAAACATTTGTAATATCACTAAGCCAACAGCTGAAGCAACAATGGCGATGATGGTTGTTGTATCTGTACCTTCATCCTTTCCTGCTTAATTAAAAATTCAGAATTAAGCTTTCATTTACGATAAAACTTATGCATTGACTAAGTAGTTTACGGTCTACCATATGGTCCATACCTAAGAAGGTGATCAAGCGGTACACGTATTGCTTTAGTTGATCAAGAACATTAGTCACCATTTCGGACATTAATAAAAACTACCTTTCAAGACATATGGCTTTGTATGAGTGCAACTTTTAATTTAAAAAAGTTTTCAATGGTAATATAGCTAAATACTTTGCAGCAGTGTTTAAACTTTAAAACATGAATAGTTGCGTAAGTTTTTCTGTTAGGAGCTTCACTAATTTGTAAGATTCTTTAGTATCATAGAAAAAAAAAAAAAAGCTTTTTGAGCTTTTCAGTAAATCTAATCTTTTCCTTGCCAAGCATAGGGCTGCAAATGAACCGAACGAACCGATCAGAGCTGTTTAGAATCAGAATATTTTGAGGAAGTGATTGAAGACTACCAGAGTGCCAGAGTGGGAAGATGCTCCCTGAAGATCTCAAGTGTGCTCTATCAAAAGCATTAAATGAGATATTGCAGGTTTATTTTCATCTGTAATATTATTATGATTATAACCCTTAGCTTTATCTTTCTATATAGTTGATGGATCTGATCTGAGGACTCATTATTTCACCAATAGCGAAAAATTGAAAATTGAGTTTACATTATAACCCCAGGATATTGAGAAAAATAAGAAAATCTTAATATTTTTTACCATCTATTACAGCTAATAATTGTTTCACTTTAGCCCCATACAAAATAACAAAACAAATATTCAGGTGAAGTTTATCCCCTCCCATTTGTGGATCCAGGTTCCTCCATTAGTTGACGTATTTAAAATTTTGTTAAACTTTGCAGCCTGTGCGAAATCATTTCGAGAATGATTTCACTGCCAAGAAATTGCAGGAAATGGTGAAGGTGTGTTTTCCAACACTTGCTTTCGCTTCATTTGATGGGAATTTGGTTTCTAAAGAAAGATTTTCATATATCTGAATAAATTTTGACAGTGTTGGTTTTGATGCAGGAATATGCAATCACAAGGTGAGAAAAGTGTTTTTTGGCTGACAGCAAAACCCTGTAAAGACATACAATGATATGATCTTCATTGGGCTCTACAACAGATAGTTATGCGGTTATGCTGATTGAACGTCAATAATCTGTTTTAAACCAATTTTTTCTAATTGTTTCTGCTCAAGCTGTTTTTTCCCCTATTATATAAAAGATTTTAATATGTTCAGCGATCAAGCACTTCGATTGCTAAAAGAAATGGATTACTTAGTCCTGTATATATAACGGTTTTGTGCTTCTTTGTAAAGGTGCACCTTCTTTATAATTTCAAGAGATACTGATGCAAAAATGTGAATAGTATTTAGATTTTAAACAAAACATCTTCACTCTCATAACCAAGGAAACTGGACGCCTTTATTAAGCGCTGTTCAGATATATCCATGCCAAAACTTAATGATAAACATATTTTTTTAGATGTAATAAGATAATTGCAAATTATGTTTTCTTACATCTTCATTCACTGCAAGTATTATGAAATGTGGTGCTTGGTCAGAATTAGTTCTTTTGGGAAAAAATATTAATCAGTTTGACCCAAGCTTATAAAATCTCATGCGCACCTAGTCTATGGCTGTATACAATCAGCCATCAGGGATCGTACCTGAGTCCAAACGAACGAGGGACACAATTAACAAAGCCCCGATACATTTTTTTAATGTGTTTTGTGAACCAATGAATAGTAAACGGGAGTGATAAATAGTGCCACTGGAATGTAAAAAGCAATATAATAGATTTGAACTAATGGATGTTGTTTTATATTAGCGATATATGTTAGGGTCGATACAGGCGAATCAATGAAAGACAGAAATACTAAACCGAGCACACACTCTTTGATAACGAAGTTCACCCAAATTGACTACGTCTCCGGGCCGCTACACGTGGCACTTTATATATATATATTAAAAGAGGATTACAATCGTAATCTAGCTAGATCACAAAGCTATGGTTCTCTCGGAAATAGAACTCTCTCTTTATAATATAGATGTGTTTGTGTAGGTGTAATTAAAATACAAGATATTGGGGCATATAAATAGGATCCTTAGTGAGTCATATTACAATTTCAAGTGATGTGGGATAATTGGAAAACATGGCCAAATCTCATTTGGCTCCACAACTCAACAATATAATGTTTTAAAAGAAAATAAACGGGAGGTAAAAGAATGAGACCTCCTAACACTAAAAATCAAGATTTATCCGCTAGACTAGTACTATAAATTGAATATATCAAAACAGCCACAACCAATCCGTATACAGGTTGCTAGGGGTTTTTTAAAGTCTATATAAGTTTGAATGGTTGCAAGAACTTTTTATCAGTCGTTGCAATAGTCATTGTTCACATTACTTGGGTCACCTTCAACGATAATGCACTGTGGAAGTCTATTAAATTAAAATCTTTTTTCATCCCAATTTTTTGAATCCAGTCCAACATCGTACAGATGAGTTACAACTTGTAACTCACGACTTTGACGAAATTTGATTTTCTTTTTTCTATTTTAAAAAATAAAATATGAAACCGAGTCTTTAAAATTACTAAGTATATTTTACTAATTACAAACTTGGTTTTTAACTCTTATGGCATTTTTTGGGGGAAATTTTAAGACTTTGTGAGAAATTGGCAAATTGTTAAAAATATAATTATAAATTATAAAACTGAGTTTTAAATTTGTAATACTCAGTTATAGAGTTTATTATATAAAAATCATTCTAGTAAGGATTTTTTATAAGATTTTTCTAAGTTTTCAAAAAAATTGCGAAAAAACCAAAAATTCTGTCTATCTTTATCGTAAATCCTATATTGTAATTTTACAACTTATGTTTATGTTTTATAATTATTTTTTCAACAAATTTCCATTTTTTTTTATAAAAATTCAAAAAAAAAATACAAAAAACAATTTTAAAAAAATGTAAAAATTGACTTTACCATTTTTTGTTAACTTCTACGATCAAGTTTTATAATTTTTTCAAAAAAAAAAAGAGTAAAAAAAAAAATCATTAAAAAATCAACTATGGTCAAAGTTGTACTTAAGTTGATACATGTAGCTCATAAATACGATACTGGACTGAATTAAAAAAAGTTGGATTTGAAAAGGATGCACACATTCATGGTCAGTACCCAAATTATACAAGCTTCATTATTAACCGTGTAAAAGTGGTTGCCAGTATTACATTAACTCACATTAAATTTGGTTCTCGCTTAATGTAAATAAATATATGTAATATGGTACTCCCATGAGTTATGCCCTAATTATTTTGCAATCACGACAGAGGTGAAAAAGGCACAAATTAAACTTTAAATAAAAACAAGCACGAAGATATATTTTTAAGAATCCATCCACAGACAAGTTTACGTTCAAACTAAAATTTACATAATCTCAGCCCTCCATTATTGTTTTTAATAATTAAGATTAAATCAATTAACTGAAGGGAAAAAAAATCTACCTCTTTTTTTTTTCACAAACCTCCCATCTCTTCACGTATAAGATTTGTATAAAGTTGATGTGCAGGGCCATTTCTAAAGTTTTTGTGGGCCTTAATCCACCTTAAAAATGAGTTTTTTTTCTTCGTAAAAAAAAATTATTTAAATAAAACTTGTAAGATATGATTAATAAATGGTAAAATATTATGCATAAGTTGAGCACACTTGACAAAAATATACGTTTTTTGGGGATGTAAGCCCATATCTTTTGAGCCTAGCCCAAAATCCGGCCTCTTGATGTGCCATTCAATATTATAAGTTAAGTAGACAAGAGACGAGCTAGCGTTTCTCTTCACCATACTGTACGTCACTCGCGACTCCAACAAAATCCCAAAAAAAAAAAAAAATGAACATTACCATTAAACCCTACTCGTATAACATAACAAATGAACCAGTACCGTTATCTTTGTCTCTGATTAGACAAGAAATGGTAAACAAATTTATCTAGCTATTACTACGTGTACTAGTAATTAAAAGAAAAATGCACCATTAATATTTATCTTACGGAACTCATCTTTTGAGTTTGTTATGTCAGAAAATAAGATTTTATTGTTTCTGTCAATGCAGATACTTTAAAGAGGGTTTGTCGTTTCATTTTCGTGACCAAGAACATATTGTCAATTCTTCTCGAAAATGATGATTTTCCATCTTTGTGAAAAGCAGGGACGGAACCAAAAACTTTAATGGTAAGGGGATGAAACACTACATTTGGGAGGAAAATGTGTTTTAAAACGCTAATTTTCTATTTATTTTAATAAAGAAACATTTAAAAAAATCATTTTTCATTAATTTTTATCAAAATATGGAGGGAGTGTCTATGCCAAGTTTTTGCCCTGTGAAAAGCATGGTGGAAAAATCAAATTATGCCTTTCCTTTAATGGCTAACTTTCTAGTTGTTATGTTTGGAAAAGTCATTGGGACAATTTATCTCTTTGTTTTAATTTTCTCTGATGACTTAGTATCTGGGTTGTGCTATTTGACAAAAGCATCAATCCATTGTCCTGATTACATGATTATGCATATAATTGGGGACGAACCGCACTGTATTTAAAACCTAATGATTCAAAAGAATAAATCATGTTCAGTACTATAAATCACAATTTTAAACAAATGTTAACAAAAATACTTGGTATTTTTTTATAAAAAAAATCACATTTATTATCGGAGGAGAGTCGTGACCCCCGATGATCACCACTTAGCCTCACCCTGCTTATTATTGACAACCGTGTATGATACCCTCAAGACAAGTCTATACTGCTAGAAAATATATTGTATGGGTTCAATTTGACTTTTGCTTAGTTGCTACCACATATGACTTGCTTTTCAGCCTTTTCTAGAAATTTACATGAAATCTCCCTTGACAAAAGTTAGTAGTTAGCAGTTAATTAGGTTTTTAGTCTTATATATCATCGGGCTGCATATGGGGAACAAACTACATATTTAAAAAAAAAATGACGAAAAAGTAAAAATTATCTAAGTATTTTGATAAAATTATTAAAAAATAAGCACCCTCTTAATTTTACGGAAAAACAATCATATATAGGGTATGGAAAAAAAAATTGACCCCTCATATTGAAAATAAACCTGTTATGTTAGGGTTTCTACAGAAGAAAGAGAACTATAGTGTGAGTTGTACTAAAAGTATAACTTACACAATTACACATGATAATTAAGCTAGGGCATCAATAATTATTGAAACGATTATGTAAAAATTTGTAAGCATATGCATCAGTCACCTTAAATTACATCTATTCCCTGTATATAGAGATTTAATATCAAAAAGAGTCATGCATCAGTTTCGCTAGCTTCACCCTATTTTTAACGATACCTAAAAAATTTCTTGCATACTCTTTGTATTTAAGGAAGAACTTGTTTTCCTTATATTTTTTTTTTAATAATAATTGTTGTACTTTACTATCTTTTTATGGGAGAATGTGTAATAATATTAATTTAAAACTAGTAAAATGAATAGAAGATATAATAAAATATTGATATAAAGAGAAATCTAGAGAAACTGATATTTTGTGTACATATAAAGTATGTTTGTAAAATTATACTAATTGATTAAATAATGCAAATAATTTAAAAATTGATAAAAAAATGTTGCTGCTGGTGAGTCTCAAACATGGGTCTAATGGGAGAAAATGCAATATCAGATCCATCTGGATAAAACAATTTTTTGTGAAAATAACACAACATATATTAATTATTTGGATCCGCTGTTATTTTTCCTAATTCGCTATTTACGCTTTTGGTCCAAAATTTCACGTTTTTTGCACTTTTAGTGCCAATAGCGTGAATTTAGCGCTTTTACATCCAAATATCGTTTTAGCATAAGGAATTTTCTTTTGGAAAACGCTATATCGCGAAATATTGCGCAATATATCGCGGTTTTTAAAACAGTGAATACAATACACATGCTAATTCTTTTATATATATATATATATATGGCCGGGAGAATCCACTTTTTTATTAATTAATAATTGGAATTAAAAAAAGTGAGGAAAACCCCCACAAAAAGCATAAAGTACAATAAGTATAAATTATGGTGATCATGGATGTTGTCTAAGATTGCACTGAGAGCAACCTAGTAACTTTTTTTGTGTGTATGATAATTAAGTGTATTTACGGGTTGCTAAATCTACATTGGCCACGGGTTGCTACATGCTCATTGTTTATATTTGTAAGACTTGCTATGATGAATCTAACCTTAATAAAGAAAACAATTAAGGTGGTTCTGTATTAGAAAACAAACTGCCCAAAAAATAATTAGAACAGTATATAGGTATTGGCTATGGGAGGAACAAAATGCAAACCTTATAACACTCCAAGAAAAAAGTACCTTACACACACAATTTGAGTTAATTAAGAAATGGAAATAGAGTTGCAGCTGAAGTTCATCAAGCTTACAAAATATTTAAGTAGATTTGAGAAGAAAAAAATATTGGGTTATAAAACTATCGTGGGTATAGCTCAGAAATCGAAGCTTCATTTTGCGATAAAAGGGAAGATGCACTTTTCCCCTCACTGATTCCTGACAGATCCCCTTCTGGGAAAAACGCTGGTCGTGATGGCAATGGGAGAGTGAGGGAAGCGCTGCTCAACATGAAAATGATTGATGCCATTGTAGGTCTATCGCCTACGTTTTCTTGAACACACAATAACCCGATGTGGATGCATCTCATCATTTCACGAATTGAACTTGAACTAGAAATCAATGTGCCATCTATCAAACTCGAGGTAGTTCCTTCGCGCCAACTCTTCCAAGCCTGTAAAAGGATGATTGCAACAAGATGACCGATTTAGGGACAGAAGAATGAATGACCCAAATATCATTTTCCGTCATGTGCTTTCATATAAAGTTTTAGTTATTTCATAATTACCTCCGATATATTGACAAAAAATACAATCATGGTTCCGTCACTGATAATTGCACTTTACAGCATATTGAAAATAACTATGTTAAACTAAACTCTTACAATTTCCCTTTATGATGAGGAGTTATTTAGATGCATTAGTTATCGTAACGTGATTGATTTTTTTCCCCTAACTTTCATATTATTTAACAGTAATACCGGAATAAAAATTGAGACATATATAAGGTGAAGAAAAGTTAATTAAGTAAACACTCTTTATATTGGAGTAGGGTTTCCCCCCCTCTTTTTTCTGTTTTCATGGAAGATGCTACTTACACAACTCAAAATGTCCTCCACATTTTCACCATTACGGAAACAATTGTTCTTTTGACCCGTCATGATTTCTAGAATCAAGACTCCAAAGCTAAAAACATCTGATTTTACAGAGAAATGCCCGTGCATTGCATACTCCGGGGCCATATATCCACTGCATCATTAAAAAATATGATCATAGAAAAAGGATCCATACCTTCTCATATTCACATAGATAAAATAAATTGACCATTTTAAAAGTGAAATGTAAAAACTTACTATGTCCCAACAATTCTACTTGTGCTCCCTTGTGTTTCATCCATTACAACTAGTCTTGCCATACCGAAATCAGCTATTTTGGGAAGCATCTCACTGTCTAACAACACATTGCTAGCTTTCATATCACGGTGTATGATTCGAAGTCTTGAATCTTCATGAAGATAGAGTAATCCCTTGGCAATTCCATTTATAATCATGTAACGCTTATCCCAATCCAATAATAAACGCTTAACAGGATCTGCAAAAAATTGAAACATTAGGCATCCAGAAACTATATGAAACAAACAATTAATGTATTAATTAATGAAGACTTACCAAATAAGAATTGATCCAGGCTTGAATTTGCTACATACTCATAGATGAGAAGCCTTTCAGTTCCTTTGAGGGAGAATGCAAGAAGCCTAACTAGGTTCCGATGTTGAAGTTTGGCTACCAACGTAACCTCGTTCTTGAATTCCTGTTCCCCTTGTCCTGAGCTTCGGGACAACCTCTTCACAGCTATTTTTACCCCATTTTGAAGCTTACCCTGAAGATCCATTTATTATTTCATTTCTTTTTAACAAAGTGAAGAAAAAGGCCTAACATCAAGAATTTAACATACTGACTGCAGATTCTTTGATCCAAACTATATCTTATCATTGTTTTTAAATGGAAAATCGTCGCTAGGAAACTTTTACAAAGTTTTACACGCTCACGATAGCGTGAGTTTGAGTATGGAAGCATAAATCGTACCCTTTTTTCAAAGAGTATAAAATAGTCATGGCACATACTTGGCTATTTTTTTATTTACATTTCGTGACACACCTAAGATTATTAAGGTGTTCTTGTAGTTCTGAAGATCTAGCAGAATTTATATGATTATATCGATTAAGAGTTGTAGGGTAAACATGCTTCAGACTGCTAGACTATTTCCATTATAAATCTAAAGGTTCACTTTTGGAATTTTGATACGAGTCAAAAAACTTAAATGCGACAACCAGACACTTTCTTCACCTCAGTAGTGAAAACCGGGTTTGAACTTACCAAAAAAAGAAAGAAAAGAAAACCGGGTTTGAATTCATTGAAGCACTTTAAAGCGCTGCTCTCATGGACTGAGATTTACCTTATAAACAGCACCAAATCCTCCTTCTCCCAGCTTATTGATATTAGAAAAACCATCTGTTGCAACACTAATTACTTCAAAGTCGTACTGCAAAGAATCTGAGCTATTTATGTCATCAATATTGCTGTATTCATCGGCAGCTTCACAAGAAAGAGAACGATAGTTAGCACAAAAGCATAATATACAATATTATCAGTGGACTGAACTATGTTTCAGAAAATCATTAAAGCATGATTCATGAAAACACTTACTTTCAACCATTTGCCTTGGCTTTCTATGCCTTTTCTTCTTTAAGAAGATGAAAATGCAGAAAATGATCAGTAATATCACGAAGCCAACAGCTGAAGCAATGATGGCAATGATGGTTGTTGTATCTGTACCGTCATCCTTTCCTGCTTAATTAAAAAATTAGGAAAATGCTTCATTTACGATCAAAATTATGCATTGACTAAGTAGTGTATGGTCTACCATAACTAAGAAGGTGATCAAGTGGTACAAGTATTGCTTTTGTTGATCAAGAACATTACACACCATTTCCGGACATTAATAAAGACTACTTTTCATGACATATGGCTTTGTATGAGTGCAACTTTTAGGCTAAAAAAAGGTTTTCAATGGTAAATTATCTAAATACTTTTCAGCAGTGTTTAAAACATGAATTATTGCGCAAGTGTTTTTGATAGGAGCTTACTAATTTATAAGATTCTTTAGTAGCATAAAAAGAGTAAGCTTTTTGAGCTTTTCAGCAAATGTTTTCTTTTCCTAGCCAAGCAAAAACAAGGAAGCACATCCTAAATAACAATAATCAGTATGAACATCTAATTCTTGATATTTAATCAGACAATTGGTAATTATTTTTAAAACACTTGTGATCCCTTTCTTAAATTTTATCATCACACAAATTTTATGATTTCCATCCAAATATGAATGTTTCAGTCCTGACCTCCTAGTAGTACTTTTTTTTTTTAATAAAGAAATTTTATTAAAGACATGAAACGTTCTTTTTACATGGGACAAGTGCCCCCATGCTAGGAATAACTAAGATCGAATCCGATAAGAGTAAACGCACTAATATAACTTGGCGGTTACAATAAAGCTAAAACCAAAAACTTGTGGGAAAAGAAGTTAATTCAAAATCAATTTTCACATCCTTATTTTAAAAAGTAATTTGAGCTCAAAAAACACCACTTTTCTCCTTATACCCACCCCCTAACCTTATGTCTTCCTAGTAGTACTTTTGACTTACCACTACGGTTACTAAACGGAATTTGATTTGGTTCCATCTAAATTCAATAGGTGAAGAAAAGAAAGATCTAAACCTACGACGTTACGAAATCGAAATCCTCATTACTCAACTGTGTCTGATCCAAAATTTAGTTTCCCCATGTTTGCGCTAGTTTTTAACTTCAAATCAGGTTTTATTTATTTAAGCTGTTTTCCAGTTGCCGTTTATGACTTTTTCTTTCTTTTTTGAAAGAAAAAGAACAGCCGATGAGTCCTTTTTCTTTTCCATCGGCTGCCGGTGGAAGTGGAGGTGGCGCCAACGATGGAGTGGAGTCAACAAAAGGATTAATTTCATATCTTAAGTTACAACTTGGAGCAATAACTTTACATCCTTTTCTCCCACTACAATATGCTGATATGCCATTTGTAACGCTATTAAGACAATCATTGCTATCTTTGGCAAACTTTCTTCGATCACCACCATTAGATGCGTTTGTACGAAGGCCAGAAAAAAAGGTCCCTAAGTCCTTGTTAAATTGGTCTTTACTTGTCGCATTGTTAGGGTTCCACGCGTAGTATATCGGTCCCTCGTTCAATTTTCCATAAATGGTCTCTTCTGAGTACCTTAGTGTACAGAGATCATACCCTACAATAGCTTCTTTTTTATTCGGACAAGTTTGTATGATATTTTTAGTGGCATTTCGGATACAGTCATGACAAGTGGCAATCTTGACATCGCCTCTACAAAGAGCAATCACGTTTACTATATCTTGATTTTGGCCGAACGAGGAACTGTTGAAACCGCAGTCATCTATACTCGAAGGAAGAAAAGAGAAGATAGTTTTAAGGTTTGTTTCGTACGTACTGTTTCCTGAGTAATTACTGCTTCCTGGGCAAAAACTGTATAAAGGATCGGCGGATTGGCAATACGCTACCATTAGCAAACCAAGTAAAATCTGAAGAAGAAATTGATAGCATTTCCATAAACAAAAACTCATTCTTTCTAGCAAAAATGATTCAATAATGGAAAATATGATATGGAATAATGGGTGGAGGAAATTAAATGTTTCACCATATAAAAAGATGAGGAGTCATTAATGAATGGAGTAGTATGTAACTACCTAGATTTTCTTGCATCCAGTCGTATGCAGGTAAATAAAGCATCCAGTCGAATGTTCGTACTCTTTCTTGAAATATGAAATCTTTGCACTCTGTCATGTGTAAGTGAGGGGAGCATCCAGATGAATGTTTATTGCACTAATTACTACTTAGTCGAAATCCTCGCATCCTGTCGTGTGCAAGTGAGGGGAAGCATTCAGTCGCATGCTCGTGTACTCTTTTTGTCCTTAAACCAAGGTTTTTTTCTACTGGGTTTTCCTTGGCAAGATTTTTAGCGAAACACGTTCCCATCTTATCTCAGTTAAGATTGCCGAAATTAGGGGGAGTATCATGTTGTATACTACTTACCACTATGTACTCTTTTGTCCTTCTACTAGATGTTTTTTCCACTGGGTTTACTCTAACAAGGTTTTGATGAGGCACCCGTTTTGTGGTTGATCCTCTACTACTATCACTGTTGCACTCTTTTTCCTTCGATCAGAGATTTTTCCATTGATTTTGCTATGGCAAGGTTTTGATGAGTTACATTGTTTTGTGTTCAGTTACTTACATAATATTTTGGCTTATATCATTCGTCTACACAGTTTCTCCTAGGTACCGGTTTTGTCCCATATTGGTTTTTCCGACCCTAGAGTTTTTATGTGTTTAGTACTGCGAATGAAGTCGACTCAGATTGACTGCATGAATACGAATAATTCAAGACGTTCAAAGGGAGAGTGTTGTAGGATAGTATTAGACTATTGGGTCTTACTCATAGTGGGCCTAAGTTGGGCTTTCTATCTTGTATAACCATAACATCTACTATATAAAAAAAGGTTAAGATTCACTTGTATTCATATATTATGATAATAAAAGACTTATTGTTCCATCTCTCTTACTCTTACACTCATATTAATGAATAAATAATTCGTCTCTTGTCTCTCATATATGTCTCTCTATATCTATACATATCTCACATATATATATATATATATAAATACCGAGCTAATATGTCACACAACAAGTCTATATTTCTTAATAATTTAGGTAAATCATTAACAATAAAATGGGTAATTAAGAAAATAAAAAATAGAACAATTAGTTTGTAATGTTTAATTGACCTTGTAATGTTTACATAATTCAGTAATCAACCAAACACATCATTGACCAATATGAAGCAAAACAAATTGATAGTAACTCATTATTTTGTTTATTTTTAATAAGTAAATTAAGAAATAACTTGAAAAAATATATTCATTATCAATATGTAAAAATATAATTTATAAAAGAACATCTAGAAAAGTAGAATAAATTTTATAAATTTTGGGTATTTTGGGTAAATACTCACACTGAAAACCGTTATACCTATTACAAATATGTGTATGGCTCGGGTAAAATAAGTAAAAAAAAGTTATATAAACTCTACCCGACCCGTAAATGTTGAGAGAACCGCTAAAACTGTTAACTGAATACCCAAAAATCGTTGAATCGGGTCGGACCGGATCGGGTAAAATTGATACCCCGGTTTGCTGTTTAAAAAAACATACTTATTGAAAAAGTTGTGGGTTTGTTTTAAACAACTTTTCCAAAAACAGTTGAAAACAATTTTCAAAGGGCTAAAAAGTAAACAACCTTAAATGCGCAAAACAGTTTTGGGGAAACACTACAAGAAATATCTCACATAGCAACATAAAAATTGAAGGAGTTAAATTATGTTGCTATTTTTTCCTAAATAGCAACAGAACAACAACAAACAGTAACTAATTTTTTTACTACATTTTGCAACAAAGATAGCAACTATTTTGCAACATTAATTTAGCAACAACTATATATGTTGTTAAACCAGATGCTATTTTTCCTTGACAGTGCAAGCAAAAAAATACCAACAAAGAAGCAACTCTCACTCCTACAACAAAGTTTAGCAATGTAAAAATGTATAGATTTATAGATGGTTATTCCACGTTAGCAAGAGTATTACATAATAAAATATAAACAAAATTAATCTTAATAATAACATGATGGTGGAATCCATTATCTTTCGATTTTTTTGCTGAAATTAATTACTTATCGGTACTATATTTTACTAATGAGAACTTAATTAGTAAGTTATTACTCACTATTTAATTATCCATTACGAACTACGTGTAATTTTAATTGGATAAGAACTTGTATCAATATTGTCGGAACGAAAATTTTCAAAAGTTGATAATATAGTTTAAATATTAAATTTTATGACTAGATTTAAAAAAGATCAATTTAATAATTTTGATAAAATTTATAAAACGATCAAAATTACAAATAGTTTCGTAACGAAAAATTAAATTGAAACGGAGAGATAAGTAATGAACCCAAGTGGCAGTAATAATGAGTTGATGTTAAAACTAGATGATAACATATATAGACATGTGTACATGTATTTGGCGGTGGAAATAAATTTGCCAACTATTTCCCCCTCTTTTCTCAGAATTTTCCCCAAAATCAAAAGTATTTGGGTTCCCCACTTTTTTTTCCTTAGATTTCAAAGTCACACGCGCATACAACTTAAAAGAAAAAGGTATTAGATCTGCTCATCTTTTTGTATTCTACAGCTCTAAGTTTTTCTCATCTCTTAAATGCTTCTCAAACTCTTCTCTCTCCTCGATGCACCTCAACTCTCCTTTCCTCTCTTTGGTATGTCATGAGAATTGGGATACTTGTTGATTTTTGTACAATATCACTACCATTTTTATCTTAATTACAATAGTCTTCTTTATTTAATTCTATTATATTGATAAAACACAAATTTTACACTTCTACTATTTTTTTCTTAGATAATTTTTTAGTTTGCGATTCGTTGAATATTGGATCTGGACCTTCAATTTTCTTTAAAAAAAATTAAATGGTAGGTATTGCTAACAATGAATCTGGATGATGCTCTTTTAAAGCCAGGTTTTGCTTTTGCTTTTTTGTTGTTGTTGTTTTTTGTGTGCAGATGGGTTAGAACAAATTTATGTACAAGCTTGACATCGATCTGCAAGAGTTAATTTGAGCTGAAATCTCGAGCCAATTCGAGACCCAGATGTACATGTAGCAACTTCAGAGCAATTGATGATTATATATATATATATATTTATTTTTTTAATTGATTAGTTTGGCCTGTAATATTAAGAGTACTATCTTGGAGATAATTAATAAATTCATGTTTATTTGTCTTTGTTGTGTGTTTTGATAATTTTATTACAAACCGTTTACCATATTATTATTTCATAGATACATATTTCTTTTCATATGTCAAAGTAATAATAACAAAACTTAAAATAACAGCAATAAATTATTTAAAAAAATATTGAAATATAAATATATTTATTATAAAATTTTAAAATGAAACGATAGCAACAAATCTCCGACATATTTTTTATGTTACAAGTTTGTTGTAATTTTGGCCTGAAAATTCCTCAAGTCAGCAACATAATTGTTATGTTGTTGTCTTGTTACAATTTGAAATTGGTGTTGCAAAATACTGTTACAAAAATCAGCAACAAGGCAAACAATAACATACTACATTTTGTTGTTGATACGTTGCTAATTGTAAATAGCAACAATATTACCCTATATACCAACATAAATTTTTGTTGCTATATGACATTTTTCTTGTAGTGAAAGTTGTTTCCAAAATAAACCACAGGTATTGTTTACCTGTTTCTTTTCCATTGGCTATAGACGATGGTGGCGCCGTCGGATCTGGTGGGATGGAACCAATAAAAGGGTTAATTTCGTATCTCAAAATACAACTTGGCTCAATAACTTTTCCAAAAACAGTTGAAAACAATTTTCGAAGGGCTAAAAAGTAAACAACCTTAAATGCGCAAGACAGTTTTGGGGAAAGTTGTTTCCAAAATAAACCACAGGTATTGTTTACCTGTCTCATTTCCATTGGCTATAGACGATGGTGGCGCCGTCGGATCTGGTGGGATGGAACCAATAAAACGGTTAGTTTCATATCTCAAAATGCAACTTGGCGCAATAACTTTTCCCCCGATACTACCACTTGCATACTTTAGTGTGCCGTCTATAAGAACACCAAGACAATCATCGCAAACATCATTAGCCAAATCAGGCAAGCACTGCAGATATCCGTAAATCCTTAATTCAGAATATTCATATATAGAATCAGCGGCTAACTTTCTTCGATCACCACCGTTAGATGCGTTCTTACGAAGGCCAGAAAATAAGGTTCCCAAGTCCATGAGTAAATGGTCTTTACTCGACGCGTTCTGAATGTTCCACGCGTAGTAAAACGGTCTGGAGTCCACCGTTCCACTAATGGTCTCGTCTGAGTACCATAGTGAACAGAAATCATACCCTACAATAGCTTGTTTTTTATTTGGACAAGTTTGTGTGATCTTTTTAGTGGCCTTTCGGACGCAATCACGACAAGTGGTTATATTGACATCACCTCTACAAAGGGCAATCCCATTTACTATATCTTGATTTTGGCCGAACGAGGAACTGTTGAAACCGTAGTCATCTACACTCGAAGGAAGAGAAGATAGGAGGGTGTTAAGGTTTGTTTCGTACGTGCTGTTTGCTGAGTAATTACTGCTACCTGGGCAATAATTGTATAAAAAAGAATTAGAGGTTTGGGAATACGCTACCATTAGCAAACCAAGTAAAATCTGAAAAAGAAATGCATAGCATTTCCATAAACAAAAACTCAATCTTTCTAGCAAAAATGATTCAGTAATGGAAAATATGATATGGAATAATGGGTGGAGGAAATTAAATGTTTCACCATATAAAAAGATGAGGAGTCATTAATGGATGGAGTAGTATGTAACTACCTATGAACTTTTTTTAAAAGTCTACGTTGAAATAGACCAATAGTCATGTTCACATTACTCGGGTCAGTTTCAAGGATTATGCAGTGTGGAAATTGCGAAACGTTATGAGTTTCGTGCATGATTAGATGAAAATTATATTTTCCAAATGCTACAATAAATAGTTAACCGTGAAAAGGCAGTTAAAACTCTAGTGAATAATTATACTCACTTCGTCCCTATGTGATCGACTTAGTTCAAACCATAACTATGTGATCGACTTTGAAGGCGAAAACAAGCACATACAAATGAAAATTAAAATAAAAACAAAGTAGAACTTAATTATATATATTATTATTTTTACACACCCGGTGAGACAGTTATAGCTGTCTTTAGTTAGACAATAAGTTGTAAACAAATTTATCTGGCTATAATTACTACCTTGTTTTAATTTTAAGAGATGCGAGATTGGTGTTTCTCTTCATCGTGGTTTGTTCCATAGGTACTGTTTCCTGAGAAATTACCGCTACCTGGGCAAGAACTGTATAATAGATCAGGGGTTTGGCAATACGCGACGGTTACCAAACCAAGTAAAATCTTAAGAAGAAATGCATAGTATTTCCATAAACAAAAAATCATTATTTCAAGAAAAAATGGTTAAGTAATCAGTACAACAAAATTAAGAATTATGAACAGTTTTTTTTTTATAGACAATCAAATTTTGTCTTCAAATGATAATTTTTTCGGAACAAAAATTGTTTTCAAAGACAATCTCATACTGACATAATGAGACAATTTCATTTCGTCTCCGTCTCAAAAAATATATGGAGACAAATTTTAATTGTCTTCTAGTGTTTCTATGAGATTGTCTTTAAAAACAAAATAAAAAATCAAATTATGTATTTAAAAGTTAGATTTGTAGACAATAAATTTATTTTTGTGTCTAAAAAATTAATTTTGTTCCGAAAAGTTATATTTGATTGTTTCTAAACATATTGTGCATAATTTTTAAGTTTTTTTTTTAATGTAGTGAACGGAAAAGATATTGATGGAGTAATGGGTTGAGGAAATTGTTTGAATTTAATGAAGAGGTTGGATTTTTATACTACATTTTTTTCTGAAAAAAGGCACAAACCGTAGAAAAAATCTACGGTTTACAGTGATTCTGTGCAAACCGTAGATTAAATTGATGCAAACCGTAGATTTAATCTACGGTTTGGATCATTTTTACAGAAATTACACAGTCAGTCCCCCTTTTTCAGAAATTACACAGTCAGTCCCTGTGTCAAAAATTACACAGTCAGTCTCTGAAAAACAGAATTTTACATTTTTTTTTAAAAAAACAAATTTATCAAAAACACACTCTCTCTCTTTCTCTCAAAAACTCAAATTTATCATCCAAAAAACTCAAATCAATCAACCACAATAACTATCAACTTTCTTAACAAAAAACCTCAAATCATCAATCAAATTTATCCCTAATTCATGGTATTTCTTTATTCACTAATTTATTATTTATTTTGTGTAATTTCAATTTGTAAAATAGGAAAAAATATATAAAATATGCAAATTGATTATTCACTTAGCTATATATAATTGTTTGTTGTTTGTTTATATTAATTATAGAAATTATAATTGTTTATATTTGTCCCATTTTATAAAAAAATTAGGGTTTTTATTCAAATTTGTTTATTTAGATATTTATTACTAATGGTTTGGTTATGATGTTACATGTTTATGTTTTTTATTTGTTTTGATTGAGAAAAATAAAAATAGTTACGCTTTATTAATATTTACCCGTTTTGAAAATTAGGTGTTTATAAAATTATGTTTTTTAATTAGTTTGTTTGCCCAAATTACCAATAAAAATTGGGGTTGTTGATATTTTTCCCGTTTTATAAAAAAATTGAGTTTTTATTAAAATTTGTTTAAATAGATAATTAGAATAATTGTTTGGTTGTCATTAAATGTGTATGTTTCTTATGTTATTTTTATTGTTAAAAATAAAAATAGTTAGGATGGCAGAGCCAGGTCTACAGATAAAAGACATGATGGGCATTTTACGACAGACCGGTCATATTTCAAATCAGACTTTGGATGCTGGAAGAGACGCGGGTAGATGAGATGCCCATAAAATTAGGATTTATAATTATAGTTGGCAGATACCGACGCCTGACAGAGTAGTTGAAAATATGATTAGGGCTGGTTTTTACGGTATTCACACTATAGGTAATTATAGCGTAGACCGAGGCTTGCTTACAACCTTAGTTGATAGGTGGCGTGATGAGACGCACTCGTTCCATTTTGTCGGTAGAGAGTTGGGGATATCGTTACAGGATGTAGAGATTATGCTTGGTCTCAAGATGGATGGTCTTGCTGTTACCCGATCGGAGCGGAATGATAACAGGGCGTGCAGGTTGAATATGATAGGGAGTTTGTTGGGTGTTAGACCTGCTGACAATCAAGTCGATACAAACTGTTTGACAGTTAGACTTGATCAGATGTTACATACATTTGGTGAATTACCCTCCAACCCTAGTGAGGAGTGTTTGCTATATCAGTCTAGGACTGTCATGTTATTATTATTTGGTGCACATGTCTTTTCAGATAAGAGCAGTGATCAGATTCCACTATGGCCTCTGCCATTTCTGGGGGATTTCTGGGGGAGTATAGTTGGGGATCAGCTCTTCTGGCCTGGTTAGAGGCTAATTTACGCAAGTTGGTGCGTGGTAAATCTACCGGAGTAAGCGGGGCGGTGATGTTTCTCGATATGTGGGCGATGACCAGACTACTGCCGGTTAGACCATGTGAAGGGTTGCCGGAATATATCGAGCCACCTGAGTGCTTGCCTAGGTTCCCCATCGGTTAAATGTATGATATTATTTAATTTTTGTATTGAATTTGTGTTTTTTTTATTGTGTCATCTATCATTTACTTATCTTATTTATATTTATTGTTTATCGGGTTTTGTTTGTATATTACAGATGGAAGATTTGGAGGCTTACTAATCTTAAGCCATATCTATGGACATAATCTGGTCCACATACGGGATCAGTTTAACCATATGTCGCATGAACAGGTAAATTTTCACTTTCTTATTTCCTACATGTAACTTACGTATTATATGTTGTAATGAGACCAGTTTAACCATCTAATTTATTACTAGTATTTTTAAACCATTGTTTACATATTCTAATAATAATTCTGCGGATTACAGATAGTCTAGCAACCTTACGGGAACCTCGATGACTATCCAGAATATTACATGCGGGGCCGTGATATGTGTCATTATTCTGTTCATCTCATTTGTAATGAGAAGATTGAGTTCCACCCCGCGGACAGGTTCATGAGACAGTTTGGTTTTGTTCAGGTTGTCCCTACATATATTTGGAAACCCAAAAAAGGTCACGACAAGGATAGAAAATATGGGATTAAACCTGATCAAAAACACGATTGGCCTGCACTTTTTGAAGAGTTTATAACCGTGTGGAATGACCGCCACAACCGGCTTATTAACGGCGAATTTGGCACGGGGACGTCACCGGATTACATGAGATGGTATAGAGAGAGGACCCGCATCTTTATAAACCCACCTGAACTTGGACTGCCATCTCACGGTTTCCACGAGCATACGGGTGTGCTCAATAAAATGGTAACAACTAGTTAAAGTTCATTAATATTTGTTTGTTATTTTTTTGTTTGTATATTTCAATACTAATAAATCGTTTTTATTGGGTTTTTTTTCAGAAAAGTTTCAAATCATTCAAATGGCTGAAATCTAAAACGGACGTGGATTTACTACGTGCGGAGTTCAATGAAATGGGAATGAATCTGTATGGGTCAGGTGATGAACAGTCGGCTGAGGAGGATGACGATGATGACGATGGTGATGACGATCAAGGTTACGACCCAAGAACTTATGCTAGGGCTTCAAGTTATCGGCGTACCGAAAGAGGCAGAGGAGAAGGCGAATCTAGTAGCGGC
Source organism: Primula veris (assembly GCA_963682055.1). Taxonomy (NCBI): domain Eukaryota; kingdom Viridiplantae; phylum Streptophyta; class Magnoliopsida; order Ericales; family Primulaceae; genus Primula; species Primula veris. Next base: position 5,262,194 of record OY821742.1, on the reverse strand, counting down.
GGGGGTAGAAGAACGAGCGGAGGTCGACGCCGACTACAGATCAGGATGGGAGTTCAAGTGGTCATCGTCGTCGTGCTTCTTTTACTGGGTCGGACTACGTACACGACGATGTTCCGTTCGATTATCATAGACAATCATTTGGGTCATACGAGCATCATTCTAGTCAGCATTCAACCGACAGTTGGGCTCGATGATTGACAATTACATCACACGAGCGTGCTCCGCATCCAGAATCGCAGCATCGAGATAGACATCGTCCGGAGCTAAATGAAATCGAAGAGTCCACTAAGCCGTCATTGGACAGATTAACATCGGCGGGAAAGATGCTCCCTATGTCCAACTTTAAATGATTTAGTCGTGAAAAAAAAATTGATTTGTATGTTTGATTTGTATGGTTGATTTTTATGTTTGATTTTTTTTAATTTGATTTGTATGTTTTATTTTTAAGTTATAAATTTGTAAAAAATATTCAGTATTTTAATTGATATGACCAATATTGAGTTTTTACGAAATGCAGGGACTGTTCTGCAATTTCTGAAAACTTCTATCAAACCGTACATTTAATATACGGTTTGCACAGAATTCATACAAACCGTACATTAAATGTACGGTTTGTATGAATTCTGTGCAAACCGTACATTAAATGTACGGTTTGTCTGTAAATTCAGAAAAAATGTACTAGAATCAGTAAAACTCTTAGTTAATAACGAACCGTTAAAAAAAAAACTACAAACCGTAAAATTAATATACGGTTTGTAGTGTAAATGACATTGGATACCATATCCATCAAATGCATCTGACAACACTTTCTCACTTTTGAATTATTATGAGTTGACAACCCTATCCGAAAATGACTACTCAATGCATTATTAAAGTTTGAAAATGACTATAACTTGTGGGGTTTCTGAAATTTAACCAACCCGTTAAAAAAAAACACTACAAATCGTAAAAGTAATCTACGGTTTGTAGTGTAAATGACATTGGATACCATATCCATCAAATGCATCCGACAACACTTCTCACTTTTGAATTATTATGAGTTGACAACCCTATCCGAAAAGTGACTACTCAATGCATTATTAAAGTTTGAAAATGACTACAACTTGTGGGGTTTCTGAAATTATGTGTATAAATATGGCTCATTTTTGCCAATTCTAACAATCTCTAAAATCAAACACAAACACTTTTCAAAAATCTCTTCAAAATACTCCTTTCTCCCAAAAAAAAAATATAAACAACACTTTTCAAAAATGAATTACGACTATGGTTATGACAACAACCAATGGAATTACAACAATGCTGATTCATCCAGTGGCTCAAACGATGAGCTAACTGACTATACAGAGCATTTTGAAGTTGATGAATTGACTTGGAATACAAAGGATGAAATGCTTGCTGATCTTGCTGATGTGGCTGGAAATTGGGGTTTCATTCTTACGATTCGTAGGTCTGGAGGGGGTGATGGGAGAAGAGCACCGTATGTTGATATTGTGTGTGATAAATCGGGGGTTTACGAAAAAAAAAAACCATCTTCCGTAAATTCAGGTACAAAGAAAAAAGATTAACCATTTTTCATTAAAGGTTACGTAGTTAATGGTGAATAGATGTGTCAAGTAGAAAATTGCCAACATAACCACCCACATCCAACTTACCTCCAAGGGCAAGCACGACGTGCTCGTTTAACACAAGAGGAAAAAGAAATGGTTAAAAGTCTAAGGTAAAGTAGTTTTAAAGTTAGTGCAATATTAGAGGCCATAAAAAATCGAAATCCTGACAATGTATGGAACACTAAAACGATACATAATTATTTGGCTGGACTGAAAGTTAAAGAACGAGATGGTAGAAACCCGATACAAGAACTGTTTAATTTGTTGGATAGACATCGCTATACCTTCTACTGTAATATGAACCCAACAACTCATAGCCTTGAGAACTTGTTTTTTGCACACCCCGATTCTATAAGGATGTTCAAAGCTTTTCCTGATGTATTGTTAATGGATTGTACATATAGGACAAACCGTTTTAATATGTCATTTCTAGAAGTCGTAGGAATGACATCAACGAACCAAACATATTGTTTAGGTTTTGTTTTCATGAGTGATGAGACTCAGGAAAGTTATATATGGGCTTTGGAAAAATTTAAAGATACATTGGAGGGTTGTATACTACCTAGGGTATTTGTAACCGATAGAGAAATGGCCTTGATAAATGTTTTATCCGTTGTTTTTCCCGATTCTCATCATATATTGTGCACTTTTCATATTGCCAAAAATGTTTTGAAAAACTGCACACACAAAAATCCCAGACGAGGAGTGGCAAACGTTTCTAGATGATTGGGGTTTATTGGTTGATTCTGAGTCGATAGAGGAGTACAATCATAACCGAGCTTCTTTCAATTCCTCTTACAAATCGTACCCTGCTGTGCTTAAGTATGTAGACAAGCTGTTAAATGATTATGCTGATAAGTTTGTTGCATGCTATACCAACCATACAACACATCTAGGTAACAGAACTAGCAATCGAGCCGAACAACAACATGCAAAGCTAAAAAGATCTCTTTCCACAAATGCTGGCACGCTTAAAAATGTTTGGTTAGAGGTGAATAAAATTCTAGAAAAACAGTTTGAGGATATTAAAATGAAGTTGGATAAATGCAAGTCTTATTTTCCACATTCAGAACGGACACCTTTATTTAAAAATCTTAGGTCGTATATCACACACTATGCCTTTGATTTATTAATTCAAGAACACAAAAAATGTAGTGCCAGTCTGATGAAAATTGTTGTTCCAGTATAAAATTGTCTCACGGGTTACCTTGTTATCATATTATGAGTGAACATATTTTATTCGGGAAGCCTCTTCCTCTAGAATATATGCATACATTCTGGAAAAAATTAGACGTAATTGATGATAATGGGAACACCGATGATTATAGGGTAGAGAGTGATCTAGAAGAGTTTAAAAGTGTTTATTCTACCAAAACTAATGTTGAAAAATGGCATATGAAAACACAGCTCCGAGAGATAAGCTTACCATCTAGAACATTCATGAATGATCCCGAAGTGAGACAAATTAGGGGAAGACCTAGAAAGGGAGACAATTTTAGTAAGAGAGATAAGTCATGATGGGAGTGTGTGGAGGAACAGAGTGCTAGTACTAGTAGAGACAAGGGCAAAGGTAAAGTGGAAGAAACACCGTAGGTAACGGTAAACCCAACTAGGAGGCCGCGAAACCAGACAAATAAACCCACCACCAATAGGCAAACATTCATGTACAGTGACCAAATATGGGTCATGTTACATAATTACATCGATACTGTTTATGATGTGCGTGCTGATGGTAACTATGGGTTCCGAGTAATTGCAAATGTGATGGGTAAAGAACATGGGGAAGATGATTGGTACGCGGTTAGATGTGAGTTGTTTCAAGAGCTGCAGCAAATGAAAGGTGTTTATTATGATCTGTTTGAGAATCTTGATTTTGAAGGTTACCGCTATGATTATATTCTATCAAGTTTGAATTTTTATCATCCTCCAAATCCCGCCCCTTCTGACAAATGGATGAGATTTCCGTCTTACGGTTTTTTAATTGCATCTCATTATAATATGCCAATTGTATTGTTGTCATTATGGCCAAATAAAAATGGAGGGGTATAAGTATGGAACGCCACTTTTTTACCTCTTTATACTGATCCGCTTCCTGGAACGACATATTACATCTCTACTGTAATAGTGTACGTCAACAGTTGTCATTATGCTCAAGTTATTCCTAAAGAAGGGATCTTCATAATGTCAAGAATTATAGCACGGTGGGAACAGACACGCACCGAGTCTGCTGAGCCATGGAATGAGCTTTTTTGAGCAAATTTCAACTTATATATGGTGCTAGAAAGGCAATCGGGAAAGCAAATTGTAACTGAAGAAGAAGCTATAGACGTATCAAGTCCATAATTAGTTTTTTATTTTTAATTTTATGTAAATTACTCTTTTTTCTAATTTGTTGTAAATTTATATGATGTATCATGTTTAATAAATATGTTTTATGAAATTTAGTTAATGTTTTCATATTGAGTTAATTTCTTTTATGAAATTTATATAATTTATGATTGTTTCATTCAAGAAAATTGACGATTGACACCAAATTGACGACTTAGTTAATGTTTCATATTGCGTTATCCAAGTGTTAAAAACAAACCAAAAACACTTCACAAAAATTGACGATTTAGTTAATGTTTCAATAAATCTCAACTTATACACTTGACAAAAAGATAACATAAACCAAAAATATAAAATTTATCAAATCAACTTTTTTTTGTGTAAATTTGTCTAAATTTTGTGTTTATTTTGAGAGATTGTTAAAATTTACCAAATTTATTTTATGTAAAATTTTAAGAATAAGGCATTTATTCTTAAAAAATCATGTTTAATTTGAAAAAAATATTAAGTATTTTAATTTTAATTGTTAAAATTGACCAAATTTATTTTATGTAAATTTATTTTATGTGTAAATTCTGAAAATTGATGCAAACCGTAGATTAAATCTACGGTTTACAGTGATTCACTGCAAACCGTAGATTGAATCTACGATTTGCATCAGTTGACTGTAAACCGTAGATTAAATCTACGGTTTGCACAGAATCACTGCAAACCGTAGATTTTTTCTACAGTTTGTATGTTTTTTCAGAAAAAATATAGTATAAAAATCCAACCTCTCTAATGAAATCCAAGTGAAACTAAATAGGTGTATCTAGCTAGGAACTTTTGAATAGTCTATGTTGAATGGTTAAAAGACCTTTTAATAAGTCGTTGCAATAGACCAATAGTCATGTTCACATTACTTGAGTCACTTTCAAGGATTATGCAGTGTGGAAATTGCCAAACATAATGATTTCGTGATTCGATGAATATTATTATTTTCCAAATTATGTAACCTAAATAGTTAACCATGTAAAAGTAGTTACCAAGTGTTATTACGATTTGTTTAATAAAAAATGGTGTTTTGTTAAAAACTGAAGTGTCATTTACATTAACTCATTAAGTTCAGTTCTCACGTAATGTAAATATGTAATATGGTATTCTTGTGTGCTCTTGTTTTTTGCGACTGGCTGATCCCAACACAGTTGTAGGTTTTCAGAGGCGAAAACAAGCACAAATGAAACTTTAAATTGGAATTAATTAACAAAACATACAAGTTTTCAAGTCTAACTACAAAAAACTACAAACCCAAATTTTACTTGCTATATGTATAGATATATCAGCAGTTATATTAGAGAAGAGGCACGTCGAGATTAGCGTTTCTCTTCATCATGGTGTATCACTTGCGACACCAACAAAAACCCAAAGTAACAATATAAGTATATATAAACCTATCCGTATTACATATGATCAAAATGAACGGGACCGGTACCACCGTTATCCCTGTCTTTGGTTAGACAAGAAATTGTAAACAACTTTATCAAGTTATAACTACGTGTATTTCTTTTAATCTTTTTTATATAATCTTTATTGATGGAATATAAATATATAGATGAAAAACTACGTGTACTAGTAAATAAAAAAAATGCACCATTAGAAGTTGTCTTTTGGGTCCGTTATAATTAAATAAGATTTTATTGGTTTCGTAGTGGTTTACAAAGGGTTTGATTTTTAATTTTCCTGACCAAGAACATATTGTCCATTCTTCTTGAAAATGATAGTTATAAGTCTTTTGAAAAGCATGGGAACCTCAAATTATGCTTTTTCGACGGCTAACTATCTCGTAGTTGTTATTAAAAAGTCATTGGGATAATTTACCTGTGTGTTTATTTTCTTTGACGATTTAGTATCGGGGTTGTGTTACGCGTATCTCAACTGTTCGACAATTATGAAGGGCAAAAAGCAAGCCCATCAAGCCAGTACATGCTTCAGTCATATGATTATGCATAATTATTAATTGGAAGCGAACCGCATTTGATTAAAAACTAATGTTTCGAAAGAATAAATCATGATGTGCCAAATCAAAAAATTTAACAAACTTAAGTACAAAAAAAATGATAATTTTTTTATAAAAACGCAATTATTAGAAATATGGGGGGAGTCGTAGGGTCACCACTTAGTTTCACCCTACTTATTATCAACTACCGTGAAGGATACCTGCAAGACCAAGTCTACTGCTAGAAAATGATCATGAATTGGATGGGTCCAAGTCCAATTTGGCATTTGCTTAGTTGCTACCACACGTTACTTGCTTTTCTAGAATTTTAGAGAAAATCTTCCTCCATAAAAAGTAGTATTTGGTTCTAAGAAAGTTATTAGTCGCAATTTCTTAACTTTGGTTAGGTTTTTAGCCTTATCATCAGGCTGCACAGACATAAAATTCTTACATTATGGTTTTCTACAAAACAAAGAGAACTATATATAGTGTGAGCAGGGGGAAACTAAGTGGGGACGATCGGGGGCCACGGCACCCCCCATAATTTTAGAAATCCCAAGTGACGCAATTTTTTTTTAGTACAATTTCTTTTTAGGTGTAGATTTGGCACCCCCCGTAAAAATATGTTACTTATACATATATTTATAGCTAATGTTTGAACCCAAAACACAATAATTAAATTTGGGCCGAAAGACCCAATTATATTTTTCTTTGATATTGGACTCTTTAAGATTTAATTAAAAAAAAAATAACATCAACAACACTTCTCTTTTCGTGCGTGTCAGCGTGTGTATCAAAATAAAAAACAAAGTTGAAAAAAGAAAAACTCCACTCCTCTGTGCTGCTGTGCACCGCATTGATTGGGGTTAGATTTAATTAAAAAAACATCAACAATTCTATCCTTCTGGCTCGCCAAGGTATAATCTTCTATTTATTTTTTCCTTTAATATGCTTCTTTTTATTATATGTATTGATGTTATGTTGCACCATAGGTGTTTGATTAAAGTACTCAAAGGGAAAAAAAAAGAGGCTATTAACTCTTAGAGTTTTAATCTGCAGATCTGGCATCGCTAATATTTTTATCGAGTATAAAATGGGAAAGACACCTAAAATAAATTCGTTCTTTAAGAGAGCTAATGTTTCTCCGACGGAAGAGAATGTTGGTAGTAGTGTTGATCACGTGACAATCGATACGCCTAGTCCTCCAACAAAAATTCAAAGAATCGACACAGTAGAATTTGATATTAATTCGCTAGAGCGTGATCCTGGATTACGTAGAAAAATTTGGGAGTATCCTGTTAATAGGCGTGACGAAGTTCGTAGGGCGTACATAACTCTACATGGTCCAAATCGTCCCGATTTAGGAAAAAAATATCCGTATACTCTTGCATCCGCCAAGGCTCGTCCTCAAAGATTTCAAGCTCCGTGGTTTGCTTTATTTTCGTGGTTGGAATATTCAGTGGCCAAGAACAAGGCTTTCTGTTTTCCTTGTTTCCTTTTTGCGCCTCCGGATGGGTCTAGTTTTGCAGGACATAGTGCATTTGTTGTTGAAGGTTTTGATGGTTGGAGGAAGGTCAATAGCGGGAAAACTTATTCTTTTCGTTTGCATGAAGGCGTTAATTCCGATTCTTGTCATCGAACCGCTGAACATAAATGGAAGGAAATACAAAACCCAACTCAAAATATTGAAAGGGTGATTGCAAAATTTTCCGCCGAACAAGTTTTTAACAATCGCATTCGCTTAAAAATTTCTATTGACTTGGCTCGAAGATTGGCCTTTCAAGCTATGCCTTTCAGAGGGCATGATGAGAAATCAATATCAAACAACCGTGGTAATTTGCTTGAGTTTTATGATTTATTAGCATCATATAATGAAGAAGCCACCAAAGCATTGATAAATGTTCCAAAGAATGCCACTTACAAGTCGTCTGATATTCAAAAAGAAATTTTACATATCTTTTCTATAAAAGTAAAAGAGGCGATTCGAGAAGAAATTGGACATGCTAAATTCTGCATTATAGTGGACGAAACTCGAGATGCGTCAAAAAAGGAGCAGATGGCAGTAGTTATAAGATTTGTTGATAAAAATGGTGTTTTACGGGAGCGTTTTTTTGGTATTGTTCATGTTCCCAACACTATGACAGTGACACTAAAAGATAGCATATGCTCAGTTCTCAATCACCACAATCTCGATATTCGGAATATTCGGGGACAAGGATTTGACGGTGCAAATAACATGCGGGGTGAGTTTCATGGACTACAAGCTTTGATATTAAGTGATTGCCCATATGCTTATTATGTTCACTGCTTCGCACATCGATTACAATTAGCATTAGTGGCATCAGCAAAAGAAGTGCTTCCAGTCGACCGATTTTTTGCTAAATTGCTTCGGATCGTGAATATTGTTAGTGCATCATGCAAGAGAAATGATGAGTTGAAAGCTGCCCATGCCGATGATATTGCTTTCTTAATTTCCATTGAAGAGCTTGAGACTGGAAGAGGATTAAATCAAATTGGTAATCTGCAACGACCTGGTGATACTCGCTGGAGTTCTCACCTAAAGTCTGTTTCTAGCTTGATAAAAATGTATAGTGTTGCTTGCATGGTTTTACTTAATATTTATGAAGATGGACCTACTTTTCTAAAGGGAGAAGCTCGTTCAACACATAAGACATTAACTTCCTTTGAATTTGTCTTTATACTTCATCTTATGAAGTCAATGTTAGGAATCACGAATTCTCTTTGTCTAGCTTTGCAATCTAAAACTCAAGACATTCTTAAGGCTACTTCAATGGTTTTATCTACTAAAAGCCTTCTTCAAAATCTTAGAGATGATGAATTCGATGATTTGGTTGCTACCGTCAAACTCTTTTGTGAATCACGCAACATTGATATCCCAAACTTGAATGCAAAATATTCTTCGAGGTATGATCCCACTCGTGATAACTTTTCAGTACTTGACCGCTATAGAGTTGATATTTTCTATCGTGCTATAGATTCTCAAATTCAAGAACTAAATCGTCGCTTTGATGAGCAAGTAATGGAATTGTTAGTTCTTAGTTCTACTTTGAATCCTAATTGTCACTCTTCAATATTCAAAATTGATGATATTTGTCTACTTGTTGACAAATTTTATCCGGAGGACTTTACGGAGTTTGAGAAAAGTAACTTGAAATTGGAACTTCGACATTACGAGAATTGTGTTATTTCTCTTCCTGAATACAAGAATTTATCATCGATTTCCGAGCTTTGTCAATGGTTGGTAGAAACAAAATGGTCTACAACATATCAGCTTGTTTATAGAATTGTGGTTCTCGTGCTTACTCTTCCCGTTTCTACCGCCACCGCAGAAAGATCATTTTCAGCTATGAATATCATCAAAACTAGTATTCGTAATAAAATGGAAGCCGATTATCTTGAAGATTGTATGATGATGTATATTGAGAAAGATATTGCTTCAAAATTTAGCACGGAAACTATCATTGATGCATTTGCGAATGCGAGCAGCCGTCGGGTTCATTTCTTTTGATTTTATCAGGTATCATGTTAGTTATTTGCAATAATATTTGTGTTTATGATTTGGTATTTGTTCAACAACACTTAAATGGGGTATATAGATTATGGGTGAGTATGAAAAATTATTATTTTAAGTTGCTTTTTTTTTTTTGTATATTTTGGCACCCCCCATTTACACATCCTGGCTTCGCCCCTGTTTGCATCCTTTCCTCCCAATACAATATTCTGATATGCCATTTGTAACGCCATTAAGACAATCATTGCAATTTTTGTCAGACAGATCAGGCGTGCACTGCATAAATCCGTAGATTGTTAGGAAATCAGGCCCAAAGATAGAACCAGAGGCAAACTTTCTTCGATCACCACCATTAGATGCCTTCGCACGGAGGCCAGAAAAAAAGGTCCCCAAGACCTGGTTAAATTGGTCTTTACTTGTCGCATTGTTAAGGTTCCACGCGTAGTATATTGGTCTCCCATTCAATATTCCGTAAATGGTCTCGTATGAGTACCTTATTGCACAGATATCATAACCTCCAATAGCTTCTTTTTTATTCGGACAAGTTTGTGTGATCTTTTTAGTGGCATTCCGGACACAATCACGACAAGTGGTGATCTTAACATCGCCTCTACAAAGAGCAATCGCGTGTACTATATCTTGATTTTGGCCGAACGAGGAACTGTTGAAACCGTAGTCATCTACACTCGAAGGAAGAGACGATAAGAGGGTGTCAAGGTTTGTTCCATAGGTACTGTTTCCTGAGAAATTACCGCTACCTGGACAAGAACTGTATAAAAGATCAGGGGTTTGGGAATACGCGACGGTCAGCAAACCAAGTAAAATCTGAAGAAGAAATGCATGGTATTTCATTAAACAAATAGTCATTGTTTCTAGCAAAAAATGGTTCAGTAATGGAAAAGATGATGGAGTAATGGGTTGAGGAGATTGTTTGAATTTAATGAAATCCAAGTGAAACGAAATAGGTGTATGTAGCTAGAAACTTTTGAATAGTCTATGTTGAATGGTTAAAAGACATTTTAACCATTCAACATTACTTGGGTCACTTTCAAGGATTATGCAGTGTGGAAATTGCCAAACGTGACGAGTTCGTGATTAGATGAATATTATTACTTTCCAAATTCTACAACTTAAATAGTTAACCGTCTTAAAAGTAGTTACTCAGTGTTATTACATTAACTATAAGTTCGGTTCTCACATAATGTAAATATGTAATATGGTATTCTCGTCATCTCGTGTGCTATATATGAGCCTATGACTCGCTAATTCCAACACAGTTCTAGGTTTTCAGAGGCCAAACAAGCACAAATGAAACTTAAAATAAAAACAAACACACATGAAACTTAAAATAAAAACAAGCGTGAAGTTATATATATATATATATATATATATATATATATAAAAGTATTTATATACTTATATTAGAGAAGAGACACGAGATTAGTGTATGTCACTCGCGACACCAACAAAAACCAAAAGTAACATTACAACTATAAACTTGCCCGTATAACATAGGATCAAAAAACGGGTTTGTTATAAATAAGATTTTATTGTTTCTGTTATTTATAGTTTAAAGAGGGTAGGAATTTTTTATTTTCGTCATGACCTAGAAGATATTATCCATTCTTCTAGAAATTGATGATTTTAAGTCTGTGAAAAGCACACAGAGGAAACATTAAATTATGCTTTTCCTTTGATGGCTAACTTTCTCGTAGCTGTTATGGAAAAGTCAATGGGACAGTTAATTAATTACATTTGTGTTTATTTTGTTTGATGATTTAGTATTCGTTTCTTTTTTCTTCAAAAAAAGTATCCGGGTTGTGTTACGTGTATATCTCAACTGTTCGCCAGTAAAGGGCTAAAGGCAAGCATTTCAACCCACCTTTTATGACTACATGCTTTAGTTTAATAATGATTATGCATGATTATTAATTTAGGGGCAAACTGCATTTGATTATAAACTAATCTACGTTAAATCATAATTCATAACAAAGTTTAGTAAAAATACATGCTTTTTTAAAAAAAATACGACTATTGAATTTATGAGAGCTGTCATGCCCCCCAATGGTCACCACGAAGCATCACGATGATTATTATTGACGACCATGAAGGATATCCTCAATAGACCAAGCTAAATTAACTAATAGAGAAAAGATATTGGATGGGTCCAATTTGGAATTTGCTTAGTTATTATAAGATTTGCTTTTCTAAAATTTTACATGAAATCATCCTCCCTAAAAGTTTAGTGAGTTATTAGAATGTTTATTAGTTGCAGTGCTCAACTTTGGTACGGTTTTTAGCCTTATCTCCAGGCTGCACAGATAGAAAGCTCCTACGTTTCGGTTTTCTTCAAAAGAAAGAGAACTAGCGCATACGTGACTTGTACTAAAAGTATAATTTATACATGATGAGTTAATTATTAAGTCATCTGTATTAAACCACTTTATAGTACGATCCTAGCTTCCACTATGGGTGAACTTCTTTCATAAACCACTTTATTCAAAATTATAGCTAGTGTAAACTTTTGAAGCAGACCTGGTGCCGTTATCTCTTTCTTTGTTATTCAACTTTGTGAAGATTGAAAATTCTCATTCCGGACTAAGGTTCCATTTGGCCCGATATATTTGTTTTGTCAACCCCTTACTTAATGTTCCGACTCCGCCCTGACGGCCATAAATTGTTAATTTTTTTTATCTAACTAGCTATTACTATGTGTACTAGCTAGTAATTTATAAAGAACTAATTTTCTGAGTTCGTTATCCTAAGAGATAAAAATTTATCGTTTCACATTATGTGAAAATCTTCTCGAAAATGATAGGTGTAAGTCTTTGTGAAAAGGATAGTGGAAACATCAAATAATGCTTTTCTCCGAGGGCTAACTTTCTCGCATGCAGTTGTTAAGGAAAAGTCATTGGGACAATTAACGTGTGTAATTATTTTCTTTGATGAATTAGCCTAACGAGTTGTTGTCACGCCCCGGATTTGGGTAAACCCGAATAGTGAATATTATTTAAAAGAGAAAGGTTTAAATATCAAAACATGCGGAAGCATTCGACAACACACTAAATAAAAACCAAACGGATCCTTCAGGACATGCCGATAGTCATTGTTGGTCCGTAGGTGTCTAAACCTTAGAGGGGGGGTGAATAAGGTTTTCGTACGTTTTTCGCGGAATTAAATCTATGTGTTATTAACTAATCAAATTAGTGGTTTTTATAACTAAAACAATTTCGTTAACAAATAATTGCTACTTTACTCTAAGCAAGCAATGAATATAAGCAATAATAATTTGCGAAAAGTAAAAGTTGAGGGAAAAGAAATAACGCAAGATTTATAGAGGTTCGGCAAAACGCGCCTACGTCCTCTCCTCGGTAGTTTCACTTCCGAGTGTTTCACTAAAATCTCGTTGCAAGGTTACAACCTAACGAGCTTAATCACCCGATTAGGCTCCCCCTCCTCACTTTATGAGTATCCCGAATGAAAAGCCTAGAACTTTTAAGCTACACTTGCTTGAAAAGCTTCTACCCGATCACTCGCTCACAAATGAGTTTATAACAATACTCTTTTACAAGATAGATTTTGAATGGATCGCTCACTAACAAATAAAATCTCGATGTTTATAAGATCACAAGAATAATATGCTCGAGAATATTTATGATTACAAGTGAGAATTGAGTAGTATAAGCTTGAAGAATTTCTTTGTAGTAATTGCTTAAATTGTTGAATGTTGATGTGTATGTTCTTCAATGGGTTTTGGGGCTTTTTGTAGAGTGAAAAAGGTCCAACATTTAATTTCAGACCGTTGCTGGTTGTTGAGTTCATTCAATGCTGTTTTTGCAGCAGTTCGCCCCATTTTCAGGAATAGCTTAAAAGCTGGAATTTGAAATTCTACAGAAACGATCGGTCGTTTCTGTAAAACGATCGGTCGTTTTTCATCTGTGTTCTCTGCAAGAAATTGTATATAAAACGATCGGTCGTTGATTCTGGCGATCGGTCGTTTTTAGGTTGTACTCTCTGGAAGGATTTCTGCCTAAAACGATCGGTCGTTTTAGGGTAGCGATCGGTCGTTTTTAGGTTGAGCTTACTGGAAGAAATACTGCCTAAAACGATCGGTCGTTTTAGGGTAGCGATCGGTCGTTTTTTGTTGTTCTGGGAAAGTTTCGGTTTTCTCGACAAACTTCGAAACCCCGTAACTAATTCGTTCCAACTCCGATTTAGGTTCCGCTTGAACCAATGGCTTCGTAATTACGTATACTATCATTTTGAACCTTTGACATACTCGATAAATGATTAGTATGCAAAATGAGCTTTTATTATGTTTTACACATTTTGTTATCATTAAAACAATTGATTTGAAGAACATCGTTCAACAGTCATATTTGAGTCACTATTGGCCTAAGGGTAGCCAACAACGCTCAAATGTGACAATACGAAAAGAAAGCAATTTTAATAAAACGATTTATAGAAATTTCGGCATTACCTTTACGTATCTATTTGTTTCCACACAAAAAATCAACCTGTTCAAACAACGTGATATAGAAAATTAAAACTCGCCAACACGATATTTCTAAAACCAATCCAAATATAAAATGTCACATCCAACCCAGGTAACCATCAAGATCCAAAACATATAGTCAAAATAAATGAGGTACGAATAAAGTATTTGTATGCAAATAACGAACAAACTCGCGATAACACTTATTAGGCCAACATGGCTCAACTAAATGAATAGTTCCAACATGAATAAAAAGTCTAACGTGCGAACGATCAAGTGTAATCCGATCACTGAGCCACTAGCAATCACTCTAAGCTTCGTCACTAGCAATCACATGTACGTCGATTGAAAACAAAACGTACAGAAAACAAAGAAATGAGGTAAGAAAACAATCTCGCTTAAAAAGCGGCGCATGCTACTAAGCATGCACACACAATCCTAACATGGCAAGTATATTATCATGATAAATAATGACAAGACAATTTTATGAGAAATGTAACCATCTCAGTAACTCACACATTCGCAATAGATGAACAAATAAACAAGGTTTAAATAAATAGATTATGATAATAAAAATAAAACTCAACGAAAACCAAGTCGGGATTGCTCACATACGTACCCACCTTTAGAGCCACTGCTCAAGGACCCATAATACAATGGTACCCACACCCACACGCTGACACTACCGTATGTGACTAGAGATATGGGGCCGGCTTTAAGGGCACTACCCCTATGGTACCGATACACCTAATACTTGCGCAAGTTTCCGGGCTCTCACCGTAAGCCTCCGGGGCTCATCCTTAAATCCACAATGGTACAAATGTACCCACCTTTAGAGCCACTGCTCAGGGACCCATCATACAATGGTACCCCACACACATTGGTACTACAATCCCAGAAAATATATATATATATATAAAAGCTCCAAAAGGGCGAAAAACAGTAAAGTCCACATACCGAAAATAATACACAACACTTTGATATGTTATAGTTAATTAGTTATCGAATGTCACTTGAAACACATCGTTTTAATCACAGTACCACCACATATGTATACACATTGTCACCACTTTCAACACTTCTCAAAGGTTTAATTTATATCATAGTTTCACAATTTATGTTCTAAATATAGTAAATATATAATCCCTAGTCAGTATAATGCAAATGCGCCATCATATTTGCTTATAACAATATACATCAATATCTGAGCCTAAATTAACATGCAAAAAATAACACACAAACCCGCCTTTAAAGCGAAATCATATTCCTCCCACTTACCGAAACAAACGAGAGCTCGTTTGTAAAAAAACTCCCAAACTCGAGTCGTACCACCTAATGAAACTGGACAGCCTAGCGATAGTCCTTAAACAGCCCCTATTATGTAATTAAAATAAGGCACGAATCAATATAAAAGACGCAAATTCGGATTAGGGTAAAACCCTAAAAAAACGACTTTTTATAAAAGTAAAAATTGGAGGAAAAGACTTACACCGATAGATAGGGCTCGAAGAGTAGATAAAAAAAAGTATTTGATTATTAGACACGGACACCCGACGACCACCCAATCGACTCCCGAAGCCGCTGCCCGAAAAACACGAAAACGAAACCGATCACCGCTGCTTTTCGCGGCAGCCTGCCCAGACCTCGTTATCACTTTGTCGCTGATCACTCCCTCGATTCTCTCTCTAAAATCTCCGCTGGTCTCTCTCTCTCCTTTCTATTCTCTCTCTCCTTATGTATTATGTATGTATCTATGTATCTATGTATATGTATATATGTGTATATCAATATTTATTTACTGCAGCATAAGTTACAGTAGGTTTAGGTTTTTTTTATTTATATTTTTATTATACTAGTCTACTTACTTATAATATCATACCAATCACCCCCAAGCTATCATATATCTCACACAAATAAATAAACACACTAAAACGTAATATCACTATTTCCTTAATAAAATTAATAATAAACTATTGAATTTCCGAGTCGTTACAGTTGTGTTACGTGTATTTCGGCTGTTCCATAGTGAATAGCCAAAGGCAAGAATCAAATCCACCGTTCTGATTGCATGTTTCAATCATACAGTTATTATGCCAAATTATTAATTGGGGGCAAATTGCATTTGA
This sequence comes from Primula veris, assembly GCA_963682055.1. NCBI lineage: Eukaryota > Viridiplantae > Streptophyta > Magnoliopsida > Ericales > Primulaceae > Primula > Primula veris. The sequence continues at coordinate 5,246,131 of OY821742.1, read as the reverse complement.
TTAAAAACTAATGTTAAAAAAGAATAAATCATGTGAGGAGTGAAATCATATTTTTTTTAACAAACTTAAATAAATAAGATGATGACTTTTAAAAACAAATCACATTTACTAGCATTATGGTGGGAGTTGTGGCCCTCGACCGATGGTCACCAGTCACCACATCAACTCTCCCTTCTCATTCAATTTCAAATCACATTAAAGTTTGACATTTACTCCCACCTAGCACTTTCCCATGGAGTGGAGGTGATCTGGACCGTCGATAATGTCGTCTTTGTTTGACCGGAAGGTGATGGTTGGTGTCTTGGTTTGATGGGAGAAGAAGAGAGTGGAGGGAGAAGGAGATTGTACCACGTGGTTGGGATAGGAGGTTGGCTATAGTAACGGACATGGTGAAATAGATTTAGATATAGCAATAGAGAGAGCGAGCGATAGAGAGTATTGGACACTCGATAAAGTTTCATACAAGTAACCTACCAATAATTTATTGAGAGAAACCTCAGATATATCTTATTACTAAACAAAGGAGCTATTTATAGCACCTCCAGGAGAATACAAACCAGTCAGGAGAATAGCAAAAGCTAGGAATAGGAAAGGACAAGAATAGGAACGAACGGGAATAGTAAGAGACAACAAATTAATAAACTAATATTCTCTAATATGCCCCCTCAAGATGGTGATCGGGTCGATACACCAATCTTGGAACAAAGATGATGAAGACGAGGTCGCGGAAGAGCTTTAGTCAAGGCATCGGCCAGTTGATCACTCCCAGGAACATGAACCACACGAAGATCCTTGGTTTGAACTAGATCACGTACAAAATGATAGTCAGGAGCTAGATGTTTTATGCGAGACTGAAACACTGGATTGGCACAGAGATACGTAGCACCGAGATTGTCGGAGTAGACAGTGGGGATCGAGGTTAGAGTGACCCCGAGCTCGAGGAGAAGATGTTTGACCCATTGTACTTCGGAAACAGCATTGGCAATGGCTCGATATTCAGCCTCCGTGGAAGAGCGGGCAACAGATCGTTGTTTGACCGAGCTCCAGGAGATGGGGTTTGACCCAAGAAAAATGACATATGCTACAGTGGAGGTTCGATCATCGGGATTTCCTGCCCAGTCAGCATCGGAGAAACCGTGGAGGGAGATTGGGGTGGTTGAGGACAAATTCATGCCAAGATCACGAGTCCCATTCAGATAGCGAAGAAGACGCTTAACAGCTCCCCAGTGCGTCGAGGAAGGAGCATGCATAAATTGAGACAGTTTGTTGACGGCAAAGGCAATGTCAGGACGGGTCATACGAAGATGTTGAAGACCCCCAACAACTTGCCGAAACATGGTGGCATCGACAGAAGGGGTCCCATCATGAGTCGAGAGAGAGGTTCCGACTGCCAAAGGAGTGGGGACAGGCTTTGAATCGAGCATATTGTGTTTGTCGAGGAGATCAATGATGTACTTTCGCTGAGAAAGATGGAGACCAGTCGAGGTGGGAAGGACTTCGACCCCACAAAAAAAAGACAACAAGCCCAGATCTTTGGTGGAGAATGTGGCGTTAAGTTTGGTGATGATATTCGAGACAAACCCACAGTCACTCCCTATGATGATGAGGTCATCAACATATACAAGGAAGTAAACTGTTGTTTGTTGGTGATGGTAGATGAACAAAGAGGTGTCAGCTCGAGATGTAAAGAACCCGAGCTTAATGAGAAAGGCACGAAGAGTCTCATACCAGGCTCGAGGTGCTTGTTTAAGACCGTAGATTGCCTTTCGAAGTCGGCACACAAAATCGGGGTGATCTGGATCTTTCATACCAGAGGGCTGAGACATGAACACTTCTTCCTCGAGGGTGCCGTTCAGAAAGGCATTGTTAACATCCAATTGACGTATTGGCCAACGTTGTTGAAGAGCGAGGCTAAGAACCGTTTGAACGGTTGTGGGCTTGACAACCGGACTGAAGGTCTCTTTGAAGTCTAGGCCAGGCCGTTGATGGAAACCTTTGGCAACAAGGCGAGCTTTGAAACGTTCGATAGAGCCATCAGGTTTACGTTTGACGCGATACACCCATTTGTTGCCAACAATATTTTGGGTTGGATCAGGCGGTACAAGTTCCCACGTGTTGTTTCGAAGCAAAGCAGAATGTTCATCATGCATGGCTTGCTTCCATCGCGGATCCTTGAGGGCTTGAGCGACACTGGTGGGTTCACTGTCAGTAGTGGTTGAGGTGAATGCAGAGTATTTCGGGTTAGGCTTGCGGATATTATTTTTGGATCGAGTGGTCATGGAATGGGTGGGTGGAGGTTGATTGGGTCGAGGTGAATTTGGCTCTTGCGGGTCGAGGTGAGTTGGTTCGAGGTGAGTGGTGTGTGGCTGGGAATGACTGACAGATAAGGGCAAGTGCGTGTCGCAGGCTCGAGGAGGTGAAGTTGATTCTCGGGTTCGAGGTGCAGAAGTCATCGACACGGTAGGACGCGGTGGAGACGGTATCCAGATATCAACCAAAGATGAGACAGACGGAACAGACACGGGAGTTGAATTGTGAGGAGTTGTAAAAGGAAAGATATTCTCAATGAACCGAACATGTCGAGACACATAAATGCGATGGGTAGTGGGATCGAGACAGATATAAGCACTTTGAGTGAGTGAATAGCCTAGGAAGACACATGCAACAGATCGAGGTAATAGTTTATGTGCCATATAAGGTCGAAGCCAGGGATAACAGAGACATCCAAAGACACGGTATTTGGTGGTCGATGGTGATTTTTTAAAAAGAAGGGCAAATGACAAATTCATTCCTAAGTTAGTTTTGGGCATCCTATTGATTAGATATATGGCTGTGGCAAAGGCATAGGGCCAGTAGACAGTAGGAATGGACGCACGATGAAGAAGAGTGAGACCGGTCTCGACAATATGTCGATGACGTCGCTCGGAGTACCCATTGTGTTCGGGTGTGTGGGGTGGGGTTGTGAGGTGGGTGATACCGTGGTTGGCTAGAAAGGAACGCATGGAAATATATTCCCCCCCATTATCAGTGTAAAGACTTTTGATGGGTGTGGAGAAGTGTTTCTCGACTAAGGCTTTGAATTTAGTGAATGTGGAGTGAACTTCAGATTTTTGTTTTAATGGATAAAGCCATATATATTTTGTGAAATGGTCGACAAAGATGACATAGTGTTTGAAGCCATCAGTGAACATAATTGGAGAAGTCCAAAGATCAGAGAAGACAACCTCTAAAGGAGTAGATGAGGAGATCGAAGAAACATGGAAGGGTAATTTGGTGCTTTTATTAAGATAACAGGAATTACAATTGAAGTTGGAAAGTTCGACGCTAGAGAAAGATAAATTAAGTAAAGAACACATGTGACGAAAAACATGGAGATTGGGGTGACCGAGGCGACAGTGCCAGGTTGACAAGGATTCTTTGGGAGACATGGTGATTGAAAGAGCTTTGAACGGGGTTGCAGCTCGAACATTGGTTGGCCAATAATAGATACCGTCCCTACGCGCTCCCAGAATAAGGATAGTGCCCGTGCGACGGTCCTGCACCTAAAAATAAGTATCAAAAAACACAACCTCAACACGGTTAGAGGCACAAAGGGCAGAGACAGAAATTAAATTTGTCGACATATGAGGCACGTAAAGGACATTGGTAAGAGAAATGGGAGAGGTTCGAGTGGGAAGTGTCATAGAGCCAATGTGAGAGATAGACAAACCAGATCCATCACCGATGACCACCGAGGCTGAGTCGAGGTAGGGTGAGTGAGATTTTAGGTTCGTAAGGTCAGTGGTGATGTGATGCGAGGCACCGGAGTCCACGACCCATTCGTCATAGGAGGGCGAGGAATGGTAGCTCGAGGCATAGTGAGGGCTGGAAGTAGGAGTCCGAGATGTCGGATACTGAGCAATAGCGGCTCGAGGTCGGCCGCGCGGAGACCATGGTTGAGGTATATGGCCTCGAGAAGACCATGATGAATTGGTGTAGAGAGAACACTGAGAGGTAGAATGTCCTTGTTGACGACACAATTGGCATTTTCCCTGATATCCTCGACCGGGTTGTCCCGAAGGTCGAGGAAACCAAGATGGGGAGGGCACGTGAGGAGGAGAAAAGGGACGTTGGCCCCGCCCGAAGTGTCGAGAGTAACCTCGTTCACCTCGAGTGGGATAATGGTCCGCTGAGTTGACCGGTGTTGTCATAGCTGTGGCTGGCATCATGTCGTTTGTCGAGCCGAGAGTTGGTAGTTTGTCTTCATAGCTGAGCAGTTGTTCGAAAAGCTCATCAAACGTGAGAGGAGTGTCGCGGACCTGTATGGCATGAGATAGGTCAGAATAGCGCTCGTCGAGGCCATTGAGAATGCGGATTGACAGTTCGTCAAAGTCCGTTGAGACATTCATCAAGGCGAGGGTGTCGATGTTGGATTTGATGTCGAGCATGTATTCTTGAATCGTTTTGTTGCCTTTCTTTGGTTGAGTGAGGTTATCACATAGTTTCATGATACGACCACGCGAGGGAGAGGCATACATTTTGGCAAGAGAGATCCATGCATCTCTAGAGGTCGAAGACGACGAGATGAGAGGAACAAGAGTGGCCGTCAGAGATCCAATGATGGCATTGAGGAGAAGTTGGTCCTGTCGAACCCATAGTTCATAGGCAGGATTGGGGTTGGCTTCGTCTGGGTCGGTGGTGGACAGTGTTTCGGGAGGGCAGGGAAGAGTGCCATCAACATATCCAAGAAGATTATACCCAATGAGGAGAGAGTTAAACTGGACTCTCCATGCAAAGTAATTTTTGGAGGTGAGTTTCAGAGGTGTTTGAGCGACGACATTGAAGACAATGAGGTTTTGGGGAGGGGTGGTGGCTACGATGGTTTCACTGGTTTCCGACATCGAGTGATGTGTTTGAGCCTGTGGCTGTTAGACCGTTTGGCTGATTTTGGTGGCTAAACCTATATATGCTCTGATACCATATTGAGAGAAACCTCAGATATATCTTATTACTAAACAAAGGAGCTATTTATAGCACCTCCAGGAGAATACAAACCAGTCAGGAGAATAGCAAAAGCTAGGAATAGGAAAGGACAAGAATAGGAACGAACGGGAATAGTAAGAGACAACAAATTAATAAACTAATATTCTCTAATATAATTAAGTAATGTGTAATTAATGCCTAACAAAGAAAACAATATAGTGGAGCTGCATTAATCTGGAAAAAAAACAGCCTTAAAAATAGGGTGGGCTGACAAAATGCAAACCTAATCACAATCAGAGAAAGCTTCTTTCTTAATTCTTACACATGCAATTCAGTTAGAACTGCAATAAACTGAAATTAATCATATACTTACAAAATATTCAACCAGATTTTTTAGAATACAACATCTTGGCTTCTTAATTAGGACACTATCGTGGGTATAGTTGGGTAATCGAAGCTTCATTTTGGGACATACCGGTAGACATACTTTTCTCCTCACTGATTCCTGACATATTCCCTTTTAGAAAGAAGGCCGGTCGCAATGGCAATGGAAGAGTGAGGGAAGAGCTACTCAACATGTGAATGATTAAAGTCATGGTAGGTCTATCAGCTACATTCTCTTGAACACACAACAACCCAATGTGGATGCATCTCATCATTTCACAAAGTGAACTTGAACCGGAAATCAACGTTGGATCTATCAAACTCTGAGAGGTTCCTTCGCGCCAACTTTTCCAGGCCTGCACAATAATCTTGGCACTTTATAGCATAACCAAAATAAATAAACAAGACAAGGTAAACGTGATAATATAACCCCAAACATAATAAGACGCCGTTATAGCTTATGTTATATATATGCATACATTTAAGTATGTACCATATATATATATAAAGATTACTTGATTTTGTTAAATTCATTCTAAACAAATTCTACAAAATTATTTTGTCAAATGTTAATATAACTGTGAATGAACGGAAAGATTATGATTATTTTTCATGTATAAATCTTAATGAAGACAGCCACAGCGAATGTCAGGTGTTTTCCTCCCCTTTTTCTTATTCATGAAAGATTATCCTTACATTGCTTAGAAGGTTCTCCCCATTTTCGCCATTACGATAACTATTGTTCTTTTGACCTGCCACAATTTCCAGAATCAAGACTCCAAAACTAAAAACATCTCATTTAACAGAGAAATGACCATGCATTGCGTACTCCGGAGCCATATAGCCACTGCATCATTAAAGTATGATAAATAAAAATGGGTTCCTGCCCTCTCATATGTATATTGGCAAACTTCTTTTTTTACCTACACATTCGCTATAAAGAGATTTTAAAAAACGAAATGGCAAAACTTACTATGTTCCAACAATTCTATTTGTACTCCCTTGTGTTTCATCCATTACAAATAATCTAGCCGTACCGAAATCAGCTTTTTTGGGTAGCATCTCGCTATCTAATAATACATTGTTAGCTTTCAGATCACGGTGAATGATTCGAAGTCTTGAATCTTCATGTAGATAGAGTAGTCCCTTGGCAATTCCACTAATAATCTTGCTACGCTTATCCCAATTCAATAATGCACGCTTAATTGGATCTGAAAACGTTTAAAAGAATTAGGCAATCAGGTGTTATATGAAACCAATAATGTTGATACTTGTTAAACTGAAATTTTTGTAGTCTATTCATGAAGAGACTTACCGAATATGAATTGGTCAAGGCTTGAATTTGGCACAAACTCGTAGATGAGAAGCCTTTCAGTTCCTTCAAGGGATAAGCCAAGAAGCCTAACGAGGTTTCGATGTTGAAGTTTGGCTACCAAGATAACCTCGTTCTTGAATTCATGTTCCCCTTGTCCAGAATTTCAAAACAACCTCTTCACAGCTATTTTTTGCCCGTTTTGAAGGTGACCCTGAAAAATGCATATTTTTTTTAGTTTTGTAATAAATAAATAAAAACCTAATGACCCAGGTGGAAGGTACTAGGCACGAAGGAACAAAGTGGAGACAAACCCCTTCATATTTAAATAAACATTGACGAAAAAAATAAAAATCTATGCATTTTGATCAAAAAATTTAAAAGGTAGGGTTCCCCCTCTCCTTCCTCCTTCTCTCATATTAAAAAATAAATAAAAATTATATAAAATATTAGCACCTCTCATTCAAAATTATTAGTTTCGTCCCTATTACTCGGTGTGGATCCTTTGATCCAGGGTCTTATCAACCTTTATAAACGTGAAACCGTTGCTAAGGCATTTATGCCAGAGTTTCACTCTAGTCAGTATTGAAGTTCATATAGGTCATGTTTGTTTGTAGGATTCGGTCCAAAAATTATTTTATTTGTGCGTTGCGTAAATTAGAAAGAATATTATTTTGCCCATTAGAAAAAAACCTAGAAAAAATATAGTATAAATAATTGTTTTTTACGGAAATTATTTGAGTCTGTGATGGATGTCCAGTCGGCTCGGACTAGTGGCATCCCCTTAAACCGACAATGTTTGAAACTATTAATATGAGTGGTATAAATAATAACACCATACAAGCATTATTAATTATACATCTTATTAGTTTAAATTGTACTACAATTAGTACTATACAGTAAGGGAGATCTGTCAGAGGGCGGCGAAGACGACTGGTGGGTGTCTCTCTCTTTTTCGTTGGTCTGAAAAAGGTTATGGATCGGATGAAGAGGTGGAGGATGGGGTGGATTTAATGCTCAGTTTCAACAATGATCCTCCAAAATTGAAAAGAACTGCAATTTTGAAGACTTTCTCATTTTTTAACATTTTAAGCTATAATTTTGTTTCATCAAATTCTGTAATTTTCAAGAATATCACTACTCCGTTTTGTATTTATGGGGTTTTTCCCCCACTTTTTTTTAATTTTCATCAATTAATAATAAATAAATAAAATGGGTTTTTCCCACCATTAATATATATAAAAAAATACTATACTCATTTAATAATGATTACAAATTGTATAAATAAACATGATATAAGATGGTCACACAGCATAACTAATACTATACATATTCTTATACCGCAAACAAACTTGATAATATGAAGATCTGAGTACATATACCTTGCTTGGTAAATATATATACTTTGCTTGCTTCTTTTACTCTTTAGTTGTGAGTATATAATTAGAAGCGATAATCACATACTCCCTCCGTTTTCAATTAATTGTCTTTTACGAAACTACATGTAATTTTGACCGTCTAATAACTTGTATTAAAATTGTCAGAATGAAAATTTTCAAAATTTAATCATATAGTTCAAACATTAAATTATATGATTTAGTTGTAAAACCGTACTCGATGTGAGACAATAGTATTGTGACTATTGTCTCACACCGAGTATGGTTTTAATATTCTCATAGGGTTGTTATATTAAAAAATATGAAATAGAAAAAGAATTCAGTTTTTAAGTTATCATTTGTAGAAAAAAGTACAAAAAAAAGGCCCAGACACACTCTTCTCATATTATTTTTTGGTAAGACACTTTTATAAATTAAGATTAGTAAATTGTTCAGTATTTTTATTTTTATTTTCTTTTCCACCGGTAAATTGTTATTAGTTTCTTATAAAGATGTGTTTTTATTAATGTGTCAAAAGCCTGGTCTAAAGTGCTTTACTGAGATAAGTTAAATGATGGTGTTTAAATCACATCAAAATACGTTTTTTTCTATTGAAAATGATAAGTTCACAACTTAGAAACTACATTACCACTTTACCCAAGTCATCAATCCTATGTAGGCGATGGACTCATCCTTATCTTATATACAGCACCAAATCCTCCTTTTCCGAGTATATTTGTTTGAGAAAAACCATCTGTTGCTTCACTAATTATTTCAAAATCGTACTGCAAAGTATCCGCGTTACTCATGTCGTTAATACTGATCATGTATTCACCCGGAGCTTCACAAGAAAGCAAACAATTCTTACAACAACAGTATATATTAAAATATCATCAGTAGATTGAACTATATGATGCAAGATGTTACGTGTATTAACAAAGCATGGAAATGCTTACTTTCAATCGGTTGCTTCGGTTTAGTATGCCTTTTCTTCTTTATGAAGATGAAAATGCAAAATGTAAGTACTATCACAGAACCAACAACTGAAGTGGCGATGACGATTATGGTTGTTGAATCTGTTCTGCCATCCTTTCCTGCTCAAAACAGGAATCGGGTCTCATTGCAACATATGGAGAAGGGGAAAACCCTTATACCAAGTAGTCCATAGTCGTAACTCTTACGGTCTTACCACACTAGTGTAAGATTCTAATTAGAGGGATCATGTGTGGTACCGAATATCATCATTAGTTAACGCTCCTTTAGTTTTTTATTTTTATTTTGTCTTGTGGGGTTTTTTTCCCATATTTCTTTATCTTTATCGTTAATAATATAAAAATATGGGTTTTTCCCACTATTTAATAAAAAAATAGTTCTTAATCTTTGTTTTGATTTCAATTCTTACAATTTATTTTTAATTCAGTCTATATTTCTTAATAATTTAGGTAAATCATTAACAATAAAATGAGTAATTAAGAAAATAAAAAATGCAACCATTAGTTTGTAATGTTTAAGTGACTGTTAATGTTTACGTGATTCAGTAATCAACCAAACACATCATTGACCAATATGAAGCAAAACAAATTGATAGTAACTCGTTACTTTGTTTATTTTTAACAAGTAAAGTAAGAAATAAGTTGAAAAAATATATTCATTATCAATATGTAAAAATACCATTTATAAAAGAACATCTAGAAAACTAGAATAAATTTTATGAATTTTGGATATTTTGGGTAAATACCCGCACCGAGAACCGTTATACCTATTACAAATACGGGTATGGCTCGGGTAAAATAAGTAAAAAAAAAGTTATATACACCCGACCCGACCCGTAAATGATGAGAGAACCGCTAAAAGCAAACTTTTTTCGATCACCACCATTAGATGCGTTCGCACGAAGGCCATAAAAAAAGGTCCCAAAGACCTGGTTAAATTGGTCTTTACTCGTCGAATTGTCAAGGTTCCACGCGTAGTATATTGGTCTCTCATTCAATATTCTATAAATGGTCTCGTCTGAGTACCTTATTGCACATATATCATACCCTCCAATAGCTTCTATTTTATTCGGGCAAGTTTGTGTGATCTTTTTAATGGCATTTCGGACACAATCACGCGACAAGTGGTGATCTTGACATCTCCTCTACAAAAAACAATCGCGTGTACTATATCTTGATTTTGGCCGAACGAGGAACTGTTGAAACCGTAGTCATCTACACTCGAAGGAAGAGACGATAAGAGGGTGTTGAAATTATTTTTTACCATCTATTACAGCTAATGATTGTTTCACTTTATCCCCATACAAAAAATAACAAAACAATTATTCACGTGAAGTTTATCCCCTCCCATTTGCGGATCCAGGTTCCTCCATTAGTTGACGTATTTAAAATTTTGTTAAACTTTGCAGCCTGTGCGAAATCATTTCGAAAATGATTCCACTGCCAAGAAATTGCAGGAAATGGCGAAGGTGTGTTTTCCAACACTTGTTTTCGCTTCATTTGATGGAAATTTTGTTTCTAAAGAAAGATTTTCATATATCTGAATAAACCTTGTAAAGACATACAATGATATGATCTTCATTGGGCTCTACCACAGATATTTTTTTTTTAAATAGACAGTGGGATATCCCACAATTTTATTAATTGCCATATAAAAATGTCATTATTACAATTTAACGCTGAAAACAGCAAACCAACTGAAAACTTTAGGACTAAAATGAAGAAACTGAAAATATAAACACGTGTCCCTTATCTAACTCCACCGTAACCCTTCATTTCTCTCAAAACTTTATTTCTTCCACAGAGAGAAATTCTCTCTTCTTCATCCTCTTCCCATCTCTTCTTCTTCCTCATCCCAAAACTCAGAGAACTTAAATTCGTAAATGAGACAATCCCATAGCTTCAGTGGTAATTAAACCTCTGAAGTAATTTGAAAAATCCTCTATGCTGTTTGAAATTTTTGGATCTTCATCGCAGCCCAAATTTGCCAGGTAATCCGCAGCTTTATTACCTTCTCTCTCAATATATGTAATTGTTAATACTCTTCTTTTGAATTGCTGCTTAATTTGATCCATTAGAAATAGTAACTTCCATGGACACTTACTCTTCCCTTGAATAATATGTACCATTTGTAAACAATCTGATTCATATATTATGTTGGAATCCCCCATAATTTGAACCCCCAATAATAAAGCCTTCATCTCAGATTCTAACCCAGAACTACTTGTAATTGAGGTATAAAAACCTAAAATAAAATTGCCTTGATCATTTCGCATAGTACCTCCAACACCACTTGTATTAGTCGATTTTCGAAAACTTCCATCAACATTAATTTTGTTATATCCTTTAGGTGGACATAACCATTTTACTATTCTCAGCCTCTTTTTGTTCTTCACCATAGCATTAATCCCAATTATGATATCAAAGTTTGAAGGAAAACAGTTATCCTTGCTAGAACAAACTTTAATCAAATTAATGATACTCTCACAAATCTTTGCTCCATTCATTTTAATATTACTATATCTACTATTGCATCTCCCTTTCCAAATTTCCCAAATTATAAAAACATGAATAATTTTGCAGAGTTTCCATTGTAATTTAGTCTTTACAATATCTGACTGAGCCCACCAGGACATGAATTTGCCCCTTACCAGTACTGAACTGATTATAACACCCATTAACTTAGAAAAGAAATTCCACACTTCTTTGGCTATAGGACCATTACTGAATAAATGTTCTGATTCTTCAACTTAACAGCCACAACATTCACACTTAGAAGTTAACATTATACCCAATTTTTGAATAGCAGGATCCAATGGAAGAGCTTGATTGAAGAATTTCCAGATAAAACATGAAATCTTCACTGGTATTATTTTATCCCAACACAACTTGCTAATCCAATTTATTGGGAGCTCATTTCTCATTAGCTCCTTAGCTGAAATTAAACTGAAATTTCCCATTGTGTTAATATTCCAAATACAGTAGAAACTCTATAAAATAATACACTTGGGACCACCAAAATTTATTAACTAAAAGAGTTATTAATTAATCGATAAATTAATAATTATTAATTTATATATTAATTAATATTTTATTAATTTATAGTAAAATACTTAGTTTACAAACACCTTTCAAGCTTCCACTTAATTATTGTATACAATGCATGTATATCAAATGAAGGGCACAATTTGAAAGAAACCTTCAATCTCTCACCTTATTATGCTTCTTGTGTTCAATGTATCACTTTATGGACATTAAAAATATTTTCTATATAAATACAAGATCAAAATAGGGGATTATATATAAAAATCATTCATGTAATATGCTATATATAAGGAATTATTAATTTATATTTTATATGGGGTCTAAAGAAATTATCAAAAATGTATTATCTTATAATTTTAGCGAATTATTAATTTAGCACCCTATCCCCGAGTCGGGACCGGCCAAAAATATTATCTTAGAGAGTTTATTAAATAATCGAGTATTAATTTATCGAGTTTCTATTGTAGGAGTGTCTCTTCTTAAATTATTAATGCAAATATCACTAGTAAACAAATGTCTCAAATGGTGAGGAATAATATTCTCTATTTTCTCTTTATCCCATTCTCCATTTGTTATCACCTCTGCAGCCTTGATATCATCATCCAAAAAAGCATCCATCAATGGACCTGTACCTAGCCAATTATCTAGATTAAGAGAAATATTTCCTTCCCCTATTAGCCAAACAATGTGTTTTTCAGCTTCATTTCTCATCTTAAACATTCTTGACCAAGCATTATCACCTTTCCTATTAGTAACACAGTTAAGATGCATTTTTCTACAATACTTAGCTTTCATGAAGTTTGACCACAAGCTGTTTTTAGTTCTGAAATTCCACCACAATTTAGCTGCAAAAGCCATTGAAATATCATTGAAACTTCTAAGTTCCAATCCACCTTCCTCTACTGGAGAACATACTTTCTTCCATTTGACCCACTGATGCTTTTTAACTGAGTCAGAAGAACCCCACAAAAATTGAGCCAGAATTTGATCAATTTTTTTAATAACCTGTTTGGGAGGATTCATAGCTGATAAAGTATAAACTGGAATAGATTGTAACACATATTTTATCAAAATAAGTCTTCCACCCGTATTTAACCACTGACTTTTCCAATTGCTTAACTTTTTCCTTACTTTCAAAATAAGCTCATGGAACAGAACACACTTTTTGTGACCAGCATACAACTTGCAACCAAGATAAGTAAAAGGAGTCCTCTTTACTTCTATTTGCAGCTCTTCTTTAATCACTCTCTTAGTTTCTCTATCAACACTTTTAGAAGCATAAGCAAAGCTTTTATCCAAACTGATTTCTTGCCCAGAATCTTCATTATAGCTTTTTAATACTTTGTTAACATTAAGAATGGACCTTTTATCAGCAGCACTAAGTATAATGATATCATCTGCAAAAGCTAAATGAGTAATTATAGGACCATGTAGAGGAGATTTGAAAGCTTTCCAACTCTTTTTTTCCACTAAAGCATTTAAATTTCTTGTTAACACTTCTGAACAAATAATGAAAAGACTTGCTGAAATAGGATCACCTTGTCTCATCCCATTAGAAGGGAAAAAATACCCTGAAGATACACCATTCACCAGAATAGATGCCCCATTACATGATATAATTCTCCATATCCTGTCTATAAATACCTCAGAAAATCCAAGCTTCCTTAGAACACAGATAAGAAAATGCCATGAGACTTTGTCATATGCTTTTTTCATATCCAGCTTAATAGCTAGATTTTTCCTACTATTTTTCTTTTTGAGGGTAGCAATAAACTCTTGTGCCAGTAATATATTCTCCACTATATCTCTGTTCTGAACAAATCCACTTTGGTTAGAAGAGATAATAGTAGGCAATATTATAGATAATCTTTTAGCCACAATTTTAGAGATGACTTTGTTGATAAAAGTACATAAACTAATAGGTCTATATTCTGAGAAATCATTAGGAGCTTGATTTTTAGGAATAAGAGCAATAACAGTGCTACTAATACCTTTAGGAAGTACTTGCCCAGCAAAAAAAGATAGAATTGCAGAGCACACATATTTACCAATTAGTTCCCAATTGGAAGTATAAAAGCTTCCAGTAAAACCATCCACACCTGGAGCACTATCCATGTTGAGACCCCACACTGCTTCTTTGATTTCTGTTTCATCAGGATATTTATTTAACATATCATTATCATCATCCATGATAAGCTTAGAAATGATATCCAAGCTCTTATAGGAGCCCTTTACACCTTTAGCAGCATCCAAAAGTCCTTTGAAATACTCAACAGCTTCATTTTGAATGTCTAATTTCTCTGTAATAACCTCCCCTGTAACCTTTTTGATATTATTTATATAGCTTCTGGCTCTTCTTTTTTTTACTATACTATGAAAATACTTAGTATTAGCATCTCCTTCATTGACCCATTTTAAGTTGGCCTTTTGCCTCCAGAACTCCTCCTCAATTTTAATGCTGTATTTCAAATTAGCTTCAGCTTTATTTAACCCTATTTTATTGATCATTGCAGGATCATTCACAAAGATGCTTTCCAGTTTGAGCACCTCATCTTCAGCCTCAATTACTTTCTGGAATATATTCCCAAAAATATCTTTCTTCCACACAGATAAAGCCTTCTTAGTTCTTTTTAAGTTATTAACTAGAGAGTATAGAGCATCACCTTTAGAATAGGGCACCCAAACTGAAGAAATTACCTTGTTATAATCATGATGTTTAGTCCAAAACTTCTGAAAAATAAACCTTTTAGGATTATTATCAAAAACAGTTTTGCATCTAATTAACAGAGGACTGTGATCTGATGAAGCTTTGTTTAAATGTTCTAATGCCATATGCTGAAATATATCTAGGCATTTCTGGTTAACAAGAACTTTATCAATTCTTTCAAAAATAGCAGCTTCATCACTTCTCTTATTACACCAAGTAAATCTAGAACCAGAAAACTTCATCTCTTCCATGTTCACATTGTTTATACAGTCTATATAATCATTAGCTGCTCCCAAGTTTAAGTCAAGACCACTTATCTTATCTTCTGTCTTTGAAACAGTGTTGAAGTCTCCTCCAATAATCCAAGGGTCTTCAGTACTCTCTTGCTGCAACCAATCTCATAAAGGTACTCTTTCTTCTCTTGTACACTTAGCATACATAGCTGTAAATTTTATTTGCTTTAGAATAGAACTCCCTTTGATAACAAAACTAAGACCTTGCTCCATTGGATTAGTCACCTCCACATTAATATCAATAGTATAGAAAACCCAAATTTTGTTATGAACCTGAGAGACAACATTATCAAACTCAAATTTATACTTATAAAAATCTAGCTTACTACTGCAAGTCATAGGTTCCAAACATATAAGTAATACAGGCTTGTGTATCTTGCATAAAAACTTCAATCTACTACTTGTAGCTCCTTTACCTTCCATTTCTCTTACATTCCAAATAAGAGCATTAATCATTTATACACTTTTCTAGCCCCTACATTAGAGGATCTCAAAACCATACTCTTCTTATCAGCTGTTTTGAACTCTTTCTTTTTCTGTTTTCTTTTTGCACTATTAGACATGCAAATTTCCCAATTTTCATCTTCAGGCTCTATTGGTATATGTCTTGGTGATATATTTAAATCCTTTAGAACATTAGATTCTCTCACTTCATCAGAATCATTGTTTTCTTCAGTTTCAATATGGTTGATAACACTTCCAATCAACTTATTAGCTACAATTTCTGAAAGCTCTTGAACTTCACCTTCCTCATTTGTTTCCACTAATTCTACAGTAGAAATTTGTTGTCTATCACTTCCAATACCTTCCCCATCTTTGTCTGTGGCACTATAATCCAAGTCTTCAACTATAATAGCAGTAGAATTTCCTTCGTTAACCTCAGTAATATTATCTACTAGATTGGCATTCTCAGTATTAACTAATGTAGTAACTTGCTGCACCTTTTCTGCAGGATTCTCTGGTTCATTTACTGGAGTATTTTCCACCATTGAAGAAGGCTTTTCCACCACCATGCTGTCTTTACCAAAGTTTCTACTAACCCACTCCTTAGTACTCTCCCTTTCTATCCTTTTGTATAAGTTTTTTTGTGGAGCAATTTTTTGTAATAAGGCCTGTTTTTGTCCTTCCTTCTGTTGTTTTTGCCCTTGTTCTGGGGCCTTTTCATTAATGTTCTTAACATTGTTCTTGCTTTCCTGCATTTTTATTAGACAGTTAACTTCTTCATGCCCTTGTTTATTGCAATAGGAACAGAACTTAGGAATATCTTCATACCTACAATCTTGCCAGAAACCCTCATCACCCCCATATCCAATACGAACTCTGTCAATTAATTCTTTTTTTAGATCAATTTCTACACAGATACGAGCTAACCCAGGTCTAGACAACTTAGAAGTAGGTTCATCTACCTTAAGAGGATATCCAAAAGCTGAAGCTATTGAAAATATACTTGATGTATTATATAAATGAATAGGCAGCTTAGGTAAAGATATCCACACAGGTGTCAATGAAGTTTCAACATCCGGATCAAAATCATACGTCCATTTAAAAGTGCCAATAGGAAAATCTTTAATAAACCAGATTTTTCGTAACCAAATTCTTTGAAAATCATCTTCGTGAAAACACCTAATTAGAATATGTTTGTGATCTAAAACTCCGATTTGGTAATTAGCTTGTAGATCAAGAGTATGAAACACCTTTTTAATATCTTCAATCTGCGGCTTTCCATGCGAGAATTTACCTACTATAGTATATTTAAACGGTTCCGATAATTGACAAATTTCCTTCTTTGAAAACTGAATCATTGGTTCACCTCGATAGTATTCTATTTCCTTCAAATCAATTTTGGGTTTCGCAACTTGTTTCTTCAGGATAGCAGCAAAAGATTTTACCGGAGAATCCGGTTTAATAAGTTGAGCGTTGGAATCATCATATATCTTATCTCGATCTACCATCTTTGCGGCGGCTAGGGTTTTTCACCCTAGTCGTCTCTCTCTTTCTCTCTCTAGAAGTCCTACTTAAAAATTATACATCGATTACTTACCTCTTGTGTTGTAAAGTGGCTCTACCACAGATAGTTATGCAGTTATGCTGATTGAACGTCAATAATCTGTTTTAAACCAATTTTGTCTAATTGTTTCTGCTCAAACTGTTTTTCCCCTACTATATAAAAGATTTTAATATGTTCAGCGATCAAGCACTTCGATTGCTAAAAGAAATGGATTACTTAGTCCTGTATAAACGGTTTTGTGCTTCTTTGTAAAAGTGCACCTTCTTTATAATTTCAAGAGATACTGATGCGAAAATGTGAATAGTATTTCGATTTTAAACAAAACATCTTCACTCCCATAACCAAGGAAACTGGACGTCTTTGTTAAGCGCTGTTCAGATATATTCATGCCAAAACTGAATGATAAACATATTTTTTTTTAGATGTAATAAGATAATTGCCAATTATGTTTTCTTACATCTTCATTCACTGCAAGTATTATGAAATGTGGTGTTTAGTCAGATTTGGTTCTTTTGGGAAAAAAATATTAATCAGTTTGACCCAAGCTTATAAAATCTCATGCGCACCTAGTATTTTGGGAAAAGAAGGTACACAATTAATAAAGCCCGGATACATTTTTTTAATGTGTTTTGTGTACCAATAAATAGTAAACGGGAGTCATAAATAGTGCCACTGGAATGTAAAAAGTAATATAATAGATTTGAACTAATGAATGTGCCATATAATGTTTTAAAAGAAAATAAACGCGAGGTAAAAAGATTTGAGACGTCCGAACACTAAAAACCAAGATTTATCCACTAGTACTATAATATTGAATATATTTACATTATATATTATATATCTAAATAAATTACACGTAATATATACTTGGAAAAACCGAAAATAATTATTTGTACGACTTGCTATGATGGAATAACCCTAATACAGAAAACAAGTAAGGTGGTTCCGTATTAGAAAACAAACTGCCCAAAAAACAATTAGAACAGGATAAAGGCATTGGCTATGGGAGGAACAAAATGCAAACCTTATAACACTCCAAGAAAAAAGTACCTTACACATACAATTTGAGTTAATTAAGAAATGGAAATAGAGTTACAGCTGAAGTTGATCAAGCTTACAAAATATTTAAATAGATTTGAGAAGAACAAAATATTGGATTCTAAAACTATCGTGGGTATAGCTCAGAAATTGAAGCTTCATTTTGCGATAAAAGGGAAGATGTACTTTTCCCCTCACTGATTCCTGACAGATCCCCTTCTGGGAAAAACGCTGGTCGTGATGGCAATGGAAGAGTGAGGGAAGCGCTGCTCAACATGAAAATGATTGAAGCCATTGTAGGTCTATCGCCTACATTTTCTTGAACACACAACAACCCGATGTGGATGCATCTCATCATTTCACGAATTGAACTTGAACTAGAAATCAATGTGCCATCTATCAAACTTGAGGTAGTTCCTTCGCGCCAACTCTTCCAAGCCTGTAAAAGGATGATTGCAACAAGATGACCGATTTAGGGACAGAAGAATAAATGACCCAAATATCATTTTCCGTCATGTGCTTTCATATAAAGTTTTAGTTATTTCATAATTACCTCCGATATATTGACAAAAAATACAGTCATGGTTCCGTCACTGATAATTGCACTTTACAGCATATTGAAAATAACTATGTTAAACTAAACTCTTACAATTTCCCTTTATGAAAATTTTAATGAGGAGTTATTTAGATGCATTTGTTATCGTAACGTGATTGAATTTTTTTTTCCTAACTTTCCATATTATTTAACAGTAATACCGGAATAAAAATTGAGACATATATAAGGTGAAGAAAAGTTAATGAAGTAAACACTCTTTATATTGGAGTAGGGTTTTTCCCCTTCTTTTTTCTGTTTTTATGGAAGATGTTACTTACACAGCTCAAAATGTCCTCCACATTTTCACCATTACGAAAACAACTGTTCTTTTGACCCGTCATGATTTCTAGAATTAAGACTCCAAAGCTAAATACATCTGATTTTACAGAGAAATGCCCATGCATTGCATACTCCGGGGCCATATATCCACTGCATCATTAAAAAATATGATCATAGAAAAAGGATCCATACCTTCTCATATTCACATAGATAAAATAAATTGACCATTTAAAAAGTGAAATGTAAAAACTTACTATGTCCCAACAATTCTACTTGTGCTCCCTTGTGTTTCATCCATTACAACTAGTCTTGCCATACCGAAATCAGCTATTTTGGGATGCATCTCACTGTCTAACAACACATTGCTAGCTTTCATATCACGGTGTATGATTCGAAGTCTTGAATCTTCATGAAGATAGAGTAATCCCTTGGCAATTCCATTTATAATCATGTAACGCTTATCCCAATCCAATAATAAACGCTTAACAGGATCTGCAAAAAATTGAAACATTAAGCATCCAGAAACTATATGAAACAAACAATTAATGTATTAATTAATGAAGACTTACTAAATAAGAATTGATCCAGGCTTGAATTTGCTACATACTCATAGATGAGAAGCCTTTCAGTTCCTTTGAGGGAGAATCCAAGAAGCCTAACTAGGTTCCGATGTTGAAGTTTGGCTACCAGCGTAACCTCGTTCTTGAATTCCTGTTCCCCTTGTCCTGAGCTTCGGGACAACCTCTTCACAGCTATTTTTACCCCATTTTGAAGCTTACCCTGAAGATCCATTTATTATTTCATTTCTTTTTAACAAAGTGAAGAAAAAGGCCTAACATCAAGAATTTAACATACTGACTGCAGATTCTTTGATCCAAACTATATCTTATCATTGTTTTTAAATGGAAAATCGTCGCTAGGACACTTTTACAAAGTTTTACACGCTCACGATAGTGTGAGTTTGAGTATGGAAGCATAAATCGTACGCTTTTTTGAAAAAGTATAAAATACTCATGGCACATACTTGGCTATTTTTTTATTTACATTTCGTTACACACCTAAGATTATTAAGGTGTTCTTGTAGTTCTGAAGATCTAGCAGAATTTATATGATTGTATCGATTAAGAGTTGTAGGGTAAACATGCTTCAGACTGCTAGACTATTTCCATTATAAATCTAAAGGCTCACTTTTGGAATTTTGATGCACGAGTCAAAAAACTTAAATGCGACAACCAGACACTTTCTTCACCTCAGTAGTGAAAACCGGGTTTGAACTTACCAAAAAAAGAAAGAAAAGAAAACCGGTTTTGAATTCATTGAAGCACTTTAAAGCGCTGCTCTCATGGACTGAGATTTACCTTATAAACAGCACCAAATCCTCCTTCTCCCAGCTTATTGATATTAGAAAAACCATCTGTTGCAACACTAATTACTTCAAAGTCGTACTGCAAAGAATCTGAGCTACTTATGTCATCAATATTGCTGTATTCATCGGCAGCTTCACAAGAAAGAGAACGATAGTTAGCACAAAAGCATAATATACAATATTATCAGTGGACTGAACTATGTTTCAGAAAATCATTAAAGCATGATTCATGAAAACACTTACTTTCAACCATTTGCCTAGGCTTTCTATGCCTTTTCTTCTTTAAGAAGATGAAAATGCAGAAAATGATCAGTAATATCACGAAGCCAACAGCTGAAGCAACGATGGCAATGATGGTTGTTGTATCTGTACCATCATCCTTTCCTGCTTAATTAAAAAATTAGGAAAATGCTTCATTTACGATCAAAATTATGCATTGACTAAGTAGTGTATGGTCTACTATAACTAAGAAGGTGATCAAGTGGTACAAGTATTACTTTTGTTGATCAAGAACATTAGACACCATTTCCGGACATTAATAAAGACTACTTTTCATGACATATGGCTTTGTATGAGTGCAACTTTTAGGCTAAAAAAAGGTTTTCAATGGTAAATTATCTAAATACTTTTCAACAGTGTTTAAAACATGAATTATTGCGCAAGTGTTTTTGATAGGAGCTTACTAATTTATAAGATTCTTTAGTAGCATAAAAAGTGTAAGCTTTTTGAGCTTTTCAGCAAATGTTTTCAGCTTTTTGAGCTTTTCAGCAAATGTTTTCTTTTCCTAGCGAAGCAAAAACAAGGAAGCACATCCTAAATAACAATAATCAGTATGAACATCTAATTCTTGATATTTAATCAGACAATTGGTAATTATTTTTAAAACACTTGTGATCCCTTTCTTAAATTTTATCATCATACAAATTTTATGATTTCCATCCAAATATGAATGTTTCAGTCCTGACCTCCTAGTAGTACTTTTTTTTTTAATAAAGAAATTTTATTAAAGACATGAAACGTTCTTTTTACATGGGACAAGTGCCCCCATGCTAGCAATAACTAAGATCGAATCCGATAAGAGTAAACGCACTAATATAACTTGGCGGTTACAATAAAGCTAAAACCAAAAACTTGTGGGAAAAGAAGTTAATTCAAAATCAATTTTCACATCCTCATTTTAAAAAGTAATTTGAGCTCAAAAAACACCACTTTTCTCCTTATACCCACCTCCTAACCTTGTCTTCCTAGTAGTACTTTTGACGTACCACTACGGTTACTAAACGGAATTTGATTTCGTTCCATCTAAATTCAATAGGTGAAGAAAAGAAAGATCTAAACCTACGACGTTACGAAATCGAAATTCTCATTACTCTATATAAGTTGTGGGGAGAAACCCACATTTTATTTATTAATGGAAATGGAAATAAGTAGCATCACAAATAGTGACACTAAAATTATAAGAAATGGAACTTAGAATGGTAAAAACTAATCTTTACAACTTGATAGACTTCTTTGTAATTATACTAAAAACTTAAGGACCAGATATACACTGGCCTGTGTAAATAAAACACAGACCAGATATACACGTGTAGGAAAACCCCCAATTCATTATCTAAGAATGGAAATCGACACACTGTAGAGAGAGACTCTCCTCAGCTACGCCTAATTGTCTTCTCTTATACCTCCATTTTCTCCCATCAAAACCTTAGATTAGGAAGCCCTTTAACTTCCAAATCGATGATGTTCTTCATTTTTTGATTCAAATCTTCTCTTTTAAAGAATTCTTTGAATCCTTCTTTGCAGCCAATGTTTGCTAGAGTATCTGCTGCACAATTTGCCTCTCGTACTACATGCTTCATCAGGTAATCTTTGCCTTCTAATTTGCTCTTGATCTCATCCATAACATATCTAATATTCCAAGGAGCTGCTATATTTTTTGTGATAATATTAACCAATTGAAGAGAATCAGTTTCCAGTATAAAAGTCTTCATATTCGATAATTGTAGCATAAATAAAATTGCTTTAGCTTCTGATTCTATAGCTGATAGACTTGTTACCATAGCTTGAAAACCATAGATAAAATTCCCTTTAGCGCCTCTGATTAATCCACCTACACCACTAGAATTCGAAGAAGATTGATAGCACCCATCAGTGTTGATTTTCACGTACCCAGTTGGAGGATTTAACCATTTCACTATAGAAACCTTTTTGATTTTTGCAACCTTTTCTTTAATTAATATATCATTTATGTTCCAAAACAGTGGGAAAATTTTATTATTTTTGGAACTTAAATATAATATATCAGTAACTTGGGAGCAAATGGCAGTAGTTTTCATCTCCTTGTTGTTAAATTTGGAGTTACACCTAGCTTTTCAAATCTCCCAAACAATAATAGATGGTAAAATCTTTTTTCATAAAGGAGTTAATTCTATTTTTTTCTTTTCTTGATGTTGACTACCACGTTAAAAATCTCCCTTCAATACTAATATTAGTATTAATAATACCCAACAAACCATCAAAATAGGTCCACACTTCTTTTGCTATCTTCCCTGAACTAAACAAATGCTCACTTTCTTCTTCTTTTACACCACAACACTCACACTTCGAATCTAATTGAATTTCAAATTTTTTTACTGCAGAGTCTAGAGGCAGAGATTTGTTGAAAAGTTTCCATACGAAGCACGTGATTTTCAGAGGTAAATCTTTATCCCATTTATACTTGTAAAACCAACTAGCTTCATAATTAACTCTTGTATTTTCCCAGGCAGACCTAAAAGAAAAATTCCCCAAATTCTCCTTGTTCCACATAATTTCATCTTTTTCATATTTATTAGCTTTGAAGTCTTCTTTGAACAGATGTATGAGATGAGTAGGAATTACCTCTTTAATTAGTTGACTATCCCAAATACCATTTTGCAGCACAACTTTAACACTTAGACTATTGTGAATATTGTCATCATTTATTTTACCTGTACCCAGCCAATTGTCTAAGTTTACAGAAATATTCTCTTCTCCAACTAGCCATTGCATACTTTCTTCTGCTTTTTCTCTTACTAGTTGCATTCTACTCCATGTATTATTCCCTTTTCTAGCTTTAGCCTCAACAGGGTGAACATTTTTACAATATTTGGCTTTCATAAAATTAGCCCACAAAGAATTGGAGGTTCTAAACTTCCACCACAGCTTCATCGAGTAAGTAGCAACTATATCTTTTATACTTCTTATACCCAATCCATCTTCTTCCTCTGTTCTGCAAATTTTTTTCCATTTTACCCAATGATGCTTGTTTTTTCCATCTTTTCCCCCCACAGAAAATTAGCCAGAATTTTTTCTATTTCCTTTATAACCTGTAGAGGGGGATTCATTGCTGTTATTGTATATATAGGTACGGAGCTTAGCACATGCTTAATAAGAATCAACTTTCCCCCATATTTAAATACTGTACCTTCCACCCAGATAGCTTCTTTCTTACTTTCAAGATCAGTTCATGATAAATAATGCATTTTTTCCTTCCAGAATATATTTTGCAACCCAAATAAGTAAAAGGTGGTTTTTTACACCTAATACTTAATAACTTGCTCACTATATCTTTCTGACTTTGACTCACTCCTTTAGAAATATAAACAAAGCTCTTATCAAAACTAATCTCTTGACCAGAGTCATTATTATACATGTCCAGCACACTTTTCACACATTTGACAGAACTTGTATTTGCAGCTGAGAAAATAATGAAATCATCCGCAAATGCTAAGTGAGTAATAATAGGGCTTCCAACTGGTGCTTTAAACCCTTTCCACCTTTTATTATGAACTAACTTATTTAAATTTCTGGACAGAACTTCAGAGCAAATTATAAAGAGGCTAGAAGATAGAGGGTCACCTTGCCTCAAACCATTTGTCGGAGATAAGTATCCCGTTGTAGCTCCATTTACCATAACATTTACACCATTTTCAGAGATAAGTCTCCAAACCATGTCTATCCAAATTTCTGAAAAACCCATTTTTCTGAGAGTGAAAATTAAAAAGTGCCAAGAAATTTTATCATAAACTTTTTTCATGTCTAGCTTTAAAGCTAAACTACTACCACTACTTTTATTATCCAAGTTATAGATAAGTTCTTGAGAGAGAATAATATTGTCTATTATATCTCTTTTTTTCACAAAACCACTTTGATTTTCTGAGATGATAAGAGCCAGAATATCCGAGAGACGAGTACACATAATTTTGGAAATGACTTTATTGAAAAAGGTGCACACACTTATAGGTCTGAAATCAGCAAAAGAAATAGGATCATTTTTTTGGGGAATAAGGGCTATCACTGTAGTAGTCATAGCTTTTGGCAATGTGACTCCAGAAAAAAACTGTAAAACAGCTTGGAATATATCTTTACTAATAATATCCCAACAAACAGTGAAAAAATGTCCATTAAAACCATCAATACCTGGGGCACTATTCTTATTTAACTCCCAAATTGCACTTTTAACTTCTTCAAAAGTAGGGTCTTTTGTGAGATACTCATTGTTTTCATCATTAATAACCCCTGTCACACACTCTAAACTTTTATAAGTATAACTATTGAGAGTATAGTTAGCAGCAAGAAGACTTCTGAAAATTATTACTGCTTCATCTTGTATCTCCTTTTTTCCTGTCAAAGTATCTACTTGAGAGTTTGAAATAGTGGTAATTATACTTTTGTTTCTTCTCTTTTTAACAACTCCATGAAATTTTTTTGTATTGGCATCCCCTTCTTTAGCCCATCTAAGATTTGCTTTTTTAGCACAGAAATCTTCTTCTTTTTTCAACCTATAATTTAAATTAGCTTTGGCTTCCATTAGTTTCCCCATGTTTGCGCTAGTTTTTAACTTCAAATCAGGTTTTATTTATTTAAGCTGTTTTCCAGTTGCCGTTTATGACTTTTTCTTTCTTTTTTGAAAGAAATAGAACAGCTGATGAGTACCTTTTTCTTTCCCATCGGCTGCCGGTGGAAGTGGAGGTGGCGCCAACGATGGAGTGGAGTCAACAAAAGGATTAATTTCATATCTTAAGTTACAACTTAGAGCAATAACATTACATCCTTTTCTCCCACTACAATATGCTGATATGCCATTTGTAACCCTATTAAGACAATGATTGCAATCTTTGGAAAACTTTCTTCGATCACCACCATTAGATGCGTTCGTACGAAGGCCAGAAAAAAAGGTCCCTAAATCCTTGTTAAATTGGTCTTTACTTGTCGCATTGTTAGGGTTCCACGCGTAGTATATCGGTCCCTCGTTCAATTTTCCATAAATGGTCTCTTCTGAGTACCTTAGTGTACAGAGATCATACCCTACAATAGCTTCTTTTTTATTCGGACAAGTTTGTATGATCTTTTTAGTGGCATTTCGGATACAGTCACGACAAGTGGCAATCTTGACATCGCCTCTACAAAGAGCATTCACGTTTACTATATCTTGATTTTGGCCGAACGAGGAACTGTTGAAACCGTAGTCATCTATACTCGAAGGAAGAAAAGAGAAGATAGTTTTAAGGTTTGTTTCGTATGTACTGTTTCCTGAGTAATTACTGCTTCCTGGGCAAAAACTGTATAAAGGATCGGCGGATTGGCAATACGCTACCATTAGCAAACCAAGTAAAATCTGAAGAAGAAATGCAAAGCATTTCCATAAACAAAAACTCATTCTTTCTAGCAAAAATGATTCAGTAATGGAAAATATGATATGGAATAATGGGTGGAGGAAATTAAATGTTTCACCATATAAAAAGATGAGGAGTCATTAATGGATGGAGTAGTATGCAACTACCTATATTTTCTTACATCCAGTCGTGTGCAAGTAAATGAAACATCCAGTCGAATGATCGTACTCTTTCTTGAAATATGAAATCTTTGCACCCTGTCGTGTGCAAGTGAGGGGGAGCATCCAGGTGAATGTTTATTGCACTAATTACTACTTAGTCGAAATTCTCGCACCCTGTCGTGTGCAAGTGAGGGGGAGCATTCAGTCGCATGCTCGTGTACTCTTTTTGTCCTTAGACCAAGGTTTTTTCCCACTGAGTTTTCCTTGGCAAGGTTTTTAGCAAGACACGTTCCCATCTTATCTCACTTAAGATTGCCGAAATTATGGGGAGTATCCTGTTGTATACTTCTTACCACTGTGTACTCTTTTGTCCTTCGACTAGAGGTTTTTCCTACTAGGTTTACTCTAGCAAGGTTTTGATGAGGCACCTGTTTTGTGGTTGATCCTCTACTACTACCACTGTTGCACTATTTTTCCTTCGACCAGATATTTTTCCATTGAGTTTGCTCTGGCAAGGTTTTGATGAGCCACATTTTTTGTGGTCAGTTACTTACATGATATTTCGGCTTATATCATTCGTCTACACAGTTTCTCCTAGGTACCGATTTTGTCCCACATTGGTTTTTCCGGCCCTAAGATTTTTATGTGTTTAGCACTGCGAATGAAGTCGACTCAGATTGACTGCATGAATACGAATAATTCAAGACGTCCAAAGGGGGAGTGTTGTAAGATAGTATTGGACTATTGAGCCTTACTCATAGTGGACCTAAGTTGGACTTTCTATCTTGTATAACCCTAACCTCTACTATATAAAAAAGGTTAAGATCCACTTGTATTCATACATTATGATAATAAAAGACTTACTGTTCCATCTCTCTTACACTCATATTAATGAATAAACAATTCGTCTGTTGTCTCTCATATATCTCTCTCTATATCTATACATATCTCATATATATATATATATATATATATATATATATATATATATATACCGAGCTAATATGTCACACAACAAGTCTATATTTCTTAATAATTTAGGTAAATCATTAACAATAAAATGGGTAATTAAGAAAATAAAAAATAGAACCATTAGTTTGTAATGTTTAATTGACCGTGTAATGTTTACGTAATTCAGTAATCAACCAAACACATCATTGACCAATATGAAGCAAAACAAATTGATAGTAACTCATTAATTTGTTTATTTTTAACAAGTAAATTAAGAAATAATTTGAAAAAATATATTCATTATCAATATGTAAAAATATAATTTATAAAAGAACATTAAAAAAGTAGAATACATTTTATAAATTTTGGGTATTTTGGGTAAATACCCGCACGGAAAACCGTTATACCTATTACAAATATGTGTATGGCTCGGGTAAAATAAGTAAAAAAAAGATATATAAACCCGACCCGACCCGTAAATGTTGAGAGAACCGCTAAAACCGTTAACTGAATACCCAAAAATTACAACGGGTCGGACCGGATCGGGTAAATTGATACCCCGGTTTGTTGTTTAAAAAAACATACTTATTGAGAAAGTTGTGGGTTTGTTTTAAACAACTTTTCCAAAAACAGTTGAAAACAATTTTCAAAGGGCTAAAAAGTAAACAACCTTAAATGCGCAAAACAGTTTTGGGGAAAGTTGTTTCCAAAATAAACCACAGGTATTGTTTACCTGTTTCTTTTCCATTGGCTATAGACGATGGTGGCGCCGTCGGATCTGGTGGGATGGAACCAATAAAAGGGTTAGTTTCATATCTCAAAATACAACTTGGCGCAATAACTTTTCCAAAAACAGTTGAAAACAATTTCAAAGGGCTAAAAAGTAAACAACCTTAAATGCGCAAGACAGTTTTGGGGAAAGTTGTTTCCAAAATAAACCACAGGTATTGTTTACCTGTCTCATTTCCATTGGCTATAGACGATGGTGGCGCCGTCGGATCTGGTGGGATGGAACCAATAAAAGGGTAAGTTTCATATCTCAAAATACAACTTGGCGCAATAACTTTTCCCCCGATACTCCCACGTGCATACTCTAGTGTGCCGTCTATAAGAACACCAAGACAATCATCGCAAACATCATTAGCCAAATCAGGCAAGCACTGCAGATATCCGTAAATCCTTAATTTAGAATATTCATATATAGAATCAGCGGCTAACTTTCTTCGATCACCACCGTTAGATGCGTTCTTACGAAGGCCAGAAAATAAGGTTCCCAAGTCCATGAGTAAATGGTCTTTACTCGACGCGTTCTGAATGTTCCACGCGTAGTAAAACGGTCTGGAGTCCACCATTCCACTAATGGTCTCGTCTGAGTACCATAGTGAACAGAAATCATACCCTACAATAGCTTGTTTTTTATTTGGACAAGTTTGTGTGATCTTTTTAGTGGCCTTTCGGACGCAATCACGACAATTGGTTATATTGACATCACCTCTACAAAGGGCAATCCCGTTTACTATATCTTCATTTTGGCCGAACGAGGAACTGTTGAAACCGTAGTCATCTACACTCGAAGGAAGAGAAGATAGGAGGGTGTTAAGGTTTGTTTCGTACGTGCTGTTTGCTGAGTAATTACCGCTACCTGGGCAATAATTGTATAAAAAAGGATTAGAGGTTTGGGAATGCGCTACCATTAGCAAACCAAGTAAAATCTGAAGAAGAAATGCATAGCATTTCCATAAACAAAAACTCATTCTTTCTAGCAAAAATGATTCAGTAATGGAAAATATGATATGGAATAATGGGTGGAGGAAATTAAATGTTTCACCATATAAAAAGATGAGGAGTCATTAATGGATGGAGTATGCAACTACTCGGGTCACTTTCAAGGATTATGCAGTGTGGAAATTGCGAAACGTTATGAGTTTACTGCATGATTAGATGAAAATTATATTTTCCAAATGCTACAATAAATAGTTAACCGTGTAAAGGCAGTTAAAACTCTAGTGAATAATTATACTCACTTCGTCCCTATGTGATCGACTTAGTTCAAACCATAACTATGTGATCGACTGTGAAGGCGAAAACAAGCACGTACAAATGAAAATTAAAATAAAAACAAAGTAGAACTTAATTATATTTATTATTATTTTTACACACCCGGTGGGACAGTTATAGCTGTCTTTAGTTAGACAATAAGTTGTAAACAAATTTATCTGGCTATAATTACTACCTTGTTTTAATTTTAAGAGATGCGAGATTGGTGTTTCTCTTCATCGTGGTTTGTTCCATAGGTACTGTTTCCTGAGAAATTACCGCTACCTGGGCAAGAACTGTATAAAAGATCAGGGGGTTGGCAATATGTGACGGTTAGCAAACCAAGTAAAATCTTAAGAAGAAATGCATAGTATTTCCATAAACAAAAAATCATTATTTCGAGAAAAAATGGTTAAGTAATCGGTACAACAAAATTAAGAATTATGGACAATTTTTTTTTTATAGACAATCAAATTTTGTCTCTAAATGATAACTTTTTCGGAACAAAAATAATGTTTTAAACACAAAAATGATATTTTTGTCCCAAAATCTAACTTTTAGCCACATAATTTGAAAAAAATTTTGCTTTTAAAGACAATCTCAAACGGACATAATGAGACAATTTCATTTCGTCTCCGTCTCAAAAAATATTTGGAGACAAATTTTAATTGCCTTCTAATGTTTCTATTAGATTGTCTTTAAAAAAAAATCAAATTATGTATCTAAAAGTTAGATTTTGTGACAAAAATTTTATTTTTGTGTCTAAAAAATTAATTTTGTCCCGAAAAATTAGCATTTAGAGATAAAATTTGATTGTTTCTAAAAATATTGTACATAATTTTTAACTTTTTTTTATAGGAAACAGAAGAGATGACGGAGTAATGGGTTGAGGAGATTGTTTGAATTTAATGAAATCCAAGTGAAACGAAATAGGTGTATGTAGCTAGGAACTTTTGAATAGTCTATGTTGAATGGTTAAAAGACCTTTTAATAAGTCGTTGCAATAGATCAATAGTCATGTTCACATTACTTGGGTCACTTTCAAGGAATATTACGCAGTGTGGAAATTGCCAAACATAATGAGTTCGTGATTCGATGAATATTATTATTTTCCAAATTATGTAACCTAAATAGTTAACCATGTAAAAGTAGTTACTAAGTGTTATTACGATTTGTTTAATAAAAAATGGTGTTTTGTTAAAAACTGAAGTGTCATTTACATTAACTCATTAAGTTCGGTTCTCACGTAATGTAAATATGTAATATGATATTCTCGTGTGCTCCTTGTTTTTTGCGACTGGCTGATCCCAACACAGTTGTAGGTTTTCAGAGGCGAAAACAAGCACAAATGAAACTTTAAATTGGAATTAATTAACAAAACATACAAGTTTTCAAGTCTAACTACCAAAAACTACAAACTCAAATATTACTTGCTATATGTATAGATATATCAGCAGTTATATTAGAGAAGATGCACGTCGAGATTAGTGTTTCTCTTCATCATGGTGTATAACTTGCGACACCAACAAAAACCCAAAGCAACAATATAAGTATATATAAACCTATCCGTATTACATATGATCAAAATGAACGGGAGCGGTACCACCGTTATCCCTGTCTTTGGTTAGACAAGAAATTGTAAACAACTTTATCAAGCTATAACTACGTGTATTTCTTTTAATCTTTTTTATATAATCTTTATCGATAATAAGGAATATAAATATATAGATGAAAAACTACGTGTACTAGCAAATAAAAAAATGCACCATTAGAAGTTGTCTTTTGGGTCCGTTATAATTAAATAAGATTTTATTGGTTCCGTAGTAGTTTACAAAGGGTTTGATTTTTAATTTTCCTAACCAAGAACATATTGTTCATTCTTCTTGAAAATGATAGTTATAAGTCTTTTGAAAAGCATGGGAACCTCAAATTATGCTTTTTCGACGGCTAACTATCTCGTAGTTGTTATGGAAAAGTCATTGGGATAATTTACCTGTGTTTTTATTTTCTTTGACGATTTAGTATCGGGGTTGTGTTACGCGTATCTCAACTGTTCGACAATTATGAAGGGCAAAAGCAAGCCCATCAAGCCAATATTTGCTTCAGTCATATGATTATGCATAATTATTAATAGGAAGCGAACCGCATTTGATTAAAAACTAATGTTTCCAAAGAATAAATCATGATGTGCCAAATCAAAAAATTTAACAAACTTAAGTACAAAAAAAAATGATATTTTTTTTTATAAAATCGTAATTATTAGAACTATGGGGGGAGTCGTTACCCAAATGGTCACCACTTAGTTTCACCCAGCTTATTATCAACGACCCTGAAGGATCCCTGCAAGACCAAGTCTACTGCTAGAAAATGAAGGATCCCTGCAAGACCAAGTCTACTGCTAGAAAATGATCATGAATTGGATGGGTCCAAGTCCAATTTGGCATTTGCTTAGTTGCTACCACACGTTACTTGCTTTTCTAGAATTTTAGACAAAATCTTCCTCCATAAAAAGTAGTAGTTATTACTCGCAATTTCTTAACTTTGGTTAGCTTTTTAGCTGCTTTTTTTTTTTCACAAATCGCTAATAACACACCGTTTAATAGATTAATTATAAAAAACTATAACAATATATTGAGGGAAAAGGACGTAAGTAGACATCATTCAAACCTCATTTTTAAGAGTATAACTGTTTTTAGCCTTATCATCAGGCTGCACAGACAGAAAACTCTTACATTATGGTTTTCTACAAAACAAAGAGAACTATATATAGTATGAGTTGTATTGAGAGTATAACTTCCACTTGATGATTGATGAGCTGAGTCATCGCCAATTATCGAACTAACTATGTAACAATTTGTATATTAAGTTAATCTCCTTATCCAACCATGAATAAAATACACAAGCAATTAAATTCCGTTATTTTTTTAATATAGTTTCTGGGGGGAAATCCACTTCTTTTTTTAATAATTTGAAAAAAAAAAAAAAGAGAGGTGGAAAACGCCCAAGAAAAAGCACAAAAAACAATTAGAGGTATAAATTATATACGGTTATCCCGGATGTTGTCTAAGATTGCACCGAGAGCCACCTAGTGAATAGCCAAAGGAAAGAATCAAACCCACCGTTCTGACTGCATGTTTCAATCATATAGTTATTATGACAAATTATTAAGTGGGGGCAAATTGCGTTTGATTAAAAACTAATGTTAAAAAAGAATAAATCATGTGAGGAGTGAAATCATATTTTTTAACAAACTTAAGTAAATCACATTTACTAGCATTATGGTGGGAGTTGTGGCCCTCGACCGACGGTCACCAGTCACCACATCAACTCTCCCTTCTCATTCAATTTCAAATCACATTAAAGTTTGACATTTACTCCCACCTAGCACTTTCCCATGGAGTGGAGGTGATCTGGACCGTCGATAATGTCGTCTTTGTTTGACCGGAAGGTGATGGTTGGTGTCTTGGTTTGATGGGAGAAGAAGAAAGTGGAGGGAGAATAAGATTGTACCACGTGGTTGGGATAGGAGGTTGGCTATGGTAACGGAGATGGTGAAATAGATTTAGATATAGCAATAGAGAGAGAGAGCGATAGAGAGTATTGGACACTCGATAAAGTTTCATACTATTAGAGTTTCTGAGTACTTAATTGAATGTTTTCTAAACATACCATACTGATTTGTAATAATTCTGGACCAATACTGCTTATTTTGTAAATGTAATGGGTCAGTCTGTAATTATCTTAAACTAGTGATATTGATAGTTAGTTACGCTGAGATGGCGCGAGCTCATTGGTTCTGTTCAATATATACTTGTAACGAATTTACAGTTCATTTGACGAAATATATTTTCTGTTAATTCTCAATTCATTTTCGTTCGTTTCTCTCTCTAAGAAGAGATTATATGGAGTTTATCATGGTATCAGAGCTCTTTTTTGCTGCGATTACTGGTTTTTAGCTTTGTTTTGTGAGTTGTTTCTCACTCATTTACTCGAATTCTTGTTTTAATTTTGGAAATTTGAGATTTTATTCAACATACGATTATCGGAGTCTTCATATATTGTGGTTGATGTGTTTGAATCGAAATCTATTGATTAGGGTTTTATCTGGTTATATAGAGGACTGAGAATTTCAAGTTTATTTTTCGAATAATTGATAAAAATGGGTGATAATTCTCCTATTAGTGGGAATAATAGAGGAAATATTGGAAATGGATTGAATATGTTTGATTTAGCTGGTTCCCCATATCATATAGGTGTTAATGATACAGCAGGTGTTAGTTTGGTAAATCAACAATTGAATGGGTTGAATTATCATAGCTGGAAAAGAGCTATGGAAATAGTTTTGGGAGCTAGGTATAAATTGGGATTTGTGAATGGAACTCTAAAATGCCCTAGTATGACGGATCTTTTGCATCAATCCTGGATAAGATGCAATTTAATTGTGCAATCCTGGATTATTAGTTCAGTTTCTGCTGAAATTGGCCAGTCCATATTATATACTGATACAGCAGCAAATATGTGGGGTATTTTAGAGACTAGATTTGCACAAGGAAATGAGGCTAGAATCTTTGAATTGCAACAATCTCTACATAATCTTACTCAAGGTGATTTGACAGTTTCTGAGTTTTTTTTATGAAATTAGAGACTATCTGGACCAATCTTAACTTGGCATGCCCATTCCCTATGTGTACTTGCAAAGCACTTGAAGGGTGTAGTTGCAAATTTGTGAAAAGGATTTTTGAAAGGGAATGTAGGCTGTTTAAAATGATATTTTTGATGGGACTGAATGATGAATATTCTATGGTAAGGGGACAAATTCTGATGATGAAGCCATCTCCACCTATAATGAAGTGTATAATTTGGTAATGCGTGAGGAAAAACAGAAAAAAGTGGGTCATCAACAAAAACAAATGAGTGAGGGAATGGTTTTTGCTGTACCACCTAGTGGTGATAATCTCAATAAAACACCACAGAATTGGCAAGGTCATGGTAGAGCACCAATGCAACAGTATGCCCAGAGGAATAATAAAGATTTTAGGTCTACTTTAAAGTGTACTTATTGTGGTGGAACTAGGCATACTAAAGAGAAATGTTGGAAGTTACATGGATATTCTCTAGGGTGGAAACCTAGAGGATCTAATGGTGGATCTAATAATGGTTTTGGTGGAGCTGTGATGCATCAAAACATTGTATCTACAGTTAAAAATGAGACTACTGGCCATCTTTCTGGAAATTATGATTTTGATAAACCTATTACTCAAGGGCAGATACAACATCTAATGAGCATGCTACAGTTGAATGGTGGAAATCTAGGATGTAAACAACCAGAAAATGCTCACTATATGGGAGGAAATAATGAAGCTTTCTCTAATCTCTCTTATACTGGTGCCTCTGGTAGTACACATTCTCTTTGCAGTTCTAATTATAAAGATTTCTTTGCTTTATCAGCTTATACCTCAAATAAAGAAAATCATGCTTGGCTAGTTGACACAGGGGCAAGTGAACATATGGTTCATTCTTTGAGTTATTTGACCAATGCTACTAGTTCCACTAATTCTACAGTGACTTTACCAAATGAAAACAAAATTCTAGTTTCACATTTTGGTACAGTAGAGTTTGAAAATGGGATTACTCTGAAAAATGTTCTCTGTGTACCAAGTTTTGGCTTCAATCTTATCTTTGCAAGCAAGTTAGCAAAAGATAATACATGTTGCTTGACCTTCTATAATGATTATTGCTCTATCCAGGACCGAGCTTCATGGAGAGTGATTGGGATAGCTCATCAAAATAAAGGGTTTATTTCTTGCAAGAGACTACTTTGATGAAAGACAGGCATTTTTCTGGAGCTGCATCAACCTCTTTTCATACGGGCTTGTGGCACTCAAGATTAGGACATTTATCTGGTCAGAATTTAGATATTCTAGCTACTACAGTAGGATGTATAAAGAACTCTGTTTCTAAAGCACCTTGTGAGGTATGTCATTTGTCAAGGCAACATAGACAATCTTTTCCTCTTAGTAGCATTAAAACAATAGCAATATTTGATATGGTACACATGGATATTTAGGGACCCTATTGCAAAACAAGTATTGGTGGATATTCTTATTTTCTGACTATTGTTGATGATTTTTCTAGAAGTACTTGGGTATATCTTATGAAGCATAAATCAGATACTAGAAGTTTGATTGCTAGCTTTCATAACATGGTATTTACTCAGTTCAATAAGAAGATAAAGGTGATCAGAACAGATAATGGTTTTGAGTTCCAAATGCTAGATTTTTTTTCTGCAAATGGCATTTTCCATCAAACTTTTTGTGTGGACACACCACAACAAAATGGTGTTGTTGAACACAAGCATCAATACCTTCTTAACATGGCAAGAGGTCTGAGATTTCAAGCTCATCTTCCCTTATTTTTCTGGGGTGAATGTGTTCTCACAGCTGCCCATTTGATCAATAGATTGTCTACTCCTCTCTTACAAAACAAGACACCATACCAGGTGCTGTTTGGTCAACCTCCTACATACAGTCACTTGAGAGCATTTGGTTGCTTGTGCTATGTATCTACATTAAGTAGAAACAGGACAAAGTTTGATCCTAGAGCAAGTAAATGTATCTTTCTTGGCTATGCATTTGGCATTAAGGGTTATAAAGTATATGATCTAGCTACTAGAAGACTGTTTATATCTAGAGATGTCATATTTTATGAGTACCATTTTCCATATACTGATAAATTACAAGAGCAAGTGTCTACACCCAATGATGAATTTCAGTTTCCTGGACTTTAAGGAGTTGCTGTCACACCTCCTTTCTTATATGTTTCCCCTGCTCCCTCACATACTGTGTCATCTCATAGTACCCCTAGCAATGCCACTAGTGAAGTTCATGGTACAGTTGATACACTTCATTCTCCTCTCATCTATAATGAGGATTCAGCCTCCCTATCTAGTTCTAATTCTGGTAATAACTCTCAAGAAGCTGGCCAATCACAACCACAAGAGGTGGTGATTAGAAAATCCACTAGAAATAAAACACAACCAGTACGTTTTGGTGATTATCTGTGTTCTAGTGCAACATCTTCTTATGACCTTCAGAAGTATGTTAGTTTTTCTTTATTCTCTCTTTCTTATAAAGTCTATTGTATGTGAGTTACAACTGCTGTAGAACCATCTACTTTTAAACAAGCTTCTTTGGACCCTCTTTGGATAGAGGCTATAGACAAAGAAATCCAGGCTTTACAAGCCAATGGTACTTGGAGTTTAGTACAATTACCTGGAGATAAAAAGTCCATAGGATGCAAATGGGTTTATAAAATAAATCACCATTCTGATGGTACTATAGAAAGGTATAAAGCTAGACTTGTAGCTAAGGGGTACACTCAATTAGAGGGGGTGGATTATGAAGAAACTTTCAGTCCAGTAGCTAAAATGACAACTATTAGATGTTTGTTAGCTATTGCTTCTTTTAAGAACTGGCATTTAGCTCAGATGGATGTCAATAATGCATTTTTGCATGGTGACTTGGAAGAGGAAGTATATATGTTGCCACCACCTGGGTATTATGATCAGGGAACCAATAATGTATGCAAGCTTCATAAATCCCTATATGGTCTGAAGCAAGCATCTCGTCACTGGTTTTACAAACTTTCTACTTCTTTATTTTTTTATGGGTTTAGCCAATCCTATACAGACACCTCATTGTTTACTCTTGCCCAGAAAGGAGAATTTCGTGTTCTCCTAGTTTATGTTGATGACATAGTTCTTGGGAGTTCCAGTATGGTTCTTATTAATGAGGTGAAACAGTTTCTGGATACCAAATTTCATATCAAGGATTTGGGTACATTAAAGTATTTTCTTGGGTTAGAGATAGCTAGATCTCCTGATGGTATTAGTATGTGCCAGAGAAAATACACTTTGGATTTGTTAGCTGAAACTGGCCTTTTAGGTTGTAAACCTGTTGCTTTCCTAATGGATTCTACTCTTAGACTTTCCAAAGATGATTCTCTCCCTATCTCAGACATTACTGGTTATAGGAGATTGGTGGAAAAACTGTTGTATTTGACAATTAGTCGTCCTGACATAGCTTTTGCTGTAGGAGTACTTAGTCAATTTATGTGTACACCATGTCAATCACATTTTGATGCAGCATTAGGAGTGGTGAGATATTTGAAGATCTCACCAGGTCAAGGCTTGTTTTACCCTGATCTTGCTGAAGAACTTACCTTGAAAGGTTATTGTGATTCAGATTTTGCTGCATGTATTGATACCAGAAGATTTGTGTCTGGTTTTTGTGTATTTCTTGGTTCTTCTCTTATTTCTTGGAAGAGGAAGAAACAAAACGCTGTTTCTAGAAGCTCAGCTGAAGCTGAGAATCGATCCATGGCTGTTGCAAGTTGTGAAATTACGTGGCTATTATCTCTCTTAAGTGACTTTGATATTACACATTCTAGGCCTGCCTTGCTTTATAGTGACAGTGCCTCTGCATTGGCTTTGGCTGCTAATCTAGTCCATCATGAGCGCACTAAGCATGTAGAAATTGATTGCCATTTCATTCGAGAAAAAGTGAGCTCTGGATTGATACATTTGCTTCATGTATACAGTTCTCACCAATTAGCAGATTTGTTTACCAAACCTTTGGGTCTGCGATTGTTTTCTTTTCTCATATCCATGAAGGGAATGCGTGATATATCCCAGCCCTCTCCATCTTGAGGGGGTGTATTAGAGTTTCTGAGTACTTAATTGAATGTTTTCTAAACATACCATACTGATTTGTAATAATTCTGGACCAATACTGCTTATTTTGTAAATGTAATGGGTCAGTCTGTAATTAGCTTAAACTAATGATACTGATAGTTAGTTACGCTGAGCTGGCGCGAGCTCATTGGTTCTGTTCAATATATACTTGTAACGAATTTACAGTTCATTTAACGAAATATATTTTCTGTTAATTCTCAATTTATTTTCGTTCGTTTTCCCTCTCTAAGAAGAAATTCTTTGGAGTTTATCACATACAAGTGACCTACCAACAATTAAGTAATGTGTAATTAATGCCTAACAAAGAAAACAATATAGTGGATCTGCATTAATCTGGAAAAAAACAGCCTTAAAAATAGGGTGGGCTGACAAAATGCAAACCTAATCACAATCAGAGAAAGCTTCTTTCTTAATTCTTACACATGCAATTCAGTTAGAACTGCAATAAACCGAAATTGATCATATACTTACAAAATATTCAACCAGATTTTTTAGAATACAACATCTTGGCTTCTTAATTAGGACACTATCGTGGGTATAGTTGGGTAATCGAAGCTTCATTTTGGGACATACCGGTAGACATACTTTTCTCCTCACTGATTCCTGACATATTCCCTTGTAGAAAGAAGGCCGGTCGCAATGGCAATGGAAGAGTGAGGGAAGAGCTACTCAACATGTGAATGATTAAAGTCATGGTAGGTCTATCAGCTGCATTCTCTTGAACACACAACAACCCAATGTGGATGCATCTCATCATTTCACAAAGTGAACTTGAACCGGAAATCAACGTTGGATCTATCAAACTCTGAGAGGTTCCTTCACGCCAACTTTTCCAGGCCTGCACAATAATCTTGGCACTTTATAGCATAACCAAAATAAATAAACAAGACAAGGTAAACGTGATAATATAACCCCAAACATAATAAGACGCCGTTATAGCTT
Source organism: Primula veris (assembly GCA_963682055.1). NCBI lineage: Eukaryota > Viridiplantae > Streptophyta > Magnoliopsida > Ericales > Primulaceae > Primula > Primula veris. Next base: position 5,207,295 of record OY821742.1, on the reverse strand, counting down.
ATGTTATATATTTGCATACATTTAAGTAGGTACCGTATATATATATATAAAGATTACTTGATTTTGTTAAATTCATTCTAAAAAAATTCTACAAAATTATTTTGTCAAATGTTAATATAACTGTGAATGAACGCAAAGATTATGATTATTTTTCATGTATAAATCTTAATGAAGACAGCCACAGCGAATGTCAGGTATATATATAGAAGTCATATTAAAAACATTCTTATTGAAATATAAATGAATAGAAATTTGTTATTTTCCAAATTATTTAACAACGGTTCATGACGTAATTGTGTCATGAATTAAACATACTGTCAAGAAAAGTCATATACTTAAAAACTTTCAAATTTGAGTAGTGTTTTCCTCCCCTTTTTCCTATTCATGAAAGATTATCCTTACATTGCTTAGAAGGTTCTCCCCATTTTCGCCATTACGATAACTATTATTCTTTTGACCCGCCACAATTTCCAGAATCAAGACTCCAAAACTAAAAACATCTGATTTAACAGAGAAATGACCATGCATTGCGTACTCCGGAGCCATATAGCCACTGCATCATTAAAGTATGATAAGTAAAAATGGGTTCCTGCCCTCTCATATGTATATTGGCAAACTTCATTTTTACCTACACATTCGCTATAAAGAGATTTTAAAAAACGAAATGGCAAAACTTACTATGTTCCAACAATTCTATTTGTACTCCCTTGTGTTTCATCCATTACAAATAATCTAGCCGTTCCGAAATCTGCTATTTTGGGTAGCATCTCGCTATCTAATAATACATTGCTAGCTTTCAGATCACGGTGAATGATTCGAAGTCTTGAATCTTCATGTAGATAGAGTAGTCCCTTGGCAATTCCACTAATTATCTTGCTACGCTTATCCCAATTCAATAATGCACTCTTAATTGGATCTGAAAACGTTTAAAAGAATTAGGCAATCAGGTGTTATATGAAACCAATAATGTAGATAGTTGTTAAACTGAAATTTTTGTAGTCTATTCATGAAGAGACTTACCGAATATGAATTGGTCAAGGCTTGAATTTGGCACAAACTCGTAGATGAGAAGCCTTTCAGTTCCTTCAAGGGATAAGCCAAGAAGCCTAACGAGGTTTCGATGTTGAAGTTTGGCTACCAAGATAACTTCGTTCTTGAATTCATGTTCCCCTTGTCCAGAATTTCGAAACAACCTCTTCACAGCTATTTTTTGCCCGTTTTGAAGGTGACCCTGAAAATTGCATTTTTTTTTAGTTTTATAATAAATAAATAAAAACCTAATGACCCAGGCGGAAGGTACTAGGCACGAAGGAACAAAGTGGAGACAAACCCCTTCATATTTAAATAAATATTGACGAAAAAATAAAAATCTATGCATTTTGATCAAAAAATTTAAAAGTTAGCGTTCCCCCCTCTCCTTCCTCCTTCTCTCATGTTAAAAAATAAATAAAAATTATATAGAATATTAACACCTCTCATTCAAAATTATTAGTTTCGTCCCTATTACTCTGTGTGGATTCTGTGATCCAGGGTCTTATCAACCTTTATAAACGTGAAACCGTTGCTAAGGAATTTATGCAGTAAGCGTTATTAATTATACCTCTTATTAGTTTAAATTGTACTACAATTAGTATTATACAGTAAGCGAGATCTGTCGGAGGGAGGCGAAGACGACTGGTGGGTATCTCTCTCTTTTTCGTTGGTCTGAAAAAGGTTATGGATCGGATGAAGAGCTGGATGGGGTGGATTTAATGCTTAGTTTCAACAATGATCCTCCAAAATTGAAAAGAACTGCAATTTTGAAGACTTTCTCATTTTTTAACATTTTAAGCTATAATTTTGTTTCATCAAGTTCTCTAATTTTCAAAAATATCACTACTCCGTTGTGTATTTGTGGGGTTTTTCCCCCACTTTTTTTATTTTTCATCAATTAATAATAAATAAATAAAATGGGTTTTTCCCACCATTAATATATATATATATAAATACTATACTCATTTAATAATGATTACAAATTGTATAAATAAACATGATATAAGATGGTCACACAGCATAACGTACTAATACTATACATATTCATATACCGCAAACAAACTTGATAATATGTAAGATCTGAGTACATATAACTTGCTTGGTAAATATATATACTTTGCTTGGTTCTTTTACTCTTTAGTTGTGAGTATATAATTAGAAGCGATAATCACATACTCCCTCCGTTTTCAATTAATTGTCTATTACGAAACTACGTGCAATTTTGACCGTCTAATAACTTATATCAAAATTGTCAGAATAAAAATTTTCAAAATTTAATCATATAGTTCAAACATTAAATTATATGATTTAGTTGTAAAACCGTACTCGATGTGAGACAATAGTATTGTGACTATTGTCTCACACCGAGTACGGTTTTAATATTCTCATAGGGTTGTTATATTAAAAAATATGAAATAAAAAAAGAATTCAGTTTTTAAGTTATCATTTGTAGAAAAAAGTACAAAAAAAAAAGGCCCAGACACCCTCTTCTCATATTATTTTTTGGTAAGACACTTTTATAAATTAAGATTAGTAAATTGTTCATTATTTTTATTTTTCTTTTCTTTTCCACCGGTAAATTGTTATTAGTTTCTTATAAAGATGTGTTTTTTATAAATATGTCAAAATCCTGGTCTAAAGTGCTTTACTGAGATAAGTTAAATGATGGTGTTTAAATCACATCAAAATACGTATTTTTCTATTGAAAAGGATAAGTTCACAACTTAGAAACTACATTACCACTTTACCCAAGTCATCAATCCTATGTAGGCGATGGACTGATATTCCTTACTGTTAGGACCAGATTTCTGGTCTAAATATTGTTAATTGTCTATTGGTTTTTACTAAATAAATCCTAACTGTTATTAAGAACTAAGACAGGATTGACAGGTTCCAAGTACCAGTTGCAACCTCAGTTACAACCTACTAAGTTAGTAGTATTAGGTTTCAAGTACTGGTTGCAACCTTAGTTACAACCTGTGGTGACAGGTTTCAAGTACCAGTTGCAACCTCAGTTGCAACCACAGTTCAACCTGCTGTTAAAACAGAATTCTGTCTTGTTTCATTATTCTACATTACTAATTGTTTAATGCTAATCATTTGTTTTAAAGTATGTAGGATATATTCTCATAAGGTCTTAAACGTGTATATGTGTTTATTGAGAATACTAATGTGTTAAGGAAAGATGTTTATAAAAGATATAAAGAGATTAGTTTATAAGGTTATGTTTCCTTTTAAATTTATATATCTCTATTCTTATGCTTGTCCTTATCAATTGATTCAATCTTTTGATTCTTATAATATTCAGTAAAGATATGTATAAAGATTGATTGATATGTGGAGTTAAATGTTTCATATGTTTATGAAAAGATATTATCTTTAAGAGATCATATCTTTATATGTTTCCTTTCAAAGGAAAAGATTAACTCCTACTTTCAAGTGTGTTACTAAACAGGTGTTAATCAAAGATGATTAGAGTCAATCCATGCTGAAGAATCTCGTGATACTTGGAGAGATTGAAGCTAATCAACCAAGTCAAAAGCAATCAAAAGATATTGAAGATAGAAGATTGTTTTTACTTGTTTATATACTTAGTAACTTAAGCTTGTAAAGTTGTGTGTTCTAAATTATAAAGAACTTATTTTCTAGAGAGAATACACGTGAGCTTTAAAAAGAAAAACAATGGTGGGATGCCATTGATTTATAAGTGATAGTTATAGAGTAGAAGCAATATAGTGATAGGCAGAAAACATAGAGGGAGTCTAAGTTTTTCATTAAGACTTGAGTCATATATTGTAAGCTTTTTATAATATCATAATCTGGGTAAGTGCCCCGGAGACGTAGCCTAGTTAGGTGAACTCCGTTGTTAAATGTGCGTGTGAATTATTTCCAAGTACATTTAATTTTAAAACAGTTTCTGTCCATTAATACACTTGGTTCCAACTGCAGTTCCAACCTCACTTGAAACCTTATACACTTGGTTCAAACTGCAGTTCCAACCCCACTTGGAACCTTACTGCAAAACTGCATCTAGAACAACGGATAGGAATTTCACTTACCTTATATACAGCACCAAATCCTCCTTTTCCGAGTATATTTGTTTGAGAAAAACCATCTGTTGCTTCACTAATTATTTCAAAATCGTACTGCAAAGTATCCGCGTTACTCATGTCGTTAATACTGATCATGTATTCACCCGAAGCTTCACAAGAAAGCAAACAATCCTTACAACAACAGTATATATTAAAATATCATCAGTAGATTGAACTATGATGCAAGATGTTACGTGTATTAACAAAGCATGGAAATGCTTACTTTCAATCGGTTGCTTCGGTTTAGTATGCCTTTTCTTCTTTATGAAGATGAAAATACAAAATGTAAGTACTATCACAGAACCAACAACTGAAGTGGCGATGACGATTATGGTTGTTGAATCTGTTCCGCCATCCTTTCCTGCTCAAAACAGGAATCGGGTCTCATTGCAACATATGGAGAAGGGGAAAACCCTTATACCAAGTAGTCCATAGTCGTAACTCTTACGGTCTTACCACACTAGCGTAAGATTCTAATTAGAGGGATCATGTGTGGTACCGAATATCATCATTAGTTAACGCTCCTTTAATTTTTTAGTTTTTTTTTTTTTTATGTCTTGTGGGGTTTTTTTCCCATATTTTTTTATTTTTATCGTTAATAATATAAAAATATGGGTTTTTTCCCACTATTTAATAAAAAAATAGTTCTTAATCTTTGTTTTGATTTCAATTCTTACAATTTATTTTTAATTCAGTCTATATTTCTGAATAATTTAGGTAAATCATTAACAATAAAATGAGTAATTAAGAAAATAAAAAATGGAACCATTAGTTTATAATGTTTAAGTGACTGTATAATGTTTACGTGATTCAGTAATCAACTAAATACATCATTGACCAATATGATTCTATGAAGCAAAACAAATTGATAGTAACTCATTACTTTGTTTATTTTTAACAAGTAAATTAAGAAATAACTTGAAAAAATATATTCATTATCAATATGTAAAAATACCAAAAGAACATTAAGAAAACTAGAATAAATTTTATAAATTTTGGGTATTTTGGGTAAATACTCGCACCGAAAACCGTTATACCTATTACAAATATGGGTATGGTTCGGGTAAAATAAGTAAAAAAAAAAGTTATATAAACCCGACCCGTAAATATTGAGAGAACCGTTAAAACCGTTAACTGAATATCCAAAAACCGTTGGATCGGGTTTGTTGTTTAAAAAAACATACTTCTTGAGAAAGTTGCGGGTTTTTTTTAAACAACTTTTCCAAAAACAGTTGAAAACAATTTTCAAAGGGCTAAAAAGTAAACAACCTTAAATGCGCAAAACACTTTGGGGGAAAGTTGTTTCCAAAATAAACCACAGGTATTGTTTACCTGTTTCTTTTCCATTGGCTATAGACGATGGTGGCGCCGTCGGATCTGGTGGGATGGAACCAATAAAAGGGTTAATTTCATATCTCAAAATACAACTTGGCGCAATAACTTTTCCCCCCGTCCTCCCACTTGCAATATCTAGTGCGCCGTCTATAAGAACACCAAGACAATCATCGCAAACATCATTAGCCAAATCAGGCAAGCACTGCAGATATCCGTAAATCCTTAATTTAGAATATTCATATATAGAACCAGCGGCTAACTTTCTTCGATCACCACCGTTAGATGCGTTCTTACGAAGGCTAGAAAATAAGGGTCCCAAGTCCATGAGTAAATATTCTTTACTCGACGCGTTGTTAATGCTCCACGCGTAGTAGAACGGTCTGTCGTCCAATATTCCACTAATGGTTTCGTCTGAGTACCATAGTGAACAGAGATCATACCCTACAATAGCTTGTTTTTTATTTGGACAAGTTTGTGTGATCTCTTTAGTGGCATTTCGGACGCAATCACGACAAGTGGTTATATTGACATCACCTCTACAAAGGGCAATCCCATTTACTTTATCTTGATTTTGGCCGAACGAGGAACTGTTGAAACCGTAGTCATCTACACTCGAAGGAAGAGAAGATAGGAGGGTGTTAAGGTTTGTTTCATACGTGCTGTTTGCTGAGTAATTACCGCTTTCTAGACAAGAACTGTATAAAAAAAGATTAGAGGTTTGGGAATACGCTACCATTAGCAAACCAAGTAAAATCTGAAGAACAAATGCATAGTATTTCCATAAACACAATATCATTCTTTCTAGCAAAAATGGTTCAGTAATAGAAAAGATGGAGGAAAATATTTCAAATTAATAAAATCCAAGTGAAACAAAATACATGTATCTAGCTAGGAACTGCTTAATATGTTGAATGGTTGCAAGACCTCTTCATAGGTTGTTGCGAGGGTCTTATTTTATTTTGTCATTAAGTTAGAGTATATAATGTACAGTCATATTTTATAACCATTAGATTAAAAAATAAAGTATTAGATGATACATTTTCAATAACCAATTTAATTTTTCAATTTTTATTATATATTAGACAGATTAATATTTAATAAATTAAAAACAAATTTTTCAACACAATAAAAACTCAAATAAAAATATAGAACTGTAGTGCATACTATCCTAAATTTAATTATTAATCAATTTTTTTAAAAAAAATAACAATTAAATATTTATTTTTGAAAACGAAAATTTATACTGTTAAATTGATTGACTATACAAAACAAAACTCCAATTAAACTATACTCCTATATAATAGTCATATTGAGCAGTTGACAATACTTGCTTGCTTTCAAGGATATATAATGCAGAATAAGTCTTATCTGAAAACATGATTAGTTCGTAAATAGATGAATATTATTATTTTCCAAATTCTACGACCTTTTATAGTTAACTCATAACTGTGTAAAAGTAGTTGCCAATTTCTAGACCCCGCACTAACAACAAAGACAGGCTTAATATTTCCGATAATTGTGATTTTTTTTTTTTAAAATTTTCGACCAGTTATTTTCAAAAATATATGTTAAAAGTAATAATTTTGACACCTCTCATTTTTTCTTCGTTCACTTATATAATAAATTATGTAAATTCGGCACACCATAAATCATTTCTGATTTCCCGCTGGCCTTATCCCCTTCAATAAGTTTTTTACTATATATGGATGTGTGCATATAAGCTTTGCTCGACTTACCGCAATAATAGAACGTTGTTTACAAAAATGATCTGTCCAGGTACGAAGTTAGAAGGAGCCTGAGAGGGATACAACATCCCCTCATACTTTACGGAAAAAAAAACAGCCGCAATGCATATTTTACATACAATTTTTGTAAAAAAAATTTGATAAGCATCTCATATATTTTCGGCCATTATTATTTATTTATTTGAAATTATATCACCTCCAATGTACGATCCTAGCTTCCACTATGGGTGAAGTTCTTTCATAAACCATTTTATTCAAAATTATAGTGTAAAATTTTGAAGCCGATCGACCTGGTGCCGTTATCTCTGTCTTTGTTATTCAATTTTGTGAAGATTGAAAATTCTCATTCCGGACTAAGGTTCCATTTGGCCCGATATATTTTTTTTGGCAACCCCTTACTTAATGTTCCGACTCCGCCCTGACGGCGATAAATTGTTAACAAATTTATCTAGCTAGCTATTACTATGTGTACTGGCTAGTAATTTATAAAGAACTAGTTTTCTGAGTTCGTTATCCTAAGAGATAAAAATTTATCGTTTCACATTATGTGAAAATCATCTCAAAAATGATAGGTTTAAGTCTTTGTGAAAAGGATAGTGGAAACATCAAATAATGCTTGTTCTCCGATGGCTAGCTAACTTTATCGCATGCAGTTGTTAAGGAAAAGTCATTAGGATAATTTAAGTGTGTAATTATTTTCTTTGATAAATTAGCATAACGAGTTGTGTTACGCGTATTTCACCTGTTCCATAGTGAATAGCCAAAAGCAAGAATCAAATCATTTTAACTGTTTTAAGGTAAAATTGATTTTAAGGTATGTGAAGGTTAAGAGTTCAAATCATTTTAACTGTTTTTTCTAAAAAAAAATTATTTTTACCAAATTTCATAAATGACCATTATATTTTTTCAAACAAGATTACTAAAAAAATATTTTATTGCTCAATATCATTTGTTTTAACTTCATATTTATTTTATGTTAGGTTAAATATAGAAAAAATTATTTATTTTTATATTAGACCTTATTTATTTTATCTTTTATTTGACATATTTTTTACTACGACATCCTAAAAAATCATGCGGGTTTCGCCCTGCCTATGAATAAACTAATTAAAAGTTTATGTTGAATGGTCTCAAGACCATTTAATAAATCGTTGCACTAGACATTTTCATGTTACTTTGGTCACGACTCACGATAATGCAGTGTGGAAAAGTCTATATATGGAGAGTTGGGTATAAAACATGGGTTTGTAAATAGATGAAAATTATTACTGGCGATCCACAAATTTTCATACAACCCTAGTTAAGTAATTTAGTATAAAGTAATAAAACATATAGAAGAGAGAAGTGTAAATAAAGGTAAGAAATGGTTAGGAAACTGTTTTCATTATCAATATCATTTTAGGATCATAGATTAGAGATTAATACTTTACAACATTTGGGGAAGGTTTAAACAACTGTTTGCTATCTTTCATAAATTATTTTGGTCAGTTTACAAAAATATCACATAGTCACAACTCACAAGTATGTTAGTTGTAGAGATACTACTCTTTAATGTTTGTTCACTTTGTTGATGAGAGAGATTAATATGCTTAACTATTGAGGTTGTTTGTAATGACCCATATTTCCGTATGAAATTCCCGTGGTAGATTGTGTTCTGTGCCAATTCACTTATTCGTATACGATACGTGCTCATGTGCTATATGAGCTTAAAAGATTTCTCTTCTCTTAACGATACGTCACAAATCGAGAACGGAATTCCATTGCTAAGTGCGCTTAACTTAAGTTAATACCAAAATGGGTGGCCCACTGTGAAATTATGCTAAATCGGATAATATTGTTGATATATATGAAAACGTACTTTTCCATCCAACGTTTAAGTGCACATCTCGATCTATATCAACAACATTAGGAATCATGTCAGCTTATTGGTTTTACGTGTAGCACGAAGAACACAGATTTGGCAATCTCAAAAGACCTGTCTGCAAGTGACCGGTCGGTCTGTCAAGTGCTATTGAATTTCTATTTTGGTTTCGCTACTGACCGTTGATGACCAATTGGTATGTCAATGAGGTGTGTCAAGTGCTCTTCATTTTTTATTTTTTGACACGCTTTTAACTTATCCGTTCCTACTCCGAATCGATTTGCATTTGAACCGTTGATTTCATTATCGATCAATATATATATATATCATTTGAAGTATAAAGTATATATTAACAAATAGAGAAATTGTTAACTTTATTTTTAAATCCACTAGAACACTTAAACACATATAGATTAAGAAAAACTAAAAGAATCACTCTCTTATCCCCTCTCTTTCTCTCTTTCTCTTTTTCTGCCATTGCCACATTGCTAGTTGGACCAATTGTTTTGTTGAACGATGTTCTTCTAATCGATTATTTTAATGATAACAAAATTTGTAAAACATGATAAAAGCTCGTTTTGTGTACTAATCATTTATCTAGCTTGTTAAAGGATCAAAATGATAGAATGTTTAAATACGAAGCCAACGGTTCAAGCGGAACCTCAATCGGACTTAAAACGAACAAGTTACGAGCTTTCGAACTATAATGAGAAAACCGAGAAATTTTCAGAGAAAAAACGACCGATCATAATGGCTTAAACGACCGATCGTTTTAGGTATAATTTCTTCCAGAGAGTTCACAAGAAAAACGACCGATCGTTTTTCAGACACGACCGATCGTTTTAGGTATAATTTCTTCCAGAGAGTTCACAAGAAAAACGACCGATCGTTTTTCAGACACGACCGATCATTTTAGGTATAATTTCTTCCAGAGAGTTCACAAGAAAAACGACCGATCGTTTTACAGACAACGACCGATTGTTTCTGTAGAAATTCAAAAAACAGCTTTTTTGCTTCTCCTGAAAATTGGGTAACTGCTGAAAACCATTGGATAATAAAGCCAACAACTACAAACGGTCATCTATGGACCAGTGGACTTTTTGGCTCTACAAATAGCCCCCAAACTCATTGTTGAAGATTACCAAAAACATTCATATAACAATTAAGCAATTCTTACAAGAAATTCTTCAAGCTTATACTACTTATTTTTCACTTGTATTCATAAATATTCTTGAGTGTAATATTATTGTAATCTTATAAACACCAAGATATTATTTGTTAGTGAGTGATTCATTTCAAATTCAAACTTGTAAGAGTGATTTATAAACTCATTTGTGAGCGAGTGATCGGGTAGAGGCTTTATAAGCAAGTGTAGCTTAAAAAGCTCTAGGTCTTTTCATTCGAGATACTCATAGAGTGAGGGGGAGCTCAATCGGTCGATTAGCTCGTTAGGGTGTAATCTTGGAAAAAGATTCTAGTGAAACACTTGGTAGTGTGAATACCGAGGAGAGGACGTAGGCGCGTTTTGCCGAACCTCTATAACTCTTGTGTTATTTCTTTTCCCTTAACTTTTACTTTCCGCACTTATTTATTGCTTATTTTGTTTGCTTGGATAGCTTGAAATAGCATTAATAGTTAACACAAGTGTTTCGTTATAAAATTCTACTAATTAACATAGTTAATAACTCAACGTTTTTATTCCGTGAAAATCGTACGAAAACCTTATTCACCCCCCCCCCCCCCCTCTCTAAGGTTTAGACACTTACGGACCAACAATTGGTATCAGAGCCTAACTCTTCTATTTACAAAATCTAACGATTTTTTAGTTTAAAGATCCGCTATGTCTTCGTACGCCGACTCAAAATCCATAACTAGGCCCCCGTTCTTTGACGGTACAAACTATCCCTACTGGAGAGATCTCATGAAAATTTCCTTTGTGGTTATGAAATATACCAATGGATTAGCATAAGTAAAGGCTATAAAATGCCTAGGAGAAATGGTTTAGATAAACTTGTAGAAGAACTAGACACGGATGAACGCCTTGCTTTTTCTCTTAATTGTAGGGCTATGACTTCTATAACTTGTGCGCTCTCGCCTAGTGAGTATGATAAGATTTTCGGTTGTGATACCGCTAAGCAAATATGGGATAAGCTAGCTATTATGCACGAGGGAACTAGTCAAGTTAAAGACTCTAAAATTAGCATGCTTATTCATGATTATGAACTTTTTAAAGTTGATGATGACGAGTCTATTGCTTCTATGTACACTCGTTTTACTAAAATTACTAATGATCTTAAAAGACTTGAAAAAGTGTATTCTAGCAAGGAGATGGTGACAAAGATCCTAAGAAGTCTCCCGAGAAAATGGGAATCAAAAGTGACGGCTATACAAGAAGCCAAGGACATGAACACTCTCTCTCTCGACAACCTCATTGGATCCTTAAGCACTCATGAACTCGACATGACGACTCAAAAATATGAGGATGACTCGAAAAAGAAGAAAGACATCGCCTTCAAAAGCACAACAAATAATGATAGCGACAACGATTCCTCTAGTGAGGATGATGAAATGGCACTCTTCGCCAAACGCTACAACAAGTTCCTAAGTTGGAAAAAGAAGGGCGGACAACGATTTCGGAAAAAGGAGTATAAGGGAGAGCCTTCCGACAAATCGAACAAGAAGGACGAAATCATTTGCTATAAATGTCACAAACCCGGCCATATGCAAAACGAATGTCCCTTGAAGAAAAAGGACAAGTTCGACAAGAAAAAGAAGGCATTCATGGCCGCATGGGGGAGCGATGATGATAGCTCCGATAGCGACAATGAAGAAGTCATAAATCTATGTCTCATGGCTAGAGACGACGATACCGAGGATATAAGCTTTCACTCCTCTAACTCTTCTATTTCTAGTGATGATGGTTTTGATATAAATGATGTGTTAGCATCTTTAGAAAAAGCTAGAGGTAAAAACAAATCTTTTAGAAAAATGCTAATTACTTTACAAGATGAACTTGAAAACTTAGCTTTAAAAAATGACTCACTCACCTCTAAAAATACCGAACTTACCATGGAAAATGATAAGTTAGTTAATGACCTAAATTCATGTAAACTCAAGGCGGATAGCGCCGAACTTACTCTCGCTAAGTTCACTAAGGGAAGTAAAATGCTAAGTACTATATTAGCTTCTCAACAAGGCGCATATGATAAAACCGGTATAGGATACAACCCACTTCTAACGGCAAAGCATAAAAATCTATTCATCAAATAAATGACGAAAAATGAAAATAGACAACCAAGTTACTCTCGTAAGAACAACTTGTATAAAAATAACTTAGTTTATAATCGTTTTGTTAAACCAAGCATGCATGTTAAATGTATTACTTGCAACCGTAGTGATCGCTATGAGGATTATATATATTGCCCTTATAGATATAAAGTAAATAGAAATGACTTGGTTTGGATTCCAAAGGGTCGAGACACTAACCCTCAAGGACCCAAAAGTGGATTAGGGTACCAATGATCATTTTGTTTTGTAGGTATGCTTGAGATCAAAAATTAACGAGGACAAGTGGTTCTTGGATAGTGGATGCTCAAGACATATGACGGGAGACAAAACAAAATTTACTACTCTTGCACCTAAAAATAAAATAAAATAGATTGATGATTTATTCCAAATGATTAATTTCTATTTAAATTTGGTAAGTTTTACAGTTTTTCTACTAATTTATAATTTCTACAAACTATTGGGAAATTTATTAGTAAACTCATTGATTATTGAGAAATTTGAGAAGAACTCAAAAATATAGGAGGCATCCTTGCAAATAAGTGCTTCTCGAGCCTATAAATATGGTGCTATCCTCACTTGAAAAAGACAAGTTGAAGACCAAAGGTGAAGCCAAATCCAAGAGAGAGAAACTCTACCGAAGTCAAGCCATCAACCACCGAAACATTCGAAGATCTTCATCAAACCCAGAGAACTTCAAGCAAGCTCATCAACAAATCCAAGACAAATCCACCATTTGATCCGCAAGAAGTTCCAAAGGCCGCGAATTAAGTGTTTTTCAAGACCAAGCATTCGAAGATCTTCATCAAGCCTGAACTTCTTCAAGCAAGCTCATCAACAAATCCAAGACAAATCCACCATTTGATCCGCAAGAAGCTCCAAAGGCTACGAATTAAGTGTTTTTCAAGACCAAGCATTCGAAGATCTTCATCAAGCCCGAAAAATTTCAAGCAAGCTCATCAACAAATCCAAGACAAATCCACCATTTGATCCGCAAGAAACTCCAAAAGCCACGAATTAAGTGTTTTTCAAGACCAGGCATTCGAAGATTTTCATCAAGCCCGAAGAACTTCAAGCAAGCTCGTCAACAAATTCAAGCAAGGTCCTCATTCGATCCTCGAAAACACTTCAAAACCACAAATCAAGCGTTTTCCAAGATCAAACTCACAAAGAAGTACAAGTCAAGATCAACCTCAAAGCTCAAGCAAATCCAACAACTCAATCCTCACCAAACTATTGGAGCCAATAAGAACTCATTTGTGAAGAGATTAATCAAAGGATTTCTATTTTCTTTATTTTAGAAAATACTTGTACCCGCTAAAATTAAATAAATAAATTATTTTGCTTTCTCCATTTATTTTCTGTCTTGGTATATTAGATAGAAAATTTTGTGAGAAACAAATTTTGGCACACCCGGTGGGACGATTTTTGCCATTCATCTTTTCTCTTCGCCAATCGATCAACCATTCATGGCTCAAAATAAAAATACGCAAATCAGTCACAGCATGATGACCCGAATCAAGTCCGCTATCCAACTATCAACACCCTCATTCCTTGTCATGGATGATAAAAGAAATCGAAATATCCGTAGGGGCAAAAAGGTAGAGGCTAGCTCCGAAGTGAAAGCAAATTTCAAAGATGGTACATGGGCAAGTGACTCTTCTGATGAAGAAGGCTTGATTGGAAACCATCACTTGGAGGACAACTCAGATTCCATAACAAACATTCCCCGATCAGTTGTTGCTACTTCAACAAACTCAACAAATATGCAAGTAATGGTGATAAACGCTCCTACGGTGGAAGAACAAGTTAATGCAATTGCTGGGACCCTAGAAACTTTAATGAAGGCTTTTAATGAACGAGACGCTCAGATGGCGATATTGACTGACAGAGTTCAACAATTGGCGGAGCCACGCCAAGGGGAGAATTGACGTAGAACTGAAGGAGGTGAAGGTTCTTCAAATGAGGAAAGGCCTTTAGAAATAACGAATGGCGCAATCCCTCTAGAGCAGCTGAAAGAGTGCATACTGAGTACCGTAAAAGGAAAATATGAAGAAGTGGCACATTTCTCCTTCGGATATGTCAAACCTTACACACGGAGAATCGAAGAATTAAGGATGCCTTACGCATATCAGTCACCCAAGTTTCAACAATTTGATGGCAAGGGAAATCCTAATCAACAAATTGCACATTTCATCGAGACTTGCAACAATGCAGGGACTTATGGGGACCTCATGGTGAAGCAATTTGTCCGCACACTAAAAGGAAATGCCTTCGAATGGTACTGCGACTTGCAACCGGGATCAATTGATACTTGGGAACAATTGGAGCAATGATTCCTTAATCGTTTCTATAGCACTAGGCGCACTGTGAGCTTGATGGAATTGACAAATACCCGCCAATGGAAAGACAAGCCTGTTGAGGACTACATTCATCGATGGAGGGGATTGAGCTTGAATTGCAAATATAGACTGTCAGAAACATCAGCAATTGAGATGTGTGTTCAAGGCATGCATTGGGGATTGTCCTACATTCTCCAAGGAATAAAACCAAAAACATTTGAGGATTTGGCAAGTAGAGCTCATGACATGGAAGTTAGTATCTCGACTAGCAGTGACCAAGCTCTCCTAATTTCAGGAACGCTAAAGACTCCAAATAAACAAGATGGAAGGAAATGGATCAAATTTCATGCAATAACGGATAAAAGAGAATCGTTTGTCGTGTCAACTCCATCTCAAAGCCTTCCTCCCATCAAGGTGAAAGCTAGTATGAAGAATGTTGAAGATGACAAGCCCAATGTAAATCAAAGAAACGAAAAAAGAAGACTCACGCTAAGGGAGATGCAAGAGAAGGAATACCCGTTTCCTGACAACGAAGTTCCTCGCATACTAGAAGAACTCCTCGTACTTAAGCTAATCGATCTTCCACAAATGAAACCTCCCGAAGAGGCCGACAAAGTTGATTCAAATTATTGCAAATTTCACCGTCTCGTCAGTCACCCAACCCACAAGTGCTTCGTCTTGAAGGAGAAGATCGTACAATTGGCCGCTCAGGGAAAAATCTCTTTGGAGGATGAAGAAATAACAACTGGCAATTACACATGTATCGTTACAAATCCAGAGCCTGGAAGCACGGACGAGACAAGGACAGTCATGATTCAATTTGGATCTTTGCCGCCAATTGCAATCATCATGCAAAACTCGAGCACTGAAGACAATACCTCATGGACTTATGTTAGTCATAAGAGAGGTTCAAGATTATCCACCAGCGAAGAATTGAGTGAGTTTGAAGAGAGAGAAGACTACCCTTCGAATAACCCACAACCACTACAAAATGTCCCAGTTCACTCCATTTATGAAGGACAACCTATTTATGAATTCAAGAAAGACGGCCATTGCTTCTTTGACGTTTGTGAATGCAAAGATTGTTTGGATGACCAATGGGATGACTTCTTTGAAGATGATGAAGAAGCTAAGGGAAAGAGTAAGAAAAATAAAAATAAGAGGAAATCAACCCAACAATCACTATGGGAAAGATACGAAGCTAGAGACCCAAGTGTTGGCCTGTTAGGTGACCCATCAAGAAAGTTTGACTATTTTGTCCAATATACCAAAAAGGAAGAAGTGGGAAGATCAACGCCACCTACATGGGAGGATTTTAATAAAGAAGATGAGACAAAAGAAGTCGATCAATCTATTAACTTTACCAATCCACTTGAAGATTCCTTAGAAGCACTCAAATTCGAAAACAATGGCCAACCTTCGCATGCGCTAAGGTTGTGTAAAGACTTCTACCTGGAGTGTCAATAATTTTTAAAGAAAATGTATGAGGCCGGCGATAAGCAAGTTGGGGTGCTAAAAGAATCCGAGGGGGATTACTATGTGTAGCGACTCCAAGGGAAAGTAGTTAAAGAAACATCAAATCCAGATATTAGTACGGGAGTGCCCATTGCTTACTACTATCGAGGCAAGCCGATCTACAAATTTAAAGAAGAGAATGGTCACTGCTTCTGGGATGTTTGTGAGTGTGAAGGTTGCATGGAGGATGGTTACCTCGAAGATGAAGAGGACGAATACTACTATCTTTCTAATTCATGCAATGTCGCAAGCATAGAGGAGTACACGGAAGAAAGTAAATGTGGTTCGGATGAAATTTTGGGAACATCATTTCAAGAAGAAAAGGTGAATCAAGTGGCAGACGTGACAACTATTAACTTCTCTGATGAAGATTTGTTGCTTGACACAAAACCTCATAATCGCCCGCTCTTTGTTTCCGGATACATACAAGAGAAAAAGATAAATAGGATTTTACTAGATGGGGGGTCCGCTGTCAATATTCTACCACTGCGTACGTTAAACGATCTTGGAATTCCAACCGACGAATTATCACAAAGTCGTCTCATGATCCAGGGCTTTAATCAGGAGGGACAAAGGGTCGTTGGAAAATTCCACTTAAAGCGTGTGATAGATGAAATGGTGTCAAGCGCATTGTTTCACATCCTTAATGCGAAAACTTCTTATAATATGCTCTTAGGACGACCATGGATTCACGAAAATGGAGTTGTTCCGTCTACACTTCATCAATGTTTCAAATATTATAAGGACAGAGTGGTGAAGAGGGTCTTAGCTGATGATAATCCATTCAACGGAGTGGAATCATATTTCGCAGACACTAGGTTCTACATGGATAAAGGAAAAGAAGTAGAACCATTTGTATCTGCTCCCTCTCTAGGTCCTATAAAAGAAAATGAAAAGATCGACAAAAGAAAGAACACTGGAGTAGATGTTACAAAAGGAAAAACGGGGACTAAGCTCTCGTCTCAAACTATTAAGTCGTTAAGTGCTGATAGTCACAAAGGTGGCGACTTAACTTTTCCTATAACATCAATCAAGCAAGTTGAGGTACTTAAAGGATTTGTTAGACCAACACATGGCCCATTAACTAGAGCATGGAGATTCATCAAAAGAAGTTTTCATCCCAAAAGGATACAAAATGCTCACAAATGCAGGCTATACATCTAAGGAATCAAGCCCCCTTGGAAAACTTACTCCGACAATAATGGGGGAAGAATGTTACGGCCTTAACCAAACTCAGTGCATGTTGAAACAAAAAGGCTGCATGGTAAAAGGATCTCGTGCGGGGATTGGGTACAAGCCACCTCAACCAGCAAAAATAATCGTAAGAAAGTCAAAAAACTATTATATCACGTTCAAAGAAGAAGACTCGACACCAAAGTGTGAATCTTGTGGCTCAAATGATTTCGAACCTCGTCGGCAATTATGGGTGGGAGAGCCCATTGTCCAACGTCCTCACTCATCTCGAACTCTACCCCAAAGTTTTGAAAGGTTAACCATAAGGGGAGACCCAATGCTCATAGAGTCGACAAGCAAAAGAGAACCTTCACTCAAAATATTGCTGAGAAGAAGAATGTCGGTATTCGAACGCTTAGGCGTGACCAAAAGAGCTTCAGTATTTCGAAGGTTAACAAGGAGAAAATCAGTTTTTGAGCACCTGGGGGCATCTGAAAGGAAAACATGGTTCGCTCAAATGCGCCGTAAAAGAATAGTGAAGTCCGTAGAGGGTAATAATATCTTGTAACTAGAAAACTTGGAAATTACGGAATCCTACCACATCACTCTTATGGATAACGGGGAACAAGCTGAAAGAGATATAGCAGAGGCACCAGAAGAACTTGAAGAGGGCGTCCAATCCACTATGGATGATTTAGAAGAAGTAAATCTTGGCACAGTGGATGATCGGCGACCAACATACTTAAGTGCACTTTTAACTGATAAAGATCAAGAGGGCTACATCAAGTTGCTTAAGGAATTCAAGGATGTCTTCGCTTGGAGTTATGAAGAAATGCCAGGGCTTGACCCAAAAATAGCAGTTCACCACCTAGCGGTAAAACATGGAGCACGGCCAGTTAAGCAAGCTCAACGGAGATTTCGAGCAGAATTGGTTCAGCAAATTGAGTTGGAAGTTAACAAGCTCATTGAGGCAGGTTTCATAAGAGAAGTCAAATATCTGACATGGATCTCAAGCATAGTTCCTGTGAAGAAAAAGAATGGCTAGATTCGAGTATGCGTTGACTTTCGAGATCTCAACAATGCATGTCCTAAAGATGAGTTTCCGCTACCCATAACCAAACTCATGGTTGATGCTACAACTGGGCATGAAACTTTGTCGTTCATGGATGGATCGTCTGGGTATAATCAAATCCGCATGGATCCACGAGATGAAGAGATGACCGCCTTTCGCACGCCTAAAGGTATCTACTATTACAAGGTGATGCCATTTGGATTAAAAAATGCTGGCGCTACTTACCAAAGAGCAATGCAAAGGATCTTCGATAACATGCTCCACAAAAACATTGAGTGTTATGTAGACAACATCGTTGTATAAGACCAAAAAGCACCATCAACACCTCGAAGACCTAGAGGCGGTTTTCAAACGATTACGACGCTTTCGACTCAAGATGAATCCACTTAAATGCGCCTTCGGGGTCACGTCGGGAAAATTCCTCGGATTTATCTTTCGCCATCGAGGAATTGAAATCGACGAATCCAAAATCGAGGCCATCATGAAGGTACAAGCCCCAAGAAATATTCACGAGCTAAGAAGCCTACAAGGAAAACTAGCATATATTCGATGATTCATCTCAAATCTGGCAGGTCGTTGCCAACCTTTCAGTCGACTCATGAAAAAGGGGACCCCATTCGAATGGGATGAATCATGTGATAATGCTCTTGACACAATCAAGTCTTACCTAGTAAAACCCCCTGTATTAGGAGCTCCAATTATTGGAAAGCCTTTACTTCTATACCTTGCGGCACAAAAACGGTCCATTAGAGGTCTATTAGCCCAAGAAAATGACGTCGGAAAAGAGAATGCTTTGTATTATCTTAGTAGAACAATGACTTCGTGCGAATTGAATTACACGCCAATCGAGAAAATGTGTTTGGCCTTGGTCTTTGTGATAAAGAAGTCAAGGCATTATTTCCAGGCCCATACAATTCGACTTATATCTAAAGCAAATCCGGTCAAGTACGTTATGTCTAAACCAGTGTGGTCAGACCGCCTAGCCAGATGGGCACTTCTCTTTCAAGAATTTGAAATATTCTATGTTCCTCAAAAGGTTGTCAAGGGTCAGGTTCTTGCAGACTTCCTTGCTGACCACCCAATGCCTGCTGAATGGGAGCTATCCAAAGACCCACCCGATGAAGATGTAATGTGTATAGAGGTTCGGCCACCATGGTCAATGTATTTTGATGGGGCCGCTAACAGCCCAGGGGAATTCATTTATTAGGTAGAAAAATAGTATTTTAAAGTAAATGATGGAAAACAAGTTTTTTTTTTGTCTTCTTTTATTTTGATAAAAATAAAATAAAATAGATTGATGATTTATTCCAAATGATTAATTTCTATTTAAATTTGGTAAGTTTTACAATTTTTCTACTAATTTATAATTTCTACAAACTATTGGGCAATTTATTAGTAAACTCATTGATTATTGAAAAATTTGAGAAGAACTCAAAAACATAGGAGGCATCCTTGCAAGTAAGTGCTTCTCGAGCCTATAAATATGCTGCTATCCTCACTTGAAAATGACAAGTTGAAGGTCAAAGGTGAAGCCAAATCCAAGAGACAGAAGCTCTACCGAAGTCAAGCCATCAACCACCGAAGCATTCGAAGATCTTCATCAAACCCGAAGAATTTCAAGCAAGCTCATCAACAAATCCAAGACAAATCCACCATTTGATCCGCAAGAAGCTCCAAAGGCCGTGAATTAAGTATTTTTCAAGACCAAGCATTCGAAGATCTTCATCAAGCCTGAAGAACTTCAAGCAAGCTCATCAACAAATCCAAGACAAATCCACCATTTGATCCGCAAGAAGCTCTAAAGGCCGTGAATTAAGTGTTTTTCAAGACCAAGTATTCGAAAATCTTCATCAAGCCCAAAGAACTTCAAGCAAGCTCATCAACAAATCCAAGATAAATCCACCATTTGATCCGCAAGAAGCTCCAAAGGCCACGAATTAAGTATTTTTCAAGACCAAGCATTCGAAGATCTTCATCAAGCCCGAATAACTTCAAGCAAGCTCGTCAACAAATTCAAACAAGATCCTCATTCGATCCTCGAAAACTATTTGCATGATTATTAAATTTAGTATTACTAATATATATATATAATTCACACACTCCATACATTTATATTTGTATGATTTCTTTACATATAGTAAATGTTTTGTAATAAATAGAAAACTATTTAATCTTAATTTTAAGAGTATTTTTTATATATAATTTTTGTAATAATAATTTGATTAATTAGATATCAGGGATTAAAACATACTACAATGAAAATGAAAAGGAGTTTTTATAAGAATTACAAGAAAATGTAACAAGAAAAAGGGAAGAAACTACTATTTTAATGAGAAGAGAGTCAATTTTATTCATCTTAGCATAAACTTCAACCTGTGGCATAAACGCCTATAAGTACTAAACCTTAATGACAGAAAAAGTAAATAACAAATAACTGTAAATACTTATTTCAAAAAAAAAAAACATAAAGAGTTACAAATAACCAACATAACAATAACTAAATAAAATAGTCTTGTTGGCCTCTCTTCAAAGTATGGCGCCGGCAATGATACCCGGACCGGGTCAGGTCTTCATTCGGGTTTCATCAGACACCAACGATGGAGTGGAATCAATAAAAGGATAAATCTCGTATCTTAAGTTACAACTTGGCGCAATAACTTTGCATCCTTTCCTCCCAATACAATATTCTGATATGCCATTTGTAACGCCATTAAGACAATCATTGCAATTTTTGTCAGACAGATCAGGCGTGCACTGCATAAATCCGTAGATTGTTAGGAAATCAGGCCCAAAGATAGAACCAGAGGCAAACTTTCTTCGATCACCACCATTAGATGCCTTGGCACGGAGGCCAGAAAAAAAGGTCCCCAAGACCTGGTTAAATTGGTCTTTACTTGTCGCATTGTTAAGGTTCCACGCATAGTATATTGGTCTCCCATTCAATATTCCGTAAATGGTCTCGTCTGAGTACCTTATTGCACAGATATCATAACCTCCAATAGCTTCTTTTTTATTTGGACAAGTTTGTGTGATCTTTTTAGTGGCATTCCGGACACAATCACGACAAGTGGTGATCTTAACATCGCCTCTACAAAGAGCAATCGCATGTACTATATCTTGATTTTGGCCGAACGAGGAACTGTTGAAACCGTAGTCATCTACACTCGAAGGAAGAGACGATAAGAGGGTGTCAAGGTTTGTTCCATAGGTACTGTTTCCTGAGAAATTACCGCTACCTGGACAAGAACTGTATAAAAGATCAGGGGTTTGGCAATACGCGACGGTCAGCAAACCAAGTAAAATCTGAAGAAGGAATGCATGGTATTTCATTAAACAAATAGTCATTGTTTCTAGTAAAAAATGGTTCACTAATGGAAAAGATGGAGTAATGGGTTGAGGAGATTGTTTGAATTTAATGAAATCCAAGTGAAACGAAATAGGTGTATGTAGCTAGGAACTTTTGAATAGTCTATGTTGAATGGTTAAAAGACATTTTAATAAGTAGTTGCAATAGACCAATAGTCTATGTGGATTATGCAGTGTGGAAATTGCCAAACGTGACGAGTTCGTGATTAGATGAATATTATTACTTTCCAAATTCTACAACTTAAATAGTTAACCGTCTAAAAGTAGTTACTCAGTGTTATTACATTAACTATAAGTTCGGTTCTCACATAATGTAAATATGTAATATGGTATTCTCGTCATCTCGTGTGCTATATATGAGCCTATGACTCGCTAATTCCAACACAGTTCTAGATTTTCAGAGGCCAAACAAGCACAAATGAAACTTAAAATAAAAACAAGGACAAATGAAACTTAAAATAAAAACAAGCGTGAAGTTATATATATATATATATATATATATATATAAGTATTTATATACTTATATTAGAGAAGAGACACGAGATTAGTGTATGTCACTCGCGACACCAACAAAAACCAAAAGTAACATTACAACTATAAACCTGCCCGTATAACATAGGATCAAAAAACGGGTTTGTTGTAAATAAGATTTTATTGTTTCTGTTATTTATAGTTTAAAGAGGGTAGGAATTTTTTTATTTTCGTCAGGACCTAGAAGATATTATCCATTCTTCTAGAAATTGATGATTTTAAGTCTGTGAAAAAGCACACAGAGGAAACATTAAATTACGCTTTTCCTTTGATGGCTAACTTTCTCGTAGCTGTTATGGAAAAGTCACTGGGACAGTTAATTAATTACATTTGTGTTTATTTTGTTTGATGATTTAGTATTCGTTTCTTTTTTCTTCAGAAAAAGTATCCGGGTTGTGTTACGTGTATATCTCAACTGTTCGCCAGTAAAGGGCTAAAGGCAAGCATTTCAACCCACCTTTTATGACTACATTCTTTAATCTAATAATGATTATGCATAATTATTAATTTAGGGGCAAACTGCATTTGATTATAAACTAATCTACGTTAAATCATAATTCATAACAAACTTTAGTAAAAATACCTGATTTTTTTTAAAAAAAATACGACTATTGGATTTCTGAGAGCTGTCATGGCCCCCAATTGTCACTATTAGTGATGGCAGAATTCCGGGTTTTGGCCCGACCCGACCTGATACGGGTTGGATAAAAGTGCAGGATTATTTGGGTCGGGTTGGATTGGGTTACTTTGCACTTTTGTATAACTTTGTGCAAGTTAGAAATAAGTTCATATTCCCTATAGATACCACTTTTTAATTATTTATTTTATTTACCAAAACGCCATACACATATTTCATAAAAAATAGAAAAAAAACACATAAAATTATATAAAATGCAAAAAATCACAAAAAATGAAAAAAAAATAAGAAAAATCACAAAGAAATAAAAAAAATAAAAAAAATCACAAAAAAATTATAAAAAATGAAAAAATCACAAATAATCACAAAATTTTAAAAAAATTACAAAAAAAATTAAAAAATTATAAAAAATGAAAAAAATCACAAAATATTATAAAAAATGAAAAAAATCACATAAAATTATAAAAAATCACAAAAAATGAAAAAAAAAATTACAAAATTACAAAAAAAATAAAAAACTATTTTTTTGGGTTTGTAGAAAAATAAAATATATATATTATATTTTGGTTTGTATGACAATTTAATAAATAGATTAAATAATTAAAAATTGGTACCTATGAATAATGTGAACTTTCAACGATAAAATATTAAAAGAGACTCATTCACCAAATTAATTAGTCATCTCTCTTGTGTACTAGCTTTCTCCCTCTCTCTCTCTCTCTCTCTCTATATATATATATATATATATATATATATATATATATATATATCCTTATTTTATTTTAGCTTATTATTTTCTTTTTTTTGTCAGTTTTTTTCCTTTTATTTTTTTGGATATTGTTGTAAAGAATAATTTAGATTATTATAAATTTTTACTAGGTAAATATGAAAAATTTGGAAAAAAATAAGATTTTTAGGCTTTTCTAATTTGATTAAATGGTTATTATTAGATGTTTAATAATGGTTTGCACTTATTTGGCTTATCAAAAAAATTCCGGATCAAACGGGTCGGGTATAAACGGGTCGGGTCGGTTTATGTGCGGATTGATGTGCGGGTCGGGTCGGGTTTCGAGAAACCCGGCCCAATTGCCATCCCTAGTCACCATGAAGCATCAGGATGATTATTATTGACGACCATGAAGGATATCCTCAATAAACCAAGTCTAAATTAACTAATAGAGAAAATATATTGGATGGGTCCAATTTGGAATTTGCTTAGTTGGTATAAGATTTGCTTTTATAAAATTTTACATGAAATCATCCTCCCTAAAAGTTTAGTGAGTTATTAGAATGTTTATTAGTCGCAGTGCTCAACTTTGGTATGGTTTTTAGCCTTATCTCCAGGCTGCACAGACAGAAAGCTCCTACGTTTCGGTTTTTTCAAAAGGAAGAGAACTAGCGCATACGTGATTTGTACTAAAAGTATAATTTATACATGATGAGTTAATTATTAAGTCATGAGTATAATTTATACATGATGATTTTTAAAAACAAATCACATTTACTAGCATTATGGTGGGAGTTGTGGCCCTCGACCGATGGTCACCAGTCATCACATCAACTCTCCCTTCTCATTCAATTTCAAATCACATTAAAGTTTGACATTTACTCCCACCTAGCACTTTCCCATGGAGTGGAGGTGATCTGGACCGTCGATAATGTCGTCTTTGTTTGACCGGAAGGTGATGGTTGGTGTCTTGGTTTGATGGGAGAAGAAGAGAGTGGAGGGAGAAGGAGATTGTACCACGTGGTTGGGATAGGAGGTTGGCTATGGTAACGAACATGGTGAAATAGATTAAGATATAGCAATAGAGAGAGAGAGAGAGCGATAGAGAGTATTGGACACTCGATAAAGTTTCATACAAGTGACCTACCAACAATTAAGTAATGTGTAATTAATGCCTAACAAAGAAAACAATATAGTGGATCTGCATTAATCTGGAAAAAAACAGCCTTAAAAATAGGGTGGGCTGACAAAATGCAAACCTAATCACAATCAGAGAAAGCTTATTTCTTAATTCTTACACATGCAATTCAGTTAGAACTGCAACAAACTGAAATTCATCATATACTTACAAAATATTCAACTAGATTTTTTAGAATACAACATCTTGGCTTCTTAATTAGGACACTATCGTGGGTATAGTTGGGTAATCGAAGCTTCATTTTGGGACATACCGGTAGACATACTTTTCTCCTCACTGATTCCTGACATATTCCCTTTTAGAAAGAAGGCCGGTCGCAATGGCAATGGAAGAGTGAGGGAAGAGCTACTCAACATGTGAATGATTAAAGTCATGGTAGGTCTATCAGCTACATTCTCTTGAACACACAACAACCCAATGTGGATGCATCTCATCATTTCACAAAGTGAACTTGAACCGGAAATCAACGTTGGATCTATCAAACTCTGAGAGGTTCCTTCGCGCCAACTTTTCCAGGCCTGCACAATAATCTTGGCACTTTATAGCATAACCAAAATAAATAAACAAGACAAGGTAAACGTGATAATATAACCCCAAACATAATAAGACGCCGTTATAGCTTAAGTTATATATATGCATACATTTAAGTAGGTACCGTATATATATATATATATATAAAGATTACTTGATTTTGTTAAATTCATTCTAAAAAAATTCTACAAAATTATTTTGTCAAATGTTAATATAACTGTGAATGAACGCAAAGATTATGATTATTTTTCATGTATAAATCTTAATGAAGACAGCCACAGCGAATGTCAGGTATATATATAGAAGTCCTATTAGAAACATTCTTATTGAAATATATATAAATGAATAGAAATTTGTTATTTTCCAAATTATTTAAAAACGGTTCATGACGTAATTGTGTCATGAATTAAACATACTGTCAAGAAAAGTCATTTACTTAAAAACTTTCAAATTTGAGTAGTGTTTTCCTCCCCTTTTTCCTATTCATGAAAGATTATCCTTACATTGCTTAGAAGGTTCTCCCCATTTTCGCCATTACGATAACTATTGTTCTTTTGACCCGTCACAATTTCCAGAATCAAGACTCCAAAACTAAAAACATCTGATTTAACAGAGAAATGACCATGCATTGCGTACTCCGGAGCCATATAGCCACTGCATCATTAAAGTATGATAAGTAAAAATGGGTTCCTGCCCTCTCATATGTATATTGGCAAACTTCTTTTTTACCTACACATTCGCTATAAAGAGATTTTAAAAAACGAAATGGCAAAACTTACTATGTTCCAACAATTCTATTTGTACTCCCTTGTGTTTCATCCATTACAAATAATCTAGCCGTACCGAAATCAGCTATTTTGGGTAGCATCTCGCTATCTAATAATACATTGCTAGCTTTCAGATCACGGTGAATGATTCGAAGTCTTGAATCTTCATGTAGATAGAGTAGTCCCTTGGCAATTCCACTAATAATCTTGCTACGCTTATCCCAATTCAATAATACACGCTTAATTGGATCTGAAAACGTTTAAAAGAATTAGGCAATCAGGTGTTATATGAAACCAATAATGTAGATAGTTGTTAAGCTTAAATTTTTGTAGTCTATTCATGAAGAGACTTACCGAATATGAATTGGTCAAGGCTTGAATTTGGCACAAACTCGTAGATGAGAAGCCTTTCAGTTCCTTCAAGGGATAAGCCAAGAAGCCTAACGAGGTTTCGATGTTGAAGTTTGGCTAGCAAGATAACCTCGTTCTTGAATTCATGTTCCCCTTGTCCAGAATTTCGAAACAACCTCTTCACAGCTATTTTTTGCCCGTTTTGAAGGTGACCCTGAAAAATGCATATATTTTTTTAGTTTTGTAATAAATAAATAAAAACCTAATGAGCCAGGTGGAAGGTACTAGGCACGAAGGAACAAAGTGGAGACAAACCCCTTCATATTTAAATAAACATTGACGAAAAAAATAAAAATCTATGCATTTTGATCAAAAAATTTAAAAGTTAGGGTTCCCCCCTCTCCTTCCTCCTTCTCTCATATTAAAAAATAAATAAAAATTATATAAAATATTAGCACCTCGGTGTGGATCCTTTGATCCAGGGTCTTATCAACCTTTATAAACGTGAAACCGTTGCTAAGGCATTTATGCCAGAGTTTCACTCTAGTGAGTATTGAAGTTCATATAGGTCATGTTTGTTTGTAGGATTCGGTCCAAAAAATATTTTATTTGTGCGTTGCGTAAATTAGAAAGAATATTATTTTGCCCATTAGAAAAAAACCTAGAAAAAATATAGTATAAATTATTGTTTTTTACGGAAATTATTTGAGTCTGTGATGGATGTCCAGTCGGCTCGGACTAGTGGCATCCCCTTAAACCGACTATGTTTGAAACTATTAATATGAGTGGTATAAATAATAACACCATACAAGCGTTATTAATTATACCTCTTATTAGTTTAAATTGTACTACAATTAGTACTATACAATAAGCGAGATCTATCAGAGGGAGGCAAAGACGACTGGTGGGTGTCTCTCTTTTTTTCGTTGCTCTAAAAAGGGTTATGGATCGGATGAAGAGGTGGATGGGGTGGATTTAATGCTCAGTTTCAACAATGATCCTCCAAAATTGAAAAGAACTGCAATTTTGAGGACTTTCTCATTTTTTAACATTTTAAGCTATAATTTGGTTTCATCAAGTTCTGTAATTTTCAAGAATAGGGGCAATTAACAAAAACATAACCTATCTCTATTATATTAAAAAAACATACCCTAATAATTTAAATTATCAAAAACATACATATATATACTTATTATTTCTCTAATTCTAATCAGACCATAATCTAACATCTCTCTCTAATCTAACCTCTCTCTCTCTAACCGCAACTCTCTCTCTCTAATCGCACATATCTCTCTCTAATCGCACAATAATCGCACATCTTTCTAGCACGTGCTAATCACCCATCTCTCTCTTTAAAAATAACTAAAAACTCACAAAATATTCATATGCTAATTATAAAACGTCATACCCTAATTTTAAAATTTCATACCCTAAATATCCTAGATCACAATCAAATATCTAAAAAAGAGTTCATACTCTAATTTTAAAACTTCATACCCTAATTTCAAAATTTCATACCCTAATTTTAAAACTTTATACCATAATTTCAAAATTTTATACCCTAAATTCAAAACTTCATATCCTAATTTTAAAACTTCATAGCCTACATATGAATTTCTCTCAATACTGTACATATGGATTCTCCTCTTTCAACTTGAAACCCACAAGATTTACAATAGTCTCAAACCTCAATAAATAGAAAACAATCTCACCAATTTAATATATTTTTCATATATTACGGAGTATCAACCAGTGTAATATTTATGTATTACGTATATATATATATATATATATCTGTATTTATATGTATATGGATGTTTATATAATTTAGATGGTGTTCGGTAGTCAGTTCGGGTTTTCGTGGTGGAGGAGGGGAGAGAGATAGAGTGGTATATGAAAGAAAAATACAGAGAAGAATGAAGGAGAGAGAGATACAAAGAAAAATTGGTGTGAGAGAGAGAGAGAGTAAGATCAGAGAGAGAGAAAAATAGAATAAACAGTATTAAATTTGTTTGGTATGTTTTTGATAATGAAAAGTTTTAGGGTATATTTTTGTTAATTTAGTTTAAAAAGTAGTATATTTTGTTAATTTATCTTAAATAAAATAGGTTTTCCCCACCATTAATATATATATAAAAAAAAAATACTATACTCATTTAATAATGATTACAAATTGTATAAATAAACATGATATAAGATGGTCACACGGCATAACTAATAATATACATATTCTTATACCGCAAACAAACTTGATAATATGTAAGATCTGAGTACATATACCTTGCTTGGTAAATATACATACTTTGCTTGGTTCTTTTACTCTTTAGTTGTGATCAGTATATAATTAGAAGCGATAATCACATGCTCCCTCCGTTTTCAATTAATTGTTGTTAGGACCAGATTTCTGGTCTAAATAATATTTGTTGTCTATTGGTTTGCACTAAATAATCCTATCTGTTTGTTAAGAACTAAGACAGTGTTGTTAGGTTTCAAGCAATGTTGCAACCTCAGTTACAACCTACATAAGACAGTATTGTTAGGTTTTAAGCAATGTTGCAACCTCAGTTACAACCTGCTAAGACAGCGTTGGAGGTTTCAAGCAATGTTGCAACCTCAGTTACAACCTGCAAAGACAACGTTGGTGATTTCAAGTAATGTTGCAACCTCAGTTGCAACCACAGTTTCCAACCAGCTGTTCTGCAGGATTCTGTCTAGTTCTGTAAATCTGTATTACTATTCTTTTAATGATAATTATTTGTTTTAAAGTATGCAGGATATATTCTCATATGTTCTTAAAGGTTTAGTTCGTTTATATTGAGAATATTAAAGTGGTAAGGAAAGAGGTTTCCTAAAAGATATAAAGAGATTAGTTTATAAAGATGTGTTTCCTTTTAATAGGAATATCTATATCTCTACTCTTATGCAAATCCTTATCACTCGTTTCAATCTTTGTTCTTTTTCAAATATCAGTATGATTCATTTTAAGATTGAAAGAAATATGGAGTTAATATTTCATATGTATTTTCAAAGATATTATCTCTAAAAGATATTGTCTTATATGTTTCCTTATTGAAGGAAAAGACTAACTCCTATTTCCAAGCTAATTATCAAAAGGTTCTATCTTTAGAAGATTGAGGTCAATCTCACGTTGAAGAGTCTCATGATATATGGAGAGATTGAAGCCAATCAAAAAGAGTCAAAAGCAATCATCAAGATCTTGAAGAAAGAAGATTGTTTTTACTTGTATAAATAGTTGATACCCTAGCTTGTAAAAGATGTGTGTTCTAAATTATAAAGAACTCATTCTAGAGAGAATACACAAAGAGCTTTAAAAAAAAACAATGGTGGGATGCCATTTATTTATAATTGATAGTTATAAAGTATGAGCAATATAGAGATAGGCAGAAAAACCTAGAGGGAGTCTGAAAGTTTTTCATTAAGACTTGAATCCTATATTGTAAGCTTTTATAATATCATAATCTGGGTGAGTGCCCCGGAGACGTAGGCTAGTTAGGTGAACTCCGTTGTTAAATGTGAGTGTGATTTATTTCAAGTACATTTAACTTTACACAGTTCTGTCCATTAATACACTTGGTTCCAACTGTGGTTGCAACATCACTTGGAACCTAACTGGAAAACTGCAACTAGAACAGCGGATAGGAATTTCAATTGGTATCAGAGCTTCACACTAGATCTTACTTAGTGTGGATCCTGTGTTCTAGTGAAGATGGACTTAATGAGGGAAGGGAACGCATTCAACAAACCACCATTGCTTGAAGGAGGATTCAACTATGGAGTATGGAAAATCAGAATGAGGTCCTTCATTAAACAGCAAAATGAACATGCATGGAAAACTGTGATGTATGGATGGGAGGCTCCAAATGCCATTGATGGTGAAGGTGAACTGGTTTATGTACCTGAAGACAAATGGTCTGCTGATGAGGACAGAAAATCAAGTGCCAACTCAACAGCCATAAACTTGATCTTTGCTGGTGTAACTCTCAGTGTGTTCAGGTATATCTCTCACTGTGAAACTGTCAAAGAGGCATGGGATATTTTTCAAGTAACTTTTGAATGAACTGTTAAAGTAAAATCCTTTAAACTCCAACAATTAACTACTCAATTTGAAAATTTAAGAATGGAGGAAGATGAAACCATTGAACAATTTAATGGTAGAATTTGTCATATTGCCCATCAAGCTGGAACCTTATGTGAAAAATACAGTGATGCTAAACTTGTTAAGAAAACTCTAAGATCACTTCCAGAAAGGTTTGAAATTAAGGTTACAGCTATTGAAGAATCAACAGACTTAGATAATCTTAAACTTGAAGAACTTATAGGGAATCTAAGCACTCATGAGCTAAAATTCTTCAAACATAAGAGACCAGAAAAGGGAATAGCCTTTCAAGCTAAGAAATCTGAACCTAAGGTCTGTGAACAAATGAGTGATGAAGAACAGCTAGCCTTCTTTGCTAAAAAGGTTTACAAAAAGTTTTACAAAAAAAAACAGGATGATACTGGAACATCCAAAAACTTTCAGAAAAGGGATAATCAATTTAAGTCAGAATCTAGGTTTAATAATAACTCTACAGGAAAGTGGAATCCAAAAGAGAAGGATAACAAAGATTACAAGCCTAGAGAGATTCAATGCAGAGAATGTAGAGGTTTTGGTCACATTCAGTCTGAGTGTGCAAACACTTTAAAAAGAAACAAAAATGCTTATATAACCACTCACAGTGATAGTGATTCTGAGAGCAACAGTGATGAAGAGAATGATTCTAACTTTGTAAATTTTATGGGAATAATCACTGAAAAAGAATCTACTTATGAAAGTGACTGTGAGTCTGTTTCAACCATAGTTACAACTACTGTTAAAACCTATAGCAGTGATGAGGAAGAACCTTCTGATGAAAACATTACTCAGCAATATCTTGTCATTTATGAAAAGTATCAATGTCTGAGTAAGCAATTCTTGATCATAAACAAACTAAATGTTAATCTAAAGAATGAGCAGCAATTCTTAAAAGTCTTACTGAGCAGCTTAACATACAACTGGCTGAACTTACTGAAACCAAAAAGAAAATAAAACTGCTGAATGTTTCTACTTCAGAAAAATTAGATGACATCCTGTCCTATTCTAGAGGCTCTAAAGATAATAGTGGTTTAGGTTACTATGATTATGAAAGCACAGGAAAAACTACCTTTATTAGAGCTGTTGCTAAAGCTGAAACTCATGATTTTGACAATAAGGTTAGAAGCTCAGTTACAACCAAAGTTGCAACCAGGAATAAAACTCATGTCTTTGACAATAAGGTTAGAAGCTCAGTTGCAACCAAAGTTGCAAACAGGAATAAACTGTAGCTTTGAGGATAATACTAACTTTAGGTTGAAGCTGTGTAATTTCTGTAAAAAAAACCTGGTCATTCAGAAATCAAGTGTTACTTAAAGAGGAACAGAAAGTACATCTCTTATAAAAACTGGGTGACATCAGACTGTCAAAAGATGAACTGGGTCTGGCAAGCTAAAAGAAGAACTACCTCTATTGCCAATAATAAAGCTGTTATCACTTCCTTAAATGCTATTACCTCTAATGATTGGTATTTTGATAGTGGTTGTTCTAAGCACATGACAGGTACTACAAGCTCTCTAAAAGATGTAATTAATCTTACAGGAAACACAGTTGTGTTTGGAGGTGGAGATACAGGTAAAATTATTACAAAAGGTACCTTGAACAAACCTGGAATGCCTGAGATTAGTGATATATTTCTTGTAGATGGTCTAAAAGCCACTCTTATTAGCATTAGTCAACTGTGTGACAATAAGATGATTGTTAAGTTTAATAAAGATAAGTGTCTAATTACTGATCTTAACAATGATTTGGTCATGACTGGAGTTAGATCAGCAAACAGCTGCTATGTCTTTGAAAGAGATGAAAAAGAATTGCCTCAGAATAGGTGTAATCAAGCCATTATTAACAATGTTGATATTTGGCATAAAAGTCTTGGTCATGTGAATTATAAAACCTTGGATAAGCTTGTTAAAAAAGAATTGATAAGAGGTATTCCCAAACTCAGTTCTAGAACTCAAGGTGTGTGTGGTGATTGTGCAATAGGTAAACAAACAAAGAGTATTCACAAAAGTACTAGTCAAATCTACACTAAGAGAGTCCTAGAACTTCTTCATATTGACTTAATGGGTCCTATTCAAACTGCTGGTATAGGTGGTAAGAAGTACATTTTGGTAGTTGTAGAAGATTTCTCTAGATACTCTTGGGTAGTGTTCTTAAAGGATAAATCTGAAGCTTTTGAACTTTTTAAAACTCTGTGCTTAAAACTGCAACTTGAAAAAGGTTCCACCAGTGGTAAAATTGCTAGGGTCAGAAGTGATCATGGAACTGAATTTGAAAACACCAAGTTTAGAGAGTTTTGCAACTCCTTAGGTATAAGTCATGAGTTCTCTACACCAAAGACTCCACAGCAAAATGGCATAGTTGAAAGAAAGAATAGAACTATACAAGAAATGGCTAGTCATGCTTAATTCTAAGAAACTTCTAAAAGGTTTTGGGCTGAAGCTGTTAACACTGCTTGTCATATTGTTAATAGGGTCTATATTACTAAAGGTACTACCATGACTGCCTATGAAATATGGAAAGGTAGAAAACCTAATGTTAAGTACTTTCAAGTTTTTGGATGTGTGTGTAATATTCTTAAAGATAGAGAGCATCTTGGAAAGTTTGACTCTAAGAGTGATAAAGGGATATTTCTTGGTTATGCTCAAAACAGCAGAGCTTTTAGAGTCTTTAACTTAAGGACAAATTGTGTCATGGAGTCATATAATGTGATATTTGATGACCTAAAAACTATTGAAGAGATTACAGGTGATGATGAACAATCTGAGATTACAGAAAAAGAGAAAGAAGAATTTCAGCAAACAGGCAATCCAATAGTGGTTGAAAGTCCAGTTGCAACTGAGGTTACAACTGAGGTTGGAACTGAGATTGGAACTGAGATTACAACTGAGGTTGGAACTGAGGTTGAAACCGTGGTTGGAACTGAGGTTGAAACCGATGTTGAAACCCAGAATTCAACAGAATCTGAAGAAAAAGAAGAAGGATCTGCTATTCCAACTACAAGCAAGCCACGCTATGTAAGGACTCAGAAAAATCACTCTCTTGACAATGTCATAGGAGAAGTCACTTCAGGTATGAAAACCAGAGGTAAGAGAAATAATGTTGTTCATTTTGCTTGTTACCTCTCTCAGTTAGAACCCAAGAACATAAAAGAGGCTTTGGAAGATAGTGAATGGATCTTAGCTATGCAAGATGAACTTGTCACAATTTGAGAGAAATGATGTATGGACCTTAGTTCCCAGACCTTCTAATAAAAATGTTATAGGGACTAAATGGATCTTTAGAAATAAAAGTAATGAAGATGGAGTTATTATCAGGAATAAAGCTAGGTTGGTAGCTCAGGGTTATACACAAATTGAGGGAATTGATTTTGATGGAACATTTGCTCCTGTAGCTAGAATTGAATCTATTAGAATGCTACTCTCTCTTGCATGTCTGTATGATTTTAAATTGTTTCAACTTGACATTAAGAGTGCTTTTCTGAATGGTGTGATTAATGAAGAAGTTTATGTGTGTCAACCTAAGGGATTTGAAGATCCTAAATTCCCTGAACATGTCTATTTACTGAAAAAGGCATTGTATGGTTTAAAGCAAGCTCCTAGAGCTTGGTATGATAGATTAACCAAGTTCTTGATTGAAAAAGGTTTCAACAGAGGGGGAGTTGATAAAACTCTGTTCACTAAGAAAACTGCAAAGGATATAATCATTGCTCAAATCTATGTTGATGATATTGTGTTTGGTTCCACTTCAAATAATAGAATTGTTGAATTTATTTCTGATATGAAGAATGAATTTGAAATGAGTGGTGGAGGTGAATTAACTTACTTTCTAGGATTGCAAGTTAAACAGAATGAAAAAGGCATTTTTCTATGCCAGAGTAAGTATGCTGATAATCTTGTTAAGAAGTTTGGTCTAAGTGAGAGTAAAGAGAAAAGAACCCCTATGAGTACCACCTTAAAATTGTCCAAAAATGATAAGGGTAAGAGTGTTTGTCCAAGTCTCTACAGATCCATGATTGGAAGTCTTCTTTATTTAACTGCTACTAGACCAGATCTGTGCTTAAGTGTAGGAGTTTGTGCCAGATATCAGGCAAATCTTTTAGAATCTCACCTTCTAAGAATTTTAAGGTATGTAAAAGGCACAACTTCCCTAGGTTTATGGTATTCTAAAGACACAAACCATTTTCTTGTTGGCTACTGTGATGCAGACTGGGCAGGAAATATAGGTGATAGAAAGAGTACTTCTGGTGGTTGTTTTTATTTTGGGAACTACCTTGTTTCTTGGTTTAGTAAAAAGCAAAATTGCATCTCTTTATCTACTGCTGAGGCAGAATATATTGCAGCTGGAAGTGGATGCACTCAACTTATTTGGATGAAACAAATGTTAACTGATTATAATGTTAAACAAGAAATATTAACTTTGTTTTGTGATAACAAAAGTGCTATAGATTTGGCAAAGAATCCAGTTCAACATTCCAGAACTAAACATATAGATCTAAGACACCATTTTATTAGAGAACTGGTTGAAGAAAAGAGCTTAATTTTAGAACATGTTTAAACTGAAAGACAATTAGCAGATATTTTCACAAAGCCCCTTGATAAAAACAAGTTTGAATCATTAAGAAGTGACATAGGGGTATGTCATTATAGATCTAATTGAATACTCTTGCTATATATGTCTGTTTTGAGTTCCTTCAATACGTTTTAAATTCTAAGGTAAGTCTTGATTGAGGTTTGAAGTTTTTGTCTTGAAAAAGCCGCTTTTTTGGTGTCTCAAAAACAGATGTGAGGTAACTTGTCTTAAAACCTCTCTGGTAATAGAGTTGCAAGCACAAAGTGCATTTTTTTTACAAGCTGGTTGCAAGTTCAGTTGCAACACCAGTTGAAACCGCATGCTCAAAATACTGGTTCCAAGCTCAGTTGCAACACCAGTTGAAACCACATGCAATATATACTGAAAAATTCAGTGATTGTCTCCGGTTGCAACCGTAGTTGGAACCCAAGTCTAAATATGATAAAGTCAAGACAAAGTCTTGCATTTTTTTTTTGACATCACTTATACTCTTTCCTTGCTGACGTCATCAAACGAGTTTTTGTGTAGAGATAAAAACGGATTTGCTCAATATAAACTCCTAAAATCTAATTTTTATTAAAGTTATTCTGTGATAAACATATCTTCTTGAGTAAATTGCTAGATTCCTGTTTTTCAAAAGTTTAAATATCTTTTAAATTGCTATATTTATCTTGAATCAAGTCAAATTTCCTTCAAAACTTTAACTCTTGAATATTCAAATTTTGGATAAATATGTTTATAAGGAATGCTTATCTATATTATTTGCTGGATTTATCTTACTGTGAACTCTTTCCTTCGCAATTTCATTGTGAATTAATATTTAAAATTTCCGTTGCTAAGAAATTTCCTTAATTCTAGCAAAATTTGTTTCAAAATTGATTTGGGTGTATCTTTTTCTAAGTGTAACAAGATTTGGCCTTAATTGCTATTTCCACTAATCTCTTTTAAATACCCCAGATTATTAACAAATCAGAATTACTCTCTCTCTTTCTACTGTAAAACCCTAGGTTCTCTGTAAAACCCACTGTGAGGTTCCAAGTTCAGTTGCAACCCTAGTTGAAACCATGTCTTCCACCTCTCCTAAAAACCCTAATCTCAACATTGATGATGACTGTACTCTTAAGGATTTTCTGTCCAAATCCCAAACAAGTCCAGGCTCTAAAGAAAAGGTAAGTGAGTCTTCCTCTTCTAAGAAACAGAGGTCTAAAAAACGTGCTAGGAGTAATCTAGATAATGATCCTATTATTGCCAAGTTTGATTATGTTCCTAAATTCAATGAGGTTGATCCTCGTTTCTGGAGTAGGAAAATGTTAAGGAGATTCAAGTCTTTTGCTAGTAGGGAAATTCACTGTGAAAGGATACTAAACTTGGTTAGTTATCCGCACATACAGGTGCATATTGAGAAATTGTTGTCTGATGTTGGCCTAGATAGAACTATTTGCTATGCTGATTCTTATTATCTTGCTGTTGTTAAGGAATTCTATGCTAATCTGAGTAGCAATGTCTTTGATGAGGGTAACCCTGCATATGGTAGAGTATTTTTGAGGGGTGTAACTTTAGATTTTACCCCTAAGTTAATCAATGAATTTCTGAGTGCTCCTAATCCTTCTGTGGATAATGGTAATTATGACATGGAAGTCACTGCTCTTGTTCTCACTGGCAAGAATAACATATTTGATGGCACTTCCATCAAAACATCCTATCTCACATTGTGTGCTGCTGTGCTACACAAAATTGCTAAGTTTAATTGGACTCCTACAAAACAACCCTCTAAAGTGAACAAAGAAATGGCCATTTTTCTATATAAGATCATGTCTTCATTTCCAATTAACTTTGGTAATCATGCTTTCAATCTCATTATAGATTTCAGTGATACTAATTCACCCTCCATTCTGCTACCTTTTCCCTGTTTAATCACTGGAGTGATTCTGTCTCAAGTCTTACCTATGTCTGGATCCTCTCCTATTAGAATCTCCACTGAACCAATCACAGATTGTCCATCTGCCCTGTATATTTCTGCAAAACTGCTAAAGGAAGGGCATGTCAATGACATTTCTGGAGAAAAGGGAAAAGAAAATGAGACATCTAGTGCTTCTTCAGAAAAGAAGAAAGGTGTAAGGTGGTATCTGCAACAAAAGTTGGCTTACAATCAAGAAAGAAGAGCTGAACTAGATGCTGATGATTATCATATCAAGAAGCTACTGGTGAATCTCATAGAAAGTGAGGATGATGGTGATAGTGATGCTACTCACAGTGATGATGGCTTCTCAATAAGTAGTGAGGAAGAAGATGAAGAGGTTGTCAGAGACACACCTCTAAGGGAAAGACCACCTCATTCAAACATACATCGTGACTAGTTTGTCTGGGTTATGACAAATAGGGGGAGATGAAGAAAGTTTATATGCTTATGTTTTCAATTTCAATTTCAAGACTTCATATTTATGTTTTTTATTTTTTTTTCAGTCTCAAGTACAATTGCTGTGTTAAAACTATGTTGTGTCAGAATTTTTGGCCTTATAATCTCTGCAATTTTCTTCTGAAAGTTTATCTGTCTTTAGAATTGAATATAATCTGAAACTCTGGTGAATGGATAGATATTATGTGCTTATATGATACCTGCTATTCTAACTTGCAGGGGGAGCTTAAATAGGTGTTTAAAAAGCACTGATAAATGAAATACAGTGAAAGACTGTACTGCTAACAAATTTGCAGGTGGATTGGTAATTATATAAACTTAGATGATTTGTCAAAACCAATGACAAAGGGGGAGATTGTTAGGACCAGATTTCTGGTCTAAATAATATTTATTGTCTATTGGTTTGCACTAAATAATCCTATCTGTTTGTTAAGAACTAAGACAGTGTTGTTAGATTTCAAGCAATGTTGCAACCTCAGTTACAACCTACATAAGACAGTATTGTTAGGTTTCAAGCAATGTTGCAACCTCAGTTACAACCTGCTAAGACAGCGTTGGAGGTTTCAAGCAATGTTGCAACCTCAGTTACAACCTGCTAAGACAGCGTTGGTGGTTTCAAGTAATGTTGCAACCTCAGTTGCAACCACAGTTTCCAACCAGCTGTTCTGTAGGATTCTGTCTATTTCTGTAAATCTGCATTACTATTCTTTTAATGATAATTATTTGTTTTAAAGTATGCAGGATATATTCTCATATGTTCTTAAAGGTTTAGTTCGTTTATATTGAGAATATTAAAGTGGTAAGGAAAGAGGTTTCCTAAAAGATATAAGGAGATTAGTTTATAAAGATGTGTTTTCTTTTAATAGGAATATCTATATCTCTACTCTTATGCAAATCCTTATCACTCGTTTCAATCTTTGTTCTTTTTCAAATATCAGTATGATTCGTTTTAAGATTGAAAGAAATATGGAGTTAATATTTCATATGTATTTTCAAAGATATTATCTCTAAAAGATATTGTCTTATATGTTTCCTTATTGAAGGAAAAGACTAACTCCTATTTCCAAGCTAATTATCAACAGGTTCAATCTTTAGAAGATTGAGGTCAATCTCACGTTGAAGAGTCTCATGATATATGGAGATATTGAAGCCAATCAAAAAGAGTCAAAAGCAATCATCAAGATCTTGAAGAAGGAAGATTGTTTTTACATGTATAAATAGTTGATACCTTAGCTTGTAAAAGATGTGTGTTTTAATTATAAAGAACTCATTCTAGAGAGAATACACAAAGAGCTTTAAAAGAAAACAATGATGGGATGTCATTGATTTATAATTGATAGTTATAAAATATGAGCAATATAGAGATAGGCAGAAAAATCTAGAGAGAGTCTGAGAGTTTTTCATTAAGACTTGAATCCTATATTGTAAGCTTTTATAATATCATAATCTGGGTGAGTGCCCCGGAGACGTAGTCTAGTTAGGTGAACTCCGTTGTTAAATGTGCGTGTGATTTATTTCAAGTACATTTAACTTTACACAGTTCTGTCCATTAATACACTTGGTTCCAACTGTGGTTGCAACATCACTTGGAACCTAACTGCAAAACTGTAACTAGAACAGCGGATAGGAATTTCAATTGTCTATTACGAAAATACGTTCAATTTTGACCGTCTAATAACTTGTATCAAAATTGTGAGAATGAAAATTTTTAAAATTTAATCATATAGTTCAAACATTAAATTATATGATTTAGTTGTAAAACCGTACTCGATGTGAGACAATAGTATTGTGACTATTGTCTCACACCGAGTACGGTTTTAATATTCTCATAGGGTTGTTATATTGAAAAATATGAAATAGAAAAAGAATTCAGTTTTTAAGTTATCATTTGTAGAAAAAAGTACAAAAAAAAGGCCCAGACAACTTCTTCTCATATTATTTTTTGGTAAGACACTTTTATAAATTAAGATTAGTAAATTGTTCATTATTTTTATTTTTCTTTTCTTTTCCACTGGTAAATTGTTATTAGTTTCTTATAAAGATGTGTTTTTATTAATGTGTCAAAAGCCTGGTCTAAAGTGCTTTACAGAGATAAGTTAAATGATGGTGTTTAAATCACATCAAAATACGTTTTTTTCTATTGAAAATGATAAGTTCACAACTTAGAAAATACATTACCACTTTACCCAAGTCATCAATCCTATGTAGGCGATGGACTGATCCTTACCTTATATACAGCACCAAATCCTCCTTTTCCGAGTATATTTGTTTGAGAAAAACCATCTGTTGCTTCACTAATTATTTCAAAATCGTACTGCAAAGTATCCGATTTACTCATGTCATGAATACTGATGTCTTCACCCGCAGCAAACAATTCATACAACAACAATATATTGAAATATCATCAGTAGATTGAACTATGATGCAAGATTTGTTACGTGTATTAACGAAGCATGGAAATGCTTACTTTCAATCGGTTGCTTCGGTTTAGTATGCCTTTTCTTCTTTATGAAGATGAAAATGCAAAATGTAAGTACTGTCACAGAACCAGCAACTGAAGTGACGATAACGATTATGGTTGTTGAATCTGTTCCGCCATCCTTTCCTGCTCAAAACAGGAATCGGGTCTCATTGCAACATATGGAGAAAGGGAAAACCCTTATACCAAGTAGTCCATACTCGTAACTCTTACGAATTACCAAACTAGCATAAGATTCTAATTAGAGGAATCATATGTGGTACTAATACAGCCTTGGCTTTGTATGATTGCAGCTTTCAAGTAAGAAAATAAATTTTAAATGGTAATAGCTAATTACTTTTGAACAGGCCTGTCTAGCTCAGTTGGTAGAGCGCAAGGCTCTTAACCTTGTGGTCGAGGATTTGAGCCCCTCGGTGGGTGTTTATTGTTATCCTTTTGCTTATAAAAAAAAAGGTACTTTTGAATAGTGTCTTAAAGTATGAAAACGTAGCTAAGGCGCTTTGACATATACAATCTAATCAAAATTTATTAAAAACACTTAGTAGACACAATCGTGTGCATTAGAGTGTCTTTAGAATGGACAGTCAAATGATAAATAAGAAATGAAGAAAAAATTCAAAATTCAAAATTCAAATAATAACTCATTATCAATCCTCTGGTCATGTACAAACCAAACCATACATTAAAAAGCGAATAAAGATATATAGCCTAACAAATATAAATACATAAGAAGAAAGTCACTCAAAATACACAATTATATTTATTAGATACATTCATCATATTTTGTTAACTTGGTATTATTAACTACTTATTTTTATAGTTAAATTGTTTAAAACAGACATTGAAGGTTCAAAATTGTAATATTGTTAAATTTTTGAGTAAAATCTGTTTGTTTCCACAAATTTACATCGAATTGAAATTCATTTAAAAATTCAAGGATGAAATGAAAATAAAGAAAAGATTTAATTCTATCTAATTTACATATAGAAAGTAGAAATAGATCGAGGGCGAACCAAGCTCTGAGTCTTCGCCAATAAGCTTTTCTTCAATACTCTTAAAATCTAAACTACAAAGGTTTGCTTTTCAAAACTAGCTTCAAAGTGCATTGAAACACGCTTTCACTTCTATTCCTAAAGAAAACACTTTGCTGATAAGGTCAAAAGACTAACGTTTTTCGGGTCTCCAGAACTCGAAAAGCTTAGTCTTTTGTACACTCTTGCGAAAATGATTTGATGTTTTTGCGTTTTGAAAGATTTGCTAAAAAGTACTCAAATTTACAATAAAGATACTAGAAAGACTGTTTAAGAAAAAGTTGTTCCCAAAATATATAGAATACTCCCTCCATACTCAAATTATTCTATTGCTTTAGCAATTAGCACTCATCCAATTTAAGGGGACAAAGTTATAACATTTTTTGAATATTTTTTCCATGTCTACCCTTAATTAAAACAAATATTGTAAATACACAAAGGTTTAAATCAATGGGTAGACTTGTAAATATAGAAAAGTACACTTGTTAGATTTAGAAGGTGAGCAGTTAAATAGAAACTTCTTAAAAAGTAACGGTAGACAGTAAAAAGGAAACGGATAAAGTATAGGTAATTTACGGCTACAGATCTTCAACACTAATTTGTACCCCATTTTGGTGCATCATTAGCTTTAATTATTTCATTCAAATTTTGATTTTTTATAATTTTTTGTTTATTTTTATAAACTTGTACAACATATTTTAAACATACCATACTATTAATATAAGGCAATCCAAAAGAAATAAAAATGTCAATTTCGTCTATTTTTTCCAAAAACACTCATATTCTGATTTAATAAATTACTGATATAGCATAATACAATTCAAATACATACATAACTAAACAAATATGTTACTTCTCACACATAATTTTATTACTCATTCTATACGATTATTAATTTACTATATTCATTCCATCATTTTTTATTTTATTTTTGAAAATTTTAAATTCGTTTGTCCGGAATCATATTTATATACGTATCGCACACGCAATGCGTGGACTACGATTACTAGTTTCATAATATTGAGACATATTGTTTGGTTATATTGATTTTTTTGAACTTACATTTAAGTTACACTACTTCGTATTTTAATTCCAAGATAAAACATATTTGAATTTTTCATAACAAAAAAATTATTAAAATGTATTAATACATGTCTAATTATAATTGTAGTATATTTTTTTTTTTTTAAAAATTATAATCATTTTGGGTTAAAAAATCAATGGGGAATGAAATGAGTTATACAATATGAGATATATGAGTGTCAAAAAGACAGAAGACCCGAAAACCGCACCATAAATACCCAAAAACCGAAAGAATCAACCCGTCACGGAACCGTTTTTGGGTTTACCCAACCCGACCCCGCTGGTTTTTGGGGCGGGTATGGTTCTCAACTCTATACCGTGTATCCGACCCGCATATCCGAATTAACCGTATATACCCATATTTTAAAAATATATATGTATATTAGGTATTTGTAACGAAAATTGGATAAATGCACGAAAAAGAAAACAAGAAAAACTCATACAACGGAGAGTGAAAAAACTTGATGTGCGGAGACACGGTTGAATATTTAACATCGAACAATTAGTTTTATGATATTTTGATACTTGTTTTCTTTTTCATTTGTTAACGCTCCTTTATTTGTTTCTTTTTTATGTCTTGTGGAGTTTTTTTCCCATATTTTTATATCTTTATCATTAATAATATAAAAATATATGTTTTTGCCACTATTTAATAAAAAAAAATAGTTCTTAATCTTTGTCATGATTTCAATTCTTACAATTTATTTTTAATTCAGTCTATATTTCTTAATAATTTAGTTAAATCATTAACAATAAAATGGGTAATTAAGAAAATAAAAAATGAAACCATTAGTTTGTAATGTTTAATTGACCGTGTAATGTTTACGTAATTCAGTAATCAACCAAACATATCATTGACCAATATGAAGCAAAACAAATTGATAGTAACTCATTACTTTGTTTATTTTTAACAAGTAAATTAAGAAATAACTTGAAAAATTATATTCATTATCAATTTGTAAAAATACCATTTATAAAATAACATCTAGAAAACTAGAATAAGTTTTACAAATTTTGGGTATTTTTGGTAAATACCCGCACCGAAAACCGTTATAGCTATTACAAATATGGGTATGGTTCGGGTAAAATAAGTAAAAAAAAGTTATAGACCAGACCCGTAAATGTTGAGAGAACCGCTACAACCGTTAACTGAATACCCA
Source organism: Primula veris (assembly GCA_963682055.1). NCBI lineage: Eukaryota > Viridiplantae > Streptophyta > Magnoliopsida > Ericales > Primulaceae > Primula > Primula veris. The sequence continues at coordinate 5,163,865 of OY821742.1, read as the reverse complement.
AAAACCGTTGGATCGGGTCGGACCGGATCGGGTAAAATTGATACCCAGGTTTGTTGTTTAAAAAAACATACTTATTGAGAAAGTTGTGGGTTTTTTTTAAACAACTTTTCCAAAAACAGCTGAAAACAATTTTCAAAGGGCTAAAAAGTAAACAACCTTAAATGCGCAAAACTGTTTTGGGGAAAGTTGTTTCCAAAATAAACCACAGGTATTGTTTACCTATCTCTTTTCCATTGGCTATAGACGATGGTGGCGCCGTCGGATCTGGTGGGATGGAACCAATAAAAGGGTTAGTTTCATATCTCAAAATACAACTTGGCGCAATAACTTTTCCCCCTCCCCTCCCACTTGCATACTTTAGTGCGTCGTCTATAAGAACACCAAGGCAATCATCGCAAACATCATTAGACAAATCAGGCAAGCACTGCAGATATCCGTAAATCCTTAATTTAGAATATTCATATATAGAACCAGCGGCTAATTTTCTTCGATCACCACCGTTAGATGCGTTCTTACGAAGGCCAGAAAATAAGGGTCCCAAGTCCATGAGTAAATAGTCTTTATTCGACACGTTGTTAGGGCTCCATGCGTAGTAGAACGGACTGTCGTTCAATATTCCACTAATGGTCTCGTTTGAGTACCATAGTGAACAGAGCTCATACCCTACAATAGCTTCTTTTTTATTTGGACAAGTTTGTGTGATCTTTTCATTGGCATTTCGGACGCAATCACGACAAGTGGTTATATTGACATCACCTCTACAAAGGGCAATCCCATTTACTATATCTTGATTTTGGCCGAACGAGGAACTGTTGAAACCGTAGTCATCTATACTCGAAGGAAGAGAAGATAGGAGGGTGTTAAGGTTTGTTTCGTACGTGCTGTTTGCTGAGTAATTACCGCTACCTGGGCAATAATTGTATAAAAAAGAATTAGAGATTTGGGAATACGCTACCATTAGCAAACCAAGTAAAATCTGAAGAAGAAATGCATAGCATTTCCATAAACAAAAACTCATTCTTTCTAGCAAAAATGATTCAGTAATGGAAAATATGATATGGAATAATGGCTGGAGGAAATTAAATGTTTCACCATATAAAAAGATGAGGAGTCATTAATGGATGGTGTAGTATGTAACTACGTTGTAATAGACCAATAGTCATGTTCACATTACTCGGGTCACTTTCAAGGATTATGCAGTGTGGAAATTGCGAAACGTTATGAGTTTCGTGCATGATTAGATGAAAATTATATTTTCCAAATGCTACAATAAATAGTTAACCGTGTAAAGGCCGTTAAAACTCTGGTGAATAAAGTGAAAGTTATGCTCATTTCGTCCCTAAATAAGTATCAATTATAAAAATACGTGCAATTTTGACCATTGATTTTATTTTTTTAAATTGTCGAAATAAAAATTTAAAAATCCCATAACTTAGTTCAAACCATAACTATGTGATCGACTTTCAAGGCGAAAACAAGCACAAATGAAAATTAAAATAAAAACAAGGTTGAACTTAATTATATATATATATTTTTTTTTTACACACCCGGTGGGACGGTTATAGCTGTCTTTAGTTAGACAATAAGTTGTAAACAAATTTATCTAGCTATAATTACTACCTTGTTTTAATTTTAAGAGATGCGAGATTGGTGTTTCTCTTCATCGTTGTTTGTTCCATAGGTTACTGTTTCCTGAGAAATTACCGCTACCTGGGCAAGAACTGTATAAAAGATCAGGGGGTTGGCAATACGCGACGGTTAGCAAACCAAGTAAAATATTAAGAAGAAATGAATAGTATTTCCATAAACAAAAAATCATTATTTCGAGAAAAAATGGTTAAGTAATCGGTACAACAAAATTAAGAATTATGGACAATTTTTTTTTTTTTTATAGACAATCAAATTTTGTCTCCAAATGATAACTTTTTTTGAATAAAAATAATCTTTTAAACACAAAAATGATATTTTTATCCCAAAATCTAACGTTTAGCCACATAATTTGAAAAAAAATGGTTTTCAAAGAAAATCTCATACAGACATAATGAGACAATTTCGTTTCGTCTCCATCTCAAAAAAATATTTGGAGACAAATTTTAATTGTGTTTTAATGTTCCTATGAGATTGTCTTTAAAAACCAAAAAAAAATCAAATTATGTGTCTAAAAGTTAGATTTGTGAACAATAAATTTATTTTTGTGTCTAAAAAAATTAATTTTGTCCCTTAAAGTTAGCATTTGAAGATAAAATTTGATTGTTTCTAAAAATATTGTATATAATTTTTAAGATTTTTTTGTAGTGAATGGAAAAGATGATGGAGTAATGGGTTAAGGAGATTGTTTGAATTTAATGAAATCCAAGTGAAACGAAATAGATGTATCTAGCTAGGAACTTTTGAATAGTCTATGTTGAATGGTTAAAAGACATTTTAATAAGTCGTTGCAATAGACCAATATTCATGTTAACGTTACTTGGGTCACTTTCAAGGATTATGCAGTGTGGAAATTGCCAAACATAATGAGTTCGTGATTCGATCAATATTATTATTTTCCAAATTATGTAACCTAAATAGTCAACCATGTAAAAGTAGTTACTAAGTGTTATTACGATTTGTTTAATGAAAAATGGTGTTTTGTTAAAAACTGAAGTGTCATTTACATTAACTCATTAAGTTCGGTTCTCACGTAAATATGTAATATGGTATTCTCGTGTGCTCCTTGTTTTTTACGACTGGCTGATCCCAACACAGTTGTAAGTTTTCAGAGGCGAAAACAAGCACAAATGAAACTTTAAATTGGAATTAATTAACAAAACATACAAGTTTTCAGGTCAAACTACCAAAAACTACAAACCCAAATTTTACTTGCTATATGTATAGATATATCAGCAGTTATATTAGAGAAGAGGCACGTCGAGATAGCGTTTCTCTTCATCATGGTGTATCACTTGCGACACCAACAAAAACCCAACGTAACAATATAAGTATACTAGTAATCGTTGCCCACGTGTTGGGTGTGCGATACATAGTGACATAGATATGACCCCGACAAATAAACTTAATTTTTTTTTTTAAATGTAAATATCGAATGATTAAATATAATTAATTAATATAAAGAGTAATATAATGTTTTCCTCTTATAAAAAATACACAACGATTTTGTTTGGAATATAAATGTGTGGAAAATAACATTTTTTAAGTTATTTATGTATTTGAATTGAGTGATGACATTTAAGAGTAATTACAATATTAGAGTGGGGGTATTTTTGAAAAATTTGGACAAAATTGGACAGTCTCAAAATATTTGAGTTGGCTTATATTAATAATGTGATATGATACGAATCTATCCGTATTACATATGATCAAAATGAACATGACCGGTACCACCGTTATCCCTGTCTTTGGTTAGACAAGAAATTGTAAACAACTTTATCAAGCTATAACTACGTGTATTTCTTTTAATCTTTTTTATATAATCTTTATTGATAATAAGGAATATAAATATATAGATGAAAAACTACGTGTACTAGTAAATAAAAAAATGCACCATTAGAAGTTGTCTTTTGGGTCCGTTATAATTAAATAAGATTTTATTGGTTTCGTAGTAGTTTACAAAGGGTTTGATTTTTAATTTTCCTGACCAAGAACATATTGCCCATTCTTCTTGAAAATGATAGTTATAAGTCTTTTGAAAAGCATGGGAACCTCAAATTATGCTTTTTCGACGGCTAACTATCTCGTAGTTGTTATGGAAAAGTCATTGGGATAATTTACCTGTGTGTTTATTTTCTTTGACGATTTAGTATCGGGGTTGTGTTACGCGTATCTCAACTGTTCGACAATTATGAAGGGCAAAAAGCAAACCCATCAAGCCAGTACATGCTTCAGTCATATGATTATACATAATTATTAATTGGAAGCGAACCGCATTTGATTAAAAACTAATGTTTCGAAAGAATAAATCATGATGTGCCAAATCAAAAAATTTAACAAACTTAAGTACAAAAAAAATGATAATTTTTTTACAAAATCGTAATTATTAGAACTATGGGGGGAGTCGTTACCCAAATGGTCACCACTTAGTTTCACCCTGCTTATTATCAACGACCCTGAAGGATACCTGCAAGATCAAGTCTACTGCTAGAAAATGATCATGAATTGGATGGGTCCAAGTCCAATTTGGCATTTGCTTAGTTGCTACCACACGTTACTTGCTTTTCTAGAATTTTAGACAAAATCTTCCTCCATAAAAAGTAGTATTTGGTTCTAAGAAAGTTATTAGTCGCAATTTCTTAACTTTGGTTAGGTTTTTAGCCTTATCATCAGGCTGCAGAGACAGAAAACTCTTATATTATGGTTTTCTACAAAAAAAAGATAACTATATATAGTGTGAGTTGTACTAAGAACACCAAGACAATCATCGCAAACATCATTAGCCAAATCAGGCAAGCACTGCAGATATCCGTAGATCCTTAATTTAGAATATTCATATATAGAACCAGCGGCTAACTTTCTTCGATCACCACCGTTAGATGCGTTCTTACGAAGGCCAGAAAATAAGGGTCCCAAGTCCATGAGTAAATAGTCTTTACTCGACACGTTCTCTGGGTTCCACGCGTAGTAAAACGGTCTGTCATTCAATATTCCACTAATGGTCTTGTCTGAGTACCATAGTGAACAGAAATCATACCCTACAATAGCTTCTTTTTTATTTGGACAAGTTTGAGTGATCTTTTTAGTGGCATTTCGGACACAATCACGACAATCGTCGATCTTGACATCGCCACTACAAAGGGCAATCCCATTTACTATATCTTGATTTTGGCCGATCGAGGAACTGTTGAAACCGTAGTCATCTACACTCGAAGGAAGAGAAGATAGGAGGGTGTTAAGGTTTGTTTCGTACGTGCTGTTTGTTGAGTAATTACCGCTACCTGGGCAAAAACTGTATAAAAAAAGATTAGAGGTTTGGGAATACGCTACCATTAGCAAACCAAGTAAAATCTGAAGAAGAAATGCATAGCATTTCCATAAACAAAAACTCATTCTTTCTAGCAAAAATGATTCAGTAATGGAAAAAATGGAAGAAAATATTTCAAATTAATAAAATCCAAGTGAAACGAAATACATGTATCTAGCTAGGAACTGTTTAATATGTTGAATGGTTCGAAGACCTCTTCGTAAGTTGTTGTGAGTGTCCTCATCTTGTGCGGTTATTAAGTTAGAGTGTATAATGTACAGTCACATTTTATAACCATTAGATTAAAAAATGGAATATTAGATGATACATTTTCAATAACCAATTTAATTTTTCAATTTTTATTATATATTAGACAAATTAAGATTTAATAAATTAAAAACAAATTTTTCAACACAATTAAAACTCAAATAAAAATATAGAACCGTAGTGCATACTATTCTAAATTTAATTATTAATCAAATTTTTTTAAAAAATAACAATTAAATATTTATTTTTGAAAACGGGAATTTATACTGTTCAATTGATTGATTATACAAAACAAAATTCCAATTAAACTATACTATATAGTCATATTGAGCAGTTGACAATAATTGGCTCGCTTTCAAGGATATATAATGCAGAATAAGTCTTATCTGAAAACATGATTAGTTCGTGAATAGATGAATATTATTATTTTCCAAATTCTACAACCTTTTATAGTTAACTCATAACTGTGAAAAAGTAGTTGCCCAATTTCTAGACCCCGCACTAACAACAAAGACAGGCTTAATATTTCCGATAATTGTGATTTTTTTTTAATTTTCGACCAGGTATTTTCAAAAATATATGTTACAAGTAATAATTTTGACACCTCTAATTTTTTCTTATTTCACTTGTATAATAAATTATGTAAATTCGGCACCCCATAAATCATTTCTGATTTCCCACTGACTTTATCCCCTTCAATAAGTTTTTTACTATACATGGATGTGTGCATATAAGCTTTGCTCGACTTACCGCAATAATAGAACGTTGTTTACAAAAATGGGCTGTCCAGGTACCAAGTTAGAAGGAGCCTGACAGGGATAGAAAAAAAAAACAGCCGCAATGTATATTTTACCTGCAATTTTTGTAAAAAAAAATGGATAAGCATCTCATATATTTTTTGCCATTATTATTTATTTATTTGAAATTATATCACCTCCATTTTCTCCGATGGCTAGCTAACTTTCTCGCATGCAGTTGTTAAGGAAAAGTCATTACGTGTGTAATTATTTTCTTTAATAAATTAGCATAACGAGTTGTGTTACGCGTATTTCAGCTGTTCCATAGTGAATAGCCAAAGGAAAGAATCAAACCCACTGCATGAATTAGCATAGTAACATTTTTGTATTTCTTTTATTTTATTTTATTATTAAAAAATATTAAATATAAATACACAAAACGGTCCTCGTTTTCATGAAGGTCCAAACCCTTCGAAACTCTAGCTCCGGCCCTGTGGCTGTGGTTGGCTATGACCACATCGGTGGTGATTTTTAAATTTTGTTTATGTGTAATTTAAATTTTTTAAGATATATACATTGATAGTCCACTTAATTAAACAAAATAGTTGTTGGTGTAGTAGTAAAATTTATTTTAAAGTAGTTGAAGGCTAAAAGTTCAAATTATTTTAACTATTTTTTCTAAAATTTTCTTATTTTTACCTTCAAATTACCAAATTTCATAAATGACCATTATATTTTTTCAAACAAGATTACTAAAATAATATTTTATTGCTCAATACCATTTGTTTTAACTTCATATTTATTTTATGTCAAGTTAAACATAGAAAAAATTATTTATTTTTATATTAGACCTTATTTATTTTATCTTTTATTTGACATATTTTTTACACGGCACCTTAAAAAATCATGCCGGTTTCGCCCTGTCTATGAATAAACTAATTAAAAGTTTATGTTGAATGGTCTCAAGACCATTTTATAAATCGTTGCACTAGACATTTTCATGTTACTTTGGTCACGACTCACGATAATGCAGTATGGAAAAGTCTATATATGGAGAGTTGGGTATAAAACATGGGTTTATAAATAGATGAAAATTATTACTGGCGATCCACAAATTTTCATACAACCCTAGTTAAGTAATTTAGTATAAAGTAATAAAACATATGGAAGAGAGAAGTGTAAATAAAGGTAAGAAATGGTTAGGAAACGGTTTTCATTATCAATATAATTTTAGGATCATAGATTAGAGATTAATACTTTACAACATTTGGAGAAGGTTTAAACAACTGTTTGCTATGGTCAGTTTACAAAAATATCACATAGTCACAACTCACAAATATATTGGTTGTAGAGATACTACTCTTTAATGTTTTCTTTGTTGATGACAGAGATTAATCTGCTTAATTATTAAGGTTGTTTGTAATGACCCATATTTCCAAATGAAATTCCCCAGGTAGATTGTGTTCTGTGCCAAGTCACTTATTCGTATACGATACGTGCTCATGTGCTATATGAGCTTAATAGATTTCTCTTATGTCAACGATACGTCACAAATCGAGAACGGAATTCCATTGTTAAGTGCGCTTAACTTAATTAAGTTAATACCAAGATGGGTGACCCACTGTGAAATTATGCTAAATCGGATAATATTGTTGATATATATGAAAACGTACTTTTCCATCCAACATTTAAGTGCACATCTCGATCTATATCAACAACATTAGGAATCATGTCAGCTTCTTGGTTTTACGTGTAGCACGGAGCACAGAGATTTGATAATATCAAAAGACCTGTCTGCAAGTGACCGGTCGGTCTGTCAAGTGCTATTGAATTTCCATTTTGGTTCCGCTACTGACCGTTGATGACCAATTGGTATGTCAATGAGGTGTGTCAAGTGCTCTTCATTTTTTATTTTTTGACACGTTTTTAACTTATCCGTTCCTACTCCGAATCGATTTGCATTTGAACCGTTGATTTCATTATCGATCAATATATATATATATCATTTGAAGTATAAAGTATATATTAACAAATAGAGAAATTGTTAACTTTATTTTTAAATCCACTAGAACACTTAAACACATATAGATTAAGAAAAACTAAAAGAATCACTCTCTTATCCCCTCTCTTTCTCTCTTTCTCTCTTTTTGCCATGGCCACATTGCTAGTTGGACCAATTGTTTAAATCAATTTTTCAATCAAATGTGTCATAGTACGAAACAAGTGGATCAAATTGACATTTGTTTAATTCCACATGACTCTTTTGACACAGGAGAAAACAATTATTCAACCAAATATGTTGTAATATGAAACAAAGGGATCAAATTGACCTTTGTTTAAATCCACATGACTGTTTTGAGATAGGAAACCCCAATAATTCAACCAAATGTCATAATATGAAAAAAAGGGATCAAATTGACCTTTGTTTAAATTCACATGACTCTTTTGACACAAAAAAAAACCAATTATTCAACCAAATATGTTGTAATATGAAACAAGACGATCAAATTGACCTTTGTTAAAATCCACATGACTATTTTGACACATGCAAAACCAATCATTCAACCAAATATGTCATAATATGAAACAAGTGATCAAATTGACCTTTGTTTAAATCCACGTGACTCTTTTGACATAGAAAAAAGCAATAATTCAACCAAATGTGTCATAATATGAAACAAGGGATCAAATTGACCTTTGTTTAAATCCACATGACTCTTTTTATATAGGAAAAAACAATAATTCAACCAAATGTGTCGTAATATAAATCCAAGGGGATCAAATTAACTTCTTTGTTTAAATCCACATTGTGTGTAACATCTCTAATTCTCTATTATATCCATTAGGGATGTTCATGGTTCGGTTCGTTTTTTTAGTAAAATACAAACTAAACAAATTAAAAACAATCAGTTCAGTTTTTGAATAAAATACGAACCAAACCAATTAAAAACAATCGGTTCGGTTCGGTTCGGTTTTGTCCAAAAAATTTATCGGAACCGAACCAAACCAAGTCAATCATAATCGGTTTGGTTCGGTTCGGTCTGTTTGAACTTTAACAAACAAAAATTACAATATTTAAAATTACACTAGTTTTCGTAAAGTTTCAAATCGTGTATAAGAAGTCGAATAACAAGTAATCTATAAATGATTAACAAAATATATTATTGATAACTACAACTTATTGATATATATTTATAAATAATTATATATATTTTATATATGAATAAAAATAATCGGTTCGGTTCGGTTTGAAAAACACTAAAACCACAAACGAACCGACCAAAACGGTTTATCAATTTTGAAACCGAACCAAACCAATTACTAATCAGTTTGGTTCGTTTTTGATCGGTTCAGTTTGATTCAATCGGTTTAGTCAGTTTGGTTTGGTTTATTTACACCCCAATCTAGGGCAGGGCGAAAACCCAAAAAAACCGAAACAGAAAAACCGAAACTTTTTTCGGGTCGGTTTTGTTTTACAATGAAACCGAAAAAACCGGAAAACCAGAGAAATCACTCTCTTATCCTCCCACTCTCTCTCCTCCAAATCTCTCTTTCTCTCTCTCTATATCTCTCTCTCCTCTATCTCTCTCCACTCCTTCTCTATCTCTCTCACTCTCTCCAGCTACTCCCTTCAGTAACTACACATACTTATATACATGCATACATACATTTATGTGTTTATATATGTTCTATCTGGTTCCTTTTTTTAATATCTTAATTGGGTTTTTATTTTATTTATATTCCTTTCAGTAAGCATATTTTTTTTTTAGTACTCTCTCCGTTCCTATTTAACTGTTCAATGTGAAACTACGTGCAGTTTTGACCGGTCAATAGCTTGTATCAAAATTGTCGGAATAAAAATTTTCAAAAGTTGATTTGGGTCCATTCTTTATGTCTCAAATTGAAAGCATATTATTGAGCATTTTTTGTTGGCAAACACGGTGAACTTACTTTGGCTCAAAGATTGTGTATTGAGACGATCACTGGAGGAAATTGGTATAAATACGGTATTCAGAGTTGAAAATTTGTCGGAAAATACACTCCTCATCTGACAAAAAGGAGAAAAATCAAATAACAAAAACCGCTAAGTTGCTCCTTCAACCGAACATGGAAACTTTATGGGATCTGGACTGGTAAACATGTAATTTATATCTTGAGTTTGGTCTGATAATTCTTTTATTATACTTTTCCTTGCGTATTTTATGTGTCCTATACTCCATTAATTATCGAAGAACATATTTCCTATATTAGGTAGAGTTTGGTGTTAACATAAGTTTTCTACTCTTCTTTTTATCTCTCTCTCTTAACAGAATTATACAATCCGTATAAGGCTCACAAGGCTTGTAATACTGTTCATTTCATAATATGACCTCTCTTTTTGAAATGAACAATATTACGAGCATAATGTGAAATTGTAATGAATTAATCCTTATAAGGCTCACAATTAAGGTTCGTACTTGATCACATAACTAATTTCACATTATGCTCGTAATTACGCCAAGTGAATCCAAGAATACTAAGAGTATAACTTCTACTTGATGATTGATGAGCTAAGTCATCGCCAATTATCGAACTAACTATGTAACAATTTGTATATTAAGTTAATCTCCTTATCCAACCATGAATAAAATACACAAGAAATTAAATTCCCTTCTTTTTTTAATATAATTTGTGGGGGGGAAATCCACTTCTTTTTTTAATAATTTGAAAAAAAAAAAGTGGTGGAAAACGCCCAAGAAAAAGCACAAAGAACAATTAGAAGTATAAATTATATACAGTTATCCCGGATGTTGTCTAAGATTGCACCGAGAGCCACCTAGTCACTTTAATTTTGTGTATGATAATAAGTCTATTTTCTTACTATGTAGAAAAATTATGACCCTGTTGGTATTGTCCATATATATTTGTTCAACTTACTATGATAAACGTAACCCTAAACACACTAACAAAGAAAACAATTAAGGTGGTTCTGCATTAGAAAACAAACCTGCCCACAAAATAATTAGATTATGGGAGGACAAGAAAAGGTCCCCAAGACCTGGTTCTCCCCATTTTCGCCATTACGATAACTATTATTCTTTTGACCCGCCACGATTTCCAGAATCAAGACTCTGTAGACTCACAAAATTTTGGACTAATAAAAAAAGATGTCACATGTCTTAAAAATGAGTTTTAATTCATTTATTAGGTAGAAAAATAGTATTTTAAAGTAAATGATGGAAAACAAGTTTTTTTTTTTGTCTTCTTTTATTTTGATAAAAATAAAATAAAATAAAATAGATTGATGATTTATTCCAAATGATTAATTTCTATTTAAATTTGGTAAGTTTTACAGTTTTTCTACTAATTTATAATTTCTACAAACTATTGGGCAATTTATTAGTAAACTCATTGATTATTGAGAAATTTGAGAAGAACTAAAAAATATAGGAGGCATCCTTGCAAATAAATGCTTCTCGAGCCTATAAATATGGTGCTATCCTCACTTGAAAATGACAAGTTGAAGGCCAAAGGTGAAGCCAAATCCAAGAGAGAGAAGCTCTACCGAAGTCAAGCCATCAACCACCGAAGCATTCGAAGATCTTCATCAAACCCGGAGAACTTCAAGCAATCTCATCAACAAATCCACGACAAATCCACCATTTGATCCGCAAGAAGCTCCAAAGGCCGCGAATTAAGTGTTTTTCAAGACCAAGCATTCGAAGATCTTCATCAAGCCTGAAGAACTTCAAGCAAACTCATCAACAAATACAAGACAAATCCACCATTTGATCCGCAAGAAGCTCCAAAGGCCGCGAATTAAGTGTTTTTCAAGACCAAGCATTCGAAGATTTTCATCAAGCCCGAAGAATTTCAAGCAAGCTCATCAACAAATCCAAGACAAATCCTCCATTTGATCCGCAAGAAGCTCCAAAGGCCATGAATTAAGTGTTTTTCAAGACCAAGCATTCGAAGATCTTCATCAAGCCCGAAGAACTTCAAAATCACAAATCAAGCGTTTTCCAAGATCAAACTCACAAAGAAGTACAAGTCAAGATCAACCTCAAAGCTCAAGCAAATCAACAACTCAATCCTCACCAAACTAATGGAGCCAATAAGAACTCATTTGTGAAGAGATTAATCAAAGGATTTCTATTTTCTTTATTTCAGAAAATATTCAGAGATTGTACCCGCTAAATATTAAATAAATAAATTATTTTGCTTTCTCCATTTATTTTCTGTCTTGGTATATTAGGTAGAAAAATTTGTGATAAACAAATTTTGGCACACCCGGTGGGACGATTTTTGCCATTCATCTTTTCTCTTCGCCAATCGATCAACCATTCATGGCTCGAAATAAAAATACGCAAATCAGTGACAACATGATGACCCGAAGCAAGTCCGCTGTCCAACTATCAACACCCTCATTCCTTGTCATGGATGATAAAAGAAATCAAAATATCTGTAGGGGCAAAAAGGTAGAGGCTAGCTCCGAAGTGAAAGCAAATTTCAAATATGGTACATGGGCAAGTGATTCTTCTGATGAAGAAGGCTTGATTGGAAACCATCACTTGGAGGACAACTCAGATTCCATAACAAACACTCCCCGATCAGTTGTTGCTACTTCAACAAATATGCAAGTAATGGTGATAAACGCTCCTACGGTGGAAGAACAAGTTAATGCAATCGCTGGGACCCTAGAAACTTTAATGAAGGCTTTTAATGAACGAGACGCTCAGATGGCGATATTGACTGACAGAGTTCAACAATTGGCGGAGCCACGCCAAGGGGAGAATTGACGTAGAACTGAAGGAGGTGAAGGTTCTTCAAATGAGGAAAGGCCCTTAGAAATAACGAATGGCGCAATCCCTCTAGAGCAGCTGAAAGAGTTCATACTGGGTACCGTAAAAGGAAAATATGAAGAAGTGGCACATTCCTCCTTCGGATATGTCAAACCTTACACACGGAGAATCGAAGAATTAAGGATGCCTTACGCATATCAGCCACCCAAGTTTCGACAATTTGATGGCAAGGGAAATCCTAATCAACAAATTCTACATTTCATCGAGACTTGCAACAATGCAGGGACTTATGGGGACCTCATGGTGAAGCAATTTGTCCGCACACTAAAAGGAAATGCCTTCGAATGGTACTGCGACTTGCAACCGGGATCAATTGATACTTGGGAACAATTGGAACAAGGATTCCTTAATCGTTTCTATAGCACTAGGCGCACTGTGAGCTTGATGGAATTGACAAATACCCACCAATGGAAAGACGAGCCTGTTGAGGACTACATTCATCGATGGAGGGGATTGAGCTTGAATTGCAAAGATAGAATGTCAGAAACATCAGCAATTGAGATGTGTGTTCAAGGCATGCATTGGGGATTGTCCTACATTCTCCAAGGAATAAAACCAAAAACATTTGAGGATTTGGCAAGTAGAGCTCATGACATGGAAGTTAGTATCCCAACTAGCAGTGACCAAGCTCTCCTACTTCCAGGAACGCAAAAGACTCCAAATAAACAAGATGGAAGGAAATGGATCAAATCTCGTGCAATAACGGATAAAAGAGAATTGTTTGTCATGTCAACTCCATCTCAAAGCCTTCCTCCCATCAAGGTGAAAGCTAGCATGAAGAATGTTGAAGATGACAAGCCCAATGTAAATCAAAGAAACGAAAAAAGAAGACTCATGCTAAGGGAGATGCAAGAGAAGGAATACCCGTTTCCTGACAACGAAGTTCCTCGCATGCTAGAAGAACTCCTCGTACTTAAGCTAATCGATCTTCCACAAATGAAACATCCCGAAGAGGCCGACAAAGTTGATGATTCAAATTATTGCAAATTCCACCATCTCGTCAGTCACCCAACCCACAAGTGCTTCGTCTTGAAGGAGAAGATCGTACAATTGGCCGCTCAGGGCAAAATCTCTTTGGAGGATGAAGAAATAACAACTGCCAATTACACATGTATCGTTACAAATCCAGAGCCAGAAAGCATGGGCGAGACAAGGACAGTCATGATTCAATTTGGATCTTTTCCGCCAATTGCAATCATCATGCAAAACTCGAGCACTGAAGACAATACCTCATGGACTTATGTTAGTCATACGAGAGGTTCAAGATTATCCACCAGCGAAGAATTGAGTGAGTTTGAAGAGGGAGAAGACTACCCTTCGAATAACCCACAACCCATACAAAATGTCCCAGTTCACTCCATTTATGAAGGACAGACTATTTATGAATTCAAGAAACACGGCCATTGCTTCTTTGACGTTTGTGAATGCAAAGATTGTTTAGATGACCAATGGGATGACTTCTTTGAAGACGATGAAGAAGTTAAGGGAAAGAGTGAGAAAAAGAAAAATAAGAGGAAATCAACCCAACAATCACTACGGGAAAGATACGAAGCTAGAGACCCAAGTGTTGGCCTGTTGGGTGAGCCATCAAGAAAGTTTGACTATTTTGTCTAATATACCAAAAAGGAAGAAGTGGGAAGATCAACGCCACCTAAATGGGAGGATTTTCATAGAGAAGACAAGACAAAAGAAGTCGATCAATCTCTCAACTTTACCAATCCACTTGAAGATTCCTTAGAAGCACTCAAATTCGAAAGCAATAGCCAACCTTCTGGGATGTTTGCGAGTGTGAAGGTTGCATGGAGTGTCAACAATTTTTAAAGAAAATGTATGAGGCCGGCGATAAGAAAGTTGGGGTGCTAAAAGAATCCAAGGGGGTTTACTATGTGCAGCGACTCCAAGGGAGAGTAGTTGAAGAAACATCAAATCCAGATATTAGTATGGGAGTGCCCATTTCATACTACTATCGAGGCAAGCCGATCTACAAGTTTAAAGAAGACAATGGTCACTACTTCTGGGATGATTGTGAGTGTGAAGGTTGCATGGAGGATGGTTACCTCGAAGATGAAGAGGACGAAGACTACTATCTTTCTAATTCATGCAATGTCGCAAGCATAGAGGAGTACACGGAAGAAAGTGAATGTGGTTGGGATGAAATTTCGGGAACATCATTTCAAGAAGAAAAGGTGAATCAAGTGGCAGGCGTGACAACTATTAACTTCTCTGATGAAGATTTGTTGCTTGACACAAAACCTCATAATCGCCCGCTCTTTGTTTCCGGATACATACAAGAGAAAAAGATAAATAGGATTTTGCTAGATGGGGGGTCTGCTGTCAATATTCTACCACTGCATATGTTAAACGATATTGGAATTCCAACCGACGAATTATCACAAAGTCGTCTCATGATCCAGGGCTTTAATCAAGAGGGACAAAGGGCCGTTGGAAAATTCCACTTATAGCTCGTGATAGATGAAATGGTATCAAGCGCATTGTTTCACGTCCTTAATGCGAAAACTTCTTATAATATGCTCTTAGGACGACCATGGATTCACGAAAATGGAGTTGTCCCGTCTACACTTCATCAATGTTTCAAATATTGTAAGGACGGTGTGGTGAAGAGGGTCTTAGCTGATGATAATTCATTCAACGGAGTGGAATCATATTTCGCAGATGCTAAGTTCTACATGGATAAAGGAAAAGAAGTAGAACCATTTGTATCTGCTCCCTCTCTAGGTCCTATAAAAGAAAATGAAAAGATCGACAAAAGAAAGAAGACTGGAGTAGATGTTACAAAAGGCAAAACGGGGACTAAGCTCTCGTCTCAAACTATTAAGTCGTTAAGTGTTGATAGTCACAAAGGTGGCGACTTAACTTTTCCTATAACATCAATCAAGCAAGTTGGGGTACTTAAAGGATTTGTTAGACCAACACATGGCCCATTAACTGAGCATGGAGATTCATCAAAAGAAATTTTCAGCCCAAAAGCATACAAAATGCTCGCAAATGCAGGCTATACATCTAAGGAATCAAGCCCCCTTGGAAAACTTACTCCCACAATAATGGGGGAAGAATGTTACGGCCTTAACCAAACTCAGTGCATGTTGAAGCAAAAAGGCTACATGGTAAAAGGATCTCGTGCGGGGATTGAGTACAAGCCACCTCAACCAGCAAAAATAATCATAAGAAAGTCAAACAACTATTATATCATGTTCGAAGAAGAAGACTCGACACCAAAGTGTGAATCTTGTGGCTCAAATGATTTCGAACCTCGTCGGCAATTATGGGTGGGAGATCCCATTGTCCAACGGCCTCACTCATCTCGAACTCTACCCCAAAGTTTTGAAAGTTTAACCATAAGGGGAAACCCAATGCTCATAGAGTCGACAAGTAAAAGAGAACATTCACTCGAAATATTGCTGAGAAGAAGAATGTCGGTATTCGAACGCTTAGGCGTGACCAAAAGAGCTTCAGTATTTCGAAGGTTAACAAGGAGAAAATTAGTTTTTGAGCGTCTGGGGCATCTGAAAGGAAAACATGGTTCGCTCAAAAGCGCCGTAAAAGAACAGTGAAGTCCGTAGAGGGTAATAATATCTTGCAACTAGAAAACTTGGAAATTGCGGAATCCTACCACATCACTCTTATGGATGACGGGGAACAAGCTAAAAGAGATATAGCAGAGGCACCAGAAGAACTTGAAGAGGGCGTCCAATCCACTATGGATGAGTTAGAAGAAGTAAATCTTGGCACAGTGGATGATCCGCGACCAACATACTTAAGTGCACTTTTAACCGATAAAGATCAAGAGAGCTACATCAAGTTGCTTAAGGAATTCAAGGATGTCTTCGCTTGGAGTTATGAAGAAATGCCAGGGCTTGACCCAAAAATAGCAGTTCACCACCTAGCGGTAAAACATGGAGCACGGCCAGTTAAGCAAGCTCAACAGAGTTTTCGAGCAGAATTGGTTTACCAAATTGAGTTTGAAGTTAACAAGATCATTGAGGCAGGGTTCATAAGATAAGTCAAATATCCGACATGGATCTCAATCATAGTTCCTGTGAAGAAAAAGAATGGCCAGATTCGAGTATGCGTTGACTTTCGAGATCTCAACAATGCATGTCCTAAAGATGAGTTTCCGCTACCCATAACCGAACTCATGGTTGATGCTACAACTGGGCATGAAACTTTGTCGTTCATGGATGGATCGTCTGGGTATAATCAAATCCGCATGGATCCACACAATGAAAAGATGACCGCCTTTCGCACGCCTAAAGGTATCTACTGTTACAAGGTGATGCCATTTGGATTAAAGAATGCTGGTGCGACTTACCAAAGAGCAATGCAAAGGATCTTCGATAACATGATCCACAAAAACATTGAGTGCTATGTAGACGATATCGTTGTAAAGACCAAAAAGCACCATCAACACCTCGAAGACCTAATGGCAGTTTTCAAACGATTACGACGCTTTTGGCTCAAGATGAATCCACTTAAATGCGCCTTCGGGATCACGTCGGGAAAATTCCTCGGATTTATCTTTCGCCATCGAGGAATTGAAATCAACGAATCCAAAATCGAGGCCATCATGAAGGTAAAAGCCCCAAGAAATATTCACGAGCTAAGAAGCCTACAAGGAAAACTAGCGTATATTCGACGATTCATCTCAAATATGGCAGGTCGTTGCCAACCTTTCAGTCGACTCATGAAAAAGGGGACCCCATTCGAATGGGATGAATCATGTGATAATTCTCTTGACATAATCAAGTCTTACCTAGTAAAACCCCCTGTATTATGAGCTTCAATTCTTGGAAAGCCTTAACTTCTATACATTGCGGCTCAAGAACGGTCCATTGGAGGTCTATTAGCCCAAGAAAATGACGTCAGAAAAGAGAATGCTTTGTATTATCTTAGCAGAACAATGACTTCGTGCGAATTGAATTACACGCCAATCGAGAAAATGTGTTTGGCCTTGGTCTTTGCGATAAAGAAGTTAAGGCATTATTTCCAGGCCCATACAATTGGACTTATATCTAAAGCAAACCCGGTCAAGTACGTTATGTCTAAACCAGTGTGGTCAGATCGCCTAGCCAGATGGGCACTTCTCTTTCAAGAATTTGAAATATTCTAAGTTCCTCAAAAGGCTATCAAATGCCAGGTTCTTGTAGACTTCCTTGCTGACCACCCAATACCTGCTGAATGGGAGCTATCCGAAGACCTACCCGATGAAGATGTAATGTGTATAGAGGTTCGGCCACCATGGTCAATGTATTTTGATGGGGCCGCTAACAGCGAAGGCGCCGGCACAAGGGTCGTGTTTCTAAGTCCAGAAGGAGACGTTTTTCCCTATGCTTTCACTCTCACACAGAAATGCTCAAACAATATGGCAGAGTATCAAGCTCTCATATTAGGGTTGGAGATGGTGCTAAATGCAAAACACTAGCATATTAGGGTGTATGGAGATTCCAAGTTGATCATAAATAAAATTCTAAATGAATATGAGGTCAAGAAAGTAGAATTGATACCATATCAAGGCTACGTCGTGAATCTCATCTCGTGGCTTGGAGATGTTACATTAGACCATGTTCTAAGGAAAGAGAACAAACAAGCTGATGCATTGGCAAAATTGACGTCCAACATTGCCTTGCCAGACAAACGCATGAGCATTCCAATATGTAAAAGATGGGTAATCCCTCCAAAATTAGAAGATGAACAAAGAATTCCAGAAAATAATGATGAGACCATAGAGGAAGTTACAGCTGTTTTGGTCCTTGAGATTGAAGAGGAAGACTGGAGGTAGTCACTTATCGATTACTTACAACATGGAAAGTTACCCGAAAATAGACATAGGAAGATAGATGTGAGACGACGCGCTACAAGGTTCGTCTATTATAAAAATACGCTCTATCGATGATCTTTTGAAGGGGTGTTTTTACGCTGTCTTAGTGGAGAAGAGGCAAAGCAAGCGATGGAAGAAGCACATTCCAGAGTATGTGGTGCTCACCAAAATGGTCCAAAACTTCATTTTCGAATTAAAAGAATGGGGTATTACTGGTCCAGCATGGTTAAAGATTGTCTCAATTTTGCCAAAAGGTGTCAACCTTGCCAATTTCATGCTAATTTTATCCACCAACCACATGAACCTTTACACCCTACGGTCGCGTCTTGGCCTTTTGAAGCTTGAGGATTAGATGCGATAGGGCCTCTGCCAAAGTCATCTGGAGGTCATCTTTACATTTTAGCAGCTACAGATTATTTCTCCAAATGGGCTGAAGCTGTGCCTTTGAAAGCTGTGAAGAAAGATACGGTGGTGGATTTCATCAAATCAAATATCATTTTTAGGTATGGAGTGCCACGCTATATCATTAACGATAACGGAACTCTCTTTTACAACAAATTGATGACAAGTCTGTGCGAGAAATTCGGCTTCAAGCAACATAACTCTTCCATGTATAACGCACCAGCTAATGGGCTTGCCGAAGCTTTTAATAAGACACTTGGGAATCTGTTGAAGAAGGTCGTGGCTAAGTCCAAGTGAGATTGGCACGAGAGAATCAAGGAAGCTCTATGGGCATATCGGACAACGTATCGAACATCAACTCAAGCCACCCCATATTCTTTGGTGTATGACGTAGAAGCTGTCTTGCCCCTAGAAATGCAAATTCTGTCACTTAGGATTGCCCTCCAAGAAGGATTAACACTAGAATATAATGCCCGCCTTTGTCTCGAAAAACTCGAATCACTGGACGAAAAAAGGCTTGAAGCGCAAAAAAGGTTGGAATGTTATCAAGCTCGTATGTCGAAATCGTTCAACAAAAGGGTCAAGCGAAGGTCCGTCCAAAAAGAAGACTTGGTGCTCGCAGTACGAAGACCCATCATCATGACACGCCGAATGGGAAATTAATTCATCTCCAAATGGATGGTCCGCACACGGTAACCAAAGTTTATTCAAATGGTGCATATAAGTTACGCTCTCAAAATGGATTAGAAATTGGTCCCATCAACGGAAAGTTTCTAAAGCGCTACTATTCTTAAATAAATCGAAGACACTCCTTGACGCAAGAATATAAAGTGCATGTTACTCATCGCCCACATGAGCATAAATTGTGTGGCAACAAAATGAACTACGTTTGGCATGATCTTTCACGGGTACGTAGGCAACTTGAGACTTGTCTCAAGTTCAGTCATAACTAAAAAAAAAAAAAAAAAAATGAACTACGTTTGGCTTGATCCTTTACGGGTACGTAGGCATCTTAAGACTTGCTTCAAGTTCAGTCATACCAAAAAAAAAAAAACATCACATCCATTATATCTCAAAAGATAAAATCAATTAAGAAAGTAAGAAACGCAAGCAAGACAAATATTGAAAAGGAAAAATAACCAAATTTATTCAGAATAGAGATCGTGCGGGTTACATCAAATGACGCTAAAAAAAAAGGGTGCGAAAAAACAAAGAAGCAAATCTCAAATCTAAGAAAACAAAAAGAAAGTGCAAGCTAAGAAAACAACTTAAAGTCTACAAGTTCGTCACGGTAACTCTCTAGAAAACTTGATAAAAATCCCAAATCATTCTCAGCATCTTCACTCTGGGCACACTTAGTTTCAAGAATCGAAACTTCCTCGGTCACAACATCAATGTCACGTTGTATTTGAGATACCATAGCCCTCTCATTCGCCAACGACGATTGCACTATGGCTTTTTCAGCTTCTAACTTCTCGATTTGTGTAGTTATATTTGCAAGTAGTTCTTCTTGATCAGCGACATTGGCCTTGTGTTTACCTTGCTCACCAACCATAGCTGTGGTCAGCCTACTCTTCTCTTTAATGGCCATTTTATGGATATCTCTGGAATCTGCCTCTAAAGATGATAGCAGCACACTAAATTTGTGAGCCCTTGCAAGCAAATCAACACCTTCCTCCTCAGTAACGATAAATCCATGACATTTGTATGCTCCATCGCATCGAGTATCGTTGTAGCAACGTCGTCTCTAGGAAACTCAAGTTTTCAACCGAGCACCTAGAGAGTTTTTGGGTAAATTCCGTCCACAAAGAGATGAGATACTTCCTCGCATGTTCCGACACAATATCTTCAGCACCGAAAAATATAGAAGCAGCAGGGGAAGCTCGTGGATGAAAGGGGTTCGTTGTTAAGGCCCTTGTCAAAGTCTGGGGTTGATTTGAATTGCCTTCTCCAACCAATAAGTCATTTTTTTTAATCTTGTAGAAAAGATCTAGAGAAGTTGGACATTCGACAGATCCCTCACTACCATTTGGAGCCTTGACTTCTTCATTGCCGTGTAAGTCCGACATATTTGCTGCAATAGGCAAGTCCCGCATAAAATTCTTCGCAAACTCAAAATTATCATCCTCAAGACAAAACTCCACCTTAAAAATGAGATGCAAAGGCAATAGTCAAAAAAAAAAAACAATGATAAGGTTACACTTAGGTAAAATAAAATAAAATTGCGTAAGTAAAGTTCTCAAACGTACCCCATTCAAGAGTGTGTCCTTTGGCACACCGCCTGTTGCAAGATCAACAACTTCTTTCTGAGGAACGATTGCTTTCATCTTCTGGCTCTGATGATGCGGTTCACTCCCGCTCAAGTTATCTTCTGGTTCGGCTTGAGGGGTAGAACGTTTTTCCGGTCGAAAATTTATGACAGGGACTGGAGGTTTTGACTTTTTGCTTTCAGGAACCTCGACTTCCTTAGGCGCAGGCAGGTCAGAAATGATTTTCTTTATAGAAGCTATTATAGTATCACGTCCGGAAAGAAGGTAGTTCCCATGCACTTTCTTCCACCAATCAACAAATGCACCACTTTTATACGTCCTCAGATCTGACACAAGAGGTGGAATAACTGCATTGGAATCACTGTAATCGTTCATATTTGAGCTCCAATGCTTAAAGCCCTCTTCAAGTGATGAGTCTCGAATAGCTTTTACCCCCGATTCGAACGGCACCAGTTGCCTAAACCCGAATTGTCGGCCGAATCGATGAGCATTGTAGGGCTCTAATACAAAACCATCCCCATGTCACAGAGTTAATAAACATGGCCAAATAGCGGCAAATCTCGCCCACTGGTTGACACTTAATGGTTTTGCTATAAGAAAAGGAGCAAGAGATTGTCGTCTACACTTAACAAACGAAGTCGCGTTCCAACGAATGGTATCACCAGAATAAATTAACTCACGAGCACGCTTGTCACCTAAGGATTTAGCACCTCCTTAACCAGAATACTTAGTCATCATCGGGTTATCCGGAGGCTGGGGTATCATGTAGTGGGTATCGAAGTAATAGGCCATCCACGCAAGAACATAATGAACAGGAAGGCTGGCTCTTGACAAGCCTGGTGTTGGGGAGTTCGAAATAGTATTCATTCCTCTATATATGCAAGCCAACACCGGATAGGCGAGACTAATTTTTGTGCCAGTGGCCATTGAGGCAGCGGGTTTAAATATGGTAGGACGAATAAGAAGATTGTTTCCCTCAGATAGAACAAATGCGCATAGCCAACAAGACAAGAACGCTGCAAGATATACATCCATAAAAAGATGATCCGAGATACTGAGCAATGCAAAAGTCTCTTTAGCACCCGACGACCAACCTTTGACATTTTTTATGACACCACTTGGATTTCCATGATACTTGGGACGATTTTCTTTCGATAGTGATTGCACGGTGGGTTTGATGTGCCATAGATCACCCTTGAACCAAAAATCCACCCAATCGACCATAGATACCTTATCTTTTTTGGTCGGAAGGTGAAAAGCCGAAAGCAAAAATCGGCAAGCACGGAACGTTTTTGGATTATTATCGTTGGACCGTAATTCATCGGGGTAGGGGATGACCTCTTCAAAAATTGAACCAAATACAGGAAGACCACCGATGGCATATAGATCCCAAAGTGAAATGGATGCCTCCCCCGCCGAAGTATGAAGAGAGTTAGTCTAGGAACACCATGACTCGTAAAAGGCACGGAGAACGTCGATTTTTTTCTCATATGTAAAAAAGGGACGCATAGATGGCATCATACAAATCAGCGTTTCTCAAAATAGAACACTCACGACCCAGAACGTCTTCCATCCACTCCCAATACTTCGGTATATAAGAAAATCTGCCGAGTATGTTTAGATTTGGGCCCCACCTCGCATCTCCATCAATGATACGTCGGCCAAGAGTGTTGTACGGTTGATTTTTGGGATCCTTTTTGTCGAATGGCGACTCGAGGTATATCTCTCCGTGTTTATCTTCACAAGTCCATGCTTTAACTCTAGGAATACTTTCTAGCGCCGGCCAGGCTCGGGCATGACGACCGGTCAACGGTTGATGGATGGTCAGCAATGTCGTTTTTCCAACCGTCTTGATGATTAATTTATTTTCGTTGCCGTTTTCCGCTAGCTCGAAGCTTACCATGAAGATTTAAATGCTACAATAAAAATGGTTTAGTGTGGAAATTAAGAGGGGCCATGGGAAAATAGAGGTGAATGTTTTATTATGGTCATAGAAGAAAAAGAAAGCAACAATTCAAAAAGAGTCGAGCTAATTTTCATAATTCGTATGGGCTAGATGACAATATTGACAACAACTATAAAAAAAAGTCGAGTCAATAATGTCAGGATTGTGACAACTTGACTTCCGCAAACATAAACAACAATTCTATAAAGCTCAAGTTACAACGCAAGCAACAACTCAAAAAAGGAGACGAGCAAGCACAAGCAACTATCGTGTAGAATCGAGTTTGTTTTACAATTCCGGCAACGACTCTAAAAGAGACGAGTCAAACACCAAGTATTTTGACAGATTGTAGGGTTTGTCGACGCTAGGAACAATCTAAAAGATCGAGCCAATTGTCAAGTCTTTTGGCGGATTGCAGGCTTTATCAATGCTGGAAGCAATCTAAAAGATCGAACCAACATCAAGCTGTCCTTTGATAAATTTCTTCTAAGTAATGTAAGGAAATTCTAGCTACGTGCTAACAAAAAAAAACCAACCTAACTCGTTTTCTTTCCCTAAGAAAAAAAAAAGGGGCAGTATACACGGTAGTTTTACATAAAACGTTTAAATATAAATTGAAAACTAAGATATATTTTGCTGACATGGCCAAGAAAACCTTTTTTTTTCCAGATTACTAAAAAAAATTTAACTCGTTTATCTACTTACTGTATTTCACGTTTCTCTTTTAAAAAAAAAAAATAGGCTGTTAATTAGCATTTCTCTTTTCATTTCTTCACTTACTGTTTTAAAAAAAACGTATATATAGGAAGATTTGGCCTTCTATTAGGATCCTGACTCTATTTATTTCTAGAATTGGGAAAACAATGGCGTAGTATTTTTTTTAGTAACTTGAATTGAAATAAAAATATGCCAAAACCTAAGTTTCAATGGTTATAATTCAGGACCTCATTTTAATTTATTTATTTTCTCGTCGAGCATTTCTAGAGCAACTATATATATGTAAATGAAGAGAGAACGGATATGAGTGTAAATAATTTTAAAAAAAAAAAAAAAAGGTAAATGAAGAGAGAACAGAAATAAAACCAGGAATCTAGCTATTCTATGCCAGTGGAGGTGTTATTTAGGGATTAAAGTGTGCTAGAATAAAATTTCAAAGAAAAGGAACAAGGGAAAAATAAGACGTCTGTCACTACCGGTGAATATAGTCTGTTGTCTTTTAAGAAAATTGTATAGTGGTGAAAAAAAGGAAAAATAAATCTTCTATTTATACAGGACATTTATGAGTTACGAATTTGAATGACATAAAGGCAATATTAATTTGGAAATCTTGATAGGATGTGATTGATACTACGTGATGGTAAGAGTGAGTGAGTTAGAGGTTGGTAACCAAAAATTACGCCTAAGAATAATTCAAGCTTTAATGACAAGGAAATAAAATAAAATATGTGATATTTTTGCTAGCAGAACAAAATCTTTCCTTTCAAAGTAAAGAGGGAGAATCTTCTGTCCTTTAGTGAGTTAAGCAAAAATCACGTTCTGATATCTTTACAAAAAAAAAAAGAAATTCAAAACTCACGTCCTCAACCAAAAAAAAAAACGGACTGTTCTTGTTTTTCTAAACCTAAAAAAAAAAATATATTAAAAAAAAAACGAAAAGTACGTTCGAGACATGTCTATTTCAAAAGTATTCATAAACAATTCTCGAATGGGGAATTTGTAGACACACAAAATTTTGGACTAATAAAAAAAGATGTCACATGTCTTAAAAATGAGTTTTAATTCATTTATTAGGTAGAAAAATAGTATTTTAAAGTAAATAATGGAAAACAAGTTTTTTTTTTTTGTCTTCTTTTATTTTGATAAAAATAAAATAAAATAAATTGATGATTTATTCCAAATGATTAATTTCTATTTAAATTTGGTAAGTTTTACAGTTTTTTTACTAATTTATAATTTCTACAAAATATTGGGCAATTTAATAGTAAACTCATTGATTATTGAGAAATTTGAGAAGAACTCAAAAACATAGGAGGCATCCTTGCAAATAAGTGCTTCTCGAGCCTATAAATATGGTGATATCCTCACTTGAAAATGACAAGTTGAAGGCCAAAGGTGAAGCCAAATCCAAGAGAGAGAGGCTCTACCGAAGTCAAGCCATCAACCACCGAAGCATTCGAAGATCTTCATCAAACCCGAAGAAATTCAAGCAAGCTCATCAACAAATCCAAGACAAATCCACCATTTGATCCGCAAAAAGCTCCAAAGTCCGCGAATTAAGTGTTTTTCAAGACCAAGCATTCGAAAATCTTCATCAAGCCCGAAGAACTTCAAGCTAGCTCATCAACAAATCCAAGATAAATCCACCATTTGATCCGCAAGAAACTCCAAAGGCCACGAATTAAGTGTTTTTCAAGACCAAGCATTCGAAGATCTTCATCAAGCCCAAAGAACTTCAAGCAAGCTCGTCAACAAATTCAAGCAAGATTTTCATTCGATCCTCGAAAACTATTTGCATGATTATTAAATTTAGTATTACTAATATATATATATATATATATATATATATATATATATATATATATATATATATATATATATATATATATATATATATATATATATATAATTCACACCCTCCATACACTTATATTTGCATGATTTCTTTACATATAGTAAATGTTTTGTAATAAATAGACAACTATTTAATCTTAATTTTGAGAGTTTTTTTTATATATAATTTTTGTAATAATAATTTGATTAATTAGATATCAGGGATTAGAACATGCTACAATGAACATGCTACAATGAAAATGAAAAGGAGTTTTTATAAGAATTACAAGAAAATGTAACAAGAAAAAGGGAAGGAACTACTATTTTAATGAGAAGAGAGCCAACTTTATTCATCTTAGCATAAACTTCAACCAGTGGCATAAAGAGTTACAAATAACAAATAACAAATAACTGTAAATACTTATTTCAAAAAAAAAACATAAAGAGTTACAAATAACCAACATAACAATAACTAAATAAAATAGTCTTGTTGGCCTCTCTTCAAAGGTGGCGCCGGCAATGATACCCGGGCCGGGTCAGGTCTTCATTCGGGTTTCATCAGACACCAACGATGGAGTGGAATCAATAAAAGGATAAATCTCGTATCTTAAGTTACAACTTGGGGCAATAACTTTGCATCCTTTCCTCCCAATACAATATTCTGATATGCCATTTGTAACGCCATTAAGACAATCATTGCAATTTTTGTCAGACAGATCAGGCGTGCACTGCATAAATCCGTAGATTGTTAGGAAATCAGGCCCAAAGATAGAACCAGAGGCAAACTTTCTTCGATCACCACCATTAGATGCCTTCGCACGGAGGCCAGAAAAAAAGGTCCCCAAGACCTGGTTAAATTGGTCTTTACTTGTCGCATTGTTAAGGTTCCACGCGTAGTATATTGGTCTCCCATTCAATATTCCGTAAATGGTCTCGTCTGAGTACCTTATTGCACAGATATCATAACCTCCAATAGCTTCTTTTTTATTCGGACAAGTTTGTGTGATCTTTTTAGTGGCATTCCGGACACAATCACGACAAGTGGTGATCTTAGCATCGCCTCTACAAAGAGCAATCGCGTGTACTATATCTTGATTTTGGCCGAACGAGGAACTGTTGAAACCGTAGTCATCTACACTCGAAGGAAGAGACGATAAGAGGGTGTCAAGGTTTGTTCCATAGGTACTGTTTCCTGAGAAATTACCGCTACCTGGACAAGAACTGTATAAAAGATCAGGGGGTTGGGAATACGCGACGGTCAGCAAACCAAGTAAAATCTGAAGAAGAAATGCATAGTATTTCATTAAACAAATAGTCATTGTTTCTAGCAAAAAATGGTTCAGTAATGGAAAAGATGATGGAGTAATGGGTTGAGGAGATTGTTTGAATTTAATGAAATCCAAGTGAAACGAAATAGGTGTATGTAGCTAGAAACTTTTGAATAGTCTATGTTGAATGGTTAAAATACATTTTAACCATTCAACATTACTTGGGTCACTTTCAAGGATTATGCAGTGTGGAAATTGCCAAACGTGACGAGTTCGTGATTAGATGAATATTATTACTTTCCAAATTCTACAACTTAAATAGTTAACCGTCTAAAAGTAGTTACTCAGTGTTATTACATTAACTATAAGTTCAGTTCTCACATAATGTAAATATGTAATATGGTATTCTCGTCATCTCGTGTGCTATATATGAGCCTATGACTCGCTAATTCCAACACAGTTCTAGGTTTTCAGAGGCCAAACAAGCACAAATGAAACTTAAAATAAAAACAAGCACAAATAAAACTTAAAATAAAAACAAGCGTGAAGTTATATATATATATAAAAGTATTTATATACTTATATTAGAGAAGAGACACGAGATTAGTGTATGTCACTCGCGACACCAACAAAAACCAAAAGTAACATTACAACTATAAACCTGCCCGTATAACATAGGATCAAAAAACGGGTTTGTTATAAATAAGATTTTATTGTTTCTGTTATTTATAGTTTAAAGAGGGTAGGAATTTTTTAATTTCGTCGTGACCTAGAAGATATTATCCATTCTTCTAGAAATTGATGATTTTAAGTCTGTGAAAAGCACACAGAGGAAACATTAAATTACGCTTTTCCTTTGATGGCTAACTTTCTCGTAGCTGTTATGGAAAAGTCACTGGGACAGTTAATTAATTACATTTGTGTTTATTTTGTTTGATGATTTAGTATTCGTTTTTTTTTTCTTCAGAAAAAGTATCCGGGTTGTGTTACGTGTATATCTCAACTGTTCGCCAGTAAAGGGCTAAGGGCAAGCATTTCAACCCACCCTTTATGACTACATGCTTTAATCTAATAATGATTATGCATAATTATTAATTTAGGGGCAAACTGCATTTGATTATAAACTAATCTTCGTTAAATCATAATTCATAACAAAGTTTAGTAAAAATACATGCTTTTAAAAAAAAATACGACTATCGGATTTATGAGAGCTGTCATGCCCCCCAATGGTCACCACGAAGCATCACGATGATTATTATTGACGACCATGAAGGATATCCTCAATAGACCAAGTCTAAATTAACTAATAGAGAAAAGATATTGGATGGGTCCAATTTGGAATTTGCTTAGTTGGTATAAGATTTGCTTTTCTAAAATTTTACATGAAATCATCCTCCCTAAAACTTTGGTACGGTTTTTAGCCTTATCTCCAGGCTGCACAGACAGAAAGCTCATACGTTTCGGTTTTCTTCAAAAGAAAGAGAAATAGCGCATACGTGACTTGTACTAAAAGTATAACTTATACATGATGAGTTAATTATTAAGTCATCTGTATTAAAAGTATAACTTATACATGATGAGTTAATGAAGTCATCTGTACTAAAAGTATAACTTATACATGATGAGTTAATTAAGTCATCGATAAACACCAAAATGATTATGTAAAAAATTGTATTTTAAGTTAATTTACTTTTCCAACTATATATGAATAAAAATACACAAGCTA
Source organism: Primula veris (assembly GCA_963682055.1). Taxonomy (NCBI): domain Eukaryota; kingdom Viridiplantae; phylum Streptophyta; class Magnoliopsida; order Ericales; family Primulaceae; genus Primula; species Primula veris. The sequence continues at coordinate 5,135,068 of OY821742.1, read as the reverse complement.
ATTTGTTTTTTAATTATATATAATTGATGGGGAAAACCAACATTTTTATTAATAATTGGAAATAAAAAAGTGGTGCTATGCTATTTGTATCCTTTCTTCAATAAAAGGATAGGTTTCATATCTTAAGTTACAACTTGGCGCAATAACTTTCCATCCTTTCTTCCCACTAAAATATGCCGATATGCCATTTGTAACGCTATTAAGACAATCATTGCAATTTTTGGGACATCAGGCCCAATCATTGAACCAACGGCAAACTTTTTTTGATCACCACCATTAGATGCGTTCGCACGAAGGCCATAAAAAAAGATCCCCAAGACCTGGTTAAATTGGTCTTTACTCGTCGCATTGTCAAGGTTCCACACGTAGTATATTGGTCTCTCATTCAATATTCTATAAATGGTCTCGTCTGAGTACCTTATTGCACAGATATCATACCCTCCAATAGCTTCTATTTTATTCGGGCAAGTTTGATCTTTTTAATGGCATTTCGGACACAATCACGCGACAAGTGGTGATCTTGACATCTCCTCTACAAAAAACAATCGCATGTACTATATCTTGATTTTGGCCGAACGAGGAACTGTTGAAACTGTAGTCATCTACACTCGAAGGAAGAGACGATAAGTGGGTGTTAAGGTTTGTTCCATAGGTACTGTTTCCTGAGAAATTACCGCTACCTGGACAAGAACTGTATAAAAGATCAGGAGGTTGAGAATACGCGACGGTTAGAAAACCGAGTAAAATCTGAAGAAGAGATGTATAGTATTTCCGTAAACACAATATCATTATTTCTAGCAAAAATGGTTCAGTAATAGAAAAGATGAGGAAAATGTTTCAAATTAATAAAATCCAAGTGAAACGAAATACTATGAAAGTATATACTTTGTATGTCGGTACAGGGGGTTGGTGTTTTTTATCAGGAAGATGGGTCCGTCGGAACGTTGGAGGCAGCCGTCTATGGTGTTGTTACGGCGGCTCGTCCCGATAATTCCCAAAGTTCAAGTTTGTTCAAGTATATTCATTGGATTGTTGTAGTCCATTTGGACCTTATATATTACCGGGTTTGGTTCTGGCAGTAACTTGATAATAAGTTTACTTCATTGTAGTGTTTTTGGATTAACACATCATGTTACAAGTATACAGCAGTTGAGGCACATAACATGACTTGATGACTTAAAGTCCATATGTGAAATATCATGGCAGTGAGGCAAATAATATGTATGAATCCTGGGGTACAACTAGTATATATATCTGAGTGTGTTCACGTATATGAACAGAGAGAAAAGGGATTAATCACCATGATTAAATGGACCTGCAGTGGGGTCGGTTGAGGGCCGGTTCTCGTAAAGCATCATGAGTGAGGAGGCAAAGGCTTGAGCCTTAATCTGGTGGCTGCGATAGCCGACTGGGGACTTGTTGCCGGACAGCTCAGCGGCACGTGTCGTCCCAGAACACGACGTCCTTTCCTCCTCCTCCTCCGGTGATCGGGAAAGCAAACCCCGGTGGCGGACGGCGGAGAGGAGAAGCCAGTGGAGCGCTTGGACTCGCTGATGCCAGCGCTGAGGCTGTATCTGCCATGTGGCAGCTGATCGGACACCTCCGACTCAGACGAAAAACTCCCCATTCAATATTGCTTGTTCATCATTAATTTATTATAAAATGGAGTCTATCCCCAGAATGAGTGAGATCTGCTCTTCCTAATCTATTGTTAGAGATAGATACATATTGTTTCTATCGATATCGAGAGAGAGGAGCCTCCCAAATAAAGTCCTCTCCAATAGTATAAAGTGAGGACTCCTGTTTTCCAAAGGGAAACGTTAGACCGAAACTGTTAACGGTTTTTATAAACACAGTATATTTTTGTATAAAATAAATATTGTTTGTACGTATATTAGACAGTTCTAGTAAATAGAGAGGGAATATAAAAATACCCTCGCCACTATGACCTTATATTTTGCGACTCGCTGATCCCAACACAAATCTAGGTTTTCAGAGGAGAAACAAGCAAGAATGGAACTTCAAATAAAAAACCAAGCACCGAGTTCTATATGTATATCAGTACTTATATTAGAGAAGAGACACGAGATTAGCTTTTATCTACATCGTGGTGTATGCCACTCTGAAATTTCTATCCGCTGTTCTAGTTGCAGTTTTGCAGTTAGGTTCCAAGTGAGGTTGCAACCACAGTTGGAACCAAGTGTATTAATGGACAGAACTGTGAAAAGTTAAATGTACTTGAAATAAATCACACGCACATTTAACAATGGAGTTCACCTAACTAGGCTACGTCTCCGGGGCACTTACCCAGATTATGATATTATAAAAAGCTTACAATATAGGATTCAAGTATTAATAAAAACTCTTAGACTCCCTCTAGGTTTTTCTGCCTATCTCTATATTGCTCCTACTCTATAACTATCAATTATAAATCAATGGCATCCCACCATTGTTTTCTTTTTAAAGCTCTCTGTGTATTCTCTCAAGAATAGGTTCTTTATAATTTAGAACACACACCTTTTACAAGCTAAATTTATCAAGTATATAAGCAAGTAAAAACAATCTTCTATCTTCAATATCTTTTGATTGCTTTTGACTTTGTTGATTGGCTTCAATCTTTCCAAGCAATACGTGATTATTCAGCGTGGATTGACTCCAATCATCATTGGTTAATACCTGTTTAATAACAAGCTTGAAAGTAGGAGTTAGTCTTTCCCTTTGAAAGGAAACATATAAAGATAATATCTTTTAAAGATAATATCTTTCTATGAACATATGAAACATTCAACTCCATATAACAATCAATCTTTGAGCGTATCTTTACTGAATATGATAAGGACCAATGATTGAAACACGTGATAAGGACAAGCATAAGTGTAGAGATACATGTTAAAAGGAAACATAACCTTATAAACTAATCTCTTTATATCTTTTAGAAAACATCTTTCCTTAACACTTTGATATTCTCAATTTACGCATATTAAACTTTTACAAACATATGAGAATATATCCTGCATACTTTAGAACAAATAATAATCAATAAAGAACAGTTATGCAGTTTTACAGAACTAGACAGAATACTGCTGAACAGCAGGTTGGAACTGTGGTTGCAACTGAGGTTGCAACTGGTACTTGAAACCTGTCAACACTGTCTTAGTTCTTAACAAACAGTTAGGCTAATTTAGTGAAAACCAATAAACAACAAATAAACTTTAGACCAGAAATCTGGTCCTAACAATCTCCCCCTTTGTCATTGGTTTTGACAAATCATCTAAGTTTATAAATCACCCAACCACCTGCAGATTCAATTTTAGAACAGTCTTATACTGTATATCTTATAATAATACTTAAGATACATCTGTTTAAGCTCCCCCTGCAAGTTAGAATTGCAAGCATCAAATATATCCATTCACAGATTTTAGAACAGAATCAATTCTAAAGACAGGCATACTTCAATATGGAAATTGCAGAACATTTAAGGCCAAAACATGGCACAACATAGTCTTACTACAGCAATTGTAATTGAAATTAAAAACAGCAACATAGAGTCTTGAAATTGAAATTAAAGCAACAATAAACTGAACATAAACTTTATCTCCCCCTATTTGGCAGAAGCCAGACAAATTAATCACGAGGTATGTCTGAATATGGAGCTCTTTCTCTTAGAGGTTTATCTTTGACCACTTCCTCATCTTCTTCCTCACTGCTTATGGAAAAACCATCATCACTGTGAGTAGCATCACTATCCCCATCATCATCCTCACTCTCTATTAGATTCACTAGCAGCTTCTTGATTTGATAATCATCAGCATCCAGTTCAGCTCTCCTTTCCTGATTATAAGCCAGCTTCTGTGTCAAGTACCACCTTACACCTTTCTTCTTTTCTGAAGGAGCAGTAGAAGTCTCTTGTTCCTTTTCTTTACCTTTATCACCAGAAATGTCATTGACATGCCCTTCTCTTAACAGTTTAGCAGAAATGTACAGGGCAGATGGACAATTAGTGAAAGGTTCATTAAGGATACTAATAGGAGAATCTCTATTCATAGACAAGACTTGGCTTAGAATGACACCAGAGATTAGGCAGGGGAAATGAAACAGGATGGATGGAGAATTTGTATCACTGAAATCTCTTATAAGATTGAAGACATGATGGCCAAAGTTAATGGGTAGTGAAGACATAGTTTTATACAGAAAGATGGCCATTTCTTTGTTGACTTTGGAAGGTTGTTTGGTAGGTTTCCAGTTAAACCTAGCAATTTTGTGCAATACAGCAGCACATAGTGTGAGAGAGGATGTTTTGATGGAATTGCCATAAAATCTATTGTTCTTTCCAGTGAGAATCAGAGCAATGACTTCCATGTCATAATCAATATTTTCAACAGAAGGATTGGGTGCATTCAGGAATTCATTGATAAGCTTTGGGGTAAAATCTAAAGTGATACCCCTCAAAAATACTCTCCCATAAGCAGGGTTTCCCTCATCAAATACAATGCTACTTAGATTAGCATAGAACTCTTTAACAACAGCAGGGAGAAAGGAATCAGCATAGGTAATTGTTTTTCCTAAACCAGCAGCAGATAGCAACTTTTCAACATACACCTGTATGTGTGGATAACTAACCAAATTAAGCCTTCTTTCACTGTGAATTTCTCTACTAGAAAAAGCCCTAAACCTCCTATACATCCTCCTATTCCAGAACCTAGGATCAACCTCATTAAACTTAGGAACATAGTCAAACTTAGCAATAATAGGATCATTATCAAAATTTCTCCTAGCACGTTTTTTAGACCTCTGTTTCTTAGAAGAGGAAGACTCACTTACCTTTTCTTTAGAGCTAGGATTTGTTGTAGATTTATTCAAAAAATCCCTGAGAGTACAGTCATCATCAGTGTTGGGATTAGGGTTTTTAGAAGGATTGGAAGACATGGTTTCAACTACGGTTGGAACTGCACTTAGAACTTCGCTGTGTGGGTTTCCAGAAAAAAAACTTAGGGTTTTCTTTTAAAATAGAAAGAGAGAGAGAGTAATTGTGATTATTGTGATTGATTTAGAATAATAAAAAGAGGTTTGTATAAATAGCAATAAAGGCCAAATCTTTTTACAATTAGAAAAAGATATACTCAAATCAATTTTGAAACCAAACTTTGCTAAAATTAAGGAAGTCTCTTATCAATAGAAACACAATAAAATAGCGAAGGAAACAGTTTTTCAGAAAGATAGAATCAGCAATTAATAAAGATAAACATTCCTTGTAAACAGATTTACCCAAAAATTTGAATTCTAAGTAGTTGAAGATTTTAAGGAAATTTCGACTTGTTTCAAGAGAAGATAGCACATTAGGAGGATATATGCACCTTTTAAAAAGAACTCTAGCAATTTACTCAAGAAGATATGTTTATCATAGAATAACTTTAATAGAAATTAGATTTTAAGAGCTTAAATTGAGCAAATTCACTTTCATCTCTACACAAAAACTAGTTTGAAGATCTCATCAAGGAAGAGTATAATTGATGTCAAAAAAATAACAAGACTTTGTCTTGGTTTTTTTATTTTTAGAGTGTTTGGACACTTACTGAATTTTTCATTATTATGAGAATGAGGTTTCAACTGATGTTTCAACTGAGCTTGCAACCAGTTTTACGAGCATGTGGTTTCAACTGGGGTTGCAACTGAACTTGCAACCACTATGTAAAATATGCACGTTGTGCTTTCAACTCTATTACCAGAGAGGTTTTAGGACATGTTATCTCACATCTATTTTTTGAGACACCAAATAGCGGCTTTTTCAAGATAAAAACTTCAAAGCTCAATAAAGACTTACCTCTAGAACTAAAAAGTATTAAAGTGACTCAAAACAGACATACATAGCAAGAGTATTCAATTAGATTCATAGTGACATACCCCTATGTCACTTCTTAAAGATTCAAATTTATTAGTATCAAGGGGCTTTGTGAAAATATCAGCTAATTGATTTTCAGTTGAAACATGTTCTAAAATTAAGCTTTTTCCTTCAACTAGTTCTCCGATAAAATGATGCCTCAGATCAATGTGTTTAGTTCTGGAATGTTGAATTGGATTCTTTGCTAAGTCTATATCACTTTTGTTATCACAAAATAAAGTTAATATTCCTTGCTTAACATTATAATCATTTAGCATCTGTTTCATCCAAATAAGTTGAGTACATCCACTTCCAGCTGCAATATATTCTGCTTCAGCAGTAGATAAAGAAATGCAATTTTGCTTTTTACTAAACCATGAAACAAGATTGTTTCCAAAATAAAAACAACCACCAGAAGTACTCTTTCTATCATCTATGTTTCCTGCCCAATCTGCATCACAGTAGCCAACCAGAAAATGGTTTGTGTCTTTAGAATACCATAGCCCTAGGTGAATTGTGCCTTTTACATACCTTAAAATCCTTTTGACAGCTAGAAGATGAGGTTCTAAAGGGTTTGCCTGATACCTGGCACAAACTCTTACACTTAAGCAAAGATCTGGTCTACTAGCAGTTAAATAAAGCAGACTTCCAATCATGGATCTATAAAGACTAGGACAGACATTTTTCCCATTATCATTTTTGGACAGTTTAAGGGTAGTACACATAGGGGTTCTCTTCTCTTTACTCTCACTCAGACCAAACTTCTTAACAAGATTGTCTGCATACTTTCTCTGACATAGAAAAATTCCTTTCTCATTCTGTTTAACTTGCAATCCTAGAAAGTAAGTTAATTCACCTCCACCACTCATTTCAAATTCATTCTTCATATCAGAAATGAATTCTTCTATTCTGTTATTAGAAGTAGAGCCAAATACAATGTCATCAACATAGATTTGAGCAATGATTATATCCTTTGTAGTTTTCTTAGTAAATAGAGTTTTATCAACTCCCCCTCTGTTAAACCCTTTTTTAATCAAGAACTTGGTTAATCTATCATACCAAGCTCTAGGAGCTTGCTTTAGACCATACAAGGCCTTTTTCAGCAAATAAACATGTTCAGGAAATTTAGGATCTTCAAATCCCTTAGGTTGGTAGACATAAACTTCTTCATTAATCACACCATTCAGAAAAGCACTCTTTATGTCAAGTTGAAACAGTTTAAAATCATACAGACATGCAGGAGAGAGTAACATTCTAATGGATTCAATTCTAGCTACAGGAGCAAATGTTTCATCAAAATCAATTCCCTTAATTTGTGTATAACCCTGAGCTACCAACCTTGCTTTATTCCTAATAATCACTCCATCCTCATCACTTTTATTTTTAAAGATCCATTTAGTCCCTATAACATTTTTATTGGAAGGTCTGGGTACTAAAGTCCATACATCATTTCTCTCAAACTGACTTAGTTCATCTTGCATAGCGAAAATCCATTCACTATCTTCTAAAGCTTCTTTTATATTCTTAGGTTCTAACTGAGAAATATAGCATGCAAAGTGAACAACATTATTTCTTTTACCTCTGGTTTTCATACCTGAAGCTACTTCTCCAATGACATTGTCAAGAGAATGATTTTTCTGAATCCTTACATAGCGAGTCTTGCTAGTTGACTGATCATGAGAACTTTCTTCTTCTTCTTCAGATTCAGCACTATTCTGGGTTTCAACTGCGGTTTCAACCTCAGTTGCAACTGGACTTCCAACCACTGTTGGACTGCTTGTTTGCTGACTTTCTTCAGGTTCTTTTCCTGTCATATCTGACTCTTCATCATCACCTGTAGTCTCATTCACATCTTTTAAGTCATCAAATAACACATTATAAGATTCCATAACATAGTTTGTTCTTTGATTAAAGACTCTAAAGGCTCTACTATTCTGAGCATAACCAAGAAAGATTACTTTATCACTCTTAGAGTCAAATTTACCAAGATGTTCTCTATCTCTAAGAATGTAACAAACACACCCAAAAACTTGAAAATAATTCACATTGGATTTTCTACCTTTCCATATTTCATAAGCAGTCATGGAAGTGCCTTTAGTAATGTAAACTCTATTAACTATATGGCAGGCAGTATTAACAGCTTCAGCCCAAAATCTGTTGGCAAGTTTCTTAGAATTAAGCATGACTCTAGCCATTTCCTGAATGGTTCTATTTTTTCTTTCAACTATGCCATTTTGCTGTGGAGTCTTAGGTGCAGAGAACTCATGACTAATACCTGAGGAGTTGCAAAATTCTCTAAACTTACTGTTTTCAAATTCTGTTCCATGATCACTTCTGACCCTAGCAATGTTACCAATGGTTGAACCTTTTTCATTTTGAAGTTTTAAGCACAGAGTTTTAAAGAGATCAAAAGTTTCAGACTTATCTTTTAAGAAAACTACCCAAGAGTATCTAGAGAAATCATGTACAACTACCAAGATGTACTTTTTGCCACCTATACTAGCAGTTTGCATAGGACCCATTAAGTCAATATGAAGTAGTTCTAGGATTCTCTTAGTGTAGATTTGACTTGTACTTTTGTGAATATTCTTTGTTTGTTTGCCAACTGCACAGTCACCACAGACACTTTGAGTTTTAGCACTAAGTTTAGGAATACCTCTTATCAATTCTTCTTTAACTAGCTTATCTAATGTTTTGTAATTTACATGACCCAACCTTTTATGCCAAATATCAGCATTATTAGTGATAGCTTGATTACACCTATTCTGAGGCAATTCTTTTTCAGCTTTTTCAAACACATAGCAGCTGTTTGTTGATCTAATTCCAGTCATGACCACATCATTGTTAAGATCAGTAATTAGACACTTATCTTTGTTAAACTTAACAATCATCTTGTTGTCACATAGTTGACTAATACTAATAAGATTAGCTTTTAGACCATCTACAAGAAAAACATCATTAATATTAGGCATTCCAGGTTTGTTTAAGGTACCTTTACCAACAATTTTACATGTATCTCCACCTCCAAACACAACAGTGTTTCCTGTGAGATTAATGACATTTTTTAGGAAACTTGCAGTACCTGTCATGTGCTTAGAGCAACCTGTCACGCCCCAAAATCCATAGAACACGGACATCGAGGCATGACCTTTTTAAAACAAAAGGAAATAGAACATGTTGGTACAAAATTGAAATTTTTAAAAGAAACACAAGCGAGCTAAAGGAACAATTAAACAATAAATGAAAGTGTTTGCCAAACGCGGCTACAAGACGAGACAGTTTTGACGAATTTATAAAAAGAAATAAACGAATGTAAATTGCCCGTAGGCTATAACCTCAAAACAAAATCTAAGTGAAAAGAAAATGAAAGCCCGAACCCATGTGATGTCTTGCTAAAGCTCTTAACCATACGCTTCAACCTAAGTTGTACCTGAAATACAAAATTGTAACGGTGAGTCCCACGCACATAACTAGACGGGACGGCACCACAAACACCGTCACTCCATCCCATAAATGCAAGAGCTCACAAATTCTACAACTACGGTAATCGATGTATAAGAAGAAATATAATGACATTCTACAACGGGATAAATGAAATAAATTAAATAACATCAACACACATCTATAGCATACATGGACCTCTCACGCCACCTACCCCAGTCCGTAAGGTAGGTCATTTCCTATCCCTTCGGCCGTCTTCTGTCCCCGGAATTAGGGAGAGACAGAGACCATTGCAACATAAAAGTAGATTTATAGTGCACACTTGGACCTCTCACACCACTCGTCCCAGTCCGTAAGACGAGTCATTCCCTATCCCTTCGGCCGTCTTATGTCCCCGGAATTAGGGAGAGACATAGACCATTGCTAACATAAAAGTAAATATAGTGCACACTGGGACCTCTCACGCCACCTACCCCAGTCTGTAAGGTAGGTCATTCCCTATCCCCTCAGCCGTCTTCTGTCCCCGGAATTAGGGAGAGACAGAGACCATTGCCACTACAGCTAAAACACAAGGCCTCGGCCAATAATATAAAATCATCCAATTAACACAATCTCATATGTATAAATATTAAGGCCTCGGCCAATAATATTATACTAATCAAATAACACCATCTCATACGTCTCTTAACGTAATACAATATAACACATAATCATAGGTGCTAGATTCACAACTAGCCAAACGCTACAACAACATAAAATCTCATTCAGGCATTTTAACAAACACCTTGTATGCATAAACTACAATTCATCATTATTCAACATAAATTTACCCAATTCCATCAACAACTATATATTCCCATAAACAACTAATAGATCATGCAAACCCATCCATAATCTCGCTAATTCGAAATAAATATATCTAAGGTCTCAACCTCTACAATTTAAATAATGAAATTAAAACTACAACAAATAACCCCAATTAACAATTCAAGAACACAATTAATATAAAAGGCAAAAACCCCCAATTTATAATAAACACAAAACCAAAACCTAACATACACCCTCGTCTAGTCGCAATGGATAATCCCCGTTACCTTAGCGTGTAGAGAAGATGATTCCGGTAATAATCCGCTAACGTGGTTTCTCCTTCTTCTTCTTCTTCTCCTTTTTCTCTCTTTTCTCTCTTGTATTTGGCTGATTTTAGGTTTAAAGAATTGAAAGTGGGCTGATTTTTGGTTTAGAAAAACTGTTTTTAGATAGTTTGTGGAAGCGAACTATTTGGTCCCCAAAGTTCTAAAAGCTAACTCTTAATCCAAAAATATTGTTTTACTACTCAAAAATAACAAATCTTTAGAAACAAACCTATTGGGTCCTTTTTATTAATAAAAATAGTAACAGGTTTTTAAAATAAAGTTTTTCAGAAGAGTTTCGGTTTTTGGCTAAAAATTAGTCGAGTGACCGGTTTTTGGTAAAATTTGTATAAAACGTTTTTGGATAATTTAAATCATGAATAAAACCATTTATAAAAATACAGGATGTTACACGACCACTGTCAAAATACCAATCATTAGAAGTAACAGCATTTAAGGAAGTAATAACAGCTTTATTATTAGCAATAGAGGTAGATTTTTCTTTAACAATCCAGACCCAGTTTAATTTTTTATTGACAGAAGCCAACCAGTTCTTCTGAGAAATATACTTTCTGTTCCTCTTTAAATAACACTGGATTTCTACATGACCAGATCTTTTACAGAAGTTACACAGTTTAGTTCTAAAAGTAGATTTCACCTCAAAGCTATTCAATTTTTTCTTGGTTGCAACTGTGGTTGCATCTCTAGTTGCAACTGTACTTCTAACATCTCTGGTTGCAACTGTACTTCTAACATTCTTCTCAAAAACATGAGTTTTATTCCTGTTTGCAACTTTGGTTGCAACTGAGCTTCTAACCTTATAGTTAAAATTATGAGTTTCAGCTTTAGCATCAGCTTTAATAAAGATAGTTTTTCCTATACTTCCACAACCAGAGTAACCTAAACCACTGTTGTCTTTAGACCCTCTAGAATAGGACAGCATGTCATCTAATTTCTCTGAAGCAGAAACATTCAGCAGTTTTATATTCTTTTTAGTTTCAGTAAGTTCAGCTAATTGAATGTTAAGCTTCTCAGTAAGTCTTTTAACCTCATCCTTTAGATTAACATTAAGTTTGTTTATGATCAAGGATTCCTTACTGAGACATTGATATTTTTCATAAGGAACAAGATATTGCTGAGTAATGTTTTCATCAGAAGGTTTTTCCTCATCACTACTATAGGTTTTAAGAGCAGTAGTAACTATGGTTGAAACAGACTCACAGTCACTTTCATAAGTAGGTTCTTTGTCAGTGATTATTCCCATAAAATTAACAAAATTAGAACCATCCTCTTCATCACTGTTGCTCTCAGAATCACTATCAATGTGAGTGGTTATATAAGCATTTTTATTTCTTTTTAAAGTATTTGCACACTCAGCCTGAATGTGACCAAAACCTCTACATTCTCTGCATTGAATTTCTCTAGGCTTGTAATCTTTGTTATCCTTCTCTTTAGGATTCCACTTTCCTGTAGAATTGTTATTAAACCTAGATTCTGACTTAACTTGATAATCCCTTTTCTGAAAGTTTTTAGAAGTACCAGTATCATCCTGTTTTTTCTTATAAAATTTTTTGTAAACCTTTTTAGCAAAGAAAACTAGCTGTTCTTCATCACTCATTTTATCACAGATATTAGGTTCAGATTTCTTAGCCTGAAATGCTATTCCCTTTTCTGGTCTTTTATGTTTGAAGAATTTTAGCTCATGAGTGCTTAGATTTTCTATAAGTTCTTCAAGTTTAAGATTATCTAAGTCTGTTGACTCTTCAATAGCTGTAACCTTAATTTCAAACCTTTCTGGAAGAGACCTTAGAGTTTTCTTAAGAATTTTAGCATCACTGTATTTTTCACCTAAGGTTCCAGCTTGATGGGCAATATGACAAATTCTGCCATTAAATTGTTCAATGGTTTCATCTTCCTCCATTCTTAAATTTTCAAATTGAGTAGTTAACTGTTGGAGTTTAAAGGCTTTTACTTTAACAGTTCCTTCAAAGGTTACTTGCAAAATATCCCATGCCTCTTTGGCAGTTTCACAATGAGAAATATACCTGAACACACTGAGAGTGACACCAGCAAAGATCAAGTTTATTGCTGTTGAATTTGCACTTGATTTTCTATCCTCATCAGCAGACCATCTATCTTCAGGTACATACACTAGTTCACCTTCACCATCAATAACAGTTGGAACCTCCCAACCATACAGTACTGTTTTCCAAGCATGTTCATTTTGCTGTTTAATGAAAGACCTCATTCTGATTTTCCAAACTCCATAGTTGACTCCTCCTTCAAGCAATGGTGGTTTGTTGAATGCGTTTCCTTCCCTCATTAAGTCCATTTTAACTAGAACACAGGATCCACACTAAGTAAAATCTAGTGTGAAGCTCTGATACCAATTGAAATTCCTATCCGCTGTTCTAGTTGCAGTTTTGCAGTTAGGTTCCAAGTGAGGTTGCAACCACAGTTGAAACCAAGTGTATTAATGGACAGAACTGTGAAAAGTTAAATGTACTTGAAATAAATCACACGCACATTTAACAACGGAGTTCACCTAACTAGGATACGTCTCCGGGGCACTTACCCAGATTATGATATTATAAAAAGCTTACAATATAGGATTCAAGTCTTAATAAAAAAACTCTTAGACTCCTTCTAGGTTTTTCTGCCTATCTCTATATTGCTCCTACTCTATAACTATCAATTATAAATCAATGGCATCCCACCATTGTTTTCTTTTTAAAGCTCTCTGTGTATTCTCTCAAGAATGGGTTCTTTATAATTTAGAACACACACCTTTTACAAGCTAAAGTTATCAAGTATATAAGCAATTAAAAACAATCTTCTATCTTCAATATCTTTTGATTGCTTTTGACTTTGTTGATTGGCTTCAATCTTTTCAAGTAATGCGTGATTATTCAGCGTGGATTGACTCCAATCATCATTGGTTAATACCTGTTTAATAACAAGCTTGAAAGTAGGAGTTAGTCTTTCCCTTTGAAAGGAAACATATAAAGATAATATCTTTTAAAGATAATATCTTTCTATGAACATATGAAACATTCAACTCCATATAACAATCAATCTTTGAGTGTATCTTTACTGAATATGATAAGAACCAAAGATTGAAACACGTGATAAGGACAAGCATAAGTGTAGAGATACATGTTAAAAGGAAACATAACCTTATAAACTAATCTCTTTATATCTTTTAGAAAACATCTTTCATTAACACTTTGATATTCTCAATTTACGCATATTAAACCTTTACAAACATATGAGAATATATCTTGCATACTTTAGAACAAATAATAATCAATAAAGAACAGTTATGCAGTTTTACAGAACTAGACAGAATACTGTTGAACAGCAGGTTGGAACTGTGGTTGCAACTGAGTTTGCAACTGTTACTTGAAACCATCAACGCTGTCTAAGCAGGTTGTAACTGAGGTTGCAACTAGTACTTGAAACCTGTCAACACTGTCTTAGTTCTTAACAAACAGTTAGGCTAATTTAGTGAAAACCAATAGACAACAAATAAACTTTAGACCAGAAATCTGGTCCTAACACACTCGCGACACCAACAACTACCCAAAGTAACATTACAACTATAAACCTGGCCGTATAACATAAGATCAAAATAAACGGGGTCGTTATAAATAAAAATTTATTGTTTCCTTTATTTGTAGTTTAAAAAGGGTTTAATTTTTTATTTTCATCATGACCTGGAACATATTATCCATTCTTTTCGATAATGATGGCTAACTTTCTCGTAGCTGTTATATATGGAGAAGTCATTGGGAAAGTTAATTACCTTTGTGTTAATATTATTGGATTATTTAGTATTCATGTTATTTTTTAATCAGAAAACGTATCCGGGATGTGTTACGCGTATATCTCAACTACTGTTCGCCAAAAAAGAGCTAAAGGCGAATGTCAACCCACCTTTTATGACTCCATGCTTTAATCTAATGATTATGCATAATTATTAATTTAGGGGCAAACCGCATTTCATTAAAAACTTATCTATGTCGAATCAAAAAATTTAACAAGCTTTAGAAAGAATACATGATATTTTTAATTAAAAAAATCACGATTATTGGATTTATGAGTGTCTCAATGGTCACCACTTAGCTACATGATATCTTTTAAACTAATAGAGAATAGATATTGGATGGGTCCAATTTGGCATTTGCTTAATTAGTTGCTACCACACATAAGACTTGCTTTTTCTAGAATTTTACATGAAATCAGCTTCCTTCCTATGTAGAAGTATTATGGCCCTATTTAGCTAAATCTACATCAGCTAGCCACGGGTTGCTAGAACTCATTGTCCATATTTGTACGAATTGCTATGATAAACCTAACCCTAAACCCTAAAAACTAATAAAGAAAACAATTAAGATGGTTCTGCATTAGAAAACAAACTGCCCAAAAAATAATTAGAGTTGTCTGTGTGGGAAGAAATGCAAACCTTATTAAACTCCAATACAAAAGTTCCTCGCACATACAATTTGAGTTCAGAAATGGAATTGCAGTAACTAAAATTAATCAAGCTTACAAAATATTCCAGTAGATTTGAGAAGAAAATTAAAAATATTGGGTTCTAAAACTATCGTTGGTATAGCTCAGAAATTGAAGCTTCATTATTAGACAAAAGGGTAGACGTACTTTTTGACTCGCTGTTTCCTGAAAAATCACCATCTGGGAAAAAGGCGGGTCGTGATCGAAGCCATTGTAGGTCTATCGCCTACATTTTCTTGAACACACAACCCGATGTGGATGCATCTCATCATTTCACGAATTGAACTTGAACTAGAAATCAATGTTTCATCTATTAAACCCGGGGCAGTTCCTTTGTGCCAACTCTTCCAAGCCTATAAATATCCGTCATATCAGAAAAATTTACCCAAATATTATTTTCCACCTCGTGCTTTCAATGCTTTCATTAAGTTTCCAGCTGTGTCATTCTTACGGATATATTAACAAAAAATAAAATACGACCATGGTTCCGTCACAGATTATTGCACTTTATAGTGTATTGAAAATAATTATGTTAAACTAATATTAATACAATTTCCCCTTTGTGAAATTAATTATGAGAAGTTCTGTGCATTCTTACTCAACTGTAATTGAAAACAACTACCGTTATTTTCCATATTTTCTAATAATGATTTATCATGATCTACCAACTGAAAATTGACTGCAAATTCTTTGATCTAAACTATATCTTATCATTGTTTTAAATGGAAAATCGTCACTAGGACACATTCAAAAAGTTTTTACATGTTCACGAGAGCATGAGCTTGAGTATGCATGGAAACATAACTAGTAAATGAGTATAGAATAGTCATGGTACATACTTGGCTTTATTTTACATCTCGTGACACATCTAAGATTGTTAAGGTGTTGAAAAACTACTCAATGACTGAAAAATTAGTTTCTTCGCTCTTATAGTTCTAAAGATTCAGATTTAATATAGATTAAGAGTTGTAGAGTAAACATGCTTCAGCCTACTAGATTATTTCCATTATAGTTGTAAAATCCCTAACCCAATTTAGGAGTCGCAAGGCCGAATAACACGTGTGACAAAACGTCATAGACAAAGTCTAATTTAAAACATTCAAATATAGTAAACTAATGAAATATAGTAAAAAAAAAAGTATACCTTTATCAATAACAATTTTAAACTACGGTTTTTACAAAGTAACTTTACATCATATAAGCTAAACAAAATTAATTCGCAGCAGAAATCTCTTTATAGTCGATCTTTTTCTCTTGTGTATAAATCATACGTGCATTACGTAATAATTAACGTAACCACAGCATGACGGGTGAGTCTATTCATTAAAACATTCCGGTTAACGAAACAATGTAAAATCGTTAAGTTAACCGTTGATAACTAAACTCTTTCGTTTAATTGCCAACGTCACCCCACTTCTCATCATTAGGGGATTCTCCGTTGAACTCCTTTATCTCATGATACCAATACAAAATCATAAGCGCACCAAAAATAAAACTGTCTTTAAACTTTATAGCCACTTCATAAAATTCCTTTTTCTTTCTTTCAACATTTAATATAAATATAGTTATATAATAATACTGTTTTGTGAATAATCACTGAAAATCTGTAAATAATTTGTCGTAAAAATGCAATGAGATATTTTATAGTAGAAAGACAAAACCACTCATCTGACCCGCAACAGAAATAATTAGACTCAGTTTCTAAGTAGTGAATTGATGATGTTATGGTGGTTACGTTACAAATATGAAGACTGCTTTTAAGTTTATACAGTTTATTTTCTATGGTCTCTCTGTCTCTTTAATTCTTAGAGTAACTTATTCTAATTTATTTCAACTTAATTTATCATACTTATTACTAGTGTGAGTCCTTACTTCCTTCAAAAGATTAACCAGCCACCTATCTTGCTAAAAAAATTCTAATTACTCCATAACATAATATTAATTCCACTATAAGCGTAATTTAAATGAAAAATAAATTACGTGTTCTTACAATAGTTCTAAATTAAGGTTCACTTTTAGAATTTTACAAAAGTTTTCACGTTCAAAAAAAGGGAGAATCATAGATTAGTAAATAAAAATATACTTAATTTCTAAAAGCCCGAATTCTCAAGTCTTTTTTAAGATTTAGTACATATAATGTAGAATCATATATCACAAAGTAAAAAATAAACAGTAAAAATAAGTAATATCGTGTGACATATATAGTAGCATCATGTAGCATATGTACTAATCTTTAAAAGTGTTTTAGGGTCCGGATTTTTAATAATTAAGTAGTTTTTCATCATTTTCTCTTCAAAAAACTTAAATACAACAACCAGACACTTTCTTGACCTCACTAGTGAAAAGCCGGGTTTGAACCACTTTAAAGCGCAATTTCTATAGTGAATGACTGATGTAGTTTACCTTATAAACAGCTCCAAATCCTCCTTGTCCTAGCTTATTGATAATAGAAAAACCATCTGTTGCTTCACTAATTATTTCAATGTCGTACTGCAAAGAATCTGAGTAACTTATGCCATCAATACTGCTGTATTCATCGGCAGCTTCACAAGAAAGAACACGATGGTTAGCACAAAAGCATATACAATACCATCAGTGGACTGAACTATGTTGCAGAAAATCATTAAAGCATGATTCATGAAAACACTTACTTTCGACCATTTGCCTTGGCTTTCTTTGCCTTTTCTTCTTCAAGAAGATGAAAATGCAGAAAATGATCAGTAATATCCGACGTTTTAAATAGCGTTATCGTCAGCGTAGCGTTTTTTCGAGAAAAACACTAAAAGCGCTATGTAGCTACATAGCGATTTGCGGTGTACTTTTTTTTGGCCTAATTATGCACTAAACTTTAGAATATATAACAATAAAAGATAAAATGTAAAGTTATATTAGGTAATAATAAAAAAAAATCGAAAAAAATAACTTGTTGTAGGTGAGATTCGAACTTAGGTCCACTAGAATCTAAAGCATTGTCACAACCATTTGGAATGCAAACACTTTTATGAAAATTACATAATATATATTAATTATTTAGATCCGTTTTTTTTTTTCCAAACTCGCTATTTACGCTTTTGGTCCAGAATTTTGCCCTTCTGGTCCCCTATAGCGCGATTTTAGCGCAATTCCATCCAAATAGTGGTTTTTCGTTGCGTTTTTTTCCCAAAAAACGCTATTTCGCACTATATAGCGCGATTTTTAAAACATTGGCAATATCACTCAGCCAACAGCTGAAGCAACAATGGCAATGATGGTTGTTGTATCTGTACCTTCATCCTTTCCTGCTTAATTAAAAATTCGGAATTAAGCTTTCATTTACGATAAAACGTATGCATTGACTAAGTAGTTTACGGTCTACCATATGGTCCATACCTAAGAAGGTGATCAAGTGGTACACGTATTGCTTTAGTTGATTAAGAACATTAGTCACCATTTCGGACATTAATAAAAACTACCTTTCAAGACATATGGCTTTGTATGAGTGCAACTTTTAATTTAAAAAAGTTTTCAATGGTAATATAGCTAAATACTTTGCAGCAGTGTTTAAACTTTAAAACATGAATAGTTGCGTAAGTTTTTCTGTTAGGAGCTTCACTAATTTGTAAGATTCTTTAGTATCATAAAAAAAAGTAAGCTTTTTGAGCTTTTCAGCAAATCTAATCTTTTCCTTGCCAAGCATAGGGCTGTAAATGAACCGAACGAACCGATCAGAGCTGTTTAGAATCAGAATATTTTGAGGAAGTGATTGAAGACTACCAGAGTGCCAGAGTGGGAAGATGCTCCCTGAAGATCTCAAGTGTGCTCTATCAAAAGCATTAAATGAGATATTGCAGGTTTATTTTCATCTGTAATATAATTATGATTATGATCCTTAGCTTCATCTTTCTATATAGTTGATGGATCTGATCTGAGGACTCATTATTTCACCAATAGCGAAAAATTGAAAATTGAGTTTACATTATAACCCCAGGATATTGAGAAAAATAAGAAAATCTTAATATTTTTTACCATCTATTACAGCTAATGATTGTTTCACTTTAGCCCCATACAAAATAACAAAACAAATATTCACGTGAAGTTTATCCCCTCCCATTTGCGGATCCAGGTTCCTCCATTAGTTGACGTATTTAAAATTTTGTTAAACTTTGTAGCCTGTGCGAAATCATTTCGAGAATGATTCCACTGCCAAGAAATTGCAGGAAATGGCGAAGGTGTGTTTTCCAACACTTGTTTTCCCTTCATTTGATGGAAATTTTGTGTCTAAAGAAAGATTTTCATATATCTGAATAAACCCTGTAAAGACATACAATGATATGATCTTCATTGGGCTCTACCACAGATAGTTATGCAGTTATGATGATCGAACGTCAATAATCTGTTTTAAACCAATTTTTTCTAATTGTTTCTACTCAAACTGTTTTTCCCCTACTATATAAAGATTTTAATATGTTCAGCGATCAAGCACTTCGATTGCTAAAATAAATGGATTACTTAGTCGTGTATAACGGTTTTGTGCTTCTTTGTAAAGGTGCACCCTCTTTATAATTTCAAAAGATACTGATGTAACATCCTGTATTTTTATAAATGGTTTTATTTATGATTTAATTTATCCAAAAACGTTTTATACAAGTTTTACCAAAGACCGGTCACTCGACTAATTTTTAGCCAAAAACCGAAACTCTTCTGAAAAACTTTATTTTTAAAACCTGTTACTAATTTTATAAATAAAAAGGACCCAATAGTTTTGTTTCTAAAAATTGGTTATTTTTGAGCAGTAAATTAATAATTTTGATTAACAGTTAACTTTTAGAACTTTGGTGACCAAATAGTTCGCTTTCCCATACTTTCTCAAAACAGTTTTCTAAACCTCTTTTCAGCCACTTTTTAAAACATAAAACCTAAAACAAAAGAGAAAAGAGAGAAAAAAGAGATTTCAAACCCTAGGAAGAAGAAGAAGAAGAAGAAGAAGAAGAAGAAGAAGAAGAAGAAGAAGAAAAAAAAAACACCATTAACGGATTTTTACCGGAAGCATCTCTTCTACACTCTAAGGTAACGGGAATTATCCATTGCGACTAGACGAGGGTATATGTTAGGATTAGGTCTTGCGATTGTTTTAAATTGAAGGTTTTTGCCTTTTATCTTAATTATGTTCTTAAATTGTTAATTGAGTTTTATTTGTTATATCTTTAATTCACATATTTGAATTGTAGAAGTTGAGAAATTAGACTTATTAATTTCGAATTAATGAGATTATGGATGGGTTTGCGTGTTTTATGAGTTGATTATGTGATATTATAGTTGTCGATGAAATTGGGTAATTTTATGTTGAATATAGATGAATTGTAGTTTATGCATACAAGGTGTTTGTTAAAATGTCTGAATGAGATTTATGTTGTTATACTTGTTTGGCTAGTCGTGAATCTAGTACCTATGCTTATGTGTTATGTTGAATTAGGTTAAAGAGACGTATGAGAATGTGATAATTGAATGGTTTATATTATTGGCTGAGGTCTTGTGATTTAGATTAGTAGCAATGGTCTGTGTCTCTTCCTATACCGGGGACATAAGACGGCCGAGGGGATAGGGAATGACTCGTCTTACGGACTGGGGCGAGTGGCGTGAGAGGTCCTAGTGTGCAATTTATTTATTTTTATGTTAGCAATGGTCTATGTCTCTTCCTATACCGGGGACATAAGACGGCCGAGGGGATAGGAAATGACTCATCTTACGGACTGGGACGAGTGGCGTGAGAGGTCCAAGTGCGCACTTTAAATCTAATTTTTGTTAGCAATGGTCTATGTCTCTTCCTATACCGGGGACATAAGACGGCCGAGGGGTATAGGGAATGACCTACCTTACGGACTGGGGTAGGTGGCGTGAGAGGTCCATGTTTGCTATCGATGTGTGTTGAAGTTATTTAATTTATTTCGTTGTACGATGTTATTTTATTTCTTTTTATACGTTGTTATCGTAGTTGTTGCTTGTGAGTTTCTTGCATTTGGTGCTGTCTTGTCTATGTATGTGCATGAGACTCACCGTTATAGTTTTGTCTTTCAGGTACAACTTAGGTTGAGACGTTTGGATTGGAGCTATTGCAATGCATCACATGAGTTCGGGGCTTCGCTTTCTTTATACTTAGTTCATTTTGAGGTTGTAGCCTACGGGTAAATTACATTTGTTTGGTAATTTTTATAAATTGTCAAAACCATCTGATCATGTAGCCGTGTTTGGCAAACAGTATTATTTATCCGTTTAATTGTTCCTTTAGCTCGCAAGTTATTTCTTTTAAAATTTTAATTTTGTACCAACAGTTAATCTTTCCTTTTGTTTAAAAAGGTCACGCCTTGTGTTCGTGTTTCGGATTCGGGGCATGACAACTTGGTATCAGAGCTAACTAGGTTCTTGTATACTTTGGGACGACGAGAAGATGGGTAACCATTGGACCAAGATCCATCGTATCATTTTCACAAAACTTTTTCCAAAAATTTAAACTTTTTCTAAAATGGGGGGTTGCATTTAGCTTAAGACATGTAGCTAGAATTTAGTAGTAGTTGATGAAAGGAAAGTCCACATGGGAGGCAAGTTGGGGACAATGAGGATGCTTGTTGATCCCGGCTCACCAAACTAGTGGGTGGACCTCTCGTCGGTAGGTGTGAAGGAATACCTTAGCGATGTGGAGTTCTAGAGTATGCGAGGACGCTTGGGTGCTTTAGGATAACGTATCGTGATGGGTTATCCCTCGCACTTTTGTGTTCTTTGTATGCGTGTGAAGACCGGAAATGCTCTGAGGGAAGAGAAGAATCGGACTTGGGATATGGCGAATAATTCGCGTTTTCCATAACAGGGCTGAGGAGAGAGGGGTTGTAACCAACTACCAACAAACACCATAATGAAGAGAGCATGTTTCACCTGTGGAGATGCGAATCATAGACAATTCGAATGCTCTAGAATCTAATGTAGGACTTGCAACCGATTTGGACATACGGCAAGGGTTTGTCCCGGGGGACAAGGAAGAATCGACACCAACCGGCCATTTAACCTACCCAGGTTGCCACCACCACCACCAAGGGGACCAGAATTTGTACCACTACACCAATTGCCTGGGAACCAAGGGGGAGGGTTTTGAGGTAACCACCAAGGAGGGGGAAACCGTGGGAACTACTGAGGAGACCATCAAGGCCTGGGGAACCGAGGAAATAATAGGGGAAATCGAGGACCGCAAGGAAACCCACCCGCTTAAGCTCGTCTATTTGCCTTGCCACAGTTGCCAAATCAAGGAGACCCGACAAATGTACAAGGTATGGTTCTTGTGTGTTCATCTTGGACACATGTTCTTTTTGATACGAGAGCTTCGCGTTCTTTTATATCTAGAAGTTTAGTTGAGTCTTTGTCGTTAGAAATTGGGGTTTTAGAGAACTCGATTGTTGTAGAGACTCCCGTTGGGGGTCGAGTTATGTTGAACCGAGTGTGTCGGTCTTGTGAGATGGTGGTCGCGGACCACGTGTTTATATTTGATTTAGTTGTCATAGAAATGTCGGGGTTCGACGTGATACTTGGAATGGACTGGTTGGTTCATTTCAACTCTTTCATCGATTGTGTTTGACGAAAAGTTTTCCTTACAACTTCATCCGGAGATGAAGTGTTCTTTCGTGGGGAAAGGGACGCTACCCTTTCTTCTATTCCTTATTATTCCAAGCGGGTTGTGGGCAACCTGTCTTGTCTTTTGGCTAGTCTCTCGATAGTGGATAACGACGATGAAGTGGAAATGTGGCCAATCGTAGTGGACGATTTTAGAGATGTGTTTCCGAAGGATCTACCGAGGTTACCACCGAAGAGAGGGTTAGAATTTTCTATCGAATTGGTACCGGGAATGGCACCCATAGCCATTTCCCCGTACCGATTGGCACCGGCTGAGTTAAAAGAGTTAAGTAAGCAGTTGGAGTAACTGCTGGAGAAGGGGTTTATTAGGCAGAGTACGTCACCGTGGGCGGCACCGACCTTATTTGTGCAAAAGAAGGATGGATCGATGAGGATGTGCATCAACTATCGAAAGCTAAATAGGGTAACTATTAAGAATAAGTACCCACTAACTCGAATTGATGATTTGTTTGACCAACTGAAGGGAGCGACGTTCTTTTCAAAAATCGACTTGCGATTAGGCTATCACCAATTGAGGGTGAAGGATGAGAATATTTCGAAAACGGCCTTTAGGACCCGGTATGGTCACTATGAGTTTGTGGTCATGCCATTCGGGTTAACTAATGCGCCGGCGGGATTTATGGAGTTAATGAACCGAATCTTTAAGGAGTATCTCGACAAGTTCGTAGTTGTCTTCGTCGACGATATCCTTATTTACTCGAGTTCAAGAGAGGAACACGAGGAGCATCTCCGTTTAGCGTTGCTCACGTTGAGAGAGCACCAACTTTACGGAAAGTTTAGCAAATGTGAGTTTTGGCTAAATGAGGTGAAATTTCTTGGACATGTGATCTCGGAAGAAGAGGTAAAGGTGGACGCGACGAAAATTGAGGCGGTTTCGAATTGGACACAGCCGAAAAATGTGTTTGAGATTTGGAGTTTCTTGGGTTTAGTGGGATACTATCGACGGTTCGTCAAAGATTTCTCGAAGTTGGCGACTCCAATGACTTACCTTACCAAGAAGGGGGTGAAGTTCGTGTGGAGTGAGGCTTGTGAGGAAGCTTTACTAGAGCTCAAGAAGCGGTTGACTAGTTCCCCCATTCTAGTTATTCCCGAGCAGGGGAAGGGTTACCACTTGTATTGCGATGCTTCGAAGGAAGGTTTGGGTTGCGTCTTGATGCAAGACGGAAAGGTTATCACATATGCTCACGACAACTAAAGGTTCACGAAAAGAACTATCCAACACATGACCTAGAGCTAGCGGCAATAGTTCATGCGTTGAAGATATGGATGCATTATCTGTTCGGGGAAAAGTTCGAAGTGTTCTCGGATCACAAGAGCTTAGGGTATATTTTTACCCAACGGGATCTAAATATGCGAAAACGACGATGGATGGAATATTTGGAACAGTACGATTACAACTTGCACTATCATCTGGGAAAGGCCAATGTAGTGGCGGATGCTTTGAGTCAAAAGTCCCATGCGACCTTAGCGCATGTGGCGATCGACGAATGGAGGATGATGGGAAAAGTGAACGAGTTCGAGTTAGAGTTGGGAAATGTTAATGTGGGGACCTTGTACACAATAGTAGTACAACCGGAACTTGTGAGTAGGGTTTCAGAAGCGCAAGAAGGGGACGAGAAAGTGGAGAACTATGAGAAACAGATGAGTTCGAGCGAAGGATTAGATGGTTGGATGAAAGGAACCAATGGAGGACTACGATTTAAGGGAATGATTTATGTGACAGAAAACATGAGGAACGAGGTATTAAAGAAGTTTCACCACTCCCGATTAGCCGTTCATCCCGGCGGGACGAAAATGTATCACGATGCGAAGAGACAATTTTGGTGGCCCGGAATGAAACGATATGTAGCTTCATATGTTAGCAGGTGTCTAACTTTCCAGCAAGTGAAAGCGGAATACCAAAGGCCGGCGGGTATGCTCCAACCCTTACAGGTGGCGGAATGGAAATGGGAAAGGATAGCAATGGATTTTGTGACAACCTTACCTAAATCGGTAAGTGGGAATGACGCTGTGTGGGTTGTGGTCGACCGTTTGACCAAATCCGTACACTTCATTGCATTTAAGATGATGAACTCAGTGGAAATCTTGGGACGAAAGTATATTAAGGAAATTGTTAGACTTCATGGGGTACCGATTTCGATAGTATCGGATCGAGACGCGAGGTTTGTGTCGAGGTTTTGGGGCGCATTGCAAAATGCCTTAGGGACCAAGTTGACAATGAGTACGGTGTTCCATCCCTAAACGAATGGACAATCGGAGCGGACTATCCAAGTGCTAGAGGATATGTTGTGCGCATGTGTGAATGACTTCAAGGGAGGCTAGGAGAGCCATTTGCCCTTAGTGGAGTTTGCATATAATAATAGCTTTCAAGCTAGTATTGGCATGTCACCTTTCGAGGCTTTATACGGGCGGCTGTGTAGGTCTTCGGTGTGTTGGACTGAGGTGGGAGAAGCGGAAATGTTAGGACCGCAATTGATTCAAGAGACGACAAAAAAGATTAAGTTAATTCGACAAATGCTTGAGACGACTCGGAGTAGGCAAAAGAGTTATGCAGATAAGAGGAGGAGACCTTTGGAGTTCGAAAAGGGGGATCGAGTGTTTTTGCGAGTTTGGCCAAGTAAAGGGATTATGAGGTTTGGCTCTAAAGGAAAATTGAGCCCGAGATTTATCGGACCATTTGAGATCATGGACCGAGTTGGAGAAGTTGCATACCGGTTGGACTTGCCACCAAAGTTGGTGGGGGTTCACCCGGTGTTCCACGTGTCAATGTTGAAAAAGTATGATCACGACCCCTCACACGTGGTAGACTTTGAGGACATTGAGGTTAGTGCGAATGTGACCTATGAGGTGGAACCTACGAGGATTATCGACGTGCAAGAGAAGGAACTTCGAGGAAAAACAATTAGATTGGTAAAGGTGGTTTGGAAACATCACGGAGCCGAGGAGGCAACTTGGGAACGCGAGGATGAGATGAAGAGAAATTATCCTAATCTCGTCTTTTCTTTAGGTACTTTTCTTTAGATGCATTCTAATTTCGGGACGAAATTTCTTTATCGGGGAAGGGTTGTAACGCCTAGAGTTTGCAGTTTATTTTATTAGAGTTTAGTTTACTTTATTGTCTTTTATGTTGTAGCTGCTTGTTTACTTTATTGTTTTTTATTCAATTAGATATTGTATACAGGAAGTTACTTGATTTGATATTCTTACATGTTAGTCATTTTCTGAAGTTATGGATTGTGGAGTTGTTATGGGTTATGAACCCTGTGTATTTTATTTCTTAAATTATGACACGAATTGTACATTTAAATTCTTACGGTTTTAATTATAAAAGTTTATCATTTCTGGGTGTAGTTCTTTAGAGAGGAAAATTTCGGGACGAAATTCTTTTAAGGAGGGTTAGTTGTAACATCCCGTATTTTTATAAATGGTTTTATTTATGATTTAATTTATCCAAAAACGTTTTATACAAGTTTTACCAAAAACCGGTCACTCGACTAATTTTTAGCCAAAAACCGAAACTCTTCCGAAAAACTTTATTTTTAAAACATGTTACTAATTTTATAAATAAAAAGGACCCAATAGTTTTGTTTCTAAAGATTGGTTATTTTTGAGCAGTAAATTAATAATTTTGATTAAGAGTTAACTTTTAGAACTTTGGGGACCAAATAGTTCGCTTCCCCAAACTTTCTCAAAACAGTTTTCTAAACCTCTTTTCAGCCACTTTTTAAAACATAAAACCTAAAACAAGAGAGAAAATAGAGAAAAGAGAGATTTCAAACCCTAGGAAGAAGAATAAGAAGAAGAAGAAGAAGAAGAAGAAGAAGAAGAAGAAGAAACCACCATTAGCGGGTTCTTACCGGAAGCATCTCCTCTACGCTCTAAGGTAACGGGGGTTATCCATTGCGACTAGACGAGGGTGTATGTTAGGATTAGGTCTTGCGATTGTTTTAAATTGGGGGTTTTTGCCTTTTATCTTAATTATGTTCTTAAATTGTTAATTGGGTTTTATTTGTTATACCTTTAATTCACATATTTGAATTGTAGAAGTTGAGAAATTAGACTTATTAATTTCGAATTAATGAGATTATGGATGAGTTTGCGTGTTTTATGAGTTGATTATGTGATATTATAGTTGTTAATGAAATTGGGTAATTTTATGTTGAATATAGATGAATTGTAGTTTATGCATACAAGGTGTTTGTTAAAATGCCTGAATGAGATTTATGTTGTTGGACTTGTTTGGCTAGTCGTGAATCTAGTACCTATGCTTATGTGTTATGTTGAATTATGTTAAAGAGACGTATCAGAATGTGATAATTGAATGGTTTTATATTATTGGCCGAGGCCTTGTGATTTAGATTAGTGGCAATGGTCCTTGTCTCTTCCTATACCGGGGACATAAGACGGCCGAGGGGATAGGGAATGACTCGTCTTACGGACTGGGGCGAGTGGCGTGAAAGGTCCTGGTGTGCAATTTATTTATTTTTATGTTAGCAATGGTCTATGTCTCTTCCTATACCGGGGACATAAGACGGCCGAAGGGATAGGGAATGACTTGTCTTACGGACTGGTACGAGTGGCGTGAGAGGTCCAAGTACTCACTTTAAATCTAATTTTTGTTAGCAATGGTCTGTGTCTCTTCCTATACCGGGGACATAAGATGGCCGAGGGGTATAGGAAATGACCTACCTTACGGACTGGGGTAGGTGGCGTGAGAGGTCCATGTTTGCTATCGATGTGTGTTGGAGTTATTTAATTTATTTCGTTGTACGATGTTATTTTATTTCTTTTTATACGTTCTTATCGTAGTTGTTCCTTGTGAGTTCTTGCATTTATGGGATGGAGTGACAGTATCTTGTGTGGTGCTGTCCCGTCTATGTATGTGCGTGGGACTCACCGTAACAGTTTTGTCTTTCAGGTACAACTTAGGTTGAGAAGTTTGGATAGGAGCTATTGCAATGCATCACATGGGTTCGGGGCTTCGCTTTCTTTATACTTAGTTCATTTTGAGGTTGTAGCCTACGGGCAAATTACATTTGTTTGGTAATTTTTATAAGTTGTCAAAACCATCTGGTCATGTAGCCGCGTTTGGCAAAAAGTTTTATTTATCCGTTTAATTGTTCCTTTAGCTCGCAAGTTATTTCTTTTAAAATTTTAATTTTGTACCAACAGTTAATCTTTCCTTTTGTTTAAAAAGGTTACGTCTTGTGTTCGTGTTCCGGATTCGGGGCGTGACAACTGATGCAAAAATGTGAATAGTATTTCGATTTTAAACAAAACATCTTTACTCTCATAACCAAGGAAACCGGACGCCTTTATTAAGCGATGTTCAGATATATCTGAAATTCCTATCCGCTGTTCTAGTTGCTGTTATGCAGTTAGGTTACAAGTGTAGTTGCAACCACAGTTGGAACCTAAGTATAATGATTGACAGAACAGTAAAGTTAAATGTACTTGAATTAAATCACAGACACATTTAACAACAGAGTTCACCCAAGTGGGCTACGTCTCCGGAGATCCACCCAGATTATGATATTATAAAAGCTTACAATATAGGATTTAAGTCTTAATCGAAAACTCCCAGACTCCCTCTAGATTTGTCTGCCTATCTCTATATTGCT
Organism: Primula veris; assembly: GCA_963682055.1. NCBI lineage: Eukaryota > Viridiplantae > Streptophyta > Magnoliopsida > Ericales > Primulaceae > Primula > Primula veris. The sequence goes on along the minus strand of OY821742.1, from coordinate 5,106,827 downwards.
CCTACCATATAACTATCACTCAAAATATCAATGGCATCACACCATTGTTTTCCATTTAAAAGCTCACGGTGTATTCTCTTAAAAATGAATTCTTTAGAGTTTAGAACACCCTTTTTACAAGCAAAGTTATCAACTATTTATAGGAGTAAAAACAATCTTCTTTCTTCAAGAACTTGTTGATTGCTTTTGACTCTTTTGATTGACTTCAATATTTCCATGTAGCACGCGATACTTCATCATTGGATTGACCTCAATCTTCATAAGTTAATACATGTTAATAACTAGCTTGGAAATAGGAGCTAGTCTTTTCCTAAAACAAGGAACATATAAGATAGTATCTTTTAGAGATAAAATCTTTCTGAATATATTTTGAAACTTTAACTCCATATATTTATTCAATCTAAAATAGATCATACTGATTTTGATAGGAAACATAGATTGAATTAAGTGATAAAGACTTGCATGAAAATAGAGATCTAGTTTGACTAATTTAAAGGAAACATATCTCTATAAATTAATCTCCTTATATCTTTTAGGCTACATATTTCCTTATCACTTTAATATTCTCAATATACACAAACTAAATCTTTAAGAACATATGAGAATATATCATGCATACTTTAAAACAAATAAACATCATTAAAGAATAGTAATGCAGAAATACATAACTGGACAGAATCCTGCAGAACAGCAGGTTGGAACTGTGGTTGCAACTGATATTGCAACCTCACTTGTAAACTTAAACCTGTCTCAATTCTTAACAATCAACTAGGATTATTTAGTTCAAACCAATAGACAACAAATAGTTCATAGGCCAGAAATCTGGTCCTAACAATATCCATGCCAAAACTTAATGATAAACATATTTTTTTAGATGTAATAAGATAATTGCAAATTATATTTTCTTACATCTTCATTCACTGCAAGTATTATGAAATGTGGTGTTTGGTCAGAGTTAGTTCTTTTGGGAAAAAAATATTAATCAGTTTGACCCAAGCAGTTAAATAGATAAGACTTCCAATCATAGATCTGTAGAGACTAGGACAAACACTCTTACCTTTATCATTCTCATACAATTTTAAAGTAGTAGTCATAGGAGTTCTTTTCTCTTTACTGTCACTTAAACCAAATTTCTTGACAAGATTATCATCATACTTACTTTGGCATAGAAAAATGCCCTTTTCATTTTGTTTAACTTGCAATCCTAGGAAGTAAGTTAATTCTCCTCCACCACTCATTTAAAATTCATGCTTCATATCAGAGATAAATTCAACAATTCTATTATCAGATGTGGAGCCAAACACAATGTCATCAACATAAATTTGAGCAATGATGATATCCTTAGTAGTTTTCTTCGTGAATAGAGTTTTATCAACTCCCCATCTGTTAAAGCTTTTTTCAATTAAGAACTTAGTTAACCTGTCATACCAAGCTCTAGGAGCTTGCTTTAAACCATACAAAACCTTTTTCAGTAAATAAACATGTTCAGGGAATTTTGGATCTTCAAATCCTTTAGGTTGACTAACATAAACTTCTTCTTGAATGTTACCATTTAAGAAGGCACTTTTAATGTCAAGTTGAAATAGCTTAAAGTCATATAAGCAAGCAAGAGATAGGAGCATTCTAATAGATTTTATTCTTGCTACAGGAGCAAAAGTTTCATCAAAGTCTATTCCTTCAATTTGAGTGTATCCTTGAGCTACAAGTCTACCTTTATTCCTAACAATGATTCCATCTTCATTACTTTTATTCCTAAAGATCCATTTTTTACCTATAATGTTTTTACTTTTAGGTCTAGGTACTAGTGTCCAAACATTATTCTTGTCAAACTGAGACAGTTCATCTTGCAATAGCCAAAATCCACTCACTATCTTCCAATGCTTGTTTTATATTCTTAGGTTCTAACTGTGAAGTATAGCAAGCAAAGTGAACAACATCACTTCTTTTACCTCTAGTTTTCATACCTGAAGTGACTTCTCCTATGATATTATCAAGAGAGTGATTTTTCTTAGTCCTTACATAGCGAGGCTTGCTTGTAGTTAGGAATGGAGATCTTTCTTCTTCTTCTTCATAATCTATTGTATTCTGGGTTTCAACTAGACTTCCAACCACTACTGGACTGCATGTTTGCTGAATACCTCCTGTTTCTTTTCCTGTAATTCCCGACTCTTCATCATCACCTGTAGTCTCGTCAACATCTTTTAAATCATCAAATATCACATTATATGATTACATGACACAATTTGTTCTCAGATTAAAGACTCTAAAAGCTCTACTGTTTTGAGCATATCCAAGTAATATCCATTTATCACCCTTAGAATCAAATTTTCCAAGATGTTCTCTATCTTTAAGAATGTAACAAACACCCCCCAAATACTTGAACATACTTAACATTAGGTTTTCTTCTTTTCCAAATTTCATAAGCAGTCAAGGTAGTACCTTTTGTAATATACACCATATTAACAATATAGCAAGCAGTGTTGACATCTTCAGCCCAAAATCTTTTGGCAAGTTTCTTAGAATTAAGCATGACTCTAGCCATTTCCTGAATAGTTCTATTCTTTCTTTCCAATATACCATTTTGTTGTGGGTGTTTTGGTGCAGAAAACTCATGACTTATACCTAAGGAGTTGTAAAAATTGCTAAACTTGTTGTTTTCAAATTCAGTTCCATGATCACTTCTGACCGTAACAATTTTACCAATGGTGGATCCTTTTTCAAGTTGCAGTTTCAGGCAAAGGGTTTTAAAGAGTTCAAAAGTTTCAGTTTTATCCCTTAAAAACACCACCCAAGAATATTTAGAGAAATCATCTACAACTACCAAAATATACTTCTTACCACCAATACTTTCAGTTTGCATAGGACCCATTAAGTCAATATGAAGAAGTTCTAGGACTCTGTTAGTGTAGATTTGACTAGTACTCTTGGGAATACTCATTGTTTGTTTACCTATTGCACAATCACCACATACACCTTGAGTTTTAGAACTGAGTTTGAGAATACCTCTTTTCAATTCTTCTTTAACAAGTTTATCCAAGGTTTTATAGTTTACATGACCAAGTCTTTTATGCCAAATATCAACATTGTTAGTAATAACTTGATTGCATCTATTCTGAGGTAATTCTTTTTCAGATTTTTCAAAAATATAACAGTTATTTGCTGATCTTACTCCTGTCATGACCAAATCATCATTTAGGTCAGTAATAAGACACTTATCTTTGTTAAACTTAACAACCATCTTGTTATCACACAGTTGAGTAATGCTGATAAGATTGGCTTTTAAACCATTTACAAGAAACACATCATTAATTTCAGGCATTCCAGGTTTGTTTAAGATTCCTTTTCCAATAATTTTACCTGTATCCCCACCTCCAAACACAACAGTGTTTCCTGTAAGATTAATGACATTTCTTAGAGTACTTGCATTACCTGTCATATGCTTAGAACAACCACAGTCAAAGTACCAATCATTAGTAGTAACAACATTTAAAGAAGTAATAACAGCTTTATTGTTGGCAACTGGATTATTGTTAATTTTAACTTTCCAAACCCAATTCATCTTTTTATTCCAAACTGGAATCAATCTATTTTTCTGAGAAATATACTTTTTGTGCATTTTTAAATAGCATCTCAATTCTAGGTGTCCAGGCTTTTTGCAAAAGTTACATAACTTAAGATTAAATCTAGGTTCAGTTTTAAGATCTTTAAGCTTGTTTCTGGTTGCAACTGTGCTTCTAACCTGACATTCAATATCATAAGTCTCAGATTTTGTAGAAGAATTTACAAAAGTTGTTTTTCCAGTACCATTATAACCATTGTATCCTAAGCCACTATTATCTTTAGAGCCTCTAGAATAGGACAACATATCATCTAATTTTTCTGAAGCAGAAACATTCAAAAGTTTTATTTTCTTTTTGGTTTCTTTTAACTCAAGTTGTTGTTTTTTGAACTGTTCAGTGAGATTTCTTAATTCATCCTTAAGATTTTGATTAAGCTTGTTGATGATAATAGATTGTTTACTCAAACTTTGATATTTCTCATAAAGAACCATGTATTGTTGAGTAATATTTTCTTCTGAAGGTTCTTCATCATCACTACTATAGGTTATAAGTGTAGTTGTAACTACAGTTGAAACTGACTCAGAGTCACTTTCATAAACAGGTTTGTTATCGGTGATTTTTCCCATAAAGTTAACAAATTTTTGTTCATCTTCTACATCACTGTTGCTCTCGGATTCACTATCACTGTGAGTGGTTATATACACACTTTTGTTTCTTTTCAATATATTAGCACACTCAGCTTGAATATGACCAAATCCTCTACACTCTCTGCATTGAATTTCTCTATACTGTTAGTCTCTATCATCTTTTTCTTTTGAATTCCACTTTCCTTTAGGATTATTATTAAACTTATCTTGAGTATCTCTTTTCTGAAAGCCTTTTGACATACCAGGATCATCCTGTCTTTTCTTATAAAACTTTTTGTAGACCTTTTTAGCAAAGAAAGCTAACTGTTCTTCATCATGCATATTCTCACAGAGTTTAGGTTTAGGTTTCTTAGCTTGGAAGGCTATTTCTTTTTCCGTTCTCTTAGGTTTGAAGAATTTCAGTTTATGAGTGCTTAGATTACCCATAAGTTCTTCAAGTTTTAAGTTTTCTAGATCAGTTGATTCCTCAATGGCAGTGACTTTAATTTCAAATCTTTCTGGAAGAGAACTAAGTGTTTTCTTTACAAGATTATCATCACTATATTTTTCACCTAAGGTTCCAACTTGATGAGCAATGTGACAAATTCTGCCATTAAATTGTTCAATTGTTCATCTTCCTCCATTCTTAGATTTTCAAACTGAGTAGTTAACTATTGGAGTTTATAGGCTTTTACTTTAACAGTTCCCTCAAATGTTACTTGTAAGATATCTCATGCCTCTTTGGCAGTTTCACAATGAAAGATATACCTAAATACGCTTAGAGTTACACCAGCAAAGATTAAGTTTATTGCAGTTGAGTTTGCACTCGACTTTTTCTCCTCATCAGCGGACCACCTATTTTCAGGGACATAGACTAGTTCACCATCACCATCACCATCAGTAACAGTCGGAACTTCCCATCCATAGAGTACAAATTTCCATGCTTGTTGATTTTGGTGTTTGATAAATAATTTCATCCTTATTTTTCATACTCCATAGTTAACTCCTCGTTCAAGCAGTGGAGGTTTGTTGAATGCATTTCCTTCCCTCATTAAGTCCATCTTTACCAGAACACAAGATCCACACTAAGTAACATCTAGTGTGAAGCTCTGATACCAATTGAAATTCCTATCCGCTGTTCTAGTTGCTATTATGCAGTTAGGTTCCAAGTGTAGTTGCAACCACAGTTGGAACCTAAGTATAATGATGGATAGAACAATAAAGTTAAATGTACTTGAATTAAATCACACGCACATTTAACAACGGAGTTCACCCAACTGGGCTACGTTTCCGGGGCACTCACCCAGATTATGATATTATAAAAGCTTACAATATAGGATTTAAATCTTAATGAAAAACTCTCAGACCCCCTCTAGGTTTTTCTGCCTATCTCTGTATTGCTCCTACCTTATAACTACCACTCAAAATATCAATGGCATCCCACCATTATTTTCCATTTAAAAGCTTACGGTGTATTCTCTCAAGAATGAATTGTTTATAGTTTAGAACACCTTTTTTACAAGTAAAGTTATCAACTATTTATAGGTGTAAAAACAATCTTTTTTCTTCAAGATCTTGTTGATTGCTTTTGACTCTTTTGATTGACTTCAATCTTTCCATATTGGACGAGATACTTCAGCATTGGATTGACCTCAATCTTCATAAGTTAATACATGTTAATAATTAGCTTGGAAATATTAGTTAGTCTTTTCCTAAAACAATGAACATATAAGATAGTATCTTTTAGAGATAAAATCTTTCTGAATATATTTTGAAACTTTAACTCCATATATTTATTCAATCTAAAATAAATCATACTGATTTTGATAGGAAACATAGATTGAATTAAATGATAAATATTTGCATGAAAATAGAGATCTAGTTTGACTAATTTAAAGGAAACATATCTTTATAAACTAATCTCCTTATATCTTTTAGGCAACATCTTTCCTTATCACTTTAATATTCTCAATATACACAAACTAAATTTTTAATAACATATGAGAATATATCCTGCATACTTTAAAACAAATAAATATCATTAAAGAATAGTAATGCAGAAATACAGAACTTGACAGAATTCTGCAGAACAGCATGTTGGAACTGTGGTTGCAACTGAGGTTGCAACCTCACTTGTAAACTTAAACCTGTCTCAATTCTTAACAATCAACTAAGATTATTTAGTTCAAATCAATAGACAACAAATAGTTCATAAAACAGAAATCTGGTCCTAACAATATCCATGCCAAAACTTAATGATAAACATATTTTTTTAGATGTAATAAGATAATTGCAAATTATGTTTTCTTACATCTTCATTCACTGCAAGTATTATGAAATGTGGTGTTTGGTCAGAATTAGTTCTTTTGGGAAAAAAATATTAATCAGTTTGACCCAAGCTTATAAAATCTCATGCGCACCTAGTCTATGGCTGTATACAATCAGCCATCAGGGACGTACCTGAGTCCAAACGAACGAAGGACACAATTAACAAAGCCCCGATACATTTTTTTAATGTGTTTTGTGAACCAATAAATAGTAAACGGGAGTGATAAATAGTGCCACTGGAATGTAAAAAGTAATATAATAGATTTGAACTAATGAATGTTCTTTTATATTAGTGATATAATCTTTTAAAAGAAAATAAACGCGAGGTAAAAAGATTTGAGACCTCCGAACACTAAAAACCAAGATTTATCCACTAGTACTATAATATTGAATATATTTACATTATATATTATATATCTAAATAAATTACACGTAATATATACTTGGAAAAACCGAAAATAATTATTTGTACGACTTGCTATGATGGAATAACCCTAATACAGAAAACAATTAAGGTGGTTCTGTATTAGAAAACAAACTGCCCAAAAAACCCTAATGCAAACTTTATAACACTCCAAGAAAAAAGTACCTTACACAACAGTTTGAGTTAATTAAGAGATGGAAATAGAGTTACAGCTGAAGTTGATCAAGCTTACAAAATATTTAAATAGATTTGAGAAGAAAAAAATATTGGATTCTAAAACTATCGTAGGTATAGCTCAGAAATTGAAGCTTCATTTTGCGATAAAAGGGAAGATGTACTTTTCCCCTCACTGATTCCTGACCGATCCCCTTCTGGGAAAAACGCTGGTCGTGATGGGAATGGAAGAGTGAGGGAAGCGCTGCTCAACATGAGAATGATTGAAGTCATTTTAGGTCTATCGCCTACATTTTCTTGAACACACAACAACCCGATGTGGATGCATCTCATCATTTCACGAATTGAACTTGAACTAGAAATCAATGTGCCATCTATCAAACTCGAGGCAATTCCTTCGCGCCAACTCTTCCAAGTCTGTAAAAGGATAATTGCCACAAGATGACCGATTAAGGGACAGAAGAATGAATGACCCAGATATCATTTTCAGTCATGTGCTTTCATATAAAGTTTTAGTTATTTCATAAATACCTCCAATATATTGACAAAAAATTCAAGCATGGTTCCGTCACTGATAATTGCATTTTACAGCATATTAATAATAACCATGTTAAACTACATTCTTACAATTTCCCCTTATGAAAATTATCAGTGTTTTAAATAGCGTTATCGCTATCGTAGCGTTTTTTCGAGAGAAACGCTAAAAGCGCTAATAGCGTTGCTATATAGCGCTTTGCGGTGTATTTTTTTTTGCCTAAATATGCACTAAACTTTAGAATATATAACAAAAAAAAAAAGGTATAGTTATATTAGATAGTAATAAAAAAAAATCAAAAAAAAAAATTGTTGTTAGTGAGTTTCAAACCCAGGTCTGCTGGAAATAACAGCACATGCTTAACCATTTGGACTGCAGACACTCTTATAAAAATTGCACAATATATATTTATTATTTAAATCCGCTGTTTTTTTTTAACTCGCTATTTACGCTTTTGGTCCAGAATTTCGCGCTTTTGGTCCCCTATAGCGCGATTTTAGCGCAATTCCACCCAAAATCGTGATTTTTCGTTGCGTTTTTTACCAAAAAAGCGCTATTTCGCGCTACGTAGCGCGAATTTTAAAACAGAGAAAATTATAATGAGGAGCTATTTAGATGCGTTTGTTATCGTAACGTAATTGAAAACAATTATCCTGACTTTCCATATTATTTAACAGTAATATCAGAATAAAAATTGAGACATATATAAGTTGAAGAAAAGTTAATTAAGTAAACAATCTTTATATTGGAGTAGGGTTTTTCCCCTTCTTTTTTCTGTTTTTATGGAAGATTACTTACACAGCTCAAAATGTCCTCCACATTTTCACCATTACGAAAACAACTGTTCTTTTGACCCGTCATGATTTCTAGAATTAAGACTCCAAAGCTAAATACATCTGATTTTACAGAGAAATGCCCATGCATTGCATACTCCGGTGCCATATATCCACTGCATCATTAAAAAATATGATCATCAGAAAAGAATCCATACCTTCTCATAGTCGCATAGATAGAATAAATAGACCATTTAAAAAGTGAATTGTCAAAACTTACTATGTCCCAACAATTCTATTTGTGCTCCCTTGTGTTTCATCCATTACAAATAGTCTTGCCATACCGAAATCAGCTATTTTGGGGAGCATCTCGCTGTCTAACAACACATTGCTAGCTTTTAAATCACGGTGAATTATTCGAAGTCTCGAATCTTCATGAAGATAGAGTAATCCCTTGGCAATTCCATTTATAATCATGTAACGCTTATCCCAATCCAATAATAAACGCTTAACAGGATCTGCAAAAAATTGAACCATTAGGCATCCAGAAACTATACGAAACAAACAATTAATGTATTAATTAATGAAGACTTACCAAATAAGAATTGATCCAGGCTTGAATTTGCTACATACTCATAGATGAGAAGCCTTTCAGTTCCTGTGAAGGAGAATCCAAGAAGCCTAACTAGATTCCGATGTTGAAGTTTGGCTACCAACGTAACCTCGTTCTTGAATTCGTGTTCCCCTTGTCTTGAGTTTTGGGACAACCTCTTCACAGCTATTTTTACCCCATTTTTAAGCTTACCCTAATTAAAGATGCATTTGTATTTATTGCATTTCTTTTTAACAAATTGAATAAAAAGCCCTAACATCAACAATTCAACATACTGACTGCAAATTTTTTGATCTAAACTATATCTTATCATTGCTTTAAATGGAAAATCATCGCTAGGACACGTTCATGAGAGGGTGAGCTTGAGTATGGAAGCATAACTAGTGAATGAGTGTAGAATAGTCATGGCACATACTTGGCTTTATTTTACATTAATTTCGTGACACACCTAAGATTGTTAAGTTGTTCAAAAACTACTCAATGACTGAAAAATTAATTTCTTAGCTCTTATAGTTCTGAAGATTCAGATTTAATATAGATTAAGAGTTGTAGAGTAAACATGCTTAGGCCTACTAGATAATTTCCATTATAATTCTAAATTAAGGTTCACTTTTAGAATTTTACAAAAGTTTTCACGTTCAAAAAAGGGAGAATCATTTATTAGTACATATGATTTGGTACATATGATGTAGCATCAAAGTTAAAAACAAATAGTAAAAATAAGCAGCATAGTGTAGAATATGTACTAATATTTAAAAGTGTTTTAGGGTCCGGCTTTTTTATGTAGCTTTTCATCATTTTCTCTTCAAAAAACTTAAATGCAACAACCAGACACTTTCTTGACCTCACTAGTGAAAAGCCAGGTTTGAACCACTATAAAGCGCAATTTCTATAGTGAATGACTGATGTTTACCTTGAAAACAGCTCCAAATCCTCCTTGTCCTAGCTTATTGATATCAGAAAAACCATCTGTGGCTTCACTAATTATTTCAAAGTCGTACTGCAAAGAATCTGAGTAACTTATGTCATCAATACTGCTGTATTCATCGGCAGCTTCACAAGAAAGAACACGATGGTTAGCACAAAAGCATATACAATACTATCAGAGGACTGAAATATGTTACAGAAAATCATTAAAGGATGATTCATGAGAATACTTACTTTCGACCATTTGCCTTTTCTTCTTCAAGAAGTTGAAAATGCAGAAAATGATCAGTAATATCACTAAACTAACAGCTGAAGCAGTGATGGCGATGATGGTTGTTGTATCTGTACCTTCATCCTTTCCTGGTTAATTAAAAATTAGGAATCAAGCTTTCATTTACGATAAAACGTATGCATTGACTAAGTAGTTTACGGTCTACCATACGGTCCATACCTAAGAAGGTGATGAAGTGGTACACGTATTGCTTTAGTTGATCAAGAACATTAGTCACCATTTCGGACATTAATAAAAACTACTTTTCAAGATCTATGGTTTTGTATGAGTGCAACTTTTAATTTAAAAAAAGTTTTCAATGGTAATATAGCTAAATACTTTTCAGCAGTGTTTAAACTTTAAAACATGAATCGTTGCGTAAATGTTTTTGTTATGAGCTTCACTAATTTGTAAGATTCTTTAGTATCATAAAAAAGAGTAAGCTTTTTGAGCTTTTCAGCAAATTTAATCTTTTCCTTACCAAGCATAGGGCTGCATATGAACCGAATGGAGCTATGTTCATGTTTGTTCGTTAACTCAAAATGATTGTTCATGTTCGGTTCATGTTCGTTTATAAACAAACGAACACGAACCAAACAGCTTGGCAAACGAACAACGATATATTTGTTCACGAACGGTTTGTTAACAACCAAAATATTAGGAATTGAGTTTAGACTTGGTTACAAAGTTACATATACATTATTGACACAGCATCAATGTTCATATGTATGCAAACATAGCTTAAAAGTTTCAACTTTTGAACTTTTGTAATATCTAAATAATGTTACTTCTTTGTAAACATGTTTGTATGCTTAAATTTCACATAATTTGGGTTTCCAAGATTTTGTCATCTTGAAATTTTACGTAATACTTTATTTTTTTTTATCTATTAATGCATCATATTCTATAATATTATCTAATCTAAGTAATTGTTTGAATTCTTAACGAACCGAACTCTTAAAGAACGAACGGGGTCGTGTTCTTGTTCGGTTTGTTTACTTAACGAACACTAAATTTATGTCCATGTTCGGTTCGTTTATTTATCAAACGAATACAAAATGAGTTGTTAACGAACCGAACGCAATCTGTTCATGAACTGTTCGGTTCATTTGCAGCCCTAGCCAAGCATACCAAGGAAGCACATCCTAAATAACATGAGCCCCTAATTCTTGATATTCTTAAATTTTGTCATCTTACGAATTTTAGGATTTTCCATCCAAATATGAATGTCTCAGTCCCTGGCCTCCTAGTACTTTTGACAACTACGGTTACTAAATGGAATTTGATTTGGTTCCAATCTAGATTCAACAAACAAAACAAAAAACTACACCTGCTGCCTTACGAAAACGGGATCCTCATTACTCAATTGTTTGATCCAAAAATTACTTTCCATGATAAAACCCGTAGGGTTTAAGGGAATTTAGATGAGAATCAGAGAAATATAGAAGAGATAAAAAGAGACTTGAGGGAAGAAACGGAGTAAGGCTTGCCCCATTTTACTAATATCATAAAACATAATGCAAACTGAGAGCAAAACCGCTCAACAAATACGTCTCAAAAGGATCGAAAGTGCGAATAAACAAATAACAAGATAGTCCAATAAATAGTGTTAAATGATAAAAATAACCGGTTTTATCATTCCATCCCCCTTAAAAATAACCTTGGCCTCAACGTTACTCTCAAGTGCGACGTCCGGCAAATCATATCACATTTGCGTCTTGTTTCCCACGGTCTGGCAGAAGTCCGAACACACTCCTCCATCCCCTCAAGCGAATCTTACTACGGCCAGTTGGGACGTCAATCAAGCTCCTCCAACGTATCAAATGATTGTCTCTCCGTATCTTGGGCACCAGACCGAACCAACATCCCCAAAAGAACCAAATATCGTCTCAAAATATCTCATATGGACCTCGTCACAACAAATATAAGCAATGAATGCACCATGAATACTAAAAATGTCATTCATATACTCGGCTTGATCATCAAATACATTTAAATATTCAAATTGAAAAGGCTCCCAATACGGATCGACGTAACCACTTGGTGGTTTACCCAAAATATAAGATAACCAACGAATATACTCAAATAATTCCCAACAGATTGAACCTCCTAAATATGAAGGCAAATCGCCCATAAAACCTATAACATCGTCTGAACCGCGACGTAAATTTTGAACTAAATTCGAACAATGCAAAAGCCCCTCACAAGTAGCAATAGTAAAATATGGACAATTAAATAAAAATACCTTAGTAAGCGGTCTCATACACAGGTGACCCACAATGCCCCAATAATAATCACGATTCCAACTTAAAAATTGAGTCATGTTGAGATAACCATAACTCACTATCCTTTTCTCCGAATAGAGCGAATCGAGTCGCGAAATCTTTCTACCTGTTTTGGATATATTCGCACCAAATTTCGTAAAATTCTGACAACTTTTAGGTAGTGTAAAAGTGGTTTCTGTAAGACATGTCAAATCTGTCCACGTACGGTCTGGACAGTACCAAAAGCTGAACTTCGAAAAATCATATCTCACTCCTTGTTGGTCCAAACGCAGATATTTCAGTGTGCACACGTCCGTATACAAGTACTCTACCAACTCACCAAATATAAGCTGCATTGAGTACCTTTTTCTATGGTAAACGTTTATTTTTCTACACAGCACTCTAGCTGTCCAAACAGAAAAAACTGGACAGATGCCCAACTTTAAAAATTCATAAGTAACGTACCGTTTAACCAAATGCAGCCATTCAAATTCCTGATTATTCCTTAATGTCCTGCCTAAAAACTCACCAAACCGTTTTAAAAGATTAAACCGTTTGCTATAGAAAACAATAATTTTCATGCGCTTAACCACCCAGTTTTTCCAGCATTCTCTAGACAACTTTGAAAAATCATTACCCGTTTTATGTTTATTCAAACACCCCAATTTCAGCCGCGAAACTTCAGTGTACGAGTCCTCTGTCTTGTCACCAAACTTTAACAAAATTGAAGATCGTTTGCTATGGTTAATAATTATTTTTTTGACTACCATCAACGGTGTCCTGATATGAAAAATTGAACGCCAATTAAATTTTGAAAACTCATAAATAATTGTCTGCTCATCCAAACGGATGAATCCCAGTTTTATAGTTTTCCCAGTCATGTTATGGAACTCGTCACCTAATTTTATATTTCTCCAACAATTTATGGTAGGAACAAAATTAGCTTTCCCTGCTGACACGGGAAAAACGCACAATCTTGAACTTATCAATACCAATCGATCAAACTTAGCCAAATAATTAATATATCTTCCATCACCAAACAGGTAAACGTGAAAATCACGGTCCACACAACCTATATATCGCCAATTATCCCCTCCAAAACTAATATTGATGCGACTAAATTTAGATATGTGATTCTCACGACAGTTAAAAAAACACATCACAATATCGTGTTTTGTTTCTTTTAGTTTACCGCGATCACATGGTTTTCCAACCAAATCATCCCATGAATCAAACAACGTAATTTTACCAGTTTCATCCATATTATAATCGTTTTTAAAAATTGTTGACTCCGCCGCACAATTAACATTAGCTAAACACCAACCTTCAATAATTTTTTTGAACAACTTTAATGCATAATAAAAATATTTAAATTCTCTAACTATTTGCCTCTTTCTTCACCTAATATTATACAGGTATACCTCAAAATATGGGTTCGACGAGTAGTAAAACGGTAAGTTTAGAACTAGCTCCAAATTAAGTTTGATCCCTTCGAGCCAAACATCCTCACTGGAACACACGGTTATGGCTTGGAGAGACATAATTGGACTTCGGCCAGGTATAGGTTCTCCCATGTCGTGTACAAGCTCCGACCCAATTCGATTTTTCTTCGACACGTCATCCTCCTCGATCTCATCTTCATCCTCATCATCACTCATGTCATTAATAATATCACTAATGATATTTTCCACCTTTTGTTTCTCATGCATAAAATTCACACCGATTTGGATACTAAGTTTTTTTATAACATCCACAACTGTAGTCGTATTGAAATCAACCTCCATTAAAATATCCGAAACTACTTTCCGGATCTACCGATCTGTGGGTTCACGCCTTACGAACATAGCACTATCTATGTTTTCCATAGATAATAAATATAAATATTGTTTTGTATGTTTTTTTGTGTGTGTAAAAAAAAGAAAAAAAAAATGATAAATAGGTTTCAAAGATGAATCCATAAAGGACCTGCTCTGATACCAATGATAAAACCCGTACGGTTTAGGAGAATTTAGATGAGAATCAGAGAAATATAAAGGAGATAAACAGAGACTTGAGGGAAGAAACAGAGTTAGGGCTACACCATTTTACTAATATCATAAAACATAATGCAAACTGAGAGGAAAACCTCTCTATAAATAGGTCTCAAAAGGACCGAAAGTGCGAATAAACAAATAACAAGATAGTCCAATAAATAATGTTAAATGACAAAAAGAACCGATCTTATCACCCATGTTTACTAGTTTTTAACTTTAAATCAGGTTTTTTTTTATCTGAGCTGTTTCCCAGTTGCCATTTATGCCATATTCTTTCTTTTTTAGAGAAAAATAGTATGATGGTGTACCTTTTTCTTTCCCATCGGCTGCCGGTGGAGGTGGAGGCGATGGAGTGAACTCAATAAAAGGATAAGTCTCATATCTCAAATTACAACTTGGCACAATAACTTTGCACCCTTTCCTCCCACTACAATGATCCGATATGCCATTTGTAACGCTAATAAGGCAACTATTGCAATCTTCTTTAGTCAAATCAGGCGAGCACTGCAAAAATCCGTAGATTGTTAGGACATCAGGACCAATTGTAGAATCAGCGGCAAACTTTCTTCGATCACCACCATTAGATGCGTTCCCACGGAGGCTAGAAAAAAAGGTCCTCAAGACCTGGTTAAATTGGTCTTTACTCGACACGTTCTGACTGTTCCATGCGTAGTATATCGTCCCAACGTTCAATTTTCCATAAATGGTCTCGTCTGAGTACCTTAGTGTACAGAGATCATACCCTACAATAGCTTCTTTGTTATTCGGACAAGTTTGTATGATCTTTTTAGTGGCATTTCGGATACAGTCACGACAAGTGGCAATCTTGACATCGCCTCTACAAAGAGCAATCACGTTTACTATATCTTGATTTTGGCCGAACGAGGAACTGTTGAAACCGTAGTCATCTATACTCGAAGGAAGAAAAGAGAAGATAGTTTTAAGGTTTGTTTCGTATGTACTGTTTCCTGAGTAATTACTGTTACCTAGGCAAAAACTGTATAAAGGATCGGCGGATTGGCAATACGCTACCATTAGCAAACCAAGTAAAATCTGAAGAAGAAATGCATAGCATTTCCATAAACAAAAACTCATTCTTTCTAGCAAAAATGATTCAGTAATGGAAAATATGATATGGAATAATGGGTGAAGGAAATTAAATGTTTCACCATATAAAAAGATGAGGAGTTATTAATGGATGGAGTAGTATGTAACTACCTATGAACTTTTTTTAAAAGTCTACGTTGCAATAGACCAATAGTCATGTTCACATTACTCGGGTCACTTTCAAGGGTTATACAGTGTGGAAATTGCGAAACGTTATGAGTTTCGTGCATGATTAGATGAAAACTATATTTTCCAAATGCTGCAATAAATAGTTAACCGTATAAAGGCCGTTAAAACTCTAGTGAATAAGTTATGGAAAATGGTGTTGATCACGCATTTTTCCTATCCAAAAAACCAACCTTCATTGCATGGCTCATCAAAAATTTTGATTTTTATTAATATTAGATTTAACAATTTTTTTATTTTTAATTAATATTTAAATTTAGGATAAATTCAATTAGGGTTCTATAGTATTTTTATTTGAGTTTTTAGTCGGTTGTATTTTTATATTGAACAAATTTTTTTATTTTTAATTATTATTTAAATTTATGATAAACTCAATTAGGGTTCTTGTATATTTTTATTTGAGTTTTTAGTATGTTGAGTTTTTATTGCGTGGTGTGATTTTTACTGCCATCTTCTAAATTTTTTTATTTAAACGTTAATGTCAAAATTTGACCACAAGTTTTTAATGGGAATACAAACGATATATATAAATGAATAACTAGAAAAATTAATATACTAATTAGTGTTGAGAATAATATAGCTCTTTTTTCTTACTAGTAGTATCATTTTTTTGGCACGTGTTCAAAAAAAGTGATTAAAATTGTTCCATGTCATCGGGTAAACTTTTTGGATAAGTTTTGTGGGTTGATATAGCATCACTCGTAAGTTATACTCACTTCGTCCCTAAATAAGTATCAATTATAAAAATACGTGCAATTTTAACCATTTATTTTTTATTTTTTTAAATTATCGAAATAAAAATTTAAAAATTTCATCATTTAGTTCAAACCATAACTATGTGATCGACTTTGAAGGCGAAAGCAAGCACGTACAAATGAAAATTAAAATAAAAACAAAATAGAACTTAATTATATATATTATTATTTTTACACACCGGGTGGGACAGTTATAGCCGTCTTTAGTTGAGACAATAGGTTGTAAACAAATTTATCTGGCTATAATTACTACCTTGTTTTAATTTTAAGAGATGCGAGATTGGTGTTTCTCTTCATCGTGGTTTGTTCCATAGGTACTGTTTCCTGAGAAATTACCGCTACCTGGGCAAGAACTGTATAAAAGATCAGGGGGTTGGCAATACGCGAAGGTTAGCAAACAAAGTAAAATCTTAAGAAGAAATGCATAGTATTTCCATAAACAAAAAATCATTATTTCGAGAAAAAATGGCTAGCATTTGGAGATAAAATTTGATAGTTTTTAAAAATATTGTACATAATATTTAAGTCTTGTCGTACGGAATGGAAAAGATGATGGAGTAATGGGTTGAGGAGATTGTTTGAATTTAATGAAATCCAAGTGAAACGAAATACGTGTATCTAGCTAGGAACTTTTGAAAAGTCTATGTTGAATGGTTAAAAGACCTTTTAATAAGTCGTTGCAATAGACCAATAGTCATGTTCACATTACTTGGGTCACTTTCAAGGATAATGCAGTGTGGAAATTGCTAAACATAATGAGTTCGTGATTCGATGAATATTATTATTTTCCAAATTATGTAACCAAAATAGTTAACCATGTAAAAGTAGTTACTAAGTGTTATTACGATTTGTTTAATGAAAAATGGTGTTTTGTTAAAAACTGAAGTGTCATTTACATTAACTCATTAAGTTCGGTTCTCACGTAAATATGTAATATGGTATTCTCGTGTGCTCCTTGTTTTTTACGACTGGCTGATCCCAACACAGTTGTAAGTTTTCAGAGGCGAAAACAAGCACAAATGAAACTTTAAATTGGAATTAATTAACAAAACATACAAGTTTTCAGATCAAACTACCAAAAACTACAAACCCAAATTTTACTTGCTATATGTATAGATATATCAGCAGTTATATTAGAGAAGAGGCACGTCGAGATAGCGTTTCTCTTCATCATGGTGTATCACTTGCGACACCAACAAAAACCCAAAGTAACAATATAAGTATACTAGTAATCGTTGCCCACGCGTTGGGTGTGCGATACATAGTGACATAGATATGACCCCGACAAATAAACTTAATATTTTTTTTTAAATGTAAATATCGAATGATTAAATATAATTAATTAATATAAAGAGTAATATAATGTTTTACTCTTATAAAAAATACACAACGATTTTGTTTGGAATATAAATGTGTGGAAAATAACATTTTTTAAGTTATTTATGTATTTGAATTGAGTGATGACATTTAAGAGTAATTACAATATTAGAGTGAGGGTATTTTTGAAAAATTTGGACAAAATTGGACAGTCTCAAAATATTTGAGTTGGCTTATATTAATAATGTGATATGATACGAATCTATCCGTATTACATATGATCAAAATGAACAGGACCGGTACCACCGTTATCCCTGTCTTTGGTTAGACAAGAAATTGTAAACAACTTTATCAAGCTATAACTACGTGTATTTCTTTTAATCTTTTTTATATAATCTTTATTGATAATAAGGAATATAAATATATAGATGAAAAACTACGTGTACTAGTAAATAAAAAAATGCACCATTAGAAGTTGTCTTTTGGGTCCGTTATAATTAAATAAGATTTTATTGGTTTCGTAGTAGTTTACAAAGGGTTTGTGAAATTCCTATCCGCTGTTCTAGATGCAGTTTTGCAGTAAGGTTCCAAGTGGAGTTGGAACTGCAGTTAGAACCAAGTGTATAAGGTTCCAAATGAGGTTGGAACTGCAGTTGGAACCAAATGTATTAATGGACAGAACTGTTTTAAAATTAAATGTACTTGGAAATAATTCACACGCACATTTAACAACGGAGTTCACCTAACTAGGCAATCCTAGAAAGTAAGTCAATTCAGCTCCACCACTCATTTCAAATTCATTTTTCATATCAGAAATGAATTCTTCTATCCTATTATTAGAAGATGAGCCAAACACAATGTCATCAACATATATTTGAGCAACAATTATATCCTTTGTAGTTTTCTTTGTAAACAGAGTTTTATCAACTCCCCCTCTTTTAAAACCTTTTTCAAGCAAAAACTTGGTTAATCTATCATACCAAGCTCTAGGAGCTTGCTTAAGACCATACAAGGCCTTTTTCAGCAAATAAACATGTTCAGGAAAGTTAGGATCTTCAAATCCCTTAGGTTGACTGACATAAACCTCTTCATTAATCACACCATTAAGAAAAGCACTCTTTATGTCAAGTTGAAACAATTTAAAATCATACAGACATGCAAGAGATAGTAGCATTCTAATGGATTCAATTCTAGCTACAGGAGCAAAGGTTTCATCAAAGTCAATTCCCTCAATTTGTGTATACCCTTGAGCTACCAACCTAGCTTTATTCCTGATAATCACTCCATCCTCATCACTTTTATTTCTAAAAATCCATTTAGTCCCTATAACATTTTTATTAGAAGGTCTGGGTACTAAATTCCATACATCATTTCTCTCAAATTGGGCCAATTCATCCTGCATAGCTAAAATCCATTCACTATCTTCTAGAGCTTCTTTTATATTCTTAGGTTCTAACTGAGAGATATAACAAGCAAAGTGAACAACATTATTTCTTTTACCTCTGGTTTTCATACCTGAAGTAACTTCTCCTATGACATTGTCCAGAGAATGATTTTTCTGAGTCCTTACATAGCGAGGCCTGCTAGTTGACTGAGCATGAGAACTTTCTTCTTCTTCTTCAGATTCAGCAGCATTTTGGGTTTCAACTGTGGTTCCAACCTCAGTTCCAACCTCAGTTGTAACCTCAGTTGCAACTGGACTTCCAACCACTCTGGGACTTCCAGTTTGTTGTGTTTCTTCTTTCTCTTTTTCTGTAGTCTCAGCCTGTTCATCATCACCTGTAATCTCATCAACAGTTTTTAGGTCATCAAATAACACATTATAAGATTCCATAACACAGTTTGTTCTTTGATTGAAGACTCTAAATGCTCTACTATTCTGAGCATAACCAAGAAAAATCCTTTTATCACTTTTAGAGTCAAATTTACCAAGATGCTCTCTATCTCTGAGAATATAGCAAACACATCCAAAAACTTGAAAATACTTTACATTGGGTTTTCTACCTTTCCAAATTTCATAAGCTGTCATGGAAGTACCTTTAGTAATATAAACTCTATTAACTATATGACAGGCAGTATTAACAGCTTCAGCCCAAAATCTATTGGCAAGTTTCTTAGAGTTAAGCATTACTCTAGCCATTTCCTGAATGGTTCTATTTTTCCTTTCAACTATGCCATTTTGCTGAGGAGTCTTAGGAGCAGAGAACTCATGACATATTCCTAAGGAGTTGCAGAATTCTTTAAACCTGTTATTTTCAAATTCAGTTCCATGATCACTTCTAATCCTAGCAATATTACCACTAGTGGAACCTTTTTCAACTTGCAGTTTTAAGCACAGAGTTTTGAATAGTTCAAAAGTTTCAGACTTATCCTTTAAGAACACTACCCAAGAGTATCTAGAGAAATCATCTACAACTACTACAATGTACTTCTTACCACCTATACTAGCAGTTTGCATAGGACCCATCAAGTCAATGTGAAGAAGTTCTAAGACTCTCTTAGTGTAGATTAGACTAGTACTTTTGTGAATACTTTTGGTTTGTTTGCCTATAGCACAATCACCACAGACACTTTGAGTTTTAGCACTAAGTTTAGGAATTCCTCTTATCAATTCCTTTTTAACAAGCTTATCTAAAGTTTTGTAATTCACATGCCCAAGCCTTTTATGCCAAATATCTACATTATTAGTAATGGCTTGATTACACCTACTTTGAGGCACTTCTTTTTCAGCTTTTTCAAACACATAGCAACTGTTGGTTGATCTAACTCCAGTCATGATTAAATCATTGTTAAGATTAGTAATTAGACACCTTTCTTTGTCAAATTTAACAGTCATTTCATTATCACAGAGTTGACTGATACTAATAAGATTAGCTTTTAGACCATCTACAAGAAAAACATCCTCAATATTAGGCATTCCAGGTTTGTTTAAGGTACCTTTACCAATAATTTTACCTGTATCTCCACCTCCAAACACAACAGTGTTACCTGTAAGAATGGTGACATTTTTTAGGAGGCTTGCAGTACCTGTCATATGCTTAGAGCATCCACTGTCAAAATACCAATCATTAGAAGTAACAGCATTCAAAGAGTTAATAACAGCTTTGTTGTTAGCAACTAAAGTTGCTTTTTCTTTAACTTTCCAAACCCATTTCAAATTTTTATTGACAGAAGCCAACCAGGTTTTCTGGGAAATATACTTTCTGTTTCTTTTTAAGTAACACTGGATTTCAGAATGACCAGGTTTTTTACAGAAATTGCACAACTTCAACCTAAAGTTATTCAGTTTGTTCATGGTTGCAACTTTGGTTGTAACTGAGCTTCCAACCTTCTTTACATAAACCTGAGTTTTATTCCTGGTTGCAACTCTGGTTGCAACTGAGCTTCTAACCTTGTGATCAAAATCATGAGTTTTAGCTTTAGCAACAGCTTCAATAAAAGTAGTTTTTCCTGTACTCTTACCACTATAGTAACCTAGACCACTGATATCTTTGGATCCTCTAGAATATGACAGCATGTCATCTAATTTATCTGAAGCAGAAACATTCAGCAATTTTATTATCTTTTTAGTTTCAGTAAGTTCAGCCAGTTGTAATTTAAGCTTCTCAGTAAGATTTTTAACCTCATCCTTTAGATCAACATTTAGCTTGCTTATGATCAAGGATTGTTTACTCAGACATTTATACTTTTCATACAGAACAAGGTATTGCTTAGTAATGTTTTCATCAGAAGGTTCTTCCTCATCACTTCTATATGTTTCACAGGCAGTTGTAACTGGGGTTAAAACCTGCTCACAGTCACTTTCATAAGTAGGTTCTTTTTCAGTGATTATTCCCATGAAATTAACAAAATTTAAACCATCCTCTTCATCACTGTTACTCTCAGAATCACTATCACTATGAGTGGTTATATAAGCATTTTTGTTTCTTTTTAAAGTGTTTGCACACTCATCCTGAATATGACCAAAACCTCTACATTCTCTACACTGAATCTCTTTAGATTTGTATTCTTTGTTATCCTTTTCTTTGGAATTCCACTTTCCTGTAGAGTTATTATTGAACCTAGACTCTGTCTTAAACTGGTTATCCTTTTTCTGAAAGTTTTTTGATGAACCAGTATCCTCCTTTTTCTTATAAAACTTCTTGTACACCTTTTTTGCAAAGAAAGCTAGTTGTTCTTCATCACTCATTTTATCACAGGCATTAGATTCAGATTTCTTAGCTTGAAATGCTATTCCCTTTTCTGGTCTTTTATGTTTGAAGAATTTCAGTTCATGTGTACTTAGATTTCCTATGAGTTCTTCAAGTTTAAGATTATCTAAGTCAGTTGATTCTTCAATAGCTGTGACCTTAATTTCAAACCTTTCTGGGAGTGACCTAAGAGTTTTCTTAACAAGTTTAGCATCACTGTATTTTTCACCTAATGTTCCAGCTTGATGAGCAATGTGGCAGATTCTACCATTAAATTGTTCAATGTTTTCATCTTCCTCCATTCTTAAGTTCTCAAATTGGGTAGTTAACTGTTGAAGTTTGAAAGCTTTTACTTTAGTGGTTCCTTCAAAAGTAACTTGCAAAATATCCCATGCTTCTTTAGCTGTTTCACAATGAGAGATATACCTGAATACGCTGAGAGTTACACCAGCAAAAATTAAGTTTATGGCTGTTGAGTTGGCACTTGATTTTCTGTCTTCTTCAACAGACCATCTGTCTTCAGGTAAGAGAATCAGTTCTCCTTCATTATCCATGGTAGTTGGAGCCTCCCATCCATACATAACAGTCTTCCATGCATGTTCATTCTGCTGTTTGATGAAAGACCTCATTCTAATTTTCCATACTCCATAGTTTACTCCTCCTTCAAGCAATGGAGGTTTGTTGAAGGCGTTTCCTTCCCTCATTAAGTCCATTGTTACTAGAACACAGGATCCACACTAAGTAAGGTCTAGTGTGAAGCTCTGATACCAATTGAAATTCCTATCCGCTGTTCTAGATGCAGTTTTGCAGTAAGGTTCCAAGTGGAGTTGGAACTGCAGTTAGAACCAAGTGTATAAGGTTCCAAGTGAGGTTGGAACTGCAGTTGGAACCAAATGTATTAATGGACAGAACTGTTTTAAAATTAAATGTACTTGGAAATAATTCACACGCACATTTAACAACGGAGTTCACCTAACTAGGCTACGTCTCCGGGGCACTTACCCAGATTATGATATTATAAAAAGCTTACAATATATGACTCAAGTCTTAATGAAAAACTTAGACTCCCTCTATGTTTTTCTGCCTATCACTATATTGCTCCTACTCTATAACTATCACTTATAAATCAATGGCATCTCACCATTGTTTTCTTTTTAAAGCTCACGTGTATTCTCTCTAGAAAAATAAGTTCTTTATAATTTAGAACACACACCTTTACAAGCTTAAGTTACTAAGTATATAAACAAGTAAAAACAATCTTCTATCTTCAATATCTTTTGATTGCTTTTGACTTGGTTGATTAGCTTCAATCTCTCCAAGTATCACGAGATTCTTCAGCATGGATTGACTCTAATCATCTTTGATTAATACCTGTTTAGTAACACACTTGAAAGTAGGAGTTAATCTTTTCCTTTGAAAGGAAGCATATAAAGATATGATCTCTTAAAGATAATATCTTTTCATAAACATATGAAACATTTAACTCCACATATCAATCAATCTTTAAACATATCTTTACTGAATATTATAAGGATCAAAAGATTGAAACAAGTGATAAGGACAAGCATAAGAATAGAAATATATATATTAAAAGGAAACATAACCTTATAAACTATTCTCTTTATATCTTTTATAAAACATCTTTCCTTAACACTTTGATATTCTCAATATACGCATATTAACCATGTTAAGACTATATGAGAATATATCCTACATACTTTAAAAAGATTTAACATTAAACAAGTAGTAATGTAGAATAATGAAACAAGACAGAATTCTGCTTCGCAGTAGGTTGGAACTCGTGGTTGCAACTGAGGTTGCAACATTACTTGAAACCTGTCAACACAGGTTGTAACTTAGGTTGCAACTAGTACTTGAAACCTAATACTACTAACTTAGTAGGTTGTAACTGAGGTTGCAACTGGTACTTGGAACCTGTCAATCCTGTCTTAGTTCTTAATAACAGTTAGGATTTATTTAGTAAAAACCAATAGACAATAAACAATATTTAGACCAGAAATCTGGTCCTAACAGTTTGATTTTTAATTTTCCTGACCAAGAACATATTGTCCATTCTTCTTGAAAATGATAGTTATAAGTCTTTTGAAAAGCATGGGAACCTCAAATTATGCTTTTTCGACGGCTAACTATCTCGTAGTTGTTATGGAAAAGTCATTGGGATAATTTACCTGTGTGTTTATTTTCTTTGACGATTTAGTATCGGGGTTGTGTTACGCGTATCTCAACTGTTCGACAATTATGAAGGGCAAAAAGCAAACCCATCAAGCCAGTACATGCTTCAGTCATATGATTATGCATAATTATTAATTGGGAGCGAACCGCATTTGATTAAAAACTAATGTTTCGAAAGAATAAATCATGATGTGCCAAATCAAAAAATTTAACAAACTTAAGTACAAAAAAAATGATAATTTTTTTATAAAAACGCAATTATTAGAAATATGGGGGGAGTCGTGATCCCAAATGGTCACCACTTAGTTTCACCCTGCTTATTATCAACTACCGTGAAGGATACCTGCAGGACCAAGTCTACTGCTAGAAAAATTATTAAATATAGTATTACTAATATATATATATATATATATAATTCACACACTCCATACATTTATATTTACATGATTTCTTTGCATATAGTAAATGTTTTGTAATAAATAGAAAACTATTTAATCTTAATTTTGAGAGTTTTTTTTATATATAATTTTTGTAATAATAATTTGATTAATTAGATATCAGGGCTTAGAACATGCTACAATGAAAATGAAAAGGAGTTTTTATAAGAATTACAAGAAAATTAACAAGAAAAAGGGAAGAAACTACTATTTTAATGAGAAGAGAGTCAACTTTATTCATATTAGCATAAACTTCAACCAGAGGAATAAATCCCTATAAGTACTAAACCCTAATGACAGAAAAAGTAAATAACAAATAACTGTAAATACTTATTTCAAAAAAAAAAAACCATAAAGGGTTACAAATAACCAACATAACAATAATTAAATAAAATAGTCTTGTTGGCCTCTCTTCAAAGTATGGCGCCGGCCATGATACCCGGGTCGGGTCAGGTCTTCATTCGGGTTTCATCAGACACCAACGATGGAGTGGAATCAATAAAAGGATAAATCTCGTATCTTAAGTTACAACTTGGCGCAATAACTTTGCATCCTTTCCTCCCAATACAATATTCTGATATGCCATTTGTAACGCCATTAAGACAATCACTGCAATTTTTGTCAGACAGATCAGGCGTGCACTGCATAAATCCGTAGATTGTTAGGAAATCAGGCCCAAACATAGAACCAGAGGCAAACTTTCTTCGATCACCACCATTAGATGCGTTCGCACAGAGGCCAGAAAAAAAGGTCCCCAAGACCTGGTTAAATTGGTCTTTACTCGACACGTTCTGAATGTTCCATGCGTAGTATATCGGTCCCTCGTTCAATTTTCCATAAATGGTCTCGTCTGAGTACCTTAGTGTACAGAGATCATACAATCCAATAGCTTCTTTTTTATTGGGGCAAGTTTGTGTGATCTTTTTAGTGGCATTTCGGACACAATCACGACAAGTGGCGATCTTGACATCGCCTCTACATAGAGCAATCGCGTGTACTATATCTTGATTTTGGCCGAACGAGGAACTGTAGAAACCGTAGTCATCTACACTTGAAGGAAGAGAAGATAAGAGGGTGTTAAGGTTTGTTCCATAGGTACTGTTTCCTGAGAAATTACCGCTACCTGGGCAAGAACTGTATAATAGATCAGGGGGTTGGCAATACGCTACGGTTAGCAAACCAAGTAAAATGGGAAGAAGAAATGCATAGTATTTCCATAAACAAAAACTCATTCTATATTTCTATCTAGCAAAAACGGTTCAGTAATGGAAAGATGATGCAGTAATCAGTGGAGGAATATGTTTGAATTTATAAAATCCAACTAAAACAAAATACATGTATCTAACGACGAATTCGAACTTTTTAATAGTCTATGTTGAATGGTTGCAAGGCATTTTAACAAGTCGTTGCAATAGACCATTAGTCATGTTCACATTACTTGGATCACTTTCAAGGATAATGTTGTGTGGAAGTGTATTGGAAAACATGATTAGTTCGTGAATAGATGAATATTATTATTTTCCAAATTCTACAACCTTTTATAGTTAACTCATAAGTCATAATTGGGTAAAAGTAGTTGCCCAATTTCTAGACCCCGCACTAACAACAAAGACAGGCTTAATATTTCCAATAATTGTGATATTTTTTTTAATTTTTGACCAGGTATTTTCAAAAATATATGTTAAAAGTAATAATTTTGACACCTCTCATTTTTTCTTCGTTCACTTATATAATAAATTATGTAAATTCGGCACCCCATAAATCATTTCTGATTTCCCGCTGACTTTATCCCCTTCAATAAGTTTTTTACTATATATGGATGTGTGCATATAAGCTTTGCTCGACTTACCGCAATAATAGAACGTTGTTTACAAAAATGATCTGTCCAGGTACGAAGTTAGAAGGAGCCTGACAGGGATACAACATCCCCTCATACTTTAGGGGAAAAAAAAACAGCCGCAATGCATATTTTACCTACAATTTTTGTAAAAAAAAATGGATAAGCATCTCATATATTTTCTGCCATTATTATTTATTTATTTGAAATTATATCACCTCCATTGTACGATCCTAGCTTCCACTATGGGTGAAGTTCTTTCATATACCACTTTATTCAAAATTATAGTGTAAACTTTTGAAGCGGGCCTGGTGCCGTTATCTCTTTCTTTGTTATTCAACTTTGTGAAGATTGAAAATTCTCGTTCCGGACTAAGGTTCCATTTGGCCCGATATTTTTTTTTTGGCAACCCCTTACTTAATGTTCCGACTCCGCCCTGACGGCGATAAATTGTTAACAAATTTATCTAGCTAGCTATTACTATGTGTACTGGCTAGTAATTTATAAAGAACTAGTTTTCTGAGTTCGTTATCCTAAGAGATAAAAATTTATCGTTTCACATTATTTGAAAATCATCTCAAAAATGATAGGTTTAAGTCTTTGTGAAAAGGATAGTGGAAACATCAAATAATGCTTTTCTCCGATGGCTAGCTAACTTTCTCGCATGCAGTTGTTAAGGAAAAGTCATTGGGATAATTTACGTGTGTAATTATTTTCTTTGATAAATTAGCATAACGAGTTGTGTTACGCATATTTCGGCTGTTCCATAGTGAATAGCCAAAAGCAAGAATCAAACCCACCGTTCTGACTGCATGTTTCAATCATATATTTATTATGCCAAATTATTAATTGGGGGCAAATTGCATTTGATTAAAAACTAATGTTAAAAAAGAATAAATCATGTGAGGAGTGAAATCATATTTTTTAACAAACTTAAGTAAATAAGATGATGATTTTTAAAAACAAATCACATTTACTAGCATTATGGTGGGAGTTGTGGCCCTCGACCGACGGTCACCAGTCACCACATCAACTCTCCCTTCTCATTCAATTTCAAATCACATTAAAGTTTGACATTTACTCCCACCTAGCACTTTCCCATGGAGTGGAGGTGATCTGGACCGTTGATAATGTCGTCTTTGTTTGACCGGAAGGTGATGGTTGGTGTCGTGGTTTGATGGGAGAAGAAGAGAGTGGAGGGAGAAGGAGATTGTACCACATGGTTGGGATAGGAGGTTGGCTATAGCCTATAGTAACGGACATGGTGAAATAGATTTAGATATAGCAATAGAGAGAGCGAGCCATAGAGAGTATTGGACAGTCGATAAAGTTTCATACAAGTGACCTACCAACAATTAAGTAATGTGTAATTAATGCCTAACAAAGAAAACAATATAGTGGATCTGCATTAATCCGGAAAAAAACAGCCTTAAAAATAGGGTGGGCTGACAAAATGCAAACCTAATCACAATCAGAGAAAGCTTCTTTCTTAATTCTTACACATGCAATTCAGTTAGAACTGCAACAAACTGAAATTCATCATATACTTACAAAATATTCAACCAGATTTTTTAGAATACAACATCTTGGCTTCTTAATTAGGACACTATCGTGGGTATAGTTGGGTAATCGAAGCTTCATTTTGGGACATACCGGTAGACATACTTTTCTCCTCACTGATTCCTGACATATTCCCTTGTAGAAAGAAGGCCGGTCGCAATGGCAATGGAAGAGTGAGGGAAGAGCTACTCAACATGTGAATGATTAAAGTCATGGTAGGTCTATCAGCTACATTCTCTTGAACACACAACAACCCAATGTGGATGCATCTCATCATTTCACAAAGTGAACTTGAACCGGAAATCAACGTTGGATCTATCAAACTCTGAGAGGTTCCTTCGCTCCAACTTTTCCAGGCCTGCACAATAATCTTGGCACTTTATAGCATAACCAAAATAAATAAACAAGACAAGGTAAACGTGATAATATAACCCCAAACATAATAAGACGCCGTTATAGCTTATGTTATATATATGCATACATTTAAGTAGGTACCGTATATATATATAAATTACTTGATTTTGTTAAATTCATTCTAAAAAAACTCTACAAAATTATTTTGTCAAATGTTAATATAACTGTGAATGAACGCAAAGATTATGATTATTTTTCATGTATAAATCTTAATGAAGACAGCCACAGCGAATGTCAGGTATATATATAGAAGTCCTATTAGAAACATTCTTATTGAAATATATATAAATGAATAGAAATTTGTTATTTTCCGAATTATTTAAAAACGGTTCATGACGTAATTGTGTCATGAATTAAACATACTGTCAAGAAAAGTCATATACTTAAAAAACTTTCAAATTTGAGTAGTGTTTTCCTCCCCTTTTTCCTATTCATGAAAGATTATCCTTACATTGCTTAGAAGGTTCTCCCCATTTTCGCCATTACGATAACTATTGTTCTTTTGACCCGTCACAATTTCCAGAATCAAGACTCCAAAACTAAAAACATCTGATTTAACAGAGAAATGACCATGCATTGCGTACTCCGGAGCCATATAGCCACTGCATCATTAAAGTATGATAAATAAAAATGGGTTCCTGCCCTCTCATATGTATATTGGCAAACTTCTTTTTTACCTACACATTCGCTATAAAGAGATTTTAAAAAACGAAATGGCAAAACTTACTATGTTCCAACAATTCTATTTGTACTCCCTTGTGTTTCATCCATTACAAATAATCTAGCAGTACCGAAATCAGCTATTTTGGGTAGCATCTCGCTATCTAATAATACATTGCTAGCTTTCAGATCACGGTGAATGATTCGAAGTCTTGAATCTTCATGTAGATAGAGTAGTCCCTTGGCAATTCCACTAATAATCTTGCTACGCTTATCCCAATTCAATAATGCACGCTTAATTGGATCTGAAAACGTTTAAAAGAATTAGGCAATCAGGTGTTATATGAAACCAATAATGTAGATAGTTGTTAAACTGAAATTTTTGTAGTCTATTCATGAAGAGACTTACCGAATATGAATTGGTCAAGGCTTGAATTTGGCACAAACTCGTAGATGAGAAGCCTTTCAGTTCCTTCAAGGGATAAGCCAAGAAGCCTAACGAGGTTTCGATGTTGAAGTTTGGCTACCAAGATAACCTCGTTCTTGAATTCATGTTCCCCTTGTCCAGAATTTCGGAACAACCTCTTCACAGCTATTTTTTGCCCGTTTTGAAGGTGACCCTGAAAAATGCATTTTTTTTTTTAGTTTTGTAATAAATAAATAAAAACCTATGATGTAGAAAAAGTACAAAAAAAAGTTATCATTTGTAGAAAAAAGTACAAAAAAAAGGCCCAGACACCCTCTTCTCATATTATTTTTTGGTAAGACACTTTTATAAATTAAGATTAGCAAATTGTTCATTATTTTTATTTTTATTTTCTTTTCCACCGGTAAATTGTTATTAGTTTCTTATAAAGATGTGTTTTTATTAATGTGTCAAAAGCCTGGTCTAAAGTGCTTTACTGAGATAAGTTAAATGATGGTGTTTAAATCCTATGTAGGCGATGGACTGATCCTTACCTTATATACAGCACCAAATCCTCCTTTTCCGATTATATTTGTTTGAGAAAAACCATCTGTTGCTTCACTAATTATTTCAAAATCGTACTGCAAAGTATCCGATTTACTCATGTCATGAATACTGATGTCTTCTCCTGCAGCAAACAATTCTTACAACAACAATATATTGAAATATCATCAGTAGATTGAACTATGATGCAAGATTTGTTACGTGTATTAACGAAGCATGGAAATGCTTACTTTCAATCGGTTGCTTCGGTTTAGTATGCCTTTTCTTCTTTATGAAGATGAAAATGCAAAATGTAAGTACTGTCACAGAACCAGCAACTGAAGTGACGATAACGATTATAGTTGTTGAATCTGTTCCGCCATCCTTTCCTGCTTAAAACAGGAATCGGGTCTCATTGCAACATATGGAGAAGGGGAAAACCTTTATACCAAGTAGTCCATAGTCGTAACTCTTACGAATTACCAAACTAGCATAAGATTCTAATTAGAGGAATCATATGTGGTACTAATACAGCCTTGGCTTTGTATGATTGCAGCTTTCAAGTTAGAAAATAAATTTTAAATAGTAATAGCTAATTACTTTTGAACAGGCCTGTCTAGCTCAGTTGGTAGAGAGCGCAAGGCTCTTAACCTTGTGGTCGAGGATTTGAGCCCCTCGGTGGGTGTTTATTGTTATCCTTTTGCTTATAAAAAAAAAGGTACTTTTGAATAGTGTCTTAAAGTATGAAATGGTAGCTAAGGCGCTTTGACATATACAATCTAATCAAAATTTATTAAAAACACTTAGTAGACACAATCGTGTGCATTAGAGTGTCTTTAGAATGGACAGTCTAATGATAAATAAGAAATGAAGAAAAAATTCAAATTTCAAAATTGAAATAATAACTCATTATCAATCCTCTGATCATGTACAAACCAAACCATACATTAAAAAGCGAATAAAGATATATAGCCTAACAAATATAAATACATAAGAAGAAAGTTACTCAAAATACACAATTATATTTATTAGATACATTCATCATATTTTGTTAACTTGGTATTATTAACTACTTATTTTTATAGTTAAATTGTTTTAAACAGACATTGAAGGTTCAAAATTGTAATATTGTTAAATTTTTGAGTAAAATCTGTTTGTTTCCACAAATTTACATCGAATTGAAATTCATTTAAAAATTCAAGGATGAAATGAAAATAACGAAAAGATTTAATTCTATCTAATTTACATATAGAAAGTAGAAATAGATCGAGGGCGAACCAAGCTCTGAGTCTTCGCCGATAATCTTTTCTTCAATACTCTTAAAATCTAAACTACAAAGGTTTGCTTTTCAAAACTAGCTTCGAAGTGCATTGAAACACGCTTTCACTTGTATTCCTAAAGAAAACATTTTGCTGATAAGCTCAAAAGACTAACGTTTTTCGGGTCTCCAGAACTCGAAAAGCTTAGTCTTTTGTACACTCTTGCGAAAATGATTCGATGTTTTTGCGTTTTGAAAGATTTGCTAAAAGGTTATAGCTATTACAAATATGGGTATGGCTCGGGTAAAATAAGTAAAAAAAAGTTATATAGACCCGACCCGACCCGTAAATGATGAGAGAACCGCTAAAAGCGTTAACTGAATACCAAAAACCGTTGGATCGGGTCGGACCGGATCGGGTAAAATTGATACCCCGGTTTGTTGTTTTAAAAAAACATACTTATTGAGAAAGTTGTGGGTTTTTTTTAAACAACTTTTCCAAAAACAGTTGAAAACAATTTTCAAAGGGCTAAAAAGTAAACAACCTTAAATGCGCAAAACTGTTTTGGGGAAAGTTGTTTCAAAAATAAACCACAGGTATTGTTTACCTGTTTCTTTTCCATTGGCTATAGACGATGGTGGCGCCATCGGATCTGGTGGGATGGAACTAATAAAAGGGTAAGTCTCATATCTCAAAATACAACTTGGCGCAATAACTTTTGCCCCGATCCTCCCACTTGCATACTCTTGTGTGCCGCTTATAACAGCACGAAGACAATCATCGCAAACATCTTTAGTCAAATCAGGCAAGCACTGCAGATATCCGTAAATCCTTAATTTAGAATATGCATCTATAGAACCAGCGGCAAACTTTCTTCGATAGCCACCGTTAGATGCGTTCGTACGAAGGACAGAAAATAAGGTTCCCAAGTCCACGAGTAATTGGTCTTTACTCGACACGTTCTGAACGTTCCACACGTAGTGCAACTGTCTGTTGTTCACCATTCCACTAATGGTCTCGTTTGAGTACCATAGTGAACAGAAATCATACCCTGCAATAGCTTCTTTTTTATTTGGACAAGTTTGTGTGATCTTTTTAGTGGCATTTCGGACGCAATCACGACAAGTGGTTATATTGACATCACCTCTACAAAGGGCAATCCCATTTACTTTATCTTGATTTTGGCCGAACGAGGAACTGTTGAAACCGTAGTCATCTACACTCGAAGGAAGAGATGATAGGAGGGTGTTAAGGTTTGTTTCGTACGTGCTGTTTGCTGAGTAATTACCGCTATCTGGGCAAAAACCGTATAAAAGATCAGGGGGTTGGGAATACACGACGGTTAGCAAACCGAGTAAAATCTGAAGAAGTAATGTATAGTATTTCCATAAACACAATATCATTCTTTCTAGCAAAAATGGTTCAGTAATAGAAAAGATGGAGGAAAATATTTCAAATTAATAAAATCCAAGTGAAACGAAATACATGTATCTAGCTAGGAACTGTTTAATATGTTGAATGGTTGCAAGACCTCTTCATAGGTTGTTGCGAGGGTCTTATTTTAGAGTGTATAATGTACAGTCACATTTTATAACTATTAGATTAAAAAATAGAGTATTAGATGATAAATTTTCAATAACCAATTTAATTTTTCAATTTTTATTATATATTAGACAAATTAAAAACAAATTTTTCAACACAATCAAAACTCAAATAAAAATATAGAACTGTAGTGCATACTATCTTAAATTTAATTATTAATCAAAATTTAAAAAAAAAATAACAATTAAATATTTATTTTTGAAAACGGTTATTTATACTGTTCAATTGATTGACTATACAAAAGAAAACTCCAATTAAACCGTATATAATAGTCATATTGAGCAGTTGACAATACTTGGCTAGCTTTCAAGGATATATAATGCAGAATAAGTCTTATCTGAAAACATGATTAGTTCGTGTATAGATGAATATTATTATTTTCCAAATTCTACAACCTTTTATAGTTAACTCATAACTGTGTAAAAGTAGTTGCCCAATTTCTAGACCCCGCACTAACACCAAAGACAGGCTTAATATTTCCGATAATTGTGATTTTTTTTTTAAAAATTTTCGACCAGTTATTTTCAAAAATATATGTTAAAAGTAATAATTTTGACACCTCTCATTTTTTCTTCGTTCACTTATATAATAAATTATGTAAATTCGGCACACCATAAATCATTTCTGATTTCCCGCTGACTTTATCCCCTTCAATAAGTTTTTTACTATACATGGATGTGTGCATATAAGCTTTGCTCGACTTACCGCAATAATAGAACGTTGTTTACAAAAATGATCTGTCCAGGTACGAAGTTAGAAGGAGCCTGATAGGGGATACAACATCCCCTCCTACTTTAAGAAAAGAAAAAAAACAGCCGCAATGTATATTTTACCTACAATTTTTGTAAAAAAAAAATGGATAAACATCTCATATATATTTTCTGCCATTATTATTTATTTATTTGAAATTATATCACCTCCATTGTACGATCCTAGCTTCCACTATGGGTGAAGTTCTTTCATAAACCACTTTATTCAAAATTATAGTGTAAACTTTTGAAGCCGATCGACCTGGTGCCGTTATCTCTTTCTTTGTTATTCAATTTTGTGAAGATTGAAAATTCTCATTCCGGACTAAGGTTCCATTTGGCCCGATATTTTTTTTTTGGCAACCCCTTACTTAATGTTCCGACTCCGCCCTGACGGCGATAAATTGTTAACAAATTTATCTAGCTAGCTATTACTATGTGTACTGGCTAGTAATTTATAAAGAACTAGTTTTCTGAGTTCGTTATCCTAAGAGATAAAAATTTATCGTTTCACATTATGTGAAAATCATCTCAAAAATGATAGGTTTAAGTCTTTGTGAAAAGGATAGTGGAAACATCAAATAATGCTTGTTCTCCGATGGCTAGCTAACTTTATCGCATGCAGTTGTTAAGGAAAAGTCATTAGGATAATTTAAGTGTGTAATTATTTTCTTTGATAAATTAGCATAACGAGTTGTGTTACGCGTATTTCAGCTGTTCCATAGTGAATAGCCAAAGGAAAGAATCAAACCCACTGCATGAATTAGCATAGTAACATTTTTGTATTTCTTTTATTTTATTTTATTATTAAATAATATTAAATATAAATACACAAAATAGTCCTCGTTTTCATGAAGGTCCAAACCCTTCGAAACTCTAGCTCCGGCCCTGTGGCTGTGCTTGGCCATGACCACCTCGGCAGTGATTTTTAATTTTTTTTTATGTGTAATTTAAATTTTTTAAGATATATACATTGATGGTCCACTTAATTAAACAAAATAGTTGTTGATGTAGTGGTAAAATTGATTTTAAGGTAGCTGAAGGTTAAGAGTTCAAATCATTTTAACTGTTTTTTCTAAAAAAAAATTATTTTTACCAAATTTCATAAATGACCATTATATTTTTTCAAACAAGATTACTAAAAAAATATTTTATTGCTCAATATCATTTGTTTTAACTTCATATTTATTTTATGTTAGGTTAAATATAGAAAAAATTATTTATTTTTATATTAGACCTTATTTATTTTATCTTTTATTTGACATATTTTTTACACTACGACATCTTAAGAAATCATGCCGGTTTCGCCCTGTCTATGAATAAACTAATTAAAAGTTTATGTTGAATGGTCTCAAGACCATTTAATAAATCGTTGCACTAGACATTTTCATGTTACTTTGGTCACGACTCACGATAATGCAGTGTGGAAAAGTCTATATATGGAGAGTTGGGTATAAAACATGGGTTTGTAAATAGATGAAAATTATTACTGGCGATCCACAAATTTTCATACAACCCTAGTTAAGTAATTTAGTATAAAGTAATAAAACATATAGAAGAGAGAAGTGTAAATAAAGGTAAGAAATGGTTAGGAAACTGTTTTCATTATCAATATCATTTTAGGATCATAGATTAGAGATTAATACTTTACAACATTTGGGGAAGGTTTAAACAACTGTTTGCTATCTTTCATAAATTATTTTGGTCAGTTTACAAAAATATCACATAGTCACAACTCACAAGTATGTTAGTTGTAGAGATACTACTCTTTAATGTTTGTTCACTTTGTTGATGAGAGAGATTAATATGCTTAATTATTGAGGTTGTTTGTAATGACCCATATTTCCGTATGAAATTCCCGTGGTAGATTGTGTTCTGTGCCAATTCACTTATTCATATACGATACGTGCTCATGTGCTATATGAGCTTAAAAGATTTCTCTTCTCTCAACGATACGTCACAAATCGAGAACGGAATTCCATTGCTAAGTGCGCTTAACTTAAGTTAATACCAAAATGGGTGGCCCACTGTGAAATTATGCTAAATCGGATAATATTGTTGATATATATGAAAACGTACTTTTCCATCCAACGTTTAAGTGCACATCTCGATCTATATCAACAACATTAGGAATCATGTCAGCTTATTGGTTTTACGTGTAGCACGAAGAACACAGATTTGGCAATCTCAAAAGACCTGTCTGCAAGTGACCGGTCGGTCTGTCAAGTGCTATTGAATTTCCATTTTGGTTTCGCTACTGACCGTTGATGACCAATTGGTATGTCAATGAGGTGTGTCAAGTGCTCTTCATTTTTTATTTTTTGACACGCTTTTAACTTATCCGTTCCTACTCCGAATCGATTTGCATTTGAACCGTTGATTTCATTATCGATCAATATATATATATATATATATATCATTTGAAGTATAAAGTATATATTAACAAATAGAGAAATTGTTAACTTTATTTTTAAATCCACTAGAACACTTAAACACAGATTAAGAAAAACTAAAAGAATCACTCTCTTATCTCCTCTGTCTCTCTTTCTCTCTTTCTGTCATGGCCACATTGCTAGTTGGACCAATTGTTTAAATCAATTTTTCAATAAAATGTGTCGTAATACGAAACAAGTGGATCAAATTGACATTTGTTTAAATCCACATGACTCTTTTGACACAGGAGAAAACAATTATTCAACCAAATATGTTGTAATATGAAACAAAGGAATCAAATTGACCTTTGTTTAAATCCACATGACTCTTTTGACATAGGAAAACCCAATAATTCAACCAAATATGTCATAATATGAAACAAGGGGATCAAATTGACCTTTGTTTAAATTCACATGACTCTTTTGACATAGGAAAAAGCAATAATTCAACCAAATATGTCATAATATGAAATAAGGGGATCAAATTGACATTTGTTTAAATCCACATGACTCTTTTGACACAGGAAACACAAATTATTCAACAAAATATGTTGTAATATGAAACAAGTGGATCAAATTGATCTTTATTTAAATCCACATGACTCTTTTGACACAGGAAAAATCAATTATTCAACCAAATATGTTGTAATATGAAACAAGTGAATCAAATTGACCTTTGTTTAAATCCACATGATTCTTTTGACACAGAAAAAACCAATTATTCAACCAAATATGTTGTAATATGAAACAAGATGATCAAATTGACCTTTGTTTAAATCCACATGACTTTTTTGACATAGGCAAAACCAATAATTCAACCAAATATGTCATAATATGAAACAAGGGGATCAAATTGACCTTTGTTTAAATCCACATGACTCTTTTGACATAGGAAAACCCAATAATTCAACCAAATGTGTCATAATATGAAACAAGGGATCAAATTGACCTTTGTTTAAATCCACGTGACTATTTTTATATAGAAAAAACAATAATTCAACCAAATGTGTCGTAATATAAATCCATGGGGATCAAATTAACTTATTTGTTTAAATCCACATTGTGTGTAATATCTCTAATTCTCTATTATATCCATTAGGAGTGTTTACGGTTTAGTTCGTTTTTTTAGTAAAATACAAACCAAACCAATTAAAAACAATCAGTTCAGTTTTTGAATAAAATACGAACCAAACCAATTAAAAACAATCGGTTCGGTTCGGTTTTGTCCAAAAAATTTATCGG
This sequence comes from Primula veris, assembly GCA_963682055.1. Lineage (NCBI taxonomy): Eukaryota > Viridiplantae > Streptophyta > Magnoliopsida > Ericales > Primulaceae > Primula > Primula veris. The sequence continues at coordinate 5,069,410 of OY821742.1, read as the reverse complement.
AACCGAACTAAGCCAAGTCAATCATAATCGGTTTGATTTGGTTCGGTTCGGTTCGGTTCATTTGATCTGTTTGAACTTTAAAAAAAAAAAATTACAATATTTAAAATTACACTAGTTTTCGTAAAGTTTCCGCTTATATTTATTTTCAAATTGTGTATAAGAAGTCGAATAACAAGTAATTTACAAATGATTAACAAAATATATTATTGATAACTACAAATAACAAGTAAAACATCATATCTCAATTTATTGATATATATTTATAAATAATTATATATATTTTATATATGAATAAAAATAATCGGTTCGGTTCGGTTTAAAAAACACTAAACCCGCAAACGAACCGACTAAATCGGTTTATCAATTTTGAAATCAAACCAAACCAATTACTAATCAGTTTGGTACGATTTTCAATCGGTTCGGTTGATTCGATGGTTTAGTCGGTTTGGTTCGGTTTATGTACACCCCAATCTAGGGCTGAGCGAAAACCCGAAAAAACAAAAACAGAAAAACCGAAACTTTTTCGGATCGGTTTCGGTTTACAATAAAACCGAACCGAAAAAAACGAAAAAACCAAAAATAACCACAAAAAACCGAAATCGACCGAAACAAACCGATTCGGTTCCATAAAAAAAATACAAAACCGAATAAAAAAACATGTCCATTTTCGATTTTGAAAAAAAACGAACACTGAAATCCGATATCCATATAGATTGAGAAAACCAGAGAAATCACTCTCTTATCCTCTCTCTCTCTCTCTCTCTCTTGCCATGGCTACTCTGCTAGTTGGAGCTCTTCCTATGACATTCAAACCTCCCACTCTCTCTCCTCCAAATCTCTCTTTCTCTCTCTCTATATCTCTCTCTCCTTTATCTCTCTTCACTCCTTCTCTATCTCTCTCACTCTCTCCAGCTACTCCCTTCAGTAACTACACATACTTATATACATACATACATACATACATTTATGTGTTTATATGTGTTCTATCTGCTTCCTTTTTTTAATATCTTAATTGGGTTTTTATTTTATTTATATTCCTTTCAGTAAGCATACTTTTTTTTTAGTGCTCTCTCTATTCCTATTTAATTGTTCAATGTGAAACTACGTGCAGTTTTGACCGGCCAATAGCTTGTATCAAAATTGTCGGAATGAAAATTTTCAAAAGTTGATCGTACAGTTCAAATGTTAAATTTTATGATTAGATTTTAAAAAAATTCATTTCGACAATTTTGATACAGGTTATAAGTCAGTTAAAATAGCACGTAGTTTCGTAGTGGACAATTAAATGGGAACGGATGGGGTATCAATTATGGTGTCCCGATTGTCCCCAACTAGTTGCTTCTGTATATGCATAAATGTTACTTCTATGTGGTTCCTTTTTCTAATATTTGAATTGGGTTTTGTTTTGTTTTGTTTTTATTAGTTTACTGTGGAAGAGGAGATAAGAAGACTGCTAAAGGGAAGAGATTCAACCACTCTTTTGGAAATGTGAGTTTCCTTCTTTTATTTTAGTACCCTTTTGTACTACCCTTTTAGTTTTTTGAAGTTGGGTTTATGTCATTTTGATTAATTATTGGAATTTGATATATACAATTGTGTTTGAACTTTGAGGTTTCGAAATTTTATCCTCTTTGTTGTTTTTGTTTAGAATTATACTACAGTTTTGCTACTTGTCTACATTTTACCATATATTGAGGGGGAAAAAACAATTTTTTACCATGTATCTAGTTTTTTTTTTTTTTTTACATCGATTTAGTGTTTCAGCGCCACGGCTTTAGCTTATTAACACCCATACATATTGATAAAAATCCGATCTTCAACCATTTTTACAAAAAAAAATATCCTTTTTCGAGTTAGTTTTTCAGCTCCGCCACTGCTGGTACCCTTTTGCTTTTTTGAAGTTGGGTTTATGTCATTTTGATTAATTATTGGAAATGGATATATACACTCAAATTTTCCTGTGTTTGAGGTCTGCAAATTTTAACCTCTTTGTAGATTTTTGCTTAGAATATACATTTTTGCCACTTGTGTACATTATGATTAGGAAAATGCAAAAGGTTAGTAACTTGGCGCTTGTTTAGTTTCAACTTTTAAGCAAATAAGCTGAGATTTTGAGGTACAGAAATAATTTTAGGTTCATCCACTTAAAAAAGATTCTAGCTTTTTGAAGCCAAAAACTGGAAACATCTTGATTTTAAGATGATTAACCAAATGCAAAGAAAAATAGTAAGAGCTGCAACCAAACAAGGCCTTAACAACTCCTTTGCAAATTTAGTTCTTAAAGAAATGTCTCTTCTGCTATCATTTGGAGAAGGAATAGGGATATGCATATATTTTCGTAGAATTTATAGCATGCCATCTATAAATTCAATCAAAGATTCTCCATCATTGTTTTTTGGTTAACTGTGTTGGCACTTCAAAATTAGAATTTTAATACACACACTAGGCCTTGTATTTTTTTTCTCCCAAATTACCCTTATCTGGTATATTTTGTTGAGAAACTTTAGGATTATTTTTGCTACCTATACTCTGTTTTTTAAAATCTTTCAATGTGTTTGAATTATGCTTTGCCAGTCAGCCTATATTCTAGTCTAATGTTGCAACTTTTGTTTCTAAAAATAAAAATTCGGGTCTTGTTCTCTTCAAAATCTTTTTTTTATGTGCTTGTGAGTCTCAACATTCCTTGATCAACAGTCTGTGTTTTAAAAAATAGGGGAGTTACTTTCCATGAATCAGTTATAAAATATTTAAATTTCTTTGGCTGTGACTTAAAAAAGCAAATCAGCTGCTTTTTAGATTTAGAAAAGGGTGGCTCCATCCATAGTTTCACGAAATGGGAGTGGGAGCGAGGAAACAGAAGGTAGTAAATATGAGATGACGTTGCCCGAAATGCCTACGAGAAATTATATAATTTGTATTTGCTTACCCTGTAAAAGAGTATTGAGAAATTATAGGATAATAATTTCTCAATACTTTAAAAGTAGGAAGAAAAAAACATAATACTCTTTTACGGGGTAAGGAAATACAAATTGGATGTTAATAAAGCTAGATAATGTTTCATTCCCTATCTGTCTACTTTTTGTTATTATCATTCATCTCTTTCCCCTTACACATATGGAAGTTTCCGCTAGCTTCCAACGACGGAAGCAAGCTTCTGAGACCGAACCGTCTATAGGTTAGGAACTTCCTGCAATTATGGATTTATTAGCTCCTAACATCTTTAATAGACCAAAATACCAGAAAAACTTTGATTCTAAGCTGGTTAACCAAAAAAACTATAGCTTTTGACAAAAGAAAACTTGGGTCAGAAGCTGCAACCAGGCAATGTCCGTATGTAAAAGTGTAAACTTGTAAGTATGAGTGTAAGTCCTTAATCTAGTTCTCTTATCTGTCCTTTCTTTTTTGAACTTCTATATATAGGCGAGGCCTCGTAACAAGAACAAGGGGAGAGGTCCTCCCAGGGCACCGGTTTCTCCCTCACCTCCAAAGAAGGATAAATTCGATGACAATGAGAAAGTGAAGATTGAAATCGATGAGTTCTAATCTAAGCTTCTCAGAATTCAATTTGTCCATGTTTGATGTAATTTCTAATTTTCTCTTGATAGCTTTTGCTGCTTCATGTCTCAAAACTACAACTTATATTAAAATGTACTTTATTTGAATCCAGTTGTCATTTCTTTATGTTGCAAGCCTTCCAGTATCTTATTGATCCTGTTCTTCCAAAAATTTCCACATAATGAAACTTTTAATTAGTATTGCCTGTTTAAAGGGTTGCCCTATAGTAAAATAATATGAGATAAGCACTGGAAAATTAAGTAGTATATATGAACTCTAGAAAATAATCATTTTTTGATAATAATAATAATAATAAATAAAGTGTCCCAAGGTTTTTAGTTACATTAGTACCAGTTTCAACAGCCTTGTCAATGTGATGAATTATTCTCAAAATAAGTCAGGCTTGTTAGATATTTATAGTTATTTTATATGTAGAGCTTATATCACAATAAGCTCAGCTACAGTTTTCCCATTGAAGACATCATATTTGCTACAGTTGTTTGATTCACCAAAGCTAGAGATCAGAGTGTATTTTTATTTTGTCCTGCTCATGAACAGATAAAAGCTTAATCCTGGGTTGTTATTTTAACACTGGTGATTAAGCTACCAACTTTCTTTCTTATATATCGCATTTGTCCTAGCTGTAGTTATGTGTAGCGTTGGTTGTCGTGATTCTGTTTTCAGGTTCGATCCTTTTTGGAGCTAAATTTTGTCTCTTTTATTTATTTCGCTTTTTTGTAGTTTTTTGCGGTTGCCTCAGCGGAAGCGGTTTCAGTCCTTTACGAAAACCAAACCTTCTAAAAAGAAAGGACTCATGATTTTATTTTATTTAAAATGATAGTCTGGACTACTAATAATTATTTGGTGAACCCTTACATATGTTGCTGTGGAATGGTCTTGGTCCTTTATTAATGCTGATTTTAGTTTACTGAAGTTTGTTGTATTAGTGATTCTAACATGAATTTTTCTGAAGAACATCATGAGAGTTTTTATTATAAAAAAAAAAAACTTTAGATTTGGGTCCATTCTTCATGTCTCAAATTGAAAGCATATATATTGAGCATTTTTTGTTGGCAAACACGGTGAACTTACTTTGGCTCAAAGATAGTGTATTGAGACGATCACTGGAGGAAATTGGTATAAATACAGTATTCAGAGTTGAAAATTTGTCAGAAAATACACTCCTCATTTGACACAAAAAGGAGAAAAATCAAATAACAAAAACCGCTAACTTGCTCCTTCAATCGAGCATGGAAACTTTCTGGGATCTGGACTGGTAAACTTGTAATTTATATCTTGAGTTTGGTCTGATAATTCTTTTATTATACTTTTCCTTGCGTATTTTCTGTGTCCTATACTCCATATTTTAAATCTAAACCAAAGTAAAATTATTGCTATCTCCGTGTTCAGGTTTATTGTAAATGTTAGCTGCTTTATTCCCGTATAACCATTTCAATATCGAGTAGTAGAAAGTTCATCTATAGCTGCCAGGGGGGCAATAGGGAAATGGGAAGAGAAACAGAAACAGAAACGGAAAACGTGAAAAAAAGAAGAAAAAGTTCTTAGAATTTAGACGTGAAACAATAGGAAGGTGGGAAACATGGATTTTGAAAGAATAAACAAATTTTATGTGAATTATAGGTTCATCTTACATCTTGCTCATATGCCGGTCAACATTTTTTTACATTTTGGTTCATGTTTCTGCGTCAAAACTAGCAAACTCTGGTGTAGTTCTCTGGTTTAGACAACTAGTGCTTTATGTTACCTTTTTAGTCGAAAAAGCCTAAACCAAGAAAGTTACAGACGCAGCTTCTATCATTCAAAATGGTACAAACTACAAACTATAAAGGTCAGTAACTTGTATTAAATTTTGGTGTCATTGAAATATAAAATGTAATTTACCCAATTGAGGTTATGACTTGTTACTTAACCCGCTTTAACGAAAAGCATACAAGAGGCTCCAATTCTAACTGAAATTTTCTGCTAGACAGTAATTCAGCAAAATACTTTGTACTGACTTTTTTTAAGTTGCTTTTGGATGTACCAAACAAGAAATACTACGAACTATACGAGTTGTTGAGTTTTGTTTCAAAAGAAAGAGGAAAAAGAAGGTAAATGTAGAAAAGTTGCTTTACACAAACTATGAACTATATTTCGAAGCTTTGTTGGGAAAGCAATACTAGGATTTCTAAAAAAAAAGTCCAGATTCTCAACCGTGGAGTATCTATGATAATAGTATAGGATTTTCTAAATAGGAACTATCAGCCATTTAAAATTAACTGCATCTGACTTTTGAGTATGACATTTTTGAATATTTTAAAGTTTGGTTAGTTTCCAGGTGACAATTGTCATTGTTTGTTTCACAAGGTTGAATTTTCTTACACTAATTTAACTTAAGTTTTAGCTAAAGTAGGAGAACATTGACTTTGTAGTTGTGAAAGGAACAGGCCAGAGATGTGACGTTTATTAATAATGGGAAAATTATTGATAACCATGTTAAGTTGGTGGTTAAGAATTTTCTGAGCTTTTAAAATTAACAATTTACATACTCGGTTATAAAAAATTTATCAATCAACACACTTTAATTGATTTATGTTAAATTTTTAAGAGAAGTTTGGTCACGTGTGATCACGTTACCGCTTCCAATTATGATTTAAAGGTAAAACTAACATCGCATATGACAAAAATAGGCTAAAAAGTTAACATAAATAAATTAAAGTGTGTTGATTGATAGATTCTTTATAGCTGAGTATGTAAATTGTTAATCTATGCAAATTTTTAACTATCAATAGATTGGTATAGTAAACTATAATTATCCGTTTGATAATATCTTAGCATAAGTTTACTTGACATATTCTTATTGGGTTTTTTTTTTTCCACCCAAAACACTCCGATGGATGGGGTTAGACAGACCCCGACCTGTATATAAACATATAATATTAATCTGTACATAATAGGCAGACATAAACCAAACCTCTCAAGCAAATAACTAAAGCGCAACTGTGATAAATAATAAGTGGACATATGAAAATTATTGGTGTTTGCAGTGTCTTTTAGGATAGTGATTTGTTCACATTTGGAAAAGTTTGCTTATTTAGCTTCTTTACTCCTACAATTTCCACCATATTTGAAATTTTGAGGACAGTGACCTATTCAAAATTTCCTTATAACTGGGCTACTTTTTAACACAGGGATATCTACTAGTGTTGTTTTATGGCATAATTTGTTCCTACTAAGAAACTGCTTCTTAAGCGCAAATTGTATTTTATACTTAAAGGGAGCTTTTAAAAAAGATAAAGATGTTATACTTTTTAATTTTATTACCTAAATGGAGCTTTTTAATTGTGTAGATTCTGTAGTTTTCGCTACTTCTACATCATAAACTACTCGAAAGAGATAATTTACTACAAGATGGAGTTTCCACTTACAAGCTCTAGCAATTCACTACCACTTCAAACTATATACCATCTTATACTCATATATTCCTTAAGCTTGCTCAAATATGGCTTTTCTGCTCATATTGGAAATGAAACCGATCTATTATCATTACTAGCATTTAAAGCCAGCATTATCGACGATCCTATGCAAGTTTTGAGCTCTTGGAACAATTCTGTCCACTTTTGCCAATGGCACGGTGTTAAATGTACTACTCGTCACCAAAGAGTGGTCTCCCTCGACTTGCAATCAAAAAAGTTATCGGGACCCATTTCGCCACATATCGGGAACTTGAGTTTTTTAAGGGAAATACAGCTCCAAAACAATACCTTTTCTCAAAAAATCCCCTCCGAAATTGGGCGTTTAAGGAGACTTAATTACTTAAAGTTGAATAACAACTCGATTAGTAGCCGAATTCCTGGTAATATCTCTATGTGCCCGAACCTTGTCTATTTTGATTTATCATATAATAGGCTTGTGGGTGACATTCCGAAAGAAATTGGCATTTTGTCAAAACTCAAAACTGTGATTATACACAACAATAATCTCACTGGGAATCTCTCTCCTATAGGGAACTTGACATCTCTCCGGAACCTTTCCGCATCTGAAAATTATTTTCAAGGAAATATTCCTGAAAATTTCGGACGGTTACAAAACCTTTCAATTGTGGCGCTTGGGATAAACCTCTTATCGGGCACCATCCCATTTTCACTGTTTAACCTCTCTTCTCTCTCAATGTTTGATGTGACGGGGAACCAAATCGAAGGGACTCTCCCCGAGCACTTGGGAAATACTCTTCCAAATCTTGAATTTTTTAACCTGGGGGATAATAATTTCACAGGTCCTCTACCAGTTTCATTATCAAACGCAACAAATCTTCATTATTTGATATTAGTTCAAAATAGATTCACAGGGAAAGTTCCGGATTTTGGGAAATTAACTAGCCTCGAGTGGTTAAGCATATCAGATAATCAGCTCGGATATGAGAATCATGATGACTTAAGCTTTATTTCTTCTCTGGTCAATGCTACTAATTTGCAGGTTTTGGGAGTAAATATGAACAATTTCGGAGGGGTATTGCCGAATTCTATCGGTAATCTGTCAAAAAATCTAGATACTTTGTATTTGGATAACAATCAAATTATGGGAACTATACCATCTGGTATAGTAAATCTCGTAAACCTGCAAAGCTTAAATATGGATGTCAATCAACTTACAGGTAATATTCCGAGCGACATAGGGAAACTTCAATATTTACAGGATTTAAATCTCATCAATAATAAACTTTCTGGTCATATTCCATCTTCATTGGGAAATCTCAGTTTTTTAAATACACTTATTCTGGGAAGGAATAACTTGGAGGGCACAATTCCTTCAAGCCTAGGGAGATGCTCGAATTTGCAGCTGCTATTTCTATCTGAAAATAACCTTAGTGGTAATATACCGAAAGAGATTATGGGGATTTCGTCGTTGTCTACGTATTTACATCTAGCCAATAATCAATTAACTGGTTCTCTACCCTTGGAAATTGGCTCTTTGGTAAATCTTGGTTCTTTTGATGTTTCTGAAAATATGTTATCTGGTGAAATTCCAAGCACTGTGAGTAAATGCACAAGTTTAGAAAATCTGCGGTTGGCAAACAATTTCTTTTCGGGAGAAATCCCTTCTTCTTTGAGTTCCTTGAGAGGTATTCAGGAGTTAGATCTTTCAAACAACACTTTTTCGGGAAAAATCCCAGGTTTTTTAGAGGATTTCATCTCACTCCAAAATTTAAATTTGTCACTCAACAATTTTGAAGGTACTGTACCCACAAAAGGTATTTTCAAAAATTTAACTGCAATATCACTGTTGGGAAACAACAAGCTTTGTGGGGGTATAGCAGAATTGCAACTTCCTAAATGCAACTTTGATACGAATTCAAAAGGCCGACCAAACAAAACCCTACTTTTGGCGATCTCTCTACCACTCGGGATTCTATGCCTCCTGTTAGTTAGTTGTGCATTTTATATATTTTGGTTTCGAAAAACAAAGAAAGCTACTTCTTTTGAGCTTTCTGAAGAATCAGCATCGAGGGTTTCTTATCAAAATCTTCTTAAAGCCACAGATGGGTTTTCATCCTCGAACTTGATCGGTATTGGTAGTTTTGGCTCTGTATATAAAGGGGTTATCAATGATAAAATAGTTGCTGTGAAAGTACTTAATTTACTTCGCCATGGAGCTGTAAAGAGCTTCATATCCGAGTGCGAGGCTTTGAGAAATATCAGGCACAGAAACCTAGTCAAGGTTTTGACTGCTTGTTCCGCGATCGATAACAAGGGAAATGACTTTAAAGCCCTTGTTTACGAGTACATGGTAAATGGGAGCCTTGAGGAGTGGTTGCATCCGAGTTCAGAACAAGGGATTATAACAAAATTGCGGTTTGTTCAGAGGCTAGATATTGCTATTGATGTGGCATGTGCATTAGATTATCTTCACAATAATCAAGGACAAATAAGAATAGTGCATTGCGATCTTAAGCCGAGCAATGTTCTTTTGGACAAAGAGATGATTGGGCATGTCGGTGATTTCGGTTTATCTAAATTTCTCGAAACTGGTACACATGAATTGCGCACTAATGATCTAAGCTCAGTCGGAGTAAGAGGAACAATTGGCTATGCTGCACCAGGTAAACATACTTCATTTTCCATGGTTTTCTTTCTTTTTGCTAATGCCAATTTGTATACTGCACTCAGATAGCGTAGTAATGTTGAGTTTACATCAAGATAAATTTTAAAGCAGTGAAAATGCCAAAGTGCAGTGATAATTTCCCCCCAAGAGTTCCGCTAAAGTGTAAGCATTGATGTGTAAGTTTTCCGCACAGTTATATTTATATCCATAAAAGTTAAACATGTACCTAAGACGACTTTGCATGTTCATATTAATTATTACTTTTTTTCCTACTCTTCCATTTATCATATACATATTCTTATTGCCCTGAACTTATGATGGATGTGTGTTGGTGTTGCCATCAATCTTGTTTTGCTACAACACTTCTTTTATGCAGAATATGGGATGGGAAGCGAGGTATCAACACAAGGCGATGTGTACAGCTTCGGCATCCTGTTATTAGAAATGTTCACAGGGAAAAGACCCACTCATGAAATGTTCATAAATGGTTCAACCCTCCGTAGCTTCGTAAAGGATGCTATCCCTGCTAATACAGTAAGTATTGCAGATCCGTCGCTATTTTCAGAAGAGGAGAATGAAGAAAACAAAGAAGAAGAAGTATTGAAAATCGAGAGTTTAGCAAGTGCCCAAAAACTGCATAAACTTGTGTGCTTGGTACTTGAAGTTGGCATCAATTGTTCTGTAGAACTCCCCAGCGAAAGAATGGATATTAGTGATGCAATACATAAATTGCATGCTATTAAAAGTGATCTTCTAGGGTCATATTTAAGTGAGCAGTAGTAAATACCACTCCTAGTAATTATTTGAGATGTGTTGAAATAGCTCTTGGTAAGTAATTGCATATTATTGTATTTTTCTTTATAAAGTGTTTATATCATGATATAAAGGTTTATAGTGATTTTATACGTTTCAGTTTTCACTATCATCAGCTAGTTCAAGTCAATAAATTACAGGGGCATTGTAGTTTGGTTTATAACACAGAAAAAAGGATAATTACAAGGCGACATCTGGAACATGATGAGAAGCATGTAAAAGAACCAAAAGTAAGAAATTGAAAGAAGTTGACAACTCGGAAAGGCTAATTATGGAATCGTTTCGACATCTAGCCGAGGCCATGCTTAAAAACATAGAAACTAGCTTCTTCAGCTAGCACCCTTACAAGTTAACATCTATACAAATGGTTTATATATTCATACAAATGAATTGATAAAAATGTATTTCTATTAAACGTAGAACTCTTTTTTACCTTTCGAGTAGTATTTTTAGCGCAAACTTCGAATTACAAAAGCGATAACTATGACCATCTTTCAAACAGGAAGTTTTTGCTCGTTCTCTAAATTATACCCTTTTTTATTCAGTTAACATGGTGACAATGTCAATTGGCCATATTGCTCTTTTACTTGGGTTTCTAGGTTTTAATTTTTATGAAAAAAATTACTTTGATATTCTTTTTTAACCTTTAAAAGGTTATAGTATATAGTAAATTTTAAATACAATCTTATGGGTGTGCGAAAAATTATGGAGCAAAATTAACAAAATATACTCATTACACTACATGGTACATGCTAATGTCCTAAAACATAAAAATGTCTTAAATCCTGGAATAGGACTTCATTTTATCATTTTCCACCCTAATTTTAATAACGGGATTATACATATGTCTAATATTTATGAAGCATGAAAAACCATATATATAATTCAAATCCATAATTAAGATTACAATTACTCCTTTAGTCCCTTATTTATTAATATGTTTTGGAGTATTTGAAATTTAAGAAATTGTGTGTAAAGTTACAATAATGTTCATAATAAAACAGAAAATATCAAATCATAACTTTTTGTTAGAAATTGTGTGTGAAGGGTAGAATGATAATTTTAATTAGATTATTTTATTAAAAAGTAAAAGTGATCAATTATTTAGTAACGTCTCAAAATAGAATATTAATCAATTATTTAGAGACCGGAAATATTATATAGCAAGTCTGTTGAGAAATTTGTTTCATGGAAAATAAATGGTACTACAGGATAGAGGTTTGTTACATAGACAGAGAAAATTTAGAGATGGGATGTAAATTCCCAACACTTATTTTTATGGGAAAATACATAATTTATACCATGGACTATCAGTTTTTAACGCCATCTACTAAGAAAATTACCAATTTATACCTTCTGCTATAATAATCAAGCTGTTGTAATACACTATTAGCTACGTATATAGGGAGACAGAAGTAGAGAGAGGGGAGAACGGTATGCTCTTTATTAATGAAGGAATATGAATGTGTGTAAAATACAAGACCCCTAACCCTCTTTATATAGATAGAGGGTTAGGGTTACAAGCCCACCTTGACCCATTAAGTAAAAGCCCAAGAGTCCAATAATCTTACAACACTCCCCCTTTGGACGTCTTGAATTATTCGTCTTCATACAGTCGATCTGAGTCGAGTTTATTCGCATTGCTAAACACATAAAAACCTTAGGGACGAAAAACCCAGTGTGGGACAAAACCGGTACCTAGGAGAAACTGTATAGTCGAATGATATAGGCCGAAATTCTATGTAATTAACTAACCACAAAACAGTGTGCCTCATCAAAACCTTGGCAGAGCAAACCCAATGAGAAAATCTCTGATCGAAGGAAAAAGAGTGCAACAGTGGTAGTCGTAGGGGATCAACCACAAAACAGGTGCCTCATCAAAACCTTGCTAGAGTAAACCCAGTGGGAAAAAACTCTGGTCGAAGGACAAAAGAGTACACAGTGGTAAGAAGTATACGACAGAATACTCCCCCTAATTTCGGCAATCTTAAGTAAGATATGATGGGAACGTGTCTCGCTAAAAACCTTGCCAAGGAAAACCCAGTGGGAAAAAACCTTGGTCTAAGGACAAAAAGAGTACACGAGCATGCGACTGGATGCTCCCCCTCACTTGCACACGACAGGGTGCGAGAATTTCAACTAAGTAGTAATTAGTGCAATAAGCATTCACCTGGATGCTCCCCCTCACTTGCACACGACTGGGTGCAAAGATTTCATATTTCAAGAAAGAGAACGAGCATTCGACTGGATGCCTCATTTACTTGCACACGACTGTATGCAAGAAAATATAACGTGGAATAAAACGAGCATTCGACAAGATGCTCTTAAACTTCATAGGTGAAGATTTATTTCGACGATAAATGCTAAATAGCATAATGTAGTCATGTCTCTCTTGATCGATAACAACAAGTTGTCTTCTATGACAAGTGTTTTATCTGGATCGTGAGACAGAGCATATGTAATTCAAATATGGCTAATACTAGCTCGAAGTCATATACACTCTCTAGTCGTCTCATAGAGCACGAGCAGATCATAGTGATTCATTTGGAGTCATTCCAAGACCTCCAAGATATCGTCTTATTCCTAATGGTAAAGACATGCCATGTTAGGAATATCCCTTATGCGGGTCTGATAAGTAACCAGCATCGGTATAACCGAAAAAGGGTTGCGTTAATTCGAGTACCGAAGGGGGTAGGTACACTCGATGACGCAAATGGGATAAGACAAGCCCTCATCCACAGTTACCTTAAAATGGGATAAGACAAGGTAATGGGAAAATGTCTTTTATGCCATTTCGATGGCAGCGTGTTAGCGCGATGCTGTGTCGAGCTATACCATTCACAGCAGACGAGATGTTCGTCCTAACACATTAGACCAAGTACAATAATGCGCTTATTGTACTTAGATATGAACATCATGGTTCAATATCTCTTCATCGTCACATCAGGGACGGACTGGGTCTATATCAATGTCTAGTGATCGAACGATCATGGGAGAATCTGACGACTTAGCGTCATGATGACTACAACGTCATAACACCTTCTGGGTGTAGTCTGAATCATGGACTTAGATTCAATCTTTACGGGAGTCGATCATCAGGCCGAGTCACTACCGTTTCTTCCCAAGATCCTTCATCTCGAAGGCAAATCCAAAAATGGATCGCGTAATAAAACACGCAAGGGCATAATACTTGTTCAAGTATCCCAAGCTAATCAAGTACTCACTTAGGCGGGTATACCACATCCGCTCGGATTATATTAATCCATATAGTGAACGTCTCATTCAATTGAGATCGTGTTCCGTGGTCAGGAACTACTTGATTCAAGCACATGAAGTCACACAGGGACCTTCATTTATATCTCTTTGTCTAAATCCCCATAGAGATAAAACCGTGACCACATTCATTGCTGCATACTCAGTTTTTCGAAAGCTACTAAACTGGTAAAGTAGGGGACTGTTATAATGTCCATTACGAAGAAATCAACCATCTCGTAATCAATTCCAAGGTGTGAGAGAAACCTTGCGCTACTAGGCGAGCATTCTACAATCTCATTATTCTCATCACTCTTCCTTACGAATAACCAAATAAACGAACTCGTTTAACATTGGTGGTGTTGGAGCTACAGGTCCGAACACACTTTTGCTAAGGAGTCTACTTGGATTACAAGTTTCCATTAGTCCAGTCTATTCTACGTTGACTTCAGGCAACGGTACATGGTTCCCTGTCATAATTTGCTCATATTATCAGTCGTCACTGAATATATGAACAAGTAATCAATGACAGTCTCGTTTCGCTTCAATATCGTCTAAGATATCATGATCGACAGATATTTCGAGATTCTTAGGATGAGGAGGAAATCACACATCTCCTTGATCCTTTATAATCTCATGCGACAAACGAGTTTCAGTTCACCACCTCTGGGGCTGAACGAATTAAGAACCGGTCAACTTCCTCATATCTTAGGAAGTACGACAGACTGACGGCCGACGGCAGCGTCCTTTGCTTTGGCAGGTTCGGCCAAAGCAACGTGTTACGACAGGAACACGGCGTCCGACAGGAACGTCTATCCTTGCAAGCATTTTGCAGCAGGTATAAATGATCTCGTGACATCTCAGAAAGTCATTAAATGCGTCTGGCATTTAGTTAGACTTGAGGGAGTCTATGCACTCACTTATCACTAAGTGCAGTTTTGGGGATCAAGCTAAGACCGAGTGGGTTATGCCACGTTATTCCACGTCGTTTCTTATCAACGGTAACGTGCAAATCTCCCCCTAACGACGGGGAGAACAGTCTTAGCGATGTCACTTTCGCATATCATGCGGTAAAGAGATCGCTTGCCAAGGTTACTCTATCAAATGATAGGCAGGAGATTCATAATCGACTTATGTCCCCTTCAGAGGTCCATATTTTGAACGCTAGAGCGGCTCAATCAAAATATTAATTAATCACTCTAAACACGCGTTAATATGAGACTTCTGGCTCATAACCAGTAACCAGCTGGTACGCATATGGTGTTTGAGTGTCTATGGGCCTCATAACGGACCAATGCAGCAAAATAGCATAACCCCACACGGAAATATAAATCTTGGTGCGCAAGACCAAGAAATGCGTGCAATTATTTGCAGTCGCATCATCAAACTTTCCGTGAGTCCATTTGGGTCTGAACATAATCGACAGGATGTTCAATTTCAATTTCCAAACTCAAGTAATTCAAATCGAAATTTCGATTATTACTCTTCGGAATTATCAAGTCGACTAGACTTTTCAGGATAATCCGGATCATGAGCCATCAACTTAATGATAGGGCTAAAAGTTTGGAAAGTGCTGCATTTATGTGGACAACATTAAAATATGACCATATTGTCGATGCATCAACCATAACCATTTATATTTATGGTCCGTCTTATGGTTGGATAAGTCCACAATAACTCCTTCAATTCTTTACAAGAATTCTACGAGTTCATTTCGTGATCTTTACACATACTAGTCTTTCATAGTGAGCATTAATGGCATGAATTTCGGATTAATCGCGAAATATATTCTCAAAGAGAATCCAAATACGATGCGATTATAAATCAAGCATCGTCTTTTGACCCGGGAATATCTCATCCGGTCAATGCCACAATATCAAAATGCTCTTATCAATCGACGACAGGCGAATGATAGTACAGACAATCATGTCTTAGCATCTAAATTCTTTATCATTCGACGACAGACGAAATGATAAGGTAACTTTAAATGCTTTAAAGAATGTGGTAGCAACCACTTGAAAGACATTCCAACTCCTCTAAAATACGCTTTTGGTCGTATTAAATGGAGACTATGTAAATAAATTTCAATTCTTTCATGAGCTATTACCAGGTAACACTGGTTTTCTCGAATATTTTATAACTCAACAAGGTACGGCAGGACCTACATGAGTATAAGGCCCTCATATTTGACAAATCAATTTGGTTTTACCAAATATTTTGATTTTTGGAACGACAGGTCCAGAATCATTGTCACTGAGTACTCTTTTAGGCAAATAGTTGGTGAAATTATGTGGTACACTGTTACCCACTATTTCCAAAAAAAATCAACTATCCCACAAGTATTGCCTAAAATTTCATAATTTAAAGTTTGGTCACATTTGTCAAAGGAATTTGCTCAAAACACTTTAAATTATTTCGAGAAATTTCGTAAACAGGCAAACCATAATCCAGAAGTATGGTCCAAATGGAAAATTAATAATCCAAATGGAAAACATAATCCAGATGAGCGAAAAAAATGGCTCAATGATTTATCAAAATCAATAAAGAAAGGTATCAAACTCATTTGAGCCACAAAATCGGGGGTCTCAATAGTTTCCTTTCAATTAACTTTAACCACATTAGCATCGGTTTTTCCACCTTTATAATAGTTGTGAACTATTTAAGGAGTAACCGTGCATGACCTTTGTCTTTATAGCATAGAGTTGGCTCCTTGAGCATTATCTCTTGCTTTGTGACAACGTGCCATATTGTTCCTTTCAATTACTGTCTTGGAGCCACAGGTTTTCGATTTTGACGATTGTCTAAAATCTCGCTTGGCTAGGCGATTCATCGGGATCGCGACAGTTCGAGACAAATAACACTTGTCTCGGTTCTCGATTCGTGGAAAAAATGTACACGAAGAGCATTAATATCAGGCAAACAATTCGCCATTGACCCAATAGGATTAAAACTACTCACCGGGGTAATTTTCTTATCCAATAACAGATGGGTGATAAAGGAACATGGTGAATATAAATTCACGATACTGCTTATGGAATACAATTTCCAAGCTAGTATTTTGGTGAATGATAGCTTCAATATGTCAATTTCAGACATTTGTTCACCATAGACATCATCACGTCTCAAATGTGACGGCGGAATAAAATCAACGCCTTAGCATTCATCCTGATGGTAACAACAAACTCGTGTTTTACTCATCAAAGATGGCATCCAAAAAAATTTTGGGCATCACATTTTCACACATCAGGGTGAGTAACATGTGGTGACTGATTAAAATCAACGTTTAAACGGTCATTTCGCAAGTATGTTTTTACGATTTTTCTCATCATAGATGGCATCCAACATGTGTTGGGAGTTCTGGATTATTTATCATATAAAACGACTGGTTTATATGTTTATGGTTTGCACAAGCACAAACTTTTTTTCGAAACGACAGGTTTGAAAACATTAGTTTTGCTTCTCATGTGAATCGGTTCTCATTGATCGAACGACGGGTCGATACTGAAACACCAATTCGGCGAAACATACATCACTATATAAACACACTCGGGGAAATTATTATTTAGTCAACCCCTTTCGGTAGCTCTATTTGAACACGACCAGGAAAGACGGTGAGGGGGGTGGGCACGAATGCCTCTTAAAAACCGACCTCATTAGGAGAACGACTTCCGCCTTTATCTTTCCTAGACATCGTATCCAAATAGGTGAGCCTATTTGGGGAAGATTCATAATTTTTCCAACTTAAATGTGAATATATACGATTTTCGCTTTTTATATATGGCAATAATATTAACAATATAGACAATATCTATCTAGATTAACCACATATATATAAACAGGCAGTAAATATATTTTAGGATCTATCTAATCATGCAGTAGATTTGGTGTTATAAACAAATCAATTTAAGATTATCAATCAATCCATAAAGATTCTAACATATCAAATCAAATCAATTTAAGATTATCGATTAGATCTAATCCAATAATTTACTGGCATATGTGATATTTATATATATGATAATATCAAAAAGATATGATTATGCTAACAAGATATCAATCAATTATCTATGTTTATCGTCATATGAATAATTCTATACATGGTAGTTTTAACATGCAAGCAAGCAATATATTTTTAATTACCAATTAATTCTATATATGGTAATTTTTAACATGCAAAATGGTTAAATATACATGGAAACATATCAATTTATTCAATTAACATGCAATTTTTTATTCACTTGCCTTTTTAATAAATATATATATGCATGTGGGTGAATATTTAGACCGAATATTGACTTTTATAACACATATATACTGTTTTTATACATGTAATATACTACATGGACTATCCATGTAATTTCAGCAAACTATATATCTATTTACAGCATTATTACTGCTTCAGTCCATAATTTCAGACAAGTTTCAGTTTAGTCCTTGAGTAATTTCCAGAATAGGTTACAGCTTTTAGAGAATTACAAATCAGTACATACGTTTCAGTTTGTTACAGATTTAATCCGACAGATTAATACATGTTTTACAATTACATGATTTTCGATTTACAAATCGATTATTGATGGTTTTACATACAATAGAGTTTCCATATGCTATATTTTACCCCTCAAAAAATATGCTTTTGCTAGACATACAATATTACATATAATTGTACGAATTTATGCATAGAAGTAAACAATTCAATTTGTTATACTTGTTAGTATATGTTTTTTTTCATGCTAGTAGTAATTTATGGCAATAGTACTACATATTCATGGCAACTTGCATATTATTACATACATATTACAGATACAGATTATCATAAACCATCACAATATGTCTTATGATTTTTTTTTATATGCAGACAATAGTAGTTATGGACGTATCCAGTAACACATATACTTTAGTAGATGCTATGTCATTGTATTATTAACATGTAGTTTGTTAATATATTCGCTAGGCATAATATACAGATTACGTCTAACAAAGCCAAACAAGAGTTAAAATATATACCTTCCTCACGTATGTTGGTGAAGTTCGATATAGCAAAATCCTAAAAACCCGGATAAACCTCAAGGTTTATTGATATCTAGGATCCGTACTCCGATCTCCGAGAGCAGTGCTGATAACGTGTTGTAATACACTATTAGCTACGTATATAGGGAGACAGAAGTAGAGAGAGGGGAGAACAGTATGCTCTTTATTAATGAAGGAATATGAATGTGTGTAAAATACAAGACTCCTATCCCTTTTTATATAGATAGAGGGTTAGGGTTACAAGCCCACCTGGATCCATTAAGTAAAAGCCCAAGAGTTCAATAATCTTACAACACAAGCCAATTAGTACCATTGCATCCAAAATTGACGATGCTATCACAATTTTAGTATTTTAGTGTCATTTTACCTGTTTGCCCTATGTATATCAAATAAACTACAAAATTATCATCTCCAACTTATTTATATAAATAAGTACAAATAAATTTAATAAGTATAATAAATTGGGTATTTTCCCAATTCTTTATACCTAAATTGCTGTAATGATCAGCTTGCAAGTTATAACTTTTGAATTGGTTATCCAACGCTTAATGCATAAAAACTTTGTTTTACGGTGTTCTAACAAAGTAGGGTAGAGTGAGTATGAATTTATGAACCTTTCAAGACACAAAATTCATCACATTTTCAAGGGAAAAACAATACTTCAAGAGTCAAAGCTTGATGCTAAATAGTACTTGTAATCGTTTTAGCAAGTTAATATCAATGTTGCCGTCCATTATAATATCTCACTTTGTTTTTATATAGATAAGAGAACACAAGCAAAAGAAAGGCGAATAGTTTTATGCAAAAATTTGTTATAAAAAACTTGAAAAAATTATACAATTACTATAATACATGTATCAATACATTTCAATAATTATTTTTCAAAGAAAATTTACACACAATTTATTTTGGAATAAATGTATAAATTAGTGTAAATTAAACATTAAATCTTAGAAATTGTTTCTAAAACATTATTATGTCTAAATGTTTAAAAATTTAAATACAATATAATATAAAACCTTATATAGCTTTTATATCAAAACTAAGGTAGAGAATTAACTCAACTTAGATACAGATATTAGGTGAATGATACTTTTAGATTATGCGGATGGATAAGGAGGACCACCGAAAAAAATCACATGACCCCAATAAGGATCTTTGCTAATGCCTGTATCCCTTACTTGGTAATTATTACTATCTGCAATAGAGTCCAAATTATTGACATTGACAGTCTTTTGCCCATACAATAACACTATAGTTCGAACGTAAGCATCATATCCGTCTTCAGGTCCCGAAGGTATAAAACCATCACCCATTGCTGGCTTTGGTGTGCCAGGTGGACTAAACACCTCTCCTCCCCACTCAACTGAAGCGCCTAATTTTGCTAGACCCGTAAACAAACTCTTCGGCCAAAAACCGATTTGTGTGCGATCTGTCCCGTACTCAAGGTACCAATTTCCATTGATTGTATTCTGTAATGGAAAGAAAAGTTAAACTCGTCCAAAAGATCAATTAGCACAAATATACTTTATTTCATTTTGAGAGTAATTTACCTGGACGAAGAAGAGTGTTACATCATAAACGGGTCCCCCGTGCTTTGAAATGCGTTCAAGAACACCTCCAATATGAAATCTTGTATCCATAACGACAATTCCACATCTTGTGTCAAAACAATGAGATCGACCGGCCTGTTTTCATTACATATGCTTTAGAAGTTGTAATCTATAATCTAGTTATATATGACATCAGTATAATAGATATATTAAAACACACTTACGTCCGTGCGAATGTATAAGTAAGTTCGATTGTCACCGTATAGGGTTGGATCAACCTGTCATTATAAAAAGTTGATAAATGTCAATGTTTTGAAAAGCTAAAGCGTCGCCAAAGGGTTTTTAAAAAGTTTTACTAAAGTCCAAGTACCGACACAAAAACCGTAAGCTTAACTAAGAAAAATTATACAATGTACACAGTAGCAGTTTGTTCATGTCCTTCCCCTAATGTAGAATTATACGTGAAAGGACCTCAAACTTGTTAACAATACCAAATTGTTCATTTGCTAGAACATTTATTTTATAAAAAAAAAAAATTAATCAAAATGTAAAGTTGTTAAAATGACTTAAATATTACTTTTCTAAAATAAAATAAAAACTCACGTCAAATAAGTTTAGATGTCATCACTAAAACATGTATATACAAAGTCATTTGTAGATGTAGAATTGTGAAATTATAGTTTAAAATTCACTTTTGTATTGACTAAAAGGAAGTAATTATAACCCGTATATTATACAGTCTACAACAAGTTTAAATAATTGAAAAAATAGAGAAACCTATGTATCCATATTTAAAAGAAAATACATCTGTTGCGATTTGATTTGTCCTTAAATCTATAAACCCACATCGATATTAAATATACTTTACACATCAACCATAAATAGTTTTCTGCAAATCAGATGTTGGTTTAAGAAATTTACGTGTGCCTACAATCCGAAGGGCCTTTATCCTATGAAGACACAGGTTTAGTATAGTGCACGTGTTTTGGGCCTTGTGGTGTAACTCTTTCGTTTTTTGCGTCTTACAACGCAATTAATGAACTTTAAAGTTGTGGACCGAATCTTGAAATTTATATTTTTACGCGTTGACCTAAGTTGCGTTTTATTGCGCAATAAGACACCTTTTTGAAAAACTTGTAAATGTACAAGTGGAAACAATGGCATTGGTAACTTTGTTCATGAGAATATAATAATAAACACATACCCTCCAACCAACTTCGATACTATCGCCTTTATTTGAGATCTTCAATCTCCCAGCACTATATTGTCTACCACTAACTTGTGGATTCCAAACAGTAACTGCGCTTCCAGCCCCAACAAACTTATTTATACTTGGTTTCGTACGGACAACAGCTACCTGTTAAACGTGTGAACACATAACGTGAGAAAAAAGAAAAACTTCGATTGACCAGACAAGCATACGAACCATAAGAGAAAAAACTCAAAAACTTGCAACTTACATGAGTACCAAGTGTGTTACCAGCAAGAGTATTGAAATTCCTATCCGCTGTTCTAGATGCAGTTTTGCAGTAAGGTTCCAAGTGGGGTTGGAACTGCAGTTGGAACCAAGTGTATAAGGTTCCAAGTAATGTTGGAACTGCAGTTGGAACCAAGTGTATTAATGGACAGAACTGTTTTAAAATTAAATGTACTTGAAAATAATTCACACGCACATTTAACAACGGAGTTCACCTAACTAGGCTACGTCTCCGGGGCACTTACCCAGATTATGATATTATAAAAAGCTTACAATATATGACTCAAGTCTTAATGAAAAACTTAGACTCCCTCTAGGTTTTTCTGCCTATCACTATATTGCTCCTACTCTATAACTATCACTTATAAATCAATGGCATCCCACCATTGTTTTCTTTTTAAAGCTCACGTGTATTCTCTCTAGAAAATAAGTTCTTTATAATTTAGAACACACACATTTACAAGCTTAGTTATCAACTATATATAAGCAAAAACAATCTTCTATCTTTGAAGGTCTTTTGTGATTGCTTTTGACTTTAATGATTGGCTTTAGTCTTTCCATGTAATACGTGATTCTTCAGCGTGAATAGACTTCAATCATGATTGGTTGATACCTGTTAAATAACAAGCTTGATTGTAGGAGTTAGTCTTTTCCTATAACTAGGAAACATATAAAGATAATATCTTTTAGAGATAATATCTTTCCATATATATATGAAACACCTAACCCCATATTACATTCAATCTTTAAACTTATCTTTACTGAATATGATAAGGAACAAAGATTGAAACAAGTGATAAAGATTTGCATAAGAATAGAGATATAGATTTAAAAGGAAACATATCTTTATAAACTAATCTCCTTATATCTTTTAGGAAACATCTTTCCTTACCACTTTGATATTCTCAATTTACGCATATTAAACCTTTAAGATCATATGAGAATATATCCTGCATACTGTAGAACAAATAATAATCAATAAAGAACAGTTATGCAGATTTACAGAACAAGACAGAATTCTGCAGAACAGCAGGTTGGAACTGTGGTTGCAACTGAGGTTGCAACTGGTACTTGAAACCACCAACGCTGTCTCAGCAGGTTGTAGAAACCTATCAACATAGGTTGTAACTGAGGTTGTAACATTGCTTGTAACCTAACAACAGTTGTCTCAGTAGGTTGTAACTGAGGTTGCAACATTGCTTGAAACCTAACAACTCTGTCTTAGTTCATAATAAACAGATAGGATTATTTAGTGAAAACCATTAGACAACAAATAGAATTTAGACCAGAAATCTGGTCCTAACAATCTCCCCCTTTGTCATTGGCTTTGACAAATCATCTAAGTTTATATAAACACTAATCCACCTGCAAATAGTTAGCAGTACAGTTTTTTTCTGTA
This sequence comes from Primula veris, assembly GCA_963682055.1. Taxonomy (NCBI): domain Eukaryota; kingdom Viridiplantae; phylum Streptophyta; class Magnoliopsida; order Ericales; family Primulaceae; genus Primula; species Primula veris. The sequence continues at coordinate 5,046,231 of OY821742.1, read as the reverse complement.
TTTCATTTATCAGTGCTTTTGTAACACCTATTTAGCTCCCCCTGCAAGTTAGAATAGCAGGTATCATATAAGCACAGAATATATCCATTCACAGAGTTTCAGAACAGATTCAATTTCAAAAACAATGCTGGCACAGAGTAGTCTTAATACAGCAATTGTAACTGAACTTTAAAACAGCAACATAAAGTTTGGCATTGAAATTAAAGCTTGAAACTGTAAACATTAAAGTGAACCATAAACTCATCTCCCCCTATTTGTCATAAGCCAGACAAACTAGTAACCAAACTAAGCTTCCTTTCACAGTGAATTTCCCTACCAGCAAAGGCCCTAAACCTCCTATACGTTTTCCTACTTCAGAACCTAGGATCAACCTCATTAAACTAGGATTTTTGGTTAATAGAAAGAGAGAGAGAGTAATACTGATAATTGTGATTGTTTTGGGATATTAAAAAGAGTTTAGTATAAATAGCAATAAAGTCCATATCCTTTTGTAATTGGAAAGAGATACATGCAAATCAATTATGAAACAGATTTTGGCGAAAAATTAGGAAATATCTTATCAAGCAGTTTAAAGAAATCACAGCAAGATCACGAAGGACAAATAAATCCAGCCAAATATACAGATAAACATTCCTTTTGCAAAACAGATTGATCCAAAATTTGAAAATTCAAAAATTGAAGATTAGGAAAGAATTTTGAACATATTAAAACAAAAAAAACATTTAAAAGATATCTAATTTTTCAGAAAAACAAAAATCTAGCAATTTACCCAAGAAAATATGTTTATCATTGAATAGCTCTAATAAAGATTAGATTTCAGGAGCTTATATTGAGCAAATCCGTTTTTATCTCTACACAAAAACTAGTCTGATGACCTCATCAAGGAAAGAGTATAAGTGATGTCAAAATTTTACAAGACTTTGTCTTGACATTTATAATATAGACTGAGGTTTCAACTGATGTTGCAACTGAGCTTACAACCAGTATTTTTAACACGAGGTTTCAACCGGAGTTGTAACTGTACTTCCAACCAGCTATTGAAAGCATGAGGTTTCAACTGATGTTGCAACTTAACTTGCAACCAACCAAAAAAATGCACTTTGTGCTAGCAACTCTATTACCAGAGAGGTTTTCAAGGACAAGTTACCTCACATCTGTTTTTGAGACACCAAAAAGCGGCTTTTTCAAAACAAAAACATCATAGCTCAAGTAAGACTTAGCCTTAGAAGTAAAAATTATTGAAGGTACTCAATACAGACATATTTAGCAAGAATATTCAATTAGATTGATAATAACATACCCCTATGTCACTTCTTAATGATTCAAACTTGTTTGTATCAAGGGGCTTAGTGAAAATATCCGCTAGTTGTCTTTCAGTTGAAACATGTTCTAAAATTAAGCTCTTTTCTTCAACTAGTTCTCTAATAAAATGATGCCTTAGATCAATATGTTTGGTTCTGGAATGTTGAACTGGATTTTTAGCTAAATCTATAGCACTTTTGTTATCACAAAACAGAGTTAATATCTCTTGTTTAACATTATAATCAGTTAACATCTGTTTCATCCAAATTAGTTGAGTGCATCCACTTCCAGCTGCAACATATTCTGCCTCAGCAGTAGATAAAGATATGCAATTTTGCTTTTTACTGAACCAAGAAACAAGATTGTTTCCAAAATAAAAACAACCACCAGAAGTACTCTTTCTATCATCTATGTTTCCTGCCCAATCTGCATCACAGTAGCCACTAAGAAAATGGTTTGTATCTTTTGAATACCATAGGCCTAGATGAGGTGTTCCTTTTACATACCTTAGAATTCTTTTGACAGCTAGAAGATGAGGTTCTAAAGGATTTGCTTGATATCTGGCACAAACTCCTACACTTAAGCAAAGGTCTGGTCTACTATCAGTTAAATACAGCAAACTTCCAATCATGGATCTATAAAGACTGGGACAGACACTTTTACCTTTATCATTTTTGGACAGTTTAAGGGTGGTACTCATAGGGGTTCTCTTAAATTGATGCAACTCATCTTGCATAGCTAAAATCCATTCACTGTCTTCTAAAGCTTCTTTTATATTCTTAGGTTCTAACTGAGAGATATAACAAGCAAAGTGAAAAACATTATTTCTTTTACCTCTGGTTTTCATACCTGATGTAACTTCTCCTATGACATTGTCAAGAGAATGATTTTTCTGAGTCCTTACATAGCGAGGCCTGCTAGTTGACTGAGCATGAGAACTTTCTTCTTCTTCTTCAGATTCAGTAGCATTCTGGGTTTCAACTGTGGTTCCAACCTCAGTTCCAACCTCAGTTGTAACCTCAGTTGCAACTGGACTTCCAACCACTCTGGGACTTCCAGTTTGTTGAGTTTCTTCTTTCTCTTTTTCTGTAGTCTCAGCCTGTTCATCATTACCTGTAATCTCATCAACAGTTTTTAGGTCATCAAATAACACATTATAAGATTCCATAACACAGTTTGTTCTTTGATTGAAGACTCTAAATGCTCTACTATTCTGAGCATAACCAAGAAAAATCCCTTTATCACTTTTAGAGTCAAATTTATCAAGATGCTCTCTATCTCTGAGAATGTAGCAAACACATCCAAAAACTTGAAAATACTTTACATTGGGTTTTCTACCTTTCCATATTTCATAAGCTGTCATGGAAGTACCTTTAGTAATATAAACTCTATTAACTATATGACAGGCAGTATTAACAGCTTCAGCCCAAAATCTATTGGCAAGTTTCTTAGAGTTAAGCATTACTCTAGCCATTTCCTGAATGGTTCTATTTTTCCTTTCAACTATGCCATTTTGCTGTGGAGTCTTAGGAGCAGAGAACTCATGATATATTCCTAAGGAGTTGCAGAATTCTTTAAACCTGATATTTTCAAATTCAGTTCCATGATCACTTCTAATTCTAGCAATATTACCACTAGTGGAACCTTTTTCAAGTTGCAGTTTTAAGCACAGAGTTTTGAATAGTTCAAAAGTTTCAGACTTATCCTTTAAGAACACTACCCAAGAGTATCTGGAGAAATCATCTACAACTACTAGAATGTACTTCTTACCACCTATACTAGCAGTTTGCATAGGACCCATCAAGTCAATGTGAAGAAGTTCTAAGACTCTCTTAGTGTAGATTAGACTAGTACTTTTGTGAATACTTTTGGTTTGTTTGCCTATAGCACAATCACCACAGACACTTTGAGTTTTAGCACTAAGTTTAGAAATTCCTCTTATCAATTCCTTTTTAACAAGCTTATCTAAAGTTTTGTAATTCACATGCCCAAGCCTTTTATGCCAAATATCTACATTATTAGTAATGGCTTGATTACACCTACTTTGAGGCAATTCTTTTTCAGCTTTTTCAAACACATAGCAACTGTTGGTTGATCTAACTCCAGTCATGATTAAATCATTGTTAAGATTAGTAATTAGACACCTTTCTTTGTCAAATTTAACAGTCATTTCATTATCACAGAGTTGACTGATACTAATAAGATTAGCTTTTAAACCATCTACAAGAAAAACATCCTCAATATTAGGCATTCCAGGTTTGTTTAAGGTACCTTTACCAATAATTTTACCTGTATCTCCACCTCCAAACACAACAGTGTTACCTATAAGAATGGTGACATTTTTTAGGAGACTTGCAGTACCTGTCATATGCTTAGAGCATCCACTGTCAAAATACCAATCATTAGAAGTAACAGCATTCAAAGAGTTAATAACAGCTTTGTTGTTAGCAACTAAAGTTGCTTTTTCTTTAACTTTCCAGACCCATTTCAAATTTTTATTGACAGAAGCCAACCAGGTTTTCTGGGAAATATACTTTCTGTTTCTTTTTAAATAACACTGGATTTCAGAATGACCAGGTTTTTTACAGAAATTACACAACTTCAACCTAAAGTTACTTTTATCTCTAAAACTATTCAGTTTATTCATGGTTGCAACTTTGGTTGTAACTGAGCTTCCAACCTTCTTTACATAAACCTGAGTTTTATTCCTGGTTGCAACTCTGGTTGCAACTGAGCTTCTAACCTTGTGGTCAAAATCATGAGTTTTAGCTTTAGCAACAGCTTCAATAAAAGTAGTTTTCCCTGTACTCTTACCACCATAGTAACCTAGACCACTGATATCTTTGGAGCCTCTAGAATATGACAGCATGTCATCTAATTTATCTGAAGCAGAAACATTCAGCAATTTTATTATCTTTTTAGTTTCAGTAAGTTCAGCCAGTTGTAATTTAAGCTTCTCAGTAAGACTTTTAACCTCATCCTTTAGATCAACATTCAGTTTGCTTATGATCAAGGATTGTTTACTCAGACATTTATACTTTTCATACAGAACAAGGTATTGCTTAGTAATGTTTTCATCAGAAGGCTCTTCCTCATCACTGCTATATGTTTCACAGGCAGTTATAACTGGGGTTGAAACCTGCTCACAGTCACTTTCATAAGTAGGTTCTTTTTCAGTGATTATTCCCATGAAATTAACAAAATTGGAACCATCCTCTTCATCACTGTTACTCTCAGAATCACTATCACTATGAGTGGTTATATAAGCATTTTTGTTTCTTTTTAAAGTGTTTGCACACTCAGCCTGAATATGACCAAAACCTCTACATTCTCTACACTGAATCTCTTTAGGTTTGTATTCTTTGTTATCCTTTTCTTTGGAATTCCACTTTCCTGTAGAGTTATTATTGAACCTAGACTCTGTCTTAAACTGGTTATCCTTTTTCTGAAAGTTTTTAGATGAACCAGTATCATCCTCCTTTTTCTTATAAAACTTCTTGTACACCTTTTTTGCAAAGAAAGCTAGTTGTTCTTCATCACTCATTTTATCACAGGCATTAGATTCAGATTTCTTAGCCTGAAATGCTATTCCCTTTTCTGGTCTTTTATGTTTAAAGAATTTCAGCTCATGAGTGCTTAGATTTCCTATAAGTTCTTCAAGTTTAAGATTATATAAGTCTGTGGATTCTTCAATAGCTGTAACTTTGATTTCAAACCTTTCTGGGAGTGACCTAAGAGTTTTCTTAACAAGTTTAGCATCACTGTATTTTTCACCTAAGGTTCCAGCTTGATGAGCAATGTGGCAGATTCTACCATTAAATTGTTCAATATTTTCATCTTCCTCCATTCTTAGGTTTTCAAATTGAGTAGTTAACTGTTGAAGTTTGAAAGCTTTTACTTTAGTAGTTCCTTCAAAAGTAACTTGCAAAATATCCCATACCTCTTTAGCAGTTTCACAGTGAGAAATATACCTGAATACACTGAGAGTTACACCAGCAAAAATCAAGTTTATGGTTGTTGAGTTGGCACTTGATTTCCTGTCTTCATCAGCAGACCATCTGTCTTCAGGTATAAAAACCAGTTCTCCTTCACTATCAATGGCAGTTGGAGCCTCCCATCCATACATCACAGTTTTCCATGCATGTTCATTCTGCTGTTTGATGAAGGACCTCATTCTGATCTTCCATACTCCATAGTTTACTCCTCCTTCAAGCAATGGAGGTTTGTTGAAGGCGTTTCCTTCCCTCATTAAGTCCATTTTTACTAGAACACAGGATCAACACTAAGTAAAGTCTAGTGTAAAGCTCTGATACCAATTGAAATTCCTATCCGCTGTTCTAGATGCAGTTTTGCAGTAAGGTTCTAAGTGGGGTTGGAACTGCAGTTGGAACCAAGTGTATAAGGTTCCAAGTAATGTTGGAACTGCAGTTGGAACCAAGTGTATTAATGGACAGAACTGTTTTAAAATTAAATGTACTTGAAAATAATTCACACGCACATTTAACAACGGAGTTCACCTAACTAGGCTACGTCTCCGGGGCACTTACCCAGATTATGATATTATAAAAAGCTTACAATATATGACTCAAGTCTTAATGAAAAACTTAGACTCCCTCTAGGTTTTTCTGCCTATCACTATATTGCTCCTACTCTATAACTATCACTTATAAATCAATGGCATCCCACCATTGTTTTCTTTTTAAAGCTCACGTGTATTCTCTCTAGAAAATAAGTTCTTTATAATTTAGAACACACACATTTACAAGCTTAGTTATCAACTATATATAAGCAAAAACAATCTTCTATCTTTGAAGGTCTTTTGTGATTGCTTTTGACTTTAATGATTGGCTTTAGTCTTTCCATGTAATACGTGATTCTTCAGCGTGAATAGACTTCAATCATGATTGGTTGATACCTGTTAAATAACAAGCTTGATTGTAGGAGTTAGTCTTTTCCTATAACTAGGAAACATATAAAGATAATATCTTTTAGAGATAATATCTTTCCATATATATATGAAACACCTAACCCCATATTACATTCAATCTTTAAACTTATCTTTACTGAATATGATAAGGAACAAAGATTGAAACAAGTGATAAAGATTTGCATAAGAATAGAGATATAGATTTAAAAGGAAACATATCTTTATAAACTAATCTCCTTATATCTTTTAGGAAACATCTTTCCTTACCACTTTGATATTCTCAATTTACGCATATTAAACCTTTAAGATCATATGAGAATATATCCTGCATACTGTAGAACAAATAATAATCAATAAAGAACAGTTATGCAGATTTACAGAACAAGACAGAATTCTGCAGAACAGCAGGTTGGAACTGTGGTTGCAACTGAGGTTGCAACTGGTACTTGAAACCACCAACGCTGTCTCAGCAGGTTGTAGAAACCTATCAACATAGGTTGTAACTGAGGTTGTAACATTGCTTGTAACCTAACAACAGTTGTCTCAGTAGGTTGTAACTGAGGTTGCAACATTGCTTGAAACCTAACAACTCTGTCTTAGTTCATAATAAACAGATAGGATTATTTAGTGAAAACCATTAGACAACAAATAGAATTTAGACCAGAAATCTGGTCCTAACAGTCCTATCTTGTGAATGGAGTTTCTTCCTGATTAGATCTTGTTTGGTGACTCTCTTTATCGGAACTGATCCCATAGGGCATCTCTCACCTTTTGTTCTAATGTGCAATGGATCTCTCAGTTTGTTATGCAACGATATTGGCTGCTGTTTAATTAGCAAAATTGGTTCAACCTAATTAATCTTTTTGTTGTACGACATGATATGAGATAAAGGAGGAGCACATATGTAAAGAACAAACCTCATATTCAATTGTATAGTTGTTCATTAAAGCATAATCAAATGCGGGTTGTTTGTAGAATTCCACGCAATCAACTATAACCCCATAATCTGTCTGCAAGCATATATATCAAAGTTTAGAACTTAATGAAAACTGTTTTCTATGCGAATGTGTTCATAAGCTATCAAACTGATGTAATATTACATACACATAAGGTTTTGATGGATGGTTTGCTCAGAACTTTGATTTGTCTCTCAAACTCCAAATTTTCTTCGTTGGATATGTTCCAACGGACTCTTTCAACTCCATCGCAGAACATCATAGTACAACATACCAATAGAACGGATAAATATGCTAGTGGATCCATACCTTGGCCTGCAACAAATGGTATTAGAAATCACTAGAATATTACACCTATTATGATTCTCAAATATTACAAAAAACAAAAGAAATCATTATAATTTTTGGATTCGGTTAAATTATTCATTTTTTTCAAATAAATACTTTCCAAGGAGTTAAAAAGGGGTAAGTATATGGACTCTGCAATCTTCAGCATTGAAGAAAAGGGAAAATCTAATTAGTTAAGCATGTATTTGTTCCAAAAATCAGATTAATTTGGACATTAACAAAAAATCTGATTTTTAAAATCTGTAGCATTAAAATCTGTAGGAAAAGTCATGAAAAATCATCACGAGAGTGTTTGGCAGCATATAAAAAAATCTATGATTTTATTAGAATCAGTGTTTGGATTGGATTTTTAATGATTTTTACTATAAAAAGACAAAATTATCCTGATTTAGAGATAAATATGTTGGTTTTGGTACTATTTCGAATACAATAAACGAAAGGACAATAAAATAAAGAAGACAGGAACGCAATGGAAATAACAATTTTATTTCTCACAATTGGAATATAAGTTACAATTCCTGACTCAACAAATAAATAAAACTGCTGGACTGTAAAAAGGAAACTGCCGGACTGGTTTAACACATAAACTGCCGGACTGGTTTTTAACAAACTGCCGGACTGGTTTTAAATAAAACTGCCGGACTGGTTTTAAATAAAAGAAACTGCCGGACTGGTTTTAAGAAACTGCCGGACTGGTTTTGAACAAACTGCCGGACTGGTTTTAAACAAAAAACAAACTGGACTGGTTTTAACAAATAAAAAACTGCCGGACTGGTTTTTAACAAGTAAAAAACTGCCGGACTGTTTTTTGTAAATGCTGGAAATTACAGAACTGAAAAGTAAATTACTGAATTGAAAAACTGAAAGTAAACAGTACTGAAAAGTAAATACAGAAAAGAAACAGTACAGAAAAGTAAATTACAGAAAAGAAATGGTACTGAAATGAAATGTACAGAATGTAAAGACTGAAAAATAAAAATAAGAGGCAACTGCTGAGCAGTTTCTCTTAAACAATATTTTCCGAACCACCTTTAGAGGTTTCTGGTTTCGGGACTTTGTTCCCAAGGTACAACTTATATCTCAGAGTGGCTCGTATGGAAACCGGCACCGAACCACAGGTCGAGCTGTTGGTGGTGCGGTTCTCTCTCTCTAAGTGTATGCTTATGCTGTGAGGTTGTGTGTATTCTGGTGTGTAGAAATGAGAGGGGGAGGGCTGCCTTTTATAGGCTCTACTGAAACCGCAGCCATAAATGTTGGTCTTTAATTCTGGGAGTTACACCCCCAGAATCCGCTCAATCAATTCTGAAACCGCAGCATTTACTCTCATTCATTGCTGGAGCATTTCTCTTGCTGGAAACTCTAGGGACTGCTTTGTATTTTATACAAAACTCCCTATTCGGGTTTGGACCCAAGACCCAAAACCCGAGACCCGAGACATTCCTCAAATCCCAAATCCCAAATCCCAAGCCCAAGCCCAAGCCCAAGCCCAAGCCCGTGCCCGTGTCCGTGCCCGAGACCCGAGACACGAGCGAGCGCGCGTGTGTGGTACACACTAATACTCTTAGGTGTATGTGGACATGTTAGTTTAATAACTACATGGGTTGGTATGGTATATATATTGTAAAATTAACTCTTAATCTTCCAATATGGGATTATTCTAAATGGTTTTCTCATTAACCATTTCGTTTTCCAGATTTTCCAGATTTGAGCTTTCGAGGCACCAACTTTGAAGCCACTTTGTATTCACACCCATTCTCCGAATAGGTCATGTGATATACCATTACGAAGCTCGTCACACGGGCTACTCAACCACGTTGAGTACGGTATAAACAACTCAGCGCTGTTACACGAAATAATGACTCAAAGTTGGTCCAGTGACCATTCGGAAACACCCATGTTTTCACATGTTTTTCCAACAATCCCCCACATGAATGCAATTGGCTGAAAATAAAAATGCTCCTAAATGCATACGAGAGAACCGCAAGAGTTCACTGCATAAGGACAGGTAGCGCGCGCCTTGAACCTGCCGTAGTGATGTAAAATCTGATATGCTACTATTGGGTAGCCTTTAAGCCTTGAACCCTTTAGCGTTTGTGCATACCAGGGTAATGCACACACAGTGTCCTCTCTACACCACTTACTAAGCCCTTTGGTTGTTGTCCATATTTGGTCGTGGACTGCCTTGGCAAAATTCAACCGAGTGCTCTAGTGATTTAGCTCATGGCTCATCACATAGTATCGGCCATACACACTCGTCATAGGTGATTTCAAGTCAAGGGTGTCCTGACTCACCCCTCTCGACCTTCGAGATACTTGTTTTCATTAAGAGCCTCATGCTCACCCTTAAGATGGTCTAGGTCTATCACTCTTTCATCCTAAAAATGGGCTGGGAACTTAAGTTCCCGAGTGCTTTGTTCGGTCACCCCCACAGTTCGGTTTTCCCGTTGAACCCGAGGCTGGAGAATCCAGTTCGGGTTGGGTTGCCTCTGAGGAGGTTTCCAGTTTGATGGGCTTCAACCCCATTCCCCTCGATGAAACTTCAACTCCTACCTGAGTCAAGCCTTTTGTAAATGGATCCGCTATATTGTCTTTAGATCTCACAAAATCTAATGACACCACACCGTTAGCTAACAATTCTCTTACGGATTTATGTCTCCGACGAATATGTCGGGACTTTCCATTATACATATGATCCTGCGCCCGTCCAATAGCCGACTGACTATCGCAGTGCATGCTTATTGCTGGGACAGGTTTCGGCCACATTGGAATTCCTTCCAGAAAGCTTCTCAGCCAATCAGCCTCATCTGTTGCTAGATCCAACGCTATGAACTCGGATTCCATAGTTGATCTAAATATGCACGTCTGCTTGGATGATCTCCATGAGACAGCTGCTCCTCCCATCACGAACACATATCCGCTAGTGGATCGTGTACTGTTGGAATCCGAGATCCAGTTTGCATCAGAATACCCTTCCAGTACAGCTGGATATCTGGTATAATGCAACCCTCGGTCTGCTATGTATCTCATGTATCTGAGAAGTCTCATGATGGCCTTCCAGTGTTCCTCATTGGGATTACTGGTGTACCTACTCAGTCTACTCACTGAGTTGGCTATGTCTGGTCTAGTACAGTTCATGACGTACATCAGACTGCCTATTATTCGAGAATATTCCAATTGTCTCACACTCTCCCCAAAATTCTTTTTCAGGGTGGTTGAGATCTCTATCGAAGTTCTGGATGTAGCTCTACTATCTTTATCAAATTTGTCAAGCATCTGCTTGACATAGTGAGTTTGAGATAGCGCATATCCGTCTGATGTCTTGGTAATTTTCATACCAAGTATTACATCAGCGACACCCAAGTCCTTCATCTCGAACTTTTGTGACAGCATTCTCTTAGTGGAGTTGATGTTATCAATACTCCCTATTATAATCATATCATCTACGTAGAGGCAGACTACCACGTAGTCCTTTTCATTTCCTTTTACGTAGACGCATTTGTCACATTCGTTTATCCAAAAACCGTTTGATAGCATCACTCTATCAAATTTTTCGTGCCATTGTTTAGGTGCTTGTTTAAGTCCATACAAGGACTTCACAAGTTTACACACCTTGTGAGCTTTACTGGAACCACAAACCCTTCCGGTTGTTCCATGTAAATTTCCTCTTCCAACTCACCATTCAAGAACGCCATTTTAACATCCATTTGATGTATTTCCAGATCGAACAGTGCTGTGAGAGCAATGACTATCCGGATTGACGTCTTCCTGGAGACAGGAGCATAGGTGTCGAAATAGTCGACACCTTCGGTTTGTCTAAAACCTTTTACTACAAGCCTCGCCTAGTATTTCTCGATCGTTCCATCGAGCTTTCTCTTCCTCTTGAAGATCCACTTGTGTCCTAGTGGCTTACACCCGGGTGGTAAATCCACTAGTTCCCAAGTGTGATTTTGTAATATTGATTCAACCTCATTGTTGATCGCCTCCTCCCAATATTGGGCTTCCGGGGATGACATTGCTTGTTTGAATGTCGCCGGTTCGCCTTCTATCATGAAGGTTACAAAATCTGGACTGAAAGACGTTTCCTTTCTAGCCCTTTTACTACGTCGAGGCTCTTCTTCTTCCTCCAACGGTTCACTTGCCCCCACATTTTCCTCACTGTTTGACTCCTCAGTCTCTACAGTTACGGAAGACTTGCGGGGAAAGATCTCCTCGAAGAAAGAAGCTTCTCGAGCTTCGATGATAGTATCTACATGCACATCGGGATTATCCGACTTGTGCACGAGAAAACGATAAGCACTACTGTTTTGTGCATATCCTATGAACACACAGTCTACCGTCTTTGGCCCTATTCTCGTTCTTTTCGGAAGCGAGACAAGGACCTTCGCGAGACAACCCCAAACCCTTAAGAATTTATAGCTCGGCCTATGGTCTTTCCATAGTTCATAAGGTGGTTTATCACGCTTCTTATGCGGTAGCTTGTTCAATACATAGTTGGCGGAAAGCAGCGCTTCCCCCCACATGTTCTGGGGTAACCCAGAACTTATTAACATGGCATTCATCATTTTCTTGAGCGTCCTATTCTTACGCTCGGCAATCCCATTCTACTCCGGAGAGTATGGGGCTGTGGTTTGATGTATAATACCATTTTCTGCGCATATCTGGCAAACGGTGCCTCGTATTCACCGCCTCTATCACTCCTCAACATTTTAATCTTTTTATTGAGTTGATTTTCTACTTCGGTCTTATAAAGAGCGAATTTCTCTACCGCTTCGTCTTTACTTCTCATTAAGTAGACATAGCAGTATCTAGTACAGTCATCTATAAATGTGATGAAATACTTTTTCCCTCCTCGCGTTTGTATAAACTTTAAGTCGCATACATCTGTGTGTATTAGACCGAGAGGTTCAGTACTTCGTTCAATATGTTGATACGAAGACTTGGTTAATTTTGCTTCAACACAAACCTCACATTTATGTTGTTTATCAAATACAAAATTAGGTAGTAGATTCAGTGATATTAATTTCTTCATAGAATTAGCATTCACGTGACCTAATCTACCATGCCATAAATTAAATGAATCGCAAGAATAAGCAAATGAAGTTTTATTGGCCACTTGGGCAACATTAACAGTTACATTATTCTTGGTACTGGCCTCAGCCTTAGTACCCACAATAGCAGACTCGGCTTTAGGAGCCGGAGTACCAACATTTAATTTAAACATGCCGTTGGTCATATAGCCACGGCCTACATACATTCCATTAAGGGTGATTACAATTTTTGCGGATTCAAATACAAGTTTAAACCCTTTGTTCACCATCACTGAGCTGGAGACTAGATTCTTACGAATTTCCGGCACATGGAGCACGCCGTTCAGTGTCAGCTCCTTTCCCGACATCATCTTCAGCAACACGGTTCCTTTTCCTTCCACCCTGGAAGTAGCCGAGTTCCCCATGAAGCAGCTCTCATTGTCCACGGCCGTATAGGTCTTGAACATCCACTTGCTGGCACATATGTGACTAGTGGCGCCTGTGTCCAGCCACCATTCCTTTGGGTTGCTCCCCACCAGGTTCACTTCAGAAACCACAGCACTCAGGTGCATGTAGTCTTGTCCAGCATCATCTCCTCCCTCAGCCACATTTGCCTGAGCAGGTGCCCTCTTCCTCCCTTTCCCTTGGAACTTCCTCTTTTGGGGGGGGGGGGGGGGGGGGGGGGAGGTTGGGCTTGTCGGTGCGCATCTTACAATCCGCGGCACGATGGCCCGGTTTGTTGCACACAAAGCAGTCTCCCATGAATTTCTTCTTGAGAGAGGCACCGACTCCGCTGTCAAAGCGTTTCCGCTTAGACACAGCGTCCTCAACCACATGGGACTTGGCAACCGCGTTGCCTGCTCCGCCACCGCCTTTCCTTCCGGATCGGCGGTTGCTTTGCTCAACATTGAGCCTCTCAATGAGTCCCTCCAAGGTCATAGCCTTTCGCTTGTGTTTCAGGTAGTTTTGAAACTCTTTCCAAGAAGGTGGCAGTTTCTCAATCATTAATGCCACTTGGAAAGATTCGTTTATAACTAGCCCTTCAACCTCAAGCCTATGGTATATGAGTTGGAGTTCCTCAACCTGCTCGATGACACTCTTCCCATCAGTCATCATGTACTCATGAAAGTCCGTGACGACAAATTTCTTTGCGCCATCGTTATTCACTTTGTATTTTCTTTCGAGAGACTCCCAAAGCTCCTTTGCAGAAGCCTTGGGCTCGAAAACACTGAAGAGAGTGTCATCCAGAGCACACAGGATGTAGTTCCGGCATAGGTAGTTGCCGTGTTTCCACGCTTCCACCGCCGAAACCGTCTGCACGTCCTCATCGTCCTCGCTTAGGACGGGTGCAGACTCCTTAAGAAACCAGGTCAGATTAAGGGCAGTTAAATAAAACAACATCTTTTGCTGCCAACGTTTGAAGTTGTTGCCCCTAAACTTTTCCGGTCTCTCCAGTTGAGAGGTTGGCAACATTGGCATCGCCGGTGTTGCCGGAGCCTTGCCCTTTGCCCTGGCCGCAGCCTTAGCAGCAGCCTGTGCTGCGGCCGCAGCCGCAGCCATAGCATCGGCCTCTGCCGCAGCAGCATCGGCCGCAGCCTTTACCGCAGCAGCTTCGGCCTCAGCCTGAGCCTGAGCCCCCCCCACTCGCAGCGCTCGCATTGTTATGGCTACTGCCAATCACAAGTGTGCCCTGCACGTTTTCCGAAGAAACGGTGGGTATTTGATCCTCATTAGTCATCTGAAATGACAATATAAAAACCGTTTAGTTTCTCGCAAGAAAACTAAAATTCTTAATCGCAAAAACTAATTATAACTTAATTAGTTTGCTTCAAAAGAATAAAACAATAAAAAGATATTCTAGCGTGAAAATCAAATCACTTTTGATTTCACTAAGAATTCTTTATAGTATTCTAGAATAAAAGATTAAAACCAATTCGGATTTATTCTATGTGCAAATTTCAATTTCTAGTAAACTAGCAATGATTTTGCGAGAATAAAAACCGAGACGTCAACAAAACAAAATAAAATAAAAAGTCCTTTTCTTTTCGAAAATAGTAAAACCAAAAAATGATATTGTTTAAGATTGTTGGTTTTGGTACTATTTCGAATACAATAAACGAAAGGACAATAAAATAAAGAAGACAGGAACGCAATGGAAATAACAATTTTATTTCTCACAATTGGAATATAAGTTACAATTCCTGACTCGACAAATAAATAAAACTGCTGGACTGTAAAAAGGAAACTGCCGGACTGGTTTAACACATAAACTGCCGGACTGGTTTTTAACAAACTGCCGGACTGGTTTTAAATAAAACTGCCGGACTGGTTTTAAATAAAAGAAACTGCCGGACTGGTTTTAAGAAACTGCCGGACTGGTTTTGAACAAACTGCCGGACTGGTTTTAAACAAAAAACAAACTGGACTGGTTTTAACAAATAAAAAACTGCCGGACTGGTTTTTAACAAGTAAAAAACTGCCGGACTGTTTTTTGTAAATGCTGGAAATTACAGAACTGAAAAGTAAATTACTGAATTGAAAAATTGAAAGTAAACAGTACTGAAAAGTAAATACAGAAAAGAAACAGTACAGAAAAGTAAATTACAGAAAAGAAATGGTACTGAAATGAAATGTACAGAATGTAAAGACTGAAAAATAAAAATAAGAGGCAACTGCTGAGCAGTTTCCCTTAAACAATATTTCCCGAACCACCTTTAGAGGTTTCTGGTTTCGGGACTTTGTTCCCAAGGTACAACTTATATCTCAGAGTGGCTCGTATGGAAACCGGCACCGAACCACAGGTCGAGCTGTTGGTGGTGCGGTTCTCTCTCTCTAAGTGTATGCTTATGCTATGAGGTTGTGTGTATTCTGGTATGTAGAAATGAGAGTGGGAGGGCTGCCTTTTATAGGCTCTACTGAAACCGCAGCCATAAATGTTGGTCTTTAATTCTGGGAGTTACACCCCCAGAATCCGCTCAATCAATTCTGAAACCGCAGTATTTACTCTCATTCATTGCTGGAGCGTTTCTCTTGCTAGAAACTCTAGGGACTGCTTTCTATTTTATAGAAAACTCCCTATTCGGATTTGGATCCAAGACCCAAGACCCGAGACATTCCCCAAATCCCAAATCTCAAATCCCAAGCCCAAGCCCACGCCCATGCCCGAGTCCGAGACCCGAGCGAGCGTGTGTGGTATACACTAATACTCTTAGGTGTATGTGGACATGTTAGTTTAATAACTACATGGGTTGGTATGGTATATATATTGTAATATTAACTCTTAATCTTCCAATATGGGATTATTCTAAATGGTTTTCTCATTAACCATTTCGTTTTCCACATTTTCCAGATTTGAGCTTTCGAGGCATCAACTTTGAAACCACTTTGTATTCACACCCATTCTCCGAATAGGTCATGTGATATACCGTTACGAAGCTCGTCACACGGGCTACTCAACCACGTTGAGTACGGTATAAACAACTCAGCGCTGTTACACGAAATAATGACTCGAAGTTGGTCCAGTGACCATTCGGAAACACCCATGTTTTCACATGTTTTTCCAACAAAATATATATCAAATCTTTTCATTATCACCAAATCAACGCATAACTCAACTTCGACCTGGATGATGAGGTGAATCAGATTAAAAACTTTTTAAGATTGTAGTTAGTTTTGATCGGAGTAAAACATCAGATGATCCATATGCTTTTGTATGTCTTTCTTTTCCTGTAGAAACCAAAATGTTGAATTATGGATTTTTAGATTATTTTGGACGAAAATCTAGATATTTAAAGAAAAAAAATCATAGAAACCAAATACATTTTTAAAATCAGAAAATCAGAAAATCCACCAAAAAAAGCTGATCTCAAACACAATCTAATTCATTTATAAAATTTCCATAACTTAGGTGTATTAAGTGCATAAAATTGGTAATGAAATAATGTTATGGTATGGATGAAATGTTATTTATATTAAATGTAACTTGAATTAGTAAACTAATAACAATGCATGGGGTACTCATTAGCAAAACCGTTAAGAAAAGATACATTCAACCAAATCCGAAAAATCCCTTTCTTTTAAGATTTTACAAATAATTCAGACGTTGAATGTGTTTGTTTCGGAGAGAAATCTTGAAAAGAAAATAATTTTGGGAAAATTTATCTAATGTTGTTTGATTTGATAAATTAGAATCTTGTAAAATCTTTTCAAAGGGAGCAAAATAAGTTCTGTCAAATTTGGTGATAAAATATTTTCGAGAGTGGGAGTGACATACTTGATATATTAGTTAGTACAGTATTTGATGTTGCTACTGCCAGCTACTCATACCCTCCGTAGCTTCGTGAAGGATGCTATCCTTGCTAATACGATAAATATTGCATATCCGTCGCTATTTTCAGAAGCAGGGAATGAAGAAGACAACAAAGAAGAAGTTGTATCGAAAAGCGGGAGTTTAGTAAGAGCCCAAAATCTGCATAAACTTTTGTGTTTGGTACTTGAAATTGGTATCGATTGTTCTGTAGAACTCCCGAGCAAAAGAATGAATATTAGTGATGTAATAAATAAATTGCATGTTATTAAAAGTAATTATCTAGGTTCAAATTTACTTGAGCAGTAGTAAATACAAGTAATCATTTGAGATTGTGTTGAATATAGCTCTTAGTGAATGATTGAAGTATTTATTTTCAATTGCATATTACTGCATTTTTCTTAATGAAATCTGGAGTGCTTTTTTGGAACAGTCGGCTTATTTGACTGTTTATGGTAGAGTCATCTTAACCTCGTTAGATTAGAAAATGGATTGTTGGATAATTTTTTTCAATAACTGATTTATTTTTTCTATTTTCAACAAATTAGAATTTGATAAATTAAAAACAAATTGTACAACACACTAAAAACCTCAATAAATATATAGTACTCCTAAGGGACCTACCTTAAGCTTAAATATTTATTTATCCATTTAACATTTTTTTTATACAAACGAGTTGTGAACCAGACATATAGCTGACTGTTCCCTAATAATTCCTCAACTTACACGGAATGACATTGTAGTCTGGTTTGATAGAGAAATGATATAGTCACCCAAAAAAGTTACCCGAAAACCTTACCCGCTGATTTGGCGGGTTAAATACCAATCATTTTTGTTTCGATATTGAAATTATATTTTTAATTAATTCATCTAGTCCATCACGTCAATGGGTAAGGTTTTTAGGTGGCTTTAGCAATATTCGGTTTTACATCACATAGATAAAGGATAGTTACAAGACAAGGTGGCTCACTAGCACATGACAAAGAAGATGTAAAAGAATCAAAAGTAAAAAATAAAGATGTTTTTCAATTCTAAAAGGCTGATTATGGAAACGTTTTGGACATTTTGAGCCGAGGCCATGTTTAGAAGTTAAAATCTATACAAATGGTTTGTCACATATTGAGAAATTTAGTGTATCATATGAACAATTTCAATAGTTTTTTTGGCAATCTATACAGAAGGATAAAAAATATACAATTGGATTGGAATATTATATTGGTAAATTAAACATCATCGGCATCACTCCCACCTACATGTAATCCATGTCTTCTTCCCCAATAGTAGCTCCCATCTGGTCCTAAAATCTTGAACCTGCTCGATTTCAAAATATATAAGAAAAGACTTGATGACAACTATCAGTGACGGAACCAGGATTGTCAAATAGGAGATTATTTTCTATAATAAAAAATTATACATTATATGAAGTTATTTTACGGAATGGGAACTGAAACACTAAAATTTAAAGATTTTGATTAAAATACATAGAAAAATTCTATTTTTACATCAAAAAATTTTAAAATGGGAGGGCTGCAGCCCTCGACGTCACTATCTAGTTTATTTTTTGCAAGGGCAAATACAAAAAAAGAAAAATAAAGGCAAATGACTTGCGGTCTTATGACTAACCGTTCGAGGACGGATTTTCCTTCCTTGTACTTTTCTTTCAGTTGATGGGCAACTTCCTAAGAATAAAAATCTGGTTAATTACGAAGGCATTTATAACTTGAAAATGAAAAATGCGATTTAAAAAGCTTGTTGGTGGTTTTTTACATATTTCCATCCCACGACCGATCCGCACCCTACACAGAATATGTCAGCAACAGTGTGTAATCCAGTCATCATCACCCTATTATCTTTCTCCCCAACAGTGACATTCGCTCTGTTAAATCAGACGTTTGGTATTAGATACGAACTCATCTATTTTTATCAAATCGTATTTAGAACGTTGGTGATGACTTGTTTGGTATCTTCAGTTCTCCAGTTTCTTCTTGTCATCTCACAAGCACATTGTACAATGTGTCACAGTATACAAATTTCATAGTATTTCATCCGGGAAAATCCATCTTTTTCTCAACAATGTGGTTGACAAATTCCACAGAATACATGAGTAAGTAGATTTAACGGACTAGTGTATTGGATTTTCACTAAAGGTACACTAATTTGTAACTACCTGAAAAAACCTCTAAATAGATTATAGGTGATATACCGTGGATTATAGGATTTTCAATTTCAACAAGTGTGCTTGGCTTACTATCACTTATGTTTGTAAATGATGGCTACCATAATATTCAGCTAGTACCATATAAACGAGTAAAACTTGCTATTTCAGATCCATGAATACAAACACGCTGTTATTCTCCGATAAAAAAATTAATATGATTTTAGAAGATGCTAAGAACAAGTAATAACGGTTGAGAGTGAAGAACAACTTACACCTTATTGAAGAGGTAAGCCTTCCCGTGCTTGGAGTGAAAATTCTTTGGGTACAATAAGAGTAAGCAAAACACAGTTAAAAGATAGTCTCAGATAAACTAATTACCATAAACATATCAACTCAAGGAAATTTTATCCAATAATTGCTTATGAAAAAATGATTTTTAACCTATAAATATGCGGTTTATTATTAGGCCATTGAAGGGGATAAAACGAGTAATGAAAAGTTCCTTGGTAGACTTAGATCCATCCAAAACCCAGACTGATGATAGATAATAGAGTTTGTAAACACTTGCCTACCCTGTATCACATCCTAAATTTTTTGGATGCAACTTTGAACTTCAGCTTGACTGCATTTTGCTTATAAGTTGTGGTGGGGTTTGTCAAGTAAAGCTTGGGTTGTAACAAAATAATCCAGAAATCTTGAAAACCGAACATTTCTCTCAGCCTCGAATAAGCTACTAATTCAAAAAAGTTCCTTTTTTGTGACCAAACAATTCCCTGAATAACCCTGCGATGAATAACCTGATCATGATTTTTTTTATTAGTGGCGATTTACCAACTGATTAGTATAAACAAAAGGGATCCGGCTATGCTGAATTTTTGAACACAAAGTTAATCCGACTTGTAATTCGAATGCTCAATTTGGTGCTCAACGAGTATCTATGGTCCCAGCTTGAATGTTATCAATAAAAATGCTGTAAAAAATCAATATTGAACATCTTATTGTTCCAGAGAATTATGTGATCTTGTAATTCTTTTGATTACATAGAGTAAATCACTGGTCTCCTTTGCGACTTTAGCCAAACTAGACAGTCTTAAATCATTATCTTTTCCATTTATTAGTTATTCTAGAAAGCAAAAAAGTTTCGTAATAGGAGCAATTGTTAGACTAAAATATGATGGTCAACCGTTTATTAAAAATGGACAAAGTCTTATCCCTGCACAGCAGATAAATGAGCAAAAACAAGACAATATAATCAAAAACCAAACCAGAAATATGATCACAAATAAATAAAAAAAGACCGATCAGAAGTAAAGACCTTGGAGACGATGTCGCTAGCGAGAGCCAGATGGGTTTTGCAATGTTTGCAGCTATAGTAATCCCCCTGTAATTCCACAACAAAAATCCTTCCCATCTATATGTATGTATATATATAACACTATTCTTGTTTATATGAAGCTTGATAAAACCTATAAACTAGTTGAAGAAATAGATTGAATTATAACAAAGAACAAGGTATCAAGAGAAGAATATTACTTTTTTATCTTATAAAATAAGATATAAAAAAATGAGAGAAATGAAGTTGCAAGAAATGTAGAGAAGAAGGAAGGTAGGTTAAATAAATAAGTAATTCAAATACGTAAACATGACAGGTATATATTGGTATATAATATGCTCACTTGGGAATAAGGGTACCCCCAGACAACGTGTAAAGCACGGGTAGTCTTATTATTATTTCCTACTAATCTTACAATTTTAATTTGAATAGTGAATATGTCACTCTCTAGGATTTCTCATTTAATAATAAGTATTGCATTTGTATTATTGTGACTTCGTGGTATCTTTTGGATCACTGAACTAGACACATATTTTTCTTTTTTCTTTTTTTATGTCTATTTGTAAGTACTTAGGTTTGTAAACCAAGGCTAGAACCGTAACCAAAAATTCGTCGAATTCTATATTCGAACATGATTGATTGGTATATGGGGACCCTTTTACCTTTTGAAAAGGATGATTTTTATTTTTCTTGAAAAGGATGATAGAAGTCTTAATTTTGCATTTTGCTTATATTCTCCGAGTCTTTACGAGTTAGCACTGCAGATGAGAGGAAATTACCATTCTGCAACATTACTATATTGAGATAACACGAACTTTAATATCGAAATATATAAGTAATTTACTATGGGGCCGAGTGCAATTCAATATTCAGGTACCAAAATTATAAATGATTTTAAGTGCATGCACAACAATATAGTGCATATTGGGGTGGGGGGGTGTATATACCATAACATTTGTTAATAAATCGTTTGTCACATTCTTCGTATTGAAGTGGGTGTACCTACATTAAGAAAAGCATACACCTAGACAAGCACTAATATATTTACAACTCAATTGTCAAAACACTTCAACTAGGCAGTTTATTAAATATTTCAGTATTTTGTTCTCATTGACCCCCCCTCGAGGATCTCTTTGCATTCCATCAGTTCGTCCCAATACCCGGGCACGTCTATGGCTCTTTCGTATTGTGACTTAAGAGGTTTTTTCGCTTTCAGCGTACTTGCAAGGATCAACAAATAATATCTGGAAGGCTTTGTCAAAGGTGACACAAAACAATGCTATCAAAATCACTTGATCATCATAGTACTGCATGATTATCATTCAGAAAATCCACACACAAAAATGGCATTGATGGTATCAATCAGATTTGGCAAACAATGAACTCAGCATCTACAAAAAGCATCCACCATTGAAGATCCATGTTTCAGCATCTGACAAGTGACCGATAAACTTAACTACAACATCATGAAATTGCATGCAAGTTAATTGTAAAACAAACCAAACTACAATGGAGTAGGTCCATTGATCTCAACTAGCTGTTCTAGATATAACCAGTTGAGCAAAAGAGAACTCAGATGATACAGATATACAAATTCCAGATACTATACCTACAAAATCGATCTGGAAATAGTAATCATATCATTATCAGCTGCTAGCATGGCTTTTTAATGCAGATTCAACTAACTTCACCTTCTTCGTGTTCTCAGTATTCACAATTGACAGTTTCTGAAGTGAAGATTTTAGACAAGAAATTTCATCATCTTGAACATGACTGTTCCTTCGATGTGGTAATTGCTTTGGCTGGTTTGACATGTTCCCTTTTGACAAATGTTCATATCTTTTCAACCGGGCATTCAGAGTTTCAATCGAAGAATGTAAAGCATCTAACTCAACTCCAGCGAATCCATCTGCAAATAATTAAACATTATTATAAAATTAATGTAGAGTAATCTTGGCCCTCATTGTTATACAGTGCAAATAATCGCTGTTACACCAGATTTATTAGCTTACAAATACATTAATTGAAATATTAATGTCGAGTAAACTTACCCAACTCCAATTTCAACTCCTTCTCTGCCTTTGACAGTGGTTTTTTGTGCACTCCTGGCAAATTTCTCAAATTCTGCAAACGGTCCTCTAAAAGTTTGTGACGTTGGTTTACATGACTGATACGGTCTTCTATTTTGTTCCGTGACTCTTCAACTTTCAGAAGTTTTTGTTGGACCTCTCGCAGCCGGCCATGCTCAACTTCAACTATTTTTTTCAAGTGAGGGCCAAGATTTTTGAGTTCAAAGAAAACCTATAAACACCCATAGCAAAGATGAACATTTTAAATTTTTAATACATTGACGGTTTTAGTTTAACTATGTACTAGAAAAGAAATATCCTAAGAATCAGAGACCAACCAAATTAATATAAAGAATGATGTATTAGGTGGAAGGCAAGAATGAGGACGATAAAAACTTTAACGTGTTATCAAGTCGAGCATCGGGTTAGTTTTCGCTGTTTAACTCTTTTATCACCAAGTTGTTGAACTTGGGTCAAAACTCAATAAGAAGATGTTCAAATCCGTTAGCGCTCGGATTATGTACCCTTCAACTCACACACTATGCATACAGAAGCGAAATAAAGTTTTCATACTGGACGTAAGAAATCAATAAGCTGGTTTTCTTTTTTGGTTTGTTTTTCTAGAGAGAGAACAATAGTTGCATATTCACCTTGTGCGAGTACTCCACGTAATTTTCATGAAAGACATTAGTGTATTGATGCAACGTTGATCGACCCTCAATAGAATCAGCACGCACAGATAGCAAATTCGGTGCAGAAGGAAGAAAAACAGGCTTAGGACCCGCAAGTAGTTCTTTGCTTATCAAAGGTAGCGTCTCTCTCTCTCCTAAATCTTCCAACGCCACGTCATCTTTGTCCTTGTCACCATGAACATGGAGCAATAAATCCCAAGTTTTCATTTCCAAAACAACGCATTCTCGAGAAGAGGTGAGCCCCACAATCCACGAATACCCAAACGAATCAGACAATGCCATAAAACCGACAAGTGGTGATATGCTAAAAACAGGATGCACAGAAGGAGTTCTCATACTCTCATTCACATCGTTTATTTGGGAAGTAAAAGGGAGAAAATGCAATACTATTGAGTCTACACCTCCATCATGAAGTACATATAATCTTTCTGGAACAAGGGGATCAGAGAAAATGGAAACTAAAGAGCTTTTTTCTCTGTTTTTTTCCAGGGCCAAGTCCACGATTGCTAACCTCAACAAAGGAGGTGGATTACCAGACCAAATAGTACAATCAAGTGGCTGGTCAAGCTTTAAAAATGAATCATCACATGGGACTGGTTCACAAATCATAGCAACACCGTATATACGGTCATACGCATCGACACGGACACGAGGTGGTGTTCCAACAGTCCAAACTGGCTGCACTTCGTCAACTAAAGCGTCTATTTGTAATTGTCCACCGCTCCAAGCAGTTACGAGAATAGAATCTTTGCTGACTGTATTATAAAGAAGGCTTACTGCTCGACCCTCACATTCAGAATCTTGTTCTCCACCATGCCTTATTTTAGGGAGAGGACCCTACAAAAACAAACAATGATTTACAAGGGTTCATTTGCAATTTGTAAAATATCACTTTTGTACAACAACATATCAACTTCTAACAATTAGTACGTCATACTACTGAATTTCAGAATTTAGACTCCAGATCTACACAAATTAGAACGATTAGGACGCAACCTTTAAAATTTCAACTAAAAATAACACAGGTATTTACAAATTTTAGATTAAACTGATGAACTAGGAATCAATGTGCACAAAATCGAACAATTAGTACACCAGTGGTAAAATTTACATTTTCAAGCACTCTTTAATTTGATAGGTTGGTATCTTGATTGTCAGATTCTGTGTAAATTGATGTCTAAATCATGGTTTTTGATAGGTTGATGCACTTATTAATTCAATTTTGTGAAAGTTAGTATCTAAATTGTAAAATTTATTCCACCCTCCGTCCCTACATAAGACTCCCATTTTATTAATATATGTGATACAGGAATGAAAAGTGGGCACTTAAATAGGGCAGGAGAGAGGAATATGGTAAACTATTTGTTTAAAGCTGATAGGTCAGTATACAAATATGATATTTACCCAATTTGTTATCAAAAGATGAGACTAATTTTGTCCACCTGTTAGATAGCTAAAGTCCTCAACATAATTATAGTATTTAAGGGCCTGCTTGGCTTTTTATCAAATCCAATCCCCCTTCTCGTTCTTACAAGTTTTAGGACACAATTTTGAAACATTTGTAACTCATACGATCTCTATCTCATACAAAAACAATAAAAATATTAGAAAAAGGAACCATCGGAAAAAATATTGTTTAGGTTTCTGAAACAATGCTATCCCGGATAAAATGTTCCAATTCTTGCAGTGTCTTTTATAAACCAGAAAAATACTTTTCCCAGACATGACCAAAGGAATATTTTATTATGCTTGTATAACATCTCACTTCCCTAAACTGCTTAAAACCTAAAAGGGGAACAGAGGCATTGCAAATAGAGCAGAATAATTATACCTGCAAAGAAATAGAGGCATCAAACAGAACATGTGGGCGAGTTTTAAGATACAATGGATTTTCTCCTCCAGCTTGGTGGTGATTTAACTCCAGAAATGAAGCCTCCAACCACGATATTGCCAAGTTCGAATTACTAACAGCTCTTGGATTATCCGATTTCAGCCCAAAATTCTGAGCATCAGTATATATCTCCAAAATTGATTCCCATTTGTGCACACTAAAATACAAAAAACCCATATTTGAGACAGCACACATAATAACAAAGAAACAACTGTAAAGATTAACAATTTGCCATCATACTCAACCTAGGGAGTGGCGAGCCATCTAGTCAACAGATATTCGAAATTCATTCTGTTCTTGATTCTATAATAAGTACGCCTATATAAACGGGAAAAATACGATTAATGTATTAGACTACCTGCTGTTAACGATTTATGTACTGTACTACCAAAATTTTCAATTTAGGTACTGAACTACTGAATCTGTTCCAATTTAGTCATCTCCGTTAAATCCAACAACGGAAGTGAGCCACGTGCTATCACGTGATACCTTAAATTGGTCTTTTACATATTTACCCTTACTATGTTTCCCTCCAAAACGTGAACTAATTTCCCTCCAATATGATACATATACATATTGGACTAATTTACCCTTTTAGTTTAACTTCTGTCAATCACATGACTCACTTCCGTTGCTGGATTTAATGGAGATGACTAAATTGGAACAGATTCAGTAGTTCAGTACCTAAATTGGAAATTTTGGTAGTACAGTGCATCAATCGTTAACAGCAGGTAGTCTAGTACACTAATCGTATTTTTCCCCTATATAAACAGAAAAAGGTGAAAAGAACTTCTTTATTTCAAAAATGTTGTGGCATACAGCTATTAATTACATAGGGAAAAAAGCCTAGGACAACCCTTACTTAGGAACTTTACTAACGCTGCCAAATAATTTTGTACATTCTTTCAGTTCAAACTGCAAACTTTTGTTATAATAAAAGTCGAGCTATAGAGCATGACTATCAGAAAAGTTATCTTTCTTCCAAAGAAATAATTGCACTGTATAACAATGAGCCAAAGTTCGGAAATAAAAGGTACCATATCAAAAACCTTTGCTCATTGAATTTAAGAAAACAGTTTAAACCACTTTACTAACCCACCAAAAAAAAAACTTACAATTATTCAGGAACAGGATTACCAAAAGAGAAAAGAGCCAAAGTCAGAACAGAGGTAGCTTACCTTCCAAAAGGAACAACTGGGCATAGAACATAAACTGAACCATCAGTAAACAGAACAAAGACCTGCAGGAAGGAACAAAGAGAAACTTAATGTTGCATTCTATGGTATTCTAAAAGTTAATACATCAGCATATAAAAAGGGAACCGTAGCAAGAAATCTTAAGGTCATTTCGAGTATAGGATAAGAGGAGAAGTATCACATGGTTGAAAGAGACAACATCGGAAATATAACCATTAGAAAGTCAGTAAAAGGATATTGGAGAAGTCATATACCAATATCACCTTTAAGATTTACTCTTATCAGTACAAATGACTGCAGTTTTGTTAAAAGAGCCCTTAATATCAGTAAGGATTGCCAAGATATGTATTAGCACATGAACACGAGACAAAAATAAATATAAAGTTTAGGTTCAGCCTTTCATTTATGAAGGCAAAACAATGACTCCTACTGAGCATTTCTTCTATGTTACTTCGCCATCTAGTTGATAAAGTAATTGACATCCAGAATATCCTGATCAAATTTTGTCTCATTCTTTCAGTCTTTGCCACTTATAGCATTAACAATTCCTAAAAAAATTCCAATAATTCTACAATTCGATATTCTACCGACTTACACTGAATCTGTCCCATAAATGATCACCACCAAAAAAGAAATCAACAGGGCAAGTTGATGAAGCCTTCTTGCACCTACCTGGCTCCACAGGTTGCAAATAATATTCCTGTTCTGGTTGTTCAATAGATGACGACAAATCAAAAAGTCTGCACAACGACAACAACCACTAAGCATTTAACAAAAAGACAGAAAGACGAAACAAAATCCTTTGAGTATGTGTGATGATGCATTTAACAAAAAGACAGAAAGACGAAACAAAATCCTTTGAGCATGTGTGATGATACACGAACTAATATATGATCCGGTATTAAAAAGTAGGCATGTTATATAGGGGCCAAGGGGAAACAATACAACAAAATATCATCCAATACTCCTATATAGCATGTCTGCTGCTAAAAGAAAGTATCTGATACGGTCCTACCGATAAGGGGTTACAAGTATAAAATACCCAATTCAACGTCTCATTATCTAATAAGGTTGGGAATATAGTGAATGTTTTTGTTTGAGAAAAATTGAGCAAAGCTGAAAGGTTATAGAAAATAAGGAGATAAAGATGTTTTAATTTAAAAACACTTTGTTGGTACACCTGTTGTACAGGTTACTCTTTCCTTAATAAGCGTTACTGTATATGTGAATATAGTCTCCTACTAATAAAAATATATAAAGGAAAAGGCGAACACCAACATTAGCAACTCCTTCACGAAACAATACAATCACATGACTACATGTTTAAAGCATCGGTATTTTTACTTACATATAATCAAAGGGATGGTTACTCTGAAACACCATGTAACACTGAGATTGAAACACAAATTGATTAATTGTTTATTAAGTATATAAGAGGGGTTGTTTCACAGTACAAATCCAAATAAACATAAAAAAAATGAAGGGTATTATCCAAACATACATAAAGTTCATACCCTTCCAACTAAAAGTACCTTTTAAGAAACCACGGGATATATAAAATATACAAGCAAATGGAATAACAAACAAGCAATACTGCAATAGGTTGACCATTTAGGAGAAGGAGGGAACATATTAAACCATTGGCTATATCAAAAACAGCCTATGAGGGAAAACTAACGAACTCTAACACATGAATATACTCTCTCTCAGTGAAAGTTGAAATCATAACAACACTATGAGAGACTAAATGCATTAAAAGATGCCGACAGTCGAAAACTGAGTGCATGATATTCCTACAGGATTGTGATGGGCACATAAAACTCTACCAACTATAATAAAATCAAATCTACCAGATGCATACACATACGAAACACAAAATAAATGCTAGAAACAAAAGCCCATGCCACTCTTAACATCGTTTATAATCTGTATGAAGATTATGAGGATAAACCACAGGTTGAAGGAAGTTCATACCTGAAAACTGAATCAGAAGAGAGAATTCCCACATGAGTAGGACTGGAAGGGTGCCAAGAAACCTGTAGTGTGCGTATAATATTGTTGCTGTTGAAATAAATATCCTTTCCGGTTAAGATAGTCCTGCACTTATATTGATACAATGTTAAATTGATCTAGCCAAACTAATTAACAACTAAAGAAAAACTATAAATGGCACAATGCACATAATGTGGGAACTCGAAAGCCAATATTTGCTCAATTCAATGTATGAGATGATCAGGATTGATAAAAAAAATGATGAAGAATGATCGTATTGTCTTAACACTTCCGAAACAACTTCACTGTAAGATCAGGTCGTGTTAAGGTATCATATATAAGACTGGAAAACAGAAGCTCTCTACGAATAGTGAAAGTAAAATATTGCGAGCAAGGGTTTTAACTATAACAAAAAAATATATACAAAACCTCATTTAACAGTTTCCACAACATTATCAGCACGAATACTAGGTCCTTAAAGAGTTCACTTTACTACTCAAAGTAAAGTCTCCATTTCTAGATTTGATTTCTACCGCGCCCACCAGATAAAGTTTCCAAGGCTGATCGGAAAATCAGATACAAAGTTTCTAAAAAAATTTAAGTTTCCAAAAAAAAATTGATACAACACTGGACACTTGCTCAACACATGCATTCGATACATAGTTACATACATGTACTCAAGAATTATTTAGCATATAACATGATAGATCCAACTTGATATAAAAAAATGCACTTTATACAAGAAGTCGTACGTAAATTGAAAAACCGTAATATGCAGGAACAGGCTAACTAAATTAACAAAAATTATGACCAAACATCATGTGGACATACCCTAATTTGTTTGAGTGAGCATTTTTCATCCATAATTTTCCCACTGACGTGGACAAAAATGAAAGTTACCCAATAAAACAAGAGAAGACCTTTGAATAGAATGGATTTGGAACACACATGCAGACAAGTACTATAGGAACTTACGGCTCTAGAAAAGAAAAGGTAAACAGGGCACAGAAATATTCCACAACATCCAATATGTGCTTAACAAGAAGAATCTCAAATGAAAAACAAATATAAAACGTTGAAGTTCAGACCCTTAATATCGAAGGATGAAAATGGTTTCACTACAAGAATTTGAAGAGTTTATAAAAGGTGTTCAACAAAATCCCAAAACAGAACCCAATCTACCCAATTTCAATAAACGGAAGAAAAACACAAAAAGCTGCATACTGAAGATAAGTCTAGCGGGCTATAAAATGAGGGTCAATACAATAAAATTAAGTTGTCGAATACCAAACAAGCTCTGAGTACTCCTCCTTTCACCCAAGATAAAAAGCTCGGAGTTAGAAATGTGCACGAAATCTAAAATAGTTTTTCAATAATTGACTAAAAAATAAAATACAATGTTAACTAAAGCATGTATCAACAGCTTGAAACGGTTCCCAACTACTTCAACACTACTTAAGCTTCTTAGAACCATATAACTTGAGGATCAATATGTTTACGAAGACAACATTATCGCCAATAAAAGACTTTCCAAGTGATCCTTTGCTCATTTTCTTTTGACAATGAATGATTTCTAAAAATTAAAAATACCACAGAGAAAGAGAAAGGGAGGGGGAGAGAGACTAGAAGACATCCATCCTCATTTGTCGCCGTACCTACAAAGAGTGGTGCGATCCTCCGTAA
This sequence comes from Primula veris, assembly GCA_963682055.1. NCBI lineage: Eukaryota > Viridiplantae > Streptophyta > Magnoliopsida > Ericales > Primulaceae > Primula > Primula veris. The sequence goes on along the minus strand of OY821742.1, from coordinate 5,016,351 downwards.
CTTTATGTCCATAAAGATATATGACGCACAAACCATTTGAACCAGCTAGTAGTAAGGCTGACCCATCTTTGTTGAGAGAGATTTTGTTAACCACAAAAGTGAATTGTACATCTGGTCTAAGCTCCTGCATTGATCATATTATCATCAATTAAGCATTTGCAAAGGACTAAAAGTTTTAAATGGAATTTAGCAAACACACAACAAAATAGTGTGTGCAAACAAATCCATCAATAACATACGATTAGACAGTTGAAGTTTTTGACAACTTGCTGCAGTGATACCTGAAAAAGGTCTAAACATGAATTTATCACTATTCCAGGTTATTTAAAGGAGTCGAATATTTTCCCCAAGAACTATATGAACGCGGATTAGGGAGTGATGAAAAGGTTCGATCATCTGGCCCATATAGCATGGCATGGAGAGGGGATGCAGTGCATAAACGTACAGGGTTTTAATTCAGCCCAGAAAGTCGGTTGCCCACTGATTTTTAATACCTATCAATCTGCCTAGCAAACAGAGCCTGAACATGTCTATACATCCCAACCACTTCACTAGTGATTATGACCTTTTATCCCAAACACTTTACCCTTTTACATATTGTATACCGCATACTCCCTCCGTTCCATATTACTTGTCCAGTTGTCTACTATAAATGTTACGTGCATTTTGGGATGCATAATTTTTGTGACTAAATTGCCAAAATGACATATTTTATAATACTTTCATAAATTCAAATTTAGAAACGAATTATTCGCATCTCAAGATGCATGTGATTTCACAGTGGACAAGTAAATTTAAAAAAAACCAATATAATTATTATCATGACAGTTCTGATGAATTCATCCAAAATATCCAATACTGTTGCACAGACCCCAATTCCGCTTAATCCCTGCTTAATCCACTTAATCCCCCCTGTTAGGCTCTCTGCCTACCTCCTAGGCACTGCGTAATTTTCTACTACGCTCGTCTTTTAAAATACTAATTATAACTAACTGAGATATAACCTTAAAAAAGGTAACTTCATCCACCGACAAAGATACCAACTGTACTTAAAAATCCAAGCTTGAATATATATAATTATACAATTAATATATTTGTAAAGTGCTTATAAAGCTTTCGATCTTCTCTTTCCCAAAATACCCTTGCTAAGTAAAGAAATTCCACATAAAGAAAACTGCCTCATAAGGAAAAAAAAACAGGAAATTACCCCCAACTATTTTCAAATAAGAAATATAACTCTCCCATTCACAACGTTTAAAAGTACTCCAGCCTGTTAATAAAAGGCTTTCACCGTTGTTTAGATCTTTCATCAAGGTAGCGTTTCTAGATTTTCAGTGTTTTTTTTTTATATAACTGTTATATTTCACGTCTCATCGAAATGTGAATTACTGAGTTGTTTACGCAATCAGAAACCAAAATCGATTGCACGCATCACGTGCCTTAGTTTAATAGTAGTATGTATATATAGAGAGAGAAGGAGATATCTATAACTACGTATATGTCTAGAGCTCTTATGTGGCCTTGGAATTTTTTTTCCCAAAAATACTCCTCCTAACTAAAGTTATTACGTGACTGCCATAAAATCTCAAATAAAATTTAGATTTCGGAAAAAAAAACAGCCCTGCTTAAAAACAAACAGCACAGATTCATTGTGAATTTCAACCTTAATTTAAGAAACAATCAATTCTTTTACACACATTTATTTTCATATTTGATTTAACGATAAGAAATTATTTTGATTATGGGGTATTACTTTTACATCACAAATTGTGCAATCACACGCGCAACACGTGGGCGGATTCCGCTAGTATATATATATATATATAGAGAGAGAGAGAGGGAGATGAGACCTTGGCGTTAGGGTTCCACCGTGGTCTTCTTACATAAGTTACAACTTACAAGTCACTTATAACTAAAAAAAGCTACAGCGGTACCAAACACTACAATACAGCTTTTTTCTCATAGCTTCTTAAAACGAGCTTTTTAACCAAAAAAATCGATACCAAACACGCCTATTACTGTCTAATCGCCAAATTTCACTTAATCACTGTCTAATCGCCTAAATCTCGTAATCACTGTCTAATCGCCTAGTTTCGCTTAATCAGTGTCTAATCTCCTAATTTCGCTAAACCACATTTTAATCTCCCAATTTCGCACCGTTTCTAAATTTCCAGCTTACTTTCTAATTGAAGTATTTTATAGTATAGTTATTAGACTTCACGTCTCATCGAAATGTTAATGACTGAGCTGTTTACGCAATCAAAAGCCAAATCAATTGCACGAGTAGTATATATATAGAGATATAGATATATATATATAGAGAGAGAAAGAGAGAGATTAGACCTTAGCAGGAACAGAAGCGAGAATACCGTCACCATCGCCGAATCGGATAGAGATACGATAGATACATCTCTCTCTAGAGTCCCATAAGTATACCCTCGACCCTCCGTCGTACGCGAGGAAGTTCGTCGGCGTACACGTGGCGGTCTCTCCGAATTTCCCGGCGGAGGAGGAGAAGGCCGGATGTCTCTGGAGCGGGACCCACGACGGCGGAGGATACGGAGGAGATGGGGTTGAGGTTAGGGTTCCGCCGTGGTTTTTGGCGGCGACGGGGGAGTTATCGAAACCGAATCGCATCGTCGATTTATCTCTCTCTCTCTAGGTTTTTTGGGGGGTTTTGTTAATTTTGAAAAGAGAGTTTTGTTTTAATTAGATGCCGGGTCGGGTTTATATAAACGGAGGAGAAAAGCGGAATTGAATAAGCTCGTGTTTAGCTTGTGAAATCTTTGATTCAGAAATTAGTATCTAAATTCTTGACTCCACTTTGTTTGTTTATAAATGAGTCACGTCAAAAAAAATATGATACTTGTTTTTTTTTTTTAAGCGAGTTGAATTTGAGTTTAATGAACGTGGCTCGTTGAGTTTAGCAACTCTAATGATTGTGAGCCCGAGCTTCTTAATTATGTTACCATATGAGTTTGAACTTGTTTCTTTAGTATTTGTTATGTGGACAAGAGGAGTCTGGTCAAACATTTCGAGAAAACGATGGGCGCGAGCCTAACAAAGCTTGGCTCGGATCATATTGTAGACTTACTTACGAGTATGACTGGAAATAAAGTAACCGTTCACGAAAAAATCTTGTAAGTGGTCCTTTGTAAACAAACTAAATACTTTGTAAAATTGATTGGCCGTCGTAGGAATTTAGGCAATAACAAAAAATACTGATTTGATTGAATAAAAGGCATATATGAACAAATTCAAGTGCATTAACTTAAAAGTTGGGTTCACGATATTTACAAATCAAGAAATATAAGCTAATAGTATGTGACATTTGCAAACTCTGTCAAGAATAAACCATCATCAAATAGAAGTAAACGTGAATACTTAATTATTATCGAACACAAAATCACGACATTTCATTGAAAACATTTTGCAATTTTTACTTTTCTGAAACGAAGACACAAGAATCATTTACTACTTATTAAATAACCAATAAAGTGTTATTTTGTAATTTAACCAAAGAAGTAAGACTCATAAGCACATAATCTCTTTTTCAACAAGTATAATTAGGGCTGGGTTAGCTTATTGGTAAAACCGAAACCGAGTATAAATTTCGGTTCGGTTTTTCCGGTTTTCGGTCTTTTTTATTTTTTGGACCGAACCGAACCGGTTTGTTTCGGTCCGATTTCGGTATTTTCGGTTATTTTACGGTTTAATTTTCGGTTTTTCGGTATTTTTCGGGTCAGGTTTTATTGTAAACCGAACCGAAAAATTTTCGGTCCTTGGGTTTCGATTTTTTTTTTTATCGGTTTTTTTCGGGTTTTCGGCTACCAAATATATAACTAAAGTAATTACTTTAGAAAAACAAAAAAAATGGCAGAAAAATTAGCTCCAGAGAAACGCCACAGCTTCTTCCATGGCGGTAACCCACTCCTCTCTCTCTCTATATATATATATATTTATTTATGTATATATACATCTTGTGATTTCATTTCCTCTGTTGTTATTATTTTAGGATTATAATGATTGAAATTGTATACTTTTATTAGATCAGAAGGTTTTTGAATGGGACCAAACATTGGAAGAAATTAATATGTATATAACACTCCCTCAAAATGTACCGAGAAAGCTGTTTTACGCTAAGATCGAATCGAAACACGTCGAAGTCGGAATTAAAGGCAACCCTCCTTATCTTAATGTAAGAATCTCACTTACATAATTCAATATTGGAAATTATAGGTTTATGAAGCTTGTGTGTATTTTTTTTGTGCCAATGATGAGTAATTTTAATAAAAACGCTATCTTTATGCATATTCATGGGTGCTTTCATAATTGAGTGCATTAATATGATATTTAAATAGGGTTTGTTTGGTTGTTGCTTTAGTGATTTTAAGGCCTCGAAAGGTCAAATTTAAGATCGAATCGAAACACATCGAAGTCTCACTTACATATTTCAATATCGGAAAATGATAGGTTTATAAAGTATGTATATGTTACGTTGTGACAATGATGTGTAATATTGATAAAAACGCTATCTTTATGTATATTCATGGGTGTTTTAATGTGCATTAATATAATACCTAAATAAGATTTGCTCGGTTGTTTCTTTCTTTAGTGGTTTAAAGGCCTCAAAAGCTAAAATTTCAAGATCGAACTGAAACACGCGAATTCGGAATTAAGGGCTAACCCTCCTTATCTGAATGTAAGGGTCTCAATTACTTAATTCAGTATTGGAGAATGATAGGTTTATAAAGTCTGTATTATATGTTATGTTGTGATAATGATGTGTAATGTTGATAAAAACGCTAACTTTATGCATATTCATGGGTGTTTTCATGACCGAGTGCATTAATATGATATCTCAAAAGGGTTTGTTCGTTTTTTTTTTTTAGTGATTTTTAAGGCCTCAAAAAGCTAAAATTTTAAGATCAAATCGAAATACGTCGAAGTCGGAATTAAAGGCAACCCTCCTTATCTCAATATCAGACTCTCACTTACTTAATTCAATAATTGGAAAATAATAGGTGTACAAAGTATGTACTATGCTATGTTGTGACAATGGTGTGTAATATTGATAAAAACGCTATCTTTATGCATATTCATGGGTGTTTTCATAATTGAATGCATTGATATGATTTCTATATAGGGTTTTTTCGGTGGTTTCTTTAGTGGTTATAAGGCCTCAAAACCTAAACTTTTAAGTTGGATGTACGCGGTATTTTTATCAGTAAAGAGGCCAGATTATTCACTTAAAATCTGCATACATAATACAATCAAGTTGTATGTGTAAATGGAATTTATGGTAATGAGATTTTTTTAGAAATTTGAGGGACTGATCTGTAATTTTGCCTAAACACGTTGAAGTTGGAATTAAAGGCAACCCTCCTAATCTCAATGTAAGCGTCTCACTTGCATCATTCAAGGTTCAGTATAGGAAAATGATAAGCATTCACAATTGTCTATTTATATTATTGATTTGCAAATGACATGCTTGTATTTCTATCAAAACATAATTTTTTTGCAGACACATCAGTGATTTCTTTCTAGTCCAGTGTATGAATTATGAAATTATGAGTTTTCCCAACTAGATAGGGTTTGTTTGGCTGTTGTTTACTTCTCATTCCCCTCAAAAGGTAGACTTTGAAGTAAGATTACCTAGTTTTTTTCAGTCTCAGGGGAGCCACTGCTGCTTAAGATTTGCATCCAATCAAGTTGTATCTGAAAATTGAATGGTTTGGTAATCACTGTTATTTAAATTTTAGGTACTTTATGGGTAAGCTATTTCTTTTGGAAACTAGTACTTGAATGCTTGCAAATTAAAAATTGTTAATATATAAATATTGTTTGGTTTCGAGTACTTTTTGTATATCCACAACTATGCTATCGTAGAAGGAGAATGCTACAAGTGACAATTTTGTAAAGTTGAAGTGCTTTATCGTGTTTCTTTGCCTATAAGAAGATTAACATCTTCACTAATTAAACTTTCTGTAGCGTATTTGAAATCTGAATCTCTGTATGTACATCATTGCTACCATGTTATCATTCTGGATTTATTGGTTTTGTAGTTAATGCTGTCAATTGATTGAGAAATTATCTTCAGGTTGTAATTTCTAAATTGGCAATAATTAAGAAATTATGATGGTTCATGGTTTTAGTTTCATTTGGCGTGATTTAGTTGGCGCATAGTGTTGTTGGTACAACATTGCCACTTCCAAATGAGAAGTTAGTGGTTCAACCCCATTGTGGGCAATTAAACTTTGGATGTTTTTTTTTAAATGTAATTTAGGATGTTTGTATGGGGGGAAGTTCTTTTTGGCATGAGGTGAGGGAGGACATATTGGTTTCACATCTTTTTAATTTTATTTAATCCATGTTATGAGAACTTATTATGTTAATACCGTCCAAATCCAAGTCTTAAATATACGCCTATTAAACTTCAATCAGGTAACTAATTGATTTATTTCTCAATGACTTATTTTGGTGATTAATAAAGTGTGACCTATACATAAATTTGACACAGCAACGAGTACACAACCTGACTTCCATATATTTCACCCTTCAATATGTTAATGCATGCAAAAATGTACCCTTCACTGCACACTGCAGCCACGCTATATCTGCAAATTGACTTTATACACTTACTATGTTTTGTGACAATTGATTTTCGTCCGGTACTTTATGATTTGCAGCATGATCTTAATGGCCCAGTGAAGGTCGACTCTTCATTTTGGACTATAGGTACTATACAACTAGCAGCTATGTATTATAAAGATTTCTAAAAAAAATTTAATGTTTGCAAAAGTTTGTTTGAATCGTTTTACCGTATCGTGAATTTGTATGGCGTAATTATGGCTTTTAAAAATGTTGTTCTCATGGTGCTTTTTATTTTGAGATTGTTACAGAGGATGACACTTTGCACATAACTCTACAAAAGAGGGACAAAGGGCAAACATGGCAGTCACCTATATTAGGTCAGGGACAACTCGATCCCATGGCATCAGATCTTGAACAGAAACGTCTTATGCTTCAGAGATTTCAAGAGGAGGTAAAGACAATCCTTGCACAATATGATGAATTTTCATATGCGTTTTTAAATACATTGTTGTCTTTTACTCATTCTTACAATCTGCTGAAGGAATGACTTTTAAAAGACCAATTACAGATTTAATTAAACACTACAATTTGCTTGTGAAACCTACAGTCAATTTTCTATTGTATTTGTTTAAACTTGAAAAACTAAAAAGATTGGAGGTTTTGATAGTGTTTACCACCTAATATATCTTTTTTCCATCGAGTTGGTCATTGCAATGTCAATCATCTTGCTTTCGTTGGCACTGTTGGTATATATTCGAAACAGGATGCCCTAGTGCTGAGTAGAGGCATCCAGGTTTGTAGGCTCTATCGAGTTTTTCTTGAGTTTTTTTGTAGAAAATAGTGGATGATCCAAATTTCTTTAAATAAGAGCCAATGTATTTGTTGTTTGGATGTTTGTAGGTAATCATTTACACAAATATATTAAAATTTGATTTGATTACCACCTCCAAGTATTTGTGATGCCCTAGTCGTCTGCTTTGTTTAAATAATTTATAAGACTCGACACTGTTGTATAGTTCACGGAACTCTTATAACTTTTTTTTTATTAACTACTGAACCTTGCAAATGATTCGGTCGACCAATACTGCTGTCATCTTCGTTATCAGGGTATTTTGAAATGAGGATTCGTCTCGCTGTTTCTTTAACTATGTTGTTGGAACCAGGAGATTCATCTCTTTCTTATATGCAAATAGAGTGTTTCATGATTTCTATCATTTGCTTGCTATTATAGATTTTTGAGAATCCATTTTCTTGGGACTTTCTCAGGATGCATATAGACATTCTATCACATAAACAATGTTTCTTGTTGTTTGCAGAACCCCGGATTTGATTTCTCACAAGCTCAGTTTTCAGGAAATTGTCCTGATCCAAGGACTTTTATGGGTGGGATAAAGTTTGATTAACAAACTTATTGAAGAGAAGAAAAGGTTCTACTCTTTCCTTGTGAAATTAGAAGTAGAAGGTGTTTGATTAAGCCTTTTTTCTAGCTTGCCCTATGTACACTACTGTATAAGACCTTTAAATGCTCACTGCCTATTCATGTAGACAACCTCTGTATTTATGTAGCAACTGGATTTGAAAAATGTTATGTAGGGACACCATGCTCTAAATTGAATGTTACTTTTCTTATGGACACGACGTTTGGTTGGTTTGTTTTGGATAAGTGGTAAAAATAACTTCTTGTGGTGGTGTTGGGGCACTGTTAATTTGATTTCTCCTCTCGGTTGAAATAGCAATGCAAATCGAATTTCTTTGTTTTCGGTGCAAGAGTTTATCTTAGAAAAGGTTTAAATACGCGTAATTATTCCTTTTATTGCAATCAAAGTGTACCTCTAAACTTGAGCCTTTAGGTTTAAGTTCTTACTTCTATTTGTTTCTTGAAATTTCTCTTTGTTGTAGTTATTAATATTTGCCAGAACTTTGATCAAACAATTCTCAGAATTACATGTAATTTTTTAAATCATTACAGTACACACATGTTGCTAACTTTGCAAGTGTGGTAACTTATAGGCTGCATTTTTTCTTAGCTAATATATTTAGTTGTTTAAGCCAAAAAAACTCGGTTTTATTCAATTTTAAGCTTCCACTTTTTTTAGATCTGAACTCAGAAAACCTAGGATTTATCGGTCAACTAAATGCTCGGCTTAGCCATGTTTGAATGTAGTTTTTAAACCCAGTTTTTTTTTTACCTTTGCTTATAAAGGGTACTAGTATATTTGTCTGACAAATTAGAAATCTTTTGTTCATAGTTTGCTTTCATGCCAGAAAACTTAGAATTTATTTAAAAAGTTCAAATACTTGTCAGCTTTGCACCAAACCAGTCCTAAGGAAGGACCATGCTTTAGTGTTTCTGATAGTTAAACACTGAGACATGTGACCAACTTGGTCATGTAGAATTTGTCTATTATATGCAAGAAAAATACCCACTCATATTACATCCATGTCCCTTATTTGTAGGGTATGCATAAGTGCCCATACATACATGTGGCACAGCTATGTATAGAAAGAAAACAAAGAGTAATATGTACAATCTGCAATTGCGTGGAACTTGCTCTTGGGAGCCCTTTTAAATCAGTTTGGTTTGTACTGTGCAAGAAAACATAAGAAAAATGTCTGGATATTTTAGGTGTATATTTATGAATATGAGGTAATTACCTACATATGTACTGGTTTCCTAACATGAACCTAATTTAATTAATTGAATTTTATGATACAACATTGTTCACTGTTTCAAAAGAGAACATTATTATGTGACACAACCATGTGGGAAAGACACTAGAGTAGGGACTACTCAGATGATGTGGTTTCTTCTTCATTCTAAACTTTTTATTTCCATAATACTGTAGTTGCATTATCTGTTTTATGAAATACTGATATTAATAATTAAACACAATGAGATATGAATAATGGACCTCTGTCATGATACAAAACTTTAACAAGTGTATTATATGTACATTAATATATAATAATTACTTAATAAGTATTGAAATCAAATTGTATGTCCTCATCCATTTGCTACCTCTACCACTAGAGCACTCGGTGACAGATGATCTTCTCATTTGAGTAGTATCCTATAGAAAAGAAAAAAAAATATAGAAAAATAAAGTTAGTTATCATAATATGGAATATGTGCTGTATCTATGTGGTGGTGGTTAGATTTCATCATAATGAATGCAACTTGATAAGAGTATATTGAACTATGCACATGGATAATGATAAAATCCAGATGAGATGGAAATGGGAGTTCTTTGTTTATGTAAGATGGCCCCAATTAGGCACAAATTCATCATGTTGGTTCAATTTGTGCTTAGCAATTAACATGTAGTTGTAAGGGTAACATTGTTCTTAAAAGGAAAATGGTTTTTAATGATTTGAGGGACAAATGTGAAATCTGTGGTCCAATTAAAAAAAATAACATTTCTAGATTGTTGGAAAATATTTTACCTGTCGCCTGGCTCGGAATTGTCACTAGCTGTTGATATTGAAATTATATGTACAGAAAGTGCGTTCATTTCTTGCTTTTTTGCTTCGTTCTTACTTCTTGGACATGTATTTTTTGGTACCTCGGAAACCCATTTTTGCACGCCGAAACCTGCAATGGTGGCACACAAGTTGAAAATTATTATTAAAAAAAATGTAGTAAACTAGTTTTGGTGGCACCAAAGTCAAGAATTTTACTTAAATCTGTAATATGTATGAAAAGAATAAACAGCTATGTTAAGGAATCAAATAAAAGTAGTATCAAGATTTGCAATGCTATTCTGTGATTGCTTTTGGCTTTTGCAAGGATTTTATGCCATAGAAATGCTGAAACACGTTTTGGCCGACTTCTTAATTTGAAAGCAACTTTATAACTAGATATAGGAAATTAAGAGACTTATCTGTCACACATTGCATTAATGTATATAGTTAGATATGTTAGCATATTTCAAATAAAAAATAAACACTTTCATCCCAGTTCCATACATTAATACAATATATATTTGAAAATTCAACAAATCTGGCCCTATTGTAAACGTCCATAACCAATTGTCTTTACTGATGGGATTTCCCTATAAAAGTAATTGTAACTAGATTTTGACTCTTTCAAAAACAAATAAAAATTGTTTTGACAATTTCAAACTTGTACATCGAATTAGACGTAATATTCCAAGACTTCACACGGCAGTTTAGAAAGTTTTTTAAAAAATAATGTTTGATTGATTGAGAGTCAAAAGTTGTCATAAACTTATCATTAATTTAAAAAGTTGTCATAAATCTGTCGCAAATTGACTAAACTGTCACAAATACGTCACAAAAACCGTCGCTAATAAGCTCGTAACCAAAAATACCGTAATTAATCTCGTCGCTATTTGGGTATTTTTTTTATAGTGTTTATATATGCACGAGGAAACTGCACAAAAACAAGTCAGAAACTATAATTTTCTAACTAGCTATTTAAAAAGTTTCACAACTGTACTTATTTATTATCCCGGGCAATGGTCAAAACATACAACACCTAAAAGTTTTTTTTTAAAAACATAAAAACATACAATTATACGTATTTATTAGAGTTGTATGTTTTAGCAATAAAAGTTTTGATTTGTAAGTTTTGTTAATTAGAGTTGAAAAGTTGTTTAGTAATTTTCCCTTTATATACTTTCACAAATTTCCATGGAATTTACTTAGTTACATGTTGCTTCGTCCGTTTCCATTTAATTGTCTATTCCGAAACTACGAGCAATTTTGACCGGCTTATAACTTGTATTAAAATTGTTAAAATGAATTTTTTTTCAAAATCTAATCATAGAATTTAACATTTGAACTACATAATCAACTTTTGACAATTTTCATTCCGACAATTTTGATATAAGTTCTTGAACGGTCAAAATTGATAGTTTATTAACAAAAGGAAGGGGAGAAGTACTGTAATATCAACAACCGGGAAAAATAGAATTCTTGAGGTAGATATATAAATAGTGACATCAAAATAAAAATTGGAATCATTATGACAGTATAATACAGTTTAGACATTAAACTTAAGGAAGAAGAAATTGATATTCGGAGTCTATCATCTTCTAGAATCTAAGAATTTAGACCTTGGGAGTCAAAACATGATAAATCTGAAAATGTGAAGTGGGACCTATGCAACTTGAGGTCCTTTTTTGAAAAGTAATAATGCAACTTGAGGTCCTTTGACTGCTTTTTTATTTGTATACATAATGTTTTTATGGGTTCTAATTTTGATTGATTAATAATTTTTATTAAAATTGTCATAATCAAATTTTTAAAAGTTAATCGTATAGTTCAAATGTTAAATTTTATGATTAGATTTAAAAAAAATTCATTTCGATAATTTTAATACAATTTATAAGTTAGTCAAAATTGCACATAGTTTTATAATGGACAATTAAACGAGAACGGAACATTATTTTCAAATTTTCCGTTAGAAAACGTATTAAGAAAGTGATAGGAACCTTATATCAAAAGAGAAAAATAGGAACCTGCACATTTATATTAAAGATCGTAGTCATAAAGTCAAAATAGCCAGAAATTGACATTTGAAATAGAAAAATATTTCACACTAAAATCGTTGTTATTATAACTTCACAGAAGCATGCCTTTTTCTAGAGGAAATATGCGTGTAAAAGCCAACAAAAACATGCCAAACAGATAACTTAACCAATGTGTTTCAGTTATTTTAATCAAATAAAAATTCGAAAAATCTGTTCAATCAGGACTATATGTTTTGAATCATAATTTGCAAATAAGGACATATGTGCATGTTTAAGACACTAACTTGAAATTGTCGATCGGAGTTTTACCGCCTAAATTCGGAAACGTATTCCCTATAGTTTATGTAAATTATAGTAAATTACTATTATTTTAAATAATAAGAAAATAACTTACTGCTTCGATATCAATCTTGTAAACCAAAAGCTTTCTCCTTTCTCGACAACTTGTTCGATAGGCCACCACAACATGACCTATGGCCAATACCAATGAACAGGTAAATAGAGCCATCTCCATTGCCCTAACATATCCTCCTCGATCCATACCCGTATCACTAAACACAAACGAAGCCTTGCAGGATACGTATACCAACGAAGAAACAGAACAAAAGGTCGTAATTGCCAAGTAAGGCCCTCTTGAGAGACTCGGGCCATCGCAAAAGCTATATACACCTGTCCCGAATGAAGATCAAATTAGACAATATATCATATAATATGTAACCTTCCAAGTATATTACTCTCAAAAGCTTTTCTAATTCCACTTTACTAATGAGGTCATTTATGAAACTTTTAGGTAACTCAAAAGATATGGAACATGTGTAGCAACTTTGGATAACTGTTAGTGGAAAATGTAAAGACATCCACTTGAATACAAGTATTTGATAATTTATAGTATTTGCAATTGAATTATCAGATATGAATATTAACCAATACAAGTATTAGAAACTAAAAAAAGCCTCTTAAGCTAATTAACACAATATAAACTTTACTCATCTTTCCTTAGCACATAAATGACAATTTGCTAGATTTCCAATATACAGGTTAAAGGTAGTTTTTAACTAAATAATATCTAGAAGCTTATAGAGCTATTAGAAAACTTACCTAAACTCATGTTAATTTTTACCTTGATTTTAAAAAATTGCAAAAATGTACAGTATTACACAAGTTTAAAAATTGTTTCCCAATAAAATTCAGCTAAAGACTTCTCTTCATTTATGGCTTATTTCCAAGTTCCACTCATATATCTAACTATCTGAGTATTCAATAACAAAAAGAAAAAGAAAAGGCTTATTTCTCATACAAATAAGAAATTGGAATAAAATTGTCTTCATTACCTTAAAAAATGTTTCTTGATAGATTTTAATTCAAACTTTTCTCTTCAATTTTATTCAGCTAAAGTCAAACATTAGTATATACTCACCTATTACAGATAAAAAATAAGTTTTGAAAGCGAAAACTTAGCTAAATCATTTTTGCAAGCGCTATGCTAAAAGCGCAAAAAAAACGTAAGATTTTAGCGACCTAATAAGCAGAAAAGCGAGGTTATGAAGCCAGATTTTTTAAAACAAATAAATAAACTACTCAACTTGTAGCTTACTTCCATAACTCCACTTACACCTAATAATTCAACAAAAAGAATTCACAAAAAAAAACTGAAAAACACAAAAGAAGTAGCTTACAAAGTATAACAGCTGATCTAACAAGGGAAACCAACGGTATATCAACAAGCGAGTAGCGAAAGTCGTAGTCTCTGAAATGGCGAGAGAGGGAGTCGATAGAGAGAGAGTGAGGAGAGAGAGAAGCGGAGAGAAGTGCAGAGGGTAAAAGAGCATCAGCTATAGCAAGCAAAACAGGAGCAGAAAATAATAGCAAAGAAACCAACATGGTTATTAAGAAGAACAAAGTTTTTATTCCTCTTAAAACTTTCTTTGTTTTTCCTTCTTTTGAAGAACCCATTTTTAATGAAATCATGGTTTTTTTTTTATTTTTTGTGTGGGAAAATGATCAGATTTTTAAGGGTTTTGAAGTTTTTGACTGGATTTTGTAAGAGTGATGATGAGGACGTGGGGCTAATACACGCGGAGGGTATTATATACACGTATTTATATACATATTGGTTATATATATATATATATATATTAGCGGACCGACCTGTTCACACGATATGTTGATACGTATCTTACATTCATTAAGTGCACACATAGATGAAATGTAAACTTGACAGTTATAAAACTGAAATCATATAAATTAATAATAATAATATTATTGCAAAAAAAATAAAGTTTTCATTCCTCTAAAAGTAAAAAAAAATTTGGAGAGATAAATGAGAGAACATGATAGATAAACATACGTCAAATGATTTTGAAAGTGTGATGACAGTTAACGTAACAGAACAGATTTATTTTGCATTCTGCGTGTAATTAGTATTTATTTTATTTGTAATTTGTGTAATTAAAAAGTTTTTTTAAAAAATATTTGTTTTCTGGTTGTTGACGTAAACTAATACTGTTATAGATATAAATTATAATGGTCAATTTAACATATGTACTCCTATATTTTTATGGTTTAATTTGGAAAAGGGCCGGTGGGTATTGTATTTGTTGGATTTATAGTAATTTAATAATAAAATTTTCATGACTTGAGTAAGTAGATACATAAATTTGGCAATTCAATAGTTTTATGGACCTTATGATAAATGAAACAATATTTTATTTAGTACCTTTTACTTGAACAATATTTGATTTTGTAACTTAACGTTAATGATTGGACGGAACGATGACATGACAACGAAAGAAATGACTAAAGTGCCCTTCTATGTAGCGGAAATGAGTGATGTGACTATAATACGTCACCGACAGATCATCATTTCTTTCGACAATTAACGCTAGGGTATAAAAATAATGGGATTGTTGAAGTCGAGGATACTGAAAAATAAAATTATTACCAGCAGATGACACTAAATCGAGCTTTTTATCGAGCTTGGGTTCAAGTTTTTTTTTTACTATGTAGCGTGTTTTTTAAAACAATCATTTTTAAAGAAAAAAAAGATACATGTTTCAATGTGCATGAGCAACTGCAAAATAGCATTGGGATTTATGTTTATTACTTACTAAATAAATTTAACACATCAAAAGATGAAATTAAGATGAACATATTTGGATTTGCGAAGTTCAGTGTATCTGTTTATATACAAGCTAGACATTCGATAATAAATTATTATCTGCTAAATATTGTTTATTTGCATTTGAAAAAAAAAAAAAAATTGCAGATGGGATCATGTGCTACTTGCTCAATAGCACTATTTATTCGGTCGCTTTTTTTATTCTAATTTTATAGTTATTAAAAAATGTTTTATTTTTGGAAGTTTCTTCTAATTCATTATAGCCATTATGGTGGAACCGACAAATAATTAAACCTACACTCCCTCCGTTCCTAACTAATTGTCTATTACGAAACTACGATGTAATTTTGACCGATCAATAACTTGTATCAAAATTATCGGAATGAAAATTATGATAAATGTTATAAACCGATCAAAATTGCATGTAATTTTGTAAAAGACAATTAATTGGGAACGGATGGTATATAATGTAACCACATGCAAATGATCAATCCCCAATAATCCTTTAATTAAATCTTATATTCGTGTATTTGTTTGAACTTTCAAGTATATCGGCGGATATTTATTTGCAAAGCATAAATAATTAAGATTCCTTATGTAGCCAATAAAAAAATAAATATATTAGCATTAAATTCTTGTTAAGCTAAAAAGAGTTTGGTATGGTGAAATGATACATGAGGTTATTTCTTCTCCAAGTAAAGAGAGAGAATAGGGAAAAATATGATAAATTTTGAAAATTGATTTATTCTGATAGAGAACCTAAATTTGCCCTTCATTTTAAGGAGACAAAAACTTAATTTAAAGAGCTAAACAATAATCAGCAGGCTAATATATGAAGAGTTTTTTTTTTTTTAGCCCTAATATACGAAGAGTATGGTCAACTAAACTTTTTTACAAGATGTTCTGAATTTAATATAATAGGAGGAATTTAGTTTCTGCTATAAGTTTACAAAGTCAGCTATATATGTGCATGTTTGACATCAATTTTTTAAAAACAAATCTTTTTTAGCCTTTTGATTTTAAAAAATTATATGCGTTTGATATAAGTACGTGACATACATGCCTCCTAGAACTTTAGAAGGCTTTAATTTACATCAATTGTAATATAAATATATTATTTGAATTAAGATGCAACTTCTTTGAAATGCCCGATCTTCTATATATTATGTAAGTTTGTAACTACTTCATTTCCTATCATTGACTTCCTTATGGAACTTTTATAACCCAAAATGACTTTTCCTCATACATTATACATAAGCAAATAGTCAATGAGATAAAGAAGAAATTGTGAGAAGCAAAACCAAAATTGAGACCATCGTTATCATTGTAGATCTTTTAATTAACTGAAAGACTACTTTATGATTCTCCGATTAATTACACGGATTTATATCGCGGAACATTGTTTGTTCCTTCCTATAGTCGTTATTTTTCTATTTTCTTACTATGTATTGCTATATAATTTGTACAAAATAGAGTTTTGGCATCTTGTAATATATATTTTTCCCCTTGACATTATGTATATGTAAATTCGGCACCCATTTCCGGTAAGGTCTCAAACGGAATTAATGTACGCAAAGCGAGAAAAATATAAAAAATGTTATGAGTACCTTAAGCAATTATAAAATCATAATATAGGAATTAAAGGTTGCTTATAAAAACGACACAAGAGGTCAACTGCAAATTAACATAAACGTAACGTAAAAACTATTTAAATAAGTGAAGGAAAAGTAGCCGGATAAGAATGAAGTTAATTAGAAAGTATATGTATATATATGTCATTGCTTTGATCATAAAAGCAAAATGGATATATTTAATAAAGGGACACCACGAATTGTGAGTATACACGAAATTTTGTTAACATGACTCGAGTTTTGTGTGTGTTAAAAGAAACCTTTGTTGTCAACTTTTAATTGATTAATTAGCACTATACTTTAGCAGACTTTTAGCTTTATTCTTTCTAATTTCTTAGGTATACAATATGATTATTGTGTTATTTGTAGAAATTAAAATCTAGTAGAGGATTTTGTTTAAGCTTCTGGGTGAAGCTGACTATGCAAATTGAAGCCGCCATTGGACGGCTTTTGACCATTTCTACCTTAGAAAAGAGAGAACGAAAGCTAGTAAAATTAGAATGTTCTATTAGAAGAGTCATGTTTTAGTATGTACGGAATATAGTAAGTACTTCGATTACGGTTTCATGCACACACAATAGAGGCAATTGTGTCAGCTATTTAAATATTGCATTTATTTAGGCCATAAATATATAAAAAAAACTTCCATTTTCGAGCTTGTGTGTTGGATCTCTTAAATTTTAGAGACGATTCATGTCTATACACTCTATAAATGTTGGTATGGGCGATTCCCCAAGTGATTAATTTTTATATGTAATTACCATTTAGTGATGATAACAAACTTCATATATTTCAGCTTTGATATTTACTCGTTTGACAAATTAAATACGAAATGCTCTGGCAATTACCTACCATAAAGCCATTGTTCTCGTTTTGCTCGTTTTTCGTTTATCCATCCATCTTTGTGCGTCTCGTGTTTGATTGATTACGTTTCTCATAAAAAAAAAACATTCTATGATCAACAACTATTAAGATTTAAGAGTATGAACAAATTAAAATGACATCATATGAAGATTATCGAGCTTATTGAAACGGCAGATGGAGCTAAATGTTCATATTTTTTCATTGATTATGTACATAGATATGTTAGAATTTTGTATTACGATAAGTTCCTGAAACAAAAATCCACTTTGCAGGTAATCATCAGGACAAATGCACTACAAAATGTGTTTAAACAACGACGGGATAAACGGGGTTATTGATTACGATTCTTTGCTTTGGCGATGAGATTGGCGGCTTTTAGTTTTAGCAAATCTATATTCTTTTTTTAATAAAGCTTAATTACTTGTTGGACTCGTAGATAATCATCGTATCATTTAAGAATATAATACCATTTTTTTCATAATAATAAGAATCAAAGTATCTGTTGTGATACATTGTATGTGGTTGTCCATATTCATGTATCGGTTACATACATTGTGTATAACCTTTGAGTTTATGACTTATGGCTTTCTACCTTCTCGCATATTCATGTATCTTATTCCACCCCTCCACTATATAAAGGGGTAGAAGTCTTCATAGTTTAACACATATTCATACTTGAATAAGACGACTTTACTCTCTCTCCATACATATCTTGCTATGTCGATACTTTGCTAATAGTTGCCACACAACACGTTATCGGCACTTTCCTTAACGACGGTATAAAGAAATAGCTAGATAGTTTCATTAGAAGTGAGTATACGGATCTATTTCTTCCTCGACGAGTTAGGAAGAGGGTTTATTGGGTTGCTAGATCACATATCGATCATCCTTTTCGCATTTCCGAATTAAGGTACATAAATTTCTACTTGTAATAAAACGTAGAAATTGCATGATTAATCAAGAGTAAAACCGGAAATCTCATGTTTAAGATTTATATCACATGATGGCTGTTTTTTTTGATGAAAAATTGCTATTGGAACCCATGTATGTCACTTATGAAACGACTTATAACTTGTAAAATTAGACATAATAAACTTTCGGACCTAAACTGTCATTTTTAAAACATTGGAGGACTAATCTGTGACTAACTGAAACTTTAGAGTCTCCCTGTAAAGCTCCTGAAACTATAGGACAAGAGCTGTAATTACCCTTAAAATGCATATAGTTTCCTGTATTTACACTCGTAGTCCCTGTAATTACTCCTTATACCTAGAATAGTATATATGTACGAGTTTACCCATTGTTTAGTCCGAAAATACTTATTTACATGCAAATGATGTAAGATTTAATTGCTACAACTTTTAAAATTTGTAGAAATCTTGTAGAAAACACCTCTTGCATGTTAGTATTAATTGCTTGTGTGACATTAACTATATTTAGCCTCTTCGCATGCCACCATTTATTGCCTATGGATTAATGTACCCTATGCGATGTATTCATTACACATAGAAAATGGCAAAAGTCACACTTTAGTGTTGGATTTAATAATAACTCATGTGTTTTAATATTACTATTCCATGTTAGGACTAGTTTACATGAGTACGGTATGCCTTTATATTTTTGTTGAAAGCTAATTTATATGTTACGTGAGCTTATAAATTGACTCGAATTTGAACATTTTACAATGTATCTCTTTTGAGAAATTTTCCTCAAGGTTAAACATTTAGATGTAGATTTTGAGTTGAAAATTTGCGAAATCCGGTATATATATTCACATTTAAGTTGGAATAATTATGAATCTTCCCCAAATAGGCTCACCTATTTGGATACGATGTCTAGGAAAGATAAAGGCGGAAGTCGCTCTCCTAATGAGGTCGGTTTTTAAGAGGCATTCGTGCCCACCCCCCTCACCGTCTTTCCTGGTCGTGTCCAAGTAGAGCTACCGAAAGGGGTTGAGTAAATAATAAGTTCCCCGAATGTATCTATATAGGTGTATTTTCGCTGAATTGGTGTCTCAGTATCGGCCCGTTGTTCGATTAGAGAGTACCTATTCAAATTAAAAGCAAAACTAGTATTTTTCGAACCTGTCGATTCGAAACAAGTTTGTGCTTATGCAAACCAAAAACATATAAACCTGTTGATTTATATGATAACTAATCCAGTATTTTTCTCCCGTTGTAGAAAAATGTCAATCAAACTTGACTTTCCGATCCTCGATGCCGCTGGCAAGAACTATTTGGACTGGACTCAAGATATCCAGAACCATCTAGATGCCCAAGGCTTGTTGGACGTCATCTACGCTGAGGATGAACGTGAAGTGGAAGTGTCGCGTGAAATGAATGCGAGGGCGATGATTCTGTTCCGCCACCACTTATCAGATGCAATGAAGTCTGAGTTCATAGCGATCACCTCACCGAAGATGTTGTGGGACTCTCTCAGAGAGCGCTTCGACCACCAAAAGACCATATGGCTTCCTGAAGCCCGCCATGATTGGCTGAATCTGCGATTTCAGGACTTCGAGAGCGTTACGAAATATAATGCTGAAGTATGCAGGATTCGTGCTCTTCTCCAGTATTGTGGTGAAACATTAACCGAAAATGACTTGCTGGAGAAGACCTACACCACATTTCTTACCTCTGACAACTTGCTCCAAAAGCAATATCGTCAGTCTAAGTATACCAAGTTCCCTGAGCTCATCACCAAGCTGTTATTGGACGAGAAAAATAGCCTCGTTTTAATGAGGAACAACAATTCTCGTCCTGCTGGGACAAAAGCTATTCCAATGCCTGATGCTAATGTTGTTCGTGGACCTCGTCCACGATATGGGAAATGAGAAAAGGGCCAGTCGTCCCGTCAGCCAAGGAACATGGGTGAGCGTAATGCTCGTCCAACCAAGCGAGGTTTGGACAATCGTCCGAACCGAGGACCTGTGGCTCCTTCTAGGCAGTCTCGTGGTGGTAGGAACAACCGGGCCAGTCGTTCCAAAGCAAGAGAACAGGCCGATATGCCAACTCTGTGCTATAAATATGGTAAAAATGGTCATATGCAAAGGACTTGTAGTGCAACTCCCCAAGAAGTCGAAAACTACCACAAGGGTAGAAGGGTCGAAGCCAACATGATTGAAGCTAGTGCAAAAGAAACTCTTGAGACCCCTGATTTTGAGGCTCACATGGAAGAATAAAGTTTTTTTTCTTCGTTTCTTTTGATAATTGAGCTGTTTTGCTCCTGGATTATGTTAATTCAATTCCATTTCGGATTATGTTTTTCCCTTGGATATTGTTCATTTCTTTTGGATTATGGTTTGTTTTATGGATAATGTTTTGACCATTTCTCGTATAATTTAAAGTTATTTCATTGAGCAATTCCTTTTATCCGTGTGACCGACTTTAAATTATTTTACTTTTAGGTATGTATTGTGGGGCAGTTGATTGTCTGGTTGATAGTGGCACTACACACACTATCTTAAAGGATAAATGGTTTTTTTATCAACTTTACGCCTAAAGTAACCTCAGTGACAACAATTTCGGGCCCGTCGACCCTTGTTGAAGGCTTTGGTAAAGCTAAATTCACGTTGTCAAATGGTACTTCTGTTGAAGTATCTGAGGCCTTATATTCTCCGAGGTCTAGTCGTACCTTGTTGAGCTTTAAGGATATCCGAGAAAATAAGTTTCATCTTAAAACTGCTCGTGAAAATGATATTGAATACCTTCACATTACCTCCACTCAATACGACCAAAAGCGTATTCTGGAGAAGTTGAGATGTCTTTCAAGTGGTTTGTATGTTACTACAATCCAAAACTTTGAAAGCAATCTAATCATTCGGCGGGCGCCGATTGATGAGAGCACTTTTATGCTATGGCATGACCGGCTGGGACACCCGGGTCAAAATACGATGCTTCGAACGATGAACGCATCTCATGGGCATCCTCTTGGAGGAAAGAATTTCATGATTAATCCGAAAAGCCTATGCCAAGCATGCTCGATTGGAAAGACTAATCTCAAACCAATTCGTGTGAAACCTACGAAATTGGTTTCCCAATTCCTTGAAAGAATTCAAGGAGATATTTGTGGACCTATCCAGCCAACATGCGGACCATTTAAATATTTCATGGTTTTGGTTGATGCATCGACAAGATGGTCACACGTAACTTTATTGTCCACAAGAAACGCAACATTTCCAAAACTCCTAGCCCAGATCATTAAATTGAGGGCTCATCATCCGGATTATCCGATAAAGTCTATTAGACTTGATAATGCCGCAGAGTTTACATCGAAAACTTTCGATGACTATTGCATGACTTTGGGAATTAATCTTGAACACCCAGTTGCGTATGTTCATACCCAAAATGGCCTTGCAGAAGCTTTCATTAAGCGATTGCAAATGATTGGTAGAACTTTGGTTATGCGCACCAAACTTCCTATTTCTGCTTGGGGCTATGCCATTTTGCATGCTGCTGCGTTGGTCCGTCTGAGGCTCATGGCCACCCAACCACTATCTGCGTACCAGTTGGTAACTGGATATGAGCCCGATGTCTCACATTTACGCGTGTTTGGGTGTTTAGTCAATGTTCCAATTGAGCCGCCTAAGCGTTCCAAATTTGGACCTCAGAAACGACGGGGCATATATGTCGGTTATGAATCCCCGTCCATAATACGCTATTTAGAGCCCTTGACAGACGATCTCTTTACCGCTAGACATGCGGATTGTGACTTTGATGAGACACTCTTCCCGTCGTTAGGGGGAGAAATGCACGTTAACGTTGATAAGGAACGACGCGAATTAACGTGGCATGCACCCACTATGTCTCATCTAGATCCCCCAACTGCACATAGTGATAAGGAAGTGCAGAGAATCCTAGGTCTGTAAAATGTTGCAAATCAAATGCCAGACACATTTAATGACCTAGCCAATGTCACGAGATCACATATACCTGCTGCAAATTTGCCTGCAAGGATAGACGTTCCTGTGAGACGCCATGTTCCTGTTGAACATGTTGCTCCGGTTGTACCCACCGAGCAAAGGACGCTGCCGTCGGCCGTCCAGTCCGCCGCTCTTCCCAAGAAAAGAGGAAGACCGGTTGGTTCCAAGGATGTTCTGCCTCGGAGGAGGAGAAATCATGTTGCATCCGTTTTACCACACGAGATCATTAAGGATCACGGTGATGTATTAGAGGAGTGTGTTCCAGATGAAACACCAGTTCCTAATCATCTCGATAACCTCGAAATATCTGTCGATTATACTAGTTTAGACGATATTTTGAAGCGAAACGAAACTGTCATCAATGATGTGTTTATATACGCAGTGGCCACTGACATTATGAGCAATGATGACATGGAACCACGTACCGTTGCTGATTGTCAGCGAAGAACGGACTGGCCTCAATGAAAACAAGCAATCCAGGCTGAATTGGATTCCTTCACGAAACGAAGAGTGTTTGGACCTGTCGTTCCAACACCACCCAATGTTAAACCAGTTGGTTATAAATGGGTTTTTGTAAGGAAGCGTAATGAGAGTAATGAGATTGTTAGATACAAAGCTCGCCAAGTGGCGCAAGGCTTCTCTCAACGCCCTGGAATTGATTACGAGGAGACGTATTCTCCCGTAATGGACGTTATAACGTTCCGCTACTTAATCAGTTTAGTAGTTTCCGAAAAACTGAATATGCAGCTCATGGATGTGGTCACAGCTTATCTCTACGGGGATCTGGACACAGAGATATACATGAAAGTCCCTGATGGACTTAAGTTGCCTGAATCAAGTAGTTCCCGGCCACGGAACACATTCTTGATTAGACTGAGACGATCACTATATGGATTGAAACAATCCGGACGGATGTGGTATAACCGTCTAAGTGAATACTTGATCGGCTTGGGATATGTTAATAATGAACTATGCCCATGCGTGTTCATAAAGAAATCCACTGCAGGATATGCGATTATCGCAGTCTATGTAGATGATATGAATCTCATAGGAACCTCGAAAGAGGTGTTTGAAACTGCTGAAATCCTGAAGAAGGAATTCGAGATGAAAGATCTTGGGAAGACACGGTATTGCCTCGGCCTGCAGATCAAGCACCGTAAAGATGGAATTTTAGTCCATCAAGAAAGCTACACCCAAAAGGTGTTGAGGCGCTTTAGTCATGGTGACGCTAAGCCGTCCTCTACTCACATGGTCGTCCGCTCTCTAGACATTCATAAGTACCCCTTCCGTCCAAAGGAGGACGATGAAGAGATATTGAGCCCTGAGTGTTCATATCTGGGTGCAATAGGCGCACTATTGTACTTGGCCCAATGTACTAGACCGGACATCTCGTTTGCTGTGAATTGTCTATCTCGACACAGCACCGCGCCAACACGCCGCCACTGGACTGGCATAAAAGACATTTTTCGTTACCTTAGAGGTACTACGGACATGGGCTTATTCTATCCCTTTGCGCCGAGTGGATCTAGCTCCATTGATCCTCGAAATAACGCAACCCTTGTCGGTTATGCCGATGCGGGTTACTTATCAGACCCGCACAAGGGACGTTCCCAATCTGGTTATGTCTTTACCATTGGGAGCACGGCGATATCGTGGAGGTCTCGTAAACAGACCTTGGTGGCTACTTCGACGAACCACTCTGAGCTACTCGCGCTCTATGAGGCGACTAGAGAGTGTATGGCTTCGAGCAGTTATTGGCCATATTCGAATTACGTGTGATCTACCTTATGATCCTGATGAACCAGTTGTTATTTATGAGGACAACACTGCTGTTATTGATCAAGCGAAACATGGTTACATCAAAGGTGATGCCACTAAACATATCTCGCCAAAGTTGTTCTTTACACATGAACAACAAGCACTTCAAAGGATTGAAGTGAAGCATATTGGATCCGAGAACAATCATGCAGACTTATTCACCAAGTCACTGCCAAAATATTCATTCCAAAAACATGTTAGAGCGACCGGACTTAGGGAGCTTTCCTAAACGACATGTTTCCATGCACCCTATTGTGTGTAAGTGAGGGGGAGCATCCTGACGTATGCTTATCACCCTGTTGTGTGTATCCTCACATATGCTTAGCACCCTTTTGCGTGCAAGTTCTCACTAGTTATTTTTCCCGCACCCGGTAGTGTGCATGTGAGGGGGAGCATCCTGATGAATGCTTGTGTACGCTTTTTGTCCTTAGTTCAAGGGTTTGTCCCACTGGGTTTACCTTGACATGGTTTTTAGCGAGACACATTTCTAATCCCATTCTCATTTATGATTGCCGAAATCAGGGGGAGTATCCAGTTGTATACTTCTAACCATCGTGCACTCTTTTATCATTCGATTAGAGTTTTGTCCCACAGGGTTTTCTCTAACAAGGTTTTAATGAGTCACACCGAGTATGCTTATTTCTCCCGTTTTTACTGACAGTTATGCACTCTTTTGTCCTTCGGCCAAGTTTTTTCCCACTGGGTTTTCTTGGCAATGTTTTGATGAGGCACATATTTTCTAGTCAGTTCATTCACGCACTCAATGGCGTTTCGGCGCACTCCATTCGGCAACACCTTTTTTTGTCCTATGATCCGGTTTTTGTCCCACATCGGGTTTTTCGGGCTTGAGGTTTTATGTGTTAACAATAGCGAATGCGACTCAACAACTCATCAGAGTCTATGAAGACGAGGAAGTTTGCAGTATGTTTGGACACACAAGGGGAAGTGTTGTGATACATTGTATGTGGTTGTCCATATTCATGTATCGGTTACATACATTGTGTATAACCTTTGAGTTTATGACTTATGGCTTTCTACCTTCTCGCATATTCATGTATCTTATTCCACCCCTCCACTATATAAAGGGGTAGAAGTCTTCATAGTTTAACACATATTCATACTTGAATAAGACGACTTTACTCTCTCTCCATACATATCTTGCTATGTCGATACTTTGCTAATAGTTGCCACACAACAGTATCGAAATAATCGCATTACAATACAGAGTCCAGACTATATACATGTTTAAGGAAAAAACTTCAATAATATACATATTCAACGATGGATCGAACAAAGCACGAGAAATAACTTATCACACTTTATTAATACATAGCTTTGTAATTTTATATTAATATTAACCCAACTGTCAAATATTCATCCTACGTACTATGTAACGATTTAACTTCTTTTATTGATTCCAACTTTAAGTTCATACTAAATCATGCAAGTACTTGATATCCACGACAATAATCTCATTAAAAAAAATGATTTTTTTTTATAGGAAATGTATACTTTATATCGTCTTATCTGACGTTCTTATTTCAAGGATTACAAGCCAAAAAAAGGTGTTTTGAAAACATAGTCATATAATTACTTAGTTAAAATGCAGTATTTAGGTTGTAAAAAATCAAAATTCGAAACAAACTCCAACTGTCACTACCTTGTTATAGCACTACATTTCATTCGGCATTCTTGTAAATAACAATTTATTCAATTTTTAGTTTCTTGTTGCGTTTTATACTCCACCTGTCATCATGTAGTATACAGAATATATTACTCCTAGTTGATGTAATTAAAATTCTTAATCCTTCTTGTTCTTTAATATATAATAGGAAGATCAATATGTACAGAAAAATTTAAACTAATATTCAGTGCACTACAAAATAATATTTGATTTAGTGAGAGTCAAAAGCTGTCACAAACCTGTCGCTAATTTAAAAAGTTGTCACAAATCTATCGTAAATTAACTAAACTGTCACAAAACCGTCACAAAAACCGTCGCTAATAAGCTCATAACAAAAAATATCGTCACTAATTCCATTATTTGTACATTTTTTTTTAGTGGTGAAAGGGTATGGTGATATAAACTTATTCCATGTAAACATAATAACTAGCAGAAAATGTTTACGTACATTGAATGATTACATTTTATAAAATAGTTCTGTTAAGAATTAAATCACTTTCCATTTTCAAGTTGTATTTAATTCAAATATTATTGATTTACCACAATTATGTCTTTAATTTATTTAATTAAGTAATGAAAACGTTAGTAATGAATCACTGTTTTTTTTAATCAAATCACTATATTTAATAATATATGAAAACAAATGTCATACAATTTTGGTAAGGGCCATTGGTTAGATTTAATCTTTATTTGATATATTTTTACAAGCATAAAATCGTTTTAAATCAATGAAATCACCATATCATGATTTACTCATGGGTCATATACTTATCCTTTTAACAATTTTTTTCTTGACTACCTCTATAGCTTCAGTAAAACCTAATTTGATTACAAAAAAAAAAGGGCAATGAAACCTAGCTAACATGGGAAAAATACATCACTATCTAAAAAACTAGGGAAACTTTATAGCTTATTTAAAAAACCTGAGAAGTGACGACTATTAGGATGGTAAATAAGAAGAATATGAGAATAATGTAATGTTTTTTTAACTAGGGATACCATAAAAGTAATTTTCCCGTCAGTGTACACTCCGTGTGCGCAGGTAAATAAATACGTGTCTATTTCCTCAAAGTACGTTACATCAAATATATATATTTTGGTGACAAAAAGCTTAAATGTATAATTAATTATCGTTAAAAAGACAGTTGATATATATGGACAAAAAGGGTTAGAATTACGTGGGTAGGGGGTTACTCTACCACCTGCCTAACAGCTAAATATTATGGTCCCATGGACTATGACATAATTAACTAATACTACAATTGTAAGTAAATCAAACATTTTAGAAAAATAGTAAATCCCATGATTAATTGCGATGATTCAAATAAAAAGAGACATGTGTATTCCAGGCGTTAACTTCACATTTTAGTGGCAAAAACAACGTAATTATGTGTATGACTTGATTACTTGATATAACACGTTTTCATAAATTGGATTTATCCTTTATTGGAATGTTACTCATTGGGCCAAGACTTGTTTAATTTTTTTAAGTGAAGGTTTTGGACATAATAATTAAATTATTTTGAAAAATAGATAACTTTTTCCTATGAGAAAGGGGATCTATATTAGTCAATATGTGACATTAATATATTGTTCCAACTTTGAAGAAGCAGCCTTGTTGATGACTATGGTTAACTTTATGATGAAAAGTTTATATGCTATTAGTTGAGCTTATAATGCTTATTATATATATTTTTTAAAATTGTAGTAATGCAGGTAAGTGATATGGTTTATTGTTGGGAGAATCATTGATTAGTGCAGCTTATAAGCAATGTTTTAAGCTTTTCAAAGCTGGAATACAATTGGATGATTAGCTAAACCCTAATTATAAATGTGTAAATCCGGGCGAACACAGTTTTTTTCCAACCTAATTATAAAATCCAGATTATTGGCTTAAATTTTGCAACTTAAAAAGTCATAAATGTTAAGTTTTTATGAGTTGGATATTCATTTCGAGTCGTCTTTTGTAAGCTTTCAATACGGTCCTCATAAGTTTCATGTATGAGTTAGGGTAAAACCGATGATCTGTGGAAACTTGAAAGTTATATATCATGCTTATATATTTTGTTTACGATGAAAGTTAAAATGAAAGATATTTCCATAAACTTGTTTTGCCAAATAGACATGGCGTAGGAACCTGCAATGATAAATGATACGAACAAACACAGTGGATAAAGTGAACCACATTTGAAAGATTATCCAAAACAAAATCAATTTCCAAAACCCAAAGATACATGAGTTCGTCTACATATAGATGTTTGTTTGCAAGATAATATAAAATGGTATAGTTTATAACCAGATATTACTAGTGTGATAGATAATATCATTATATATATAGGTGGTATATTTAGTTATACCTTATATTAACATAATTAATTATAGTATAATTAGTATTATCTCATATGGTACTATATAATAATTATATACCACCTCTTATACGGCAAACCAACATGACGAAATAGTCCGAGGGTAATACGTACACCGCATGAAATTAGTACCACATCTCTATGAAGGACGGAAGAATTATATAGGGAGGAAATCTCATGGAGAAGTATTAATATTGAGATTACAAAATGAAATAATTCATAATGGGATTTCGAAAATAATAAATACTACGTGACTAACTATATTATTGTTCTATTGCTAGAGATTGTAGAGTCAACTCATTTTGATCTGGTATTGTTTACTTCTGGATAACTTGTTCTATATTTGATTTACAGTTTTCCTTCTAACCTCTTAATTAGCTAATTCAAGAGTGAGATCGAGGGAATTAATCAGGAAACGTGCGGATGGTTACGTAAATGTGAAAACATTACTGTTTTTAAACGGAATGGTTAAGTGTACGACAATATTGAACATTTGGTTACCGTTTTTAAACGGAATGGTCATCATGGGGGCTTGGTCCATAAGCATGAATAATTTTTTGATTTTAGCCTATATGGATGTTTAACGATCGCAAAATCAAACTGATGTTGTTAAGAAAATGAGAAAATTGATTTCTTGATGCTATACATTTATCTGTAACTCCATTTCCTCCTTGACATACACTGATTGTGCTTGAGCCTTTTATATATATATATATATATAATCGTGCTTGAGCCTGACTGTATCGTTGATAAACATAAAATTACGATAAACTATTCTGTTAAAGTATGAGTTTCTTTCATATTCTGGTATTTCTTTCATTTGTCTTCTTATTTTTAGATTAGAGAGCTTGGATTAATAATCAAAACTGAAGTTTTTCTTTTTTTGTTATGATCAGTTAATAGTTGTAACTTGTATTTTAAGAGTATTATCAAGCATTTTATCAAGCATTTTAAGAGTATTACAGGTCATTATATCATAGTCTGGTCGTATATACTATATATCCTTTCTAGTTTCCACTATATTATTGAGCATTTATTCATAAGTTTCACTCGTTGTACATTTCTCCAAAATAGTACATTTCTCCAACTACTGTATACATGCATACATACAGTTATACGGAGTATAAAAGCCTCTAATAAACAAAAAAAAAGGAGCTTTTATTAATAAATTAATTAATGGGAGGGTGGTTGTGAAAACCCAACATTTATTATTATTTGTGAAAAACATAACTGCTAGAAACTAAGAAGTACTAAAATTCATAAACTAGTGCCGATTGTCTTGAAAACTAAGGTACTAATCTGATCATAATCGAAACCTCAGGACATACTCAACTAAATACATACACCGAGTATAACAATAGACTCTAATAAACAAAAAAAAGGTACTAATTCATAAACTCAACTGCTAGGAAGTACTAAAATTCATAAACTAGTGTTGATTGACAATTTATTGAAAACTAAGGTACTAGTTTGTTCATAATCGAAACCTCATAACTTACTCAACAATAATAATTAGGCCGGGCGAAAAGTCGAAAAAAACGAATCAAACCGATAACCGAACCGAACCGAAAAAGACCGAAACCAAAAAATCAAAACTTTTTTGGATCGGTTTCGGTTTACAATAAAACTGGACCGAAAAAAGGCAAAAAAAATTCGAAAAAGACCGAAAAACCGAAAATAAAACAAAAATAACGACAGACCGAAATCGGACCAAAAAAAACCAATTCGGTTCGGTACAAAAATAAAAAGATCGAAAATCGAAAAAAACCGAATCGAAAAATCTGATTGGTTTCGATTTTATCAAAACCGAACCGAACCGTAACAAAGCTGCCCTAAAAATGATAACCCAACTATACATAAATACACACACAATAATAAAACTAAAATTAAAAATAGATTCTATTAGGAAATTTAATAATAATGGCAGGGCGGTGGTTGTGGCGTGTATCGAAGAAGCTCGCCGTGTTAACCGCCGCCGGAGGAGTCGGCGTAGGTGCGACGGCGATAGTGACCTCCGAAGATCCCTCCACCGCATTGAAGCTTTGCACCACCGTGCCTCTCCGCCTCACTCGCCTCTCTCTCACCGCCGCTACCATTGCTTTCGGTATATATATATCTCTCTCTCTATATATATATATGTATATGTATGTATATAGTTGATTGATTTGATGAATTGTTTAATAGGTGTGTATATTAAGTGTTTGTTTGTGGAGAAAATGCATGGAAAAATGATCACTTAGTGCGTATTTTCGAGACTTGATTACGTACCAACTCTTAAACATCTACAAATACGGATTTTTGTTAAATAAGTCCGAAAGTATGTATTAAACTTTCCGTTGGTTCGGATTTTGGCAATTTTTTTATTATTGATTTAGAAAAATCACTAGGTGATCGGACAATTGGATTAATTAGCTTTTAACAAAGCAGATTTTTAGGCTGAAGAAGCTAACAGAGATGGAAAAGTTCAAAATATGGATTTTGGTTGGATTTTTGAAACAACTTTTTTAAAGCTGATTTTTTTATGGGAAAATTTGTTGACAAACAGAGATTTAAACTTATTTTAGTCGTTTTTTGAGTTTCCTCCATTGCTGCAGATATTTTTTAGTTTAGATTAAGACTTTAAATTTTCTAAACTGCTTTCCAGACTGAGTGTGAACGAGGATGTGTTGAAAGACAGGAGATATGAGATTTGGAATGAAATAATGTAGGAGGTGGTAAAGGTAATTTTAATTGAGAATTTCATGTGGAGGACACTCCACAGCTAGAAACAATTATCTTCTGTTTGTGTCGGGGTTCATGATTGTGCTAGGAATGAACTCATGTCCCATATGTTAGACTTGGGAAGGTTCGGACAAGTAATTTAAGTTTATTCCAATTGATGAGTAATTTTGATATCCCTGTATTGACAATTATTTAAATTTATCATTATCTAGAAGCTGAGAAAGTTCACTTTATGAATAGGAACTTTGTCTAGACTTTTACGCTGAAAAAAAGATATATGCTGGAAAGTTTGGATCTTTGGTTACATTGGAGGGTGTCGGTTAACCACGCAAGAGTTAGTTATCTGAGAAGTTGAAATATGTCCAACTCCATAGGCAATGAATTAGTTATAAAAGGCTGTATATGTTTGCATTTATTTACATGTCAGAAGCATCAATGTTTTTCGTTGTTCCCTTTCTCAAGCCTTGACAAAATTTCATGAACCTCGTTTGGCACCTTTTCTTGACATTACTTGATGTTCTTTTTAAAAAGAACAATTTGTGGTTTGTACTTTGGTTGATTCTAGTTATCGCCATTTTCAGTAAACATTCCCCAAATCACCCATTTTGATATTTGTTGCATTTCTGTTAAAAGATGAGATTGTCTATTGGTATAAAGTATAATAGTCTTGGCTTCCTTATTAGTATATTCAAGCACTGTCCTTTTGCAAAAAGTGAAATAGTATTAGTTTTTTGACCATTTCCGAAGCTGATTGTCTTTGTGCTAGCAAGTCTGAAACTACTAATGTGCATTTTATGGTAGCTTTTAATAAGAGTCCAGAATTAAAAAATGTGTTTATTTGTTACCAAGATGTCAAACATTACGTTTATCTGTATGCATCATATATGTTCCTTTCTTCTTGGCAAACAAAATTATCGAGTGAGGAATCATATATAAAAAATATGGTATTTTTTGCTCTCCCAGTAAGTCTTATCTTATTACATGTAATGCCTCTTAAGTCAAAGAGTGATTTAACTATATGAACTTGTTATGCTTTTGCTTTACTGGTTCTCCAACATTTCCGTGTTGTCAGATTATGAGTATTCACTGTGGGGACTTCCTGAAGATAGCATTGAGAGAGAGAAAGTCAAACGTCAAGTTCATATCAGAGGTGCCCATAAGCTTGAAGAACTATGTTTTAAGAATGGGGGTATATATATAA
The DNA here is from genome assembly GCA_963682055.1 of Primula veris. Lineage (NCBI taxonomy): Eukaryota > Viridiplantae > Streptophyta > Magnoliopsida > Ericales > Primulaceae > Primula > Primula veris. Next base: position 4,983,938 of record OY821742.1, on the reverse strand, counting down.
AGCTCGGTCAACATCTTAGTCAGTTGGTATACTTCTTAATTTTTTTCTCTTGTATTCTAAAAATGGACAGTTATATCTTTTTAGTGCCAAAATTGCCTGGATTTCCATTGACTCTTCCTCAACTTTGAATGAGTTGTAGGACACGGGTCCTATGATCTCATAATCAATGGACTAATCGAGTATCACACTCAATTAACATCCATAATTTTGGGCATTAACTATTGTACAGATGGACTGTTCCCAGATTATGCACTTGAGTTTGTCACCAAATTGCCAAATTCTAATTTCATCCTACATCAAATGCCATACTTATAGTCATCTTTGGACATTTATTGTGTTTTTTGTAGGAATATTTAATACCTGAAGAGTACGTAAGGAGTATGAGGGCTTCTATGTTGAATAGATGTCCAGTTTCTACATATGATGAAGTATGTGAAGTTGTCAAAAAGGAACTTGGTGGGACACCAGATAAAGTAGGTATTTCGTTGCCTTTTTTCTCTTTCTGAAATATTAATAAGCATAGATCAAGATTAGTTTCTCATTTTAATTTTATTTATAACTCAGTGCGCACTTGTTGTGTTCAGGTTTTTGATGAATTTGATCCTGTCCCAATTGCAAGTGCATCCCTTGCACAAGTTCATATTGCTCGTACTCATGAAGGGGAAAAAGTTGCTGTTAAGGTGAGAAACTAGAAGTACCTTTTAGTATTCTTTTCAGGTAAACTGCAAATAACCTCCATGTACCACAGTCTATGGGTGTTTTGCAAATAATTCATACATACTTCGGATTTTTTGCAATTACACCCATATACTATCTTACATTTTAAATCAACTCGTTTGTTCAATTTTGAAGTTGCTCAACGTTACAGTTGATGGTCCGTTTTGGACAATTCTGTTTTTATTCTTTGTATTATCTCAGATATTTATGCGTTACAAGCAACCAGTTACGGGTCGGCACCATATTCTTCTAAAAACGCAGTTTTCTGCTTATTATACATTTTTTCATTTAAAAATGATCTAAATAATCGTTAACCGCTATTTTAAGCATAAATGTCGACATAATACACAGATCATAAGAAAATGACCAAAAGCACATTATATCATGCTTCAAAAACTGCACATGGTAATTATTGCATTTTTATTTATTCATTGAAAGGTTATGATCACAAAACTTAGTTAGTTAACGGGAGTTTATTGAAAGTCTTGGAAGTAAAAAGAAGTTTTTGGCAGAACACCCATATAGTATATCGGGGTTATTTGCATTTAACCCTTTTTTAATACCTTGTTTGGTGTCAGGTTCAACATACTCACATGACCGATACTGCTGCTGCAGATTATGCTACTGTCGAATTGGTTATTTATACCTTGCATCGATATTTTCCTAGTTTTGATTATAGGTATGGATATATCTCCGTCCAGTTTATCATTACTCACATGACCTGTTTTTGAATATAGCAAAGTAGTCTTATTAATGCTTAAGCTTCTAAGCATTGTAAAATCACGAAAATATTCCAGAACACAAACAAATGATCAGTTTTTATGAGAATGACTGTAATCATTTGGGTTTCGTTATTCTCTATTTGCAGGTGGTTGGTAGATGAAGTTAAAGAAAGTTTACCTAAGGCTAGTCTCTTAAACCTTAAACTGTTGATGGGTTCTCATGTTTCTCATTTCATGTTCTTTTTGTACTTTTTTTTGGAGCTAAGCTATTTTATCACTTATACTTAAGGCTTATATTGGCAGTTCGAAGCTTTGACCTTATATTTAGCGGTTAAAATATTCATATTACTTGTAGATTCTGTTTTCTTGAAACAAAATTTATGGGTTTCATGTTTTACTTTGCCAAAATATCTTATTGTAGCTTATCCATGCTGATTATGTTAGAGATTGTTTGTTACTACTCATATATCTAATTAATTGAATGCTTAAATTAGTTATATACTTATATGTGATATTTGAGTTTTTTTGTGTGGAAATTGTGTCTGGTTTCTACGTCAAGAAAATAGAAATATTATTGTGAATTGTGATGGTGTGAAACATGTTTTCGTGGCATAAGATTGCTGTTATTGTTGTTTCTTTGAAGATTCTGAACTCTTATAGAGTTAATGAACTAGTTTAAAAATCCGGAGTTGGTCTTCTCATATTGATGCATAGGACTCTTTCATGTCCAATTCTGGGACCTTCTAACTTCTAAGTACAGAACCTGAAGCTCTATAATCCTTCTCACTATGATCATGGTCTACTTGTGTAATTTTCCTTGTTGAGTAACTTATTAGTAAAAAATTTGCTTAGTATGCCTGTCTGCATTGCAGAAAGCAATATTTGATAAATTCTACATCTGGACTGTGCACTTGTTATTCGTGGTTACAGAAATTACCCAGTATTTTTATAAAATTCTGATAAATTATAATTTATTTGGGTATCAGGAACTGGATTTTCTTGTTGAGGCAAAGAATAGCGTAAAATGTATGGATAACTTTCGGAAGTTATCTCCTCATATTGCAGACTATGTTTATGCTCCGAAGGTCTACTGGACTTTAAGCACCTCAAAATTGTTGACTATGGAATTTATCGATGGGGTCCAAATCAATGACGTGAAGAAAATTAAAAGTCTTGGAATCCAGCCGAATGATATTGTAAAACTTGTAAGTAAATGTAATACCAACTTATTCTGATATCTCTCCTTGCAATTTACCACAGTCATTTCATGTTTTACTTTTGATTTTATGAAATTTTGTATATTTGTGTTTGTAGGTTAGTCAAACTTTTGCTGAAATGATGTTCAAGCACGGGTTTGTTCATTGTGATCCACATGCGGCTAACTTACTAATTCGCCCGTTGCCTTCTACCAAGGGGAACATACTCGGTAAGACATTTTGTTATGGTGATATCACTTTATGAAAATGTAGAGAATCTTTACATACATGGATCTAAAGATTGTGTCAATGAATCTCTTGTTAAATTCATTTAACAACTGCTGGAAAGAATGCGAAAATTGTCATAATACTCTTATAAACTGCTGCAATTTAAGTACATAAGTAGCATTTGTAAAATTCTGTGAGAGAGTTGTCGTTATGCATCCTGACATTATTTAATTTTGATAAAATCAAAGAGGAGCACGACCTTCTACCTCTTTAGTATTCCTCATTTTTACCCCCTTGTCAGTATTAACCCAAAACAGGAGTGAAGAAATGTCTTTAAGTTCCAAAGAAATGATTAGATATGTACGCAATATTAAACGATCATTCATAAAGAAATAGACTCACAGTTTATTAAATTTTAATCAGATGCAAGAATAAACATTTATTATTTATTATATATAGAAAGTTTACAGACATAGGAAGAAATATGCTAATATGAAAAATAAGGGGCATAAAAGTGGGTATTCGATCCAGACTCGTCAAAGAGCTTTACTCTGATCTATCAAGTAGAGGATATGTATGTTCTAAGACAATTAGCTGGAAGCTAGTTCTTATTGCATATTGACTTTCTCTTTGTATTAGAACTGTTTATGGGGGTAGTTTTGCGAACATGAGGATCTGAAGTTTCTGAATTTTTTCATAAAATGTGTGTTCGGATGTGGATTAATGTTGTATGTGTTTTGCAGCTAAAACACTACAGAATTGAAAGGACAAGCATATATACACGACTTTAAAAACATATGCTTTAGTAAATTCAAACACTTCCATAGATGCATTGGTAGTATATGTCCCCTGCAAATCTCAGCAATTGCTTCTTACGGATACTTTATTCATGTATTACAAGCAGATGAATTTGGTAATTATGTTCTAGAGCAAATGAGTCATATTCATCCAGAATATCTCCATTTTAGATCTTTGTATTATACAATTTAATTAACAATTTAAACTGTTCAGGTAAGAGAAAGCCACAGTTAGTGCTATTAGACCATGGGCTGTACAAGGAGCTAGATCTCCCTACTAGAACCAACTACGCTGCTCTTTGGAAGGTGCATTATTGTTTTCCTTGGTAATTTTGGATGTTCCGTCCTCTTTTTACACTACTTTTAAGCTATTAACATCTCTTTCAGGCTCTGGTATTTGCCGATGTTCGTGGAATAAAGGAGAATTGTGTGAAACTGGGTGCTGGCGATGATCTGTATCCTTTGTTTGCTGGTGTTCTTACTATGAGACCTTGGGAAAAGGTTGTTGACTCATCTGTTGATCATTTGGCTCTACAAGGGGATGATAGTGATCACTCAGAGATTCAGGTAATTATCTTTACAGGATATTCCTCAAATTATGTATTCGATGAAATGGAGTAAAATCAATGTTTTAAAATGGAACGTAGTTAAAGCGTTTTTGCAAGAGCTATGCTAAAATTGTAAGCTTTATGGGCATAAAATGATGGAAATGTGCCTTCAAAGATTTGAGTCGAGCTTTGAATTGAGCTTTTTCACTTAGAAGCAAGATTTTAAAAGTGTTTCAAATGCTTATTTTGAAAAGTTCAAATGTAGTGCCCTTATGTTGTTAGTAGAAGTGTTATTAATAAGACTAATACTAATGATGATGTGGTATACAATCGTGGAATAAAAACGGGATTAAAAGGTTAGGAATGAAAAGTACTAACCACATTGCAGGAGTGCTCCTTCTTTAGGATGAATTGAAATTCAAAAGAAATTCTGGAGATGTTCCTTTCTTATTCCATAAATGAGAGTAATTTATAATAATGAACCTTTATTTTTTTATAAATTTAAATCGCATGAAAACTTATCCTTAGTTAGGAGTCTTCTGAGGAAACAGGAGACTCAACATTGTCTAGTTGGATTTGCTTTTGTGCGTATGAAAGGATATTTAAATGATGAGTATCCAACTATTTGTTTGGCAGATGTATGCTACTCAGTATTTTCATCAAATATCGGAGTTGCTAACCAGACTTCCTCGTGTTATTGTGCTGATGTTGAAGACAAATGACTGCATACGGGCAGTTAACAATGATCTGGTAAGACTTGTTTAATGCCGTTTCTTAAAAGTTTTAATAATTATATATGTATGTATATTTTGTACCTTTACCTCCTGAGAATCATTGGTTACTGCAAACAATAAGCAGTTACCGTACTTCGATGGGATCATCTTCGTTTATTGACAAGCATTGATTTCATTGAACGCCCTTGCCGGTGCTTTAATGTGTGCTATAGATTATTATTTTGAAAAGTTCTTTTATCAACTTCATTAATTTTCATAATAAGCTATCCTTTTTTTTGCAAAGCTTTAAGCTTGAGGTGTCAATTAAGTCACATTGTTTTGTTCGTGTTGCCTTTGACTTTGATTCCTATCTATTTGTGATTGTCTGATGTATATTGTTATGCATCTTAACTTTCTAATATACACAGAGTTTGCTTGCTCATTAAATATGATTGAAGAGATCGGTAATTCAGAATGTCTGTCTTATGATCTAACAGTTTCCATTTTTACTATATTGAATAGCTTATCTTCTTAATTAATTTTTGTCGTAATCTCTTGATATTGTTAAATTTAAATCTCTCCCACACTTTCTTTTACACTTTCACACTTATACTTCCTTTTACCTTTTTTTCTTTTGATTTTGTGGCTTTCTTCCCACCCAGATATAAATGCATCACCCATATAGCCTTTATTCCAATTGTACTATCCTTTTATGGTTTTACTTGTAGTATTCTATTTCATGAATTTATAGCAATCCGGTGATTAGTTTATGTGCATCTGGCAAAATTTTGCATATTGATATTTCTCCTTCTGCGTGTACAGTTGAAAGGATCTTCACTGGAGACCTTTTTGATCATTGGAAGAGTGTCTTCAAAGGCAGTTATAGAGATTCAGCGATCACAAAACAAGTCCTCTTTACGCCGATTTTTCATCTGGTTGGAAGATATAATGTTAGAGCTGCGATTGTGGAGTATGCAAATGGCCTTATGGATTCTACATTATCGGAAGGCTTTGTCGTTGTGAGAGAAAGATTTATATAGGAGATGCAGATTTTAAATTTATTCTCGTTACCTATGCAATAACGTATACTAATTGATTAAATGCCACATCGGCTCATTTTTTCATATACGTAAATTCCTAAGATTGAGGCTTAGGTTAGGACCATTCTTTTCTGGGTTTAGGAAGTGTAATCTTGTCACTTGCAGGTATATTCTTGGTCAGCATTTTTGCGAAACCCCATCAAAATCCAAAGAACATAGATGAGTTATTTTTCTATTATTTGGGGGATATTTAAACATCATTAGTATCTCAGAATATGTTATATTATCTGTACAATACCTACTTCCAAAAAGGGTCAATAAGTTGGTTTTATTATGAAGAAAAGGAAATTTTGTTCTTGAAATCTTCTTGTTGGTTTTTTACTTTTCGTCTTGTCGTGCATGAAGAACATGTTACGTTACACGAATCATGACTGTGAACTAATCATGAACGAAAGAAATAGCAGATTAGTCGGGTGAATGAAATATTGTGCGGGCATCTTTGATTAGACATTGATAGTCCCTAATAACTTTAAAATTGACATCCACCATCTCCTTATGCCGATGTATGAAACAGTTCTGACTTCCATATCCAGTAGCACTGAAAAGAGAGAGGCCCGAGTTTTTTTGGTTGAAAATTTGAATTTATTTTTATTGATTTTGTGAAATATTTAAAGGTAAACAATTTTTTTTTAAATTGGCCAACATTGTTATTTAATAAGTATTTTTTCTATGATGTAATTTAAGCGTAATAAAGATCTTTTTTGCAATGAGTTCTTTTTTTTACTTACCTAATTTTCCTCCTTACAAATCTTCTTGTAACATGAACATAATAGTTATAGCAGAACTTTTCTGCTTGTTTCTAGGGTTTAATTTAAGTAAGAACAATAAATTCACTATGTTTACTTTTACATGTACACACAAATCTGACGTTTCTTACAAATTTCTTAGTGGATTAATTATTTCTTACTTACATGTCAAAGTATTCTTCTTGTCTATAAGTTGTAAAAATTAGTAACAAAATCAAATTCGTAAGAAATCTTCTTTATTTTTAGGAATTCACTTCCATGAAAAGCCTAGAAACGGTCTTAGATTATTTTTAAACAAAATTACTTTTGAATGATTATGGTGATGAGGTCTTTTACACTTATTTATGTTGTAATCAGTGGTGATATTGTCATTTTGTCAAACCTTGAAATATTAATGTCACCTTACAAACTGTAAAGATGAAATATGGTTGTTATTTGAAGAATGGAAACCATTTTTATAATTTTACACACACGGTACACTACTCTGAAATTTTACTTTTATGTGTGATTTAGGTTATGAACTTATGGTAGTATTATTTTGTTTCCTGTTGTGTGTTTGTCTTTATAAAATTTTAACTTGCATAAGTGGTAAGACAGTTCTATTGTTTTCCTTTTGGTGCACTGGCCATGGAGTTCAATTGTTAGGTAACACCGAGGATTGGAACGGCTCATGACCTAAATTTGATAAGCAATGAAGGGGAAATTAGTAAGTAACAGTCAGGTTATATGACTGAATCACAACTCGTTGACATAAAAATGTGTCAAATATATAAAAAAATATTAAATTTTGATTAATATTTAAGTTTAGAATAGACATTCATAGGGTCCTATATTTTTATTTGGGTTTTTAGTGTGTTATACAATTTGTTTTTAATTTATCAAATTCTAATTTGTTGAAAATATAAAAAATAAATTAGTTATTGAAAAACATTATCTAACCATCCATTTTTTAATCTAACGGTGGTTAATTTCATAAACAGTCAAATAAGTTGACTGTTTCAAATACACCGTCAATTGGGGTTAAGGGCTCATTTTATTTTATTTTATTTAACATATATTAATATTTATAAGTGATAGAAACCAATAAATGGTTATATTATTTTGTGTTATAGGTGATTTGAAAGCTTGAGGGTATCAAGTATCAATACCTATTATGAAGATTTTAGTTTCGTATGATATTTAATTTCTCCGCATAGTGTTTCAAAAAAAAAAAAAATCCGGAATTATTTTTTTAAAAAAAATTTAATTTTTTTTTAGAAAGTTTGAAAAAAAAATTTAAAATTTAAAAAATTATAAAAAAAAATTAAAATTCAATATTTTTGACAATCTAATACAAATTTTCGACAATGACAATGCAATAGAAATTTTGTGACAATCTAAAAGACACTATAATATATAATTTTTGACAATCTGGTACAAAAATTTGGAAAAAAAAAGAAAAATAAAAAAATCCAAAAAAATTAATACAAATTTTTGACAATCTAATAGACAATCTAATGCAATTTTTATGACAATCTAATACAAAATTTATAACAATCTAATACATTTTTTTTACAATAGTAATACAATTTTTTTGAAAATATATTATAATTTTTTTGACAATCTAATAGACAATTTTTGACAATATAATTCAATTTCTTCGACAATTTAATATAAAAAAATTGACAATCTAATACAAAAAAAATGGCAATCTAATACATTTTTTTTGGTAATTTTATACAATTTTTTTACAATCTAATACATTTTTTGTTGACAATCTAATACAATTTTTTAGACAATCTAATAATTATTTTTTTGACAATTTAATACAATTTTTTAGACAATCCAATATAATTTTTTGATAATTTAATTAAAAAATTGACAATCTAATACAAAATTTTGACAATCTAGTGTAATTTTTTTGACAATCTAATATAATTTTTTTGACAATTTAATACATTCTTTTCGACAATCTAATGTAATTTTTTTTGACAATCTAATACTATTTTTTTTTTACAATATAATTCGATTTTTTAGACAATTTAATACAAAAAATTGACAATCTAATACGATTTATTTTGAAAATATAATACAATTATTTATTTCTGTGGATATGAGAGTTTTGACTTCTCTTTTGAGAACCCAATGAAGCGGATTGGTTTTGACTGTCTTAAAATTTTCAAGTCAGCTTGCCCTAATTGATGGGGCTGTGTTTGGTCCGATTCGGTTCGATTTTTAGCAAAACCGAAACCGAAAGCGAGCAGATTTTTCGGTTCGGTTTTTTTCGGTTTCGGTATTTTTATTTTTTGGATCGGACGGGACCGGGTTTTTTTGATTTTTTCGGTTATTTTTCGGTTTTATTTTTGGTTTTTCAGTCGTTTTCTGCCTTGAATTTTCCAGGGCAGTCTGCCATGTTTTTTTAAAACCAATAGATAAAATGCGATTTCATCCAAGTATTAATAAAAAGTTTGAAATTTTTTCTATATTATTAACATATGTAAAAACAATTATATGAACCTGATTCACTATTATTTAGGATGTGCCAACCAATATTATTTTTTAGTTTTAATTTTAACTTAATTTTAGTGTAGATATTTTTGGGTTCATTAATAGGTGTTAGATTTTTAGTATGTGACACACCCTAAATAATAGTGGACTAGATTCACGGTAGTGTTAATCGTTCGATTTTCATTCCAAAATGCACTATTATTTAGGGTGTACCACCAATATAATTTTTTAGTTTTAATTTTGAATTAATTTTAGGGTATATATTTTTGGGTTCATTAACAGAGGTTAAGTTTTTATTATGTGACACACAATAAATAATAATGGACTAACATCCATTAGTACGGCTAGGCGAAAACCCGGAAAAACCGAACCGAATCGATAACCGAACCAAAAAAGACCGAAACCGAAAAACCGAAACTTTTTCGGGTCGGTTTCGGTTTACAATAAAACCGAAAAAAACCGAAAAACCAAAAATAAACCCCAAAAATCCCGAAACCGGACCCAAAAAAACCGGTCCGGTTCGGTCAACAAAATAAAAAGACCGAAACCGAAAAATTTATTCGGTTTCGGTTTTGCCAAAAACCGAACCGAACCGGATCGAACCCAACCCTCAATAATCGAGGACAGAGTGTTTTGAAAAATTTAAGACAGCAAAAATGGATCCGAACGAAACTAATAAGACACACAGGTGGTGGATTACTCGATTCCGTGACGTGATATACACTTCATCTTGGATGCACAAAATGAATATATTTCATGGATGCACATCAAGTGTGGATAGTTATAAAATCAAAAATGAAAAGTTCATCTAATCTGTCCGAGCATCGATCCATTATATTGGGAGGTCATATAACATCAATTTTGATATTTTTTTTTATAAAAACGCTTCAAATCAAAATTTGATTAATACAGATCTCCACGGTTTCACAATAGAAACACAAATATGCGTCTTGTTTTTTTTTTTCGAGATGTATAATGACATGTTTTGGAAATTATGTTAAAATTTAAAAATTCAAAACATGTCATTATACATCTCAGAAATGCAAACAAGATGCATATTTGTGTTCTCGTCGTGAAACCGTGGAGATTTGTATTAATCAAATTTTAATTTGGAGCGTTTTTACAAAAAAGTGTCCAAATTAATGTACATATAACCTCTTTATATAAATATATATATTACAATTATTTTACCTATCATCACAGCCGTCTACTAAATATGTGTATAATAAAAATAAAAATAAAACGATTGTAAATCTTTTGTATCCTCTATGTCTCCTTCTAATATTTTGGTAATTTACAAATTAGGAGTATTTTTAATGATTTGGTACGAACTATTAGGTGTATTATCCTGCAGTCAAATAAACATAGCTAAAACAATTTAATAAAAAACACACAAACAAAGTAAGTAACTAAATAAACAAATGGATAAACATACATAAACCAATTAAATCAAACACACAATGACAGACAAAACATCTAAAAAATACTACTAGATATATGTATATGTATATGTATATATATATATATATATATATATAATAAAGAAAAGGAACGATTGTAAATCTTTTGCATCACGTTTATCTCTTCCTAATATTTTGGCAATTTACAAAGTAGGAGTATTTTGTATGATTTGGTACAAAATAGGTGTAATATCCGGCAGTCAACAATCAAATAAACATAACTAAAATAATTTAATAAAAAACACACAAACAAAGTAAGTAACTAAATAAAACAAACAAAACAAATAGATAAAAATAAACCAATTTAATCAAACACACAATGAGATAACAAATCAATTACTAAATAAATGTATAATAAAAAAAAAACAATTGTAAATCTTTTGTATCGCAATTGTCTCTTTCTAATATTTTGGCAATCTACAAATTAGGAGTATTTTTTCTGATTTGGTACAAAGTAGGTGTAATATTCAACAGTCAACAGTCAACGGTCAAATAAATATAGTCAAAACAATTTAATCAAAAACACACAAACAAACAAAGTAAGTAACTAAATAAATAAAGAAACAAATAGATAAACGGGCATAAACCAGTTAGATCAAACACACAATGACACAAACAAAGCAACTAAAAATTACTACTAAATAAATGTATAATAAAAAAAAGAACGATTGTAAATTTTTTGTATCGCCTTTGTCTCCTTCTAATATTTTGGCAATTTACAAATTAAGAGTATTTTTTATGATTTGGTACAAAGTGTAATATTCAGCTGTCAACAGTTAAATAAATATAGCTAAAACAATTTAATCAAAAAAAACTAACAAAGTAAGTAACTAAGAACATTCATAATGGTTTTGTTAAACATGTTAAATAGTGACATATCATCAACTAAATATATTTTAAATGACATATGCATGTTAAAATTAAGTGTTACATTATAACAAGGTTTAATATTTTTTTAAGTAAGTCCGGCTAGTATTGTGGAAGAAATTGTTAATTATAAAAATGTGTTTATTTTTAGCACATAAATAACTAAGTCACCTGTTAAATCAACTTTATTAACAATATAACATGAACAATGTGAAATAAATTTGATTGTTAGCCCACTAGTTATATTTAACAACAAATATAATAACAAGGATCGTGATTGCTCTAAATAAACAAACAAAACAACTCTTATTAAATAATGCTTTCTAAGTTTCAATTTAATTATTCATTACGAAACTACGTGTAATTTTGATCGACTTATAAATTATATCAAAATTATCGAATGAATTTTTTTAAAATATAATCATAAAATTTAACATTTGAACTATATGATCAACTTTTAAAAAAATTTATTCCGATAATTTTGATACAAGTTATTGACCAGTTAAAATTGCACGTAGTTTTGTAATGTACAATTAAATAGTAACTTAGGTAATAATACTAAATAGTACTATATTGCTATAGTCATCTAAAAAATATTACCCAAAATATTTAACCGCCACTAACGGACATTTTAGAAAGACTAATTATATATTAAATAAAAATATGATTTAAATATATTAAAATAAAAATATGAATAAAAGTATTTGATTAAGTTTTATAAGTGAGGGTATAATTTATATAAAATAAAAGTAATAAAAGAAAAGAATGATTGTAAATCCTTTTTGTCTCTTTCTATTACAATCCTCGTCACTTCCGTGTAAAAGTAAAACCCATCATTTCTCTCTCTCTCTCTCTCTCTCTCTCTATAATATATATATATATACATATTTATATATATATATATATAAGTCAGCTATGGCGGAGCTCTCTGGGCAAGGTGGTGCTGACGTGTACGTGCCAAGGACAATACAAGCATGGAGGACACTGTTGAACTGGATTAGTTTTTTATTTCAGATCTTTATTCAGATTATTAGAGGATCACCTTCTATTTCTCAGGTTCCTTCTTTTATTTCTCCTTCTTTTAAGCCTCTTCCCGTCTCGGAGTTTCCGGAGAGTGGTGGTGGTGGTGGTGGTGGTATAGAGATCACCGGTGTCGGAGCTGCTTCTGGTGATAAGGATGATGATCAGAGGACTAAGAGACTCACGGTTGGTCTTTTTTTGACGTTTTTGACTTTTGGGTTTTGTTTTAGAGTGGTTTTGATTGATTGATGGGTTTTGGTTTAGAATCACTCAAGAAGTGGTGGTGGTGGTGGTATAGAGATCACCGGTGCCGGAGCTGGTTGTGATGATGGTGGTGGTGATCAGAGGACTAAGAGACTTACGGTTGGTGTTTTTTTTTTGGACTTTTTTTTGATGTTTTGACTTTTGGGTTTTGTTTTAGAGTGGTTTTGAATGATGGGTTTTGGTTTAGAATTGCTTAAAAAGTGTTTTTGATTTATGGGTTTCGGTTAGAAAGTGTTTTGGATTGATTGATTTTGGTTATATAGTGGGTTTGTATGATGGGTCTTGGTTAGAACTTGGAATTACTTAAGAAGTGGTTTTGGTTGATGGTTACAAAGGTGTTTTTGATAGGTGTATTTTGGTTATAAAGTGGTTTTAATTCACGGAGTTTTGTTAAAAATCACTTAAAAAAGTGGTTTTGATAATGGGTTTTGGTAATTAAATGGTGATTAATGGGTTTTGGTTAGAAAGTGTTTTTTTATTGATGGATTTTAGTTACAGGTTACAAAGTGGTTTTTGACTGATGGGTTTGCTGTTAATTCTAAGCTATGCTAGTGCTTTAGGCTTAAATTAGATGCGGAGAGTTTTGGCTTGTTTAACTGCTGCTTATAAGTTCAGCTTATTTGTTTTTTAGGGAATATAGGAGGCAGTTCATTTAGTTGATTAGCTTAAAGCTGTGTTCTTTTTATTTTGAGGTGGTTTTGATATGGGGGTTTTGGTTATGAAGTGGGGTTGATTGGTGGGTTTTGGTTAAAAAGTTTTCATTGATGGGTTTGTTGTTGATTTAAAGCTGTGTTAGTGTTTTAGCTTTGAATACAGACTGAGAGTTCTGACTTGGTTGGTTGCAGCTTTTAAGCTCAGGTTATTTGGTTTTTAGGATTATAGGAGCCGGTTGATTTGGTTGACTAGCTTAAAAAGCTGGTCTTTTTTTGTTTTGTTTAGTAACCTGAAGAAGCTTAATTTTATGCTGGACAAATCATTTATATACTGGGACTTTTAGATAACTCTCTCCTAATCATCCTTCTTTTTTAAGCCTTTGCCGGTATTGGGCCTGATGCCGTTGAGATCACCGGTGCCCAAGGTGGTGGAAATGAGTATGATAGGGTTTTGTTCCGATTTAGTTTCACTTTTGGTGGTTTTGACTTTTGACTTTTGACTTTTGGGTTTTGGGTATAAGTGGTTTTGTTTTATGGGTTTTGGCTATAGAGTGGGTTTGATAGATGCGTTTGCTGTTAATTTTTGCTATGTTATTGTTTTAGGCTCCATTTAGATATTGAAAGTTTAACTTGAATTTTAGACTATGTTAGTGTTTTATGTTTAATTTAGGTATTAATAAGCCTCTGATGTTATCGGAGTCGTCAAAACCTGCTGCTGTTGAGATTACCGCCACCGGAGCTGATGGTGCTGAGGATGGTGATTGTGGTCGAGTACTAGAAGGCTCACAGTAGGTTTTTTCGGATTTGGCTTTTAGGATTTTTTTTGTTGTTTTCACTTTTTGTGGTTTTGTTAAAATGTGGTTTTGGATGATTGGTTTTGATTGATGGGTTTGGTGTTAATTTTAAGTTGTGTTAGTGTTTTGGACTCAATTTAGATACTGAGATATTAACTTGTTTGGTTGCAGCTTTTAAGCTTAGCTTCATTCTTCTTCTGATTCAGTTTTTATTAGTTTATTATTTTGTGTTTTAGGCTTAATATATGTATAACTTAGTTTTCTATATTGATGTAGTAGAGTTGTAACTTGTTTGCTTTCAGCTTTTAAGCTCAGCTTCTTCAATTTTTGTATTAGGCGGAAATGCATTTGGTTTGGTAGCTGAAAAATCTGATTTTCAGGCTATGGAAGTGTTTTTGGATTAACCTAGATAGTGAGTGTTTAACTTATTTGGTTGCTGGAGCTGGTGGTAGGGATGGTGATGATCGGAGGAGTAGGAGGTTCACGATGGGTTTTCGGATTTAGTTTTTTTTTTTTTTGGATATGACTTTTGTGTTCCGACTTTAAAGTATATTTAATTGATGTCTTTTGCTGTTGATTTTAAGATATGATAGTGTTTAGGCTTAATTTAGATATGAAGTAGTTTTGATCGATGAGTTTGCTGTTTATTTTTAGAGTATGTTACTAATTTGATCGAGTGTTTAAGTTGTTTGGCTGCAGCTATTAATTAAGCTCAGCTTATTTGTTTCTTGGTTTTAGTTATTAATTTTATAGCATGTTACCATTTTTATTAAGCGTTTGACTTCTAAGTTCAGCTGGTGGTACTGAGGATGATGATGATGATCAGAGAATTAGGAGGCTCACGGTAGGGTTTTGTTCTGATCTGTTTTTTTTTTTCCCGAGGTTATAAAGTGGTTATGAATGATGGGTTTGCTTTTGATTTTAGGCTATTTGTGAGTTTAAGCTTAAACTTAGATACTGAGATTTAAGTTGTTTGGTTACAGCTACTAAGGTATTCTTTTTGGTTTTTCTTTGTGATTTTGCCTTCGGGTATGGTTATAAAGTGGTTTTGATTGATGCGTTTGCTGTTGATTCTAAGCTGTGTTAGTGTTTTAGGCTTAATTCAGGAATTGAAAGTTCTAACTAGTTTGGTTGCAGTTTTTAAGCTCATGCTTGATTGTTTTAGTGGATTATAGGCAGCAGTTCATTTGCTTGGCTTACTCAAAGCTGACTGTTGTTGTTGTTTGGTGATCTGAAAAGGCTAGTAATTTCATGCTGGATTTATCATTTTATTCATTGCCGTTTTAAGCAACTCAAAATCTCATGTTGGGGTTTTGTTCCAATCCTTTATCTTTTTGTTGTTTCGGCTTTGGGTTTGCTTTCGGTTTGGATTGATGCATTTGCTGTTAATTTTTGTTATGCTGTGTCCAAGCCTTGATTATCTTGTTGTGCCTAAAGATTTTAGTTTTATAGGTTTAAATATAGGTACTGAAAACTTGATTTGTTTGGTTGCAGCTCTAATAGCTGAGCGTTTTACTTTAGTTTTCTTTTTTTTGGCTTATAAGCGGCAATTTGTTTGGTTGGGTAGCTAAAAAGTTGACCCTTTTTAAACCTGACTAGCTAGTAGTTATTTGCTGGATTACCCTTCTTTTTTTAATTGATAATTGTGTTAAGGACTGCGATGATCGGGTTCCTGTGGACTCAAATGTGTATGGTAGGATTTTGTTCTGATATGCTTTTGGTTCTTGTTTTCTGGTTTGACCTTGAGTTTGGCTTCTTAGGGAATTTTGATTGATGAGGTTGGCACTGAAGTTGAATCAGTTAATTTGTTGCGCCTACCCTACATTGATGTTTCTTTGGGATTATTCCAGCTGAGAGTTTAGGTGTGTATCTGGTTGCGCCTACCCTGTATGGTTTAACAAATACCGGGCACTTTTAGCTCTAGGAAAGTAAAATCTGAAACCCTCTAGTTTTCTATTGGCTTTTTATTGAAGGATTCATTAGTAGAATTCTTCAAGCAGATTTCAGTGAGCAAGGACTAATGAGAGAAACCGTACGACAATTGGGGTCCAGTTTTATTGTCTTTACCTTTTTTTCCTCTCCCATCATGAAGAAACATATTATCTTGTCACAACTGTGAAGACCTTGTGATTCTTTTTAACATGTCCTTTTTATGAACCAAAACTTGCAACTTGTCTTGTCACATAAGATATTCATGTGTATAATGTGGAGTAAGTGAATAAATTTAAGTAAAGACGAATCTCCTTGGATACTCCATTTGAAAATTAATGAACCCCTGTATCTTCATTTCGTAGATTAAAGAATATTACTTGTTTGATGAGTATTGAGTTAATTTGGTTAGAAAGCTTTCGCACTCCCTTAATCGACATTATGTATTTTGATAATCATGATGACTTTTGATAGTCACAAAACTGATAAGGTTATTCATTACTGCATAGATTCATGATTTTAATGTTTAGACTTCCATTGCAGCTTTATGATTCGACGATACTATCGAAATGTGTTTGCTTCCCCCCTACTTATCAATGCACAACTCTATATGCAGGTAGTTCTAGACTTGGATGAAACTCTAGTATGTGCATATGAAACATCCAGTTTACCCACTACTGTTCGCAATCAAGCTTCGGAAGCTGGCTTGCATTGGTTTGAGTTGGAATGTGTATCCTCAGATAAGGTATTTTTCATTTTTTTTAAATCAAGCTCCATACAATATCTTTGATATTTTATCCCAACATACTTGATTATGTAAATGTTAAATTTGAAGGAGTATGAAGGCAAACCCAAGGTTAATTATGTTACAGTATTCGAACGCCCAGGTCTACATGAATTTTTGAAACAACTCAGCGAATTTGCTGATCTTATATTATTTACTGCAGGCCTTGAAGGTATTTTCTTGAGCGATTAACATTCTGCTTTTCTCTATCAAACTTTCTTTTATATTTTTTGTGAATTTACTTTTCTTGTGCTGTCAGGTTATGCGAGACCCCTTGTTGACCGAATAGACGCTGAAAAAAGGTTCAGTCATAGACTCTACCGGCCTTCAACATCTAGCACGTAAGATTTGTCTTTTTTTTATTTCTTTTCAGGAGTTGATTTTTTTCCATTGTTTTTTTTGTTGTTGTAGACTAGTAAAAAACTGACGTAGACTAGTAAAAAACTGACGATTCCCCTCAGTTGCATTGCTTTATTGCTATTATGTTAGAAGTAGCTCCTGTAACGTTTGAAGTACTTGTAAAGAAGGTGTTGATTCCCCTCATAAGTATTGGAACTTGTTAAAAGAAAAGGTGTTATAAACGTCATCCAGCAGTGTTGTGTACCAGGTGCAGACAGAAATTTGTGATGTGGCTATGTATGGGACCAGACAGCATAAACTATTTTTTTTAAAAAATTCAGCATGGAGTTTTTTTTTTAATTCAGCATGGATTTTTTTTTATTTTAATTCAGCATGGCTACTGCTACATCACAAATTTGTATGCATATCTGAGTATGATCTATGTAAACAGCACTTTCGTTTCATTTGCGAAGCTGTTTAGCGTGCAAGCAAGATTATGTGTGCAACTCATAACTCTTGTGCGTTAAATTAACTTAGCTTTACCCTTTTTTAGTTTGATCCTATTGCTTAATTCGCAATTCTGTGGCATTTATTGTTTGAGAGACCACTGAAATTAGAAGGCAATAGATATAGAGTGACTACTGAAGAGTTGCGTGATTTAATTTTGTAAGGAAATTCGAGAAGATACAAAATTCGAAACAATGGTAATAATAGTCTTGGTGATAAAAGTATATTATCCTTTTAGGAATTTTAATGGTGAAGATATCTTCTAGAGATGATGGTAAGCAATTCTTTAAATTAAGCCTCTTTCTCATTTTTTTTACAACAAACCCCATCCTTAAAAATCCCAAAATAAGTATCAGCTGATGGAAGATCTGGTTCTAAATACTTTTGAGTTCATTTCAATCTCCATGATCTTTTTTTTTACTTGCTTTTGATGTGCATAATAGTTGTAATTGCTATTTAGGATAAATTGCAGTTTCTGGAAACTTTAGAATGTCCAATCAAAGTAGATCTCTTTAAAGGTGGACCTGTTTGTACAGGATTAAAAGTTCTAATTGGAATTTGGATGGCCTTTCAATATTATTTTGCTGTTCTACTACCTGTATACGCTGTTTATCATCCAGCACTCTAGTCCGTTTAATTCTCTCTTTTTATTTCAAACATATTGCCCACTTCCGGTGTTAGTATAATCAAGTGACGGTGTAGACTAGTTGGGTGATTTATGAGCTATTAGTGCTTATTTATGGTTTCAATTTTAGTCGTGCTTGTATGCTATGTAAAATATTAGAGCTTAGGAAACAACCGTAACTTTTCCCCCGATATGTTGAGAAATTGTTCATCTGTTACTCACGTGGAATCGAGCCTGACCTTGTTTCTGGAGGTTGTTTCATAAAAGGTCGAGCATAAGTTTAGTAAAGCCTACTGGGTTCTTATTGTTTGATATAATAGGATAGTTTGAGAAATTACAACCGCGCATTATATGTTATTAGCTCAAAAACTTCATATTCATCTTGTTTTTCAGGAATTAAACCTGACCCTTACTGAAAATGATTAGTTTTCCAAAAAATTAAACTGATTTTCAATTGATTAGTTTGTGTTTCGTTTTGTGGTCTCTTCTAACTGCAACTTTGTAGATGTGCCACAATTGGGACAATTATGTAACAAGAAGAGCTTGACAATCCTTTCAATTTCCCCTTGGTTTTGAAAATTTCTAAGCAGTTACTCTGACTATAGTTCATAACTCATCTCAAAATTTTAATTTAAGTCACTTGTTTATTAATAACATTATATGCTTACAACAACAAGCACTCGTAAATGACGAACACTAGTACACTACTATAGATCGGTAAGGTGACACTGAGAAGCAAGTCCACATCAACTATAGGTTTCCCTTTGTTTGTTTTATCATAGTTTTAACATCATAATTTAGAAAATGAGTCAGAATTAACTGTGTATTTGCTCAGATAATCAATTCTCGGTGGTTGATATACATGTGTTTGTAAATTACAGGGAATATCGGGAACATGTGAAAGATCTGTCTTGCCTATCAACGGATCTCAGCAGAACTGTTATTGTTGATAATAACCCTTTTAGTTTCTTATTACAACCTGTAAATGGGATTCCATGCATTGCATTTTCAGCAGGACAACCACACGATGATCAGGTATCACTACATTTCTCTCTATTAAAAGGACAACCAGCAGGACAACTGTTATTTGTTCCTTGTCGATTAATTGTAAAATTTATTGAATCATAATCTCTCTTCCTCTTTTTCACTCTTTCCAGCTGCTGAAGGTTATTCTTCCGCTTCTCAAGCACCTTGAGCAGCAAACAGACGTTAGACATGCCCTTTATGAGAGATATCATATGCCTGAATGGTTTGAAAAGCATGGTATCCCTGGTTCTGGATGGACAAAGTAAATTTATACACGAAATAAAGTGCTATTGATAAAGCAATTTCTGTCCAACTCTTTAGCATATCCTCTTGTTACATATTGTTGTATAGCATCCATTTTTGCTACTTTAGAATTGGTGAAATCTCTCATTTCTGTTGCTCCAAGGGTTTCTCTGCCGTTCCGATTGACTGTTGTATGCGCCCTTGGACAAGTGTAGAATATTTATGCTCATTCTTGTATAACTATGTTTATATTATAGGATTTGATGTGAAAATTGCAGTTAGCACATTATCCATGCTATTTGATCTAGAATAGCTACTTATTATTATCCATTGTTAATTTTCATGCTTATTGTTAAAAAGCTCCATTGCCTCCGGTGTTCTCTTCTGCATTTTTTGTATTTCTCCATATCGCACTTCGATTTCCACATATATCGGAAGATTCATTTTCAAACCAGTTTGGAGAATTCGCAGTGTTGTTTTCTTTGTTAACAAGTAAGAAAACATTATTTAGGAAATAAATAAAAAAGAAAACTATCAAATGTCAAGTTATGTTATAATTAATGACATAATTTAGTTTTATGATACATTATTCTTTTGCTCCCAACACTTTGGGTGTAGTTTCAATTCACCCCACTACTTGATTTCATTTCGAATGAGGTCTATAATATAATACATTTCTTAAATTCTTTCATTAATGAAATCGTCAAACACGCCAATCAAATTGTCGTACGACTAATGACAATTATGTAGCTTAAACTTCATCAACATTCAATTAAAACCAAGTTTTCTGAAGTTTGTCAGCTTTACCATTTGGTTTAACTATTATCTTATAGTTTGTTAACTTTGTTTCTTTTACAAGTACGTTTGTGTGTGTATATACACACAAATGAAATTGACTTAAATCAATGTTGGATAGTTTTTGTTTTTAGTTTTAAATCAATCTTTAATTCAAAAACTACAGTTGACTGAAATTTGAAAAATGAAAAGAAGAAATTTCTACTACTCTAATGTCGAGATAGGCCTCCATAATAAATCAAACATCCATTTGAGTATCGTTTTTCTATACTAAAAGTTATACTTTCTCCGTTCCAAAATATAAGTCCACTACGGAAAACTCAACTTATTAATAAAATACAATCATTACACCTTTTTTTATACTTCTTTCATTTTTATCCCCCTTTTTATTAATACACATTTCTCTTATAAACTTAAAAGTATGGGCAGATATGTAATTTTACACAATCTTTTCTATTTTGGTAAAGTGGATTTATATTGTGAAACAGACCAAAATAGTATACTGGATTTACACTTTGGAACGGAGGGATTAATAACAAGTCACAACCTCGTAAATATCTCATCTCATGGTTCCTTATAAGGTGTGCATTGCTTTCATTATAACACTTTCTTAGTTAGTGATGAATACAAAATAAAAGTAGTACACTAGGTGGCCCTATTCTCTCTTAAAACTATATTCACTAATAACAACTTTAACTACATTACTCAGGGAAATCGAAAAAAGTATCGAACCCACGTTATCATTCCCTCGTATTGACATCAGAGTAAAATACAGCGTGAGCATAGTGATTGTAGTATGTTGATCAGAGTGCGTACATATATACAGGTAAACTGTGTATATATATCTTACAAGATAGTGATTGCATCGGTGCTGAGTGAAAGATTCCGCAAAAATGGCTCTTTTCTCAAAATGCTCAACATGTTATAGACTGTACTGATGAGAAAACCAAGGGTGGTCGAGTGCCTCCCGAGCAGTAGGCCGTCTCTGTGGATTTATTTCCAGTAAATCTCTAAGGAAATTAATAAACGCACTGTCTGAAACTTGCAGGTGATGCTCCAAAGATGAATTCTCGGGATTCAGGTACTCGAGCTGATTGGTCTCCTGAACCGAGATACACATACATATTATTAACAGAATCACAGTATTTTTTATATTCAAAGGCACCAAAAGCCACAGTTTTGAGGCATCAAAGTATTACATTACATAGGAGAAGATAAAACAGGAAACGAA
Source organism: Primula veris (assembly GCA_963682055.1). Classification (NCBI taxonomy): domain Eukaryota; kingdom Viridiplantae; phylum Streptophyta; class Magnoliopsida; order Ericales; family Primulaceae; genus Primula; species Primula veris. The sequence goes on along the minus strand of OY821742.1, from coordinate 4,962,147 downwards.
CCTCATTTATCATACAGAGATCATACTCTTCAGTGAAGTATTTGTGTGTCTCTTGCCCCTTTTCCAACATGTCCATATCAATGGGACCAAGTATGCCAATCATGCGAGCAAGCAACATCACTAGTGCATCGTTGGGAAAAAGCACCTGATGGTAACATGGAAAAAAATAAATCCCAATCTAATTGGGTGGTAAGACTCAAGGAAACGTAGCTTTTATTGGTAAAAAAAATAGTTGCATGGTAATATTTCTAAGGGGCATATATAACACTTACACACCAACTTATCAGCTTTTAACAATTGATAAACTACACTGTTAAGTTTTATAATATTAGACACCAACCTAATCGAAGAACCAGGACACTAACCGATAGAAAATTAGAACCTAGACACCAATCTACTCAAAATCGGACAATTAGTATACCTACCTATCAAATTTACGAGCACACAAAAGTTTACATTTTTTCACTGTTGTACTAATTGTTTGGGTTTGCGTAGATTTAGGTTAGTACATCAGGTCAATCGAACAGCTAGTACATTACTAGATCTTTTTCATTAACAAATTATTGCCGTTGTACTGTTGTTTGATTTTATGTAGATGGGTGTCTTAATTGTGAAACTTAATATTATGGTGTCCTAACTGTTAAAACCAGGTAGGTTGCTGTACAAAACTGATACCTATTACCAACTCTATCGGATGAATGAAAAAAAAAAGATTTTGGCATACTTCTCCAGAGCATAACTCAGCTAAGATGCAGCCAAGAGACCATATATCAATCTTCTGGTCATAAGGAAGGCCAAGAATAACTTCTGGAGCTCTATATGAACGAGATTGCACGTATAGACACAAGTTATCCATCTCAAAGCAACTACTTCCAAGATCGATAACCTTTATTTCACATCTGCTATAACTTTTCATGAGAATATTCTCAGGTTTAAGATCACAGTGAATAATTCCCAAATAATGCAAATATTCCAATGCCTCCAAACACTGCTTTGCAATGAGCTGTACATTTCCAAAAAAGTACTATGTCAAGTTGAGGTCTTGGTTTAGAACCAATTAAATATATTATAAACACTACGAAAAGTTTACAAACCTGTATCCTGATTAGTGTAAAATAAGGCTCTGCCCCTGATTCTTGATTATGCTTTTGAAATTCATATAAATTTGCACGAAGGAGTTCACAGACAATGAAAAGATGTTCCTGCAGAATGTGAAACATGAAAAAAGGTATTGGTATAATCATAATCTATGTATACACATACACACAATTATGCATACCTAATTACATATGCATATATATGTAGATGTGGAAGAGAGAAAAAATGAGACAGACTAAAACAATGAAAGACGTTGTACAAAAAATTGAGATCAATTTAACGATGTATACAGAAAACTTATCAAAATAAAAATGGTATGTACCTGAAAATAGAAATAATCATACAAACGCAAAATGTGGCGCTCATCACCAGGATCATGCTTATTTACAAACTTAAGTAGTTTAATCTCATCCAAACTCTGGTCAAAGAAATCTTTATTATTTTTTATAATCTTCAAGCAAACATCCACCCCTGTAAGCAAATCCTGAGCCTGAACAACTTTGCTGAAAGCAGCTGAACCAAGATATTCAGTAATACAATATCGGCCCCCAATGATGCTATTTAGGAAAATGGGTATTTCCTTGTTTTCTTCGAACCCAGTCCTATGTAATGCATATAAAATATTACAATATTGGATAGACTTTAACAATAAACACTCAAGCACAGAAATTTAGCCAAAAAGAACTATCTCACACACATTAAAAATCCAAATATAATTCTATCTTCTTCCAAGTGACAGTAAGTGGACATGAAATATATCTTGGTTCCTTCAATATTATAATACCAAATCATAATACGTAAGAAAAGTGAAGTGAAAGTACGGACTTGAAGAAAATGAAGGGAAATAAAGTAGACCGAGAACCCACTAATTACCTGGGAAATTAAGAACACGATATAAGAAGGAACAGGAAGTGTCAGTTTTTTTATCTTACATAAATAGAATGGAAAAAATAAATTATGTTAAGGAACCTAATTACTAGTAAAATTTATGTCTATGGTTGTAGTTTGGTTTTTAATCTGTTAGCCTAATTAATACTCCAAAAATGTGGTTGGAAAAGGCATTGAAAATGACCCTCTAACCTTCTTTATTTTTCTGTCAAACGCAGAACCTATTGTGTTATAAATTGGGTGGATAGACTGAAACCACCCCTTAAGTTGATAATACAACTAATAAAGCTATCCAATAATTAATTAAAACATGTTCCCCTTTCACCTGTTTCTGATGAACTTTATTATTCTATTTGTAATTTTCTCAAGCAGCATGCCACTAATACATAGTATCTAAGTAGCAAGTGAAACTCCTTAGACAATTCACTATATACAGCACATATATCCAAGATGAGGAAAAAAGTAGGAGTTTATAATTTTAAATAGCACTAACCGGTTTTTTCTGTGAATAATTCTTAGATAAAATACTTCATGTTCCACCTCATTTTCGTCATTAATCAGAGGCTCAGAAGTACTGTCCTCTTTATCACCACCTAAATAGTACTTCTGTTCACATTTTATATCACTATTCAAGGCTTCTTCGCCATCCAAACTTTGTTCATGGAATGGGGCCGGATCTTTGTAAATAGTCGAATTAACATTTTGGATCTCTTTATTGACGGAATATTCTTTAGATTCATCATATATTGTTATTCCATCCCCATTCGTATCATTAAGTGGGGAAATACTCAAAGCCCAGGGTTGGTCCACGGAAATGTTTTTTTTCATACTTTCCTGATCAATCGGTTTCTCTAATTCCGCTGCCATAATAAATTTATCCTCGCTGGGGGCAATAATTTGTTCATGAACATCAAAATGAGATGGCATACCAAAATCGTCATCTTTTTCGTTGTACGAGTAAAGGTCATTTTGCATGTCGAAATCATGGTAATCACGGGCTGTACCAAACTGAGATAACCTTTCAGATGAGGATCGTGAGCTCACTTCAGTGGTAGTATGAACTCCATAGGGATTTATGAACTCTGCAAAAATAATATTAAAAAGTGAAACTAGTTCTCTGATGCCACACAATGACAATTAAAACCATAATGGTCGAAAACTATAAAATGAATAAGCCAAGCATACAATGATTGTAATAAAGAGGGTTACATTTTGGGATAGAAAGAAAAGGCGAGGAAAATATAAAAAGTAAAACAAATGAATCGATTTAAAAGGGTAGCTGCCTTAAGGAGATTAAGGAGACTGTTCTATTCTGCAAGGGATAATGTACTCTTCGGTTTGGCGCATTGTTACAAAAATGTTCAAGCAAGGTTCCAAATTATGGCAGAAACGAAAATGTGAAGGTTTCGGTAACTACAACAAGGCTTCCAAAAGTAGTGTAGAATCAGATATATACTGCAAAAACTTATAGCATGACTCTTGCTCATAAATGAGCTCAACAAAAACTAACTAGTAAATATCTGTAGTGGCTCATTTGATAGCCGATAATAAAACTTATAATGATCTTATCAACAGGCAAAACCAGGGGTGATAAGATATGGTAAAAAGAACTGAACAAAGTAACAAAATAAGCAATCTTTAAATTCTGGGTTCAACATGATTATGAGAGTTTAACATATTAGTAGCCATTCTTACATATCATGCCATCTATAGACTGTGAGATAACTTCCATACATTTGAACCTGTAAATTTTCTCCAAAGATAGTGATCTATGTGGTCCATTTACTATCAATCGCAACTGTTACTCTCCCAAGATCTGAAAATCTGACAGAGTCAGTACTTATTATGGAAGGAAAGACAACCAAAATGATGATTAATGACAATCATATAAATTCATGCACGATATGGATCATTGTATCACCTTTACAAAATTTGAGAACCTAATCCATCCCTTCAACATGCGAGAACTAATAGAAGTTCCTATAAAACATGGTTCCTATAATTTGAGTTGCAAGGACCTAATATAATCTTTTTAAAGTTATGGGAACCATAACTAACTACATAAATGGAGAATACTACTATTTCCTATGGATTGACAATGAAAAAATAAACAAACGTGCCACTAAAATCTCAGCTTGCACAATATAGTCAATTTTTCCTTTTAGAAAAACTAAAAATAGAAGCAACTATCAGAGTAGTAATCACCACCAGTAGCAGAAGAGAATAATCCCAATCACAAAAATAGTCAATTCTCAATTTATACTAGTATAAATTTAGAATTAAAATAATTAACAAATGGACCACTCAAGTCTCAATCTGAAGTCTGAACCAACTATGTAGTCAATATTTCTCAAAATGTTAAATAAAATAAAGCATAAAAACAAATACAAAAAAAAAACCATAGTTGTACCAACTCAACCTATATTTCTCAAGAGGAGAATACTCAATCAAGAATAAACAAATAAAATACAATGGCCTACTAAAATTTCACTATCAACCAACAACTTTCAGTCAAATTTTCTCAATATCTTTAAAAAAAAAAAAATCTAAAAACACAAAACTAAAATTAAATTCCAAATTAAGTACTAATACAATTCATACCAGAAGATGATGATCCCAAGCTAACAAATTCGTCATCGGACCCATCACCGGAATATCCTCCGGAAGAGACCCGAGTTCTCACTGGCGGCGGCGGACTGATCGGAAAAAGAAAGTTCTCAAAATCCGCCCGATCAAGCACGTCTTCCATCAGAGCAGTTCGCGAGGCCGAGAGGCCTTTCTCCCTCATGAACTCCAGCACCGACTCTACTCCCGACATGAATGCGATGACGTGGCACTAGGACGAGTGCTTTCGTAACGCCATGATTTACGAAAATGCTATTTTTTTTGTAAGAAGATTTTTTAAAATAGCTTTAAAACAATGAGTTTTGCAACCTCGTAAGAAAATCCTCTTTGTAATTCACAAAAATTCTTCTTCTTTTTTTCTGTAAGAAAATTTTAAAATGATTTTAAAACAACGAGTTTCGCAACCTCATAAGAAAAAATGCTAGTATTTTTTTTCTGTAAGAAAATTAAAAAACAGTTTTAAAACAATGAGTTTCGCAACTTCGCAAGAAAAATCTCTTAGTAATTTGCAACCCGAAAATGTTAATACTAGCTCCGCCCCTGCAAGAGAGTGTGTAGAAAGAAGGACAATAAGGGTGCATGCATATTTATATATTATATATCTATATATTAAATATGTACATTTTTGTGTGTATGTATGTATGTGTATATATATATATATATATATGTATATATGTATATAGAGAGAGAGTGGGTGAGTGATGATGATTAATAAAGTAAAAGAAAAGCTAAAGGGAGACAAGAATTACAGGGAAAAGTAAATAAAATAAAAGATACTAAATAGATTACCTAACTTTTTTGTAAAGTGGTTATTCACAGGGTCTGTTGGCGGTAAAACAATATATATTATTAAATTACAGTATTTTTCATTTTTTTTTTTAAATCTCTAGGAAAAAACTCAGTTCGATAAAATATCGATTCAACGCTTATGAAAAACTTAAAAAGTTTGTTTTTCTGTTTTGTAGGTCTCTAACTTTGTAGTAAAAAAAACTCAATTCGCAATAAAATATGGATTCAAATCTTATGAAAAACTTAAAAAGTTTGTTTTTCTGTTTTATAGGTCTCTAACTTCGTAGTAAAAAAAACTCAATTCGCAATAAAATCTCGATTCAAACCTTGTGAAAACCTTAAAAAGCTCATTTTTCTGTTTTGTAGGTCTCTAACTTCGTAGTAAAAAAAACTCAATTCGCAATAAAATCTCGATTCAAACCTTGTGAAAACCTTAAAAAACTCGTTTTTCCGTTCTGTAGGTCTCTAACTTCGTAGTAAAAAAAACTCAATTCACAATAAAATCTCGATTCAAACCTTGTGAAAACCTTAAAAAGCTCGTTTTTCTGTTTTGTAGGTCTCTAACTTCGTAGTAAAAAAAACTCAATTCGCAATAAAATCTCGATTCAAACCTTGTGAAAACCTTAAAAAAACTTGTTTTTCCGTTCTGTAGGTCTCTAACTTCGTAGTAAAAAAAACTCAATTCGCAATAAAATCTCGATTCAAACCTTGTGAAAAACTTAAAAAACTCGTTTTTCGTTTTTCCGTTTTGTAGGTCTCTAGATTCGTAGTAAAAAAACTCAATTCGCAATAAAATCTCGATTCAAAACTTATGAAAAACTTAAAAAGCTCGTTTTTCCGTTTTGTAGGTGTCTATAAGCTTATGGATTTTAGGCCGCTGTAAACTTACACTTGTAGCTCTTGAAAAAACATTTTGGCTAAGTTTCCGTTTTTTCGGTAATTTTTTGTTTTGTTTCAATGCATAAGTTGTACGATATTGAGTAATGGATTTTAACCCTGTGTTGGGAGTGTAATTTTTTTTCCATTGTGGTCCAAATAATAACTTTTTTTGGTCCAAATAATAACTTTTTTTGGTCCAAATAATAACTTCATAATTTGAGTTTGCCTTTTTACTTCAATTAGATAAAAGGATTTGTTGTAGGATATTATTGTCCATCTTGGGCCTTACTTTATTGGGCCTCTATTGGGCTTTCCTAGCATATGTAACCCTACCTTCTATTATATAAAGAAGGTTAGGGGGTCTCTTGATGTAACTTCCCTACACTTATCAATGAATAAAAGACGACTCTTTTATCTCTCTATACTTGTATCTCCATATCTATATATCTAGCTAATATGTCACACAACACGTTATCAGTACTTTGCTCGCGAATATTATAATATATGCTCGAAGATTAGGTATTTGTTTGAAGATCAGGGTTTCGGGTTATAAAAACACGGTCAGGGTTTTGTGGTTATTACCGATCTTTCCCAAAAATATTAAAGTACGGTACATGATTTTCTAACCCTACTGTTAGTTTAGTGCATGTTATTGTTTATAATTGCCCAACATGATCAAACATATCATCTAAATCCATGTTACAATTTTTAAAACTACTGCATAGTATTAACAATATTTATTACTTTACTGTAATCTACTCAACTACCATAATGGTTTGTTCAAAATACCAGTGTATAATATTGAAACTTGGACCAAAAGTTAGTTTATGGACTATAATTAAGTTATCTGTTCATCAAGGTTTATATTCCCCATAATAAAATTCATGTGACTGAAATCATGTAGTTTGATAAGCATATGTTAGAAATAATCAAACATGGTAAATTTGTATGTATTATCTCACCTATATGGTCGAATGACTCTGGCACTGCGTGGTACATGATTAGTTTAGAATTTATATAAACTGATGAACCTATGTGATACATGAGGTTATTTTTTCAAATGAGATTGAAATACTCTTATCATATATAACACTGGTTGTAACTTGGGTTTTGATTAAATTATAAGTAACCTAGTAACACTGTCGTAAGAAAAAAAGGGACAAAACTATTGTAATTTAATAGTTGCCATAAGATATTATCCTTCATTGCATATAGTATTGTAATTTATAATAGAAATTGCATGTATATTGTATAATTATAATTAAATTTGCCCTCCCTGCATGTGATATGGTAAATTAGTAATTAAATATACTACTCCCCTACATGTCGTAATTACCATGAAACATTTAGATTGATGGATTGTATTAGATATTGCTAAGTGTGATTTAGAATATCTTGTTATAATATGTACTACAAGCAGGTACAATCTAAATATATATTTAATCACGGGCATATAATATTTATTTACTGCCATGTACAAATGTGTACAATATGTTAATTTGCGAAATCATATATTTTCACATTTAAGTTGGAAAAATTATGAACCTTCCCCAACTAGGCTCACCTATTTGGATACGATGTCTAGGAAAGATATAGGCGGAAGTCGATATCCTAATGAGGTCGGGTTTTAAGTGGCATTCGTGCCCTCCACCCTCACCGTCTTTCCTGGTCGTTTTTCAAGTAGAGCTACCGAAAGGGGTTGACTAAATAATAATTTCTCCGAGTGTGTTTATATAGTGATGTATGTTTCGCCGAATTTGTGTCTCAGTATCGACCCGTCGTTCGATCAATGAGAACCAATTCACATTAAAAGCAAAACTATTTTCGAACCTGTCGTTTCGAAATAAAGTTTGTGCTTGTGCAAACCATAAACATATAAACCAGTCGTTTTATATGATAAATAATCCAGAACTCCCAACACATGTTGGATGCCATCTATGATGAGAAAAATCGTAAAAACATACTTGCGAAATGACTATTTAAACGTTGATTTTAATCCGTCACCACATGTTACTCACCCTGCTGTGTGAAAATGTGATGCCCAAATTTTTTTTGGATGCCATCTTTGATGAGTAAAACACGAGTTTGTTGTTACCCTCGAGATGAATGCTAAGGCGTTGATTTTATTCCGCCGCCACATTTGAGACGTGATGACGTCTATGGTGAACAAATGTCTGAAATTGACATATTGGAGCAATCCTTCACCAAAATACTAGCTTGGAAATTGTATTCCATAAGCAGTATCGTGAATTTATATTCACAATGTTCCTTTATCGCCCATCTGTTATTGGATAAGAATTTCCCCGGTGAGTAGTTTTAATCCTATTGGGTCAATGGCGAATTGTTTGCCTGATATTAATGCTCTTCGTGTATATTTTTTTCCACGAATCGAGAACAGAGACAATTGTTATTTGTCTCGAACTGTCGCGATCCCGATGAATTGCCTAGCCAAGCGAGATTTTAGACAATCGTCAAAATCGAAAACCTATGGCTCCAAGACAGTAATTGAAAGGAACAATATGGCCCGTTGTCACAAAGCAAGAGATAATGCTCAAGGAGACAACTCTATGCTATAAAGACAAAGGTCATGCACGGTTACTCCTTAAAATAGTTCAAAACTATTATAAAGGTGAAAAAACTGATGCTAATGTGGTTAAAGCTAACTGAAAGGAAACTCTTGAGACCCCCGATTTTGTGGCTCAAATGAGTTTGATAACTTTCTTTATTGATTTTGATAAATCATTGAGCCATTTTTTCGCTCATCTGGATTATGTTTTCCATTTGGATTATTATTTTCCATTTGGACCATACTTTTGGATTGTGGTTTGCCTGTTTACGAAATTTCTTGAAATAATTTAAAGTGTTTTTGAGCAAATTCCTTTGACAAATGTGACCAAACTTTAAATTATGAAATTTTAGGCAATACTTGTGGTGTAGTTGGTTTTCTGGAAATAGTGGGTAACAGTGTACCACATAATTTCACCAACTACTTGCCTAAAAGAGTACTCAGTGACAATGATTCTGGACCTGTCGTTCCAAAATCAAAATCTTTGGTAAAACCAAATTGATTTGTCAAATATGAGGTCTTATACTCATGTAGGTCCTGCCGTACCTTGTTGAGTTATAAAATATTCGAGAAAACCAGTGTTATCTGGTAATAGCTCATGAAAGAATTGAAATTTCTTTACATAGCCTCCATTCAATACGACCAAAAGCGTATTTTAGAGGAGTTGAAATGTCTTTCAAGTGGTTGCTATCACATTTTTTAGAATCATTTAAAATTACCTTATCATTTCGCCTGTCGTCGATTGATAAAGGATTTAGATGTTAGACATGATTGTCTGTACTATCATTCGCCTGTCGTCGATTGATAAGAGCATTTTGATATTGTGGCATTGACCGGATGAGATATTCCCGGGTCAAAAGATGATGGTTGATTTATAATCGCATCGCATTTGGATTCTCTTTGAGGATATATTTCGTGATTAATCCGAAATTAATGCCATTAATGCTCACTTTGAAAGACTAGTAGGTGTAAAGATCACGAAATGAACTCGTAGAATTCTTGTAAAGAATTGAAGGAGTTATTGTGGACTTATCCAACCATAAGACGGACCATAAATATAAATGGTTATGGTTGATGCATCGACAATAAGGTCACATGATTATTGTTGTCCACATAAATGCAGCATTTCCCAAACTTTTAGCCCTATCATTAAGTTGATGGCTCATGATCCGGATTATCCTGAAAAGTCTAGTCGACTTGATAATTCCGAAGAGTAAAAATCGAAATTTCGATTTGAATTACTTGAGTTTGGAAATTGAAACTGAACATCCTGTCGATTATGTTCAGACCCAAATGGACTCACGGAAAGCTTGATGATGCGACTGCAAATGATTGCACGCATGTCTTGGTCTTGCACACCAAGATTTATATTTCCGTGTGGGGTTATGCTATTTTGCTGCATTGGTCCGTTATGAGGCCCATAGACACTCAAACACCATATGCGTACCATCTGGTTACTGGTTATGAGCCAGAAGTCTCATATTAACGCGTGTTTAGAGTGATTAATTAATATTTTGATTGAGCCGCTCTAGCGTTCAAAATATGGACCTCTGAAGGGGACATAAGTCGATTATGAATCTCCTGCCTATCATTTGATAGAGTAACCTTGGCAAGCGATCTCTTTACCGCATGATATGCGAAAGTGACATCGCTAAGACTGTTCTCCCCGTCGTTAGGGGGAGATTTGCACGTTACCGTTGATAAGGAACGACGTGAAGTAACGTGGCATAACCCACTCAGTCTTAGCTTGATCCCCAAAATTGCACTTAGTGATAAGTAAGTGCATAGACTCCCTCAAGTCTAACTAAATGCCAGACGCATTTAATGACTTTATGAGATGTCACGAGATCATTTATACCTGCTGCAAAATGCTTGCAAGGATAGACGTCCCTGTCGGACGCCGTGTTCCTGTCGTAACACGTTGCTTTGGCTGAACCCGCCAAGCAAAGGACGCTACCGTCGGCCGTCAGTCTGTCGTCCTTCCTAAGATATGAGGAAGTTGACCGGTTCTTAATTCGTTCAGCCCCAGAGGTGGTGAACTGAAACTCGTTTGTCGCACGAGATTATAAATGATCTAGGAGATGTGTGATTCCTCCTCATCCTAAGAATCTCGAAATATCTGTCGATCATGATATCTTAGACGATATTGAAGCGAAACGAGACTGTCATTGATTACTTGTTCATATATTCGGTGACGACTGATAATATGAACAAATTATGACAGGGAACCATGTACCGTTGCCTGAAGTCAACGTAGAATAGACTGGCCTAATGGAAACTTGCAATCCAAGTAGACTCCTTAGCGAAAGTGTGTTCGGACCTGTAGTTCCAACACCACCAATATTAAACGAGTTCGTTTATTTGGTTATTCGTAAGGAAGAGTGATGAGAATAATGAGATTTCGAATGCTCGCCTAGTAGCGCAAGACTTCTCTCACACCTTGGAATTGATTACGAGATGGTTGATTTCTTCGTAATGGACATTATAACAGTCCCCTACTTTATCAGTTTAGTAGTTTCCCAAAAACTGATTATGCAGCATGTGATTGTGGTCACTGTTTTATCTCTATGAGAATTTAGACAAAGAGATATAGATGAAGGTCCCTGTGTGACTTCATGTGCTTAAATCAAGTAGTTCATGACCACGGAACACGATCTCAATTGACTGAGACGTTCACTATATGGATTAATATAATCCGAGCGGATGTGGTATACCGCCTAAGTGAGTACTTGATCAGCTTGGGATACTTGAACAAGTATTATGCCCTTGCGTGTTATGAAGCAATCCACGTTTTGGATTTGCCCTTCAAGATGAAGGATCTTGGAAAGACACGGTAGTGACTCGGCCCGATGATCGAGTCCCGTAAAGATTGAATCTAAGTCCATGATTCAGACTACACCCAAAAGGTGTTATGACGTTTTAGTCATCATGACGCTAAGTCGTCAGATTCTCCCATGATCGTTCGATCACTAGACATTGATATAGACCTAGTCCGTCCCTGATGAGACGATGAAGAGATATTGAACCATCATGTTCATATCTAAGTACAATAAGCGCATCATTGTACTTGGTCTAATGTGCTAGGACGAACATCTCGTATGCTGTGAATGGTATAGCTCGACACAGCATAGCGCTAACACGCTGCCATCGAAATGGCACTAAAGACACATTCCCTTACCTTATGGTAATTTTGGAAGTGGGCTAGTTTATCCCATTTGCGTCATCGAGTGTACCTACCCCCTTCGGTACTCGAATTAACGCAACCCTTTTTCGGTTATACCGATGCTGGTTACTTATCAGACCCGCATAAGGGATATTCCTAACATGGTATGTCTTTACCATTAGGAATAAGGCGATATCTTGGAGGTCTTGGAATGACTCCAAACGAATCACTATGATCTTCTCGTGCTCTATGAGACGACTAGAGAGTGTATATGGCTTCGAGCTAGTATTAGCCATATTTGAATTACATATGCTCTGTCTCACGATCCAGATAAAACACTTGTCTTATTTGAGGACAATTTGTTGTTATCGATCAAGAGAGACATGACTAGATTATGCTATTTAGCATTTTTCGCCGAAATAAATCTTCACATATGAAGTTTAAGAGCATCCAGTTGAATGTTCGTTCTATTCCACGTTAGATTTTCTTGCATCCAGTCGTGTGCAAGTAAATGAAGCATCCAGTCGAATGCTCGTACTCTTTATTGAAATATGAAATCCTTGCACCCTGTCGTGTGCAAGTGAGGGGGAGCATCCAGGTGAATGCTTATTGCACTAATTACTACTTAGTCGAAATCCTCGCATCCTGTCGTGTGAAAGTGAGGGGGAGCATCCAGTCGCATGCTCGTGTACTCTTTTTGTCCTTAGACCAAGGTTTTTTTTTCCCACTGGGTTTTCCTTGGCAAGGTTTTTAGCGAGACACGTTCCCATCATACCTCACTTAAGATTGCCGAAATTAGGGGGAGTATCCTGTTGTATACTTCTTACCACTGTGTACTCTTTTGTCCTTCGACTAGAGGTTTTTCCCACTGGGTTTACTCTAGCAAGGTTTTGATGAGGCACCTGTTTTGTGGTTGATACCCTACTACTACCACTGTTGCACTCTTTTTCCTTCGATCAGAGATTTTCCCATTGGGTTTGCTCTGTCAAGGTTTTGATGAGGCACACTGTTTTGTGGTTAGTTACTTACATGATATTTCGGCCTATATCATTCGGCTACACAGTTTCTCCTAGGTACCGGTTTTGTCCCACACTGGGTTTTCCGGCCCTAAGGTTTTTATGTGTTTAGCATTGCGAATGAACTCGATTCAGATCGACAACATGAAGACGAAGAAATCAAGACGTCCAAAGGGGGAGTGTTGTAGGATATTATTGTCCATCTTGGGCCTTACTTTATTGGGCCTCTATTGGGCTTTCCTAGCATATGTAACCCTACCTTCTATTATATAAAGAAGGTTAGGGGGTCTCTTGATGTAACTTCCCTACACTTATCAATGAATAAAAGACGACTCTTTTATCTCTCTATACTTGTATCTCCATATCTATATATCTAGCTAATATGTGACACAACAGGATTGTAAATTTATGAAACCGAGTTTGCCTTATAAAGTGAGTTTTAAAATTTTGTAACTCATGTCTGTATTGTCTTTTAAGCCTTTCAAAAACTGGATATAATTTTTTGTACCGAATAATTTATTGCAAAAAATACAAATAAATGCAATGCCGACATCCACTTATTCTCCCAACAATAAAACTAACGTCACTTCTCATAGGATACAAGGTTGCTTATGAAACATTTTCTTATAAATTGGTTAACCATGATTAAAAACCAATTATTTTATGAATGACTGTCCCGATGCATTCTTACACATATAAGTTGCACAATATATATATATATATTTGAGTTTGTCAATTTTGTTCGATTTCTATATGTAATGTAAAGAGTAAAATTCATCAAAAGTACAAATCTCGCGTAAGGTCGTAATGAAACAAAATATTACTATCTTTTACGTGATACAAAATAAACCATAAAATAAGATGGAATTTTCTTCCATTTTCTCTCTCTTTGCTCCTGCAAAGCGACCGACGACTAAACTGGTTAACTTGCTAGTTTGACCGTCACTGTGACTGGTCCTGATTTTATGTTCCTATAACGATCCGGTCTTGAAAAAGTAAAATATCAAAACTCATTTACACTTGAAAAAGTATGTCCTACCTTGATTTTTTTGAAATATTATATAATGTAAAAAGACGTCGGACCGTCATTTCCTATAGTAGCGTTAAAACCAAATAATATGTAATTTGGTATATTGAGGTTTATGATTCAAGTTTGTTTAAGAGAAAGTGTAACATGAATTTGACATACTATCATTATTGACAATATGTGCCACCCCGATTACTTTTTTTTGCTACCAACCACTAAAGATATTCTCTCCACTAATAGCTTTAATACATATCAATAAAAGTAAAATCATTAAAAGAACGAATATTATTATGTCCTCATTAAAATTTCTCTCATTTTGTCTAATTTTTCAAAAAACACACTCACCCTATTTTAATAATTATCAATGTACATAATATAATTAATTAACAATTTATTTTCACTATATTTTTCTAATTACGGATGTAGGCTAAATTAATTAACAATTCGTTTTAACCTGCATAATTACAATAAATGATATCAAATCTGAATATTATGTTCAAAATAAAATATATTATGAGATTTATGTCATAATGTTATTGGTTGAGTACTAAAATGTAATTTACACAAAAAGAAAGAGTAAAAGATAATTAATAAAAACATACATTTTTATTTTATTTTCACTTTGGGCTTAATAGCTAGGGTTTTAGTTTTTCTATCATCTCTTTCTCTCTCTCTCTATATATATTTATATATATATTTTTTTATAATAAAGTTAGTTACATCCATCTCTGTTATCTATACCAATTAATAAAGGTGTGTGTTTTTCTATCTTTTCTATTTATTTTGTTAAAATATGGTTTTATATTTTAACATAAGCTAATTGATGTTAAAATTAAAATCCAGAATTACAAATTAAGGTTCTAGTTGGCTTTTTAAATGATTCTGTCTCGACCCATTTCATTTTTTTTACTTAATTATGCAATTATTAGCTTATTATACAGATTAGGAGTATTAAAAACAGCTAGCTTTTTTTACCATGTTATAAAGATTGCAGTTTTTAGCTTATGGGACTGTTTGACATTAGATTTTTTTGGTCAAAAAGCTGATTTTGGAAAGCAATGAGAAAAAAGTCTGCTTTTAAAAAAACTGTAGTGTAGTGTTTGGCACCATTGTTATTTTTTTTACTTATATGTGACTTATAGATTATTTTTATTGATAAGTCATTAGTCACCTATTTTAACGCGTAAAGTGAGTTGTAGATATAAAAACACATTCTATTATAAAGTTTTTATTTTTGGAAAATTTAACGTGAGAAAGCTAAAAAGCTAGCTATTTAAAAGAACTGACATACCAAACAGACATGGGCTTTTTGATCAAAAAGCTAAAAAACCTAATAAAAAAGGTGTTGCCAAACATGCACTATATGTTATGACTGAATGTACTCTGAATAAGCTGGTAACTGTTACTTTTGGGAATTGGTTATGCCTAATTAATATAAAAGTTTTTAAATGATTGTGTGTCGATCTCGCTTCATTTGTTTCTCAACTGTGGGATCGGCTGGCTTATTTTCTGGGTGCCATTTGGATTATTACACAGCTTATAAGCATTTAAAACAGCTAGCTTTTCTACCATGTTAAAAAGATTGCATATTTTAGCTTCAATGTTCAACCCAATCTAAGTAAGCTGGTAGCTGTTAGTATCAAATTTGTCAGATACAATTTAGAAAATTGTTGTTATTTTAGTGAATCCAGGTGCTAGTCAGCTATTAACCGAGTATCGACCTCACTTCATTAGTTTGTCTGAATCTCAATGATGTAATAAGCCATCTTATTTACAGCTTAGAAGTATTCAAAACACTAGCTTTCTTTACCACATTAAAAATATTGCAACTTTTAGCTCAAGTATTATAACCGCTTGCAATTGGTTTATTAAATTTTCAGACCTAATTAGGAGAAAAGTTTTTAGTTTAGTAAATCTAGGTGCGACTTGGCACTTTAATGGATATGGTCGATTTGACTTCATTTCTTTGGTCTCATTTATGTAATAAGCCAGCTTATTTTCTGGGTGCCAATTGGGTATTATACAGCTTAGAATAATTCAAGAAAACTAGCTTTTCTACCATGTTGAAAAGATTGCATCTTTCACTTCAATTTTTTGGTCTCATTTATGTAATAAACCAGCTTATTTTGCTGGGTGTCAATTAGGTCTTATAAAGCTTAAAAGAACTCGAGAAAACTGGCTTTTCTACCATGTTATAAAAAATAGCAGCTTTTAGCTTAACTTTACAACTGAATAGCTTTTAGTGTTAGTTGATGAAATTTGTCAAACCTATTGATATAAAAAAAATTAGTTTAGTAAATCTAGGTGCTAGTTAGCTCTTTATTGGTTTTGGTTGATCACACTTCATTTTTTTGGTCTCAATTATGTTACACGCCATCTAATTTTGCTGGGTGCCAATTGAGTATTATACTTCTTAGAACCATTAAAAACAGCTTGTTTTGCTACCAAGTTAAAGAGATTGCAGCTTTTAGCTTAAATGTTATAATCCGCTAGCTGTTAGTATAAAGAATTGGTCAGACCAAATTAATTATAAAAGTTTTTAACTGATTGTGTGTCGACCTCACTTCATTTTTTTTATTAACTATGTAATTAGCCAGCTTATTTTTTAGGGTGCCAATTGCGTATATACAGTTTGAAGCATTTGAACCAGCTAGCTTTTTTACTATATTTCTTTCTCCAGCTTTTAGCTTAAACCATCACCGCCGAATATACCTTGACTGACCTGATAACTATTGGTTAAGTAAATCTGTCTGATCCTCGAATTTATATATGTACATGTTTATGTTAATGGGTTTGGTTCTTTAGGTGATTATTGATGCTTAGGTTGTTAATTGTTAATTGTGCAGTCTCAGTGGAAGGAAATAATGGGGGAGCTACAAAAATCCGAGGCCAATTTTGAAATAGTAAAAAAGTAATCTCTACCCGATCACTGGTACTTACCCATCAATTTTTTTATTTTTTTTTGCTATTGTAATTAAAACACTTTTGTTGATGTTGTTACAGAGAAGCTCCTCAATTAGCTTCGCTACTTAAAGAGATGACCGATGGGTTGGATATTGTCAGAAATAAAGTTCAAGCTTTGACAGCAAAGGTATTTGTAATTAGAAAGCTTAAGTCAGTATTATTTTGGGTAGGTTCAATGCGGAACCAAAATTTGATCATGGGAGGATCTGAAATTCATTCATAGAACAGTGACAAGGTTATGTGAAACCAATCTGGTATCAGTATAAAAGTGGAATTAAAACACATGGTGCTATTGAAAGAATTCATGAAACGAGGGGATAAATTTTCTTTAGTATCACGACTTAGTTCCTCGGTTGAATTGAATATTAGTTGTGAAATACTGGTTGGTTTGATTCTGGATGAAAAGAATAAAATCCTAATTATTCATGAATTAGCTGTTAGTTGTTACCCAAAATCTGTACAATAACTAACATTTGGCAGAAACCATAATACTAGTGAATTTGATTTTCTACGGTTCGGTTTATCATTGGGTTGCCAGAAAAGCCTTTTTGCAGAGTATGAAATTGCTAGTAGGTTTCAACCATGACAGAACAAGTTAGTGCTTGTTAAAACTATAGATATAAGGTATCGATATTTGGTCAAGTAGTGATGAATTTCAGCTATAATAGATCCATGTGATACCAAGGAAATCTGCTATAGTTGTAAATTTATACTAAAGAATCAAGATGTTGGTGGTAATAAAGTTATTTGTAATTGTTGGGGGATCTCTCCACCTAGTTTCACTTCCACCACGTATGTTCTCCCAGGTTATTTAATCTATTATGGTCAATATCAGTAGCATGATTTCCAGAACACACTGAATGACCCATCCTACCTTGTTGAAATCTTTTTATCACATGTGGTGATTTTAAAAATGGTGTCACTGCTTTATATGCGTAAAATTTCTTGGACAAGGTTTTGTATACCAATCTTTCTGTTCTTTGAACAACTAAAGTATATTCTATGATTATCTGATATATACTAGCCTAGCCAGATTTATGTGACTGTTTTAACTTTCCTTTGGTGGAAATGTTCTGTTTTAGGTGAAAGAAAATCGTTTCCCTACTGCAGATGGGATAAGTTACCTTGAGGCAAAACATTTGCTGCTTCTCAACTATTGCCAGTCTCTTGTCTATTATTTACTTCGTAAGGCCAAAGGTTTGTCAATCGAGGGACACCCTGTTGTTAAAAGTCTTGTCGAAACAAGGTTATTTTTGGAAAAGGTGGGATTCTATTTAGCTTTTCAAAAAGAAAAGAAAAAAGAGTACAATAATCATTATTTTACATAAAAAATTTCTTTGCTAATTTTTTAAACAGATTCGACCCATCGACAAAAAAATGCAATACCAAATTCAGAAGCTCACTAGAGTTACAGTTGGTGCAGAGGACAAAGTAGGTACTAACGAGAAAGAAGATGATACGGCTGAAAAAACGGAAGATGATCTAAAATATCGACCAAACCCCGACATGCTTGTTAGCAAATCAAAACCATCTCTGAAGGTTGTACAGAATTGCAATTTTCCTGTTATATATATATATATATATAAGGAAAAGATCAAGAGACACGCACTCATACCTGTTAATTCAATGTTATAGATCAAATCTCAAACTTGAACTCATCTTATCCTTGGTTTAAAAAGGTTATCAACTACGATTCGTTGTGTTTAATGTTAAGTCCAAAGTTGTGTCCTTAATCCACTATATATATTTATGTGTGTGTGTGTTTGTTACACCAACTGGGTGGTATCACTTTTTACTAAAAGTTGTGCTTACTAATTAATCTTGGACTATAGGATGATGACGGTGTTTATAAACCCCCGAGATTTGCTCCTACTGTTATGGAAGACGAAAAGGTGTCGAAACAAGAAAAAAATGCAATGAGGAAGGCTAAACTGGCATTGCGAAACGCAGAAAACAGTGATTTTCTAAGGAATGTTATAGACGGTATTGAGGGAAGACCTGAAGAGGTAAGTTTTGGGGGAAAGAATCTTCCTTTCTTGTGAGATGGTTACATGACTGTTATGTAATTGTTTAAAACTTTAAATGATTAAATTTGTACTACAGATTATGGATTCTATTGATACTGAGACTAGAGGAGTTAAACAATATAAGGCTCGGTTAGAAAAGCAAGCAGAAGTAGAAGAGAGAAATTTTACTCGTGCTCCTCTAACGAGAGTGGAGAAGAACGAAATTAGAAAATTGAGGAAGAAGCAAAATGGGTATGTTAAATAAATATTTTTCCTCATGGTAATTTTTATTTATTTTGCCAAGTGCAAATATTGTCATTTAAGTTTTCTAAATTTATACTTGTTCTGAAATATAACATGCATGTTGTGGATGTTTTGTGTTGTACCAGGTTGGATGGTCTGACTGATGGTTTCTATCACGAAATTAGAAATTTACCCTTGGAGGAAAATGATGGAGAAGATATGGCAGGGTTTAAAAATGGCAGGGGCAGCGAGAGAAAGTTCAATAAGCGAAAGGTAATTTTGCATTCTCGATCCTTTTGCGGAATAGTTTAATTTTGAAGTGTTATTGCTACGTTTTGGATTTATTTTGAAATACTTTATGATGAATATAACCCTTGCCAAAAATCTTAATTCCTTGTCTGTATATCTGCGGTATCAGTTGATTGGTTTTACTGTTGTTAATTTTCTCAAGGCTAAAAGAATACAAGGACGCGACTCCTTTGTGTACATATATGGGGCTATAGGTGGTAAGCAACTGATACTAGAAGAAAATGATGAAATTTGATTAGTTAGGTAGTAATGAAACCTTTCAGATCTCAAGACATCATTAAGTAGAAGCCTTAACCAAGTATCTATAGCTAGATCATTGTAATGGAATTTGATTAGTTAAGTAGTAATGATAACCTTTTAAATCTCAAGTTGCCATTAAGTAGAAGCCTTAACCAAGTATCTATATGTGGATGTGTGGTCACTTTTACGTTAGTGAATCATGTCGACATACCCTAACAAAGAAAGTGCTTGCTCTCTGCTGTTAAGTGGTGACATTCTGTTTTCGTTTTGTTGAATTTCTGCTTTTTTATGCACCACAGATATGAAATACGATATGTTTGTTAAATAGTATGTACTTTTTTACAGAGAAAGCAATGAAGTTCACAGATATGCTTGCTCTCTGCTGTTAAGTGGTGACATTCTGTTTTCGTTTTGTTGAATTTCTGCTTTTTTATGCACACAGATATGAAATACGATATGTTTGTTAAATAGTATGTACTTTTTTACAGAGAAAGCAATGAAGTTCAGAGATATGAGAGCGGCATTGGACTATAGTTAAAACAATTTATGATGGACAACATTAGAGTTGCCTGGTAGAAGATCTGATGAAGCAGACGTTCATGTCCTAAAATTTTGTATCAAATATTTGATTTTTTTTTTTGAATCCGACTTGGTGTAATTTCTCGGTTGTCTTTTTTATCGATGGATATCTATCATGTGTGGGAGTGGTTGCTTGATAAATTTGTGTTGGTAATTTTGAGCATTCCTCCTTTCTATTCGGATTCACTGAACAGTGGCAAAGAAAAAAAATTACGACACTGGGGGGTGCAGCCATGAACGTGGGTAAATAATTAGTACAATTCGATAACCAGCATTTTGAATGAACTTGTGATTTCTAAAGTGCCTATCCAACGTACCGGATCAGAGATGTGATTATTTATGAAATTTTGCAGTATGATATGTCAAGAGTTTTCTTCAAATGATTAGGTTATTTATCATACAATGTAGGTAATTTATATTTACTTCTTGTGCCGCCACAAACAACAGAATTGTTCAAAAGTTGAAAACAAAAATTGAACGAAACCAAAATGAGGTCTTTCTCATTCTCACCTACCAATTCCTTTATAAAAAGGTGTGGGACTAAATTCTGGGACTCTGGGAGTAATATTCCGTTACCATGCTGCAAATCCTTGGTCCTAATAAGCGTGCTAAATGCTAATCCCTCTCACAATATTCATTAAGGAACCAACCTATATCACATCTTGATCAAGTTTAGACTCATCGAGAGAAATAGATAAAAACTCGTACAAAGCAAACTTGAAGCTATGACATACTAACCAGCCTAATTGATTCAAGTGGAGAACTATTTTCGAGCAAAGTAGTTATATAAATCATATGTGAAGAGCTAAGCAGTTATATAAACTTATAACAGGATAACTGACTTTCATTTGGAACAAGAAAAGTGAACTGCTGAGATTCTGAAAACAATCTCTCCAAACATCATTTCAATCATAAATATCTTCTTTTTTGCAAAATTCACAACACATGCGGCATCCAATCTTTAATGAAGAAAATTACGAAGATGATACAAACATGATCCCTGACAAATTTATATCCATACATAAAATAGTTCTTATGATAAATTTTTAGTACATTGTAACAGATCCAAATCTCAGCAATTTTCAAATTCATTTAATCTCTTATGCCACTGAGACATCTATTCGTACATCATATTTTACTGAGAGAGCAATTTCGAATCACATGCCACAATTTTAACTCGACTAACGGTCTCCTGGCACTCCTCATTCTTAAATAAGGCGTCTTGTAAGATGAAGGTCCACACGTTGTCACAGAATCTATACGTATGGAGATGTCCCTGCAGAAAACAAGGAGGTAGATTAAGAGAGGAAGAGAGTTAATATCAATCAGTAAAGGTCGATCTAAAAGAGCTACCATGTAATCACATGTGTGATAACATGCAAAAAGGCATGGTGCAGTAGAAGTAATATGTTCACAATCTATGCAAGTTTGAGAATCTTACAAGCATATTAATTTGAAACTGTAAGTAATTAGGTTGCAGCTATCAATCTTATTTATATTGCGTTTTTTCCTAATAGCTGGACTGATCTGGTTAATCAGCTTAAACCCTGAGCTTTTCTAGTTTTTCGATTAAAAAAGCTATAAGCTTTTAAGCTGGATCAACCCGCTTTTTACTAATTTTGAAAATCAATCTACAAACAATCCCAATGACACTCCTGACATTTATTATCTGTTACAGCAGTATCCACATCATAGCATCGTCATTCTTAAGTGATGCTTCCTTAAATGAGGTCAAAGAAGTATGCTAAAGCTGTCTTACCAAGCTTCTAGTTATCCTTCAAATCAATAGAAGTCGACCTAAATCTAATTACTTTTTGTAATGTTTTATTCAATTTAAACTCTGCCTTTTTTTCTTTCCAAAATGTTATATGTCAACCGACCACATCTTTTGCCTGGATCTTTATCAGATAGCATCCAAATCAATCTATAGTAAAAACTCATGAGATGCACAAGATTTTCAAAGCACACTTTCTATTCCCATTGTTAGCCATTGAGGTTTCCGACACTAAAATCAAGGAAAAAACCACACTGCATCGACAAATAGAGCTGTACCCAAAACCAGCAATGTTGTACAACTTCGCCAACTATTGTATGTTAGAAGGCATGTCTAGAAGAAGTTCGTACACATATCACTACCGTAGATGCTGATGAATAAAGTGAATAATCTGGTACAAAATAATAGCAGAGAACAACAATGCATAAACAAGCTTTCTGATGTACCAGGAGATCAAGCAATGTGCCAATGTTATTGGTGATAAAATTGGAAAAAAGTTTTACCATAGGCTACGGTTTCATCGTAACTTATGGATTACTATTAAGCGATAATTGGCACAGATGGAGAATAAATTAGAATAAGATTTAAAACTTGCCACTATTATGTGGTTACATATTGTAAAAGTCTTCTGCTCTTGATCAAAACAAAGGTGGAACAGAAAAACCAAAAGAAGCAAAGTGACTTTCCATTTTATTTTAAGTTTATCTTAAGAAAACTGAAGGCCAGTCCCACACAATCAACAAGAATTAAAGTTCCGCATAGAACACATTATAAAAATTTCCATTAATATATCATCTACAACCCAATCAAAAACAAAACATAATGGTAAAACTGCACTTGTCAACCAGATTCCTTGTTTGGTTACGGCTCTTAAGCAAATAAGCCGTGCTCTTTTAAATTCAGAAAAAAGCTAGGTTCATCAAGTTTAAAGCTTACAGTTTTCTCAAAACAAAACCTAAAAAAACTCAGCTTTTATGAAGGTCATCAGATCAAAGGCAGTCCCATTTCTAGGAAAAAAAAGCAAAACAGAATCTAAGATTTAGAGCTGCAACAAAACCATGCTACATATGCAGACACTTAATGCCCCAGGAGAATAACAGAGAGAATCTTTTACCTTAATGGTAACCTTGCTTTTAACTTGGCTTTCCAGAGCTTCAGTCATCGACTGAAATCAGTAGATAAAGTTAGAACCACATTTCTAAGGACTGAAAATACATCGATATCATATGCTCCAACCTCACCTTATCAAACTGAACAAGAACTTGAATGGCGAGATCAGGGCTGAGAACTCCATTTGAGACCATTTCATCCAATGTCTCAGTCAAACACATACCGATAGTTGACCTTCGGTACAGTTCAAAGGTTGCCATTCTTTTTGTTTACTGTTAAAATTAGTTCACCATAAGCTCCAAATAATACACCATAAGTGTTGTGAAAACATAATAACTGTAAACTAACTATGACTGCAGTTTTTTTTTTGGAAGATCGCCACAAGTAGTTCCTAAAGAAACATAAGGTTCCAAAATCTGCACATATCATACGTAAGCCAAATGAATATACAAAAGTAACCTCAAATACCCGTTTCATCCAAATCATCCCTACACTCAAAGCCCCCTAGTTTTTTTTTACTAATATCGACAAAATCCAAAGCACTGATTACAAATAAATTTGTGGGTTGTGGTAACAATGACAATTATATCAGATAGACACCAACCAGTTATGAACAATTAGATGCTCGACATATAAAAGAAAAGAAAACGCCTAGAACCATCAACTACAAACAAGATATAGCTCATAAAATAGAATATAACACAAATCATCCACCATCAATGAGAACCCAAATCACCCTTACACTCAAAAGTCCCTAGTTTTTTTTTTTTTTTACTAATATCGACAAAATCCAAAGCACTGAATACAAAATCCAAAACTACCAAGAAATACCATAGCTGTAAGTTCTCACAATACCATACCATATGATCATGTACAACCCACATAAAAGAAACGAAATTATATATAAACCCAAACACCAACTGGGAACAATCTTTAACTCCACGTAGAAAGGAAAATAAGTCGACTAAAGTTAATGAAATACCAAAACAAACAAGCAAAAAGCTAAAAACTATATCTGTATACAAGAATAACCACAAGCTCACCACTGTAGCATAACAAAAAAAAAACAGAGTAGAAGAATATGTCAACTAGAATCCATAAGCATACAAATCAAGGCACATCCTAGAGGATGTCAAATATCAAATGACCTGGCCAACCTACCCCTGCAATTTTATAAGGGCAGTCCAAATGAGATTAATATATTCTTTAAAGAGTTTTACTATGAGGATTATCTCCGACCCATTTACAGACCCACGAGCCACCGGAATACTTAGGGTTCCTCTAGTTGTAACTTTGAAGCTAAAAAAGATGGATTTTTTGAACATGGTAACCATATTTAGCTGTTTTGAATGCTTCTAAGCTGTAAATGAAACATTTGGTAGCCAACAAAACAAGCTGGATGTTCAAACTATTATTCAAAAAATACAAAAAGCAATGAGCATATTACAGCTATGTCTGGCATGGATTTCATAGCTCCAACTAGGAAGGAAAACAATTCAAAAACAAAAGCCAACGCTGACCGGATTACAACTGAAATAGAAAACTACATATACTAGTAATTATATATAAGATCATCAGACATGAATACTAATAGCAGAACATAAGCTGATGACCAAGGTGTACATTTATCAAGTAGAATCCGTAATAGCATGTAAACTTAAGAACAAATCCACGCAAAAAAAGCCATAAGATCAGTTCAATCGGTGAAAAATTAATGAATGGCCATGAACACACTGTAAGATGCAAAAAACACAAATTGATCAAAAGGGTGGTACTAATATAAACTAATATGTTTACACAAATTCTCCAAAGGCGTAAACTTAGAACAGATCCACATTAAAAGAAGTAAAAACATCAGTTAAATATCATTGTCTTTGAACAAACTGGAAGGTGCAAGAACACAAATTGATCAAAGGGTGTAACAATATGAATTAAAATATTTATGCATACTTTAGAACAGAAGCACATAAAAAGAAGCAAAAAGATCAGTCAAAATGTCAAATCGATAGAAATTTATTAATCATTAGCTTTAGAAAAAAGGTGCAAAAACACAAGTTAAAAAAGGGTTAACTAACATGGATTATAATAATCAACTACTTTATGCATACCACTCTAAAGAAATTTAGAGTAAACCTACAAAAAAAGAAGTAAAAAAATCAGTTCAGTCGGTGGAAAATTGATGATTGGCTTAAGGTGTAAAAAACACAAATTGATCAAAAAGGGTACTAAAATTCGATTGAAGTTATTAAAGATGTAAACTATAGAATGAATTCACACAAACAGGAATAAAAATTGATTAAAAGGGTATGTAAATATAAGTTCATCGATAAATTTGGAACAAATTCACATAAAAAGATCAGTTCACTCAATCATTACTATGAACAGTTTTTATGGTTTAAAACACAAGTTGGTCAAAAGGGTACCTAAAAATAATCTTATGGATAAAAATGGGGATGAATCTAAACAAATTTGTTCAAAATTTGATAATTCCACTTAACAAGAAGAAGCAAAAACGACAAGAAAACCAATCACTGGGTAAGAATAGATTTTCAAGGTTTAAAAACACAAATTGATCAAAAGGGTATCTAATATAAGTTTAAATTTTGACAAATTTACACAAATTTCAAGAAATTTTGATAAATTTGGAACAAATATACATAAAAAGATCAGTTCAATCAATCATTGTTATGAGCAAATTTTAAGGTTTAAAAACACAAATTGATCAAAAGGGTATCTAATATAAGTTAAATTTCACAAAAAATTCAACAAATTTCTTCAAATTTTGATAAATTTGGAACAAATCCACATAAAAAGAAGCAAAAGAATACGAAAATCAATCATGTTTTAAGGTTTAGAAACACAAATTGGTCAAAAGGGTATCTAAATATAAGTTTAAATTCAGATAATTTTTGGAATAGATTTACACAAACTTGTCCAAATTTTGAAAAATTTGGAACAAATCCACATAAAAAGAAGCTACAAGATCAGTTCAATCAATCATATCTATGAAGAACTTTTTATGGTTTAAAACCACAAATTGGTCAAAAGGATACCTAATATAAGTTTAAATTTTGACAAATTTGGAACAAATCCATATAAAAAGAAGCTAAAAGAATACGAAAACCAATCATGTTTTAAGGTTTAGAAACACAAATTGGTCAAAAGGGTATCTAATAAAAGTATAAATTTCGACAAATTTGGAACAAATCGACATAAAAAGAAGCATAAAAAAAAAAGAAACCAATCATTTTTTAAGGTTTAAATACACAAATTAGTCAAAAGAGTATCTAAATCTAAGTACAAATTTACACAAATTTTAATAAATTTGGAACAAATCCACATAAAAAGATCAGTTCAATCAATCATTGGATAAAAACAGATTTAACGTTTCAAAACACAAATTGTTCAAAAGGGTACCCAATATAAGTTTAAATTTCAACAAATTTACACAAATTTAAAACAAATCCACATAAAGGGATCAGTATAATCAATCATAGCTATTAAAAACATATTTTCAAGGTTTAAAACACAAATTGGTCAAAAGGGTACCTAATATAAGTACAAATCAACACAAATTTGTTCAAATTTGCTCAAAATTTGATAAATTTGGAACAAATCTACATAAAAAGAAGCAAACCAATCATGTTTTAAGATTTAGAAACACAAATTGGTCAAAAGGGTACCTAGTATAAGTTTAAATTTCAACAAATTTACACAAATTTGCTCAAATTTGGAACAAATCCACATAAAGGGATCAGTTCAATCAATCATAGCTATTAAGAACATATTTTCAAGGTTTAAAACACAAATTGGTCAAAAGGGTACCTAATATAAGTACAAATCAACACAAATTTGTTCAAATTTCCTCAAATTTTGACAAATTTGGAACAAATCGACATAAAAAGAAGCAAACCAATCATGTTTTAAGATTTAGAAACACAAATTGGTCAAAAGGGTATCTAAAAAAGAGTTTAAAATCGGAAAATAATAGGAATGAAATTACCTCTCCAGAGATGATTGAGCGAGAGTGTAGAGAGAGAGAGAGAGAGAAAGAAAGAAAGAGAGGGAGAGAGAATTGGGATATTTATACCCTAGTTTTGTAGCGGCGACCTTATATAGGCTTTAATCGTTACTTTATTTAAATTACTTTTATACCCCTTACTTCTTATTTATTTTCTTATTCTCATTTGCCTTACTCCTTCACTTTTGTTTATTCCTTCTTACACCCATTTAGAATCGTAGCTTTTAATAATACTATGTTTTAAGCGATTAATTGGTATTTAATCGGAATTACACGAGATTATGCACCAAGCGAGCTATTTCCGTTTAGAATTCGACTTGCGTCTTTTAGAACATATCATCAAAGATCCATTATTATTTAAAGAAACATCATTTTTGATTTATTTTTTTGTTCAATTAAGGATGAATTGAGAATTTTAATTAAAATTTCGAAATTGCAAGCATAAATAAATTTAAATAGTCGAATATTATGTAGAGTAAAAAAATTGACCTTTCCAGGTTGATTAAAAAGAAATAGCAAAATACAATATAGTCTATATTTACGTTTCATTTTTCTATTATTTTTTACAAATAGTATTTAAAATGTCAGGGTTCTAAGTGAAATAATAAAATTAAAGGTAGCAAATAGTATTTAAAGCTGAACCAAAACCCTTTTATTTCAATTTTCAACAGCTAAAAAATCTGGCATAAATTCGACTCCTTTTCTCTGTACCATAAATCAAGAGAGATAAAAAAAAAACAAGGTTCAATTTTTTCTCCTAACCCTTTAATTATGTATTTGTATATATATATAGGAGTAATTTATTATATTTACTGTTTCTGTTCCTAAATTTTAATTCCAACTCCCAAGTTACAATTAAATATACCTAAATAATTCTTAATTTTTCCAAATTAAGAGTAATAAGTTAATGCCCATTTTTTGTCTTTTTTAAGTAGTGCAATTTTGACCGGCTTATAACTTGTATCAAAATTGTCAAAATGATTTTTTTTTAAATCTAATCATAAAATTTAACATTTGAACTATATGATTAACTTTTGAAAATTTTCATTCCGACAATTTTGATACAAGTTCTTGGCCGGTCAAAATTGCACGTAGTTTCGTAATGGACAATTAAATGGGAACGGAAGGAGTAGAAAAAAGTGCAATTGTGATGTATTTTAAGAATTTGAATACACATTACAGGTTGTGATTTTTTGTGTATGTTTATTTTAAAAAAGTGAATTATCGTTTTTAGCGTTAAAAAATTGAACTTTTTAGTGTCTGTTCTGTAATATTAACCGCAAGTTGCTATTTTCCAAGAACCCTAGATAATTTGTTCATTTTCCGAATTAGTAGTCGAAAAATATGTTAATGTGCTAATTTTGTCTGCATTGGAGGAGTATAGTGAAAATAAAAAAAATACTCTTAACTTCGACTTTTTCAATGATAGTTTTGTTTTAAAAGTGGAATTGTAATGTCAGTAATTTTGAGGATTCCCAGAACTGATACTGATTTTGAGAGGGGCCGTTAAATTGGTATATTTTTGCTATGGTAAGGGTATATTGATATATAGGTATATGAGTCATGAATTTATGTTTGTTTTAGCTGAATCTACTAATGACTTGTTGTTTTCGGTATAGTCTTATTATTGAGAATGCTTATATGTCTGCTCATAAATTAATGTTAAATTAATGGAAGCTAATTTTGTGAGTTAGATCCATTTAGATATGATTAGGGTTTGTTTAACTGCAGCTCTGTAAATTCCCTTTTCTTTTGCTTATAAATTGTTGATCTATTGGTGGTTCTCCTTCTGTGCCAAGTGTTTTTTATTTTAATTTCTGGTGTAGTTAGGTAAAAGTTGTAACATGGGTTAAAGTGGGTCTCCCTCTATCTAAAGATAGTTAATTGTGTTTTTATCTCAAATTTGCAAACAAACAAACAAGCACTTAGTTTGACAAAAGATCTGGGTTTTATTAGTTCTCATAAAAGGTGTGACCAAACGAACCCTGTTATTATTCTCTTTTCTATTAAATTTGCAGGAATTAAAGATGAAGATAGCAGTGGAAGGGTGTATGCATGGGGATTTGGACAATGTGTATGCAACTCTCTTGCATTTACAAGAGGTCGAAAAAACCAAAATTGACCTTCTCATTTGCTGTGGTGACTTCCAGGTACAACCTCGGGATTTTTTTGCAACTTTTACCATATATTCCGGCTTGGTCTAAGCAATTAAGCAAAAATTTGAGAATGAGAGGTGCTAAAACTGTATACTTGCCTCGACATCTTTTAGAATTTATGGATTTGTTGCTGAATTTGTTCATGCCGTATAGTTGTTCACCTTTGTGTGTGAGACATAAGAAAATTGATTTGCTTGATCCAAATTGAAATGTGGAACAGCTGAGTCTTTGTTGCTTGTATATATTCTTCGAGCATGACATATTAATTTTTATATTCCTTGCTATATTACAATCTATAGCAATTAGCAAAGAATGCCTACCATTGCTAATTTCTACCTACGTGTATACTTTAGTCTGTATACATGTCTATTTGATCCACACACAAGTATGGAAAAAAAAAACACTAAAAGCTTAGAGCAGATCTGCACTGTAAAAAATTAAGTTATCGAGAAAAAAAATACTAGTTTCTCAATTTTGACTTAGTTGTATCTGAGACTGTAATGTATAATTATGTATTATTATAATCCGAGAGCCTATCCTATTAGAGCCAATTATTTTGTATTTTTTGTTCCTCCAGAATACCCCAATTAGATGAATGTTTTAGTATGGAATCTGTATGAATATCACTATTTGTTTTGATATTTTCTATACACGAGTTTATTATTCTTCAGAAGCTTCACATCTTTAACATTCCCTTCAAAGTAGTTATATCTTATTATCTAGGTCTGCTAATGAACCGAGCTGTTCACAAACAAGCTCGTGTCCGGCTCGTTACAGGCTCGGCTCGTGATCTTTCATTTATTAATAATGCGAGTATGAACATAAAAATAGAAAGAGTTTGAGCAATAGTCTTTATGGCTGGTCAAGGGCTCGAGAGTGTGTGTGCGTGTGTGTGTGCGAGCCGAGTTTGAACAAGCATTTTGAGCAAGCAAGCCCGGCCCCAGCCAAGCCAGGCTCAACTCATTTGCATCCCTAGTTATATCCGCTTGATTTATGTATTCAAAAGATATGCCTTTCATTGTCCAATATTTTCCATATAGTATAACTGAATAAGTGATTGAAATTGAGTACACCTTGGAAAATAGGCTGTACGGAACAAGAAAGACTTGGAAAGCTTAAATGTGCCGCTCAAGTTTCGTTCCATGAACTCTTTCTGGAAGTATTACTCTGGCGAAAAGGTTGCGCCGTTTCCAACTATATTTATTGGGGGAAATCATGAAGCGTCTAATCACCTGTGGGAACTGTAAGTAGCATGTACTCACTAATTTGTTTTCCTCTTTCGTATGATCTAAAAAATGGCAAAATACTAGATTACTGTATGTATCATTGGAAACATAAGCTACATAACATTCTCTATGTTGACCTCACCAGATAATGGAAATTGAAACAGAAGAACTGTTATTAACTGCAGTCATCTTTCTCTATTAATTTTCTCAAAATACAAAGAGCTTATCTGGGCAGTTTTACTAATGTAAACTTCAACTGTGTACATTAACGCTGGATCGGTTATGTTCCTCTGCTCCCTCTTGATTCTCACTGATCTTAAAATTATCGTAATTTTAGTCCCAATTTGTTAGATTTTTCTTTCTGAGCGCATAAAGTTTCGTGCTTTGCAAAAAGCAGTGTCATATTCCTGCAGTTTTCATGTTGCAGATTATTGTATATAATTATGTTTACTATTTTAAGCGGGTAATACACTTATTTTACAGATACTATGGGGGATGGGCAGCCCCCAATATTTACTTCTTGGGATTTGCTGGAATGGTGAAATTCGGAAACATCCGTATTGCAGGATTATCCGGAATTTACAAGGAAAATCACTACCAGTTAGGTTTGTGAATTTGTAAACTTGCAGATGCTATATACCCATTTTATTTGAATCTGATAATCTTTTAATATTAGTTTTTGAGTGTGAAACTGAACTAAAGCCAAGATGGATTTTCTTGAGCAGGATACTATGAGAAGTTGCCATATAACGACAGTGATATTCGGTCTATTTATCATGTCCGTGAATATGCTGTTCACAAGCTTATGCAAATAGAGGATCCTATTGATATAATCCTTTCACATGATTGGCCAATTGGCATCACTGACCATGGTGATTGGCAGCAGCTTGTTCGATTTAAACCATTTTTTAAGAAAGAGGTAATTTGTTATTTCAATGAGATAGATTCTTATTCCAAAAGCATTACAAATCTGGTTCTGGCATAATGTTCTGTATTCTGCCTATGGTTTTCCATATTTTACCTAGTGGAGGATTTTGAAGGTTTTGTATAAGTTGGTTGGATGATATATGAAACCTTTCCGTAAAATCAATTCACAATGATACGTAATATATAAAACATGTAATTGTTCAGATACAGGAAAGAACACTGGGAAGTAAACCTGCTGCGGAGTTATTGGGAAAATTAAAGCCAAAATATTGGTTTTCAGCACACCTTCATTGTAAATTTTCTGCTCTGGTTCAGCATGGGGAGGGTGGCCCGACCACAAAGTTTCTCGCGCTTGACAAGTGTCTCCCGGGCCGTAAATTTTTGCAGGTATGGTGCCACTCTGTCACAACTCACGTCTTTCTCCCTCTCTTTTATGTTACTTAACCGTTTATGTTTTGGATGTGATTTAGATTGTTGATATAAAATCTGATCCTGGGCCTTATGATATTCAATATGATGAAGAATGGCTTGCTATAACACGTAAACTAAACTCTACTTTTCCTTTAACCCGCAGGCGTACATATTATAGGTATGTATATATATACTCCATATTATTTGCATTAGTTTTCTGACTTTCACATTACAATTGATTGGTTTTAAGAACCCATTCTCCAATGTTCTAGGGAAGTGAATTATGACATGCAAGAATCGCGCGAATGGGTCAGGGATAAGCTACAAAAAAGGGGGGCAAAACCTTTTGAGTTTGTTCAAACAGTCCCATCCTACAACCCATCTCAGTCTATTTCTAACAGTCCAGAAAATGGTATGTTTCTAATATGTTAATTGTATTACTGTTTTCTTCTCACTAATTTTCTTCCCCGGCTGTTCTCTTTAGTCAGCAACATGCTGCAATACCGTTTGGTTTGACAATTTACCGAATTGTTAAAAACTAAACTAGACATGATGTGCTTTTCTAGTTAGTAGACTCCTGATGGACGTTTCACACTTGATGCAGACCAAAAATGCAAACATGAAAGTTCATATTATGCGTTATATAAAGTAGAATTCCAGTTTATATGCAAAAGGCTCGACTAGAAGCATGTGTTTCTTTACTGTCACTTTTTATAATTAAGTAGATGCCTATTTGTTTCTCCTCCCTTCTAAAGTCATGCTTGTTCAATTAGAAGCCCGAGTTTCTTTACTCTCACCTTTTATATTTAAGTAGACGGCTAATGTTTTTACTCCCTTCCTGAATTTGTTCTTGTTCAATTCGCAGGAAGTAGGAACCCTCAAACGGAAGCTTTTTTGCAGTTTCTAGAACTACCTTATCTTCTAGATAATGTGTCAAATTCAAGAGAAGCCGCCCAAAATCCACCTCCAGTTATCCCCGGAGGTATAATTTCATAATTCTGTTACAGGAAAGGTTTAAACTTCAAAGGTTGACCTAGGGCTCCAGACTTAGTGCCGGAACCTGATAAATCTGTTCATTCTAGCATCAAGCATTTGATTTAACAATCGGTCACTTCGTTAAAAACAACATATTATGCAGGGAACTAGATTGATTAGGGGAGGGGTATTTGATACTTTATTGCTACGCTAAACAAAAATGCCAAAGAACTAAAATAATTGGTACACATGATTTGGCTCAATATCCAACAAATTAAAAGAATTGCTAGGAGACTGACCTGCAACTTTTGCTCTTTTAGTTGTGAAATTTGTTGAATCCCTCGGGGTTTTTGCTACATGGTATTTTTCTTAGAAACATAAGATTTTTCATGTTCTAGCAAAATATCATTTTCATATGATAGCATTGCACCATTGCTCATGTGAGTGATGCTTGAGTTGATTTTCAGATGCGGGATCGTCAGACAATGACAATGACGTCGATGAAGTAGAAGAAAATGACGAGGCTGACAATTCAGAAGATTAGGAAGCCATCATATTTACGGCAGAAGTTATTTTTATTTTTACCATGATACGCAAGGCTCAGTGAAGTTTTGTAACATATTTGATGAGATGCAGGCATGTAAGCTTCTATTTGCTCCATACAATTTTCTTAAAAAAATTTGTACAATGATTTGCAAAAGGAGAGAAATGCTTGTAGATGAACCCTCCAAAATGACCCGGGAAAGTCTATGCTTGGTGAAATGGGATTTTCATTCAAGAACTTTGTACAGAAAAGTACGTTTTAATTATAGTTAGAATTTAAACGAGCTCTTGGTTGTTTATGCTTTTATGTCGAAATAAGGAGTTCTACAGATCTTTGTATGTAATTGTAGTTGCTCGTTTGAGCTTACCCAGAGCGCCACACCGTGCTAGCGAGGTCCTCACATTTTTTAACTAGTCTAATCAGCTAGTTATAGCAATAAGTATTGTTCGAAATTTAATAGGTAGTCAGGAGGACGTCGTATATGATTTAGCTTCCTTCCATTCATTTTACCAGTTCCGAGCAATATCTTGATTTATGGCCTCACACAGCCTAATTTTTCTTAATATTTTAGGACAATTATATGCCGTCTCCTGACTAACATAGTGTTTCAAGCGGGGTTTTATCCGGATCCTGTAGCTCAAGTTGTAGGTGGTCTAAATATCAAGCAAAAATTGTACTCTGTATCATATTATTAGCAATAGCTACTCATTGTGTTCCATATTACTTGTTCATTTTGAAAATGCGTGTATCTTGAGATGCGTAATTTTTTTGATTAAATTGTCGAAGTGAAAATTTGAAGAAATATTCATATATTCACATCAAATTTACTATATTAAAAATTTTCAAACTTATCATTTTAGTGCTTTATGCACGAATTATTTTTTCATATAAATTGTTTACTAATCTCTTTCTAAAAATTAAAAATAAAAGAATTCCAACCACGTTAAAAAGCATTTAATGGGCATTTTGATCATTTCATATGATCCAAAATTCCACTGACGGGAAAAATTAATCAATAAATAAATAAATAAATGAAACGATGAAGTGCCTATTTAATTAAAAATAGGGGTACATTGTCGATAAAATGAAATTAGTGTGGTTACAATTGATTCTTTTGAAAGTAAAGAAGGCCATTTACATTTACATCGACACATGTTACCGATGTCGGCCGAAATTCCAGAAAAACCGAACTGAAAAATACCGGAACAAAAAAACCGAATTTTTTCTGGGTTGGTTTCGGTTTATAATAAAACCGAACTAAAAAAAATCGAAAAACCAGAAAAGCCGAAAAAACCCCGAAAAAGACCGAAAAACCAAAAATAAAACCGAAAAAACCCGAAACCGGACCGAACCGAAAAAAACTGGTCCGGTTCGGTTCAAAAAATAAAAAATCGAAACCGAAAAAAACCGAAACGAAAAATCTGCTCAATTTCGATTTCGGTTTCAGCAAAAAATAAATAAAACCAAACCGGATCGAACGGCTTATTACCATTTAATTTTTTCCTTAATAGATCTTTCCCCAGTTTTTAATAAAATAAAATAAATAAATACTCTTCTCTTTCTCTCTATGAGAAGTAGAATTTTCAGGTATGTGCATATTTGTATCTCCATTTTCTCCAAGATTAGAGTTTACAATTTAATTAGATCGATTTTAAGAATTTATATCTAAGTTTGACTTAGCTTATAATTGATTGTGGATCAATCATCCTTAATTTATTTTTCTTTGTCTAGTAAATCATTTAGTTAATGTAATAATAATCAGCTTATTTTGTTGGCCAACATTATCAATTTTGAATTATACATTTTAGAACCAATCAATACATATAATCTTTCTACCATGTTGAAAAGATTGCATCTTTTTAGCTTAAAAGCTACAACCTAACTTATTTTACTGTTGGGTATTTACTTATTAACCCAATTAATATGAAAAGACTTATTTTATTTTTATCTATTTTGACTTAGACTTAAAAAGATTGCATCTTTTTAGCTTAAAAGCTACACCTAAACTAAGTAGTTTGGTGGGTGTTTATTTAGTAACCTAATTAAATATTATTCAAAAGACCTCTTTTTTTTTGTCAATTATTCATTTTAGATACTATGAACTTTAATACTCTGTGCCCATAAAATGCCTTTATTCTGAGTTTTGTGATCTGTGTTGTTGGGTGATTGTTAGAATTTTATGTTGTTTAACTTTTTATCGGAAAAAAAGGTAGAAAGTTAAGTAACTAATTGAGTGTTATTCTGGGTAAGTTTTGTTTGTGTTTGCAACTTATTGTTTGCAATTCTGTTGGTTCAATATGATCTTATTTTTTACATACCCACCATGTATATAAAACCAAAGAAACCATTTTTGTATTATAAAATCGGTGTGAATTACATGCTATGCCTTGGTTCCAGCGTTCGTAATTTAGGCTATTGGAAATGGTAGAATAATCGACAGGGACGGTTCTGGCACCAGCCAAACAAGTCGGTTAACTTAGGCGCGGTCCCTTAATTGGCGCAATAAAAAGAAAAATATATTAATTTTTTTTTTTAGAAAAAAGTCGTTTTTCCCTAATAACAATACAAAAATAACCTATGTTATTTGATGGTCTATTTTGTGTAATGTAAAAGACAATATTTGTTTTATTATGACATAGTTCAGATTTTTTTATTTTTCAGTTTTTTTTAATCGCAAGTTGTAAAAATTTTCGAAGAAAATTTAAAAAAGCACCCAAAAAATATACAGCTCAGGTGTAGAAAGGCGCCTGACCTGGCCTGACAATTGATTTATTATAGTCTATAGAGAGCGGGGAGTTTATAGTGTAAACAGTTTTATCTCTTGCTTGTCGAGAGAAATCATTTCTGATGGAAATGTACCTTGGTTTCAGTGATTTGCTCCAAGGCTATCTTTTTAGTAGTATATCAAAATGAAATCTGTATATGTATAGTACGGTTTGTTTAGTCACACATTTAAGTGGTAACCTATACCATACTTGCGATATTCTTGCCCATTTGAACTTGGAAGAGCTTATCTTTGACCTATTTTAAGTTGTGTTTGGGTTGAGGGATTTGAGATTATAAAAGTTATGTCACCTACATGAATTGACTAGATTTATCCTAAGCAAGGATTCAAATAGCATAGAACGTGGGGATTTCAAATTATTTATGTTACAGTGTTTTTGTTATAATGTTTAAGCTTCGGTTTCCAATTCCCTTGTTTTTGTTTACCTTTCCTATATTCTAAT
Source organism: Primula veris (assembly GCA_963682055.1). Taxonomy (NCBI): domain Eukaryota; kingdom Viridiplantae; phylum Streptophyta; class Magnoliopsida; order Ericales; family Primulaceae; genus Primula; species Primula veris. The sequence continues at coordinate 4,925,384 of OY821742.1, read as the reverse complement.
TTCTATAAGTATTCGACTATTCCTGTTCCTCTAGAACATATGCCAAACATTTTTCATCGATCGCTTTCATACCCGAAAACATGTCACTTTGGCATCAGCAATACGTACCTGTTTCATCATATATTTATGTTTGTAATTCTATTTCTTAATACCTAAAGCATTTCATATCCTTTGATATTATTGCATCTTCTCGTTTATTTTGTCAGCAAGTGATTTCTCATTCTTGGATATAAAGAAATTACTGTTCAGATTTTTTCTTACAGTGCTAGAATGAGCAGACCAATTACAGAAAAAATAATGATGCACAAACATTTGTTTTTAATATACGTAGCTTGCACGCAAGCTTGTTCGTCAATCTCGCATTAGGTATAATAAAGCGGCCAAAAGCCTGACCCTTGAAGGTCTATTTTCCCGGCATTTTTCTGTGACCTTTTGAAGTAAAAGTTTGTTTCTGCATCATTCTGTTAAGAAATCCTGCATAAAGTAAGGTTTACATCCTTCTGGGTTTTATATAGGAGTATCTTTTTTATTCCAGGGCAAAAGTAGTCCTATGTACATACTTGTCTTCGGGATAATACGACACCAATATGATACTCTGATACAAAACTCAATGTTTCAACGCTACGTTGGACACATACCAGAAATGTTCGATCTCCTTGTCTTCTTTTAACCTCACGCAGTTTCGATTCAATACCTTTTCAGCTTTTCTAAATATTTAATTTTCTATTAACAAATTCTGATTATTTCTTCATTGCCTTAAGTTACAAATTATGATTTGGTAAATTTGGCACTCATATCATGAATTTTTTTGGATGTTTTCAGATACCATAAGTCCTACAAGTCATGGTCTTCACAACAGCACAAATCCGCCATGTGAGCTCACACCCGGAGGTTTACGAACCATGTGACGATTCATTTGCACTAGTTGATGCTCTCTTATCCGATCGTACGAACTTACTTGACCACAACCCAAACCTGTGTATGGAAATTGGTTGCGGTAGTGGGTATGTAATTACCTCCTTAGCCCTCATGCTCGGACAGATGCCACATATGGCCCACTATATCGCCACTGACATTAATCCACATGCGGTTAGAGTAACCTCAGAGACTCTTAAAGCGCATGGCGTTCACGCGGATATAATAAATACTAACATTGCATTAGGACTAGAAAGTCGATTATTTGGATTGGTTGATGTAATTGTAGTTAATCCGCCTTACGTCCCTACACCCGAATATGAAGTGGGTAGTGAGGGAATAACCTCGGCTTGGGCTGGAGGGGAAAATGGGCGAACAGTTATTGATAAAATATTGCCTGTGGCTATTAAGCTTTTGTCTAAAAAGGGATGGCTGTATATGCTTTTTCTTGCAGAAAATAATCCCTCTGAAATATGCCTTCAGATGAAAGAGAAAGGCTTTTTGTCGAGGATTGTTGTACAGAGATCCACTGTGGAGGAGAGTCTACTTGTTATTAAGTTTTGGCGTGATCTTGAAATTGAAACCGAGGTCGATGAAGCAGCTAATGTTAACATAACAAGAAGTATTTTCGAAGCTGTCAGATCTTTGCTTTCATGAGTTCCCTTTCAAAGATTTGGAAACAATTGTAGTAACAAATAATAGTTCCAATATTTTCATATAAGTCTCATTTTTCAGTGTTTGAGACATGGTATTAGAAAAAATAAAAATTGTGTATATTTACTGGCTGTAAAGGTATACTCCGCATTCCGCAATGCAATTTTGACTACTTCTGTCGTATGTTTCCGTGTCATGTTCTTTTTAAATTTAAACTTTTGGTTTGCATCATGACCAGGAAGTTTAAGAAGGTGCGAGTGTTGATGTGTTATCATTAGGTTGTTCTGGTTTGGGTTACCTGTTACCAACTTGGCATATTCTGGCTTGTGAATTGCAGATTGAGATATTGCTGGTTTTGATGTTCGACTTACTCCAGTCATGTCAAACAATACTCTAGTTATGTAGTTTGTTTCGAGATCTCCTATAGGTTTGTCTAAACCTTAAAGTTAAACACCCTAATATCTGGTCTCAAAATCGGAACATGGTGGAAATAATAGTTCCTTGCCTTCGCAAGAAGTGACCAAGACTGTTCCGTGAGCTTGCGTCGTATAATAAGATTCGCTCTCTTTTAGGTAAATTACGTGGACAGACTATGGTTGGACATAACTCATAAAATGTTTTAAGGGAAAATCGTGATGCTCCGGAAACAAAGTTATTGGCCCTTGTTGCAATAGAATTTGCTGCATTTTAGCAATGTGCACAACCCTTCAAATTTCGTCCAGTGCTAGCTAGTTAAATCTGCATCGTTCAAGTTTCGAGTCTAGGCTTTCAATGATTTATTTAAACACATAAATAATTTAGTCATCTAGAGTAATCCTCATCATGCCTTTCATGTCTACATATCTGTCAGGTTCTGCAAACAAATGCATAATTAAGAATAATATTTATGTGCATATGTTTACTAATCATAAAAGTTTAAGATACATATATGATATAATATTCATTCCCCGAGCTAATACAAAATGGGTACTAAAATATGGGCTGAACGAAAACCCGGAAAAACCGAAACTTTTTCGGGTCGGTTTCAGTTTACAATAAAACCGAACCGGAAAAAATCGAAAAACCGAAAAACCCGAAAAAACCCGAAAAAACCGGTCTGGTCCAAAAAAACTTGATTTCGGTTTCGATTTTACCAAAAACCGGACCGAATCAAATATCCTGTCCTAATCAAATATGATCAGCAAAAATTATTCTTCAATCTCAATGCTCTTTAATTTTGACTTTTCAATTTTTTATTTTCACGTCTGATTAATAATTGTTCTTTTGGGTGGAAAGGAAAACTTTTTCCACAGTTTATGGATATGCTTTATGCTTGTACATTGATGGGTCGCCTTTTGTCACTCACATAGTGGACCGACATATCAAGATTCCCACTTTCTAATGTTTGTTATTTTTATTTATGTTCAAATTTTTTGCTTATATGTACCTTTCAAAAAACAATAAGTTTTATGTAAAAAATGAAATGGTGAGAAACAGTAATCATATTTTGGAAAGAAGGTGACTTAAAAATTAAGTTCAATCTATCTTCTTAGATCAGTTTTTACACCAAATAATATTTATTTTTAAGTTAAAATTATGATTAAATATAGCCTCCAATTATGAGGTTTATTTATTGTATCTGATATTTCATTAACATACAATTTCATCCCCAAAGAAGAAATTGGGGGAATTATTTCACTGTTTTAATTTATTTTGTTGGCAAATACGGTGCTAGATACAAAGTCTGTTATGTGTCTTAAGTATTTTCACTGAATTTTATTTCAAAAAGAAAAAGTATTTTCTCTGAACTTTTTTTTGACAACCATATGTACAAATAACACAAAATCTCACTCGTATGTTTTCCTTTCCCTTAAATGCTGTTACTATTGCGACAAGACAAATAAGTTGGTCACGAAACTGAACGTGAGATGCTTGTTTAGTAAACGAGGCGAGCCAGACTCTACTCGTCTCATTTGAGGCCTACAAACTTACTCATAAAATCTCTATAAAAAATTTAAAAGAACTAATTTAATGTAAAAGCATGCACGTCATGAGATGGGACTTCCAACAAGGTGTGAAAGCTCCTTTTGAATGAGGAGAGACTTGTTTGGTTAAGGGAAGAAAGGTTGATGAAAAGGTTGTGAAAAAGGAGAATAAAACAAAAGATAACACTTCAAATCATACACCTTTTTCCATCTCACTATCCCCATGTAGAGAATAGTTAGAAGCAACTTGTAAACCAAAGCCCTTATTCAATGTTTTTTCAATTATTTCAAACTGATGATGAAAGTTGAAAGATATGTTTCCGGTGGAACCTTGTGAGTGGAGTATTATTCTCCTTGTCAATTTCAACTTTCACAACTTGAACCAATTGTCCCTCTTAAGAATTACATACACTTATCTCTAATCACTACAAAATAATGTTTGATTTAGTGAGAGTCAAAAGCTGTCGCAAATCTGTCACAAATTGACTAAACTGTCACAAAACCGTCACAAAAACCGTCGTTAATAAGCTCGTAACAAAAAATACTGTCACTAGTTCCGTCGCTATTTGAATATTTTTTTACAGTGAATATTTTGGTTTTCATTGTTCCTAAGCTAAATGTTTTACTGCCATTGTTGTATTTGTAGTTTAGAAAACTTGTTAATTAGGTGTTTATATGAGAAATAGTTCTGTTGTTAATTCGGTTGTCCTTCATGCATGTAGTGTGTGGTTTTTCAAGGGAGAAGATCTAATTAAGGATACTTAATACTGTAAATGAATCAACAATATCATTTAGGAGTAGACAGACCGATTAAACTTGTGTCTTACCGAGATAACGTTTTGGACATGTTTGCGGATGGAAATATCATTTGATCTTAGCCTTCTTGTGTTACGACTTGGGGAATTTGCAGAATTGGATCGACGACAATTGATATATTTTCTCAAAATTGCAAATAATTGTATAATAACTACTCATACATCAAAAGTACTATAGTGTAGACAGACATACTCCAATTCAATTGCAAACAGAGCTACCCCGTCTCGATTAAGGTGGTCATCATCAATCCATCCCGACTCGTTCTAGGTCCTGCCCATGGGCGGACCCTGAAGGTTAATGAAGGCGTGGCAAAAACCAAATATAAAAATGCTACGTACATGGTTCAATTTTTATTAGTGTATTCAAGGCTTATGGTAATTAAATTATTATTAGTTAGCGTCGTGTTGGTATCTTTATTTCATATAACCCATACAGATATAGTTTATAAAAGACAACAAAAAAGACAACAAAAAAGAATTAGGGTAAATAAAAGATCTTTCATATAAATTAACTAATGTCTTCATGACAAAGTCCGATAAAAACTTGAAAATGATCTTTTTTTGATAACATTAAATTTACAAATATAAGATTTTCATGAACACATTAAAAGGGTTTGTGAGATGTCGGACAACTGTAGTGTATAACATTTGCATAAGCGCAATAAAATTTGTACACCTAAAGAAAAGAATAAGAATTAAACTTAAACCCTTCGGTGAAAGTAATAAAAAAAAAAAAAGGTAAGAAGAGAAAAAGAATTGGAAATGACAAGATTTGAACTCATGACCTATGACGGAGCATTAGACTATACATGACATGCGTTTACATATTTTTATCCTTAATTCACATACATAAGCATATAACTAGTACATTCGATAAAAACTTTTTTTTTATTTGTTAACGATCCGAATCAAGGGGTGGCACTCGACTCCCCTTGGCTATACAAGGATCCGCCCACGGTCCTGCCTCATGAACATGCATGCGGCCTCTAACTAATATCGTTTGTTTAAATTATACTCCAATATATACTCCATATATATTTATTCAACAGCCATAAACTTACTTTAGCACCATTTCCATCTTCATGATCACAAAGCATGCAGTTTTTGAAACAAGAATTTGGATTCATGTCTTACTATTGTTGAGTGAGAACACTCAAAAAATAAAATCTTTTTAAGTATCTTTATATTATAGCAAACTGTTACTGATGCTATTGCTATGTTTTGAATTTTTATGCAAGTAGAGAATAGGTAGTGCAGAACTATTAAAAAAAACAAATATCTCCACCTATACAAACAGTCAGTTACTGTGCTTTGACTTGGATATCACTACAAAAAAATACTCAAATAGCGACGGGATTAGTGACGATATTTTTTGTTACGAGCTTATTAGCGACGGTTTTTGTGACAGTTTTGTGACAGTTTAGTCAATTTACGACAGATTTGTGACAGCTTTTTAAATTAGCGACAGGCTTGTGACAACTTTTGACTCTCACTAAATCAAACATTATTTTGTAGTGTATTATTAAATTAACATAAGAAAATGATGTTATTCCTAATAGTCATATGTCACAAGAGTTGTGCTAGACTAGTGTAAGTCAAGTGGACACGGCATATATATCTTTCTTTGTCAATAAAAAAGCATATGATGACTAATAACGAAAGCCCTTAACATTGGAAGTAAAATGGGGACAGAAAAATAAAGTGAAAGATCTCAAAAGATATATCATGAAGAATCTTAAGAATTATGGGTTCCCACCAATAACAACAGAAGCTATACCAGTACAAAATAATGCTACTATAGTATCTTTATCGTCAACAGTGATGTTTTGTGCTCACCCTTTGGATTATTGAATCAACTAGAAAATATATATTAGGTTGAACTAACTATTTTATCTTTTTTATTATGCTTTTGGGTTATTTAGGGAGCAACTCAAAAAAAAAATATAACAACTCACAAAATATAAAAGGGGAACAGTGAACTTTTATTATATATTTCTCTCTTTTTTGGTGTGTTTACAAATGAAGAGTTTATCTTTTTTATTATGCTTTTGGGTTATTTAGGGGGCAACTCAAAAAAATAAATATAACAACTCACAAAATATAAAAGGGGAACAGTGAACTTTTATTATATATTTCTCTCTTTTTTGGTGTGTTTACAAATGAAGAGTTTATCTTTTTTATTATGCTTTTGGGTTATTTAGGGGGCAACTCAAAAAAAAAATATAACAACTCACAAAATATAAAAGGGAAACAGTGAACTTTTATTATATATTTCTCTCTTTTTTGGTGTGTTTACAAATGAAGAGTTTATCTTTTTTATTATGCTTTTTGGGTTATTTAGGGGGCAACTCAAGAAAAAAAAATATAACAACTCACAAAATATAAAAGGGGAACAGGAACTTTTATTATATATTTCTCTCTTCGTCCGAATTTAATAAAGAGCTTTGGTGTTACATGTAATTTTGTAACGTGAATTTAGTGTACATAAAATGTCACCATTACAAGTTTCAAAATGTATTCATATAATTAATCATCTTAACTATTTGACTAATTTTTAAATTTATCATTTGATATTTGAAGTGCATCAATTTTGCACTGCAAAATTACACCAATACCTAAAATTACTAGTATTAAATTGGAAGAGATATTATCTGGTACTTATGATAAATAATCAAAAACTGTAAGAACTCCAAAATTTACCATCTTTGTTTATTTTGACATTTTCCAATAATTATATTCATATAACAAACTAGATATTAACTTTTGTAATAACTTTAATAATTTTAGTCAAAAGTAACATTTTCGAATATGTCATCATCAAGCATTTTAAAATCTTCAAAGAAGGAAAATGGACCCTAGAGTGATACATTCCTTAGATATGCAGACATTCTTGTTCTAGCAGAGAGTGTTTGTATGAATATATATACATACATACATATATAATCTGAGCCAGCATATCCCTCCACCGGCGTAATGCCAACGTCGGTGACAGTAGTCCGACAATGCCTCACCCAAGAAGCAGCCCAAACTCTAAACTTGGCAGTCTCCATCTCCCGCAACCGTTCCCATGCACAAACAACCTCCCTCCACGCCATCTCGGCCCTCCTCTCTCCCTCCTCCTCATCCCTCCTCCGGGAAGCATGCACTAGGACCAGCAGCTACTCGGGTCAGATGCAGTTCAAGGTTCTGGAACTTTGCTTGGGTGTCTCTTTGGACAGGTTACCATCGCAACTTCACAATTTTAGAAAATATTCTTTTTCTAGGGAGGTAATTTATTTATATCCATAAAAAATGTGTTTCACAATCAATCCATAGTAAGGCAGCTAATGCTGGCTCCGCCACTACAAATAAGGTCAGATTGCAGATGATAATAGTGACAAAATTTGTTTCCCAATGCCTATATCGGAAACGGCATGCCCATAGATTTCAATTTTACTAATAGAGATTATCGTTTAGCGACAGTTTTGGCTGTCCCTGATTGGATTTTTAGTGTGCAGGTTACCGAAAGGGAAGGAGGAGGAGCCTCCAGTGTCGAACTCGCTCATGGCGGCGATAAAGAGGTCTCAGGCGAACCAGAAGAGGATGCCGGAGAGCTTGAATGTGTACCAGGAAAGAGAACGGCAACAGTCATCTTCTGTTTCCATGGTCAAGGTAAATTAAAATTCTATGTTTATTGATATATAAGGTCTTTAGGCAGATATTAGGCCAGATAAAAAGAGAGCATTTTGTTTTATTGTTACTACCTTGAAGAAATGGAAATTTATTTCAGACTGCTATGAACTACACTTTTTATCATAATCCTTTTTAGTTTTGGAATTAATATTTTTCATTTTGTTTCATATACTGCGTAATAATCATTATTTGTATATTAGTCTCAAATACCTCTAATGTTGGTTGATCGGATCTGATCCGCTTTATAATCTCAGGCTATTTTTGCTTAGCAATAACTAGTAGATAAGATGAAATAAAATGATGTATCTCACTCTTACCTTTGTTTTGTTTGATCGAGACGTTAGAATTCTCTTCCAAGCTCTAAATCTTAAGATGATTTAGAAACTCGATAATTTATTGAACTGCTGTTCTAGTAGTAGAGTGATTGACTTCAATTTTACCTTTCTAGGTTCATTTAACGCTATGAGTATCATAGAAAATGTCAAACATGTTGCTAAGTATCTAGAAGGGAAAGTGAAACATTATGAATCTTGTTGAAGTTCTTTCTTTTTTCTTCAGAAATTAAAGTTTCTTTACTATGATTTGCAAGAAAAAGGTTGTATTATTTTCTCTAGAATGATGTGACCGTTTAGGAGCGTGATTATGTTTGACGAACTGGTTAATATAGTTCACTCAATAACAGAAAAAGAACAAAAACGGGTCTGTTTTTTTGGGAATATTTTTTGTTTATATCATCTCAAAGATTAAAAGTACAAAATCTAAATACTGGTAATCAAATTGCAGAATTTAAAGAACGAAATTTAAAGGAATAACTGAACTTAATAAAAGTAAATAAGGTTCCTCTTTTTCATTCCTTCTAATGAGCTCACTACAGTAATACTTATACTGCTAGTTCTGAAGATTTACAAAATGGGCCTCAAACTATAAAAATTAGTATTGAACTCCTATGGATTCTAAATTAATCAAACATGGATAAATATTTTCACAGCTACTACACGAATCATCACGCGTCAAATTTTATTGTATGAGATTGTCAAATGTTTTTATGTGCAATCTTTCATTTGAAAGCAGGTTGACCTACAGTATCTAGTTATCTCCATTCTCGATGACCCGGTCGTTAGTAGAGTCTTCGGAGATGCTGGTTTTAGGACTTCTGACATAAAGATATCCATTCTTCGACCTCTACATCACCTTCTAAGGTATTCGCACTACAGAGGAACCCCTATGTTTTTAAGCAATTTGACAGATGAAAATTTTAAAAGAATCGGAGACGTTCTTATGAGGCTAAGGAGAAACCCTTTCCTCATAGGCAGTTGCGCTAAAGATGCTCTTCAAAGTTTTTGTGACATAGTAGAGAGGAAGAAAGGAGGATACCTTTTGCCAGTCGAAATCTACGGTTTGAGTGTTTATCATTTGGCACCTGATATATCTAAATTCGTGAGCAACGACTATAGTGAGGAAATAGTGAAGGAGAGGTTTAAAGAGGTTGATCTGATGGTGGAACAGTGTAATGGATCTGGCATGATCATCAGCTATGGTGATGTGGAGGTGTTCACCGGTGACAATGCTATTTCGAATTGTATAGTGGATGAGTTGACAAGATTACTGGATTTTTTTGGTTCGAGAGTTAGGTTGATTGGAGCTGCAGCAACGTACGAGATTTTTTTGAAGTTCTTGGACAGATTTTCCTCTATTGTAAATAACTGGGATTTGCAGCTTTTACCTGTAACTTCTCTTACGCCTTCATTAGGAGAGGCTCATCACAAATCTAGGCAAGCACTTGATTATGGTCTTTTTTAAAACTTATACTCTATTACTCCGTATATTTTATAAATTTATGTGATAATGAACGGTTTTGTAATCAATTGTGTTTTTTAGAGTTCAGACTTCTATAAAAGCACAAGAACAAAAGGATATAACTTTGACTGCACTGAACACTCTTTTCTCTGCATTTGTTCTTTTAAAAGCTATAAATCCTTGCAGTGGTTAAATTTAAGCATTACAAATTTTATATGCATCGCATCGATTTAGCAGTATAAAAAAGACAGGTCCCCATCATGTCCTTATACAAAGCTGCTACAAAATATCGTACACAAAATATCTGAACAGGCCGTCTTACTTTTGGTTATAAGAATATGAAAATGTGCCCAACGAAACTATCATTTTTGGTAGAAGAGGATAAATAATAATTCTTTTGGTTTAGTAAAGGTTTCTTTTTGGTATAATCCTTATTTTTCCGACGATTCAGACATTCTCTTCCGTATTTGATTTCTTTAAATTGCTTATCTCTTAGTTCTCATGGTTCCATTTTCATGTTTATTCTCAGTCTGATGGACTCTTTTGTTCCATTTGGCGGGTTTTTTTCCACATCATCTGATCTAAGAAGCCCATTGACTGGATTAAAAGATTGCCAATCTCGGTGTCATCTTTGTAATGAAAAGTGTGAAAAAGAATTACAAGGGATTACCAAACAAGTATTTATTTCCTCGGTTGCAGAGCAGTTCAACTCTAGCCCTCCTTTATCGCAAATGACCAAGTGGGGCACATTTAGACCATTGGAGGCTGTGAAGGTGTTTGCTTATCTAATTTCTTTTACTACATTGTGTATTGACACGAGCATATACTATTTTGCTTGATCCTGAGAAATTAGAACACTACAAAAAACTTTACCTTTTTTAAAGATTGCTTTTCTGTAACGCACACATGTAAAGCACTTCAAATAAATAAATAAATTAGGCATAAAGGTAGGCTTATACTGATCATGACACGAGTAGGCTTAGTCTGCTTTTCTGATATTCAATTTCAACAGATTTTGAAGGTAAAATGTCCTGATATATGTATCTTCTGATTCTCTCGTCATTTTCCTATACCACGTCCAAAATACCTTGCTTTATGTTCTGACTGATATTTTATTCATCAATCAAGTTCAATTTGTTCAGTGCAGGCCATAGATGAGGGTATACCATGGACTGATAAGGTCAAGGTGATGCAACAAAAATGGGATAAAATCTGCAGACACCTACATCATGATCCGCAGTTAATGATTAAAAATTTATATCGGTCGAGTTCTCAAGTTCATCTTATCACTGGTCATCAAGTAGCTGAGGACACAAACAAAACTATCTGCAATCCTATCAGCATCACGACAATTGGATCTTCAAATATTAGTGCATGTGGAAACATAACTTCACAACCAAACAATCCCTTATCTGGTTTGCCCACGGAGTTGGGCCAAAATTTTGTTTCCCAAATGAAAAGAAAAACTGTGACCTCCCATGACCTTGACCTAAATGTGCTCGTGTCTACCCCTTTTTCCAATTGTAGTACTGGTGACGGGCAGAAATCTCCATCATCCGCTACATCTGTGACTGCAGATTTATGTTTGCAAACACGTTCTCCGTCTCCAAACACTGAAAAACAATCCACTTATCAACTTCCAGGGTCTCACTCCGCTTCTCTTTGTAGTTTTGATCTTGGCAATTTTAAGACAACATATGATATTTTGAGTGAAAAAATTAGCTGGCAAGAAGAGGCTGTTAGTGCTATTAGCCAAGCTATAGCTCGGTGCAGAGCAAGGAATCAAAAACGTTGCGGGACTAATGTAAGAGGAGATATTTGGCTGAATTTTACCGGACCTGATAACTTTAGTAAGAAGAAAATAGCTGTTGCTCTAGTTGAATTACTATATGGAAACAAAGGGAATTTTATCCGCGTGGATTTGGGCTCCCATGACAGAGATTTGGAGGAGTACAATGTGAAATTTCGAGGAAAAAATGTTGTTGATCATGTGGCATGGGAATTGAGTCGGAAGCCTTTCTCAGTTGTTTTTCTCGAAAATATTGATGAGGCAGATCTGATGGTTCAGAACAGCTTATCCATGGCCTTGAGAACCGGAAAATTTCCAGATTCACATGGCCGAGAAGTGAGTACTAGAAACACGACCTTTGTGGCCACTTCAATGTTCTCTAAGAATGAAAAGAATCACTATTTTTCAGAGGAATTGAGTAATATCCCGGAAGAATTTATATTAAGCACAAAGAGACGTTCACTCCAGATGGTTATAACTTGTAGCAATGACTCCATTGTCTCGAACACAAATAAAACCTTAAAAAGAAAATTAATTGGTATTAGTGAAATTTCAAAACGCGCTCACAAGGACACCAATATCCATCTGGATCTAAATCTCCCACCGGAAGGTATTGAATTAAATGAAGTTCATGGTGGATATGAGGACAACTCGAAGGTTTGGTTTGAAGATTTCATGGACTTGATGGATGAAACTGTGGTTTTTAGACCATTTTCTTTCCAGAAATTCTCCGAAAAAGTAACGAAGGAGATCAAAGACTTTTTTTATACAGTCTTTGCTTCGGATATTGTGTTTGAGGTGAATACATCAGTAATCGATCAGATTCTCGTGGCTATGTATCGATCAGAGAAAAATGAAGCAGAGGACTGGCTTAAAAATGTACTTATTAGAGGCTTCATAGAAGCTCAGAGGATGTATAATCCCTTTAGCCCTTGCACTGTGAAACTTATTACCCGTGACGGCTTTGATGCAGAGGAGAATAACCTAGGACTTTCCCTTCCTTCTAGAATTATAGTCGAGTAAGATCCGAAAATGGTTTTAATTGTAATCAGATTTAAAATTTAAAACTGGTAGTGGTTTTCTAGGTGTATATATATGTATAATAGAAGGTATTGGTGTCTAGAGCCTGCTGGTAGCACATTTATATTGTGAGTACAAAGTTGTGAAATAGAGGTAGGCTTCATATGGTTAGCACTTAGCAGGTAGTTTGAAATAATTATGTATAATTTTCTGTTTTAGAGCGTATTGGTGTTTCTAAGTAGTACAGAAGTTTTTTTCTGGCAATTAGCTGAATCGTATGCTTGCTTTCAAACATGTCACCAGCTATATTACCATTTGTTAGCTGAGATGAATAAACCACTAGCCTACTGCTCAAACATCATATTCTAATACCGTCTCTCAGAAGAGGATCTGCAATATGTATAAATGTCGTCTCCAATAAACACAACTTCCCCTCTCATGAGAGGAAGATACCAACCAGAATTGTAATATGGAGGAACGCGCTTAGGTTTCCAGAATCTGGTTCAGATGTTATATGAGCGCCATAGATAATATTCCCAAAAGTTTCAGACAAAATAATTTAAGGAAACAAGTATAAAATTCCCCTTGAGCACAGCATGACCTGATGATATTTTCATCTTGTAGCTAAACGGAGAGCACTGTAACCCACTCTAATCGTGCAATCTACTGGGATCAAGTATCTCAAGGAGGGTTCGCGGGGTGACTTGATATAACAATCAGCAAGAGAAAAAGCATAATAGACCTTGTCACCTATGGCTACAAAATGGGGGACCATTTTCTTCCTTTTGGATAAATTGAAAATATCATGTTTACTCTTGCGGATGAGATTGAATACACAGGGTAGGGTTCTTTCGCTACCTAGTACAATTTTGATCCCCTCAACGGAAATCATGTGTAAACCCGAGCCTTTTGCTTATAACACATGCAGCATATTGCAGAGGCGATATCTGGTATTCTGGTGCATGGAATCTTTAGTCAAAGAAAGTGGCAATCGGTTTGATACAGCTACTTTTACTGGTTCTGTGATCGTTTTACAATCGAGACTTTTAGTGACCCCAATTCGAAAAGAACTTGATATTACAGCAGACATATTACGATTACCAATAATGATGATGGACAACTTATCTTATAGCAGTATATGTTTGCGGCAATATGTATGTTTATTGTGCTTTGTATTTGGTTTAATGGTAATATATTAAAATATATAATGCCTAGATACATGCCATACTTGTTTTGATCTTAAAATAATTAGTTTGGTAGTTAAAGATCCAATTTGACAGGATTTGTACGCACGCCATCTCAGATTCTCATAACAATCTCTTACCTAACGGGATTTGTTTCCCTAAATAGTTACCCATGTTTAATATATCAACTACACTTATCTGAGACCTTGAAACAATTATTGCATAAATTCCATTGGCTTAATACTATGTACAAAATTTTAAAAAAAACTGCTTTATAATTTCTCCTTTTAAGATTAGGAGTGCTTTTTTCTAGAATTGAGTTTACGTTGGCTGTTTTTCTTTTTTGCAACTACAAAAACAATTTACAAATATTTTGATTTTTACACATCTACTGCGTTACACCTCGCATGCGAACACGTTCGCTATTAGATATATACCGAGTAGTAGTTTTGTCAGCTCAAGCATAGCAAGCACCAGAGAGAAGCGGATAATGTTGCCGGATGTCCAGTCGTGTAATTGAGGCCTTTAGTAAGAAAAATAAGTTTTCGGAATCTTTAAAGAAGAAGCTGTTCATCTTCATGAATGCTGGTGCTGTCGTGTGTCCTGAGGGCAAGCGTCCTGATGGTATCATGTGTGCTGAAATATTTGAAATCGATATCACAATCACCACAAAAGTTGGCGAAAACCCTGTTATCGAAGCAGAACCATCCTCAGTCGAAAAGGAGGCTGTCAAACCCATTGGTACTTTCTTCGAACAAAGATTCTCTGGCCCTATAATTACCTCGGTGCCTGTGTTATAGAGTCCGATCTATACATGATTCCTGACGAGAAAGGAAATCCAGTGACAGAAAACGGTGAGACAGACAGAATCCTACCCTGCAAATTCAATCTCATAAACAAGACTAGACGCGAATTTCCCAATTTTCTGAAGGCAAAGAACGTTTTCCCCCTGGTAGCTGCTGTACATGAACAGGTCTCACCCTTATTTCTTTTATTTGACTTTAGTAGATATTACTGTTAGATACAAAACAGATGGTGGGCTGTGAAAAATAATCACCCCCCATTTTTTTTGGATAAAGGCACGGTTAAATGATGATGATGATGATGATTTAGGTAGGAATAAAGGAGGCCCGGAAGACGACGTTAATATGAATTCATATAGATGACTCTAAAAATATCGGAATTAAGGCTTAGCTCGATGATGATGATTACTATAACAAAGGTTATTTTTGTTGGAGTTTGGAAGCTCATTGTTTGGTTGAAAAGATGGCTTCACGGGCATGAAAGAGTTAAACGTTTTTTTATAAATCTCGCCTTTTTATTTTTTTCTCTTTATGGTCCCCTTGAAAAGCCAACTACTTTTTCAGCTACTACTATATGATTTGAGTACTGAAGATTAAGTCTTAGGGACTTCTTTTGAAACTAGTTGAGATTTTTTTAGATCATGTTAGTATTTCTTAAAGATCTATACAACTCATTCGCCTGATAATGTCTTGGTCAAATTGCTTCTAAACGAAACACCATGACACTGGTTTTTGCCTGACTAAAGTAGTCTCTGCTTGTCGATAGCACTTTGATTATTTATTTTTATCTGATATTTGGCTGCCATCCATGAACAGGTCTGTGCCCTTTCTTTATATGATTATAGAATAGGGTGTTTCCCTGAACCGTGCTTCAAGTTACTTAATCCACAGGAGTCTTACGAGTGGAAGGCGCTAACATGCTTCCCATTTCATGGACAGCATTACAATTTATTAGGTCATGCTGTGATCAAAGATCGCTTCATTCTTTTTTTCTTAAGAAGTATAGCTCGACACGACTATTTCTGGTACTCATACAACATTGATAGCGGACTCTGGAAAACCGTTGGACTAGAAGAGGGTCCTGGAGTGTGGCATCCCATTATGTATGGGGAATCTGTAGTTATCGGAAACGATATTTATAAATGTAATGTTATGCGTCCTGCTAGAATGCAAGTAATTTCTTACACTTGTGCTTATAGTGAAGAACATGATTTGTGTTTGTGGTCTGTTGGCCCTGTTGAAGGCTTCAAACTTGATGAAGAGTACGCACGAGGTGTTACCCACCTCCAACGTATGAATGGTAACATCGGCGTCCCATTGTCTGGAGTCCTTGGACAAGTGGAGGATCGGATACTTTGTGTACTCAACACAGCTCTTATTGTGGATCGCGATGGGTTGCTGCATGTTTGTGTTGCATTTATGAAAATTGAGGAACGTGACCGCTGTACTATGCTCAAGTCCTTTAGGTGCCACTTGCAGGTGGGGAAGGAGCTTTCTACGCCAATACTTGAATCTTGTTTTGTCCCGTGAGTACTATTTGACCTTATGTTTCTTTTTCTTTGTTTTAAACATTTCTTGCTTCATGGTCATTTTCCAGTTGAGGTGATGTATCAAATATAAATTCATTGTCTTATTTGAACTTCTTTTGGGTTTGGGTTTGGGCCAGAGAATGCAATCGCATTATAAGGACGTAATTACACAGATCGAGCAAGTTCAAATTGACATAACATGAAACCTATTAGTCCGAAAGCACCGTGGAGAGCAACAAAAGTCCACAGACCACCCAATTGACACCAACGAGTAAAATCTCCTTGTGCTTTAGGACCTCAGAGTAACAACAAAGAATGTGCTAAACTATTAGCAGGCATAGAAACTGCAGCCGTTAAAAAATTGCAGCCCACCAAATAGGAACTGGCCAATCCATGAATATACCATGAAGTCACGAAGGTTGTACCTGTGAACCAACCCCCTAAAGCAAAATCGGCACAACGAAAGAGTAATAAACCGGACCAGCCTACAAAAACGAAACGATCCCTCCGTAACCAGTCATCCATAAGATCAAACTATCTGATCAGTATAAATTATTTAAAATGGAATGATAAGTTTATATATTATCAACTACATGTAGTATCTTAGGTCTACTGGTTTAGGGCTTTCCTTTTCTCCACACTGTATATAACTCGCGAGCATAACAACTTCAGAAGTTGAGATTATTCTAGTATTCTGAGACAACTATCTGGATTCAAATTTTCTATAGTTTATTATACACTCATATCATTTAAAGTTCAATCTAACGGATGAAATAAACACAATCCAATTGTCTAGATTAATTCATGTTTTTTGTATTTTTCATTCATGGGACAATGCTCCGTCAAATAAGACGTCATTAACTTTTTTATTATTTTTAATTAATATTTAAGTTTAAGGTAGTTTCAACTAGGGTTCTATAATTTTATTTGAGTTTTTATTATGTTGTAAAGTTACTTAATATTTAATTTACAAAATCATAATTTGTATTTTATATATTAAAATTATATAAAAAGATTATTTCAATGTGATGAATTAACATGAATTAATCTATATCATTGGATTGTTTTTATTTCATCCGTCAGATTAAACTCTAAAGAATGTGAGTGATTTATAAAATCTAGAAAATTTGAATCCCAATTATACTATGTGTATGTAAGCTCGTTAAAGTCATCCACTATCTATATAAGAACTAGTTTCAGAAACAAATCAGCAAGTATCTGTTTGAAATCAAAGTATAACAAGATTGGCTCAATAAACTATAGCTTAGACAATTTTCCCCCTTCCTCCACTTCTACTTCCTGTAGTTGATTTCTTTTGCTTATTTTGTGTTGTTATGGAACACGTTTTTATTTTACCAAGGGCGTAGAGGCAACAAATGAGCATCGCCCTCAAACATGAGTGGTATTGTCGGGTGACACATTGATGAACTTAGCTCCAGAGACGGAGCTGGGTTCTAGTACAGAAGGGTGATCCATCAAAATTTTGAAACTTTAGCCAGATGAATTCAAAAATCTTGGGGGCAAAAGGCCAGCATAAATCATCTTTTGGGGGCTTTAACCTCTTCTGTGCCATCTTCCAGTTTCGGCTATTCTTGTCTAGTTTGTTCATCGAAAACACCAACTATAAAGAAAGAGCTTAAATTAGTTTGAACAAACTTATTAGCCGCAACTCTTGTCTAGGTTAAGAGTCAAGCTCTTTTGTTTCTCTAGGCTGCAAACTAGAAGTATTATGCCTAATTTGGAAATATTGTTAGTCGCAACATCTTTCATTCCTGCTAATTCTGGTTCAATCAAAGATATTTTCCCCATGTAAATAACTTTTACTAATATTTATCTCTAATTCTGATACTCCAGCAGACATGTTACTAATTACCATTAGCACTAACGATGATTAACATCTTCTTCGCCCTATCATTGGTTGCTCCCATTAGATATATGTGATGATAAATTTATTTGGGTTTTATGCTTGGTTTCAGCTTTCAAGTTTAAGAAAACATGATTTTTTTTTTTATTTGCTTTTAAAAGAAAACTTTGGGTCATTCGCTACTCCCATCAACTTTCAAGTTCTGCAATTACACCATGAACTGTTATTAACTGTATGCTCGATAGTCCACTTTTCGATAATCCTTCGGGCATTCTCTCCAGTTTCTTTATATTTATGCATCTCAAGTAATCTAATGCGAATTAGCCCCAGTTTTTTTTTTTTAAAGAAGTGACGATTTTGTGTTTTTAAATAACCTTTTCCTAAAAGTTACATTTTCTGAAACTATGCAAATATGTTAAATGTCATATAGATCTAGTAACGAAATATTGGTGACAAAATTCTTTTTGTGAGAAAGCTACTTGATAAATAAATAGCTTGTATGATTGTATCTATTGGTATAATATTATATTTTCAGTAGGAGTGTATGTTAACCGAGCAGAAAAAATCCGAAAAATGCGAACGAAGTGATTGGTATGATTTGAAACTTAAAAAACCAACCGAATTGGCCTGAGGTTTTAAAGCATAATCAAACCGATTATTGTTATTTTTACATATGATTTACTTTGTGCCTAGAGAAGTCAATTATGGTACTGATTTGCTAGCAAATTTAGGCTGTTTGATTGGTTTGAAAATCTCTAGCAACCTCACTGACTTCCTACCAAAACTGAAAAGTATCATAAATCTGGAAAAGAAAAGGTTATCATATTTACGGTTTCGTCATGAAGAGGAGTAGAAACTGCGAGATGGAGGAAGACAGAGGAGGCTCTCTCTCTCTATATCTGAGTCTGGTCCAGGCCAAGAGGTGGAGTTGATGATGGTTTTATTACATTTTTAGTCCCCAAAATTCCAAGAAGATTACGAGATAATACGAGCTTTCAGTTTTGTTTATTTGAAATTTTAATTTATTTTTCTAAGCACCTGTATTTCTTTTCACTGCACAATTGATACTCTGTTTTATTGTTGTGGGGGTTTTCCCCCACTTTTTATTCTTATCAATAAATAAAAAAGTGGGTTTTTTCCACCATTAATATTAAAAAAAAAACTTTCTATATAAATATATATTAATCTCAAAATACTTTGAATTTACTTGCTAACGGATTACTTATTACACGAAAAACACACTTTATACTACAAAGAATTCCATTAACTTTTTGCTTTTACTATTTTTTATCTAAAAAACAACAATACACTGAGAAATATAAAGTAATTACAATATTATCTAAAATTTGTGGGTTGAATAATTAATAAATTTATAATTTTTCTTGATAAGCTAAATATATATTATAAAACTGATACATACATTCATAAATTATTAACTATCATTCGTTAACTGGTTCATGCATCATTCGTTAAAAATTATCATAAACTTGTCCATATCTGACATTCATAAATTACAAATTATCCCGTCTTAACCCGTTCATGTATCAATCTTTAAAAACGGCCATGTAAAAGTGTTATTACAGTACATTCATAAATTACAAATTATCCCATCTTAACAGGTTCATGTATCAATTTTTAAAACCTATCATTTAAATAAACGTGCATGTATCGTATCATATCACCAAAGTACTCTCTTCATCCCTAGATTACTATAATATTTGAAACATATTTAAGAATTTGAAACAATTTCATTTAAAATTAAAAGAAAATTAAAATTTTCAAACAAAAACTATTTCTTAGTTACCATACGAGGCTAGGGCCAGGTGAAAACACGGAAAAATCGAACCGAACCGAATCGAAAAAACCCAAAAAGACCGAAAAAACAAAAATAAAACCGAAAAAACCCGAAACCGGACCGAAAAAACACGGTTCGGTCTAAAAAATAAAAAGACCGAAACCAAAAAAAATCGAACCGAAAAATCTGCTCGGTTTCGGTTTCTGTTTTGTCAAAAACCGAACCCAGCCCTAATTCGAGGCTACTAGTGTAAAAAAGGGATATTTCAAAAAAAATAAAAAGAAAAAAAATTAGAAAAAATTGAAAACGAATACTTATGAGTCCGTTCCTAATTAATTGTCTTTTACGAAATTACGTGCAATTTTAACCGGCTTATAACATGTATCAAAATTGTCGAAATAAAAAATTTTAAAACTAAATTATATAATTTAATATTTTAACTATATGATTAATTTTTGAAAATTTTCATTACGACAATTTTAATAAGATTTATTAAAATTACACGTCCGATTACATGACCAGTTACGCTGTCAATTACGTATCTAGAAGAATTTCCAAACATACGGAAAACTATTTACATACATTTAAATAAACAAACAAACAGAATACAATTATACTAAAAACAGAATTTCCTCAACAGACCTAAAATCCTCTTCTCTCTCTATATATATACACACACAACATATAGATATATAGATACATATACAATATATATAGATATATAGATATATAGATATATAATCTGTAAAATAGCGATGGAACCGAGGTCAGTGGAAGATATATTTAAAGACTTTTCTTATCGTAGAAACGGTATTCTTCTAGCCCTTACCACAGGTACTTTCTCTCTCTAAACTCCAATTTACTTTATTATTTATTGTTTTCTTTTGTTTATTTATTTTACTTTTTTTATTTGTTTTGTTAATTTCAGATGTGGATGAGTTTTATTCACAATGCGATCCTGGTGAATTCCTTCTCTCTCTACTTTTGATTTGTTATTATATTTTGTGTTTGCTTTTGTTGTTAATTTAGTTGTTTTTTTGTTGTTGTTGTTGTTGATGGTGATTAGGTTAGGTTACTTGTTTTGTTAATTTAATATTTTAGTAATTACTGGTCTGATCACTGTTGATTTACTCTACATGTTGATTATTTTTGTATTTTTGTATTTTTTGTTGTTGATGGTGATCACCTTACTTTTTTTTGTTAATTTAGTAATTACTGGTCTGAATACAGTTGATTATTTGTGTAATTTTTTTGTTGATGGCGATTAGGTTACTTGTTTTGATTTCCTGTATTACTACATGCTTGAATTTGTTATTGTTGTTATTCAATTTTTTGTTGATGGTGATTAGGTTATCAATTTTATTAATTTAATTAGCTGGTAAATAGTGGTCTGAGTAGAGTTGATTTAGTTGATTATTTATGCAATTTTTCTGTTAATGGTGATTAGGTTACATGTTTTGTTAATTTAATAATTTAGTAATTACTGGTCTGATGTAGATTTACTGTTTTACATGTTTGTAATTGTTTTGTTGTTGATTTATAATGTAATTTTTTGTTGATGGTGATCAGGTTATTGATTTTACTAATTTAATAGTTTAGTAATTACTGGTCTGATGTTAATTTACTGTATTACTACATGTTTGTATCTGTTTTTTGTTGATTATATATGCATTTTGTTGTTGATGGGGTTTTAACCGTTTATATTTTATTAATTTAGTAATTTAAGAACTACTGGTCTCAATACTGTTGATTTACTGTATACATGTTTGTATTTGTTTTTGTTAACGGTGATTAGGTTACCGATTTTACTAATTTAATAATCTGGTAATTACTGGTCTGAGTACTGTTAATTTACTCTATACATGCTTGTATTTGTTTTTGTTGATAATTTATGCAGTTTTTTTGTTGATGGTGATTCTGTTTTAATTTTAAAAAAATTAGTAATTACTGGTCTGTATACTGTTAATTTACTGTATATATGTTTGTATTTGTTACAGTAGTTGATGATTTATTAGTGTTTTTATTTATCATTGTTGTTTATTTATATGTTTTTCCGTGGTGATTTTTTGTATCGATAGATTAAGTAACTTATTAATGTAATTATCTAAGTAATAACTGGTCTCAGTACTGTTAATTTACTGTATTATATGTTTGTAGTTACGATTATTGCTGTTTATTTATGCAGTTTTTTGTTTGGCGGTGATTTTCTGGATAGATAGGTTATCTAATTTTCTTGATTTTGTGTCTCTGTACTTTGAATTTACTCTATTACATGTTTGTATTTATTATTGTTAATAATTTATGTATATTTTTTTTGTTAATGGTGATTTCCTGGATTTATAGACAATTACTGGTCTTAGTACTATGCGTTATCGTATAGTATGCTCATATTGATTACTATTTTTTTGTTAATTGTTATTTTTCTGTATTGATAAATCTTATAGATCACCTATTAATTACTGGTCTTGGTACTGTTAATGATCCATGTTTGTGTTGATTGTATGTGTTTACTTTTTGTTGATTGTGATTTTCTGGATTTATGAACGGTTGTTATTGACTACCCATTTCACTAATGTAATAATCTACTAAGTGCTGGTCTTAGTACTGTGTGTATATTGTATTGTACTTGTATATTTTTAGTGATTATAGTTATTTCTTTATGTTAGCTATTTTTCTGATGTAATTAGCATTTTTTTTTTTTATTGGGGGATCTGAATTGCATTTTCTGGTTTTTGTAATGTATGGAAATTTGATGTTCAATAGGTCTGCTGAATTTGTTACAGAAACTAGGTTATAGATGATTAATAGTGAACTCCTGTTTGGCGGTCTGTGTTTGTGGGGTTTGATGTTTTTTTTTTGCCTTATGAAATAGACGTTTCGCGCCTTGAGAACACTTTTTTACAAAAAAAAAGCCTCTGTTCAATTTTTTGCAATATAATTGTAATGTTTGTTTTCGACCTTTAGTTATGGCATTACAGAAGTTGCAATGTTCCTATAGAATTTGTGGAAGATTAAAGCAACTTTTGCTTGCAAAAGTGGTGTCTGGTTAGATGGTATGGAGTTGGTTTTATGGACTCTGGACACCTGATTTGGTTGGTTTTTGAAATTTTCACTAGAAAGATAAATGATAGAAGAAAACTATACATATATATATATATATATATATTTATTTAAATCTCGGCTGCATTTGTTTCTGAAAGTGGAAACAATAACAATCCAGTTTATGCATACCATGTGGTGGTTGTAAGCTTGTCGTGAATTACGTTTATATTTTTTCTGGAAGATCAAGGTTGCCTTTGGTTTGGTTCTGAAATATTTTCTGATTCAGAATTGAAAAAGAAGTCAAAAGAAACTAGATAAACTTGTTCCTGGAAGTAAGATTTTGAGT
Source organism: Primula veris (assembly GCA_963682055.1). NCBI lineage: Eukaryota > Viridiplantae > Streptophyta > Magnoliopsida > Ericales > Primulaceae > Primula > Primula veris. The sequence goes on along the minus strand of OY821742.1, from coordinate 4,902,195 downwards.
ATTTGATGGAACACTATGTAGCTATTCCTTGTGAATTTATCGATGTTAATTGTTTAATATAAGAAATTTGGGTTAAATGATAGTTTTAAGCTCATGTGTATCTTTTCGGAAGATTGCTCTTGCTTTTGATAATTGTTTCAAATGTTTTAGAAGACGAACAATGGAAAAAAGGAAACTGAAACATGTTTCGTGATCTTGAAAACTTTCTTGATATTAAACTGCTCAATTTGAGAGGTCTGTTTGGGTTGGTTTTACATCTTTTTATGTAAAATCAAATCGGAAGAAGGGGTCTAGCACCCCCAAAATAAGGTGTCACATGACACTCCGAGCTTTTAACCTCATGTAAATATAGTTTTTTTTCTATTTTTTTATTATCAAATCATACTATAAGTACGCAGGTTATAGGTTATTATTTTTAGTTTTGAAAAATATGTTGTTTTTATATTTTTTTGACATTTTAGGTATTAAAAATCTCACAAAACCCAACTAAATCCAAAAAAAATAAATATAAGAATGTAAAAGTTTCTGAAACTAAAATTACTAACGTATAACTTGCGTATTTGTAGAATGATTTGATAAAAAAGATAGAAAAAAACTATATTTACATGAGGTTAAAAGCTCGAAGTGTCACATGACACCTTATTTTGGGGGTGTTAGCCCCCCTTCTTCCAAATCTTATAAGAGCTAGATTGAAAATTATGGGTTTTAAGTGAACTCTTCTTGTAGTTCTCAAAATTGTGGAAAAGATGTCAAATACAGTTAACCAGTCATTTATGTTCAGAGTTCAGTCATTGGTATAAAAGTTAAATACTTAAACTTGTCTCAACCACAACAAAAAAAAAAACAATATTTTTATTTCCAGAAACTAGCAATGAGAATAAATAAAGCAAACTTCGTCATTGTTAGACTCAACTGTAAGCATTTGTTAAAGATAACGGCCGTTTAAGTCTTAAGGTTTTCTATACCAGAACAGTTATTATAAGGTCAAGGTTTAAGCACTGCAGTTAATACAGTTGTGCCTTTCTTATTGATTTTATTTATGAGTAACAGATAAGGAGAACTTGTGTCTGTATGGGCATCCAAATGAGACATGGGAAGTTACCTTACCTGCTGAGGAAGTCCCTCCTGAACTTCCAGAGCCAGCGCTGGGCATTAATTTTGCAAGGGATGGAATGAAACAGAGGGATTGGGTCACACTTGTGGCTTTGCACACTGATGCATGGTTGCTCTCTGTTGCCTTTTATTTCGGAGCTCGCCTCATCCGCAATGATAGGTATTTGTCGTTTCTTACTTATTTTTTATGCTTTATTGTATGTCTACACGTTTGAAACAATGCCCACCAGTGTTTTATTCTACTTATTCTCGTGCTACTTGTTTATTGTTGGAATCTAATTTCTAATCTTTGTTCTTATTAATTTTTTCCTTCATGTTTTAGTACTTTTTAAAGTTTGAATGTCACTCTGCAATGCATTTCTGACTTGTTCTGCTCATCTTTTTGTTTGTTTTTTAGTAGTCCTTTTAGTCTTTACCTAGAACGTAGAGGTTCTTCGTATTTATATACTTCATAGTATTTAATTTGTGACAGTGAAGTAAAGGAAATGAAGAGGTGCATTTGTGAAACTAATAAAACGTATTATGTGACACTGCAGTGAAGGAAATGAAGAGGTGCATTTGTGAAAACTATTAAAACGTAATATGTGACACTTAAGTAAAGGAATTGAAGAGGTGCATTTGTGAACATTATTAAAGTCAACTCAGAATACAGTCTGGGGTTGGTAGTTTTAGTCGATTATTAATCGCATATTTCTTCTCGTGCGCTATGATGTCTGTAGGTCTTGTCCTATCTTCCACTACCTCTTTGTTTCCTCCTCTTTTTTATTAGTTATGAATTTTATTTTCTTTATTCTCCTTGTGGATTTAATGCATCTTAGCTTCCGCATTTTGTCATTAGAAAGATTCTATAAGAAACAGGATTGCAAATGATAAGATCATGAACAATGGATTTAATAGTTGGATTGGTGGATTAGCTTAGCAAAGAAAGTTTTCTGCAGAGCTTATCATCCATTTTAAAGTGATAAGAACTTGTAGGGAAGGATTATCTGCTTTTTTTTTACTGTATTTTTTTTGTACTTTGTGTTTTTGTTTCTCCCATTGTTATTTCTGCTGATATATTTTTTGGGTTATCCACATGAAATCTGGCATACTTTATAGGGTCGCATGTAAGTCAAGGAACCTAAGAGATATTATGCCTAACAATTTCTTCTTGTTTTTGCCAGACCCTTTTGAGAACAGTTTGAAAACATCACAACTTTTATTGGAAGTTAGGAACAAGGCTTTGTTTGTCAGTTTTTTTTGTTGTAAATTGTTATTACGGGATAATTAGGAAATGGAATCAGTTTTTTGCTTGAGGTTTTTCTCACTCAGGACAGATGTCCCCCCATGCATGCGAATTTATCTTCCGTCAAGCAACCTTTGAAACCTAGGGGTTCCTTGATACTTTCCTCGTCATTCTCATTATGTGAGCAGTATGTGCTTTTGTACTTTCTGTCGCTGCCTTCTTTTTTTTTGTTTTGGTAAGGGTTGCATTGTTTTGATTAATATTTCCATTTGACTTGGTTTTCACAATAAGAAAAGGATAAATTGATTTACACTCAGATATTTTGCGAAGTTGATAGTTTAGAACTGATTTATAGAACTGTTGGCCTCAGTATGAAACATGCTTAATTTAAGTGACTTGAGACATGCAATAAGGTTTTAAAAACTCGTGTCATTCCCGTGTCTTGTATCAAAATTTTTGAATGTCTATTATTAGTTGTGTTTGTACTAGTTCATTGGTTTGAATATGAATTATCCCCTTAGGATTCAAAATATGTGGTCGTTGTTAGTAAGGTAGATGAAGGAATGCGCTTATGCAGATTTAGATTTAGGTTTGCAAGTAAACTGATTGACATATAAGTCTAGTCTTCATGCTCACTTGCATAAGTCGTTCTTGCTAAACTACTTCTTTCTGATCAACTCTGACTCAACCCTACTCAATTGGTTGTTATCTAGTTATTATATTCCTTCAAATTCAATAATTTCTTTTCACTTTTGGTGATGTTCCAAGCATAATCTCACTTCTAGAGCACTGCTTTCGGTTGTTTAATTGGGTGAAGTCGTGTTCTTCATTTGATAAAATTATTTGAGATACTTTATGACAGACATAGTACCTTGACAGTGCTTGATGTTATACAATGCACGTAGTATTTGATAACCAAGTCAGCTTTTTTGGCATATTTGACTTTGCGTTCTTATGCTTGGGCTTATCCTAGTCTCCTGTTGCTTTGTATTGTATGAACTCTCTTTCTGTATTATTGGACTTAGTAGTAAATGGCTTATTGTTTTTTCGGGTAGCAGAGATCATGCCAAATGACCCCGCAAATTGTTACTTACTTAACATCTTATGAAGGGCACCAGTCACTTGGTAATTTCGAGACCCTTGCATGAATGTGATTTCTGTTAGATCGTTTTTAATCGTAAAACTAACTCATGATCCAACCACGCATACCTCTATTAACAACCATTTATTTCTTTGTTAGCAAATTATTGCCAACTTGCAACATATGTTAGAAGCACATGAATAAGCATTTTTTTTTTAATAAGTATTAATTTATTATTAGAATCTTAAAGTAACAAGTGATATTTGTTTCTTGGGTGTGTTTGGGTCTTAGCGTTGTACTTCTTTAAGTGGACTCTTTATTAAACTTTCTGGCATTATATTAACAGGAATCGGTTATTTACCATGATTAATGATCTACCTACTCTATATGAAATTGTCACTGAGAGAAAGCCTACAAAAGACAAGCTTAACGTCAATAACGGGAACAAATACAAAGTCAACGCCAAGGTTCACTTTTTCCTCATTGGAGCAATCTCCCTTTAATTTTTCGCCGTTTTGGGGTATTTTTAAAATAACTTGTATGCTAACCCACCCTTTTCCTTACAGAAAAGTAATGATGGAAAGAGCAACGTGAAGCAGCTCGAGGACAGCAACGAGGAAGATGAAGATGAACATGGTGATACTATATGTGGTAGCTGTAAGGGAAATTATGGTGGCGATGAGTTTTGGATAGGGTGTGATAGTTGCGAGAGGTGGTACCATGGAAAGTGCGTCAGGATAACACCTGCGAAAGCCGAAAGTATTAAGCAGTATAAATGCCCCGCATGTAGCTCAAAGAAAAGCAGGCAGTAGCGGTCGTAATGATGATTTTTTTGGAGATATAAATTGTGTTGCCTGCAAGGCTAATACCGTAGAAACACAAAACTATGCCTTCTTTAAATTTTTTTTAAATGAACGGAATTTGTTTTACATCTAAAGTTCAAATTCTGCTGTTGACACCATTATGAATGATATACAAGTTTAGTTATATGAGTTTAGTGCATTTGGCGTTGACGTTGTTCGACTTTGAGGAGAGGTTTGCGATTTCAATTGCAAGACCTTTTTATAATTAGGGTGTGGCCTGAGTTATTAGTGTTCTCATAAACTTTAGAGGTTTTATTAAATCCTTGCATTTTTTTTGGCTCTTTTTTCCTTTGCACTAGTCTTTTTATTTTTAACATGTGTGGTTTCCTTTATTCTAAAGTCGATGTTGGTCTTCTTTAACCTTCAGTTACGACAACAAACAAAAGAGCTCCCAGTTTAGTCACGTGTACCCAAAGATATCAACGACTGTTGTGGATGTCGAACATTGATATCGTTGAGTTATGGTTACACTATAGTATCTGCATGCTGCTTTTTTGGTATTATGAATGTTCTCGGTCAGGTTTTATGTTCTCTCCCCGGACAAGTCACTAAGATTGCAGTTATTCCAATTATGAAGTATATATTGTGGCTTACGCGGAAAGGAAGATATATTCTGAGGTTCATGGCGAGTTGACAACATGATACCATCTTTTTGGGACGAATGAGTATATTTTACAAGTTTGGGTGCAGGTATCCCTGCTCTCACTGTTGAAATTATTAAACTCTAATATGAAATTACGAGGGACTTAAAATTTGACTTCAATTATCCCATTGGAGAGATTAAATCACTAAGTTGAACAGAAGCTGAAAGAAAAGGTTCCAAATCGATGGAAAATAATTGAAATTACAACCAAATTTCTTTTACCAATCATCATCAATCCATTTAATTTACAACTTACAGTTTTGCATTATTATCTAGGGGATCTTAAAGACTCCACTTGGTCTTTTCCTTGGGGGCCTCTAGTCCTTATATAGAGTCTATATTCGTCGAAGGTCATTGCCTGATATTGTGCTGGTCTTTCCGGTGTTATTAGTTCCTTAGCCGGTTCGATGAGTAAATCACTTTTTGGATTGTAGAAAAAGGCCAGAGATACGCGCTCTTCTTTAGAATTAGCTATGACCCTATGCTCCACGCTTTTGTAGATGGCATTACTTAGAACCTAAATTTAATAAAGATTGTGTTAATAAATAAACGATTAAAGACAAATAATGGAGCGAAATTAGGATCTATTATGGCTTTATTCGTATTACATCCTTCTTACGTGACTCGGATGGCGAGTTTCTACCATTAAGGATAGTTTGCACGATATTCAACTTAGTCGTTATTTTAGCACAACTTAGTCCAGATTTTAAGAGCTAAAAGTGTCGCTCATAAATCATGATATCTTTTCAAAAATAAAATAAAAAAATCATGATATCTCATACAAAAAGAAAAGGGTTTATTTTCATGTACCTTCCGATTCTTCACTTTTTTCTCTTTTATACTTTGATTTCTTAAAATTTCTTTTTTATACCTTAGTTTCTTCATTTTTTTACCTTTTTTTACATTGGTTTCTTATTTTTTATTTTTTTACATTGGTTTCTACTTTTTTTTTTTTTTGGTCAATTTTAAATCGCCGAAACTTGGACACGTAAGCTGCAGGTTTTTTGAAAGTTCGGAAAAAAAAGTCAAAATTGACCAAAAAGGAAAAATAAAATAAAAACCAAGGTAGAAAAAGAAAAATTAAGAAACCACGGGACAAAAGAGAAAAAAATAAAGAAACTAAGGTAACAAAAGATATAAAACTGGGAAGAAATAAAAGAAAGACTTCCCAAAGACTCTCATAGGGACACAATGATCACATGATACTCGGGTAGAGGATAGCATTGTGAGAAAGGTTGAAGTTAGTTGTAAAGTATAAAGTGTTACTTTTACAGTTAACATCACTCAAGTGGGCGGAGTTGGGCCGAGTTGCCGATGTGACCAGGTTGCCACGACAATCCATGATTTTTAAAAATATTTTTTTTAACAGTGTTTTTCAAAGTAATTCAAATATAAAGTATTCTGTCAACTTATTAAATATATTTTTTAGCAGCCCTATTAAAAATTATATATTGTTATTACAATAACATATCGTGATTTTATTATGCTCATAATAATATTACTTTAAAAAATAATAAATAATTCCAAGTCGACACTAGCAGGGTAATGTTTACATTTTAAAAACATATGAGATGGGTGGGAATAAATTTTCCAAATGATTTTTAGTGGTTAATTTATATGCTAAATGAGTAGAATGAAATTTTGTAAAAGAAATGTTTACTGCTTAAATCTATGCAAACTGAGTATATGTGAACTTGAAAGTATATAATAAGATTAGATTTTGTAGGTCTTTTTTTTTTGTATTTTTGTACCTTATTTTCTTCATATTTTTTCTTTTTTTACCTTGCTCTTAATTTTAAATTGTTTGTTTTACCATTGTTTCTTTATATTTTTCCTTTTTTTAATCTTTGTTTCTTAATTTTTCTTTATTTTTTTCCCTTTTGACTAAATTTCAAGCACCGAAACTTTCGGTACGTGAGTACTGCACCTGACTTTATTACTGTGTTTTTTTGTGAGAGTTTAAAAAAATAGTAAAAGGGTAAAAAAAGCATGCGTTAAAAAAGAAAATTAAAGAAACCAAGTTATAAAATTGTAAAAAAAAAAAAACGAGGGTATAAAAAGGTATAAAAAACCAGGTTTTATGTTTAGATTACTTGAAAAATATCATGTACTTCTATTTTGACAACCATACATTTGATTCTTCCTCGGCTCCTCAACATCACAATTAATATATGTCCATATCATTCTATTATAATAAGTCAACCCAAATTAAATGAGTCTGCCCAATTTAGCCATTTTTTTTCAAAAATACCCATATATTTTTTTATTAATTACAATAATACCATCCTCACATAAAAATAAAAAAAATAACTAATAACATTATGTGTCACTCTTTAACAACCAAATATTCTTTTAAGTCTTATACTATTTTTTTTTATTATCCACGTATTTTTATCATAACTACACTTATTTTTTATATTTTAATTGCATTACGCGTCACACACACAACGCGCGTGTGGCACGATTACTAGTATATATATATATATATATATATATATATATATCATAACATTTAGTAAAAACGATATATATATATCATAACATTTAGTAAAAACGACACAATCATAATTTAGCATATGATTTTGATACAATAAAAACGGTAAAATGATAGTCTTTGGCTTTCTCATACTTATCCAAACGTGATATAGCTAATACTTTAGTACCATCTTATCGTAATTTATATGCAAGTGGTATAGTATAAAGAATTTATGAAACCATGAAGGTACTTTTTTAATTAATTAGAAACGAAATGATTATAGTACTATTTTTCCCCACTGACACAAAATTTTCATTAGATCTCATGTTGCCATGTTGTTTGTGGACAAGTGGTACAGAGTTGAAAAGTACATTTTATACATTATCAAAGGAGTAGTTGCATTTATTTCAAAAAAAAAAAGGAGTAGTTGCATGGACGGTGGGTGAACCTATCAATTTTTTTAACTTAAAAATAATATTTTCCCCTTCCCAATTAATTATAAATCATGAAAATACATATAATTAGAAAAAAAATACATTTAATTTACTGTATTACATGTGTTTAACGATTTAGTTATCATATTATCACTCTGTTACAATTGAGGTACTGAACTATCATAATATTTACAATTCAGGTACCGAGATTAAATTAATTGGATAAAAATTAGTTTCATTTTTTATTTTGGTCATATTATTTGTAATTTGTATAAATCTAACCCTTAATTTTCGTAAATGTCTTATTTTAGTATAAATTCAGAAAATTCTTAACTTTAAAAAAAAACAACTAAAATACCAATTTTTTTGAAAAAACCTTTAAAAAAGTAGGAAATCCGAAAAAAACAAAAAAATGGTAAAAAAAACCAAGAAAAATCTAAAAAATAAAAAAATAAAAAAATAAAATAAAATTCGAGAACCCGAAAAAATCTAAAAAAACAAAAAAAAGTTCTAAAAGACCGGGAACCCGAAAAAACCCAAAATCAGTAAAAAAATAAAAAATAAACCCTAAAAATCACAAAACAATGAAAAAACGTTCAAAAAAAGTCGAAAACCCGTAAAATACCCGAAAAACAGTAAAAAAAATTATTAAAAAACCAAGAAAAATAAAAAAAATCCAAAATCACAAAAAAATAAAAAAAAGTTCGAAAAAGTTGAAAAAAGCCGGAAAGTTAAAAAAATATAAAAAAAAAAACTTTTAAATAACTTGCAATTGTTTTTAAATGACTAAAAACGACTTCAAATGACTTAAAAATGACTCTGATTAAAAATGACTTCAAATGACATAAAAATGACACTAAACAATTGCAAGTTATTTTTACATTTTTTTTTACTTTCCGGCTTTTTTCGACTTTTTCGAACTTATTTTTTTATTTTATTTTTTGATTTTGGATTTTTGGATTTTTTTATTTTTCTTGGGTTTTTAATATTTTTTCTTTACTGTTTTTCGGGTTTTTTTACGGGTTCCTGACTCCTTTTAAACGTTTTTTCATTGTTTTGTAATTTTTTATTTTATTTTATCGATTTTGGGTTTTTTCGGGTTTCCGAATTTTTTGAATTTTTTTTTTTGTTTTTTAGATTTTTCTTGGGTTTTTTACCATTTTTTCATGGGTTTTTTCGGGTTTCCTACTTTTTTTAAAGGTTTTTTCAAAAAAAATTGGTATTTTAGTTTTTTTTTTTTAAAATTCTGAATTAATACTAAAATGAGACATTTACGAAAATTAAGGGTTAGATTTATACAAATTACAAAGAATATGAACAAAATGAAAAATAAAACTAATTTTCATCTAATTAATTTAATGTCGGTACCTGAATTGTGAATATTACGATAGTTCAGTACATCAATTGTAACAGAGTGATAGTATAATAACTAAATCGTTAAACACATATAGTACAGTAAAGTAAATATATTTTTTTTCCAATTACACGTATTTTCATGATTCATAATTAATCAGGAATTGAAGAATAATATTTTTAAGTTAAAAAAATTGATAGGTTCCCGTCCATGCAAATAATCCTTGATAATGTATAAAATGTACTTTTCAACTCTATACCACTTGTCCACAACTGGCAATTTCATTTTTACACTGAAATTTAATAGTTTGCTATTCGGTCATATATTTAATATTTTTAATTAATATTTAACTGTATGATAGTCTCAAATAACGTTCTATAATATTATATTTGAGTTTTTATTTTATTGAATCGTCAAATAAAATATATTAAAATTATTAAAAAAAATTAAATATTTTAAATTAATATTTAAATTTAGGGTAGTCTCAATTAGGTTTTCATTGGTATTATATTTGGTCTTTTATTTTTGTTTTTGTTGAAGTGTAAAAAAATTCTAAAAGTTACATGAAGGGTTGTCTGATAATTAGTCTGATTGAGTTAGTATAACTCTATAGCGTCAATGATTAACAATCATGAATACTCCTATCACTTTCATCACTGTTGCATTTGGGAATAATATGTTTGATCACATTCTAAATATAACAAACAAATTTTACTTTACTTTAGGTTAAACCTCATCCCAAAACATTATATAGTTTAACACTTGATCAAGAAAACAAAACAATGAAAATAATGAAAAACTTAGCATAAAACCTAGAATAGCAGTTATATAGTTTTTGTAAAATTGTATTTTGTCATAACAAAGACGGGGCAAGAGTATTTTAAAGTCATTCATTCAACCCAATTAAATGTAATAACGATGGAAGCAGCGTCTGTAACGACATCCAATGGTACAGAAGCTGAGTAACCCTGACTCTTTGAGTCATGTACGCTGCTTCTAATAACCACATCGCTAAATAAAGAAGGTGGAAAATAAATACCCCACATGTCTCTTTTTCTGTCGGTCCCATTAGCTCGTGTCATGATCTTAAGTTTGACAAATGGACAAAATCTCTTTTTGCAGAAGCACGTGTTTAATTGAAATAAAGCAACTTGGGACCAAATTTTTCCTTAGTTATAAGTGTTCGAATTGTCTCGCCTCACTTCAGCATTATTAAAAGTCAAGTATTAATATATATCTATCTCCTTCTTTACTAATATAACTTTTAGTAGGAAATTGATGGCCTTCCACAACTCATTCATCCGCAAACTTAACCCGTAACGGACCGGGACGGGTTGTAGCGGGTTGAGTGTCTAAAAAAATTTTAATCCGTCATAATCTGTTATATATTTTGCGGGTTGTATTAGGGTTGAGGTTACCAAACCGCGGATTAATCTGTCTCAACCGGTTTCAACCCGCTACATATATAAAAATAATAGTTTCAGTGAATTACAAAATAGTCCTACTGTTTTCAGTTTGTTACAGATTTAATCCCACAGATTAATACATGTTTTACAATTACATGATTTTCGATTTACAACCCGATTATATGTCTTTTACTGATTTTGTTTGTATGAAAATACAATTTTACAGTACACGATACATATTACATATCAATAGATTTTTATAGACAGGTTGATCATGTTAGACAGTAAAAATAAAAAAAAAAATCTATCACGCATAGATTTTATTTTTCCAACAAATACATGCAGTTTGAGTTAATGTGTATGGTCTTATCAACAAATATGATTTTATAATCAATAATATTGTGTTACGATTATGTTTTATTTATCAATACAAGTAACAAACTCTAATACACATGAATTATATACTATGATATATTTATCATGCTTTAGTTATCCATAAAATAATACGTACAATCACATATATAGAATAAATTAAGTTTTGAATTCGGTACCTTACGCACGGTATGTTGGTGAATGTCGATATAGTAAAACCCTAAAAATCCGGATAAACCTCAAAATTTATAAATACCCAATATCCGTGTATTTACCTAAAATCTCCAAAATTCGCGAGCGTATATCCTATTCTCCGCGAGCAAAATGTCGATAACGTGTTGTGAGTTTTATTAGCTCAGTATATATATTATATATGAGATATAGAGAGAAGATAGGGAGAGAGAACATTAGTATTTTATTCATTTATATGTGTAGAGAGATACATCAAGAGACTCTGACACTATTTATATAACATGTATGGTTACATATATTATAAAAGCCTAAGATATGCCCAATAGAGTAAGATCCAAAATGACCAATAATACAGTACAATATATATATATATATATATATAGGTGTTTATTCTTATTATTAGATGAACTAATCTTAACCATTAAAAATAAGTAAATTGAGGATTGTGATTGATGTGTAAAGATAATGTGTTTTTTTATGTGTGTATGGATCATTCCCCATATATATATATATATATATATATATATATATATATATATATATATATATATATATATATATATTGTGTTTATTTAAATATAACAACCTTCCGTTATTATTATATTTTAATTTTATTACTTTTTGTGAATGTTATAAACCTATTATAATTGGTTTTAATTTTAATTTTTCTTTGAAATATACAATTTATTTTAAAATTTAGGCTGATCGTGTAAATTATGAAAATAAATAACCAAAATAAAAATTTAAGAACAAACTCACCCTAACCCACCCCATCCGTAATTTTTTTTCCGGATTGGATTGAGTTGACTTGGGTTTTAATTATAACGAGTTGAGTTGGTATTTTAATTATAACGGATTGACTTTGCTTGAGTTGAAATTTAAATTTTACCAATCCGTTCCAATTCGCCGCGCAATTTATTTTACCAGTTGGATTAGGGTTGAAGTGAATCCGTCTCAATCCGCCTTGTGCCCACCCCTAGGTGTAAATGATAAAATATCATGGAAATTTTCATGATATCATTACCGTACCGCACATGTATGGTACACTAAATATCAATACCATTATTGTACCACACTTTTCGATATACCACAAGTGCGGTATGATAATGGTATGATACGGTACATTACCAATTTTGAAAAACAACACAATATTATGAAAAATATATCATTAGCAAAAATGTTTAAAGATAACACTTATGAATTCTTGAAAAAGATTATAAATATGATCTTAATTTGTGCAACTTATTTTGTATATTAAATGTTAAATAATATTAATAATTATATTTGAATATGAGTATTTTATATATAAACGGTACAATATCATGGTATCGAAAATCGATTACAATTACCGTACCATTAAATTGTATGATATGATAATACCGTATCGATGTATGGTAATACCACAAATACGGTAAGTGGTACGATATGAATAGCACTGGTTGATTGGTATATTACGATACAAAATTCCGCCGTACCCTTCACTCAAGTTTATTATGAACACAAACGAAATTCACATCAGAGCAAATAATTATCTATGACTACTATCATTAAGGATAAATTATTCCATCATATGTGACAAGTGACAACCTATTAAGCAACATCAATCCAAGATAAGATACACTCTTATTTAGGAAAAATGGATAAATATGAATCACTAATTATCGGTGTCTTCTGGGCTTAAACTAGCCATTTTTCTTCAATTAAAATGATAGTCTAGTAACTATTTAATTAATATATTTTTCCCTATATTATGAATACCTGGGTGGGTACCTAGATATTTTAAATTACTACACAAGTGGTACTAAGAGAGAGGGCCATGCACTACAAAGTACAAATTACCAGTTGCAAAAGTAGCAACAAAACATCAACACTCATGTTTTACCTATAGGTAATTTGATCAATTTAATTACTTATTGTTAATAGGAGTCTCTTATTAACCTGACATTTTATTTAGGAGGGTATCTTTACAAAATTAGCTAGTGTTACATGGTTGGGGTTATTTTTGTTTTTATTATCTGTATTAACACCCCATTTCGTTTTTGAGCCCTCTATTACTTTTTTTTTTCTTTCGCTTCTCTCTACTTACAATATTTCTTTTTTTTTTTGAGAAGCAGTTGTTAAATAGTTAACAGACTTGACAACACGTGTTATCACATGACCCATTTTCGTTAACGGCAGGGGCAAATATTGTCAAATATTGTCAATTAAGGAAAAAACTTAAAAAAATTGTTGGATAAACTTAAAAAAACGCCAAAAAAGTACGTATTAGGTGTAAAAAGACGTCGGACCGGCCCTAATTTAGACTCATTGTTAACGCTTTAACGGAAATGGGTCACGTGATAGCACGCGTTGTCAATTATGTTAACTATTTCACACATGGTTTCCAAAAAACACAAGAATTGTAAGTAGAGAGAAGCGAAAGAAAAAAATGGTAGTAAAGGACTCAAAAACGAGATGAGGTGTTAGTAGAAATAATAAAAACATAAATAACCCTACATGGTTGTGATAATTTATGAACCATACTGGGTTTTAAACTTTTGTGATGATTTAATATTTTGAATAGAAATTTTTTCCTATTAATTTCTATCATGGTGTCATTTTTTTTTGTTTTTACTATCGTTTATCTTTCTTTCTATTTCTAGTTATTTGCTACAACTAAAAAGACTAATAACAACTAAGAAGGGAAAATTATCAAATTTTTAATTTTAAAGAAATAATGACAACAAAATTCCTCCATGCCATGATAAAAATAAAAATCGATTGTTAGCAGTAAAAAAAAAAACTTTATTTTATGATAAAACCCATGTGACGCTAGAATGATTCTGAATTGTAGTGTCGGACCCTCTCTTTCCTTAAGTATATAGTGTTATGGGTTACTAATTAATCTCGTAATTAAGAAGGAGATCAGAGACTTATAACCTGAAGTTGATCGCCAATATTAACGATGAAAGCATGTGAAGCTGGTTTCACAGTGATCCAACTGTTGTTTTTACGGACTTGTAGGCCCGCCACGTTCTCATCGGGCAGTAGCAACGTCATACCTCCAGGGTCCGAATGGGAAGAGAGTCCGAGGGTTAGGTCCGGCTGAGGGCATTTTGGGTAGAAACAAACTCTTAAGCAAGCTCCTATATCATTATTTTCCCCTCCAAAAGCTCTTCCAAGATACCCCTCTTCTAGGCCAAGGTTTATTGATAATATCTTCATTATAGTTCCTCCAAGCTTCACTACCTCACCTGAGTATTCCTCTATCATTTCCCTATTCACCAAAAAGAAAAATATATTTAGATAATAATTTTAATTTAGGTAGAAACATTATTTAAAAAAGGGAAAGTTAGTATTTAAGAAGAAAAAAAAAGGTCAAGACCAAATGGTCTAAGGAATAGTCGGTGGTTTATGTTAAAAAATTACTAGATTGTATCTTACTTATAAGATTATTTGCAATAATTAGGCTAATGAACTATGAGTATAGATTGGACAATGTTATTCTTGATAATCAATTATGAGTAGATTGGCATGTGCATGTCGACTAATGACTAAGAAAGTGAACAATTTATTTAGAATTTTCAACACATCGATCTATACATATAAATGTGAAGATAACATTTTTTATTAAAACGGTATTATGTGTTGCTAACTACCGACTTCTCTGTAGTAAAAAAATTCTAAATATTAGAAGGAATTGGATGGTTTCTATTTTAAGTCTTTCAAGTTGGTGAATTCCAATCCAAGTACTATTTCGTTCATGTTCTGACAACTTCCGATAATAATATACCACATTTAAAAAATATTTAATCAAGATTTGAAAACTTATATATAAGCATTCAAAATTCTTGAAAAGAAATTACTAAAATTAGTCTTTTGTTTCACGTTTAGATGGAAGCCAATTCATTCAAGGAATTTTATTAAGGACATAATACATTACCATATAAATCAAGATGTAGTATATCCATAATCTAAATTTATACGCAGAATTAGTTTCATTTGGAAAGCTACTTTGTTGAGAGTGGTAAGGACATTAAACTGGGATACCAAAATTATATTTGCAAAAGGGGAATTTCTTTAAGCTAGAAAAAAAATTAAATCAACTATTTGCATACGTCTAGTCGTCTACAACTGTATAAAACTGTCATTGTATTTTGGCAAAGATAAGGTTTTATTACAAAAAACAATGACTGTGGAAACTTTCTTTGGTAGCTTGTGATATTTTTAATTTCGAAACATCTTAAACTAATTAATTGAACAAGTCCACTTTCATGTTACTCGCATTTTGACCAAGTTTTATATATTGCTTAAGATTTAGCCATTTGCAGCTATAATACTCCCATTGCTTAAGATTTAGCCATTTGCACATGTAAAAATAGAAAAGAAAACGTACCTCATATACTCTGGTTGTGCAGGCCATTTCTCATGATCCTTCAATGAACAAGGAAGATAGTGAAGAAAAAAGTAATCACTCCAATCCAAAATGGCACCTTTTTGAACACCTAGTCGGCTACCGTACCCTTCATAAGTCTTTGGAGAATTTGCATAATTTTGCTTCTTTTCCATCGGTAGATGAAAAAATTCCTTCCAAATTCCCCTCGCATGGTCCATAAGTTGTGGGCTTACTCCATGATTTATCACTTGGAAAAAGCCCCAGTTACGACAAGCCTCGGAAACTTGTTCAAGGATTCTAGATTTATCCTCTTTAGAGCCGCTAAACAGACCCTTGAAATCAATCAAGGGTATGTTTACGTCGACTAAGTCAGGGTCAAGTGTCACCACTGGCCTATCTGACGGTGGCTTTATATACCTCTCGGGTATGTTCAATAGTCCACTGTCCGATAAAGATTGGACGCGGACTATTGGCTCAGGCCAGTCTTTTGGGCAGTTCATGATCCCAATGTTGATTGTGTGATAATTGAAAATAAAACAAATGGTTCACTTTTGTTTTAGAGAAAAATAGTAGGGGATAGATGAGGTGATATAGAGAGTTTGGAGACCGGTAGTTAAATAGAGTTGTAGGGGAGGGCTTTTGATGTTAACATGTAAAAAAAAACGTGGAATTTTGTATACTGTACAAATGTTTAGGATCCCCCACTTGGCTATTATATTTGTATTATAAATGTGGGTTAGACTTGTCATTCTATTATAATAAAACAACATATGTCAAATAAGTATGTATAATTTATCCACTTTTTTAAAAAATACTTATACTGTTATAGAATATTGTTGAACTATTGGGCCTTACTCAAAGTGGGGCTAAGTTGGGTTTTTTAACTTGTATAACTCTAATCTCTATTATATAAATAAGGTTAAGCTCCACTTTATTCATACATTCTGATAATAAAAGACTTACTGTTCCATCTCTATATGTTCTCACTATATCTCCTATATAATATATATATACTGAGCTAATAAGACTCACAACACGTTATCAGCACTTTGCTCGCGGAGATTAAGATATACGCTCTCGAAGACTAATATATACGCTCGCGGATATTTAAGATTTTTGGTAAACGCACAGATATTGAGTATTTATAAAGCTTGAGGCTTATCCTGATTTTTTTAGGGTTTTGCTATATCGACATTCACCAACATACCGTGCGTAAGTTACCGAATTCAAAACTTAATTTATTCCATATATGTGATTGCACGTATTATTTTATGGATAACTAAAACATGATAAATATACCGTAGTATATAATCCATGTGTATTAGAGTTTGTTACTTGTATGTATAACTAAAACATGATTGTAACACATATATTGTTGATTATAAAATCATATTTGTTGATAAGACCATACATAATAACTCAAACTGCATGTATTTGTTGGGAAAAAAAACATATGCATGATAGTTTTTTTTTTTTACTGTCTAACATGATCAAGCTGTCTATAAAACTTATTGGTATGTAATATGTATCATGTACTATAAAATTGTATTTTCATAAATAAAAAAAAATCAGTAAAAGACATATAATCGGGTTGTAAATCGGAAATCATGTAATTGTAAAATATGTATTAATCTGTGGGATTAAATCTGTAACAAACTGAAAACAGTATGATTTTTTTGTAATTCACTGAAACTATTGACTGTGCACGTTAATTACTAAAGAACTAAACTGAAACTTGTCTGAAATTATGGACTGAAACTGTAATAATGCTGTAAATAGATATATAGTTTGCTAAAATTACACGGATAGTCCATGCAGTATATATGTGTTATAAAAGTTAATATTCGGTCTATAAATATTCACTCACATGCAATATATATATATATATATATATATATATATATATATATTAAAAAGTCAATTGAATAAAAATTGCATATTAATTGAATAAATTGATATGTTTTCATGTAAATTTAACCACTTTGCATGTTAAAAAGTAACATATATAGAATAAATTGGTAATTAAAAATATATTGATTGCTTGCATGTTAAACTAGCATGTATAGAATTACTTATATGACAATAAACCGTAGATAATTGATTGATATCTTGTTAGCATAATCAACTTATCTTTTGATATTAACATAGATATAAATATCACATATGACAGTTAATTATTTGATTTGATCTAATTGATTTGATTTGGTATGATATAATTTGTGTGATGGATAATACCTAATTGATTTAGTTTATCACCAAATATATTACATGATTAGATATATATCATAAATATATTTTATATACGTCATGAATGGTGTTATGCAAATGTTTCGTGCAATGTTTATTATAGGGCTCCCCGCTTAATATATATGATTTCGTCCGAATGTTTATTATAGGGCTCCCCACTTGTGTACTGTACAAATGTTTATTATAGGGCTCCCCAGTTGGCTATTATAAATGTGGCTTAAACTTGTCATTCAATTATAATAAATCAATACATATCAAATAATTCTGTTCAATTTAGTTATTTTTTTTAAATACTCATACATGTTTATATTAATTACAATAATACCATACTCTCATAAAAATATAAAAAGTAAAAACTAATAAAACTATTTATCCTTCTTTAATAATTAAACATTCTTTTAAATCTTAAACTATGTTTTTTTTTATTATCCACATATTTATATCATAAATATACATATTTTATATATTTTTATTGCATTACGCGCCGCACACGTAACACGTGACTCTCGATTACTAGTATTTATATAGCCAACCTATTCAAGATTTGTCGGTGTTATGCAAAAATACGTCCCCACTTAATGCTAAATTAAGTGGCTAGTTATATATATAATCACAGCAAGAACTACCTAATCGAAAATATTAAAACAATAATTTGTCACTTAACTCCTACGTCTATCACAAATAAAACATTTGAAACTTTGCCATCTTAATTTCTTTTTCTAAAGTAACTTTGAAGTTTAAATACAAAATGTATCTTCCGATTGTTTGTTATTTTGCTTCTTTCCATTTATTAGATCTTAAGTAGTAGAAATTATGAAATTATAGATGATCAATCAAGAGATGGGTATAAATCATGAGTGGATTTGTCAAATTTCATAGTTGTTAATAATAAGGAATGTATAGGGCAAATTAGATGAATCGGAATTTTTTAAAAAGTTTGTCTAATTGAGAAAGAGAGACGGAACATGAATAATAATTCTACTGTTAATTCAGGATAGAAATGAAGATACAGAGTCGTATTGCCACACAAAAAACGGCTACCCAAAAATGCCAAAACTATAAAATAAAAATAAAAAATGGTCTTTTGCATTAAATTTAGATAGCCCCATTGCTAGCATGATGTGTTTTATCTATTGACTTTGGTGATAAAGCCATAACTTTGGTCGGTCGCGTTAGGCTTTTCAACAATGATATAATAGTAAATCAACCGTGAATAAAGGACACTTCCTGATCTTTATTATTGCTCGGATTATTATCCTTGTTCGAACTATTACACTTGCTCGGACTAGTATTTCGGTTCGACAATTGTGCTCGATATGACTATTTAATCTCTCGTCTTGATCTTTCTCCCCTTTTATTCGGTGCTCGGCTGTCTTTTCTCGGTTTATTTCTCGAAGTGGTGTGCGTCGGTTAGTTTATCTCTTTTCTCAACTTCTCTCTATATTTTTTGGATAGATTTTCTGGTCCTTTTCTAGGAGGGGTAGTTGGCTATTTATAGGCAACTGCGCCTTCTAGGATATTGACAAATGTCTTCATCCCAAGGATTTTTCAGACATGGGTCACCATTTGATTGGGCTTGGGCTTTTAATAGTAACACCTTAATTCCTATAAAAAGTAAGAGACGACCCATTTAAGCGTTGGATACCCATTTATAAAGTGGGTTGATTATTACCCAAATAGAATATTCGGGTCTAATTTTTATGTTCTATCAAGTGCTCCCTGACTTCCTCGGCGTGGTTTCCATGTCGGGGGAGTCATGTTCGGTTTGTCGAGAACGTTACTTCGGTCTTGTTTTTCCCAATGCTTCATCGAGAAACGCAATAGACTCATGACGGTTCCCAGGGGGGCACATTTAATGTTTCCTATCCTAATATCTTTCTTCGAAGAAAACTCCTATAAAGGGGTGTGCTCCCTCCATAATTAAGCATTTTACTACTAATTTGCCCGTGACATAATGGCTTCTTCAGGTTCTACTGGTGAGAGCTCCTTTAATTATATTTCCTATTTAGAAATGGAAATCAAGAAATCTCGTACCGCGAATAAGAAACTCATGGCCAAGGTTTCAGACTACAAGAAAAGGTTGTCTGACATGGATTCTGATCATCATGTGACGATGGCCGATCGGGATTGGGCTTACGAGCATATAAAGAAGCTCGAGGCTAATCTGGCTAAGCAGAAGGCAGCAAAAAGGGCCTATAAGCTTGCCTTCAAGGAGTTGCCTGTTCGGTCTAAACCGAGCTCGGATGACGATGAAGAAGGCTCTTCCTCGAAATAATTAGTCTTTTGTAATTTCTGTCGTAATTTCTCTTGAATGGGGAGTCTTCTCCTCAGTTGTAATCGAAGTTTTTGAAATTAATAAAATATTTCCCTTTCCCTGTTCTTGTCTGTTTATCTTCTTGATGTCTTTTTGGATGACTTTAATTGGATTCGGAACTGTGGTTAATTTGCCGTAAATGCTCTTGGGAAGTTCACGAGGTTGTATTTCTTCGAGATGACCTTTGATCTACTCCTTGTTTCTTCCTATAAAAGGACTGTCCCAGTATTCTTTATGTAATTCATTCTTTATTAACGACCAAATGGCTTTTCCTCTTGAAAATTATGGTGACAACCTTCCTGAATACGTTGCTCGTCTTGAGGAGGAAGTTCAGAAGGTGCGTTATCTCGAGAAGAGGGTTGCCAGGTTTTCGGTGGAAGCTCGTCGGGCCGCCGAACTAGACGAGCGATTGGATGCCCTGGAGAAGGAGCATCAGAGGTCTTTGCTCGACAGTATTCGTGCTCGTGCTCGGATCAAAGAGCTCGAGGCCTCCAGAGATAGGCAACTTGCTTCCAAGAGGGCTTACAAACTGGCCCTTAAGGAAGTGTATGCTCGGTCGAAGGGGAAACCAAATGACGAAGCGGGCCCTTCCACGAAATGATTTTATTGTTTTTTTTTATTGTATTTCCTTTTATTGCTTCTTCTGTAACGAAGTACCAATCAATCAATAAATACATCTTTCTCTTGTTTATATCTGAATTACTTTTCCAATGCAATTTATTTTGACTGCGCACGCTTATGGCCTCATCAATGCTTTTTCTTGGGCCTAGCGTTTGACCTTATCCAGTGGACCTTCTTACTCTTTATATCTGGGGACCAACAGGATTTCTTGAGCCCTGTGCATAAAAATCTTATTCACCAGAGTTTTCTTGATCTCTGTGCAAAAGATCTTAGATATTTATTTGAACCTAATGCCTTTCCCCAGAAATGACGCGTGTTTCAATGCCATTATTACTTGCCCTCTTTAAATATTGGTAAGAATCCAAGCGTTTTGTGAACAAGAGTGGCTTTTAATTACTCACGCTTTTTTAGAACCTTTGGGGAATCCAAACGTTCTTTCTTGAACAGACACATCTTTTAATTGCCATCGCTTCTTAGTACCCATTGGCGAACGGTTGCGACTCTCAATACCAGCCCTCATCTAATTGATCTATAAATACCTGCTTACAGCATGGTTACATCCACAATTCTCATCATATTATTTTCCCCCATATATAGACCTTCATTAATGAAAAGTATTTTTGCCCCTTTATTTTTGCACTTCCTTTTATATTGCACCTGTGGTTTGTTGTTTGTCTGGAAGCTAGATTTTTGAATATCTCGTCTTTATTTCTTTCTGTATTGTCGTATCAGATGTCAGTAGATGTCCCCATCACTGTCGAATATAGGTGCATGCTCCCTAGTAGGTCAGGAATATGCATGCTCCCTCCGTTCTATAAGTACTTCTCTTTTCTTTGGTAGTTTATCATCTCTTTTTTCTTTTTGCTTCTCTCCCCCTCAGCCCTTTATTTTCTTCCGTACTATAACAATTTCCCAGAATGTCTGGACCTGTGGTTAGATATCATGCTCAGATGAAGGGCTTGGACACTGAGGTATCTCGGGTCCGCCGTCGGATGGCAATGCTTGAGAAAGAGTATGGCGTTCTGGCTTTGAGCTTCTTCGGCTCTTTTCCCGAAGAGACGGTGAAGTGGACCGAGATTTCGGCACTGAGTCGCCAGCTCGATCACTTGTTACAGAAACCATCTGGCCAACTCCTGGTATGATGCCGAGGAGATTTGGGACCATTCTCAAGATGAGTTTGACAACTCTCCTCAAGGCCTAGCTAGCATAATGGTAAAGAATGCTCGGCTCGTGGAGCGCGTCAGGGTTTTTACTACGGAAAACAACAGGCTCTAACCGGAGAATGACAATTTGGTCGCCATGAACGATTCCTACCAAGCTTGGTTGAATTGTTCTGCTCGTTTTGCTTTCTCTCGGTCTGGCAGTTCGGTTTTTCCACCCATTGATCCTTAGATTGGGCTGGTTTTCTTATGTATTTCCCCTTTTGCAATTTGTGTTTTATTTTCTGTATTTGATGAATCAGTTGTATCTTTTCGTATCTCGTGCCTGTCTTGTGAACCATTGTAACGCTTTGTACTTTGTGCCTTTTGATTCTCTATAAATGCTCCCTATTGCCTGTATCTCATTACCAATTTCTACCTCTCTCTTGTTTTATAATTTGCTTCTAACTTGCTTTTGCGTGAGATGGCTCCCATCAGTAGCTCTGCCTCCAAAAAGAAAGCCCTTATGGAAGAGGAGCCTACTTTTTTGCTACCTCGTCCCCCTGGCTTTGGGGAGGAGGATTTGACTCCTCTTCAACTAAAAGAAATTGAGATGTCATGGCTGAAACATGATCTCATGTGTGCTCGGACTGAAGCGAGGAGGTTTAAACAATATTGGGACGAGGAGGGCACTGCTCGTTTCAAGGCCGAGCAAAAATGCGAGTCTCAGTCTTACGCCTTGAAACAGGCTGAGATGGCGATTTCTCGTTTGGTTAGGGAGAAGGAGCGTCTGGAGGAACTTTTGGCGAAGAGGGATGTTGCTATGGGGGATAGTTCGAAAAAGTAGGATGGGTGTATTTTCTTTTTCTGTTGTATTGTTTGTGTTTCCCCCTTTGTGGATGAATAAAACTTGTCTTGCACTTGATTTTGTCCTATTTTATTTCCTGTTTGCTTCACTCTTTTATGTTGATATCATTTGATGTCTCTCAGCATACACTGAACAATATGCCCGGTTATCCCCCCGGAGAGCGTTGGTAGACTTGATGCTCCCTGCCGTCAAGCTAGAAACGGTCTTCGTCCACCTTGTTCGGTGTGCCCTTTGGGTAAGAATTGGTTTGGCGTCGAGGAACTTTAATCGAAGGACATTCTCGGTGTTATAATAGTGGTAGCGTATGTGGGAAGCTTTTCGTGGTAGGGTCCACTGGCCGTTTATTTAGGTGTAATGATGTGAACTGCCTTGGGTAGTGGGATACGCGCTGACGTGGCGAAATCTGGAGCGTTTATATGTTAAAAATAGCAGCGGTTGTTGACTTTTGTATGGTTGGAAAAAAGGTAAACCTCTGTTACACGAAAGGACGGTTATTATTTTATTCTTTTTGTGACTCCACCCCTTTCTACTGTGCCAAGTAATCCTTTTTATTTTTATCACAGAATTTGCTGAAGAAAATATCTCTCTCTCTAAAGCATATTCTTCCCGCCAAAAAGGAAAAGAGTTCGGCCGCTTGATCTAGGGTTTCGTGGTTTTGTTGGAAGACTTGCTGCTGTTCGCGCTTGCTTGCTCATAATGATTACTGTAAGTGATTGTTCGTTCTCCCCCCTTCCCTTTTTTAGGAGTTGTATTTGATTTGTCGTTGTGGTCATAGGTGTGGCGTTGGTATATGGTTCAGGTTATCTATATATGTCTGATGATTCTTATGTATCTGGTTAATGCGAGTGGGGGGGGGGGGGGGGTGGCGCTCGTTATATTGATGTGGTTCTTGTTTGTGTATTTGGTTAGTATATTGATGGACTTTTGATGATGTTTGGATAGGAAATTCTGAGCCAAAGTGTGGCCCAAGTTGGCACATTCGTAGAAAAGGATTTTAAGGAGCTTGCCGGAATACCTGACAACATACATATCCGGCTTCCTATTTCTGACGAGGAGGTGCTGGGATTTGTTCCTGCCGGCGAGGTGGCCGTGCGCTCTTCGGCATTTTTTACTGGGGGTCTTCGACTTCCTTTTACAAACTGGGTGGCTTCGTTCTTTGAGGCCGTCTAGATTGCTCCAGCCCAACTGGCCTTAAATGGTTACCGTACTCTGAACGGTATTCAAAGGTTATCGGAGTTGGCCGGAATACCGATTGAATTAAAGGACGTCTTCGGAGTCTACAGTCTGAGCTTTGAGCGTCGCAGCTCGTATCTGAAAACCCAGCGTACCTATTGCCGGCTTGTTATCGGTTTGTTCGCTAGTGCTTTGCTTTATTAGTTATCTTGTTTCAGCGACTGACTTCTCCATTAGTTACCCTCGCTCTTGCCCGGTCGATGGGTATTGTTGTGTTTCAGGGGTCGGTCGATAGCCTGTTCGGACATATCAACATACTGGTGGCTATGGGGAAGGAGACGATGACCCTGCCTGCGGTCTCGCCTGTCCTTGCCGAGGCCGCGTTGGACCTGTCTGGTAAAGCGAAGGAACTTCTCGGTGCCCTACGACGTTCTCGTGATGAAGCCCGAGGTCGTGTAACGAGCTTGAACTTGGTCCTTGGGGCCGTTTTCGAGGACGCGGACCTGCTGCTATCCTTTGCCAAAGCGTATTGGGCCCGAGCTCGCGCTTTAGAGGTGCTTGAGCATATAAAAGGAATGAGTGGTGTATCCCGGGCAGAGCGCATGGTTGATGCGAAGGCCGGGGTAACTGAAACCACTGTCGCTTTGAACCGAATCGAGGCGGTCATTCGTGAGCGTTTGGGGACGCAAATTAATTCATTGCGAGATATTCATTTTGCCGATGTAGTAGAGACTTCGGAGTCTGTTGAGGGGTTGTCGGATCAATAAAGTAGCTTGTTTTGTCGTTTTCTTTGTAGCTTGTATAAAAAATTCTCTCCCTTTTTTTTTTGTAGCTTCTTTTTTTCTTTTTTTTTTTTGTATATTCATCTCTTCTCGTTCTTCTCCCCCCCCCCCCCCCCCCCTTTTTTTTTTTTATAGGCACATGCTACTATGTCGCACCAGGCTGGTTCTCCATGCCTAGTTAACCCGGGGTTAGGACCTACTGGTGCTGCCCGGGACGAGGTCTCATCTGGTGCGGCTAGTGAGGTGCCTGACAGGTGGCCCTACATTGTTTTGATGAGCAAAAATGTCAAATTGACCGACCAATGTGCTCGACTGCGGACCAAGCTGAAAACCCAGGCGGCCTTTTTTCGAGAATATGTTCGCCGTGCCGAGCATACTGTTGAGGTTCAGGAGCGTCGTTTGGATCGATATTGGCGTGCAAAGGACAAGTACTTCGGAAAATTAAAGTTGCTTGTGACCAAGGCCAACGTGTTGGTGAAGTATTTCCGTTTGTCCCGTGCCAGATACGATGCTTCCGCAGCTATGATCGAAGCTCGCCGTAACCTCTCCTTTGACGATGATCGCCGTAAAGCGGCCTCGGATGCTCACGAGTTCGCGAAAGAAGCCGAGTTCAACGCGCGGCTTCAGACGCTGACTTGTGTTGGGGCTCATACGACCAATTTTGATGCCCTCATTTCTGAGGAGCGTTTTGATGGTGATGAGTCTGATGGGTACACAACGACGGATGACGAAGAGATTGAGCTCGGTCAATTACCGTCGTGCTCCTCCTGCAGTAGCTCTTCTTAAATGAATCTCTTTAGTGTCGATGATCTTCTTGTTGCCTCCGTAATGCGGGCGAGGACTATTTATGTTATTTCTTTGTTCCTGTTTTGTACCTTTCCATTGCCGTATTGCTATTTGATTGATTGGATCGATTTTTCCTTGCTGAATCATTTGTTATTTCGTTATTCCTGTTTTGGATATGCTTCTTGTTGATATTTCGTTGTTTAGATTGATTCTCCTTCATTGTTTTAGCCAATTTGTATTGTATCGCCACCGTAATGTGGACCTGAATAATTCCTTGCATTGTACCTGCATATGAATTTCATAGTATTCCTAGGCGTTCCTTTGAAAACACGCCATGTTGGGAATTTCATAGTATTCCTAGGCACTTCGGCCATGTTGGGAATTTCATAGTATTCCTAGGCGTTCCTTCGGTAACACGCCATGTTGGGAATTTCATAGTATTCCTAGGCACTTCGGCCATGTTGGGAATTTCATAGTATTCCTAGGCGTTCCTTCGGTAACACGCCATGTTGGGAATTTCATAGTATTCCTAGGCGTTCCTTCGGTAACACGCCATGTTGGGAATTTCATAGTATTCCTAGGCACTTCGGCCATGTTGGGAATTTCATAGTATTCCTAGGCGTTCCTTCGGTAACACGCCATGTTGGGAATTTCATAGTATTCCTAGGCGTTCCTTCGGTAACACGCCATGTTGGGAATTTCATAGTATTCCTAGGCACTTCGGCCATGTTGGGAATTTCATAGTATTCCTAGGCGTTCCTTTGGTAACACGCCATTTACGGAATTTTATAGTATTCCTAGGCACTTCGGCCATGTTGGGAATTTCATAGTATTCCTAGGCACTTCGGCCATGTTGGGAATTTCATAGTATTCCTAGACGTTCCTTTGGTAACACGCCATTTACGGAATTTCATAGTATTAGTAGACAGCATAATAATATATTTTATTCATTCAAAAGAAGAAAGATAATGCCATTAAGCAAGAAGGGTAAGGTAGCACCTGTCCTTGTATTCGGAGGATTGCCTATACGTAGTACTTCTTTAAGTTAGTCACATTCCAAGAATTCTTTTCCCCTCGGCTGTTGGCGAACAGGACGCTTTTGATTTTGTAAGAGACTGGACTTGTTTGCTTGACGATTTCGTATGGGCGTTCGGAAAACGTCCCTGATATCTTGAAGGTGGGATGTGGCTCTTTCGCTCTTGACGACCATGTCGTCTATGTATACCTCCATCGTCTTCCCTATATGATCTCGACATACTCTTGTTATCATCCTTTGGTATGTTGCTCCCGCATTGCGTAGGCCGAACGGCATTACCGTATAGCAATAATTTCCCAAAGGTGATA
The DNA here is from genome assembly GCA_963682055.1 of Primula veris. NCBI lineage: Eukaryota > Viridiplantae > Streptophyta > Magnoliopsida > Ericales > Primulaceae > Primula > Primula veris. Next base: position 4,875,387 of record OY821742.1, on the reverse strand, counting down.
TAAACGAAGTCTTTTCTTGATCTTCGCGGGCGAGGGGAATTTGATGGTATCCTGAATATGCGTCAAGGAAGGTCATCCGTTCTGCCCCCGCAGTTGCGTCCACCAGTTGATCAATCCTCGAAAGGGGAAAGTGGTCCCTCGGGCAGGCTTTGTTGAGGTTTGTGAAGTCTATACATACTCTCTCCTTCCCGTTCTTCTTAGGGACGACAACCGGGTTGGACAACCATTTTGGATAGTAAACCTCTCTTATGGCTCCAGCCTCCAATAACTTTTGTACTTCAGCGATTATAGCTGCTCTGTGCTGTACAGACACTTTCCTGCTCCTCTGTGCTATCGGCTTGTACTCGGTGTTTACACTTAGGTGGTGGCATGCCGTATTGGGGTCTAGGCCCGGCATATCTTTAGGACTCCAGGCGAATTTATCAGTGTTGTTGAGAAGGAATGCTTTCAACTCCTCGGATTCCTGTTTTGGAAGGTTGTCGCCGAGGAGCAAGTAATGCTCCTCGTCCATATCTGGTATATACACCCTCCTGAGTGTCTCTCCTACTTGTTCTTCGACAACCCTTTCGGCTTTGGATATTTGGTTGATCAGCTTCTTGGTGCTGGTGGGTTGTTCCACCATGCTTCGTTGTTTTTGGAGAGTCGCGGTGATGTCCTCGCAGCGTCTTGAATCCTCTTGACATCCTCTGGCTGTCTCGATCTCTCCCCTGTCATTTGGGTATTTGACCTTTTGGTGATAGGTTGAGGGTATGGCCTTCATGGCATGTAACCAAGGTCGGCCCAATATTGCATTGTGACCGGAGTGGTCATTAACCACTAAGAACTCTACGGGAACCGACACGGACCCGGTTGTGACACTGAGGACGATCTTTCCCAATGGTTTAGTCGTTTCGGAGATGAATCCGATCAGCGTGACGTCAGTAGGCTGTAGATCTTGCAGCTTGAGTTCCATTTTGTCGAAGAGCTCCTTGTACATGATATCACAAGAGGCTCCTTGGTCGACAAGTACCCTGCTGACCGTGTCTAGGCCAATTTGAACTCGGAGGTTAATGGCGTCTCCATGGGGGTAAATCACCCCTTCTTCGTCAAGATCTGAGAAAGAAATGGGCGGATGTCGTCGTTGTGTGCAATGTCGTTTAGAGGTCGACGCCTGTGATGCCTTGGCTACTTGGCCAAAGTGGGCCAGCTGCCGTTGTCGCGACCGTTCCCCACCGGGGCCCTCGGGTCGTGACATATGAACGACGTTGATCGTTTTACCTTGCCGGTTGTCGGATCCCTCGATGGCCAATTGTTTGCCTTTATTCCCAGCTCCTTTGATGAACTTGGCTAGGTATCCTGCATCGCCCCACTGGTTCATTCTCCATCGCAGGTTACGGCAATGCTCAGTGAGATGGCCGTGATCCTCGTGATATGCGCAGAAGAGCTTGGAATCTCTCTGATTGGGGGGAGAGATGATCGGTTGTGGTCGGGAATACCAACTTTCCCTGCATATATCCTTGAGGATATCTTCAGCAGATAGGTTGAAAGTGTATCGCAGCTCGACCGGTCCGAAAGTGTTTCGGTGTTCCCTCTCTTGGGGCCGAACTTGTTGAAATGGCTTGGGTGGCATCGGGTAGGTGAGCTGGAGCGGTTTATGTTCGTTGGTCGGTGTTGGGTATGTGATTTGGAGCGGTTTGGGCTCTAATGCTCGTGGTCGCTCTACCCTGCTATGGACCTCGGGCTCTTTGCCCTTTCTGGTCGGTTGGAATGCTTCTCCCTGGTTATTTCTAACTCTTTTGCGACCCACCTGTGCCTCGCGGACCGACTCTCTTCTTGGTAGAGTTCGGTTGAGGAAACGCAGTTCGTCGTTTTTATCGGTGAGGTGGGTACAATAGGCTAGCAGGGAATCAGTGGTCGGGAAGTTTTTGCCTATGAACTTCCTTCTCGCCTAATAGCCATTAGGGATGGAATTGATAAAGTTTTGGATGGCTATATTGTTGGCATATCGTGGAATCTGGTTTGCTACGTCGATAAAACGTATGCAGTAATCGTTGAGCCTTTCATTTGGCATCATCGCCATTTTGAGAAGGGTTTCGATACTAACCTTCTTTTTCCGATGAGCAGCGTATCGGGTGGAGTATGCTCTTAGCAATTCTGCCCAGTCTCTAATGGAGCCCCGTGGTAAGTTGTGATACCATGACGAAGCCTCTTGACCCAAGCTGTTTTTGAAAAATTTGCACATCAGTGCATGGTCATCACTCCACAGTTCCATCTTCGTCTTGTAGTGCCTCAGATGGTCGATAGGGAAACTCTTCCCATCATAGAGCCTGAATTCGGGGATGACGAATCCCATAGGATTGCGGTACCGCGTGATCTGTTCAGCACACGGGGTTTCTTGGCATACGTTCCAAGCCTGTTGGAACGCGTCATCCGTGACTTGGTAGGGGGGAGGGTATCCTCCCTGATGTGGTGGTGGGCCATATCCTTCCCCGATCCTGTATTCGGGATATCTACCGTCCTTCGTGTTTGTGTGGACACGTTCCATATGAGTGTTCGGATGGACGATAGTTATTAGGACATTGCCCCCTTGGTGGGGGACTCTTGTATCGGGTCGCCGACCCGCTGCCTCCAGGGCGGCCCTGTAGGCAGAATCATCCACTTCACGGCGTGGGTCTTTGTCGGGTTGGATAACTGGCAATACGATGCCGGCCGCTGTCATGGCCGTCATGCATGCCGCCAGCTGAGCTTGTAGCTGGGCGTAGTTCCTTTCATCGGCTAACGGAACAACGTGTTGTACCTCCACCGTGGGTGGTGTAATCATCCTCGGAGGATTAGTCGGTAGTCGGGGTGACTGTCCGAGTACATGATCCTCGGGCATGCCAAACTGATGAGCTTCGTCCGTTTGTAAACGAGCACCGGAGTTGACCGAGGCTGTAGGCAAAGGGACTCTTGAGCTCGGCCCTGCTTGGGACCCGGTTAAGCGTCTTCGTGCACGCCTTAATACGGGCACGTCTTGTTCGTCCTCCGAGGACGAAGGGTGTTCGTCGACAATCCCTTCGATGAAATGTCGGGGTGGTTCGACCGGTTGTTCTTGGTTGACGTAGGAGGTTGTTGGTTGGTTTCCGGATTGGATAGCTTCATATCTGTCGCGGATGGCGAGTAGATCGTCGAGGTCTTGTTGGCTAATTTGCGTGTTTTGGTTATTGGTTTCTATTATCTCGGGATGGGTTTCCTCTACATTGGTAACCATTGTCGCTCGTCTGGCAGAGTATTGGTATTCGAATTCTAAACTAGTTGGGAACTAGATGATTCCCGGAGACGGCGCCATTTGATAAAGCCATAACTTTGGTCGGTCGCGTTAGGCTTTTCAACAATGATATAATAGTAAATCAACCGTGAATAAAGGACACTTCCTGATCTTTATTATTGCTCGGATTATTATCCTTGTTCGGACTATTACACTTGCTCGGACTAGTATTTCGGTTCGACAATTGTGCTCGATATGACTATTTAATCTCTCGTCTTGATCTTTCTCCCTTTTTATTCGGTGCTCGGCTGTCTTTTCTCGGTTTATTTCTCGAAGTGGTGTGCGTCGGTTAGTTTCTCTCTTTTCTCAACTTCTCTCTATATTTTTTGGATAGATTTTCTGGTCCTTTTCTAGGAGGGGTAGTTGGCTATTTATAGGCAACTGCGCCTTCTAGGATATTGACAAATGTCTTCATCCCAGGGATTTTTCAGACATGGGTCCCCATTTGATTGGGCTTGGGCTTTTAATAGTAACACCTTAATTCCTATAAAAAGTAAGAGACGACCCATTTAAGCGTTGGATACCCATTTATAAAGTGGGTTGATTATTACCCAAATAGAATATTCGGGTCTAATTTTTATGTTCTATCATTTGGTTTATTTTTTCGATAATTATTATGTGTATTTAAAACCTACTTTTTAATAAGTAATTACCTCTCAGGCTCTAATGTATATGTAAGGAAATGGTTCGATTTTTTGGACAAGTAACAAAAGGAAATAGTTCTCTAGCCTTATTCTTTGGATATGTAGGTTATCCCATTTAAACTAAAATCAGATCAAATCTTTATTGATTTATGTAATATTCTAATACTAATCGTGCTCGATTGCAAGTTTGTATTACTCTTTTTATTTTGGAAATCAAGCATATATCAAAAAACAAACAAAGTAAACAAAGTTATTTCTGGAAAATTTATGCTGACTGATCAAGCAAATAAAGCTAACACAATAGTATATAGTTAATCATCTGCAAATTCGAGAATATCATTACTCCTCATTTTATATTTTGGCCTTCGTGTGATACCAGTCTATGGTCAACGACACTCGGAGTTTTTGCAAGGACCATTCGGGTTTCCATCAGCCTATCTGATGTTAAATTTCAGATCACGGTTATTATATAATCAAGAGCCTTCTAAAGTTATTCATTTGGTTAGACTCGTAATTTTCATACAATGAAAAGATCAAATATGATATAGTAAAGACATGATAACAGAATTTGTATTTAGTATAACTCAGTATTTAGCCACGGATTGATATAAAAATCAACAAAGGATGTTGAGTATTATATTTCATACATTTGTACTTGGTTGTTTACTTCTTTATTTCTGTTATACTATAAGTGATAGACAGATGAAATTATGGGGACTGACTTGTAATTTGTAAACAGATATATAACTCTTTTCTGCGTGTAACAGAATAACTGAATAATCAATATATCAGATTTTCCCTCTTTTGATTTCTCTCTCTAAGAAATCTCTCTCTCATCTTGTTGATAATTACAATGGTGATGATTCATCACCATTGTTGACATGTTATCAAAGCTTCGTATACTAGTTTCGCTGCTTATGAAGGGTTTCTATTGTCTTCTCTCACTTCTCTTTACTGTTTTCCATCGTCTCGCATTTCTCTGGTGAAATCGATCTAACTTTTCGATTAGGTTTTGTTTTATGTTAGTTCTTTCGCAATTGTTACGAAGAATATAGGTTTATTCGATTCGTGGCTATCTGGTTATATGTTGATTACTTAATTGAAGAATTTGGACTATATTTGATTGAGAATTGCAATTGGGGTAAATTTATTAGAAATTAGGGTTTCTGTATATTGAATTGGGAATTAAAAGTCGCTAAGATGAATTCCAATGGTAATGTATATGTTTCTCATGGAATACCACCCACAAGTCCTTATTATAATGGAAATAATGATGTAAATGGAAATAGCTTGGTAAATCCTATTCTGACTGGACCAAATTATCACTCATGGAAAAGGAGATTTGAGATAGCTGTGTGATCTAGAAATAAAATTGGTTTTCTAAATGGGACTTTGCTTTACCCTGGAGATAATGATATAATGACTGCTAATTGGAACCAGTGTAATATGATTGTTATGGGTTGGATATTGAATTCTATAACTGGTGAAATAGGCGAGTATATAATGTACTGTGACAGTGCTACCAAGATATGGAAGGAATTATTTGAAAGATTTTCATAAGGAAATGACCCTAGATTGTATGAGCTTTATCAGCAATTCTACTGTATGACACAAGGACAAAGGTCTATATCTGCCTATTTCACAAAACTTGAGACAACTTGGAATGATATGAGCCTCCTAAACCCACGTCCTAGATGTAGTTGTGGTGCTCTGGGTACTTGCAATTGTGATTTTATGAGCAAGGCTCTAGCCAGAGAACATAAAATGTTCAAAATGGTCTTTCTTATGGGTCTGAATGAGACTTATTCTCATACTAGAGGTCAAATTCTGTTGATGAGGCCTATCCCACCTATTAATGAGATACACTCAATGTTAGTGCAAGAGGAGAAACGGAGAAGTGTCAGTATTTCTGTGCAAGGTATAACTGAGAAAATGAATTCTTCTATGACATTGGCTACTCAATTTAAACCTGGAAAAGGGAGTTATAGATCCACTGGGGTTAAGTGCTCTTACTGCAATGGAAGCCACCCTAGAGATAAATGTTACAAGCTATTTGGGTATCCACCAGGTTGGAAAAGCAAGACTGAGTTTAAAGGGGGCAGGGGTATTCTTGGATCTTCACCTTCTACTCATGTTAATCAAGTGCTTGGTCCTTTCACTGAAAGCTCATCATCTTCTTCTCCAATCACTCAAGAGCAGTTTCAAGGCTTGTGTAGTCTCATACAAGCAAATATTAAGGGGGATTCAAATATGAAGGCTTCTACAAGTGGATCAACTAGCCTTGAGTCACCATTTTCTAACCTCACTTACACTAGCATGACAGGTCTATCTATCTATCTATCGTTTTATTAATGCAGTCTCTATGCATTCTAATTTAAATAACGCTCTTTGAATTATTGACACTGGTGCTAGTGAGCACATGATAAATTCAGAAAAATATTATACTTCTCCACCTAAAAGTAGTAAAAGTATTAAGTCTCTGGTTAATCTACCAAATTGGCACACTACTGAAGTCACTCATGTGGGAAAAGTGGTTTTAAATTAAGTCAGGATTAGAGTTGAATAATGTGTTGTGTGTACCTAACTTCACATTCAACTTAATATCTGTTGGGCAACTTACCAAATCTTATTGTTGCAAATTGACTTTCTTTGCCACATATTGTGATATATAGGACCTGACTTCTTTGAAGATGATTGGGAATGCTAAAGTACAACATGGTCTCTATGTTCTACAAAATACTAAAGTGGCTCTCCATTCTCCTGGTGATAAAATTCCCTCTAGTAAAGATAATGTTCATGTACATATTACTTATTTTTCTAATATTGTTACTTCAGATATTTGGCATTTTAGAATGGGCCACCCATCTGAACAAAGTTTTAGCATAATAAAAACTCTTGTTTGTTCTCTATCAGCTATAAATCATGTAAAACCTTGTGATGCTTGCCATATGGCTAAACAACATAGGATTTCTTTTCCTGATAGTTCTATTAAGTCTAAAGAGATATTTGACTTAGTTCATTGTGACCTATGGGGACCATATGTTGTAATGTCTTTTGGAGGTTATCAATACTTTCTTACAATAGTTGATGATTTCTCAAGAACTACTTGGGTTTTTCTGCTAAAAAGGAAAGATGAGACTGGTTCTATTCTACTCAATTTCTATAATATGGTACAAAATCAATTCAAAAAGAATATCAAGATAATTAGAACTGATCAAGGTACGGAATTTCACCTATTTTCCTTTTATGCTTCTAAAGGAATTATTTACCAGTCTAGTTGTGCTTCTACTCCACAACAAAATGGAGTTATAGAGCGTAAGCATCAACACTTATTGAATGTGGCTAGATCACTAAGATTTCAATCTAATATACCACTCAAATTCTGGGGTAAAGTGTCCTTACAGCAGCATATCTGATAAATAGATTGCCTAGTGTTTTGCTTGTTTATAAAAGTCCTTATGAAATCTTGTTTGGATTTACACCTTCTTATGATCATCTTAGAACTATGGGGTGTCTCTGTTATGCTAGCACCTTACCTGTTCATAGGACTAAATTTGATCATAGAGCCAGAAAATGTGTGTTTCTTGCCTATGCTTATGCTATCAAAGACTATAAGTTTTATAATTTCTCTACTCACACACTCATTATTTCAAGAGATGTGGTGTTTTATGAGCATATTTTTCCTTACTCTTTATCTTCTTCCTCACCAAATATGCCTTCTTTTCCTATATCCACTTCAGAATTTTTCCAACCACTACCTCTTTTTCTACTACAGTTTCACCTGAAAATATACCACCTTCTACTTGTCCACCAAGAAGGTCTGCTAGACTAGTAAATACTCCTTCCTACTTATAAAATTACCACTGCCAATTGGCTACTAAAACTATTTACATGATATTCCTAATAAACACTCTCTATCATCTTGTCTCTCCTACACCAAACTTTCTCCCAAACATAAACATTTTTGTTTGGCTATCTCTACTCTATCTGAACCTAGGACTTATAAGCAAGCTTCCGTAGATCCTAAATGGAAAAAGGCAATGCAAAATGAGATTACAGCTTTGGAAGGTAATAAGATCTGGTTATTGACTACATTGCCACCTGATAAGACAATCATTAGCTGTAAATGGGTTTTTAAAATTAAATACAATTCTGATGGGTCTATAGAGAGATATAAAAGCTAGACTAGTAGCTAAAGGATATACACAACTTGAGGGTATTGATTTTGAAGCCACTTTTTCTTCAGTAGCTAAGATGACCACAGTGAGATGTTTGCTTGCTCTAGCAACATCAAATAATTGGGTTTTAGCTCAATTAGATGTTCATAATGCCTTCCTTCATGGAGATCTAAATGAGGAAGTCTATATGCAGCCACCACCTGGGTTTGCTTTACCAAATTCTATATTGGTTTGTAAGCTTAAAAAGTCTTTATATGGTCTCAAACAAGCCAGTCGCCAATGGTTCTCTAAGCTTAGCACTTCCTTTTTGGCTCATGATTTTGTACAATCTCAGTGTGGTCACTCTTTATTCATATTAAAAAAAAGGATCTCACTCTCTTTATCTTCTTGTGTATGTAGATGATATAATAATAACTAGTTCAGATAATTCATTGGTGGATTCTGTCAATCTATATTTGGAAACTCAATTTCATATTAAGGATTTGGGTCAACTGAAATATTTTCTAGGCCTAGAAATTGCTAGATCTAAAGCTGGTATCACCGTTTCTCAAAGAAAATATGCTCTTGACCTATTAGAGGGAGCATGGCAATTGAATGCCAAATCTATGGCCTTACATATGGATCCAAATCTAAAGTTAAGCTTAAATGATGGATCTCCTTTAGCTGATGTAAAACAATATAGGAGAATTATCGGTCAATTGCTCTACTTGACTATTACTAGATCAGATTTGAGTTATTCTGTTCATGTTCTGAGCCAATTTCTAGCTTTACCCTCTACTACACACATGAATGCTGCTATGCATATTTTAAGGTACTTGATGACCTGTTCTGATCAGGGTCTATTCTACCCTAGTAATTGCCTTACAGTGCTTAAATATTTCTGTGATAGTGACTGGGATTCATGCATAGATACTAGAAAATCAACTAATGGGTTTTGCATTTTCTTGGGTGATTTTTTGGTCTCTTGGAAAAGCAAGAAACAGAGTGTTGTTTCTTGCAGCAGTGCAGAGGCTGAATATAGAGCCATGTTTGTTGCTTCTTATGAAATTATTTGGCTCCTAAATTTGCTCAAAGACTTTGGCATTGTTCAGCAAGCACCAGTAGCTCTTTACACTGATAATCAGTCTGCTTTGGCCCTAGCTCATAATCTAGTCCATCATGAGCGTACAAAGCATATAGAGATTGATTGCCACTTCATCAGAGAGCAACTTCACAAGGGTATTCTGTATTTACTCCATGTGTATTTCTCATACCAGTTAGCAGATATTTTTACCAAGCCTTTGGGTTCTCAGGCTTTTAAGTCCTTACTATCCAAGATGAGAATTTCTTCTCTTCATTCTCCATCTTGAGGGGGAGTGTTGAGTATTATATTTGATACATTTGTACTTGTTTGTTTACTTTTTTATTTCTGTTATACTATAAGTGATAGACAGATGAAACTATGGAGACCGACTTATAGTTTGTAAACATATATATAACTCTTTTTTGCATGTAACAGAATAACTGAATAATCAATATATCAGATTTTTCCTCTTTTGGTTTCTCTCTCTAAGAGATCTCTCTCTCTTCTTCTTGATAACAATGGTGATGAAATCACCATTGTTCACAAAGAACGTTAACTTTATGTACTGAATATAATTAATATAACTCATATATACAATATATAGTTGAAGAACAATTAATCAATTATCCTTCTGGGGAGAAGTGTGTCACATTCAAATGTGACCTAGGTTCTTAAACAATGGGCACCGGATAGATGTAGACTCGTTTGAAACATCTACCATAGGTACAGAAGAATGCCAATGACACATGGACCATATGGCACAGAGTGGAGTGTCGGATTCACGACCATATTTGCGGTAATGGTAAATATACATATCGAAAATACGATCACCAGATCCAGCTTGAAACATATAGAACGTTTCACAAGTAACACACCATTTACATAAAAAAAATAAGAAAAATCAATAAATAAATAAATTATGAAAAATCCTAGAAATAATACAAAAAAAGTTTGCAAGATTAAAGCAAAAGAGTCATTTAGATAATATTTCAGATATTATTTCTTATATGTTTCCGCGTACTAGATAGAACTCAACCCGCACAAGTAGTGAGACCCGTATGACGTGATTCGTAGCGACATTCTCCTACTTCTAGAACTTACTTTATTATGCTATTATAAGTTTATACCTAAATACATGTTCTGATAATTAGCTAGAACGTAACACGGTACTAAATTTTTGTAAAAGTAGACGTCAAAACGCCACATTGTTGATTACTTGCAGTGAAATCACAATTCAAACTGAAACTACTCTTCAATTTAAGTTTACATATTTCTGATAAACCAATTGATCTCTATATGTATAAGGGGATTTTAATGTTTAGTACGATTCTATTAACTTAATTATAAGAAACACAAATTTGGATTTCTTGTTTAACTTTTAATACATTTTAAAAGTTAAATTTCTCTCTTTTAAACAGTGTTTAGTTAGTTATAAGTTGACTTTTCTTTTACAAAACTATTTGTAATTTCGAATTTGTAACACGGTACTAAATTTTTGTAAAAGTAGACGTCAAAACGCCACATTGTTGATTACTTGCAGTGAAATCACAATTCAAACTGAAACTACTCTTCAATTTAAGTTTACATATTTCTGATAAACCAATTGATCTCTATATGTATAAGGGGATTTTAATGTTTAGTACGATTCTATTAACTTAATTATAAGAAACACAAATTTGGATTTCTTGTTTAACTTTTAATACATTTTAAAAGTTAAATTTCTCTCTTTTAAACAGTGTTTAGTTAGTTATAAGTTGACTTTTCTTTTACAAAACTATTTGTAATTTCGAATTTAAAGTTCGTACAAAAGAGACTCTCTTTTTTAAAATATCCCAAAAAAATCATTTTAAGAGAAAAATGGAAAGCATCAAGAAATTTTATAAAGAAAAATGGATATCATCAGAGAGCATCAATAAAAAAAAATGAATCAATTAAAATCCATAAGAGTAAAAATCGAATAGCATCATAAAGCAACAAATGAACAAATGTAGATGGAGGAACGTAGAGCAACAAATAGCAACAAATAGCATCAAGTAAATTAATGATATGTGCACCAGTTTCCTTACACTTTTTCTCATATTTAAGATAATTAACACTACTTTTATATTTTTAGTGTAACAGTTTAACTTTATACATTTGTCAGTTTTCCTATCAAATTTATTATCATAACTAAATATTACTATATTTTAAAATACTTCTATCAATTTTTTTCAATCCAAATTAATTTACTAGAACAATCACATTAAATAACTTACAAGTTTTCTCGTATTTAAAGTGAAAAGTACACTTTTACAAGTTATAAGTAAACGTTTTGGTTTATACAAATTATCATCTTTTTTATCAATTTCTCTATCAAAACTATACAACTCATCTTTTTGTTATTTTATTAATTTATATGTGAAAAGTACAAATAAATGATAGATAATAGGAGAAAAGTAAGAGAGATAAATTATTATTTTAATTATAATAGATCGTCTTGATCTCTTATATTTGAGTTCATGTAAATTTAAGTTAATGGATAAGAAAACTGATGCGTGTATAATTTTAGAACGTGTATAATTTTAGAATAATCTCATCATATTTAAGATAAATGGTTCATATAATGGAACTGATGCAAGTGCTCTGAGAGCATAACGTATCTAGAAAAAAGAGTAACGAGCAACAAAGTAGCATCAATCAAAAACAATAAAGAATAGTACTATAAAGAATGAATCACTTAATATAAGAAAAAATAAAAAGTAAAAGCATCATGGAGCAGGGAGCACCCAATAAAAAAGATAAAATTAAATTAAATTTGGAGCATCATATAAAAGAAATAAAATAGAGAGCAACAAAAAGAACCAAAGAACAAAAAAAAAATGCCAACAAAATTCAAAAACGATAATTGAGTATATAACATAAAGGAGAATCAAAGAAATAAAATAAATAGCAAAAAAAAAGCAGTAAGAACAAAAAAAACGCAAACAAAATTCAAAAACGATATAATTGAGTATATAGTATCAAATGAAAGCATATAGTAAAAATGTAGAACTTGTATTTCTATTTTTGGAAAGGAAGAAAATCCGTTTACATTATTAATACGTAAAACGGAGAACTTGTATTTCTATTTCTATTTTGGGAAAGGAAAAATTAGAGTATACTTACAATAGTAAAAAAATATATTAATCAAATTAATTAGATATCATGAAAGCATAAAAGGAAAAACAGAAAAACCAAATAACAATATGAAATAAAATTTAGAGCATATAAAGTATTGATGATTAGAGATAACAATAAAATAAGTGGGATTCAAATTCTCTATAGTTCATAGTGCATTCATATATATTAGAGTTTAATATAACGAATAAAATTAAGACAATCCAATGGTCTAGATTTAGACGTGTGCTTTGTAAAAAAAAATTCATATAATTTTAATATATAAAATACAAATTATGTTTTGTAAATTAAAAACTAAATTTGTAACACAATAAAACCTCAAATAAAATTATAGAATCTTATTTTAGACTAACCTAAATTTAAGTATTAATTAAAAATATTTTTTTTTAATTAATTTTAATATATCTTATTTTATATATTAAAATTATATAAATTTTACCATGTTTTTTTTGATAAATAAGGTGATCACAGTAGTGTACTTAACCATCATTTTCCCTATATATATAAATCATATTGTATCAATATAAATATATTTCTTGAATAAAAGCTTTGTATAAGTATATTTATGCTTTCAAATCTAGATAGTATGTGGTCTGATACTAATTTGTCTGTACACTTTCATTATAGTTGATCTGGTGACTTTTTATACATTTTTATACCCACTTCGTTCTAAAATAATTGTTTATTTTCATTATAATATATCTCATATATATTCAATAAAATGGAGATAAGATTAGGCACGGAAAGTATTAGGTTACAAAATAATGTTTGATTTAGTGAGAGTCAAAAGCTATCATAAGTCTGTCGCTAATTTAAAAAGCTGTCACAAATCTGTCGCAAATTGACTAAACTGTCACAAAGCCGTCACGTCGCTAATAAGCTCGTAACAAAAAATACCGTCACTAATCCCGTCGTTATTTGGTTATTTTTTTTGTAGTTAGTCTTAGTAATAGACTATACTACTGCATTCCTTCTAGCTATATACTTTTCAATTTTTTTTTTAAATTAAACTAAGCTTTATATCTATAACACGTTTATAAATACCTTTGTATTTAGTTTAACTAGTAATATATACTTAGTCAATCACTAAGTCGTTCAATTTACTCCATCCGGTGTTTTTACACGTTGTTTATAAAAATCCTTGTTCACACAAATTTATATGTTCTGAATGTTTCATTGTTTTTTTAAAAATTTATTGCAAAATATTTACTTTGACTTATATGCTTTTACTAATTTTATGTGTTACAATATTTCATTCAAATTATTAAAATCGAATTACTTCAAACTAAATCCCCTTTAGGGTATCCATTTGTTAAATGTTATTCCTCCGTTTTATTTTAGAAAAGAAACATGTACCCATGTGATTAAGAGTACGATAAGGAAACATAAAAAAAAAAAAAAAAAAAAAAAAGTAACTCAAAAGGTGAACTCGTCTTTTTCTGTGGTTGGAAATTAAATGATCAAAATCATAATATTTTTAAAATAGGATATGTCTTGTCTGTATTTTCAGGAAATGGCATGTCGACGAGTCCAAATCTTCCAACTCCTTTTGTGCCATTTTGCTTATTTTGTTTAAAAAAAAATTCTAAAAAACTTTAAAAAAATTATACAATTACTATAATACATGTATCAATATATTTCAATAATTAATTTTTTTTTTAAATCCACACGCAATATATTTTGGAATAAATGTATAAATTAGTGTAAATTAAACATTAAATCTTAGAAAAATTGTCTAAATCAATATTATACCCAAATATTTTAAAATTTGAATACAATATAATATAAAAGCTTATAAATTTACGAAAAAAGTTGTGAAAATTTAAAATTTAAATAAAAATAAATAAAAATACACACAAAAAAATAAAAAATAGGGTGTAAAAGATTTATACTCCATGTCGACACATATCTAGAAGTCCTCACTTTACATGATATATTATGTATCTGAATGTAGCTAATCAGTGATGTGATTTAAAGCACGTTTGTTTTATATAATGAAAGCGAATTTTATAAAAGATTATTTTGTAATTAATATGGTGGACAAATAATGTGTATGTCTATGATCATCGAATCTCAATAATTGAATGTGATGTGTATTTTGAGATGTTTTTACCAACATGTTTTTGCATTTTGGAAAGTTTGAGTAAGCTATGAGGTGATATAGCACGTGGTTGGAATAAATGAGTTACAAAATAAATTTCTAAGAGTGATTTTCTTTGTTTTGTTTGTTTTATTTGATAGTAGGACCGGGAAAAAAACGAAAAAATCGAATCAAACCGAAAAAGAAAAATCGAAAAATTTTCGGGTCGGTTTCGGTTTTTAATAAAAACGAACCGAAAAAGTCTCAAATCGAAAAAAATCGAAAAAGACCGGAAATAACCGAAAAAACCGGTCCAAAAACCGGACCGGTCCAATAACCGAAATAACCGAAACTGGACCAACAAAAACCGGTCCGGTTCGGTCCAAAAAATAAAAAAAACCAAAACCGAAAAAAACCGAACCGAAAAATATGCTCGGTTTCGGTTTTGGCTTTGCTAAAAAACGAACCGAACCCGGCACTACTTTACAGTTTGACATCTCTAATTAAATGACTAAAAATGACATTTTGTCTATAAAACATTCACAATTTCAACAATAAATTACTCTCTTTTCTCTTACGCTTTCAGTTTTCATGGTAACTCCATCAATTTTTTACTATACACTAAATTCAATAAACAAGGTCGCCAGTTATAAACCCGATGTAGGCTTGGTAATTTTTTTTGATTTTTGTTGCCACTGAAAACCTGCTCAGTACCGTAAGGGCTATGATACATAGGGCGGGTTCGGCGAATTTTACAGCTAAGCCATACATTTTTTGGGTGTTTTTTTTTTAACTTTATTCGATGTTTTTTAAAATTGCTTAAAAAAAATCATAAACAGTATACAAAACTCGAATCAGGTCATTAAAAAATAAATTGGCTTTTATATTACACCATATAAACCATCACATAACAAATGTTCTTATTGAGTTGTTATTAGGGGGAACCGGCCTATTTCTTGGGGGGGGGGGGGGGGGGAATATTTTTTTTTGCTTTTTTACGCAGGTTCAAAACCGGCACGCCTAAACTAGACGGCTTATTTGGCTTATGTCAAAACCGGCCCTAGTTAGATACGTGTTGTAGGAAAGGAATGGAGTAGAGTATCTCCTACTGTGACCAAATATCATTTGTAATAGAAATCTATGAAAACGGTCAAGTTGGTTTGTCAATGGAGCCATAATCGCTTAGCATCCAATAACTTATCGTGGTTGTCGATCAGATGCCTTTCTTTAATTTGTGAATCCGAATTTGAACATTGTTACATGTGTAAAGTAGCCAATTGTGGTACGAGAAGCTCTATTTATAGCATTTCTTTACTATGATACGTTTGGCCGAAAAGAAAATAACTTACAGGCGTTATGAGTAGAGGTGGTATCGGTTCGATACCGAAATTTTTGATTACTTACCGTTAGCATATTAAACTAGTTTGATTTGAGAATTTTTATACCATTACCGAACCAAAAAATTCGGTATACCGAACTTTCGGTATACCAAACTATTCGGTTGGTTCGGTTCGGTTTCGTTTTTATACCAAACTTTAGAGTTTACAAGTGCTGATAGAAAAATGGTGTTGAAAAAAACATAGTATAAAGTTTTAAAAGTACTAGATTAAAAGTATATATTTATTTATCTTATTGTTATATTTCTTGTTTTTTTTGCATAAACACTACTAAACATTTTTAATAAATGTTATAAATAAAAGAAAATGTTATAAGTATTCACTAAAATAAGTAATATAAGTATATTATAATGATTTTAATAATTAAGTGTATTTTAGTTTATTTGTCTATATATATACTATATTTTAATATTTCGGGTTGAATCGGTATCATACCGAACTCACCAAACGAATACCGAAACCGAACGAACTTTCAAAAATTGGTGCGGTTGTAACATACCGTAATGTCGGTATACCAAACTTTTGATACCAACTTGATTGATTCGGTTTGAAAAGCGGTCGATGGGTAAAAGTCGGTACAAAAATGTCAATTCTAGTTATAAGAGCTAAATGATGGTATGACATTTTAATTTTGGATAAACACTACAATAAACTTAACAATTATGGATAATTTTTTTTAGACATAATCAAATTTTATCTACAAATTATAAATTTTCGGGATAAAAATAAGTCTTTTGTCTCTAAATCTAATTTTTAGGCATATAATTTTGAAAAAAAAAATTGTCATCAAAAATAATATCATACGGACATAAGGAGACAATGTAATTTTGTCTCAAAAATTATTTAGAGACAAATTTTAATTGTCTGCGTATGTTCGTATGTTATTGTCTTTAGAGACAAAAAAAAATTTAAATTATGTGTCTAAAAGTTAGATTTGTGGACACAAAATTTGATTAACTTTAAAAATATTGTCTATAATTCTTAAGCTTGTTGTACTCAACGACCATTCATGCCTACATCTATGAGTTTGTTTCGTTAAAAGATTTATGAGAGATTTTGGGATTACTGCAATGGTACATTTGGGTATGTGCTTGAATATGGATCGCAACAAAATTTGGTTTCCCATGACTCCATGAATTCATTTTCATCTTTTAACAACTTTAAGCATATGAGGTTTATGACTATCATGCCTAGCTATTGACCCCCGTTAATTTACATGATTGCAGTTTCCGATCGACATATAGCTAAATAACGGTTTTGTGTCATTTATAACACTAGATATGAATGAATAATTGTGTTATCGGCCATTACAAAAAAAGTAAGATCTAGAGGTCATTAAAATTTGTCTCTAAATGGTATTTTTTAAAGGCAAATAATTTTTTGAAGGACAAAAATAATTTTTTCGTCCCCAAATCTAATTTGTAAGAACATTTTTTAAAAAAATTGTCTCCAAACACAATCACATACCAAGTTAATGAAACAATTTAATTTTTTCTCAAAATAGATTTTGGTACACATTTAAATTATCTCCTTAGTTGATACGGGTGGTCTTTAGAGACGATTTTTTTTGAATTTTTGTCATTTATAAACGTTAGATTTGAGGATAAAAAAATTATTTTAGTTTCTAAAAATTTATTTTTGTCCCTAAAAAATACTATTTGGAGACAAATTTCGATTGCTTCAAGAAAATTTGTTCGTAAATCTAATGTTTATTGTGGTGGACACTTCTTTATTTAGCGTATTCGTGTATATTTTCACTCGACAATCAATTTCAATCTCTTGAGTTTATTATTTATTTCGTTTCGCTCTCCCTAATAGTCATACATTACAACAAAATTAAGAATTAGTGACAATATTTTTAGACTCAATCAAATTTTATCTCCAAATGATAATTTTTCGGGACAAAAATAATGTTTTAGACAAAAAAATAAAAAATTTGTATCCAAATCTAACTTTTAGACACATAATTTGAAAAAAAAAATTATTTATAAAGGCAATCACATACGAACATAATAAGCAGACAGTTAAAATTCGTCTCCAAATACTTTTTTATACTAAATTAAATTGTCTCTTAATTATGTCCATATGAGATTGTTTTTGCATCGAATTTTTTTTTAATCATATGCTTTAAAGTTATATTTGAGGACAAAAATTTATTTTTATCTAAAAAATTATTTTTATCACAAAAATTAATATTTTGGGTCATACTCTTGGGCCATGCTCTAAGAATTAGTCTCTACAAAATTGTTCTTGTTGTACGTTATTTGTGCTTAGTCTTGGGCCCTAGTCTTGGGCCCTAGTCTTGGGCTTTACTTGGGTTACAAGTTATAATTTATGTTCATGTAAACACCGTCTCTCATCTATATAAAGAGTCTGAATGATCTTTTTATACTACAGTTATCAATGAATAAAGATCAGATCCATTTTATTATATCTTCAAACTTAATTTTTAAGTTTGTGGCATAATTGGATAAGATTTAAATTATATTATGTACGGTCATGCCATACGTCACATATTTTCAACGTTGCCAACAACAATAATTTTTTAATTTTTGAAAACATGTGAGGTATTGTGACAACTTGGAATAATCAATCTGTCAGTTTGATTGTAGGATGACATTACTCTTTAATTAAACATAAATTAAAACTTTGATAAATTCAAATTACATGATCAACAAAACAAAAATCATGATGATACATTTGTCTTCTCATTGTCACATCTTATTATATAAATTCCACTCTGGATAGAGAGTGACTATCCCATATATCGGCGCCGTGACTTATTTGAGTTGTACAACATAAAAATACAACCACCCTACATGAATACAAGAATAAGTTAATTTCACATTATAAACCGACAACCCCATAAATTTTGCAGGTGTGGTTAGACTTTTCAACAATAATATAGTATATAAAAATAGAATAAACAATAAACTCTTCTTTAATCTTTATTAAGCTCGGTGGTATATTTGCTCGGAATACAATTTCTTATATATATCTATGCTCGGTATTATAACTTGCTCTGCTGATCTTGATCTTCCTTCGATCTCGGTGTTCGGTCTTGTATCTTGCTCGGTGTGCTTTTGAGTGTGGTGAGTTCTGACAAGTTTTTCTCTTCTCTCTCCTTCTCTCTATATTTTTTAGGTAGATTTTCTGATCCTTCTTTTATACTTGGCTATTTATAGGCAATTATGCCTCCTAGGATGTTGACATATGTCTCCATCTCATGAGATTTTTCAGACATGGGTCTCTAATTAAATGGGCTTGGGCTTTCGATGTTCACTCTTATTCTCAAAGAAAAGCATGGAATAACCCATTCAAGCATTGGATACCCCTCTATGCTGGGTGGATCGACTCGTACCCGAATAGATATACTGAGGTCCACTTTTTATGTTCTATCATAAACTTTTTTAAGTTATATGGTTAAATTGGTTATGGTTAAATTTTAGCAACAGTTTAGCAACAAATAGGAACATAATTTGTTACTAAACTGTTAAATTTAGCCACAATCATTTTATACCAAAATAATAATTAAAAAAAAAACTTATGATGTGAAGCATTGAAGTATGAAGTTTATTTAATTTTTATTCTAATGCTACTAGTACTGTTTTAGTTTTTTGATTGGTGCTAAATCCCTAATCCATACCGACTTAGTCTGGTTACGTGGCAACCTCTTCAATGAGTTACTTGTAACTTTGTAAGCGTCGGAATTAAAGAAGAAATAACGGCTACCATGTGATTTAATTCAGCCCACAAAAACAAAATTATTAAAAAAATGGAATTTGTACATTTTTGTCTTTATTAGTAAAGCGGTTTTGAAAGGGTTATGTGATGAAACTGTAAGGTTAGTTTTATTTTTTTAATTTAAACTATTAATTTCTGATCCAATAACCTAGCTATTTTCTTACTTTTTCATCTTGGTTACAGCCAATTAATTTAATAACTGTAAGTTATACATTTTTGTCATGACTTAATTTAGTTATTCGGAAAAATTAATTTATACAGTTACGTACGTACATGCATGTTACTTATTTTAATAATTATTTATACATATTAACAGAATGTGTCTGTATGTTATTTGTGAAATGCAAATACATATTTAATAAAATGAGTCCTGATGTTTTAGTAAAGTTATGTATTTCAAATTATTCTTATCACACCAATATGAAAGGAAATGACATTTGAAAAATATTAGATATATATTTGAGTAAAAGTAAAGAAAATTGATAATCTTATGTTGTACAATAGATAAAATCTTATATATTCGTGAATAAATAAACAGTTAACAGCTTTCACTTAATTATTAGTGTTTTCTTTTATTCAATTAATTATTCTTGCTTATTTAGTACAAAATTATTTTAAGTAATCGGAGCTAATAATGTTCGAGGCAATCCTGGGGGCTTTTAAATTTTTAGATGTTATGTAATTTTGTTGAACAAGTATTCACTGTTGAACAAGTGAACGTGACGATAGTAATCTAATATTTAATTTATTTTAATTTTGTACATGTGCATGCCCATTGGATACTAATTAATCTCTAAATTTAAAATTCATGCAAGATGTTAATATAGATTCAATTCATCAAGTAAGTCTCGTGTTAATTTATCCAAACCAATTTATCAAACTTAAGACTTTTATAAGTTATCATCCCAAAGGCCACATACGTACTACCTAATAATTGATTACAATAAGTCACATGTCTAAACAAATATGGCCGATAATGTTAGGCGGTTTCACACTATATCGATTATGCTTAGTGTTTGGAAAAAAAAAAAAACACACAAACACAACACATGTAAATTTAAGGCTTTATATATATATGTAAATTTATAAGACAAAAATACCCTTAAATTTCATTAAACATCATCTCATAAATATTTATTTAAATTCTCCATAAATCATTCCATAAAATTAATTATCATTTTCCCTCCCTCTCTATAAATCACTCCACATATTAAAAATCAATATCTACAACATGTTGGAAAAATAATTTAGCATCATTCGCAACTCTTATTTAACATTTGATAGATATATTGTAGCATTAAAATTAAAAATAAATAGTAAAAATAAGTAGTATCATGTATCATTTGTAGCATCATGTGGCATTTATAGTAGAATCGTGTATCATATTCTCTCTGTTTCTTTTTAAGTGTCCATTATTTCTTATTGGACTGTATCAAAATAAGTGTCCACTTCTCAATTTGGTAATTAAAAAATAACAAACTTACTATTTTACCCTTTAAATAATATTAAAATAAAAAAGAGAACATAAAATGAAATAAACATAATAATGTGACAGACTTACCATTCATGAGATATTTTATCCCCATAAATCAATTTAATTATGATTTTAATAAGGGCAATATAGGTAGTCTATATATCAAATTTTTAACTTTAAAAAGTTCAAATTTTCAAACGGGACACTTAAAAAGAGACGGATGGAGTATATAGTAACATTATGTAATATATAGTATCATCAAATTTAATAACAAAATATAAAAATAAGTAGCATCGTGTACCATATTTAGTAACATTATGTAGCATTTCTTGTTAATCAATAATTAGCACATAAAAACTGTTGAACTTAGAGTTCAATAATGATTTTGATTATAACCTTGATTATGTTTTTAATGATTTTACGATTTTACGATTTTACTATTTCTCTATTTCGTTGATATAATGCTTGTATTTTCCAAAGAAGAGAAAATGTAGATTTCAGGTCTTTAAATGATAGAGCATTCGATAACGAAGCCATAGGTTCAAGCGGAACCAAAATCGGAGCTAATTAAAACGAAGAAGTTATGAGCATTCGAAGATTTACGAGACCAGGATTACAGACGACCGATCGACTGGACAAAAACGACCGATCGTTTTTGGTCCAAATTCTTCCAGAGAGCACGTCGAAAAAACGACCGATCGAAACTCAGAAATGACCGATCGTTTTCTGGAAAACGACCGATCGACTGTAGAAAACGACCGATCGTTTTCTACAGAATTCGAAAACAGCTTTTCAGCTTTTTCTGGAAAATAGCTTAAAACAGCCTCAACCACTTCTAACGGTCATAACCCAGAAAAACAAACCTCTGGTCTATATATACAAGCTCAATCTCTCTTCCAAAACACAAATCTATTATCCAAATACCTCTTTCAATAAAAACCCAATTTATCACCATTTTGGTGAAAATATTCGAAAAAGAGGAAATCAAAGAAGAAAGCGATTCAAGC
This sequence comes from Primula veris, assembly GCA_963682055.1. NCBI lineage: Eukaryota > Viridiplantae > Streptophyta > Magnoliopsida > Ericales > Primulaceae > Primula > Primula veris. The sequence continues at coordinate 4,853,358 of OY821742.1, read as the reverse complement.
TCATTCAACAACCAAGACTCACAAATTAGCTTATTTAGAAGCAAATAGAATAGTGAGTGTAGTTACATTATTGTAACAAAATTGTAACGAGTGTTTTATAAACTCATTTGTGAGCGAGTGATCGGGTAGAGGCTTTGTAAGCAAGTGAAGCTTAAAAGCTCTAGGTCTTTTCATTCGGGTACTCATAGATTGAGGGGGAGTCGTTGACTCAATAGACGTGTACGCTTGCACTTGTATCAAGAGTTAGGAAACTCGGGTAGAGGGTGAGCCAATCGATTGATTGAGCTCGATAGGAATTGTAAAATTCGGAAAGATTTTTTAGTGAAATACTCGGTAGTACCGAGGAGAGGACGTAGGCGCGTTTGCCGAACCTCTATAAATCACGGTGTCATTTTCTTCCCTTGCTTTTACTTTCCGCAACTTATATTCTTGCGTATTTATTGCTTGCGTTTAGTTATTTTAGCAATTTATTAACTCTTGTTAAAACGCTTAAGCTTAGAATTGCATAAGTTGGGTGGTTAGTTACATAGAATTTTAATTAGGCGAAAATCGCCAAATCCTTATTCACCCCCCCTCTAAGGATTAGCCGCACACGGGCCAACAATTGGTATCAGAGCCGAGGCTCTTGCATATAGGAATCTAACGATTTAAGAGTTAAGATCCCGATGGCTAACTTATACAATTTCGCATCCGGCATAGCTTTATCCCTCAATACTCCACCTTATTTTGATGGGATAAACTATAGTTATTGGAAAGATAGGATGAGCATGTTCCTACAAAGCTACAATGTCAATCTTTGGAAGATTATTAAAGTAGGATATTCCGCTCCTAAATCCGAAAATAGCGAGAACCCAATCCCCGTAGAGGACCTAGATAACGCTCAACTAGAAGCCTACTCTACTAACGCCAAAGCGATGTACACTATTGTTTGTGCCGTTTCTCCTAACGAGTACAACAAAATTTCCGCTTGTAAAACCGCTAAGGGTATGTGGGATAAGCTAGTAGTAATGCATGAAGGGACTAACCAAGTTAAGGATTGCAAACTCCAACTATTAGTTCATGACTACGAGCTTTTTAAAATGAGCGAGGGTGAAACCATTTCCGATATGCTTGCTAGGTTTACAACTATTACTAATGGATTAACATCTCTTGGTAAGTGTTTGTCTTCTAAGGAAATGGTCTCAAAGGTGATTCGGAGCTTACCGAAAGAATGGGAACCAAAGGTCACCGCAATTCAAGAGGCGCACGACATGAACACCTACACTCTTGATGCTTTGACGGGTTCACTCATTACTCACGAGATCACCCTCAATAGTCATAAGCCAATCTCGAAAAAGAGGGAGATAGCTTTCAAAGGAACAATTTGTGACGAAAGCGATGAGCTATCCAATGACGACGAAAATTCAATGCAAATCATTCGAATCGTCAATGAAATACTAAAGCTTAAAGGCCAACGCAAACATAAAGGTAAATCGTCAAATAACTCAATTTTAATTAGGCGAAAATCACCAAAACCTTATTCACCCCCCCCTCTAAGGTTAGCCGCACCCGGGCCAACAAAAACCTACTTAATTTGCCAAACACTCAAATTAGGGGTGGGCACGTGGCGGATTGGGACGGATTGGTCTCAATCCTAACCCGCCCCGTAAAATAAATGGCGGGACGGATTGGGGCGAATTAGTGAAATTCAAATCCCAACTCAACCCAACCCAACCCATTATAATTAAAACCTCAACCCAACCCAACCCAATCCAAATCAAGCGGGGCGGATTGGGTGCGGGTTGTTTCTTGAATTTTCATTTTAGTCATTAATTTTTCATTATTTCGCATAATTTACCTAAATATTTTAAAAAAAATAAATCTTTCAAATAGAAATATAAACTAAAAGCCAACTAAAATACGTTTAGAATGTTCGGAACAAAAAACAAAACAAAACAAATTATTCTTCATCAACATAATCAAAATTAGAAAACTACATAACAATTGAAATCAAAATTAATAATCCACTTAGTATGACCATCAACCGGGATTATTTAGGCAGTGTCGAACAATTGTTTAAGCCTTGAGGGTATGGTAGTGACATCTTTGAACTGCAAAAATTTACAATGAAAAGTTGAATTGGTATATGACAACATATTGAAATTCCATTAAGAGTTTACATCAATTTTATTACATTTTGCATCTCGTTTTGTTAGATAATAGATAATAATTAAAAAAATCTTGAGAAAATTTATATATATATATATATATATATATATATATATGCGGATTGAAACGGGTTGGGGTGGATTAACCCGCGGTTTGGAAACCCCAACCCTAACCCAACCCACGAATTTTTTTACGGATTGGGGCGGGGCGGATTTAACTTTTTTTGACACCCAACCCGCCCCAACCCGCCCCAATCCGCACGGATTGGGTTACGGGGCAGGTTTGCGGATTTTTTGCCCACCCTTAACTCAAATCATCGTCTCGTATAAAAGGGAGTAAGTTTGACAAGTACGTTTCTGAACTCATATATGTTAAGTTTTAAATCACTCATGTGATGTGGTGTAAGTTTTATTAAATGCATATAGCAGGGAGAGTAGAGATATGATGATGTGTCATTTATTTTAAAGGTATAATAGAAATAAATAAAATAGTATGTACCCATCTTTAATAGTGTTTTATGATTCGGGTTTTTTATAATTAAGTATTATTTATATGTACATTTTCTGTTGTTGTCGTCAATGAGGCCATGTTAGAAATGTGATGTGAAAGATCCAATACTTCGGTTGGTTTTGGAACATGCAGAGGAAGGACGTGAAAATCAAATGGGGAAAAAACTGTGGGTCTTTTTTTTTTACTGACATAATATTTAGTTATTTTGTCCACATTATATATAATGTGTGGACAAGGATTTATTATTCCCACTGATCAAGTGATTGTTTTTGTTGATTCTGAGTTAGATGGTGGATGTAGTTTCATCCACCAAGTTCTACTCGTGGCCAGTCAAATAACATGAATTATTTTCCGTCTTCAAATGCATTCGAACGTCATGCAGTAAACGGTTGCTGAGAAGAGGTTTAAGCATTACCATTTAGTAGAGAAGTCGGACCTTAAAGAGTTTGTGATACTAATTAAGTAGGGCCGTAAATGAAACGAAACGAACCGAACAACCCTCTGTTCATGTTCAGTTCATGAACTAAAACTTTTGTTCATGTTCGGTTCATGTTCATTTAAATACGAACGAACATTTGACGAACATGAATCGAACATTTGACGAGCCGAACACGAGTTGTTCGTGAACATCTAATTTCTTTCAAAATATTTAATAATTGAAAAAAATATATATTTTTCTTTCTTTTTAAAATATATTTTTCTTTTATCATATATTACTATATTGTTAACTAGAATAACCTACTTCACATATAATTTAAGTTTATATATTATATAAATTCTTTTTTACATACGTATGATTACTTTAACGAGTTGAATACTTAACGATAAAATCGGTGACTGTATTTATAGTATGATGATATAAATTAACATAATAAGTTCAAAATAATACAAACATATCATTTATATTATTATAGCATAAATAAGTTTATTAATTGTGTAGTAATATTAATTTTTGTTACATCTTTAATAGATTTATTTATTTTATTTTATCAAACTTTATATATAGTTACACGAACACGAGTTTAGACGAACCGAACAGAGGGTTGTTCATGTTCAGTTCACTTAATAGACGAACACTATATTCTTGTTCATTATCGTGTTCATTTATAAATGAACGAACATGAACCGAGCATTAGGCGAGCCAAACACGAACAATTTCACGAACAACTCATCTTATTTACATCCCTATAATTAAGGGCCTAGATTAGGCCTGTTGTGCTTATGTTATGGATCAAGAGTGTGAACTGATATTGGAACAAAATGTTTCCTATATTTCTGTGACATAATATATAGGAAAAAATACGTTTAATACACCAAATTATAGTGTTGTTAACGATTTGATTACATATCTTTTAAATTTTTTAATTTGTGCACACTATAATAAATTTTCAATTTAATTACCACTATCTAAATTAATCACGAAATCATGTCACGTGACATTTGACAAACGTTAATTTGATAGGGTAATTTGATAATTTTGCACATAATCCAAAATTTTGTTATGTGTAAAATTGGAAAAAAAAATAATTTTTTAGCATGACATATTTTTGTGTAAAATTGATAAATTATACTATCAAATTAATGTTTGTCAAATGTCACGTGACATGATTCCGTTATTAATTTAGACGGTGGTAGCTAAATTGAAAAGTTATTATAGTGTAGTACCCAAATTGAAAATTTTTAAAAATGGATACTCAAATCGTTAAAAATAGATAGTTTGATGTACTAAACGTATAAAAACTCTTATATATATACATGTTAGACATGTGCTGTGATAATGTTGTGGATCATGAATTGAACTAAAAAAACCGAGTACATATGTATAGAACCACGCACATCGAATTAGAACTAAATAAAGTCAATTGCTAAAGATTATTGTTTTCACACTGAAAAAATACCCAAAAATAATAATACAATCCTTTTATGTAAAGTACTAGCTATAGTACGAATTATAACATTGTTTAACTTTATCATTAATAAACTACAACATAAGACTGCTTCTAACCATAAAGTATAATTTACAATAAAAACATTCCTGCAACGAAATTCGGATACATTTTGTGATAATCTGGATTTTACAACATGCTAATTCCTTAATCATACATAAATATCATTTTTGATGTGGTAGTAGACATAAATATCATGATGAAACTAATCCATGGTAAAATCATAATGAAGCTACTTAAGTGGACATAATGAAATTGCTTTTAACTTTTAATCAACAAGGCTACTTAAGTATTTTACTTTCTGTTTGACTCATAAGGCATCGTATTTAACTTTACGCCATTAAAACATTATAACTAGTCTTTAAAATCTTAAGAAGAGTGTTATGCTATTCTTGTCCGGGATTAAATTTTTCGAAGAGAATCACGATGTCATAAGAGTTATATTAAGACTTCAGATCGATAAATCAACCACAAAACAGCTAAATTCAGCAATCATGTGAAAATGCATTAATAATCAAATATAAGTAATCATATATCTTGGAGTGCAGATAATTTTAAATAAAACGTCCATTCATACCCTAATACTTGTGCGGTGTTGATATAAATCCAATAATGGAAGGTCAATACATTGAACTAAACACCGCTTCTTGGAAAACAACCAAACATTCAGAAAGGGACTTTTTGATTATTTTACACTCCTGGTTGGATCATTGTCACGTTCAGGGGCGGTCCAGGCCCAAGTCCAGTAAGACTTGGTGCTGGGGCAAAAACTGGACTGGGGCAAAAAAAACTGGGCTGGGGTAACAAAAAAAATATTATTTTTTTTAGTAATGGGCCTTGGGCAACCAGTACTGTTGAGCCGCACCTGGTCGCATTTGATGGTTAAGAATAAACCATGAGAAAAACTAATTCATGAGCTTGTTCGAAAGCGATATGAATCAGTATATCCCTTGAAAGACACACATAGAGCAACATAAATGTACATTGCTTATGTATCTTCAAATGTACAACTACACTACATATAATGCAACGATCGAATCGTTTCTACTCTATCTACACAACCTAGTGAAGCATATCAGCTAGGATGGTGTTCAATAGAGGAAATCGTCCATAGAGAGAGTCGGCGATAATGTATCCTGGATTACTTAGCAATTTTCATAATGGTATGTTCGAAGTCGGTAGACAAATCTTATGCATCTTTTGCCAGTTTAAGTTAGTGATCAGGAGAGATATTGAGGAGATCCAGGTTCTTTAAGAAGAGGTGAAATCTCACATATGTATTCCGTATTTCTTTATTTCATCTGTGTTCGAGCGAATGAGAGAAGAGTAAGAGATTCTCCACATCATCATCCGGTTAAGAATTTTCAGATTTTCTAGTCAATAACGAAAGTGAAAATATGTATAGCACTTATGTATAATCTCCTCTTTCGAATGCCTCTCTTTGACTTGGTGAAGTTTATCTTGTTCATATTTTAGGACCTAGAATTTATAGAATTTATCTTAAATCGCAAGGACCTTTGATATTTAATTAATTATTTGAATCGTAAAAAAACAAAAATGACGTCCACTCGTGGTCGGAGAAATCGTGTGCGCTTTCTTCACACACAAAAAATGAAAGTAGGCTATACTCTTTTTTCAGAGGTTTCATCATTTCCATCCATTTCATCTTTTGTTGTCATAAAAACACATAATCGACTATCGTACATCACGTAGCTATTATGTTTGTCTAGATTCCCATGAAAAACGTTCTGATCGTGCATGTTTTTGAAGGATAAAAGAAAGTCCCTGTTTTATGATAAGTGTGACGACCCACCACTTTTGGAGAAGACCTCCTTTATCGAGATATGTGATCCGCGTGTTGCGCCTAAAATCCTCCTCGTATAAGGAGCTAAATGGATACCCGATAACCACACATTTGTTGTGAAGTGTCTTATCTACGAATCTGGGAGAAAGAAGACACGGACTTCTTACTTTATCGGACAAACATACTTCTTACTTTTTCGGGTAAACAAGCTGATTTTCTATATAGCGTCGAGTTCTTTGTGGAAAATTTCATAAAAAAGACCTAACAATTACAAGATGCTTCGAATGGAATGAAAGACCCTTGACTATATCACTTTGTCTGTTTTGGTAGTCTCTAAGATCAAAGAAAACACTCCGTGAACCTAAACAACTTAATTCAAGGTTCACATGAAAATATTAATAACTAAATGTAACCAAGAAAAGTGATCACACCCTTCTGACTGTTAACGGATTCAAGAACGATTGGCATCCTCAGTCAGAGCGGTCATGTGCAATCTTTGAAGAATAACAAGCACCGTTAACAAAAAATACATTTACTAACCTCAACTAAAATCCGACATACATATTGCCGGAAGAAAAAAACAATTAGCACACACAATTACCATACGTAAACCAAAAAGATATCAAAATATCAGCATTAACAATTTAAGTACTTAATTTCGTTCTTCTTTCAAAAAAAGAACTTTTCGGCCAAATTGATCTCAAAATCGTGTCACACGCCATCACACGACCAAATTAAATATTATTTTACTTTTTATGTCCTTTCTTGTGAACAATTTTAAATGTACAATTTGTTGTCTATTTCTACTTATTCTGTTTTTTTGGAGGGGGAAAATAAAAGGAAAAAGTATAATAACCTTTATTGTACTCGTGTGATGGCATGTGACATAGTTTTAAGACCTATTTGACCGGAAAGTTCTGTTTATTAAAAAAGAAAAAAGATTCGTACTTAAATTGTTAATGGTGATAGTTTGATACTTTTTTTTTGTTAACGTCTGCTAATTGAGTGTACTAAATGTATTTTTTTTCTCATAGGCGCAAAGTCTCCCAGTGTCTCATGGAGGAGACGTGCTACTATTGGTGCCGAAACAAATACTCCGATAAGAAATTAGTTGTCCATCATTATTATTGGTAATCGTAACATGTCTGTTGTAATATCGAATTCTTTTAAAGATTGTGATCAGCAAAAGTCTTGATGGATGATCATTGAACCAGCAGAAGTGGCAGTATCAAAAAGATTGTGACTTTCTTTGAGCAAAGGTTCCATGCACCCGTTATCGCCTCCACAATATGTTAGAGATTTAGGGTATGATAATCCTGAATAACTTCGAAGAATCGTGTTCGTACACTTTCCGAACAAAGTATTTCGACCCTATTATTGCCTGGGTTCACGAAATCTTTGTGGGGATAATTCTTGAAGAACAATCTGTTTCTGGCAAGGAGAATAGATTAGGAATGTAGAGAGAATTTTCTTATATGTTTCTGTAAACAAAACCGAGGCCAAATGACTTCTTATATAGGAGATCAATAACCGAAACTGAAAGCAAGCAACTGTTCCGGAAAGGAAGCAACTGTTGGGAAAGGGTCCAACTATTCAAAATTTTCCGGAAAGGAAGCAACTGTTCCGGAAAGGAAGCAACTGTTGGGAAAGGGTCCAACTATTCAAAATTTTCCGGAAAGGAAGCAACTGTTCGGAAAAATTTTCGCTCGGGACGCTGCCCCGCACCCCGCCCGCTGTCCTGGCAGCGGGACCCCAGCCAGGGGCTCTCGCCCCTTGGACCCCGCCAGGGGCTCTGCCCCTTGAAACCCCGTTTCAATTATTCATATTCAATTATACGTTGGCTCGACGAGCGTGCACTCCGCACTTCCCTAACTCGTTTCCGAGTTTAACGCATTATTGCATCGGCCTATAATAAATCACATTACTACTAAAATACATTGATGATACTAAAATCACCAACACAATATGGCTGCATGTTTTATAAGCAAAAGGCTCGGGTTTATACATGATCTTGATGTTTAATGGACAAGCACAACCCAGCTGCATCAAAAAGGCTGACACAGTAACGAATAAACAGTTGAGATACTTGAGAATAATTATTAATTTGAGTACAAATGGTAGTTCAATGGGTTATACTTGTATAGTTATACGTATTATTTGAAATGGTTTTAGTTCTCCACAAACGAGACAGTCTAACAGAAAGATACAATCTGAGAGAAGGTATACGTAGTATATATCCTGAATAGTACATCATCATTCAAAATTACAGTAGCAAATAAAAACAAAAACCAGTGTCATCGTAACACGTTTATTGAGTCTGTTAATACCATATGTTGGCACATGACCAAAACAAAACAAGCTTAACAAGTACACTCATCGCGTTCTTGAGCAAGACTTAAAATGTTTGGTGCAACAATTCTTTCTGTAACCAACAGTAGAATACGTGCCGGAAATTCAATAGTTTATGCCTCATCGACATCAAGCAGTTTCAATTCCAAACCAGAACCTTCCCACTTCTGATATGCAATAGCGTTGAGCCTTTCCATCATCTCAGGGGTTAAACAACTTTTACCATCTCCCACATTTCCATTTCGGAAAAATGAACTATATGAAAATTGCAGCTGCTCTGCGACAAAAAACTTATTTTCTTCATTTGTGTTGATAGCCAATTTACTCAAGTGCTCAAAGCTAGTCTTCCTTACCACTTGCTCAATCTCACTATCACTCAATGAGCACCCTATAAACTTTGCAATCTTCTCAACGTTTTTGTTTGGGCATTTCTTCAACCCTTCGTAAGTGATGAAAAGCACGTTTTCTTTCTGCCTTTCCTCCCAGTACTCTGAAACATGCTCGAAAAGAGGACCACAAGTTGTAAGACCTGTTGGAAATATATAACAAATAAAGTCAGATTCTTTTGCATGCATAATAACTCTACGAAAAAAAAAAAAAAAACCTGCCATCTCTCTCTTCTCATACTATGCTTACTTTACCAGTGCACTATACACCATTATCATATTGTGATCAGATGAAAATATATATGCAGATCTTTTATAATTTCATAATAGATATCATATTGTAATTGTTCGGTTTGACTGGATATATTCCACATATAAGAGCATTTGCAGGTGATACTCTAAAAGTGCATATATTAGGTCAAATACATGAACATGTAAGAAATTAGGTTTTTGGGATTTTTTAAACATTCTTTTATGTTTTTTTGTGAGAAACTGGAAAAGGAAAATCGATAAAAAAATAATTATAAATTATAAAACTGACTTTTAATTTTTAATACCCATTTTAAGAATTTATAAAACTCATTATCTAATATATGTATAGATTTTTTAAAGTTTTTTATTTTTTTTAAAAAAATTGTAAAAAAACATTCAAAGTAAAAATATACCAAAAACTGAATATTCTTACTTTATTTATTTTAAAAACCATGTTGTAATTTTAAACTCAGTTTTATAAGTTATGATTATTTTTTAAACAATTTCTATTTTATTCATAAAAAGGTCAAAAGAAAGTCAAAAAATATATAAAAAAAAATAGCTAGAAAAATGTAAAATGAAATTTTTCGAACTTTTACAACCAATTTTATAATTTTACAGTTTTTTTTAATTTGTTTGGAAAAAACTAAAAAAAAAAAGTCAATCATGGTCAAACTCGTATCTACGAGTTACGGTTTATAACTCGTAGGTACGGTATTGCACTTGATTAGAAAACATACTGGGAAAGAACGCACCATACATATTCTACAGAAGATCACACTATTAGTTACAGTTCGTAACTAATAGATGCGATTTTTTGACCAAGTATTTAAAAAATTAAAGTCACAATAGGTGCGATTTCGTAACTAATAGGTGTGATCTTAAACTGGATTCAGATATACGTGGAAAAGGAAATACCCAGAAAGATATTTAAATTATATATGAACATTAGTGCAAAATAAATATCGAGATCTGAAATAAAACATCAAGATCTATACTATATATTCAGTACTTCTAATTTAAAACGCACCATTAAGAAAGTCATCGAAATATTCTTGCAATGTTAACTGGCACTTGATCGTCTTACAGAAAAATTTCCATCCAGAGACGATGATATCCGCTGGGTTCCGAGAAACATAAATGATCTTACACCCCGAGGAGCTGTCTTTCACCTTATTGGACAACATTGAGTATGGGATATGGGTACTAAAAATCCTCGTAGAGGGAATCTCAGTATCACCTTTGCATTTTGAGATTTCTGTTTCGAGGAAAGGGATGAGTTGGTGAGGGTTATGTGTTTCAAGTAGGTCATTTGAGGCGTTAACGTGCAATATTTCGAAAGCGATAGCTTTTAGCCAAGTAGTACCACTTTTCGGGAAAGAAGCTATTAGTACATCTGTTGGGAGGGGATTATATTGAGTTTCCGTGTAAATGATAGATTCTAAATGCCTACGGAAAAACCAGAAACCCTTGTATTGGAGTAGAGGCGGTTGAGTTCCCCTTTCGACTCTTGGCAAACCATCCAAGAAGCTACCTGCAGTCTCCTCCTCAGCTATAGAGGCCATTGATGAGATAATTTTACTTTAAAACAATTATTTTGATACAACAGATCAAAATGCATACATGATAAAGTTAATGATGCATTTTGTTCATGTGAACGAAAATGATTAATGATGTAGCTGTGAATCTGTGACAAACTGACATGCAATAAATAAATATATGATTCATAAACATATGATCTAAACTTCGTACCTAAGAGTCTATGCGCATGTGTTCATCTTTTAGTTACAGAATATAAATCTTAAACGATTGCTAAGTCTTTATTTGGGGGAATTAGTTGGTGTTATGATACTTGTTTATGTATTGTATTTAGGTATCCTCGTGAAATCGATTCTACGAGGCTATCTACTCGCACAACTTAATAACTGGTGACGGTACTCAAATTAAATTACGCCTTTACTCTTAATTGTTGAGTACTCTATTAACCTGATCAATGTTTTAACTTTTCAGAGACGAAAAGATAGCTAGAGTGTTTTTGCAAGTGCTATGCTAAAAGAATAAATACCGTAAATTTTAACGAGGTAAAAATAAACTAGTATTTTGAAGCTTGTGCATGTCAATTTATCATTTATATCAACTCACTTTGCTTTCTTTGCATATTACAAGTAGATAATCGTGGTAGATGACAAATTATATGAGCTCAAAATTTATGTTATACCTAACTTAAAACTACAGGAGCTTTATTATAAAAAATAATATGTTTTGTTAATTTATCCTATAAATTATGTTACTCGTATATATGGTGAATGGCAAAACTTATCTACCTTATTTATTTTTATTATTATTTATTATCTTTTCTACCTTATCTCTTTATATTATATTATCTCTCTCTACTATAAAAATCATTATACGATGAAAAACCTATCATACTATTATTTATACGAAGAAACTTATGAAAACTTGAAACAATTATTTTCAAAAAACCTTTTGACTTAATAGCAATTATAAATAAATCCAATTTGTGCTTAAATAAGTAACTATATGTGCACTTTTTCAAATTCAAAATTGTAACTGCAGTGAAATAGCCCCATGTATAACCTCATATTGAAACTGTCTCAAATTACTCCTTCAACATGTATTTATCTCTACACTCATACGGTTAGTTATTTGATGTATAATAATTTTTTTCTTTATAAACATTTAGATTTTTTTAGATTTATTGATAAGTATTTGTATTGTTTAGTTAAAGTGTTACATCGGGTTTACTCGATCATACACGCATTACGTGGATGTAGTTTGCTAGTTTATCTAAATGTCATAAATATTATTTACCGATACTATTCTTTTTCTTTGTTTGAAAGACCGTGCTATCTATATATATAAAAGCTTCATTATCAAATCCTTATTCTCCTGTGATCTTGCGATTTATAAAAAACTAACCTCTTTAAGTTTGAATATTGTCATATTATTATACAAATATTCTTTTATATCTTCATTGTAATGTTGTATGGTATTTAAACCAGGGATGTAAGTAAAATCTTTCAATCCTTAAATCCAAACCAATCCGCTGGTTTGGTTTATATTGGTTCGGATTTTTCATTAAACGGTTTGGTTTATGATTAAAAAAAACTCAATCTTGTATTGGTTTAGGATTCTTTAGTGGTAATCCAAACCAAACCAAACCAATCCGATCCGTATCAAATCCGATCCAACAAAAATAAATAAACCTACATGTCTTATGCCATATTAAAATATCATAATGTATGCTACCAAATATAAATAATTAAAAAAACTATAAAAATCATGGATTTATAAATTTTGTCGACATTTGGATGTGTAATGTTTATTTTTCTTTTTGTTTACGAATTGTTTTATCGTTTTTTGATTTGAAGTTGTGTTGTGTCATTTTATAAATCCGAATCCGATCCAAACTGAAGAATCCGAAATCCGCACCAAACCAAACCGATCCGTTGATTTGGATTGGAAACATAAATGGTTTGGTTCGGATTAAAAAAACCTCAATCCGTTCTTAATGTATTGGATTACTATTGAGATTAATCCGTTAAAATCCGGACCATTTACACCCCTAATTTAAACATATATTTTTCCAAATTTTATAGCAATGTGAATTGTTGAATAAAAAATATAAAGGAAAAAACGGGTAGGAAATGCGGGCCTGGTAAAAATGCAATTTACATTCGGATCGGGTTTGGGAGAATTGCCATCGCCTACACTCGCTGTTGTATATTTTTAGTATAGCCAGATCCGATTAGTTTCCTTTATAGACACACTCTAGCTAGACCTTTCATATCTTCATAAAATAGGCACTTTTCCCTTTATATTAAATACTTACATTTTTTCAGAAGTTTAAACTTTAATAGCGACCAAATATATATTCCCAAATAACTTTAATTGTTAAAATAAAATATCTACTAAATGTTAATAAAATTAAAACAACATTATAAACGTGACTGTTTCCCTCTAACTAATGTTATAATTAGATATGGCAAGTTTATATTTTACCAGTATTAAAGATCAATGAAACGATAGATACTTGCACAGTACTCTACTTAGTTACAGTATTTTTTAAAATAGTACACCAATTCTCTAACTAGACCTTGGTAAACAATTGTATTTTTTTATAAAGCATATACATACAGTGCGAATCTATAAATACTAGCGCATTCGTGTCCACGCTATACGTGGTGTAACGCGTAGATGTATAAATTGTTGTGAAATATTAAACAAAAGTATTTAACAACACAAACTCAATTTTAAAAAAAAAAAAAAAAAAACACTTCTAATCATAAACACATGTATAGTTTTTTTAAACTATCAATAGTTTTTTTGTAATTATTTGTTTCAAGTTCTCTTACTTAGCTTGCTGCCGCTTAATTTTGGGTTTACCCTAAATACAAAATACTTAATGGCTTCGTTTGGTTGTATCAAAATTAAGGCGGGATAAGATTAACAAATATTGAATCCTATAAATACTAATTTTTGGAGGTGAGCAATTTGTATATAATTGAACTTCACTGTAATTAAGAGCCAGTTTGAATAAATGAATTAAATATGATTACTTAGTTATACATAGCATTCACCATTAGTGATATAAAACTAGCCAAGATAGCTCAAACTAATTATACCTATATGCTAGCTAGCCTGGTGAGAGTGTGATATTGAGTCCAAATCAACAAATTATACATAAGTTTGATAAATAGCTAGCCTCATGTGAATGATCTTGGCTTTAGTTCCCTATTTCTGTATAAGCACTTTCAATGGGCAATTTTAAAAAAATAGATCCATGTCTTGGCAATGAGAATATCTCTTTCAGTATTCGGAATTAAAAATGCAGCAATGCTATATAAAAACTTCATATACAAATCCTATCACAAATTTGTAAGGTTGCAGTGGGATCCACATTCACCCAGTATTTCTTTTGTATAGATCAGTATACGGATCTGCTCAACAACGATTAGGGTATTACGATGACCATTGATCAGGAACTGTGAGGAAGTAAGTTGTCATTGCTTTTCGAAAACGTTTCTTATATTGTTTGGGAGAAATAATAGTCGGGGAAGCAGATTTGGGACCTACGAGAGATGCTTTTACCCAAGTCTCCAAATGCTTGTCCCATGTATATTGTCGCATATAATCAATGATGCCTAAGACGAGCTCATTTTTCTCGTGATCCACCCCCACCAGCAACGAGTAGTCCATCACATCAACAGACTGGAAAACGAAAACAAAAAATGATGGGAAAATAACAAATAAGCATCAAATGCAACCACTGATCAACTGGGAAAAAACATCAAACTAAATAGTGGACTACAGACAATAATCAATATCATTTTTGCCTTCCATACTCTTTTATCTCGTAAAAGCTTTAAAAACGCTAACCAAACTAAGGATCAACAATGTAAAACACTGTCCTGATATCTTGTTCTTTAACATACCCTTCTAGCACGGTGTCTAACTGGCTTTCTTATCACATCGAATTAAATACTTTAAAGGAACTTTTTAAATGGAGCTTTTCTCGTTTAGTCGTGCAAACAAAGGAAATTTAACCATCAAATCTAGCACCACATCAAGCACAAATTTATATAGCATAGCATCGTGCCATAACGGGTTGTTGAGATTTGTAAATATTAGAACTATGAGTCATTGTTACAAAATGGATATAAATTTGTCATTATATAGGCTTTCGGCCCAAACTACTTGGTTCTTGATGTTTTTTCCCCCTCTTCTTCCATAGATTGTCTACTGAGAGTAATGTGAAGGTGCAAATCCAATTTGATAGTAAAGCTTCTTTCTTGGAGTATTATTTTAGATAATACCTAACAAGTAGAACTACCGTTGCTTTCTTGATATTGATCCTCGTTACAAGTTACAGAAATTAATATCTGCACGTTTGATTCTGAAACTGACACTTATATATTCTATAAATCTATTATTTTAAAATGAAAATTTCAGTTTTCCAAATGAACTGATTTTGTAGAAAGATTGGTGGTAAACTTACCGCTAAAAAAGATGTATCGTTCCAAACAGCCCGTTCTAGGCTTCTTTTTGCCTTGCTACCAAGAAACATTGGTTTTGTACGCATTGTTTCCAAAAAATTCATATCCAGCAGCACTTGATCAATCCCAGATGGATCTGCATTATAACGAGATCGTACGGAGCCCTTAAGATCGTAAATCCTCGATATACTTCTTCCGAAAAAAATATTTTCCATGACCATTACATCAATTTTCATATCCTTACTACCTTTGAAGTGTTTTACAGTCACCTGCCATAGTCACCAAATTTCAAAAATAAATGTTTGAACTTAAATTTAAAGCAGATACAGAACTTCAGCCCTTAGGGGGAAAAGAAATGTAAGGAACTACCACACACATAAATTTGTAGAAACATAATGATGTGGCCATGATAATCTCAAAATTGTGAAATGTGCTTCGAGTGTTTTCATTTCCCATGAGCCAATTAAAGTAATTCGTATTACAGAGTTAGCATTATGGAGTAATTTTATATACAAATTTGATTTATGATTATAAAAAAAACACCCAACACTGGAGAAAGTATGTATGCAAATAAAGTATGATTTAGAGAAAGGTGATCGAGATCAAACCCTATCACCAATCATGCCTTAACTTTATAAACTCAAAACACTGTCCAAATATATTCTACTTGTGTCTTTTCTGTCTCTTCTTTCTATCTTCCAATCAATTACTTATTTCTGCTCGAAATATGCCTTGTTCCTTTGCAAGGACGACCTTCAATCATTTTCTTTCTTTTGTTAGATGCACGATCTAATTCTTTATACGTCTAGCTTTCTTTTGTTAAACAAAAACAAAACAAAAAGTAAGCGGAAACTAAGAACACAGACCTGATAAATACCAAGAATCTTAGCAAGGGATGTTGGGCCACTTGTGCTGAGGGATTCATTCATATACTTGAAATAGTCAGGTGCAAACTCCTGGAAAGATTCCAATTCGGTTTTTTGAACTTGTTTAATTATAAATCTATCATCTAATGACTTTGCAAAGTACACATTGCTCTTTCCCCCTTGGGCACTCCATCCTTTGCACCGACTCAAGGAACGTATGAAATCCAGTTGATTTGGACACCATTTCTTTCTAAGAGCCTCAAACTCCTTTGCGAAATAACAAGTACTAGAAAACTTCACCGTTTCCCCACCACACTCGTCTTCAAATTCAATTCTAATGTGAGGAGAATTTTTATTCGGTTCGACAAAAAGGGAGTTTACTGATGATGATCCGTAACTTCCATAATGAATATAGTCTTCCAAGTCTAGGGAACCAAAAGAGTGTGATGCCCTTTCATTTCCACTAGGCATATCATTAGTCCAGTTCTGGTACTCTTTTGTACTAAGGGCGTATGAGATGATACTAGTGGGCTCATTGTCATACACCGCAATAACCAAATCACTTGGGCCAATTTGTGGGAAAAAAACTCCTTCAGGCAAAACAGATGATGCGGAAGATACAAACGAGGGTTCAATATTCAACTTATAAGCTTTTCTTGGTGAAATTTGGGAGTAAGATCTTTGCACATACGAAATTGGATCACCTTTTTTTATTCTATCTTGTAATCTCAATGCTGAATCAAAAGAATAAACTCTTGCTGGTGACTGCAGCCTCCCAAAAGCTGGATTTTTCTTTTGCTTTATAGTGGGAGTAAAATGAGGGAAACTGATGTCCAGATTATTGTTAATAAAATCTGTACCAGTCCATGCGGAGTCTATTTTATCTGATAGATCGGACTCTAAATCTTCAAGACAGTAATCATGGCATGAGAATAACGAGTTACTGTGGGAAAAAGAGCGACTATTTAATTCATTCATTTCTGTACTAGCTACAAGATTGTCGGTGGATTTTGAACCAAAGCTTCTCCTTGTTTTGACAAGTGAATCCAAGGAATAAAACCGACGTTCCCAAACATGAGAACCAATGACAAGGGAACGTCTCAATTGGTTAAGCTCAAGAATATCTGACGAATTTTGAAGCAAATCCTGATATTAAAAAACATAGAAAGAGAGCTTATTAGAAAACAAGCAGCATTAAAATTACTAAACATCAAACCCGAATGAAAAAAATACTGATATCAGAAATGTAATTACCTTGTAATCACAACTCTCTTTAACAAGCTCGTCTTTCAAATTCATAATGTGATCATGTAGCTCACACACATCACCTTCAGACGGCTTACTTCTCAAATCAATGCTGTCAAGTACAGCAAATAAATCCGCATATAGAGCCTCTGTTTCTCCTAAAATCTGAGGAAGAGAGAAAGAAAAGATGCAAATGATTTTGACTTTTAGAATTTGAACAGTTCAAGTTTATCTAAGCTTTTACAAAAACAGTATCAGTACAGCACCTTTGCAGCTTCTTTTATGACCCACTCTTGCTGAAGACAGCTACTGAAATCAAGCACTGATGGGGGCAGATTGACAGAGAGGATGTCAATAGGGGAATACCGAAAGAATGCAACCACACTTCCAAACCTATAGACACAATATCGAAATATATCGAAATACAATTCAGGTATCAATATCGATAAATAACCTCGTCACAAGACAACATGGAATATCACTTCTGTGCACCAATCAAGGACTATACGACAAAAATATCACAATTTAGACATCAATGTAAACAGAACAAAACAATTAGTAAACCAATGACCAACCTATCAAAAAATGCAGTTGAAACATCAATCTTCACAAATTTTCAGAATCAGCACATCAATTTTCATAATACGTAAAGTGCTTAAAAGTCTAATTTGTAACACGAGATACTACTTATTCCACTCAGGGTAGATTGTTGTTCAGTACAGCAAAAGAAGCATGATCGGACAGCTAGTACATAATCAAAAAGCTACTGAGTTAAAATTCTAAACCTAGTGTCATAATCGTTTGATTTTGCGAAGGATGGCATCTAAATTGTGGAATTTAGAAGGTGCAATGATTGTGAAAACTCGGTACGTTTGCATACTAAAGTGATATTTTATTCAAGACAAGCAACTCTTGACCGAGAAAGAAATGTTGTTTTAGGAGATTGTGGGTTGGAGTACCACTGGGTTGATCTAGTGAAACCCTAAAATCTCCTTTAAAATTAATAATAATACACAAAGTCGTTTTGTAGGGTGTACCCGTAGTAGCGGAGGCAGTCTTTTTGGAGGGAATGACCACAAGTTGCAACACGATTAGCTGTGGTGTTGTTTAAGAAACTGAGTTCCAAAAACTTGCCAAATGAAAGTCCCCAAGCGGCATCTGACATCAGCATGAGCCTACCCGGCGGTGGGACTCCATCTACACCGCGTGGACACTTGAGACACCGATACCACATCCATATCTTGCCATCTTTCTCCCCAGGTAGTTTTTCTACCGAAGAAGGAAGACTTCTCACACTTATCGTCAAATTCCCCTTTTGGTGGCTAAAGCAGTATACATGTGCCGAAGCTGGCTCTTTACATGATTCGCAGCTTGATCTCTAGGATAAACAAGTTCATGAGAAATTTTGAATACGTTTCTTTCTAAGAGGCTCTCGCTATAGATGGAAAAATAAAAAGGAATAAAGTTTACTCCGTCTTTTTTTATATCAACTTGTCAGCTTTTAACAATCAGTTCACCATATATTTAAATTTCACAATTTAGCCACTAGTCTATAAAAATTGAAATATTAAGTACAGGTATATTGGTTGATGTACAAAACTGAATGGTATTCCCAACAAAAAAATCTGAATGCATATTATTACCTGATGAAACAAATCATCTTGTAAATATCTGCCCAGTGGCTTGTCAAAACAACCATAGAATGTAATCCGAATTAGTCTTGAGCGCTCGCATACCGTTCCATTTAGCACGCACCGGCTAGAGAATGAAACAAGTAAGCTCGGGTGCTCATCTCTTGCTGTCAGGGTCTCTCTCTCTCTCGATTCCTTCTCATGCGCATCACCTGACAAATCTTGCTGCTGCTGCTGAAGGGCAACATCTCCTATATCATTGCATCCCAATTGACACTCTGGCGGAGAAGTTAAGGCATTCTGAACATGCTTGGGTGCCAATTTTTGATTTACTAAATCATCTTCTGATGAAATTGAAGGCTTAATTATTATCGAATTAGGAAGGGTAGCACCTTCGTCAGCAAGGAAAGAAGTTTCAAGAGATAAATGGTACGCTGCAAAAACTGCAAACTGAACAACACGCTTCACCTTTTTCAGTTCGTCGCGAGATGAGCCCTTCAAAAGTACCTAAAGCGAAGGAAAATAGTACAGTTAAGCATGAAAAAAGCTTTTAGTATAGTTAATTGCAGTTACCATGAGACCTTAGAAATCCCTAGCAAAAGTAAAATTTAGAAATTATGTTGTTCTATTATTACTTTCTACACTTATAAGAAAATTCAATTTTATACACTACAGCAACCTATCATTCTGTAGGTTTGATATACTAATCTCCGTCTACATTAACAAAAAATCTCGAGTTTTTACAATCACTTTTGTACACCGATATTTTGGCAATTATCATTTTTGTAGAATGACCTATTGGTCAGTTATTGCTTTTGCAGACTGAAGTAATTGAACGGTATGCTAAAAGTATCAGGAGTGTTATGATTTAGCTAGGTTAAAGTTATAACTTCAAAACATTATAGCTTAATTTGCAAAATCGAAATTTCGTGATAAGTTAGTGCTCAAAATAGTAAAAAAAAAAAAAAAAAAAACTCTGCATCAACAGACTCCTGATACATTGTGGAAAAAAGTGGGAGATAAGAAACATCTAAAGGTTTTTATGCAGAACAATGATTGGCACATTAAATATCATAACAGGCCAAGATGAGATGAAAAGAACAGGTAATCACTAACTGGAATAGCAGAGTAAAGACTAACTGTTGCCTCCTTAGATGATATAGAAAAAAGGCAAAATAGTAGACCTGTAACTAACCTGGTTGTTTGGATTTTTATAGCTCACAATTTTACCGCTATTGTTAGAATGCTTAGTATATGTGAAGTATAAGTTCAAATCTAGCGTAAACAACAAATAGTTAAGAGTAGTTTACCGTGCAACCTAAACGCCTGGGACAGCCTTCGAAGAACATCAAGGTTTTGGAGGGTTTTTTGTTCGATTGGTTAATATTTTCTTTCTCGAACTCTTCCAAAACTTTTTCCAACCTGAATTCTTCACAGTGACCCAAACGTGCGGTAGAAAAACTATCAACCGAAGGAATAATATTTGCACCAGTGCACCTACCAATTCGCTCCAATAACTGCCTTTTCACATTTAGTACCAAAGAGATCTCTTTTTCCAGAAGAAGCTCTTGAGCATACGAAGAAACACTTCTTTCTACAAGCACCACGTTGGGTCGATATGCCTCAATTTTTGATACAATCAACTTTAGATAATCGTTTTCCTGTTCAAGAGAAACAGATTTCGAAACCTTATTTTACTTACTTATGAACCATAATAATTTTAAAAAGGAAACATTTATATAAAAATTGCTCACCTGTTGCAGTAGCGTCTGAAAAGAAGAGAGCTGATTAGGGATTTTTTGGTACTCAAGTGCTCCCCCAAGCAGAAGTAATCTAGGATTTCTGTATTGTGAATTCATGCGCTTGTGCTTAACATTCTTTGTACATATTACTCCTTTCACAAATGTGCTGCAAATGAAAACAAATAATAACCCTTAAGAATCATGTTTTCTAAGAAAAATACAAGTAACCTGCAAAAGAAGAAATTTATCGTGTAGCGGTTGTGGCTGAGATAATTTGTTTTTTTTTCTGTTGTAATTAAAGAATTTAGCTTCTAGTGAAGGGTTTTTTAAAATAAAATTCTTACTTACTCAGAAAAAGGAAAATTAGTAAAATAAATTTCACCTCTCATTAGGAATCCCAGTTGCAATACACTTGACCTTCACATAATCACCAGGATCCATGCTGCCTCCTCTGTTAGTATCCGGTCTTACATAGTTTGCAGCTTTCCATGCTATATCGGTAACAACATCGAGCCAATTTTCCTTACCAAAGTTAATATTCTCCCCTTGCAAAAGCTGTGACACAAGTGCCCTAAAATGGCCCTGTACTAGTTCCTCATCTGGCTTCTTTTTTGAACTAACAAGGCTGCTACATGATGAAAATATATCACCGGAGTATCCGATCTCATCGTCCTCGTCGTCATAAGAAATATAGCTGTTGTCTCCATCATCCTCAAGGGGTGGAGGAAACCATAACAAGCCATTGTTCTCAAAATCCAATGGCTTTTGCACCTTCTCACACTCATTTTGAAATATAGACAAATTACTGGGACTATAATCAGAATATTCTGGATCTTCGGTCCCCTTATCTGACGTAAAGCTATGAAAAATACTTCTAGCATTAATGCTACTTGAATCTACATCTGAAGTATCACGGAAATATTCACTTGATTGGCCGAAAAACGTACTTGGAGAATCCTCAGCATCCCCAGCACTCCTGCATTAAGTAATAAGTACCATTAAAATGCAATATCACTTCACCTATCTAAAATAAGGTCCACAAGAAGGAAAAAAAATTCAAAGGAAGGAAGTTGCAAGTTCTGCGTGCAAAATGTTACAAAGCACGGGTTTTTCAGAATACAATATTTTCTCATTTTGGAAATAGGAACATCAATGTCTATATGGACAAACACAATATCAAATACCAACAAAGCTAAAGACTCGTTTGAAAAAGATTGTTACACAACATCGCATACAAGAATCAAATATAGAGAGCTTTACGAGACGATAGCATTTACAAGGATATAGGAAGTATATCAAAAAGACAAAAACAATAAGCTATACCTAGAATAATGTTAGAACTTTGGAAGGGAGAAAAACTAAAAGTTCTGAACAGAGGATGGGGGATTTGGATATTCAGCCTGTCAGCGTAATATGTTTTCCATATACTTAAATATTCCTTATCCAGAAAATTTTACAGAAGAAAGTCTGTTCTTCATGAAATAAGATAAAACATTCCATGTCATATCTGAGGAGTTCAAAGTTAAGAAGAAAAACTTAAGATATATAAATATTATTTGTCAAGTAACTTTAAGACCAACATGAGCGTCAAAGTTTAAGTACTCCTTAAAAAACTTATATACACAAAACCACCAAAACTATTACCTGTTTGGCGAGTACCCACCCGACTTTTCACCACTAAAACACGGTGATGGAGGCTCAGGGCTCTGACGAGGCGAATCTGACGGATAGATCTTGTCGCTAAATCTTTTATTCCTTTCATTCCTAAATTTGATCTCCCAACAAAATTTACAACGAGTGGAATCCGATTCACATTCGGAACAAGTGTTCCTATCACTTTCAGCCATCTTAAATTCACTGGTTAAATAAGTTAGATCGCTACTTCTCAAGGAGATCCAAGACTTGGCTTTATCGATCAAATCAAAAAAAGAGCTGCTGAGTATTCCCATAGAACAAATAATACCCAATGAACACTCCTCGGCCCGAAAACTCTATCAGTTATTTATCCTAACTTAAGAAACGTATCTGAATCGTTGGTATTAAAAATAACCTTGACGAACAGAATTTACGAAACCCAAAAAAAAATAGGTATAAGTATTAGCACTTCTGTCAAATCATTTATATGATTATATCAAAGTTCACAGAAACCGGATTGTGTACATATACCGAAATAGTCTCTATGAACGCTATATTAGTCACACCTGACCCCAAAAATCTATTCTTTTTTCCACTTTCGGACAAAGCACAGACAAATCGAGAGCGGAACAATAAACTTAAGATCCGAAGACAGAAACCGAACTAAACTACAAAAGAACCAAGATTTGCATAAAACCCGCAATCCGATCCTCTCGTTAATCATATAACTTTAGCCTAAAATCCTAAAAAGATGAATATATCAACAAAGGAAAAAAGGCTATATCTTATGAGTAAAGATCAAGCCTTTTTCATCAGGGTAAGCAAGAAAATGAAGTTGTGACAAGATATACACCTTATGAATAAGATATACTTTGAGAAATATTAAGATGGTAAAAAAGGAGTATGGGAATTAAAGAACAAAGAGTATGAGAATAAAGAGGAGAAATAGAAAGTTAACACAGAAAAAGTGAAGCATAGAGTTATGGGCACAAATCTCCATAGACAGCTCAGAATTACACTTCTTCATCATCAAAATCAAATAAAATTTTCCCTTATATTAATGGTAACTATGTTTTTTTATTTTATTTTATTTTATTTTAAATACCAAGAAGCTGCTGCTGGTGCTTTTCAATAATACAATGCACACATATACATAATATGTATGTAATGTAATGTTTTGTATCTCACTTTATATCTCTCTAACTTTACTTTTCTACCTTATCTATCTAGCTTTGGTGTGTCTCTTTCTAAGGTTTGACTATTTTAGTAGCCTATTTATTAGTCAAGTTCATGTGTTAATAATAGTAACTATATAATTCTTCCAATAAATAAATTAATTAATCCCTTCAATTGTCCGTTATAAAATTACGTGTAATTTTAATCGGTCAATAACTTCTATTAAAATTATCGGAATGAAAATTTTCAAAAGTTGATCATATAGATCAAATGTTAAATTTTATAATTAGATTTTAAAAAAATTAATTTTGATAATTTTGATACAAGTTATAAGTCTAATTTTTATAATAAATAATTAAATAGAGACCGAGATATTAATAACTCTATGCTGTCTATTACTGACTATTTTAGTAGGCTATTATTAGTCAAGTTGCTGTTCTAATAGTAACTATATAATTATTTCATGAAATAAATAAATTAATAAATCTACGTTGTCCGAAGCGACGCTAATAATATAGTTTGACATTTAATAAAATATGTTTTTAAGGTTTTGATTTTTGGACTTTGATAATTTAGAAGAGTGATTTTTTACTAGTCATAATTTTGTAATGGATATTTACTTTGGTAAGGATTGGACAAAGGTATATAATATTGTGGTCAAAGTTTTTACTAGCCATCCATATGGAATTTAAGGTTTCCATTATAGAGTCAGTCATTATTTAGAGCATCCATTCATGGACTAATTTAAAGTGCTCGTTTATTTGTAGTATTAAACTTTTTGTATGATTTTTTGTATCTGCATTTACACATTTTCTTCACATGCATAACATTTTTTATTACCACGGAAAACCAATCAACATAGTTTGATCACTATGTTTAATATTTATAGCATGTGATTGAAAGTGGATTGTGATAATTTGACAATTTAGCCATTCAGGTACAAGAACTTTGCTTACAATCGGTTTCCCGCAGTATAAGCTTAATACGGACAGAGTAAGTATAACCAAACGACGTTGCATAAAAACTCGCTCCGTCCCATAGTAGTAGTAAAATTAGGTTTTTCACGTGATTTAAGAAAATTAGTTAGTTTAGTTAAAAAGTATTGTCTTCCCGCATTTGCTCCTACTATGATAGTAATAGTAAAGTTAGGTTTTTCACGTGATTTAAGAAAATTCGTTAGTTTAGTTAAAAAGTATTGTCTTCCCGCATTTGCTCCTACTATGATAGTAATAGTAAAGTTAGGTTTTTCACGTGATTTAAGAAAATTCGTTAGTTTAGTTAAAAAGTATTGTCTTCCCGCATTTGTTTGTACGATGATAGTAGTGATAAAGTTAGGTTTTTCACATGATTTAAGAAAATTAGTTAGTTTAGTTAAAAAGTATTGTTTTTCCGCATTTACTGCTACTATGAGAAATTTTATTAGTTAATAACTAACTTAATAAATAAAAATATAAAAGCAATTATAAAGCTTAAAAAACAAATTGGACTACTATTTCAAGACAGAGCAAAAAAAACACATCGTTCTTAAAATTATCGAGCGGAACATATAACAGAAAGGGCAGTGGAATTTCATTACTTCGTCGAAATGGAATACTGCTCATATTAAAAACTAAAATTCAACTTAACACCAGTCTTTCATGAGTCATGAAAATAAAAATTTTAATATGAAATGTGTGCAATCAAATTACATAGGGTCCAGGGACACAAGTGAGTTGAGCAGTTGATAATAAACATTTAAATTCGATCTTTCAATCACTTTGCGGTCTATAGTGAAATACACCTTTCATTTGATATTATACTTGATACTAAAAATAATTGAAATTGCTTCTATCTTCCCCCTGCTACACATAAACATCTCTCTCCTATCCCAATTTTCAAAAAAAATCTCTCCCCTATCCCCATTGCTTATCCTCTTAGTTAATAACACGGGTTTCTTGTGTGTGCTACTGCTACTCATCACGGTGTGGCAAGTCGAGACTTAGTTGAACGTAAAGCATGTGAAAAACTCGAGTCATCACATATGTGTCTCTTCTAACCATGTTCTTGGATCGTGTATTGACACCTGATTCAAGAACAATGGTTAGTGTAATTGGTCTTTCAAACTCGAGTCATGTTAACACGTTAACGGAAATTAGTCACATGACAGCACGTGTTGTTAATTCTGTTAATTATTTCACACCTGATTCTTAAAAAAGACAAGGATTGTAAGTAGAGAGAAGCGGAAAAAAAATAATAAATGGGACTCAAAAACGAAATGGGATATTGGTTAAAAAAAACGTGACCAATCACAATAAAACCCCTTTGCATTGCAAAAGATCCCAAAAATAAAAAACTTTCCACAGTATCAAATTAATTTCAGGTCAAGGAACATGTATTATGAATAAAAGAAAATGAAGATTGATGATCATGATAAGAACTTGACGAATTCTAAAAAGCAAGTTACGTATACAAATGAAACTAGAACTCTCATCGTCAACAGTAACTAACATGAGTGACAGTGAGTGCAATGCTCATTGAGTTCCCAATAAACATAAAAATGCTTTGCTACCCATAACTAAATAATTTTCGCCTATGAAAAAATACCATGCTCATAAAAATTTTGATTCAAAGTATAACACATTCATATGTCATATTGCAACTCAAAAATTGAACGACTATTTTAGTAATCCAATGTATATATAAAGATATATTTCTTATATTTGAACCTGTAGATTCAAACAGACAATTATATGTTTATATAGTATATACT
Source organism: Primula veris (assembly GCA_963682055.1). Lineage (NCBI taxonomy): Eukaryota > Viridiplantae > Streptophyta > Magnoliopsida > Ericales > Primulaceae > Primula > Primula veris. The sequence continues at coordinate 4,826,902 of OY821742.1, read as the reverse complement.
GCTAAACACCAAGTCAAAATAGATATTTTATTTAAAGATTCTGAAGATTGAAATAGCTTAACTTGATCTAAAAAAATTACAATTCAAGCAAACTAATTAAAAATTAAAGGTCCTTGCAATTTTAAGATAAATTCCACAAAAAATCTAGGTCCAGAAAGAGGAATAATATAAAATTCACCAAGTCACAGAGAGAGCATACTATATACACAAGTGCACACATCTTTTCACTCATGTTCTTAACTAGACAATCTGAATCTCTCTCCCTCCTCTCACTCACTCGCAGGCATGAAAATAAATAAATACGGAAACGTGAGATCGTATCTCTTCTTAAGAACCGGAATCTCCTCAATATCTCCCCTGCAACGAAGAAAACAACAACATCGTCATTAATAGGCAACAAGAAACAATCTCCAGGAGGATTAAAAAAAAAATACGAGAAAACAGGGAGAGTAATTGCCTAAGTTAATCAGTTTAATTTGCCTTCACGGCAAGTTCCCATGATTCTTTACGGTAAACAACAAAGACATCCAGTTCTGAAACCTAAGAAACAGATATATAATTCAAACTTATTATTTGAAGTGCTTTCTCTAATTTCTCTAAATTATGATATTACTAACTTGTCACTTTGGGCTTTTTAGTGGTCTAAGTATCGTTCTGAACTGCATCTTATTCTAAAGCCCATTTTTGTTGTGTTTACTAGTATATCTAGAAGCCTTCCATCAGAGGTCATCCAAAGTACATATAGGTCGCCTTCTGAAATGGATAAACCAACGACTTCTCACTAAATTATTTTGTTTGATTAATGATATTTTTCCCCATTGCCTCTACTTAAACTTGGTAAATACCACCAGGTGCCTACAATACACCCTTGGTCTAGTAACTGCACAACATAGTCACATATGATGTACTAGCAAATATCTAGATGGAAACTCACATGACTGCTCAGGTCGAGAGTTCAAGTTTAAAGGGTGTGATGATGTTGATTAACTAAACTCTTCTTTATAGATCTGGAATGGCATAAGAATAATGTTTTAACCTGTTTAATACAAAATACATTTAAGAAATTCAAATTAATGCCATGGCTTTTACTTCGTCCACAGCACAATTGTTTAACGAAAAGTGCTACCAAACTGGCTGGATTTAGAATCTGGACTCCCAATGTGCTTCTTTCTCAACTTTACAGATACAGCTCAGAGAAAATCTTATACCATTTTCATAATAAAGGATAAGCCCCCAGGAAATGGCAAATATTTTTTTTTCTTCCTGTGTTATTTCGGAGCTCAATTTTTTATTTTAAAAAAGCATAACAGGTTCTGAATCGAAACAGGGTACTAAAAAATAATTGTCATATAAAGCATTAGACCAAGGCATGAAGTTTTGTTGACAGATGATGTATTTTCTATATTCTTGTTTAGTTAGTGATAGTATATCCTTAAAGTTGAAGCCCACAGTTATATACCAAAAGAGCAGTACACTATATTTTACTGTCATACTGGGCAGCTGATTCAAGAAAAGGTAAGAGACTCAACACAATGGTCACACTTCTAAAACAGTCCTTGTTGTTATTCTGTCTCAATTTTCAGCCATAACTTATATTCAAAAGCTCTAATAGAACTTCAATTTTGAAGCACATTACAGACATGAGATATCAAACGAGCCTGGAGTTGGGGAAATTTATCTCAATGAGAGGAAGCATTTCAACCCAAAATTAAGCTAAATGGCTTACGTGCATAGACAGTCCTTTACGAATAAAAGAGTATAATCAAGACCCCCACCCCAAAAAAAGTAAACAGCATAAAGTAATAGAAAAGGGTACTTGGCTGACTCCCAGCAAACTCCCCTACTGAACTCTCTTACACTTATAAATCCTATTTTGCGGGGTTAAAAGAAAATTATAGATTTTGGTTTAATTACATTTTAGTCCCTGCCGTGGGTTTATAGTGCACGGAAGTTAGTAGGACCAGTGGTTGTCCATGTATCAAAGTCCCATATAAGTTCATTGAGAGAATATTGATTATAGAAAGAATGCCAGCATTTGAAGTTAAGTGGACCAGTTACTTACTTGATTTCCAGCTTGTCCCATTTGTACATAGTTACTCTCTTGGGTCTGTCTATCCTTCGAATTTTTTGCTTCATCCTCTGCTGTATAATCATTCTGATAATTAAAACTTGGAGGATGATCTCTTAAGTTAACCCCTTTCACAAAACTACCCTCTTGTGTTTGCCCGAAATTACCACCACCCATCTGCCCGTAATTTCCTTCTGCCCCATGGCCCTGTGCGACGCCACCTTGAGGAAATGCATAATTTCTCGTATCTCCTGTGTAGCCCCTCTGTTCGGGCATCCTTTCTCCTTGAGGATTGTGAAACCCTTGTTGATTCTGGTAGTTATTACTACTACCCTGAAAAGGAGGCATTGCATCTCTCCCCCAAGGAGAAGCGTTCGTTGGTAAAGGACCCGTTCTCTCTCCTCCAACAGTAGAACCATAATTAGGCTGCATGTGAGGATGTTGTTCTTGCCTATTTACACCATAAGTGGGTCCTTGGTTGGCATAGCCGGAACTCGGTTGCTGGTTTGGCACCTGATGATAGTTGTTAGGTAATGGATTTCTTCTCTCTACTCCAGCAGTTGGACCATAATTAGGCTGCACCGGTGGACTTTGTCCCTGGTTGGCATATGGTGGACTAGGTTGATGGTTCGGCACCTGGGTGTTAGGTTGTGGACCAAAGTTCCTATTATCCCCAAACCTAGGTCTCTGGTTGTCATAACCTTGGTTACCTTGTTGGTTCGGCATGGAATGATTTTGCTGTTGGTTAAAGTTCCTATTATCTTCATACCTAGGTCTCTGATTGTCATATCCTCTGGACCCTTGTTCATTTTGCATTTGACGAGGATTGCGATTAAAATCTCTATTTCTGTCACCATATCTTCCTCCTTGCCTTCCATACTGCATTGGTGGTGGTCTGGGTGTGATTACCCCATTATCATACTTGTCTCCTGATTTCCCAGAAAAAATTAAAGTTTAACCTCAAGGAACAAAAAGAAAACTAAGCACGGTGCTAGTTCGCCAACATACTAGAAAAATTCAACCAAAATTAAATAGTTTAAACAAAATGGACGATGTGTAGGTGAATGTACTTTGCCTCAGCATTTCAGCAATTGATTCAATAATTATCAAATAAACAGACATAAAAGGAGAAAAAATTACTACAGGAGAAAATCATGTTAGATATGCTCAATGAACGGTCCTTATATGAGAACCATACCTCCATACTCTTTGTTCACAGGATCAATATAGGAATCTGGCAAAACAAACACGACGCCTGGCAAATCTGAATAAAAAAAATTACAATCAGACCACCTTTTCGAAAACCTATCCAATATACATCAAGTAATTTAATGTAAATATGAGGTCCTGTATACTCCCCATTCTTTTGCGAATATCAATAGGCTACAATGAGTACTGTCTTGCTTACTTTTAAACTTCTCAGACTCTTCTTCAGATACAAGGCACTGAAATCCCACGTAGGTTGTAGTGCTGCAGGCATACATTTTCTTCTTTGCTTCTTCGTAACTATATACACATTCATACCGATTAGAAACGCCAATTATTTAGACCGATGTTGTTAAAGGCAATTGAATATTCAAAAACTAATCGAAACACGTCAATGGTTTACACAGTACATACCTGATTAAAAAAGAAAGTATTACTAGATGAAAATTGACATGATTAGCAACACGTCAAACATGTGAAAATCATGTTTTTAATGAATTACCAACAAAAAAAACTTGACTATGCTCTCACGTAGACAAAAAGAATGATATTGGGCCTTTAGCCATCACGTGCTTTGCTCCTTCACTTCTCAGCTGTATTAATACAAACACTTTGTTTGTAGCAAGTCTAAATATCGCCCTTCTCTTACAGCTTTAGCCGGTAACATCAAGTGACGATTATAGGAAAGTACACGGAATTAAAAGAATTTCATGGTTCAAGAAAACTTAGATGACAATGACGCTGTAATTTAATCATATGCTTCAAGAAAACAATACTATCATGTCACAACACAGAGCCACATAAAAAAACACCATAAAATACATGTCAAATGAGCAAGTGACAATTCCAAGAGTGAGAAATCCCCAGCTTGGATCTTTCAGGTCATGAATGGCGCTCTTTTACTAAACGAGCTCCGAAAACCACCCTTACATTTAGTTATCTTACAAACAGATTGGACTCGAATGAGAAGCAGAATATGAAAGACTCAAATATGATCTAGATTCTTGACTTTAACTCATATACCAGCTATGTAACCGACACAATATGGAAAGGAAGACACTACAGATTTTGTAAGAATGTTATATGGATAGAACATGCCAACAAATGATTAATTAGTCAACATACAAATAAATATAATAAGGTGTGTTTAAATAACAAAAGCTTAGAAATAGTAAAGATGGATAATCAATCTCTTACATCTTATCTTAGCCTATCCGCTATTCTTATCATATCTAAACCATATCAAAATTGTCAACCAAAACAAAATATATCCAACCCTTGTCCAATTAGTCAACTCAAACATGTCAAAAAAAATCTCCGACTCTAATAGTAATCTAGTATCTATATCTACATCGGATACTTTTTTAAACCGAAATTCCCGTGCTACATAGTATACCAACAAACATGATAGGCAGTCCATGGAGTTGGAAACAATTTTAAACACTACTAAAATTTCCATACTGCTTCTTATCACAGTCCACGAGGTCTACTTAAAATCATCAAGTGACGATATCTAGTCGACAAGTCCTAATTCTTAAAACTTAAAGCCTTGAGGGAGAAATGGAATACGAGGAACTCAAATGGCAAAATAAAATTTATAGACACAGCATAACCCAGAAATATAACAGGAATTAGAAACTCACTAAGGTAAAACTTGTAGAAACATAGCAATCGTTAAATTCAAGAGTATGAAAAAGCCAAGACTTAAAAGAGTAAGATAAGGCCTTAACTTGGCCAATAAAAGAGTCTTGTAAACAAAGTGAAATCATAGAAAACATAGGGCTCAAGTCTCAACTCTCAAGAGAAATAGGAATTTTCAAAGCCAACAGTCCTAGAATTACAATCGAAGCCCTATCTATGCTTATTTAGAAAATAACGACAGTTTAACAGGTAACTAGGAGTCAAGTTCCAACCTTGAAGAGAACATGAAAAGTGATATTTTAAAAAGTAAAAACGAAAAGAAAAAATGAGATTTTGTGCACAAGGGAAATAACAAGTAATAACAAGATAGTGTACACAATACATGAAAAGAGCAAAAGAACCAACAAACATAACAAATGACACTAACACGTGAATGTCGGTTTGGGAATAAGACAGAATGCTTGAATCCTGACACAATGGATAAATGTCCAAAATCATAACGAGAAATGAAATAACAAGAATCCAACAGACAAGTTAAAGAGTATGCACGGGTAATATACGTACTATATCATGTACGCTGCATAGAAAAAACAAAACACTGTTAAAATTTAAAAAGCATATTTATACGAGGGGAGCAGCAATGATCTACTGACACATGGGACAAAAGTCCCCAAACCTTGATAGAGGTAGTACAAAAAAGAACGCCAGTTTCGATCACAAAAAATATGCAAGCCAATGGTAATTAACACAGATTGACAAATTACCAAAATTAACGCCAATACCATGTAGTAGAAGAAAGTCACACAAAAATAGTTTTCCCGTCCATAGGGGGTTAGATAATTTAGCAAACCCCAATAACTGGTATTCTGGGAGGAACCATTAGCCAGCACAAATTGACTTCGATCAGAACTGACACAGATTGACAAATTACCAAAAATAACAACAGTTTCACGTAGAGATGAAATCATGAAAGTCACACAGAATTGGTTTCAACAGTATATAGACAGTACTTTCAACAAAATAAACAACAATATACTAACATTTACGATTACAAAGAAGCAAGCCAACCAATAATAGCTAGTAATTAATCATAATATGCCACCAAGGTGTAATTAACAAAATGTTGACAAATTAACAAAATTAACACCAATAAAACCTAGATAGAGGTCAAATATAATCATTTCCAACAATAAATTCCAAAAAAAACACCTTCCGATGACTTTACCTAGCAAACCAAACACTCATAGCTCTTATTAATCAAAAACCTATTAACACTGAGAAAATATCGAAATTTACATAAAAGCCATTCCAAATCATTTCCAACAATTAATTTCCTGAGTATAAATGTATAATACTATAATGATAATAAATTACCTGCCAACGACTTTAGCTAGGGTTTGCAGTACGTCTCGATCATCGCCTCACGAGTAGGCGCAGGATCCTTCGGAAACTCAATCGTAATCAACCAATGGTTATAATCACACCCCTCAAACAGTATCATATCGAGCCCAATCTCATCGTCCAAATCACCATAATTACTATTATTATTATTATTTCTGAACAAGTCTCTTACGGAGGAGAGAGAAATGGATGATCGAAAGTGACAGAGTTGGGCGGTGGCGGAGCTAGGGTTAAGGTTCCGGTGGGTGACGGCGGTGGAGGAGAGAGAGAGAAGAAACTCCATCGTGATCAACCAATGATTATAATCACAATTCACACCCCTCAATCAGTATCGTATACAGAGGAAACTATCGAGGTGTATTTTGCAAACCCAAATCAATATTTTACGACTAATATTCAGTTAGTAACCCTAGTATGCCAACCATAGGTGTAACTAACAAAATATTGACAAATTACCAAAATTAACCCCAATATCATGTAGATGAACGTCACACATAATCATTATCAACAATAAATCAATATTTTACGACTAATATTAAGTGATTAAGCCAAATATGCCAACCAAGGTGTAATTAACAAAATATCGAGAAATTAACAAAATGTTAACAAATTACCAAAATTAACACCAATAAAATATTGATAAAGGTCACACAGATCAGTCACAGGAATAAGTCAATATTTTAAGACTAATAGCTAGTAATTAACCCTAATATACCAACCAAGGTGTAATTAACAAAATATTGACAAATTACCTAAACTAACACGAATAAAATCCACATATAGGTCAGTCACAGCAACAAATAAATATTTTACGACTAATATTTAGTTTTTAACACTAATATGCCAACCAAGGGTGTAATTAACAAAATACTGACAAATTACCAAAATAAACAAAATAATCACCTGCCCACGACTTTAGCTAGGGTTTGCAGATAAGTCTCGACCAACTCCTCGCGAGTAGGCACAGGATCCTTTGGAAACTCCATCGTAATCGGCCAATGATTTTAATCACACCCCTCAAACAGTATCGTAATCGTCCAAATTACCATAACTAGTGTTATTAATATTTCTGAACGAGTCTCTGACGGAGGAGAGAGAAAAGGAGGATCGGAAGTGGCGGAGTTGGGAGGCGGAGGTGGCGGAGCTAGGGTTAGGGTTCCGGTGGGTTATGGCGGAGAGCGGGGAGGTGGAAAGAGAGAAGAAACAGTATCGTATAGAGAAGAAACTATCGAGGCGTATTTTGCAAACCCAAATCAATATTTTACGACCAATATTTGCTAATTACAAAATCATTGACAAATCCCCAAAATTAACACCAACACACACAATCTAGATAAAGGTCACATGAAATCAGTCACAGCAATAAGTCAATATTTTACGACTAATAGCTAGTTATTAAGCCTAATATGCCAACCAAGGTGTAATTAACAAAATATTTCCAATTAGCGAAATTACCACGAATAAAACCTAAACAAAAGGTCACGTAATCGTTTCCAACAATATATTCCACAAAACAAAAAATCAAAATATAGATTAAAAAAATTCACCTTCCGACGACTTTAGCTAGGGTTTGCAAATAAGTCTCGATCATCTCGTCGCGAGTAGGCGCAGGATCCTTGGGAAACTCCATCGTAATCAGCCAGTGGTTATAATCACACCCCTCAAACAGTATCGTATCGGGCCCAATCTCATCATCCAAATTCCCATAATTATTACTGTTCCTGAACGAGTCTCGAGCCGAGTAGAGAGAGGGAGCTGACGATCGGAAGTATCGGAGTTGGGAGATGGCGGTGGTGTTGGGGCTAGGGTTAGGGTTCCGGTGGGGGATGGTGGTGAGAGGGCGGAGGATGGCGGAGGAGAGAGAGACGACGCCGCGGAGACGGAGGACCGATGATGCCATTGTAGAGAGAGATAGAGAGAGAGAGAGTTAGGGTTTAATTGAGGGTTTAGTGAGAAATGAAAAAATGGGGGTGTGGGTGTAAGTAATTTATAGTTGGGGATGAAATGCAAATTTAACTTAAACTTGGAAACTATGGGTTATTTTTAATGGCCCCTATTAGATTTAATCTTTTGGAATTGACCGCTACGAATTATATATCTTTTGCAATTGACCATTAGTTCCGAAGACGGTTTTCTTATGCTTACTAGTGGAGTACAGACTGTACAGTGAACTTGAGCGGATGTATTTACGTGTACCTCACATTAGCACATAGTTTGTTTGCATTTTTGTAATATTACATTTATCGGTTATAATGAGATTCAAGATTGAATAAGGGTGTAAATAGATAAACAGCATATACATACACGACTAAATGTTGTCTCCTTATTCCCATAATTATTACTATTCCCATATACAAACACGTGTTCTAAATGTTGTCTTTGAAATTTACTAGCATACGTGTTGCATATCATGTGTCGTAATCACGTGGTGTATGGATATGGTTATTAGTGTATATAACATTATTGTTTGCAAATAAACCTCATGAACATCTTTAATATAGGGTAAATTAACATAATAAGGCTTAATTTGGCAAACTTATCGGTACTTACTCATAGCTTACGATGTGAAAGGTGAGATTATTTGAAGTATAACTTATATAAGTTCATAGTAAACAAATTATTTAGTCCTTTTGTATGATAATTTGTTTCTAAATATACGTTGATTAACAAATATGGGTCATCTGAATAGATTTAAATGGATGAAGTTATATCAAATGCGGTTTTTATTTCATTTTTACAAAAAATCGTCATGCCACAATACGATTACCGATTCTCCAAAAACGGACCATTGAGCACAAGGTTATAGTATCATTTTGGAGGTCAACTTAGATGAGTTCATGAGGCCAGTTGCAAATATTTAAAAAAATTGGGCCATTTCTAAATCACCCATACTTCTTGGGGTACTTTGGTTTTTATCCTTTTTTCCCATTGGGCAACACAATTTCTCTCGGACCCCTATATTTACAAATGCAGTACAATATTCAAACAAGATTTTGGAAATGTGACAGAATGAGTCCGTAGAAACTATAGACGGTATAATGGACTGAAAATGGAACTTGCCGGTGAAGAGACTAATATAGTTGCAGCAATTAAGCAGATAACCTGAACTTTTTAACTCGTCACTAGAAACTGAGTTTAGCCAATTGTAAGTAATCTTTTCTTTAAAAAAATCAGAAAGAGATTACTTACAATTGGCTAAAATTAGTTTCTAGTGGAAGTTAAAAAGAGATTAAGTAATCTGTAACCTTTAAGAACCTCAAATTAGGGACCGCTTTTGTAGCGATTAACCAAACGTTAGGTAGAAAAGTGAAAGAGACGATGAAGTTTCAAAGCTGTACACCTAAACTACTAGGCTGTCTCAAGAATGACTTTACTATCTTATTTTTACTAATTAACCAAACATTGTCTAGTTTCCAAGCAGAAAGCCAACCAATAAAATTGGCTTCAAATTTGTAACCAAATTAGGTCGAAAACTCATCACTGGTTTTATTACGAGCAGAACATCATACAATAGTTTTCTTTGGAATAGTTTTCCCTTTTATCATGAGTTAAAGGAATCAAACTCATGAAATGAAAGCGAGTTTCTTATGAAGGGGTAGTTATTGTCCAGAAGTCATTTCTGAAACACCTTTGTGTTTCGTGGCATAACCGTATAAGAGAGCAAAGGGTGCAGTGGTGTGGATGGACGAAGGGTTTGCCAAAAGAGAACTAAGATGTCTAAATTGAACAGAAGTTGGAGTCTTCGTATTTAGTAACCATTGAGATCGCCCAAAGTTAGTTATTATGCAGTGATTCGTAGCTCGTACTAGGGAAACAGCTATCCATCCATATGTTATCGAGGGAATGCAGATTTTAAAAAGTATCCAAATAACTAATACATGTAAGATGTCTCGATTGATCTTTCGACGTAACTTTGTTTTTTCCTGGTCAAAAATCAGACTTAACAAAGCAAAATTTCCAAACAGCTAGATTTAGCAGATTCACATGAATAACTAAAAAGAAAGTTGGATCAATTTCTAAAATGCCATAACAAATAAACAATTGTATCTTTTAATATGTCGTATGCAGACCAGTCTATCGTTGCTACTAGCTTGATGTAACAAGCTACTTGTTGGTATATTATTTCGGTTAACTGGAATGGAATTTATGGGTAGTTTTGGTTTATTAAAGTGCTCAAGAATAAACAACAAGATTCAAAGATATTACAGGACTCTAAAATCGTTTACATTTTACTATTGATGAATACTCGAGTACATGAAACTATGAAAGTGGTTTAAACTAAGCAAATAAAATGGCAAGCTGTTAATTTGAAACGTGTTTGATTGAAAAACAGTTAGCAATCAAGTCAAAAAACATGAACAGGGTACAGTGCTCTTTAAAATGCAAAGAAAGCTTTACAATTAAATATATTTCCAAGTGTGACAAATATTTTTCCAGGTGGATGGATATCAAATGTGTGAAAAAGATCCATAACAAAATAACGGAAGCAAGGTCATGACTCAGAGTTTAAAATTATCTTTAAAACACTTAATTTTATTTTAATTGTTTTTAATTTTTAAAGTCAAAATTATGTAAAACTTACAAATATGAAAATAAACGATAACCAACACTTTGTATCTATATATTATTATATTTACATATACATATTTATAATATGTATGTATACTACATATATAATATTCAAAAATTTCAAATAATAGTTATAACTTAATTTCATTTAATTATGTAAGTTTTACATAATTTTGACTTTAAAAATTAAATACAATTAAAATAAAATTGAGCGTTTTAAATACAATTTTAGACTCTGAGTCAGGCACCCTGTTTTCCAAAATAACACTGATGTTTTTTTTGTTTGTACTAGCATATAAAAGTAGTAGTAAAACATCAAGCTAAAAACCCTGACTTCTATCTCATACTCAAACAATCAAGCTAAATTTGGTTATCCAGCACATCAAACAAAGTAATTTTGCAGTTGTTCTCGTATTATCCAAAAGCCAAAGTGCAAGTCAATGATACATGTTTAATGTTTTGGTAATCCATTTGTTAAATAAATATTCATATTATTATAATCTCTACTTCATGTACAAGAATCAAATCAATGAATGCATAACCAAGCAAAAACCTGTACTTCATACTTTAACCATTAAAAAGCCCAGATGATTTAGTTGAACAAAGATTTTATTTTGGTTCCGTTTGCTTCAATTGTAAGAGTTTGGGTAGGATCAACCCACCCACCCTCTTCTCTTCAATAATTGAACACTAGTATACAAAAAATAACAAGATAACAACCCCCAAAAATCATAAAATAGTATGCGTTTCCTTTTAGGTCATAAGAAAAATCTACACTTCTTGAATGTTATTAATTCATACTCTTCCTCTGTTCTTATTTAATGATTATTATGAAATTACGTGTAGTTTTAACTGTTTTATAACTTATATTAAAATTATCGAAATGTTTTTTTTTTAAATCTAATCATAAAATTTAATATTTGAACTATATAATCAACTTTTAAAAATTTTCATTCAAACAATTTTGATATAATTTTTTTACCGATTAAAATTATATATAATTTTATAATTGACAATTAAATATAAATTAAGTATTACATAAATTAGTTACACGTGACAAATGGAGGAAAGGTGATGCCAAAGCCAACTCATATGGTGGATGATGACAACGCATATGAAAACCTGTAAAATACTAACTTTAAATATATTTGAATAACAAAGGAATCTTTAATTGCTGATAAAAAAGTTTATACAATTTGATAAATGTTGTGTCAGAATTTATGATTATCTTTTTTTCTGATTTAAACGGTCGATTGTAGCAAAATTGTCCCCACCCCTTGTATACTTAAAGACGTATTGTATAAGCTTCGATATTTTATCATAAAAAATACAATATTATTCCTTCGTAATAAAATAGTTCATTCTAACTATGGCAAAAATATTATTTAGTTTAATGAACTATCGGTGGTTAACTAAGAAAAATAATGTTTAGTGTATTTTATTATCAATGGTTAACAATTTAGATGGTGAACTATAAATTTTAACAATTGAGTTATTAAACTATGAAATTTCGTCCAATTAAGTGACTAACAACATAAATCGACGAAATTGCAGTCAATGTATCTCACATTTAGTGAACGAATGTTGACAGAATTGAACTCATCATGTGATGGGTAAGAGAATGTGAGTGTAATTTTATTATTTTGTTTAACGATAGATCCTCAATTGTGACAAATTTCATAGTTTTATAGCTCAGTTGTTAAAATTGATAATGTAATACCTAAATCGTTAAACAATCATGATACATTACACTTATTTTTTTCCCATTTCTATATAATCTTGACTCTGTGTAAATATTTACTATATTATAATACTCAATTTCCCCAACCATTCCATTTCAATTATTTATGTAAAATCTAGAATGGACAATTATTTCAAGTTTCTAGTATATTGATACTTCATAATCCCCATATTTTTTTAAGACAAACATATTGGATACAGAGCTTTGAAATAAAAGCAGCTTTAGTGTTTATTCTAAACGAAAAAATTCACAAACTAAACAGTAACAAAATAATTTATTTATTTTAAGATTAAAACAAACAAATTAAACTTGATAGAACATTATAGGAATTGGCTTATGCTGCATACAGACGGCCTATATTTGATACTGACTTAAATGACATGTCTGTTTAAATTTAAATTTAAAGGGACAAAACAGACAGAATGTGGACCTATATACTTAAACCGCATATCAGACATGTCATTTAAGTCTGAATCAAATATAAACCACCCAAAGCTAGGAATTTCATTAGTAATGTGTTGTCATATGGTTCTAACTTCTATGGAAAAATCAATGATAATGTCCTGTCAATTGACTCAATTGTAATTTGTAATTTGTAATAGAACAGGAATAAATATTGAAGCTAATGACACAAAAAATAATATAATTTCTACCAGACCACTATGCATGTGATCTAAACTCAGATTACAAGAAACAAATACCGATACAAAATAATGTTTGATTTAGTGAGAGTCAAAAACTGTCATAAATCTGTCACTAATTTAAAAATCTGTCACAAATCTATCGCAAATTGACTAAACTGTCAAAAAACCCGTCGCTAATAAGCTCGTAACAAAAAAATACCGTAACTAATCCCGTGATTTGAGTATTTTTTTTTTAGTATAATTAATTTGCAAATTTTTGATGAGTTTTCAACTCATTTCATATCATATCATTTACCATGAGTATCTTATTGATCTAGAATATTAAATTTATTTATTTGTTTCGTTTGTTGTTGATTCAGAAGTGCTGTCATTCGAGGTTTCTTTAATGTGGTGACACAGCTCATTTCAAATTTCATCTTACTTTTAATTTATTGTGTATATATGGAACTGGTTTACGGTCCAAAATTGTATTTAAAACGTTTAATTTTATTTTAATTGTGTTGATTTTTAAAGTCAAAATTATATAAAATTTACAAATATGAAAATAAACAACAATCAACACTTTGTATCTATATATTATTATATTTACATATACATATTTATAATATGTATGTATACTACATATATAATATTCAAAATTTTCAAATAATAGTTATAACTTGATTTCATTGAATTATGTAAGTTTTACATAATTTTGACTTTAAAAATCAAAGACAATTAAAATAAAATTAAGCGTTTTAAAAATAATTTTGGATTCTGAGACACACTGACTCAGAGTCAGACACCCTACTTCCGTATATATGGTACTAAATCATGAATCTAGTGAAAATTTTATAATGTTTATATGATTTAATCATTCATTCCATCATTTGGTTTCCTCTGTAACCCAACTCAATACAATCAAACAAACAAATAAACCAAAATAACTACTAAAAAACGCGTCAAGACATACACCGATATTTTCAGTGACCGGTCACTTTTTAATAGTTTTACTATAGTATTAACTAGACTAGAGATTGCATGCAAGAATAAATCATTTTGAGATTTGCTAGAATGATTTGGTAAAGACTAAAAAGAGCACCATGTTGAATGAAGTCTATGCCATCGAAGAGTTACACTATACGAGTGGACTTGAGTGGGTGCAGGAGGTGTGATCGTACATCGGACCTCACAATTTCGATGAATCTTTTAAGACCTTACGACACCGATAAAAAATAATTATATATGTATAAGAAAAGTATACGTGTAAATATATTCTAGTAAAAAAAATTACAAGTAAATTAAAGGTCACATGTTTTTTTATATTAATGAATTTTCTTGTTTAAAGGTTAATTTTCGATTATTCTACTGTTAAAATATTTGATTTTGAAATTTCATATTACAACGACACTAGAAAAAATTGCTCAATTTTTTCCAGCACCGAAGAACAAAAATCTCAAGCGGCCGTGTAGCGTATTATAAGTCTATAACAACTCCAAAGATTGCAGTGTCAAAATCGATTTTTTGCTTCAGTTAGCTTTATCTCTTCATCAATGGCCATCCTACTACTCTGTTGTTCTCTATTAACCTTTCGTTGAAAATACTCCATTTTCTATGTCTTTATTTCTTTTTATATTATCTCGCTATTTTTATTATATAAATATCTTTGATTAAATTGATCCTTCATAATAGTTGTGTTAATTTTAACAATATTAACTTTGACACGTCATTATTTAATTGCATGTTAAATGACACATATGTAACTTAAATTTAACATTCACATTAGTATTAACTTAACAAAGTTATTTAATTTTAATTAAAATTAATTACTAATTGAAATCTGATTAATTAGTCATTTTGTAAACCCCACTAATACAGAAACTAAAATAGGAGTATTTGAAATATAGTTTATGTTTTAATTAATTGTATTTTACCACGTCATTCATTAATAACATTAAAAATATTGTTATATTTAACAACTTTTTTAACATCTATAAAGATAACACATGATTTAACATAACTAACGGAGACAAAAAAAATGCATTGTTAGCTAAGTATTCTAGTTATCAATAGACATAACAACACTATTGTAGATGTTTTAATGCGTTAAGCTCTTAATAAGCTAATATACCGCACAATGTTTTGCTTAAGATCATCCCGTTCACACGAAACAACACAAATAGTATAAATCTAAGACTTGACTAGACAAAATCACAACTATGCAAAACTTGAAAATAATTAGTATAAACATCATTATTCAATCAACATCTTTGATTAAGGTAATGCACCAAGCTCTTAATAGTTAATACTATTATATCGCACAAAACCGTGCTCAACAACATCCATTTCACACGAAATAAATGGATATAAATCGATTTTTTTAAAATATTTAATAGTCTATCACACAACTGCTTAACCATAATTATGCAAATCTTGAAAATACTCTAGTAACAATTTCGATAAGTGCCATTTATTATTTAGACTTGAAAATAAATATTTCATCCGTTCACATTTTAATTATACATTACGAAATTACGTGTAATTTTGACTGCCTTATAACTTGTATCAAAATTATCGAAATAATTTTTTTTTAAATCTAATCATAAAATTTAATATTTGACCTAAATGATCAACTTTTAAAAAAATTCATTCCGACAATTTTAATACAAGTTCTTGACCGATCAAAATTGCACGTAATTTTATAATTGACAATTAAATAGGAACCGATATATTAATTCTGAATTTATGATTAATAAGTGAAATAAAACTACTCAATCCGTTCCCATTTAATTGTCCATTACGAAACTACGTGCAATTTTGACCGGCTTATAAATTGTATCAAAATTGTCGAAATGAATTTTTTTTAAATCTAATCATAAAATTTAACATTTGAAGTATATAATCAACTTTTAAAAATTTTCATTCCGATAATTTTGATATAAATTATTGATCAGTCAAAATTACACGGAGATTCGTAATAAACAATTAAACGGGAACGGAATAGTATTCATTATAGTGGAAATATGAGCTAAAACTCATCAAACTTTTAGTCAACGGTGAGTCATACGCGTGGATAATGACTCAACACACGTGACGTACAACCGGTTGAGCCGGTTAGATATTAGTGAACTTAGTGGGACCCCAAAAACAAAATTTGAATTTGCATTTCACCAAAATTCTAGTGTCATTTCCATCTTATTTCATTTCATTTCCATTCCTTTGAATTTGCATTTAATTTAAGGGAACAAAATATTACATCTTTAGCCCGGAATTTTATTTTAATTCAATAGAGCCCAACAGTATTTGATATAGATAAGTTGTTTTCATATGTTTTGGTTTTAGTCCTTTGGTTCAATGTATAATGTCACTAGATAGACGTTTTAAAATGAATACAAAAGTAAACATTATTTATCTTATGGTTAACTGATCAATTAAAGCATGAAATCCATCATAACCTTTTGAAATCCTTAAAAGCTACAAATTGTTCTGAAGTGATATTCCAATTTGTAACACTTTTTAAGGTATCTCAATAGA
Organism: Primula veris; assembly: GCA_963682055.1. NCBI lineage: Eukaryota > Viridiplantae > Streptophyta > Magnoliopsida > Ericales > Primulaceae > Primula > Primula veris. The sequence goes on along the minus strand of OY821742.1, from coordinate 4,810,119 downwards.
GTATGTATATCAAATTAGGTTTTTATTGATATTTTCACAATTAGTTAGTTTGATTAGCTTTTTTTTTTAATCATTTTTCCTAGCAAATACTCTTTTTTCTGATTGTAGACTCACCCGAATTTTCAAATCTTTTCAAGAATCATATGTTAATTCAAATAATATGATAATTTTTTGGATATTGATACATTGTGCTCTGCAAAAGCTATATGTCACAATGAAGGGTACCAATATATCAAAAAATATTATTCACGAAGTTTAGGACAAAGTGATGATACACATGGGAATGAAGAGTAATGATACATTTTCGGAGTTTTTTCAAAACTAATTGATCCATTGGTAAAAATTGAATATTTACCGTTAATTCATTTATATCTCTCTTTATTAGATCACATGTGTACTAACTAGGGGTGAGCACGATTCGAGTTCACTTCACCTTTGAGTGAAATTGAAAATTTAGTAAGACAACTACTTTTTTGTATATTGATACACACCACATTAAAAGTAATCTCGTTATAACCAAATATTCAAATTTTCTCACAACTACATACTCGGTTAATTAGTAAAATAACTAGAAACAGTCATAGAAAACGAGCTTCTTATCAGTGTCCTCGATATAACTAATAAAATAACTAGTCATTCTGTTTTTCATCTCCAAAAAACAGAATGACTAGTTATCAAAAACCTAAATTGACTCAAATCTAGAATCTTGGAAGTGTAATTGCAAACATTCATAATATTACAAATCTTCATAAAATTTAAGAAGAAGCTAGTAAGAAGTTTTTGTGGGACCCACCCCCACACACACTTTGAATATTGACTTTGACTAATTCCAAAAAAAAGAAGAAAAAAGAAAAAAAAAAAAAAGAAAAAGGAAGAAAACTCCCAATTTCCTCCCTCTTTCTCACTACCCCTTTTGCCCTCTATATACATAATATATAATCAACTCTCAAGTCTTACAACCAATTTAAATCAATATCCATTCAAAACCCATTTCACCTCTCAATCACTCTCTCTCTCTCTCTCTCTATATATATATATATATATTCTTTCCACTATAACTACAGGTATGCTCACTCATAGCTTAGTCTTTGTATTAATTTTTTTAATTTTATTTTGTTGCAATTCTTTGGAACTTTTTGTTTGTTAATATGGGTTTATAGAAATAAAATTGAATCTGTTTAAAAGACAAATTTTAATTGAACACAAAATATATTTTCAATTTTTATATACATACACACATATTCTAATTGAACACAACTTAGTCTTTGTATTAAAGTTTTTTATTTTTTTATTTTTTTTGCAATTCTTTGAAACTTTTTGTTTGTTAATATGGGTTTATAGAAATACAATTGAATCTTTTTAAAGGACAAATTTTAATTGAACACAAAAACATTTTTTCAATTTTTATATACATACATACATACATACATATTCTATCCATCATAACTGCAGGTATGCTCAGTGTTCTAATTTTTTCCAAAATTTTTGCAACTTTTTAATTTTTTTTTTGAAGTTTATGAGGATTATAGAATTAAAAATGAATCTTATTAGAGAACATATTTTAATTGAACAAGAATTGATTTTTGGAGTTGTAAAATTGTAAATTTAGATCTTTAGCTTTTCATATAGACTTTATTTGAGCAAAATTTCATACCCATGTGCTGTAATTTACAAAGTTTCTATCTTTTTGGGTCTTGGGTTTTGCTAAATAAATAAAAAATGAATCTTGTTAAAGAAGAAAAGGTAATTGAAATCTTTAGATGTATACATGATTGTTTTTATTTATTTATTTATCAGATCTGTTTAAATTTTTATGCCCTTTAAAGCAATCTGCACTCTTTAAAGTTTTTAATATTTGAAATATTGGATATTGTTCATTGAATTGTTTTGCTAATTCATAAAAAATAGTAGTCTTTTTAATGATAGTAGATTGGGAAAATCTTCATTTATAAACACCTATATTCTTATTTTAAAACAAGAAAATATATTTTGAAATCAGTACCTGGACTAACTTAATACTTATCATTTGATGTTTGATTGTTATAATTAGATTCCATTTATCTTTAAATTAGTGAAACTTCTCTTCTTAGGTTTGCTTAGTATAATCACTTTGACCAATTCATAGTTCACCTGTTCTGAAATCATTTAAACTTTGTTGTGTTTATTTGACTTTTCTTTTATTCTGCACCAACCAATTAAAATATTAGGATTTCATAAAGATTTCTTGTTAGACAAACTGTATGATAGCCAATAAATAATCAGTTATAAGTCAAATTTGTTCATTTCACTTTCAGGTTTTGAATATAAAGCTTTTATATTAAGTGTTGTTTGCTTTAATTGTTTTTGTAGGATTCATGTGCAGTGGTTCTAAAACAAAACCTTGCCCTCACAATTTGACCATGGAAAATCAAATTCAAGATAAGAAACAAGTATGTTCATCAGAAAAATCCCTTTTGCTCGAGTTTTCAGCCTCAGACGACATAAAATCCTTCAAAAACGCTGTTGAAAACGAAGGCTATGCCATTAACGAAGCGAGTTTATGGTATGGTAGAAGAATCGGTTCCAAAAAGATGGCCTTGGAAGACCGAACACCTCTTATGATAGCTGCCATGTATGGTAGCTGTGAGGTGGTTAAATACATAATCGAAAACAGTGATATAGATACCAACATGGCTTGTGGCTCGGATGGGGTTACAGCCCTTCATTGTGCCATTGCTGGTGGGTCAATCTCGACCGTTGATGTTGTTAAGCTCTTGCTTAATGCTTCGGCTAATGTGAACTCGGTCGATGCAAATGGTAACAAGCCAATAAATTTAATTCCTCGAAGTTTGAAGTCGAGTCAATTAAGAAGGCGAACTCTAGAGATGTTGTTGAGTGGTGTGGATTTTGTCGAAGAAGTTGTTGAAGAGAATCTAGTTCCGGTTTTGGGTAAGGAGAAAAAGGAGTATCCGGTGGATATCTCTTTGCCTGATATTAACACCGGTGTGTACGGATCTGACGAGTTCCGTATGTATTCGTTCAAGGTCAAACCTTGCTCAAGGGCATACTCACACGACTGGACTGAGTGCCCTTTTGTCCACCCTGGAGAGAACGCAAGGAGGAGAGATCCACGAAAGTACCACTACACATGTGTCCCTTGCCCTGAGTTTCGGAAGGGCGTTTGTGTCAAATCAGATAACTGTGAGTACGCGCATGGCGTGTTTGAGTCGTGGCTACACCCTGCACAATACAAGACACGTCTATGTAAAGACGAAATAGGGTGTGCTAGAAAAGTTTGTTTCTTTGCACACAAACCCGAAGAGTTACGACCTTTATATGCCTCAACTGGGTCGGCTATGCCTTCGCCGAAATCTTTATCTAGTGGGCTAGATATCTCGAGCCCGCCCATGTCTCCTTCGGCTACTTGCTCATCCCCTATGGCATCAAACTTATGGCAAAATAAAATGAATTTGAACTTAAACTTAACCCCACCGACTCTTCAACTCCCGGGTAGTCGTCTCAAGACCGCCCTAAACGCACGTGATTTGGAGCTAGAAATGGAGTTACTCGGTTTACAAAACCTTCATAACCAACAACAACAACGACAACAATTGATTGACGAGCTATCAGGTCTCTCGTCCCCTTCTTATTGGAATCAAGAGAAGCTAAAACCAACAAACCTCGACGATGTTTTTGGTTCACTCGATAACCCTTCGTTGTTGTCTCAACTACAAGGTCACTCGCCTAGGCAAAGCATGAGCCCGATGAGATCTAGTTACCCAAGCAACAACAACAATAACAACGTTAATGGCCTCAATAACTACGGTTTTGACACCTCGAGGTCAACAGCTTTTGCTAAGAGGAGCCAAAGCTTTATAGACCGAGGGGCAGCGATGAGTCATCACCGTCCAGGCAGCCTAGGGCTGACCGCAGCTGCCAACTCAGCAAGCTTGATGGCGTCTAGTCGATCCGATTGGGGCTCGCCCAATGGTAAGCTTGAGTGGGCTTATCAAGGCGATGAGATGAATAATAACAAGCTTAAGAAATCGGCTTCTTTTGGGTTTAGGACTGGGAATAACAATAGCCCTGTGATGGGAACAAGGCCCACAATGGGGGCCTCGAATGGGTTCGACGAACCGGATTTGTCATGGGTTCATTCGTTGGTGAAAGACGATAAGGTGTCGCCATGTGGACCGGTTGTATATTGAGCAGGACAAGAATGGTTGTCAAATTCGGAATAATTTTTAATTTTTTATCAGTTTATTTACATATATAACTCTTATATACTTTGGTAGCATTAGGGAGGGAGGAGAAGAATGATAACAACATAAACTGAAGCTACAGGAGATGAATTGTTTTTATTTGAATTCTTTAAATTCTGTATTATTTTCGTTTTTCCTTTGGTGTATCCTTTTTAGTATAAGGCCAGAGATGCCATTTGGAGTCATTTGTCCTGGAACTGTAATATATATAATTGAAAATGAATGCTAATTTTGTTTGTTATAATATCACTCTTTGTTTTTGGTTATTGGTTTCTTACTTTCTTATGCAATCTTTTGTCTATTGGTTTCTTATGCATAAATCTTGTGGTGAATGAATCCTTGCGAGTGGCCGGCCTTATTGGAGTATGTTGTTTTTTTCTGATTACAATTTTCTCAACCATGTCTACTTTCGGACTCTTATCTTCACGCTGCAAAAGTATCAAGACAAGGTAAGGGCTACGTTGAACTAAATGTCCGAGATCAACTTTTGTATCCGTGAATATCCTAATTATATACGAGTGGAGTAATCCTCGGTGAATTAGATATTTGGGCACCATTAAGAGTTTCCTAGTTTATTCTGTTTGGCAGAAGCGAGCTAAGTATGGTACTAGCGAATCCGGCTCTTTTAGAAGTGTAAAGAATCATCATTGTAGATATTAATCAACGACTAAAGGACCGTAGATGGAATCATGGAAGTGTCCAATTCAACGGGGCACCCGAGATGAAAATGAGTGCATATATTGTGGCGAGGCTCAATTTCGAAATCAGAAGAGTCGTATTGAACGAACTCCCAAAAAAATCACAACCGGCTTAGTGTCCTCTATGAAGACGAGTTGGTTAATGCTTATATTTACTTGGTTTGTGTTCTTTTTTAGTAATTGCTTGTATTTCGTTTTCCTTTTGTCCTTTGGCTCCAAATAAAAAAAAAATAATGAGGGCGGAAACATAATGATTTTTTGAGAGTCTGTATTGTAAAAAATATGTCGAATAGAAAATAAAATAAATATGGTCTAATACAAAATTAAAGAATTTTTTCTATATTTAACATATCATAAAATAAATATGAATTTAAGACAAATGATATTGGGCAATAAAATAATTTTGTTAGTAATCTTGTTTAGGAAAATAAAAGCTAATTTTACCACTACACCAACAACTCTTTTGTTTAATCAGACGGACATGAATATATATATATATCTTAAAAAAATTTAAATTACACATAAAAATAATAATTGAAAATCGTCATCGTGACCACGACCGCTGGTTCCGCCCTTGCCAATCACATATGCCTGACAAATTAACATGATGAATCTAAACTTATTCTTGGACTTGAGAACTATAGTGTGAATACTCATGGACCATGCAACAAATGGTGACTTCTTTGAGTAATTTAAAGGGAAAATATAACTTTGGCAAAAAATAAAATAAAAATTGTCCATCAGCTTACATTAAGAAACTACAAAATTTAAATGAGAGCAAAGTGTTCCTCAAATTAAAGAAACCAAATACATTTTCTTATAATATTTTATATTAGTTTCTGCTGGGGTTCCACCTTATCACATAATTAGAAGATGTGATTTAATATAAAAATGTAAAAGTAATATTTATAACAAGATAGGAAACGTAATATTTTGTACAAGTGTAAAAATGTGAAAATAAAAATATGATAAGTTTATTTTTAATCTAATTATTGGAATGGTAGCAATAAAGGTAGGATATATTATTGAGTTCAATAATTGTAGTGGAGTGATGAAAGATGATGAAATGTTTTAATTTGTATGGAATGCATTTAGTGTATATTTCCTTTTCTCACTATAGAGATAAAGTGGTCCAGTAGCCGCCCATGAGTCTAAAATTATCAACCACTCAAAAACATAAATTATACTATTATTGTCGTCACATTTATCCGGTAGTATCTCCGTTTTCAATTAATTATAATTTACAAAATTATATGTAATTTTGATCGGCTTATAACATGTATTAAAATTGTCGAAATAAAAATGTTCAAAACTAAATCATATAATTTAATATTTGAACTATATGATTAAATTTTACAAAAAATTTATTTCGACAATTTTGATACAAGTTATTTATTTTGACAATTTCGAAATTACACGTAGTTTCCTAATGGATAATAAATTAGAAACGGGAATTAGTATTTATTTTGAGATGTGGACATATCGTAATATTTATACAAACGTTTTAATGTGCACTTTAATTTGGTCACGACTAACTTTGTGGTGCGCCCCATTAGAGACAGATCCCACTACAAATTTTCTGGAAAAAGTAGAATTTCTCTTTTACCTAGCACAAGCGTGGGGTGTTTATAGTGGAACTTTAATGACAAGGTCATTTCATGTTTTTGATAAGCATAGAATTAGACTTTACTAACACAACAGTGCTAAATAAAAGTAATGGGTATTGTTCTATTTTGTTAAATAATCTGCAATTCTGCATGTTCTGTTGTAATCCCATAGGAGTATAATTTTTTTGTAACATTTTTCACATTGACAATATTTTTTATTAAATGACACATAAAAGATATGTATAGATTTCACTCATAAAAAAGGATAAAGTTCTGGTTTTCGTGCCGAAAAAACGAGGAAATGCAAATTGCATCGCCATTCTTTTGTAACATCGAAAAGAATGAAATAAACACACATCGAAGGAAAGTTAAAGACTATGTCACAATCCAGCTGGCCAAACAACATGAACAGGAAATTAAGGGGAACGAGAGAATTCGACAACAAAATTTAATTTGGGATAGCTGGAAAATTGATTAAGAATTCGACAACAATTTTTTTATTTGGGATAGCTGGAAAATTGACCAATCAATGAAAAATTTGGATAGATATTATCAAAAAGGCATGAAACATGGTAACCAAATTTGAACTGGTGGAATATACTACTTGATTACATAATAATCGAGGACGAGAAGATCAATTTCTACCACTTCTTTTTAAATAAACAACTCCTAATATCTCATCATAGAATAACAAATAATGTGATTTATTTGAAAGGAAGGTTTAGCAATTGATGTCCTAGTCGTCTATATATGCTCCTTTTTGTCAAAATACTAGGCTTTCGTTTTATATACTGTATTTGTTTGAATGTAAATATCGTGTTATAAGTTATGAGATACCCTTTCGAAAGATTTTTCATACGACCTCACATATCGGGAGGAAATGAAAAATCTTGTGTTAGAGCAAAATAAAATAACTAGATGTGTCGAGGACCGGTCCGACACCTTCTTGCAATTAAGTCGTATATTATTTTGGGATTCCCGATAACAGGCTATGTTTGTTGGGCACAAACCAAAGCCTCCAAATTCTTGAAGTTTTAGAGGCCTCCAAATTTTGTTGATAAATTATTTTTCATACCTTGATTAATATTATTGATTAGATAATAAAAATACGCACCTATTTTACTATGCCACCATCTCAACACTCTACGACACAACCTTCCAATACTAACTTATCAATTGACAAATAAACCAATAACAACAAAAACCCAAAGCCTCTTGATTAAAACGTAGGAGTATAGTTTTGTTGCCTTTTGCATATGATTGAAAAATAAAATACTAATATTAAGGACTAAAAATCGACTAACATTTTGTACAAGGTATGACTTACCAACAACTTATCCTATTTAACTACTATGTTTTCAAAACTCCCGAGCCGAATTTCAAAACTCGAGCTATTAAAAACAAAGACAGAAGGCTTAAGTCATGACACGAGTAGGCGGAGCAGTCCGAGAGAAAGGGAAGAATGGACTTCTCATTATATAGAGGTTGACACGATCGTCGACTATGCAGCTTCACAAGACGGTTTCATATAGAAATCTCATTGTCTCCTAGCCTTCCGATGGTGACGATGGGAGAGTTTAACTCTATTCTAAACGAGTAATTTAAATTAGATTTTTATGTTCTTATTTCTTTTGAGATCGGTGAAACAATTTGTTGGCACGTATATAAAAACAAACTCAAGTCAAGAGTCTCATGTTCCATGAGAAAGATGCTCATTTTTTCGGAAGACCCTTGATCTTCGAATCTCTCGCACTCACCTCATCAACAAGACAAGTCATACATCCAAATAGCGCATGACGCGCAATTTATTTATTTATTTGCTCAAAACGACGTCGTTTTGTTCTGCAAAAATAAATAAAAATTAACTCATTAAATTTCTTAACGACACGGTGTTGCGTCGAAAAACAAAACACGTAGACATATACATGGGTAGCCATTTTGTTCAGTCATGCTGTTAGACGGGACAAAGGTCCCGTTAATTCATAAATCGTTAGACAAATGGGTTTTTAATTAGACGGAGTGTTAATATGATTACTTTTCTACAACAAATTTTCTTCTTATTTTTCTATTTCTATTATATACATAGAGGACGAATATTATAATTTTATATAAATTTAAAACTAAATATTTACAACAGACCCCAAATAAACTTAAATAAATACTCAACAATTTAAATTAAAAACCCACAAAGACTGAATTTTTCCAGGCGCTAAAATAAAATTTAAGTTTTATATTTCATTGTCACACAGGTATCTTTAATCCTCTCTCAACTATTTTTTTTCAATTTCTATTTTGTTTTTTCTAACTATTATTTGCCTGCTAGGAATATTTTAGTTAGTATAAAAGGGTTAATTAGAATTTTTCAATCCATTTAGGTTATTGGTTAGTGCTCAATTTGTTATATAGTCAATAATAGTTTTAATTGGAGATTGTAACTGGGTAGCATTTAACTTTAATGAAGTTGGAATAATATTTTAAAATTTAAACCGAAAACTTAATTAAGTCGAAAAAGAGAAAACAATGATGAAGATATTGGGAATGCTTGGATTGCTTTCCGGGTTCTTCTAATTTTAGAAGTATATTATATTATCTTTAATTGCGGCTCGCCAAAATATGGGGTTTAGATGGTTTCGCACGAAGTTGTCTTGTTTTTCCTTTAGTTGGGATTACTGTAAGTACTTATACTTTGGGTCCTTGATTTGGTATTGATATTCTTAATGATTCTGATTAAGACTAGTTTTTGATTTGTTTTTAAGAACTAAAAAACCGAGTCTTTGATTCTGCAGTTGTCTGATGTTTTCGGATGCATTTATTAGACAATTGTAGTTTCAAAGTCATCATCATGCTACGTGTTAATTTTAATAATCCGATCAGTTATATTAAAATTGTAGTTTCATAGTCGTCATCATGCTATCCATTAATTTTAATAATTCGAGCTCGGTTATATTAAAATTAAACCTTGTGAAACAATCACGTCGGCCTGCAGTGTTGAATTTTTTTTGCCATAGAAAATCCGAGAAAATGCAATTTTATTAGACAATTGTGAGTCACTGCCATAACACGTTGCATGATGATGATTTCTATCAACCTTTCCGTTAACTTTTTTATTCGTGTCAATGCTAAATATTTTGCCATTGGCTATGGATGTCTATAGGTATAAAAAAAAGGGTCATTACGCTCGAGTGAAACACTGGCTTCCAATATGGCTGTGACTCACAAATCAAGTTGGATTTCAAACAACATATAGATTGAGAATTTAAGGTGCTGTTAAAACTGCTTAACCGAAATAGATGCTCAATACTTTTCTAGGAAAAATAAAAATCATCATTATCATCATCATGCTACGTGTTAATTTCAATAATCTGAGCTCGGTTATAGTAAAATTAAACCTTGTGAAACAATCACGTCGGCTTGCAACTTTGAATTTTCTTTCCCCATAGAAAATCGAGAAAATGCAACGTTTTTATGTAGATTTTTTTGAGTTTACGTCATTGTATTGTAATTGCGATGTACAACAGCCCACACAAAACACTTAACATGTGACAACTTGCAACAAGATATATACAATGAAATAAATTCTAACTTCCTTAAAGAATGTATCGTTTAGTGTCCCTAGATTTTTTTTGGCTCTTGCTTGTGGTGTTAACCTGAGATATATGTCCGTATGCGTACAAGGGTATTATTTTCAGCTTAGATTACAGAAGAAAATTAATTAAGCTACTCTCTAATGTAAAACTCATTTTCTGATAAATCTAGACTTGACAAACACTCCGCTTGCAGTTTTTAAATCTCAGCTACTCCTTTCTCTCACAATTTTGAGCTGATATTTTGCCAAATTTGGTGACATACAAGCTTATAAAGTTTTTTTCTCCCTCAAATCTTTGCGAGTCTCCGCACTTGAAGCACCAGCGTAAAACCAAAGCCGGTTGATTGTTGATACAAGCACATCATGGTCTCAGGTATCCACTCTCCTGATATATATGTGTGTGCGTGTGCGTGTTTGAATTTCAGCAGATATCTGTTTTTTTGTATTAAAGCTGTTTAAAATTTTCAGCTGGGTTTTCAGTTCACTATGAAATAGTTTACATCAAATCACTTGTTATTAAAAAGAACGTAAAAGAAGTTATATAAATACTCTAATTGTTGTTTTGTCTTTCCTATCTCAGTTTAGGTAATTATTTTAGTTATATAAAATTACTCATTTAAATTTTTGCTAGGGTCAAGTCTGGGAAGCCACATACAACATAAATTCATCAATGTGCAACATCAGCCTATCACTGGTATGTTTCGGGGTTTACTGAGATTTTATTTTCCATTTTCATCAGAGCAGTCTCTATGAATGTTCATTACCTTAATCTGTGATCGAAATCCTCCCTGCTCTATTAAACGTACCCATATAAAAGAGCTTAACAAGTTATATACTTACTTTTTTATGTTTTTGGAAGCTAGACAGCTTAATGCAAATACTTTTGCCGTTTGTCATAGTATCAGTATGGCGTATTTTGAATTTTTAGCCACAGTCTAGTGTGGTTTAGCCTTTCCCTTTGGACCATGCCGTTTGTTTTCAAGTTTGAGCTACTTATCACTAATAGTAAGCAAATATTTATGGGGTGTAGTATGAATTTGATCATGCGACTTAAAGTTTCATATCCATTCTCGTTGTGCATGTAAATAAGAGTTTCCAAGCTAGAAAAATGATGCAAAAAGTTCTTATCAAGTCAAAGTGAAAGAATTAGGAATAAAAGTTGGATGTTTACTGAAATACTTACGACAATTGAAAGACACATCATACAGTTTTCATTGCCATCTGGTTTATCCCTTTAATTCATCGACGAAGGCTAATTTATTCGAGAAATGATCAGCTCACAGATCTTGTGACAGATTTGCCAACAGATCATTTTGTTTGGCACCCAAAGTGAGATAAAGATATGAATATTTTGTTCTGTAGCTATATCAATCATCAATTACTATACCTCCTCCTTTCCAAGCCTTTACTAATTTATTTTATGGGTGTTCGGCATTCTTTTCTTCATTGATTGGCATGCGCTTTGGTTTGTACTTGATCCATTTTCCCAAAAAGGGATGCGTTGCAGGTAGATATGTTTGTGTATTATTACTCTCACAACTTCTTGTAACTACAGGTTTGCAAAGTTCTCATCTTTGTTTCCCAAGATCAAGGTATTCACCTAAGACTCGAACCAAGTGCGTGTTACATCAATCAAGCGAAGTTTCTTCTACTATCAAGAGAAATGACAAATTTAGGCCTTTGGTTAAAATGTGTGGAATCACATCAGCTACAGATGCTGCTCTAGCAGCACAAGCAGGTGCTAATTTTATTGGAATGATTATATGGCCAAATTCGAAACGTTCAATTTCACTCTCGGTTGCGAAGGAAATTTCCAAAGTGGCTAGGGAACATGGGGCGGAGCCTGTAGGTGTATTTGTCAATGACGATGTGGACACAATATTAAGGGCTTCTGAGGCAGCTGACCTTGAATATGTACAAGTACGTAATTCAACCTTATGTTCTAACTGTTCTTAAAATTTGTAGTTCACGATTTCAATGTATAGCTTACAGTTTTATACCCTACTGTATCATAAATTTGATTTTGTACACCAACATACAAATCTTTTATTTACAAACCTAACATTTTTTTCCCGGTTTTGTACTCATGGTCGACACAAAAAAAGAAAAATAAAACCATAGTTTGGGGACCAAAATGAAAAAAAAGAACGGGATAGGATAGTGTGCAAACAAAACAAAAAACGCGTTAGGGTATAATTATTTAGTCCTAGTGATTTTCTTTCTTCCAGTTTGGTACCCTTGTGGAGAGATGTAACGTTGGTGAGAAATTACTAGTTTCTAATATTGTAAAACTTTGTGTCATTTTCATTCGGTTCAGGATTTACTCGGTTCATTTTATTTTCGTTTCTGTACTGAAATAAAAATTGGAACAAACAGGAAGTTACATTTTTAAGGTTTAAATAGTGGGTGATCTCTAGATATCTTGAATGATTTTTGGGTCTGACGCACCAAAGGTATTCTTTGAAGTCTCTGTTTTGATAATCAGAAAACAGTTTCCAGAATCGTTAATAACATAGTGAATTTTTTTTAGTTCCCTATTTTCACTTTGATATTTGCAAACTTTGCAGCTTCATGGCGATGAGTCTCGAGCTGCATTTCCAATTTTAGTAAAAGACAAGCGAGTAATATATGTTCTTCATGCAAAAGAAAATGGAGAACTGTCGAACCATATATCAGAGCGAGACTGTTCTTTAGTTGATTGGGTTCTCATTGATAGTGCAACAGGTGGAAGGTGATTCTTTAACTATTTCCTCTATTCATAGATTTTGAAACGTTACTTGTTTTTCCTGTTACCTGGTTCAACTAAAAGGTTTCATAAGCAAGATGAATTGCATATGTCGTGCTACTTGGTAATCGACTAATCATTCTAGCATGTGATTTTCTGCATTCAAAATGTCACAATAAAAAGGAACTACATTGGTAAAGAGACCTGCTACTTTAGGGGGTTTTTTTATCAAAACCTTCCCGAAATTTGTTCCTCTTACCATCAAAAGCCCATTATTCAACATTTCGAGCACAACTATTATTTTAAAAATTGCTTGGTTGAATTTAATGGTTTATACTTTATATGATGAATTACATAAATGTTTAATTACATCCTCTCATTGAGCTTTAGAATTGGTGAATTGTTCCTTAGTTGCTTTTAGGATCCAAAAATTTGGCATTTTAGATATTTGACGTGTTTTTTTTCTCAAGTTGTTTCTTGCTGTAAATGTGAATCGTTATATTTTTCACATCAAAATTTGTAGTTACTGTGTTCCTGCTAAAAAACTAGTGTAGGTGAATCATGAATAAATATACCAAACCATTTTTCTCATTCTTGCTGATTATCTGTGCTTTTTTGTTGTCTGTAAGTCGGATAATCAGGTCGACTTTATGTCTGCTAATTATTTACAGTGGTAAAGGATTCGACTGGAAAAGGTTTAAACTGCCACCAATCAAAAGCAAATACGGATGGCTATTGGCGGGTGGAATAAAACCCGAAAATGCATGTGAAGCTCTTTCTGTTCTTAGGCCACATGGAATCGATGTAAGTAGCGGCATTTGTGATTCTGATGGTATTCGTAAAGACAAACTTCGCATATCATCTTTCATGAGAGCTGTAAATTCTGTCAAATATTAAATGATCTCGGATCGTTTTACAATTTCCTTTTAGAATTCACTTAATGAAGAAATTACAAGAAAATCTTTATTACTACTCTTTTTCTTGTCTCTTGCTTTTCTACCAAGAGAAATAAAAAGGTGACAGTGACACCATTATTACCCTGCTTTATAATTTATAACTATGCTGATGTGTTGTTCCATAATTTTCTGCTGTGCATAGCCATGGGTAAAGTTGCTGTTTGTATACCCATTTATTTTGACTCGTACAATCTTAGATAATGGTTTTGGTTTAAGAAGTGATTTTTTTTTTTTTGAAATGTGAAAAAGGTAAGTGATGTCCACTAAAACCTGATATACAAGACTATGAAAAGATGTTTTTTAGAATAAAAGTGATGTCCACTAAAACCATTTTCAAATATAACTTGATGCCCAGTCTCATAATTGAACAATGTCTTAAGTCGGTGGCATGCCAGTTTTATATCAAACTGGTATGAAAATGACATGACATATTTTCCAATCCATTCCATTATCCTAATAATGTCGATCCACTAAACTAGTACTAAGATATTGGATTTGCTATTCCTGTTTATTGCTACATAGATGATAGATCAGTACTCCCACACTAATTCAAAGAAACATGAGCGTCGGTACAAAAAGATTGCTGCATCCTTCTCTTAAAATGTAGTGAACACCGAAAAGAGAAGCTAATAATGTCTTATGAGTAGGATTTTCTTATAATTAGTAGTCGGAGATGTTTTGTAAGTTCTGCTTTCTTGCGAAGAATGATAGCATGTAGAAATTGTAGCGACGTATTGGTATAAAATGTGAACTAATTTATTAATTTTTGAACCCTTTTTTCTCTTGTACCAATAAAATGGGAATTCCGTTAGTCGAGATAATAGCTGTTCAGAGACGTCATACCTCCACTGTCTTAGCTTTCACAAAATTGTTATCTGAATCTGCACGTTTTTTACTGATAAACTGATACTCTTGTAATGTACAAGGAACATAGTATCTGTTTCAGAATATGCATTTCAAATTCAATGGATCTGTGTAAGGAAATTTCGGGAAAAAAAATGTTCTTTTGAATATTATTTATGGAGAGGATATATGGACATCATAAAAAACACCCAAATGGACACTTTTTTTCAAAAACGCTCCAAATCAAGATTTGGTTAATGCAAATCTCCATGGTTTCACGACGGGAACACAAATATGCGTCTTGTTTTTTTTTTCTGAGATATATAATGACATATTTTGAATTTTTAAATTTTACCATAATTTCGAAAACATGTCATTATACATCTCGGAAAAAAAAACAAGACGCATATTTGTGTTCCTGTCGTAAAACCATGGAGATTTGCATTAACCAAATATTGATTTGAAGCGTTTTTACAAAAAAGTGTCTAGTTAGATGTTTTTCATAATGTCCATATAACATTTCCCTTATTTATGATAGCATGGAATTTGTAAAACCACAGTAAGAAAATTTATGGTAAAACGAGATCCAGAAAGTGATTTCAGAAATCCCACACACACTAAAAAGCTTGCTATTTCAAAACCCAATTCCCGAAATAACGACACATACACACGTATCTGAAAGGAACCCTCTCAGACTTGGCACGCTTCAGCAACACTCAATTCAGACATTATATATATGCTACAACGAAACAGAAAAAAGACCGTCTCAATAAATTAATCAACTAAATTCCCTTGCAAAAAGAGATCTAATTCTCAACCCTTCGATCATATGACATTAAGTACCCGGATATCAATTGTGTAATCAGACCTAAATAATTGCAAAAGAGATGAGAGGGAACATTCTGTAATATCTTCCCCTTTGTAAGAAAGAGCAAACCCTTGTCATTTTCATTTACACGCTGTATATCAAAGGAGCTTATAACAATCTCCAGTTCAAAGACTTGCTGCTCCATCTATACATACTAGCCAAATTATAATTTCCTCAATTCTTCATTGTCAAAAATTGGAAGTTGTTAAAAAGAATCACTGCCATAGCGAGCTAGTAATAAGTAGTAATAATAAACTTAATGATCTTTAATTGGTTTATTCTGCTTTGGAAGAAACAAATATCTTAGGATCTGTCTGGTAATAAACGATATCCCCATCATCGCTCACAAAGTGATCCTTCTTCATGCTTTTTATTAGGGTTCCCAATAAGTGAAATGGGAGTGGCCAAGATTTCTTAGGCTCCCTGTAGTACTTCCCCAACACAGGTTTAGCGGCCTCGGTCTGCAAAAACAAATCGTGTACTTACTTTATTGCCATTTTTTGGTAAACAAACGAAATGACATGAGGACAAGGGATTTTCCAAGAGTTATCACCGTTTTCATTACGGTAGAGAACTAAAATAGACACCAGAAATTTTGAGATAGTAATTAAAAGAAAAGAATAATAGATAGTTGAGATACTTACCGCTTCTATTAAATGATAGTGTGGGATTTGAGGGAAGAGATGATGTACAACATGCGTCCCAATATCATGGTGAATGTTGTTAATCCAACCATAGTCACGATCAATAGTTGTTAGTCCTCCTCGCAAATAACTCCATTCCTGCTCAAATCATAAAACATAAACCAATTCAAATTTCAATTCGAAAACGACATTCATTTTCTGACACGGGTTGGTTTTACGATTTCCCACTTTCTTTATGCGTCTCAATTATTTTCTAATGCAATTAGGTTGAGAAAGGCTGAACGAATATCCAGAGAGGCTAGTATTTCCGATATTTTGAATTTTGGAAATGAAACCGAGCGCAGCAAAACAGAATACATAAGATGCCAGATTATCTGTAGTTCGCTTAAACTAACCATTTAGCTCAAAATTATTTTCTGTATTGATATATACATAGGGCCGTAAACCTAATCAACTGTGGACTCGAAACAACTCGATAAGCTGAAGACTATGTAATGCCAAAAAATATATACGACTCTATCTGAACTATCTTCAAAGATAATTATCATACAAATGAATACATGCTCTTCCAGAGAAAATTTTGGTATTATAACAACTAAAATAGGATGTGGTGCAAGGATATTTTTTTTGAAAAAGTAAATTGTTATTGTCAGAAGCAAAAAAGAAAAGAAAAGAGTATTGTTCAACAATAAAGAGAGCTAACATAGACTAGCTAGCACTAGCAGACAGCACAGAAAGTTCCTAAACACTTCAGGTAACAAGGAAGACGAGGAGTTCTAATTTCATACCTTGCCACGATACCAAGGAAGTTTGTCTTCATGTCCATGGTGGTGCAAGTAAGTCACCAAATCCAGCCACAAAACAAAACCCTGAGATAAAATACAAAAGTTCATACAAACCCAAGCATGACATAGAAAAATTAAAAGAACAGAAAATTCATCCGACAATGATACAAAGGAAAAGAGCTAACCAAATAGGGAACAATATATAATTTGAGCAGTTGCATAGGACCCATGACAAAGGATAAACCCACGAGTAGTGCAACCATTGCACTCCAACAAACAGTTGACGTGATTACATCTTTTTTCTCACTGGGCACAAACAAATCACTACTAGGGTCGTAATGAGAGCCTTTCTTTCCAGGGCTCCTGCACCACTGAAGTCAAAAAAGAAATCTATTAGAACTTGGAAAACTCAAAACTTCACAAGCTCGTAGGTTGATTTCATCTAAGAGGAAAAATAAAGGAGAGAGAGATATGAAATAGGCTCACCAGATAAATAGGATATGCTAACAAAGGGAAAGGCAAGGTGAATCTCAAAATTTGTGTAGCTTTGTCCAATGTATTGTAAATCTTTTCAGTCAACTGAAATGAGAAAGAGTAACATTAAACGGTGTTAGGGTTCAAAAATTGGGCCTTATACAACGATAGACCAAATCAAGTATCTCAAAGGTAAAAAAGAAGTGAAGGAAAACGAAGACAGGAACTGAATCACTTACTGGGTGCCAAGATTCGTCATTCTCAACATGACCATGGTTTTGATGGTGAGTTCTATGGCTAATTCTCCTGCAATGTTAATGGAAACATCGATTTTGTCATCGAGAAAATGGACAATAAAGGCTTGTAACTATTTCCTACATTGCAAACTTAACAGAACCAAATCTGCCGAGTTAAAATTGATACAACGTTAAATATAATTTTGAAATTAATCACCTTGAAGAAACATAAAAAAAAATGTTCTTTTAACGTTTTCTAGAAACCGTTGTCATCCAAGGAACAATATCTTAATCCTTCAGAAAGATACAGTGATAACCAATAATGGACACCAAGAATACATTTGGTAATATTTCTTATTTCTGGAAACTGTTTCTTTATATAGAACCCAGGAAACAACAAGAAAAATAAGTTACACATGCTGAAATTTCGTCACATTAAACACCTCCAAAATGTCCTTTCATAAGCTAGATACATTAATTCAATTAATAGTAATAACAATAAAAGGAACTCTTGACAACTCAAATTAGTGTAAGCCCACACCACAGAGGCTGCAAGTTTTAAAAATAAACAACTTCAAATTTGCAATCAAACAAGCGAAACTTCTCCGCCAATACAACAAGGGGTTATAGAAACATACCATCCATGATAAGGCACAAGTATTGATGAGTGAAGGATATGCCCAACAACACTATTCACCTTATGATTACTCGAAAAACTTCCATGCCCACTGCAACAACCAAAATATACAACACATCAGACACAAAGTACAACTAAGAGGTAACAAAGTTGAACCCCATAAAGAGAAAGTGACAATTGACAAAAAAAATTAAAAACAGCACTAAATCACCTTAAACAGACACATTTGACTACAGATTCTAAAAGCAGCACTAAAACTCCATAAACAAACACAGTTGACAACAAATAAAAACAGCACTAAAACTACAATACTTGCAAAAGGATTTGCAACAACTTTCAAGAAAAGCAAATTCTAATGCACTAAACATTATTGCTTGCACAGAATCAGAATTCACAACAAATTTCAAAAAGAAAATAAAACAATATATTCTTAAAGCACTAAAACTTTAAAAGAGTCAATGAGACAAATTTCTATAGCAATTTCTGATAAAAGGGTACTCATATTCATCAGCCATTAAACACTTGAAACAAACTTCAAACAATTAATTACCAACTTCTCCTAAAACAACTTAAAATATCGTTATTCAAAACCAATTTCCAACATCATAGTACAATACGGTGGCGTATCTAAGATTCCGGTATGACAAGGACTGATTTTCACGTGAACTTTTATTTTGTTAGTATGTGGGGTGCTAAAATGACAAAATTCGTATCTTTTTGTTAGAATGCATGATAAAAAAATCAGTTTTCTACTAATGTAGGGGTGCTGCAGCCAGCCTACTCGTAGCTCCTCCACACCAAAAATCAGTAGAAAAAAAATGTACTTTTATACAGGAATTGAACAAAAAATGTACACAACTCAATGAATTAAATCAAGTTAAGACCAACTACCAATCATGTCCCAACAGAAAAAAGGACCCAAAACATAGTACTCACAAACCAATAAATAGGCAAAGCAACCCAATTGTTAAAATGTACCGACGCCACGGCCAACCTACCACCACCAGAATTTGCATTAAATTTCAATAAAAATAAAATTTTATAGGCATTAAAAAAATTTAAAATTCAATTTGCAGCAAATTTCAAACAAAGGGTACCAAATTCAAACAAACTCCAAGCAACTTATTACCAAAACAACTTATAGTCTTAAGACTTAAATTGTCATTGTCAGAACCACTTTCCTATACCACTTTACCAATAGGACCCCAAAAATCAGTAGGAACACAAGAAAACTACTTCTGAAAAAATACAACATAAGTGTATAAAACTAAATTCATAAGCTATACGAGTAAAACTAATTGCCAATCATGTCCCAACACAAATTGGGTCCAAACTAAAACATGGTACTCAGAGCAAACTCATCATAACTTTTTTCAAGAAAATTGTACGTAACTCATGGGTTAAATCAAGTTAAAACCAATTACCAATCATGTCCCAACACAAAAAGGGCCTAAACATGGGTACTCTGAGAAAACTCATCATAACTTTTTTTTAAAGAAAATTCCAACAAAATTGACATAACTCATGAATTAAATCAAGTTAAAGTTAATTATCAATCATGTCCCAACACAAAAAGGTCCCAAAACATGGTACTCTAACTCTCTAAGCCAGGGGAGGGGCTGGCAGGGTTACGGTCAAGGTTTCAAAAGGCGCTAGGCGGGTTCTAGGCGGAAAGGGTCCGCCTAGCGCCTAATTGGCCGTCTTTTTCCTGCCTAGACTGATTTTCCCCCGCCTAGGCCAGCATAATGCCTAGGCGGGCGCCTAGGCCGATTTTTAAAACACTGGCTACGGTCACCTTCATACTATTAAAAACACTAAGCCTGTGTATATTTACATGATAAATTTATAAAAATAGTGGATTGACACCCCTATATATTTTGTTAGAATTACACCACCCCCCATTTTCATATGCTATTTCGGCCGCTGCTCTCAGCAAACTCATGAGTCATGCCAATTTGTTTTGAAAAAAAATCCAACAAAAATGTACAGAACTCATATGCTAAGCCAAGTTAATTCCAACTACCAATCATGTTCGGACACAAAAAGGGGGCCCAAAACATGAGTACTTCAAGCAAACTCAGGATAACATTTTTTTTTATAGAAAAAAACAACAAAAATGTACATAACGCATGAGTTAAATTAAGTTTAAGTTAATCACCAATCATGTCCCAACACAAAAAGGGCCCAGACCGAAACATGGTACTCTGAAGTCTGAGCAAACTCATGATAACTTTTTCTATAAAAAAGTAATCCAATAGAAATGTACATAACTCATGAGTTAAATCAAGTTAAACTTAATCATCATTCATACCAACACAAAAAGGGCCCAAACAAAAACATGGTACTCTGAGCAAACTCATGATAAATTTTTTCAAAGAAAAATCCAACAAATTCTTTACAGTACATAACTCATGAGTTGATAAATCAAATTAAACTTAATTACCTATCATAACCCAAACAAAAAACATGGTACTCTGAGCCTCTCTTTTATAAAGCTAGCTTCGTGGTAAAAAAGCTCAACTCAAAAAAGCTGCTCGATTCAAAGAATAACGAAAGCTTAAAAATCCTGCTTTTCCGCTTTTTAGGCCGCTAAAAGCTTACAGTATTGGCGCAGCTCTTGCAAAAACGCATTAGCTAAGTTTTCGCTTTCTAAAATACTGCTCTTCGCAAACTCATGATAACTATTTTTTTACAAAAATAATAATAACAAAAAAAAAATGTACATAACTCATGAGTTAAATAAACCAAGTTAAGTTTAATTACCAATCATGCCCCAGCACAAAAAGTGCCCAAAACATGGTACTCTGAGCAAGCCAATAAACAGGCCAAGCAACCCAACTATTAAAACGCGCCGCCAATACCGCCAACCCAACCACCACCGCCACGTCCCTCGCCACGTACCCCATTGACCTCCACGTGTCCTTCACCCAACAATGCTTCGGTATCGCTGCCCTTATATCCGATAACTTAAAAGGCGGTGCCGAACCAAAATCAAATATTTCATTTTCATCAATATTCTCATCCTCATTAGTGTTATTCTCAACTTTTTCATCAATAAGCTGGATTTTACTAGGGGCACTCACTTTCAGCCCAAAACCTCTCTTTTTTAGGGTTACAGAGTTGTTAGAAAGTGAAATTCGAGGCGGGTTATTTTCATCATTCTCATCAATAAAGTTGATATTACTATGGGCACTCACTTTCACCCCCAAAGCTCTCTTTTTTAGGGTAAAAGGTAGTGAAAAATTGGGTAAATTGACGAAATTGGGAAAAGTGGGGTTAAAAAGTGAAATTGTTGATAAAATTGGGGTGGGTTTGGAGAATTGGGAAGTGGGTATGTGGTGGTTTTTGGAGAGAGGTTTTATTCCGGATTGTGATAAAACCCAGCTAGCCATTGAAGGTTAAAGAGAGAGAAAAATAAAAAATAAAAAAATGGGGTTTTTTTGAGTCTCTCTCTATAGAAAGAAAGAGAGAGATTAGAGATGAGAAGATAATAGAATGGGTTATAAATTATTTCTCATCCACACACAAAGAATGTGTTTGTAACTTGGTATATATATTATGTATTCTCTTTCTCTCTCTTTCTCTCTGGTTGTGAGGGGAGAGAGAAAGTGGGTTCTGTTGTCCTTCGTTCCCACCTTAGATTCTGTTATTATATACCTCATTCAAAAAAATGGTATATTAATTCTACTTACAAAATATGTTTATTATATTATAATAATTCAATCCAAAATTTATTTGCATCGTTTTTTTTTTAAATCATTCTTATATTTGTTTTTATTAATTAGTGTAATGTCAATCTCATAGATAATAAAAAATTAAAAAATTAATTAGTATTTTTTATCCCTTTTTTAACAACTCAAAATCAATTTAAATATTCTCATTTTATATTTTTTTTTATTCTATACATATTTATATCATAACTATATTTGTTTACTATATTTTAATCTACTACACATCGTATACGAAACACGTGGGGCACTGTTATATGAACATCAACTTGTATATTTTTTTTTGCAAAAAACGCTTCAAATAAAGATTTGATTAATGCAAATCTACACGGTTTCACAACGGAAACATAAATATGCGTCTTTTTTTTTTCGAGATGTATAATTGCATGTTTTGAATTTTTAAATTTTATCGTAATTTTCAAAACATGCAATTATATATCTCGGAAAAAAAATAAGACGCATATTTGTGTTTCCGTCGTGAAACCGTGTAGATTTGCATTAATCAAATATTGATTTGGAGCGTTTTTGCGTAAAAATGTCTCTTTAGTTATTTTTATGGTGTCCATATATCATTCTACGACTATCATAAAATGGTACCGATCTATATGTTTTGTCATAATTGAGAATCTAAAATAACATAATTGCATTCACGTTCTATCACGTATCACGTAGTGAGTGTAATTCTCTCTACGTCTGTCAAAAATATTTTTCAAAATGTGAGATATAATGACGACAGTTTTGTCAATTTATGTTGTTAGGTCATTAATTGGATGAAATTTTGTATATTCGTACCTAAATTGTTAAAAATGATACTCGGATGCATAAATTGTTAATCACTGGTAGTACAGTACACTAAACGTATTTTTTCCTATTAACTGTATTGTCACGCTAAATAGTTTGTGTATGGTGTTTTTTTTTTAATGTTTTACATAATTACTTATTGAAAAATGACTCTTATTATCAAACTCATAAACTTAGGGTTATATATAATGGTTTTGTTAAATATTATTATTTCATTAATTGTTTTTGTGTTAAATGACACATGTGTGTTAAATTTAACAATCATATTGATGTTTAATTTAACAAAGTATATCTATTTTTACCGTGTAATAATTGATTAAATAATAGTGAATCTATTGCCGCTCAATAATAAATTTTTTAATTTTAACATGTGTTTTAGTGTCTGATGCGACAAAAAATGACCCAGTACAAAAATTAACCATATTTATATTCTATTTTCACGATTGTAGCCATATTTAATACTATCTTTCTTAAAAAAAGCCTAGTGGTCTAGAATGAGAGAAGTTGTTTGTCAATTAAGGTTTTTTGTTTCTTAACTGAAAAATTGATAATTTTTATTAGAATTAAACACTAATACGAGTTTAAAAAGTTAATATGTACATGTTTCATTAAAAAAATATTTAATTGATGACGCGTCAATATTTGACAAGAAAAATTTAACAAAAGTATTGTAGATGCTCTAAGCTAGAATTGTTTGTGCTAACAATTATAATCTAAACAACTTAGATAACATAATCATTATAGATGGTCTCAACACATTAGTTGTTCAGATCATTTTTATTGTGATTTTAATAAACAATTTTTATTCAATACATAATTGTCCAATATCTAATTCGTCATATCATCGTATAAGATTTTTGAACAACTATATAAGTACTATTGATTATTTGTATATTTAATATGCATAATAAATATACAAACGAGTAATTGTGTAAAACAAGCTACACTAATTTTTTACTGTGACAATCCAATTAAAACCCGTGTGAAATCCACCGAAATAAACCTTAAATTAAATAAAAAATAAAGCCTAAAAGTTCGGATTGATTTACACACTACATTTTAGAATAAAAGTCGTTGACGTAAGTTTTTCTCCCACTAAAAAGTAATTATATATAGGATCGTTTTGTTTATAATTACTACTCATAGTCGTCGTTGGATTGCGGTATTCGTAGTACCGATATTATGAGTATGAACGAGATTACGAATAACCCTTCATATGTAGTCACGGTACTTCTAATACTACACCCTCATCATATTGTAAACAGTTTATTTCAATATCATTTGTAAATACTACATTTCGACGACATTTGTAATCTCATTTCACTAATAATACCGACCATATTTAGGTATCTAAACATGATATTTATCGTATCAACTGCATTTGAAATCCAATATTATCTTAATCTCAACCAAACATAAACATAATATAAATTAAAAAGTGAGCCGCCATTGTTGAAGGGGAGAGAGTTCTACTGCCGGGAAAACTTTATTAATTTCATTTTAATATAAATCAGCATGAAAACACATGGTGGCTAAGTCAATTCCTATAGTTGCGTTTAATTTTAGTAATAAATTGTGAAAAATGTGTATTAAAAAATTTATGTGCGTTAGTCTATGTTAATCGTCTAAATTATTTATAGTATTATGATATTTTGGTCCTTCTTACTTTTAAATAATGCTTTTAGCAAATCTTGAAGAAAGCATGAATAGTGTATCGTATATTTCAAGTAACCGTGTATCGGTCGACAAGCCCACAAATATGTATGTATGTTGCAACCTTTAGTCCCAATAGTTCCGACCATAAAAATAATTTTTTAGTTCCCTTTAATTACATGTTTATATTCTTCGTGAAGAATTTTCTAATATTTATTGTATTTTTAGAGAAAAACTATCTTACCAAAAATCCAAACATTAAAATAAAATGTAAAGAACGATGATCGGGGGTTGATCGTAAATCTTTCAGACATAGAAATTATAAATGTAAAATAAAATGTATATTGATCAACCAAGTTTACAAATGACCAAAGTGGGTATTTATAGACTAATGTAACTAACTCTATGTATCTAAACAAGTCCCCTCAAATTGCAATATATTGAAAAATGTTTTCAATTTGCACGTAAAAGGAGCAACGAAAAATAAAATATCATAAACGGGTATAAAAGACCACGTATGACCAATAAATATCACAACCGGCAAGAAACAACATATTTCCAGTTCCTAAAGACTAAAAGCTCGGTCGACATATGGCGGCTCCCGTTTTTCATGAATGAGTTAACCCTTTTGAGACATGTCAAAAAGTTAAAAAAAGGGAAAATCCCATTCAAGATTACCGGCCATTGCTTTTATATATACAATACATATTAGAAAATTCTTCATGAAGAATATAAATGTGTAATTAAAGGGAACTACAAAAATATTTTTATGGTCCGAACTATTGGGACTAAAGGTTGACATGCATTATATTATAATAAGTCAAAACAAGTCAAATGAGACTGTCCAATTTAGTAACTTTTTTCTAAAAATGCCCTGCACATTTATATTAATTACAATAATACCATACTCATATAAAATTTTAAAAAATAACAACTAATAAAACTATTTACCACTCTTTAATAACCAACCATTATTTTAAATCTTAAACTATATATTTTTTTTATTATCCACATATTTATATTATAACTATACATATTTTTTATATTTTTATTACATTACATATCAAATAGGTAATCAAGCTTACTTTAAATATAGGATACACTATTCCTGCTTTCTTCAAGATTTGCTAAAAGCATTATTTAAAAGTAAGAAGGACAAAATATCACGATACTATCTATACTATTTTTATAACACAAAATATCAAAATATCAATTAATATAGGATACACTATTCATGCTTTCTTCAAGATTTGCTAAAAGCATTATTTAAAAGTAAGAAGGACAAAATATCATGATACTATCTATACTATTATTATAACACAAAATATCAAAATATCAAAATTTAGAATGGATAGAGCAGTTGGAGATAGGCAAATGCAAATCATGAGAAATTCAAACAAATGAAAACAAAACACAAATAAATAGACCATTCATTAAACAAGAAGCCGCCGTTGCTCACATCATTGACCTTTACTTAAAATATTACATATATTATATACTCCCTCTCTCCGTTCCTATTTAATTATTCATTACGAAACTGCGTATAGTTTTGACCGAACAAAAACTTATATCAAAATTGTCGGAATGAAAGTTGATCATATAGTTCAAATGTTAAATTTAAAAAAAAATTATTTCGACAATTTTGATACAAGTTAAAAACCGATTAAAATCGCACATAATTTTGTAATGGATAATTAATCGAGAAGCATCAGGTTGGCAACTGGGATACCCATACTGGAAAAAAAATTCAAATCAAATGAGTAAATAGTGACATATTTTGTTCATTAACAATCCTGAAAATATCAAATGAAAGGAGTAAATAGTGACATATTTTATTCTCAACAATCCTGATTAGAGACGAAAAGACGGCGGGTTTGAGTTTATATTGATGGTTTTTTGTCATTTCGCAACAAGCCGATAGATTTGGGTGTCCATGTTTGATTTTTTTTTTTGTAGTGCCACTTTTGCTAAATTTACATTTCTTTTGAGAATAAACTAAATTTAGCCTTTCTGTCATGAAAAAAAAATGATATATTGTCCTCTTTCAGGCCATGGAACATACGTGGTTGTGACTTGTGATGATATGTAGTTGGTTTGTACTAATAAATACTTGGTCCTTCCCATTTAATTCAGCCAATTTATTTTGCTTTAAAATAGTTTCAGCGTTGAAGATAACAAAATTTTAATGGTTTCTTAACAAAGTGGTGAAATGCACATGTATATTGAAAGAGGGAGTAATATCTGTACTGCTCCCCATGCAATACATAACAATTTATTGACTTTATAAATTTACTATATATTTCACATTCTTAAAACACTGTACCAGGATACAGAATAAAAGCCTAGGTAACATAACTAAATCAACATAAACATACAAATTTGGGTAATAACATAGTACCAGAAATTTTATATAATTGATGGGCTAAAAAGATAAAAACATATCATAAATTTGATGCTATTTGGTTTGATATTTTAACACTAATGAGTTTGGTTAGCAGTGATTTGTGTCATATTTATAGAGAACAAAATCAGGTTGCAGATGCTCTAACCAAACAAGGTACTAATAGACTCGATAACACCTTTTTTACAGCTAATAACCTTCAGAATCACACTAATAGAGTTTATCTGTTAGATCAAAAAGAGTTTTTTTGCTTGAGAGGAAGTACTCATAATATTTATCTTTGTGAAACTTAATTGGATTATTATTGTTAGGATATTAAAGATTTTGTCCTCGATACATTTGGTTTGAATTATTTGCTTTATGCAAGTTTTTAATGTATGCACAGAATAAGGTTTTTTGCATTTTACTAACACAAAAATTCTCCTCGTTTAAGTAAGAGTTTTGCTCTTGAATTTGCTCTTTAGATCACCTTGATCATGGAGCTATAAGGAGAGATATAAGGATAGGGGGTATAAGGAGTAAATAGCAAGTCATCATAGCAAATTTTTTTCTTAAAATGATTGGAGAATTCGAACTGTTAGTATTATGGTTTCTTTGCCGGTTCTGTTTGTTTTTTCGGCCTTCTTTGTATTTATTAAGTGTACGACAATATTAATCACTTTGTTACCGTTTTTCTTAAACGGAATGACCATTATGGAGGCTTGACCCATAATTTGAAATATTTCTTTAATTTTAATAAAGGTCGGATATTGATTAAAAAAAAATGACATAACATGCTGATAATCCGAGGGTAATTTAATCACGGTTCCAATAAATTTCTTCAAGTCATGAAATAGTTTTAGATAATTATTTATTATTCATTACAGATAATTATGCATACATGATACACCTTATACGTTTTTCATTTCCCATTCCATGAACTACATAGTCAACAAATAAAACAAATAAAACAGAAGAAGAGTGTAAAACTCAATAAAAATAGCATGTCAATAAACATGGACGATACAGAAGCTAGCCCTCTTCTAGAAAACAAAAGGGACAATGAAGGTGGTGATTGGAAGAACAAGTTGTTGGATACAGAAGAGGCAAAAAAACAGATGTTGTTTTCTTTACCAATGATACTTACTAATGTTTTTTACTATTTTATCCCGCTTGTCGGTGTTATGTTCGCCGGTCACCTCGGAGACCTTGAACTTGCTGCCGCCAACCTAGCCAACTCGTGGGCCACCGTATCCGGTTACGCTTTTATGGTAAGGAAATTTAACTTGTGTTTTTTGGTTTGATATGTTATGAACTTCTTCAGTTGCATAGTATATGTATAAAAACTAAATTTGAAATGGAATTCTATGTTTTGAAAACATAAGGAAGAATGTTTATTTTGTGTCAACCAAATAACTTTTGCTTTTGTATTTTAAGTACATAAGTTATTTAAACATAGATCATAGGATCATGGTTCACCATAGGCTTTTCGTGAGCCAAACAGCCGATTCGGTTAGGTGCCCATGATCTGATAGGGCTAGCAAAAGAAATGATTTTGAGTTTGAACAATGGAGAAAAGGTCTCTGGGGTTTGAAAATCAAGCGTTTCAAAAAAAATGGTAAAAACTTGCCTGCTTAACAGGCTTTGGGAATAGGATCACCACTATTATAGACTTTTAAGTTTAAGAAGTTAATAGAAGAAATGAGGAAAAAGGAACCTTTACTTGTATCAAGAGAATTTGATTGATCTTAGATGATACACGCAAGAAAAAGGTGCACATCAGTCTTAAACACCCAATTTTAAGGTGGAATTTGTCAAAAACTTTGGTGCACAATTACCCACTTGTTATCAACCTTTCCGCTAACCCTTTCACTTGACAAAAAAACATTTGGTTCTTTGGTTGGAATGCTAAAATCCGGGGCATGTTCTATTCATCTTCAACTCTTATATTAGTGCCATAAGTAGGAATTGTGATGTGAATTCATAACAATCATCATATTTAACACGTCTTGCGACTCTTGTCACTATTCTTCCAACAGAAGGAATTTCTCTTAATCCTTGTCCTTGAACTTTTTTGCGAACTTGCATTTCTGGGAAACGCTGAAAAAGAACTCACTCCGTAGAAAACCTGAGTTTTGTACAGGTTTCACTCTTGGGCAACACTGTGTTCCCATCTCTGAAATTCATTTTCCTATCAATTTTCGAACCTATACAAAACTCAGGTTTGGCTTTGTTGATGGCCTGACTAAAAAAGCATGGTCCGGTAAGCCATGGGTATGGGATGTATTTCAGATTCTGTCTACAAAAGCTGAAATCTATATTAAAAATTTCAGAAGTTTCCGTTCTTAAATTAATTAACGAGAATTGGCAAAGTGTACATTTTAGAAGACTTATTGCTCAAAAATTTGAGAGGCAATTTCTTTTAGTATAGTCACATATAAATTGAGAGAATATGACACTGGTGCGTAAGGGAGAGAGCCCCTTCACCAGTAGAGCTTACCATCACAAGAAATCTTCGCTGCACTTTTGCAGACTTGTTTTGCAATATACCAACAGTACGTAATTGATTAGAAGTAAAGTCAGACTCTTTGATTTTGCTGAATAAGTTCAATAAATTGATCAAACTGAATTTTATCAACTGCATCTTTTTTGTGTGTACATCAATGACAAAGAAGGTAGGAGAAAGGATGTTTAAGAGTCAATAATAAAGGTTGTCTGCACTTGATTGTACTTATAGTACAACGTCCTACCACAATTAGCAATTTATTTAAAGGTTTACATGCTTTTTCATTATCGTGTCATTTCCGTCTAAGTTGGTCACAAGTATGAGATAGGAAGTACAACCCTACCTGATAGCAGGTGCTGGTGGTGGCCAACTAACCCATGACGAAGATGACACTTTTTTTTTTCTTTAGGGGTTTTGAAGATACGTATCAACACAGAAAGAGAATCCGAAAGACCACTATGTACATAATCCTCACTATCTAAGATGTGTGTATATGTATCATAATTGCATAATATATATGGATGATGGCATTAAACACATCAGGTTCAGAAATGTGAAGTAGAAGTTCTTGGAAGACAATATAATAGTAAATAAAAATTCAGTAAGAAGGCATAAGTTATGGGTTTTAATGCTGTTTAAATTTTGCCTCAATGATTTATTACGAGTATCTTCGTGCTTTATTTTCTTCCTTCTTCTCGGTTCTTCAAATAAACTATGCCTTCTGATAAATAAGTTTACTTTGGGTTGTTTAGTCTACGCTTTTGAAAACTTTAGTTATGAAGTCATGCCACTTCTGCAATCAGCCGATAGGTTATACCATACGAGAAAAGTGTATCTAAGGGGCTGTTACTTTTTATAAAGATTCATCACTTACCCTTTAGTTTAGTTTTATTGTTTAATTTGGAATTTTCTCGTTTTAGGTTGGCCTGAGTGGCGCACTCGAGACATTGTGCGGGCAAGGATATGGCGCAAAAATGTATAGAATGATGGGTATATATCTACAAGCCTCGTGTATTTTATCCATGTTCTTCTCTGTCATTATATCCATCTTCTGGCTCTATACGGAGCCCATTCTTGTCTTACTGCATCAAGATCCTCAAATAGCCAAACTTGCAGCTCTGTACATAAAGTTTCTTATCCCAAGTCTATTCGCATATGGAATTTTACACAATATATTGCGGTTTCTTCAAACTCAAAGTATTGTTTTACCACTTGTTTTTTGCTCGTTAATCCCTTTGATGATCCACATTGGTGTAACCTATGTGTTGGTTTATTGTACAACTCTTGGTTTTAAGGGGCCGGCATTGGCTGTTTCGATCTCGTTGTGGATTTGTGTTCTCATCTTGGCGACTTACGTATTGTACGAGAAGAAATTTGCGCACACGTGGAACGGGTTTTCGTCTGAGTCTTTTTATCATGTTTTGAACACCTTGAAATTGGCTCTTCCTTCCGCCGCTATGGTATGGTAAGTGACTAATATTGTTCTGTTGCTAAATGTCATTATATACATGCCTCTTTGTTATATTTAACGAAAGCTGTATTCATCCCATTATCTTCAAAATCTACCCAATTAAGCACTTGCATCAGACGTGAACGGTGAAACTAACTTATTTAGCCAATTCTATAACTATTGAATGCTTTTTGTAGCTTAGAATATTGGGCTTTTGAGCTATTGGTTTTATTGGCTGGATTGATGCCGAATTCCGAAATAACAACTTCTCTTATTGCAATGTGGTAAGGTTTCTTTCCCCTGCAGATGTTTGGTTCTCCTATTATTTCTCAATTTGTTGATAATGAATATTTTTGTTTGTTATATTGGGGTCATATTCTTCAGTGTGAATACAGAAACAATTGCCTACATGATGACTTATGGTCTCAGTGCCGCTGCAAGGTTATTCTTCTCCATTTGCTTATAATTTTTATGCACAATTTTGAAACCGATTCTTATCTTTTATTTTTTTCTTATGTTCTGTTAACAGTACAAGGGTGTCGAATGAATTAGGAGCTGGAAATGAAGATCAAGCTAAAAAAGCTATGCGTGTAACTCTGAAGCTCTCTCTTCTGCTCGGGTTTCTTATTGTTTCGGCTCTAGGATTTGGTCATAATATATGGTCTGGTTTCTTCAGTGATAGCCCTACTATCATAACAGAATATGCTTTGATGACCCCATTCCTAGTAATCTCCATAATACTAGATTCAGTCCAAGGAGTTCTATCAGGTAGAAATAATTTTGATAATACTAGGTTTTGTTATTTTCTCCTTTTTGAGTTTTAAAAGAAAGTGTCTCACATATGATGCAGGGGTGGCGAGAGGTATCGGGTGGCAGCACTTGGCTGTTTATATTAATTTGGGAACTTTCTATTGCATTGGCATGCCAATTTCCATTCTTCTCGGGTTCATCCTCAAGTTATACGCACGCGTAAGTTCATTTTTGCTGTAATAAATTGTTATAAGTAGATAATTCATTTTAGCTTTCTTGATGATGGATTGTGATGTTTTTTCACATTCACTATGCAGGGCTTGTGGTTGGGTTTGATCTGCGGTCTTTGCTGCCAAACTGGCACTCTATTGTTGCTTATCGTCCGCTCTAAATGGGCTCGATTGGAGTTCAATGAAAACTCTACCAAGGATAAGACAGTTCTTGTTTAAAGATTGTGCGTAGCCGAGCAATAAGCTGATGTCAGCAAGCGAAGAGAAAATTATTAGGAGTATTGGAATCTTGTTTAGTGTAGGATTCCACAAATGAAACTAGGAGACATTTTTACATTTTGAAGTAATAAACTTTACCAGTATGGACTAATTGTTCGAAACATATATGTATACACTTGAAAGTTTTTTCGTTTTCTATCTCCTTGTTTTTCAGTTTCTCTCCTTTCATCAGCCTTAATTGCTTTGTCATGTCAATTTAAGAAAACGGTATGGATAAGTAATTCTTTACGGAATTTGCATCTTTTGAAATTGATAGTGTTGTAGTTTTATAGACAGTATAAGATTCTGATAAATAGAAACTGGCAACATGTTACACACTACACAGAGAAATCAAGTAAATTTAGAACAAACACTTCAGTTCTTGTTTCTATTAACTAGTTCTTTTAATTTAACAAAATAAATGGTAAGAAGTTGCTGAAGTTCTGAGCGAACTTCAGCTGCTAAAGTAAAGCTGCGGATCATTGGATTTTCATTCTACGATCAAAGACATACATAATTTTCTATTTCTGATCATTTCATCGGTCCACTTCTGAACTTCAGCAATTCCTTTCCAAGACATATACATCATTTTCTATTTCTGATGAAAAAAGGTTGGTTTCGGACTTTCGGTTATTGCAAAATCATAACATACACTATAGGCTTCTCGTCGTAAAAGGTTCATCAAATGTAGAGTACGACGTAGGCTAGAAAAGTGCCTTTTTCGCATTGCACACATAGGTGAAAACTACATTATTACAATAAAATGTGCCTTTTTTCAATTTCGAATGATCGAGTTGCTAAAAATGCATGATGTATGATGTCTTTTTCGCAAGTAGAGACTATATAAAATACCAATGTCAACCGTATGAAGTTAGATTTCGACTTTATTAATTCTTTTATTACCTTAAATTAATGGTTTTAGAGCAATCACATCAGTTACCTTAAATATGAAGATATTGTTATCCATTAACTTAAATTTACATGAACTCAAATATCACTCAAATATAAGAGATCAAGATGTTCCCTTATAATTAAAATAATAATTTATTTTTATTACTTTTCTCTTATTCTCTCTCCTTTATTTGTACTTTTCATATATAAATTAATAAAATAACAAAAATATGAGTTGTATAGTTTTGATAGAGAAATTGATAAAAAAAACTGATAATCTGTCTAAAACAAAACGTTTACTTATCAGTGGTAAAAGTATACTTTTTACTTTAAATACGAGAAAACTTGTAAGTTATTTAATGTGGGTGTTCTAGTAAATTAATTTGGATTGAAAAAAATTATTACAAGTATATTAAAATATAGTAATATTTAGTTATGATAATAAATTTGATAGAGAAGCTGAAAAATGTATAAAGTTAAACTATTATCCTAAAAATATAAAAGTGATGCTAATTAATAAGAAAAAGTGTATGAAAACTGGTACGCATGCTCTTATTATTCAATATATTCGGTAATTAAAAAGTCACCCTCAATGCCAGCATAACCATGGAACAAAAACCAGTACTCAGGCCCCGTTTTATGGATGAGCCACAAGGTCTAGGCCCATGTATTTTCAAAAATACCGAAATTTAGAGGTTCTGTTTTTGAAAAAAATATATTTAATTAATTTTATATAAAATATAAATATATAAATCATTGTTTTGACGCATGCAAGTGTATGGTAGTTTCTTGAAAATTAGTTATATTTTACTATGATTCTTTTAGAATGTGAGTTCAATCTTTGGTAGTAACATTTTTATATATATACTTTTTATTTTATTATTAAAAATAAATAAATATAAATATACAAAAGAGAACTCGTTTCCATAAACGCGCAAGGCATACGAAACTCTAGCTTCGGTAGTGCCACAATGTTGTTTTAAGTAACAACCAAAATGGTCCAATGGACAAAAGATTTAATGAACCTTGACAATCCTTATATCGGCTATATACAAACATCAGATCTCTCTCAATTTTTTTTTATGATAAATGATATAGTCGGCCAAAAAACTTAACCAAAAACTTTACTCCTCGCTGATATGGCGGGTTAAGTGTAACAATCATTTTTGTTTCAATATTGAAATCATAGTTTCATTTAATCCATAACTGGTCCATCTAGTCCGCTGTCCGTCACGTCAGCGGTTAATATTTTTAGATAAGATTTTTAGGTGGGTATAGCAATATTTTTTTTTTATATATTCACTCCCTAATGTTTAATTTACTATCTTAACTAGTCTATGCTTAATATGATCACTTATATGCGTTAAAAGTACATTAATCCATCCGGTACTCACTTTTATTTAATTCAATAATTGAGCGCCTTCTTTACCATCGGGTATCGATAAATAATTACGGAGTTTTGGATTTTCGAGGATAATTTTTTTAATCTTACATGATAGGGAACCAATTTTCCACATATATTATCATAATCATTTTATTATAATAAGCCAAACCAATTCAAATGAATCTGTCCAATTTAGCCATTTTTTTTTTAAAAAAATACTTCAATGTTTTTTTATTAATTACAATAATACCATAATCACATAAAAAAAATATAAAAATTAATAACTAATAACATTATTTATCACTATTTAACAACCAAACATTCTTTTAAGTCTTATCATCTTATAATATATTTTTTTATTATCCATATATTTTTTATCATAACTACATTTATTTTCTATATTTTGATTGTACTACGCGTCACACAAGCAGCGCGTGAGACACGATTACTTGTATAATTTATATTTTATCACAAAAAACAGCATATTTACACCAACCGCATCAAACAAAATCATTTTATATGTTTTAAGAAACCGTTTACATTTACACAAAATTTCAAATTTCTTATTAATTTTTTTATAATAACCCTACAATATTTTTTTTAATTTGTTTATTATCATATAATAATTATAACAGTATTCCAACCACAAAAATGTGTACTACATGATAGTTTATTACTACTATATTTATCTGAATAATCATATACGTTTCTCATATATAAAGTGAATTTTGTGTTTTATGAAATTTAGTTAATTTATAGTATTGTTAATGTATGACAATTTTTATATCATAATCATTAAATTTAATGAAAAATATGCTGTGATCGTATTAACTTTCAATCACAACCATGACAATGTTATTTTTTTATTTTTTTAAAAAAAACCCAATGACAATGATGTCATCACAACATTTCATGTTTGTGACGCCACAATATTCCATTATTATCTTTCATTCAACACTTTCTTGGAAAGTAATACAATAATTTCTACCACCTATTATTATTTGATTGCTTGTACTCTACTGTCGCTGTATTATATCATCATTCATCAGAGTATTAAATGGTGGAAAATTTTATATTTTCCATGCCAACGCAATTATAAGAGTAAATTAAACATAAAAAAAATCTGGCGGTGGATTAAACTAGTCTTATATGCGATTTCCCATATTCTTGAAGCTAGGGCTGGTCAGGTCTGATTCGGTTCGTTTTAGCAAAACCGAAACTGAAACCGAACATATTTTTCGGTTTCGGTTTTTTTATTTTTTCAACCGAATCGGACCGGTTATTTTCGTTTTTTTTTGGGTTTTTCGGTTATTTTTCGGTCTTTTTCGGTTTCGGTCTTTTTCAGTTCGATTTTATTGAAAACCGAAACCGATCCGAGATTTTTTCGGTTTTTCGGTTTCGGTTTTTTCCGATTCGATTATCGGTGCGGTTTGTTTTTTCGGTTTTTCTCTATGCCCTGATTGAAGCCATTACACAGATGATGGAAAACAAATTACAATACATTTGGTCAACTGTAAAACGAGACACGGAAATAAATGTAAATAGGACGGAATAATTGTTTTTTTGTTTTGTTTGAAAGGTGGAATAATTGTTTCTTGAAAAGTAAATTTTCAACCATCATTTATATTAACCGCGTTAACTTTCTAGAGTCTAGAACAGTAGAACAAAGAAAAAGAATCATTCTAAAATAAGTAGTCAATTCTTTTGTAACCTTTTTCATAAACGTTAGTAATACTTTTTTGTACCCAAGTTTTGTACAGTAATATTTTTTATTTTATTTTGGGTATAAATGGAGGCCAAGACCATGAAATAAAATAAAAAAAGGACTACATAAATACTAGCTACTTGATGATTGTGATAGTTTATAAAAGGAAACAAAATAAAAGTTACATTGAATGCAACAAATTTGCAACCTTTAACAGAAATCGAAGTGCTAATTAATGTTGTACCGATATGACTTCTGTCTATTAATCATATAAATTAAAAAAAATCTTGGATATATACAAATATAACGCATATTAGCACTTGTAGAGTTACCGTTACGTTAAAACTTTTTAAACCAATGGAGTGAATTTAATAAAATTTTACATCAGGGAACCGGATAAAAAATTGCAACTCTTGAAAATAAATCTGAAATTATTTTGTTGGTGCAAATGCTTACGCCATAAAAGAATTTTGTTATATATTGACTTATATTATCTTTATTAATAAAACTGAACAGAGTAAAATTATTACATATGAGTTTGAGATAAACGAGCAACAAACTGCGTCGTTAGTCTTATTTGAATAGCAAGTCATAACATTCTAAAGAAATATTCGGCCGAACCTGCAATCAATAATTTTATGTTCATAACTTTCTGCACTCTCATGATAAGCTCAACAGACTCAGCAGCTAAATGTTTAAAACTAGTATCGACGGACTTGCGTGTCGAGCCAAATGTTTAAACCCGGTAACTTAATGTTATTGACTAATTGGGGGAGAAGTGTATTTTGTACCTTACGGTTCTTATCTGTTTTAAGTACATAATAATTTAAGTACATAACTTGTTACCAATTAATTTGAGTACAAAATAATGCAAGAATCCAGTCTAATACGTAAAAACTAAAAAGACATGAGTATTAATTAGCCTTAAGAGTTAGGCCATAAAAATTCAAAGAAAGAAACAACACAACTAAATGGACGGCCTTCAATGAACGATAAGCTCCGCTGGTGACAGATTTAATTAATATTTGACAAATTAAAAAGAACACGTTACCCAAAAATATTAACGGCTGACGTGACAGACTAAATTGATCAATTATGAATTAAATAAAAATATAATTTCATTATCGAAACAAAAATAATTAGTACATTTAATCCGCCATATCAGCAGGTAATATTTTTTGATAAATTTTTTTGGGTAACTATATCATTTATTAATTAAAAACTAAGAAAAATAAAATGATTAGTTTGGTGCAAATGAAGAGATAACCCCACAAGCAATAACTTTAACCACTTGTCATTATTTCACTGGTAGACCGTCAATTACTTGCCCACCATATGTTTGTTATATACAGTACAATTATTTTTAAAAAACTAAACTAAATTATACTCTTATCTTCAAAATTTGATTTTATTCTCTCAGGTCCAAAGCTACCTTTTTCTATCAATATCATCCACATGTTGTAAACCACTTATCTTTTTCTTGTTGTCCGCTCTCTAATGCTAGTTTTGACTGATCGATTGATAATTTTGGTAGTATTATTTTTTTCTATCAACGACCTTAACTTTTGCATCGGAAAATTACTTACTCCGTTCCTATTTAATTGCTCACTACATGTAATTTTGATCGGCCAAGACCTTGTATCAAAATTGTCGGAATAAAATTTTTTAAAAGTTGATTATATAGTTCAAATGTTAAATTTTAAAAAAAATCATTTCGACAATTTTGATGTAAGTTATAAATCGATAAAAATTACACGTAGTTCCATAATAGACAATTAAATAAGAACGGATGGAATGTAAGGTAAAGAATCATACGTTTAAACATCATTTATCACGCGGAAGAAAAATCAACAATTGTGTTTTTACATATAATTCACATTTTAATTGAGTGGGGCTAAATACGTGATACAACCAAACTTCTAATTTCATTAGACTAATATTCACCACAAAAATACAAAGAAGGACGAATTCTTTTTCTCTTCCTAATTAATTATTCATTATGAAAATACGTCTAATTTTGACAAGTCAATAACTTGTATCAAAATTGTCGGAATGAAATATTTAACTGTCCACTACGAAACTACATGCAATTTTGACCGGTTAAGAACTTGTATCAAAATTGTCGGAATGAAAATTTTCAAAAGTTGACCATATAGTTCAAATGTTAAATTTTATGATTATATTTTAAAAAAATTTATTTCGACAATTTTGATACAAGTTATAAGCCGGTCAAAATTGCACGTAGTTTCGTATTGGACAATTAAATGGGAACGGATGGAGTAGTTCAAACATTAAATTATATGATTTAGTTTTGAATTTTTTTATTTCGACAATTTTGATACATGTTATAAATCGGTTTAAATTGCACGTATTTTCGTAAAAACAAATAGAGCCGGTGTAACAACATATCACCGCATATAAAAATATAATAATAGTCATTAGTGACTCATCTTTCCAATCTATTTAGAATAAATTTCATACTTTTGCTGACGTGTCCCCATAATCTCTAACAAAACACCTCCAATTATTATCTGCCACGTCACCACATTTTCCTTTATATATTCTCAACCCTTTCTTCACATTCCTAATCCTCTCTTCTCCCCTTATTTATTTATTTCCATTTTTTACTAATGGAAATTACTAAGCTAAATTTAATTTGCGATTTCGACTCGCAGATTTTTCCAATCTCGACGCTATCAAAAGTCCCAAAATTCTCTAGTCTATGCAAATGGACCGCTTTAGTACTCGCGATCCTGGCGGCTTTCAGCGGCCTGATCGCGAGAACCAAATTTTTAATCTTAGAAGTAATTAGAATGATTCGGATAAAAATATCTTCCACCTCCTCGGCTATCGACTCTATTCAGCTACTGAATTTCGACGACTTCGACTATGAAGATGATGAGTACTCGGATGATGATGACGAGACGTGCTCTTCTCTCTCCTCGGACGATGAGAGGGAGAGCAGCTCGGAGGAGGAGAGGGAGACGGTTTTTGACGGCATGTGTAGAGCCTTTTCGTTTTCGGATTTTAACTCCGGAAAGAGCGTAGTGAGGCTATGGGACAATTTAATATCCGGGTTCGATTGCAATATTAGCGAAGAACAAACGAACGACGAGGTTGTTTCTTTTTGGGCCGAGAAGGTTAACGATAATGGCATTTTGCTAGGGTTGTATGATAGTCGGGTTAAAAATGGGTCGCCAGAGATAACAGCGGACAGGCCGACGTTGCGGCGGAGATGGGTCAACTCCGGTGAGGATGACGTCATCGGCGGGGGCTTAACGGTAGGCGATTTTAGGAAGGTTAAGTCGCCGTTAGAGGGCCAATGGTGGGACGCTAACGACGTTATAGGTGTTTAATTATTTGTAATTCTTGGGACATATTATTAAAAGTGTCCAGATTGTATTAAGTTGTAAATATAATTGTTTTTCATTTTATTCTGTAGTGTGAACAATTTAGTTGTCATGCATTGAACACGTTTAATGACCAATTAATGACATGGTAGTTGCCAAGTTGTCTTGTATATATATCAACGAATTCCAGTTAATTTGTTGGTGTGACTATCATTGACAGTGACAATAATGGAAGCAGACTCTGAGTCAGTATTACTCTGTTTTTCACAGTCATTGAATCTGATACAGTTTAAATTTAATAACAGATCTAATGGCTATGAAAAACAGAGTAACACTGACTCAGAGTCAGTAGTATGCTTCCAACAATAATACAAATATGAGATGTTAAATTTTTATTCCCCTCTACTTATTTTAGTCTTTTAGATGTTCACATCTAATTAAAGATAACGTTAGGTAAAAACAACCAAGTGGTAAGGAGCATATATAATAATATCATTTATTTTGGAATTTATGAAATTTCTGTAGTTTCTATTTTTAAATAATCTCACTTCGAAAGCTCAAGAGTCATATCATATGATTAGTTCCTTAACAAAAAAAAAAAGAAGTTATTTCATTTAAAAGTGTGCATTTGTTGCTCCTATTGGGCCCTGGGGTATGACTATTTGAATTTTGGAGTGTTTTTGTCTTTTAATCAGGGCAATTATCAAATGCCTGTAGAGCTCAAAATTTTTGCTATAGTTTTTTTTTCCGAATTTGGCTTTTATATTTCCGAGTTCTTTTAGCTTGAAGATTCCTGTAAGTTGACGGAGATATCCTGCTTTATTCCCCTATGATATACTCCAAATAAAAGTTGGTTGCTAAATTCGATTAAAAAACCCGAGACTGATCAAAGTGGTAGTTCACCGGCCGCCATTCTTGTTACCAAATCAAAAAAAAATATCTACAAAACTACAAGTCATCTTAACATTGTAATACCTTAATGATGGTCTCGCCATTTAAAAAAAATACAATTTTTTTTACACGCCTGGAGTGCCAATAAAAGATAAGTATGAACAAGTTAGAAAAAACGCAACTTAGATCAGTATTACTTAGCAGTTGGCACAAAGTAACTTAAGATTCAAAAAGGACATATATATACACCAAATAACTAAAAACCAAAATGGTGCCATCATCACAGCCATACCGTAATCAAGATAAATACCGATGATAAAGCCTGCGACTTATCGTCGCCATTTTTCAGCGGGTGTCTTAAATTTGTTGATATATATACTTGCGCTCGACTTCAAGCAAGTTTAACTATTTAAAACAAGAGCGTTGATATATGCACTTACTTACACTTAAAACTTACACCGAAGCAACTTGTTTTGATAATTCGCACTTTCGGTCCCTCACATATATGAAATTGTTCAAATGTACTTATATGAACCAGTGAAAACATGACATGCTATCGTGTGAATTTTTATGCAAGTCGTAAGTGTAAGAAGCGTTTTCCGTAAAACAAAGGTCGACGTTCTTGAATCTCCCACCTCAGAAACTATCACCTATTCTGATCACTTCCATATAATTGTCTACAGCTAAGTACTTACCCGCTTTGCACACACAAAAAAACAGCTTAATCATGTCTTATCATTTATCTAAACTACCGCCAACTTAAAATGTTTAGGACATTGGACTAAAATCAAAATAAAGCTCAAAGATTAGACCAATCATTAATCTAAACATTTTAAGTTGGTGGAAGTTTAGATCAAAATAAAGCTCAAAGAATAGACCAATCACTATCTATATAAGTTTAGATCAAAATTCTCGATCTCAACTCGGGATATGAGACCAATTATAAATAGGAATAACTTTCACATTGTAATACTCTTTCATAAAATTTTAAAGTCCCGCATTAAGTTAATGTACCTCTATATAGTATATATAGTGACAAATAATATAAATTTGTAAAATTATATATATATGTAATTTTTTAAGACGGTTTCTATGCTAAATCATACATAGTGTTTATACATATAAAGAAAACATTAAATAAAATTTAGACGACTTTTCACTTTTCTAGATACATATACTCGATTTTCTAAATAATTATATACTTAATTAATTTTTTACAAATTTATGAGTTTATTATATCATGATTTTCCATCTCCTTAAATTCATGTCATCATGTGTTTAACTAGTTAAAGTAAAAATATGTAACTGTCTCATAAA
This sequence comes from Primula veris, assembly GCA_963682055.1. Lineage (NCBI taxonomy): Eukaryota > Viridiplantae > Streptophyta > Magnoliopsida > Ericales > Primulaceae > Primula > Primula veris. Next base: position 4,768,525 of record OY821742.1, on the reverse strand, counting down.
ATATTTATGTAAGTTATTGAAACAATGTATGCATATAACTTGTATTATACAAAATATATATTCGAAGAATAAACTCTGTATAGTAATAATTTTTTCAAGTGGCGAGGGCATAACTGTAGAAAGGTTCCACTGTATAGCTATTTAAAACAAAGGTCGATGTTCTTGAATATCACATCTCAGAAACGGACACCTATTCTGATCACTTCATAGTAGAATACTTACCCATCTTGCACGAGAAAGTCAGCACCAAAGCAAAAACAACGTACATCTATTTTCCAACAAAGTAATCTCTTGAAAATGCTATTTTATTACAAAATCTTCATCTTGTTTTACATGTATATGAGGAAGTAACACTAATTCGAAGTTTAGACTACATAGAAAATTGATCTGATAAACGTTATACCATGGTTCACCGGGTAGTTTCATTTACACACAAAATTGCATGTTGAGCTTCTTGGTAACTTAAACATGAAAAAATGGTCAGATGGCCTCATGACTTACAGAACAAAACCAGTGGGTTTTGCATACATTAACAAATTTACAAATAATAAACAAAGCCATGGTACAATGTTAATTAGGTGACAAAATACAAACTTTTTGTGCATAGCTGCAGATAATTGAGGACGGACCCTGTACCACAATGTCAGTCACTTCCCAGAAAGCCCAAGCAGTGTGCATCAGCAAATACAAGAGGTACAACTGATGAGGTTTTTCATATGTTCCACCATTTGTTACGCTTTTCCATTGTCTTTACAAGTTCATTTGCCAGTTCAGCAAAGTTTTGTGCACCATTTTGCAGCTCCTCGGTGCGCCTGCTCAGTTTCTAGTACAGATAGCAAGAGAAAAAGTAACGTTTTACGAACAAGTAACGTTTTACGAATGGTTTTGAGAACTTGTTTCATGTCAGAAAGTGCGTTTGAAGGGTTGAGTGTCTAAGCAGTTATTTTAAAAAGATATCATTTCAAAGATGCAATACAAGAAGTTTTTGAAAAGTCGCACTGATTTCTCCCAGAAAAAGATTAGAAAGGAAAAAGAAACTCGGTAGACTTCTGTTTCAAATATGACTCTTTCTACTTGACATTTCAAAATTTCCCCCCACCACCCAACTCATCCTTTATTGAATGTCAGTGGTGGTCCGAACAAACAATAAAACACTCTGCATAAACGGCAGATTCAGATCACCATTAGTCCCTCGAGTTGTAATCGATCTTATATTGTTTACTAGATAAACTTGGAGAAGGAAATTTTCCAATAATATCAAGGTTGTTACATATAATTTATCTTAAGAGACTTAAGATGTGAATTCATTTTCTATTCTTCCGACGCTTTAATAGTGTGAACTTTACCCAAGCATAAACGAGCAAGTTGTCAATACAATTGCCCTTCCATCACTTTTACCAAATTTTTATATAGTGACAATAATGAGAAAATGATGTCTGAAATAATTGTCCTACCTCAAGTTTTTCCTGGCGTTCTAAAAGTTTATCCTTCGCTTGTGAAGCAGCTCCAGATGCGTCCTGGAACCAAAGACCCTGTAAGCTGATATTGTCCATAAAACAAATAAAATAACTTCACTACACATAATGCATGTTATTACCGTAGCCTTTCGATATTTTGCCCTAATTTCTTCAGCTGTTCTCATCCTTGGTTCTGGAACTGTACTACTAGAACCACCTTGAAACAATTTTTCTCTGTCTGTTCCCTTGTCTTCACCTAAACCAAGGTGTTAAAACTTATAACCATTCAGCCTTGAATAAACTCAAAAATCAGAACTGGACAAAGGCATGATAGATGATACTAATAATTTACCTTTCTTCTCAATCTTGTTCTTCTGTATAGACGATGGGGTAGGCGCGGGTTCATCAATCTCAATATCATCTACAACAAAATGAACATTCTTAAGATGTAAATAGAGGAGGCAAAAAAAGAGAAAGGAAGATGAGGGAGGAACAAATATGAAAACCTATGTCAAGAAAAATAGGTTCTTGATCATCCGAATTTGTTGCCAAAGGTCCTGATAATGGGACTCTAGAAAATACGCCATCTAAATGGACCGAAACATTGTCATGAGTTTCAATGAGACCTCCATGATTATCGGCTTTACTCCCTTTTAAGCCCTTGATTATACCACCCAAAACTCCAGGGACGCTAACCTGTGGTAATGGGAGACAAACGGTATCTTCAGATTTCCATGGAAAGAGGTGAAAATTCAAGATATGTTTCTTTTTGGGTGAAAAATTTAAGAGACAGCCATGGTGCCACCAACCTGCTTCTTTTGATTTTGGGAAAAACTGGCTGCTTCTGCTGCAGCTTCAAGGACTTTATCATGAAGACAAGGTAAAGTTTGAGGAATCCTAATGTAATATGGCCACCATAACAAATATAAGTTATTAACTTATTATCAGAATTTCTGCATGATTCACAAGTATATATCATAAGAGGGAGATACCTGAAATCATTCTCAAAGGCGAAAAGAGAAATGAAAGCAACTTCACTCCCATTAACCTACAAGATTTTTGTAAGATACGTCAAAATATTGATTCATAAATTGGAAATCTTAGAAAAACTGAAGTGAAGATCTTCAAATTTCACTACTATATTGATCGGCTTCAATTTTAAAATCATAATAACACTATTTCACATGGCATGATAATATTTGATGTTTTGATACAAGAACATAAGTATAACTGAAGACAAGTCTCATCGTCTTGAGTCTTCAGTATTTCTAAAGTGGCAATGTCATATATTAGATCTCTTAATATCTTAGTCACACGTACATGGTATTCTTTGTATTTTAAGGATACATGGGTCACCAACTAAATGCACCAAGTCTGCATTTCATGTATTATTATTCATAGCATGTGATATATGAGAGTTGGACTTGAAAAAACAGACCAGCACAATCTGTCCTGTGTCGGAGGAACACATTGTCTTGGCCATGCTAGTCTTGAAGTTCCATCTAAGGATAGACAGTAACGAACACTCTCCCACCAATTGAAGATAGGGAAAAGACCTGTACCAAATAACAAAATAATTAACAAATGGGAAAAACGAAACAAAAGTCTGTTACTTTTGCCTTTTCTTTGAAACCCCCCGATTTCCACTCCTTTATACCGTGGACTCCTTTCACTTTTTAGTTTTATTCAATGATAGGAGAAATTATTAGTCAAGGAGGAAGTGAAACGGGAAGAGAAGTGTATTCTAGTGGTGGCACCATGTTACATGAACGGCTTTCATTTCCAATGTTATTTGCTTGGACTCTAAACTTTTTCATCTTAATACAACTATGATTGTGGCACAAAAAACTATATAAGATTCTACTATTTTAATTTTTAGTCTGATAAATCCCACATTCCCTTAACAACAATATTACACTGTGAAAACTAGCACACAGAAATTGTGGCCCACAGTGCTTAAAGGTAAAAGAAAAACTAGAAAAGTTAAATATCAGATGAAGCATGTCACCTTATCTCTATCAATCCAGTTTGGTAGACCAGAATCAATCCAGCTTCTTTTCCATCTTTCTTAAATATTGATGTCCAAGAACATGGTTTCTCGAGTTTCACTTTATGGACTGGTTTATACTCCCCCTAAAAAAATATTAAATTACCTTAATTAGTTAAAGAGCTGCATAATCCGTATAAACAAGTGCAAGGGAAAACGGCACCTTAATGAGAGATTCCATAGAGCACAAATTCAAACAATCTTCAAAACAAAATAATAGAAGTGAGTCCAAGCAATTGCGGTCAACATTTCTTTTGATAGATTCAGATTTTGCTTCCTTGTCCACGGATGAGACCAATGATGGCTTTTCACATGATACCTCAGGGAAACAAATTCCATCTGAAAATTAATAATAATTTTGTAGAAGCGATGTTAGCAAGTGACTGGGAGAATTTTAAAAAAAATTGAGACTGTACTATAAAACTCGAACTATACGATGATAAACTAATCTAAAAGTTTAAAGTACGATTTCTTAAAATTGAATTTCGCTAGATTATAAAAAGATTTTACCAACTTATATTCTTGTTAAAATTAAAATTTCTCTGATGTTACATATGTAATTACAAAGTTCTTATTTCTTCAAAAGAGAAAACCTACTGCCACCGCTACCAATTACTCCAGTGTCGTATAAAAAATATTCATAAGCTTTCTTATAGATTAAAAATATATATTCCACACGGATTCACACATAAGGTTCTTCCACTATTCTAATCAAAGTCAAGAATTTCACTACAGGTACTGAGAAATGATTCTGATATAATTTTAAAAGTTCAATCTCCTTTATACCCAAACCGTACCATTTTCTCTGGCGTTAAATATTACTAATACTTCTGAGATGTGATTAAAAATTTCATACATAAGGAAAAGCAGACAGATTTTAGTAGTTTAGTAACCATGGATGAAAACGAAACCCCCGTTGCATTTAAGATAGCATTACTTGCCTAAAATATGCATTGAACTCGCAGCCAATTTCTGCGGGTGCAATTGCTGAGAGCTGATCACTTGGCCGGTGGTGTCATTTACAACAGCGATATGTGTATTACCAGTCAAAATAAAGATATCTTTTTTTGGTGATTCAGAAATCTTGTCTTCTACAGGGACCAAATTGCTTGCATTTGAAGTATTTACGACACTAAGGAAAAAGAATGAGGAACTTGAACCAAATAGACTTTCGGTAAGAAACAAAACTGATGATGTAGTGACATCAAACATACCAACCTGAAAATAAAGCAAATTTTCATCATCGACATTCTATACCTATGAAAACACTACTACGGTGTTTGGAACACAGACAATGTGCAGGAAAAGTTACGAAAACAAAGTAAAGGAAAAAGGAAATCATTTTTCACTCATATGAAAAGGAAAATTATTTTCATTTCCCCCACGTTTTGCGAGTTCCAAATAGGGTTAGCTCTACTAAATTAGGAAAATATTTTATATTTTTAGTTTTTACAGCTAGCCTATCAGATTTTATTATTTTAAAGATTTACATACCATACTATTAAATATGACAATTAAGACACAAATGCAAAAAAATCAAACGATTAGAATTCCGTCGTCAAATATTCAATTACTAACAGTCCGATAGCGTCAGTTTACTTACAGCATTATACACATAATCGAAGAATTCATACACCACTGTTAAGATTTGATCTTTTAAACACTTCTTAATTTTGATAGGTTGCTGTACTAATTTTGGATTTGGTGCAGATTGGTGTATAGATTGTGAATTTCGATAGACTGGTGTATCAATTGTACTATTTTGTGTAGATTGGTGTCCATATTGTGACATTAGTATGGTAAAATAATCGTCACAAGCTGATAGGTTGATGAATAAAAGGGATAGTTCACCAGTAGAAAAGGTTAAATTGCTCTATCAAGAAACCATACGATGTTGAATATTACTTACACAACCACTTGCAAACCCTACTGCAAGTCTGTTTCCAGAGTCTAGAAATTGCAGGGTAGACACTGAAGAATTATGAACAGAGAATATAGCAGTGCACTGAGCTCCAGTCTCACCTTGCAGATTACGGACTGAAAAAAAACATGAATGCTTATTATCTGAATTGATAACTAAACAAGGTAGATATAACTGGTCTCACGGTAAAAACATATAACATAAAAGTTTTAAAATTGCATAATTTCAGGACTCAGTAGGAGTGAAAATGATCCTTGTTTAGAAAATGAGCCTTTTACTTTTCAAAACTATTCTATTGAAACAAGGTTGGTTTACAATGTCCTAGGACAATGCACATTCAGCTTGTAAAAACGTACTTACTGCCTATACAGTCAGAATTTTCAACCCAGGAAAAAAGAAACAACAATGAGTCAAAAGACAATAAGTTGCCAAAGATAAATATTCAAATGTTCTGCATTCCATGTTAACATTTTATGCAACACAAAAGCATTGGACTCCAATTAATAAGTCTTGTAACTTTATGCGCCTAATTCGGGATATCATTAAGTGGCTGCCGCTAATATATCAAATTTCCACACCAACTCTAACTACCATCAGAAAATTAGATAATAACTAGGTGTCTCCTCAGTATACTTCTAGACCATATCTCGACCAGCATTAAGTTGCTTAAGAGAATAAAAAATTCTACAGGTATATCACAAAGGCAGTCCACTGACCCGATAAATAGTTATGCAAGCAAAAGAAAACACCTACAAACACACCTCATACCTTCATGTTTTGCCTCGGTCACAACATGCACACTCGTCTTATCTGAACCACCACCAAGCTCATACATCCGAACCTGCATAATACCAAAATAATGGTAATATATTCATAAGTTAAAATAGTTGTCACTAGTTCTTGGGAGAGTTTTGTATTCTCAGCTTTTTGTAACTTATGTGTTTGCAATTTGCATGATAAATTGGATTTGTAACATTTGTTGATACCCAAGTGGAAGGGTATTATATCAACAGAATAATTTACATATACCAAGTGCAATATTATACAGAACAAAAAGAGATAAAGAAAGAAAAGAGTATATTACCAGACCACAATCATTTCCGATTGCTAACATTGAAGTAGATGGGGAAAATTCTAGAGCCGACACTGAGGCATTTGCTCCAACAATTTCAATACCCTCTATCTGCAGATCAAAAGATGCACCGCTGATCTATCAAGATTCATAAAAAAAATCTGCTGAAAAATATACCACAAATAAAGCTAGCTTTTACTCGTATCGGTAACAACAACAAAAAAATCTCTAGAAAGCTCAAAATGCTAGCGTTTTTTTATGTCTTAACGCGACATTCTTGTGATCTGGAACAGAAAAGTTTACGTTCAAGTGAGCATTTAGTAGAAAACTCTTTCTATCCTTTAAAACATTGATAAAAATTAGCACAATTAGTACCGCAAGTATTCACAGTCTGCAACGCTGGTGACTCACCTCAGATTTTAAGATTAAAATTGATGACAAAACAGGGAAAGTTCCATCCCAGATTTGAACAGAGCCATCTTGATAGCCTGCTATATAAACTCTCTTGATAACATCATCATCTTGGGCACATGAAAGTTGATAGGGAACACCACCAGTGATGGGCCACTTATTATCATGTGTTTGTAGATGCTTTGCTTTTATACCTGTCTAAGAAATCAAATGCTCAAGAAGTTAGGTAACAAAGGAAAAAACCCCACAGTGAACAAGAAGCTCTGTCAGGCATATTATGTTTGTACGTTCAGCTATTACACTTCAATTTTGTACAACAGACTTCGAAAATTTTGGTCCACTGTACAGACAATAAGCTTATTTCAATTCCACCCTGCCAGCAAAATGTACCCCTCAACTTACAGAAAAACTCAGTTTTGTAGACTAGATTACCATCTTTCCTTTAAAAAAAAAAAGGGACATTAATACCATTCCAAAATTCTGGTAGTTTAAGGCACAAAGATGAAAAGGGATTGAAGTTAATTATACAAATTAATAACAGTGTACCAAACACGTCTTTCAGCACATTAAATCAAAATATTTCAGAATTTGTGTACAAAAGTGAAGTTACATAATAACAGAGTGTAAAAACCTATAGCAAACCAGCATACTAAAACACGAGAGTGTAGCTAAGACGATGCAAGAGCTTCGCTAAAGTGTAAGTTGTTTCAGCGTAAAAAGTGTAATCTTTTAAGAATTCCAAGAAACATATTCTTTGCCTAAAGAGAAAAAGTGGAACTTTTTGAGATTGAAGCAAGCTTTTCAAAACAGACCAATAAACCCAACTATATCTCACATGATAAACCACCACAACAGGTTTCTTGAGAAAAGAAATCAGTACCATTAAGGTTTCCCTTGATAACCTCTTATCTCTGCCGACGAATATCAGCTTTGCTGAGGTCATTAATGGTTCAAGGGTAGGTAAGATTTCATGATACTGAATTCCAGGAACCGAATGTTTCCTCTCTGGATGAGCCATTAAAGAAGATAAACAAGAACTATCGTAAAAATTTAGTTTTCCAGGGTTGCTTAGCACGAAGAGTGAAGATGTCTCATATTTATGTGTTGCACCAGCATTTGGTACTAAAATCATATCCGCAAAAGATCCTTTAAGTGTGAGGTCTACGCGACCAACACATTGTAAAGTTTCTATACCAGAAGACCAGTCAAGACTGAGGATCTGAAAGGATGCAAAACATGAAAAGAAGAATTATATATGTCATATGGCCTAGATGCATGTACACATTCAAACATTAAAGGGGAAAAAAAAACTATACGTTTTATGCTTAAAGATTAATGGAAAATTGAATGCTAACAATACCACAGAAACATTGAAAGGATAAACGAAACAGCAAGTTCTCGATCAATGACTGAAAGATTAGAACTAAACAAATTACGTATCCTTAAATAGTCTGTGATGCTTTATTTGAAGACGTGTCTTTTAACTTCAGAGATATCAGCACTTCATTAACATAATTTAGTATCTCTTGACTCCATGAAATGATTCAAAGACGAGCGAGATACGTAAGTGGCTCATTCAATTTGACATAGTACTATTACAGGTGAAAGTACAAAGCCTACCAGGTCGGTAATATGATGAGACTTTGTTTTGTCAAAGGCAATATAGTCTTCTTCTTTTTTCACCAGACAAAAAAATGGGGTTTCGATTCTTTATAATCCAAACTTAATATACACACGTAAACACACACACAGACATATGTATTATACTATATGCTACTTAAGTCTTGTAAACGTATGCACTACTAACAAAACCACCTTTGACTTAGCATCAAAGTGAAACTCTATTCGTTGTTCCACATAGTTAGGACAGCCTAAAACCTCAGTCAATATGATGCCTGGTAGACGCCAACTGGCACAGACCTTATTGTCCAGGCAAAAGAAGAATATAATAAACAAATCTAATGTCAAATTCAAAAGATAACCAAAGGCATATTGAAGTGGGATTCTTTAAAATATCGAGACAACTGTTTTAGATTAAATGCAGGGTAAAATTCAAGTTGTGAGGTGATGATATCCTCTGCTAAGAAAATTTATCCAATGAGTGCATAGTCACTTATAAAAAGCTACCTGTGTAATCGACAAACTATATGCAATTAATGGAAACACGATGCGTAAAAAGGAAAATCAGTTTTAGAACACACCGTTAAAACTTCGTCTGATCCAATTTCATCACCGCCATACACAAAGAGGTTTCCACTAGAATCATCATTTGTTTTGTTTCTGCACCAGTGCAGTACAATAACCGGCAGTCTTCTATCACTCGATGACAATTGTAGCTTCACCACATTATTAGACGCTTTTTGACCTTTTTGATTTTTTCCGGAAATAGATTCTGATAAGTTCCATAAGAAAACATCCCCATCTACATAACCAATAGCAACAATGGATCCATCAGAAGTTACCCAACAAAGGGAACTTATTTCTTTGTCCGCCTGTTCATCTACGACCCTATCATCAACTGGGTCGGCAATGTGATGCTCTTTTAGTTGGAGATCCTTATGGCCTCTGACAGCTATGGCCTTATCTTCAGAGACGTCCCAGAGAATGATCAATCCGTTCTCATACGCCATTAAAATTCTGTGAAACAATTTACAAAAATTCAGGGATAACATCACCAACACACTACTTGTAAGAAAACCTTTTTTCCATTTTTGAGATAAATGTGAAGAGTGAACATATTGTTCCTAGGTGGGTATGCATCCATGTGACTGTGATGTGAGGCTTAAACAAATAACTACAAAGAGGAACTTATTTTTTTAGGATAATCTTATATGCTATTCTGACATGACACATTGTTGCACTTTTCATATTAAACTAATCGATACAGCCAAAGTTATAAATTTTTATCCCTACACGTTCAGTGTCATTGTGACACATCAAATATTATTCATATAAAGGTTTTTCAAAAGCACTACACTTTATGTTGGTGCTCCTTTCAGCCCTGCATGTTTCTAAGATTACTCTTGCAATGGTATATTAATGGCGTAAGCTTGTTCTATTTAATGTCTTGAAGATGTACAGTAATTTGTTTTTTGCTACATCTCCAAGAAATATTTGTTGTGTGTGGGTGGGTGGGGGGAGGAAAGGAAGGAAAATATTTTATAATCCTTTTCTGTCTGAAATTTACACTAATGCAATGGATAGCATTAGCAAGTTTGCCACTGGTAACCAATTTGTTTCAGATCTCAATGATAAAAGTGCTACTTCACAAAGGACAGGTGCAACTGAAGAGCAAACAATGACCATAACAGGAGGCACACACAATTATAAGAGATCCGTAGAAACCAATTACCCAAACATAGAGGTATGAAAGGTCAAACTTTTCATAACAAAATGAGCCAAGTCAAGTAGGAACAGAGAGCATCACAATTAGATCATGCTGAATGTAATCGTGGGACACAATAAAGCATCTTAGTAAAGAAAGATAAAAAAAAAAAAAGGGGGAAAAATGCTAGCTTGCGGACATAACTAGATAAAACACAGCCGTAGACATTCATCCGTAAATCTAGTACCTGTTCAATATTCACAGCCTGTACAAGAATATTTAATACATATTGTCAAGTTTTGCTCAACTAACCTATTACCGTAGGAACTTGGTTGAGGGAGCAATCCGACAATAGACTGATGGTTGGACACTGAAGTTGCGGCTGCTTCTGCATGACGAAACAATATAACATGAAACAGAGGCTTACAGAAAACATAACAACAGAACTAAATGATCCCAAATGCTTAATTACTAACTGAACTTAACATAACGAGTCATTACCAGTTACCAGATTGGCAGGAAGACAATATGGCAATTGAAGAAGTTTCCTTGTTTCAACGTCATACTTCAATACAGCCAGAAAGCTATACTCATCTCCAATATACCTGAATTTAACAAAAATATATATATCTAAAGCCAAAACCACGCTCCAGTTTCAACTTGTAGTACAGGTATTGATACAAATTAATGAAATCTCTTTAAATATAGTGCCCAGTACTTTACATGAAGGGGGTGCCAGGGATAACAGAAAAAGCAGTTATGTTGGAATCCCATTGCAGATTACTCGTTATACACCTTTGTTCTAAATCCCAAACCTGCCATAATTGAACAAGTCTAAGCTACTAAAATGTAGAATTAGTAAGTAATGTCCAACCTGCAAAGCACACAGAAACTCAATACCTCGACTTCGTTTTCATTTGAGACACTGACGAGAGACCCTTGATTTTGCAAAAACTGTGGGAGGACAAATAAAAGAAATTGCAGTCAAGCATTCCGAAATCAAAAACACGTTTGGTTAATAACCCAAAAAGGGCATTTCATCTGTGTCGGATATCTATGGAAGTCTTAATGAAATCCCCCAATTGACAGTTCAACAAGCAACATCACCATACATGCAGCATTGGAAAAAGTGACCTAATAAACATAGAATATTTATTCCCTACTCACCTAGTTATTTAACCTGTGGGGTGTTTATCTTCTTTTGAAAGTGGATATATTAAAGAAAGAAAAGCAAGAGCAAGGAGGCACACTCTAAAGGCATACAGTAAGCTACAAGCCCGATCCAAAGAAGACAAGGCCAAAACAAAACAAAACAAAACACATGACAGCTCTACACAGTTTCTAGAGAGTACGAAGTCAACTTCTACGTTCTACAAGTAGACATACAAACTGAAAGAAACACAAGTTCATTCTTAACATGATTACAGAAAATACTGATTCTGATACAAGTTTATAAATCATCAGTAGATTAAACCCAAAGGAGAGAGATGTACTATGGTAATACAAGTAAAACCCATACTTAATACTCTGAGTGATAAGTACGTGTCAAGGATTTAGATGTGATAAGTACTCAGTATTTTCTGTAATCATGTTAAGAATGAACTTGTGTTTCTTTCAGTTTGTATGTCTACTACCAAACATGCAAATTAGAACAATTAAAATTATATGAACAAGAAGAATCTAAAAGTTCTCCAAGAATGAAAAGGGAATTGAATTATGTACAACTCTTCTTATACAACTTCACAAACCTCTAGATATTTGAAGGGCAATTGCTTGGGAGATAAAAGGAGGCCTTCAATGTTATCACCACCAATAACTTTAATTCTACCATCACTGCAGCGGAAGGAAAATATAACTAAGTAAATAAAGCGGATGAAAACAAAACTGAAAACCAGCTTATGGCTAATCCCAAATTTCACGTGTAGAACCAATCTAACATTAAAACCTGTCACCATTCAGGTTCATCACAGGGAAGTATTAGCCATTCAATTGCTTAATTTCATGAAAAAAGTTAAAGCCAGAACTAGTCCATTAAAACCCAAAGGTCGTTTTGATTGTTAAAAGATTGATAGAATTACAACTAAAGAAAAATCACGCGTCATTGTGCTTAATAAGAACGCAAGAAAGGAAGTGGTCATAAAGAAAAAAACTAATCAAATCCCTTTTCTCTCTAGATAGATAGATGGAACTTTAATGTAATGAAAAAGACAGCAGAGGAATTCAAAACTAAAAGTAAATCAACCTTTTAAAATCCCGGAAAAAATTAGCAAGTGCAAATTTTCTGTACAACCTACAATGTCCGAAAATCAATTGAATTTGAATTTAGCAATAGTAAAGAACTTAAAAATCACTCACAGTGTCCCGATTGCTAATAGGCGTTGAATAGGGTCAAAAGCGAGAATCGATGCACTGGACGGAATTCCATAATGTGTTGCAAGGCGTGGATCCACGTCTGTCAAGGTGACACCTCCATGCGGTACAGGCTGCTCAAAAATACAAAAAGTAAATTAATTTATTTAGATATCATAAACATAATTAGAGATTTATATGATTTCGAAATGATTCATGCGTAGACATTCCAACTAAATTTCCCTGAGCCAAACCCAGGGGAGGAGCTAGGAGAGCAGCAGGGGCTACATCCGCCCCCTTTAATTTAAAACTCCACCATCCGATGTATATTTTGCATATAAATTTATAAAAAATAGTGAATTAGCACCTCCTGCTAGAATTCCAACACCCCCACTTTTGTATAGCTTCACCACTGACCAAACCTTTCCGAGGTTGTCAATTAATATGAACAATATTGGCTATTTACACGATTCACGAAAACCCCCGAATCATCTCCTCGTTCTTATACAAGATGATGAGAAAATAGGCAAGTTCCTCCTAATCTATAATAGCATATACTACTTTTAAAATGAAACTATTGATACACTGTAGTATTTCTAAGTGCAGTTTCTCGTTACACGGTTAGCGCTATATAGGAAATGAATTAAAATTTAACTAAACCAGCGCCTATGAGTTTTTTGCTAAATAAGTTTGAGAAAAAGGAGGATTTTTTCTAACTTACGTGTCTTAATTATAATCAAAATTAATTCTACATTTGGTACCCCGACCGTTCCAAATTTACTTGTCCACAGCGAAACTACATGCAATTTTGACTTGCAAATAACTCGTATGTAAATTGCCGAAATGAAATAATAAAAACCTAATAATATAGTTTAACACCTAAACTATGTTACTAACTTATGTTTTTTTTTTCCGACACTTTAGCTACGAGTTTTTTTGCAAATTAAAACTGCACGTAATTTCGGATGGGATATCAATTACACACACAAACACCATTTTATGTATATACACTTGTTTTTATTATCCCGCTTTCTCTAATTAAAACAATTTAATAATTTTTTGAAACAACAGTTAATAAATTAAATGGGCAATTAAACACGAAATTAAGGCATAAACAACTCACAAACTAGTAAATCGTCTTCAGATCAACAACGAATACACAAACACAAACATAAACATAAACATAAACATACAATATCAATACAAATATATAAATATATAAATGGAGAAACAAACCTTAGGAGAATTAGTAGTCTTTTGAAATAATTTGGTGAGCTTAGACATTTAAATCGCCGAATTAGGGTTTAATGAGCTGCAATTGAATCATCAACAGAGTTACGATCGGCGATTTAATTTTATAAATATATATTCGGAGAATTTGGAATTATAATAGCCGGAAATGAGCTGTGATGGATTATGATGATAAATAATAGATGGAGAGATTAATTAATTTATGTGATTGTGATCATCTAAATTTACTTTTTTATATTTTTTAAAATGGACTAACGTACAATACTCGTGTTATATTAATTGTTATATAAAATTATTAATTAATATTCATCATTTTTATTTTTATTTTTCACAATAGCGTTATTAACTAATTTATTAAATTTAATATTGTTAACATTCTGGTTGTATTTAACAAAAAAAGTTAACATTGTTAGACGATGACATAACAATTTGCTAGACCAACTATTACATTAAATTATACAATAAAACAAAATTAACATTTTTTTATTTTCTATAATATTATTTTTTATTCAAAATCAATTATTTATTATAAATTACTAACGTTATTAATAAAAATACACTAATATGAGACTCATATGATTGTTAAGGTCAACGTATATAACAAGAAAATTTTACCGTAACTATTCTTTTATTTTTTTTCATTTCCGTTTGTTTAGTTTTCTTTTGGTTACTATGGTTTAACTTGTCGGTTCAAATTTAATATGGTAATATTTTGGTCAGATTATCGATTTTTTCATATGTATTTGTAATTATTTTTTGATTTTTTTAAAGCTAACGTTCTAATTTATTTCCAAAATGTTTGTTTAAAAAAAATATGTAAAATTTGACATTTTATATACTTTTTTTATGTTTAATTGTTTGTTTTAAAATTTATAAGATAGTAATATTAATAAATATCATAAAAAATATAATAGGTCAAGATTTGCAGATTTTTTTGAACAAACACTTTAGAAATAAAATAGAATGTTCATTTTAAAAAAATCAAAAAATAATTACGAATATATAATTAAAAAATCGATAAACGATCAAAACTTTATTACACTGGTAAATTTGAACCCTTGCCAACTATTTACCTATTTTACAGTTTAATTCTTTATGTTTTGATATGCCAGGCCTTGCTTGTAATTGGGCATAACTATACTTTTTAGGTTTTTTTTTACTTTAGAAGCAACAATTTACTCTTCCTCTTTTTTTTTTTTTTTTTTGAAACAAGCAACAATTTACTTTAGAAGCAAGGAATTGAACTGGTCAAAAGCTTACTTTTATAAAAGTCAACTAACGTTAATTATCATAAAAAGTAAATTGTTGGTTACTGTATAGGCACTGTTTATTAATCTCAATTTTTACATGTGCTGCCCTAGCCTCAAATCGTTTATGCATTGTGTCATCCCCAAGTCTTCATTTGTTTGAGTTTGTATTGGACTGGACTACGATGGATATTATTGAAAATATTATCGGGTTTATAAATACCGTATTTACTACGAAAAGTGAAGACAGAACTATTAGTTACATGTGATTAGAAATGATGAGAAATTGAGGTATTTTGTGTAATAAGGGGGTGTGATATTGAAAAATGAGAGTATTTATAGTAAATGTAGTGTGGTATATATATATATATTAAAATCATATATATATATATATATATATATTGCAAGTTTATTTATTATGGATATAAATGTAAATTTGTAAAATAGTGCAACCCAAATAAAAAGCGAACAAACACTGATATTTCATGTCTATACTGTTAATCCGGCCTTTATTTGTTATCCTGTCATAGTCCGAAGGTATTGCTTAGTCTCATTACTACTAATAACACAAGCAAAGGAGACATAAGTATATTTCATGGTTATCAAGACATACAAAAATAAAGATTTTTAGTTCTCTTTTTCCCATTATATTTCTTTTCTTAATTTTTTCCATTAACAATATTCATGTAGAAGCCGGCTTCCATAATTTTGAATAAAATTAACTCTTTTTTTTTTTTTCGAATTTAGTAACTTATATGGAAAACGTTATGATTAAAAAAAAAAAAACATTATCAAAGCATGCAATCCATACTCATTACTACCACCAGGTACAACATCCCCAAAAAAGGTAACAACATCCCCAATAACATGGTAGCAGCCTGCCATTTACCTGCAATTTTTTTAATATATGATCTTGCTCTTTTGAATAATTAATCCATAAAAACCAGAAAGCTGGGGTGAGATGTCACGTACTCACGTTACACGTGAACAAATAGTACTGAAGCCTCGTTTGGTTGTATCATTGCTATATTGGAACTGGACTACTAATCTGGTGGATCCCACGAATGTTATGTTTGTCAAAACATTAAACTTCGTACTAGTTATTCGGTCCGGATTATAAATAAGGGTAAAGAGTTGCATTTTCAATCCTGGATTTATTACTTATCCGGACTTTTATTCAAATCTCATTTATAATACTACCGGATTCTTAATATCGGGATTAGTAATCCCGTGAACAAACGAGCCTAAGTGTAAGATTAAGTGTACTTACAAATATTTTAATAATCTTGAATTTAGTAATGGAGTAATAAATATTGACAATTAAGTTAGAAAATACGAGTAATATAAAAAGCTGAAGGGTGTGGAATGTTAGTTTTAATAAAATATAGTTAAAAATGTAAGTTAAAAACTAAACAAATTATAAAGTTAATATTGATGGGTGTGGTGAACCGTGATAGTCTCTAATTAAATTCCTCACTTATTGACATTCCTCGATTTGTTTAGTTATCCATTTTTATAAATTGTCAAAATAGAACATATAGCGCCAAACTATTAACCTTTTCCTTCATTATTGCTATAAAATAATTTTTGATTTAGTGAGAGTCAAAAATTGTCGCAAGTCTGTCATTAATTTAAAAAGCTGTCACAAATCTGTTGCAAATTAACTAAACTGTCACAAAGTCATCACAAAAACCGCCGCTAATAAGCTCGTAACAAAAAATATCGTCACCAATTGAGTATTTTTTTTATTTTATTTTTTTATAGCTATGTCACCATATTTGCAATTTTTCCATATAAATATAAACCGTACTTTCATACTTTGTTCCATCTTTTGTAGTTTCTTACTTGTAACAAGAATTTCCATGTCTTCCTCAACCCAAGACCACCGCCACGTGTCAGCTCCGCCACCGACCCCTTCCGCAACCGACTCTTCCTCCTCCGAGACCTTACCCTCCTCCCTCCTCTCCCACCTCCTTCTCCGTCTCCCTCCTACCCTCTCTCTATCCACTCGCCGCCCCGCCACCACCACCACAGCTACACCCCCTCTAGTCTCCTTCTCCTCCGAGACGTTCCCCTCCTCCCTCGTCTCTGCCGCCACCCAGCTTGGCTTCCTCCAACTCAACAACCACTCGGTCTCTCATGAACTCGCCCAGTCAGCCGAGTCAGAGTCCTTCTCTCTCTTCCCTCCGAAAACCGATGTCTCTCCACGAACATGGCCCGTAGGCTACGACCAGGACGACGATCATGAGTTTCAACAAGTATGTACATGTTTTTATTACCGTTTAGTGGATGTTAAAGTCATTTTTAATGATACCCAGGTTTTGAAACAATAGCATGGTTGATCATGAACGTTTTTTATTTGAAATAAGTAATTTTATGATCTTTTCCAGTTTTTGTTGCTATACATAAGCATGATTGGAAAAAAGGCGTTTAGCACAAAGAAATAAGTAATACTTTCAATTATTCAATCATAATCAAGTACTTTTATGATTATGAAATTCGATACATATTCTTGAAAAGCAGCAAGTTTTTTTCATTATCTAGACTATTATCAAATACATTCACTACTCCGATTCAAATAAGGTCTCTAGCTTTTTCAATCTCTACTAAGCATGCGTATGATTTCACTTATTAGTAAATTTTTAAACATTTATCAAAAAAGTAATCTTTATTAATAATTCAACATAACTCTTTTTTTCCTTGAAACAATCAATATAACTCAATATTATTACAAAAAAAGGGGTAAACTTACTGATCAATTATGGTAGCAAGTCCTTTTTTGTAACAAAATTTGTCATTGACTCTAGAAATGTTTGTATTAGTGTTCAATTCGTAGGTAAGCCCATTAGAGAGGTTAATATGACATTAATGTTATTTATGCTATCTCCACTCTTGATTAGGAGCTGTTATGTTTCGACGCAGCCAGTTTCACCGAGTCGACCCAGTCACTAGGCGAGTTAGCTAGTGAGTTAGAAAGGGTCGGGATGAAGGTTCTTGAGGGGGTCGGGTTTGGGGCTCAAATGGTTCAGCCATTGATGTGGGTATCGGTAACGGGTCAGGGGGGTCACATAGATGGCTCTGGTCGGGTTTATCCGTACGTTGTTGGCTTGGAGTACCAGATACGGTTACGGAAAGTGTTGTTGTTTGGGGATTCGGGTTCAGTTTCGGTTTCGCCTCAGGTTGATTCAATATTGGTTACATTTGGTGATATTGCTCAGGTGAATTTTTAATTAACTGTATTAACAATCCCCTTATAAGATTTAAAATACTACTGATTTAGTATATGCATATTGCGGACATACTGTTCACTAATTTTTTAAATTTGAAGGGACACTAGTTAGATAAAATTGTATCATTACAGTTTATTATTCTAAGCACCTATAGGCATATATGACTAATTTTCAAGAGCTATAGTTTAGTGGGTAAAAATAAGTAAATTTATTGAGATAAATCCTCAATAGGAATGTCATACTAAAGTATTAGACTGTATTAGTTACTAAGAAAAAACTCAATATGCCACTGTTCCAAAAAAATGGATGTATATAAGTAGGTGTTAATACATGGTTAAGCCAAGTGTTAATGTGCATGTAGTGTATTGTAATCTATATGATATTCTGACTATTCATTCAGTAATGATTTAACACCTAACAACTCAAAAGCAAATAAAATTTGACAAGATGACATTAGTCGCAATCGATCCCACGTATTTAGTAACAAAAGTTTGATTAAGTGTCTTGTTTTCGTTTGACACGTAAACTGCTTTCATATATGATGAACAATATGTAGTTTCTATCAGAAAATTGAAATATCAACACACGTAATTTATTTTTAGAAAAAATGATAATTTAATATATATTGAGAAACTTATTTAGAAAAGCTGGTTTTTTGAACTTATAACTTTTAAAAAAAAAATACATATTTTGTAAACTTGTTTACAAATAGGTACATGTCACCACTACAAAATAATGTTTGATTTAGCGAGAGTAAAAAATTGTCACAAGTCTGTCACTAATTTAAAAAATTGTCGCAAATTTGTCGCAAATTGACTAAATGGTCACAAAGCCGTCACAAAAACCGTCGCTAATAAGCTCGTAACAAAAAATACCGTCACTAATCCCGTCGCTATTTAGGTATTTTTTTGTAACGTTAAAAAAATTAAAAAAAAATATTTAAAAATTAAAAACTAAAATTTTAAAAAATACATTTTTTATACAAAAAATATATGTGACCATGTCTGATCTTGTTCAATCATGTATGTCTAATCCTGTTTGATCATGTCTAATCATCACTACATAAAAAAATACTCAAATATCTCCGGAATTAGTGACGATATTTTTTGTTACGAGCTTATTAACTACGGTTTTTGTGACGGTTTTGTGACAGTTTAGTCAATTTATGACAGATTTGTAACAACTTTTTAAATTAGTGACAAGTTTGTAACAGTTTTTGACTCTCACTAAATCAAACATTATTTTGTAGTGTATGTCCAATCTTGTATGTGTAATCATGTTTAATCATATCCAATCATATCTAATCCTGTTTGATAATATGTACATTTTTTTTTTTAAATATTTATTTTTATGACATGCGTACCTAATTGTAAACAAGTATATATATCTAATTATAAATAAATACATATAACTGAGTTTTTTAAAATTAAATTGATTGATATGTAACTATTTGTAAATCTTTTTTATTTTTACCGTCTCTATATACCTATATAAATTTTCTGAAATAAGAAGGATGGCAAAATGCATTGGTTGTATAGATTAAATAAAATAAAATTATCGTACATAATAGCTAGCATTACTTGTATACAATATACATATCGCTAATAAGATTTATTTCTTAGAAACAAGTTTTCAAAGAAGTAAAAAAAGTTTCCGTTCATATTTAAGTTGCAAATTTCTCCGCTCAAGTTCTTTTTATGTATTATATATTTTAAATTCGCTTTTACGAAAAAGTGATAGCGCATAATTTGCTTTTTATATTAGTTTATAATCGTGCCACTTTTTTTTTTAAGAGGGTCGGCCAAATCGAGCCAACCCTATTGGGTTATAAAAATTATGTCAGTCATATGTCTTGATATCCATACGACACCCGCCAAACAAGGGCAGGTATGACATATTTAGCCAACCGAACCTTTTTTTTTTTGATAATTGTACCACTTGCATAGAAACAATAAACTAAAATATATATAGGTGTTTTTGGATACATGAACACTTTAATAGTTTTATTGATATATAGTTATAAAACTGGACTATATGTATAAGATTATATTTCTTCATTAATTCACTATAAAATAATTTTTGATTTAATGAGAGTTAAAAGCTGTCACAAATCTGTCGTTAATTTAAAAAATTATCACAAATTGACTAAACTGTCACAAACCCGTCACAAAAACCGTCGCTAATAAGCTCGTAAACCGTCGTTGTTTGGGTATTTTTTTTTTTGTAGTGATTTACTTCTTTTCCCTGCTTCCCTCTTTTCAAATTCCCTGTTTTGCTGAATGATATCGTGTTAGCTTTAGTGTTATCTGATTGCAAAGCTTTTCTCTAAATATTTAATAGAGTAGTAATTTGTAGGCGTATTCTAATAATTAATTTGTTGCCTTTGAAGATTAATCTCTGTGTTATAGGTCCCAAGTCCACTATTTCCGTTTGTTAATGTAGCCAAGGTCATTTGAGGACTACAAACTTGTCCAAAATTAAATACTACTGCCTCAGTTCTTTTTTAAATGTTTTCATTTAATTTCGATAAATATTAAGATATATTATTAATTACATTTAAAAGTTATAAATATAAATATAATTTTAATTTTAATTAAATAATTATTATTGTCAATTTTTGGAATGTATTCATTTTAATATTTGAGGATATTGTAGTATTTTTATCAATTTTTCATTGATAAATTAGGAAAATAGATACTTAATTTTGGACAGCCAAATATGAAATAGTTGACACTTATTTAGAGACGGATGGAGTATAATATAAGTACAATGCCATTTTGTAAAATCATTATAATAATTGTTTGTATTTAGAAATGGCAAAACCCAATTTAACTTGTTCTTTCGCAAAGGAAAATGGTATTTCTTTTTGGGATTGGATTTAGAGTACGAGCCCTTTTTGTGTTTTGCTACAATGCTACCGATAAAGGATTTAATAAGGGTCAATTCTGAGAAATTCTAAGGAAATTTTGTTCCGAATATCGTTACTCCTTTTGAAAAGTTGTGTTTCCTATTTTTCGCTTCTCGTTTTCTGCTACTTATTGTTTCACGTAAAAAAATTAGAACTTTTTCATCCTTTTCCCGTTTCCGGTTTGCCTTTCCTTTTTCGATCTCTGCTTCTGTTCACTACTGGCAACTATGATTCCAAGCCAACACTAGTCGTAGTTGTTAAATAAAGCTCTATGATGTAACACCAAAAGTTATGTGATATTGGATATTGGTAATGATTCCATATGAATGAACTGACTAGGTGTGGAGCAATGGGAAAATAAAGAAAGTAAGGGGAAGGCCCGTCCCGGTTATTTCTGGAGAAATTTCTAATAATTGTAATGAAAATACAACTAAATGTGTATCAATGACGATGTTGCTCACTCTTCCTCTAGAAAGCATCGTTTCCCCTCAGCTTCCGCAAACGTTAAAGTTTGTTCAACATGAAAAAGATGATGAAAGAGATGATGCGACTACGTTCCATGATGAAGTGGCAATGTTCGATTCCTTCTCTTTTGAAGACTATTCTTGGAGGGTGTACCATGATAGACTTCATTTAAAGGACTCCCTTGATCGGTACCGCCTAATTTAAATTTTTTTGTCGGATTAAATTGTTGCGATATTCTTTATGTGTTCTTGATGAAAAGGGAATGCTTTTCTTTTCTTTTCTTTTCAATTTCTATTTTGTTTGAGTTGTGACGATACGATTCCTGTATTCCTAAGTAATATTCTAGAATCCTTTCTGGTTTCGACAAATATTTGATGTTTTATAGGTGAATAATTGTGATGGCAAACATATATAATCTTGCCTCGATCATATATCTTTATCGCGCATAGATGAAGTTCCTGTCAAATCGTATCTTTTGATCTATGAATTAACGGCCGTTGAGCTGATGATAATAAGTGGCACTACAACAAAAATGCCCTTTTGCAGCGTGCAAAAACCCCATTCGCAGCGCACAACGCTGCGCTGAAAAGTTAAGTGCTGCCTTTGCTTGATGTCATCTGCAGCTTACAAAGCGCGCTGCAAAAAACTGCCTATTAACAGCGCGTGTTGTGCGCTGCCAAAAACTGTCTATTAACAGCGCGTGTAGTGCGCTGCCAAAAACTTCCTTTTAACAGCGCGTGTTGTGCGCTGCCAAAAACTGCCTATTAACAGCGCGGGTTGTGCGCTGCCAAAAATTGCCTATTAACAGCGCGTGTTGTGCGCTGCCAAAAACTACCTATTAGTAGCTCTCATGAATCGCTGTAGATGTTCTATAACAAGACGTTTTATGTGCTATCATACTAGCGCACACGCGTAACATGCATATACATATATATATATAATAAAATGAAAATACAAACACTTTCAAATCTTCATAAATTAAAGTCCATTTCAATTTGAAACTCTCTTAAAAAAGAGTACATCCATAACACAAACCAAATTAAGCTTCAAAAGGTTCTGCAATTTGATACCTAAACCAAAATAAATTTCAAAACATAGTTTCGGAACAAAACACGGTCTTTGTCGAGTTTTAATAGAGCACTTGTATATATAATGCGATTCTCGTTCAGAGACACCAAAAATTCCTCAACCTGCACAGAAAACCCAAGAAACAAACAAACAAACTTTAGGAGTCACGTACCATCAAGCAAAAACACAAGAAAACCCTATCCTATGCGACATAAGAATTGTATCAATTTGATTGTTGAGTCACAGTAATTGTGATTCGTTGCCTCAGAAAGTTTGAAGATTATAACCAAATGCAATTAACATTCCCAGTGACTAATATTAACCCAACATATTTGCTTACACCATGCATCCAGACGAACTTTTCGGACTTAGAACCCTATTATAATTTGATCAATCCCAAGTTAAAAAAATACCAATATAAACCACATCAACACACCAATAGCAGACCCAAAAAAGCCTAGCAAAAATTGTGTTAAATGAAGGTGATATCCAACTACTAAGCAACTGATAATAAAAAAGTTCAATTCTGATATAAATAACAAAACCAAAGTCCCAAAATTCCATACCCACTTTAAAACCCTCCTAGCCTTCTCTCCAAAAACCACCCCCTGATCTGCCCCTTTCTCAAAATTCGGGTACCTTCAAAGATACCATAACAAAATCACAAAACAATAATGTAATTCACATCCACTCACCCAAATGCGAAACCCTCCAAACAAAAAAAGATTAACATATTTGAATCAAAACAACGCCATTATAATTTATAATCCAAACAGAAATCATAAAACCTAGCAGAATTGTTCAAGTACAGGATAATCTCCAATCAACATCAATAAGTAATGAAACCTGTTCAATCTTAAAAATTCAAAACAATGCCAATCACCCAATTAACTCCAACTCCACTCACCCGATTGCGAATCCCTTCTAACCTTCTTCGCGGAAAGCATCGCCTGCTCACCCCCTCTCACCATGTCAGCATCAGAGTCCCTCCTCACTGACCCTGGGTAGCCCACCTACAGCATTGGAAACAGATATAGTTAATTAGGGGCCAAAGTTTTGAAACAAAAAGTAATACACAGATGAAAAAATGCATAGGTTGCAAATTAATGCTTGAAACATTAAAATTCTTATCAACATATACAAGGAAAACAATACCCAAATCAAAAAAAAAAAATACAAGGGATCCAAATCACTGCTTTAAATAAATTGCTTATCAACATATATAAAGGAAAAAATACCCAGACAGAAAGAAATACATAAGTTCCAAATCACTGCCTTAAACAAATATTTATCAAAACATGTTAGGCCAGTAATAGTTAAGAAAGAGTACATGGGTTCCAAATCACCGCCTTAAAACAAATTCCAAAAGAAAAGCAAATAATGGAAAAAAATAATACCAAATGCCTCCAAATCACTGATCTGAACAATTGCATGTGGATTTTCTTTTAAAAATAATTATTTGAATGTATTGATACATGTCTTATAGTAATTGTACAATTTTTTTCAAGTTTTTTAG
The DNA here is from genome assembly GCA_963682055.1 of Primula veris. NCBI lineage: Eukaryota > Viridiplantae > Streptophyta > Magnoliopsida > Ericales > Primulaceae > Primula > Primula veris. The sequence continues at coordinate 4,744,258 of OY821742.1, read as the reverse complement.
AAATTTTTTTGGGATAAAATAAGCAAGGGGGCACGGAAGGGGTAGAGAATAGGGGTAGAAGATTTGGACTCCTAATTGGGACTAGTACATTGGTTCCAAAGCACAGCCTTAAAACAAATTTCAAGAAATAAAAAAACCAAATGCTTAGCAAAAAGATACAAGGGTTCCAAATCATTTCTCTAAAGTAATTTATTATCAATTACAAGGAAAATAATACCCACATAAAAAAGAATACATGGGTTCCAAATAACTCCCTCATAACAAATATGTCACAACATTTTAATCCAGTAACGGCTAACTGCGAGTACATGGGTTCCAAAACACTGCCTTCAATAAATTTTAATCAAAGATATAAGGCGAGAGGTAATGGTTAATTGGATGTTTAAATTTTCAAATAAGAAAAACATGGTTAATTGGACAGTAACGGTTAATTGCAAGTAAATGGGTTCGAAGTACTCTTAAAACAAATAACAACAACAACAAAAAACTGGTGCCTAATTTAAAAAAGATACAAGGTTTCAGATCACTGCTGTAAACAAATTTCTCATCAACATATAGAAGGAAAATAATACCCATATCATAAAATTTTAATTACAAAATCCATGCTTTAATCCAAATTTTTATCAACATATATAACAAAGTAATGCCCGGATGAAATTAAAATAATGGGTTCCAAATCGCTGCCCTTAAAGTAAACCCTAATCAAAATACATTAAATAAGTCAGACCAGTAATGGTTATCAAAATATAAATCAAATAAATACACAGGTTCCAAATATTAACAAAATAAGTAATACCAGTAATAAAAAAAAAAAAATCAACAAAAATTCAGTGTTAGTAAAAAGAATAATGAAAGAAATTACCAAAGATTGTTCCAAAATCACTGCCCTTGAAAACAAATCCTAATTAAAATCCATTAAATAAGTCACGCCAGTAACAGTTATTTGGCCCTAAAAATGAAAATTATAATTTCACCCAAACTTCACTACTAATATAAAAATAAAATAAAAAGGAAAAACCTGATGCCTAGGGCCAACAGGTCCATTAAGAATACTCCGAGTAGGCAACAAAAAATAAAACTCCTTATCGCCAATCTGAAGATGGTCCTGCGAGTCCAGTTTCACTGGTGGGTTCCCCGGTAAGTGCAGCACGTTCTCCACAAAACACCCGTTCTTACCCAGCACCTCCAAAGCGAATCTACGAAGTATATTTATAACCATATCAGAAAGATAATTTTCAAAAATACTAAAGATATAATATTTTCTCTTATAGATCTATTAGTTATCAAAATAAGGAGGACCCATCCATTTATAGATCACCATTCCAAGTAAATAAAACCCAAAAGAATTCTTATAATTATAATACACAAACAAGATTTTTTTTGGGTATGACAGTTATTAAGCTAACAAAGCTGAGGAAAAAAACTGCTGCCAAACAGGCACTTATTGACAATTAATGAACCAAATCACAAAGTTAGGGTTCCAAATCAAACCCTGGCCCTATCAGCGAAATCAACCCGTATAAATCCAAAACGAATACAGTAATTGAAAAAAAAGTGTAATAATTACCATACGAACATAGGGATTATCACCGAGACAAGACTGGTAAATGATTGGCAAATCGATGGTCAGTTTTAATTAGAATTATTGGGTTGGTAGTTTGGAGCGAAATTCTATTTCGCATTACAAGCTTAAAAAGTTTCTAATAGGGTGGGTATAAGATTTCTTGTCTGAAATTGAAAAAGTGTGAAAAGATGAGAGAGAGTATCGAGCTGGTGAGGGTAGTTTCGGGTATTCGAATTGTGAGATGGAGAGGGAGAGTAAGCTGTGTGTATAGCAATTTGGGGTTTAGGGCAAAAAAAAAAAAATGGAATTGTGAGATGGAGAGAGAGTAAGCTGTGTATATAGCAATTTGGGATGAATACTCGGTGTTTTATTTCGCTGGCTGAATAATTTCAGTGTTTTATTTTTAGTTTGATGTTATTAAGAAATAACATAGACAGCGTACTTCGCACGCTGCTAAAAATTATTAGTCGCAGCGTGCATACATACGCTGCAAAAGGTATTAATCGCAGCGCGCAACCACCATACGCTGCTGTTACTTTGTACTAATATATTTTGCAGCGCGTTAATTTTAAGCACGCTGCTAATAATTGAATTTGCAGCTTGCTTTCCCTTTGTGCTGCTAAAGCCAAGCTGGGAAAACCCATTTTTCTTGTAGTGTGGATCATTGCCGTCACATGTGCTGAAAAATTCCCCTCACATTTCTTGGCCTAAATTATTTAAAGATATAAGAAACACAACTATCATTTCATGATCTCCATCAAGAAAAAATTCAATTATATATAGATAAACCTAGATAACCACTGATTTATATGCAAAGAACCTGCATAAATTGTTCATTCTAAAAAGACATACATGGTTGTTTATATACAACTATGGACAAAATCAGTGACAGAACTAGAATTGTCAAATAGAGAGGCTGATTTTCTATATAAAAAAAATACTTTATTGTATAAAGTTATTTACGGAATGCATGACTGAAACACTAAAATTTAAATTTTTTGATTAAAATACATAAAAAAATTCTATTTTTTTTTAAAATGGAGGGCTGTAGCGTCGACCGTCTACCTAGTTCATTAACTGGAAACAGTTTTTTTTTTCCATAGGAACTTCTAAAAATATGTGTATCTTTGTAATTATGTACTACTTTCATATGTAACAAATTTTATTTTAAAGAAACATATACGGTTTCTTTGTTATAATGTACAAAAGTATGTACTAAACAAGTAAACATTAAATTCTCAACAAGTTTACCCTTTTATTTATTTTTATAATACCGGCAAGATTTGTAGTTAACTTTTACGTACGCTCTGTTTGTTTTGTTGTAAAATGAGGATAAACAAACATTTACGGATAAAATAAATTTTTCGGGTGATTGGTTTAACGTAAAACATTTTTTTTGGGAAAACTTTTTCCACATATCCAATAAAATTGGGAGAAACGATTATCCCGTAAATAAAGTTGTAAACGGTTTACGGAGCCTCTCTCTATATTCTTTCTAATACTAGTATTATAAATATTATTAATTATATGTCTATTCTTTCAAAATTATTTAATAATCAGTCCAATTCTATATACTAACCAATAAAAAAAAAGGAAAAAACACGAAAAATTCTAAAAAATAACAAAAATGGGAAAAAAATAAAAAAAAATTCCGAAGAATCTAAAAAACCCAAGAAAATTTGAAAAAGCTAAAATCTAATTAACCAATAAAAATATAAATAAATAGGAAAAAATCTAAAAAATAACAAAAAAATGGAAAAAATAAAACCAAAAATTCTGAAAAATCTAAAAAACCCAATAAAATTTGAAAAAGCTAAAATCTAATTAACCAATAAAAATATAAATAAATAGGAAAAAATCTTAAAAATAACAAAAAAATGGAAAAAATAAAACAAAAAATTCCGAAAAATCTAAAAAACCCAAGAAAATTTGAAAAAGCTAAAATCTAATTAACCAATAAAAATATAAATAAATAGGAAAAAATCTTAAAAATAACAAAAAAATGGAAAAAATAAAACAAAAAATTCCGAAAAATCTAAAAAAACCCAAGAAAATTTGAAAAGCTAAAAAAAGTCAATAATATCTTCTATACTTATAATTTTATGAGTTTATATGTTGAAAAATTATAAGTTATTATAAGTGACGTATATGAAATAAAATATGTGTTTAGGTTAAGTTTCCTATACATGTTGACGAAGTTTCTTTCAGAAAAGTAGACGAACTTTTAGCTTTTTTCCCGTCAAAATAATTGTGATTTTAATCACTAATGTTTTTAAACTTTCACGAACTTATTCATTTTTATGACTTTTAGTTAATTTTTGTGACTTTTAGTTAATTTTTGTGACTTTTAGTTAATTTTTGATGTTTTTCATCTTAAAATATTTTTTTTAAAGTATGAACAATGTTTATTTATTTATGCATCGAATTTGTCTAATTTAAATAACTAATAGATTTTTTAATTTCAATAGAATTCCCATGGGAAACCTTTGACGCACCAAACACTCGTAAATAAAATGCAAACAAAAGTTTGCACCGTAAAACTTTACCCAAAAAATATTTTCCCTCCGTAAATATTTTACTACGAAACAAACAGAACGTTAGTAACTATTACTTTTAACAGTATACATTATTATTTAAATCCATGCATGACTTTCTAAAAACCCACATGAGATAGCTAGTTTCTAATTTTGCATTGCATTCTTTTCTTAATAATCCTAATGAGCCAGATAGATTCAACCAGACTCTCAACATACTAGTACTTAATGTAAATTTAGAATTTCATTTTCACCCCGAAATTTAAGAGTCTGCTATTCGACCATATATTTAATATTTTTAATTAATATTTAAGTTTAGTATAGTCTCAAATAGGGTTCTATAATATTATATTTGAGTTTTTATTTTGTTGAATCGTCAAATAAAATATATTAAAATTATTAAAATTTTAAATATTATTAATTAATATTTAAGTTTAGGGTAGTCTCAAATAGGGTTCTATAATATTATATTTGAGTTTTTATTTTGTTGAATCGTCAAATAAAATATATTAAAATCATTAAAAATTTAAATATTTTTAATTAATATTTAAGTTTAGGGTAGTTTCAACTATGGTTCCATAAATATTATATTTGGGATTTTATTTTTGTTTTGGTTGGATGTCAAAAGAATTCTAAAAATTACATAAATGACTGTCTTGTAATCAATCTGATTGAGTCAGTCTGGTTTTATAGCATTATTGTTCTTTTCTACCTAATTGCTATATAATAAAGTATAAGATAATTGGACAAGAAGCTAGATATATAACAAAAAAGTGGGAGCTACAACACTTGCTTTATAGTAATCTCAGCAAGTATGTATAATTTTCTTCACTTTGAATACAAGTAAAGTAGTGCCTGTCTAACCTACCCAGCTAATTGCAAAAATTAATTAGTGAAATTAAATGTCGTGTGCTTGGAGAAGGTATGTGCAACTAAAATGAGATTTAGATTGAAATATTGTGTGAGTTGTAAGCACTAAGTAATTGTAACATTTCATGCAACTTGATTTAATATTTGATTATAACATTTTTATATCCTTAATTATTTAACTACTCCGCCCAGATAGTCGTTGGGAAAAATAGGTTTTGCGTTCGTCACAGAGACAATAAGGTTGAATAATATAAGAAATTATTAAAATTTAACATTTACATAAGAAAAAATAATATACTTCTTGCACCGATAATTGCTCGAGATGATGTTCCACCGGATTGAAACATTCTACAGTAAAATCTATGTAAATTAATAGTATTGACATACTATAAAAGTTTCTTAATTTAGAGAGTTATTAAATAATCGATATACTAGTTTATCACATATTTTGTCAAATCGATACAAAAAAACAATACTTACTCTAGAGATTTTATTAACAATGGTTTAAATTAATTAGGTTCGAATTTTGGACCAGCACCAAGAGACATGTGTGTTTAGATACCTCAAAAAACTTACCTTTTTAGGAGTTAATTATCCACGTAGGTTAAAATGCTATTTAACCTTGTGTCGCCTTTTTGTTTAGTTAATTATTTTATTGTATTTTTGTCATGTATGGTTGAAATATCGCATCTGATAAGTTTTTGCTATATATTTTGTTATTTTACCATTAGAAATTTCATCTTATTGATGATCACCTCTGTCCCCAAAGTTTTGGAACCGGCTTTGGTTCTAATTGTGAAATCTTGATAACTCCTAAGATAAATAAGGATAAAGTATTCACTCCAACAAACTAAAAAATTATGGACAATATTTTTACATGCAATCAAATTTTATCTCAAAACGGTAATTTTTCGAGGCAAAAATAATCTTTTAGATAAAAAAATAATTTTTGTGTCCCCAAATCTAATTTTTAGCCACATAATTTGAAAAAAAAAAAATTGTCTTCAAAGACAATCACATACGAACATAAGTAGACAATTAAAATTTGTCTCCAAATATTTTTTGTGACGAAATTAAATTATCTCCTTATGTGCGTAGGAGTATTTTTTTTTTAAAATTAATTATGTACCTAAAAATTAGATTTGGGAATTTTTTATTTTTTTTTGTGTATAAAAGATTATTTTTGTCTCGAAAAGTTACCATTTGAAGATAAAATTTGATTGTATCTAAAAAAAAAATTATCCATAATTATTAAGGTTGTTGTAGTGATTATTTTCAAAATTTACATTTCATTTTGATTGTTTCACCATTTTAATGCATATTTGAAGATAAAATTTGATTGTATATAAAAAAAAATTGTCCATAATTATTAAGGTTGTTGTAGTGATTATTTTCAAAATTTACATTTCATTTTGATTGTTGCACCATTTTAATGCATACTTGATCCGTAATTACATTTTCCAAATATATAGTCAGGTGACTACCAAATGTAATTGATTTACAAATGATTGATTGGATCCTTCCTTAGAAAATGATTGATTGGTATATATGACTATGTGAGTAATATTATCTAAAGAAAACTCTGTTGTATATAATATTATATTTATATTTAATTTATTTAAATATACTTAAGTATTATTATTTTTAAAATATAGTTAAAATCTAAAAAGGTAGAAACGGTTTCTGGCCGTTGTATTTGAAATAACCCTTTGGAAACGTGAAGGGGTGTCATTAATTTCATATATATATATATATACACGGGGTTGTTTGTTTAGCGTGTGATTATGATAGGATGAGATTAAAAATACCGTCGTATCCATAATTATCGTGTTTGGTACGAAAAGTGGAGGCGGTACTATTAGTAACATGATATTAGAAATGATAAGAAATTAAAGAATTTGGAGTAATACTGAGAGTGTGGTATTGAGAAATTGAGGTATTTGGAGAGTAATCGGGGTGTGATATATATATATATATATTAAAATTATATATATATATGTATTTTATAATTTTATTTATTATAGATATAAATATAAATTTGTAAAATAGTACAACCCTAATAAAAATTAAACAAATATTTCATGTATATACTATTAATCTCGCATTCATTTGTTATTCCGTTATAGTGCAAATATATTTATAGTCACGTTATTACTAATAGTGTAACCAAACGAGTCGTATAAAACCTGTACAAAACAAAAACACACGAACAATAGAAAAATAAAGTATTGTATTTTGTTACTCTCCCCAAAATTCATGAGTAAATTATCAGAATTTCTTCGGAATTCTTCGGAATTACTATCCGTCGAATTTCTTAGGCTTGGTTGTATTTGTTGTAATATTCCCAACAAACCTCAACCTTAAAAGCATTTATAAAGTTTAGTACATACTCATACTTATTAAACACCTATTTTATGTTCAATTTATGTCATATCTTCAAGTTTTTCCCTTCTTTTTTTTTGCATTTTGAAGTTTTTTTTTCCTAGTCATGGATAGAAAACCAGCATAACAGTATAACAAGGATGTTTTCCATCCATAATTGGATGGAAAGTTCCAAATGTTACAAAAAAAATACATGAATATGTTACTAATTGGATAAAACTAACACAGTAAGTTATTCATCAAGAATCACGTACACAACAATTAATTGAAGTTACAAAATTGCTAAAAACTCGAAAGAATATGGGTAGGTACCTCTAGGCATATATAATTTTGAGATAAATAAAGTTGTAGTTTCATCTCATCTATGTCATAATTAATCTCTCTACTTGCTAGTGCTACTAATTTTATATTTTTTATCTTCCCGAACTCTTCATGCACATACAAAAAAAAAAAAAAAAGAGTTAGTGTAAATATGTTGAAATGAAAGAAACAAGTACCAAAAACAAAGAAAAATGAATCATACACTGAAATATTTCGTGGATGCGAATGAATGGTTACAATTAAAAATTCCAATTTTCCAATTTTTAGTGGTTGGGTTATGTGAAAATGTTGACATATATATATGAGTGAATATTGAATCGAGTAGATAAGAAATATGTTTGCTATAACAAAAAGATGATTTTTTTGTATAAGAAAGTAGATTTCATATTTATGAAAAAAAAAATAGAAAAAAAAAATAAATTTCAGTTGCTATATAGTAACTACTAAAATTAGTTACTAAATTCTAAGTGCAAGAGCAAAAGTTGCTAACATAGTTGGTATTTACCTACTAAAATTTGATAGTTAGTAATCAGTTAGTATTTAGCAACCGATGAAATAGTAGTAACTAATTAGTTGGTAAATTATTAACTGTCGAAATTTAAGTTACTATTCAGTTACTACTTACCAACTGAAAAATGTAAGTTGCAGTTTAGTTACTATTTAGCAACTAATAATATTGTGGTTACAAATTAGATGGTGAGTCATAAAAATATGAAATTTTAGTTAGATATTCGGTTAGTGATTAGTAACTAACAAATAAGTTGGAATTTTAAATTACCATTTTCTTTTTAAATTACCATTTTCTTGTATCGGTAGGATGAGAGGGATAGCCTCATGCATGTGCTAACTATAACTAACACTCAAATTATTTTTAAATAAAAAACCATTACAAGTCTACAACTAATTTATATAAAGCTCAGTACACTAACAGAAACCTTCAATATCACACTGTCCCCACAAATTGGATCAGAACATAGAAAAACATAGAATTCGATAACAACAGTTTACCCTTTCATAACTATAGTATATTCTTGAAGGCAACATCAAAATCTCACCCAACCCCATTAAGTCATTATACATTAACAAAATTCATATATGAGAAACACCCTTTTTTTCAATTTAATTTTCTTTCAAGAAACCTACAATGAAGCCCTCCAATAACAGTGGCCGGAAAGCCAACAATCTACCGGTTTTTGTTATCGTTTTCTCTATTGTATTCTTCGGTTTGTTCATTTACATCGAAGATGTTAAATCGATGGCGGAATTCTCCGGTTTTGGGGCTAAGAATCAAGAAAGTGATGAAAATCAAGAATTGATTAAAACTGGTGAGTTGGGTCTCGTTTCGATGAATTCGAGGACAATAGTCGAGACCCAATATAGAGAAGACAGTTACGAAGAATCCCGAGAAAGTAAAATCTCAATACCAAGTTCCGAAAAACAGAAAAAGAGGAGCTTCGAAACGATTCTAAAGAGAGAAGGGGTAGAAGTACCGGACAAGGAGTGTGATTTATTTACCGGGGAGTGGGTATATGATGATGTGGCACGTCCTTTATACAACGAAGGCGAATGTACGTATCTAACTAGGCAGGTGACGTGTCTTAGGAATGGAAGGAAAGATTCCAGGTTTCAGAGTTGGAGATGGCAACCTAAAGACTGCTCTTTGCCAAAGTAAAAAAATTACTCTCTTTTTAACTGTGGTAATTTATTTTTGGTAATTATACTTTTGTTTGGTCTTCTTGACAGAATTTTAAGGGCTAAACTTGGCAACCCTGAGACTGCCCTCTGCCAAAGTTAAAAAAAAACGCTTTTTTTACTGTGGTAATTTTATTTTTGGGTTTTTTTATATTCTTGATGGGCATTTAAGAGCTAAACGCGGCAACCCAGAGAATGTTTGGTATTTTTATTATTTTATTCTTGTTTGGACTTTTAAAGGTTTGAGTGTTTTTTTTTTTTGGAATTTTGCCGGTTTGATGCGTGTCGATAGAATTTCGTACTTTACTCGGGAGTATCGTTAACGTGATTGTAAAGTTTCAAGTAGAGATTGTTTTTGAGTTTTACTATAGTTTTTGGCAACTCAATATTCTACCTTTATATTTTAGAAATTTTTTTTACCCCTTTTTCTACTTAATTTCTTAAGAATCAATTTCCATCCTTAGTTAATGTTTTATTTTGTTTTGACAATTTTGAACTTTAAGAAGCGATTTACATCCTGAACTAACATTTTCTTTTGTTTTGGCAAGTTGAAATTTTCGTTTAGTTTTGACATAAAGCTAATTCTTCTCTCTCAACCCGATTGGTTATAAAAGGCCAAAATGTAGTATAAAGTTTTTAAAAAATGTTGATTCATAAATTTCTTCATAATTTTTATTTTTCTGAATTATACAAAATATTCGTGTACATTGTAACCTGACTGACTCAAATTATTAAATACCGAGTACGTATATGTGAAGTAAATTCATTATTGTTTAATTTACTGTTACTTGTTTAATTAAATGAAGGTTCAAAGCTAAGGTTTTGATGGAGAAATTAAGAGGAAAAAGATTAATGTTTGTGGGTGATTCATTAAATCGGAACCAGTGGGAATCTATGGTTTGTCTTGTTCAATCTGTATCTCCTTTGGGAAAAAAGACATTAACCAAAAATGGCTCTCTATCTGTCTTCAAAATGGAGGTATATATAGATCTCCTTCTTTTATGTTTCTAATATCGGTACACTGAAAGATCATTAAGTTACTTTTCAGTTTTTTCAGTTATAAATGAAGTGCAGTAACTAGTTTCTAGGGTTTGAGAAAAATGAGATATAGGTTTTCAAAGTTCAAAGAAACAGCTAGATAAAGATTCATAAAAGATTCATATTATAGAAACCTATTAATATATGCTCGAGGAAGGATCTAAAATAGTAGGGCCACATCGGTTCGCTATCGAAATTTTTGACTACATATCGATACCGTACCAAACTAGTTTGGTTTGAAATTTTTTATACCATTACGGAACAAAAAATTCGGTATACCGAACTTTCGGTATACCAAACTATTCGGTTGGTTCGGTTCGATTTCGATTTTATATCAAACTTTAGAGTTTACAAGTGATGATAGAAAAATGGTGCGATTTGGGGAAAAAAAACATAGTATAAAGTTTTAAAAATAGTAAATTAAAAAAATATATTTATTTATATTATTATTACCTTTATTATTATTTTTTGCATAAAAGAATAAATATTACTAGACATTTCTAGTAAAATTTATAAATAAATAAAAATATTATAATTATTCACTAAAAAAAATAATATAAGTATATTATAACAACGTTAATAAGTAAATCTATGTAAGTGTTTTACTTTACTTGTCTATATAGTATATTTTAATATTTCGGTTTGAATCGCTACCATACCGAACTTACCAAACGAATACCGAAACCGAACCGACTTTCAAAGATCAGTTCGGTTATACCGTACCATAATGTCGGTATACCAAACTTTTGATACCGACTTGATTGGTTCGGCTCGAAAAACGATCGGTTGGTGCACGTCAGTAAAAAATGTCACTCCTAGTTATAAAATACTACTAATATAACAACATAGAGTGTAGTACCACACCAAACTTACAATAATTTTAGAGCGAAACAAATTTTGTCTGTAATTTTTCGAGATAAAAAATAATATTTTATACAAAAAAATAAACTTTTTGTCACCAAATTTAATTTTTAGGCACATAATTTTTTATTTTTTTTGTCTTCAAAGACAATCTCATACGACATAAGGAGACAATTAAAATTTATCTCAAAATAGTTTTTGAGACGAAATTAAATTGTGTCCTTATGTACGTATGAGATTGTATTTGGAGACAATTTTTTTTTTTTTTAAATTATGTATCTAAAAGTTAAATTTGAGTACAAAAAATTTAATTTTATGTCTAAAAGATTATTTTTGTCCTAAAAAATTATAATTTGAAAACAAAATTTAATTGTGTCTAAGAAAAAATTATTTTTAATTTTTAAGTGTGTTGTAGTTTAGTAAAAGAAACACCTTTGACATTAACCGATCAAAAGGAGGTCACTTGAAAGTTCTCGGTATTCTTAACCGACTTTACAAAATTTTCATGCTAGTTTTGTATGCAATCATCTCTTGATCTGATGAACAAAGTAGGGTTTTTGTTTTTAATTGCATTTTTAGTCACTACATTATAGTTTTTCTTTATTTGATGGATAATTCGTCTTATATAACGTTAATTAAAACAAACTTAATAATTAGTGACAATAATTTTAGAGTCAATCAAATTTTATTTTCAAATGGTAAATTTTCGAGACAAAAACAATCTTTTAGACACAAAAACAATTTTTTTGTATCCAAATAGTTTTTGAGACGAAATTAAATTGTCTCTTTATGTCCGTATGAGATTGTCTTTGGAGATAGTTTTTTTTTTCAAATTATATGCCTAAAATTTAGTTTTGGGGACAAAAAATTTATTTTTGTGTCTAAAAGATTATTTTTGTTACAAAAAGTTACCATTTAGAGACAAAATTCGATTGACTTTAAAAAAATTGTCCCTAATTCTTAAGTTTGTTGTAATGGTCGGATGAAAATCAATTTTTTTAGACACCAACTGAGTAATTACAGCAAGTCGTGACCGTAAATTTTCTATACGAATCGGTTTATACCATGATGTAACATTTCCGGTTTATAAAGTAACAATAAATATATATTTTCTGGTAATGTATCGTAGTGGAACACTACATTAATTATTAATCTGTCATGTGCTTAAAATTATAAAGAAGTACATGTGCTATTTTTAGTCTTCCCTTTTAAATAATAATCATTTCCTCGCCAAATCAGCTCTTGACAAAATTTATTTTTCCAATAAGTTTTACTTACTATTAGAGTACATAACATATCTTTTCATAGTTAGTCTTTGGTATTTGATATATTAACTAAACAAGTTTCCAACGATTAGTTTATGAGGGTGGGTGTGTAATTTGATGGACAAACCAGCTCGATTTAGAGATTGTTTGAAAACTAATAATTTATCTTGACTTGGGAGTGACTCAAAAGTCTACTACGTATCCATGAATAAAAAGTACTAGCTATCACACGTTAAATTAATGACAGATTTGTAACAGTTTTTTAAATTTGTGATAGACTTGTGATAATTTTTAACTCTCACTAAATCAAAAATTATTTTGTAGTGGGTACTGACGGTAAAATATATTTATTGCAGGATTATAATGCCACAGTGGAATTTTATTGGGCTCCGTTTATTGTTGAATCAAATTCAGATGACCCAGATATGCACAGTGTTATGGATAGGATTATAATGCCAGAATCGATCAAAAAACATGGGCAGAATTGGAAAAATGTGGATTATCTCATCTTCAATACATATATATGGTGGATGAATACCGGCACCATGAAAGTTTTGTAAGTCCTCTACGTCTAATATTGTCTTTAGTTGAAGATTAGATTTGTAAATGCAATGCATTATTAGATGCGAATTTTGCGTATTCATTGAAATGAAAACTTCGATTTTTTCTCTCGCTATTGAAGTACCAAAGGTTCATAACAATTTGATCAATGTGTAATTTCAATTTATTTTGCCTTGTTTTGTGGATGATGACAAGGATAGACGAGGATCTTTTGATGAAGGTTCGACAGAGTACGATGATATAGATCGGCCTATAGCTTATGAAAGAGTTTTGAGAACATGGTCTAATTGGGTCGACAATAATGTCAATCATAATCGAACTCGCGTCTTCTTTAACAGCATGTCCCCTCTTCATATAAGGTAATTAATATCAAACTAAAATAATTTCTTTCCATTTCACTTTGTTCGGAAAATCTTCAATCCCTTATTTCAAGACACATAATTATTGATGACATTGTTTACACAAAGTATCTTTTATTTTCTCATGCATACAGCACGTAATAGTTTAGAATTACTACAATTTTATGTGATAAGTTTATAATCTTAATTAAATTATCAGTATTTATGACAGCCATATCATTTTATCATTTTTTACCCGCAAAAGCATATCAGTGTAACAGTGTCTTTATCTCATTGTGCATTTATACAGACTAATTCTTAAGATTGGAATGATTGTCAAGAAAACCATATTTTTCTGCCATTGAATGTAATTGTTTTCAACCTTTTCCAGCTTGATAGAATATTCTTTGGTTAAGTTTGACTTAGATATATAAAAATCTTAGTTTGGTAAACCACTACATTTGTTTATGGTGGTGATCACAAGTTTACAGCTTAAGTTCAACTCATACACCTAATTTTCCTTGCTTTTTTAAGTTTTCAATCAATCAGGTATCTAAGAGTCACTAACTCATACAAAAATGCTAATATAACAGGAGCTTAGATTGGGGAAATCCACATGGGATCAAATGTGCTTTAGAGGATATGCCGATAGGTAACATGTCACGAAAATTTAGCGTCGGCACAGATTATCGGATGTTTGCAATCGCAACCAATGTGACCCGTTCAATGAAATATTCGGCCCATTTTCTCAATATTACAAAGTTATCAGAGTACAGGATTGATGCGCATACAGGTATATATACGATTCGGCAAGGGAAGATACTTACGGATGAGATGAAGGCGGACCCCAAAACTTATGCGGATTGTATCCATTGGTGCCTGCCTGGCTTGCCTGATACGTGGAACGAGTTCCTCTATACTCGTATTATTTCACGATCATGACACATTTGATCTGGTTGTTTTTTTGGAAAAGGAAAAGTGTGATTATTCTATTTGACCTTTTCTTGTAGCCTGGTATGAAGTCTTGTGATTATATTGGTTTTGGTACGTTTTTTCAGCTCATTTACTGATGGGGGGTCATTGAATTGTAAAAAATGAAGTGGTGACTAAAAATAATTGTAATTATATTTGCTTAATTTTTAGTTGTTGGTGTTTCTTATTTCCTTCAGTAAGTTAATCAATCTGTTGGTATTGCATACATATATTACAAAAAAAAAAAAGAAGAAGAAGAGTTTTTCAGTTTGGGAGACAAACAGATATTTGATGTAGAAATGACATGCTCACATCTTGGTTCATCTTTTAAACCGTATGAAATAATCCGTCCAATCATATCAAACATATGCCAATATGATTGCTTTTATATTTTATACTCCTACTCATTACTTATAAATATGTTTATAGCTCCTCGCTCGTAATCAGTCCTCCTTAACTGATGCACATTCCTTTTCGTACAAACAATGTATTTTTCTGGTTTGATTCTATATTTATGCGATATGTCTCATGTAAATTTGGTGTTATTTTTACTTCTTGGAATATATGATATCATGATTTATCTTTGAAAGTAACTTGCATTTGAGCTCCTCGATGGAGCGGGCTCAAACCCTAACTTGGTCCCCTCACAAGAGTTCTTGTGTGATTAATTGCTCATTTATCACTTATTACTTAGTGAAATATTAGTTATTCTCCTGTTTATTGGATTTAATGCGGATAGTATGACCAATGATTATTCAAACGTGAAGAATAGTGGATCAGCAGGTAGGGGTGGTCTTTTTGTATCGATTTGTACCAACTGACCGTTTTTTAAACCGAACCAATCAAGTCGGTACCAAAAGTTTGGTATACCGACATTTCGGAACGGTACAACCGAACCGATGTTTGAAAGTCGGTTCGGTTTCGGTATTGGTTTAGTGAGTTCGATATGGTACCGATTTAAACCGAAATATTAAAATATACTATATAGACTAATAAACTAAAAGACATACATACACTTAATTATTAATATTGTTATAATATACTTATATTAATTTTTCTAATAAATATTTATAACTTTTTCTTTTATCTATAACATTTACTATAAATGTCTAATATTATTTACTCTTTTATATATATATAAAAAAAAAAAAAAATGTAATAATACTATAAATAAATATATATTTTTAATCTACTTATTTTTAAAATTTTATACTATGTTTTTTTTTCAATACCCATCAATTTTCTATCACCACGTGTAAACTCTAAAGTTTGGTATAAAAACGAAACCGAACCGAACCAACCGAATAGTTTGGTATACCGAAAGTTCGGTATACCGAATTTTTTGGTTCGGTAATGGTATAAAAATTCTCAAACCAAACTAGTTTGGTACGGTATCGGTATCTAGTCAAAAAGTTCGATACCGAACCGATGTCACCCCTACCGGTACGCAATTCTCAAATTCATTTTTTTGTTCTTCCTCAATAATGCAAGGTCTATAGGCACTACAACTGGTGTGTTTTCCCTTACTTTTTCCTAATGAACATCAACACGATGTCATGAGTAAACTTGAATGACAAGACATCTTTCAGTTTTTTTTCCTAGGGAAATCCTTGCTTTTGGTGCACATACTTATTATTTTTATCATTTTGTTTCCATAATCGAATAGAGGGCAACCTCACTTTGTTAGTTTCAAACGATGCAAAAAATACAAAAAATAATTCCATCCACTTCATACCTGAAATGTTACGAGTGCTATAATCAACTTTGTAATTCGCTCTCGAATGGTGTAATAGCCAGCAAAAAAAATCAACTTGATTTTGCAGTTGTTCACAAAGGACTAATATTAAGGATACAATAACTTGACAAGTGCAGTTGTTGCAATTGCAATTTGAACGTGTGTTGTATGTGTAAAAACTGAATCCGAAGTCGCATGACGATCGATTCACTCAAAACGAACCCATTTCTACATTTAGAATGATGCAGTGTTGCTCGAAGTGCCTGCCTGTTTACCAAAATATTAGTTCCACACGAGTCCATATGTTGGCTAAAGGAAATTTCAACATTTAATTAAAAGGAAAAATGATGAAATTATGCCTACTATTGGTACTTAATTAAACAAAACTCATACTATAAAATAATTTTAAAGATTAGTACATAAATCCACGATTCTCCCGATTTAAAACTTTTACAGTAATATTAATAAACCCTTAACATGATTGTAGTGAGTGGATGCATGACTCCTCCCTAAGTTGTTACGTAAGTCCTTCTGGCCTAATTATATGTGTTACATGCATAATATTAATTAATTACGTTATGAAAGTCAATACTATTATAATATAATGTCGCTATCTAGTTAGCATGACATCGAATATAAACATAATAACACTGAGATGGTTGTTTGATGATGAATATTCTTTTGACATCGTACTATATTTCTTTCACTACAGAATAATGTTTGATTTAGTGAGAGTCAAAAACTGTCATAAGTCTGTCGCTAATTTAAAAAGCTGTCACAAATCTGTCGCAAATTGACTAAACTGTCACAAAACTGTCACAAAAATCGTCGCTAATAAACTCGTAACAAAAAATACCGTCACTAATCCCGTCAGTATTTGAGTATTTTTTTTAGTGTTTGTTGATACCCGTTCGTCACTTAATAATTTGAAATGATCTGTTAGCTTATAGAAACTATATGGGTTAGCTACTAAAGTTTTAAGAGCATTCACAACAGTCTCTATAAAAGAGACTGTATAAGTATAAAAATGGGATAGCGGAGTAAAAAAGTGACCCAACGGTCTATATAAATTCCTATTATACCTTATATACATATATTGGAAATACAACTTCTATGTCTACATGGAGACCGGAATTCTATCGATTTATAAGCTTTTTTAATATTATTTTAAACCAAACTCATCTTCGATTTGTTAACAGAAAGAATATAATCATTTCAATTTATATTTGAGAATCTTCTCAAATTCGGCTTTTCAATGATTTGGTGGGAACGAGAGTCCCTAGTTCGGATATGGATACCGGCGTGCAATAATCTTGTGAACAAGTTGATTTATAATAAAGAGAACAATATACGAAATATTATGCATCTGTTGGGGTGAATGAGTATTGATTTACAAAGGAAGAATATGAAGTTTGGATACCTAGAAACTAAAGAAAGAGTAATAAATAGAGAATATTTTAATAGATATATAGGTGTTAAACCCTATGTAACCTGTCATTAAAAGGTCTAGTACATGTCCTGATACCATGTTAAACCTCGTATAACTTACTATTAAAATGTCTCGTAATGATAAGTATAAACCACAGGCTCGATCATTATCTAGTCGATGTGAGATAATATATTATAACAATATGCATAGTTACATAGACTGTTGTGCAATAAATAGAAATTTTGCTTATATTTGTGATATACATGTATAGAATTGCTATACGAACTAACGTGAATACTCTAAGTTGCAACACTTGGGGTTGATTCAATTTTTTCATATACGATTAACGACTTTATTTATTTACAAGACATAAGTTAAAAGATTGACAATCCAATCTGGATCATGAGTTCGTATTGACAATACATAACCACATGCTATGAAAACACCCAAGAATCATCTTTTGTAGTTTGATTAAAAAAACTAATAAAAAATATACCACGTACGCAACCAAAGATATTATCTATGGCCCGACCGAAAGTACTCTACTTATAATCCATAAACTCGTCCTCAGACGAGACAACCAAACAAGGTACTGGAGACTTGGGTCTATGAGTGGATTCATGGGTGAAATTGACAAAAACCTCTATAGAATTAATAATATGCGGACATCAAATGACTCGAAATGATGTATATGCAGTATGAATGTGGTATACTACTGCTATTAGCAATCCAAAGATTAGGAGTGAAAATGTTACTTGTATTCCTAATGTAGAAATTAAGAGTAGTCTCGCACCGTTTGCAACATGATAGTATGAAGAAAAAACTGATTTTATCACGTATTCATGTATTTTTTTTTTTAAAATCATATGGTTTCGACAAGGACAATAGTATCAATAAAAGTTTTCAGACCTCGTAATCAATAAAACCATAATAAAAATTGAATAACTCTAGTGGGGTTTATTATTAAACTAATAAGTACTAAAAAAACAATTGGTTTGTGTCCACTTAAAATTCTCTTGCGTGGTGCAATACTCAAGAAACAAATCTTACACGCTTGTAAAATTTGAAACCTTATTCATCACATTCCAAACTTAACGGACCAAAAAAGTCTTGGGATCGTAAAGTACAATCCCGTCGCTCATTTTGTTCGTAACGCCTAATATTCTGAAAGGCACGCTTAAGGCGTCTAAACGACAAAGGACCGATCTAAATGTAACATATTAAGCGGGATTAATTAATCAGAATTAGGCGCTAAATTAGTGTTAAGTATGCAAATTCATTTCCCGTCATTACTTAAATCCATTAAATAGTACTATTATTCTTTCTTTACAGCTGAACCCTCACAGCTTCTCTCTCTCTCTCTACACTCTCTCTCTCTGTATACACACACACACACACACATATATATATATATATATATATATATATATATATATATATATATATATATATTCATAAGCACATGATTGTTTAGCTGGCATAAATCTCATCGTGTTCTCTCTCTAAGCGGAGATCGAAGCAGCTATGGCCGCTGTTAACGCTCCGATTACCATGAAAGAGGCCCTAACGGTAATATATATATATTTTATTATTTCTCGGAACTCATTTAATTGCGAGGGAATTGGATACTTAGTTGAATTTTAGTGAAGACTGATTGTTATTAGAAGCGTTTTTTTTTAGTGTAATTGAAGGTTTATTGCTCATAACTCATTTAATTGCGAGGGAATTGGATACTTAGTTGAATTTTAGTGAAGACTGATTGTTATTAGAAGCATTTTTTTAGTGTAATTGAAGGTTTATTGCTCAGAACTCATTTAATTTCGAGTATATATATATATATTTTGATATTTTGGAGGAATTATATATAAGCTGTAGCGTTCTCAGTGTAACTGATTTTCTCGGCAGCGGTTTAATTTCAGTTTTATTGCTCAGAACTCATTTAATTGCGAGAGAATTTGGATAGTTAGTTGAATTTTAGCGAAGACTGATTGTTATTAGAAGTGTTTTTAGTGTAGTTGAAGGTTGTTAGGATTTGAATTTAGTGAATACTTATTTGTTCTCTTTAAATTTAGAAAACTATGTAAACTGCTAATATTAAATTTTTAATTGATTGTTATTTGAATTGTTTTAGTGTTATTAAACCTCTGTTCTGATTTTGAAGTTATGTTGGGGATCACCGTTTCTAAATTCTCATTTGTAATTGTAATTTTTATCGATTCTAAGTTTTGTTAGTTCTGTTGGGCTTTATTTTTGATATTGGAGGATTTCTCTATAAGATGTAGTGTTTGCAGTGTAACTGATTCTCAGCAGTGGTTTAATTTTAGTTTTATTGCTTTTAATTGCGAGAGAATTGGATACTTAGTTGTATTTCAGCGAAGAATGATTGCTATTAGAAGCGTTTAAGTGGAATTGAAGGTTGATTTGTTAAATTTTTACTCCTACTTCTTTAAATATAAAAAACCGCTAATCCATATATACTTAGTTAAATTTACTGAAGATTGATTGTTATTTGAAGAGTTTTAGTGTTATTAGACCCGTGTAGTGATTTTGAAGTTCTTTTAGGGCTAATTGTTTCTAAATTCTCATTTATAATTTGATTTTTTACTGTTACTATTTGTTTCATTTTTTAATTGTAAATTTTAATTTTAGTCTTATTGCTCAGAAGTCAGAACTCATTTAATTGCGAGAGAATTGGATGCTTAGTTGAATTTTAGGGAAGACTGATTGTTATTAGAAGTATTTTAGTTTAATTTAAGGTTGATTTAAGTATAATTTAGTGAACACTGATTGGTTAAATGTATACTTACTTAGTTGCTTATACTAGGGGCAGGTTATTATTAATGATAATGAGCAAGTTCGTTGAAAAAAAAAAGTTACTTATACTAGGGAAAACTATGTAAACTGCTAATCCATATATACTAAGTTAAATTACTGAAGATTGATTGTCATTAGTGGTTTAGTGTTTATTGGACTTCTGTAGTGATTTTGAAGTTTTTTTAGGGCTCACTATTTATAAATTTTAAATGTAATTTTGTTGTTTAGAAGTTATTGAAATAAGACAGAATTTCATTTGTTACTATGTTGTAGATCTGTATGTTAGCGCTTGGTTGGGAAAATTAAGAGCTGATAGTACATACGGATTTGGATATTTTATTTAATTAAGTGAAGATTAATTGTTAGTAGAAGCGTCTTTACTGTAATTGAAGCTTGATTTGGTTTTGAATTCAGTGAATACTGATTTGTTAAATTTATACTTCTTTTAAATTTAGTGAAAACTGCTAATCCATATATACTTGGTTAAATTTAGTGAAGAAAGATTGTTATTTGAAGTGTTTATTGGACTTCTGTAGTTATTTTGAAGTTTATTTAGGGCCCATTGTTTCTAAATTCTTATTTATAATTTTAGTTTTCACTGTTTATAACTTTTAAAGCTAATTTTGTTGCTTATAAGTTATTGAAGTAAGACAGAGTTTCATTTTGTTACTATGTTTCCAGATCTGTATGTTAGCGCTTTATTTGGGAAAATTAAGAACTTACAGTATTTACGAATTTGTCTATTTTGTTGAATTTAGTGAAAAGACTAATAAATGTCATTAGAAGTGTTGAATTCACTAATTTGAGTGACTGACTAGGTTATTGTCATAATACGACATCTTCATGATTTCTGCATATCTTAAAGACTTAAACTACTCCATGGATTAATCTGCATCTCAAAAATTTGTTATCCTTAAACTGACAATGACCTTTCATGTCACAATAGATTAAAAAATTGCAACCTTACCGGAGTGCAAAACTGCTGTCTTTGCATTTTCGACCTAAGACTTGGAGGCTACTGAGAAACTGAAAACAAATTCTAACTTTCTTGTGCTTCTTTTTATGCAGCTTCCTAGCGTAGGGATCAATCCACAGTTTATCACGTTCACGCATGTTACTATGGAA
Source organism: Primula veris (assembly GCA_963682055.1). NCBI lineage: Eukaryota > Viridiplantae > Streptophyta > Magnoliopsida > Ericales > Primulaceae > Primula > Primula veris. The sequence goes on along the minus strand of OY821742.1, from coordinate 4,722,757 downwards.
TCCGATAAGTATATTTGTGTTCGGGAAACTTCACCGCAGAACAGTGTCGTGATTATAGATATGAGTATGCCGATGCAGCCACTAAGAAGGCCCATCACAGCAGATTCGGCCCTTATGAATCCAAACTCCAAAATTCTTGCTCTTAAAGGTACTAATTAGCATTTCTGCTTATTCTGTTCATACCTTTGCAATGTGTAGCATAAAAAGATAACTATTTCACCAGTTATTATCTGTCTGTATCAGATTTACCACAAACGTTCATTTGTTAAAGAATAAATTGATTTTTGAAGTACGGGTTCTGGCAGATATGATTAAGTATCCCAAAGTATGGGTTGAGATGAACTTTATGAGCATCTCGAGTTATTTTCTTTATCTTGGCTTGGGATGCTGACAAGGTTTTTCTTATGTGGCTTATTAGCAACTAGTTATGCTGTTTTACAAGCAATTCCTTAAATATTTGGCACACGATCTTGTTTGCTTTCTGCCTTATAGTCTGCTCTTAGAGAAACACTATAAAAACCCGGTTTACCACATCAGCAAGATGATGTGGTGCACCAACCCACTTAGTACATGACATGTGTATGTATTTCATGGAGGAATTTAATTATGAAATTCACATAATTAATAATCGAATATTAAAAAAAAGCTCCTGGATAAATGCATCCACAACCCACGTGCACTACTACTACGTATAACTTCAATGAAAATTTTCTAGTTTTGTTTTGTTTTGTTTATTATCATTGTTGGACAAAAATATATCCGGTTGTGATTTAAAATATATTTTAATTAATATATTATAAACTTCAGTTAAAATTTAATTTTATGGTAATCCCAACGAGTTTTTTTTAATTATTTTTGGGTTTTTATTCGGTTGAAAATTTAACGGACGAGACAATATTCCGTTTTCATTAGAAAAATATATCAATATTTTTTTTTTCAATTTTAATTAATATTTAAGTTAAGGGTGGTCACCTCTAGGGTTCTCCATTTTTTTTGGAATTTTAAAATGTTGAAAAATTGACAGACGGTACAAAGTCCTGTTTTGATTAAAAAGATTTTTTGATTAGTATTTTTTAAATTTTAATTAATATTTGTGTTTATGGTAGTTTCCACTAGGTTTTTTTATTTTTATTTTTATTTGGGTATTTATTGGGATGAAAAGTGAAATTTTCAGTTCACATATTTACCAACATTCACTTTTACCTTTTAAATAATCAAAAAATTATAAGTATTTTTAAAGGGAAAGAATATAAAAATAACGGTGGCAATTAATTGTTTTTAGGAGAGAGAATAAAAGATTCCGTATGAAAGTTGGGTAGTGGGGAATATAGGGCATTAATAACTGTCATTAAACATGGCCACGATGAATTTTGAATTTGGCTACTATTGGGTACATACAGATGCATTAACAAGTGACAAGTGTCAAAAATCTATGGAATGGCGCACCACACATTTGGTACACCTGATTTACCATATTGTTACTCCTGCTCTTATGTTATAGTGCGGTAATTAGTTACTGCCTAGTTTTTATCGCATATGTTTTTTAAGGATATGATGACTAAATAAGTGTTTTAGAGTTATGGGACACTAGTATATCTGGACAAGGTGATCTGAAGGCTTTAGCATTTACACTACGAGACTTGTGTTTAGATATGTGATTAGCATCATTTCATACAAGTACATTTTTTTCTCCTTTGAGAAAAAGAAGTGTCTTGAATTTTTTTAGCTCATGATATGGTCTTATTTATTTGAAGCTCAACTTGCGGGAACTACTCAAGATCACCTGCAGATATTTAACATTGAGATGAAAGCAAAGATGAAATCATATCAAATGCCTGAGCAGGTAACAAACATATATATTTGTTCATACACAGCTCTACACTTGTTAAATTTGTATCATTCATTGAAGTCTTCAATATTATATGTCTATATGCGGGCAGGTGGTTTTTTGGAAGTGGATCACACAAAAGACGTTGGGTCTTGTAACACAAACAGCTGTATATCATTGGTCTACTGAAGGTCGGTTTCATGCTTGTTTATGCTTTTGAATTGTGTATATGTACACCATATTCCTTAACCGAGTTGTGAAATTGCTCGACTCTCCTTTCCTGTAGGTGATTCTGAACCTATGAAGATGTTCGACAGGACAACAAATTTATCCAACAATCAAATAATTAATTATCGATGCGATCCCACTGAAAAATGGTTGGTTTTGATTGGAATCGCTCCTGGTTCCCCTGATGTATGTTTCTGCTCACAACCCTTCCAGTTAATTTGATTAATTCTCCTTTTGATATTGTTTGATGAATTTTTATTGTCTTTAGATTAATACTGCTGCAGTTATTTGCTTCCAAATGCTAGTAGAATAGAAAATGAAATGGGAAAGGTTTGTTTACTCTAAACTAGTAAAAAATAACAAGTATTAGAACATCCAGAAAATTAAAGAGTTTATACATCTTCGCTTGACATGAAATTGATCAAGAATCAAAATTCTAAGGATTCTTTGATAGTCTAGAGATACTGATTTGATATTTAGAGACACAGCTGAATTAGGTCCAATAGCTTAGAAAATAAGGTTCCAGAGCGCTAGCAATTAAGTAGATATAGATGTTGCCGGTGCTCTCTGTTTCTGGTTGTCCATGTTTTAGTCCTAGTACTAGGATCCAATCCTACAAATCTGCCAAGTCCCTAACATGGTAAATTGGAGCACCTGTAAAGATAATCTTTGTTAGGAATTGATTCACAGTAGAGAGTCTTACATAAGTTCTTTTAAACTTTGATGTTTGCGCACTGTGTTGATTATAGGTGCCAGTGTTACACCTCTTCTGTTGTGTGTTTAATTCAAGCTAATTCATTGATATGTTTGGTTGTTTGTGTCCCACCGCGTTAATTCCTTGCTTAGGTAGGATACGTAAGTGTAGTCTTTGGTCTACATTTCTTTTCCTTCTACTCTTCGGACTCATTCCAAGTGTTGAAATTCAATTTTCCTGAAATTTTCACACTTCTCCTCCAGTAGTTTCACTGAGCTTTTGTTCTCTAGTTGCGTGAAAGAGTAAATTCTCTTCAGTTTATTTGAGTTGTCCCCTTGGCAAGTCATTGGTTTTGGATTAAATTGAATCTACTTAATTGTGTAGGTATAATGATTCACTGCCCATACCGGTTCTTTTTAATAGAATTAGAAAATGTAGTTGCATGTTCATAATGATGTTCATGTTCCTGTAATGTGCATTAGCAGTAAGAAGAAGCTAACGCGATAATATTCTTCTCCTTTAAATGATACATGTTTTCGCACATACAGTTTGTTCATGTGTTCCCTTTATGCTTTTCAGAGGGCCCAACTAGTAAAAGGAAACATGCAACTGTTTTCTATGGATCAGCAACGCAGTCAAGCCCTGGAAGCACATGCGGCAGCATTTGCTTCATTCAAAGTAATATCTCTGCATTTGCTTTTACAAGTTTTTAATTATATTGTGATTACAGGTGTCTTGAAGTTTTGGTTGGTACCTTTTTTATATAGGTTTCTGGAAATGAGAATCCATCTGTCCTGATTTCTTTTGCAACAAAAACTGTTAATGCCGGTCAGGTCACTTCAAAGTTACATATCATTGAGCTTGGTGCTCAGGCAGGTATATTTCCTTTAGTTGTTCAAATTTAGTTTCTGACGATCGAATTAATGTACGTAAATATCCTGTTTTATCTTTTAATTTTCAGTATTTTATATACTAATTGAATTACGGTTCGAAAGTATTTTTGCTTTTAGATTACTGATTCTGGAGATTCAGTATGGGTGGTCATTAGTTTCTAGGTTTTTCCAGTTGAAAATGGATTGCTAAGCTTATCCGTGTCTCCTTGTAGAATACATTTAACACCGGATGGTTTGATTGACTCTGTAATTTGGTTGCATTGAAGTCTAGATAGCTTCCATAATGTGTTAAGCATTTCTGAGTGGATTAAAGATCCACCCACACAGTTCTTGAATTTTCTTTTGGTGTCATGAGGGAGTTTATCTTAAAAGCAACTGGTCTGGTCTTGTGCTAGTTTACCATTTTTCCATATTTAAATGTTGGGTGCAGATTAGTTTAATTTCCACTTGTCGTCGTTCAACCAAAAAGTATCTAACTCATCACAAATTATAACCAGAAATTTCCCACTCATGGCTACAGATGTTCGTGCCTTTTAAATTTTGCATTTGCTTGCAGGGAAAGCATCCTTTTCCAAGAAGCAAGCAGACCTTTTCTTTCCTCCAGATTTCGCTGATGACTTTCCAGTTGCCATGCAGGTATGCTTTTTCCAGAATTCATTTATATATACTTTGTTATTCTGTATTTGCATTGCAAACTTGCAGTTTCTTTTAATGCTGTTTCATACCCTGGCAGATCTCCCACAAGTATAGCTTAATCTATGTCATCACCAAATTAGGCCTCCTCTTTGTATATGATCTAGAGACAGCTACAGCTGTTTACAGAAATAGAATAAGCCCGGACCCAATTTTTCTGACATCAGAAGCTTCATCTGTTGGAGGTTTCTATGCTATAAATAGACGCGGCCAAGTGTTGCTTGCAACTGTGAATGAAGCAACTATTGTGCCTTTTATTAGTGGTCAAGTATGTTTTGGCAATTAGTTCCTTTGATTACTTTCTTTTTTTCCCTTTTGTGAGGTGATCCTTGTTTTCATGAATATATATGAACTCTAGAGCTTGATAACTAACTTGATTTTTGGAATGCTGGTTATTCTTACAGTTGAACAATCTGGAGCTTGCTGTCAGTCTTGCTAAGAGAGGAAACCTGCCCGGTGCTGAGAATTTGGTAAATAAAAAAATGTTTTTGTTGAACGTTCCTTTTGTGCGGCTCGTCGTAAAAATCTCCTCTATTTGATATCTATTGACTGCTGTTTTGGTCGTCTCAGGTAGTCCAACGGTTCCAAGAATTATTTGCTCAAGGGAAGTATAAGGAGGCTGCTGAACTTGCTGCAGATTCTCCACAAGGGATCCTCCGAACTCGCGATACAGTTGCAAAATTTCATGTACGTATTCTGTTTCTTATTTTAGTTTAATTTTTGGTTTTGGTTTGCTCTAGAGCTGGTGATTCTTTCCCATCACTTTCCTTTTCTGGCTATTCATTCATCTTTCGAATTACTAAGAGGATCATTTTTTTTGTAGTTAATACTTGATACGTATATTTGTGAAAATATGTGGACGATTATTGAGAACTAAATAATTAATTCTGTTGTTCTATTCTACTATTATCCTCTCTATTTTCTCTCTTGTCTCTGTTCCTCTCATTCTATTCGAAATCATTTGCCCTTGTGTCCTGGGCTTGGTAAGTGGTGCTAGCTTGTGCCTGTAGTGTATGGCGATAGGCCTGCTGCTCATGATTATTTTTTAAGTATTGTCTTTCCAAACAAGAGTATGAATACTTATTATTCACTCCATCCCAAAAAAAATGTTTACTGTTTCAAAATACTACTCGCATATATTCTGCTGATGAGACTATTATGTTTGGGGATGGAGATGGTAATATTAGTTGCCTTGTTGGCTTTGTGATTGTACCAGATTGGGTGCTGGGAGGCTTTCTTTTAGTTTGCTTAGTAAGATGCCCTTGGACTACCGGGAGATGAACTATCGCGTTAGTAATAATATGGAGGCTTTGCCACATAAGCATAACTAATTACATGTTTGCATCCTTTACATAATAATCCATCGGGAAATACCTTATTCATGTACATCAGGACTTTAGATGGGGCACTATTTGTTCCATTTTCTGCTGAAATTGTAGTTTTTCAAGGGCAGAATAAAGTGATTTCAAAAATCATCTTGATTTGTATACCTTGAAAGATTTGTGCTGAATGTTTTATTGCTTGCAGAGTGTTCCTGTACAAACTGGGCAAACACCACCTTTGTTGCAGTATTTTGGAACTCTTTTGACCAAAGGGAAGCTCAACGTTTTTGAATCACTAGAGCTATCACGCCTTGTCGTAAATCAGAACAAGAAGAGTCTTTTGGAGAATTGGTTAGCTGAAGATAAGCTGGAATGCAGTGAAGAGCTTGGAGACCTTGTCAAGGTCTAATAATAGGCTGATGATATTATATTTTTGAGTTGAAGTATCAGCTAACCATCACCTCTATTAATATTTTGTAATCCAAATTTTTGTGTAGACTCTGGACAATGACCTGGCATTGAAAATATACATTAAAGCTAGAGTGACTCCGAAAGTTGTTGCAGCTTTTGCTGAACGCCGTGAGTTTGACAAAATCCTGATTTATTCGAAGCAGGTAAAGTTTTATTGCATTTCACATGATTTGTTCTTGGACATTATTGTACTTGTTTACTTGGTTTTTAGATTTTAGGCTGTCTTGGTAAAATACGAGACACCTTATCCTCACATTTTCTTTCTTTTTGTTTGTAATTTACCGCACTGGTAGCTAATTGGACCATGCTTGTGTACTCACTTTTAAGGTTAACTATCCTTATTAATCTGCGTTTGTATGTAGGTTGGTTATACACCTGATTATTTGTTCCTCTTGCAAACGATTCTCCGGTCAGATCCTCAGGTATAGAGTTCAAAGTTCAGTTTGAAATGTTATTCCATTTTTTTTATATATAAATTTGTGGGTAAACCCACTATTTCATTAAACAATGATCGTAAAGATAGCTTATTACAACTTAAAACAAATAAAACTTGAAACAATTTGGTTATTCCATTAATTATTTGGTACCGGTTTGAATCAATTTGGTTGCATTTGCATCAATATTCTGTGAAAGTGTGGTATGTTTGGAAAAGGAACATGAATTGTATGGCACATCAAAAGGTTCTATTTTTGATCACTTCTCTTAATATTACGTGTCTTAAGTGTCACGAGAGAAATATCAGTTGGCTAATAACAGAACTTGCCTCTATGCTGTTGTGAGGCTTTTCTTTAACTTTATTTTCTACCCTGGTATAGGAAATTTTATACACTGAAAGTGAGTCTTACAAAACGAGTACAATTTCACACTGATGGGTTTGCATACACTTGTGGAATAACAATGATTGCCAGTAGTGGATGAAAACTAATTCCTTTTGAAAACTTGTATACGAGAGACTTACTATTCATTCTAAATTTTTGGCTGCATTTTAGTTTACGTGCAACTATCTGGTGCCTTTCCATGATTGCTCCTATTTAAATATGTATGAGCTTTGGTTTAAGCTCTAAATAGTTTCTGAAATGGTATATGTAATTTTATTTCTTCACACCCTGTTTTTTTTTCTTTGTGCAGGGAGCTGTCAACTTTGCATTGATGATGTCTCAAATGGAGGGAGGTTGCCCAGTTGATTATAACACAATAACAGATCTCTTTCTCCAGGTTTCTACACCCCACCTACATGATTTATTAATTTCCAGCAGAAGCTTTTGTGCTCCACGGTTTATTGTTTGTTTCTGATTTTTAGAGTTGCTGAGTTTTTATTTTTCTTTTAGTCTGTCAATTACATTGCGGATGTTCTTTTTACAACATGAGTTATTTTTATTTTTCAATCAGAGGAACTTGATTCGTGAGGCAACAGCCTTTTTGTTAGATGTTTTGAAGCCCAATTTGCCAGAACATGCTCATCTGCAGACGAAGGTAACTTTTATATTCAAAAACTAAGAAGTTCCTTATTATTTGTTGCTTTGTTTCATTATTTATCTTGATGCAGGTTCTGGAAATTAATCTTGTCACGTTTCCCAATGTGGCGGATGCTATTTTAGCAAATGGAATGTTTAGCCATTATGACCGTCCTCGTATAGCTCAGCTTTGTGAGAAAGCTGGTCTATATGTGCAAGCTCTTCAGGTAAGTTGAGCCATTGTTGTTCACCTTTTTATTGGTTTCCTTACATTTTACTGAAGCAGTGTTTTAAATTGCTAAATTGTTTTTTATGAGTAGACCGGAGCGTAAGTATCGATGCTAAAAGCGTAAGCTTTACCAAAAGAAATTATTGATAAATCCACCAACATATCTAATCGACATTATCCAATCATGAATACTAATAGGAGCAGACAGATAACATAATCCAGTTGAATCAAATAGGAGATTTAAAATAAAACCAAATGTCTAGAACCAGAAGCAGCAAGTGAAAACTTAAACAAAACACATAATTTTGAAAGATGAACCACTAACGTTAATCTAAATCATCCTTGAAAGCCTTCATCCTCTCCTAAAAGAAGATTTTCATTCATGTCATCACCGGATGCACCATCGACTTCATTATCGCCAAACATATTGACATCGACATTATCTTAATTCAAAATCACGTAATCATCATCTTCATTGGCATCAACAAGATCAACATCATGGCCATTCCGACTCCTAGCATCATAATTCAACTGATATACCGGATTGGTATCATCATTCGAATTGATTTTTTGATTTCATCATCATACAGATCATTCACATTCATGTACTTTTAGTGATATTTTTCTTGCATTTTTGGACACCCGTACAACAAAATTTTAAAGCAGTAAATACATGGAAGTATAAACTATGAGTTGTAAAGAATAAAGTTAAAGAAACACTTCAGTCTTACTTGAAGTTGCCACTTGTAACTTTCTTCTTGTATAGCCTGATAGGCTTGAGTTGCGGAGTGGGCTTGCGACTACCACTTGTAACTTTCTTCCTGTACAGCCTGATAGGCCTGAGTTGCGGACTAGGGACTAAAATTTGGGTTGCGAGGAGAAGACGGCTCGGGAGTAAGTGTAGGCTCACGGGAAAGAAATGACTCTCTTCTTAAGGAAGTTTGATAGTTGCCAAGTGGCGCATTTGTCACGGCTTCAGCCTTCACTGGAAAGATTCGATATTTGAGCTTGCAAAGTTTTAGGCTCTGTTTGTTTTGTAGGAAAGTTTTGCGGGGAATTCTATTAATTTACAGTCATTTATGGCTCTTAGGCGCATACCGAATTTATCATGTTATTTTTTTGTGAAAAACAGTTTTATAAACAAGTTCATGAAAGTTTAGGAACTAAAATAAAAATAAATGAATAAAAGCTTATAATTGCAGTATTTTGCTCTAACATATTGCTAAGTAAGAAGATTTTTGCCTGAATCAATTGCTTTTTTATCTTTCAATCCATTCATTGTTATTCAACTAATAAATTTATTAAAAGTAGGTTTCAAAATAGTAATTGATTTTTTTTTCAGATGAAGTTTGAACAAATATGATAATTTTTTTTTTTGGATGATGTATGTGAGACTTAACTACAAAGTATATATTAGAAGAAAGTAAAACAAAAAGGACAAAACATTAAACTTTAGGAAACGATAGGAACTGCTTGTTATTTTTTGGATAGATATGCGCATGATTTTGTTATTTGCATGACTTATATTGTCTTTTGTAAAATGTTTTTTTAAGGGAAGTCATTTACAGTGGTTAAACCTCGATCTCTTCTGTAAAATGTTAAACCTCGATTTACCTCCGGTAATTTTATGACCACAAAACTTACACGCGAAATATCTAGGATTGTTAGGAATATGCTGAGTCCATGCCCAAGCAAAATCTTGTTTCTTGCTCAGGCCCATGTTCTACGTACAAACAATCAAGAAAAGTAGTACTGAATCTTACAGTGTTTTCATTTAAATAGAATCTTAAAAGTGTAAAATACTAAAATGTATCCATTACAAGATCGGATTTGGATGCTCTGTGTAAAGGACGGTGAGGCATCAGTCATTACACATCTACGATTATTATACACGGCTACACGCTAACAAATAAAAGGTTCATATTTAAATCAAAATTAAATTATAATCTAAAACCAGAGAGAGAGAGAGAGATAATGAGAGAAAAGGATGAGAGAGAGAGACTTTCATGGAGTAGGTCTGGAGAGAGAGAGGCCATGATTGTTCATAATAAAAAATAGCAAAGGATGTAGAGCAATTTAATATTTAAACGATATAGTTTTTGATACATCGCACTGATGCGCATTATTTGCACCCTAATGCACGCTATTTACGCAATAAGGTCTGTTATTTGCGTTTAACTCGGAATCTCAACAAAAAATAACTCACGCTTTGTTATGAGGCGCGCTCCAAGGCGCCTTAAGGCTCGTTTTTTAATACATTGTTTTGATGTAATGCTGGTAATCATAATATATTGCATCTTTTGCAGCATTACAATGAACTTCCGGATATTAAACGTGTGATTGTGAATACTCATGCTATTGAGCCACAGGTAAAATGGTTTTCTACTTTCTTTTTGTGCATTTGGTAATTGTAGTACATGTCTTTAAAATCACTTTTACGTTTGCAGTCGCTTGTTGAGTTCTTTGGGACTCTTTCCAGGGAGTGGGCCCTGGAGTGCATGAAAGACCTTCTTTTGGTGAATTTAAGGGGGAATCTTCAGATAATTGTGCAGGTACTTGTTTCTGTCTTATTGTTTGTGGAAATATCTTTGATAATATCGAATCAATGTTGCTTATATGTGGTACTTACAGGTTGCCAAAGAGTATTCCGAACAGTTGGGAGTTGATTCTTGCATCAAGATTTTTGAACAATTTAAATCATACGAGGGATTGTACTTCTTTCTCGGGTCATCTTTGAGCTCTAGGTAACATTTCAACGAAGAAAAAGTTTCCGGCATTTTGTACTCTATAACTCACAATGTATGTTTTCTGTTATAGTGAGAATCCAGAAATTCACTTCAAGTATATTGAGGCAGCTGCTAAGACTGGTCAAATTAAGGAGGTTGAGCGTGTAACTAGAGAATCAAATTTCTTTGATCCTGAAAAAACAAAAAACTTTCTGATGGAGGCCAAGCTTCCTGATGCAAGACCACTTATAAACGTGTGTGATCGTTATGGATATGTCCCAGATCTTACACACTACTTATATTCCAACAATATGTTGCGCTATATTGAAGGTTATGTTCAAAAGGTAAGCATGGTTCTTGGCTCAGGTTGCTACAGATTTAGTTTCCTTGTGATGCTTATGTTGGTGATTATTTTTATTTTTATTTTTCTATAGGTTAATCCAGGAAATGCACCTTTGGTTGTTGGACAACTCTTGGATGATGAGTGTCCGGAAGATTTCATTAAAGGCCTAATTCTGTCTGTCCGTTCTTTGCTACCAGTTGAACCTTTGGTTGAGGAATGCGAGAAAAGGTTTTTTCCCTTTCAATAAATATCCCTGAAGTAAAAAAATTCAGAAGTAAATTCAAGTCCGCTAAAACATATTTGCTTTGCTTTCAAAAGTTATAATAAGTTTGTTTTGTTGCAGCTCTTAAGCAGATAAGCTGGTGTTTTTTTAGTTTTTGAAAAACACTTAGGTTCATCCACCTTGATAAGCTTCTAAAACCTTATGCAGCCCACAAAATTAGAAAATCTCAGCTTTCAAGGTGGTCAACCAAATGCACTCCAGTTGTCAAGGCAAAATAAAATAAAATGCAACCAAACAACGCCTGTATAATTATTGTTTGGATTTTTTCGGGGGAATAATTTGCAGCCTATCTGTAGTGTTTTTGAAAAATAATGAGTACGCCAGGAATATCAAATAAAATCCTACTTTTGATTCTGCTTCTCTCTCTCTCTCTCTTCTGGTAACCTAAAACCCCCCATACTTGTGGTTTCAGGAATCGACTTCGATTACTCACTCAATTCTTGGAACATCTTGTGAGCGAAGGAAGCCAAGACGTTCATGTCCATAATGCGCTTGGTAAAATTATTATTGACAGCAACAATAACTCGGAACAGTTCCTCACCACTAATCCTTACTATGACTCACGTGTTGTGGGTAAATACTGTGAGAAGCGCGATCCTACACTTGCAGTTGTTGCTTACCGCCGAGGACAGTGTGACGAAGAACTTATCAATGTTACAAACAAGAATTCATTGTTTAAACTTCAAGCCAGGTTAGGGACATAGTTATTTCTTTGGTTGATAGATATATTGGCAAATTACAGTTTGTACATCTTCTGGCCCTATTTATATATAAATATATGTTTTTCTTGTTCTAATCGTGATATATGTTTGTTTATTTTAGATGCTGAAATACATTTATTGTTTTCTCCTGAATTCAGGTACGTTGTTGAAAGGATGGATGGTGATCTATGGGAGAAGGTTCTAGACCCTGAGAACGAGTTTAGAAGACAACTAATTGACCAAGTTGTATCAACTGCTTTGCCAGAAAGCAAGAGCCCTGAACAAGTTTCTGCAGCTGTTAAATCTTTTATGACCGCCGATCTTCCTCATGAACTAATTGAACTTCTTGAAAAGATTGTGCTTCAAAATTCCGCATTCAGTGGGAATTTTAATCTGCAAAACTTGCTTATATTGACGGCAATCAAGGCAGACCCGTCTAGAGTTATGGATTATGTAAACAGACTAGATAACTTTGATGGACCCGCTGTTGGTGAGGTAGCAGTGGAAGCTCAGCTGTATGAAGAAGCATATGCAATATTCAAGAAATTCAATCTGAATGTCCAGGCTGTGACTGTCTTGCTGGACAATATTCGAAGCATTGACCGTGCCGTTGAATTTGCATACCGCGTTGAAGAAGATGTCGTTTGGAGCGAGGTGGGTAAAGCTCAACTAAGAGAGGGATTAGTTAGTGAGGCAATCGAATCATTCATACACGCAGATGATGTATCTCAGTTTTTGGATGTTATTCGTGCCGCTGAGGATGCAAATGTTTATCATGATTTAGTGAAGTACCTCCTGATGGTGAGAGAGAAGACGAAGGAACCCAGGGTTGACAGTGAGCTAATCTATGCATACGCAAAGATCGATAGATTGGGTGACATTGAAGAGTTTATTCTCATGCCGAATGTAGCTAATCTTCCCAATGTTGGTGATAGGTTGTATGATGAAGAGTTGTACGAGGCCGCTAAGATAATCTTTGCTTTTATTTCAAACTGGGCTAAGTTGGCTTGCACACTTGTGAAATTGAGACAGTTCCAAGGTGCTGTTGATGCTGCGAGAAAGGCAAACAGTAATAAGACATGGAAGGAAGTTTGCTTTGCTTGTGTTGATGCTGAGGAGTTTCGATTAGCTCAAATCTGCGGACTCAACATTATTGTACAGGTAAAATCTTTTAAGTCTAAGATCTTCTTTACGTGTCTAGTTCTGGGTCAGAGATTTTTTCTTTAGTTTTGAACTATTGAAGCTTCGGGAAGATTATATTCATATATACCAACTTTTAACAATTACTGTTCCATACTATGAGTATCACCATTGAGACACTAATTTCCCAAAATGGAACAATCAGGACACTAATGTTAATCTTTTAATTCAAAAGCATTAGTAATTTTCTAAATTGAACAAGTGTAATGGTGTACTAAACACCAATCTGCCGGAAATCAAAAACATTGCACCAACATTAGAATTCAAAAGTTTAAGCACTAATTGTTTTTGATATGTTGAGTAATAATCATCAGATTTTGTGTAGGGCGGTGTATTAAGTGTGTATTAAAATAGATGAGTCATCAGTATACTACTTCTTTGAGTTTGTGAAGATTGCTGTCAAAAAAGTGAAATTGAACAGTATGGTGTACTAATTATTTAAAGATGATTAGGATGTTCGAAAGTGATTTTCCTTATTAAACTTGTTAGCTGCTTTGAGAAGCTACTTTCTTCAGTTATGGGTAGCTCCTATAAGTTATTTTTGCTATGCTAACCACATATTTTCTGGGTAAGGTTTTTTCATTTAATATTGTTTTATGTCTTGACGCAGGTAGATGACCTGGAAGAGGTTAGTGAATACTATCAGAACAGAGGTTGCTTTAATGAGCTAATTTCCCTCATGGAAAGTGGTCTAGGTTTAGAGCGTGCTCATATGGGCATCTTTACGGAACTGGGAGTACTTTACGCTAGGTATCGTCATGAGAAACTCATGGAACATATCAAGTTGTTTTCAACTCGTCTCAACATTCCCAAGCTCATTCGAGCTTGTGATGAACAACAACACTGGAAAGAACTTACTTATCTATATATTCAGTACGACGAGTTTGACAACGCTGCCACTACTATCATGAATCATTCTCCAGAAGCTTGGGATCACATGCAATTTAAAGATGTCATTGCTAAAGCTGCTAATGTCGAGCTGTATTATAAAGCAGTGCATTTCTACTTACAAGAGCATCCTGATATTATAAACGATTTTCTCAATGTGATTGCACTTCGTGTGGACCATACACGTGTTGTTGACATTATGCGGAAGGTATTTAGTCGGATTTATTCTTTTTAAACATCTTACTGTCTTTTCAGTAGCATAAGAGTGAAGTACACCGTTGATTTGGACCAAATTCAATTGGGTCCCAATAGTTTCAATTGCAAATATGCAACAAAATTGGTCCCAATGCATTAGGTATCATTTCTCTGTGGTTCCCAATCTTTCAGTTCAAACAATATTGTCCCTATAGTTTGAGTAAGTTACACTGAAAGTCCTCAGATTTTAGAAAGGTTAAACAGGTGGTACCCCATGTATTACGCTATTGGTCACCATAAGAAGGGACCATCAGCTTGACTTACTGAAACTATGGATAACAAATCAAAAGTATTGGGACCATTGCTGTAATTCGTGAAACCTTTTATTTTTTCCTCCTAACATGTATTTCTTTCTGGGCACTAGGCTGGTCATCTGCTCCTTGTGAAGCCATATATGATAGCTGTTCAGAGCAACAACGTGACTGCTGTAAATGAAGCTTTAAATGAGATTTACGTGGAAGAGGAAGACTATGAAAGATTACGGGAGTCTATTGATTTGCATGATAGCTTTGATCAAATTGGACTTGCGCAGAAGGTTGGTCTTCAGTATAAATGTTTTCCTCCTTTTCTGTTTATAACAGCTTTCTACGCTAATGCATCACCTGATCTTTTCACACCAATATAGTACAAACTTTACATACTGTGGAGATGTAGCAAGTAGAAAAAGCTCATAGGTCGAAGTACGGATAGTTGATGAAAACTGGAAAAAACTACACTATTCCTTCACTTTTTTCGCTCTCTTTGGTCTCGTACACTATGATGTTAATTTTTTCCTCTAAACTATTGATTTTTTTTTACGATGTAATGTACAGAATTGAAAGAAAGGTTAGGTTAGGATACTAATTACCGACTTTTATTAGTTTATGAAGTTTATCTTTAACCCTCTCGGTTTAAGAGGAAGCTGATTCTACAAATTTGTCTTTTTTTCACTTGCGCAGATTGAGAAGCATGAGCTTGTTGAGATGAGACGAGTTGCTGCTTATATCTATAAAAAAGCTGGTAGATGGAGGCAATCAATCGCATTATCTAAGAAAGATGACCTTTACAAGGATGCTATGGAAACAGCCTCTCAATCTGGGGACAGAGAACTTGCAGAGGAGTTGCTGGTTTACTTTATTGAACAGGTATTAGCCTGCATTAAGTTTTTGTAGGTACACCTATCTGTGTCTAATTTTTAAACCCTGATGACTAACCTAAATCTTACGGGGCATAAAAATTAAGTCCTTGAAGAAAAAATATTATTTAGTCTTGGAGTTATTGCTTCGGATACATATTTTATTTATGGGGAAATTTTAGATGCTGAAGTTATATTATCTGAGCAAGTATATATATTACATTCTCCCTCCCTTTCAGAATATATTGGTTAAATTATTTTCTTTTCAGAGTTCTGGACAAGTTGCGTCACTTTATAAATTATAACTTTATGAATGAATTTTCTGGGCAAATACTTAACAATCACCTTTTATTTCTTTTAATCCTTCTAAGTGAAGTTTAGATAGGCAGATTAGAGCCCCTGTGACATACAATTATTGGATACATACTTTAATGTACTTTTACAGGGAAAGAAGGAATGTTTTGCTGCGTGTCTCTTTGTTTGCTATGACTTGATCCGAGCAGACGTGGCTTTGGAATTAGCATGGATGAACAACATATTGGACTTTGCCTTCCCATATCTGTTGCAGGTAACCCTTTGTTTATTTTCCTATTTTTGTACATTGGAAGAGTAAAAAAGCCTGAAGTTGGTAACTCAAGTCTACTTTTTTCGGTCATCCTTTTTTACATTCATGCTACATGTCATGCATACTTGAGGTTTTGTCTCATATAATTTAATTATAAGTGTTCCTTTGTTTGGCTTCTAATGATCTCTAAACAGTCATCGACTTATTTCTTCTGCTTGACGTCTTTTACCTAGTTTATGACTCCCCTTTTTTATGCTTGTAGTTTATTCGAGAGTACACGGGCAAGGTCGATGAACTTATTAAGGACAAGCTAGAAGCTCTAGTTGAAGTTAAGACCAAAGAGAAGGAAGAGAAGGACGTAATAGCACAACAGGTCATTTCTTAAAGAACTTCTTTTTCATTTTATGTTGAGTGTGATGTCATCTAATTCTCAAAACAACGCACTACGGTAAGTTCTCATGAATAGGTTTTCAAAAATGGTGTTGAAAGATTTTTCCTGTATTTCCTATTGCTCAAAATATCCAAATGGATCTGTCTTTCCTGGGTTTAAAAGCTAATTTTGTCGGGGGGAAAAAATGATTGAGGGACAAATTATGAAAAAGTTTCTGAGCAGTTACAAAACAGACTAGAATGGTAATGAGATCGACTTAACATATATTACTGTAGTTCCTTCAACTATTGTTCCTGTGTTGCTAACACACTGATTCTGTGATTCCTATCTATATTTTCTTGCAGAACATGTATGCTCAGTTGCTTCCTCTTGCTTTGCCTGCACCACCAATGCCAGGTATGGGAGGACATATGGGTGGAAGTTTTATTCCACCTCAGATGGGTGGCATGGGAATGCCTTCTATGCCACCTTTTGGTATGCCAGCTATGGGAGCTTATTAATCGGTTTTGTATTACAATGTGAAAATTAGAAAGGTTCGCATTTTAGGTTTTATCCATGGTTTCGGAGCATCATTCTTCCTCCTGTTGTATTTTTGGTATATGTTTGTGGAATAGTTGCAGTGTGGATATATTCTTTTGTAAACAGAGCGATAGGTTGTCAAGTTGATATTTGTAAGTGTTGTATTAAAAAAAGTGAGGATCATATACCGGGTTTTGGGGAAAACAGTATAGGAGCTGGTATAATAGGTTTGTGATTTTAATTGTTGCATCATATTTTGTGCCTTTTTCTGGTGGATTTTCGTTACATGTTTGGCTTTTGGTTATAATTTGTGGTGTCAGCTGTTGCCTTCCCTGTTTTTACTTTATTTCCTGTTGTAGCCTTTTCATAATCGGATTTTTTTTTTTGACTGGGTTATTTTTCTACTTCCAACAGCAGTGAATCATTGACTTACAGTTACTTGGATGCTTCATATCTAGGTGTTTTGATAAACACTTGTCGGTTAAATTTTTTTCCATTGGAAGTGCAAATATGCAATACTGTACTAGCAATATTCTTTAGGCAAATACGTTATCTTGTGACTTAGTGTTTTCTTTTACGGGATGAGATGAATTCCTTTTGTGATTATGGACTAAAGGGTAGATGCATCATGTGTTGACATAGAGCAAGTGTGCATTGGCCTTATAGTCGTGTGAATGACATTCAAGAAAGTTGATCAAAAGATTTTTGAGTTGTATTGTGCCTGAAATTGTTTTTATCCAGGGAAGTGTAAGTTTGGTGAGTTTGGAATTTATTTATTTCAAGGATATGCTGGAGTGGTTATACTATTTGGATGGGGCTTCATAATCTCATCAATGTTATTTGTATTAATACGACACTTTTTAAGGCCTAGTTTTTTTGTTGAGATTTTTTGAAAAAATGTGCATGTCTTCTGTTCTAGATGGCTTTTCATAGTCGATAGAAGCGACTTTGTTAATTTGGACCGAGATATGGTTTCTAACCGTTGTATACAGTAGATTTTACAAATTCCAAATAATCATTTAAATTAATAATTCCCTTTAATTCTTCTCTCTGTTCCACCTTTACTTAACCCTTTCTATATATCAGTTCGAGATGCATAGAGTTGTGTATTGTTTCTCTTTTGATCAACTTTCTTCAATGTCATTTACAGTGTATTTTTACTTTTTATTCTATGCATTTGCACCACGAGCAAATGAGTTCCCTTTAGTACTTAGGTCGCACCTCACTAGTCACTGCCACATTCAATCCTAAGCACAACACTATTTATAGGTTAATATAATAATCGCATCGGTTTTCTTACACTTTTTCTCATAATTAAGTTAATTAACATCACTTTTATATTTTTAGGATAACAGTTTAACTTTATACATTTTTCATCTTTTCTATCAAATTTTTTATCATAACTAAATATTACTATATTTTAATATACTTCTATCAATTTTTTTCAACCAAAATTAATTTACTAGATTAACCACATTAAATAATTTAGACGTTTCCTCATTAAAAAGTATAATTTTACAACTTATAAGAAAACGTTTTGGTTTATACAAATTATCATCTTTTTTATCAATTTTTCTATCACAACTATACAACTGATGTTTTTGTTATTTTATTAATTTATATGTAAAATATACAAATAAATGAGAGAGAATAAGAGAAAATTAAGAGAGAAGTTATTATTTTAATTATAAGGGAACATATTATATTTGAGTTATATTTGACTTCATGTATATTTAAGGTAATAGATAAGTAAACAAATACGTGTACAATTTTAGAACAATCTACTCATATTTAAAATAAATTGGTGATATAAGTGAACTGATGCAGTTGCTCTTACGTTTGTTTTAAGTATACAGCAACCATTTCATAATAAATGTCCATCATATGAAACGTCTTAACACGGATCGATTTCGGGATTCAAACTTTTGTGTAAATTTGAGGTAGTTGATGTGTACGCTCTTATTCCATAGCTACCTTAATTTTTGTTTATGCTTTTGGAGAACGTGTTTTTTCAGTTTCACGCTTTCATGTTATTGTTTCTAAATTTAATTTTTCACTATTACTTATACAATTACATGTTTTTTATATTAAAAAAAGTATTTACTATTTTGCTGGGAGAAAAATCTAGTTAGGAAACAAAATGCATTTGTTAGAAAAAGTAAAAACAAATATACTTTCACCGGGTTCAAATTTTATCAGCTTAAAATTGTTAGGTTTTCATCAGTTTTTCGGTTTTTACATATATATTCGTAAAAAAATTTCAATTTTTTTTTTTTTATAAATTAACATATTATTTTATTTTTAAAGTGTTTGTTAAAAAAAACTGTATAATTTGACATTTTATATTTTTTTTATTATTTATTAATATTACTACCATATAAATTGTCAAACAAGCAATTAAACATAAAAAAAAAAAAAATATACGAGGGTCAAATTTTACATATTTTTTTTAAACAAAAAACTTTAGAAATAAAATAGTAAGTTTATTTTTAAAAAATCCATTTTTTTTTTACGATATCACCGAAAACAAACAAGAGACTGAATTTTTCGACTATAAAAAATCTTTTTTCACGCAAAAACCATAATTTCTAAATATAAACCGTACTTCATAATTACGATTTACATTTTTTTTTATAATTTTTCCTCTTATGAAAAATAAAATAAAAATATAAAATGTAAATCAGAATTACGTTTTGTAATTTATAGCTGACTATGCTATATTTTTTTTTTTGAAGTGTAAAAGATAAAAATACAGGCTCAACAAACAAACAAACAACCTCTCTCTCTCTCTCTCTCTTTCTTCACTTTTCCAATGGCATACATAATAATAATCCTCCTAACCCTCTCTCTCATCTTAATCACAATCCTCTACAAAATCACAAAACCCATAATATTATCTCGAATAAACAAACATAAAAATAAAGGTGTGGGGTTTTTTCACCCGTATACGAACGATGGAGGAGGAGGAGAGAGAGTCCTCTGGTGTGCAGTTAAAGCTGTTCAAGATGATTTTCCAGATCTTATTTGTACCGTTTTTACCGGTGATCACGATGCTACTTCGGATTCTCTGACGTCACGTGCTATCGATCGGTTCGGTGTCCGCTTGCTTCATCCTCCCAAGGTAGTACATATATCTATATCTATATCTATTTAATTACTGGATTTGGATTCTCTGCCATTGTAATTGAGTTTGAGATGGTTTCGCGGTTTAGTCCTTTTCGTTTTAATAGTTTTAGTAGTTTCTCAGTTTAGTTATTTTTTATAGTTTTAGTAGTTTCTCAGTTTAGTTATTTTTTTATAGTTTTAAATTATCAAAAACATACCTATATATACTTATTATTTGTTTAATTCTAATCAGACCATAATCTAAACTCTCTCTCTGATCTAACCGCACATCTCTCTCTAACACACGATAATCGCACATATTTCTTACACGTGCTAATCACCCATCTCTCTCTAAAAATGACTAAAAACTCATAAAATATTCATATGCTAATAATTATAAAACGTTATATCCTAATTTTAAAATTTCATAACCTAAATGTTCTGGATTACAATCATATATCTAAAAAAGAGTTCATACCCTAATTTTAAAACTTCATACCATAATTTTAAAACTTTATACCCTACATATGGATTTCTCTCAATACTGTACATATGGATTCTCCTCTTTCAACTTGAAACCCACAAGTTTTACAATATTCTCAAACCTCAATAAATAGAAAACAATCTCACCAATTCCATATATTTTTCATATATTACGGGTTATCAATCAGTGTAATATTTGTGTATTACGTATGTATGTATCTGTATTTATATGTATATGGATGTCTATATAATCTAGATGGTGTTCGGTAGTCAGTGACGAGTTTTCGTGGTGGAGAAAGGGATAGAGATAGAGTGGGATATGAAAGAAAGATAGAGAGAAAAATGGAGGAGAGAGAGAGTAAGATCAGAGAAAGATACATATAAGAATTGGTGAGAGAGAAGAATGGAGGAGAGAGAGAAGAATGGATGAGAGAGAGATAATAAGAGAATAAACAGCGTTAAATTTGTTTGGTATGTTTTTGATAATGAAAATTTTTTGGTTATGTTTTTGTTAATTTAGTTTAAAAAGTAGTATGTTTTGTTAATTTATCCTTTTTTTTTTATAGTTTTAGTAGTTTCTCAGTTTAGTCCCTTTAGTTTTAGTAGTTTCTCAGTTTAGTTATTTTTTTTATAGTTTTAGTAGTTTCTCAGTTTAGTCCTTTTAGTTTTTAGTAGTTTCGCAGTTTAGTCCTTTTAGTTTTATTAGTTTCTCAGTTTAGTTATTTTTTTTTATAGTTTTAGTAGTTTCTCAGTTTAGTCCTTTTAGTTTTAGTAGTTTTGCAGTTTAGTCCTTTTAGTTTTATTAGTTTCTCAATTTAGTCTGGTTGCTTCATCCTCCCAAGGTATACATACATACTTATATGTATACATATACATATACATATTACATACATTTTATTCATATATATATAGTGTCCTGCTAAACAAGCTCAAGCTCAAAAGCACCAAATCTAGGAATTTGCGGATTTCTTCTATCTTTTTCATTTTAAATTATTCTAAAATAAATTATTTTTAGTAAAATGTGTTTCTATATCCACAACTCACTTATACTTGTAATGGAGAATAGGTGACCAGTTTATTATCTATGAGTTGACTATACTCCGTATTTTGTTTAGAATGATGACATGGCACCTTTGAAGCACCCAGAAAGCTCGAATAGGAGTGGTTTTTTATAGCCTTTTTAATAATACGGGAGGGGCAGAAAACGCTAATTTCTAGATTTTTAAATAAATACACGTAGGAAAAAATCTACCTTTTTTTAAAAAAATCAAAAAGGGAGGGCTAATTTTGTAGTTAACTGTTTCTTAGTTGCTTCCCTATGTAGATATATTGATAAATATGTATTTCGTATGTATGAATGCATCTATTTAAATGTATTGTAATTCTTGTTGATGAAATGGAGAAATGTATTCATTTCGGAAGACCATTTAGGACAGAAACTTGCTACTCAACGTGTATGTAATCCTTGGAAACATGGAAGAAATAAATTATCTTTAAATGTCTTCCAGTCCACATACATTATTCATATAGAGAATTAACTCATTAAGTAAACTGTATTTTGAGTTTTTGACATACTGTATATTGTCTTATTTGCTATTTCAAATAATATTTTACCTTGTCTTACTGTTTTATCTATTAATGTAATACTCCGTTAATTTTTTATTCGACCATTTTTACCCAATCGTTGTTTTTCTCTTTCGCCTGTATTTTAAAGCAAAATGTTTCGCGTTTTCATTTTGCGTATCTCTCTGTCTTCCATATTCTACTTTGGTTATTCAAACTACTAAGTACTTGGGTTTCTCTGTGTCTTTTTAGTTTCTTCTCCCTAGAGAGTGGAATCATTTGTTTCGGATGGACCTATACTCCTAGGGTCGTTTGGTAGCATATTGTTAGGACAGTAGATGGCTTGTTTGAGACTGAAAAATCTGATTTTTCCGCATTAGAAACTTGAAAGTTTTCGGCCAAACTTGTTAGATCAAATGGATTTGTAGTAAATATGCAAAATGTCAAGATATAAAGGAATTTACATTGCCAATGTGCAATCACTCATCAGTAATATTGAGATATTCGTTCAGTGTGTTTCAATGTTTCCTGCTCATGAATGAAGGCAGATTTTGACATTTCTATTTGTTAGTAGCTATTCTGAATCCCATTTGTGTTATCAATTACCTACATCACTAATTTTAGCTGATATTCTTAGTTTTGGTATACGTATTGATGTGTTTGTTAATTTCGGCTCTTTGCATAAGGTTGTGCACTTGTATAAACGGAAGTGGATCGAAGAATCAACATACCCCCGTTTCACCATGATTGGTCAAAGTTTTGGCTCAGTTTATCTCTCATGGGAAGCCCTTTCCAAGTTTACCCCTTCTTATTATATAGATACAAGTGGATATGCTTTCACATATCCAGTTGCCCGATTATTTGGATGCAAAGTCATTTGCTACACACATTACCCCACAATCAGTTTAGACATGTTATCTCGTGTTCGTGGGCGGAGTTCAATGTATAATAATGATGATGTAATTGCTCAGAGGTTGGTTTTTGTTCTAGGTATACCACTCTTGTATATTACATCTGCGTTATACTTTTTGTGCGGTTCCTAGAACTCCAATCTTGGATTATTTTTATTCTTTGCCAAAAGTAGCTCTGAATTTTGATTATATTCTCTAACTTGTTGTTTTCCATATTGCTAATGTAATTATTGTTGTAGAATACCAAACCTTAGTCACAAATCTGATAGAAAACTTCAAAATCAAACTTTAGAAGATAATCAGAAAATTAATCTTACCCAAAAAGAGATTTCTGAATATTTAATTTAAAAAACAAAGCAGTAGTAAACTCTCTCAATTCTTCGATTACTAGATCTGATATTTGATTAAAAAAATCTTTTATTTATACGAATTTAAGGGACACGACTTTAGAATTTGAGAAGGTATAGTCTTTTCCGAAGCCACAACAATCAAAAGGGGCACAACAATCAAAAGAGACAAAAATGAATAGCGTCAAAAATCTGAACATTAAAGTAAATATGATTGGAGTAAAGTTTATAAGTTCGACGAGTTTAGTTGCGTTCTTTAATTTGTTGAATTATTTTCTGATGTTATCTACTACTTTCTTGTGTCAGTTTATGGCTATCTCGGTGCAAGATTGTGTATTACAACATCTTTAGCTGGATGTATGGTATGGTTGGCTCTTGTGCTCATTTAGCAATGGTGAACTCTTCATGGACACGAGGACACATTGAAAAGATTTGGGGAATCCGTGACCGTATTAAGCGGGTCTACCCACCTTGTGATACTTCAGGGCTTCAGGTTTGTAATTTTTACTTTCAATGAAGTAATGAGTTTTTACTTTCACTGAAGTATTTAATTTTTACTTGTTTAAGAAAATCTTATGCTGTTCAATAAACAAATATGTTTCATTTAATATAGATTGCATTGTAAATAAGCAAAATAATTGGACAAGCAGTTTATTGTAATAATCGATAAAAAAACACTTGTGATGCCTTCTTTTTTGCATGTAGAAAAGCCTTTAAATTCAACAAAATGACTAGTATCGTATTAAAAGTAATAGATTCTATGTGATGAATCGCTAGACCTGTTGGAACATTGGTGCTTTATGTTACCGTACATCGTATACTGTCCTGCTGTGGTTAAAATTATAAGAATTTTGGATATGTAATTGATTTATGAATGTAGCTTTTGAAGCTTGAAGGGAATAGTTTACGAATATCGGATGTTCAAATAAGAAGAGAAATATTCTAAGACTGTTGGATGTAGACAGAACCTTTCTTTTGGCATGTTTCCAGTCTTCACACTTGTAGTGAATAACGAAAAGTCCGTGTGTCCTAACATCTGTTTTTCTGTCAGATC
The DNA here is from genome assembly GCA_963682055.1 of Primula veris. NCBI lineage: Eukaryota > Viridiplantae > Streptophyta > Magnoliopsida > Ericales > Primulaceae > Primula > Primula veris. Next base: position 4,698,497 of record OY821742.1, on the reverse strand, counting down.
CTTCCATTGGAAAGACCTCTGAACACTCCAGCAATCATATCAGTTGCTCAATTTCGTCCTGAGAAGGTATTTACATTTTGTGAAGCTACAAAGATGTTTATGGTTACCTCTTGAATTTTGAAACAGTTTATTCAACCTTTATTATATTTTACCAGGCACACACTCTTCAACTTGAGGCATTTGCAGTCACAATTAGGAAGCTAGATGCAGATATGCCTAAACCTAAGCTCCAATTTGTGGGTAGCTGTCGTAATAAGGCAGACGAGGAAAGATTGCAGAATTTGAAAAACCTGGCTGTTGAGCTTAATGTTGACGAGGATGTTGAGTTCCACAAGAATGTTATGTATAGGTCTGTATCATGTCGCACTTGTTCTTATGTATGTACGGTTATATCATTTTATATTAAAAAGCTTATTTAATTACTTCGTCCAGTTTTATTTTTGTTTAAACCCCACTTCTGAATTTGATAAAGTCGGGCAATTCAAATTTCAAACAAATCCTTCCAAATTTTGAACCTATGCCTATGTGATTTGGATTAGATATTAATTTGATCATCCGATCTTTTGCTGCTAAGGCGTGTTGTCTACCATGAGTGGTTTTGGATGCCTTGTTTTATGCCAAGTACGAGGATGATATTTTATTGTTTTCTAATTGGCCAAATTGACGACGTAAAGTTGGTCAGATTATAAAGTTTTTATTATTGGGGATTGCTCTCTAATTTTGGTTCTGTAATTTGCTGGAATGGGCCTTATCACTTGATTGTTAAGCTCCGTGATCTTGATTCTTCTTATTAACTGCAGGGATTTGGTGAGACTATTGGGAAATGCTGTTGCTGGGATCCATTCTATGACAGATGAGCATTTTGGTATTAGTGTTGTGGAGTATATGGCGGCAGGCGCTATACCAATTGGTAAGTATTAGGCACTGTTGTACGAATTAATCATTTTAACCAGAAACGGAAAACATCCAATTGTAGGATTTGAATGCTCCCTCGTCCACACACACAAAATTCATTTTCTATTCTATTTCTCTAGCTTATAGTATATTTTTTTTTCCATTTCAGCTCATAATTCTGCTGGACCGAAGATGGACATTGTTTTAGAAGAAGATGGACAACAAACTGGATTTCTTGCTCAAAATGTCGATGAATATGCTGATGCAATTCTTAAAATATTAAAAATGCCCGAAGCTGAGAGGCTTGAGATGGCTTCTGCTGCTAGAAAACGTGCGAGTAGGTTTTCAGAACAGAGATTTTATGAAGACTTTAAAGATGCAATTCGGCCTGTTTTTTGCGATTCGTGAATATCCTGATGCTTGGTAGGCTTTACTTGTATTTTTCTCTTTTCGTTGATCCTTTATTTTTGAAATTTTCATTGCTTGTTCAAATCCAGCTGCAATCTTCATTTTATATTAGAACTACTCTCATGCGTGAGATGACTACTACTACTATACAAGCTTTTCACAATTTGCATAGGTTTACTACCAAAAAATAGCAGTCAACATAAAAAAGATTCATACGCATTTTTTAGTAATTTTTGTGTAAATCCGGTTCATTATTTTAGTGTACCAAACCAATTAAAATTCGATATACAAATTGGGGAATAATAGTGTCATAACCGCTTCTATACTCGTTATGAAATCATGAGCATTGGCTACCTTTGCTGCCTTGATGATCTTCATCTCATCACTCCCGTTGGATCCATATATAATGTTATTGCGTATAGTTCTGGAAAGCTAAGTCGGTTCTTGGCTAACTAACAAGAGCTATATGCTTCTTTAAAGGGTTAATTATGGTTTGTGTTTTGGCCACTTTTAGGATTAATGACTCAACTTTTAACAATTTCGTTTTAATGACCTAAATTTATAGTTTTGCTTGTTTTAGTGACCCGCATTTACATTTCTGGGATGAAAACCGTTTTGAAGTTTCAATTTAGTCCGTATAGTTTAAAAGTTAACGATAAATGCTTAAAAATTGTAAAAATTACACTCATATAAGCACACTTAAATTACACACTTATATAAAACATGTGTGTTAAGTGAATTGCACAATTAACAAATAAAATGAATATAAATATCAAACACCATATGAACTTTATTAGTTGGGATGATATAAATATATCGTTACAAAATTAATTAATTGAAATGATACTTACTAACAATTCAATTTTAATAAATTTTCATTTTTTTTTTCATTTCTTCACGTATAATTAAATATATAGAATAAAGTGAAAACTTGTTAATATCATTCTACATAAATAAATTTGGATATAATAAAACCAAATATGTACGAGTTACAATCTAATTAATTAGACTCTTATTTTATTTTAGCATAAGACTAATCACTCAAAAAATTTATACCTCTTTAATAAGTTTAACAATTAACTTACATAGCAGAAAAAAGAACGATTTAGTTTATATTTATTAATTTGTATCACACTGTTTGATAGTTTTATATCATTTTTAAATTTGCATTAACAAAATTTGTTTATTTTTTTTTATCAATTTACATATGAAATTGTAACTTGCATTTGATAGTTTTATAAGATTTCGTATAAGTGTTTTTATGTGTGTAAATTTTATAATTTTTAATCGTTTATCGTAAACTTCTAAACTATCCGGACTAAATTGAAACTTCAAAACAATTTCCATCCAAAAAATGTAACAGCGGGTCATTAAATCAACCAAAACTATAAATTTAGGTCACTAAAATAGAATTGTTAAAAGTTAGGTCACCAATTTTAAAGACCAAAACACAGGTTAACAAATCATAATTAACCCTATCCTTAACACGACCTAAGATTATATATGTTTTTATATCTCAATTGTCAATCTTCACTACACCTTAAATGGATCATAGAATCGTTCAATCTACCCAATGATAGACGACTTTCCAGACCCACTTTGGCCAACCAAGGCCGTCGATTTCCCCTCTTCGAACTTGATGGAGAGCCCTTTGAATATCATATTGTTAGGCCTTGCGGGGTATGCAAATTCAACATCATAAAATTCAACATTTCCAATTATCTTATCGGGCTTGTACCCTTCTGGATATTCAGACTCGATCATGGTATAACGATCCAACAAAGAAAATACAGAAACAACTGAATCAGACCCTTTTGCCAAGTCATTTGTCATATTCCCAACATCAGCAATGATCTTTGCAGTGCTGAACATAATTATAAGTCTCAAAGAACTCTTTGTACCTGATATACCCATGTGATATTAGCTTGGCTCCATACCAAAAATCTAAAGCCCAAGTAGATGACATGAGGCTCTGAGATGTACCAAGCCCGATTCCTGCATACCAAGATTGTCGTATGCTCTCTCTTCAAGGACCTTCTTGAGCTTTTCTGAACATATCAAGTATTCTTTCCTGCGAAGAGAAGGCAGTGATGGTACGAAGATTTGAAACTGCTTCCCATGCGATCTTTCTACTTTCGTCTTGGGATATTTTAGTACTTTCTGACATTTTTACGAGTAGAACACGCTTCCAATAGAAGCATAACATGAAGAGGGGTTGCACTGCTATCATTACTGGAGACAACCTCCATGCTATGACCTGGCCTATGGTGCAGGATATGGTTACAGCCGAAAAGGTTTGAATGACAAGGGCCATTCTATCACCCACCAAAGATCTCACCTACAAAATCGCATTTGTAATTTAAATAATAGCAGCATATGTTCAGAAACTGTTGGGATTTAAGGTGGTTGTTATGTTTGTTAAAAGAAAGTTCTAATAAGTAACAAAGTTGTTATCTCCATTCCAACGCATTTATACGAGTTTGCTGCGAGAATGATTGATACTAATTTATTTTTACATGCCCTTTTGATAACCAAATTACAGGTGCGATTAGTATTTTTCTTCTTAAAGTAGGAATAATTGAACCTAGATTTAAGGGTTCATTTAGTCTTGGTAATTATAAACTGGTAAATGTTGTTAACTGTTGCGTTGCTTCTGGTATGCCAAATCCATTTTAGGCTTGATCCAATCGTTGGAATTTAAATGCAGTTATAACCATTTACGCAATTCTTCAATTGTGAGCTATATTAGCATCCATGTAATTCACCATTTTTGCTTTGGCGTATGACAATTTGCCACTTTTTTTTTGTTGAGATAGCGTTGCGCTATTGACCTGAAACAATCGGAACATTGCCATGAACAAATTGACGAACTACTGAGAAAAGGTTTTATCGGAGAAAGCTTAATTGGCCCTTGCACCGCATGTGCTCTTTCAGTTCCAAACAAAGATGGACAGGAAAGACGCATGTGTTTCGACAGCCAATCATCAGAAATATTACCATCAAATACAAATTCTCTATACGACAGTAGGAAAATATGCTTGACAATCTCAAAGATTCAAAATTTTCAAAAATTGTTCTATGTAGCTGCTACCATATAATTGGCAGAAGACCTGAAATGAATGATTAAAAACATTCAAGACTAACTATGGATTGTTCGGTTATTCCAGAGGCCGGTGATGTTGTTTAGATTATCTACTGCACTTTTAATGAGACTTTTGAATTAAATGTTTCGGCATACCTCGTATTATACTTTAGCGATATATATTAAGATCGAAAAAGAACATTGAATAATTGAGGGAATGTAAGTTGTACATGCTCTTAAGAAATGCTAATCATTGTATAACAAATTTCTATGTTTGAGATTTGTGATGATAGACCAAAATGGGATTCAGGTGAATGATGAGAAAAACAAAGCTATCGGAGAGTGGCCTACTTGGAAAACCGGATTCGAAGTAAGAGTTTTCATGGCTTGGCTATTTTCTAAACTTCGATACACAATCACGTGGAAACTTAGAGGTCAATCTAGATCTTAAAAAGATGTGGAAAAGTAATTATCTTAAATACATTGCGTTTATAGCCAATTGCGGCTCTAATCAATTTAATCTCAAGTATACCTACTACCAAATGAAGGCCTCTTAATTAAATCTCGATTTATGTAACTACAGTACAACTAAATAACAAATTTAAAATAAGAACGTAACTGCGAATATACTATACACTGTACATACATGTACTGTTTAAGGCCTACTTAGGACATAAATTTGTAAGTCACACTTCTAGATTTGATAGATGCTTTTCACACGTTATTTTAAACCTTCTATATGCATGGTGATATTCAATGATGAATAAGATTTTACTAAAAAAAATAAAAAATGATGAATAAGAGATGGGACCCTGCGCCCACCATTTAGTTCTGCCATATATTCTGTTTTTGTTGTTTTGTGCTGTACAATATCGAAAAATAAGAGAGAGGGGGAGCCACACTATACCTTTGGTATAGTCTGAAAAACTCTCTTCTGTGGAACCATTGGATCAACAGTGATGTCCACAGACTGTAAGATCCAATGGTGTCACAGGGAGTGTTTTCCAGACTATACCAAATGGCACTCCTCCTCCAAAAATAAGTGGCTCAATCAGGTACACGAATACATGATACAGCATTTGTTGAAAAATGAAAAACTCATTTTTTTTCTTCAAATCATTGGATTACTTACCCTAAGAAAAGATAGACTTGATCAATCCAGTGCAGATTTTAAACTGTGACATAAAGTACGTAGGAGACTTATAGTCACATGTTCTTTATGACATTTCAAATAAGTTATCAATCAAACGTAATGGGAGGCTATATATAAAGTGATTGGAGTTGTTTTTTCCTGAACAAAGAGGATAGCAAATCCTTGTAGGGCCATTTTCAAATGACAACTTTTTCAAGTTAATCTAGAACTGAGATATGTAGTTGATTTGCAGCTAATAAGTTGTGTTACCTTTTCTCATTCAAATCTCTAAATATATTCCTTATGCTTAGTTACAAAGGGATGCTTATTCTATAAAAGTTTGCCGCCACACCCTCGCAATTTAAAAAAAATCGATTTTAGTTCTGTCTCAGAAAAATTCAAAAAACAACGTAATTTGCAATTCCTACTAATCTGACGTTTGTTTGACAACCAAAAATGTTAATCATGGCTTCGCCGCAGATGATCTTGACTCATTTTTTAAGTAACTTTTGTAAATTCTTTTTAGGAATTTTTGATCTTCCACTGACTTGTTTTGTGGGCTCCTACATTTTGTTCATGATCTTTGATCAGGATCCTCTCATGCTGAGGTGACTGGTGGATAAGAAGAACCATCATATTTCTTTTGACAATCTGCATAAGGATGACTATTACACCAAATAATAGCAATCAATATAAAAAATATTATGGTCACACACCCTTAGTTCAGTCTGAATGGTACTCCATTAAATAGTAGGAGTAATGAAAGTTGGAAACAATATCCTGAAAAGGAAATGAGTTTGTTAAACATGGAAAATCCCTTATTTGTTGAGTCTAGTAATTTTATTTCATGTTCAGTGCCGCTTGGAACTGTTAGAGAAGAGGATGCAAGTACTGTATCCAAGAACCATTGCTTAGCCGAGAAGCGCCGAAGGGACCGGATTAATGCTCAACTTCATCATCTTAGGAATCTTGTTCCCTATTCTGATAAGGTTTTCTTTCAGTTTTTCTACTTGAAAAGTTTTGATTCAAAGACAAAAAAGCTTTATCGAAAGTTAAAAGAAAAACTCAAAAAAGCTTTTGCGGGAAAGATTATGATTTTTTTTTAAAAACCAAAAGATGACTATTGGTATAATTCCCTACTAATTGGACGATAATTTAATTGTGCAGATGGATAAGGCAGCCTTGTTAGGGAGTGTAGTTCAACAAGTGAAGGATCTCAAGAAAAAAGCTAAAGAAGTAAGCAAAATCCTCATGGTTCCGTCGGATTTCGATGAAGTCACCATTAATTGCTTCTTGAATGAAAATCTAAGTCTCCCCAACAAAGCCAAAAATGGCGAAAACATTTTGATCCAGGCTACCATTTGCTGTGATGATCGTCCCAACTTATTTCCAGAGCTCACCCAAGTTTTCAAGAATTTAAGACTAACGATAATTAATGCCGATATGGCATGTTTGGGAGGCAGAATTAAGAGCGTATTCGTCCTTCGTGCCCAAAATGATACCAAAGATGTTTGTATAAGTAGTACCATACAGTCTCTTAAGGGTATTTTGAGTAGAATTGTTTCCTTTTCCACAGGATCCAATACTAATCGCTTACAAAGCAAAAGGCAACGGTTTTTCTGCACTGGTCACTAATTAAGCTCTCGCTACTTCATAGTAATTAACTTGTATCTTTTTCAGGTGTACTGTGTTTTTTTTCTTGTTCTCCGTTTAACATATAATTCTATCTTTTACTGTCTAAAACTTATCGATGAGTTTCCACTTGGCGTGTGCTACGGTTGGATAATTTAATTGATTACAAAAGCTCACCGGTCGGATTTGTAAGCGAAATAATCAACTATCTTTATTTGCAATTACAAGTAGATTATTACCTTAGAGTGTAGTAGCCTTTTGATTTAATGGACCATTCTCGATCCATCGAGATAAAGTCCGATCGATCGAAAATGGTCCAAAAAGTTACAGTCCCTTTCGACCCATCAAGATACATGTCGATCGATCGAAAAATACAAGTAACAAAGTTTTTCAGAAATCTCGATCTATCGAGATTCAGTCCGATCGATCGAGATTCAATCCGTTTCAAAAAAGTTGTTTGTTCCTTTTTCGGAAATAAACCATTATGCAATGTATATTGCACCCAACAACTCTAAACGGTCAACCAATAGACATTTTGGCTCTTTAAATACACTTCAATCACTCTCCTAAACACACCAATCACCAATCACCAATCACCATCCCTCAATCTCTCTTTATCTTAAAAACAAAAAACTCCATTGTTGAACAAAAAACTCAAAAAGGGAAAAACGATGAGAAAAGTAATCAAGCTCAAACAACATAAAAAACTCACCAATTAGCTTATTTAGAAACAATAAAATAGTGAGTGTGGTTATATTGTTGTAACAAAATTGTAAACAGCAAACTTATAAGTTCAATTGTGAGTGAGTGTTTGGGTAGAAACTTTTAAGTTAAAGTGTTGGTTAAAAGTTGTAGGTTAAACACTTGATTACTCATATATTGAGAGAGAGTCGTTGATTCGCCTTTTGTGTACTTTGTACTTTTATCAAGATTGTATACTCGGGTGGAAGATGAGCAAATCGGTTGATTAGCTTGGTAGGATTTGTAATATTGTAAAGAAGATTATAGTGAAATACTCGATAGCGTGAATACCGAGTAGAGCACTAGACGGGTTTGCCGAACCTCTATATATCGTAGTGTCAAGTTTCTTCCATTACTCTTTGTTTTCCGCAACTTATATTATTTGTGATTGTGCGCATGTTTCAATTTATTCATAAATTATCATCGCATATTTATTGTCATAAATATATATTGAGCTAGTTGGTTTGTTAGTTGCGCTTAAAATTTTAATTCCGTGAAAAACGCATAAAAGCTTATTCACCCCCTCTAAATTTTAGCCGTACGGGCCAACAATTTGAAATTTGATAAGGCGATTTAATCGGTTCGGCTTGCTATTTTTGTGGTTTTCAAACCGAACCGAACCGATTATTTTTAATCATATATAAAATATATATAATTATTTATATATATACTTCAATAAGTTGATATATGGTGTTTTGCTTGTTATTTGTACTTATCAATAATATATTTTGTTAAATCATTTGTAAATTTACTTGTTATTCGACTCTTGGTTCAAAGTTTGAAATGAAATATAAGCAAAAACTTTAAGAAATTGGTATAATTTTGAATATTGTGTTTTTTATTTATTAAAGTTCAAACCGACCGACCAAACCGAACCAAACCGATTATAATTGGTTTGGTTTGGTTCGATTCCGATAATTTTTGTGTCGAAATCGAACCGAACCGATTGTTTTTATTGATTTGGTTTGCATTTTACTTAAAAACCGAGCCGAACCGAACCACGAAAAGCTCTATTTGTATGTATTCTTCTAGAAGTTAAAATATTACCCAAGTTGTCATTCAAATTTTTATAAGGAACCGAAAATGTATTTATCAAAATTCTATGAAACGGTAAGCAGTAACGCTCCCCATAGTTTGGACAAATTTGTATTTGATCCTCATAGTTTCAGTTGAAATATCAAAAGCCTCAGTGTGAAAAGAGTGATATACTTAAGGGTCGAATCGGCGAACTACCAACCAACCGCATTTACCATTTGTATCATAACACTTATACAGCAATTATAGTATCGATACCATAATGGTAATCAATCTTTGAATACCACTGTATTTTTTATTTTGTACCATTCCATTATATTTGCTATATCCTAGGAGATTTAGTATGAAGTTAAAAATCCAAAAACTCTTTGAATCTCGAAGAAATGACGGCCTTCCATACGAGCAAAGCTCTTTGAGTTATGGCTAAGTTTGATTGCATCTTGTAAGCTTCGAAGTTGGTTGTTTTGAGCGGGTGTTTTTTCTTTTTAGACTGAGTTTGGTTATTTAGTTGACTATGAAAATGACCTGGATGACCGTTACATGAATTGATTATAAACAAAATTTTATTTGAATGTCAGCATCTTTTTTCTGAAAGGTTATTGCTATAATCACTTAAAAAAGTTATTCAAAAACCTTACTGCTAGGTGGATTAATTATAGATTAAATGAAAATATGATTTTAATATCGAAACAAAAATGATTGGTACACGTAACCCGCTATATCAGCGGGTAAACTTTTTAGATAAGTTTTTTGGGTGGCTATATCATTTCTCTTTTCTGAAAACAAATATGACCAAATTAGAAGATTCACTACTTTTTACTTACTTTTGACCTGCTCCTTCCGTTTCCATTTAATTGTCCATTATGAAATTACGTGTAATTTTGACCGACTTATAACTTGTATCAAAATTGTCGAAATAATTTTTTTAAAAATTTAAACATAAAATTTAACTATATGATCAATTTTTCAAAATTTGATTGTAAGGAAAGTTTGACTAACAGAGTTAGTTGAGCATTTGATTTTTTAATTACCATTGATTTACAAGTTCACGGATTATTTTGACCAATGAAGTATTCTCGTTATAATTTATTTAAGTCCTATAAAACAATAATGCTTTGATATTATACATAGCTTTGACTTATAAGTCTCTTTTGACTTATATGTAACTAAATAAAAAATTTGTTACTGTAAAAAAAACAAGGAACTTAAAACAGATTTTTATCAAAACTATACAAACCATGATTGCAAATTTGTAATTTCCCCTCCCCTTTTTTCCATTTTCAACTACTGGTGCAGGCAGGACAGCGGCAGCGAAATTAGAGAAAATATGGGATGGTCTGTCAAGACAATCAGCACAGTTTCATACCGTTTACGTTTGATACATTTGAATTTTCAGTTACCGAGTCTGTTCAGATTCTCAGGAAAGCATATAAGATTATGAACAGAAACGTGTTTACTGTAGTTTCGGCTGAATATATGTTTCGAAAGTTATGATTTGCTATTAAAAAACGACTAGAACCGAAGTTTGTTGTTCACTTATCTTAAACTCATGTGTAATAATTTTACTCTAATAATTTTTATTAATATAAGTATATTTGGGTATAAAACCATTTTTTTAAAAAGAAATAAAAAAGATAAAGATGGGTAGTTACAAAACTCCACCTATTACGTACAAACAGTTACAATAGTACAGATATTACGTAATGTAAATTTGCTGGTACTCACGGTTATATATAGATATAAATATAAAATATAAAAACAGTTACAACTGATACCAACACCCATACACAGCATGACCAAACTCTCTTGATCTAACTGCCTAACTACCCACCCACATTATAATATTATTATCTATATATATATATATTTATTTACATAACCTTCTTTTATTTTGTAATGTAAAATTTAAATCAAACTGTTACAAAATAATATTTAAGAATTTATTAGTGGCATGAAGGAAACGAAGGAGTCGGGCGAGGGTGGGAGTGGTAGGGGAGCGTGGACGCCAGAAGAGGACGAGACGCTAACAAGGCTGGTGAAGGAACATGGTCCTTGTAATTGGGCTGCTATCGGGGCTGGGATATCGGGACGGTCTGGAAAGTCGTGTCGTCTTAGGTGGATCAACCAGCTGGACCCGAACGTGCAACACAGGCCCTTTACTGCTTCCGAGGACGATATAATTATCAAGGCCCATGCTGTGCATGGAAACCGATGGGCCACTATTGCTAGACAGTTGCCTGGAAGGACCGATAACGCGATTAAGAATCACTGGAATTCAACGCTGGGGAAGAGGCGGAGGCTGGGACAGACGGGGGGTGAGGAAATGAACCAGGTGTGTTTTTGTCACCTTTTTTATTTATGGTGGTTATTTGAATGTTTTTTGAACTGTTTGGACCTTTCCTGTAATTAACTTTTTTTCCTGGGATCCCTATTTAGAAAATTGGGTTCTCCTAGTTATAAAATAAATTGTCATCCGGCGAACTTTTGAAGTTTCTAGGATTTTTTCATTGAAATATTTGGGAGTTTTTGGGTTTATATGACCATTTTGTTGAACTATTGGGTCATTTCCTGTAGTTAAATTGGAAGGTTTTGGTCATTTTTTTGCCAAACATCCCTAGAATTTTATCAGGTGTATTTTTCTCACTTTTTTTATTGTTGTGTTTATTTGAACATTTTTTAAACTATTGGGACCTTTCCTGTAATTAAATTGGAAAGTTTTTTTTTTTTTGGGATCCCTATTTAAAATATTGGTTTCTCCAACTTTTAAGTTTCTAGACAATTTTTCGTTGAAATGTTTGGGATTTTGGTTTTGCTGGATTTTTTGGGTTTATTTGAACATTTGCTGAACTTTGGGTCATTTTCTGTAATTAAATTGGAAGGTTTTGGTAAAAAAAAATTTGACACACTCTTTTGTCACTCAACTGTTTTTTGGGATTAAAAACATTTTTGTTGAATTATTTGGACTTTTTCCTGAAATTAACTTGGATAATTATAGCAGGTGAGTTTTGGGACCTTTCCTGTAATGAACATGGAAATTTTTATTTGTTCTGTTTGCTAATCAGCCAATTGTTTTGGATTCCTATTAAAAAAAAATTGGGTTCTTTTAGTTCTTATGTAGATCTAGTTCTCAAAGCAATTATTTATGTTTGGATACAATTTTGTTAAACTTTTTGGGATTTTCATGCAATTACACTTGGATTCGCAAAAAGAAAATAAAAAAATAAAGTGAAGGTTTTCTCTATTTGAGTACATGTATAGTATTGTAGTTGTTATGGTTCCAAACTTTTGAAGAAATGACAGTTAATTACAAGAAAGGTCTTTTAAAATTATTTAGACTGTTAATATTACTCATTTTTTCAAGGGAAAAAAAAAGCATCTTATTTGAGAATTATATTTTACTAGTATACGAACGGTTTACTATTTAAAAAAATTCACCAAATTTTGATTAGCCCTTTTTCCAAACATCGCTTTCTTCGTTTTCTCGAACTAAACTAGTTTCATAGTTTCTCTCAAATTCTGGGCTCAATGCATTTATCTGGCTTCATAAACCTTAATTTGTCAAAAATGTTATACATTTATTTTTCAGGTAACGGTGGAGGAGGAAAGTTCGGGTGTATCAGAGTTAGATTCAGGCGTGAAGCGGATGAGGTGTGACGTGGCAGGAAGAGAAGGCCCCGAGACGACCCTCACACTGTTTCCATTGGGGGCAAATACAATGGCAGTGGAGGAAAAAGACAAAAGATGTGATGACATGGCGAATGAGTTGAAGATTACCGGGCCGATGATGAGAGAGATGAAAAGGATGATCGAAGAGGAAGTTAGGAAGTACATTGATGTATTAGGTGTACCGAAGAATGCTAAGTTAGGTTAAAATCGGAAAGTTATCGTTCTTTCTTGTATTAGCTTTTAGAGTAGTGTTTGTAGTTTTTCTAACTTTTTTTTTTTTTGATTTCTTCTGGTTTATAAGTTCGGTAGTGTTTATCATACTAAACAAACTTATCTGTGTTGCTTGCTCTTTTAACAATGCTTATTTATTCGTGGCGACTAAACAAGTTTTATTCTCGGATTCCATTGAGATACGATTTGTTGGAGAATAGTATTCGATGAAAGTCGTATTTATGGGTTATTGAAAATGATAACGGTTTCAATTAACATTGATAAGGATGTTAAACAGAAGTTACATTTAACTTGTGTTTCTAAAGGAATATCAAACTTTTAAAACCTTGATATTTTCCAAAACAATTGACCAAATTCACTGATATTCAAAAAAAGATGGCAAAATGTATGGGAAATAGGAGTAAATGATTCACCTTTCACATCAATACCAATGGCCTATATGTAGTTATCTGACTATCAGAGCAGTTTGGTGGCTAGGTAACTATGATTTATAGTAATACTACAATTCTACTATTGGAATCAGTTTAGCTTGGATTTGACTTTTTTTTTTTCCTAATTTAAAAGAGTGATGCTGTTACAACATTTATAATCCATCCAAAATATCTCTTTAATTAAATGAAATTAAAATAATGAAAGAGTAAAACGGACGATTATTCACACAATATTTAATTACTCATTCTCGTTTTCATTTAATTGTTCGTTACAAAACTACGTGCAATTTTGATCGGTTAAGAACTTATATCAAAATTGTCGGAATAAAAATTTTCAAAAATTGATCATAAATTTTCAAAAATTGATCATAAATTTTCAAAAATTGATCATATATAAGCAAATAAAATACATATTTATTCTTCTAAATATACATAAAATACAATCTATAATTTGATAAAACCAAATCTAAATATCTAATCTACTAAAAACTCAAATAAAAATATAGTAGAACTCTAGTTGATCCTATCCTAAATTTAAATATTAATTATAAATAAGAAAAATTGTTAAAGGTAAAAATTCAATCAACTAAAAAGTCAAATAAAAATATATTAAAATCCTAGATGATTATACCCTAAATTTAAATATTAATTAAAAATAATTTTTTTTTGTTAAATCTAGTATTAATAATATATATACATATATATTAATAGTTTATGTTATTAATGACTGCACATGCCATATGCCATATGTGCATACCACTTAAGGAGGTACAGTTTTTGGCTAAAGAACATGTGAACAAAAACATTTCCCAATTAAAAAAATGAGGGTACCAGCTTTTCACAATCAAGAACAATTTGTATTATTCTGAAATGAGATCACTCAGAATAAGTCGATAAATCTCATAAAAAATGAGGCCCTCTACACATGTATCCTCACTACTCACTAGCTAGCTAATTAAGCCATATTCAGTCCTCTAATAAACAAGAGTTCAGAATACCAATATCCATAAGTAATGTTTGCATGTCATGTGACACAGTTCGATATTCGCAACACAGTTCAATGTTTATTGGGTGGCTAATTTGGTGACATAAATAGCAACACAACCATTGTGTTAAACCAGTTGCTTAGCAAATTTTATAGCGAGAAGCAGTTTAACAAGAGAGTGCGTATGCCAGCGTTCTGACTTTTTCTAACGCAAATAATTAGTAAATAAGATTAAGAATAATTAAAATTAGATTATCTCTAGTTGAATTTCGTATATTGGCCTTAGCCGTACCAAACCAACATTACCAAATGATATAATACCTTTCGAATTAGGATATTGTGAAGCTTATAATAGCTAGCTAGAGACAATACCCCTTTACTTAACTCACGTGGATACTGTATATCAGTATGATAAAATATGCATTTAATTTAATAGTTGTGGTACATCATTTTCGTATTGATCACAAAAGGAAAAGAGTTGTGGACCCAAATGGAACAGGCAAGCAGTTTCCTTTACAACGACAAGAATCTGAGGCAAAAATAGTCTACATAAATACTTTCAAGATATCATGTTTGACACTTGACAATGATGTTTTCATAACACCCAAATTTTACATGTGAATATTTTTCAATATCCATATTAGACAGGAAAGATAACAGTCCTTTTATCTTTTGTAAAATAGATGCTAAAATCAAAATATTGAAGTTTTCTCAATGTGCAAAAGATTAGTACATTCCTATTAATTAATTCTTTCCTTGCACTAATAAATTATCATCAATAATGAAATAATATTTACAAAGTTCTCATGTGTGATGTGGGGCAACTTCTGTTGTTGGTGGGCATAATTGTAAGTTCCAATACACATGCTATTTGCTGCAACAACTCGTTTGGAATGAAGCCACGTAGCTCCCTTCATGCAAGTCTTTTTAACCAGCATTTTTGCTTTCACATTCGTGTGACATTACTAATTATACTACAAAGACATGTTCTCAAGTTAACGAATATTAAAATTCTTAAATGGGATAAAAATGAACCTTTTGCATTGGACTCTTAAGCTAACCATATGTTTATTTTATTTTTCTTAAGAACGAAATTAGATTCTAGATTCGTAATGGACTTTGAGGTGACAAAAGAAAAGGGAAGAGTACTTATTCGGCAATAGAATATCTTACTTGTAAATATATATAAATTTCTGGTTGTGGGGATTCTCTAGGGAATAGAAACTAAAAACCTTGTTTATTTCCCAAGAAGGAAACTGAGTTCAAATGGAAACCGAGTTTTTCCCTTCTTTTTTTTTTTTTTTGAAACAATTTTCCCAATATGGAAATATCTAAAAATGTATTTATATATTCCAAGTTTCCAACGAAACGAATGACCAGCTCATTGAGTCAACTAATTCATACCAAGACAAAGAAGCATTTTTTTGGGAACATATATAACGGGATCTAAGAAATCAGGACAAACAATAGTTGTTAACTCGGAAAACGAAAACGGGAAACGAAAAAGGAAAACGTAGACTAAACAAAAACGGAAAACATAGTCTAAAATTTTACGAAAGATGAAAACGAAGTATATGACACTTTTTATTAAACTTATATGAATTTATGGATTCTGTAATAATAAGCTGAGAAAAATACTAATTTAATATTTTATGAGATATATTAGTTAAAATTTGAGTAACCAAACAAATAATTTATTTATATATATATTATGTATTCTCTTTTAGTAACTTGATATCATAATGTTGTAATGTATTTTTTTTTCCTAATTTATTACAAAAATTGTATTGTAAAATCTTTTTTAAAGTTATAGTAAAGTATATTTTTCTTATTATTATAGTTTTAAAAAAGTTATATATAAGATTTTACAATTTTTCACTTAAGTTTCTGAAACGTTTCCTCCAAAAATTTAAAGAAGTACCGTTTCCGATTCTGAAATGAGTTTTAGAGGAAACGTATTTTCTAACTAAACAGAGTTTTCCGGTAACTCTACGACAGAGGAATAGCCTTATGTTTGAAGTTTGACGCAAAATCTTTTTGTTCAATAGCCTTATGTTTAATGCATGACCACTTGTATGCATACGCATACTAATTATTTTCACAAGGGAATACAACGACTAGATCTGGAATGTGACAATTAAAAGGGAGCAATCTTTTTTCATGCCCATAAAACCATAAATCTAGTACCAATGTCCTAACTCAAGAGTTACGAGTTTGGCTTTTATTTTTATTCTGACCGAACTCGTTGGTAACTCTAAGTTACTAGTTGTAACAGAGAGCTACGACGTTGCTGTAAACTTGCAACATAGACAACTTCTTATTTCAAAACGAACCAATTATGACCAATTTTCCATTAACAAACCATAATAGATATACGTATTATGACCGTGTGGAAATCGCAGGTCATACCGTAGTCCGTTACAAACCAATTGTACATGAACGATATACAAAATTACAAATCTACGCAAATTATACAACAGTATACACATGGTTATTTAACAACAACCAAACACATCCTGCCAATAAAATACATATTAGCTAATCAAACTAGCTAATATGACTAATGATTAGAGATAATACGAAAAATGAACAGACATACTTCCAAGAAGTTTCAAAATTAATTAAGGCAAATAAATCTAAATGCGTTCAAATGTTATATAAAGTCTAAAATAATGTTTAAAACTATTAAAAGTGATTACACATCTAAACTCATTTATGAGAATCAAGTAGCCAATGTAAGGGGAGTTTTTTTCTTAGATAGTTTCACCCATATTCATTTCGACGATGCTGACTTCGATGACCGTTCATCGTTGGGCTGAGATCTTCAAGGTCTAGTACAATCATGTCTAGCTATAAATAGTTGTCATACCGAGCAATCCGTTGCATCGCCGACTTGTCAAAAACCATGAGTTGTGATTTCTTACTACGGTGGCCATATACAGTGCCCTTTTATTGCACCACACCAATAGATCACATTGAGGTGGTTTGGTATTTGGAAAGTCTATGTTCCTACTAATTTTTCCATATATGGACCCACTTCGCACGTATATATGTGTTAGGCTAGTTTTTTTCGGGCGACCCTTCGGGACATAATATGTCTCTCGGTCATGTATCCATTAAGTCATCTAAATTCCTTGCACGAACCTGAATTTGCTTTTCACTCTATGAACTCGATCCATTTCACCTTGCCCATGCATATCAGGGTACACCATAATTCGAAATTTCACTAACTACTATGCAGTACTCGGGATAATCATCAGTGTCTTTATAAATTGTCAGCCCAGTGGCGGAATTAGCGTTTAGACGTGGATGAGCCTGAATTACATGTATATACTATTTTATTATTATGTAGGTGCTGAAAGACTATAATCGTCAACTTTTCAGTAAAATACGTAAAAAAAAAATCGTGTTTTTCGTGATACGAGGGGTGATTTAGCCTTTTTTTAACCCGTACCTCGTTCCTATGTCAGTCAATCTGAAAGCCCATGACAAGTAATATACGCATACTATCTTGATAGACCAAATACTAGTCTAAAAGAAAAAAGAAAAACCACTTATAGACTTGTGACGGCTGCAACTCGTCGAACACATTATGACCATGCAGGTTATTTAATAAATATAAATAAAATAAATTCATTATTATTAGCAAACTTATAGTAGGTCTAAGTCTAACCATGCAAACTGGGGCAGCAAAATCATTTGGGAGATGCCGAGATGGACAGTATATGTCTAATTAACGACTTTTATCCTAGTCTATGCCTCTACCGAACACGGGAAGGCGGGAACAACTCTCTAAATCTGTTTCTGTAGTTAAGCCTTTATAAGTGTAAGCAAGTAGGGTAACTCTGACGTAGGACGGAAGCGTAAAATAGAATTAAAAGATTTTGTTCGTAACACACGAACGGGTGTGTTGCTCGATTACGTTCGAACGGGCGTGTTTTGCTGGAATCCACAAACGAAAATCTGAAATCCACCAGGAAATAAACTAAAGTAAAGTATTTTATTGATTGGAAAATAATTGATCACTTCATATCTCAACCACAGAGATATATATAGAGTTCCTAACATCAATCATAATCTGACTATAACTAATCTAAAAGAATCCTAATCTAACTAGGAAATAACTAAATATTATGATTGTCTAGCAATCCTAATTAAATTAGAAATAGTAATAACTAAATATTCTAAATAAAATATAAAAGTAAATACTACTAAATAATATTCTTTAAAACGAAACTCCATTGCTTTTCTTGAACTTAATATTGCTTGTATTCATCCGTTCCTCATCATTCCCATCCACTTAAAAACAAATCGTCCCGATTTGTACATTGTAAACGGAATTTTTTTATCGAACCAATTGTCATCTTTTGTCGGCGCATTATTTTGCCCCTGTCCCATGGATCTCCAATTAATGTATCACAATCGGTATCCAAATACTCATGAATAAAATCTATCAAATGCTGAATATCAAGTATGAAAGGTAGCTGATTCGAATCGAGCGTGACACCTCGAAACCCCTTTAATAATTCTTTCATTAACTCACTTATTTCGATCCCTTCACATTCCGTGTTAATTCCCAAAGTTAAAACTCCATTAAAATCATTGATATTAAAATAAAAATAGTTGACAACATTAAAGATAGCCAATAAACTTTTCCCTTTCTCTTTAGAAACATTTGATATACTTCCTGTTGGAAGTAGCATAAATTCTTCTCGTTGCCACTCAATATAATATGTATCATTTTTTCCTTTATAGATAGAACCAACGTCAAATTTCCATGGCCTACCCATTAATACATTACATGCATCCATCTCATCAATTCTTAATTTCTTGAATTCAATATTGTCGCTTTTCGACTTCAATCTTTCTTGAGCAACAAATAAAAAAGGTTTACGTTGAACTGTAAAAAAAAAGGTTTTTCATTTCTACATGAAAATTTATTAGTTAGTCCAGTTATGTTTTAGTAGAGACAGTTCAACTAAAATTTGTTCACCCTTTAAATTTATGGAGTAAAAAAACGAGTTAAATTTTTTGTCTAATAGATCGATTTTGTTAAAGACGTAAACATCTTAAGAGCAATAACTATAAGTCTGAGCTTAATGCCAAATTTCACTACAAATAAAACTATAACGAATTTATCTACGGGTATGCACACTTGACTTCAAAAAGTCAAAATACACGATCAACATTGATTCAATTTGCATCTCGAGAACATAAAGGGATACAATTAATACTTTTCTTATTTCAAAAATAATACGGAGTTGTAAATTAATCCAAGTTCTCAATAAATAGAACTATTTGTATATAATTGAGAACTAGCTGCTTTTCCAAAAAGAAATAAAACAAACAAAGTATAAATAATTTTTATTTCCGTCCATATATACAGTTAGGTGTTTTTCCAGTTCATATAAGTAAATACTAAATGTAGACCTAATTATTAGAAAATCAATTTTTTATACATAATTTTTTCTTCTTTAATTTCTTTTTGCTGTTTTTTTTTTGTTCTTATAAACATGCATCCATATGTAAAATTTGAACTCTTAAGTTAATAAAAAATAAGAACATAAAGATTAATAGTACTCCACTAAAAGAAAACACATTTAACTTGACAAAATTGGTCAATTAATTTAACCGTATTCATAAAGTATTAATTACTCCCTAAATCATATTTCACATTGTAGATCACTCATAGAATTTATTGAAAAAAAAAAAAAAACTCATATAATTTATTTTGTGTATATATACATATGAGCTCCAAAAATATTTTATCCGTTTAGTAGTAGGACGTACGAGATGTATTTTATTAACGAAGCAATATTTTTTAATCATCAATCACTCTACTCCACTAGTAAAACACAGTGTACATTACAAACTCAAATGAGAAGTACAATATAGAAGTAAACTGTAACAAAAAAAATCAACTTTTTTTTTTCACTACTACTATTTTCCTTTCTCTTATAGTATCTCTCATGCATATATAAATATATAAATAGCACCGCCTTCGTCCACCACTTACCAAACTCAACCTCATTTGACAGCCAAACCCTGGTTTCCACTAATCTCATCTCTCACTTTCTTAAAAAATGAGCCAAAATCTTATGGCCAATACCATTACCACCCACATCTCATCTCCCCAAGACAACAACAATAATACTAATAGTAATATTATCTCTAATATTAACTCAAACCCCAACCAAGACCACCCCAACAACTACCATGTCTCAGATTCCTCCGCCGTGGACGGTGGAGACACCGCCGGATCCACGTCCCGGAGAGGTAAAGGAAAGGGCGGACCCGATAACGGCAAGTTCAGGTACTTGTGTGAAAGATCTAGTACGTTTTTTTTTATAAATAAAATATACCCATATCAACTGACTAAATAAAAAGTGAAATATTGTCATGCAAGTCAACATAAACGGGCGACTGGCAATACAGAAGCAGAAGATCTAGTACACTCATCATGACTTACTCAAAAGCAATTTTCAAGATCGATTTATATAATTCCTTCCTCTCTAAATAATTGATCTCTACAAAATTACGTGTAACTTTCATTTACAAAATACTTGTAACTTTGTAGCTAAAGTGACGAAACGATTTTGAGTGGTATACTTTAATTAGCATTTAAACTATTTGATCAAGTTTTTTTTAAAATAGTTTAGACAATATAAAGATACTAATTTTTTTTAAGTCAAAGTTGCATGTATTTCGTATTGATAATTGATTAAATATTTAAAGAGGAAATATATACTTATATTTTACTTTTTTGAGCACACACCAATATACATATATAGATGTGTAGATCACGTTTTAAAAATTTACTTATAGCAATATTGATTAAAACAGATGTAACTCATGTTTTTTTGTTTAGACCTAAATAATATTTTTTGGGGGGAAGGAATCATGACAATGACGAATTCATAACAGCTCATCCTTAATTTTGGTGTGTAGACCTAAATAATATTTTTGCGTTTGGTTATTTTTTTAATCACTACAAGAAAATGACAGTATATAGCTGTTAAACTGATGGTAAAGTTGCTGAATTTAGCAACAGTATTGCAACCGATTTTTCTTGCTATATTGTTGCTAAATTTTGTTGCTAAATTTTGAAGCATTCACTCTACTATCAGTTTAAAAACCAGACTTCTTGTGGTATCGTGATATTTTTTTTTGGTAATGATACTGTTACTTTATATGACAACGTTTTGAAATTTTGCGATTTTCGACATTTCTTTGGTTATTGTTTTTTGGTACATGACTAGTTATTAGTAATAGTTACATTGATCTATCGAATACAATTTACTTTTATCGTTAACATAATGTTTGGTAGTTTGTTCCGGAAAAACAAAAAACAAAATAAATTGATTTTCCATGAATAAACATAGCATGACCAAATATAAGACATCGGGCAACTAGGGGAAAATGTGGATTAATACAAAGCTAGGAATCTATTTATTTATTTTTAGTTAAAACACATTCTTCATAATATATCTGAGTTTATCATTTAATTAATTATACTCGATGATGCTACATCTATGGTTCTTAAACAAAAAATATAAATACGTTTTTATTAATGAAGTTCAAAAATACCTTCTTAGAACTATAGAGAAATGAATTGATACCAAATTATGATAAGCAGGATGATAATTCCGAGTCTAAGTCAATTGTTTGACAAAGTCTTAATAAACCTAATTCCTTGTACATTCTTCCAAATAGTTTCTTTTTGTTCCCTACAGGTATAGAGGTGTGAGACAAAGGAGCTGGGGAAAGTGGGTTGCTGAGATCCGTGAGCCACGTAAGCGCACCCGACGCTGGCTTGGCACCTTCGCCACTGCTGAGGATGCCGCCCGAGCATATGACCGTGCCGCCATAATACTTTACGGTGCTAAGGCTCAGCTCAACCTCCAACCCTCTCCTTCTGCCATGTCATCGTCTCCCACCAATCCGTCTTCCACCCGGTCAGGCGCCACATCATCATCTACACATACCCTTCGGCCGATCCTTCCCAGGCCCACCCCCTCATCCGTAGGGTACATGCCCTACAGTGCCTACCATACACCAGTATCATACACCAACTTCTTACCAAACCAAATCTTCAACCCTACAGTAAACTCAAACCCTAACCCTACCCCAAGCCATAGTTTATTTACGCAATTTCAAATGATGCATGGACCTTCTGAGGACTTTAACACGGTCCCTATGACAACAACATCTTCATGTGGAAACATTTATGATCATCCGAATGATTATTTTTATCAGCATCCACAATATTATGATAGTCAAGCTGTGGGTTCAACTTTGTCACTCTCTTCTAATTATGCTGCTGCCGAGGAGGTGGCGGAGATGGGGGCGACACAGGGGGTAGTATCGCCGATGATGTGGCACGAGGATGAGTACACAGCGGCTAGCATTTGGGATTATGCTGATCACCCATGTCTTGACTTTTGATTAGTGTTTAGGATGATATTTATTTAGTTTGATAGAGTAGGAAAATAAACTATGTTCATCTCATTGCTTGGGTGCAGGCTATTGTTTTTTGAAGTTTCCAAAAAGAAGGATTGAAATTTAGTGATTTTCTTTTAGCATAATTTCGATTACCGTATTTTTAGATTAGCTTCATGGGCTTCATCGCATTGTTGGCCGGCCAGTTAAATGGACACGATAGTTACCTTTACACATGGGCGGATAGTGATTTTCTTTTAGCATAATTTCGATTGCCGTATTTTTAGATTAGCTTCATGGGCTTCATCGCATTGTTGGCAGGCCAGTTAAATGGACACGATATATAGTTACCTTTACACATGGGCGGATTGGCGATATAAATTAGTTGTAGCCAAAACGAGGATTTTTTATCGGGCTATTTTTATCTTTGTTAGGGGTGACTTGAGTTGTTTATGTAACCAATGTGCACCTCGACCTTGATTGTCTCTAGGGAAGGACAACATATATAGCAGTCCACTGCCATGATTTCTCGCCTAAATATGAATTGTACTAGCAATATTTGAACTTTGAAGGATATCATGATACATTGAAGCTTCTAATGCCTTATTGATACAATGAGATACAAAAATCCATTGATTATGTGTTTGGTCGAATCATGAATGGTTGTTTAAGAAACCTAACAAGACGTTTTAATCAACTAGTAGTTAACCATAAAAAGTAGTATTAAACACTACGAGAAAATTTATGAATGCAGATAGACGCTTTGTGGTTATTCTGATGCTAAAATTCTTGTGTCTAATTTGGTGACAGAAATAATAATAGTGTGTTTCAATAGCAAGAGAGCTTACGTTGTGACATTTTCTTTTAGCAACAGAGCTTACGTTGTGACATTTTCTTTTAGTGAAAACTAAATCTAAATATATATTACGTATGATAATGAGTTGGGAAAAGAGACTCGGTACACTAAGAACATTCACATCAATCTCTCCAAAAACTTTGTCAAATGATGAGTGAAAATATTATTTTTTAATGTTTAGAGAGTCACTTAAGTTTTAGTTGATTTTTCAATCTTTTCAAAACACTCTCTATTAATAATTTATTAATTTTTGTATTGTATTTTAATACTTAGTTTATTTTTTGTGTTGAAATAATAAATGATTGAAGGTGAGATTCAAAATAAAATATTATTTTTTGGTTGATAAGGAGAAATAATTTTCTTCATTTATAAAGATTGATAGTGATACTATTTAAAAATAGAGAGTTTAATATTAGGTTGATGTGAATGGATTTTTATAAATAAACTATTCAAATTTAAAGAAATTTGAATTTAAAAAGTGTGATGTGAATGCTTTAAGGTCTTATTTGATTGCAGGATTTATAGTTTCGATACTATGAATTCATTGGAGATTATAAAAGAAAGTGAGATTATTGATCCTATTGATGTAATACCATTCCTCTATGCATTACAAATGATCCCATTTTGTGTTATTAAAAATCTCGTCCTTTTGTAATCTCATTACGTTTTACATAAACACACACAATATTTATATAGAGGACAAAATTCGGGTCATAACTCATCTGGCCAGTTCACTTCATTTTATATTTTTATTGAGTTTAACAACAAGCTGAATTAAGCTACAGCACATGGTCATGATATCAATAACCCTTTCTTGACATTGTTCTAGCTAGTCACAGTGTAGATATCACATAGAATTTATTTACTGAGGAGAAAATACTGAGTTAGGTTATCTTTTGCTATGAGCTTGTTCCATGTCAATAGATTTATGGTTGGAGATAGTTCAGTCTGAATTGGGAGCAATTTACTAATTTTGTAGCCATTGTAGTTTCTTTCATCATTTTATAGAACAAAATTCGGGTCATAACTCATAAGCATGATATGGAATATTTAATATTACGATTTCTTGAGTATTATTGTTAATTAAATGTAATGAAATGGCTCAAAGAGATCATCAATTCTTTGATATATCCTCTTGGCCCAATGAGTGCTTGTTTAGAAAAATTCTTTGGACAATTTAAACAGAAAAGCAAATTTTCTTTTGTAAAGATAGAAAAGTCTATTCTAGTTTATTAGATTTCGCCCCTTTCTAGCGAGTTATAAATTGAAATTGTTGATGAGTTCCTTGGAGACCCTGACTGAATGTGCAATGTTTGGATTTCATGAAGCAGATCATAATATCTTGTTTTAATTAAGGTTGCGCATCTGTCACCATTTTGACTTTCGTAATGTATGCGTAGAATCAATTTCTTTGCTCATTGTTAACTCGTGATATTTGAAAAGCAAAGTAAATATTGTGCATACACAATACACATGAATGGGATGAGGCTTACGATTTGGGCTATGCAAGTGTTGGCCTTATTCAGGTTTATTGTGTGGCAGATTAATTGACAAAAGAATGTGCTTAAAGATGGATCTTTCAAATAAAAAAAATTGATCTTTTTTAAAGTTTTTGAATTACTTTGTGAATCCAAAATCAAAAACCTTGGTTATGGTCGACTTGTCTAGCATTCCATAATAGATTGTGAAGCACTTTTTCAGGTATGATATATATATATATATATATATATTGAGCTTCCATTTGATTATTAGTAAAACCTGATTTCCCAATTATAAAATGTCAGGATGATAAAAGACTGAGAAAATTAAGTAGAAATGCAATTTAAGTACTTATTTAATAAACATAATAGTCCCCTAATCTTAACCGATGTACATCCGTAAATAGATTGGGCAATACATGACTTATCTCTCTCATCTCTCGCAATATATACAAGACTTGTCTCTACCCAATACACTAGCATAACAATTTTTAAAAAAACCATTTAAAGATGAGATATATTATATAACAAGTTTCAAAGTCGTATTCGAAATTTCGAGAGCAAGGCAAAGATAAACTCGATCCGGTCATATATGATCTTTGCTACTAGTATTTGACAAAAGCCAATATTTATCCCTCTCATAATAAACATTGAACAATTTAACGTACTCCAATCCCGCCTAGTTAATTATTTCATTAATGCGTATGTTAATTTCCATTACTTAATTTTCGAACATACTTTCTGAATATATTGTATTGATCAGCTCTCACCAGGACACTTTTTATTTACGGCATCACCTTTATAGTAACTTTTTTTCTTACTATATTATTTGACCTATGTCTTTGAATATAAAAAACAACGTGTAGTGACAACTCAAATATCACTATACCCTCTCAAAAAGTATATAATAAATGTGTCACACGAAAGCACTAGCTACACACGGGTAGACAGGTCGTGACGACCATATTCTCCAAAAAGAATTCTTGTACAGTCTTGAATTTGGAATCAAACTAACTAAAGTCAATGACCGCACAAAAATTACTAAAGTTTTTTGTTTTTTTTTTGACAACATACCAAATTACTAAAGTTGAATTTGATAAAAATATTGAGATAAGTCAGCAAGTTGATACACAAATCACATCCATCTTATGAGTAGGGACATCTCAAGAGATACTCAAATCTGTTAACAGACTCATTTGGGACCGCAACCATGACTTTAACTGCATCGGGACGGTCCCCAACAGGTAACATGAGACAGTACCGGTCGCTACAAACTGGGCCCACATGTACGGGCTTACCGAGCCCAAAGTCAATATGGTCCAGGCCGAGCCTAGACCATTGAGAAATAATCAAAACTCCGACAAGGTCGGGCCCAACATGGCCCGGCCGGCTAACAATGTCCACTACTTGGCGAAGATACGTGTCTCCAACTTTGTCCTTAGCCTTTTTAACTAATCCGCAAACGTATCCAAGTCCTTTTTCTACCAAGTCTTTAGCCCTCGTTTGCACACACCCGAGTACAAAAGCATTTCCATAATAACCTTCTGGTAGGCTTGGGTCGATGCGTTTACGTATATTAACGCTGAATAACAGCTTCAGATTTTGCTCTGGTGGAAAGTTCAATGATCTGGCCCAACTTCTCCATATATGAGCTGCCAAGACCTCGAAAGATGTGTAACCACAAATCGGCATGCTAATTGGTTGACCCGCAAGATTCTTAAGCTCATTTAGACAATGTTTCTCAAATGTGGTCGATGTGGGAACTAGTTTTTCTTGTGAGAACCGTGTGAAGAACCCACAAATATCAGGAACCGGTACGAACTCGGGATGGTATCCGGTAGCGGTTGGTATCTTGGGGAAATGACCGGTAGAATCAATGATATGGCGGTCCCAAACTGGGACTGGCTTGAACTCTCCAAGTTTGGACTTACCCGTAGCTAGCTGGGCGAAAAGATTTAGAAACGCTGAACTGCCTACACCGTCGCAGACACAATGCTCGAACCCAGCTGCCAGTGCGGCGGATCCATCTGCCAGCCACGTCAGTTGGACGACGAGAGGCGGAATGACCTTGAAAGCATCCAAGGTCAGCATCTCCCGCCACTCTGACACGCTCCCTGGAGCGTGCCCAAAATCAGAAGCAGTATCACATGATGCTGCTTCAATGAAACCGACACCCTGGGCACGACATAGTACCTCTAGGCCCGAGCTTCCTGCTCGAGACCTGACTCTGCCTGCCAAGGGGTAGTAGGGGATGAGAGCCTTGCCTAACGCGGCCCTGACATGGGCCGCGCTGGATGCATTGTCGTAAGGGTGTGAAGGGGTGTAAATTAGTAAGTACTCAATGGTGAATCGGAGGAAGGGTTGGGAGTCGAGGGAGGATAGGGAGAGGGTGCGGGTCGGAGTGGGTTCCGAAGGAGGGATTAGTAATACCTTTCTAACTCGAACTTCCGAGCTTGCCATTTTTATTTCACTTTTAGTCTTTGTTGAGTGTTTATAGAGTTTTGTTGCGAGTGGTGTTTTTATATATGCATGTAGTGGTTGTGATCTTTGTGGTTTTTGGGCGGTGAGCTTGATATTTTCTCATCATTTGTTTCTTTGTGTTGCCAAATTAATGACATGAGAGAAATTTTTAATAGGAAACCAAATGATAGATACATAATAGACCATAGTGCGTAGTTGTTAATTTGCTGTTCTATTCTTAGCATACTTTTTTTTATTGGTTGTGAAGAAATCGTGTACTTCATTTGTATTATTAAGGGTTCAGTTAAATTTGGTACTTGGTAGTATATGGAGTAATTTATATTCAAGAGATCTTAATTTCTCTTAAATTTGTTGTTGATTAT
Organism: Primula veris; assembly: GCA_963682055.1. Classification (NCBI taxonomy): domain Eukaryota; kingdom Viridiplantae; phylum Streptophyta; class Magnoliopsida; order Ericales; family Primulaceae; genus Primula; species Primula veris. Next base: position 4,670,644 of record OY821742.1, on the reverse strand, counting down.
ACCAAGTGATATGCCACTATTAACTCAAAGGCAGAAAATTAAAGACGCATAAACTTTTTCGAAAGGCAATAGAAAGGTATGTATGCCACAATTATGATGGTCAACATAGAAAAACAATGATAATATACAGTTTTTTTGCTATTGAAAAATGAAAACTCCTACTTATACATGATTTTATTTCAAACCCAACATTAACATACGCTTTCTTATAATTTTATTATTTATAATTAAATTTAAAAACAGAGGTTTAAATATATAGGCAAAACTTTCGTTTTGGATTTGTGGACCTAAGCAAACGAAATGTTGACAAAATTACCAAGGAGTGGTCCTTATATATAGCATTCTCATTAGTTTATGTAACAAACATTTAGAAATATAAGAATATATAGTTACATAAAAGAAATATAAAGCATATTGGTGAACTTTACAACACATCAGTGTATACACAAAACTTCCTTTTAAACTTGATTTCTTTCACTACTAAATAACTAAAAATCAAAACCCACAATTGAAAAGTTAGAGATTTGGTCAAAAACTAGTTTATCAATCCGAATTGGGGATATGAGTTGAATGGATTAGGGCTTGGTCCGATACAAAGCTTGCATGTATAGTGATACAAAGTAGTTTTGTCTCCTTAATAAAATAATATTAAAAATCTTATACATATATAATAAACTTGTTTACCGAAATAGGTATTGTGTGTGACTAGCATCATTAAATTGATGCTTATTTATATTAGACTATGTAACAATTTTTTCCATAAAATTTATGCATTTATATGTATATATATAGCTCCATTAAAGAGAGTAGAGACACATGTAATGCTCTTAGTTTGACGATTAACTCCCCCATACACTTTACCTTTACCATTCACAATTCAAAAGTGGAAATATTCGCTACCTAATCATAGGCTTCATAGCCTAAAAGCTATTATAACGATAAAAAGTAAAAGCTAATTTTAAGTAAATGGCTAAAGTTTAAATTAGTACTACTAGTACTATAACTTCTGTAGGCTGAAATTAAGGCTCAATTTAAGGAGGCGTCTTTACCAAAAAAAATAAATATACAGGGGTAAAGTGAAAAAAATATTCATTTTGTTCAATGTTCAATGTTCAATGTTCAATGTTCAATTTCAATGTTGAATGTTGAAAGTTGAATGTTGAATGTTCAAATGGATCATCCTTGATATATATACATGTAGTGGTTCTTCAACCACTTATATATATAGCCGGAAATGTTTGCCCCGGACTACTACATGATACTTAATTAGGATGTGTGATGAATGTTGAATGATTTTAAAAATAAAATAACAAACTTTTTTAACCATTGATGAACTTATCGGACAGCCGCGGACCACCCATTTAGCAAATGATAAAAAACAATTCCCTTCGTTCTCGTTCCCGCAGATTAGTTATTAGATTCTTTCCCATATTTCGTAACTAATATTGCATGGTGCAACTCAACGTTTATCTGCTTTATAAACAGTAACGTTATAGAGCCAGACTGACTCAATCAGACTGATTACCATACAATCATTTATGTAATTTTTAGAATTTTTTTGACATTCAACCAAAACAAAAATAAAAACTCAAATATAATATTTATGTAACCCTAGTTGATACTATCCTAAACTTAAATATTAATTAAAAATATTTAAAATTTTAATGATTTTAATATATTTTATTTGACGATTCAATAAAATAAAAAAACAAATCGAATATTATAGAACCCTAGCTAGTTGAGACTAGTATAAATTTAAATATTAATTAAAAATATTAAATATATGGCCGAATAGCAGACTCTTAAATTTCGGGATGAAAATGAAATTTTAAATTTACATTAAGGACTAATGTGTTGAGAGTCTGGTTAAGTTTATCTGGCTTATTATCATTATTGATTTATAAATTAGGTTTTGGTTTAGGTTTTAACATATGAAATATAGAAGCAAACAATAATATCTCTAACTAGCTTTCACATGATATGTTTGGCTATAAGTGTACACAATTATGTTTTTGAGTCTATTTATTATAAGTCACTTTATTTAGTGGTCCTTAAATAAAAACACTGCCAACTGCCTTGTTAACAAGGGAAGTTGTAATTGGGTAGGCACCGACTTTATTAATCATATGGCAACATATATATATATATATATGTACGATAAATTCTTATGAATTGATACAGTTTTAGTTTTTATTTTCCAAAATTATCATCAGTAATTGAAATTATAGTAAAAGACTTAAGAATTTCATTAGGTTTCAAGGGATGTTTCTAATAGAACACAAAAATTAGACACGAATATATATAGACCCAAACACTATTAAATGATACCTAACGCTTGAGTAACAGAACCCGGGGTATAACAATATTTTCCCCATTTAAGGATAAAGATAATTATCCAATAAATATCTTAGCCCAATTAGTAAGGGTTCATATGGAAAAAGCCCTGATGAATGAGATGGAGACACTTGTCAACATCTTATGACGCATAAATGCCTATAAATAGCCAAATACATTCACTGAGAAAGGGACCTGAAAAAATCACAAAGAATAGATATATAAGAGAGATTGTCAGAGTTTATCCCATAAGAAAATGATCGAGAGAAGTTAAAGACAAAGACCGAGCATCAAGAATAAAGATCAAGACCAGATTATTAAACCGAGCATAGGTATAATAACAAAGTGTAATCTGAGCACGTACAATTACAGATCAATAAGAAAGAACAACGTGTCCAATATTTATCTTAATTTACTTTATTAATTGTTGATAAGAATAACGCCACCATTCAAAGTTATTGCTTTATCAGTTTCACATTTATATCTATATTTGTCCGTCTCTCTTTTTTGCTTCTCTTAAAAGTAAATAAAACAAGAGACAGAGTTTGTGATATTGTTTTTTTTTTAAAAAAAAGAAGGAAATCGACTAATTGAGATTTAAGAAATGCTTTGCAGGACAAGGTTATAGAAAAAAAAAAGTAATATGTTGAAATTATCCATAATTTTGATTTGAAAATGCAAAAATTCCAAACACTTTTCTTATATATGCGCTCTACTTTCCGGATGGTGTGAGATTAAACGGATCTGTTTACGTGTCAGTTGTAACTAACATTAACACGCATTTTGTTACATTTATTCATTATAATGAAATTCATCAGTAATTTGATTAAATTACTCTTTCCAGTTCCCAATTTCAAATGATATTATTCATTTGTGACCGACTGTGACATCTTTTCCATTATTAGATGTGTGGTAAAACTTTTGACATCATCAATAGACCAAAACGGTATATTCGAGATTTGGCGTGCAGATTTGAAAAAGGAAATATTAGTTGTTGAACGTCTAATCTATTTATACTATTTCCCTTGGATTGTATAACCTAGATGTCATTTTACTGTATGTGAGAAAAAACACATTGCATGGATAATAGAACGATTTGAATAAAGATAGAGGAACTAATTTTATATAGGATATTGCAAATATTTTGGAGTTTTTTTCTATTTATATTTTAAGACTTATAAAGTGTATAAAGATTTTGATTACATTAAACTTAACCACACTGCTTTTCCTCTGATTCATGTTTCTTAAAAATGTTAGTAACAAAGATGCCTAATTTATAGTAGTTGCAACTTTAAGAAATTATTTTTTGTTAGCGATACTCATTAACCATAATAATGTACAATCCTTACATGCATGTACATTTTTTATTTTATTTTAAATGAGTTTTATCGTCCACCATATTCTATAAAAAATGTAAAGATGCAAACGGAATATCTAGACAACCCCACCCGCTTAATTAAAATTCAAAAAGAGATTGAATGATTCCTAATTCTTTATAAGCATATTGCATCAAAAAAACTAAAAAATTGCATCATTACAACTAAGATACTATAGCCATTTAGCTTTCTTAATAGACTTACAATTCAATCGTAAAAACATGCATATTAAACAAATAGATGAACGAATGACATTGGATGAAAAAAAGGGGGGAAATTCATTGTTGCGGATATAATGATTTCTCATATTGGTTTTGCATAGTGGACCTAGTAATATTGGGACAAAGGCATAGCTTAATTATTTTTATTAAATATTTTAGGTTAAAAAAGTAAGAGGACACGAAAGTGAACAGAAAATAGTACTCCTAATTAACAAGTATTTGGTTTAGGACTATTTTTTTATAGTATTTTTGTAGATTAATCCACCTTTTTATGATTTAATTTTGAGAAAGAGAAGGGAAGAGGGCAATCATTAGTCGGGCAGATGATCGATTTTTATATATAATCTACTATTCTGTTATGGAGATATAGTATAAGATATTGACACAAACCAAGGAAAATTTAATAATTAAATGTTTGGCATGTGAAAAAGTGTTGAACAATTGGTGATATTATTGATGATCCAGCTATCATGTGTTCATTTTTACTGGTTTTATATTACGATAATCTATTTTACTTATAAAAATATTTTCGTGAATAAATGAATGAATTTGGTAGATCTATTATTGTGTTGTCCCCCTAGACACCAGACAAAATATCCCTGGCTTTATATCATGCTATCATAGGACAGATATACACAGTTTAAAAAAACTACTTATCTAAAAAAGAAAATGATACTCCGTACTAAAAGATACCCATTATTGGTATTAGTAATACTATTAATAACATTATAATATCAACTACATCACCATCAATAAATTTATTTTAATAGAAAAGATTAAAAAAAAAATAGTTTCATATAAATCTCACAACTCACTCTTTATAAATAAAATAATTAATTTGAACTATTTATATTAATAAAATATCACTCATACTCACCAAAATAAAATAATAATATTTTATTACAATATATTTTCTTCTCCATTTATTTACATTGTCGCTTTAAATTGTAACTCTATTAATAATATAATAATTGTTATAGAGAGTTTGAAATTTGACACAAAATATAAATGAATTCTGAAAATATAAAAAGTGTAATTTTTTCTATAAATTTGAAAAGTTTGATAAAAATATTGATACAGATGCTCTAATAATAATCGTCTTTGATGAAGGTGAAGAGAACTTAGAAAGGAATGAGCTAAAATTGAGAGGTATAATTAACAAGTTGATGGTGATCACAATCATGAGTCATGAGTGAATAGTTGTATGATTTGAAATGCTAACCACAATTCATATAGTAATGAAAGTAATCTTAAATGTCGACAACAAATGATTGTTCCTTTAATTTTGCCTTCGGGTTAATTAGCCATGATACTGCCTTTAGTTTAAAATCCCACAAGACTAATAATAGTATTTCGAGATATCAAATAATGAGTTAAGATTTGTTACAAAATCTTACTTTCTCTGTTAACTTAAAGTGAAGTAAAGTTAATTATCAGTACTTTATGAAATTTCGTTCATAAGTTTTAGAAATTCTTTCAATTGACCCAGAGAGACAAGCTAAGATTTTTTTATTTTATTTTTGTATTATGAGGATGATGGTATAGCTAAATCAGTAAATCCTTATTAAATTTCGTTTCTTTTTAATTAATACTCCATAATTAATAGCATTACCAACAGTTTGTTGTCCTAATGAACTCATATATACTAATTAATACAAAATATATAAAATGTACTAACACTACAGTTTGTCTAATTTCTTCATAACTGCTTTAACCTCAATTAATTTGAGCTCCGTTCACTTTTTACCAATCGCAATCATCTGTCACTCATCAACTACTCATCGACTAACATGTTTGTTTTCTTACTTATCCATAGTTAAAGATGTTGAATTGAAAAGATAAAAAGGAAATGAAGAATTGCAGATTGAATATTTTTTTAAAAGTTGTGATTTTGTTTTAGAAGATGAGATTTTGTTTGACAAGATATGAAAATACGTGTGTAAATAAATTAAGTTGATGAGATTTTAATGGCAAAATTAAACATGAGAGGCATAAAATTAAACGTGGAGAGTTAATTCTAATAGTTTAGTGTTGAAAATGTGATGAGGGTGAAAAGCGAAAGTTATATGAGTATAGGTTTTAGGAGATGACTTTTATACATATGAGTAGAGAAAAGTAATACTAAACTAATATTGCCTTGTGGACATGCATTTATGGACAAGTTGCAATATACACTGTTGGAAATGCTAGAATGGCGTTACATTGTTACGAGCCTACTCCTACCTCGTCCCATGCTTGACCTCGACATGGTCAGTGTCGTATCCAGTATTTTAAAAACCCAAAACCGATAAAAAAAATGGGTCATAAATACAAAGATTACTTTAACCATTAAAAAAATAAAAAAAAATACTCGAATTGATAATTTATTATTTTTCCCATCATGTTTTAAATAAATAATCTGACACAACCGCGCCTGATAAATTATCAGAATAAATTACTAAATCATTCATATACACAAAAATGAGAATATTAAGAGTATATTAGTAAATTCATAAATAAGAAAAAAAATAGGCCCTATAATTTTGGTATTCACAATTTTATGCTTGTAAGCATTCCCTGGACATGGTTTCCTTTGGTTCATCAAAATGAATGGAATGGTAAAAAAAAAGTGATATACATCTAAAATTTGAGCTAGTGTTATAACCTGTTAGGAGTATATTTTAGTACACACACTACCCCGCAATTACACATTTTCAAACTAAATTACAAATTCACATATAATCTCAGACTTATTCATGAACCATGCATATTCAGAACAAAAGCATTTTGCTCAATTTTTTAAATTATACTATGAGTGACATGGAAAAAGAAAACCATACTCAACAGCAAGAAACTGGGAATATATATAACTTGGTCTTGTTCGAAGTCGGTTCTTTTGTTTAAAACTTATGACGGGATACAAATCATCTTCATCACGAGGGTTTACTTTCCGGTTCATACCTGCTTTTGGTCTCGTGAGCTCACACTCATATCTAGCTTGGCTCATTTAACAAATAAAATCTTAAGTGGGTCATCACCCGCGTTACCCATTTCTGTATCAGTTCCGTATTTATGGAATCGTATGAAATTGTATATAAAAACACTACTTATGAAAAATAAGGTGTTCCAAAATTTATATGATATGAACATGGTTTCACTCGGAATCTGCTTGTTTACCAGCGGCACTGTTCTTTTTCCTTAAAACTCTCATAAGTTTTAAAGTAGTATATAAAAAAGTGAACTAACTCAAGTTTGTTCATGAACAACAGCAATCCATCCTGAATTTGCAAATAATAAGAATTACATGGCGATAGCAAAGCTGAAAACCCCATATGGTCAAACAGATGTTCATCAAGAGCAAATGAAATCTGCGGAAGAATACTGCTACGTTTTAGGTTCTTCAAACGTTTCACCATGAAACTTAAGATAACTTGAATAATCATGTGAAGATAGGTTTTTTTACATGCCCATATTAATCCATCCTAGGTAGTAAGGTAGGTGGAGTAAAAGTGGACTCTAGATCACAGACAGCAAATCTCCGAAGTCCGAAGAGTTCCCGATGGCAAAATGGATGTGGGATTCTATGATAATAGTGTCATTGACATAGGTAACAAAATATATGATCGGTTGCGTACAATAAATAGCAAAGAGCCGTACATAAGTACTATCAGTCTATCACTAGTTGAGGCCAATAGAAATTAAGTGATGTCCGAGTTCTGAAAAGCAGAAGCGACACACCCGAGTTTTAAGGACTATTGATAAAGAAAACGATCAACATTTGAATTCCGCTGAACTTCTACATGTACTTGCCTTTTTGCTAAAGGTAATTGTTATTCCGCTGGATACTTACTATCTCTCTATTAACTCAAGTGTGTTTCCCAGCAATTAAATTCATTTTGTTTAAATTGGTAAGACATGGAAGAACCGATAACAAGCTCCCTTGGCAGGTTTTCTCTCACCATAGCGCTTTTTCTCGATTGTCTTAGATTCCTCCAATGCGGCTTCACGACCCAGCTCATGCTTAGTTTCGAACTCTTTTTATTGGTGCCGTAACTAGTTATTAGACAAAAACACAGCCTTACTCAACAGTATATCTTGATTTAAGCAATCAAACGATCTTTTTTTTGTTTTGTTGTGTCAATATTTCAAAAAGCGGCAAACAAAAATAAGTTTGACTGTAGTAACCAAGATTAATTGGCCGCTTGAAAGTATTGAGGACACTATCAATTTCCTAGTCATTTACTTCACATAAGATAATTAATTATATGCACGGCCAGAAACAAATCCGTAAAGAACCATACACGTTAGGCATAAGGAATGCTGTTTCTTATAAAAAAAACACTTCTTCTTAGTCGAAGGTGAAGCTAAGTGCAGATCATCGGAGGCGACGATATTCCCTATAATTATGAAAATTATGACTTTTTTTAATTTTTGACCATGCATTTTCATTAAACTATGTTAAAAACGATAATTTGACACTACATTTTTTTTATTTAACTGAATTTAGTGGTTAATATAAATTTTAACACTATTCATATAAGTTATTTATGGCTTCGCCTCTGCTTAGCCGTTTCAAAGACGGCATAAAAGTCCATCCACTCGTGTGCATGGACATCGTTACTATGAAACTAAACATTTATTTTGTTGTTTCGAAAAATAAAAAAAAAACGACAGTGTGAATCTTTTCTTCACCAACCTGTTACTGTACAAGCTTTTAGTACATTCTTGTCTTATTAGCCGTGTGAGTTGTGACCGTGTCTTATACTATTTGTATCACTTTTTTTTAACAAAAACCAAGTAGAAAAAGACAATGACACATACAATAATGGAAAATTTTATAGTTGCTGATCCGGCCCGGATAATACGGTTGTACATATAATTCTAAAAATGGATGGTCGAAACTAGGTCAATGTGTATCTCATAATCAGATATATATATATATAAGAATATAATCATTGGAACCAGGGCTGATACAAGTGTTGATAAATTATGAAAAAGAAACTATATATGCCAAAGCATGTACTGAAAAGGTTCATTATATCAAACACGTGTTATGACTACGTACAAGTAAAGTCCATCTAGAGGTGTTACATATTCTGCTAATATGGGTTAAAATATAAAAATTAGCAAAGAAATCGTATAAACCCATTCATTTTAATGGAGAATATACGTCGTGAGATACCAAAGTTTATGTCAACAATGATCGTGAAGGGTTTGCATTTTGAACAATTAACTAAGTTCTGATATATTTTTCAGTTTTGTAATGAAACCTCATGAGCCCAATATATGCAGCAATAATTAAAACACTAAAATTTGTCAATAAACTAAATTTATGTCAAAGTGAAATGAAAACATTTATATAAGAAGAGAATCGCAACTAAATTAGGCTACGACCCAGCTCATGGTTTTGATGTATTTTCGAGTTGTAAAAGCTAGATCCTCTATATTTTGATTAAAGTAACAAAAAAACATTGAAGCATATATTTTGTTACCCAAGATGATCAGACCTCATATAGCTAATATTAACATGAACTTTGGTTAAAAGTATCACTTGGCCGTGAGCTCATTGACCATTTCTCTCAAACCTTGATAACAATCGTAAGCTAATACTATTTGTTTCTTCAAGTTTCAAGGGACATATGGTCCAACCAATCTCTTTTTTTTTTTTTTATTAACTAACAGGCATTGTATTAAAGTAAATGAAAAATATTCATTCCATGGAACCAGCCTCTACGGTGACTTAAAAGCCAACCAATCTCTTCAATGGCAATATTATCAAAAACTTGATGAACATACCTCAGTTCTGGCACACAAATGTAAAGGATTTAGATATAACTTGCAGAAACATGGGGTATACACCAAATCTCAAGGTTGCGAGTGTTTTATATGTTTTCCGAAATATTTTGCAAGGAGAATCAGAGTGACGGCTACTTGAATCAGCCTTCATTTACGATTTTCTAACGCAGCGAAGGCTGATTTTATATTAGAAGGTTAATCATATCTAATTGCGATTTTCTAAAATCGCAAATGAACCTGCATTAATTAAATGATTGTGGCAATTAGATGTGATCAATTCCTTTCAAAGAAAAAGATTGTAAACATCAAATTTACTCTATTATTCCTGTCCAAGATTATTCTGATCATTCTCTTGTTTATAACCTACCTCCCCTGCAATTTTTTCCCATATGTAAATTTTAAAAATGGTGAAAGAATTCTGTAGTAAATTACTAGATTAGAACACACTGAAAGTTTTAATTCCAAAATCAAGTTTCAGTCTTTAAGATTCCTTACAATGATACAAAGAACAAATCAAAAATCTTGTGTGTTCGCTTTCACTTATGGTTCCATACAATTATCAATTATCTGTGTTGTTTTCAAACTGATGAGATGACAAATAAGCTGGATTAACTTGAAAGGGATGAGATCCGTTAATAAGCCCATTAAAGATTTTCTAATGCATAAAATTTGCATCCTTAATTGGTAGAGTAACAAATGGAAAAATAAATTATTACTAGTATAGTTGAGAATATAAAATTAGTAGGAAATTTTGAAAATTCACAACACAAGTCCTACGCCCTCCAAATGGCAGCAACTCAATAAGCCTCTTTTTCCCACCAGCTAATTCAAAATGTCACCTAATAAGACTACAAACAGAAGCAGTCAAAAATCCAGCTAATTAATCTAATCAAACATAAGCGATTTCTTCAAACCATCTCAAAAGTAACATGGTTAGTTTTTAATTTAAAAAATTGAAATGAAACAGGGACATATTTAAGAAACACCAATACAAAGCCATGAATGCTACTCCAAATTTACCTCCTGTTCTCATGAGTTCCTCCTCAGGCTTACCTCCAACATGGACTTTACTAGAATCACTTATACAAATCTCTAATGAAGTTACCTCAAATGAAAAGCTACCTTTTTTACAAGTTAAAAATATCTCCACAATGATGAGGAGAATCAAGCTTTTATCCTCACTCTATGAGGAGATACAAGACACAGATACACCAATTCCACCTGCATCGGTTCTCTGTCTAACAGAGCTTTTTACGGTTATTCGTAAAGCTAAAAATCTCATACATGGTTTTGAAGAAGGGAGCTCTTTATGGAACCTTATGCAAACCGAAATTATTTCGAATCAATTTTTCGTTGTGGTTAAGGAAATGGGAAGAGCACTTGACATACTACCTTTGAGTTTGCTCAATTTGACAGTAGATACAAGAGAACAAGTTGAGCTACTTCACAAACAAGCGAAAAGAGGAGAGTTATTTGTTGATCCAAGAGAAATTCAAAGAAGAGATGAGCTCCTTCTCATCATGTCCGCGAATAATGAGAAGAGTATTAAAAACAAGGGTTTTGTCGATTTTGAAAAACTGAAAAAGGTCCTTAACAGTGTAGGTCTGAGAACAAATTCCGATTATGACCAAGAGATATTGAAACTAGAAGCTCAGTCGGAGAAACAAGCAGGAACTGGTGGGCTCATCGTGGTTTCAAATATAAACAACCTTAAATCCCTCTTGTTGTTATCGAAATCTATGGTTCTTAACCAAGAGGAACATAAGAAACTCTCAGAGAGGAGATCGGTGTCGTTTAGGCATAATAATCATCATTCGCCATCTCTGAGCTCGATAGTTTTTAACATACCTGATGAATATCGATGCCCAATTTCGCTCGATTTGATGAGGGACCCGGTGATAGTAACCTCGGGGCATACGTATGACCGAAACTCAATAGGCAGGTGGATAAACTCGGGCCACCACACTTGTCCCAAAAGCGGTCAAAAGCTAATACATATGGCACTCATACCTAATTACGCATTAAAATCGTTGATCCACCAGTGGTGCCATGAGAATAACATACCTCTTACTGATCCCACCACCTCACCATCCTCTTCGAAACTCGAGAGGAGTAACAGCAAGAGAAAACTGTATGAGAGAGAGAAAACGACTGATAACACATCAACAAAAATGACTGCCGAATTTCTGGTTGGGAAATTGGCTATGGGATCTACTGATATCCAAAGACAAGCAGCTTATGAGCTTCGTTTATTAGCGAAAACAGGAATGGATAACAGAAGACTAATTGCAGAAGCAGGAGCGATACCGTTTTTGGTAAATCTTCTAAATTCCCAAGACCCGAGAATACAAGAAAATGCAGTCACGGCCCTCTTAAATCTTTCTATTTTCGACAACAACAAAATACTAATCATGGCCGCAGGTGCGATAGACAGCATAATAAGTGTTCTCCAATCAGGAAAAACCATGGAAGCGAGAGAAAACGCTGCAGCTGCTATTTTCAGCTTGTCTATGATAGACGATTACAAAGTAATAATTGGGTCACACCCTAAAGCTATATCGGCTTTAGTAGCACTCTTGGGAGAAGGCACAACAGCTGGAAAAAAGGACGCTGCAACTGCATTATTCAACCTTGCCTTATACAATGTAAACAAAGTGAGTCTTGTAATAGCCGGGGCAGTTCCATTGTTGATTGACCTATTAACAGACGATAAGGCTGGAATTACGGATGATGCCCTCCAAGTTTTGGCATTGTTATTGGGTTGTTCTGAAGGCCTCGAGGAGATAAGTAAGGGGAGGGTTTTGGTACCCCTTTTGATTGATTTGTTGAGATTTGGTTCGATAAAGGGGAAAGAGAACTCCTTGACTATACTTTTGGGGATGTGTAAAGATGGCGGTGATGAGGTGGCGAGGCGTTTGTTGATGAACCCACGGAGTATACCTTCATTACAAAGCTTGGCTGCAGATGGTTCGCTCAAGGCTCGGAGAAAGGCTGATGCGCTGCTCAGATTACTCAACCGGTGTTTCTCTCAGTCAAGGACATCTGCGTGATAGCAAAAAGAGACTGTTATGGATTATAATAAGTAATGTAAATTTGTGAAGATTACATTGTTCAGAATAGTGTTTTACCATTTATACAATACTTACATGTATACAAGAACAATCTTCTTAGTGGCTGTAGATAAGTATTAGAGTCATGTTGGCAATGAAAAAAATGTTGCAGGAAAATGTGGCGAACGTAAAGCACAATGCTTTTAGGCTTTTAGGACAGATCAAATACAGATATATAGTAGAAGTGCAAACTCTTGCAAACTAATCCCATGTAACAACTCAAGATGGTGACATTCAACAAATAGTTCATTACCAATAGTATTTTGATCTTCTTTTCACAGAGAGGCTAAGAAGTAAAAATATGATGTCCAACATAAAGATAAAGAAAATTTGAACCAAATGTGAAGTTGACTGAATATATTACTCAATTACAAATCTAACGAAAAGCACACTATATTTTCCGAAGGACTGAGCATGGAGTCCACTCATCGTACATGATTTGATATTAGAATACGGAAAATTAATTACAAGAAGAAGCAATGACTACTTTTCTATATATAAACTTGTACATTTTAACAACGTTAATACACAGACTACACTGTTATTACAGGTAATTTACGCCAACTTACATGAACTGCAGTCGGCAATCATTTAGTTTAAATGACCTCTGACTAAATCTATTATACAAAAATCTACCGCAACGAAAAGGTTCAACTTCTGTTCAACCAGCAATGCGATAACCCAGATTAGAACTTCGGGTCAATCTTCTGCAAGCTTTGAGAATGTTCGTGAACAATAGTTCACAAACACTCAGATGTTTTGTTAGACTTTTGCAGCTCAACCAATTCTAGTTTGATGTGACCTCCGTTTATCTTGTAATTCCAAAACCAGCTTCCGCTTTTCATTAGTTTATCTTCAATGGGATTGCACTCAACTGCTAAATCTGAAATAAAAACCAAAATGCAACAGTGTGCCATTAGTGTACTCCTGATTATGCCAAGTTATGCAATTAATTTGCCCCACAAATATCAGTAACTGAATCTACAAATGGCTGTTGTTAAGGATTTTTTATTTTTAGAAGCAGAATTAGATCCGTTGATACTTCTGTAAAGGAAAAAAAAAGTATTCAACCATTTGCTGTTAGTTAACAAATAAATATATTAAACCGTTACTATTTAACTTCTAGACGGGACAAAATTACAGTTCCCCAAATTGGTTGATTAAATTAAACTTCTCTGTCTTAGAGCAAACATAACAATCTCCAGAAGACTATTTGTAGACCAATTACAGTTTTGAGTTTTCAACAATTGTTTAGAAGTCATACACAACTTAAAGAAGAGACACAAGACTGACCGCTATACTTATACACAATCAAGAAGAAAAGACAAGAATAGATGTAAGAGGGCAGGAATTGACGTAACATGAAATGATGTATATACCTGAGTTTCCTGACGTAATCTTTAACTTGTAACCATCTGGAACTTCAAACATATGGTTACCCTGTATGCAGTTGACAGAGAAAAAAGAGAGTCAAAGATCTATTACAACAGATGCCCAATCGTTCATAAAGTATGGATATTTAGTATATGTGGTAGAAGGTTTAAAGGCAACTCGAACATTTAATTAAGTTTGCAAGTAACTTGAACATCCAATAATTAGTTCATTGGATAAAACTTGCTCAAGTTGTTCTACAAGGAACATTTCATAATTCCTTGCACTAGCTTTTTCAAGAGGAGTTCAGATTCTATACTGGCCTTGTAATTATAACCAAGTACATTAAGCACTATCTATAGTTGGTCTATTATTAAAAATAAACAGAATCAGTCATTTGCATCTTCAACTAGACCCTTTCAACTGTCACTTTTCTTCTTCTTATTGATCTGTCATTTATTTATAATCTGTTCGTAATTCACTTTCTGGATAAGAACTAAAAAAGCAACATGGAACCTTGCATCAAGAATCAAACACCCTTCTCTGCTATAATCCTATAAGCATGGGTTGCAATAGGCTTAATATATTAACCAAATATACAAGGTGAATTTTACTTTTAATTAATCTAACCTTTATCACAACATCTGTAGCTTCAAATTCAGCATTTCCACACAGTACAATCTTCAATGATTCAAGTCTATCTACGTCATGTTTCCAGTACGTATTACCAGCTGAATCCCAATCAATTCCTTTATTTTGTACTTCAACATTTTGCAACTTACATCTTCCACATCTGCATCACTAAAGCCTATTAAACATTACCCCAAACAAACGAAGACTAAAACTGAAAGCACTATGAAGTAATATCAACCTGAGCCCATAATGTAGGATGGATTCGCCATTCTCATCATTCATTATCGTGCCCATGATATTTTCAGCCACGATTATCATACTTCCATCAAGCTACATATGGAGGAACCTAATCAGTCGAAAATTAAACAATTTGCACTAGTTCATCTAATATTAATGGTAGAAACAACAAACCTGAACATTTGTCCATGAAAACTCAGCAACCTCTACTTGTAATTCAGAACCCTCGGAAATGGAACCTCCATGAAACTGGGTACGTTAAATAATAAGATCAGAATCAACTACAAAAAATTGTTTTATCGGAAAATGAGAAGTATAATGCAAATTTCAACCTAACAGAATTTACAAAACAACCTCCTGTGGGAACCCAAAGCAACAAAAAATATAAGGTGGTCCAGGGTGATAATTGGTGGTTCAGTTTTCTATTTTTTAAGCGAAAAATTGAATGGCTTAAACTTGATAACTTACTTTTTGTCTGGTGACTTCCCAAAATGGGCCCAAAGCTGGATGGAGAAATATGAGAAATGGGGGTCCAGAATCAACGTACTTGTCATTACCTTCAATCTGCATAATACAAGAGCATAAACATATTACTGAACTTAGCTTGATAAAAGGATGCAAAATATGCAAGTAGGAAGTAAGATCAGCATGTAAATTGGCAAAATGAATAATCTCTATAAGCAGCAATAAATTAATTATAATATTAGGAAAAGTCAGCAGAAAGATCGCAAGACATATTCAAGGATATACCTGAGGAATGACTATATCGCATTTGGAAAGAACATCATATGCATTCCTTTGGATATCCAAAAGTGCACCATCTGGAGTCTGCACGCATAGAGTAAACATACCATTAGCAAGTAAATAACATGGCATTTCTTCAGATTAGAGCGTGGTGGTGAAAATATAAAATTTAATCTCAATATATATTTTTCTTTTTGCGTAACTTCTTTAGAAATTTTACTTAGAATTAAATTCAAATATCAGAACAGAGAATCCATGAATGGAATAAGTACTGAAAGAGTTAATTTCACTCTTGTCTTTATTGCAAGGGGTCAATTTACTTCAGATCAGTCCCTTGACAACTATATTTTGTCAAAATTGTATCTTTTTTTCAACACTATCAAAGACTTCGTCAACTGAGGCAGCATGTAACAAGTGGCTGTGATGGTGTGGAGAAATTTACTTTAAAGCATACACTTACGTTTGAACTTGCAGAGTTATATTCTACAAATTAAAATAGTAGAAAATAGTTGGGAAAAGTAAATATTACTTGAACGTTTCCTATAAAGTCTTGTTATAGTAGGGGAAATTTTAAAAAATAGTCTTCCCAAATCCAAGCCATGAAACACAGAAAACAAGACATACAACCTAAATATAGCTATTTCATTTTAAAGTGGGAGTATGGCCGTAGGGGTAAAACAAAATCACCTTGTCACATTTTCAGTATGAATGGCAGAACACATAAGAATTGCTCCAAATAAGAAACAAATTTAGATAGATTAGTAAACGATCGGTATAAATGGTGGGTAGTTGGATTTCATAGATATGAACAAAAAGAAAGATAAGCTTAATTTCGTAATAAAACAAGGCTAACAAGTTATTTCAGAGGCAGAACCTGGTGTAAAGAAATATCAGTTTGTTTTCTTTTCTTTTTTGCAGAAGACGTGACCTTTCTCCGTTCATTATACACGATAAAGGTGTCCAGCAAATCTGCTCGTTTGCAGTACGAGAATAGTTATTATCATTTAACAAAGTGCAACAGAAACAGGTACAACACTTGCACAGTACATTGAATATAACTTTACAATAGAACAACTAACGCCATACCTTCTACATTTCCAGAACATGGAGATGAATATTCGCTGAAAAAATTATCCGCAATGTTTTGCATTGTGCATTCCAGCCGTCCACCTGCAACACTAAAGTGGGGAAAAAAGTGATCAGTACTCGATACTCTTTATAAGTGACAATTAAAAAATAGTCAGCTACAAAGAGGGGAATATTCGAAGATGAGAACTCATCCATTATAATCTGTCTATGACTAGGATTATAAGAAAAAATACTGCATATAAGTAGGCATCTGAGGCCAAGTAAACGAAGATAAGTTTATTGCTCATCCTTGATACTTAGCTTGGTCATATTCTAAACACAAGTTCACATACGGCAGCATAACAGATTATCCATCTACCAGAATTTGAAGAAACTAGAAATGAATCACTAGATCTTAGAAAAAAAAATCTTCTCCAGTGAACACAAAGAATGATAACTGTTAAGTCTATCATTCTCTGTGTTCACAGTTATCTATTTCACTGAACATCTTGATTCTGTAACTTGAGCACCTAATCTGGGTAAAATAGACATCTGTAAGACACCATATGAGTAAAACTGGCACGTCTAAAAAGATGAACAACATGAGTCTGCAAGGACACGTATATTTAAACATGTTCATCTATTCATGAATTAAAAATTATTGATCTTTGAGTTTGCAAGTACTACCTAGGATGCTTGGCAGATACTATCCTGATGTTTAATTCTTGGAATTTATTAAAATTTGATTTAAGTTTTTATAAGAGGGATGCATACATCTAACAGAATAAGCAGAGAACATAATACGAAAAAATATACAGGCGAGTTACATGGGAGCCAGCAGTATATAAGTTTTAAGAATGTACCTATGCTGGAAACCATACTGGTCAGCAAATTTAATTGGTTTTTTAATATTGAGCACCATGCCTGGCAAACTTGTTTCGTTATTGCTTGACCCAATGAGCTCAGCCGAAGGTAAATCCATATACAAAATGTTTGTATTGGCTGGAAACTCTTCCTGCAAACTTAACATGTGAAGAAGGTTCATGTTGGTAATAAACAAGATAGAATTCAGTTGTTTTTAAAAAAAAGGGGTAAAAAATTATTTCAGAAAATAAGAAAAACACTACTACTTTTAAGAGCCAGATGATAATTAATTATATACTTGAGGATTGTATGCAAGCCTATTAGATAAGCCACTCTTAACTGAGATAAACAACTCATCCAACAATCAAAAACCAAAATAAAGAACAAATAAATACTTAAGTATTATCGCATGTCTATGTAAAGTACTAGCTTAGAGAAGAAACAAAACAGTCAATAAGCATGTGAGGGAGAAAAAGACAAGACTGGTTTTTAGTACCAATAGTTATAAAGATGCAGAAAAAATCTGACATGTCCTGCTCCATACATACTCAGTTGACAGTTCTAGTTTTTTACTTTCCGAAAGTGGTTCCGGCTCAGGAAAATTTGGCTGAAATATCATTTCATCTGCTCTGCCTCAAATCAAAAGCTTTACATTTGATTTGAATTGTTCAATTTGCAACTATTATATACCGAAGGGTAAAGATCACTATTTTCACTAACATGTAGCGGAATGGTTTATAATAACGCTATATATTCATGGTATTCGAAAAGAAAACGAGTCAATCTATGAAAGATGCAGGTCAATTTTTATTAAAAGTATTACCTATTAGAAGAAAGGAGTCCTTCGGAGATCCCAAATTTGTCAAACTCTGTGTACTCAATGCATGATAAACCATATCTCCACATCCCATCATTATCTTTTTTCTCAACCAAACAATTTATTCCTTCTGTAGCCCCCAAATTCCTTTTACACGAAGCAAACCCCAACTTCTGTGAATGAAATCACAATTAGCAAACCATGTCTAATTGCCACAATCATTACGGGTATAAATGAATTGTTTACTATTAAAACAATAGAACTTATCAAGACTCAATATTCCACTTGACATTAAAAACAGATGGGGTGAAATGCCTCTCTTTTAAAAAATCGAATTAATGTTCTGTTACCCTTAGCTTGATCTGCTATATTACCCCGACTCATATTATCCATTCATTCTTCTAGAGGAGGGCGAGCCTTTGGCGTAATGGTAAAGTTATTGTAATGTGATCTAGAGGTCATGAGTTCGAGTCGAGGAAGCACCCTCTTGATGAAATGCAAGAGAAGGTTATCTATGTTAGGTCCGAAGTGGCCCGACGCCTCCCCGGCCCCCCGGCATAGCGGGAGCTTTAGTACCGGGTTTGCCTTTATTCATTCTTCAAGAGAATTGGGAGTATCACTTGGCAAAACTATGAATTTACTTATAGTACAAAGAAACTTCATAAAGATACAAAAAGAGTAACATGCAATCTTATAGCGTGTTTCACCATGCCTAAGGCAGCTTACATTCAGTAATTTTTTTGAGTATGTTGTGTAAAACAGTGACTACTGCCTACAGGGATTCCTAGCATATTTTAAGGTTGGAACTATGCATAAGTTATTAAAGGATTTATGAGTGAGTAATTTTCTTAATTTAAGTTAAAGATCCATTACAGAAGGCACCACTAAGTACCACCACTTAAAATGACACTCTTGTTTAGTGAAGCACACCTTCCAACCTTTTTCTTTAACATCTCTAGGGTCTTTCTAGCTTTGCCAGGCCATATTTTATTTCTTTTTAGTAGAAATTTTCTGGTGAGAGATAGAAAGAGACAGTAAATTCGAAATAGACTTTTTATAAAAGAATTGCCTTTTGATGTCGCAGTCCAATCCCTGCCAGCGCTAAGAGTGTCAGATCTGTAGCAGCCACAACATTGCTGCGATGTACCCAGAAAAACCAGGATAGATAGTGTCAAGATACCAAGTCAAAATCATGTAAATACATAAATACATCATGATAGCAGGATTAAGATAGCAGTACTGACAGTACCTGACTTGTCTGATAGTTGCACCTTTTCGCTGATGGTCATAAAACCATTGGAAAATTCCTTTATCAAACGCAAGTTTCCAGATTGCCCCATGACCACCAGGCTTGCACACCGGCATGAATTTTTTCATGACAAGCCATTGGCCATCTTCTGCACTAACAGCCGGAACAAGAGGCTGCCAGTTCAATCATGTAAGAATTAATAATGTGAACTCGATTTATAACCATCACAGGAAAATGGAAAGAAAAATAAAATCTACCAAACCTGTTCAAAAAGTCGGAATCTCGACTGACCTCTTCCAAACCAGTTGAGTGTTTTACAAAGAGACGTGATACGTTCATGATTGTTCTTAGCTGAACTCGTCATAATTGCAACCGGGGTGATGCATTGTTTCCCATGCAATTTAAAATACAAGAACTCCCTAGCCTTGCAATAAATGTGACTATTTTTTAGTTTTTACACAAGTATAAGTGTATAACGCTATTCATAATCTACACAATCATTATATACCTGAAGATCTCTAATTAGACCTTCCAATAAAGTCCGTCCAGAAAATGGAAGCATTGCGGCAGGTAGACATTCGCCTGTTTCAGGGTCAACTAAACCAAGCCTATCCGCAGAACCTCCAAGGGGATAAATTTCACCTAGATCTGGCAAACCCTAAAAGCATAATTTATTAATATATTTGGGAGGATTAATCCAAGTTCTTGTTTTTTAAATGAATATTATTATTAAGCACAAACCTCAAGTCCCCAAAGTGCTGCTTGTGAAGCATATTCTGTATTCTCAGAAAGGTCAAGTACTTTGGGAGGATGAATCTTAAAAGACTGGCTTTCTGTTGTTCTTCCATTATTGTGATAGGACAAATTGGTAATTTTACCTCCATTTGTTGTTGATTTTGCTAAAAGCTCTAATGCCATTGTCTGGTATCTGAGAGTAAGTAATTCTTAAAGCCAATGATAATAAAAGAAATCTACGTTCTGCTTAGGCATTAAGACAAAAAAGGGGGGAAATGGAACATTTCATACAATCAATTCAATGCAAAAATTATCAAGTTAGCTACCTAATAGTCAACATACAACAAGGCTTAAGAAAATTAATGTGATCTACTAACGGATAATAGCAGATACCAATAACAAAATGCAAAAAAAAAAAGATGAAGACAATTACTATAGGATAATGTCTATTGATGGAGACGCTAGTTACTAATATGAAGACAGTTTCCCAAAAAGGCACAGTTGTCAATTGCGATCTGATCACTGGCGAAGGCAAATGTAATAAAAAATTAACATGCATGCAAATCGATTGATGGAATGCTTTGAGTATTAGCCATATTCGCATAGTTAACGCGTAGTTCTTCAAATTGTTTTGATGAACACCTAAAGATAACAAGAATTTTACTTACAGACGCGAGGTCCACTTAATTGTTCTGTTACAAACCACCATCTCACATGAAAGCTTAAAAGAGGGAATCATATTATCTGTAAACTACAATAAGCCCCTTATTTACGGCCTAGTTAGTGATCTAAATAAGTGCATACGCTTTTGCATTTTTGGTAGTCTGGACCGGATATATAGTCAGGAAACGATATATGTTGCCAAATGCATCATTTGTGGGGTCCGCCGGACTATTATTCTAATCCCAACCTCCAAATGATGCTACCAAACAATGCACATAAAGAGAGGGACCTAAGCGTACTTCCGCAACAAATTTAGGTAGAACTTATAAGCCACTGTCTCACCTATAAATTGTGGATATAAAGCGAAGTGCATTTATTTATTCAAATGGATGGCGGAATCAAACTTGGAACCATGCCTTTTCCAAGATCATGTTAAATTAAAAGTCACAATCTCGATTAAAACCTTCCGGCCTAATTTGGTTGCATCATTGGAATGTCGGGATTGGACTAGAAGTCTTACCGGGCCCACAAATGATGTGTTTGGTTGCGTAAAGTGCAACCAGACTATTATTACGGACCGGACTACAAAGGATGCGTGTTTGGACTATTTGCAATAGGTGTTGTATAATATTAGTCCAATCCCGTCCGGATTGCTAATCCGACTTTCGTTTCAAATCCTGCTTACGAACCGGATCAGTAGTCCTGGGACTACTAATCCCGCAGCCAAACGAGACCTAAGTTGTTTTGGGGACGGACATTGCAGTCCCTATGTCCCGTATTGCTCGTGCACTCAATACAAGGAACTGACTTGCTAAGTTGCATCATCTATTTAACATGGAATGCAGGCAAAGTAACGTCTAAACTTTAAAGTGTCTTCGGATAAATTAATTAACACTATACTTATAGCATTATAAATTCGGGTAATTATTAACTAGGGTTTTCAACAACTTTGTACCTTGTATATTTGCGTTTTTCTTAATTAGTACATTACATTGTTAGTTTATTCAATTAGTAGCCTATATTCGTGTTTCTTTTTACATTCTGAAATTAATCTTTATGGGTGGACATTTGTGTTATGCTGGTTTTCCATCCAATTATGCTGATTTTCCATCCCATAATTGGATGGAAAAGTTCAAAATGTAAAAATAAAATAAAATAAAATTACACGGTAGAAGATAGGATAACGCAACGGATACAAAAACCTAATTAACCCTTATTAACTACTACACTACAACTAAAAACATCAGATAGAGAATTTACCCGATTATCCCACCAATGCAGTTGTAAAACCGCTCCATCTCCGCCAAAATCCTCAACAACGCATTCAAATCCCTAACCTCGTCGCCGCTAAACCCCTCACTACATACACTCTCTCCGTCCAATCTCTCGACCATCTCCGCCAACTTACTCAAAGCCATTTTCAACCTCCCACCGCTCCGTGACTCCCTCTCCCCTCCCCTCCCTCCCTCCTCCACGAACACGTGCCCCTGCCCTGCCGCCACCACACTCTTCACCAAAAACACCTCAAATTCATTTAATTCCACCAAATTATCGAAAAACCTAGCTTTCGAGAACCTCTTGACAATAACGTCTCGGTCCAAATCCCTAAGTTTATCAGATAGGGTTTTCGAGCGGGAGAGCTTGGAAGCGAGAGACTTGAGCCGATCGAGGTCGGGGTGGAGGTTAGAGGGAGGGTGAGAGAGGTGGGAGGGGGCGGTGGAGACACGGGGTGGGGAGGGGCGGGAGGAGAGGGAGAGAGAGAGGGGAACGGGTCGGGGTTTGAGGAGGGAGGCGAGAGAGGGGGGGAGAGGGAGAGCGGGAGAGAGGAGAGTGGGGGAGGAGAGAGAGAGTGGGGGTTTTGAGGTCGCCATTATTGAGTAGAGAGAGAGAGAGAGTGTGGGGGATAATAAATATATTATATATGTATATAATATTGTACTAGTATAATATACTTAGTATATAGAGGGAGATTCTGCAAGTATATGCTGTTGTAGATGAGAGAGAGAGAGAGAGAGGGGGGCGGGAGAGACACACGTTTTGATGTTTACAATGCTATGTGCCCCTTCTTGTTTTGTTGCTCGATTTGTTCTACTACAACAAAAATAAATAATAATATTTAACTCAAAATCAAAATCAAAATCGTAATTTCAAAATACAAACCGTAATTCAGAATTACGGTTTGTATTTTTTTTAATTTTTTTAATCTTTTTGAAAAATAAAATAAAAAAATAAACCGTAAATCTGATTTACGGTTTGTAATTAGGATTTACAGTTTTTGCATGAAAACAGATTTTTTATAGTCGAAAGTACATGCTCTTTTGTTTATTAGACACACCTTTTGTTTATTAGCTCAAAGGGAAAACTTAGCTAAAACATTTATATAAGCCCTGCGAAAATTATGTGAGGATACGTGTAATTAGTGTGGTGTGTTAGTATTAAAGAGTGGGGAAAGAGTCGTTTATTGTCCTACTATTAGATCTTTACCATTTTCATATTTGTTTTTTAAATTTTATTAGTTTGAATTTCACTTAATTTTTTTTATTTTATTTAAGGTCCCGCAACAATGAATTTATGGAATCGCTTTATTTATTATATCCTATATTGGAGATCTGAATTGACGACATAATTGACTATTTATTAGGTGAGAAAAAATGAATACAATTTGGTTATTGTAATTAATACAAGTCCCTACGATGTTAAGAGAGTCTATTTCAAAAAGAAAATAGTATGTGGGCGTAATTTGCAAACGATGTCTGTCTTTGATTACTCTCATTTTCGATTCTGGATTCTATCGGTTTGTCGGACTTATGGATCAAATTTAAGAATTGAAATTGACAAATTCCTAATCGTTAATAGGTGCCTTTTTCTTTTTGAATTGTGCATAAGCATTGGATCTTACTTCTTAGTTCTTAAGACTGTTGGTGAGTTTTCAGTTTCTCAAATTGATCCATTGACCAAGAATCATTACAAATACATATAACATACTTCACTAATTAACTGGTTTTAAAATAAATACGTAGCATAAACTAACTTTTTCCTGCAGCAAGCTGAATAAAAACCCTATATATGGAACCAGTTACAGTTTTCATGTTTTTCGATTGATGTTTTGTTCTTTCAGTTTAGACAGGGTTGGGTTACTTCTGGTTTCTGTTTAAACAACCAACAAAACCCAAACTCTGCATGGGCAGAAAAACACTTCGAACATAATTTTTAGTACTAATTAATTTAAAAAAAAAAACAATAGTTTTTTTACGAACAATCTAGCAAATAGTTAAGCTACTTCTAAATTTTATTTGGGTTGGTTGAACCATGAAGCATCTGGATGCAAACATATTTTCGTGAAGAAGATGAAGATACTCATGCCAAGGTGTTAAAAATGAACAGCTAATGTGACAATCAGATGATCACCTTCGTTAAGGACCACAGGTAAAAAATGCAACTACATATGAGTGGTCCATCGACTGCTAAACAGCTTAACGGTTATTTAATAAGTTGTAAAAATGGAATTGTTCAAAACCCGTCCGTCTCGTCTACCCTTGAATCTCACTCAAAACGTTAGAACAAAAAGACATGTCGATCCTTACTCACAGAACTATGGAACTTCTGTGGACCTTACAAAGGAGAAGAGAAGCTGAACTGCACTCCAGTCTTCCCACGGTCATGCTCGAGCTGTTTCAGAATGTAACAGTAATTAACCTGAAAAGCAAGAGAAAGAACAAGAAGACGGTGAGAAGTAACGTGGTAAAACTTAAGAAAATATGCACTCCAGCAACAAAACACAAGTTTTTAACAGCAAATGTCATTTCTCGCAAAAATCTGAACTCCGATAGTTGAATTCGAAAATATCATAAGAAGAAACACAAATGAAGGTAGAAAAGAAAGAAAATGAACAAGCTATATTCATGGTTGAAGTCATTTCTAGATTTCCTATGAAGAATGATCAATAACATTTGGTATACACGCAAAAGCATTTTGTACATCAAGCATGGAGATGTGATCTAACTCTGTGTCATACACTATACAGGGCTTCGAAAGTTAAAATTAAGCTTTAGAAACATTTTTTCTAGAAATAGTTTTGCATTTTCCGGTAACTAGAACATAAAATTGGTTAATTATATAATTCTTTTTCCATTGTCACTAGCTGATTGTCAGCTGGAAATTAAGACTATAGGTATAAAGAAGCTAACCTCCATACGGAATAGTTTTGTTGGCACAATTATCCCAAATCCTGCAGAGCTTCTGAAAGAGTCTCGGAATTTTGGCAAAGAAAAATTCTTATAAGATTCCTCAGACAATTGGGTCAGATTCCCAGCACAAGCAAACAAATGTCCATGGATGCCAGATTCTCTTAACACCCTCAACGGAAAATTAAACGACAGGTCCGTAAAGCTCGTGAAAGCAAGGTCTCCCCCCACAAAATCTCTCTCTAGAGAAGTGTCATTAAAACTTTCTTGATTGGGGTTTTGTTTCATTTCTCTCCTTGGCTCAGTAGGGCCCATACCTCTCGACTTAAAGCCTAATAATGCTGTGGGACCCCCCAAGGTGCAAACCGGAGAAGCATTACCACCTAAGAAAAATCTCTCAGGTAGGGAAGAGGGATTTTTAAAAAATCCTCTTCCCAATGGGATATTGACGCCACAAGACACCCCAAAGTTCATTGCAGCATTGAGAAAACCAAAGGGAATAGCATAACGAAAATCAAATTCCTGTTCAGAAATAAATGATCACATAAGAAATTACCAAAAACTAGAAGCATTTAAGAAGCATGCTGTAACGATCGGCTCTTCCAACTTAAGCACGAGTTGGAAGAGCCGAAAAACTTAAGCATGCTGTGAATATGTCTTATTTTCCTTCCTTGCATATAATTTTCGGTTTATTTCTTCCTTACATCAGGAAATATGCAGAAAAACTTTCTCCTACAAATTAAGCAGGGCCTTCAATGTTGCCCAAACAACTTTCATTTCTTCTATCTGACTTAGGATCTCCCAAGTTTATATTCATTTTAGGTTGTTCCATCAATGAAATCAGACAATAAAACTGGTGAGTGAATTCGGAACTTGTGTATGAAAAAAACTTTAAACTTAAGAAGGTACGAATTAAAAACACACAACAGACTATATATTATATCTACGCAATGCACAGATAACTTTATAGTTTATACAATAATTCAAGAAAAGAAAATCGCAAACAATCTTCAGGATGTTTAGCAAAATGAGAGCTTTAAAGTGTACCCCAATCTATCTCTCATTCACTTGTGATGCTAATGTTTAACTTCATAGCATAGACTCCTTATATATGATGACCAACGCGATGCCAATACCGAGAAGGAAAAAATATAAAAAAGAGAGAGCATGTGATCAATCAATGAACAATATGTCTTATTTACAATAAAATCGTGAAGACAGGACAAACCAAATGCGCACTGATCTCATAACTCTCCACAGGTAAGTACAAAAAGAAAAACAACAGTCAAGGGGTTCCGTGTGCGAGATGGAGATCACTTTAAAAATGAATGAATATAACTATGTCCTGGCAACAGAAGCTGGACAGGAAAACACTCAAGTCATTTGACTCATAATATGGAAAAAAATGCATCCGAAACTAGTTATATGAAAGCATATTAAACAAATAACAGATCATTAGACAGAGATTGGTAAATCCATCCAGGTTTTCTGAAAATCTGAAACATGGGTTGTAGGAAATACACAAAACCGATCAACAAGCTCAAAATCAGTAACGAAAACATGTCTCCTGTCTTTTTTTTGCAGCTATGGGCACAGGTATCTTTTCTGTCAAAGAACAATTCAATGGTTGCAAATGTTTAATTTTTTTACTCAAACAGAATTACCAATGCTCATTGTTATGCATAAAGTATGTGTAAATTTTCCAACGAGTTCTTCCCAACATCAGTTAATTTAGTCTGCTTATGTGATTCGTAAGTAATGACTGAATCTAGTAATTTCGATGTTGATGACATTCAGACGGAAATTTTCCCAATCCATTAACAGTACAAATAGTACAAGGTGTGTCAATAAAGTTTCTCATGATATTAACAATAAATACGAGAAAGATATCAATTTCATCACTCAATAGAACATGTTCCGAAAACCAAAGTCAATCCAAGGATACAGAACTGGAAATTTAGGGCATTCCAGAACTAGGAAGTTCCAAACAAAGAACTGCATAAAAAATCAAATGAAAATTTCTTTAATTGTTTAAATTTCTATATACATATAGATGACCACAAAATTGTTACTTTAAAGAAACAGGAGAAAGTATTGGCATTCTGGAAACACTACAAAATAGTACGTGCCTTAACAATCAAATTGCGATGTAAAGGATTAGTGGTGGGCCCTGCATAAGACACATAATTTCAATAGGCATTCTCAATGGTGGGGCATACTATTTTCTAATGTTCCCGGATCCTTAATACTTTCTCAATATGTCCCCAATTTATTAAAATCAGTGATTTCCACGAGTATGAAGAGAAAAACTGGGGGGAAAAGGCAACAGTTATGCGAAGAATATAAATTTCAGACCAGAGTACAAAATTTACTTTTTTGAGCCCATGAAACAGAAACATTAGATCCACCACTACATATGTTAATAGAGGAAACATCATAATCATTCAAATTCTTATAGGTAACTTCTCGAAACAAAAAGCAAAGTCATTTAATATTATAAAATCATGACAACATAATTACGTCATGGCAAGATTCTTCTTGTTCAGGCGTTTAGCAGATATTTAGCCAAAAAAATGAATTTAGCCTTAATCTGTGGTGAGAAAATAATACTACTTGCGAGAGCTCCTTCAGCTTCAGTTAAATAAATCATAAAACGACAAGTTATGCAGGAAAATGCTTCATTGAACGCAGTCAATAATAGCATCACATGATCCTAAACCTTCAGGAAAACAAGATAAAAGAATTATAGAAATTTTTCAAAAGGTAAAATACCTGGCGCAAAAACCGTAAGCCACGATAATCAGGTATGAGACCACCAATATGAGAAGTAGAAACAAAAGCATATCCACGAGTTGGCCTCATAGGAG
This sequence comes from Primula veris, assembly GCA_963682055.1. Taxonomy (NCBI): domain Eukaryota; kingdom Viridiplantae; phylum Streptophyta; class Magnoliopsida; order Ericales; family Primulaceae; genus Primula; species Primula veris. Next base: position 4,642,396 of record OY821742.1, on the reverse strand, counting down.
AATTTCTCTTATCGATCTTAAATGTGTATTTTAGAGAAGAAACTAATCCATGCCCAAGTTGTCTCCTCACTGACTTAGACGCCATTTGGGACGGATCACTTAAAGTGCGCCAAAATAGATTATATTCCAAATCATGTTTTCTAGAGGATATTATGCCAAGTGATAAGCCCAATGCTCTCTCTTTATACGAAGAAAATTTCAACCAGTCTTGAGAAAGCAGTGACACTCGAGCTAGTGGATTACGTAACTTTCTGAATCTAGGCAAGGAAACGCCAGCACTAACGGAAGAGGTTTGGTCCAAACTGTAAGACAAAGAACCATCCCATAGGTCACCAAGCCCAAACCAGTTTTTCAGTTTTAGTGACCCTTCCAGTGACCAAGATTTCACCTGCATAAAGATATTAAAATCCATTATAAACAATAAATCATATAGCCACACCAAGAACTTAAGTAACTAATATTCTAAAATCTAAATCATGCACACTAGGAGGAACCAGAAACTGAGGAAACGGGCGCATGGAGATTAGTTACTGCTCTATTCGGTCCTACGTTAAACATAGAAGTGCATAGGATTTTAATCCAAATACCAATAAAGTTCCAACTACTTTGGTATAAAAGGCTTCCATGTAGAAGCCCAATCTAGATACTGTGCAGACAATATTCAAATATCCACCTATTTCTGCTTATTTTGACACGAGTTGGATTCATAGAGTCAGATAAGTGTGGAATTTACAACCACCGGAAAGGTCAATTTATAGTAAAAAATATTAATTTTATACCAACCCATGTATAAAACATGTTCACTGCATATGGAAGCCTTGTGACAATGTGCTTCAAACTCTAGACTAAGGATGCGGAACATTGGTAATAAAAGGAGGTTCAATAAACAAGATGATGCTATGTCAATATCTGCAATTTCAACTTACAAATGTTTTAGGTCTTAATCATGGTTACAAAAGATAAGTTAGACAGTCCCAACACCTTTGGCCTTTCAACACATGAAGGTATTGACGCAAGAAATGATCGTATCATGGAGTACCATTAAAAGTCTAATTCAAGGGAATGAAACAAAAGAAAGCCTACGAAGCAATAACAATAGCTCTCTTCGACATAGAGAAGGCATGTTTGACTCTTCGACTCGTGAATCGTGACAAATATAGGTTAGCGCGGATGAGCGAGTGTGGTGTTGTAGCAAGTAATGAGACAAAAAATAGTGTACTGTGTAGTAGCATTTAGTCACTCTTTATGTGGTTCACATACTGAAAAGTACATACTAGTCCCTTTTTTAAACATCCAGACTATAAGAACTCTTTTTTTTTTTTTTTATGAATCTTGTTTTATAATAAATCACCCAAACTCCTGAGCTTAAACACTGTGGCTCCATAGTTCTTTTGAAGGCAGGAAAAAGGGGACTTTATAATAATACTCGTGAGCCAAAACACTGTGGCACTCAAAAGGCAGGGAAAAGGGGACTAATGTTTAACAACGGCGATCCTTTGTTGTAGTGGAAAACTCAAATTAAGCTTGAAATATGAAGTGTCAATGTTATTGGTTAGAGAGGATGAGTGAGTGTGGTTTTATAATTTTATTTAAAACAGCTGTTACACATATTCAACGGTTGTTTAAGTAACTTTTATGCATTTAAGGCTACCGCGTGATTTTATATAAATCAGAGGCATTCTACGGATTCAGGGTTTTTCTCCTTTGTTTCTTCCTTCACAACTATCACTAATGGATCCTACAGAATCTCTTTCTCCCTAACATCTCAGACTTCAAAATTTGGTGCTACATTAAAGCAGTAAGCATACAAGAATACTTAAAGAACTTTGCATAAATTCAACTAGATAGATATATGGGAACTTTAGCTTTCATCTTACCTGTTTATAACACAAATGACCCACTTCCGTTAAAAACAAACAAGATAACCTAGAATGAGTACATAAACTTTATCACGGATTTGTCAATCTAATCCATCTAAAAAAATTGGTTGTTCAATTCATGATTTGGCAATAAAGTCCATCTATATCATTACCCACAGGACTAGCTCGAGTGACTTAAAGTCCCATGCATCTGGGAAAGAATTTTTTTTTTTCCTTTTAAGCTAGCTTCTTCAGTTTGACAGACATAGTAAGGGAAGCCTAAAGAAGATAAATTTATCCAAACCAGATCTCCCAAGGTGTGAGAACGATTTATCAATACTAAAGGTACATTATAAATCACAATATCAAAGAATTCAACATATTAACGTTCTATTCTAAGATAAATCGCAAGTCATGTTTATAACCCCCATGCCCAATTATATATAACTTGAACCCCATGTAATTCCAATCCCACCCCGTTACTTTATAAACTAGCAGAGGCATATGAAGTACGAAAGTACCCAATATTAAAGTAAAATTCCAATAGAATATGGACCGTAAAACTGAAGAGAAATCAAATAATAAGGACATATACCATTCAACCAAGTCCTAACTTTGTTCAATCGGGTCCAAACTAATGTATTAACTACTAGATAGGACCACCCTATGTTTACAAACCTGTCATATCAGGTCGAAAACAATCATCATTCGAGTATATAAGGATCCTAACTTTGAAGATGTAAGAATTTCTATGAAAATGAAACCTAAATTTGGTAAAGCAGGAAATTAGCCAATGTGATACTCAGGCCAATGAATATGAATTTTTCCAATTAACAAACCAGCTAATATGCTTAAAGCCGCTAAATCCAAACAGGCTCAAAATTTTAACACATTAAAGGCTAATCAATTCATCCAAATACCAGTAGATTAATATGATATGAACATACCTAACCTTAATACAGTCATTGAAGCTTAGAGAAGGCATTTCATGGAGTACAAACCACCAAAAAATTCCAACCTTAAAAAATAAACTACGACACAAACAGACGGAAACCTGGGGAGTTGGTAGTCCCAGGCAACAACTAAATATTCTCTTTGCGTATATAATATAAATGTTTGTGTCTATTTTTAAAAGAAACTATAATCAAACAACACTATATCTATCCTTCATTCCTTCTATCCACCGATCTATATGTACTCCATCTATCTATATGTATCTCTTTCTCTCTCTCTCTATATATAGAGAGAGAGAGACCAGCCGTCGAGCCCACACGATGCGTGTGAACCAAAAAAATAAATAATTATAAAAGAAGAAATAGAATGCCTAGATGCATTGACGATGGCAGAATATGACAATTCTTCATCAAATAAAAATGGGAAAGATTGGCTTTTAAAATGAGTTGGTTGAATGGATATAGGCATATTTCAAACTCACAGCAGTTTTTTTTTTTTTTTTTTTAAATTAACGGCAGTTTTTAAGGGGCTTTTTTGCAAACTAAGTTTGCCGGCTTCATAAGGGGTACTTAACATATATTAATAGAAATATATAAATTACCTCTGGCTTGGAAAACACGCCAATATTGCCAGTAAGTGGGCTCTGCGCCTCGACCACCTCCACAACCGCATTCGTCGTCCCAGGCAGCTCCTTTGGCCCCGCCTCGAATTTGATCTTGACCGCATCAAACACCTCCAGCCTCCTCAGCCTCCCGTTCGCCTCCGCAGCAGCAGCCAACAGCTCCTTCACGTTCGTAGCACCCCTAAACCACATTTTAAATCAACTAAATCAAACCACATTTTAAATAAACTAAAATTAAACCACATTCCATCTACACAACAGTATACATTCACATATATTCTTTAAGTTTTAATATGTTTGTACTATAGATAAACAAACTAAAAATCTATTATAAGGTTCTGAATTAGACCAATTCAGTTTAACATGCTTAGGAATTTATTTCATCTTTTTTTATTTAATAACTTAATTCTTGAATAAAATCACAATCCGTATATAACCTAATTCAGTATCTCAGGCAACTATAACAAACCACAATCAAGCAACAATATAATATACTAGTAATCGTAGCCCACGCGTTGCGTGTGCGGTACGTATATAAATATGATCCCGGACAAATGAATTTAAAATTTTCAAAAAAATGAAAAAAATGTTGGGAGTGGATATAGTAAATTAATAATCGTATATAAGTAGTAATACGATGTTATATTGTTATAGAAGTATCATTTGGGAGATGAATTTATGTATTTGAATTGCATCATGGTATATGAGTAATAAGTAAATTAGAATAGCGTCATTTTTGGAAAAAAAAAATGGTAAAATTTAGCAGCTTCATTTCTATTGTGTTGGCTTATATCAATAGTATGATATGATATATATAAACTAATTTAATACCTGAGAGTCTCCGTCACCTCCGCCTCGATCACCGATTCCTTCGTCTTCGTGTTTCCGGTGATAATAACGTCGTGTACGCGGAGAAAGAAGGGTTTATCAGACTGGATTCGGGAGAATAGCGACTCCATTTTCGCCCGATCGATCTCGTCACCGTTGTCGTCTTCTTCGATTTCATCTTCTTCGGCTTCAATTTCTTCTTCGATAATTTGTTCATCGAATTCATCGTCGATATGGATCGAAATCGGATCTTCCTCTGGGACTGACATAGCGAATATATATATATCTAAATTTATATATTGATAAATATATTAATCTATATCTATATTTGTTACTAGTATTATAGTTAGAGAGAGAGAGTGGAGCGATAAGCTAGGGTTTTGCGGATTGGGAAAAATGATCACTATAGTAGTAGCAGTTTAGTTTTACGGGAAATTAGAGTGGATTTATATAAGTTTTGATTTTGGTCTAACTTAACTTACTCAACAAGTCCAGTTTTATTTTTATTTAAATTAGTTTTATGGGTAAATTTAAAGTGGATTATATATATAAGTTTCGATTTTGGTCTAACTTACCAAATCCATTTTTATTTTTATTTTTATTTAAATTAGTTTTACGAGAAATTTAAATTGGATTGTATAAGTTTGGATTTTGGCCCGACTTACTTGAACAACTCTGTTTTTATTTAAATTAGTTTATACCCATTTTCAACGGGGGCCGGTTAGGTCTGGTCCGGCTTGGTTTTTGATAAAACCGAAACCGAAACTGAACAGATTTTTCGGTTCAGTTTTTTTCGGTTTCGGTCTTTTTGTTTTTTGGACCGAACTGGACCGAGTTTTTTCTGTCCGTTTTCGGTTTTTTCGGTTTTATTTTGGCTTTTTCGATTTTTCCGGTTTTTTTGGTTTTTGTTCAGTTTTATTGTAAACCGAAACCGGTCCGAAAAAGTTTCAGTTTTTCGATTTTGATATTTTTCGGTTCGGGTCGGTTCGTTTTTTTTCGGGTTTTCGTCTGATCCTACTTTCAACGGATTGATGTCTATTGAAAGAGTTTTTTTTTTTTTTTCGTTTTTTGGTTTGTATACAGGTGAGAAAGGATTTGGACTCGTGACATACTATTTGGTAAAACAAGTGGATTTCTTGAATTTTCTTTAGTGGCATTGTTTTTTTTTTTTGAAACAAGCATCGGTTTGTTATTCTTTCATTAAATCACCTTTAAAATACAATTTGTTAAAAGTTTTGATTTGAAGATTTGGCCCAACTTACTGAACTTTGAAGTTAATTATTATAGTCGTATTACGGATTCATAACGTAACCCAAAGAGGAAAACTTGATTTTGGCAAAAAAAAAAGTAGTAGACTTTACTTTTGCCATTATTTGGTATTTTTGCTATATTTAAGCAAAATTATTTAGGAATAGCGATTTAATGCGGCTTTAACCTACTATTAGTCATTTTATAACTTCTCCACCATCATGTATGGGTTATGCATATGTATGGGTTATACATACGACATTTACAGTCGTTATTTAACGTCCACAAGCTATCGCCACTATCATCCTTTTTATAAGCTATCAAGGAAGTTTTCATGTGAATGGTTACCCTGCGAACTTAGCTGGAGTTGCATATTCTTAATTGTTCATTATTTGAATAAGTTGTTAAGAAAATGAGTATTTAGTAACTTTTTTGAGGCGTTATTATAAAAAACTCGTGATTAAGAGGTTAATAGATTCTGAAAGTTATTCAATTGTATGACCATAAAATTAAAATTGTTTATGATATCGTACCTCAAATAAGATTATAAGTGGAACAACTAGTCAAAACATTTTGCATTCTCCCCCAACTATTTTTAATTTTTTTTACAAAAAGGTTAGATATTATAGCATAATTCCCTTAAATATTTGTTAAGCTAGAAGTTTTGTTAAGCTTTGACAAAGTTGTAAACTTAGAACGTTGGATTATTTTAGTTGAAAACAAATAAATAAATTCACAAGTTAAACTGGTCATAATAGGTTTACGTTTCTATTCCCCATGTTAAACAGTTAAACCTATTTACTGGTTTTAATGGAGTAGAATGGAATGAATTAGAATACTATCAAAATCAATAGATTTGATAACATTTTATATGAACGGAACAGTTAAACTATGCTTTATGGTCTTATAAAAGTAAATTCAGATGGAACCAAAATAGAGAGATGAAGGAACAATTTTTATTTCTTTTTTATAGGCCAATTCTGGTTTAATTCAAACTGAAATTGGAAATTGACTTAAAATAAAAATAACAGAATTCTTAGACTCTATAAAAAGGTACTTAATACTTATAATTTTAAATCTCTTCGATGCTCACGGGTCTCATGACACAAACGAGATAGAAGATCAAGAAATTTAATGTTTGGCTTGAACAAGAAAAACAAACGACTTAGAGCTGATCCATAGAATTTGAAATTAGTTGAGAAAATCCTTGAGATCCTTGTAGGTTAAACCATCATATATATTTCCGGTCCACAAATCCACTCTCTCTTTCTTGTGAATTTGAAATTCCTGGTGTGTCGTCTCTTAATAAATCCTGCAAATTTTCAACCAGCAAAGTTAGAAATAGGAAAGACAAACATCCAAATATACTTGTTAATCCAAACGTAATTCATGATTTTGATACTAAAATTTGTGATCTGGAGAGGAAACTTATCCAATAACAGTACCTGTGGTGGATTAGATTCCGCAATCCCAAAACCACTACCAGTTATGCCGCTATTATGAATGTTATTGTTGTAAAAAGAAGTACTATTCATAACGCCATTGCCGTTGTGTTTGTTAACCCCCATGTTTAAATGGCCTGGAGCAGGTAATATTTGATGTGCTCAAGTTTGAGTTTTGTCGATCCCAGTTTGACCATGATTGAGAGAAAAAGCATTGAAGATACTTTCACCAAGAGGGAGATGTGCAGTCCTGTTAGTAGCATACAACATAAAGTAATCGTTAACGGAGTTATATGTGGAAAATGTCCTTACTTTTTTGCCAAACATCCATCAAGTTTCAAAATTAAAGTTGTGAAAATGAAAGCTTCTGAGAATGAATTACTTGCCTTTCGAAATAGGAAGGTTTACCATTCAAGGTCTGGATAAAACTGCCATTATCAAACATGCTGCTATTTGGGATCTCTGGATAACTTTGAGCTGCAGATCTGAAAGTGTTCTGTTTCGATCATGTAAAAAATTTACATGTAAATGACGGTTGATAAGCGTTTTATTTGCTAGCAATTGCAGCCAAATTTTCAATTCAGTAAAACTTTGTATTTACATCCTACTTCAAACTAATTAAGGTTTATGACATGTAAACGATACGGTGTGTATACAAGGGTTCAAGAGTCTTACCAATACCATTTAGTAATGACAGTTACGCAACATATTGGCCGTTACGCAAATTAGTACGGTGCATGTATTTGGCAAACACTCATAAGAGGAAACATATTTACAATGACACTCAAATGCAGCACATATTTTTGAAATTCAAAATTTCATATTTCCGGTTTATAGTAATATTTTTTGAATAGCGGAAGTTTTTTGGAATAGGTGTGTTAAGTGAATCCCAACTATAAATGAAAATCACTACAATACTATAAGAATACAGCCCGGACGAACCTGGAAAATTTACTAATTTGTTGATACATTTTTCCAATTGGAATTTCACAAAAATGCATTTTAAGTACAAGTATAATAACTAACAAGCAATACCTTAAGGGATGCACATGTTGTTTTCATAGAAAAATCTAATTACAGATATTTTAATAAAAAAGTTACCTCCACTAGAGGTACAAATTGAGTCTCGTGCGTTATGACCGGACGAGGTGTTTGAAATCTGAAAGGAATTTGTGATTTGACCTTTTCTGCAATGTTACGGGTACTATAACTAGTTGATAGGTTATTCCTAAGTGGAGATTATATATAAAAATTCGATATATTTACTGTAAACTCTCGTATTTTAATTTCTATTCTTATTTTATTTATTAAATGATTTAGCAATTTAATTCTTGAATAAACAAGTTGGGAGTTATTAATGAACGGTTTCAAAAGTTGTAAAGTTTGTCTTAATCATATAAATAGTAGTAATGAGGGTATAATAACGTTCAAACTTTAGTAATGTCATAATTATTAATTTGATGTTATCACAAGCTTCTAAGTAAAATATATAGTACTGTATGTATGGAAAGTTATAAGGTTTTACTCTTGTAATTGTTATGTAGTTTGTAAGGTATTACTAATAAGCAATCATTTACCAATTAATTTATTTGAGAATTAAAGAGGAAGAACATATAAGGAATGTATTTAGTGTTGTGTAATTATTTCAAGTAAGTAAACAGTCGAAAGTAACGTGTAACCTATTTGTATTTTCTCTATAATTTTTTAAATATTTGTCTTAAGAGGAGAATTAATTTCCACAGCCGTTTCAATAACCTTTCCATGTTTTTTTTTTTTACCTTTACAAACCATATATAATGCAAATAAATGTAAACGTTAGTGTATGTATGCAGGAGTCTCAATTACTATTACTATATATATATATATACATGCACGTAAAGAAAGAAAACAAGATTAAGTATTTTCTTTTAGTGATGTTATTATATACTTATTATACTATATATATATATATAAAAAAAAACTACATGTACATAACACTAGAAGAAATTGGTAGAGAGGAGTACAATGCAGATAATAGAAGGGAATTAGTTGGGCTGGTCACCAATTATTTTGTAGTGGAATTACGTGTTGTTGTTAGATTTACCGTATGATATTGTTCTGGGCAAATTCTTCCGAAAATAGGTGAGTGGTTTTCTTACTTGTTATTATTAAATTCTATTGTATTTTTAACAAGTATTTGCATGTTGAAATTATATTTTGAAGGTATCAAAATTATATATGTATATACATCATTGCAAAGTTGCAGGATCAAAAGAGCAAGATTATTTGTATACGTTGATGAACGTAAAGAAAGTGAAATGTATATACGTTGATGAACATATAAGATTTTTAAAGAAACTTTATTTAATTTTTGTGATCATTATTGTACTATATTTAAGATCTAAGTTGAGAAAAAGAAATGATATAAAAATATTTGAGAAGTACAGGTAGAATGAAATAAAGAGACCTATAGAGTCCACGTAGGATTGAGAAGTCCAATCATAGAAAAGAGATTCAGGAAGTCTGAATTCAATGAATAAAAGAGATCTCTAGCATCCACCTAGGATTGGGAAGTCCAATCTAGATAAATATCTAATTTATATTATCGTATTGATCACACCACTAAAACGTTTAAGAAGATTGTTTAAATTCTACTACACTTTTATTTATATTCATGTTTTGGGAATTTTGTTGAAAATAAAAGTATTGTTTTTTTTTTTTTTGAAGAAAACGACAAGATGGAAAACCTATTTCCGACCCTATATATTATATTGCAAGGTTTATCACTCACTAAACTCGTTTAGCTTACCCCTCGATTTTATAACCTTTTCAGGTACATAGAGTTGAAATCAAATTAGTCGGGACCAGACATACCTTTAAGATTATGTGTTAAATTCCGCTGCGATTACATTTTTATTTTAGTTTGTAAGAGATTAAGTTCTTGTAATGAACGTAATTTTTGAGATTCTATTTAACGAAGCTTTTGATAGAAATTTGAGCTTATTAAATGAGTTATGTAGCGAGTGTTTAATAACTATTTCATCTAGGCTTTGTTTAGCGCGTGCCGCCACACGTGTTATTCAGCCGTGTGACACCCCCGGGTCTGGAATGTTACATTTACATAATATAAGATAGATGTATATAAGAATGTGCAAAGTCATACATGCATTGTATTTCATCGACATAGGATCGATGAAGTACAAGCTACACATGAAATGGATGAAAAAACTCAAATATTAATTACACAAATGAGTAATCAAATCACACAATGTATATGGATGTTTTTTTTCAATTATCCAAATTTGATGAAACAAAATATATTTTTTTGAAATGAAATATTATTTATAACTATAAGTAGGTGAATTTATAACTAACGGGACCACGAAAAATTACGAAACATGACAATAGAGAGTTTATTTTTATTTAGAACTGATCCGAATTGAAACCCGCAATTTTTATTACTATAGAAATATTATTCCTATATAGAGTATTCTTATACAAATGTTTTACATAGAAAATAAAATATACTCTTAAATGAGAAAAAAATGAGGGGTCAATAGGGAAACAAACCGGAATTATTTGTTGCTCCTGGGCTAAAGGAATGCCAGCAATAATTACTTTCTGTGAGGGAAAAGGGAAACCAAAACATACATGAATGCCTGATTAATTGTTTGAGAATTGGATAAAAATGAAAACATTCTAAGATTATGAATTGTGAATAATAATGGACAACAACTTACTTTTCTTTGGATTACTTTTTCCAGTGAGTTCTTTAAATTATTCTCAAGCCAGACGAGTTGATCGGGAGTTGTCTCTTGCTCTTGAGGTTCATACACCCTGGATAGAAACGGCACGGTAAATTGAAAAGTTGACAAATCTGAAATTAAATAAACAAAATCACATGACCCTGACTGCGACTTCAGAGTTCAGTGTATTACCTAAGACCAATCTCCAGAATTTGTATTTGTAAGGTGCTCTTTTTTACTTGCAGCTCAAGGTTCTAAAATGAAAAAAAAAAAGAAAAAAGTCTAGTGATCATATATAAAAGTAATCCAGAAGATGATAACAAACATGCATGACTGATATGGAATTTGTACAGGTGAACATCTTGCTTACCTCAAGTCTGAATATTTCAATGAATTGACCGCCAAACGAGACAGCAACATATGGAAAAAGATAAAAAACAAAATAATTAGCATAATTAATTTTTTTATGAACGACAAACATAAAAAAAATAGTCGCTTTATGAACGACAAACATAAAAAAAATAGTCGCTTTAATGATAAATGTTTGGCTTCATTTATTTTTATAGTGTTACTCAAAGATAAAACTGGCAGTCAATCTTATGATATTACTTTAAAAGCAATCTAGATCTGAAAAAATTGAATTAGTGGGAGGGATAGAGAAAGTGCATTACTGTTGATCCAAACAGTAGAGCTTTCTCTGGTCACCTTTGATGTGGTTAAGTTGCTGCAGCTTTTCTAGTTTGTCCTACACAATTATCATCAAATTTAGGAGTAACGATAAACAATATTTAATCTAAGTTCGAATAAAGAGTAAAAAGTACTTAATAAAGTACTTATATCATAATTATTGTTCGATTGAATACAAAAACGTACCTGCACATCATCCATGTCACTGTTTAAATGATTAAAGAAATTTTGATCAGTATCACAGAAGGTAGCAACATGATAATTGTGAGTTCTACAAGAAGTAAAATTTACAAACAAACACTTACTTAAATCTCATATCAGGTGGTAGATTCACATAACGATATATCAGCTCTTCGATACTGCAAAACATCAATGAATTCAAAAGAAAATAACTTTTTTTTATCCAAAAACATAGTTTTTATTAAAACAAAACCTACAAAAAAAAACCCTAATTATAAAGATATGTACTACGGTTTACTTCGAAACTTAAATGTGCATGATTTAGTTCTACGGGTTATAGTAAATTAATTTACACACTAAACTTACCTTTTTGGACTACTAAATTTGGAAATTCGACCAGATGGAGAAAAGGCGAGCAAAGCCACTTCAGCGTCGCAACAAACAGAAATTTCATTCGCCTTTTTTATAAGGCGGCTTCTTCTCTTGCAGAATGTTACTTGGCATCTCATTACATTCTCTATCTTCTTCAAGCACAGTACTTTTCGACCCATTTTTTCTTCTTTTGCACTCAAAATTTTACAGTGAGACAATATGCAGATGCCTAGTTTATGCAAAGGTATTTATAGGGGCATTTGGTGTGATAAATGGGGGGATCATGTATATCCACCTCTCATTAACTCTACCTGGTAAATATTTATGTGATCTTTGACTAGAAATTAGTGTTGCAGATATCACTTATTTTCTTTCTAAACAGTTTAGTTATTGGATATCACCAAATCTGTGCGCTTTAATGCAAATCAACACACTTAATTACATGTTGACTGTTGACAATTGTTTTTGTGCAAACGCCAATGAAGACAATCAATCAGACATGTATATAGAAGTCACGCAAAATGGAAGAAAAACAAATCGTTGTCACATAATAAGTCTTGATCCCTAATCCTATCGTAAATACCACTCGATGTTGTACATGTTTATCTCTGTTTCTTTTCTGGAAAAAAAATTGTTACTAAGAGTGTACATCTTTGCGTGTGTTTTGTTAATTTTATTATTGCATATAACGAACTTTGATCTTTTATTGTCATTCAAATTCATAAATTATGTCTCAACCTGTTGAAATAAATTAACATACAGTGTTTTGTTAATTTTATTATTGCATATAACTAACTAATAAGGTTGACATGATCCGATACTTTGGATCTAGAAAAGTGAAAGTTTAAAAAAGCTGAGAAACATTCGAAGAATGATTGAGGAAATAAAATAATATTATACTCCATAGTTCATCTGTATGGGACATAGTTTGTATGGATATTGTTTGATCTATCCGGACATGTATGTTTTGTTGTAATTTTTCGGACAGGAATAAGTTCTGTATCGTATTGTATTATGTAATATATTTGAAATCTCACACAAATGTCAATAGATCTTATTAACAATTTCATTTATACTTTGGCTATGAGTACTCCTGTACTGATGTCCAGAAGTTAGTGTTTTAATGTCTAACGAGGAAATCTTGAAATGTCACAACAATGTCGATAGATTTTACGAACAGCTTCCGAACTTCATTTATACTCAACAGTAGTTCGAGTGATAATTCTTCCTCTCTTTTTTTAGCATAAACTCCTACCATGTATTATTGAAATAAAAATTGTATGATCTATGGAACACGCCTTCATAGTAACTATTCCGGCTAGAAATCAGTAGGCAAAACTAGTCTGAAAGCAATAAAAAAGATATATTAAACCAACTAATAAGAGCTATAATTGGCAGAGTAAGGAAAAAGGAATCCATGATGATCACATCCTTTTATAACTAACCAAGAGTTTTGAAAATAACGACTTCATTTATGCTCGACAATGTAAAACTAGGGATCGCCATAAGGTGATACCTTTGAAATGTCACAACAATGTTTACTAGTTTCACTAAAAAATTTAGTTATACTCGATAATGTAGTACTAGTGATCATTAAACGGGGAAATATTGTAATGTAATATGTTTGAAATGTCACAACAACGTCGATTAATAGCTTCATTTATAGTTGACAATTCAGTACTAGTGATCTCTAAAGGTTCTTGTAATAATGTCTAACGGGAAATCTTTTTACATGAACGTATGATATCTAAAACCAATGTCGATTAATTACAATAGCAACTTCATTTATACTCGACAAAGTTAAACTATGGATTTCCAATGATTTCATGTTTAACTTCCAATAGTGTTGACTTGTTGCTATACACTTTATGGATGCTTAATCATGTGAGTTTACGACGTTACTCCGACCAATGATTGTATTGGAATGGTTTTGCTTGGTTTTATGTTTTTTTATCCAGTTCTTCAATATGGAATATATACGTTATTTCCAATCAAGAGCTCTATCTTTGCACAAAACTGCAGGGTGAATCTTTATCGGAACTTTTTCAAGATTTTTATGAATCAAATGGCTGCTAATTCCCAAGAAACAAGTAGCCCTCGGTACCAACTATCGAATATCGAATGGTGACCCAGTTTCCCCTACTCCACTGTAAAGGTTATTGACTTTTCCCTTGGGAAACTGAATCCCTACATTTTATTTAAACCAAACACAAACCTCTCATCGGAGACATCCTCTTAGCTTCTTTCCCAAAATTGGAACTATTAAAGGCCTTACTGTCGTTACAACATTGCACATTTACACCCCAAATGATTTGTTGCAAACACATAACCCCCACAAAGCACAGTTACATATTAGCTCGCATATGTCAGCCGTGCACTTATGGGGTCTTGTTTCAACACGTTTTAGAGAGACAAAACAGGCAGCAGACTTCATGGCGAACTGGCCGTGTTCTCATGAGACTAATAAATCATTTCACGATATTGGTACACTTCCGCACAGAATCAGAGAGATACTTGCACAGAATCTGATGACTCAGATTAGACGACGATCTAGTTTCTACTTTTATTAGTTTCTTCCACTTGTTATTTGTTTAGTTGCATAGATTTTATTTGCGTTGTTTAGATTCCAAGCTTGTTGTTAGAGATTTTCTTAGGAGGTTTAATTTATGTTCCACTGCTATGTATGTGTTGCTATTATTATTTTTATATACATGTAGTGGTCCACCTAACACCCTTCCAGTCTGGAGTGTTTCTGGAATAAAAAACCCATAACCGCCACGAACTTGTCCCCTTTCTCAGTTGGGAAGATTTCAAAAAACAAACACTCCAAGAAAATGATGAAATGCCTTCTCATACGATTTATGCCACCCATCTCCCATACTCAATCTTGTCTGAAAATGTGAAAAACTCCAACTGCAAAATCGTTTGCATTCCTTGAGAGCCAGCATATACTATGGTCTCGGGGTCCCACTTCACTGACAAAATTTAGGGGGCATGCCATCGTCACCCCAGAAATTTTAAAAAGGATTTTTGAAAAGCTTAAGAACATTGAAATTTTTTGTAGATTTCAAAACCCAAACAAAAATCCAACAAATATTGAAGTATATATCCCTAATAACTACTATATAACATGACAAGTTAGTTTGTATTACTCCACTGCACTATTTGTTAGTAAATCTTAGTCACAAGGGAATGCTAATGTTTAATACTACGTACTTTCGGACTTTTTTTTTAATCACGAACATGCTCATTATTATTGATGACAATTAACAATAATATGCGGTAGAACAAGCTACATTTCCCTTCGGAACAATCTCCAAAGGGCTAAACATAATGGAAAATACATAGCGCTACAATTGCCCGCAATTCTAGAAAAAAACTACCTAAATCCCACCAATGGAAAATTAAAGAAAAGAAGCCAAATAAATCCTAAGTAAAAATAAAACCTATTTCAACAATTTATAAAAAGCAATGAAATATCGTCAAGAATGCTGTTTGACGCGGTGAAACAAAGAGAATAATGCTGAGTTAGCCGAGTAAGACGCGCATGTAAATAAAAGAACTCGGTTAAATCTAAAAAATTCGACTCGGCATGGTTCCATAATAACCATCGGGGGTGCAAACCCAATCTAAACAACCCTACCAATCGTACTCAAAAGCAATACCCAAATCTAGAATCCGTACGCACACACATTGTAACGACCCGGCCCTAAGGACCGAACCGCTACGTCCGTATCAACAATATTGTCCGCTTTGGCACAACTTCCCAGGGGGGTCACCCATCCTGGTACTACTCCAAGCTAAGCACGCTTAACTGTGGAGTTCCGTCCTCGCTATTGTGCCGCACGATTTAAAAGGCCTTGTTTATAGGAAATGGATCTTTAAGCTCATATACCACACGAGTACTCTCATATCTGGGCGATGTGGGACTGACGCACAACACCGCACCATAGAATTTCCTTCCTGGAAATCTGGGTCGTCATAATCACCCTCCCTTTAGGCACGACGTCCTCGTCGGGCACGGCGTCCTTCAGGGTTCCACACACATGTGCTAGTCCCCACATTTCCGGCCAGATAGAGGCTCTGATACCATCTGTAACGACCCGGCCCTACGGACCGAACCGCTACGCCCGTATCAACAATATTATCCGCTTTGGCACAACTTCCAAGCTAAGCACGCTTAACTGTGGAGTTCCGTTCTCGCTATTTTGCCGCACGGCTTTAAAATGCCTTGTTTATAGGAAATAGATCTTTAAGCTCATATACCACACGAGTACTCTCATATCTGGGTGATGTGGGACTGACGCACAATACCGCACCACAGAATTTTCTTCCTGGAAATCTGGGTCGTCACACACATACAATAGCCAATCAAAGTCTAAAGTCAATTGAATCGGAGAATGGAAGGGGGTGATGGGAGGAGAGGGAAAAGGAGATAGAAGGGGGTTTAAACTGCCTGGGTGTGGAGGAGGCTGACGGCAGCTCCTCCACCCCAGACGGCAGTGGGTTGTGTCTTTTTGTCTAGGGTGGGTTGTGTCTTTTGGTCTAGGGTTAGAAGATGAGAGAGAGACGGCTTGTGCTTCTTTTCTACATACTTTCGGACTTGATTATCAAAAATGTCAATTTGTGATTCTTGTTTAAAAAAATTCGTACGTATCAATATAGCACTAGCGAACATAAAAGTTAAAAATAAAGAATAAAAGTAAACAACATCATCGTCATTCATTGAACATCTGGACTTAACGCTAAAAATGATTTTAACCATTCAAGTCTCGAAATATGTACTGAACGATCATTTCTCCTAACAACTATAATTAAGTTAGAAGTCGTAATTCAAAACCAATCAAGTATCTTTTTGTAAAATTTAATAAGAGACATTGTGTTACCCTTGATGAACTCATCGAAAACCTCTTCCAATTTTTTCCGATCCCCATATGCTTTCTCACGAAAAGCCACCATGAGACTATAATATCCGCCGGGTTCCGAGAAATGTGAATGATCTTACAACTGGAAGAGTTATCTATCACATTTTTCGGCAAAAAAGAGTATGGTAAATGGCTATTAAAGATCCTCGGAGAAGGAATCTCATCAATATTCGAAGTTGGATTTTCTCCAAACGTTCCACATTCGAAGAACGGGACAAGTTGGTGAGGGTTGTGTGTTTGAAGTAGATCATTTGAAGTGTTGACGTGCAATATTGCATAAACGAGGGCTTTTAGCCAAGTAGTGCCACTTTTGGGGAAAGAAGAAATTAGTACATCACTTGGAAGGGGTTTGTATTTGGTTTCTATAAATGGGAGAGATTTTAGAACATCAGAATAAGACCAAAATCCCTTGTATTGGACTTTAGGCGTATTTGCTACATTCTCTATTCTCAGTAAATCATCCAAGTAGCTACTTTTCTCATCAACTTTTTTGAGAAGATCCATTTTTGTGCAATTGTGTTTTGAATTATTTCAGAAAAAATAATAATGTGACTGCTTCAATATGTACTCATATAAAGCCAATGCCATTTTGTCATTTCATATTCTAAAAGATATTATTGATTAATGATCAACATCTTCATGATGAAATGATGAAATCATAATAAATAATCAGCCAATTACTTCTGATACCTGTACAATTTGTGGGACTAACCGACAGAGCAAATTAGTCAATTTATATCAAGCAGGGATGGAAAAAATAGAAGATTGGTAATGAGAGTTGTTTCAAAATTATGTTGATTCAACAACCCATGGAGTGTTAGGAAATCAAGCATATTTAAAAAAAGACAAGAATGTAAACCGTACTCACACTTTGATAACGGAGTTCATCAAAAAAAGGGTACGTCTCCGGGCGCTACACGTGGCACTTATATATATTATAAGGAGAATTACAAACATAATCTAGCTAGATCACAAATCTATGGTTCGCTCACAAATAGAACTCTCTCGCTATAACATTCTCTCTCATAGTATAGAACCCATAGTAAGTCTTATTACAATTCTTAGTGATGTGGGATAATTAGTGAACATGGCTAAAACACAATTGGCTCCACAACTCAACAATCTCCCACTTGGGAGTCAAATGTCGAGTGATTCAAAAGAACTCTGATTATCCCCGACCACCAAACTCACTGTGCTCCCTCGAGCAGAATGCTCCCATCGGTATCCTTGTATAATAATTAGTACTCTTTCATCGTCGGCAAGTTACCCATACTTCCAGTGTAGCGACGACCCTGAGTCTCAAGCTCGGAGTCCTACTGAGGTCGCACATAACCTCAGTTTGTCGATTGTAACAGACTTCGTTAGCATATCGGCGGGGTTCTTAGCGCCCTCAATCTTTTCTAGCACAAAAATTCCATATTCTAAAACATGCCGGATAAAATGGTAACAGATCTGTATGTGCTTGGTGCATGAATGGAATACAGGATTCTTAGCTAGCTGACTGCACTTTGACTATCACAGTATAGAACTTCCTTGTCGGTTTTCTGACCGAGCTCCTCTAAAAAACCTTGCAACCAAATCATCTCTTTGCTTGCTTTCGTCATCGCGACGTACTCAGCCTCTGTGGTTGACAGTGCAACGATATTTTGCTGTTTAGATGTCCAACTCACAGCAGTACCACCGTAGGTACAAACACATCCCGTTGTGCTCTTTCGGCTATCCAGATCACCAACCATGTTAGCATCAACATAGCCGTACAACCTTACCGAGATCTTTCGGAAACATAATGCCGAACTCACAGTACCCGAGAGATATCTCAATATCCACTTCACAGCTTCCCAATGGTGCTTGCCCGGGTTACTCATGTAACGACTAACAACTCCCACTGCATGGGCAATGTCCAGTCTTGTACACACCATAGCGTACATAAAGCTACCAATTGTTGAAGTGCAGGGTATGTTCGACATACGATCCTTTACTTCCTCGTCCGAGGGTGATTGGTCATTCGACAATTAAAGTGTGCGGCTAGGGGTGTGCCCACAGTGTTGGCATCACTCATACTGATTCAAAACAACACTTTCTTCACATACTCGACTTGTGATAGACATAATGACTCATCCCTTCCTCGGGAGATCCTCATACCGAGGATCTGCTTTGCGGCTCCCAAATCCTTCATCTCAAACTGTTTTGTCAACGGTTGCTTTACCTTGTTAATTTCTTCAAGGCTCGATGATTTCTGTTGACTTATTGTACTTGCTTTTTTTCTTTTCTTTTTTTATTTTTATTTATTTCCTTTCCTTTTCTTTTCTTTTTTATTCATAGTCCGAATTTTTGTAGCTCAATTAACGTCCTTAAGATGATAAAATTTGCGAAAACTTTGTAATTGAAATTTGTAGGAAATTCTTCAAGCTTTCCGACAATATAAAGATCGTAATTTTATCACTCCCGTAGCTTCTTTAATCATAGAAATACTAAACTGAACCTTTTTTGTATCCGAATTTATATCACCCCGTTCAATATTGTCTCATAGCGCGATCTCTTTATTTATGTAATTATAATACAAAAACAAGTAAAATGATACAAAACGCGATCTCTTTATTTATGTAATTATAATACAAAAACAAGTAAAATGATACAAAACAATAATTTACATAATAGTACTTAAGTTGCACATATTATTATAGATTCGTTCTTAAAACATTACACAATAGTAATAAAATACTACAATATTTATAACTAATCACACCCCCCAACTAGTTCAATACTCGTCCCGAGTTTTACAAGATTAAGTTTAATTTCTTAGTTAACTACTCCTAACTCACTTTCGTAGGAATCACGGTTGCATTTAGCGTATGCAACAAGCCGTTAAACCTCTAAAGCATAAGAGTACGAGTTTTGTCTCGTGAGAGTTTACTAATAGCACACCCACAAACATCATAAACTAGTTCATTTGATTTCGAAAAATTATGCCATACTTAGTTTATTAATTTAGTTATCAAAACTTCTCTAAAGCAAATGTTTAGAATAAAAAGACTAATTATGTAGAAAAACTTGAAAACATTTTATGACTCATTTAACTCCATTCGAATTTCGAATAATCATATAGTCTAGTCGATAAATAATTAACAACTGTATAAACGCCACTTTAACGTGCATACGTTTTTTTTTTTTAACAAATAGACATTGCACAACTAGCATTGATCTTGATTAATTGTTGGGATAATAATAACAACAATAATGTAAATTAACGACTTTATATATATATTTTTTATTTTTCATTTTCAACTTAACCAATCCTCCAACAAGTTAATTTTTTTTTTTCCGTTCCTCTTTTTCTCCCCTTTTTCGTTTGCTCTGACATTTATTTATAGCGCAATGATCATGACGAATTCACTGTTTTCTTCAATAAAACTGTAGATCAACAGTTAGCAGCGTCAATTTTTTCTTCTTTTCCTCGTGATACAGCACAAATTTTAAACCTGCCAAATTTTTTGACATTGAAGCTAGTTTGGAAACATGCAATCAATGCTTGCATTGATTTCTGTTGACTTACTCGCTTTTTTCTTTTCTTTTCTTTTTTTATTTTTATTTATTTCCTTTTGTTTCCTTTTCTTTTTTATTCATAGTCCGAATTTTTGTATCTCAATTAAAGTCCTTAAGATTATAAAATTTGCGAAAACTTTGTGATTTAAATTTGTAGGAAATTTTTCAAGCTTTCCGAAAATATAAAGATCGTAATTTTCTTACTCCTGTAGCTTCTTTAATAATAGAAATACTAAACTGAACTTTTTTTGTATCCGAATTTATAACACCTTGTTCAATATTGTCTCATAGCGCGGTCTCTTTATTTATGCAATTATAATACAAAAAAAATTAAAATGATACAAAATAATAATTTACATAATAGTACTTAAGTTGCACATATTATTTTAGATTTGTTCTTTAAATATTACACAATAGTAATAAAATATTACAATATTTACAACTAATCACTCGACCTGGCGAGCAACATGTCATCTACGTACAGAAGTAGAATGACGCACAAAGAGTTCTTGAATCTCTTCACGAAACAGCAGTGATCACTATCACTTCATTTGAACCCGGTACCCACCATGAAACTGTCAAAATTTTTTATACCACTACCGTGGTGCTTGTTTTAGCCCGTATAAGCTTTTCTTTAGTTTGTAGACCAGTCTCTCTTTTTCCTTTTCGGAAAAACCTTCGGTTGTAGCATGTAAATTTCTTCCTCAAGATTTTCGTAAAGAAAAGCAGTTTTCACATCTAACTGTTGAAGATGAAGATTCTCATTTACAACAATGCTTAACAATAGCCGAACAGTCGTCAATTTTACGACCAGAGAAAAGATCTCAGTGTAGTCAATTCCTTCATTTTGCTGGAACCCTTTGACTACTAATCGTGCCTTGTACCGTTTTGAACCATCTTTTTCCTCCTTTAGTCGGAACACCCACTTGTTACTCAGTGCTCTTTTCCCTTGGGCAGTTCGGCTAACTGACAATTCACATTCTCTTTTAGTGACTTCATCTCATCATTCATGGCGAGCTCCCATTTTCTCGAGTCTTTTAGTTCCAAAGCTTCCTCTCTACTCTCAGGCACGCATGCATCATTGAGTAGTATGAAATGTATAGAAGGAGAGTATCGGACAGTAGGTCTTTTTTCGTGATGACCTCAGCCCAATTCAGGTTGAGGAGTTTGGGGTAACTCCTCGTCCTTTTCAGCATGTGCTGTTAGGTTGTCGAGCACCACCGGATCATCTTCAATGTTATCTTCCAACCCCATTCTTGTAAACGCATTCATGTCGACTATACCACTTTCCTTGGCCAGGAGCGCGTGTTCTTCCACCACCACATTTTGTCGACCTTTGTACAAAATGTTTTCATTGAAGATGACATCCTTACTGCGAATGATCTTTTTTGTTTGACCATTCCATAAGCGATATCCGAACTCTGCTCCACCATACCCCACAAAGTAGCAAACTTTGGACTTCGAGTCAAACTTGGTACGATCGTTTATATCGACATGGATATGTGACAAACAACCGAACACTCGCAGGTGTTCATAATAGATCGGTTTTCCTATCCAGATTTTCTCAGGAATTCTCTTTTCCAATGGCACTGAGGGTCCGCGATTAATGAGATAAACCGCTGTGCTTACTGCATGTACCCACAAGGCTTTGGACAGACCACTTTACAGCCTCATACTCCTAGCACACTCATTGATTGTTCGGTTCATTCTCTCGGCCACGCCATTTTGCTGTGGCGTTCTTCGGATGGTATGCTCCATTCGAATGCCACTTTGTTCACAGAACTCTACGAACTTCACATCAATGTACTCCTCGCCGTTATGGGACCTCAAACATTTCTGTTTATTCCCGGTCTCTATTTCGACAATGACCTTCCATTCTTAAAATTTCTTAAACACTTCAAACTTGTGTTTCAAGAACTAGATGTATGTCTTCCTCGTCGAATCGTCGATTAAGGTCACATAGTACTGAGATCCTCCCAGTGAGGTTATCGGGGATGGCCCCCATACATCGGAGTGGACCAGTGATAACTTTTCCTCCCTAGAAGCTTTTTCACCTTTCTGGAAGCTCACCTTCTTTTGCTTCCCAAAGATGCAACATTCACACATGTCAATGTTGACAGACTTCAAGCCTGGAAGTTTCTCGTCCTTTGCTAACACCTTCATCCCCTTTTCACTTATGTGACATAAACGTCGATGCGACAGTTCAGAGTAATTTTGTGACACAACTGCCGTAATTGTACATTCATCATCGGTCGTCATGTACAACTTTCCAAGCTTCACTGCTAAATGAAATGGAGTGTCCCTCTGCATCGAGTTGACCTACTGAAATCAGATTCTTGGTCAAGCTCGGAACATGCCTCACTTTTGTCAGCTTCCATACCGACCCATTTGGAATACGAATCTTCACATCGCCCATTCCAAAAACATCCAACGCTTCTCCGTCGGCTAGATACACTTTACTGAAATTATCCGCACTGTAATTTTCGAATAAGTCCTTCTGAGCGGTCGTGTGAAATGATGCCGCAGAGTCTAGAATCCACGAATCTATATTTCTCTGTACGACAAGCACTAAACAGTCACTCGAATCCTCGTTACTCGCAATATTTGCCACATGACATCTGCCGGTTTCCTTCTTCGGTTGCTTGCACTCAAGGGCGAAGTGCCCCATATCTTGACAGTTATAGCATCGAAGATTTTTCTTGTTCCGATCGCTATTTTTGCCACCCTGACAGTTATAATATTCTCTCTCAAATATGTGATAATTAAAATACAAGATAGGTGAGACATATATAGAACTCATAGTGGGTCTTATTATAATTTTTAGTGATGTGGGATAATTAGTGAACATGGCGAAAACACATTTGGCTCTACAACTCAACACCGAGCTGACAGGCGTTGAATCAACATTTAAAAATTATGAAATTCATTTTTTAATACACCTAAAAGATAACTAATTGTACGTAGAAGTCATGCAAATCTGTGATGGACTGATATCTTTGTTCTCAGGAAATTGCAGGTTATGACATGGTAATTATTTGATAATTCTGATGTGCAAACTTTGTGGAAGCTTTCTTTGTCTCTTATCTCAGACATGATGCTAGCTACTTTTCACTTTTGTTATTGTAATCGCACTCTCAGTCAATAGCCATGGTATTTATATCACGCTTTTAAAAATGGATAACTTGATCAAAGCATTTTTATGATGGACATGCTAAAAACGTTAATAGCATAGTTTTAAAACGTAAAACGTAATTTTTTTATAGTAGAAAAATACACAAGTTGGATATATCTTAAAAATATACATGTTTAACAAAAAGGTCATTTTACAATTTTCTATATAAAGAATTATATTAAAATTTTTCATAAATAGAAAAATACAAATGAATTCAAGTTTCTAGTAATTAAATTTTTTAAATGTTGTAGTTTATCAAAATAAGCGATTAAGTATCACTAGCACATGTGTTAGAATTTGTTTGGAATTATCTTTTTCATAAAATTGATAAACCTTAAATCAGCATCGTTTTGGTAGTTTTTTGGAAAAAAAACTACAAGTCCTGAAAAGCGCGATTTTTAGCGCAAAAAGCATAAAAAAAACGTAATATAAGCGTAAAAAAACGCATTCATAACGCTTTACCTGCCATAAAACAAATAAGCGTAAGCATTTTCTTTTCACAAAATGCTTTATCACGCTTTTAGCGCTTTAAACGGGATTTTTAAAACACTGATTTATATAGACCGTTAAAACTAAAGATTGGGGTTTTTTGAATTTTAATGGATTTTTGAAACATATTTTTCGAATATGATCTTCGCCAAGAAAATCTGGTGGTAAACATAACCTGAGTACAACTTCATCATCTCAGGGAAAACAGTTGGTAATTACTAACATAGAACGTGGGCGCCTTTAATTCTGTTCCTATGGCGGGGTAAAATGATGTAATTGGCAAATTTGGTACTTTGCATAAATTGAAATTTGATATTATGCAAGGGCTATAAATTATTTTCCTGGTAAAATCCATTTACGAAGTTGGAAAAGCTATTTTGCTTAAACGAGACGAGTTGCGAAGCAGATCAATCACTAATCATTTCTCATAATTTTCCCGATGTTCAGATCAAAGATACATTGGAAACGATGTTTATTCAAAAAACAAGTCAATCAAGCTCGATGATACTCAATACAGTATTTTATTGCAACAACAACATCATGAGATAGATCACACTAAATAAGAACAGACAAATGAAAGAAGGAATAATTTCTTTATGCCTCACATTCCAGTACTCCAACACGTATTCAAGAAGAGGACCACAAAAAACAGTGCCTGTTGGGAAATAAAAGATGTGAACGTGAAAAATCTTAAGAATATACCTAGTGACTTCTTAATGTGTTCCAAACACCGAACAAGTATTGGAGAAGAGGACCAAACCCGCCGATTTGAATCGTATGGTTAGATTTGATTTTACGATTCTATTTTTCGTCATTAAATTGCATGATATAGGTCTGTGTGACTAGATTATTCGTGAATTTCGAAATACTATAATGATTAATATATAAAATTAATTATTTTGATAAGAAAAAAAAGATGTGTTATGAAACATTTGATACTTAAACATTGAAATACCCTTCATGAACTTATCGAAATCCTTTTGCAATGTTTTTGGACTCCGTGCAAATGCTTGGCCAAACACATTCCACCAGGAAACAATAACATCCGCTGGGTTCTGAGATATGTGAATGATTTTACAACCGAAAAAGTTTCCTGTCACATTTTTGGGCAACAGAGAGTACGAGAGATGGGTACTAAAAATCCTCAGAGAAGGGATTTCATCGACTTGGCAAGTTGAGTTTTCACCAAATGTTTCACTTTCTAGAAACGGGACGAGTTGGTGAGGATTATGTGTTTGTAGTAGATCGATATCATCGGTAGTGTGATTTCGCAATATTTCGAAAGTGATAGCCTTTAGCCAAATTGTGCCACTTTTAGGAAAAGAAGCTACTAGTACATCTGTTGGGAGGGGTTTGTATTGGGTTTCTATGAATGGAAGATATTTTAGGATATGAGGAAGACACCAAAAACCCTTGTATTGGAGTAGAGGAAAACCAGGCCTCAATTCTGCTCTCGGTAGATCATCCAAGTAGATACTTGTTTCATCAACTTCTTTGCGAAGAGCCATTGTTGTGATCAGCTGAATTTTAAAATTTTGTTAGGGGTGGAAAAATAGCTATTTTTCATCAATTTTTTTTTTTTATACCTTAAAAAATTGTTTTTAAAAAATATGAGAGGCTATAACCCCTGCCAGCCTCCTAGCTCCCCCCAGCTGGTTTGTGAGATTTGTTTCTTAAAAATATTGAGGAAACTCATAGTATGGCTGCTTGAATATGTAAGCTTATCATTTCAGTAACATTGCATGTGCTTACAAATACTGATTGCTGTGGACAAACATCATGACATAGAAACAATAAATCATAACTAATTTAGTTAGCCACGTAAAGAAAGACGATGAGATGAAGTTAATTTCATTAAAGAAGTAAATTACTCCATGCGTACATGCACCCAAAGTTTTAAAGACGACCAACCGGTGATGATGTAGGTAAACTTTTTGACACATAATCATGCGCGGTCGGTAATGATTATTTTGTCAGTTCATATTGAGATAGATCATTGGACCTCAACGACTCTGTGCAATACGTATTTCAAAAAGTACCTCTTATCTTTTTTTAACCTGAACGAAAAGTTTCGTCTTCCGTAGGTTTACTTTTCAATCAAAAGGGTTAGTAATTGTAGTACTTTAACTGTGAATCATTCTATTATAATAAGTTAATCCAAGTCAAATGAGACTGCACAATTTAACCAATTTTTTTCAAAAATACCCTATATTTTTTTATTAATTACAATAATAACATACTCGATCACATAAAAAAATATAAAAAGTAATAACTAATAACACTATCTATCACTCTTTAACAACAAAACATTCTTTAAGTATTATCATCTTATAATATATTTTTTTTGTATTATCTACATATTTGTATCATAACTACACTTATATTCTATATTTTAATTGCATTGCGCGTTACACACGCAACACGTGGGGCACGATTACTGGTATCATAAGCCGTGAAGGTGACAAAGAAACTCCTTCCAGTTTAATTATACATGTTTTTATATTGAGTTTTACGAGAAAGTCAGTTTTATACGACCATTTAAACAAATACTACAGGAAAAAGCTAACAGCAATTAGATTTTGGAGCCATAAAAAATAAAACTATGTTGATCTCTTTCGGTAAACACGGATAAACCTTTTTTTTAGTATAGTAGCGCATAAGAAAGTCTGAATCGTGTTGATTGTCCAGAAAATATATAATATACAGCTAATCTCAAACGGACAACACAAGTATTACTGAAAATGAGAAACATACTGGATTATGGTTCGATATTTTTTATGGGTATTTTACCTCTAAAAATGCTTATAAATATTTCTGAGATAAAAAAACTCTCTTTTTAAATGATATGACAAAGTTTATTTGGAACCCTTGTCTTCCCACCAAAATAGTAGTTTTGCTTGAATAGTATAAATTTCTACGATTAAGCTTGATAAAGAATTGGAAAGATATGGTGTTATTAATTAATTTACTTACTAAATGCTTTTGTCGTGCTGATCATTCTTGTGATTATTTAGAATATATTTTTTCTTGGCAACTTGATAAGCAAAGAAGTTTGGGATTATTTCTCAAATGTGTTTGGTTTTGCTTACCACCAAAGAGGTAATAGAAAACTTAATATTAAAGCTTGGTGTAGCAACCGTACGAATAGAGATAAATATGATAATGAGATTATTAGCTATCACAAAATCATTTTTAGGGTTACTAGGTGGCTTAAGGACTTAAATCATCTTTTGAAACCTAAAATTCCAGCTAAGACTTTCCAAAATCTCTCTCATGAACTCAAATGCCCGTTCTATTGCTTGTAAAGCCAAAAGACGGAAGATTGTATATTGGAAATGTCTCCCTTCTCGTAGACCTAAGTTTAACAACCTAAAATTCTGCTCTAAGTTCTGGCCTTAGTGGTTGTGGTGGTGTACGGCTGTACACGAGGGTTATAGGCTTATAGCCTATTTTACTCCCCGCCTAGTTAGTTATTCCCTTGCGAGGTTGGACAAGCCATTTTGCATAAACGGAACAAATTACTAAGCCTGTCTTTCACTCATCATTTGTCAAAAATTTCTCGAAGCCAGATCAACTATACATTGAAAACTTTGTTTATTCCGGAAAAAAGTCCAATCAAGCTCAACCATAGTTGTACAGTATTTTATTGCAACGACAACATCACATGATATAGATCACACTGAATAAGAACACACAAATGAAAGGAAGAGATTTATCCTGGAGGTTACGGTAATATATCGAAATTGAAAACAAGTAAAAGTGCAAGCGGGTATAACAACTTCTAGAACCCATTTATTCGATCTTGTCGTACTAAAACCTCAACACTACAGGTCAGTATAGAGCAAGTCCAAACCAGTACCTCCCCACGTTTGATGTACAGCTGCATCGAGCCTCTCTATCATCTCAGGAGTTAAACACTTTTTCCCGTCTCCCACATTCCCATTTCGGAAAAATGAATTAGACGTCACTGTTCGTTCCCCTGGCCATGCCACCTTACTTTCTTCATTAGTGTTAACACCCAACTTACTCAAACGTTCAAAGCTAGTTTTCCTCACAACTTGTTCAATCTCATCATCACTCAAGGCGCAACCTAAGAACTCGGCTATCCTCTTCACATTTTCGTTTGGATATTTCTTCAACCCTTCGTAAGTGATAAAAAGTATGTTTTCTTTCTCCCTCACATTCCAGTACTCCAAGTCGTATTCTAAAAGAGGACCAAATAGTACAAGACCTGTTGGAAAATTTTAAAAATATTTAGATGTGACAAGGGCTAGCTATAAGAAACATCCATGGCGTCGTCAACTCAAAAAACTTTTATCCGTTTTTAATGGTCTAAGTTTAGTTATCTTAGTATTAATTAATTGGAAACAATCGGAAAACGATTAGACCAGAATTTCGATCCAACCCAACATAAAAAAGAAAAAAAAAGTATATAACTTTCGATTAGTATTTATGAGGTTTTATACATTTTTGTTAGTGTTTGAAGACAATTTTTTATTTATTTACCCAATTTAACTTTTAAATGTAGTTTACAATTGGCATGCTGTTAAATGAAATGCGACGAACTGTATTAATAAAAAGTATGACTTTGACTAAAGTCCAAATCTCATCCTAACCATTGTATCTGTATATCCTAACCAAGTAATTGGACCAACATGTTGGCTTTGTTTCAGATTGGATCAAGAATACGAACAGTTTAGTTTTAATCCAATTAATTATAATCCGTTCTGTAAATATTTGGTTAAAACAATTAAGAAATTGAGAAAAAACATAGAAAATATTAAGAATATATATCGGATGAGTTCTTAATACGTTCCAAATATCGGAAAAAAAAAAACCAACACATAAAGTATAAATCCTCGTTAGCTATTATTTATTATATTATAGAACATAGGTTTAAAAAATCACAGTAATTGTTAATTTTGAATACCGAGAAATTGATTTTTTTTTTTGATACATAACAAATAATATATGGTCTGAAATATTTATACTAAAAAATAGTAGTTACCTTTGATAAACTGATCAAAGTCTTCTTGCAATGTTTTCTGGCTCCCAAATGATTTTACACGAAAATTCCATCCGGAGATAATAACATCTGCTGGATTCCGAGAAATGTGAATTATCTTACAACCGGAAGAGCTTTCCGTCACATTTTTGGGCAAGAGGGAGTAAGGGAGATGAGTACCAAAGATCCTCGGAGAAGAGATATCATCAATTTTCCAAGTTGAGTTTTCCCCGAACACTTCACTTTCGAGGAACGGAACGAGTTGGTGAGGATTATGTGTTTGAAGTTGATCATTGGTAGTTTGGTTGCGTAATATTTCAAAAGTGATGGCTTTTAACCAAGTAGTGCCACTTTTGGGGAAAGAAGATATTAGTACATCTGTTGGGAGGGATTTGTATTGTGATTCTATAATTGGGAGACATTTTAAGATATCAGGGAAACACCAAAAACCATTGTATTGGACTAGAGGTGAATTAGGAAGATATGACTCTACTTTTGGTAGTTCATCTAAGTAGCTATTTTTCTCAAGAGCCATTATTGTGTAATTATTTCTTGATAAAATTGAGAAAATGTGTGTTATATTTGTGGCTGCTGGAGCATGTTATATGACTGTATGAGTATACAAAGTCAATAAACATCACAATTTTTGGGAAGAAAAATATGGTTGTTGTTGACCACGTTAATAATTAGTCAACAAACCACGCTAATATACTCTTTTTAAATTGGAGTATACAAAGTCAATAAACATCGCAATTTTTGGGAAGAAAAATATGGTTGTTGTGGACCACGTTAATAATTACTCAATAAACCACGTTAATATACTCTTTTTAAATTGGAAATTTAGAAGCGTTTCATTCACTCCTCTCTAACATATAGTGACCCTATACATAGTATTAAATATAGAGTGCATCACTATATTGATTTTTGGTTTAAATTAAATTTTTTATCATTTTTTATTGTTTTATTTTTTTCATGTTATGTTTATAAAAGGGTAAAAAGTGGAAAGTAACAAAAAATTAGTTTATATTTTGAAAAATTATCCATATAAATTGGAACAAAAAAAAATAATAATACCTCAATAAATTCGGACGAATGAAGTATAAAAATTACGTGTGTGTGACACACTATATGAGACAGAATGGTGAATTTTAAAGAGTGGAACTGAAACCCCAACGGGAAACCTTTCACCGCGCCACATGATTCTTTCGCGAAGCGCTCTCTCACACCTTTCCACTCCTGCCCCCGCAAGCAAGAAAAGAGTTTTCAAGATTGCAGGCGACCAAGTGAAAGTGAACACCCCCGAGCAAATCCTCTAGAGAGCATACCTTTTTTTTCTACGTGGTTTTTCTCTAAAAGCTCGGAAGGCGCCGGTCTACGGGTTTTGATCGCGAAATGCAAATGCGATTAAGAGTCTGTCAGTAGACTAAGAAGGATTGGCCTTGAAATAGTTTATATAACTTTCAATGGTCACCTATGCCATTTTCCTCTTTTTTACTCTTAAGAATCTTGTGTAAAAACTTCCTACATGTGGGTGTGGATCTGGGTAGTGTTTTTTACACCAGAGAGAATTAGTGATCCTGAAGGAGTGAGAGACTTGGCAGTGACTCTCATCAAAGCTGGGAGGTGAAGTCGGTAGACTGGCTCTGACCCATAGGGCAAAAGGGTTTACTTGTGATGCACGAGGCGATACAAGTAGAACTTGGTTTGTGAGGAGCAGACTCCGCGGCTATACTATATAAAATAGCCTAGGGCGCTACTGTACTAGTTTTTGTCGGGTTCTTTGCTAGCCAGACAACTGTCAACCAGCCATCCAGTAACCAGAGTGATAGTAGCGTGTGTCAGCAAACAACTCTAACCTAAACTGATTACAGATAGGTAGTGACGGTAAATATTTTTTAAACATATTACCGTAATAAATTATATAGCTCTATATATATTTAATTTAAGAAGATAAGAGAACTAATAAATATAATAATTGCAAATCAACAAGTATATAACTCGTATACTACCTAAAACATTGGCTATCATACAACATCTTATTATCAATGGAACAACAACAGCGACAGTCTCATCATCCTAATTATACTGTTCTTCGTTGTTTCGTCCACCCCTTTTTCTTTAGCATCAAGTCTCTGACGTGTACTTCTTCCAGAGGCGTCAATGTCTCGTTCTTGTCTGAGGATTCTCTTGATGATGCTGCAATTCCCTTGTTCTTGGGTGAGGATTCTCTTGATGATGCTGCAATTCACTTGTTCTTGCCTGAGGATTCTCTTGATGATGTTGTAATTCCGAAGAACTTATGTTGGGCCACCAAATTAATATTTGTAAGTATTAAGTACGTTATAAAATTCAAATTACTTATAAAACAAAAATGATAAAGCAAATAACGTCGGAAACATTCAGAAGATGATAGACAAAGAACAATTACCGGTACTTCCTAAGTCCGGGGGTTATTTAGGTGCCCGCCGCATCATTTTGCACATGTTCTTCCTCGTTGAGTTTTTTGACGGGAAACTTGCGCGTTCTTTCCCATCTTCCTTTGTGTAAACAATGTCTCGGGCACTATTCAAGTCATTTTATTCATTCGTCATATTCAGGTCAGGTGTCGTGTCATATAAGAGAAATGTCTAATGGAACAAATATATATCATCATTTAGCGATAAATTTATAACAGATTTGGTATGACCCTTTTCTTTAGTGTAAATATTGATTGAAAAGGTTCAGTCAAAAGTAGCAGCAATACGATTTATATACGAATGATGCACCCATGGTTCTGTTTCAAAGACTCAAACTAATTTAAAGACAAAAGTCTTACATGCTTGTTCAATCATAAATCACAAAAATATTCAAGCACGAGCACGGGTGGATCATGGGTCCAGACGAATGGGGGTGGAATTAACAAAGTTTTGATTTTTTTTAATATGTAATTTTTGTCCTAAAGTCTATCGGAATGTAAGTAGTAAAAACATAGATTATAGTAAAAGTAATGGATATACTTTCGTATAAACGGTATAATTTTTAAAAAGAAACACGCGTAAAAGGATTCGAACCCATGACATGTATCACTTAAAACCAATACTTATCCACTAAGATGTGACTATAATTTTGATTATAATTATATTAGATATAATATATTTAAAAGAGTTATATGTATAAACACTTAAAAATACTAGATTTTTTTTTTTTTTAATTCTTGTTCCGAACCGATGGGTATCGCCCCCCTTGCACATACAAGGATATCCTCCCTTGAGCACGAGTACCATGAGAATGAAAACGTTAATTTGGTTTTAAAATATATAAATATGCAAAAACCTGAGGCTATTCAAAGAAACTTCAACAAAGGTAGGCTTCCCATTTCACATAATCACCCACATTTTGTGTTATATCTTTACATACTTCAATGCATGCAATAATCCAATAATCCAATAATCCCACAGGATATGTACCAATAACAGTCACTAATTAACTTACTGTGTATGAGAAGAAATAAGAAACAAATTATTCCCACAAACATACATTAGAACAACATAAAATCAAAGATTATATCTTTATCCTATGTTGTAAATATCGTTTCAAAGTTCGACGAGATCCATTTCCTCATCACACCATTGAGAACGAATAAACAAAATTACCCTTAAGAACATTAATCAGTGTTGTAAAATGTATCTAGCTTGTGTCATACTTATTATGGAGTACCTTATGAAAAAGACATCAATAAGTTTTAATAAACAAGGTGTTACGTGAAGAACCATTAGAAGATAGTTTTTCTATACGTAAATTAATTATGCCAAAAAAAAGCTACTCAAAGAAATTCGACATGCCCACTATTGAGCCAAAACAAGCACCACGGACCAAATAAGCCAATTTTTGGTTATTAAATTATTAAACAAGATACTTAGCATTCTCAACCGTATATTTAAATTTTCTCTCTACATATGGCTATATATAAATATCTAAACTTTGTATATAGTCATTTTTTAAATAGTACACAACAATGCTATACAAACTTAATATTTCTAAAAACATAATAACTTTTTTTCTGACCTTTTTCTTTCTTAAGCTTTTTCAACTATCCAAATATATAAATAAAAATCCGTAATCTTTACTTTTTGACAAAAACCAAAGACAGTTTTTTATTTATTTTAAAGTGTTGGAAAAACCATGTTTAACATGGTAGTTTCCGAATGGTCACGAGACCATCTTTGAGTCAAGATTCCAAGTGACAGCCGTTGTCTTTTGGCACCATACTCAAGACGGTTGAGTAGATGGTATGACAAGGTTCATAACGGTATGTCGCATGACCTATTCGGAGAATGGGAGTGAATGGAAATTGGCGTCAAAGAATGGGGTTGAGAAAGAGGAAAACTCTTAATGCTGGAAAATGAGTTTAATGAGGATAACTCATTGGGAATTGTCCCACATTGAAAAAGGAAAGAGCTCCTCCTCGGGGAAAAGAGCTCCTACTCGGGAAAAGAGCTCCTGCTCGGCCAAAGAGCTCCTGCTCGGCCAAGTGTCATGCTCGGCCAAAGTGCCCAGCTCGGCCAAGTGTCCTGCTCGGCCAAAGTGCCCTGCTCGGCCTAGTGTCCTGCTCGGCCAAAATTTCCAGCTCGGGAAAATTTCCAGGTCGGGAAAATTTCCAGCAAAGCGGTAACTGTTGCAATAAATATGAATTCATTGCAAAGTTAATACTGCAGTTTCGAATTTCGAAAACTGACAGTAGTAAAGTGACTTTAATGGCTGAGATACTCAGCCAGCCTATAAATAGGCAGACCCCCCACAGGTCAAGAAATACACAACATTCTGAAATCAAACACAGCAACAAATATCATCTCTCTAAACAGTAGCATTACATTTTAGTTATAGAGAGCCACCCACCAACAGCTCGACCTTGACTCGTCGCCAGTTTCCGGCGAGTCATCCGAGACGTTGTACCTTGGGATCGAAGCGCCAAACATAACCAGAAACCTCAAAGGTGGTTAGGCGAATATCGGTTAAGGGCAGACTGTTAAACAGTTGCCTCGTCTATTTATTTTCTGCAATTTTATTCCGTCTTTACATTTCTGCAATTTTATATTCTGTACATTTCAATTCTGTAATTATTTTTCCTGTTCTGTAATTTCATTTCAGTCCTTTTTTCTTTTCTGTAATTTCTATTCTATTCTGTAATTTATTATCCAGTCCTGTAATTTTATTTAATTCCAGAAACAGTCCAGCAGTTTAGTAATTATACTATCCTGTCTGGCAGTTTCTTTTAATTAACAAACAGTCCAGCAGTTTAGTAATTATACTATTCTGTCTGGCAGTTTGGGTTAATTACAAACCAGTCCAGCAGTTTAATAATTTATATTAATCTGTTTCGAATTTTAATTAATTGCATTTATTTTCTGCAAGTGTCGGAATTTGTAATAGAGTCACATTCCATTATAGAAATAAAATTGTTTATTTCTTTTTAGTCCTTGCACTTTTAATTATTGCTTTTACGTACACCAAAACCAACATAAAGTCATTGCGATATGAATATACATATACAAAAAACAAATCCTACTTGAAAAAGAAACATAATCTTTGAAGATGAAAACATACAAAAATTTGTTATCAAAATCAATAGTAAAACAAAAATGTGTACTTTATGCCCTGAGAACAAAAGATGAGATATGTGGAATCGTTTTTTAAGAAGAAAAAAAAACTAAAAGTAGGTTTAAAAAATATGAGTTTTTCAATGGAGAGGGAAATGAGATCCAATGAAGAGATAGAAGAGAGATTATGTTCACAGCCGAAAAAATCATCTTTTCATAGTGAGATAAAAAATAACGACAAATACTTTTTAATCTATGAGTCGAGCGTTAAAAAAATTATAGAGAGCGATAGTTTGGCTCTTCACATGCGAGTAACAAATCTAAATATATCTACATTTTGAATTTTTTTTAAAGATAAAAAGGAGTATAAATAGGCTGATGGATGATAAAATTTCCCAAAATATCCACATGTAAAGATAAAGAACCAAATTGAATAGGCTGTTGAGAATGCTATGTTCATGAAACCGACTAGAAATCTAAACTAATGTTTGGACTATCGACGCTTTAAATTTCTCTGGTTAAGCACATCCAAATATACATAACGACTCAAATATGCATAACAACTCAAATATACATAACAAGTCAAATATACATAACGGCTCAAATAAAAGTATGTTTATAAACAAAATGTTTTCGGTCCGTCACCTAAGTAGGGTGGTTGTTTTGACTTGTCACATATATAACCGTCTCTCTTTTATTTTTCATTCTAATTAAATTACCTACATACACGCATATGTGTTCCATCTAAAAGTTGAATAGTTATATGGTGATGATTGCATAAATTGTTGGTAATAAAGTTTAAATTTTTGCCATTGTTGTAAGATATTATTGGACTATTGGGCCTTACTCATAGTGGGCCTAAGTTGGGCTTTCTATCTTGTATAACCCTAACCTCTAGTATATAAAGAAGGTTATGGTCCACTTATATTCATTCATTCTGATTAATAAAGACCCTCTTGTTGTCCCTCTCTATATTCTCTCTCTATATCTATATACATATATATGTGAGCTAATATGTCACACAACACGTTATCGGCACTTTGCTCGCGCAGAATAGAATATTGTGATATTTGTTCAAAGAACATCTCGAATACTGGGTTATAAACATACGGCCAAACTCTGAAGTTTTTTTGGTGTTCAATCGACCTTTCCAAAATACATGGCGTACGGTATAATATTTTATCCTTCTTGCAATTAAAATAGCGGATGTATGTCTATTAATATTATGAACTTAAATTGCATGCCATCATGGATTGGTCTGACTAATGATAGTTGTAAAAATATACATGCATGCTATATGAAATAGTATAACTATGTGTGTGATTTTTGTAGAACACGTCATAGTTGATAATACTGAAACTTTGATTGCAACACAAAATACCAAGTTGTGTTTTTATTATATCAATCGGAACTAACATACACCCATGTATACCCTGATGGTGTTAGAATTTGTATAGTATCACATGTTTAATTATGAGCTATATGTAAATCTCATATGTTAATAGGATAATAGATATTGCATGTTACTATGCTATTAATTGTAACCCTAACCACATGTTATAGTGAAACTATATATACTGGTAAAAGAAACATATTGATATTGCTAGTACACACACTGCTATTGATTTTACAAGTAAAATTGGAATCATTTGTATTTATCCTAATCAATTAAGGCGAACACAGGTTTCTACCTCATAATTTTGCGTATAGATACTTCCCCAATAGCACGTGGATAGTTTTGAGTATTTTTTAAGTTACCATGTATGTAATGTATGCATATGGCAGTCGTATCATAAATATTGAATCAAATCTTGTGAATGTGATTTGTTATATAAATTGTTACGATGAATTAATATTTGATTTCATGATATAATGAATCTTGTGAATTACCATGTATTTAACCTGTGTGTATTGTAAATTGGTAAATAAAATATATTATATACATGAATGATTTAGTTACCATGTATAGAATTATTCATATGGCGATAAACATAGATAATTGATTGATATCTTATTAGCGTAATCATATCTTTTGATATTATCATATATAAATATCACATATGCCAGTAAATTATTGGATTGGATCTAATTGATTTGATTTGATATGTTAGAATCTTTATGGATTGATTGATAATCTTAAATTGATTTGTTTATAACACCAAATCTCCTGCATGATTAGATAGATCCTAAAATATATTTACTGCCTGTTTATATATATGTGGTTAATCTAAATAGATATTCTCTATGCTGTTAATATTATTGCCATATATAAAATGCGAAAATCATATATATTCACATTTAAGTTGGAAAAATTATGAATCTTCCCCAAATAGGCTCACCTATTTGGATACGATGTCTAGGAAAGATAAAGGCAGAAGTCGTTCTCCTAATGAGGTCGGTTTTAAGAGGCCTTCGTGCCCACCCCCCTCACCGTCTTTCCTGGTCGTGTTCAAATAGAGCTACCGAAAGGGGTTGACTAAATAATAATTTCCCCGAGTGTGTTTATATAGTGATGTATGTTTCGCTGAATTGGTGTTTCAGTATCGACCCGTCGTTCGATCAATGAGAACCGATTCACATGAAAAGCAAAACTAATGTTTTTGAACCTGTCGTTTCGAAAAAAAAGTTTGTGCTTGTGCAAACCATAAACATATAAACCAGTCGTTTTATATGAAAAATAATCCAGAACTCCCAACAAATGTTGGATGCCATCTATGATGAGAAAAATCGTAAAACATACTTGCGAAATGACTGTTTAGACGTTGATGTTATTCCGTCACCACATGTTAGTCACCCTGATGTGTGAAAATGTGATGCCCAAATTTTTTTTGGATGCCATCTTTGATGAGTAAAACACGAGTTTGTTGTTACCCTCGAGATGAATGCTAAAGCGTTGATTTTATTCCGCTGCCACATTTGAGACGTGATGACGTCTATGATGAACAAATGTCTGAAATTGACATATGGGAGCAATCCTTCACCAAAATACTAGCTTGGAAATTGTATTCCATAAGCAGTATCGTGAATTTATATTCACCATGTTCCTTTATCGCCCATCTGTTATTGGATAAGAAAATTACCCCGGTGAGTAGTTTTAATCCTATTGGGTCAATGGCGA
This sequence comes from Primula veris, assembly GCA_963682055.1. Classification (NCBI taxonomy): domain Eukaryota; kingdom Viridiplantae; phylum Streptophyta; class Magnoliopsida; order Ericales; family Primulaceae; genus Primula; species Primula veris. The sequence continues at coordinate 4,604,651 of OY821742.1, read as the reverse complement.
ATTGTTTGCCTGATATTAATGCTCTTCGTGTACATTTTTTTTCCACGAATCGAGAACCGAGACAAGTGTTATTTGTCTGGAACTGTCGCGATCCCGATGAATCACCTAGCCAAGCGAGATTTTAGACAATCGTCAAAATCGAGAACCTGTGGCTCCAAGACAGTAATTGAAAGGAACAATATGGCCCATTGTCACAAAGCAAGATATAATGCTCAAAGAGGCAACTCTATGCTATAAAGACAAAGGTCATGCACGGTTACTCCTTAAATAGTTCAAAACTATTATAAAGGTGGAAAAACCGATGCTAATGTGGTTAAAGCTAACTGAAAGGAAACTCTTGAGACCCTCGGTTTTGTGGCTCAATTGAGTTTGGGACATTTCTTTATTGATTTTGATAAATCATTGAGCCATTTTTTCGCTCATCTGGATTATGTTTTCCATTTGGATTATTAATTTTTCATTTGGACCATACTTTTGGATTATAGTTTGCCTATTTACAAAATTTCTCGAAATAATTTAAAGTGTTTTGAGCAAATTCCTTTGACAAATGTGACCAAATTTTAAATTATGAAATTTTAGGCAATACTTGTGGGGTAGTTGATTTTTTTTGGAAATAGTGGGTAACAGTGTACCACATAATTTCACCAACTATTTGCATAAAAGAGTACTCAGTGACAACGATTCTGGACCTGTCGTTCCAAATCAAAATCTTTGGTAAAACCAAATTGATTTGTCAAATACAAGGTCTTATATACTCATGTAGGTCCTGCCGTACCTTGTTGAATTATAAAATATTCGAGAAAACCAGTGTTATCTGGTAATAGCTCATGAAAGAATTAAAATTTCTTTACATAGCCTTCATTCAATACGATCAAAAGCGTATTTTAGAGGGGTTGAAATGTCTTTCAAGTGGTTTCTACCACAATTTTTAAAAGCATTTAAAGTTACCTTATCATTTCGCCTGTCGTCGAAATGATAAATGATTTAGATGCTAAGACATGATTGTCTATACTATCATTCGCCTGTCGTCGATTGATTAGAGCATTTTGATATTGTGGAATTGACCGGATGAGATATTCCTGGGTCAAAAGACGATGCTTGATTTATAATCGCATCGCATTTGGATTCTCTCTGAGAATATATTTCGCGATTAATCCGAAATTCATGCCATTAATGCTCACTTTGAAAGACTAGTATGTGTAAAGATCACGAAATGAACTCGTAGAATTCTTGTAAAGAATTGAAGGAGTTATTGTGGACTTATCCAACCATAAGACGGACCATAAATATAAATGGTTATGGTTGATGCATCGACAATATGGTCACATTTTAATGTTGTCCACATAAATGCAGCACTTTCCAAACTTTTAGCCCTATCATTAAGTTGATGGCCCATGATCCGGATTATCCTGAAAAGTCTAGCCGACTTGATAATTCCGAAGAGTAATAATCGAAATTTCGATTTGAATTACTTGAGTTTGGAAATTGAAATTGAACATCCTGTCGATTATGTTCAGACCCAAATGGACTCACGGAAAGTTTGATGATGCGACTGCAAATGATTGCACGCATTTCTTGGTCTTGCGCACCCAGATTTATATTTTCGTGTGGGGTTATGCTATTTTGCTGCATTGGTCCGTTATGAGGCCCATAGACACTCAAACACCATATGCGTACCAGCTGGTTACTGGTTATGAGCCAGAAGTCTCATATTAACGCGTGTTTAGAGTGATTAATTAATATTTTGATTGAGCCGTTCTAGCGTTCAAAATATGGACCTCTGAAGGGGACATAAGTCGATTATGAATCTCCTGCCTATCATTTGATAGAGTAACCTTGGCAAGCGATCTCTTTACTGCATGATATGCGAAAGTGACATCGCTAAGACTGTTCTCCCCGTCGTTAGGGGGAGATTTGCACGTTACCGTTGATAAGGAACGACGTGAAGTAACGTGGCATAACCCACTCAGTCTTAGCTTGATCCCAAAACTGCACTTAGTGATAAGTAAGTGCATAGACTCCCTCAAGTCTAACTAAATGCCAAACACATTTAATGACTTTATGAGATGTCACGAGATCATTTATACCTGCTGCAAAATGCTTGCAAGGATAGACGTCCCTATCGGACGCCGTGTTCCTGTCGTAACACGTTGCTTTGGCCGAACCCGCCAAGCAAAGGACGCTGCCGTCGGCCGTCAGTCTGTCGTCCTTCCCAAGATACGAGGAAGTTGACCGGTTCCAAATTTGTTCAGCCCCAGAGGTGGTGAACTGAAACTCGTTTGTCGCACGAGATTATAAAGGATCAAGGAGATGTGTGATTTCCTCCTCATCCTAAGAATCTCGAAATATCTGTCAATCATGATATCTTAGACGATATTGAAGCGAAACGAGACTGTCATTGATTACTTGTTCATATATTCAGTGACGACTGATAATATGAACAAATTATGACAGAGAACCATATACCGTTGCCTGAAGTCAACGTAGAATAGACTGGACTAATGGAAACTTGCAATCCAAGTAGACTCCTTAGCGAAAGTGTGTTCGGACCTGTAGATCTAACACCACCAATGTTAAACGAGTTCGTTTATTTGGTTATTCGTAAGGAAAATTGATGAGAATAATGAGATTGTAGAATGCTCGCCTAGTAGCGCAAGGCTTCTCTCACACCTTGGAATTGATTATGAGATGGTTGATTTCCTCGAAATGGACATTATAATAGTCCCCTACTTTACCAGTTTAGTAGTTTCCGAAAAACTGAGTATGCAGCCATGAATGTGGTCACAGTTTTATCTCTATGGGGATTTAGACAAAGCGATATAGATGAAGGTCCCTGTGTGACTTCATAATGCTTGAATCAAGTAGTTCCTGACTACGGAACACGATCTCAATTATATGAGACGTTCACTATATGGATTAATATAATCCGAGCGGATGTGGTATACCCGCCTAAGTATTATGCCCTTGCGTGTTTTATTACGCGATCCATTTTTTTTGGATTTGCCTTCGAGATGAAGGATCTTGGGAAGAAACGGTAGTGACTCGACCTGATGATCGAGTCCCGTAAAGATTGAATCTAAGTCCATGATTCAGAATATACCTAGAAGGTGTTATGACGTTGTAGTCATCATGACGTTAAGTCATCAGAGTCTCCCATGATTGTTCGATCACTAGACATTGATATAGACCAAGTCCGTCCCTGATGTGACGATGAAAAGATATTGAACCATGATGTTCATATCTAAGTACAATAAGCGCATTATTGTACTTGGTCTAAATGTGCTAGGAAGAACATCTCGTCTGCTGTGAATGGTATAGCTCGACACAGCATCGCGCTAACACGCTGCCATCGAAATGGCATAAAAGACATTTTTCCATTACCTTAAGGTAACTGTGGATGAGGGCTTGTCTTATCCCATTTGCGTCATCGAGTGTACCTACCCCCTTCGGTACTCGAATTAACGCAACCCTTTTTTCGGTTATACCGATGCCGGTTACTTGTCAGACCCGCATAAGGGATATTCCTAACATGGTCTGTCTTTACCATTAGGAATAAGGCAATATCTTGGAGGTTTTGGAATGACTCCAAACGAATCACTCTGATCTACTCGTGCTCTATGAGACGACTAGAGAGTGTATATGGCTTCGAGCTCGTATTAGCCATATTTGAATTACATATGCTCTGTCTCACGATCCAGATAAAACACTTGTCTTATTTGAGGACAACTTGTTGTTATCGATCAAGAGAGACATGAGTAGATTATGCTATTTAGCATTTCTTGCCGAAATAAATCTTCACATATGAAGTTTAAGAGCATCCAGTTGAATGCTCGTTCTATTCCATGTTAGATTTTCTTGCATCCAGTCGTGTGCAAGTAAATGAAGCATCCAGTCGAATGCTCGTACTCTTTCTTGAAATATGAAATTCTTGCACCCAGTCGAGTGCAAGTGAGGGGGAGCATCCAAGTGAATGCTTATGGCACTAATTAATACTTAGTCAAAATTCTCGCACCCTATCGTGTGCAAGTGAGGGGAGCATCCAGTCGCATGCTCGTGTACTCTTTTTTTGTCCTTAGACCAAGGTTTTTTCCCACTGGGTTTTCCTTGGCAAGGTTTTTAGCGAGATACGTTCCCATCATACCTCACTTAAGTTTGCCGAAATTAGGGGGAGTATCCTATTGTATATTTCTTACCACTGTGTACTCTTTTGTCCTTTGACTAGAGGTTTTTCCCACTGGGTTTACTCTAGCAAGGTTTTGATGAGGCACCTGTTTTGTGGTTGATCCCTACTACTACCATTGTTGCACTCTTTTTCCTTCGATCAGAGATTTTCCCATTGGGTTTGCTCTGGCAAGGTTTTGATGAAGCACACTGTTTTGTGGTTAGTTACTTACATGATATTTCGGCCTATATCATTCGGCTACACAGTTTCTCCTAGGTACCGGTTTTGTCCCACACTGGGTTTTCCGGCCCTAAGGTTTTTATGTGTTTAGCACTGCGAATGAACTCGACTCAGATTGACTGTATGAAGACGAAGAATTCAAGACGTCCAAAGGGGGAGTGTTGTAAGATATTATTGGACTATTGGGCCTTACTCATAGTGGGCCTAAGTTGGGCTTTCTATCTTGTATAACCCTAACCTCTAGTATATAAAGAAGGTTAGGGTTCACTTATATTCATTCATTCTGATTAATAAAGACACTCTTGTTGTCCCTCTCTATATTCTCTCTCTATATCTATATACATATATATATGTGAGCTAATATGTCACACAACAGCCATATTTTATTTTTTTGGAAAGGAAAGCCAACTTTAATTGATTTTTAACTAATGTTAACGGAGTTAACTATAATTGGTACTTTATGGGCACAATTAAATCCTAACCAGCTCATTAGTAACGGGATTAACTATAATCAGAAGGACTAACAAAGTATGAGTCATAAAAGAGGATTTGAGAGAATTTGAATCCCTCTTAAATTGTAGAATTCAAATCAATATTTGATACTAGACCAAAATAATAATCATTGAACGAGATATCTACATCGAATAACTAAACCAATCCAAACAATAATAAAAACGTGGTAATGGCGAGGTAAGAAAATTATTTCATTTTTGAACATATAAACCATTTTAAGCATCCTTTGTTCTTTATTGTACTTACAAATCGATCCATAAAAATATTAATATTTTAACGATTGATTCAAAGTATAGTCTCTTACAAAATTCAACATAATTGTACGAATTAAGTTAAGAAGATTACCTATTTCATCTGGTAAATCACTTATTCGGTTTATATTTGCATTCATTTGAAAATGTTCTCCATTTATTCTGATCACCACGTTCTTCATTTTCACTCCTATAGTCATTGTCGCTGCAATGTCCTGCGATTTGTTCCAGATTAATTTACGTTGTAGCAAGTTAAAGATTGACCATAGGTTATATAATGGTATCAATGGGCTTTTGGGCCTTCACCGATATCACGAGGACAGTTACAATTATGATTTAGATATTGGTCAAACTGCTACAGTTGTAATTATGATTTAGATCCTAGTCAACATCTACCGGCACGAAATAAGAACACAATTTATTCGTATTAAATGTGTAACAGTACTTTTATTCTCGTCGTTACTCTAGATTAAACACCATAGAAAGAAATGAATATATAACCATTAACTGCATTTTTTTTAATGTATATTTCATTCATATTTGTTTTTTTTAGGATTATCACAATCGGTAAACTATATATATACAATATACTTATGTAAGATGAATATTTTCTTATTCGTATGGTCAAATAGACAAAATTTACAAAAGAGTGAAACAAATAATAATAATTAGGGGACGGGTATTGTTGATTGCTCGTTTAGCAATGCATATATTCAAATATAAATGTGTAAAACGAAAATTTCCCAAACCACAATGAATGTATATAACTCAAACAGTCAAACCAATTACCCAATAAAAGATTTTAGTAATTACAAGCTGAATCAAAGAGCTATAAAATTATGTCATCTATACACGTGAGATATACGTAGTACAAAATACAATTTGACTGTGGAGCCTAGTTATATTGTTTGGTAATTTAGACTAATGGTTTAAAATACAAAAATCATAAAATATGGCAAAAAGATAGATTATGGATTTTTGGATTTTTTGGATTATTTTGACTAAAAATCTGGATTTTAAGAATAAAAAAAATATTAGTAAACAAACACCTATTAAAAAATCTGGATTTTCAAATTACAAAAATATAAAAATCACCGCAAAAAATATGATACCAAACGGATCCTAAATATACCATGTTTTAACTAATACAATAACTGTTAAAAAGAATTCTACTTTTTATTGTAAAGTCAATAATTTCATCATAAATCTTTAAAAAAAAATCATCATTTAGTTAATATATACGTGAACAAAAAATGATTTTCAAGTTTTTATTATTTTTGTAAATTTAATTGCTTGTTTGATATTTTCAAGAAATGCAATTCAAACAAATATAAACATATACTTATTTTCAGTTATAAATAAATAGAATTGATGATTATTAAAAAATATGATACTTATAAGGTAATAATATTAAAAATATAAAAAATGTAGTCACTCTCTTCCTAAACACCGCCTCTGTGTAAATTCAAATTTCACAAACCGTTTGCATAAAAATGTGTCAAATTGATAAAAAAAAATTATTTTTTGATTACTATTTAAGTTTAGTTTAGTCCCCCATAAGGTTCTATATTTTTATTTGAGTTTTTGGTGTTTTGTACAATTTGTTTTTAATTTATCAAATTCTAATTTGTTGAAAATAGAAAAAAATAAATTAGTTATTGAAAAATATAATCTAACCATTCATTTTTTTAATCTAACAGTGGTTAAACTGACTGTACTATAAACAGTCAAATAAGCTGACTGTTCCAAATAGACACTTTATCTATATATTTAACTCTAAAATGTCGAGCACGAGTGGTACTCACCACGAAGATTTATTGAAATTCCTATCCGCTGTTCTAGATGCAGTTTTGCAGTAAGGTTCCAAGTGGAGTTGGAACTGCAGTTGGAACCAAGTGTATAAGGTTCCAAGTGAGGTTGGAACTGCAGTTGGAACCAAGTGTATTAATGGACAGAACTGTTTTAAAATTAAATGTACTTGGAAATAATTCACACGCACATTTAACAACGGAGTTCACCTAACTAGGCTACGTCTCCGGGGCACTTACCCAGATTATGATATTATAAAAAGCTTACAATATATGACTCAAGTCTTAATGAAAAACTTAGACTCCCTCTAGGTTTTTCTGCCTATCACTATATTGCTCCTACTCTATAACTATCACTTATAAATCAATGGCATCCCACCATTGTTTTCTTTTTAAAGCTCACGTGTATTCTCTCTAGAAAAATAAGTTCTTTATAATTTAGAACACACACATTTACAAGCTTAGTTATCAACTATATATAAGCAAAAACAATCTTCTATCTTTGAAGGTCTTTTGTGATTGCTTTTGACTTTAATGATTGGCTTTAGTCTTTCCATGTAATACGTGATTCTTCAGCGTGAATAGACTTCAATCATGATTGGTTGATACCTGTTAAATAACAAGCTTGATTGTAGGAGTTAGTATTTTCCTATAACAAGGAAACATATAAAAAGATCATATCTTGGCAAGATAATATCTTTTAGATATTCATGTAAGACATTAACTCCTAATTTTATTCAATCTTAAACATATCATACTGATTTGATAGGGAACAAAGATTGAAACAAGTGATAAGGATAATCATAAGAGAAGAGATCATATTCAAAAGGAAACAACCTTATAAACTAATCTCTTTATATCTTTAGTAAGACATCTTTCCTTAACACTTTGATATTCTCAATAAACACATATAAAACGTTTAAGACCTTATGAGAATATATCCTGCATACTTTAAAACAAGTAATTATATTAAAGAATGGTTATGCAGATAAATGGAACTAAACAGAATTCTGCTGAACAACAGGTTTGAACTGAGGTTGCAACTAAGGTTGCAACTGGTACTTGAAACCTGTCAGCATAGGTTGCAACTTAGGTTGCAACTGGTACTTGGAACCTGTCAGCAGAGGTTGCAACTGAGGTTGCAACTGGTACTTGGAACCTGTCAATCCTGTCTTAGTTCTTAATAACAGTTAGGATTTATTAAGTAAAAACCAATAGACAATTAACAATATTTAGACCAGAAATCTGGTCATAACAATCTCCCCCTTTGTCATTGGTTTTGACAAATCAATAAAGTTTATAAATCATCCCAACCACCTGCAAATTCAATATCAGTAAGCTCCCCCTGTATGTTAGAATTGCAGGCATATTATATAAGCACAATGTATGTGCACACAGTAAGTTTTCAGACCTGTTTCAAGTTTAAAGGCATTCATACTTCAACAAGATACTTTCAGAAGGAAACTGCAAAATTATTAAAGCCAAACAGGCATAAAATTGTCTTAATACAACATAATTGAAAAGCAGAATAAAGTCTTGAAAACATCAGAATGAAATTAAAACAACAAAACATAAACTTCACTCCCCCTATTTGTCAGCAACCTTTGGAATTAGTCACTTGGAATATCACACTGTGGGGGTCTTTCTCTTAGAGGATTCTGCCTGACTACTTCTTCATCTTCTGCATTATCATCCTCACTGCTGATTGAAAAACCATCATGACTTTGAGTGTCATTACTGTCATCATCCTCACTTTCTATGAGATTCACCAGCAGCTTGTTTATCTGATAGTCATCAGCATCCAGTTCAGCTCTCCTTTCTTGATTGTAGGCCAACTTCTGTTGTAAGTACCACCTTATACCTTTCTTCTTTGCTGAAGGAGCAGTTGAAGTTTCTTCTTCTTTTTCTTTCCCTTTGTCACCAGAAATGTCATTGACATGCCCTTCTTTTAGTAGTTTGGCAGAAATATAGAGAGCAGAGGGAAAATCTGTGATTGGTTCATTAGTGATACTAATAGGAGAATCTCTATTCATAGAAGCAACTTGACCCAGAATAATACTGGAGATTAGGCAGGGGAATGGAAGCAGAATGGATGATGAATTATCATCACTGAAATCCCTTATAAGGTTAAAGATATGATGGCCAAAGTTTATGGGTAGAGAAGACATTATCTTATACAGAAAGATGGCCATGTCTTTGTTAACTCTAGAGGGTTGTTTGGTAGGGGTCCAGTTGAACCTAGCAATTTTGTGCAATACAGCAGCACAAAGTGTGAGAGAGGATGTTTTGATGGAAGTACCATCAAAGCTAGTGTTCTTTCCAGTTAGAACTAGAGCAATAAATTCCATATCATACTCAGCATTATCCACAGAAGGATTGGGTGTATTCAGACAGTTATTGATCAACTCAGGTGTAAAGTCTAAAGTTATTCCCCTCAGAAAGACCCTTCCAAACATAGGATTACTTTTATCAAAGACACCACTAGTCAAGTTGGCATAAAATTCTTTAACTACAGCAGGATAGTAGGAACTAGCATAAGAAATAGTGTCTCCTAATCCAACAGCAAAGAGCATTTTTTCAACATACACTTGTATGTGTGGATAACTAACCAAATTGAGCCTTCTTTCACAATGGATTTCTTTACTAGAGTAAGCCCTAAATCTCCTATAAGATTTTCTACTCCAGAATCTAGGATCAACTTCATTAAATCTAGGAACAAACTCAAACTTATCTTTAATAGGCTCATTCTCAGGATTCCTCCTAGCACGTTTTTTAGTCCTATGTTTCTTAGAAGAGGAGGACTCATTTACCTTTGCCTTAGAGCTAGGACTGGTTGGAGATTTGTTCATGAAGTCCCTTAGAGTGCAGTCATCATCAGAATTGGGGTTCGTAGACATGGTTGCAACTGAGGTTGGAACCTTACTTAGAACCTTGAAGAGGGTTTTACAGAGACCTAGGTTTTAACAGTTTAGAGAGAGAGAGAGATTCTGTAAATTGTAGTTGATTTTGGATAGTAAAAGAAGTTTGTATAAATAGCAATAAAGACCATATCTTTTTGAAATTGGAAATAGATACATGCAAATCAATTAAGAAACATATTTTGGCTTAAAAATAGGAAGTATTTTATCAACAGACTTTTGAAAAATAAATCATACTAAGATTACGCAAGAAACAGTTGGCATTAAGATAAATTCAGCCAATTAAACAGATAAAACATTCCTTTTTCAAAACAGATTCATCCAAAATTTGAAAATACAAACGTTGAAGCTTATTAAGGAAATTTGACCTGATTCAAGATAAAGAACAATTAAACAGATATCTAACTTTTAGGAGAACAAAAAAAATCTAGCTATTTACTCAAGAAAAAATGTTTATCAAAGAATAACTCTAATAAAGATTAAATTTGGGGAGCTTAAATTGAGCATATCCGTTTTTATCTCTACACAAAAACTGGTTTGATGACCTCATCAAGGAAAGAGTATAAGTGATGTCAAAATTTTACAAGACTTTGTCTTGACAGTTATAATATAGACTGAGGTTTCAACTGATGTTTCAACTGAGCTTGCAACCAGTATTTTTAACACGAGGTTTCAACTGATGTTGCAACTGAACTTCCAACCAACTATTGAGAGTGTGAGGTTTCAACTGATGTTGCAACTGAACTTGCAACCATCATAAAAAATTGCACTTTGTGCTTGCAACTCTATTACCAGAGAGGTTTTTAAGGACAAGTTACCTCACATCTGTTTTTGAGGCACCAAAAAAGCGGCTTTTTCAAGACAAAAACATCATAACTCAAAATAAGACTTTAACCTTAGAAATAAAACTTATTAAAGGTACTCAATACAGACATATTTAGCAAAAGCATTCAATTAGATTGATAATGACATACCCCTATGTCACTTCTTAATGATTCAAACTTGTTTGTATCAAGGGGCTTTGTGAAAATATCTGCTAATTGTCTTTCAGTTGAAACATGTTCTAAAATTAGGCTCTTTTCTTCAACTAGTTCTCTAATAAAATGATGCCTTAGATCAATATGTTTGGTTCTGGAATGTTGAACTGGATTTTTAGCTAAATCTATAGCACTTTTGTTATCACAAAACAGAGTTAATATTTCTTGTTTAACATTATAATCAGTTAACATTTGTTTCATCCAAATTAGTTGAGTGCATCCACTTCCAGCTGCAACATATTCTGCCTCAGCAGTAGATAAAGATATGCAATTTTGCTTTTTACTGAACCAAGAAACAAGATTGTTTCCAAAATAAAAACAACCACCAGAAGTACTCTTTCTATCATCTATGTTTCCTGCCCAATCTGCATCACAGTAGCCACTAAGAAAATGGTTTGTATCTTTAGAATACCATAGGCCTAGATGAGGTGTTCCTTTTACATACCTTAGAATTCTTTTGACAGCTAGAAGATGAGATTCTAAAGGATTTGCTTGATATCTGGCACAAACTCCTACACTTAAGCAAAGGTCTGGTCTACTAGCAGTTAAATACAGCAAACTTCCAATCATGGATCTATAAAGACTGGGACAAACACTTTTTCCTTTATCATTTTTAGACAGTTTAAGGGTAGTACTCATAGGAGTTCTCTTTTCTTTACTCTCACTTAGACCAAACTTCTTAACAAGATTGTCTGCATACTTGCTTTGACATAGAAAAATCCCTTTCTCATTCTGTTTAACTTGCAATCCTAAAAAGTAAGTCAATTCACCTCCACCACTCATTTCAAATTCATTTTTCATATCAGAAATGAATTCTTCTATCCTATTATTAGAGGATGAGCCAAACACAATGTCATCAACATATATTTGAGCAACAATTATATCGTTTGTAGTTTTCTTTGTAAACAGAGTTTTATCAACTCCCCCTCTTTTAAAACCTTTTTCAAGCAAAAACTTGGTTAATCTATCATACCAAGCTCTAGGGGCTTGCTTAAGGCCATACAAGGCCTTTTTCAGCAAATAAACATGTTCAGGAAAGTTAGGATCTTCAAATCCCTTAGGTTGACAGACATAAACCTCTTCATTAATCACACCATTAAGAAAAGCACTCTTTATGTCAAGTTGAAACAGTTTAAAATCATACAGACATGCAAGAGATAGTAGCATTCTAATGGATTCAATTCTAGCTACAGGAGCAAAGGTTTCATCAAAGTCAATTCCCTCAATTTGTGTATACCCTTGAGCTACCAACCTAGCTTTATTCTTGATAATCACTCCATCCTCATCACTTTTATTTCTAAAAATCCATTTAGTCCCTATAACATTTTTATTAGAAGGTCTGGGTACTAAATTCCATACATCATTTCTCTCAAATTGGGCCAATTCATCCTGCATAGCTAAAATCCATTCACTATCTTCTATAGCTTCTTTTATATTCTTAGGTTCTAACTGAGAGATATAACAAGCAAAGTGAACAACATTATTTCTTTTACCTCTGGTTTTCATACCTGAAGTAACTTCTCCTATGACATTGTCAAGAGAATGATTTTTCTGAGTCCTTACATAGCGAGGCCTGCTAGTTGACTGAGCATGAGAACTTTCTTCTTCTTCTTCAGATTCAGCAGCATTTTGGGTTTCAACTGTGGTTCCAACCTCAGTTGTAACCTCAGTTGCAACTGGACTTCCAACCACTCTGGGACTTCCAGTTTGTTGAGTTTCTTCTTTCTCTTTTTCTGTAGTCTCAGCCTGTTCATCATCACCTGTAATCTCATCAACAGTTTTTAGGTCATCAAATAACACATTATAAGATTCCATAACACAGTTTGTTCTTTGATTGAAGACTCTAAATGCTCTACTATTCTTAGCATAACCAAGAAAAATCCCTTTATCACTTTTAGAGTCAAATTTACCAAGATGCTCTCTATCTCTGAGAATATAGCAAACACATCCAAAAACTTGAAAATACTTTACATTGGGTTTTCTACCTTTCCATATTTCATAAGCTGTCATGGAAGTACCTTTAGTAATATAAACTCTATTAACTATATGACAGGCAGTATTAACAGCTTCAGCCCAAAATCTATTGGCAAGTTTCTTAGAGTTAAGCATTACTCTAGCCATTTCCTGAATGGTTCTATTTTTCCTTTCAACTATGCCATTTTGCTGAGGAGTCTTAGGAGCAGAGAACTCATGACATATTCCTAAGGAGTTGCAGAATTCTTTAAACCTGATATTTTCAAATTCAGTTCCATGATCACTTCTAATCCTAGCAATATTACCACTAGTGGAACCTTTTTCAAGTTGCAGTTTTAAGCACAGAGTTTTGAATAGTTCAAAAGTTTCAGACTTATCCTTTAAGAACACTACCCAAGAGTATCTAGAGAAATCATCTACAACTACTAGAATGTACTTCTTACCACCTATACTAGCAGTTTGCATAGGACCCATCAAGTCAATGTGAAGAAGTTCTAAGACTCTCTTAGTGTAGATTAGACTAGTACTTTTGTGAATACTTTTGGTTTGTTTGCCTATAGCAAAATCACCACAGACTCTTTGAGTTTTAGCACTAAGTTTAGGAATTCCTCTTATCAATTCCTTTTTAACAAGCTTATCTAAAGTTTTGTAATTCACATGCCCAAGCCTTTTATGCCAAATATCTACATTATTAGTAATGGCTTGATTACACCTACTTTGAGGCAATTCTTTTTCAGCTTTTTCAAACACATAGCAACTGTTGGTTGATCTAACTCCAGTCATGATTAAATCATTGTTAAGATTAGTAATTAGACACCTTTCTTTGTCAAATTTAACAGTCATTTCATTATCACAGAGTTGACTGATACTAATAAGATTAGCTTTTAGACCATCTACAAGAAAAACATCCTCAATATCAGGCATTCCAGGTTTGTTTAAGGTACCTTTACCAATAATTTTACCTGTATCTCCACCTCCAAACACAACAGTGTTACCTGTAAGAATGGTGACATTTTTTAGGAGGCTTGCAGTACCTGTCATATGCTTAGAGCATCCACTGTCAAAATACCAATCATTAGAAGTAACAGCATTCAAAGAGTTAATAACAGCTTTGTTGTTAGCAACTAAAGTTGCTTTTTCTTTAACTTTCCAGACCCATTTCAAATTTTTATTGACAGAAGCCAACCAGGTTTTCTGGGAAATATACTTTCTGTTTCTTTTTAAATAACACTGGATTTCAGAATGACCAGGTTTTTTACAGAAATTACACAACTTCAACCTAAAGTTATTTTTATCCCTAAAGCTATTCAGTTTGTTCATGGTTGCAACTTTGGTTGTAACTGAGCTTCCAACCTTCTTTACATAAACCTGAGTTTTATTCCTGGTTGCAACTCTGGTTGCAACTGAGCTTCTAACCTTGTGGTCAAAATCATGAGTTTTAGCTTTAGCAACAGCTTCAATAAAAGTAGTTTTTCCTGTACTCTTACCACCATAGTAACCTAGACCACTGATATCTTTGGAGCCTCTAGAATATGACAGCATGTCATCTAATTTATCTGAAGCAGAAACATTCAGCAATTTTATTATCTTTTTAGTTTCAGTAAGTTCAGCCAGTTGTAATTTAAGCTTCTCAGTAAGATTTTTAACCTCATCCTTTAGATCAACATTCAGTTTGCTTATGATCAAGGATTGTTTACTCAGACATTTATACTTTTCATACAGAACAAGGTATTGCTTAGTAATGTTTTCATCAGAAGGCTCTTCCTCATCACTACTATATGTTTCACAGGCAGTTGTAACTGGGGTTGAAACCTGCTCACAGTCACTTTCATAAGTAGGTTCTTTTTCTGTGATTATTCCCATGAAATTAACAAAATTGGAACCATCCTCTTCATCACTGTTACTCTCAGAATCACTATCACTATGAGTGGTTATATAAGCATTTTTGTTTCTTTTTAAAGTGTTTGCACACTCAGCCTGAATATGACCAAAACCTCTACATTCTCTACACTGAATCTCTTTAGGTTTGTATTCTTTGTTATCCTTTTCTTTGGAATTCCACTTTCCTGTAGAGTTATTATTGAACCTAGACTCTGTCTTAAACTGGTTATCCTTTTTCTGAAAGTTTTTTGATGAACCAGTATCATCCTCCTTTTTCTTATAAAACTTCTTGTACACCTTTTTTGCAAAGAAAGCTAGTTGTTCTTCATCACTCATTTTATCACAGGCATTAGATTCAGATTTCTTAGCTTGAAATGCTATTCCCTTTTCTGGTCTTTTATGTTTGAAGAATTTCAGTTCATGAGTACTTAGATTTCCTATGAGTTCTTCAAGTTTAAGATTATCTAAGTCAGTTGATTCTTCAATAGCTGTGACCTTAATTTCAAACCTTTCTGGGAGTGACCTAAGAGTTTTCTTAACAAGTTTAGCATCACTGTATTTTTCACCTAAGGTTCCAGCTTGATGAGCAATGTGGCAGATTCTACCATTAAATTGTTCAATGTTTTCATCTTCCTCCATTCTTAAGTTCTCAAATTGGGTAGTTAACTGTTGAAGTTTGAAAGCTTTTACTTTAGTGGTTCCTTCAAAAGTAACTTGCAAAATATCCCATGCTTCTTTAGCTGTTTCACAATGAGAGATATACCTGAATACGCTGAGAGTTACACCAGCAAAAATCAAGTTTATGGCTGTTGAGTTGGCACTTGATTTTCTGTCTTCTTCAGCAGACCATCTGTCTTCAGGTAAGAGAATCAGTTCTCCTTCATTATCCATGGTAGTTGGAGCCTCCCATCCATACATAACAGTCTTCCATGCATGTTCATTCTGCTGTTTGATGAAAGACCTCATTCTAATTTTCCATACTCCATAGTTTACTCCTCCTTCAAGCAATGGAGGTTTGTTGAAGGCGTTTCCTTCCCTCATTAAGTCCATTGTTACTAGAACACAGGATCCACACTAAGTAAGATCTAGTGTGAAGCTCTGATACCAATTGAAATTCCTATCCGCTGTTCTAGATGCAGTTTTGCAGTAAGGTTCCAAGTGGAGTTGGAACTGCAGTTGGAACCAAGTGTATAAGGTTCCAAGTGAGGTTGGAACTGCAGTTGGAACCAAGTGTATTAATGGACAGAACTGTTTTAAAATTAAATGTACTTGGAAATAATTCACACGCACATTTAACAACGGAGTTCACCTAACTAGGCTACGTCTCCGGGGCACTTACCCAGATTATGATATTATAAAAAGCTTACAATATATGACTCAAGTCTTAATGAAAAACTTAGACTCCCTCTAGGTTTTTCTGCCTATCACTATATTGCTCCTACTCTATAACTATCACTTATAAATCAATGGCATCCCACCATTGTTTTCTTTTTAAAGCTCACGTGTATTCTCTCTAGAAAAATAAGTTCTTTATAATTTAGAACACACACATTTACAAGCTTAGTTATCAACTATATATAAGCAAAAACAATCTTCTATCTTTGAAGGTCTTTTGTGATTGCTTTTGACTTTAATGATTGGCTTTAGTCTTTCCATGTAATACGTGATTCTTCAGCGTGAATAGACTTCAATCATGATTGGTTGATACCTGTTAAATAACAAGCTTGATTGTAGGAGTTAGTATTTTCCTATAACAAGGAAACATATAAAAAGATCATATCTTGGCAAGATAATATCTTTTAGATATTCATGTAAGACATTAACTCCTAATTTTATTCAATCTTAAACATATCATACTGATTTGATAGGGAACAAAGATTGAAACAAGTGATAAGGATAATCATAAGAGAAGAGATCATATTCAAAAGGAAACAACCTTATAAACTAATCTCTTTATATCTTTAGTAAGACATCTTTCCTTAACACTTTGATATTCTCAATAAACACATATAAAACGTTTAAGACCTTATGAGAATATATCCTGCATACTTTAAAACAAGTAATTATATTAAAGAATGGTTATGCAGATAAATGGAACTAAACAGAATTCTGCTGAACAACAGGTTTGAACTGAGGTTGCAACTAAGGTTGCAACTGGTACTTGAAACCTGTCAGCATAGGTTGCAACTTAGGTTGCAACTGGTACTTGGAACCTGTCAGCAGAGGTTGCAACTGGTACTTGGAACCTGTCAATCCTGTCTTAGTTCTTAATAACAGTTAGGATTTATTAAGTAAAAACCAATAGACAATTAACAATATTTAGACCAGAAATCTGGTCCTAACATTTATTCATATCATTAATATCAGATATTAAATCATACAAAGGAGGTTTTGTTGCGTAGATTTTGCTTGCATTTTTTAGATTCCTAGCTTGTTGTCACAGATTTCCTTAGGAGGTTTGATTTATGTCCCACTGCTATGTATGTGTTGCTATTATTTTTTTATATACATGTAGTGGTCCACCTAACTCCCTTTCGGTCTGCAGTGTTTCTGGAAGAAAAAACACATAACCGCCACGAACTCGTCCCCTTTATCAGATGGGAAGCTTTCAAAAAACAAACACTCCAAGAAAATGATGAAATGCCCTCTCATAGGATTTATGCCACCCATCTCCCATACTCAATCTTGTCTGAAAATGTGAAAAACCCCAACTGCAAAATCGTTTACATTCCCCGAGAGCCAGCATATACTAGTCTCGGGGTTGCACTTCACTGACAAAACGTGTGACATGAAAACACCATTGGAGGAATATTCGGGGGCGGATTTAGGGGGGGCACTATAAAAATTTTAAAAACGATTTTTTAACAGGTAAAATTTCAGAAAATTATGTTATATATATTAATAGCCCCCATATCGGGGGCAGATTTAGGGGGGGGGGGGGGGGGGGCACCACAGAAATTTTAAAAACGATTTTTTTATAGGTAAAATTTCAAAAAATTATGTTATATATATTAATAGCCCCCATAAGATATATAACCATATTTAGATCAGTTGGTAATGCTAACTAAAATTAAACAAGAGATCATTTGTTCGATTATTTAGTATCGCAACTTATTCTTTTTTATTTTTTCATGTTTATTTAGTTACATGAGTAACACTTCATTGCTCATTATTTTCAATAACAACCATATATTTCTATTTTTCTTCTTAAAATATAAAAATACTCTTCGAATACCTCATTTTAATGTTAGAAAACAAAAATAAATCTTTATAATTTTAAATTTACTGTGTTTTTTACAATTACCAACTCGATTTTTTTAATAATTCAGAATAGACTTTTAAACTCGGCTTTCGATTATTTTAAACGTTGTTTTTCTTAAAACTCTAGTAGCAATTTTTTTCTACATCCCCCAACGATATCATCCTAATCCCGCCACTGGGAATATTCAATGCGGTCATCCACGATATAACTCTGAAGGGGCCTCTTTTCGATCACGTGATGGAATATTTGGAGCAGAGAAATAGAGAAAACATGCTTTTTGTCAGGTATGACGACTTTTGCTCTTACCCAAATGAGATTAGGAACAGAACTGCCGAGTTTATGGGTCACTCATTGAGTGATTACGAGATTGCACAAGTAATGAGGAAAAGTAGTTTTGGAAGATTGAATAAGTTGGATATTAATAGTGGTGCAAAGGGGATAAATTTCGGTGGGAAGATACCTATAAAATACATGCAGTTTATCTTTTTGAAATGGAATTGTGGCTCAATGATATCACAAATCAAAAGTGGGAAGTTCTGGTTTAGATTCTAAACCATTTGTTGCTGAGTTTCAAGTTAGCATTAATCTAAATTCTAAAGTAAAGCTAGAACACTAAAGTAGCTTCAGTATTGGTTTTTGCCAATGGAAAATATGATTCTTTTTCAAAAGTGTCTTGGGCAATTTGTGGAATTTGTTAAAGCTTTTTGTTGAACCATGGATTCAATAATTGATTTTGATTATACGTTTGATTATGTATTAATGATTTTACGATTTCTCTATTCGATGATATAATGCTTTGTCTTTTTCAAAAATAGAAAATGTATATTTCAGGACTTTAAAATGATAGATCATTCGATAACAAAACCAACGGTTCAAACAGAAGTAAATTTGAAGTCCGAACAAGCAAGTTACGAGCATTTCAAAGTCGAAAGTTCAACACGTAAATCTCCAGGTGCACCCACCGGTGGATAATACAGAACCCACCAGTGGGTCAAGTTGACAGAATAAGAAGAATTTTCTCAGATGATACCCACCAGTGGGTCAATGTTTCAGAACCAAGTAAGATTTCATCCACCAATGGGTCAGAAGACACCCACCGGTGGGTCAAAGTGCAGATCATAAAAAACAGCTTTTTAACTTTTTCAAAAAGTGGTTTTAACCATTGGGTAAAGCTCTTAACTACTCCAAACGGTCATGAGAGATCCAATAGACATTTTTGGTTTTAAAAAACCCCCAAATACCTCTCATAAACACACCAATCACACACCCAATCTCCATACAAATTCAATACAAGATCAAAGCAAGAAAAAGTTTTATACTACACAATTTTCACTTGTAATTTTATAAATTCTTGAGTGTACTCTTATTGTAATCTTATAAACACTTCGAGAATATTTGTGTGTGAGCGATACACTTTCGATTAAAATTGTAGAATGAATTATAAACTTATTTGTGAACGAGTGATTGGGTAGATGCTTTGTAAGCGAGTGTTACTTAAAAGCTCTAGGTCTTTTAATTCGGGATACTCATAGAGTGAGGGGGAGCTTAATCGTCGATTAGCTCGTTAGGTTGTAATCTTGGGAAGAAGATTATAGTGAAATACTCGGTAGCGTGAATATCGATGAGATGACGTATGCGGGTTTGCCGAACCTCTATATATCGTGGTGTCAATATCTTCTCTTACTATTTACTTTTCGCAACTTATATTATTTGCGATTGTGCGCATTTTTTAATTTATTCATAGATTATCATCGCATATTTATTGTCGCAAATATATATTGAGCTAGTTGGGTTGTTAGTTGCGCTTAAAATTTTAATTCCGCGAAAAACGCCTAAATCTTATTCACCCCCTCTAAGTTTTAGCCGCATGGACCAAGACTTTTGGTAAAAAAAAACAATTTCTAAACGTTTGTTTTTGTGTATGTACTGTTTTGTCTTTATCTAGTTGTTATTCTTTGTATAACTGTTGCTGCTGTTAAGTATAATACTAACGTTTTTTAATGACTTAATTGTTCATTGTTGGAAGTGTTTAAAAGGATCGGTAAGAGCTGAACAAACAATATTAAAAACACAAAGTATAAAAGGAAAGAAAGAAACTCTTTATTTATATTTTTTCGCATTATTCTCTCTAAACAATGTCTAGACACTTTCTCTCTAAACAATTCTAGCAAGTGTTTAGAACTCTGCTTAACTTCTTTCAACTTCTATGAGAGTTACAGAAATTTTTTATAATTCTTTACAACTTTTTACACTAATTGGACTTGGCTAAAAGTATGATAAAATAAAACAAGTGTACCAAATAAGTTAAACCTATCTACTGGTTTAAATGGAGTAGAATGAATGAATTAGAATACTATCAAAATCAGTGGATTTGATAATATTTTATATGAACGGAAAAGTCGAACGGACCGGTTAAACTTTTATGGTCCTATAAAAGTAAATTCAGATGGAACCAAAATAGAGAGATGAGCGAACAGATAAAAAAAAATTCAGGCCAATTCTGGTTTAATTCAGACTGAAACTGGAAAACACTGACTTAAAATGAAAATAACAGAATTCCTGGACACTGAAAAAAGGAACTTAATACTAATAATTTTAAATCTCTTCGATGCTAACGAGTCTCATGACACAACCGAGATAGAAGATCAAGAAATTTTCTGCTTGGCTTGAACAACAAAAACAAACGACTGAGTACTACTGAACATCCTGATAAAACTTGCAATACTTTTAGTTTATCACTTATAACTCGGGAGCTGATCCATAGAACTTGAAATTAGTTGAGAAAATCCTTCAGATCCTTGTAGGTTAAACCACCATATTTCGGGTCCACAAATCGACTCTCTCTTGCTTGTGAATATGAAGTTCCTGGTGTGTCGTCTCTTAATATTAAATCCTGCAAATTTTCAACCAGCAAAGTTAGAAATAGTAGAGACAAACATGCAAATATTCTAGTTGTTTATCCAAACGTAAATCAATATTTTAATATTTCATTTTCTGATCTGGAGAAGAAACTTATCCGATAACAGTACCTGCGGTGGATTTGATTCAACAATCGCAAGACCACGTCCAGTTAATCCCATATTTTGAATGTTTTTGTCGTAAAAAGAAGTAGTATTCATAACGCCATTGCCGTTATGTTTGTTAATTCCTATGTTTAAATGACCTGGAGCAGGTAACATTTGGTCAATACGAGTTTGAGTTTTATCGATCCCAATTTGACCATTATTGAGAGAAAAAGCCGTGAAGATATTTTCACCACGAGGCAGAGGTGCAGTTCTGTAAGTAGCATACAAAATAAAGTAATCATTAACGAAGTTATTTGTGAAAATTTCCTCTCCTTTTCGCCAAACATCCATCAAGTTTCAAAATTAAAGTTGTGAAAATGAATTACTTGCCTTTCGCGATAGTAAGGTTGAATATCATACAAGTTCTGATTAAAGCTGCTATTACCAAACATGATGCGATTTGGGATCTCTGGATAACTTTGAGCTGCTAATCTGAAAGTGTTCTGTTTCAAAAAACGTCAAGAATTTAAAAGTAAATGACGGTTTGTGAATGATAAGCAATTTTTTGCTAGCGCCAAATATTCAATTCAGCAAATCTTTGTATTTTCATCGTAGTTCAAATTAACTAGTTAGGGTTTATGACATGTAACCCATACGGTGTGTATACAACGGTTAAGAGTCATACCAAGACAATATAGTCATGACAATTACGCAACATATTGGTTGTTACGTACCGTAAGGGCCATTTAATACGGTGCGTGTATTTGGAAAACAAATTCATAAGCGGAAACATATTTACAAAGACACTCAAATGCAGCCAATATTTTTGAAATTTAAAATTTCGTATTTTTGGTTTATAGTTATTAAAATAC
This sequence comes from Primula veris, assembly GCA_963682055.1. Taxonomy (NCBI): domain Eukaryota; kingdom Viridiplantae; phylum Streptophyta; class Magnoliopsida; order Ericales; family Primulaceae; genus Primula; species Primula veris. Next base: position 4,582,728 of record OY821742.1, on the reverse strand, counting down.
ATTTCTACATATGGGCTTGATAAACAAATAGAAATGTCTCGTATTTTTTGAATAGCGAAAGCATTTGGACAAGTTTTCCGATTGTAATTTCACAATAATGCACTCTAAGCTTGAGAAACAAGCAATACCGTAAGTAACGCACGTGTTATTTTCATAGAAAAATCTAATTACAGTTATCTTAAGAAATAGTTACCTCTACTGGAGGTGCAAATTGAGTCTCGCGTGTTATGACCGGACCAGGTGTTTGAAATTTGAACGGAATTTGTGATTTTATCTTTTCTGCAATGTTACGGGTACTATTATAACTAGTCGATATAGCTAACCCTTGATTATACATAGTTTTTCGATTTCCTTGATTAATAAAGTTTTGCTTAAGCCCCTCATGAACATCGTCACTGTCAAAAAAACATAAGCATCAGCAGTTTTAGAACTTGAGGAATTAAAACGATTACGCAAAAGAATAATATACTCAATTTAGCAGTTCTAACCTGTGTGGAACCAGCCGAGTTTCAAGCTGCATTGGAAGTTTGCCTTTAGATGGGTTTGAACCACGGCATTTGAATCACGGCCAGAGAAATTATTTATTAATGGTGTTACTCCTTTGTAAGCCATCTGCATATGATACTAATCAAAGGTGCCTTAATAAAGTAAAAACTCTATACCGTCACGAAAAATTATATAGCTAAAACGATATTATTTTGCAATGAAATATTATTTATTTATTACTATAAGGAGGTGAATTTATAGCTAAAACGATCACGAAAAATTATTTATTACTATAAAGAGGTGAATTTATAGCTAAAAACGATCAAGAATAATATATTTTTTTGCAATGAAATATTATTTATTACCATAAGGAGGTGAATTTATAGCTAAAACGATCACGAAAAATTACGAAAATTATTCTTATTTATAACTGACCCAAATGGGAACCTGCAATTTTTATGACAGAGATGATTCCTAAATAGAGTATTCTTTTTTACAGAGGTTTTACATAGAAAATAGAATATCTCCCAAATGAGAAGAAATGAGGGGTCAATAGGGAAACAAACCGGAATTATTTGTTGATCCTGGGCTAAAGGAATTCCAGCACTAATTACTTTCTGTGAGGGAAAAGGGAAACCAAAACATACATGAATGCCTGATTAATTGTTTGAGAATTGGATAAAAATGAAAACATTCTAAGATTATGAATTGTGAATAATAATGGACAACAACTTACTTTTCTTTGGATTACTCTTTCCAGTGAGTTCCTTAAATTATTCTCAAGCCAGACGAGTTGATCGGGAGTTGTCTCTTGCTCTTGAGGTTCATACACCCTGGATAGAAACGGCACGGTAAATTGAAAAGTTGACAAATCTGAAATTAAATAAACAAAATCACATGACCCTGACTGCGACTTCAGTGTTCAGTGTATTACCTAAGACCAGTCTCCAGAATTTGTATTTGTAAGGTGCTCTTTTTTATTTGCAGCTCAAGGTTCTAAAATGAAAAAAAAAAAAAAAAAGTCTAGTGATCATATATAAGTAATCATGAAGATGATAACAAACATGCATGACTGATATGGAATTTGTACAGGTGAACATCTTGCTTACCTCAAGTCTGAATATTTCAATGAATTGGTCGCCAAACCAGACAGCAACATATGGAAAAAGGTAACAAAAATAATTAGCGTAATTAATTTTTTAATGAACTGCAAACATTAAAAAATAGTCGCTTTAATGATAAATGTTTGGCTTCATTTATTTTTATAGTGTTACTCAAAGATAGCTATTTTTCATCAATTTTGTTTTTGTATCGTAAAAAAATGTTTTTCGAAAATTTAGGAGGCTATAGCCTTTGCCAGCCCCCTAGTTCCGCCCCTGGTTTGTGATATTTGTTTCTTAAAAATATTGAGGAAACTCATGATAGTTTTGAAAGGGAACTCATGGTATGACTGCTTGCATATGTAAGCTTATCATTTCAGTAACATTGCATGTGCTTACAAATACTGATTGCTATTGTAACATCCCGTATTTTTATAAGTGATTTTAATTAGGAATTAATTTATCCAAAAACATTTTATACAAATTTTACCAAAAACCGGTCACTCGACTAATTTTTAGCCAAAAACTGAAACTCTTCCGAAAAACCTTATTTTTAAAAACATGTTACTAATTTTACTAATAAAAAGGATACAATAGATTTGTTTCTAAAAAATTGTTATTTTTGAGTAGTAAAACAATATTTTTGGATTAAGAGTTAACTTTTAGAACTTTGGGGACCAAATAGTTCGTTTCCACAAACTATCTCAAAACAGTTTTTCTAAACCTCAAATCAGCCCACTTTTAATTCATTAAACCAAAAACAAACCTAAAACAAGAGAAAAGAGAGAAAAAGAGAGAAAAAGAAGAAGAAGAAGAAGAGGAAACCACCGTTAGCGGGTTCATACCGGAAGCATCTCCTCTACGCTCTAAGGTAACGGGGGTTATCCATTGCGACTAGACGAGGGTGTATGTTAGGTTTTGGTTTTGTGTTTATTATAAATTGGGGTTCTAGAGAACCCGCTTGTTTTAGAGACTCGTGTTGGGGGTCGAGTTGTGTTGGACCGAGTGTGTCGGTCTTGTGAGATAATGGTCGCGGACCACTCATTTACGTTTGATTTAGTTGTCATCGAGATGTCAGGATTCGACGTGATCCTTGGAATGGAGTGGTTGGTTCATTTCAACTCTTTCATCGATTGTGTTCAACGAAAATTTTTCCTTACAACTTCATCCGGAGATGAGGTGTTCTTTCGTGGGGAAAGGGATGCTACCCTTTCTTCTATTCCTTATTATTCCAAGCGGGTTGTGGGCAACCTGTCTTGTCTTTTGGCTAGTCTTTCGATAGTGGATAACGACGAGGAAGTGGAAACGTGGCCAAGCATAGTGGACGACTTTAGAGATGTGTTTCCGAAAGATCTACCGGGGTTACCACCGAAAAGAGGGTTAGATTTTTCAATCGACTTGGTACCGGGAACGGCACCCACAGCCATTTTCCCATAACGATTGGCACCGGCTGAGTTAAAAGAGTTAAGTAAGCAGTTAGAGGAACTGCTGGAGAATGGGTTTATTAGGCGGAGTACGTCACCGTGGGCGGCACCGGCCTTATTTGTGCAAAAGAAGGATGGATCGATGAGGATGTGCATCGACTATCGAAAGCTAAATAGGGTGACTATTAGGAATAAGTACCCACTACCTCGAATTGACGATTTGTTTGACCAACTGAAGGGAGCAACGTTCTTTTCTAAAATCGACTTGCGATCAGGCTATCACCAATTGAGGGTGAAGGATGAGGATATTTCGAAAACGGCATTTAGAACCCGGTATGGTCACTATGAGTTTGTGGTCATGCCATTCGAGTTAACTAATGCGCTGGCGACATTTACGGAATTAATGAATCGGATATTTAAGGAGTATCTCGACAAGTTCGTAGTGGTCTTCGTCGACGATATCTTGATTTACTCGAGTTCAAGAGAGGAACACGAGGAACATCTCCGTTTAACGTTGCTCACATTGAGAGAGCACCAACTTTACGGAAAATTTAGCAAATGTGAATTTTGGCTAAATGAGGTGAAATTTCTTGGACATGTGATCTCGGAAGAAGGGGTAAAGGTGGACACGACGAAAATTGAGGCAGTTTCGAATTGAGCACAACCGAAGAATGTGTTCGAGATTCGAAGTTTCTTGGGTTTAGCGGGATACTATTGACAGTTCGTCAAGGATTTCTCAAAGTTAGCGACTCCAATGACTTACCTAACCAAGAAAGGGGTGAAGTTCGTGTGGAGTGAGGCTTGCGAGAAAGCTTTCCTAGAGTTCAAGAAACCGTTGACTAGTTCCCCAATACTAGTTATTCCCGAGCAAGGGAAGGGTTACCAAGTGTATTGTGATGCTTCGAAGGAAGGTTTGGGTTGCGTCTTGGTGCAAGACGGAAAGGTTATCGCATATGCTTCACGACAACTAAAGATTCACGAAAAGAACTATCCGACTCATGACCTAGAGCTAGCGGCAATAGTTCATGCGTTGAAGATATGGAGGCATTATCTGTTCGGAGAAAAGTTCGAAGTGTTCTCAGATCACAAGAGCTTAGGGCATATTTTTACCCAACGTGATCTAAATATGCGACAACGGCGATGGATGGAATATTTGGAACAGTACGACTATGACTTGCACTATCATCCGGGAAAGGCCAATGTAGTGGCGGATGCTTTGAGTCGAAAGTCCCATGCGACCTTAGCGCATGTGGCGATCGACGAATGGAGGATGATGGGAAAAGTGAACGAGTTCGACTTTGAGTTGGGACATGTTAATGTGGGGACCTTGTACACAATAATGGAACAACTGGAACTTGAGAGTAGGGTTTTGGAAGCACAAGATGGGGATGAGAAAGTGGGGAGCTATGAGAAACAGATGAGTTCGAGCGAAGGATTTGAGGGTTGGATCAAAGGAACCTATGGAGGACTACAATTTAAGGGAAGGACTTACATGACGGAAAATATGAGGAACGAAGTATTAAAGGAGTTTCACCACTCCCAATTAGCCGTTCATCCCGGCGGGACGAAAATGTATAACGATGCGAAGAGGCAATTTTGGTGGCCCGGAATGAAACGAGATGTATCTTCATATGTTAGCAAGTGCCTAACTTGCTAGCAAGTGAAAGCGGAACACCAAAGGCCGGCGGGTATGCTCCAACCTTTACCGGTGGCGGAATGGAAGTGGGAAAGGATAGCAATGGATTTTGTGACCAACTTACCTAAATCGGTAAGTGGGAATGACGCTGTGTGGGTTGTGGTCGACCGTTTGACCAAATCCGCACACTTCATTGCGATTAAGATGACAAATTCGGTGGAAATCTTGGGACGAAAGTATATTAAGGAAATTGTTAGACTTCATGGGGTACCGATTTCGATAGTATCGGATCGAGACGCGAGGTTTGTGTCGAGGTTCTGGGGCCCATTGCAAAATACCTTAGGGACCAAGTTGACAATGAGTACTGCGTTTCATCCCCAAACGGATGGACAATCGGAGCGTACTATGCAAGTGCTAGAGGATATGTTACGCGCATGTGTGAATGACTTCAAGGGAGGCTGGGAGAGCCATCTACCCTTGGTTGAGTTTGCGTATAATAATAGCTTCCAAGCTAGTATTGGCATGGCACCTTTCGAGGCTTTATACGGGTGGCCGTGTAGGTCTCCGGTGTGTTGGACCGAGGTGGGAGAAGCGGAAATGTTAGGACCGCAATTGATTCAAGAAATGACAGAAAAGATCAAGTTAATTCGACAAAGGCTTGAGACTGCTCGAAGTAGGCAAAAGAGTTATGCGGATAAGAGGAGGAGACCTTTGGAGTTCCAAAAGGGGGATCAAGTGTTTTTGCGAGTTTCGCCAAAGAAGGGGATTATGTGGTTTGGTTGTAAAGGGAAGTTGAGCCCTAGATTTATCGGACCATTTGAGATCGTGGACCGAGTTGGAGAAGTTGCATACCGGTTGGACTTGCCACCAAAGTTGGCAGGAGTTCACCCGGTGTTCCATGTGTCAATGTTGAAAAAGTATCATCACGACCCTTCACACGTGGTGGACTTTGAGGACATTGAGGTTAGTGCGGATGTGACCTACGAAGTGGGACCTACGAAGATTATCGATGTGCAAGAGAAAGAACTTCGAGAAAATACGATTAGATTGGTAAAGGTGGTTTGGAAACACCACGGGGCCGAGGAGGCAACTTGGGAACGCGAGGATGAGATGAAGAGAAAATATCCTAATCTCGACTTTTCTTTAGGTACTTTTCTTTAGATGCATTCTAATTTCGGGACGAAATTTCTTTATCGGGGAAGGGTTGTAACGCCTAGAGTTTGGAGTTTATTTTTGTTGTAACGCCTAGAGTTTACGGAGTTGTTGCGTGTCTTTTATTATGTATGATATTGCATGTAGGTGTTTACCTTAGTTGAGTTTTGTAGATGTTATGGAGTTGTTGAGGTAGAAGCATGTGAGCTGTTGAGGTAGAAGCATGTCAGCTTTTAATTTATTTTTCTTTTATGTTGCAGCCGCTTCTTTTACATTGTTGTCTTTTATTCTGTTAGATATTGTATATAGGCGGTTATTCTTACATGTTGTGCATTATCTGGAGTTAATCTTATTTGAGTTATGGAGTTGTTACGAGTTGTATACCATGAGTATTATATTTCTTAGATTATGGCACGAATTGTACGTTTAATTTTTTTTTTATGGCCTTGTTTATATAAGTTTATCATTTATGGGTATAGTTTTTTAGAGGGGTAAATTAGTCTTTAGTGACCTGGGTTTTGGCCTATTTTAGGATAAGTGACCTAAGTTTTTTTAATTTCGGTTTTGTGACCTAAGTTTAACTCTGTTAGCAATTTAGTGACCTTGCGTTGATTCAGTGGACGGAATACGTTACACGTGCAGTCACGTGCCCTAACGTCTGTTAACTAAAAGGGTAAAACAGTATTTTCCAGGTAAATTACTCTTTAGTGACCTGGGTTTTGGCCTATTTTAGGATAAGTGACCTAAGTTTTTTTTAATTTCGGTTTTGTGACCTAAGTTTAACTCTGTTAGCAATTTAGTGACCTTGCGTCAATTCAGTGGACGGAATACGTTACACGTGCAGTCACGTGCCCTAACGTCTGTTAACTAAAAGGGTAAAACAGTATTTTCCTATTTAAGTTAAACAAAATGACCAATATACCCAGATTAGGGCTTATACAGACACATATATACTCACATATATACGGGAGATTCTCTTTTACATATCCAAAATGCTAATAAATATAACAGACGTGGGATTGGCAATCCCACGTCTACGTGGCAGCCAATTTTTTTTTTCTTTTCTTTTCTAATTTCGTTTTTTCTGTTATTTGGTTTTCAGATTTCAAAAAGTTGCCCAATTTTACCTAAAAACTTTTCCAATTTTATCAAAAAAAAACTCTAACAATCAACCATCAAATTCCTTCCTATATCAAATTAATATATTTTTTTTATCAAATCAACATCACTCTACCACTATAAATTATCCCCAATTTTACCAAAACAAAAAACCTCTCTTAGTTTACCAAAAAAAAAAAAAACTTTCCTAATTTTACCAAAAAAAAACCCTAACCATCAACCATCAAACTCCTTCATATATCAAATTAATATATTTTTTTCTCAAATCAACACCACTCTACCACTACATTTATCCCCAATTTTACCAAAAAAAAACCTATCCCAATTTACCAAAATAAACTTCACCCAATTTTACAAAAAATAAACTCTAACCATCAACTGAGTGAGGTTTTATTTTGGTAAATTGGGATATGTTTTTTTTTTGGTAAAATTGAGGATAAATGTAGTGGTAGAGTAATGTTGATTTGAGAAAAAAATATATTAATTTGATATATGAAGGAGTTTGATGGTTGATAGGGTTTTTTTTGGTAAAATTAGGGAAGTTTTTTTTTTTGGTAAACTGGGAGAGGTTTTTTGTTTTGGTAAAATTGGGGATAATTTGTAGTGGTAGACTGATGTTGATTTGATAAAAAAAAATATTAATTTGATATATGAAGGAATTTGATCGTTGATGGTTGATGGTTAGAGTTTTTTTTTTATAAAATTGGAAAAGTTTTTAGGTAAAATTGGGCAACTTTTTGAAATCTGAAAAGCAAATAACAGAAAAAACGAAATTAGAAAAGAAAAGAAAAAAAAAATTAATTTGGCTGTATATACAATTGGAGGAAAAACAAATTGAAATTTCCCTCCAAAATCTGAGGGTATTTTAGTCATTTTAGCAAGAAATATGTTTTTTTTTCGAAAAATAGGATGGCAGGTCACTAAATTGCTAACAGAGTTAAACTTAGGTCACAAAACCGAAATTAAAAAAAACTTAGGTCACTTATCCTAAAATAGTCAAAACCCAGGTCACTAAAGACTAATTTACCCTTGTTTAGAGAGGAAATTTCGGGACGAAATTCTTTTAAGGAGGGTTAGTTGTAACATCCCATATTTTTATAAGTGATTTTAATTAGGAATTAATTTATCCAAAAACATTTTATACAAATTTTACCAAAAACCGGTCACTCGACTAATTTTTAGCCAAAAACCGAAACTCTTCCGAAAAACCTTATTTTTAAAAACCTGTTACTAATTTTACTAATAAAAAGGACCCAATAGATTTGTTTCTAAAGATTTGTTATTTTTGAGTAGTAAAACAATATTTTTGGATTAAGAGTTAACTTTTAGAACTTTAGAGATCAAATAGTTCGCTTCCATAAACTATCTCAAAACAGTTTTTCTAAACCTCAAATCAGCCCACTTTTAATTCATTAAACCAAAAACAAACCTAAAACAAGAGAAAAGAGAGAAAAAGAGAGAAAAAGAAGAAGAAGAAGAAGAGGAAACCACCGTTAGCGGGTTCATACCGGAAGCATCTCCTCTACGCTCTAAGGTAACGGGGGTTATCCATTGCGACTAGACGAGGGTGTATGTTAGGTTTTGGTTTTGTGTTTATTATAAATTGGGTGTTTTTGCCTTTATTATTAATTATGTTATTAAATTGTTAATTGGGGTTTATTGATGGTAATTTTAATTCCATTATTTGAATTGTAGAGGTTGAGACCTTAGACATATTAATTTCGGATTAATGAGAATATTGATGGGTTGCGTGTTGTTATGCGTTGATTATGTGTTATCATAGTTGTTGATGAAATTGGGTAATTTATTGTTGATTAAAGATGAATTGTAGTTTATGCATACAAGATGTTCGTTAAAATATCTGAATACGGTTTATGTTGTTAGACTTGTTTGGCTAGTTGTGAATCTAGCACCTATGCTTATGGGTTATGTTGAATTACGTTAGAGTGACGTATGAGAATGAGTTATTTGCGTGGATTTATATTATTGGCCGAGGCCGTATGAGAATGTGATATTTGCGTGGATTTATATTATTGGCCAAGGCCTTGTGATTTAGCTGTAGTGGCAATGGTCTCTGTCTCTCCCTAATTTCGGAGACAGAAGACGACCGAGGGGATAGGGAATGACTCGTCTTACGGACTGGGGCGAGTGGCGTGAGAGGTCCCAGTGTGCACTATATTTAATTTATTGTTAGCAATGGTCTATGTCTCTCCCTAATTCCGGCGACATAAGACGGCCGAAGTGATAGGGAATGACTCGTCTTAGGGACTAGGACGAGTGGCGTGAGAGGTCCAAGTGCGCACTATAAATCTACTTTTATGTTAGCAATGGTCTATGTCTCTCCCTAATTCCGAGGGCATAAGACGCCCGAAGGGATAGGGAATGACCTATCTTACGGACTGGGATAGGTGGCGTGAGAGGTTCATGTATGCTTTAGATGTGTGATGAAGTTATTTAATTTATCTCGTTGTAGAATGTTATAATATTTCTTTTTATATGTTGATTATCGTTGTTGTTGTGAGTCTTGCATTTACGGGATGGAGTGACGGTATTTTGTGGTGCCGTCCCGTCTATGTATGTGTGTGGGACTCACCGTTATAATTTTGTCTTTCATGTACAATTTAGGTTGAAACGTTCGGTTAGAAGCTATGGCAATACATCACATGGGCTCGGGGATTCATTTTATTTTCAATTAGATTTTATTTTAAGGTTATAGCCTACGGACAATTTACATTCGTTTATTTCTTTTTATAAATTTGTCAAAACTGTCTCGTCTTGTAGCCGCGTTTGGCAAATTCTATATTTATTTGTTTAAGCTTTCCTTTAAACTCGCAAGTGTTTTCTTTTAAAAAAATTTTAAATTTTGTACCAACATGTTTAATTTTTTTTTATATTTAAAAAGGTCATGCCTTGATATCCGTGTTTATGGAATTTGGGGCGTGGCAGCTATGGACAAACATCATGACATAGAAACAATAAATCATAACTAATTTAGTTAGCCACGTAAAGAAAGACGATGAGATGAAGTTAATTTCATTAAAGAAGTAAATTACTCCATGCGTACATGCACCGACAGTATACAGTTACATGCACCGAAAGTTTTAAAGACGACCGACCGGTGATGATGTAGGTGAACTTTTTGAAACATAATCATGCACGGTCGGTAATGATTATTTTGTCAGTTCATATCGAGATAGATCATTGGACCTCAACAACTCTGTGCAATACGTATCGAGATATAAATATCGGGCAAGGGTAGTGATCGACGTTCGGCATGGTTGCGGTAATAGTCGGGTTGCACATGGTCAAGACAAAGATATGGAGGATAGATACAGAAGATTGAAGAGATCTCTTCCTTGTTCATGTAAGCAATATAAAATAGAAAAAAATATATACTATTAGTTTCCATTAGCTTCGGTTAATTTATCAGTGTGATATGTGTTTTGAGAAGAAATAGTTTAGTCTATTTATTTTTGATAATATAGTTTAAAAAAGTAGTATATATTTAATAAATTTTGATATATATAAAAATACAGTAACGCTATAAATTCAGACTGATTCAACCAGACTAATTGTCAGACAGTCGTTCATTTAATTTTTAAAATTCTTTTTACAGTCCTAGTTGATACTAGCCTAAACTTAAATATTAATTAAAAATATTTAAATTTTTTAATAATTTTAACATATTTTATTTGACGATTCAACAAAATAAAACTTTAATATAATATTATAGAACCCTATTTGAGACGGTCATAAAGTTAAATATTAATTAAAAATACTAAATATATGGCCGAATAACAGACTATTAAATTTCGAAGTGAAACTGAAATTCTAAATTTACATTGAGTACTGATGTGTTGAGGAGTATGTGCCGAGCCTATCCGACTCATTACATATTTGCTAAGCTAGAAGTTTTGTATTAGAAGTTTTATTAAGCTTTGATAAAATTGTAAAATTTGAACGTTGGACTATTTAAGTTGAAAACAATAAAATAAAATCACAAGTTAAATTGCTCATAATAGGTTTACCTTTCTATTCCCCATGTTAAACAGTTAAACCTATTTACTGGTTTTAATGGAGTAAAATGGAATGAATTAGAATACTATCAAAATCAATGGATTTGATAACATTGTATATGAACAGAACAGTCGAACGGAACAATTAAACTATGCTTTATGGTCTTATAAAAGTAAATTCAGATGGAACCAAAATAGAGAGATGAAGGAACAATTTTTATTTTTTTCTAGGCCAATTCTGGTTTAATTCAGACTGAAATTGGAAATTGACTTAAAATTAAAATAACAGAATTCTTAGACACTATAAAAAGGTACTTAATACTTATAATTTTAAATCTCTTCGATGCTCGCCGGTCTCATGACACAAACAAGATAGAAGATCAAGAAATTTTATGTTTGGCTGATCCATAGAACAAGAAAAACAAACGACTTAGAGCTGATCCATAGAATTTGAAATTAGTTGAGAAAATCCTTGAGATCCTTGCAGGTTAAACCATCATATTTTGGGTCCACAAATCCACTCTCTCTTGCTTGTGAATATGAAATTCCTGGTATGTCGTCTCTTAATAAATCCTGCAAATTTTCAACCAGCAAAGTTAGAAATAGGAAAGGCAAACATCCAAATATACTTGTTAATCCAAACGTAATTCATTATTTTGATATTAAAATTTGTGATCTGGAGAGGAAACTTATCCAATAACAGTACCTGTTATTGCAAAAAAGGAACTTAATACTTAAAATTTTAAAATTTGTGATCTGGGGGAGTAAAAGCATTGAAGATATTTTCACCAAGAGGCAGATGTGCAGTTTTTTAGGTAGCATACAACATAAAGTAATCCTTAATGGAGTTATATGTGGAAAATCTCCTTATTTTTTTGCCAAACATCCATCAACTTTCAAAATTAAAGTTGTGAAAATGAAAGCTTCTGAGAATGAATTACTTACCTTTCAAGATAGGAAGATTGAACACCATACAAGCTCTGGTGAAAACTGCCATTACCAAACATGCTGATTTGGTATCTCTGAATAACTTTTAGCTGCTGATCAGTTGGAGCCAAAATTTCAAATTCCGTAAATCTTAGTATTTTCATAGTACTTCAAATTGGTCAAGGTTTATGACTTGTAACCGATACGGTGTGTATACAACGGTTAAGGGTCTAACCAATACCATTTAGTAGTGACAATTACGTAACACATTGGCTGTTACGTGACGTAAAGGCCATTTAGTACGGTGCATGTATTCGGGAAACAAATTCATACTAGGAAACATATTTACAAATAAACTCAAATACAGCAAATATCTGGGAAATTAAAATTTCATATTTCCGGTTATAATCATAAAAATACATTTCTACATATGTGCTTGATAAACGAAAAAAAAATTTCTCGTATTTTTGGATAAAGAAAGTATTTTGGCAAGTTTTGTTAAGCGAATCCCAACTATAGTGAAAATCAATATAATAGCATAAGAATACAACCGGGAGGGAACCTTGAATATTTACTCATTCCTTTATACAATTTTCCAATTGGAATTTCACAAGTAATGCACTTTCAGTACAAGTAACAAGCAATACCTTAAGGAATGCACATGTTATTTTCATAGAGAATTTAAATACAGATATCTTAAGAAATAGTTACCTCCACTAGAGGTACAAATTAAGTCTCACGCGTTATGACCGGACGAGGTGTTTGAAATCTGAAAGGAATTTGTGATTTGACCTTTTTCTGCAATGTTACTGGTACTATAACTAGTTGATATAGCTAACCCTTGATTACACATGGTTTTTCTATTTCCTTGATTGATACAGTTTGGCATGAGCCCCTCAGGAACCTCAGCACTGTCACAAAAACATAAGCATCAGCCGTATTAGAACTTGAGGAATTAAAACGCATATGCGAAAAAATAATATATATTCAATTTAGCAGTTCTAACCTGTGTGGAACCAGCTGCATAGGAAGTTTGCCTTGAGATGAGTTTGAACCACCATCATTTGAATCACGACCAGAGAAATTATTCATTAATGGCGTTACTCCTTCGTAAGCCATCTGCATCTGATATTAATCATATTAATGTGCCTTAGTAATGACAATTACGCAACATATTGGCCGTTACGTGACGTAAAGGCCATTTAGTATGGTGCGTGTATTCAGTTAACAAATTCATACGAGGAAACATATTTACAAATAAACTCAAATACAGCATATATTTTGGAAATTAAAATTTCATATTTCCGGTTATAGTTATAAAAATACATTTCTACATATGGGCTTGATAAACGAAAAAAAATGTCTCGTATTTTTAGATAAAGAAACTATTTTGGCAAGTTTTGTTAAGCGAATCCCAACTATCGATGAAAATCAATATAATAGCATAAGAATACAACCTGGAGGGAACCTTGAATATTTACTCATTCCTTTATACAATTTTCCAATTGGAATTTCACAAGTAATGCACTTTCAGTACAAGTAACAAGCAATACCTTAAGGAATGCACATGTTATTTTCATAGAGAATTTAAATACAGATATCTTAAGAAATAGTTACCTCCACTAGAGGTACAAATTAAGTCTCACGCGTTATGACCGGACGAGGTGATTGAAATCTGAAAGGAATTTGTGATTTGACCTTTTCTGCAATGTTACTGGTACTATAACTAGTTGATATAGCTAACCCTTGATTACACATGGTTTTTCTATTTCCTTGATTGATACAGTTTGGCATGAGTCCCTCAGGAACCTCAGCACTGTCACAAAAACCTAAGCGTCAGCAGTATTAGAACTTGAGGAATTAAAACGCTTATGCGAAAAAATAATATATATTCAATATAGCAGTTCTAACCTGTGTGGAACCAGCTGCATAGGAAGTTTGCCTTAAGATGAGTTTGAACCACCAGCATTTGAATCACGACCAGAGAAATTATTCATTAATGGCGTTACTCCTTCGTAAGCCATCTGCATCTGATATTAATCATATTAATGTGCCTTAGTAATGACAATTACGCAACATATTGGCCGTTACATGACGTAAAGGCCATTTAGTACGGTGCGTGTATTCAGGAAACAAATTCATACGAGGAAACATATTTACAAATAAACTCAAATACAGCACATATTTTGGAAATTAAAATTTCAGATTTCCGGTTATAGTTATAAAATACATTTCTACATATGGGCTTGATAAACGAAAAATAATGTCTCGTATTTTTAGATAAAGAAAGTATTTTGGCAAGTTTTGTTAAGCGAATCCCAACTATCGATGAAAATCAATATAATAGCATAAGAACACAACCTGGAGGGAACCTTGACTATTTACTCATTCCTTGATACAATTTTCCAATTGGAATTTCACAAGTAATGCACTTTCAGTACAAAGTAACAAGCAATACCTTAAGGAATGCACATGTTATTTTCATAGAGAATTTAACTCGTATACTACCTAAAACATTGGCTATCATACAACATCTTATTAAATCAATGGAACAATAACAGCAACAGTCTCATCATCCTAATTATACCGTTCTTCGTTGTTTCGTCCACCCTTTTTTCTTTAGCATCAAGTCTCTGACGTGTACTTCTTCCAGAGGCGTCAATGTCTCGTTCTTGTCTGAGGATTCTCTTGATGATGCTGTAATTCCCTTGTTCTTGGCTGAGGATTCTCTTGATGATGCTGCAACTCACTTGTTCTTGTCTGAGGATTCTCTTGATGATGTTGTAATTTCCAAGAACTTATGTTGGGCCACCAAATTAATATTTGTAAGTATTAAGTACGTTATAAAATTCAAATTACTTATAAAACAAAAACGATAAAGCAAATAACGTCGGAAACATTCAGAAGATGATAGACAAAGAACCATTACCAGTACTTCCTTAGTCCGGGGGTTATTTAGGTGCCCGCCGCATCATTTTGCACATGTTCTTCCTCGTTGAGTTTTTTGACGGGAAACTTGTGCGTTCTTTCCCATCTTCCTTCGTGTAAACAATGTCTCGGGCACTATTCAAGTCATTTTATTCATTCGTCATATTCAGGTCAGGTGTCGTGTCATATAAGAGAAATGTCTAATGGAACAAATATATATCGTCATTTAGCGATAAATTTATAACAGATTTAGTATGATCCTTTTTTTAGTGTAAATATTGATTGAAAAGGTTCAATCAAAAGTAGCAGCAATACGATTTATATACGAATGATGTACCCATGGTTCTGTTTCAAAGACTCAAACTAATTTAAAGACAAAAGTCTTACATGCTTGTTCAATCATAAATCACAAAAATATTCAAGCACGAGCACGGGTGGATCATGGGTCCAGACGAATGGAGGTGGAATTTAACAAAGTTTTGATTTTTTTTAATATGTAATTTTTGTCCTAAAGTCTATCGGAATGTAAGTAGTAAAAATATAGATTATAGTAAAAGTAATGGATATACTTTCGTATAAACGGTATAATTTTTAAAAAGAAACACGCGTAAAAAGATTAGAACCCATGACATGTATCACTTAAAACCAATACTTATCCACTAAGATGTGACTAATATTTTGATTATAATTATATTAGTTAGATATAATATATTTAAAAGAGTTATCTGTATAAACACTTAAAAATACCGGAAAAAAAATATTTTTTAATTCTTGTTCCGAACCGATGGGGTATCGCCCCCCTTGCACATACAAGGATATCCTCCCCTGAGCACGAGTACCATGAGAATGAAAACGTTAATTTGGTTTTAAAATATATAAATATGCAAAAACCTGAGGCTATTCAAAGAAACTTCAACAAAGGAAGGCTTCCCATTTAACATAATCACCCACATTTTGTGTTATATCTTTACATACTTCAATGCATGCAATAATCCAATAATCCAATAATCCCACAGGATATGTACCAATAACAGTCACTAATTAACTTACTGTATATGAGAAGAAATAAGAAACAAATTATTCCCACAAACATACATTAGAACAACATAAAATCAAAGATTATATCTTTATCCTATGTTGTAAATATCTTTTCAAAGTTTGACGAGATCAATTTCCTCATCACACCATTGAGAACGAATAAACAAAATTACCCTTAAGAACATTAATCAGTGTTGTAAAATGTATCTAGCTTGTGTCATACTTATTATGGAGTACCTTATGAAAAAGACTTCAATAAGTTTTAATAAACAAGGTATTATGTGAAGAACCATTAGAAGATAGTTTTTCTATACGTAAATTAATTATGCCAAAAAAAAACTACTCAAAGAAATTAGACATGCCCACTATTGAGCCAAAACAAGCACCACCGACCAAATAAGCCAATTTTTGGTTATTAAATTATTAAACAAGATACTTAGCATTCTCAACCGTATATTTAAATTTTCTCTCTACATATGGCTATATATAAATATCTAAACTTTGTATATAGTCATTTTTTAAATAGTACACAACAATGCTATACAAACTTAATATTTCTAAAAACATAATAACTTTTTTTCTGACCTTTTTCTTTCTTAAGCTTTTTCAACTATCCAAATATATAAATAAAAATCCGTAATCTTTACTTTTTGACAAAAACCAAAGACTAATTTTTTTTTTTTTAAAGTCATTTCGATATGAATATACATATACAAAAAACAAATCCTACTTAAAAAAGAAACATAATCTTTGAAGATGAAAACATACAAAAAATTGTTATCAAAATCAATAGTAAAACAAAATTGTGTACTTTATGCTCTGAGGACAAAAGATGAGATGTGGAATCGTTTTTTAAGAAAAAAATAATACTAAAAGTAGGTTTAAAAAATATGAGTTTTTCAATGGAGAGGGAAATGAGATCCAATGAAGAGACAAAAGAGAGATTATGTTCACAGCCGAAAAACATCTTTTCATAGAGAGAGAAAGTAAAAATGAAAAAGTGAGATAAAAAATAACGATAAATACTTTTTAATCTGGGAGTCAAGCGTTAAAAAAATTATAGAGAGCGATAGTTTGGCCGATGGATGATAAGATTTCCCAAAATATCCACATGTAAAGATAAATTACCAAATTGAATAGGCCGTTGAGAATGTTATGTTCATGAAACCGACTATGAATCCAAACTAATGTTTGGACTATCGACGTTTTAAATTTTTCTGGTTAAGCACATCCAAATATACATAGCGACTCAAATATCCATAACAACTCAAATATACATAACAAGTCAAATATACATAACGGCTCAAATAAGAGTATGTTTATAAACAAAATGTTTTTGGTCCGTCACCTAAGTCGGGTGATTGTTTTAACTTGTCACATATATAACCATCTCTCTTTTATTTTCCATTCTAATTAAATTACCTACATACACGCATATGTGTTCCATCTAAAAGTTGAATGGTTATATGGTGATGATTGCATAAATTGTTGGTAATAAAGTTTAAATTTTTGCCATATATTTATTTTTTTGGAAAGGAAAGCCAACTTTAATTGATTTTTAACTAAAGTTAACGGAGTTAACTATAATTGGTACTTTATGGGCACAATTAAATCCTAACCAGCTCATTAGTAACGGGATTAACTATAATCAGAAGGACTAACAAAGTATGAGTCATAAAAGAGGATTTGAGAGAATTTGAATCCCTCTTAAATTGTAGAATTCAAATCAATATTTGATACTAGACCAAAATAATAATCATTGAACGAGATATCTACATCGAATAACTAAACCAATCCAAACAATAATAAAAACGTGGTAATGGCGAGGTAAGAAAATTATTTCATTTTTGAACATATAAACCATTTTAAGCATTCTTTGTTCTTTATTGTACTTAAAAATCAATCCATAAGAATATTAATATTTTAACGATTGATTCAAAGTATAGTCTCATACAAAATTCAACATAAGTGTACGAATTAAGTTAAGAAGATTACCTATTTCATCTGGTAAATCACTTATTCGGTTTATATTTGCATTCATTTGAAAGTGTTCTCCATTTATTCTGATCACCACGTTCTTCATTTTCACTCCTATAGTCATTGTCGCTGCAATGTCCTGCGATTTGTTTCAGAATAATTTACTTTGTAGCAAGTTAAAGATTGACCTTCATAGGTTATATAATGGTATCAATGGGCTTTTGGGCCTTCACCGATATCACGAGGACAGTTACAATTATGATTTAGATATTGGTCAAACTGCTACAGGTATAATTATGATTTAGATCCTAGTCAACATCTACCTGCACGAAATAAGAACACGATTTATTCGTATTAAATGTGTAACAGTACTTTTATTCTCGTCGTTACTCTAGATTAAACACCATAGAAAGAAATGAATATAACTATTAACTGCATTTTTTCATGTATATTTCATTCATATTTGTTTTTTTAGGATTATCGCAATCGGTAAACTATATATATACAATATACTTATGTAAGATGAATATTTTCTTATTCGTATGGTCAAATAGACAAAATTTACAAAAGAGTGAAACAAATAATAATAATTAGGGGACGGGTATTGTTGATTGCTCGTTTAGCAATGCATATATTCAAATATAAATGTGTAAAACGAAAATTTCCCAAACCACAATGAATGTATATAACTCAAACAGTCAAACCAATTACCCAATAAAAGATTTTAGTAATTACAAGCTGAATCAAAGAGCTATAAAATTATGTCATCTATACACATCAGATATATGTAGTACAAAATACAATTTGACTTGTGGAGCCTACTTATACTGTTTGGTAATTTAAACTAATGGTTTAAAATACAAAAATAAAAAAATCTGGCAAAAAGATAGATTATGGATTTTTGGATTTTTTGGATTATTTTGACTAAAAATCTGTATTTTAAGAATAAAAAAAATTGTAGTAAACAAACACCTATTAAAAAATCTGGATTTTCAAATTACAAAAATATAAAAATCACCGCAAAAAATCTGATAACAAACGGACCCTAAATATACCATGTTTTAACTAATACAGTAACTGTTAAAAAGAATTCTACTTTTTATTGTAAAGTCAATAATTTCATCATATTTTTTTTATTTTAAAAATCATCATTTTGTTAATAAATACTTGAACAAAAAATGATTTTCAAGTTTTTATTCTTTTTTTGAATTTAATTGCTTGTTTGATATTTTCAATAAATGCAATTCAAGCAAATATAAACATAAACTTATTTTCACTTATAAATAAATAGAATTGATGATTATTAAAAAAAATGATACTTATAAGGTAATAATATTAAAAATATAAAAAATGTAGTCACTCTCTTCCTAAACACCGCCTCTGTGTAAATTCAAATCTCTCTCTCTTTATATATATATATATATATATATATATCTCTTTGTATTACTGTTGCTGCTGTAAAGTATAATACTAACGTTTTTTAATGACTTAATTGTTCATTGTTGGAAGTGTTTAAAAGGATCGGTAAGAGCTGAACAAACAATATTAAAAACACAAAGTATAAAAGGAAAGAAAGAAACTCTTTATTTATATTTACGAACAGCTTCCGAATTTCATTTATAGGTTGCTTTTTCGAACTCCATATAAACGCCGTATCTCCCATATAAAATACGAATCCACTTGTACTTTTTCGATCATCAACGTCGCCTCCCCAATCGCTATCACTATAGCCAATCAACTCATAGTTATTAGAAAATGAGTAGTTTAACCCAAAATCAATTGTACCTTTTATATGACGAATAATCCGTTACGCGGCCTTCCAATGCGATAAAGTTGGTGCCTCCATATAGCGACTAAGAACACCAACTCCATATAAAATATCCGGTCTCGTAATCGTCAAGTAATGCAAGCTTCCAACTAAAATTTTAAAGAACGTTGGATCCACACTTTCTTCTTCAAAATACTTCGATAATTTTATAGCGCAATCCACCGGCGTATGAATTGGTTTACACCCTTACATTTTAAACTTTTCAAGGATATATTTTGCATACCCTTCTTGTGAAATAAAAATATCGTTTTTATTTTGCTTCACCTCAATACCAAGATAATAAGACATAAGTATGATATCCGTCATTTCAAATTCACGACTCATAACACCTTTAAAATCCTCAAATAATTTTTGGATTATTTCCCGTAAAAATCAAATCGTCCACATATAGACAAACGATCAAAACATCTCCATTTTCACATAAAGAGAATGTTCGTGAGGACATTTTATAAAATTATTTTCTTGGAAATACTTATCAATTCTAGTATTACAAGCTCGCAGAGCTTGCTTTAAACCATAAAGCGCCTTTTTCAATTTTAAAACTTTATTTTCACGACCTTTTATTTCATAACCCGGCGGTTGTTTCAAATAAACTTCTTCTTCTAAGTTTCCATTTAAAAACACGGATTTCACATTCATTTGATTTATTTTCCAATTATTTTGCGCCGCCAAAGAGATTAAAAATCTTATAAACGAGCGACGGGAGCAAACATTTCGTCGTAGTCGATTCCGGCCTTTTGGTTGTAACATTTTGCGACCAATCTAGCTTTGTATTTTTCGATTTCTCCTTTTGCGTTCTTCTTCTCCTTATAGACCCATTTCGTGCCAATAGCTTTGTGCCCTTTCGGTAAGTCCGCCAACACCCACGTATCATTTTGCGTTATCGAGTTTATTTCTTCATCCATATCGTTCATCCAGTTTTCGTTTTGCATCGCTTCTTCAACGCCGATCGGTTCACAACCCGCAAAGAGACAAAAGAGAGTAACGTTGTCGTCGATTCTTTCGGTCACTTCGTATAAGTCTTGTAAGGTTTGAAAACGTTGGGGCCTTTCGCTTGAACTTTCATCGCTCGCGGATCCTACTTCGCCATGCGAAGGAGGTGATGGTTGTGGCGTCGTGGGCTCCTATTCTACTTGAACTTGCTCGTCTTCCTCATCGCTATAATAAGGAAAAAAATTATAGTTGCCCTCCATTTTGTCAAAATTCCACGTTCCTTCTTCGTCGAACTCAACGTCTCGGCTCACAACAAATTTTCCGTTCTCCGAATTGTATAGCTTGTAACCTTTTGCCCTCGAGTCGTAGCCAATGAATATAAACTTCTCGCTTTTAGCATCCAATTTGGACATTTTTTGGTCCGGAACATGAGCATATGCGATGCTCCCAAAAACTCTTAAATGCGCTATTCCCGGCTTTCTTCCACTCCATGCTTCTTCAGGAGTTTTACCCCAAACACTTCGAGATGGGGATCGGTTCGACAAATAAACCGCACTATCAACGGCTTTGGCCCAAAACTCGTTTGGAATATTTTTGCTTTTCAACATACTACGAGCCATATTTAAAAGAGATCGATTTTTTCTTTCAACAACCGCGTTTTGTTGTGGGGTATAGGCAACCGTCAAAGGATGAAAAATGCCATTTTCTTCACAATATTTTTCAAAATCATTCGAAGTAAATTCTCCTCCTCGATCTGATCTCATGGCCTTTACTTTTAAACCACTTTCATTTTCAACAAGAGCTTTAAATTTCTTGAAAGCATCAAAAACATCGGATTTTTGTTTCAAAAAGTAAGCACAAGTCTTTAGACTAAAATCATCGATAAAAAGAGCAAAATAGTTACTTTTTCCGAGAGAACTTGGTTTTATAGGGCCGCAAATATCCGTATGCACAAGTTCTAAAGGTGCTTTAGTTCTCGTAGTTGATTTTTTAGGAAAAATTTTTCTCGATTGTTTTCCAAATAAACACCCTTCACAAAGCTCATCGACATGATCAATATGGGGTAAACCATTCACCATATTTTTGTTACTCAACAATTTTAGTGCCCCAAAATTTAAATGGCCAAATCTCAAATGCCAAAGCCAAGATTTTTCTTTCAAACACGATTTTAAACATTTAGCCCTACCATAACTAATATTCAAAGAAAACATTCTATTTTTCGACATAGGCACTTGCGCAACCAAATTTCCATTTTTATCTTTTAAAACAAGGCTAAGGTTTTCCGAGTACACATCATAGCTTTTTTTCAAGAGTTGTCCCAAACTCAAAATATTAGATTTCATATTAGGGACATAATAAACATTAGAAATAAAATCATTTTCTCCATTTTTTAATTTTATTAAAACTTTTCCCTTTCCTTTTATCGGAACTTTAGATTCATCGCCAAAGCAAATATCACCATTCACTTTTTCGTCGAGTTCGGTAAAGACACTTTTATCGCCATACATATGGTTGCTCGCGCCGGTATCTAAATACCAAGTATTATTTCCTTCATTTTCATTTCCTTTATAGGCAAACAAAAGTGTAAAACGCTTTTCATTTTCTTTAGCAAAATTAGCTCTTTCCTCCATTTTATTTTTACCCAATCTACATTCGGACGCGTAATGCCCATATTTTTGATAATTATAACATTTAATTTTGGACTTGTCATACCTTGGTTTTCCACCAAAAATTTCCCCTCTTCCACGACCTCTTCTCGAATACGAGCTTGGCCTCCTTTATTCTTTCTCAAAAGAATTGTAACCTCCACGGACGTAACTTTGACCTCGTCCTCTTCCTCCTTGGTTTTTCGAATTGCCAATATTCTTTTCGTCCATGCTAAGCTTCGTTTGGAGAGCTTGTTCGAGCGGCTCTTCCTTGACAACTCTTTTGTTGAGTTTGTCCTCATGCGCTTGGAGCGAACCTAAAAGTTGGTCCACCGTCATAGTTTCCACATCTTTAGACTCCTCGATAGCCACGACAATATAATCCCACTTGGAGTCTAAAGAGCGTATAATTTTTTCAACCACACGTGTGTCATCTAAAACTTCTCCACACCTTTTCATTTGGTTCACGACCGTTTGGACTCGTGAAAAATTATCATCAACGCACTCGGACGCCTTCATCCGCAATGCCTCAAAATTACCACGCAAGGTTTGAAGTCGCACCTTCTTAACCTTGTCAACTCCTTTGAAAGAATTCTCCAAAATGTCTCACGCCTCCTTACTCGAGGTCGCACATGCTAACTTTTGAAACATCATTTCGTCCAAAGCATAATGAAGGATGGTGAGACCTTTTCGTTCGATCTTTTTTTGCCGACTCCACCGCCGCCTCTTTTTGTGCTCGAGTGGCGCCTTCTCCGGGCTCCACACATCCGTTCTCTACGGCTTCCCACACCTCTTGGAAACTAAGAAACACCTTCATTCGTATACCTTTTTAAGGATAGGGATAAATGGGGCTATATTTCCGGCCATTAGGACCGTCTCGCTCTGATACCACTGTTGGGTCGAAATGACCACTCACATAAAATGACAATGCAAAATATAGAGAGGGAAAGAACTCTTATAATATCAAACTCAAACTAAATTTTGATGTACTTACAAATGGAAGTAGAGCACCTATTTATACTAAACTCAAGAGAACATCAAAGGTCTTGAGTTATGAACATTTATTCTAGAAAATCAAAAGGCATAACTTATTCACGCATTCAAATCAAAGGTCTATGCATGTATCCAAAAGGTTCATGGCATTAAAGTAAAGATTGAACCAAACAATTTATTATTTCAACACTCTTGTAGAATGTTACTTGGCATCTCATTACATTCTCTATCTTCTTCAAGCACAGTACTTTTCGACCCATTTTTTCTTCTTCTTTTGCACTCAAAATTTTACAGTGAGACAATGAGAAGAGAAAGTTTGTGAAACAATATGCAGATGCCTTGTTTATGCAAAGGTATTTATAGGGGCATTTGATGTGATAAATAGGGGGATCATGTATATCCACCTCTCATTAACTCAACCTGGTAAAGATTTATGTGATCTTTGACTAGAAATTAGTGTTGCAGATATCATTTATTTTCTTTCTAAACAGTTTATGTGATGACCCAGATTTTCAGGAAGAAAATTCTGTGGTGCGGTGTTGTGCGTCAGTCCTACATCGCCAAGATATGAGAGTACCCGTGTGGTATATGAGCTTAAAGATCCATTTCATATCAATAAGGACTTTTAAAGCCGTGCAGCACAATAGCGAGGACGGAACTCCACAGTTAAGCGTGCTTAGCTAGTACCAGGATGGATGACCCCCCTGGGAAGTTGTGCAAAACGGACAATATTATTGATACGGGCATGGCGGTTCGGTCCGTGGGGCCGGGTCGTTATAGGTGGTATCAGAGCCTCTATCTGGCCGGAAATGTGGGGACTAGCACGTGTGTGTGGACCCCTGAAGGACGACGTGGACGTCGTGCCTAAAGGAGGGGTGATTGTGACGACCCAGATTTCCAAGAAGGAAATTCTGTGGTGCGGTGTTGTGCGTCAGTCCCACATCGCCTAGATATGAGAGTACCCGTGTGATATATGAGATTAAAAATCCATTTCCTATCAACAAGGCCTTTTAAAGCCGTGCGGCACAATAGCGAGGACGAAACATCATAGTTAATCGTGCTTAGCTTGGAGTAGTACCAGGATGGGTGACTTTCCTGAGAAGTTGTGCCAAAGCGGACAATATTGTTGATACGGGCGTAGCGGTTCAGTCTGTGGGGCCGGGTCGTTACAGATGGTATCAGAGCCTCTATCTGGCCGGAAATGGAGGGACTAACACGTGTGTGTGGACCCCCTGAAGTACGACGTGTCCGACGAGGACGTCATGCCTAAAGGGAGGGTGATTGTGACGACCCAGATTTCCATGAAGGAATTTCTGTGGTGCGGTGTTGTGCGTCAGTCACACATCATCCAGATATGAGAGTACTCGTGTAGTATATGAGCTTAAAGATCCATTTCCTATCAACAAGGCATTTTAAAGCCGTGCGGCACAATAGCGAGGACGGAACTCCATAGTTAAGCGTGCTTAGCTTGGAGTAGTACCAGGATGGGTGACCCCCCTGAGAAGTTGTGCCAAAGCGAACAATATTGTTGATACGGGCGTAACGGTTTGGTCCGTAAGACGGAGTCGTTACATATTAGTTATTGGATATGACCAAATCTGTGCGCTTTAATGTAAATCAACACACTTAATTACATGTTGACTGTTGACAATTGTTTTTGTGTAAACTCCAATGAAGATAATCAATCCGACATGTATATAGAAGTCACCCAAAATGGAAGAAAAACAAATAGTTGTCACATAATAAGTCTTGATCCCTAATCCTATCGTAAATACCACTCGATGTTGTACATGTTTATATCTGTTTCTTTTCCGGAAAAAAAATTGTTACGAAGAGTGTACATCTTTGCGTGTGTTTTGTTAATTTTATTATTGCATATAACAAACTTTGAACTTTTATTGTCATTCAAATTCATAAATTATGTCTCAACCTGTTGAAATAAATTAACGTACAGTGTTTTGTTAATTTTATTATTGCATATAACTAGCTAATAAGTTTGACATGATCCGATACTTTGGATCTAGTAAAGTGAAAGTTTAAAAAAGCTGAGAAACCTTCGAAGAGTGATTGAGGAAATAAAATAATATTATACTCCATAGTTCATCTGTATGGGACATAGTTTGTATGGATATTGTTTGATCTATCCGGACATGTATGTTTTGTTGTAATTTTTCGGACAGGAATAAGTTCTGTATCGTATTGTATTATGTAATATATTTGAAATCTCACACAAATGTCAATAGATCTTATTAACAATTTCATTTATACTTTGTCTATGAGTACTCCTGTACTGATGTCCAGAAGTTAGTGTTTTAATGTCTAACGAGGAAATCTTGAAATGTCACAACAATGTCGATAGATTTTACGAACAGCTTCCGAACTTCATTTATACTCAACAGTAGTTCGAGTGATAATTCTTCCTCTCTTTTTTTAGCATAAACTCCTACCATGTATTATTGAAATAAAAATTGTATGATCTATGGAACACGCCTTCATAGTAACTATTCCGGCTAGAAATCAGTAGGCAAAACTAGTCTGAAAGCAATAAAAAAGATATATTAAACCAACTAATAAGAGCTATAATTGGCAGAGTAAGGAAAAAGGAATCCATGATGATCACATCCTTTTCTAACTAACCAATAGTTTTGAAAATAACGACTTCATTTATGCTCAACAATGTAGAACTAGCGATCGCCATAAGGTGATACCTTTGAAATGTCACAACAATGTTTACTAGTTTCACTAAAAGATTTAGTTATACTCGATAATGTAGTACTAGTGATCATTAAACGGGAAAATATTGTAATGTAGTATGTTTGAAATGTCACAACGATGTCGATTAATAGCTTCATTTATAGTTGACAATTCAGTACTAGTGATCTCCAAAGGTTCTTGTAATAATGTCTAACGGGAAATCTTTTTACATAAACGTATGATATCTAAAACCAATGTTGATTTATTACAATAGCAACTTCATTTATACTCGACAAAGTTAAACTATGGATTTCCAATGATTTCATGTTTAAGTTCCAATAGTGTTGACTTGTTGCTATACACTTTATGGATGCTTAATCATGTGAGTTTACGACGTTACTCCGACCAATGATTGTATTGGAATGGTTTTGCTTGGTTTTATGTTTTTTTATCCAGTTCTTCAATATGGAATATATACGCTATTTCCAATCAAGAGCTCTATTTTTGCACAAAACTGCAGGGTGAATCTTTATCGGAACTTTTTCAAGATTTTTATGAATCAAATGGCTGCTAATTCCCAAGAAACAAGTAGCCCTCAGTACCAACTATGAATATCGAATGGCGACCCAGTTTCCCCCACTCCACTGCAAAGGTTATTGACTTTTCCCTTGGGAAACTGAATCCCTACATTTTATTTAAACCAAACACAAACCTCTCATCGGAGACATCCTCTTAGCTTCTTTCCCAAAAGTGGAACTACATGGCTTAAAGGCCTTACTGTCGTTACGACCTTGCACATTCACACCCCAAATGATTTGTTGCAAACACATAACCCCCACGGAGCACAGTTACATATTAGCTCGCATATGCCATGTCACGCCCCAAAATCTGGAAAACACAGATATCGAGGCATGACCTTTTTAAACAAAAGAAAAGAGAACCTGTTGGTACGAAATTAATTTTTTTTAAAAGAAAACATTTGCGAGCTAATGGAACAATTAAATGAATAAAATAAACTGTTTGCCAAACGCGGTTACAAGACCGGATTTATAAAAGCTAAAAATAACGAACGAATGAATTTGCCCGTAGGCTACAACCTCAAAAACAATCTAAGTAAAAAGAAAGCAAAAGCCCGAAGCCATGTGATGCCTTGCTAAAGCTCTTAACCATACGCCTCAACCTAAGTTGTACCTGAAATACAAAATTGTAACGGTGAGTCACACGCACATAAATAGACGGGACGGCACCACAAAATACCGTCACTCCATCCCATAAGTGCAAGATCCCACAAACAACAACTACGATAATCAACATATAAAAAGAAATATAATAACATCCTACAACGAGATAAATTAAATAACTTCTATAGCAAACATGGACCTCTCATGCCACCTACCCCAGTCCGTAAGGTAGGTCATTTTCTATCCCCTCGGCAGTCTTCTGTCCCCGGAATTAGGAGGAGACAGAGACCATTGATAACATAAAAGTAGATTTAAAGTGCGCACTTGGACCTCTCATGCCACTCGTCCCAGTCCGTAAGACGAGTCATTCCCTATACCCTCAGCCGTCTTCTGTCCCCGGAATTAGGAAGAGACAGAGACCATAGCTAACATAAAAATAAATATAGTGCACACTAGGACCTCTCATGCCACTCGTCCCAGTCCGTAAGAGACCATTGCCACTACAGCTAAATCACAAGGCCTCGGCCAATAATATAAATTCACGCAAATAACACATTCTCGTACGTCACTCTAACGTAATTCAACATAACCCATAAGCATAGGTGCTAGCTTCACAACTAGCCAAATAAGTCTAACAACATAAACCTCATTCAGGCATTTTAACAAACACCTTGTATGCATAAACTACCATTCCTCTATAATCAACAATAAATTACCCAATTTCATCAACAACTATATAATCACATAATCAACGCATAAAACATGCAAACCCATCCATAATCTCATTAATCCAAAATTAATATAACTAACTCATCAACTTCTCCAATTCAAATAAGTGAATTAAACATATAACAAATAAACCCAATTAACAATTTAATAGATCATAATTGAGATAAAAGACAAAACCCCCAATTTAAAATAAACGCAAAACCTAATCCTAACATACACACTCGTCTAATCACAATGGATAACCCCCGTTACCTTAGCGTGTAGAGGAGATACTTCCGGTAAGAACCCGCTAACGTGGTCTCTTCTTCTTCTTCCTAAGCTTTGGAATCTCCATTTTTCTCTCTTTTCTCTCTTCTATTTGGCTGGTTTTTAGGTTTAAAGAATGAAAAGTGGGCTGATTTGAATAGATAAAAAACTGTTTTGAGTAAGTTTGTGGAAGCGAACTATTTGGTCCCTAAAGTTCTAAAAGTTAACTCTTAATCAAATATATTACTTTACTGCTCAAAAATAACCAATTTTTAGAAACAAAACTATTGGGTCCTTTTTATTGATAAAATTAGTAACAGGTTTTTAAAATAAAGCTTTTTGGAAGAGTTTCGGTTTTTGGCTAAAAATTAGTCGAGTGACCGGTTTTTGGTAAAATTTAAATAAAACGTTTTTGGATCAATTAATTCCTAATTAAAAATACTTATAAAAATACGGGATGTTACATGCCAGCCGTCCACTTATGGGGTCTTGGTTCAACATGTTTTTAGAGAGACAAACCAGGCAGCATAGTTCATGGCGAACTGGTCGTGTTCTCATGAGACTGATAAATCATTTCACGATATTGGTACACTGATAAATCTCATGATACTATAGTGTTCTATTCTCTATTCATATGCCGTTTTTCGTATTCGTGCTCTTTAGATATAATACAGTGTCTGTACTGTTAAGTAGTGGAGCCAAATGAGTTTTGGCCATGTTTTCTATTTATCCCACATCACTTTGAATTGTAATATGACGCACTAAGGGTTCTATTTATATGCCCCAATATCTTGTATTTTAATTACACCTACACAAACACCTTTTACATATTATAAGTGAGAGAGTTCTATTTGCGAGAGAACCATAACTTGTGATTAAGCTAGATTACGATTGTAATCCTCATTATAATAATATTAAGTGCCACGTGTAGCGGCCCGGAGACGTAGCCAATTTGGGTGAACTCCGTTATCAAATTGCGTGTGTGCTCGGTTTCAGTTTTCTGTCCTTCTCATTGTTCGCCTGATCGACCCAACAAGTGATATCAGAGCTCGGAAGATCGATGGTGAAAGAAGACAGAACCGCACACGGGATCGAGAAGTTCGATGGGAAGGACTTCGCATTCTGGAAAATACAAATAGAGGACTACCTTTACGGGAGGAAGATGCATCAGCCACTTCTCCTTGAGAAAATGCCGACCACGACCACCGAGGAGGCATGGAAACTCTTAGACCGACAAGTGTTGGGAGTGAACCGCCTAACACTATCTAGGAGTGTAGTACATAACGTCGCAAGAGAGACGACGACGATGGGGATGATAAAGGTCCTCACCGACATGTATGAGAAACCATCCGCGAACAACAAGGTACATCTCATGTGTAAGTTGTTCAACCTACGCATGGCTGAGGACACACTTGTTGCAAATCACGTGAACAAGTTCATCGATACTGTAAATTAGTTGGATGCGGTGGAGATAACTTTTGAAGACGAAGTGAGAGCCCTTAGACTGCTAGCATCTTTACCGAACAGTTGGAAATTCATGCGAGCTGCTGTTAGCAACTCAATTGGAAAGGAGAAACTGACTTACAACGGCATCCGATATCAAATACTCGCTGAGGAACTCAGTAGATTAGACATGGGTGAATGCTCAAATGATGGAGCAGCCTTGAACGTGGGTTCAAGAGACCGGGGTAAGGCCAGGGTATGGGACGTTAGAGGACGTTCGCAATCCTGAGGTAGAAGAGGGCAAAGCCGAGACGGAAAAGATAGCGATCGAAGTAAGAAGAATCTTCGATGCTATAACTGTCAGGGTATGGGGCCCTTTAGTCATGAGTGCAAGCACCCGAAGAAGGGTACCGACCGTGATCACGTGGTTAATGTTGCGAGCGACGAGGATTCGTGTGACTGTTTAATGCTTACCGTACAGAGAGATATAGATTCGTGGATTCTAGACTCTGGGGCATCATTTCACACAACCCCTCAGAAGGATTTATTTGAAAATTACATTGCGGATAATTTCGGTAAAGTGTATCTAGCCGACGGAGAAGCGTTGGATGTTGTTGGAATGGGCGATGTGAAAATTCGCATTCCAAACGGGTCGGTATGGAAGCTAACGAAAGTGAGGCATGTTCCGAGGTTGACCAAGAATCTGATCTCAGTAGCTCAACTCGATGCCGAAAGACACTCCATTTCGTTTAGGTGTGGAGCTTGGAAAGTTTCACGATGAGCTATGGTGATAGCCCGAGGGAGTAAGGTCGGTACATTGTATATGGCGACCGATGAGGAGCGTACAATTGCGGCAGCTGTGTCGTAAAACTGCTCGGAACTGTGGCATCGACGGTTGGGTCACATGAGTGAGAAGGGGATGAAAGTGTTAGCAAAGGACAGCAAACTTTCAGGCTTGAAGTCTGTCAACCTCGACATGTGCGAAGGTTGCATCTTCGGGAAGCAGAAGAAAGTGAGCTTCCGGAAAGGTGGAAAAGCTCCCAAGGAGGAGAAGCTAGCACTGGTCCACTCAGACGTATGGGGACCATCTCCAGTAACCTCACTGGAAGGATCTCAGTACTATGTGACCTTCATCGATGATTCGACGAGGAAAACATGAGTCTATTTCTTGAAACACAAGTCTGAGGTGTTTAAGAAATTTCAAGAATGGAAGGCCATGGTCGAACTGGAGACCGAGAATAAACTCAAATGTTTGAGGTCCGCTAACGACGGAGAGTACATTGATGTGAAGTTCATAGGGTTCTGTGCACAGAGAGGCATTCGAATGGAGAAGACCATCCGAAGAATGCCATAGCAGAATGGCATGGCCGAAAGAATGAACCGAACAATCAATGAGCGTGCTAGAAGTATGAGACTGCAAAGTGGGTTGCCCAAAGCCTTGTGGGCACATGCAGTAAGCACGGCGGTTTACTTCATTAACCGCGGACCCTCAGTGCCATTAGAAAGGAGAATTCCCGAAGAAGAGTGGATAGGAAAGCCTATCTCTTATGAACACTTGTGAGTGTTCGGTTGTCTGTCATATATCCATGTCGATATAAATGATCGTACCAAGCTTGACTCGAAATCCAAAGTGTGTTACTTTGTGGTGTACGGTGGAGCTGAGTTTGGATATCGCTTTTGGGATGGTCAAACTAAGAGGATCATTCGTAGTAAGGATGTCATCTTCAACGAAAACATTTTGTACAAAAATCGACAAAATGTGGTGGTGGAAGAACACGCGCTCCCATCCGAGAAAAGTGGTATAGTCGACATGAATGTATTTCCAAGGGAGTTGGAAAATGACACTGAAGATGAGCCAGTGGTGCTCGACAACCTACCAGCACATGCTGAAGAGGACGAGGAGCTGCTCCAAACCCCTCGACCTGAATTGGGCCGAGGTCATCGCGAGAGGAGACCTTATGCCCGATACTCTCCTTCCCTGCATTACATATTACTCATGATGCAGGCAAGCCCGAAAGTAGAGAGGAAGCTCTGGAGCTGAAAGACTCGAGCAAGTGGGAGCTTGCGATGAAGGATGAGATGAAGTCACTTGAGAAGAATGTGACTTGACAGTTAGCTGAACTGCCCAAGGGAAAAAGGCACTGAGCAATAAATGGGTGTTCCGACTAAAGGAGGAACAAGATGGCTCGAAACGGTATAAAACACGATTAGTAGTCAAAGGGTTCCAGCAAAATGCAGGAATTGACTACACCAAGATCTTTTCACCAGTCGTAAAGTTGACGACTATTCGGCTATTGTTGAGCATTGTTGTAATGCGAATCTTCATCTTGAGCAGTTAGATGTGAAAACTGCCTTTCTCTATGGAGATCTTGAAGAAGAAATTTACATGCTCCAACCTGAAGGGTTTGCCGAAAAGGGAAAAGAGAAACTGGTCTGCAAACTGAGGAAGAGCTTGTACGGGCTAAAACAAGCACCACGACAGTGGTACAAGAAGTTTGACAGTTTCATGGTGGATACCGGGTTCGAAAGAAGTGATAGCGATCACTGCTGTTTCGTGAAGAGATTTGCGAACTCTTCATACGTCATACTACTTTTGTATGTAGATGACATGTTGCTTGCCGGGTCGAGGCTTGTGGAGATTAACAAGGTGAAGCAACAGTTGGCGAAACAGTTCGAGATGAAAGATTTGGGTGCTGCAAATCAGATCCTCGGTATGAGGATTTCCCGAGGAAGGGATGGGTCTTTATTTCTGTCACAAGCCGAATATGTGAAGAAAGTGTTGGCACGGTTTAGCATGAGTGATGCCAAGGCTGTAGGCTCACCGCTAGCCGCACACTTTAGCTTGTCAAAGAAACAATCACCCTCAGACGAGGAAGGAAAGGATCGTATGTCGAACATACCCTACGCTTCAGCAATTGGTAGCTTGATGTACGCTATGGTGTGTACAAGACCGGACATTGCCCATGAAGTTGGAGTGGTCAGTCGTTACATGAGTAACCCAGGAAAGCACCATTGGGAAGCTGTGAAGTGTATATTGAGATATCTCTCGGGTACAGTGAGTTCGGTATTATGTTTCCGAAAGAACTCGGAAGGCCTGCACGGCTATGTGGATGCTGACATGGCCGGTGATCTGGACAGCCGAAAGAGCACAACGGGATGTGTTTGTACCTACGGTGGTACTGCTGTGAATTGGACATCTAAGTTGTAAAAGATTGTTGCATTGTCGACCACAGAGGCTGAGTACGTCGCGGTGACGGAAGCAAGTAAAGAGATGATTTGGTTGCAAGGTTTCTTGGAGGAGCTCAGTCAGAAAACTGACAAGGGAGTTCTGCACTATGATAGTCAAAGTGCAGTTCAGCTAGCTAAGAATCCTGTATTCCATTCACGCACAAATCACATACAGATTCGTTACCACTTTATCCGGGCTGTTCTAGAAGATGGAATCTTCGCGCTAGAAAAAATTGAGGGCGCTAAGAACCCCGCCGATATGCTAACGAAGACTGTTACAATCGACAAACTGAGGCTGTGTGCAAACTCAGTAGGACTCCGAGCTTGAGGCTCAGGGTCCCCGCTACATGAAAAATGAGCAACTCTGAAGAGTAATAATTATTATACAAGGATACCGA
Organism: Primula veris; assembly: GCA_963682055.1. Taxonomy (NCBI): domain Eukaryota; kingdom Viridiplantae; phylum Streptophyta; class Magnoliopsida; order Ericales; family Primulaceae; genus Primula; species Primula veris. The sequence continues at coordinate 4,549,606 of OY821742.1, read as the reverse complement.
TGGGAGTATTCTACTCGGTGGAGCACAGTGAGTTCGGTGGTCGGGGATAATCAGAATTCTTTTGAAGCACTTGACATTTGACTCCAAATGGAGATTGTTAAGTAGTGGAGACAAATGAGTTTTGACCATGTTTTCTATTTATCTCACATCACTTTGAATTGTAATATGACCCACTAAGGGTTCTATTTATATGCCCCGATATCTTGTATTTTAATTACACCTACACAAACACCTTTTACATATTATAAGTGAGAGAGTTCTATTTGCGAGAGAACCATAGCTTGTGATCAAGTTAGATTACGATTGTAATACTCATTATAATAATATTAAGTACCAGGGTGATTAGCGGCCCGGAGACGTAGGCAATTTGGATGAACTCCGTTATCAAATTGCGTGTGTGCTCAGTTTCAGTTTTATGTCTTTCTCATTGTTCGCCTGATCGACCCAACATGTACCAGGCTAATATAGATGGACAGTATATTAATGTTCGATAGTTTATGAAGAAATCATGAAAGGTAAAAAAACAGGCTGGATTTATAATCGAAAACATCAAAAAATTCACGAACGTTTTAAATTCAGTCAGAAACTATATACCCTCTCAGATTCAAAATACATCATTCGTACCTCGGTCAGTAGGATAATAATTATATAAAAGAAAACATAGGAAATCATGTGTATAATAATTTTACGGCAACATTTGCATTACCAGACCCTTAGTTGTACAACAAATCGTTTAAACAAACAGTTCATACTGAAATCCTGAGATAGTAAACAGTATGGGGAATTGATCAAGAATTAGATGTCATTACAGAATGATCCAAGAATTAAGTTAAGACAAAAAAAAAATGGCAAAACAAACATTGAAAAGCTTAAGAACATTGCAAATTTTCATAGATTTCAAAGGCCAAATAAAAACCCAACAAATATTGAAGTATATGGCCCTAATAACTACTATATAACATGACAAGTTAGTTTGTATTACTCCACTGCACTATTTGTTAGTAAATCTTGGTCACAAGGGAATGCTAACGGTTAATGATAAATTAACAAAACATACTAACTTTGAAACTAAATTAATAAAAACATGCCCAAAAATTTATAATTAACAAAAACATACCCAAAAGTTTATATCCTAATTTGTATATTTCATACCCTTATTCCAAAATTTTATACCCTAATTTGTATTTTTCATACCCTTATTTTAAAAGTTCATACCCTTATTTCAAAAGTTCATATCCTGATTCGTAGAGTTCACCCTTATTTTCAAATTTTATATCCCAATTTACATAATTTATATACATAATTTTCAACTTCATACCCTTAATTCACGTAATTCATACGCTTATTTTTTAACATTATACACTAATTAACAAATCCAACTCTTACCCGTCCTCCGATCTCGAACTATCCCGTCGCCGTCGTGGGCCTTTCCTTCGACGACCGCATCTCCATCGACATCAAACTCGAGTTTTCGATCTTATTGTACACAGTCGTCGCCCATTCCGATAGATGTGTTTGTCTCAATCTCCACGGAAGAGAGAGATCAGAAAGAGAGAGAGGAGAAGAAAAAGATTAGAAAAATAGAGGAAGGATGATGAGAGAGATCAGAAAGAGACAGAAATGATGAGATATCAGAGAGAGTGAGAAGGAGAAGGAGAGAGATCGGAGGGAGAGAGAAGTAGGAGAAAGAGATTGGAGAGATTGTATTGAGAGCGATGAATCAACTTTTTTATTTTTTATTAATTATTAATTAAATGTATGTTTTTGATAATTTAATTTTTAAAGGTATGTTTTTGTTAATATAATAGTTGTAGCGTATGTTTATGTTAATTGCCCATAATATGCGGTAGTACAAGCTACATTGCCCTTCGAAAAAAGATCCAAAAGGCTAAAAATAATCGAAAATACATAGCGGTACAATTGCCCGTAACCCATGGAAAATTAAAGAAAAGAAGCCAAATAAATCATAAGTAAAAATAAAATCTATTTCAACAATTTATAAAAGCAATGAAATATCGTCAAGAATGCTGTTTGGCTGAAGGAAGCTGACGGCTGGGGTGGAGGAAGCTGACGGCTGCTCCTCCACCCCAGACGGCGGTAGGTTGTGTCTTTTGGTCTAGGGTGGGTTGTGTCTTTTGGTCTAGGGTTAGAAGATTAGAGAGAGGCGGCTTGTGCTTCTTTTCTACATACTTTCGCAGACTTGATTATCAAAAACCTCAATTTGTGATTCTTGTTTAAAAAAATTCGTACGTATCAATATAGCACCAGCGAACATAAAAGTTAAAAATAAAGAATAAAAGTAAACAACATCATTGTCATTAAATGTAGCTACTTATTTCATCAACTTCTTTGCCAAGTGCTATTGTTGTGATCAGTGGCGGAGCCATGATAAGTATATGTAGTGACTGAATTTTAAAATTTTATTATGGGAGGGGGGCAAAGTAGCTATTTTTCGTCAATTTTGTTTTTGTATCGTAAAAAAATGTTTTTCGAAAATTTGGGAGGCTATAGCCCTTGCCAGCCCCCTGGCTCCGCCCCTGGTTTGTGATATTTGTTTCTTAAAAATATTGAGGAAACTCATGATAGTTTTGAAAGGGAACTCATGGTATGACTGCTTGCATATGTAAGCTTATCATTTCAGTAACATTGCATGTGCTTACAAATACTGATTGCTGTGGACAAGCACCATGACATAGAAACAATAAATCATAACTAATTTAGTTAGCCACGTAAAGAAAGACGATGAGATGAAGTTAATTTCATTAAAGAAGTAAATTACTCCATGCGTACATGCACCCACAGTAGACAGTTACATGCACCGAAAGTTTTAGAGACGACCAACCGGTGATGATGTAAGCAAACTTTTTGAAACATAATCATGCACGGTCGGTAATGATTATTTTGTCAGTTCATATTGAGATAGATCATTGGACCTCAACAACTCTGTGCAATACGTATCGAGATATAAATATCGGGCAAGGGTAGTGATCGACGTTTGGCATGGTTGCGGTAATAGTCGGGTTGCACATGGTCAAGACAAAGATATGGAGGATAGATACAGAAGATTGAAGAGATATCTTCCTTCTTCATGTAAGCAATATAAAATAGAAAAAATTATATACTATTAGTTTCCATTAGCTTCGGTTAATTTATCAGTGTGATAAGTGTTTTGGGAAGAAATTGTTTAGTCTATTTAATTTTTATAATATAGTTTCAAAAAGTAGTATATATTTAATAAATTTTGATATATATAAAAATACAGTAACGCTATAGATCCAGACTGACTCAACCAGACTAATTGTCAGACAGTCGTTCATGAAATTTTTAGAATTCTTTTTACAGTCCTAGTTGATACTAGCCTAAACTTAAATATTAATTAAAAATATTTTTTTTTTAATAATTTTAACATATTTTATTTGACGATTCAACAAAATAAAACTTAAATATAATATTATAGAACCCTATTTGAGACGATCCTAAAGTTAAATATTAATTAAAAATACTAAATATATGGCCGAATAACAAATTATTAAATTTCGGGGTTAAAATGAAATTCTAAATTTATATTGAGTACTGGTGTTTTGAGGAGTCTGGGCCGAGCCTATCCGACTCATTAAATGTTTGCTAAGCTAGAAGTTTTGTATTAGAAGTTTTATTAAGCTTTGATAAAATTGTAAAATTTGAAAGTTGGACTATTTAAGTATAAAACAATAAAATAAAATCACAAGTTAAACTGCTCATAATAGGTTTACCTTTCTATTCCTCATGTTAAACAGTTAAACCTATTTACTGGTTTTAATGGAGTAAAATGGAATGAATTAGAATACTATCAAAATCAATGGATTTGATAACATTGTATATGAACAGAACAGTCGAACGGAACAGTTAAACTATGCTTTATGGTCTTATAAAAGTAAATTCAGATGGAACCAAAATAGAGAGATGAAGGAACAAATTTTTATTTTTTTCTGGGCCAATTCTGGTTTAGTTCAGACTGAAATTGGAAATTAACTTAAAATTAAAATAACACAATTCTTAGACACTATAAAAAGGTACTTAATACTTATAATTTTAAATCTCTTCGATGCTCACGGGTCTCATGACACAAACGAGATAGAAGATCAAGAATTTTTTTGTTTGGCTTGAACAAGAAAAACAAACGACTTAGAGCTGATCCATAGAATTTGAAATTGGTTGAGAAAATCCTTGAGATCCTTGTAGGTTAAACCATCATATTTCGGGTCCACAAATCCACTCTCTCTTGCTTGTGAATATGAAATTCCTGGTATGTCGTCTCTTAATAAATCCTGCAAATTTTCAACCAGCAAAGTTAGAAATAGGAAACTTGTTAATCCAAACGTAATTCATTATTTTGATATTAAAATTTGTGATCTGGAGAGGAAACTTATCCAATAACGGTACCTGTTATTGCAAAAAAGGAACTTAATACTTAATACTTATAATTTTAAAATTTGTGATCTGGGGGAGTAAAAGCATTGAAGATATTTTCACCAAGAGGCAGATGTGCAGGTTTTTAGGTAGCATACAACATAAAGTAATCCTTAACGGAGTTATATGTGGAAAATCTCCTTATTTTTTTGCCAAACATGCATCAACTTTCAAAATTAAAGTTGTGAAAATGAAAGATTCTGAGAATGAATTACTTACCTTTCAAGATAGGAAGATTGAACATCATACAAGCTCTGGTGAAAACTGCCATTACCAAACATGCTGATTTGGTATCTCTGAATAACTTTTAGCTGCTGATCTGAAAGTGTTCTGTTTCAAAACACATAGAGAATTTAAAAGTGAATAACGGTTTGTGAATGATCATAAGCAATTTTTTGCTATCAGTTGGAGCCAAAATTTCAAATTCCGTAAATCTTAGTATTTTCATAGTACTTCAAATTGGTCAAGGTTTATGACTTGGAACCGATCGGTGTGTATACAACGGTTAAGGGTCCAACCAATACCATTTAGTAATAACAATTACGTAACACATTGGCTGTTACGTGACGTAAAGGCCATTTAGTACGGTGCATGTATTCGGGAAACAAATTCATACTAGGAAACATATTTACAAATAAACTCAAATACAGCAAATATCTGGGAAATTAAAATTTCATATATTTCTGGTTATAATCATAGAAATACATTTCTACATATGTGCTTGATAAACGAAAAAAAAATGTCTCGTATTTTTGGATAAAGAAAGTATTTTGGCAAGTTTTGTTAAGCGAATCCCAACTATAGATGAAAATCAATATAATAGCATAAGAATACAAACTGGAGGGAACCTTGAATATTTACTCATTCCTTGATACAATTTTCTAATTAAAATTTCACTAGTAATGCACTTTCAGTACAAAGTAACAAGCAATACCTTAAGGAATGCACATGTTATTTTCATAGAGAGTTTAATTACAGATATCTTAAGAACTAGTTTACCTCCAACTTTGTTAATAAGCAGTTATCACTCATATAGAAAATACAAGTATATAACTCGTATACTACCTAAAACATTGGCTATCATACAACATCTTATTAAATCAATGGAACAACAACAGCAACAGTCTCATCATTCTAATTATACCGTTCTTCGTTGTTCGTCCACCCCTTTTTCTTTAGCATCAAGTCTCTGACGTGTACTTCTTCCAGAGGCGTCAATATCTCGTTCTTGTCTGAGGGTTCTCTTGATGATGCTGCAATTCCCTTGTTCTTGGCTGAGGATTCTCTTGATGATGCTGCAATTTACTTGTTCTTGTCTGAGGATTCTCTTGATGATGTTGTAATTCCCAAGAACTTATGTTGGGCCACCAAATTAATATTTGTAAGTATTAAGTACGTTATAAAATTCAAATTACTTATAAAACAAAAATGATAAAGCAAATAACGTCGGAAACATTCAGAAGATGATAGACAAAGAACAATTACCAGTACTTCCTTAGTCCGGGGGTTATTTAGGTGCCCGCCGCATCATTTTGCACATGTTCTTCCTCGTTGAGTTTTTTGACGGGAAACTTGCGCGTTCTTTCCCATCTTCCTTTGTGTAAACAATGTCTCGGGCACTATTCAAGTCATTTTATTCATTCGTCATATTCAGGTCAGGTGTCGTGTCATATAAGAGAAATGTCTAATGGAACAAATATATATCGTCATTTAGCAATAAATTTATAACAGATTTGGTATGACCCTTTTTTTTAGTGTAAATATTGATTGAAAAGGTTCAATCAAAAGTAGCAGCAATACGATTTATATACGAATGATGTACCCATGGTTCTGTTTCAAAGACTCAAACTAATTTAAAGACAAAAGTCTTACATGCATGTTCAATCATAAATCACAAAAATATTCAAACACGAGCACGGGCGGATCATGGGTCCAGACGAATGGGGGTGGAATTAAAAAAGTTTTGATTTTTTTTTAATATGTAATTTTTGTCCTAAAGTCTATCGGAATGTAAGTAGTAAAAATATAGATTATAGTAAAAGTAATGGATATACTTTCGTATAAACGGTATAATTTTTAAAAAGAAATACGCGTAAAAAGATTCGAACCCATGACATGTATCACTTAAAACCAATACTTATCCACTAAGTTGTGACTATAATTTTGATTATAATTATATTAGATATAATATATTTAAAAGAGTTATATGTATAAACACTTAAAAATACCAGAAAAAATATATTTTTTAATTCTTGTTCTGAACCGATGGGGTATCGCCCCCCTTGCACATACAAGGATATCCTCCCCTGAGCACGAGTACCATGGGAATGAAAACGTTAATTTGGTTTTAAAATATATAAATATGCAAAAACCTGAGGCTATTCAAAGAAACTTCAACAAAGGAAGGCTTCCCATTTAATATTATCACCCACATTTTGTGTTATATCTTTACATACCCCATACATGCAAAAGTTGATTGCACCGTATAAAGCACAATAAGTAAAATTTAAAAATTAATCAGCCGATTCCAAGAGATGAACATATGTTATTCAATTGATTAATAAAGTTTACATGTGGACATTCAGCTAAACTAATGTTTTGAAGAATTTGAAATTATTGTGCTTAATCCAATAATCCCACAGTATATGTACCAATAACAGCCACTAATTAACTTACTGTGTATGAGAAGAAATAAGAAACAAATTATTCCCACAAACATATATACATTAGAACAACATAAAATCAAAGATTATATCTTTATCCTATGTTGTAAATATCGTTTCAAAGTTTGATGAGATATACTTTCGTATAAACGGTATAATTTTTAAGAAGAAACACGCGTAAAAAGATTCGAACCCATGACATGTATCACTTAAAACCAATACTTATATCGTTTCAGAGTTTGATGATGTTGTTTGGTTTAAACCATAGCCATTGATGTGGACAATGGAAAATCCAATGGCTCAAATATTTAGATGAAAAAAATAATCCACCTAAAAAATTTCTACTAATTTTGTAAAAATCATAGTAATAACTAATTTCTACTAATTTTGTAAAACGTAGAAAAAATTAGTTCTCTTGAATATAATTACACTCAATTGGGTCTTGTAAAAGAGAACATATAGACACATTATTAATTATTTTATAAAAGTTTAGAACAATATTATAATATAAAAAATATAGGCATTAGAAAACTATTAATGATAAAAGTTGTTACCGAATGAAAAAGAATAATGCATCTTTAAATCTTTAAAACAAAATGACTCTTCCAACTTTTAATAATAGGTTGAAGAATATAGATATAGCGACCTAAAAATCTTACCAAAAAACCATAGCCGTCGACGCGACGGACTAGCTGAACCAATTATATATTAAATAAAAATATGATTTCAATATCGAAATAAGAATTATTGGTATATTTTATCTGCCACATCAACAGTTAAAGTTTTTGAGTAACTTTTTTAGATACCTATATCAGTTCTATAGGTTGAATACCGTTGTAGAGAAAGTAAAGAAAGAAGGAAAGTAGGGAAACTAGGGTCTTTACAAAATTGAAATTTGTTCTAATTGGTTATTTGTTTATATATGCATGAGCTTTTAAGCAAATAAGTTCGTTTTCTAGTTTAAGAAAAAAAAGAATTGAACCATTTAGCTTATAACTTTTTTTTAGAAACTAATGTAAAGATGTGGTTTTTTTGAATCAAACTCTTTCTTACCAAAGCAATGCAATTTCGTTACTAGGGAAGAAGCTAAGAGGGGATGACAGATGATATTCGGGGTATATTTTGCATTTAAATTTATAACAATAGTTATTTTAGCCCCCTGCATATTTTTTTAAAAAAATAATTCTGGCACCCCCCATTCCCGATCTTTGGCTCCGCCGCTTTTAGTGACAATATAGAAAAAAGAAATTAAAAAAAATCCACATGTCAATCTTCATAACTTTGAAGTACAAGTCTGTTTTTGATGCACGAGCATAGTCTTAACTAATTAATCATATTTTTAAGTGTTTGTTTTTAAAAAGTTTAGTGTGTTTAGATTTGGTTTCCATATAGGATTAGGACGGTAGGGTTTCTTAAGACTATTATAAATAATCCTTAGCTGTTTTGGCAACTACATTAGTTTTCCTATCTACAACTTTCCATACAAACCAAAAATTTGTTTTCTAGAATACGAAGCTAGTGCTGGATTAAGAAATGTTCAACCGTCTATTACCCGGTACACAATTTTTTACTTGTTTTCTCCACTAGGAGTGAAGCTAAAATCTTCAAATGGAGACCTCGAAGAAGTCATATCAGTCCCTATCTGCGGAAATAGTTGAACAAAATGTGGATCTTTTGAACATAATACTCCTTCGAGTGCCTGCCAAATCACTTGTTAGATTCAAATGTGTTTCAAGTGTTGGCTTTCTCTCATTTCTAACTCTAAATTTGCTAACGACCACACCCGAAATAAATTAAATAAGGTGGTCTCAGGCTTGTACATCCATTCTCGTCCAATTATTAACTTCACCACAAACTCACCAAATGGTCACCAAAGTCTCCCAAAGTTCAACTTCCTTTCCCCTGAGCACGAGTACCATGGGAATGAAAACGTTAATTTGGTTTTAAAATATATAAATATGCAAAAACCTGAGGCTATTCAAAGAAACTTCAACAAAGGAAGGCTTCCCATTTAATATTATAACCCACATTTTGTGTTATATCTTTACATACCCCATACATGCAAAAGTTGATTGCACCGTATAAAGCACAATAAGTAAAATTTAAAAATTAATCAGCCGATTCCAAGAGATGAACATATGTTATTCAATTGATTAATAAAGTTTACATGTGGACATTCAGCTAAACTAATGTTTTGAAGAATTTGAAATTATTGTGCTTAATCCAATAATCCCACAGTATATGTACCAATAACAGCCACTAATTAACTTACTGTGTATGAGAAGAAATAAGAAACAAATTATTCCCACAACATAAACAAAATTACCCTTAAGAACATTAATCAGTGTTGTAAAATGTATCTAGCTTGTGTCATGCTTATTATGGAGTACCTTATGAAAAAGACTTCAATAAGTTTTAATAAACAAGGTGTTACGTGAAGAACCATTAGAAGATATAGTTTTTCTATACGTAAATTAATTATGCCAAAAAAAAGCTACTCAAAGAAATTCGACATGCCCACTATTGAGCGAAAACAAGCACCACGGACCAAATAAGCCAATTTTTGGTTAATTAAATTATTAAACAAGATACTTAGCATTCTCAACCGTATATTTAAATTTTCTCTCTACATATGGCTATATATAAATATCTAAACTTTGTATATAGTTATTTTTTAAATAGTACACAACAATGCTATACAAGCTTAATATTTCTAAAAACATAATAACTTTTTTTCTGACCTTTTTCTTTCTTAAGCTTTTTCAACTATCCAAATATATAAATAAAAATCGGTAATCTTTACTTTTTGTCAAAAACCAAAGACAATTTTTTATTTTTTTTTGATATGAATATACATATACAAAAAACAAATCCTACTTAAAAAGGAAAATAATCTTTGAAGATGAAAACATACAAAAATTTGTTATCAAAATCAATAGTAAAACAAAAATGTGTACTTTATGCCCTGAGAACAAAAGATGAGATATGTGGAATCGTTTTTTAAGAAGAAAAAAAAACTAAAAGTAGGTTTAAAAAATATGAGTTTTTCAATGGAGAGGGAAATGAGATCCAATGAAGAGATAAAAGAGAGATTATGTTCACAGCCGAAAAAATCATCTTTTCATAGTGAGATAAAAAATAACGACAAATACTTTTTAATCTATGGGTCGAGCGTTAAAAAAATTATAGAGAGCGATAGTTTGGCTCTTCACATGCGAGTAACAAATCTAAATATATCTACATTTTGAATTTTTTTAAAGATAAAAAGGAGTATAAATAGGCTGATGGATGATAAAATTTTCCGAAATATCCACATGTAAAGATAAAGAACCAAATTGAATAGGCTGTTGAGAATGCTATGTTCATGAAACCGACTAGAAATCTAAACTAATGTTTGGACTATCGACGCTTTAAATTTCTCTGGTTAAGCACATCCAAATATACATAACGACTCAAATATGCATAACAACTCAAATATACATAATAAGTCAAATATACATAACGGCTCAAATAAAAGTATGTTTATAAACAAAATGTTTTCGGTCCGTCACCTAAGTCGGGTGGTTGTTTTAACTTGTCACATATATAACCGTCTCTCTTTTATTTTCCATTCTAATTAAATTACCTACATACACGCATATGTGTTCCATCTAAAAGTTGAATGGTTATATGGTGATGATTGCATAAATTGTTGGTAATAAAGTTTAAATTTTTGCCATATTTTATTTTTTGGAAAGGAAAGCCAACTTTAATTGATTTTTAACTAAAGTTAACGGAGTTAACTATAATTGGTACTTTATGGGCACAATTAAATCCTAACCAGCTCATTAGTAACGGGATTAACTATAATCAGAAGGACTAACAAAGTATGAGTCATAAAAGAGGATTTGAGAGAATTTGAATCCCTCTTAAATTGTAGAATTCAAATCAATATTTGATACTAGACCAAAATAATAATCATTGAACGAGATATCTACATCGAATAACTAAACCAATCCAAACAATAACAAAAACGTGGTAATGGCGAGGTAAGAAAATTATTTCATTTTTGAACATATAAACCATTTTAAGCATTCTTTGTTCTTTATTGTACTTACAAATCAATCCATACGAATATTAATATTTTAACGATTGATTCAAAGTATAGTCTCATACAAAATTCAACATAATTGTATGAATTAAGTTAAGAAAATTACCTATTTCATCTGGTAAATCACTTATTCGGTTTATATTTGCATTCATTTGAAAATGTTCTCCATTTATTCTGATCACCACGTTCTTCATTTTCACTCCTATAGTCATTGTCGCTGCAATGTCCTACGATTTGTTTGAGAATAATTTACATTGTAGCAAGTTAAAGATTGACCTTCATAGGTTATATAATGGTATGAATGGGCTTTTGGGCCTTCACCGATATCACGAGGACAGTTACAATTATGATTTAGATATTGGTCAAACTGCTACAATTACAATTATGATTTAGATCCTAGTCAACATCTACCTGCACGAAATAAGAACACGATTTATTCGTAGTAAATGTGTAACAGTACTTTTATTCTCGTCGTTACTCTAGATTAAACACCATAGAAAGAAATGAATATAACCATTAATTGCATTTTTTTTATGTATATTTCATTCATATTTGTTTTTTTAGGATTATCGCAATCGGTAAACTATATATATACAATATACTTATGTAAGATGAATATTTTCTTATTTGTATGGCCAAATAGACAAAATTTACAAAAGAGTGAAACAAATAATAATAATTAGGGGACGGTATTGTTGATTGCTCGTTTAGCAATGCATATATTCAAATATAAATGCGTAAAACAAAAATTTCCCGAAACCACAATGAATGTATATAACTCAAACAATCAAACCAATTACCCAATAAAAGATTTTAGTAATTACAAGCTGAATCAAAGAGCTATAAAATTATGTCATCTATACACGTGAGATATACGTAGTACAAAATACAGTTTGACTTGTGGAGCCTACTTATACTGTTTGGTAATTTAGACTAATGGTTTAAAATACAAAAATCAAAAAATTTGGCAAAAAGATAGATTATGGATTTTTGGATTTTTTGGATTATTTTGACTAAAAATCTGTATTTTAAGAATAAAAAAAATAGTAGTAAACAAACACCTATTAAAAAATCTGGATTTTGAAATTACAAAAATATAAAAATCACCGCAAAAAATCTGATAACAAACGGACCCTAAATATACCATGTTTTAACTAATACAGTAACTGTTAAAAAGAATTCTACTTTTTATTGTAAAGTCAATAATTTCATCATATTTTTTTTTATTTTAAAAATCATCATTTTGTTAATAAATACTTGAACAAAAAATGATTTTCAAGTTTTTATTCTTTTTTTGAATTTAATTGCTTGTTTGATATTTTCAATAAATGCAATTCAAGCAAATATAAACATATACTTATTTTCAGTTATAAATAAATAAAATTGATGATTATTAAAAAATATGATACTTATAAGGTAATAATATTAAAAATATAAAAAATGTAGTCACTCTCTTCCTAAACACCGCCTCTCTGTAAATTCAAATCTCTCTCCCCCCCCCCCCCGCTCTCTCTCTCTCTCTATATATATATATATATTTATATCTATCTCTATATATTTTTTTATATTAATAGTGGGGAAAACCCACTCTTTTATTAATAGATGTAAAAAAGTGGATGAAAAACCCCACGAAAACAAAACAGAGTAGCAAATAATAACAACTTTAAAATTACATGGCTTAATAAAATGAATTTGAAACTCTCAGACTTAATCTTAAAATAATGATAAAAATTCAACCAAAGTTAAGGGACCAAATATGTAATTGATCACAGTCCACCTCTTCATCTGGTCTTCTCCTTCACTCATTTCACTTATCTTCATTGTTGATATAGAGAGAGACACTCAAGCTTTTCCTCATTTCCCAAACGTAGATAAGGAATACCTTTCGCTTCCAACTTCATAATCTTTCTCAATTTACTGGGAAAAATTGCAATATCCTCTGAAACTAGATGATCGGAGACACAACCCAGATTGGCCAATAGATCAGCGCATGAGTTGGCCTCTCTTTCCACATGGTTCAACAGATAAGTACCCTTTTTCATCTTCTCCTTTATATTATTAATTAGAAATTTCATCTTCCACGGACACTTGCTTTTATCAGACAAGATGTTTATTAGGTGTAGACAATCACTTTCTATAATTATGTTAGGCAAATTAACCACTGTTACTCCTTGTAGTATAGCTATTGCCTCTGCTTCAATACCTGATTTGCTAGTAATTTTTCCATAGAAACCTTGCATAAATTTACCTTGGTGATCCCTTAATATTCCACCTACGCCACTAGAATTGGTGGAGCTTTTAAAACAACCATCTGTATTCAATTTCATGAATCCAGTTGGGGGGTTTTCCCATTTTATAACCCTAGCCTTTTTGCTATTCTTAACTGCTTGTAATAGATTTATTTCTTCCCAAATCCACCTTTTAGGAAACCTTTTATCCACTTGTGAAAAGTTCTGGATTAATCTAATAATGTCTAAAATGATATTTTGGGCAATCATTTTTTTATTATCAAATTTACTACCACAGCGAGCTTTCCAAATACACCAAATAATGTACACAGGTAGTACCTTTATAATCTTCTTTTCTGGAAAATGACTTCTTTTTTCTTCATGTACCCACCAAGAAGTAAATCTCCCTCTCAATGTTAAAACATTATGATTTACCCCCAAATACTGTGCAAAATACATCCATACTTCCTTAGCAATAGCACTAAAACACAATAAATGCTCTAATCTTTCTTCATTCCTTCTACAGCATTCGCAACTGGACGCTAATTGTACTCCAATTTTTTGGACAGCAATATCCACTGGCACTGCATCATTGAAACACTTCCAAGCAAAACAAGAGATATTCAAAGGTATTATTTTATCCCATAACATTTCATACAACTAACTTTTTGTACTTTTCTTTCTCATAATATTTCAGGCAGATTTAAATGAGAAATCACCCTTATTATCCTCCTTCCATATAGCTTGGTCTTTTTCCCCTGGATAAATTAAACATTGACTAAACACACCTTGTTTAGAAATAGGAATAATCTCAGCAATAGATTCATAGTTCCACTCATTATTAATGATTAATCTAGACAACAGCAGCTTATTATCAATATTTTGATCCTGTTGTGGTCCATTTCCAACCCAATTGTCTAGGTTGACTGAGACATTACCTTTTCCAATCAACCAAAGAATGTTTTTTTCAGCAATCTCCCTAACTTGCAACATTCTGGACCATGTGTTAGCCCCTTTAGTAATACTGATCTCATTTGGATGCTTCTTCTTGCAATACTTTACTCTCATGTACTGAGCCCATAGAGAATTTTTAGTTCTAAACTTCCACCATAATTTAATAGCAAATGCTTCAGAAATATTTTTAAAGCTCCTCAACCCTAGGCCACCTTCAGAAGTAGGTCTACAGATTTTACTCCATTTAACCCAGTGATATTTATCCTTGCCATTAGAATTTCCCCAGAGAAAATTTGCTATTATTTGATCTATCTTTTTGATAACCAATTTTGGAGGATTCATAGCTGCCATGGTATAAATAGGAATAGTCTGGAGTACATGTTTGGCAAGTAGTAATTTGCCTCCCATGGTTAAATACTGAGTTTTCCACCCTGAGAGCTTGCTTCTTACCTTTAAGATAAGTTCATGGTATAGCAGACACTTTTTATGACCAGAATAAAGCTTACACCCTAGATAGATAAAATGAGGCTTTTTGACTGCAATGTTCAAAATCTTACTAACTGCTTCTTTCTGCTTGTCTGTAACTCCCTTAGAGATGTACATAAAGCTTTTCTCTCTATTAACTTCTTGTCCTGAGTCTGTATTATACTGCTGTAGTACCCTTTGAATATGTTTAATTGATTTGGTGTCTGCTCCACTAAAAATTATAATATCATCAGCAAATGCCAAGTGTGTAATAATAGGAGTACCTATAGCTGCTTTAAAAGATTTTCAGCTCTTCATGCTGATTAGTTGGTTGAGATTTCTGGTTAAAACTTCTGAACATAGAATAAAAAGACTTGAGGATAATGGATCTCCTTGTCTTAATCCATTAGTAGGCTTGAAATAACCTGTAGGAGCACCATTTACCAATATAGAAATGCCATTATCAGAAATAATTCTCCATATTCTATCTATCCAAATTTCTGAGAAACCCATTTTTCTAAGAACACTAACAATAAAGTGCCAGGAAATCTTGTCATAAGCTTTTTTCATATCCAATTTCAAAGCTATATTATTACCACTGTTCTTTTTGTTAAGAGTAGAGATAAATTCTTGAGATAGAAGAATGTTATCTATAATATCTCTATTTTTAACAAAACCACTTTGGTTCTCTGAAATAATATTAGGCAAAACAAGAGACAGCCTGGTTGCCATAATTTTAGAAATGACTTTGTTGCAAAAGGTACATAAACTAATAGGTCTGAAGTCTGAATACTTATCTGCATTAGCCTTCTTAGGAATTAGAACAATAAGAGTAGAAGATATTGCATTGGGAATTTCATGTCCAGCAAAGAATTGCTGTACTGCTTTAAATAAATCCACTCCAATAATATCCCAACTGTGTGTAAAGAAGAAACCATTAAACCCATCCAAACCAGGAGCACTACTTTTCTTCAAATCCCACACTGCTCTCTTGACTTCTTCTAGAGTAATTTCCTTAATTAAATCTTCATTTTCTCCATCTGTAACACACTTTGGAATAATATCTAGAGAACTGTACTTGAATCCACAATTATTATTAGTAGCTAAAAGCTTTTGAAAATAGTTTATGGCTTCTTGTTGAATGTCTTCTTTTGCCATTAATTCTTGCCCATTATCATCAATAATACAATGAATAGTACTTTTTCTCCTTCTTTTTTTAACTACACCATGATAAAATTTGGTATTAGCATCACCTTCAAGTACCCATCTTAAGTTTGCCTTTTGTTTCCAGAATTCTTCTTCTATTTTGAGCTTGTAATTAAGCTCAGCTTTTAACTTGCTAAGTTCACTTCTTTTTTCAGGAGATGGATCATTCTCAAAATGTTGTTCTGCACCCAGAACCAGGTCTTCTGCATCAATTACTTGTTGAAAGATGTTACCAAAGGTAACTCTACTCCATTTAGCTAGTATTTGCCTGAGTCTTTTTAAATTTTGTACCAAAGAAAACAAAGCATTACCATCTTTATAAAGCACCCAATTATCTGATAATAGCTTCTTAAACTCATGATGTGATAACCAAAACTTCTGAAATATGAATCTTCTAATATTATGATCCCCTTCATTATTAAAGGTAATTAACAAAGGGCTATGATCAGAATTGACTTTAGACAAATGCTCCAAAGCAATACTATGAAACAGATTTGAGCAAATATCATTCACACAAGCCTTATCAATTCTCTCCATTATCAAATTATCACCTTCCCTTTTATTCCACCAAGTGAACCTTGAGCCCAGAAAGTTCAATTCATAAACTCCACACTTGTCCAAACATTCCAAATAGTCATTAGCCCCATTTACATTAATATCCAGACCCCCTATTTTATCTTCTTCTCTAGAAACAGTATTAAAGTCTCCAACTATTAACCAGGGATCATTAGTCTTAGAGATTTCTAAGAATTGCCACAACTCTTTTCTTTCTTGTACTGTACACTTAGCATAAACAGCTGTGATCTGAACTGCATAATTCCACATCTTAACTTCAAAATTAATACTCTGACTGCTCTCAGTGCCCACTGTAATTTCTAGATCATCATTAGAAAACACCCAGATTTTATTGTCTGCATGAGTAATAGCATTATCAAAACCAATTTTTCTCTTATAAAGATCAATTTTTTCTTGCTGCACCATTGGTTCTATACAGATCAATAGCACTATTTTATTTATAAGACATAATTTTTTTATTCTTCTTAATGTAGCTCTATTTCCAATACCTCTCACATTCCAGGTTAGGACCTTAATCATTGATTATACTTCTTTCTTTCCCCCACATTAGAGGATGATCTTAGCTGCATTTGTCTCTCTAGTTCTTGGCTCTTTTTCTTTGCCATATCAACTTTCTTTTTCTTTTTTTTCTGGCTCTTGGTTAATTGAAATTCCCATTCATTTTTTTCCTCAGCCATAATTTCTATTTCCTGTTCTTCTCCTTGCTTTTTACCACCTCTTGTCTCCTCAATATCACCATTTGGGCTTATATCTACAATCTCAGTAACCACAAAACTACTGTTTATAGAACTGTAATCTTGGTAAGACACTATAGCTAGTATCCCCTTTTCTTCATTCACATTCCCTTTAGTAACACCTATAGATTCTTTATTTATTTTATTACCATTGTCTTCTTGTCTGTTTAGCTCCAGTTTATCACATATAATCTCTTCATCCACTTTTTCATCCCTTTCTTCCTCATCTTCTATATGAACTATAACTGCTTCTTGTTTCTGCTTTTCAGGAAGACTCTTTGCACTATCCCTAGTCTCCACTGCTGTGCTTGGTTGCTGTTGATTGTGAAATTTAGCTCTGTACACCCATTCTTTTGTAGTCTCTTTTTTCCCAGTTATTTCCTTATTTGGTTTGTATAATGAGGCCTCTTTTCCTTTATTCTTTTGTTGTTGCTTTGAAATAATTTCCTCTTTTTTATTGTTCTTCTTGTTATCTTGTGGTTGCTCTGTGTTTTTGAATTTACAAGCTTCTTCTTTGTGACCTTGTTTAAAGCAGAAACTGCAATAGTCTGGTAGGTCTTCATATTTACAGTACTGCCAGAAGCCCCCCTCTTCACCATAGCCAATCCTAACTCTCTCATAGAGTTCTGTTTTTAGATCAATTTCAACACAAATACGAGCTAAACTAGGTCTTGTTAGCTTTGAAGTAGGTTCATCAACCCTTAGAGGCATCCCAAAAGCGCTTGCTATAGAATATATGCTAGAGGTATTATATAGATGTATAGGCAGTTTTGGCAGATTTATCCATACAGGCACCAATGAATTTTCTATTTCTGGATCAAAGTTATAAGTCCACTTAAAGACTCTCATAGGATAATCTTCGATATACCAAATTTTTTTCAACCAGATTCTGGTGAAGTCTTCTTCATGAAAACATCGGATTAGAATATGTTTATGATCCAGAATTCCTATATTGCAGTTAGCTTTTAATTCGAGTTTCCCAAACAGCTTTCTTATGACAGTTATATCTGGTTTTCCATGAGTAAATTTTCCAACTATAGTATATTTAAACGGTTCAGCAAGTTGCTTTATATCTTTCATAGAAAATTGAATTAACGGTTCACCTTTATAAGAACCAACCTCTTTTAATGCTATTTCGATTTTTTTGGGTGATGCGCTAACTACCGACGCAAAAGATTTCGTAGGAACTGGGTCTGGCGGCATTAGTTGTCTGTTCGATATGCTATCCGGGGAGATTTCGTTCGGTTCCTCCATGTTTTCGGCGGCTAGGGTTTTTCACCCTAGTCGTCTCTCTCTCTAGGGCTAAAAAAACTGATTCAAATTTATATCTATCTCTATATATATATGAGAAACAGTCAGATTAAATGGCCGGTTCACAAAGCCTTTGCATAAAAATATGTCAAATTGATAAAAAAAAATTATTTTTTGATTACTATTTAAGTTTAGTTTAGCCACTCATAAGGTTCTATATTTTTATTTGAGTTTTTAGTGTTTTGTACAATTTGTTTTTAATTTATCAAATTTTAATTTGTTGAAAATAGAAAAAATAAATTAGTTATTGAAAAACATAATCTAACCATTCATTTTTTTAATCTAACGGTGGTTAAACTGACTGCACTATATAAACAGTCAAATAAGCTGACTATTCCAAATAGGCACTTTATCTATATATTTAACTCTAAAATGTCGAGCACGAGTGGTACTCAACACGAAGATTTATTCATATCATTAATATGAGATATTAAATCATACAAAGGAGGTTTAGTTGTGTAGATTTTACTTGCATTTTTTAGATTCCTAGTTTGTTGTGACAGATTTCCTTAGGAAGTTTGATTTATGTCCCACTGCTATGTATGTGTTGCTATTATTTTTTTATATACATATAGTGGTCCACCTAACTCCCTTCCGGTCTGCAGTGTTTCTGGAAGAAAAAACACATAACCGCCACGAACTCGTCCCCTTTCTCAGATGGGAAGCTTTCAAAAAACAAACACTCCAAGAAAATGATGAAATGCCCTCTCATAGGATTTATGCCACCCATCTCCCATCTCCCATACTCAATCTTGTCTGAAAATGTGAAAAACCCCAACTGCAAAATCGTTTACATTTCCCGAGAGCCAACATATACAAGTCTCGGGGTTGCACTTCACTGACAAAACGTGTGACATGAAAACACCATTGGAGGAATATTGGGGGGCGGATTTAGGGGGGGCACCACAGAAAATTTTAAAAACGATTTTTTTATAGGTAAAATTTCAGAAAATTATGTTATATATATTAACAGCCCCCATATCGGGGGCGGATTTAGGGGGGGCACCATAAAAATTTTAAAAACGATTTTTTTATAGGTAAAATTTCAGAAAATTATGTTATATATATTAATAGCCCCCATAAGATATATAACCATGTTTAGATCAGTTGGTAATGCTAACTAAAATTAAACAAGATATCATTTGTTCGATTATTTAGTATCGCAACTTATTCTTTTTTATTTTTTCATGTTTATTTAGTTACATGAGTAACACTTCATTGCTCATTATTTTCAATAACAACCATATATTTATATTTTTCTTCTTAAAATATAAAAATACTCTTCGAATACCTCATTTTGATGTTAGAAAACAAAAATATATCTTTATAATTTTAAATTTACTGTGTTTTTTACAATTACCAACTCGATTTTTTAATAATTCAGAATAGCCTTTTAATCTCGGTTTTCGATTATTTTAAACGTTGTTTTTCTTAAAACTCTAGTAGCAATTTTTTTCTACGTCCCCCAACGATATCATCCTAATCCCGCCACTGGGAATATTCAATGCGGTCATCCACGATATTACTCTGAAGGGGCCTCTTTTCGATCACGTGATGGAATATTTGGAGCAGAGAAATAGAGAAAACATGCTTTTTGTCAGGTATGACGACTTTTGCTCTTACCCAAATGAGATTAGGAACAGCATTGCCGAGTTTATGGGTCACTCATTGAGTGATTACGAGATTGCACAAGTAATGAGGAAAAGTAGTTTTGGAAGATTGAATAAGTTGGATATTAATAGTGGTGCAAAGGGGATAAATTTCGGTGGGAAGATACCTATAAAATACATGCAGTTTATCTTTTTGAAATGGAATTGTGGCTCAATGATATCACAAATCAAAAGTGGGAAGTTCTGGTTTAGATTCTAAACCATTTGTTGCTGAGTTTCAAGTTAGCATTAATCTAAATTCTAAAGTAAAGCTAGAAAACTAAAGTAGCTTCAGTATTGGTTTTTGCCAATGGAAAATATGATTCTTTTTCAAAAGTGTCTTGGGCAATTTGTGGAATTTGTTAAAGCTTTTTGTTGAACCATGGGCTCAATAATTGATTTTGATTATACGTTAGATTATGTATTAATGATTTTACGATTTCTCTATTCGATGATATAATGCTTTGTCTTTTCCAAAAATAGAAAATGTATATTTCAGGACTTTAAAATGATAGATCATTTGATAACAAAGCCATAGGTTTAAACAGAAGTAAATTTGAAGTCCGAACAAGCAAGTTACGAGCATTTCAAAGTCGAAAGTTCAACACGTAAATCTCCAGTTGCACCCACCGGTGGATAATACAGAACCCACCAGTGGGTCAAGTGGACAGAACAAGAACAATTTTCTC
This sequence comes from Primula veris, assembly GCA_963682055.1. Classification (NCBI taxonomy): domain Eukaryota; kingdom Viridiplantae; phylum Streptophyta; class Magnoliopsida; order Ericales; family Primulaceae; genus Primula; species Primula veris. The sequence goes on along the minus strand of OY821742.1, from coordinate 4,528,592 downwards.
AGATGATACCCACCAATGGGTATGCAGAACCCACCAGTGGGTCAATTTTCCAGAACCAATCAAGATTTCACCCACCAATGGGTCATAAGACACCCACCGATGGGTCAAAGTGCAGATCACAAAAAACAGTTTTTTAGCTTTTTCAAAAAGTGGCTTTAACCATTGGGTAAAGCTTTTAACCACTCCAAACGGTCATGAAAGATCCAATAGGCATTTTTGGTCTAAAAAAAACCCCCAAATACCTCTCATAAACACACCAATCACACACCCAATCTCCATACAAATTCAATACTAGATCAAAGCAAGAAAAAGATTTATACTACACAATTTTCACTTGTAATCTTATAAATTCTTGAGTGTACTCTTATTGTAATCTTATAAACACTTCGAGAATATTTGTGTGTGAGCGATACACTTTCGATTAAAATTGTAGAGTGAATTATAAACTCATTTGTGAGCGAGTGATCGGGTAGAGGATTTGTAAGCGAGTGTCGCTTAAAAGCTCTAAGTATTTTCATTCGTGATACTCATAGAGTGAGGGGGAGCTTAATCGTCGATTAGCTCGTTAGGTTGTAATCTTGTGAAGAAGATTATAGTGAAATACTCGGTAGCGTGAATACTGAGGAGAGGACGTAGGCGGGTTTGCCGAACCTCTATATATCGTGATGTCAATCTCTTCCCTTACTATCTACTTTCCGCAACTTATATTATTTGCGATTGTGCGCAATTTTCAATTTATTCATAGATTATCATCGCATATTTATTGTCGCAATTATATATTGAGCTAGTTGGGTTGTTAATTGCGCTTAGAATTTTAATTCCGCAAAAAACGCCTAAAATCTTATTCACCCCCTCTAAGATTTAGCCGCACGGACCAACACTTTTGGTAAAAAAAAACAATTTCTAAACGTTTGTTTTTGTGTATGTACTGTTTTGTCTTTATCTAGTTGTTATTCTTTGTATAACTGTTGCTGCTGTTAAGTATAATACTAACTTTTTTTAATGACTTAATTGTTCATTGTTGGAAGTGTTTAAAAGGATCGGTAAGAGCTGAAAAACAATCTTAAAAACACAAAGTATAAAAGGAAAGAAAGAAACTCTTTATTTATAATTTTTCTTTCTTTTTGCCTTGGTTATAAATGATGGAATACTATCTCGCATTCTCTCTAAAAAATGTCTAAACAATTCTAGCAAGTATTTAGAACTCTGCTCAACTTCTTTCAACTTCTATGAGAGTTATAGAAACTTTTTATAATTCTTTACAACTTTTTACATTAATTGGACTTGGCTAAAAGTATGATAAAATAAAACAAGTGTACCAAATAAGTTAAACCTATCTACTGGTTTAAATGGAGTAGAATGAATGAATTAGAATACTATCAAAATCAGTGGATTTGATAATATTTTATATGAACGGAAAAGTCGAACGGACCGGTTAAACTTTTATGGTCCTATAAAATTAAATTCAGATGGAACCAAAATAGAGAGATGAGCGAACAGATAAAAAAAAATTCAGGCCAATTCTGGTTTACTTCAGACTGAAACTGGAAAACACTGACTTAAAATGAAAATAACAGAATTCCTGGACACTGAAAAAAGGAACTTAATACTAATAATTTTAAATCTCTTCGATGCTAACGAGTCTCATGACACAACCGAGATAGAAGATCAAGAAATTTTCTGCTTGGTTTGAACAACAAAAACAAACGACTGAGTACTACTGAACATCATGATAAAACTTGCAATACTTTTAGTTTATCACTTATAACTCGAGAGCTGATCCATAGAACTTGAAATTAGTTGAGAAAATCCTTGAGATCCTTGTAGGTTAAACCACCATATTTCGGGTCCACAAATCCACTCTCTCTTGCTTGTGAATATGAAGTTCCTGGTGTGTCGTCTCTTAATATTAAATCCTGCAAATTTTCAACCAGCAAAGTTAGAAATAGTAGAGACAAACATGCAAATATTCTAGTTGTTTATCCAAACGTAAATCAATATTTTAATATTTCATTTTCTGATCTGGAGAAGAAACTTATCCGATAACAGTACCTGCGGTGGATTTGATTCAACAATCGCAAGACCACGCCCAGTTAATCCCATATTATGAATGTTTTTGTCGTAAAAAGAAGTAGTATTCATAACGCCATTGCCGTTATGTTTGTTAATTCCTATGTTTAAATGACCTGGAGCAGGTAACATTTGGTCAATACGAGTTTGAGTTTTATCGATCCCAATTTGACCATTATTGAGAGAAAATGCCGTGAAGATATTTTCACCACGAGGCAGAGGAGCAGTCCTGTAAGTAGCATACAAAATAAAGTAATCATTAACGAAGTTATTTGTGAAAATTTCCTCTCCTTTTCGCCAAACATCCATCAAGTTTCAAATTTAAAGTTGTGAAAATGAATTACTTGCCTTTCGCGATAGTAAGGTTGAATATCATACAAGTTCTGATTAAAGCTGCTATTACCAAACATGATGCGATTTGGGATCTCTGGATAACTTTGAGCTGCTAATCTGAAAGTGTTCTGTTTCAAAAAACGTCAAGAATTTAAAAGTAAATGACGGTTTGTGAATGATAAGCAATTTTTTGCTAGCGCCAAATTTTCAATTCAGCAAATCTTTGTATTTTCATCGTAGTTCAAATTAACTAGTTAGGGTTTATGACATGTAACCCATACGGTGTGTATATAACGGTTAATAGTCATACCAACACCATATAGTCATGACAATTACGCAACATATTGGTTGTTACGTACCGTAAGGGCCATTTAATACGGTGCGTGTATTTGGAAAACAAATTCATAAGCGGAAACATATTTACAAAGACACTCAAATGCAGCCAATATTTTTGAAATTTAAAATTTCGTATTTTTGGTTTATAGTTATTAAAATACATTTCTACATATGGGCTTGATAAACAGATAGAAATGTCTCGTATTTTTTGAATAGCGAAAGCATTTGGACAAGTTGTGTTAAGCGAATCTCAACTATAAATGAAAATCAATACAATACGATAAGAATACAGCCAGAAGGGAACCTGGAATATTTAATAATTTGTTGATACATTTTTCCGATTGTAATTTCACAATAATGCACTTTAAGCTTGAGTAACAAGCAATACCGTAAGTAACGCACGTGTTATTTTCATAGAAAAATCTAATTACAGTTATCTTAAGAAATAGTTACCTCTACTACTGGAGGTGCAAATTGAGTCTCGCGCGTTATGACCGGACCAGGTGTTTGAAGTTTGAACGGAATTTGTGATTTTATCTTTTCTGCAATGTTACGGGTACTATTATAACTAGTCGATATAGCTAACCCTTGATTATACATAGTTTTTCGATTTCCTTGATTAATGAAGTTTTGCATAAGCCCCTCATGAACATCGGCACTGTCACAAAAACATAAGCATCAGCAGTTTTAGAACTTGAGGAATTAAAACGATTACGCAAAAGAATAATATACTCAATTTAGCAGTTCTAACCTGTGTGGAACCAGCCGAGGATCAAGCTGCATTGGAAGTTTGCCTTTAGATGGGTTTGAACCACGGGCATTTGAATCACGGCCAGAGAAATTATTTATTAATGGTGTTACTCCTTTGTAAGCCATCTGCATATGATACTAATCAAAGGTGCCTTAATAAAGTAAAAACTCTATACCGTCACGAAAAATTATATAGCTAAAACGATAATATTTTGCAATGAAATATTATTTATTACTATAATGAGGTGAATTTATAGCTAAAACGATCACACCAAATTATTTATTATTATGAGGTGAATTTATAGCTAAAACGATCAAGAATAATGTATTTGTGGCAATGAAATATTATTTATTACTATAAGGAGGTGAATTTATAGCTAAAACGATCATGAAAAATTATGAAAATTATTTTTATTTATAACTGACCCAAATGGGAACCTGCAATTTATATGATAGAGATTATTCCTAAATAGAGTATTCTTTTATGCAGAGGTTTTACATAGAAAATAGAATATACTCCCAAATGAGAAGAAATGAGGGGTCAATAGGGAAACAGACCGGAATTATTTGTTGCTCCTGGGCTAAAGGAATGCCAGCAATAATTACTTTCTGTGAGGGAAAAGGGAAACCAAAACATACATGAATGCGTGATTAATTGCTTGAGAATTGGATAAAAATGAAAACATTCTAAGATTATGAATTGTGAATAATAATGGACAACAACTCACTTTTCTTTGGATTACTTTTTCCAGTGAGTTCCTCAAATTGTTCTCAAGCCAGACGAGCTGATCAGGAGTTGGCTTTTGCTCTTGAGGCTCATATACCCTGGATACCAACGGCACGGTAAATTGAAAAGTTGACAAATCTGAAATTAAATAAACAAAATCACATGACCCTGACTGCGACTTCAGAGTTCAGTGTATTACCTAAGACCAGTCTCCAGAATTTGTATTTGTAAGGTGCTCTTTTTTATTTGCAGCTCAAGGTTCTAAAATGAAAATAAAAATAAAAAAGTCTAGTGATCATATATAAGTAATCATGAAGATGATAACAAACATGCATGACTGATATGGAATTTGTACAGGTGAACATCTTGCTTACCTCAAGTCTGAATATTTCAATGGATTGGTCGCCAAACCAGACAGCAACATATGGAAAAAGGTAACAAAAATAATTAGCATAATTAATTTTTTAATGAACTGCAAACATTAAAAAATAGTTGCTTTAATGATAAATGTTCGGCTTCATTTATTTTTGTACTGTTACTCAAAGAAAAAACTGGCAGTCAATCTTATGATATTACTTTAAAAGCAATCTAGATCTGAAAAAATTGAATTAGTGGGAGGGATAGAGAAAGTGCATTACTGTTGATCCAAACAGTAGAGCTTTCTCTGGTCACCTTTGATGTGGTTAAGTTGCTGCAGCTTTTCTAGTTTGTCCTGCACAATTATCATCAAATTTAGGAGTAACGATAAACAATATTTAATCTAAGTCGAATAAAGAGCAAAAGGTACTTAATAAAGTACTTATATCATAACTATTGTTCGATTGAATACAAAAACGTACCTGCACATCATCCATGTCACTGTTTAAATGATTAAAGAAATTTTGATCAGTATCACAGAAGGTAGCAACATGATAATTGTGAGTTCTACAAGAAGTAAAATTTACAAACAAACACTTACTTAAATCTCATATCAGGTGGTAGATTCACATAACGATATATCAGCTCTTCGATACTGCAAAACATCAATGAATTCAAAAGAAAATAACTTTTTTTTAATCCAAAAACATAGTTTTTATTAAAACAAAACCTACAAAAAAACCCCTAATTATAAAGATATGTACTACGGTTTACTTCGAAACTTAAATGTGCATGTTTTAGTTCTATGGGTTATAGTAAATTAATTTACACACTAAACTTACCTTTTTGGACTACTAAATTTGGAAATTCGACCAGATGGAGAAAAGGCGAGCAAAGCCACTTCAGCGTCGCAACAAACAGAAATTTCATTCGCCTTTTTTATAAGGCGGCTTCTTCTCTTGCAGAATGTTACTTGGCATCTCATTACATTCTCTATCTTCTTCAAGCACAGTACTTTTCGACCCATTTCTTTTTCTTCTTTTGCACTCAAAATTTTACAGTGAGACAATATGCAGATGCCTTGTTTATGCAAAGGTATTTATAGGGGCATTTGGTGTGGTAAATGGAGGGGATCATGTATATCCACCTCTCATTAGCTCTACCTGGTAAAGATTCATGTGATCTTTGACTAGAAATTAGTGCTGCAGATATCACTTATTTTCTTTCTAAACAGTTTAGTTATTGGATATCACCAAATCTGTGACCTTTAATGCAAATCAACACACTTAATTACATGTTGACTGTTGACAATTGTTTTTGTGCAAACGCCAATGAAGACAATCAATCAGACATGTATATAGAAGTCATGCAAAATGGAAGAAAAACAAATCGTTGTCACATAATAAGTCTTGATCCCTAATCCTATCGTAAATACCACTCGATGTTGTACATGTTTATCTCTGTTTCTTTTCCGGAAAAAAAATTGTTACTAAGAGTGTACATCGTTGCGTGTGTTTTGTTAATTTTATTATTGCATATAACGAACTTTGAACTTTTATTGTCATTCAAATTCATAAATTATGTCTCAACCTGTTGAAATAAATTAACATACAGTGTTTTGTTAATTTTATTATTGCATATAACTAACTAATAAGAAAAAGCTGAGAAACATTCGAAGAGTGATTGAGGAAATAAAATCATATTATACTCCATTGTTCATCTGTATGGGACATAGTTTGTATGGATATTGTTTGATCTATCCGGACATGTATGTTTTGTTGTAATTTTTTGGACAGGAATAAGTTCTGTATCATATTGTATTATGTAATATATTTGAAATCTCACACAAATGTCAATAGATCTTATTAACAATTTCATTTATACTTTGGCTATGAGTACTCCTGTACTGATGTCCAGAAGTTAGTGTTTTAATGTCTAACGAGGAAATCTTGTTAAGAGATGTGTTTGAAATGTCACAACAATGTCGATAGATTTTACGAACAGCTTCCGAACTTCATTTATACTCAACAGTAGTTCGAGTGATAATTCTTCCTCTCTTTTTTTAGCATAAACTTCTACCATGTATTATTGAAATAAAAATTGTATGATCTATGGAACACGCCTTCATAGTAACTATTCCGGCTAGAAATCAGTAGGCAAAACTAGTCTGAAAGCAATAAAAAAGATATATTAAACCAACTAATAAGAGCTATAATTGGCAGAGTAAGGAAAAAGGAATCCATGATGATCACATCCTTTTCTAACTAACCAAGAGTTTTGAAAATAACGACTTCATTTATGCTCGACAATGTAGAATTAGCGATCGCCATAAGGTGATACCTTTGAAATGTCACAACAATGTTTACTAGTTTCACTAAAAGATTTAGTTATACTCGATAATGTAGTACTAGTGATCATTAAACGGGAAAATATTGTAATGTAATATGTTTGAAATGTCACAACGACGTCGATTAATAGCTTCATTTATAGTTGACAATTCAGTACTAGTGATTTCCAAAGGTTCTTGTAATAATGTCTAACGGGGAATCTTTTTACATAAACATATGATATCTAAAACCAATGTCGATTTATTTCATTTATACTCGACAAAGTTAAACTATGGATTTCCAATGATTTCATGTTTAAGTTCCAATAGTGTTGACTTGTTGCTATACACTTTATGGATGCTTAATCATGTGAGTTTACAACGTTACCCCGACCAATGATTGTATTGGAATGGTTTTGCTTGGTTTTATGTTTTTTTATTCAGTTCTTCAATATGGAATATATACGCTATTTCCAATCAAGAGCTCTATCTTTGCACAAAACTGCAGGGTGAATCTTTATCGGAACTTTTTCAAGATTATTATGAATCAAATGGCTGCTATTTCCAAGAAACAAGTAGCCCTCAGTACCAACTATGAATATCGAATGGCGACCCAGTTTCCCCCACTCCACTGCAAAAGGTTATTGACTTTTCCCTTGGGAAACTGAATCCCTACATTTTATTTAAACCAAACACAAACCTCTCATCGGAGACATCCTCTTAGCTTCTTTCCCAAAAGTGGAACTACATGGCTTAAAGGCCTTACTGTCGATACGACATTGCACATTCACACCCCAAATGATTTGTTGCAAACACATAACCCCCACGGAGCACAGTTACATATTATCTCGCATATGCCAGCCGTCCACTTATGGGGTCTTGGTTCAACACGTTTTTAGAAAGACAAACCAGGCAGCATAGTTCATGGTGAACTGGCCGTGTTCTCATGAGACTGATAAATCATTTCACGATATTGGTACACTGATAAATCTCATGATACTATAGTGTTCTATTCTTTATTCATATGCCGTTTTCCGTCATGCTCTTTAGATATAATACAGTGTCTGTACCAGGCTGATATAGATGGACAGTATATTAATGTTCGATAGTTTATGAAGAAATCATGAAAGGTAAAAAACAGGCTGGATTTATAATCGAAAACATCAAAAAATTCACGAACGTTTTAAATTCAGTCAGAAACTATATACCCTCTCAGATTCAAAATACATCATTCGTACCTCGGTCAGTAGGATAATAATTATATAAAAGAAAACATAGGAAATCATGTGTATAATAATTTTACGGCAACATTTGCATTACCAGACCCTTAGTTGTACAACAAATCGTTTAAACAAACAGTTCATACTGAAATCCTGAGATAGTAAACAGTATGGGGAAGGAAACATAGAGCGACCGGTATTAACGGTCTGAAAAATGAAAAATAATACTCCGTAATTCGAAGATTTATTATAAAAATAACAAGAAGCAAGAACCACGAAAGAAAAAAAAAACGCGAAACAAGAACTGAGAGACGTGGTTTTGAAACGGAAACTAGTTTGCCGGTAAAGATGAAACTGACACTCTATGGCTCACGATCGAGTAATTCTAAACCACTACCACCCCACACTCGATCTATAGAAGCATTGAGCTTCTCTATCATTTCAACGGTTAAACAGTTTTTCCCATCTCCCACACTCCCATTTCGAAAAAAAGAACTGGCTGGCATTATCCATCCCCTTGGCCAAACAGGGACAATAACCTTATTTTCTTCAAAAGTGTTAACATCCAACTTACGCAAACGTTCGAAGCTAGTTTCCGTGACAATTGTTTCAATCTCATCATCACTCAATCCGCAACATAAGTAGTCTGCTATCTTCTTCACGTCCGCACTTGGGTTTTCTTCAACCCTTCGTATGTGATAAAAAGCATGTTTTCTTTCTCCCTCGCTTCCCAGTACTCCAAAACAAATTCCAAAAGAGGGCCAAATAGAGCAGTACCTGTTGGGAATTGATCAAGAATTAGATGTCATTACAGAATGATCCAAGAATTAAGTTAAGACAAAAAAAAAATGGCAAAACAAACATTGAAAAGCTTAAGAACATTGAAAATTTTCATAGATTTCAAAGGCCAAATAAAAACCCAACAAATATTGAAGTATATGGCCCTAATAACTACTATATAACATGACAAGTTAGTTTGTATTACTCCACTGCACTATTTGTTAGTAAATCTTAGTCACAAGGGAATGCTAACGGTTAATGATAAATTAACAAAATATAGTAACTTTGAAACTAAATTAACAAAAACATGCCCAAAAATTTATAATTAACAAAAACATACCCAAAAGTCCATATGCTAATTTGTATATTTCATACCCTTATTCCAAAAGTTTATACCCTTATTTCAAAAATTTATACCCTAATTTGTATTTTTCATACCCTTATTTCAAAAGTTCATACCCTAATTTGTATTTTTCATACCCTTATTTCAAAAGTTCATATCCTGATTCGTAGAGTTCACCCTTATTTTCAAATTTTATATCCCAATTTACATAATTTATATACATAATTTTCAACTTCATACCCTTAATTCACGTAATTTATACTCTTATTTTTTAACATTATACACTAATTAACAAATCCAACTCTTACCCGTCCTCCGATCTCGAACTATCACGTCGCCGTCGTGGGCCTTTCCTTCGACGACCGCATCTCCATCGACATCAAACTCGAGTTTTCGATCTCATTATACACACTCGTCGCCCATTCCGATAGATGTGTCCGTCTCAATCTCCACGGAAGAGAGAGATCAGAAAGAGAGAGAAATGATGAGATATCGGAGAGAGTGAGAAGGAGAAGGAGAGAGATCGGAGGGAAAGAGAAGTAGGAGAAAGAGATTGGAGAGATTGTATTGAGAGCGATGAATCAACTTTTTTATTTTTTATTAATTATTAATTAAATGTATGTTTTTGATAATTTAATTTTTAAAGGTATGTTTTCGTTAATATAATAGTTGTAGCGTATGTTTATGTTAATTGCCCATAATATGCGGTAGTACAAGCTACATTGCCCTTCGAAAAAAGCTCCAAAAGGCTAAAAATAATCGAAAATACATAGTGGTACAATTGCCCGTAACCCATGGAAAATTAAAGAAAAGAAGCCAAATAAATCGTAAGTAAAAATAAAATCTATTTCAACAATTTATAAAAGCAATGAAATATCGTCAAGAATGCTGTTTGACGCGGTGAAACAATGGAAATAATGCTGAGATAGCCGAGTAAGAGGCGCATGTAAATAAAAGAACTCGGTTAAATCTAAAAACATTCGACTCGACATGGTTCCATAATAACCATCGAGGGTGCAAACCCTATCTAAACAACCCTACCAATCATACTCAAAAGCAATCCCCAAATCTAGAATCCGTATGCACATACATACAATAGCCAAGCAAAGTCTAAACTCAATTGAATCAGAGAATGGAAGGGGATGATGAGAGGAGATGGAAAAGGAGATAGAAGGGGATTTAAACTGCCTGGGGGTGGAGGAAGCTGACGGCTGCTCCTCCACCCCAGACGGCGGTAGGTTGTGTCTTTTGGTCTAGGGTGGGTCGTGTCTTTTGGTCTAGGGTTAGAAGATTAGAGAGAGGCGGCTTGTGCTTCTTTTCTACATACTTTCGCGGACTTAATTATCAAAAACCTCAATTTGTGATTCTTGTTTAAAAAAATTCGTACGTATCAATATAGCACCAGCGAACATAAAAGTTAAAAATAAAGAATAAAAGTAAACAACATCATTGTCATTCAATGTAGCTACTTATTTCATCAACTTCTTTGCCAAGTGCTATTGTTGTGATCAGTGGCGGAGCCATGATAAGTATATGTAGTGACTGAATTTTAAAATTTTATTATGGGAGGGGGGCAAAGTAGCTATTTTTCGTCAATTTTGTTTTTGTATCATAAAAAAATGTTTTTTGAAAATTTGGGAGGCTATAGCTCTTGCCAACCCCCTAGCTCCGTCCCTGGTTTGTGATATTTGTTTCTTAAAAATATTGAGGAAACTCATGATAGTTTTGAAAGGGAACTCATGGTATGACTGCTTGCATATGTAAGCTTATCATTTCAGTAACATTGCATGTGCTTACAAATACTGATTTCTATGGACAAGCACCATGACATAGAAACAATAAATCATAACTAATTTAGTTAGCCACGTAAAGAAAGACGATGAGATGAAGTTAATTTCATTAAAGAAGTAAATTACTCCATGCGTACATGCACCCACAGTAGACAGTTACATGCACCGAAAGTTTTAAAGACGACCAACCGGTGATGATGTAGGCAAACTTTTTGAAACATAATCATGCACGGTCGGTAATGATTATTTTGTCAGTTCATATTGAGATAGATCATTGGACCTCAACAACTCTGTGCAATACGTATCGAGATATAAATATCGGGCAAGGGTAGTGATCGAAGTTTGGCATGGTTGCGGTAATAGTCGGGTTGCACATGGTCAAGACAAAGATATGGAGGATAGATACAGAAGATTGAAGAGATATCTTCCTTCTTCATGTAAGCAATTAATATAAAATAGAAAAAATTATATACTATTAGTTTCCATTAGCTTCGGTTAATTTATCAGTGTGATAAGTGTTTTGGGAAGAAATTGTTTAGTCTATTTAATTTTTATAATATAGTTTCAAAAAGTAGTATATATTTAATAAATTTTGATATATATAAAAATACAGTAACGCTATAGATCCAGACTGACTCAACCAGACTAATTGTCAGACAGTCGTTCATGAAATTTTTAGAATTCTTTTTACAGTCCTAGTTGATACTAGCCTAAACTTAAATATTAATTAAAAAAATATATATTTTTAATAATTTTAACATATTTTATTTGACGATTTAACAAAATAAAACTTAAATATAATATTATAGAACCCTATTTGAGACGATCCTAAAGTTAAATATTAATTAAAAATACTAAATATATGGCCGAATAACAGATTATTAAATTTCGGGATTAAAATGAAATTCTAAATTTATATTGAGTACTAGTGTCTTGAGGAGTCTGGGCCGAGCCTATCCGACTCATTAAATGTTTGCTAAGCTAGAAGTTTTATATTAGAAGTTTTATTAAGCTTTGATAAAATTGTAAAATTTGAACGTTGGACTATTTAAGTATAAAACAATAAAATAAAATCACAAGTTAAACTGCTCATAATAGGTTTACCTTTCTATTCCTCATGTTAAACAGTTAAACCTATTTACTGGTTTTAATGGAGTAAAATGGAATGAATTAGAATACTATCAAAATCAATGGATTTGATAACATTGTATATGAACAGAACAGTCGAACGGAACAGTTAAACTATGCTTTATGGTCTTATAAAAGTAAATTCAGATGGAACCAAAATAGAGAGATGAAGGAACAAATTTTTATTTTTTTCTGGGCCAATTCTGGTTTAATTCAGACTGAAATTGGAAATTGACTTAAAATTAAAATAACAGAATTCTTAGACACTATAAAAAGGTACTTAATACTTATAATTTTAAATCTCTTCGATGCTCGCCGGTCTCATGACACAAACAAGATAGAAGATCAAGAAATTTTATGTTTGGCTGATCCATAGAACAAGAAAAACAAACGACTTAGAGCTGATCCATAGAATTTGAAATTAGTTGAGAAAATCCTTGAGATCCTTGTAGGTTAAACCATCATATTTTGGGTCCACAAATCCACTCTCTCTTGCTTGTGAATATGAAATTCCTGGTATGTCGTCTCTTAATAAATCCTGCAAATTTTCAACCAGCAAAGTTAGAAATAGGAAAGGCAAACATCCAAATATACTTGTTAATCCAAACGTAATTCATTATTTTGATATTAAAATTTGTGATCTGGAGAGGAAACTTATCCAATAACAGTACCTGTTATTGCAAAAAAGGAACTTAATACTTAATACTTATAATTTTAAAATTTGTGATCTGGGGGAGTAAAAGCATTGAAGATATTTTCACCAAGAGGCAGATGTGCAGTTTTTTAGGTAGCATACAACATAAAGTAATCCTTAATGGAGTTATATGTGGAAAATCTCCTTATTTTTTTGCCAAACATCCATCAACTTTCAAAATTAAAGTTGTGAAAATGAAAGCTTCTGAGAATGAATTACTTACCTTTCAAGATAGGAAGATTGAACATCATACAAGCTCTGGTGAAAACTGCCATTACCAAACATGCTGATTTGGTATCTCTGAATAACTTTTAGCTGCTGATCAGTTGGAGCCAAAATTTCAAATTCCGTAAATCTTAGTATTTTCATAGTACTTCAAATTGGTCAAGGTTTATGACTTGTAACCGATACGGTGTGTATACAACGGTTAAGGGTCTAACCAATACCATTTAGTAGTGACAATTACGTAACACATTTGGCTGTTACGTGACGTAAAGGCCATTTAGTACGGTGCATGTATTCGGGAAACAAATTCATACTAGGAAACATATTTACAAATAAACTCAAATACAACAAATATCTGGGAAATTAAAATTTCATATTTCCAGTTATAATCATAAAAATACATTTCTACATATGTGCTTGATAAACGAAAAAAATGTCTCGTATTTTTGGATAAAGAAAGTATTTTGGCAAGTTTTGTTAAGCGAATCCCAACTATAGTGAAAATCAATATAATAGCATAAGAATACAACCGGGAGGGAACCTTGAATATTTACTCATTCCTTTATACAATTTTCCAATTGGAATTTCACAAGTAATGCACTTTCAGTACAAGTAACAAGCAATACCTTAAGGAATGCACATGTTATTTTCATAGAGAATTTAAATACAGATATCTTAAGAAATAGTTACCTCCACTAGAGGTACAAATTAAGTCTCACGCGTTATGACCGGACGAGGTGTTTGAAATCTGAAAGGAATTTGTGATTTGACCTTTTCTGCAATGTTACTGGTACTATAACTAGTTGATATAGCTAACCCTTGATTACACATGGTTTTTCTATTTCCTTGATTGATACAGTTTGGCATGAGCCCCTCAGGAACCTCAGCACTGTCACAAAAACCTAAGCGTTAGCAGTATTAGAACTTGAGGAATTAAAACGCTTATGCGAAAAAATAATATATATTCAATTTAGCAGTTCTAACCTGTGTGGAACCAGCTGCATAGGAAGTTTGCCTTAAGATGAGTTTGAACCACCAGCATTTGAATCACGACCAGAGAAATTATTCATTAATGGCGTTACTCCTTCGTAAGCCATCTGCATCTGATATTAATCATATTAATGTGCCTTAGTAATGACAATTACGCAACATATTGGCCGTTACGTGACGTAAAGGCCATTTAGTATGGTGCGTGTATTCAGGAAACAAATTCATACGAGGAAATATATTTACAAATAAACTCAAATACAGCACATATTTTGGAAATTAAAATTTCAGATTTCCGGTTATAGTTATAAAATACATTTCTACATATGGGCTTGATAAACGAAAAATAATGTCTCGTATTTTTAGATAAAGAAAGTATTTTGGCAAGTTTTGTTAAGTGAATCCCAACTATCGATGAAAATCAATATAATAGCATAAGAACACAACCTGGAGGGAACCTTGAATATTTACTCATTCCTTGATACAATTTTCCCATTGGAATTTCACAAGTAATGCACCTTCAGTACAAAGTAACAAGCAATACCTTAAGGAATGCACATGTTATTTTCATAGAGAATTTAACTCGTATACTACCTAAAACATTGGCTATCATACAACATCTTATTAAATCAATGGAACAATAACAGCAACAGTCTCATCATCCTAATTATACCGTTCTTCGTTGTTTCGTCCACCCCTTTTTCTTTAGCATCATGTCACGCCCCGGATTTGGGTAAACCCGAGTAGTGAATATTATTTAAAAGAAAAAGGTTTAAATAACAAAATATGCGGAAGCATTCGACCACACACTAAATAAAAACCAAACGGATCCTTCAGGACATGCCGATAGTCATATTTGAGTCATTATTGGCCTAAGGGTAGCCAACAACGCTCAAATGTGACAATACGAAAAGAAAGCAATTTTAATAAAATGATTTATAGAAATTTCGGCATGACCTTTACGTATCTATTTGTTTCCACAAAAATCAACCTGTTCAACAACATGATATAGATAATTAAAACTCGCCAATCGCGATATTTCTAAAAAATCAATCCAAAGATAAAATGTCACATCCAACCCAGCTAACCATCAAGCTCCATAACATATAGTCAAAATAAATGAGGTACGAATAAAGTATTTGTATGCAAATAACGAACAACTCGCGATAACACTTATTAGGCCAACATGGCTCAACTAAATGAATAATCCAACATGAATAAAAAGTCTAACGTGCACACGATCAAGTGTAATCCGATAACTGAGCCACTAGCAATCACTCTAAGCTTCGTCACGGCTTACGTCGGCACCTGTACGTCGATTGAAAACAAAACGTACAGAAAACAAAGAAAGGAGGTAAGAAAACAATCTCGCTTAAAAAGCGGCGCATGCTACTAAGCACGCACACACAATCCTAACATGGCAACTATATTATCATGATAAATAATGACAAGGCAATTTTTATGGGAAATGTAACCACCTCAGTAACTTACACATTCACAATAAATGAACAAATAAACAAGGTTTAAATAAATAGATTATGATAATAAAAATAAAACTCAACGAAAACCAAGTCGGGATTGCTCACATACGTACCCACCTTTAGAGCCACTGCTCAAGGACCCATAATACAATGGTACCCCCACCCACACGCTGACACTACCGTATGTGACTAGAGATATGGGGCCGGCTTTAAGGGCACTACCCCTATGGTACCGATACACCTAATACTTGCGCAAGTTTCCGGGCTCTCACCGTAAGCCTCCGGGGCTCATCCTTAAATCCACAATGGTACAATGTACCCACCTTTAGAGCCACTGCTCAGGGACCCATCATACAATGGTACCCCACACATTGGTACTACAATCCCAGAAAATATATATATATATATATATATAAAAGCTCCAAAAGGACAAAAAAAAAACAGCAAAGTCCACACACCGAAAATAATACACAACACTGTAATGTTATAGTTAATTAATTATCGAATGTCATTTGAAACACATTATTTTAATCACAATACCACCACATATGTATACACATTGCCACCACCTTCAACACTTCTCAAAGGTTTAATTTATATCTTATTTTCACGAATTATATGTTAAGCATAGTAAATACAAAATCATTAGTTATTATACTACAACTGCACCACCATAATTGCCATAACAACATATATCAATATCCGAACCTAAATTAACATGCAACAAGCAACACATAAATCCCGCTTTTAAAGCGAAATCATATTCTTCCCCCTTACCGAAACAAACGAGAGCTCGTTTGTAAAAACTCCCAAACTCGAACCGTACCACCTAATAAAATCTGGACAGCCTAGCGACAGTCCTTAACAGCCCCTATTATGTAATTAAAATAAGGCACGAATCAATATAAAAGGCTAATTTCGGATTATTAATAAAATCGTAAAAACTGGGTTTTTATAAAAGTGAAAATCGGAGAAGCAGGCTTACACAGGTAGATAGATATCGACGAGTAGATTAAGAAAATGTATTTGATTGCGAAAAACGGACACCCGAAGACCTCGATATCAGCCTCCGAAGCGACCACGAAGAAACCCAAAGAAAAAACACCCAACTACGGTCGCTGGTTTGTCACCGGCAACTCTTCTCTGTCGGCTCTTGCTCTCTCTCTCTCCCTCTCACTCAATATATATGTATATGTGTATTATGTGTATATGTGTATTATGCGTATATGTATATGTACGGCTGTGTATGTAAAGTATGTATATATATATCTATATACTGTATATGTGTATTACCAATTAGGTTTAGTTTTTTTTTTTTTATTAATTCAATTACCACTCAAGTCCATGTAACTATTATTTATTCAATTAACACCCAAACACAATTACGTTATAATAAATTATTTCAAGTTATATTACACACTTACACAAATATTTTTTTGCAACCAAAATAATCACTACACAACGCCCAATAAATATTAATAGCACTAATAAAATGGTTAATAGACCATAATAACTACACAAATTTCTGAGTCGTTACATTCTTCCCAACTTAAAAAAAATTTCGTCCCGAAATTTAACACGCACCTGAATCGAAAAACAGGTCTGGATACTTAGCACGAATTTCCGGTTCTCGCTCCCACGTTGCCTCTTCATTTCCAAGGTGGCTCCACAACACTTTCACCAAAGGAATAACACGCCTCCGTAATACCTGTTCACGCCTATCAAGTATACGGACCGGGCGAACCACATAAGAAATATCCTCCTGTACTTGAAGATCAGAAAAATCCAGAATATGTGACGGGTCCGGTTCGTACTTCCGGAGCATCGAAACATGGAACACAGGATGTACATTCGCCAATTTCGGTGGCAACGCTAATTGATAGGCCAGATCACCAATTCTTTCCAAGATAAGGAAAGGTCCAATAAAACGCGGGGACAACTTTCCACGCTTCCCAAAACGCATAATGCCCTTACGAGGCGAAATCTTAAGGAACACATGATCACCCACCTCAAACTCCAAAGGTCGCCTTCTTTTATCCGCATAGCTCTTTTGACGGCTTCTTGCTGTCTCAAGCTTTTGCTTTATCAACAAAATCTTCTCTGTAGTCTCTCGAACCACATCTGGTCCTAACAACGCTGATTCACCGACCTCCGTCCAACACACCGGAGACCTACAAGGTCGCCCATATAAAGCCTCATAAGGAGCCATCTCAATGCTCGAATGATAACTATTATTATAAGCGAACTCAATCAATGACACATGTTTCTCCCAACCCCCACCAAAATCAACTACACACGCCCGAAGCATATCTTCCAGAGTCTGGATAGTCCTCTCCGACTGCCCATCGGTCTGAGGGTGATAAGCCGTACTCAAATCTAGTTTCGTCCCCAACGCCTTCTGAAGACTTTGCCAGAATCGAGACACAAAACGGGGATCACGATCAGAAACAATAGAAACCGGGACACCATGTAAACGAACAATCTCCCGGATATATTGCTCGCATAACTGTTCAACTGTGTCGCTAACACGCATTGGTAGAAAGTGGGCTGATTTGGTCAATCGATCGACAACGACCCACACTGCATCTTTCCCTCTATTAGATCTCGGCAACCCCACTACAAAGTCCATAGTGATACGTTCCCACTTCCACTCCGGTATAGGCAAGGGTTTAAGCAAGCCTCCCGGCTTTTGATGTTCTATCTTCACCTGCTGACAAGTAAGGCATTTACTAACAAAGTCTGCCACGTCCCTTTTCATTCCACTCCAATAAAACTGTCGAGCTAGGTCGTGGTACATCTTTGTGCCACCTGGATGAACTGCCAATCGAGAATGGTGGAATTCTTTCATGACCTCCATGCGCATACTCACAGGTACCAGTAGACGATCCATAAATCTCACTCCCCCATCTGAGCCAATCTTCCATTTGTCGAGTCCCAACTCACTCGAGACTTTAACTCGCAAGTCCCTAGATTCCTCATCCCCTTGTTGGGAATTAATTACCCTCGAGACTAACGACGGTTGCACCTTCACCGAGAACAGCACGGCTGAATTTTCTTCTTCACCCATCTCCAAGTCGAATTCGTTAAGAACATTCAACATACCCCATTCACGAACAGCTATGCATGCCAAAGAACACCTAGTCTTGCGACTCAAGGCGTCCGCCACCATATTTGCTTTACCAGGATAATATTGTAAGTCAAAGTCGTACTGCTCAAGATACTCCATCCACCTCCTTTGTCGTAAGTTTAGGTCACGCTGTGTGAAAATATACTTAAGACTCTTGTGATCCGAAAATACGTTAAATCTCTCCCCAAACAAGTAGTGTCTCCAACACTTCAAAGAAAACACTACTGCAGCCAATTCAAGATCATGAGTGGGATAGTTTTTCTCATGAACTTTTAACTGCCGAGAACCATAAGCCACCACCTTGCCCTCTTGCATTAACACTGCACCAAGGCCTTCCTTCGAGGCATCACAATAGACACTATACTCCACACCTCTCTCTGGAATAATGAGGATAGGAGCAGATGTCAAGCGACGCTTCAATTCCTGAAAAGAAAGATCACATTTCTCGTCCCATTCGAATTTAACACCTTTCTTGGTAAGCCGAGTTAGGGGAGCCGCCAAACGAGAAAAATCTAATACGAACCTTCGATAATAACCCGCTAGTCCCAAGAAGCTTCGGATCTCAAACACACTTTTTGGTTGCCCCCAATCGGTCACTGCCTCAATCTTGGAAGGATCAACCGACACTCCACCCGCAGACACCACGTGGCCAAGAAACTTCACCTCCGTCATCCAGAACTCACACTTGGAAAACTTAGCATAAAGCTTATGCTCTCGCAAAAGATTAAGAACAATACGGAGATGCTCGTTGTGTTCTTCCTCAGATAAAGAGTACACCAGAATGTCGTCAACAAACACCACGACAAACTTATCCAGAAAGGCTCTAAAGACTCGGTTCATCAAGTCCATAAATGCAGCTGGTGCATTCGTTAACCCGAATGGCATCACTAGAAACTCATAATGACCATACCGAGTACGAAATGCTGTCTTAGGAATATCAACTTCACGAACACGAAGTTGATGATATCCAGAACGGAGATCAATCTTAGAAAAACACTTTGATCCTTTCAGCTGATCAAAGAGGTCATCGATTCTCGGTAGTGGGTACTTATTCTTTATAGTCACCCGATTCAGCTTACGATAATCGATGCACATACGCATACTACCATCCTTCTTTTGCACAAATAACGTTGGCGCACCCCACGGAGATACACTAGGACGTATAAAGCCCTTACCTAACAGATCATCCAACTGTTCTTTTAACTCTGTTAGCTCAGCTGGTGCTAAACGATAAGGAGCCATAGCAATCGGAGCCGTACCAGGTGCTAAATCGATGGAAAACTCCACCTCACGTTGAGGAGGAAGCTCGGTAAGATCATTAGGGAAAACCTCGGGATACTCACAGACTACAGATGGTAGCTCGACATCTGTAGTCACTTCCTCACTAACAGACAAACTAGCCAGTAAACAACTCAAGTCATCAACAACGTTCCACGATGGTGAAAAACGGATACACCGGTCCCCAGAAAATATAATACGATCACCAGAAGAATTAATAAAAGATAAGCGTCTACGCTCACAATCAATAATGGCCTGGAAGAAGGATAACCAGTCCATACCAAGAATAACATCGAAGCCAGTCATATCTAGAGCAAGAAAATCGAACACAAAAGGATGTTCGGAAATATAAAGTACACAATCTCGACATATGCGATTAAGCGGCACACTACCATGAATAGGAGTTTCAACTAAAATAGCAGGATCCTGAATGCTGAATACTAAACCGATAGATAATGCAAAATGAGAAGAAATAAAAGAACGAGAAGCACCAGTATCAAATAAGACGTTAGCCCAAGAAGAGCTAACAAGTAAAGTACCTCGAATAACAGATGGTTCACCCCTATCAGTCTTAACCTGAGGGAGGGCAAACACGCGAGCATGGGAAGCATGTGAAGGCTGAGCAGACCGAGACTGCTGATAATTACCACGACCAGAACCTTGAAAGCTACCGCGAGTAGGTTTCGAGCCTTGAGACACAGGAGCCCTAGAACCAGAAGAATAAGAAGGTGTAGTACGAGTAGGAGCCTGATAAGAATTAGCACCAGTCTTTCCCGACCTGCACTGGTCCTGAAGATGTCCCAAACCCCCACACTTGTGACACCTAGCCATAGTACAATCTCGAACCCTATGATCCGGAGATCCACAAGAATAGCAACCGAAATTTGTTTGGGGCGCAGAAGCAGCATAACCTGTACCCGAATAATTCCTAGGTTGAGTGTATCCCTGAGAACTAGAATAAAAATCTCTTGGCCTCTTACGGTCACCACTGGAATTACCACTATTCCTATTATTACCCATGGGCTGTCTATGATTACCCAGAGAATGACCTGTAGAAAAATTTGATGTCGACTGCTTAGAACTAATAATACGCTTGTCCACTTCGTCGTTTTTCTCAGCCGCCATCGCACGTAAGACCAATTTGTCGAACTTCTTACACATAAATGTCGCCACCCTACTCTTTATCCTCAGTCGTAAACCCTGCTCAAAACGTCGACAGCGGAGTTCCTCTGTTATAACCAACTCTGGATAATACTTTGATAACCTCAAAAAGTCAAGTTGATACTGACGCACCGAATTGTTGCCCTGAATCAGGTTCAGAAATTCCATTTGCTTGTCATCACGCAACGGCTGAGGAAAATACTCTTTCAGAAATATATCTCTGAAATCCTTCCAACTCATAACCCCAACGTCCCCCAACTCCTTCGCACTCTTCCACCACTGACTAGCCTCACCCCGCAAATAACGAGTCGCACAAGCAATTCTCAAGTCATTATCGGTCATAAGAAGAGCCTCAAATATATTCTCTACCTCTTCCAGCCAAGTTTCCGCAACTTCAGGGTCTGCACCTCCCTTAAAGATCGGGGGTTCCATACGTTGGAAGTGTGTTTGGGCCGCTGACGCCCTCGTCTCCCCGCCCCTAAGTCCATTCTGAGCACCTTGCCCCATGCGATTCATCGTCTCTGCCATAACTCTCATGAACTGTGTAACTGTCGGATCATTTGTATCCGCATTTCTGTTGCCGTCCTCATCCACATTATGAACAATCGGAGGAGTCTCCTCCGGTGGAGCTTCCCCTGGAACATCTTCGGGAGGAATCTCACCATTGGTCCCACCTTGATTACTACCCGGCACACGATTACTGATTCGTTCAGGCCCCTCTTTCCGAGCAGGATTTCGACCACGTCTGGGGGTACGAGTACGAGTAGGCGTTGGACCACGACTCTTACCGCCCGTATCGCTATTTGGCTTTCGCTTAGGAGCCATTGATACCTACAACCAACCAATCCAAATAGGGACTTAATATTAAGAAATTGTCACACTAAAACATAAAAACACTATCTACCACAGGGTTATCAAACATGTTAAACATCACAGGTCACTCAAATAAACTTAGAACGAAAATATCACAAAGAGGGCATGCATATCCAAAATTAACACTTTTCATGAAGGAATGCATCACTATCTTATTCTTCTACCACCCGTGTGTGCCTATCCTACCCAACAAGCCACCAGGTACTCGGAACCCGGTTAGCTCTGATACCAAGCTGTCACGCCCCGGATTTGGGTAAACCCGAGTAGTGAATATTATTTAAAAGAAAAAGGTTTAAATAACAAAATATGCGGAAGCATTCGACCACACACTAAATAAAAACCAAACGGATCCTTCAGGACATGCCGATAGTCATATTTGAGTCATTATTGGCCTAAGGGTAGCCAACAACGCTCAAATGTGACAATACGAAAAGAAAGCAATTTTAATAAAATGATTTATAGAAATTTCGGCATGACCTTTACGTATCTATTTGTTTCCACAAAAATCAACCTGTTCAACAACATGATATAGATAATTAAAACTCGCCAATCGCGATATTTCTAAAAAATCAATCCAAAGATAAAATGTCACATCCAACCCAGCTAACCATCAAGCTCCATAACATATAGTCAAAATAAATGAGGTACGAATAAAGTATTTGTATGCAAATAACGAACAACTCGCGATAACACTTATTAGGCCAACATGGCTCAACTAAATGAATAATCCAACATGAATAAAAAGTCTAACGTGCACACGATCAAGTGTAATCCGATAACTGAGCCACTAGCAATCACTCTAAGCTTCGTCACGGCTTACGTCGGCACCTGTACGTCGATTGAAAACAAAACGTACAGAAAACAAAGAAAGGAGGTAAGAAAACAATCTCGCTTAAAAAGCGGCGCATGCTACTAAGCACGCACACACAATCCTAACATGGCAACTATATTATCATGATAAATAATGACAAGGCAATTTTTATGGGAAATGTAACCACCTCAGTAACTTACACATTCACAATAAATGAACAAATAAACAAGGTTTAAATAAATAGATTATGATAATAAAAATAAAACTCAACGAAAACCAAGTCGGGATTGCTCACATACGTACCCACCTTTAGAGCCACTGCTCAAGGACCCATAATACAATGGTACCCCCACCCACACGCTGACACTACCGTATGTGACTAGAGATATGGGGCCGGCTTTAAGGGCACTACCCCTATGGTACCGATACACCTAATACTTGCGCAAGTTTCCGGGCTCTCACCGTAAGCCTCCGGGGCTCATCCTTAAATCCACAATGGTACAATGTACCCACCTTTAGAGCCACTGCTCAGGGACCCATCATACAATGGTACCCCACACATTGGTACTACAATCCCAGAATATATATATATATATATATATATAAAAGCTCCAAAAGGACAAAAAAAAAACAGCAAAGTCCACACACCGAAAATAATACACAACACTGTAATGTTATAGTTAATTAATTATCGAATGTCATTTGAAACACATTATTTTAATCACAATACCACCACATATGTATACACATTGCCACCACCTTCAACACTTCTCAAAGGTTTAATTTATATCTTATTTTCACGAATTATATGTTAAGCATAGTAAATACAAAATCATTAGTTATTATACTACAACTGCACCACCATAATTGCCATAACAACATATATCAATATCCGAACCTAAATTAACATGCAACAAGCAACACATAAATCCCGCTTTTAAAGCGAAATCATATTCTTCCCCCTTACCGAAACAAACGAGAGCTCGTTTGTAAAAACTCCCAAACTCGAACCGTACCACCTAATAAAATCTGGACAGCCTAGCGACAGTCCTTAACAGCCCCTATTATGTAATTAAAATAAGGCACGAATCAATATAAAAGGCTAATTTCGGATTATTAATAAAATCGTAAAAACTGGGTTTTTATAAAAGTGAAAATCGGAGAAGCAGGCTTACACAGGTAGATAGATATCGACGAGTAGATTAAGAAAATGTATTTGATTGCGAAAAACGGACACCCGAAGACCTCGATATCAGCCTCCGAAGCGACCACGAAGAAACCCAAAGAAAAAACACCCAACTACGGTCGCTGGTTTGTCACCGGCAACTCTTCTCTGTCGGCTCTTGCTCTCTCTCTCTCCCTCTCACTCAATATATATGTATATGTGTATTATGTGTATATGTGTATTATGCGTATATGTATATGTACGGCTGTGTATGTAAAGTATGTATATATATATCTATATACTGTATATGTGTATTACCAATTAGGTTTAGTTTTTTTTTTTTTATTAATTCAATTACCACTCAAGTCCATGTAACTATTATTTATTCAATTAACACCCAAACACAATTACGTTATAATAAATTATTTCAAGTTATATTACACACTTACACAAATATTTTTTTGCAACCAAAATAATCACTACACAACGCCCAATAAATATTAATACCACTAATAAAATGGTTAATAGACCATAATAACTACACAAATTTCTGAGTCGTTACACATCAAGTCTCTGACGTGTACTTCTTCCAGAGGCGTCAATGTCTCGTTCTTGTCTGAGGATTCTCTTGATGATGCTGCAATTCCCTTGTTCTTGGCTGAGGATTCTCTTGATGATGCTGCAATTCACTTGTTCTTGTCTGAGGATTCTCTTGATGATGTTGTAATTTCCAAGAACTTATGTTGGGCCACCAAATTAATATTTGTAAGTATTAAGTACATTATAAAATTCAAATTACTTATAAAACAAAAACGATAAAGCAAATAACGTCGGAAACATTCAGAAGATGATAGACAAAGAACCTGAAATTCCTATCCGCTGTTCTAGATGCAGTTTTGCAGTAAGGTTCCAAGTGGAGTTGGAACTGCAGTTGGAACCAAGTGTATAAGGTTCCAAGTGAGGTTGGAACTGCAGTTGGAACCAAGTGTATTAATGGACAGAACTGTTTTAAAATTAAATGTACTTGGAAATACTTCACACGCACATTTAACAACGGAGTTCACCTAACTAGGCTACGTCTCCGGGGCACTTACCCAGATTATGATATTATAAAAAGCTTACAATATATGACTCAAGTCTTAATGAAAAACTTAGACTCCCTCTAGGTTTTTCTGCCTATCACTATATTGCTCCTACTCTATAACTATCACTTATAAATCAATGGCATCCCACCATTGTTTTCTTTTTAAAGCTCACGTGTATTCTCTCTAGATAATAAGTTCTTTATAATTTAGAACACACACTTTTACAAGCTTAAGTTACTAAGTATATAGACAAGTAAAAACAATCTTCTATCTTCAATATCTTTTGATTGCTTTTGACTTGGTTGATTAGCCTCAATCTGTCCAAGTATCACGAGATTCTTCAGCATGGATTGACTCTAATCATCTTTGATTCATACCTGTTTAGTAACACACTTGAAAATAGGAGTTAATCTTTTCCTTTGAAAGAAAACATATAAAGATATGATCTCTTAAAGATAATATCTTTTCATAAACATATGAAACATTTAACTCCACATATCAATCAATCTTTAAACATATCTTTACTGAATATTATAAGGATCAAAAGATTGAAACAAGTGATAAGGACAAGCATAAGAATAGAGATATATATATTTTAAAAGGAAACATAACCTTATAAACTAATCTCTTTATATCTTTTATAAAACATCTTTCCTTAACACTTTGATATCCTCAATATACGCATATTAACCATGTTAAGATTATATGAGAATATATCCTGCATACTTTAAAACACATAATTATTATTAAAGAATAGTTATGCAGATTTATAGAACAAGACAGAATTCTGCTTAACAGCAGGTTGGAACTAGTGGTTGCAACTGAGGTTGCAACATTGCTTGAAACCTGTCAACACAGGTTGTAACTTAGGTTGCAACTAGTACTTGAAACCTAATACTACTAACTTAGTAGGTTGTAACTGAGGTTGCAACTGGTACTTGGAACCTGTCAATCCTGTCTTAGTTCTTAATAACAGTTAGGATTTATTTAGTAAAAACCAATAGACAATAAACAATATTTAGACCAGAAATCTGGTCCTAACAATCTCCCCCTTTGTCATTGGTTTTGACAAATCAATTAAGTTTATAAATCATCCCAACCACCTGCAAATTCAATATCAGCACAGTCTTTAAATAGTATATTATCTATACTAAAGAGTCATCTGTTTAAGCTCCCCCTGTATGTTAGAATTGCAGGCACTTCATATGCACAGAATTTATCAATTCATAAATTCAATTTAAAAGACATCAAAATGGAAATTGCAGAAATTTAAAGGCCAAAAACATGGCACAACAATGTCTTAGTACAGCAATTAGTACAGCAATTGAAATAACAAAAAAAACATAAACTTCAACATAAACTTCACTCCCCCTATTTGTCAGCAACCATTGTAATCAGTCACGAGGTATATCAGAATGTGGAGCTCTTTCTCTGAGAGGTTGGTCTCTAACCACCTCTTCATTTTTGTCTTCACTGCTTATAGAGAAACAATCATCACTATCACCATCATCCTCACTCTCAATAATATCCACCAGCAGCTTATTGATTTGATAATCATCAGCATCCAATCCAGCCCTCCTTTCTTGATTATAAGCCAGCTTCTGGAGTAAGTACCACTTTACTCCTTTCTTCTTGTCTGAGGGAGCAGTAGATGTCTCTTCTTCTTTTTCTTTGCCCTTTTCTCCAGATATGTCATTGACATGCCCTTCTTTGAGCAGTTTGGCAGAAATATAGAGAGCAGAGGGACAGTCTGTGATTGGTTCATTAGTAATACTAATGGGAGAATCTCTATTCATAGAAGCAACTTGACCCAGAATTATACTAGAAATTAGGCAGGGGAATGGAAGCAGAATGGATGATGAATTATCATCACTGAAATCCCTTATAAGGTTAAAGATATGATAACCAAAGTTTATGGGTAGAGAAGACATAATCTTATACAGAAAGATGGCCATATCTTTGTTAACTCTAGAGGGTTGTTTGGTGGGGGTCCAGTTGAACCTAGCAATTTTGTGCAATACAGCAGCACAAAGTGTGAGAGAGGATGTTTTGATGGAAGTACCATCAAAGCTAGTGTTCTTTCCAGTTAGAACCAGAGCAATAACTTCCATATCATACTCAGCATTATCCACAGCAGGATTGGGTGTATTCAAACAGTTATTGATCAACTCAGGTGTAAAGTCTAAAGTTATTCCCCTCAGAAAGACCCTTCCAAACATAGGATTACTTTTATCAAAGACACCACTAGTCAAGTTGGCATAAAATTCTTTAACTACAGCAGGATAGTAGGAATTAGCATAAGAGATAGTGTCTCCTAATCCAACAGCAGAGAGCATTTTTTCAACATACACTTGTATGTGTGGATAAGTAACCAAATTGAGCCTTCTTTCACAATGGATTTCTTTACTAGAGTAAGCCCTAAATCTCCTATAAGATTTTCTACTCCAGAATCTAGGATCAACTTCATTAAATCTAGGAACAAACTCAAACTTATCTTTAATAGGCTCATTCTCAGGATTCCTCCTAGCACGTTTTTTAGTCCTATGTTTCTTAGAAAAGGAGGACTCATTTACCTTGGCCTTAGAGCTAGGACTGGTTGGAGATTTGTTCATGAAGTCCCTTAGAGTGCAGTCATCATCAGAATTGGGGTTCGTAGACATGGTTGCAACTGGGGTTGGAACCCTACTTAGAACCTTGAAGAGTATTTTACAGAGACCTAGGTTTTAACAGTTTAGAGAGAGAGAGAGATTCTGTAAAAAGTAGTTGATTTTGGATAGTAAAAAGAAGTTTATATAAAGAGCAATTAAGTCCATATCTTTTTGAAATAGGAAATAGATACATGCAAATCAATTAAGGAACAGATTTTGGCTTAAAAATAGGAAGTATTTTATCAACAGAATTTTGAAGAATAAATCATACAATGATCACGAAAGAAACAGTTGGCATTAAGATAAATTCAGCCAATTAAACAGATAAACATTCCTTTTTCAAAACAAATTCATCCAAAATTTGAAAATTCAAAAGTTGAAGCTTTAAGGAGATTTGACTTGATTCAAGATAAAGAACACTTAAACAGATATCTAACTTTTAGGAGAACAAAAGAAACCTAGCAATTTACTCACGAAAATATGTTTATCAAAGAATAACTCTAATAAAGATTAAATTTTAGGAGCTTAAATTGAGCAAATCCGTTTTTATTTCTACACAAAAACTAATTTGGTGACCTCAGCAAGGAAAGAGTATAAGTGATGTCAAAAAAATAACAAGACTTTGTCTTGGCAGTTATAGAATAGACTGAGGTTTCAACTGATGTTTCAACTGAGCTTGCAACCAGTATTTTTAACACGAGGTTTCAACTGATGTTGCAACTGAACTTCCAACCAACTATTGAGAGTGTGAGGTTTCAACTGATGTTGCAACTGAACTTGCAACCATCATACAAAATTGCACTTTGTGCTTGCAACTCTATTACCAGAGAGGTTTTTTAAGGACAAGTTACCTCACATATGTTTTTGAGGCACCAAAAAAGCGGCTTTTTCAAGACAAAAACATCATAGCTCAAAATAAGACTTTAACCTTAGAAATAAAACTTATTAAAGGTACTCAATACAGACATATTTAGCAAAAGTATTCAATTAGATTGATAATGACATACCCCTATGTCACTTCTTAATGATTCAAACTTGTTTGTATCAAGGGGCTTTGTGAAAATATCTGCTAATTGTCTTTCAGTTGAAACATGTTCTAAAATTAAGCTCTTTTCTTCAACTAGTTCTCTAATAAAATGATGCATTAGATCAATATGTTTGGTTCTGGAATGTTGAACTGGATTTTTAGCTAAATCTATAGCACTTTTGTTATCACAAAACAGAGTTAATATCTCTTGTTTAACATTATAATCAGTTAACATTTGTTTCATCCAAATTAGTTGAGTGCATCCACTTCCAGCTGCAACATATTCTGCCTCAGCAGTAGATAAAGATATGCAATTTTGCTTTTTACTGAACCAAGAAACAAGATTGTTTCCAAAATAAAAACAACCACCAGAAGTACTCTTTCTATCATCTATGTTTCCTGCCCAATCTGCATCACAGTAGCCACTAAGAAAATGGTTTGTATCTTTAGAATACCATAGGCCTAGATGAGGTGTTCCTTTTACATATCTTAGAATTCTTTTGACAGCTAGAAGATGAGGTTCTAAAGGATTTGCTTGATATCTGGCACAGACTCCTACACTTAAGCAAAGGTCTGGTCTACTAGCAGTTAAATACAGCAAACTTCCAATCATGGATCTATAAAGACTGGGACAAACACTTTTTCCTTTATCATTTTTAGACAGTTTAAGGGTAGTACTCATAGGAGTTCTCTTTTCTTTACTCTCACTTAGACCAAACTTCTTAACAAGATTGTCTGCATACTTGCTTTGACATAGAAAAATCCCTTTCTCATTCTGTTTAACTTGCAATCCTAGAAAGTAAGTCAATTCACCTCCACCACTCATTTCAAATTCATTTTTCATATCAGAAATGAATTCTTCTATTTTATTATTAGAAGATGAGCCAAACACAATGTCATCAACATATATTTGAGCAACAATTATATCCTTTGTAGTTTTCTTTGTAAACAGAGTTTTATCAACTCCCCCTCTTTTAAAACCTTTTTCAAGCAAAAACTTGGTTAATCTATCATACCAAGCTCTAGGGGCTTGCTTAAGACCATATAAGGCCTTTTTCAGCAAATAAACATGTTCAGGAAAGCTAGGATCTTCAAATCCCTTAGGTTGACAGACATAAACCTCTTCATTAATCACACCATTAAGAAAAGCACTCTTTATGTCAAGTTGAAACAGTTTAAAATCATACAGACATGCAAGAGATAGAAGCATTCTAATGGACTCAATTCTAGCTACAGGAGCAAAGGTTTCATCAAAGTCAATTCCCTCAATTTGTGTGTAACCCTGAGCTACCAACCTAGCTTTATTCCTGATAATCACTCCATCCTCATCACTTTTATTTCTAAAAATCCATTTAGTCCCTATAACATTTTTATTAGAAGGTCTGGGTACTAAAGTCCATACATCATTTCTCTCAAATTGAGCCAATTCATCTTGCATAGCTAAAATCCATTCACTATCTTCTAGAGCTTCTTTTATATTCTTAGGTTCTAACTGAGAGATATAACAAGCAAAGTGAACAACATTATTTCTTTTACCTCTGGTTTTCATACCTGAAGTAACTTCTCCTATGACATTGTCAAGAGAATGATTTTTCTGAGTCCTTACATAGCGAGGCCTGCTAGTTGACTGAGCATGAGAACTTTCTTCTTCTTCTTCAGATTCAGCAGCATTTTGGGTTTCAACTGTGGTTCCAACCTCAGTTCCAACCTCAGTTGTAACCTCAGTTGCAACTGGACTTCCAACCACTCTGGGACTTCCAGTGTGTTGAGTTTCTTCTTTCTCTTTTTCTGTAGTCTCAGCCTGTTCATCATCACCTGTAATCTCATCAACAGTTTTTAGGTCATCAAATAACACATTATAAGATTCCATAACACAATTTGTTCTTTGATTGAAGACTCTAAATGCTCTACTATTCTGAGCATAACCAAGAAAAATCCCTTTATCACTTTTAGAGTCAAATTTACCAAGATGCTCTCTATCTCTGAGAATGTAGCAAACACATCCAAAAACTTGAAAATACTTTACATTGGGTTTTCTACCTTTCCATATTTCATAAGCTGTCATGGAAGTACCTTTAGTAATATACACTCTATTAGCTATATGACAGGCAGTATTAACAGCTTCAGCCCAAAATCTATTGGCAAGTTTCTTAGAGTTAAGCATTACTCTAGCCATTTCCTGAATGGTTCTATTTTTCCTTTCAACTATGCCATTTTGCTGTGGAGTCTTAGGAGCAGAGAACTCATGACATATTCCTAAGGAGTTGCAGAATTCTTTAAACCTGATATTTTCAAATTCAGTTCCATGATCACTTCTAATCCTAGCAATATTACCACTAGTGGAACCTTTTTCAAGTTGCAGTTTTAAGCACAGAGTCTTGAATAGTTCAAAAGTTTCAGACTTATCCTTTAAGAACACTACCCAAGAGTATCTAGAGAAATCATCTACAACAACTAGAATGTACTTCTTACCACCTATACTAGCAGTTTGCATAGGACCCATCAAGTCAATGTGAAGAAGTTCTAAGACTCTCTTAGTGTAGATTAGACTAGTACTTTTGTGAATACTTTTGGTTTGTTTGCCTATAGCACAATCACCACAGACACTTTGAGTTTTAGCACTAAGTTTAGGAATTCCTCTTATCAATTCCTTTTTAACAAGCTTATCTAAAGTTTTGTAATTCACATGCCCAAGCCTTTTATGCCAAATATCTACATTATTAGTAATGGCTTGATTACACCTACTTTGAGGCAATTCTTTTTCAGCTTTTTCAAACACATAGCAACTGTTGGTTGATCTAACTCCAGTCATGATTAAATCATTGTTAAGATTAGTAATTAGACATCTTTCTTTGTCAAATTTAACAGTCATTTCATTATCACAGAGTTGACTGATACTAATAAGATTAGCTTTTAGACCATCTACAAGAAAAACATCCTCAATATTAGGCATTCCAGGTTTGTTTAAGGTGCCTTTACCAATAATTTTACCTGTATCTCCACCTCCAAACACAACAGTGTTACCTGTAAGAATGGTGACATTTTTTAGGAGACTTGGGGTACCTATCATATGCTTAGAGCATCCACTGTCAAAATACCAATCATTAGAAGTAACAGCATTCAAAGAGTTAATAACAGCTTTGTTGTTAGCAACTAAAGTAGCTTTTTCTTTAACTTTCCAGACCCATTTCAAATTTTTATTGACAGAAGCCAACCAGGTATTCTGGGAAATATACTTTCTGTTTCTTTTTAAATAACACTGGATTTCAGAATGACCAGGTTTTTTACAGAAATTACACAACTTCAACCTAAAGTTATTTTTATCCCTAAAGCTATTCAGTTTATTCATGGTTGCAACTTTGGTTGTAACTGAGCTTCCAACCTTCTTTACATAAACCTGAGTTTTATTCCTGGTTGCAACTCTGGTTGCAACTGAGCTTCTAACCTTGTGGTCAAAATCATGAGTTTTAGCTTTAGCAACAGCTTCAATAAAAGTAGTTTTTCCTGTACTCTTACCACCATAGTAACCTAGACCACTGATATCTTTGGAGCCTCTAGAATATGACAGCATGCCATCTAATTTATCTGAAGCAGAAACATTCAGCAATTTTATTATCTTTTTAGTTTCAGTAAGTTCAACCAGTTGTAATTTAAGCTTCTCTGTAAGACTTTTAACCTCATCCTTTAGATCAACATTCAGTTTGCTTATGATCAAGGATTGTTTACTTAGACATTTATACTTTTCATACAGAACAAGGTATTGCTTAGTAATGTTTTCATCAGAAGGCTCTTCCTCATCACTGCTATATGTTTCACAGCCAGTTGTAACTGGGGTTGAAACCTGTTCATAGTCACTTTCATAAGTAGGTTTTTTTCAGTGATTATTCCCATGAAATTAACAAAATTGGAACCATCCTCTTCATCACTGTTACTCTCAGAATCACTATCACTATGAGTGGTTATATAAGCATTTTTGTTTCTTTTTAAAGTGTTTGCACACTCAGCCTGAATATGACCAAAACCTCTACATTCTCTACACTGAATCTCTTTAGGTTTGTATTCTTTGTTATCCTTTTCTTTGGAATTCCACTTTCCTGTAGAGTTATTATTGAACCTAGACTCTGTCTTAAACTGGTTATCCTTTTTCTGAAAGTTTTTAGATGAACCAGTATCATCCTCCTTTTTCTTATAAAACTTCTTGTACACCTTTTTTGCAAAGAAAGCTAGTTGTTCTTCATCACTCATTTTATCACAGGCATTAGATTCAGATTTCTTAGCTTGAAATGCTATTCCCTTTTCTGGTCTTTTATGTTTGAAGAATTTCAGTTCATGAGTACTTAGATTTCCTATGAGTTCTTCAAGTTTAAGATTATCTAAGTCAGTTGATTCTTCAATAGCTGTGACCTTAATTTCAAACCTTTCTGGGAGTGACCTAAGAGTTTTCTTAACAAGTTTAGCATCACTGTATTTTTCACCTAAGGTTCCAGCTTGATGAGCAATGTGGCAGATTCTACCATTAAATTGTTCAATGTTTTCATCTTCCTCCATTCTTAAGTTCTCAAATTGGGTAGTTAACTGTTGAAGTTTGAAAGCTTTTACTTTAGTGGTTCCTTCAAAAGTAACTTGCAAAATATCCCATGCTTCTTTAGCTTTTTCACAATGAGAGATATACCTGAATACGCTGAGAGTTACACCAGCAAAAATCAAGTTTATGGCTGTTGAGTTGGCACTTGATTTTCTGTCTTCTTCAGCAGACCATCTGTCTTCAGGTAAGAGAA
This sequence comes from Primula veris, assembly GCA_963682055.1. Taxonomy (NCBI): domain Eukaryota; kingdom Viridiplantae; phylum Streptophyta; class Magnoliopsida; order Ericales; family Primulaceae; genus Primula; species Primula veris. Next base: position 4,495,092 of record OY821742.1, on the reverse strand, counting down.
TCAGTTCTCCTTCATTATCCATGGTAGTTGGAGCCTCCCATCCATACATAACAGTCTTCCATGCATGTTCATTCTGTTGTTTGATGAAAGACCTCATTCTAATTTTCCATACTCCATAGTTTACTCCTCCTTCAAGCAATGGAGGTTTGTTGAAGGCGTTTCCTTCCCTCATTAAGTCCATTGTTACTAGAACACAGGATCCACACTAAGTAAGATCTAGTGTGAAGCTCTGATACCAATTGAAATTCCTATCCGCTGTTCTAGATGCAGTTTTGCAGTAAGGTTTCAAGTGGAGTTGGAACTGCAGTTGGAACCAAGTGTATAAGGTTCCAAGTGAGGTTGGAACTGCAGTTGGAACCAAGTGTATTAATGGACAGAACTGTTTTAAAATTAAATGTACTTGGAAATACTTCACACGCACATTTAACAACGGAGTTCACCTAACTAGGCTACGTCTCCGGGGCACTTACCCAGATTATGATATTATAAAAAGCTTACAATATATGACTCAAGTCTTAATGAAAAACTTAGACTCCCTCTAGGTTTTTCTGCCTATCACTATATTGCTCCTACTCTATAACTATCACTTATAAATCAATGGCATCCCACCATTGTTTTCTTTTTAAAGCTCACGTGTATTCTCTCTAGATAATAAGTTCTTTATAATTTAGAACACACACTTTTACAAGCTTAAGTTACTAAGTATATAGACAAGTAAAAACAATCTTCTATCTTCAATATCTTTTGATTGCTTTTGACTTGGTTGATTAGCCTCAATCTGTCCAAGTATCACGAGATTCTTCAGCATGGATTGACTCTAATCATCTTTGATTCATACCTGTTTAGTAACACACTTGAAAATAGGAGTTAATCTTTTCCTTTGAAAGAAAACATATAAAGATATGATCTCTTAAAGATAATATCTTTTCATAAACATATGAAACATTTAACTCCACATATCAATCAATCTTTAAACATATCTTTACTGAATATTATAAGGATCAAAAGATTGAAACAAGTGATAAGGACAAGCATAAGAATAGAGATATATATATTTTAAAAGGAAACATAACCTTATAAACTAATCTCTTTATATCTTTTATAAAACATCTTTCCTTAACACTTTGATATCCTCAATATACGCATATTAACCATGTTAAGATTATATGAGAATATATCCTGCATACTTTAAAACACATAATTATTATTAAAGAATAGTTATGCAGATTTATAGAACAAGACAGAATTCTGCTTAACAGCAGGTTGGAACTAGTGGTTGCAACTGAGGTTGCAACATTGCTTGAAACCTGTCAACACAGGTTGTAACTTAGGTTGCAACTAGTACTTGAAACCTAATACTACTAACTTAGTAGGTTGTAACTGAGGTTGCAACTGGTACTTGGAACCTGTCAATCCTGTCTTAGTTCTTAATAACAGTTAGGATTTATTTAGTAAAAACCAATAGACAATAAACAATATTTAGACCAGAAATCTGGTCCTAACAGAACCATTACCAGTACTTCCTTAGTCCGGGGGTTATTTAGGTGCCCGCCGCATCATTTTGCACATGTTCTTCCTCGTTGAGTTTTTTGACGGGAAACTTGTGCCTTCTTTCCCATCTTCCTTTGTGTAAACAATGTCTCGGGCACTATTCAAGTCATTTTATTCATTCGTCATATTCAGGTCAGGTGTCGTGTCATATAAGAGAAATGTCTAATGGAACAAATATATATCGTCATTTAGCGATAAATTTATAACAGATTTGGTATGACCCTTTTTTTTTTAATGTAAATATTGATTGAAAGGTTCAATCAAAAGTAGCAGCAATACGGTTTATATACGAATGATGTACCCATGGTTCTGTTTCAAAGACTCAAACTAATTTAAAGACAAAAGTCTTACATGCTTGTTCAATCATAAATCACAAAAATATTCAAGCACGAGCACGGGTGGATCATGGGTCCAGACGAATGGGGGTGGAATTAACAAAGTTTTGATTTTTTTTAATATGTAATTTTTGTCCTAAAGTCTATCGGAATGTAAGTAGTAAAAATATAGATTATAGTAAAAGTAATGGATATACTTTCGTATAAACGGTATAATTTTTAAAAAGAAACACACATAAAAATATTCGAACCCATGACATGTATCACTTAAAATCAATACTTATCCACTAAGATGTGACTATAATTTTGATTATAATTATATTAGTTAGATATAATATATTTAAAAGAATTATCTGTATAAACACTTAAAAATACGGGAAAAAATATAGTTTTTAATTCTTGTTCCGAACCGATGGGGTATCTCCCCCCTTGCACATACAAGGATATCCTCCCCTGAGCACGAGTACCATGAGAATAAAAACGTTAATTTGGTTTTAAAATATATAAATATGCAAAACCTGAGGCTATTCAAAGAAACTTCAACAAAGGAAGGCTTCCCATTTAACATAATCACCCACATTTTGTGTTATATCTTTACATACTTCAATGCATGCAATAATCCAATAATCCAATAATCCCACAGGATATGTACCAATAACAGTCACTAATTAACTTACTGTGTATGAGAAGAAATAAGAAACAAATTATTCCCACAAACATACATTAGAACAACATAAAATCAAAGATTATATCTTTATCCTATGTTGTAAATATCGTTTCAAAGTTCGACGAGATCCATTTCCTCATCACACCATTGAGAACGAATAAACAAAATTACCCTTAAGAACATTAATCAGTGTTGTAAAATGTATCTAGCTTGTGTCATACTTATTATGGAGTACCTTATGAAAAAGACATCAATAAGTTTTAATAAACAAGGTATTATGTGAAGAACCATTAGAAGATAGTTTTTCTATACGTAAATTAATTATGCCAAAAAAAAGCTACTCAAAGAAATTCGACATGCCCACTATTGAGCCAAAACAAGCACCACGGACCAAATAAGCCAATTTTTGGTTAATTAAATTATTAAACAAGATACTTAGCATTCTCAACCGTATATTTAAATTTTCTCTCTACATATGGCTATATATAAATATCTAAACTTTGTATATAGTCATTTTTTAAATAGTACACAACAATGCTATACCAACTTAATATTTCTAAAAACATAATAACTTTTTTTCTGACCTTTTTCTTTCTTAAGCTTTTTCAACTATCCAAATATATAAATAAAAATCCGTAATCTTTACTTTTTGACAAAAACCAAAGACAATTTTTTATTTATTTTAAAGTCATTTCGATATGAATATGCATATACAAAAAATAAATCCTACTTAAAAAAGAAACATAATCTTTGAAGATGAAAACATACAAAAAATTGTTATCAAAATCAATAGTAAAACAAAATTGTGTACTTTATGCTCTGAGGACAAAAGATGAGATATGTGGAATCGTTTTTTAAGAAAAAAATAATACTAAAAGTAGGTTTAAAAAATATGAGTTTTTCAATGAAGAGGGAAATGAGATCCAATGAAGAGATAAAAGAGAGATTATGTTCACAGCCGAAAAAATCATCTTTTCATAGAGAGAGATAAAAAATAACGATAAATACTTTTTAATCTGGGAGTCAAGCGTTAAAAAAATTATAGAGAGCGATAGTTTGGCTATTCACATGTGAATAACAAATCTAAATATATCTACATTTTAATTTTTTTTTTAAGATAAAGAGGAGTATAAATAGGCCGATGGATGATAAGATTTCCCAAAATATCCACATGTAAAGATAAATTACCAAATTGAATAGGCCGTTGAGAATGTTATGTTCATGAAACCGACTATGAATCCAAACTAATGTTTGGACTATCGACGTTTTAAATTTTTCTGGTTAAGCACATCCAAATATACATAGCGACTCAAATATCCATAACAACTCAAATATACATAACAACTTAAATATACATAACAAGTCAAATATACATAACGGCTCAAATAAGAGTATGTTTATAAACAAAATGTTTTCGGTCCGTCACCTAAGCCGAGTGGTTGTTTTAACTTGTCACATATATAACCGTCTCTCTTTTATTTTCCATTCTAATTAAATTACCTACATACACGCATATGTGTTCCATCTAAAAGTTGAATGGTTATATGGTGATGATTGCATAAATTGTTGGTAATAAAGTTTAAATTTTTGCCATATATTTATTTTTTTGGAAAGGAAAGCCAACTTTAATTGATTTTTAACTAAAGTTAACGGAGTTAACTATAATTGGTACTTTATGGGCACAATTAAATCCTAACCAGCTCATTAGTAACGGGATTAACTATAATCAGAAGGACTAACAAAGTAGGAGTCATAAAAGAGGATTTGAGAGAATTTGAATCCCTCTTAAATTGTAGAATTCAAATCAATATTTGATACTAGACCAAAATAATAATCATTGAACGAGATATCTACATCGAATAACTAAACCAATCCAAACAATAACAAAAACGTGGTAATGGCGAGGTAAGAAAATTATTTCATTTTTGAACATATAAACCATTTTAAGCATTCTTTGTTCTTTATTGTACTTACAAATCAATCCATAAGAATATTAATATTTTAACGATTGATTCAAAGTATAGTCTCATACAAAATTCAACATAATTGTACGAATTAAGTTAAGAAGATTACCTATTTCATCTGGTAAATCACTTATTCAGTTTATATTTGCATTCATTTGAAAATGTTCTCCATTTATTCTGATCACCACGTTCTTCATTTTCACTCTATAGTCATTGTCGCTGCAATGTCCTGCGATTTGTTTCAGAATAATTTACTTTGTAGCAAGTTAAAGATTGACCTTCATAGGTTATATAATGGTATCAATGGGCTTTTGGGCCTTCACCGATATCACGAGGACAGTTACAATTATGATTTAGATATTGGTCAAACTGCTACAGTTATAATTATGATTTAGATCCTAGTCAACATCTACCTGCACGAAATAAGAACACGATTTATTCGTATTAAATGTGTAACAGTACTTTTATTCTCGTCGTTACTCTAGATTAAACACCATAGAAAGAAATGAATATAACCATTAAATGCATTTTTTCATGTATATTTCATTCATATTTGTTTTTTTAGGATTATCGCAATCGGTAAACTATATATATACAATATTCTTATGTAAGATGAATATTTTCTTATTCGTATGGTCAAATAGACAAAATTTACAAAAGAGTGAAACAAATAATAATAATTAGGGGACGGGTATTGTTGATTTCTCGTTTAGCAATGCATATATTCAAATATAAATGCGTAAAACGAAAATTTCCCAAACCACAATGAATGTATATAACTCAAACAGTCAAACCAATTACCCAATAAAAGATTTTAATTACAAGCTGAATTAAAGAGCTATAAAATTATGTCATCTATACACAGATATACGTAGTACAAAATACAGATTGACTTGTGGAGCCTACTTATATTGTTTGGTAATTTAGACTAATGGTTTAAAATACAAAAATCAAAAAATCTGGCAAAAATATAGATTATGGATTTTTGGATTTTTTGGATTTTTTTGACTAAAAATCTGTATTTTAAGAATAAAAAAAAAATAGTAGTAAACAAACACCTATTAAAAAATCTGGATTTTCAAATTACAAAAATATAAAAATCACCGCAAAAAATCTGATACCAAACGGACCCTAAATATACCATGTTTTAACTAATACAGTAACTGTTAAAAAGAATTCTACTTTTTATTGTAAAGTCAATAATTTCATCATAAATTTTTTTATTTTAAAAATCATCATTTTGTTAATAAATACTTGAACAAAAAATGATTTCCAAGTTTTTATTCTTTTTTTGAATTTAATTGCTTGTTTGATATTTTCAATAAATGCAATTCAAGCAAATATAAACATAAACTTATTTTCACTTATAAATAAATAGAATTGATGATTATTAAAAAAAAATGATACTTATAAGGTAATAATATTAAAAATATAAAAAATGTAGTCACTCTCTTCCTAAACACCGCCTCTGTGTAAATTCAAATCTCTCTCTCTTTATATATATATATATATATATATATATATATAACTGTTGCTGCTGTTAAGTATAATACTAACGTTTTTTAATGACTTAATTGTTCATTGTTGGAAGTGTTTAAAAGGATCGGTAAGAGCTGAACAAACAATATTAAAAACACAAAGTATAAAAGGAAAGAAAGAAACTCTTTATTTATATTTTTTCTTTTTTTTTTTGCCTTGGTTATAAATGATGGAATACTTTCTCACATTCTCTCTAAAAAATGTCTAGACACTTTCTCTCTAAACAATTCTAGCAAGTATTTAGAACTCTGCTTAACTTCTTTCAACTTCTATGAGAGTTATAGAAATTTTTTATAATTCTTTACAACTTTTTACACTAATTGGACTTGGCTAAAAGTATGATAAAATAAAACAAGTGTACCAAATAAGTTAAACCTATCTACTGGTTTAAATGGAGTAGAATGAATGAATTAGAATACTATCAAAATCAGTGGATTTGATAATATTTATATGAACGGAAAAGTCGAACGGACCGGTTAAACTTTTATGGTCCTATAAAAGTAAATTCAGATGGAACCAAAATAGAGAGATGAGCGAACAGATAAAAAAAAATTCAGGCCAATTCTGGTTTAATTCAGACTGAAACTGGAAAACACTGACTTAAAATGAAAATAACAGAATTCCTGGACACTGAAAAAAGGAACTTAATACTAATAATTTTAAATCTCTTCGATGCTAACGAGTCTCATGACACAACCGAGATAGAAGATCAAGAAATTTTCTGCTTGGCTTGAACAACAAAAACAAACGACTGAGTACTACTGAACATCATGATAAAACTTGCAATACTTTTAGTTTATCACTTATAACTCGGGAGCTGATCCATAGAACTTGAAATTAGTTGAGAAAATCCTTGAGATCCTTGTAGGTTAAACCACCATATTTCGGGTCCACAAATCGACTCTCTCTTGCTTGTGAATATGAAGTTCCTGGTGTGTCGTCTCTTAATATTAAATCCTGCAAATTTTCAACCAGCAAAGTTAGAAATAGTAGAGACAAACATGCAAATATTCTAGTTGTTTATCCAAACGTAAATCAATATTTTAATATTTCATTTTCTGATCTGGAGAAGAAACTTATCCGATAACAGTACCTGCGGTGGATTTGATTCAACAATCGCAAGACCACGTCCAGTTAATCCCATATTTTGAATGTTTTTGTCGTAAAAAGAAGTAGTATTCATAACGCCATTGCCGTTATGTTTGTTAATTCCTATGTTTAAATGACCTGGAGCAGGTAACATTTGGTCAATACGAGTTTGAGTTTTATCGATCCCAATTTGACCATTATTGAGAGAAAAAGCCGTGAAGATATTTTCACCACGAGGCAGAGGTGCAGTTCTGTAAGTAGCATACAAAATAAAGTAATCATTAACGAAGTTATTTGTGAAAATTTCCTCTCCTTTTCGCCAAACATCCATCAAGTTTCAAAATTAAAGTTGTGAAAATGAATTACTTGCCTTTCGCGATAGTAAGGTTGAATATCATACAAGTTCTGATTAAAGCTGCTATTACCAAACATGATGCGATTTGGGATCTCTGGATAACTTTGAGCTGCTAATCTGAAAGTGTTCTGTTTCAAAAAACGTCAAGAATTTAAAAGTAAATGACGGTTTGTGAATGATAAGCAATTTTTTGCTAGCGCCAAATATTCAATTCAGCAAATCTTTGTATTTTCATCGTAGTTCAAATTAACTAGTTAGGGTTTATGACATGTAACCCATACGGTGTGTATACAACGGTTAAGAGTCATACCAAGACAATATAGTCATGACAATTACGCAACATATTGGTTGTTACGTACCGTAAGGGCCATTTAATACGGTGCGTGTATTTGGAAAACAAATTCATAAGCGGAAACATATTTACAAAGACACTCAAATGCAGCCAATATTTTTGAAATTTAAAATTTCGTATTTTTGGTTTATAGTTATTAAAATACATTTCTACATATGGGCTTGATAAACAAATAGAAATGTCTCGTATTTTTTGAATAGCGAAAGCATTTGGACAAGTTTTCCGATTGTAATTTCACAATAATGCACTCTAAGCTTGAGAAACAAGCAATACCGTAAGTAACGCACGTGTTATTTTCATAGAAAAATCTAATTACAGTTATCTTAAGAAATAGTTACCTCTACTGGAGGTGCAAATTGAGTCTCGCGTGTTATGACCGGACCAGGTGTTTGAAATTTGAACGGAATTTGTGATTTTATCTTTTCTGCAATGTTACGGGTACTATTATAACTAGTCGATATAGCTAACCCTTGATTATACATAGTTTTTCGATTTCCTTGATTAATAAAGTTTTGCTTAAGCCCCTCATGAACATCGGCACTGTCAAAAAAACATAAGCATCAGCAGTTTTAGAACTTGAGGAATTAAAACGATTACGCAAAAGAATAATATACTCAATTTAGCAGTTCTAACCTGTGTGGAACCAGCCGAGTTTCAAGCTGCATTGGAAGTTTGCCTTTAGATGGGTTTGAACCACGGGCATTTGAATCACGGCCAGAGAAATTATTTATTAATGGTGTTACTCCTTTGTAAGCCATCTGCATATGATACTAATCAAAGGTGCCTTAATAAAGTAAAAACTCTATACCGTCACGAAAAATTATATAGCTAAAACGATATTATTTTGCAATGAAATATTATTTATTTATTACTATAAGGAGGTGAATTTATAGCTAAAACGATCACGAAAAATTATTTATTACTATAAAGAGGTGAATTTATAGCTAAAAACGATCAAGAATAATATATTTTTTTGCAATGAAATATTATTTATTACCATAAGGAGGTGAATTTATAGCTAAAACGATCACGAAAAATTACGAAAATTATTCTTATTTATAACTGACCCAAATGGGAACCTGCAATTTTTATGACAGAGATGATTCCTAAATAGAGTATTCTTTTTTACAGAGGTTTTACATAGAAAATAGAATATCTCCCAAATGAGAAGAAATGAGGGGTCAATAGGGAAACAAACCGGAATTATTTGTTGATCCTGGGCTAAAGGAATTCCAGCACTAATTACTTTCTGTGAGGGAAAAGGGAAACCAAAACATACATGAATGCCTGATTAATTGTTTGAGAATTGGATAAAAATGAAAACATTCTAAGATTATGAATTGTGAATAATAATGGACAACAACTTACTTTTCTTTGGATTACTCTTTCCAGTGAGTTCCTTAAATTATTCTCAAGCCAGACGAGTTGATCGGGAGTTGTCTCTTGCTCTTGAGGTTCATACACCCTGGATAGAAACGGCACGGTAAATTGAAAAGTTGACAAATCTGAAATTAAATAAACAAAATCACATGACCCTGACTGCGACTTCAGTGTTCAGTGTATTACCTAAGACCAGTCTCCAGAATTTGTATTTGTAAGGTGCCCTTTTTTATTTGCAGCTCAAGGTTCTAAAATGAAAAAAAAAAAAAAAAGTCTAGTGATCATATATAAGTAATCATGAAGATGATAACAAACATGCATGACTGATATGGAATTTGTACAGGTGAACATCTTGCTTACCTCAAGTCTGAATATTTCAATGAATTGGTCGCCAAACCAGACAGCAACATATGGAAAAAGGTAACAAAAATAATTAGCATAATTAATTTTTTAATGAACTGCAAACATTAAAAAATAGTCGCTTTAATGATAAATGTTTGGCTTCATTTATTTTTATAGTGTTACTCAAAGATAAAACTGGCAGTCAATCTTATGATATTACTTTAAAAGCAATCTAGATCTGAAAAAATTGAATTAGTGGGAGGGATAGAGAAAGTGCATTACTGTTGATCCAAACAGTAGAGCTTTCTCTGGTCACCTTTGATGTGGTTAAGTTGCTGCAGCTTTTCTAGTTTGTCCTACACAATTATCATCAAATTTAGGAGTAACGATAAACAATATTTAATCTAAGTCGAATAAAGAGCAAAAGGTACTTAATAAAGTACTTATATCATAACTATTGTTCGATTGAATACAAAAACATACCTGCACATCATCCATGTCACTGTTTAAATGATTAAAGAAATTTTGATCAGTATCACAGAAGGTAGCAACATGATAATTGTGAGTTCTACAAGAAGTAAAATTTACAAACAAACACTTACTTAAATCTCATATCAGGTGGTAGATTCACATAACGATATATCAGCTCTTCGATACTGCAAAACATCAATGAATTCAAAAGAAAATAACTTTTTTTTATCCAAAAACATAGTTTTTATTAAAACAAAACCTACAAAAAAAACCCTAATTATAAAGATATGTACTACGGTTTACTTCGAAACTTAAATGTTCATGTTTTAGTTCTACGGGTTATAGTAAATTAATTTACACACTAAACTTACCTTTTTGGACTACTAAATTTGGAAATTCGACCAGATGGAGAAAAGGCGAGCAAAGCCACTTCAGCGTCGCAACAAACAGAAATTTCATTCGCCTTTTTTATAAGGCGGCTTCTTCTCTTGCAGAATGTTACTTGGCATCTCATTACATTCTCTATCTTCTTCAAGCACGGTACTTTTCGACCCATTTTTTCTTCTTCTTTTGCACTCAAAATATTACAGTGAGACAATATGCAGATGCCTAGTTTATGCAAAGGTATTTATAGGGGCATTAGGTGTGGTAAATGGGGGGATCATGTATATCCACCTCTCATTAGCTCTACCTGGTAAAGATTCATGTGATCTTTGACTAGAAATTAGTGCTGCAGATATCACTTATTTTCTTTCTAAACAGTTTAGTTATTGGATATCACCAAATCTGTGACCTTTATTGCAAATCAACACACTTAATTACATGTTGATTGTTGACAATTGTTTTTGTGCAAACGCCAATGAAGACAATCAATCAGACATGTATAGAGAAGTCACGCAAAATGGAAGAAAAACAAATCGTTGTCACATAATAAGTCTTGATCCCTAATCCTATCGTAAATACCACTCGATGTTGTACATGTTTATCTCTGTTTCTTTTCCGGAAAAAAAATTGTTACTAAGAGTGTACATCGTTGCGTGTGTTTTGTTAATTTTATTATTGCATATAACGAACTTTGAACTTCTATTGTCATTCAAATTCATAAATTATGTCTCAACCTGTTGAAATAAATTAACATACAATGTTTTGTTAATTTTATTATTGCATATAACTAACTAATAAGAAAAAGCTGAGAAACCTTCGAAGAGTGATTGAGGAAATAAAATAATATTATACTCCATAGTTCATCTGTATGGGACATAGTTTGTATGGATATTGTTTGATCTATCCGGACATGTATGTTTTGTTGTAATTTTTCGGACAGGAATAAGTTCTGTATCGTATTGTATTATGTAATATATTTGAAATCTCACACAAATGTCAATAGATCTTATTAACAATTTCATTTATACTTTGGCTATGAGTACTCCTGTACTGATGTCCAGAAGTTAGTGTTTTAATGTCTAACGAGGAAATCTTGTCAAGAGATGTGTTTGAAATGTCACAACAATGTCGATAGATTTTACGAACAGCTTCCGAACTTCATTTATACTCAACAGTAGTTCGAGTGATAATTCTTCCTCTCTTTTTTTAGCATAAACTCCTACCATGCATTATTGAAATAAAAATTGTATGATCTATGGAACACGCCTTCATAGTAACTATTCCGGCTAGAAATCAGTAGGCAAAACTAGTCTGAAAGCAATAAAAAGATACATCAAACCAACTAATAAGAACTATAATTGGCAGAGTAAGGAAAAAGGAATCCATGATGATCACATCTTTTTCTAACTAACCAAGAGTTTTGAAAATAACGACTTCATTTATGCTCGACAATGTAGAACTAGCGATCGCCATAAGGTGATACGTTTGAAATGTCACAACAATGTTTACTAGTTTCACTAAAAGATTTAGTTATACTCGATAATGTAGTACTAGTGATCATTAAACGGGGAAATATTGTAATGTAATATGTTTGAAATGTCACAACAACGTCGATTAATAGCTTCATTAATAGTTGACAATTCAGTACTAGTGATCTCTAAAGGTTCTTGTAATAATGTCTAACGGGAAATCTTTTTACATGAACGTATGATATCTAAAACCAATGTCGATTAATTACAATAGCAACTTCATTTATACTCGACAAAGTTAAACTATGGATTTCCAATGATTTCATGTTTAAGTTCTAATAGTGTTGACTCGTTGCTATACACTTTATGGATGCTTAATCATGTGAGTTTACGACGTTACTCCGACCAATGATTGCATGGGTTCATAATAACTATCGGGGGTGAAAACCCGATCTAAACAACCCTACCAATCGTACTCAAGAGCAATCCCCAAATCTAGAATCCGTACGCACACACATACAATAGCCAAGCAAAGTCTAAACTCAATTGAATCAAAGAATGGAAGGGGATGATGAGAGGAGAGGGAAAAGGAGATAGAAGGATTTAAACTGCCTGGGGGTGGAGGAAGCTGACGGCTGCTCCTCCACCCCAGACGGCGGTAGGTTGTGTCTTTTGGTCTAGGGTGGGTTGTGTCTTTTGGTCTAGGGTTAGAAGATGAGAGAGAGGCGGCTTGTGCTTTTTTTCTACATACTTTCGGACTTGATTATCAAAAATCTCAATTTGTGATTCTTGTTTAAAAAATTTCGTACGTATCAATATAGTACCAGCGAACATAAAAGTTAAAAATAAAGAATAAACGTAAAGAACATCATTGTCATTGAATGTAGCTACTTGTTTCATCAACTTCTTTGCGAAGTGCTATTGTTGTGATAAGTGGTGAAGCCATAATCAGTATATGTAGTGGCTGAATTTTAAAATTTTATTTGGGGGGGGGGGGGGGGGGGGGGGGGGGGGGGGGGAAAGTAGCTATTTTTCATCAATTTTGTTTTTGTATCGTAAAAAAATGTTTTTCGAAAATTTAGGAGGCTATAGCCTTTGCCAGCCCCCTAGTTCCGCCCCTGGTTTGTGATATTTGTTTCTTAAAAATATTGAGGAAACTCATGATAGTTTTGAAAGGGAACTCATGGTATGACTGCTTGCATATGTAAGCTTATCATTTCAGTAACATTGCATGTGCTTACAAATACTGATTGCTATTGTAACATCCCGTATTTTTATAAGTGATTTTAATTAGGAATTAATTTATCCAAAAACATTTTATACAAATTTTACCAAAAACCGGTCACTCGACTAATTTTTAGCCAAAAACTGAAACTCTTCCGAAAAACCTTATTTTTAAAAACATGTTATTAATTTTACTAATAAAAAGGATCCAATAGATTTGTTTCTAAAAAATTGTTATTTTTGAGTAGTAAAACAATATTTTTGAATTAAGAGTTAACTTTTAGAACTTTGGGGACCAAATAGTTCGTTTCCACAAATTATCTCAAAACAGTTTTTCTAAACCTCAAATTAGCCCACTTTTAATTCATTAAACCAAAAACAAACCTAAAACAAGAGAAAAGAGAGAAAAAGAGAGAAAAAGAAGAAGAAGAAGAAGAGGAAACCACCGTTAGCGGGTTCATACCGGAAGCATCTCCTCTACGCTCTAAGGTAACGGGGGTTATCCATTGCGACTAGACGAGGGTGTATGTTAGGTTTTGGTTTTGTGTTTATTATAAATTGGGGTTCTAGAGAACCCGCTTGTTTTAGAGACTCGTGTTGGGGGTCGAGTTGTGTTGGACCGAGTGTGTCGGTCTTGTGAGATAATGGTCGCGGACCACTCATTTACGTTTGATTTAGTTGTCATCGAGATGTCGGGATTCGACGTGATCCTTGGAATGGAGTGGTTGGTTCATTTCAACTCTTTCATCGATTGTGTTCAACGAAAATTTTTCCTTACAACTTCATCCGGAGATGAGGTGTTCTTTCGTGGGGAAAGGGATGCTACCCTTTCTTCTATTCCTTATTATTCCAAGCGGGTTGTGGGCAACCTGTCTTGTCTTTTGGCTAGTCTTTCGATAGTGGATAACGACGAGGAAGTGGAAACGTGGCCAAGCATAGTGGACGACTTTAGAGATGTGTTTCCGAAAGATCTACCGGGGTTACCACCGAAAAGAGGGTTAGATTTTTCAATCGACTTGGTACCGGGAACGGCACCCATAGCCATTTTCCCATAACGATTGGCACCGGCTGAGTTAAAAGAGTTAAGTAAGCAGTTAGAGGAACTGCTGGAGAATGGGTTTATTAGGCGGAGTACGTCACCGTGGGCGGCACCGGCCTTATTTGTGCAAAAGAAGGATGGATCGATGAGGATGTGCATCGACTATCGAAAGCTAAATAGGGTGACTATTAGGAATAAGTACCCACTAACTCGAATTGACGATTTGTTTGACCAACTGAAGGGAGCAACGTTCTTTTCTAAAATCGACTTGCGATCAGGCTATCACCAATTGAGGGTGAAGGATGAGGATATTTCGAAAACGGCATTTAGGAACCGGTATGGTCACTATGAGTTTGTGGTCATGCCATTCGAGTTAACTAATGCGCTGGCGGCATTTACGGAATTAATGAATCGGATATTTAAGGAGTATCTCGACAAGTTCGTAGTGGTCTTCGTCGACGATATCTTGATTTACTCGAGTTCAAGAGAGGAACACGAGGAACATCTCCGTTTAACGTTGCTCACATTGAGAGAGCACCAACTTTACGGAAAATTTAGCAAATGTGAATTTTGGCTAAATGAGGTAAAATTTATTGGACATGTGATATCGGAAGAAGGGGTAAAGGTGGACACGACGAAAATTGAGGCAGTTTCGAATTGGCCAATAAAGTTAAATATTATAGAACCCTATTTGAGACGGTCATAAAGTTAAATATTAATTAAAAATACTAAATATATGGCCGAATAACAGACTATTAAATTTCGAAGTGAAACTGAAATTCTAAATTTACATTGAATACTGATGTGTTGAAGAGTCTGTGCCGAGCCTATCCGACTCATTACATATTTGCTAAGCTAGAAGTTTTGTATTAGAAGTTTTATTAAGCTTTAATAAAATTGTAAAATTTGAACGTTGGACTATTTAAGTTGAAAACAATAAAATAAAATCACAAGTTAAACTGCTCATAATAGGTTTACCTTTCTATTCCCCATGTTAAACAGTTAAACCTATTTACTGGTTTTAATGGAGTAAAATGGAATGAATTAGAATACTATCAAAATCAATGGATTTGATAACATTGTATATGAACAGAGCAGTCGAACGGAACAATTAAACTATGCTTTATGGTCTTATAAAAGTAAATTCAGATGGAACCAAAATAGAGAGATGAAGGAACAATTTTTATTTTTTTCTAGGCCAATTCTGGTTTAATTCAGACTGAAATTGGAAATTGACTTAAAATTAAAATAACAGAATTCTTAGACACTGTTGTGAGTCTTATTAGCTCAGTATATATATTATATAGGAGATATAGAGAGAACATAGAGAGAGGGAACAGTATGTCTTTATTAATCAGAATGTGTGTATACAAGAGGACCCTAACCTTCTTTATATAGTAGAGGTTAGGGTTATACAAGATATAAAACCCAACTTAGGCCCACTATGAGTAAGGCCCAATAGTCCAATAATATCCTACAACACTCCCCCTTTGGACGCCTTGAATTCTTCGTCTTCTTGCAGTCGATCTAAGTCGAGTACATTCGTAGTGCTAAACACATAAAAACCTTAGGGCCGGAAAACCCAGTGTGGGACAAAACCGGTACCTAGGAGAAACTGTGTAGCCGAATGATATAGACCGAAATATCATGTAAGTAACTAACCACAAAACAATGTGCCTCATCAAAACCTTGCCAGAGCAAACCCAATGGGAAAATCTCTGATCGAAGGAAAAAGAGTGCAACAATGGTAGTAGTAGGGATCAACCACAAAACAGGTGCCTCATCAAAACCTTGCTAGAGTAAACCCAATGGGAAAAACCTCTAGTCGAAGGACAAAAGAGTACACAGTGGTAAGAAGTATACAACAGGATACTCCCCCTAATTTCGGCAATCTTAAGTGAGGTATGATGGGAACGTGTCTCGCTAAAAACCTTGCCAAGGAAAACCCAGTGGGAAAAAACCTTGGTCTAAGGACAAAAAGAGTACACGAGCATACGACTGGATGCTCCCCCTCACTTGCACACGACAGGGTGCGAGAATTTCGACTATGTAGTAATTAGTACAACAAGCATTCACCTGGATGCTCCCCCTCACTTGCACACGACTGGGTGCAAGGATTTCATATTTCAAGAAAGAGTACGAGCATTCGACTGGATGCTTCATTTACTTGCATACGACTGTATGCAAGAAAATATAACGTGAAATAAAATGAGCATTCGACAGGATGCTCTTAAACTTCATATGTGAAGATTTATTTCGACGAGAAATGCTAAATAGCATAATGTAGTCATGTCTCTCTTGATCGATAACAACAAGTTGCCTTCTATGACAAGTGTTTTATCTGGATCGTGAGACAGAGCATATGCAATTCAAATATGGCTAATACGAGCTCGAAGCCATATACACTCTCTAGTCGTCTCATAGAGCACGAGTAGATCAGAGTGATTCGTTTGGAGTCATTCCAAGACCTCCAATATATTGCCTTATTCCTAATGGTAAAGACAGACCATGTTAGGAATATCCCTTATGCGGGTCTGATAAGTAACCGGCATCGGTATAACCGAAAAAGGGTTGCGTTAATTCGAGTACCGAAGGGGGTAGGTACACTTGATGATGCAAAATGGGATAAGACAAGCCCTCATCCACAATTACCTTAAGGTAATGGGAAACTGTCTTTTATGCCATTTCGATGGCAGCGTGTTAGCGCAATGTTGTGTCGAGCTATACCATTCACAACATACGAGATGTTCGTCCTAGCACATTAGACCAAGTACAATGATGCGCTTATTGTACTTAGATATGAACATCATGGTTCAATATCTCTTTGTCGTCTCATCAGGGACGGACCGGGTCTATATCAATGTCTAGTGATCGAACGATCATGGGAGAATCTGACGACTTAGCGTCATAATGACTAAAACGTCATAACACCTTCTGGGTGTAGTCTGAATCATGGACTTAGATTCAATATTTACGGGACTCGATCATCGGGCCGAGTCACTACCGTGTCTTCCCAAGATTCTTCATCTCGAAGGAAAATCCAAAAATGGATCGCGTAATAAAACACGCAAGGGCATTATACTTGTTCAAGTATCCCAAGCTGATCAAGTACTCACTTAGGCGGGTATACCACATCCGCTCGGATTATATTAATCCATATAGTGAACGTCTCATTTAATGAGATCATGTTCCGTGGTCAGGAACTACTTGATTAAAGCACATGAAGTCACACAGGGACATTTATTTATATCTCTTTGTCTAAATTCTCATAGAGATAAAACAGTGACCACAATCACATGGCTGCATACTCAGTTTTTCGGAAACTACTAAACTGGTAAAGTAGGGGACTGTTATAATGTCCATTACGAGGAAATCAACCATCTCGTAATCAATTCCAAGGTGTGAGAGAAGCCATGCGCTACTAGGCGAGCATTCTACAATCTCATTATTCTCATCACTTTTCCTTACGAATAACCAAATAAACGAACTCGTTTAACATTGGTGGTGTTGGAGCTACAGGTCCGAACACACTTTCGCTAAGGAGTCTACTTGGATTGCAAGTTTCCATTAGTCCAGTCTATTCTCCGTTAACTTCAGGCAACGGTACATGGTTCTCTGTCATAATTTGCTCATATTATCAGTCGTCACCGAATATATGAACAAGTAATCAATGACAGTCTCGTTTCGCTTCAATATCGTCTAAGATATCATGATCGACAGATATTTCAAGATTCTCAGGATGAGGAGGAATCACACATCTCCTAGATCCTTTGTAATCTCGTGCGACAAACGAGTTTCAGTTCACCACCTCTGGGGCTGAACGAATTAAGAACCGGTCAACTTCCTCATATATTAGGAAGGACGATAGACTGACGGCCGACGGCAGCGTCATTTGCTTGGCGGGTTCGGCCAAAGCAACGTGTTATGACAGGAACACGGCGTCCGACAGGGACGTCTATCCTTGCAAGCATTTTGCAGCAGGTATAAATGATCTCGTGACATCTCATAAAGTCATTAAATGCGTCTGGCATTTAGTTAGACTTGAGGGAGTCTATGCACTTACTTATCACTAAGTGCAGTTTTGAGGATCAAGCTAAGACTGAGTGGGTTATGCCATGTTACTTCACGTCGTTTCTTATCAACGGTAACGTGCAAATATCCCCCTAACGACGGGGAGGACAGTCTTAGCGATGTCACTTTCGCATATCATGCGGTAAAGAGATCGCTTGCCAAGGTTACTCTATCAAATGATAGGCATGGGATTCATAATCGACTATGTCCCATTCAGAGGTCCATATTTTGAACGCTATAGCGGCTCAATCAAAATATTAATTAAGCACTCCAAACACGCGTTAATATGAGACTTCTGGCTCATAACCAGTAACCAGCTGGTACGCATATGGTGTTTGAGTGTCTATGGGCCTCATGACGGACCAATGCAGCAAAATAGCATAACCCCACATGGAAATATAAATCTTGGTGCGCAAGACCAAGAAATGCATGCAATCATTTGCAGTCGCATCATCAAACTTTCCGTGAGTCCATTTGGGTCTGAACATAATCGACAGGATGTTCAATTTGAATTTCCAAACTCAAGTAATTCAAATCGAAATTTCGATTTTTTACTCTTCGGAATTATCAAGTCAACTAGACTTTTCAGGATAATCCGGATCATGAGCCATCAACTTAATGATAGGGCTAGAAGTTTAGGAAATGCTGCATTTCTGTGGACAACAATAATCATGTGACCTTATTGTCGATGCATCAACCATAACCATTTATATTTATGGTCCGTCTTATGGTTGGATAAGTCCAAAATAACTCCTTCAATTCTTTATAAGAATTCTACGAGTTCATTTCGTGATCTTTACACATACTAGTCTTTCAAAGTGAGCATTAGTGGCATGAATTTCGGATTAATCACGAAATATATTCTCAGAAAGAATCCAAATACGATGCGATTATAAATCAAGGATCGTCTTTTGACCCGGGAATATCTCATCCGGTCAATGCCACAATATCAAAATGCTCTTATCAATCGACGACAGGCGAATGATAGTACAGACAATCATGTCTTAGCATCTAAATTCTTTATCATTCGACGACAGGCGAAATGATAAGGTAACTTTAAATGCTTTAAAGAATGTGGTAGCAACCACTTGAAAGACATTCCAACTCCTCTAAAATACGCTTTTGGTCGTATTGAATGGAGACTATATAAAGAAATTTCAATTCTTTCATGAGCTATTACCAGGTAACACTGGTTTTCTCGAATATTTTATAACTCAACAAGGTACGGCAGGACCTACATGAGTATAAGACCTCATATTTGACAAATCAATTTGGTTTTACCAAAGATTTCGATTTTGGAACGACAGGTCCAGAATCGTTGTCACTGAGTGCTCTTTTAGGAAAGTAGTTGGTGAAATTATATGGTACACTGTTACCCACTATTTCCAAAAAAAATCAACTATCCCACAAGTATTGCCTAAAATTTCATAATTTAAAGTTTTGTCACATTTGTCAAAGGAATTTGCTCAAAACACTTTAAATTATTTCGAGAAATTTTGTAAACAGGCAAACCATAATCCAAAAGTATGGTCCAAATGGAAAAATAATAATCCAAATGGAAAACATAATCCAGATGAGCGAAAAAATGGCTCAATGATTTATCAAAATCAATAAAGAAAGGGATCAAACTCATTTGAGCCACAAGATCGGGGGTCTCAAGAGTTTCCTTTCAATTAACTTTAACCACATTAGTATCGGTTTTTCCACCTTTATAATAGTTGTGAACTATTTAAGGAGTAACCGTGCATGACCTTTGTCTTTATAGCATAGAGTTGCCTCCTTGAGCATTATCTCTTGCTTTGTGACAACGGGCCATATTGTTCCTTTTAATTACTGTCTTGGAGCCACATGTTCTCGATTTTGACGATTGTCTAAAATCTCGCTTGGCTAGGTGATTCATCGGGATCGCGACAGTTCAAGACAAATAACACTTGTCTCGGTTCTCGATTCGTGGAAAAAAAAATGTACACGAAGAGCATTAATATCAGGCAAACAATTCGCCATTGACCCAATAGGATTAAAACTACTCACCGGGGTAATTTTCTTATCCAATAACATATGGGTGATAAAGGAACATGGTGAATATAAATTCACGATACTGCTTATGGAATACAATTTCCAAGCTAGTATTTTGGTGAAGGATTGCTCCCATATGTCAATTTCAGACATTTGTTCACCATAGACGTCATCACGTCTCAAATGTGGCGGCGGAATAAAATCAACGCCTTAGCATTCATCCTGATGGTAACAACAAACTCGTCTTTTACTCATCAAGGATGGCATCCAAAAAAATTTTGGGCATCACATTTTCACACATCAGGGTGAGTAACATGTGGTGACGGATTAAAATCAACGTTTAAACGGTCATTTCGCAAGTATGTTTTTACGATTTTTCTCATCATAGATGGCATCCAACATGTGTTGGGAGTTCTGGATTATTTATCATATAAAACGACTGGTTTATATGTTTATGGTTTGCACAAGCACAAACTTTTTTTCAAAACGACAGGTTCGAAAACATTAGTTTTGCTTCTCATGTGAATCGGTTTTCATTGATCGAACGACGGGTCGATACTGAAATAACAATTCGGCGAAACATACATCACTATATAAACACACTCGGGGAAATTATTATTTAGTCAACCCCTTTCGGTAGCTCTACTTGAAAAACGACCAGGAAAGACGGTGAGGGTGGAGGGCACGAATGCCACTTAAAACCCGACCTCATTAGGATATCGACTTCCGCCTATATCTTTCCTAGACATCGTATCCAAATAGGTGAGCCTATTTAGGGAAGATTCATAATTTTTCCAACTTAAATGTGAATATATATGATTTCGCAATTCTACCATTCATGGCAATAAATAACAGGTATATCTATTCTAGATAACCACATATATATACAAGACAGTATAAAATATATTCATGATATATATCTAATCATGCAGTAGATTTGGTGATAAACTAAATCAATTCAGGATTATCAATCACACAAATTATATTATATCAAATCAAATCAAATCAAACAATTAACTGTCATATGGTATATTTATATCTATGGTAATATCAAAAGATATGTTGATTATGCTAAGAAGATATCAATCAATTATCTACGGTTTATTGCCATATAAGTAATTCTATACATGGTAGTTTTAACATGCAAGCAAGTAATATATTTTTAATTATCAATTAATACTATATATGATAATTTTTTTTTAACATGCAAAGTGGTTAAATTTACATGGAAACATATCAATTTATTCAATTAACATGCAATTTTTTTTATTCACTTGCCTTTTTAATAAATATATATGCATGTGGGTGGATATTTAGTCCGAATATTGACTTTTATAACACATATATACTGTTTTTATACATGTAATATACTACAGGGACTATCCGTGTAATTTCAGCAAACTATATATCTATTTACAGCATTATTACAGCTTCAGTCCATAATTTCAGACAAGTTTCAGTTTAGTCCTTTAGTAATTAACAGCACAATCCACAATTTCCAGCGCCTTACAAACTGGTCCTACTGTTTTTATTATGTTATAGATTCAGGACAACAGAGTAATACATATGTATTTATGTCAATTTACAAGCATGCTTTATTGAGGATTACACCAAATATTAATTAAGCATGCAATATTATATGTTATCAACCAAGGGTAGTAAAACCAATTTATCATACAGTAGTTGAATGTTACGTACATATTACAATTGTACCAATTCATGCAATTTAACAATGTTACGTACATATTACAATTGTATCAATTCATGCAATTTAACAGAGGTTCTGTTATTGTCCTATTTACATACAATTTGTTAATATATTCACTTGGCATAACATACAATGTACGTCCGACAAATCCATAAAATAATACGTGCGATCACATATACGGAATAAATTAAGTTTTGAATTCGGTACCTTACGCACGGTATGTTGGTGAAGGTCGATATAGCAAAACCCTAAAAACCCGGATAAACCTCAAGGTTTATAAATACCCAATATCCGTGCGTTTACCAAAAATCTCCAATATCCGCGAGCGTATATCCTATTCTCCGCGAGCAAAGTGCCGATAACGTGTTGTGAGTCTTATTAGCTCAGTATATATATTATATAGGAGATATAGAGAGAACATAGAGAGAGGGAACAGTAGGCCTTTATTAATCAGAATGTGTGTATACAAGAGGACCCTAACCTTCTTTATATAGTAGAGGTTAGGGTTATACAAGATATAAAACCCAACTTAGGCCCACTATGAGTAAGGCCCAATAGTCCAATAATATTCTACAACAGACACTATAAAAAGGTACTTAATACTTATAATTTTAAATCTCTTCGATGCTCGCCGGTCTCATGACACAAACAAGATAGAAGATCAAGAAATTTTATGTTTGGCTGATCCATAGAACAAGAAAAACAAACGACTTAGAGCTGATCCATAGAATTTGAAATTAGTTGAGAAAATCCTTGAGATCCTTGTAGGTTAAACCATCATATTTTGGGTCCACAAATCCACTCTCTCTTGCTTGTGAATATGAAATTCCTGGTATGTCGTCTCTTAATAAATCCTGCAAATTTTCAACCAGCAAAGTTAGAAATAGGAAAGGCAAACATCCAAATATACTTGTTAATCCAAACGTAATTCATTATTTTGATATTAAAATTTGTGATCTGGAGAGGAAACTTATCCAATAACAGTACCTGTTATTGCAAAAAAGGAACTTAATACTTAATACTTATAATTTTAAAATTTGTGATCTGGGGGAGTAAAAGCATTGAAGATATTTTCACCAAGAGGCAGATGTGCAGTTTTTTAGGTAGCATACAACATAAAGTAATCCTTAATGGAGTTATATGTGGAAAATCTCCTTATTTTTTTGCCAAACATCCATCAACTTTCAAAATTAAAGTTGTGAAAATGAAAGCTTCTGAGAATGAATTACTTAACCTTTCAAGATAGGAAGATTGAACACCATACAAGCTCTGGTGAAAACTGCCATTACCAAACATGCTGATTTGGTATCTCTGAATAACTTTTAGCTGCTGATCAGTTGGAGCCAAAATTTCAAATTCCGTAAATCTTAGTATTTTCATAGTACTTTAAATTGGTCAAGGTTTATGACTTGTAACCGATACGGTGTGTATACAACGGTTAAGGGTCTAACCAATACCATTTAGTAGTGACAATTACGTAACACATTGGCTGTTACGTGACGTAAAGGCCATTTAGTACGGTGCATGTATTCGGGAAACAAATTCATACTAGGAAACATATTTACAAATAAACTCAAATACAGCAAATATCTGGGAAATTAAAATTTCATATTTCCGGTTATAATCATAAAAATACATTTCTACATATGTGCTTGATAAACGAAAAAAAAATTTCTCGTATTTTTGGATAAAGAAAGTATTTTGGCAAGTTTTGTTAAGCGAATCCCAACCACTGTTTTAAAAAGCTCGCAACGTTGCGCAACGTTGTGCGATATAGTGGTTTTTGAAAGAAAAACGCAACGTTAAAACGCGTATTTGGATGGAAAACGCTAAATTCGCGCTATAGGAACGCTATTTACGCTATTTACGCTATAGTGGACGCTATTTACGCTATAGCGGGTGCAGTAAAAAAAATATATATATATATATTTAATTTTTTTATTTTTTTTGGTCAAAATTTTAATGAAATTATTGGAGTTTAAAGAGAATCAAATCTCAAAACTCTTGCAAACAAAGTAAATACTCTGGCATCTCAAGTATAATCATTTTGTGATTATTAGTTACAATTTTTTATATATATTTAGTTAATTTTTATTAGATGTTTTGAATTTAATGCTATATTTATATGTATTTAGGCAAAAAAAAAATACACCGCAAAGCGCTATGTAGCAACGCTATTTGCGCTTTTAGCGTTTCTCTCGAAAAAACGCTACGGTAGCGATAACGCTATTTAAAACACTGATCCCAACTATAGTGAAAATCAATATAATAGCATAAGAATACAACCGGGAGGGAACCTTGAATATTTACTCATTCCTTTATACAATTTTCCAATTGGAATTTCACAAGTAATGCACTTTCAGTACAAGTAACAAGCAATACCTTAAGGAATGCACATGTTATTTTCATAGAGAATTTAAATACAGATATCTTAAGAAATAGTTACCTCCACTAGAGGTACAAATTAAGTCTCACGCGTTATGACCGGACGAGGTGTTTGAAATCTGAAAGGAATTTGTGATTTGACCTTTTTCTGCAATGTTATTGGTACTATAACTAGTTGATATAGCTAACCCTTGATTACACATGGTTTTTCTATTTCCTTGATTGATACAGTTTGGCATGAGCCCCTCAGGAACCTCAGCACTGTCACAAAAACATAAGCATCAGCCGTATTAGAACTTGAGGAATTAAAACGCATATGCGAAAAAATAATATATATTCAATTTAGCAGTTCTAACCTGTGTGGAACCAGCTGCATAGGAAGTTTGCCTTGAGATGAGTTTGAACCACCATCATTTGAATCACGACCAGAGAAATTATTCATTAATGGCGTTACTCCTTCGTAAGCCATCTGCATCTGATATTAATCATATTAATGTGCCTTAGTAATGACAATTACGCAACATATTGGCCGTTACGTGACGTAAAGGCCATTTAGTACGGTGCGTGTATTCAGTTAACAAATTCATACGAGGAAACATATTTACAAATAAACTCAAATACAGCATATATTTTGGAAATTAAAATTTCATATTTCCGGTTATAGTTATAAAAATACATTTCTACATATGGGCTTGATAAACGAAAAAAAATGTCTCGTATTTTTAGATAAAGAAAGTATTTTGGCAAGTTTTGTTAAGCGAATCCCAACTATCGATGAAAATCAATATAATAGCATAAGAATACAACCTGGAGGGAACCTTGAATATTTACTCATTCCTTTATACAATTTTCTAATTGGAATTTCACAAGTAATGCACTTTCAGTACAAGTAACAAGCAATACCTTAAGGAATGCACATGTTATTTTCATAGAGAATTTAAATACAGATATCTTAAGAAATAGTTACCTCCACTAGAGGTACAAATTAAGTCTCACGCGTTATGACCGGACGAGGTGATTGAAATCTGAAAGGAATTTGTGATTTGACCTTTTCTGCAATGTTACTGGTACTATAACTAGTTGATATAGCTAACCCTTGATTACACATGGTTTTTCTATTTCCTTGATTGATACAGTTTGGCATGAGTCCCTCAGGAACCTCAGCACTGTCACAAAAACCTAAGCGTCAGCAGTATTAGAACTTGAGGAATTAAAACGCTTATGCGAAAAAATAATATATATTCAATATAGCAGTTCTAACCTGTGTGGAACCAGCTGCATAGGAAGTTTGCCTTAAGATGAGTTTGAACCACCAGCATTTGAATCACGACCAGAGAAATTATTCATTAATGGCGTTACTCCTTCGTAAGCCATCTGCATCTGATATTAATCATATTAATGTGCCTTAGTAATGACAATTACGCAACATATTGGCCGTTACGTGACGAAAAGGCCATTTAGTACGGTGCGTGTATTCAGGAAACAAATTCATACGAGGAAACATATTTACAAATAAACTCAAATACAGCACATATTTTGGAAATTAAAATTTCAGATTTCCGGTTATAGTTATAAAATACATTTCTACATATGGGCTTGATAAACGAAAAATAATGTCTCGTATTTTTAGATAAAGAAAGTATTTTGGCAAGTTTTGTTAAGCGAATCCCAACTATCGATGAAAATCAATATAATAGCATAAGAACACAACCTGGAGGGAACCTTGACTATTTACTCATTCCTTGATACAATTTTCCAATTGGAATTTCACAAGTAATGCACTTTCAGTACAAAGTAACAAGCAATACCTTAAGGAATGCACATGTTATTTTCATAGAGAATTTAACTCGTATACTACCTAAAACATTGGCTATCATACAACATCTTATTAAATCAATGGAACAATAACAGCAACAGTCTTATCATCCTAATTATACCGTTCTTCGTTGTTTCGTCCACCCTTTTTTCTTTAGCATCAAGTCTCTGACGTGTACTTCTTCCAGAGGCGTCAATGTCTCGTTCTTGTCTGAGGATTCTCTTGATGATGCTGCAATTCCCTTGTTCTTGGCTGAGGATTCTCTTGATGATGCTGCAACTCACTTGTTCTTGTCTGAGGATTCTCTTGATGATGTTGTAATTTCCAAGAACTTATGTTGGGCCACCAAATTAATATTTGTAAGTATTAAGTACGTTATAAAATTCAAATTACTTATAAAACAAAAACGATAAAGCAAATAACGTCGGAAACATTCAGAAGATGATAGACAAAGAACCATTACCAGTACTTCCTTAGTCCGGGGGTTATTTAGGTGCCCGCCGCATCATTTTGCACATGTTCTTCCTCGTTGAGTTTTTTGACGGGAAACTTGTGCGTTCTTTCCCATCTTCCTTTGTGTAAAAAATGTCTCGGGCACTATTCAAGTCATTTTATTCATTCGTCATATTCAGGTCAGGTGTCGTGTCATATAAGAGAAATGTCTAATGGAACAAATATATATCGTCATTTAGCGATAAATTTATAACAGATTTAGTATGATCCTTTTTTTAGTGTAAATATTGATTGAAAAGGTTCAATCAAAAGTAGCAGCAATACGATTTATATACGAATGATGTACCCATGGTTCTGTTTCAAAGACTCAAACTAATTTAAAGACAAAAGTCTTACATGCTTGTTCAATCATAAATCACAAAAATATTCAAGCACGAGCACGGGTGGATCATGGGTCCAGACGAATGGAGGTGGAATTTAACAAAGTTTTGATTTTTTTTAATATGTAATTTTTGTCCTAAATTCTATCGGAATGTAAGTAGTAAAAATATAGATTATAGTAAAAGTAATGAATATACTTTCGTATAAACGGTATAATTTTTAAAAAGAAACACGCGTAAAAAGATTAGAACCCATGACATGTATCACTTAAAACCAATTCTTATCCACTAAGATGTGACTAATATTTTGATTATAATTATATTAGTTAGATATAATATATTTAAAAGAGTTATCTGTATAAACACTTAAAAATACCGGAAAAAAAATATTTTTTTATTCTTGTTCCGAACCGATGGGGTATCGCCCCCCTTGCACATACAAGGATATCCTCCCCTGAGCACGAGTACCATGAGAATGAAAACGTTAATTTGGTTTTAAAATATATAAATATGCAAAAACCTGAGGCTATTCAAAGAAACTTCAACAAAGGAAGGCTTCCCATTTAACATAATCACCCACATTTTGTGTTATATCTTTACATACTTCAATGCATGCAATAATCCAATAATCCAATAATCCCACAGGATATGTACCAATAACAGTCACTAATTAACTTACTGTATATGAGAAGAAATAAGAAACAAATTATTCCCACAAACATACATTAGAACAACATAAAATCAAAGATTATATCTTTATCCTATGTTGTAAATATCGTTTCAAAGTTCGACGAGATCCATTTCCTCATCACACCATTGAGAACGAATAAACTAAATTACCCTTAAGAACATTAATCAGTGTTGTAAAATGTATCTAGCTTGTGTCATACTTATTATGGAGTACCTTATGAAAAAGACATCAATAAGTTTTAATAAACAAGGTGTTACGTGAAGAACCATTAGAAGATAGTTTTTCTATACGTAAATTAATTATGCCAAAAAAAAACTACTCAAGAAATTCGACATGCCCACTATTGAGCCAAAACAAGCACCACCGACCAAATAAGCCAATTTTTGGTTATTAAATTATTAAACAAGATACTTAGCATTCTCAACCGTATATTTAAATTTTTTCTCTACATATGGCTATATATAAATATCTAAACTTTGTATATAGTCATTTTTTAAATAGTACACAACAATGCTATACAAACTTAATATTTCTAAAAACATAATAACTTTTTTTCTGACCTTTTTCTTTCTTAAGCTTTTTCAACTATCCAAATATATAAATAAAAATCTGTAATCTTTACTTTTTGACAAAAACCAAAGACTAATTTTTTTTTTATTAAAGTCATTTCAATATGAATATACATATACAAAAAACAAATCCTACTTAAAAAAGAAACATAATCTTTGAAGATGAAAACATACAAAAAATTGTTATCAAAATCAATAGTAAAACAAAATTGTGTACTTTATGCTCTGAGGACAAAAGATGAGATGTGGAATCGTTTTTTAAGAAAAAAATAATACTAAAAGTAGGTTTAAAAAATATGAGTTTTTCAATGGAGAGGGAAATGAGATCCAATGAAGAGATAAAAGAGAGATTATGTTCACAGCCGAAAAACATCTTTTCATAGAGAGAGAAATTAAAAATGAAAAAGTGAGATAAAAAATAACGATAAATACTTTTTAATCTGGGAGTCAAGCGTTAAAAAAATTATAGAGAGCGATAGTTTGGCCGATGGATGATAAGATTTCCCAAAATATCCACATGTAAAGATAAATTACCAAATTGAATAGGCCGTTGAGAATGCTATGTTCATGAAACCGACTATGAATCCAAACTAATGTTTGGACTATCGACGTTTTAAATTTTTCTGGTTAAGCACATCCAAATATACATAGCGACTCAAATATCCATAACAACTCAAATATACATAACAAGTCAAATATACATAACGGCTCAAATAAGAGTATGTTTATAAACAAAATGTTTTTGGTCCGTCACCTAAGTCGGGTGATTGTTTTAACTTGTCACATATATAACCATCTCTCTTTTATTTTCCATTCTAGTTAAATTACCTACATACACGCATATGTGTTCCATCTAAAAGTTGAATGGTTATATGGTGATGATTGCATAAATTGTTGGTAATAAAGTTTAAATTTTTGCCATATATTTATTTTTTTGGAAAGGAAAGCCAACTTTAATTGATTTTTAACTAAAGTTAACGGAGTTAACTATAATTGGTACTTTATGGGCACAATTAAATCCTAACCAGCTCATTAGTAACGGGATTAACTATAATCAGAAGGACTAACAAAGTATGAGTCATAAAAGAGGATTTGAGAGAATTTGAATCCCTCTTAAATTGTAGAATTCAAATCAATATTTGATACTAGACCAAAATAATAATCATTGAACGAGATATCTACATCGAATAACTAAACCAATCCAAACAATAATAAAAACGTGGTAATGGCGAGGTAAGAAAATTATTTCATTTTTGAACATATAAACCATTTTAAGCATCCTTTGTTCTTTATTGTACTTACAAATCGATCCATAAAAATATTAATATTTTAACGATTGATTCAAAGTATAGTCTCTTACAAAATTCAACATAATTGTACGAATTAAGTTAAGAAGATTACCTATTTCATCTGGTAAATCACTTATTCGGTTTATATTTGCATTCATTTGAAAATGTTCTCCATTTATTCTGATCACCACATTCTTCATTTTCACTCCTATAGTCATTGTCGCTGCAATGTCCTGCGATTTGTTTCAGAATAATTTACTTTGTAGCAAGTTAAAGATTGACCTTCATAGGTTATATAATGGTATCAATGGGCTTTTGGGCCTTCACCGATATCACGAGGACATTTACAATTATGATTTAGATATTGGTTAAACTGCTACAGGTATAATTATGATTTAGATCCTAGTCAACATCTACCTGCACGAAATAAGAACACGATTTATTCGTATTAAATGTGTAACAGTACTTTTATTCTCGTCGTTACTCTAGATTAAACACCATAGAAAGAAATGAATATAACTATTAACTGCATTTTTTCATGTATATTTCATTCATATTTGTTTTTTTAGGATTATCGCAATCGGTAAACTATATATATACAATATACTTATGTAAGATGAATATTTTCTTATTCGTATGGTCAAATAGACAAAATTTACAAAAGAGTGAAACAAATAATAATAATTAGGGGACGGGTATTGTTGATTGCTCGTTTAGCAATGCATATATTCAAATATAAATGTGTAAAACGAAAATTTCCCAAACCACAATGAATGTATATAACTCAAACAGTCAAACCAATTACCCAATAAAAGATTTTAGTAATTACAAGCTGAATCAAAGAGCTATAAAATTATGTCATCTATACACATCAGATATATGTAGTACAAAATACAATTTGACTTGTGGAGCTTACTTATACTGTTTGGTAATTTAGACTAATGGTTTAAAATACAAAAATCAAAAAATCTGGCAAAAAGATAGATTATGGATTTTTGGATTTTTTGGATTATTTTGACTAAAAATCTGTATTTTAAGAATAAAAAAAATAGTAGTAAACAAACACCTATTAAAAAATCTGGATTTTCAAATTACAAAAATATAAAAATCACCGCAAAAAATCTGATAACAAACGGACCCTAAATATACCATGTTTTAACTAATACAGTAACTGTTAAAAAGAATTCTACTTTTTATTGTAAAGTCAATAATTTCATCATAATTTTTTTTTATTTTAAAAATCATCATTTTGTTAATAAATACTTGAACACAAAATGATTTTCAAGTTTTTATTCTTTTTTTGAATTTAATTGCTTGTTTGATATTTTCAATTAATGCAATTCAAGCAAATATAAACATAAACTTATTTTCACTTATAAATAAATAGAATTGATGATTATTAAAAAAAATGACACTTATTAGGTAATAATATTAAAAATATAAAAAATGTAGTCACTCTCTTCCTAAACACTGCCTCTCTGTAAATTCAAATCTCTCTCTCTTTATATATATATATATATATATATATATATATATATATATATATATATATATATCTTTGTATAACTGTTGCTGCTGTTAAGTATAATACTAACGTTTTTTAATGACTTAATTGTTCATTGTTGGAAGTGTTTAAAAGGATCGGTAAGAGCTGAACAAACAATATTAAAAACACAAAGTATAAAAGGAAAGAAAGAAACTCTTTATTTATATTTTTTCGCATTATTCTCTCTAAACAATGTCTAGACACTTTCTCTCTAAACAATTCTAGCAAGTATTTAGAACTCTGCTTAACTTCTTTCAATTTCTATGAGAGTTATAGAAACTTTTTATAATTCTTTACAACTTTTTACATTAATTGGACTTGGCTAAAAGTATGATAAACTAAAACAAGTGTACCAAATAAGTTAAACCTATCTACTGGTTTAAATGGAGTGGAATGAATGAATTAGAATACTATCAAAATCAGTGGATTTGATTATTTTATATGAACGGAAAAGTCGAACGGACCGGTTAAACTTTTATGGTCCTATAAAAGTAAATTCAGATGGAACCAAAATAGAGAGATGAGCGAACAG
This sequence comes from Primula veris, assembly GCA_963682055.1. Lineage (NCBI taxonomy): Eukaryota > Viridiplantae > Streptophyta > Magnoliopsida > Ericales > Primulaceae > Primula > Primula veris. The sequence continues at coordinate 4,463,475 of OY821742.1, read as the reverse complement.
ATAAAAAAAAAATCCAGGCCAATTCTGGTTTAATTCAGACTGAAACGGGAAAACATTGACTTAAAATGAAAATAACAGAATTCCTAGACACTGAAAAAAGGAACTTAATACTAATAATGTCAAGCCCCACAAACCGTAAAACGGATATCGAGGCATGATCTTTTTAAAACAAAATGAATGTGAAACCTGTTGGTACAAAATTTGAATTTTTAAAAATAAATAATTACGAGCTAAAGGAACAATTGACAATTAAATAAAAATGTTGCCAAACACGGCTACAATGCAAGTTTTATAAAACTAAGAAAATAACAAGTGAAAGAATTTGCCCGTAGGCTACAACCTCAAAATGGAATAAAAATGAAAAGAAAGTAAAAGCCCGAACACATGCGATGCCTTACTAAAACTCTTAACCATACGCCTCAACCTAAGTTGTACCTGAAATACAAAATTGTAACGGTGAGTCCCACGCACATAACTAGACGGGACGGCACCACAAATACCGTCACTCTATCCCATAAATGCAAGAGCTCACAAATTCTACAACTACGATAATCGACGTATAAAGAGAAATATAATAACATTCTACAACTACGATAAATTAAATAAATTAAATAACATCAACACACAACTATAACATACATGGACCTCTCACGCCACCTACCCCAGTCCGTAAGGTAGGTCATTCCCTATCCCTTCGGCCGTCTTCTGTCCCCGGAATTAGGGAGAGACAGAGACCATTGCAACATAAAAGTAGATTTATAGTGCGCACTTGGACCTCTCACGCCACTCGTCCCAGTCCGTAAGACGAGTCATTCCCTATCCCTTCGGCCGTCTTATGCCCCCGGAATTAGGGAGAGACATAGACCATTGCTAACATAAAAGTAAATATAGTGCACACTGGGACCTATAACGCCACTCGCCCCGGTCCGTAAGACGAGTCATTCCCTATCCCCTCGGCCGTCTTCTGTCCCCGGAATTAGGGAGAGACAGAGATCCTTGCCACTACAGCTAAATCACAAGGCCTCGGCCAATAATATAAAATCATTCAAATAACACCATCTCATTCGTATAAATATTAAGGCCTCGGCCAATAATATTATACTATTCAACTGACATAAACTCATACGTCACTTAACGTAATACAACATAAACCATAATCATAGATGCTAGATTCACAACTAGCCAATCACTTCAACAACATAAAAACCCATTCAGACATTTTAACAAACACCTTGTATACATAAACTACAATCCATATATATTCAACAATAATTTACCCAATTCTATCAAAAACCATAATAACTCATAATCAACGCTTAAAACATGCAAACCCATCCATAATATCATTAATTCGAAATTAATATAACTAACTCATCAATTTCTCTCATTCAAATAAATGAATAATTCATACAACAAATAAACCCAATTAATAATTTATAAACCTAATTAAGATAAAAAGGCATAAACCCCCAATTTCTAATAAACGTAAACCAAATACTAACATACACCCTCATCTAGTCGCAATGGATAACCCCCGTTACCTTAGCACGTAGAGGAGATGTTTCCGGTAAGAATCCGCTAGCGTGGTTTCTTCTTCTTCTTCTTCTCTTTTCTCTCTTTTTCTCTCTTTTCTCTTGGCTGTTTTTTAGGTTTAAAGAATTGAAAAGTGGGCTGATTTTTAGCTTTAGAAAAACTGTTTTTAGATAGTTTGTGGAAGCGAACTATTTGGTCCCCAAAGTTCTAAAAGCTAACTCTTAATCCAAAAATATTGTTTTACTACTCAAAAATAACAAATCTTTAGAAACAAATCTATTGGGTCCTTTTTATTAGTAAAATTAGTAACAGGTTTTTTTAAAAATAAAGTTTTTCGGAAGATTTTCGGTTTTTGGCTAAAAATTAGTCGAGTGACCGGTTTTTGGTAAAATTTGTATAAAATATTTTTGGATGAATTAAATCATAAATAAAACCATTTATAAATAAAACGGGATGTTACAAATAATTTTAAATCTCTTCGATGCTAACGAGTCTCATGACACAACCGAGATAGAAGATCAAGAAATTTTCTGCTTGGTTTGAACAACAAAAACAAACGACTGAGTACTACTGAACATCATGATAAAACTTGCAATACTTTTAGTTTATCACTTATAACTCGAGAGCTGATCCATAGAACTTGAAATTAGTTGAGAAAATCCTTGAGATCCTTGTAGGTTAAACCACCATATTTCGGGTCCACAAATCCACTCTCTCTTGCTTGTGAATATGAAGTTCCTGGTGTGTCGTCTCTTAATATTAAATCCTGCAAATTTTCAACCAGCAAAGTTAGAAATAGTAGAGACAAACATGCAAATATTCTAGTTGTTTATCCAAACGTAAATCAATATTTTAATATTTCATTTTCTGATCTGGAGAAGAAACTTATCCGATAACAGTACCTGCGGTGGATTTGATTCAACAATCGCAAGACCACGCCCAGTTAATCCCATATTATGAATGTTTTTGTCGTAAAAAGAAGTAGTATTCATAACGCCATTGCCGTTATGTTTGTTAATTCCTATGTTTAAATGACCTGGAGCAGGTAACATTTGGTCAATACGAGTTTGAGTTTTATCGATCCCAATTTGACCATTATTGAGAGAAAATGCCGTGAAGATATTTTCACCACGAGGCAGAGGAGCAGTCCTGTAAGTAGCATACAAAATAAAGTAATCATTAACGAAGTTATTTGTGAAAATTTCCTCTCCTTTTCGCCAAACATCCATCAAGTTTCAAATTTAAAGTTGTGAAAATGAATTACTTGCCTTTCGCGATAGTAAGGTTGAATATCATACAAGTTCTGATTAAAGCTGCTATTACCAAACATGATGCGATTTGGGATCTCTGGATAACTTTGAGCTGCTAATCTGAAAGTGTTCTGTTTCAAAAAACGTCAAGAATTTAAAAGTAAATGACGGTTTGTGAATGATAAGCAATTTTTTGCTAGCGCCAAATTTTCAATTCAGCAAATCTTTGTATTTTCATCGTAGTTCAAATTAACTAGTTAGGGTTTATGACATGTAACCCATATGGTGTGTATACAACGGTTAAGAGTCATACCAACACCATATAGTCATGACAATTACGCAACATATTGGTTGTTACGTACCGTAAGGGCCATTTAATACGGTGCGTGTATTTGGAAAACAAATTCATAAGCGGAAACATATTTACAAAGACACTCAAATGCAGCCAATATTTTTAAAATTTAAAATTTCGTATTTTTGGTTTATAGTTATTAAAATACATTTCTACATATGGGCTTGATAAACAGATAGAAATGTCTCGTATTTTTTGAATAGCGAAAGCATTTGGACAAGTTGTGTTAAGCGAATCTCAACTATAAATGAAAATCAATACAATACGATAAGAATACAGCCAGAAGGGAACCTGGAATATTTAATAATTCGTTGATACATTTTTCCGATTGTAATTTCACAATAATGCACTTTAAGCTTGAGTAACAAGCAATACCGTAAGTAACGCACGTGTTATTTTCATAGAAAAATCTAATTACAGTTATCTTAAGAAATAGTTACCTCTACTACTGGAGGTGCAAATTGAGTCTCGCGCGTTATGACCGGACCAGGTGTTTGAAGTTTGAACGGAATTTGTGATTTTATCTTTTCTGCAATGTTACGGGTACTATTATAACTAGTCGATATAGCTAACCCTTGATTATACATAGTTTTTCGATTTCCTTGATTAATGAAGTTTTGCATAAGCCCCTCATGAACATCGGCACTGTCACAAAAACATAAGCATCAGCAGTTTTAGAACTTGAGGAATTAAAACGATTACGCAAAAGAATAATATACTCAATTTAGCAGTTCTAACCTGTGTGGAACCAGCCGAGGATCAAGCTGCATTGGAAGTTTGCCTTTAGATGGGTTTGAACCACGGGCATTTGAATCACGGCCAGAGAAATTATTTATTAATGGTGTTACTCCTTTGTAAGCCATCTGCATATGATACTAATCAAAGGTGCCTTAATAAAGTAAAAACTCTATACCGTCACGAAAAATTATATAGCTAAAACGATAATATTTTGCAATGAAATATTATTTATTACTATAATGAGGTGAATTTATAGCTAAAACGATCACAAAAAAATATTTATTATTATGAGGTGAATTTATAGCTAAAACGATCAAGAATAATGTATTTGTGGCAATGAAATATTATTTATTACTATAAGGAGGTGAATTTATAGCTAAAACGATCACGAAAAATTACGAAAATTATTCTTATTTATAACTGACCCAAATGGGAACCTGCAATTTATATGACAGAGATTATTCCTAAATAGAGTATTCTTTTATACAGAGGTTTTACATAGAAAATAGAATATACTCCCAAATGAGAAGAAATGAGGGGTCAATAGGGAAACAAACCGGAATTATTTGTTTCTCCTGGGCTAAAGGAATTCCAGCACTAATTACTTTCTGTGAGGGAAAAGGGAAACCAAAACATACATGAATGCCTGATTAATTGTTTGAGAATTGGATAAAAATGAAAACATTCTAAGATTATGAATTGTGAATAATAATGGACAACAACTCACTTTTCTTTGGATTACTTTTTCCAGTGAGTTCCTTAAATTGTTCTCAAGCCAGATGAGTTGGTCAGGAGTTGGCTCTTGCTCTTGAGGCTCATATACCCTGGATACAAACGGCATGGTAAATTGAAAAGTTGACAAATCTGAAATTAAATAAACAAAATCACATGACCCTGACTGCGACTTCAGAGTTCAGTGTATTACCTAAGACCAGTCTCCAGAATTTGTATTTGTAAGGTGCTCTTTTTTATTTGCAGCTCAAGGTTTTAAAATGAAAATAAAAATAAAAAAGTCTAGTGATCATATATAAGTAATCATGAAGATGATAACAAACATGCATGACTGATATGGAATTTGTACAGGTGAACATCTTGCTTACCTCAAGTCTGAATATTTCAATGAATTGGTCGCCAAACCAGACAGCAACATATGGAAAAAGGTAACAAAAATAATTAGCATAATCAATTTTTTAATGAACTGCAAACATTAAAAAATAGTCGCTTTAATGATAAATGTTTGGCTTCATTTATTTTTATAGTGTTACTCAAAGATAAAACTGGCAGTCAATCTTATGATATTACTTTAAAAGCAATCTAGATCTGAAAAAATTGAATTAGTGGGAGGGATAGAGAAAGTGCATTACTGTTGATCCAAACAGTAGAGCTTTCTCTGGTCACCTTTGATGTGGTTAAGTTGCTGCAGCTTTTCTAGTTTGTCCTGCACAATTATCATCAAATTTAGGAGTAACGATAAACAGTATTTAATCTAAGTCGAATAAAGAGCAAAAAGTACTTAATAAAGTACTTATATCATAACTATTGTTCGATTGAATACAAAAACGTACCTGCACATCATCCATGTCACTGTTTAAATGATTAAAGAAATTTTGATCAGTATCACAGAAGGTAGCAACATGATAATTGTGAGTTCTACAAGAAGTAAAATTTACAAACAAACACTTACTTAAATCTCATATCAGGTGGTAGATTCACATAACGATCTATCAGCTCTTCGATACTGCAAAACATCAATGGATTCAAAAGAAAATAACTTTTTTTTACCCACAAACATAGTTTTTATTAAAACAAAACCTACAAAAATAAACCCTAATTATAAAGATATGTACTACGGTTTACTTCGAAACTTAAATGTGCATGTTTTAGTTCTACGGGTTATAGTAAATTAATTTACACACTAAACTTACCTTTTTGTACTACTAAATTTGGAAATTCGACCAGATGGAGAAAAGGCGAGCAAAGCCACTTCAGCGTCGCAACAAACAGAAATTTCATTCGCCTTTTTTATAAGGCGGCTTCTTCTCTTGCAGAATGTTACTTGGCATCTCATTACATTCTCTATCTTCTTCAAGCACGGTACTTTTCGACCCATTTTTTCTTCTTCTTTGGCACTCAAAATTTTACAGTGAGACAATGAGAAGAGAAAGTTTGTGAAACAATATGCAGATGCCTTGTTTATGCAAAGGTATTTATAGGGGCATTTGATGTGATAAATGGGGGGATCATGTATATCCACCTCTCATTAACTCAACCTGGTAAAGATTTATGTGATCTTTGACTAGAAATTAGTGCTGCAGATATCATTTATTTTCTTTCTAAACAGTTTAGTTATTGGATATTACCAAATCTGTGCGCTTTAATGCAAATCAACACACTTAATTACATGTTGACTGTTGACAATTGTTTTTGTGCAAACTCCAATGAAGACAATCAATCAGACATGTATATAGAGAGGGAAAAAATATAGACCAACGACCACTCATATAAAATGACAACGCAAAATATAGAGAGTGAAAAAACTGAGCTCTTATAATATCAAACTCAAACTAAATTTTGGAGTACTTACAAATGGAAGTAGAGTAACTATTTATACTAAACTCAAGAGAACATCAAAAGTTTTGAGTTATGAACACTTATTATAGAAAATCAAAAGACATAATTTATTCATGCATCCATATCAAATGTCTATGCATGTATCCGAAATCTTCATGACATTAAAGCAAAGATTGAACCAAACAATTTATTATTTCAACACTCCCCCTTAGACTTGTTTGGCAACTCCGAGTGAACTTCTCAATTTTCGAAACTCTTCATACTTTAAAGCTTTCGTAAAAATATCCGCCACTTGGTCTTGTGACTTCGTGTACTTCACTTCAACATCTCCTTTTTCAACACACTCACGAATAAAATGATAACGAGTATCAATATGCTTACTTCGATCATGGAACACCAGATTCTTAGCGAGGGCAATCGTGGATTTATTATCAACAAATATTTTTGTAGCTTCATTTTGCGGCATTCCCAATTCCTTCAACAAATTTCGTAATCAAATTACATGACAAATGCATGCATTAGCGGCCAAATACTCGGCCTCACAAGTGAAAAGCATTATAATAGGTTGCTTTTTCGAACTCCATATAAACGCCGTATCTCCCATATAAAATACGAATCCACTTGTACTTTTTCGATCATCAACGTCGCCTCCCCAATCGCTATCACTATAGCCAATCAACTCATAGTTATTAGAAAATGAGTAGTTTAACCCAAAATCAATTGTACCTTTTATATGACGAATAATCCGTTACGCGGCCTTCCAATGCGATAAAGTTGGTGCCTCCATATAGCGACTAAGAACACCAACTCCATATAAAATATCCGGTCTCGTAATCGTCAAGTAATGCAAGCTTCCAACTAAACTTTTAAAGAACGTTGGATCCACACTTTCTTCTTCAAAATACTTCGATAATTTTATAGCGCAATCCACCGGCGTATGAATTGGTTTACACCCTTCCATTTTAAACTTTTCAAGGATATATTTTGCATACCCTTCTTGTGAAATAAAAATATCGTTTTTATTTTGCTTCACCTCAATACCAAGATAATAAGACATAAGTCTGATATCCGTCATTTCAAATTCACGACTCATAACACCTTTAAAATCCTCAAATAATTTTTGGATTATTTCCCGTAAATATCAAATCGTCCACATATAGACAAACGATCAAAACATCTCCATTTTCATCCATTTTCACATAAAGAGAATGTTCGTGAGGACATTTTATAAAATTATTTTCTTGGAAATACTTATCAATTCTAGTATTACAAGCTCGCGGAGCTTGCTTTAAACCATAAAGCGCCTTTTTCAATTTTAAAACTTTATTTTCACGACCTTTTATTTCATAACCCGGCGGTTGTTTCAAATAAACTTCTTCTTCTAAGTTTCCATTTAAAAACACGGATTTCACATTCATTTGATTTATTTTCCAATTATTTTGCGCCGCCAAAGAGATTAAAAATCTTATCGTTTCCAAACGAGCGACGGGAGAAAACATTTCGTCGTAGTCGATTCCGGCCTTTGGTTGTAACATTTTGCGACCAATCTAGCTTTGTATTTTTCGATTTCTCCTTTTGCGTTCTTCTTCTTCTTATAGACCCATTTCGTGCCAATAGCTTTGTGCCCTTTCGGTAAGTCCGCCAACACCCACGTATCATTTTTCGTTATCGAGTTATTTCTTCATCCATATCGTTTCTCCAGTTTTCGTTTTGCATCGCTTTTTCAACGCCGATCGGTTCACAACCCGCAAAGAGACAAAAGAGAGTAACGTTGTCGTCGATTCTTTCGGTCACTTCGTATAAGTCTTGTAAGGTTTGAAAACGTTGGGGCCTTTCGCTTGAACTTTCATCGCTCGCGGATCCTACTTCGCCATGCGAAGGAGGTGATGGTGGTGGTGGCGTGGGCTCCTATTCTACTTGAACTTGCTCGTCTTCCTCATCGCTATAATAAGGAAAAAAATTATAGTCGCCCTCCATTTTGTCGAAATTCCACGTTCCTTCTTCGTCGAACTCAACGTCTCGGCTCACAACAAATTTTCCGTTCTCCGAATTGTATAGCTTGTAACCTTTTGCCCTCGAGTCGTAGCCAATGAATATAAACTTCTCGCTTTTAGCATCCAATTTGGACATTTTTTGGTCCGGAACATGAGCATATGCGATGCTCCCAAAAACTCTTAAATTCGCTATTCCCGTCTTTCTTCCACTCCATGCTTCTTCAGGAGTTTTACCCCAAACACTTCGAGATGGGGATCGGTTCGACAAATAAACCGCACTATTAACGGCTTCGGCCCAAAACTCGTTTGGAATATTTTTGCTTTTCAACATACTACGAGCCATATTTAAAAGAGATCGATTTTTTCTTTCAACAACCGCGTTTTGTTGTGGGGTATAGGCAACCGTCAAAGGATGAAAAATGCCATTTTCTTCACAATATTTTTCAAAATCATTCGAAGTAAATTCTCCTCCTCGATCTGATCTCATGGCCTTTACTTTTAAACCACTTTCATTTTCAACAAGAGCTTTAAATTTCTTGAAAGCATCAAAAACATCGGATTTTTGTTTCAAAAAGTAAGCACAAGTCTTTAGACTAAAATCATCGATAAAAAGAGCAAAATAGTTACTTTTTCCGAGAGAACTTGGTTTTATAGGGCCGCAAATATCCGTATGCACAAGTTCTAAAGGTGCTTTAGCTCTCGTAGTTGATTTTTTAGGAAAACTTTTTCTCGATTGTTTTCCAAATAAACACCCTTCACAAAGCTCATCGACATGATCAATATGGGGTAAACCATTCACCATATTTTTGTTACTCAACAATTTTAGTGCCCCAAAATTTAAATGGCCAAATCTCAAATGCCAAAGCCAAGATTTTTCTTTCAAACACGATTTTAAACATTTAGCCCTACCATAACTAATATCCAAAGAAAACATTCTATTTTTCGACATAGGCACTTGCGCAACCAAATTTCCATTTTTATCTTTTAAAACAAGGCTAAGGTTTTCCGAGTACACATCATAGCTTTTTTTCAAGAGTTGTCCCAAACTCAAAATATTAGATTTCATATTAGGGACATAATAAACATTAGAAATAAAATCATTTTCTCCATTTTTTAATTTTATTAAAACTTTTCCCTTTCCTTTTATCGGAACTTTAGATTCATCGCCAAAGCAAATATCACCATTCACTTTTTCGTCGAGTTCGGTAAAGACACTTTTATCGCCACACATATGGTTGCTCGCGCCGGTATCTAAATACCAAGTATTATTTCCTTCATTTTCATTTCCTTTATAGGCAAACAAAAGTGTAAAAGGCTTTTCATTTTCTTTAGCAAAATTAGCTCTTTCCTCCATTTTATTTTTACCCAATCTACATTCGGACGCGTAATGCCCATATTTTTGATAATTATAACATTTAATTTTGGACTTGTCATACCTTGGTTTTCCACCAAAAATTTCCCCTCTTCCACGACCTCTTCTCGAATACGAGCTTGGCCTCCTTTCTTCTTTCTCAAAAGAATTGTAACCTCCACGGACGTAACTTTGACATCGTCCTCTTCCTCCTTGGTTTTTCGAATTGCCAATATTCTTTTCGTCCATGCTAAGCTTCGTTTGGAGAGCTTGTTCGAGCAGCTCTTCCTTGACAACTCTTTTGTTGAGTTTGTCCTCATGCGCTTGGAGCGAACCTAAAAGTTGGTCCACCGTCATAGTTTCCACATCTTTACACTCCTCGATAGCCACGACAATATAATCCCACTTGGAGTCTAAAGAGCGTAGAATTTTTTCAACCACACGTGTGTCATCTAAAACTTCTCCACACTTTTTCATTTGGTTCACGACCGTTTGGACTCGTGAAAAATTATCATCAACGCACTCGGACGCCTTCATCCGCAATGCCTCAAAATTACCATGCAAGGTTTGAAGTCGCACCTTCTTGACCTTGTCAACTCCTTTGAAAGAATTCTCCAAAATGTCTCACGCCTCCTTACTCGAGGTCGCACATGCTAACTTTTGAAACATCATTTCGTTCAAAGCATAATGAAGGATGGTGAGAGCTTTTCGATCTTTTTTTGCCGACTCCACCGCCGCCTCTTTTTGTGCTCGAGTGGCGCCTTCTCCGGGCTCCACACATCCGTTCTCTACGGCTTCCCACACCTCTTGGAAACTAAGAAACACCTTCATTCGTATACCTTTTTAAGGATAGGGATAAATGGGGCTATATTTCCGGCCATTAGGACCGTCTCGCTCTGATACCACTGTTGGGTCGAAATGACCACTCACATAAAATGACAATGCAAAATATAGAGAGGGAAAGAACTCTTATAATATCAAACTCAAACTAAATTTTGATGTACTTACAAATGGAAGTAGAGCACCTATTTATACTAAGCTCAAGAGAACATCAAAGGTCTTGAGTTATGAACATTTATTCTAGAAAATCAAAAGACATAACTTATTCACGCATTCAAATCAAAGGTCTATGCATGTATCCAAAAGGTTCATGGCATTAAAGTAAAGATTGAACCAAACAATTTATTATTTCAACACTCTTGTAGAATGTTACTTGGCATCTCATTACATTCTCTATCTTCTTCAAGCACAGTACTTTTCGACCCATTTTTTCTTCTTCTTTTGCACTCAAAATTTTACAGTGAGACAATGAGAAGAGAAAGTTTGTGAAACAATATGAAGATGCCTTGTTTATGCAAAGGTATTTATAGGGGCATTTGATGTGATAAATAGGGGGATCATGTATATCCACCTCTCATTAACTCAACCTGGTAAAGATTTATGTGATCTTTGACTAGAAATTAGTGCTGCAGATATCATTTATTTTCTTTCTAAACAGTTTATGTGATGACCCAGATTTTCAGGAAGGAAAATTCTGTGGTGCGGTGTTGTGCGTCAGTCCCACATCGCCAAGATATGAGAGTACCCGTGTGGTATATGAGCTTAAAGATCCATTTCATATCAATAAGGACTTTTAAAGCCGTGCAGCACAATAGCGAGGACGGAACTCCACAGTTAAGCGTGCTTAGCTTGGAGTAGTACCAGGATGGATGACCCCCCTGGGAAGTTGTGCAAAACGGACAATATTGTTGATACGGGCATGGCGGTTCGGTCCATGGGGCCGGGTCGTTATAGGTGGTATCAGAGCCTCTATCTGGCCGGAAATGTGGGGACTAGCACGTGTGTGTGGACCCCTGAAGGACGACGTGGACGTCGTGCCTAAAGGGGGGTGATTGTGACGACCCAGATTTCCAAGAAGGAAATTCTGTGGTGCGGTGTTGTGCGTCAGTCCCACATCGCCAAGATATGAGAGTACCCGTGTGATATATGAGATTAAAAATCCATTTCCTATCAACAAGGTCTTTTAAAGCCGTGCGGCACAATAGCGAGGACGAAACATCATAGTTAATCGTGCTTAGCTTGGAGTAGTACCAGGATGGGTGACTTCCCTAAGAAGTTGTGCCAAAGCGGACAATATTGTTGATACGGGCGTAGCGGTTCAGTCTGTGGGGCCGGGTCGTTACAGATGGTATCAGAGCCTCTATCTGGCCGGAAATGGAGGGACTAACACGTGTGTGTGGACCCCCTGAAGTACGACGTGTCCGACGAGGACGTCGTGCCTAAAGGGAGGGTGATTGTGACGACCCAGATTTCCATGAAGGAATTTCTGTGGTGCGGTGTTGTGCGTCAGTCACACATCATCCAGATATGAGGGTACTCGTGTAGTATATGAGCTTAAAGATCCATTTTCTATAAACAAGGCATTTTAAAGCCGTGTGGCACAATAGCGAGGACGAAACTCCATAATTAAGCGTGCTTAGCTTGGAGTAGTACCAGGATGGGTGACCCCCCTGAGAAGTTGTGCCAAAGCGAACAATATTGTTGATACGGGCGTAACGGTTTGATCCGTAAGGCGGAGTCGTTACAGTTTAGTTATTGGATATCACCAAATCTGTGCGCTTTAATGTAAATCAACACACTTAATTACATGTTGACTGTTGACAATTGTTTTTGTGTAAACTCCAATGAAGACAATCAATCGGACATGTATATAGAAGTCACCCAAAATGGAAGAAAAACAAATAGTTGTCACATAATAAGTCTTGATCCCTAATCCTATCGTAAATACCACTCGATGTTGTACATGTTTATCTCTGTTTCTTTTCCGGAAAAAAAAATTGTTACGAAGAGTGTACATCTTTGCGTGTGTTTTGTTAATTTTATTATTGCATATAACAAACTTTGAACTTTTATTGTCATTCAAATTCATAAATTATGTCTCAACCTGTTGAAATAAATTAACGTACAGTGTTTTGTTAATTTTATTATTGCATATAACTAGCTAATAAGTTTGACATGATCCGATACTTTGGATCTAGTAAAGTGAAAGTTTAAAAAAGCTGAGAAACCTTCGAAGAGTGATTGAGGAAATAAAATAATATTATACTCCATAGTTCATCTGTATGGGACATAGTTTGTATGGATATTGTTTGATCTATCCGGACATGTATGTTTTGTTGTAATTTTTCGGACAGGAATAAGTTCTGTATCGTATTGTATTATGTAATATATTTGAAATCTCACACAAATGTCAATAGATCTTATTAACAATTTCATTTATACTTTGGCTATGAGTACTCCTGTACTGATGTCCAGAAGTTAATGTTTTAATGTCTAACGAGGAAATCTTGTTAAGAGATGTGTTTGAAATGTCACAACAATGTCGATAGATTTTACGAACAGCTTCCGAACTTCATTTATACTCAACAGTAGTTCGAGTGATAATTCTTCCTCTTTTTTTTTAGCATAAACTCCTACCATGTATTATTGAAATAAAAATTGTATGATCTATGGAACACGCCTTCATAGTAACTATTCCGGCTAGAAATCAGTAGGCAAAACTAGTTTGAAAGCAATAAAAAAGATATATTAAACCAACTAATAAGAGCTATAATTGGCAGAGTAAGGAAAAAGGAATCCATGATGATCACATCCTTTTCTAACTAACCAATAGTTTTGAAAATGACGACTTCATTTATACTCAACAATGTAGAACTAGCGATCGCCATAAGGTGATACCTTTGAAATGTCACAACAATGTTTACTAGTTTCACTAAAAGATTTAGTTATACTCGATAATGTAGTACTAGTGATCATTAAACGGGAAAATATTGTAATGTAGTATGTTTGAAATGTCACAACGACGTCGATTAATAGCTTCATTTATAGTTGACAATTCAGTACTAGTGATCTCCAAAGGTTCTTGTAATAATGTCTAACGGGAAATCTTTTTACATAAACGTATGATATCTAAAACCAATGTTGATTTATTACAATAGCAACTTCATTTATACTCGACAAAGTTAAACTATGGATTTCCAATGATTTCATGTTTAAGTTCCAATAGTGTTGACTTGTTGCTATACACTTTATGGATGCTTAATCATGTGAGTTTACGACGTTACTCCGACCAATGATTGTATTGGAATGGTTTTGCTTGGTTTTATGTTTTTTTATCCAGTTCTTCAATATGGAATATATACGCTATTTCCAATCAAGAGCTCTATTTTTGCACAAAACTGCAGGGTGAATCTTTATCGGAACTTTTTCAAGATTTTTATGAATCAAATGGCTGCTAATTCCCAAGAAACAAGTAGCCCTCAGTACCAACTATGAATATCGAATGGCGACCCAGTTTCCCCCACTCCACTGCAAAGGTTATTGACTTTTCCCTTGGGAAACTGAATCCCTACATTTTATTTAAACCAAACACAAACCTCTCATCGGAGACATCCTCTTAGCTTCTTTCCCAAAAGTGGAACTACATGGCTTAAAGGACTTACTGTCGTTACGATCTTGCACATTCACACCCCAAATGATTTGTTGCAAACACATAACCCCCACGGAGCACAGTTACATATTAGCTCGCATATGGCATGTCACGCCCCAAAATCTGGAAAACACAGATATCGAGGCATGACCTTTTTAAACAAAAGAAAAGAGAACCTGTTGGTACGAAATTAATTTTTTTTAAAAGAAAACATTTGCGAGCTAATGGAACAATTAAATGAATAAAATAAACTGTTTGCCAAACGCGGTTACAAGACCGGATTTATAAAAGCTAAAAATAACGAACGAATGAATTTGCCCATAGGCTACAACCTCAAAAACAATCTAAGTAAAAAGAAAGCAAAAGCCCGAACCCATGTGATGCCTTGCTAAAGCTCTTAACCATACGCCTCAACCTAAGTTGTACCTGAAATACAAAATTATAACGGTGAGTCACACGCACATAAATAGACGGGACGGCACCACAAAATACCGTCACTCCATCCCATAAGTGCAAGAACCCACAAACAACAACTACGATAATCAACATATAAAAAGTAATAACATCCTACAACGAGATAAATTAAATAACTTCTATAGCAAACATGGACCTCTCATGCCACCTACCCCAGTCCGTAAGGTAGGTCATTTTCTATCCCCTCGGCAGTCTTCTGTCCCCGGAATTAGGAAGAGACAGAGACCATTGCTAACATAAAAGTAGATTTAAAGTGCGCACTTGGATCTCTCATGCCACTCGTCCCAGTCCGTAAGACGAGTCATTCCCTATCCCCTCAGCCGTCTTCTGTCCCTGGAATTAGGAAGAGACAGAGACCATAGCTAACATAAAAATAAATATAGTGCACACTAGGACCTCTCATGCCACTCGTCCCAGTCTGTAAGAGACCATTGCCACTACAGCTAAATCACAAGGCCTCGGCCAATAATATAAATTCACGCAAATAACACATTCTCGTACGTCACTCTAACGTAATTCAACATAACCCATAAGCATAGGTGCTAGCTTCACAACTAGCCAAATAAGTCTAACAACATAAACCTCATTCAGGCATTTTAACAAACACCTTGTATGCATAAACTACCATTCCTCTATAATCAACAATAAATTACCCAATTTCATCAACAACTATATAATCACATAATCAACGCATAAAACATGCAAACCCATCCATAATCTCATTAATCCAAAATTAATATAACTAACTCATCAACTTCTCCAATTCAAATAAGTGAATTAAACATATAACAAATAAACCCAATTAACAATTTAATAGATCATAATTGAGATAAAAGACAAAACCCCCAATTTAAAATAAACGCAAAACCTAATCCTAACATACACACTCGTCTAATCACAATGGATAACCCCCGTTACCTTAGCGTGTAGAGGATATACTTCCGGTAAGAACCCGCTAACGTGGTCTCTTCTTCTTCTTCCTAAGCTTTGGAATCTCCATTTTTCTCTCTTTTCTCTCTTCTATTTGGCTGGTTTTTAGGTTTAAAGAATGAAAAGTGGGCTGATTTGAATAGATAAAAAACTGTTTTGAGTAAGTTTGTGGAAGCAAACTATTTGGTTCCTAAAGTTCTAAAAGTTAACTCTTAATCAAATATATTACTTTACTGCTCAAAAATAACCAATTTTTAGAAACAAAACTATTGGGTCCTTTTTATTGATAAAATTAGTAACAGGTTTTTAAAATAAAGCTTTTTGGAAGAGTTTCGGTTTTTGGCTAAAAATTAGTCGAATGACCGGTTTTTGGTAAAATTTGAATAAAACGTTTTTGGATCAATTAATTCCTAATTAAAAATACTTATAAAAATACGGGATGTTACATGCCAGCTGTCCACTTATGGGGTCTTGGTTCAACATGTTTTTAGAGAGACAAACCAGGCAGCATAGTTCATGGCGAACTGGCCGTGTTCTCATGAGACTGATAAATCATTTCACGATATTGGTACACTGATAAATCTCATGATACTATAGTGTTCTATTCTCTATTCATATGCCGTTTTCCGTATTCGTGCTCTTTAGATATAATACAGTGTCTGTACTGTTAAGTAGTGGAGCCAAATGAGTTTTGGCCATGTTTTCTATTTATCCCACATCACTTTGAATTGTAATATGACGCACTAAGGGTTCTATTTATATGCCCCAATATATTGTATTTTAATTACACCTACACAAACACCTTTTACATATTATAAGTGAGAGAGTTCTATTTGCGAGAGAACCATAGCTTGTGATTAAGCTAGATTACGATTGTAATCCTCATTATAATAATATTAAGTGCCACGTGTAGCGGCCCGGAGACGTAGCCAATTTGGGTGAACTCCGTTATCAAATTGCGTGTGCTCGGTTTCAGTTTTCTGTCCTTCTCATTGTTCGCCTGATCGACCCAACAAGTGGTATCAGAGCTCGGAAGATCGATGGTGAAAGAAGACAGAACCGCACACAGGATCGAGAAGTTCGATGGGAAGGACTTCGCATTCTGGAAAATACAAATAGAGGACTACCTTTACGGGAGGAAGATGCATCGGCCACTTCTCCTTGAGAAAATGCCGACCACGACCACCGAGGAGGCATGGAAACTCTTAGACCGACAAGTGTTGGGAGTGAACCGCCTAACACTATCTAGGAGTGTAGTACATAACGTCGCAAGAGAGACGACGACGATGGGGATGATAAAGGTCCTCACCGACATGTATGAGAAACCATCCGCGAACAACAAGGTACATCTCATGTGTAAGTTGTTCAACCTACGCATGGCTGAGGACACACCTGTTGCAAATCACGTGAACAAGTTCATCGACACTGTAAATTAGTTGGATGCGGTGGAGATAACTTTTGAAGACGAAGTGAGAGCCCTTAGACTGCTAGCATCTTTACCGAACAGTTGGAAATTCATGCGAGCTGCTGTTAGCAACTCAATTGGAAAGGAGAAACTGACTTACAACGGCATCTGATATCAAATACTCGCTGAGAAACTCAGGAGATTAGACATGGGTGAATGCTCAAATTATGGAGCAGCCTTGAACGTGGGTTCAAGAGACCGGGGTAAGGCCAGGGTATGTGACGTTAGAGGACGTTCGCAATCCCGAGGTAGAAGAGGGCAAAGCCGAGATGGAAAAGATAGCGATCGAACTAAGAAGAATCTTCGATGCTATAACTGCCAGGGTATGGGGCACTTTAGTCATGAGTGCAAGCACCCGAAGAAGGGTACCGACCGTGATCACGTGGTTAATGTTGCGAGCGACGAGGATTCGTGTGACTGTTTAATGCTTGCCGTACAGAGAGATATAGATTCGTGGATTCTAGACTCTGGGGCATCATTTCACACAACCCCTCAAAAGGATTTATTTGAAAATTACATTGCGGATAATTTCGGTAAAGTGTATCTAGCCGATGGAGAAGCGTTGGATGTTGTTGGAATGGGCGATGTGAAAATTCGCATTCCAAACGGGTCGGTATGGAAGCTAACGAAAGTGAGGCATGTTCCGAGGTTGACTAAGAATCTGATCTCAGTAGGTCAACTCGATGCCGAAAGACACTCCATTTCGTTTAGCTGTGGAGCTTGGAAAGTTTCACGATGAGTTATGGTGATAGCCCGAGGGAGTAAGGTCGGTACATTGTATATGGCGACCGATGAGGAGCGTACAATTGCGGCAGCTGTGTCGTAAAACCGCTCGGAACTGTGGCATCGACGGTTGGGTCACATGAGTGAGAAGGGGATGAAAGTGTTAGCAAAGGACAGCAAACTTTCAGGCTTGAAGTCTGTCAACCTCGACATGTGCGAAGGTTGCATCTTCGGGAAGCAGAAGAAAGTGAGCTTCCGGAAAGGTGGAAAAGCTCACAAGGAGGAGAAGCTAGCACTGGTCCAATCAGACGTATGGGGACCATCTCCAGTAACCTCACTGGAAGGATCTCAGTACTATGTGACCTTCATCGATGATTCGACGAGGA
The DNA here is from genome assembly GCA_963682055.1 of Primula veris. Taxonomy (NCBI): domain Eukaryota; kingdom Viridiplantae; phylum Streptophyta; class Magnoliopsida; order Ericales; family Primulaceae; genus Primula; species Primula veris. The sequence goes on along the minus strand of OY821742.1, from coordinate 4,445,219 downwards.
AAACATGAGTCTATTTCTTGAAACACAAGTCTGAGGTGTTTAAGAAATTTCAAGAACGGAAGGCCATGGTCGAACTGGAGACCGAGAATAAACTCAAATGTTTGAGGTCCGCTAACGACGGAGAGTACATTGATGCGAAGTTCATAGGGTTCTGTGCACAGAGAGGCATTCGAATGGAGAAGACCATCCGAAGAATGCCACAGCAGAATGGCATGGCCGAAAGAATGAACCGAACAATCAATGAGCGTGCTAGAAGTATGAGACTGCAAAGTGGGTTGCCCAAAGCCTTGTAGGCACATGCAGTAAGCACGGCGGTTTACCTCATTAACCGCGGACCCTCAGTTCCATTAGAAAGGAGAATTCCCGAAGAAGAGTGGATAGGAAAGCCTATCTCTTATGAACACTTGTGAGTGTTCGGTTGTCTGTCATATATTCATGTCGATATAAATGATCGTACCAAAACATTGTGAGTGTTACTTTGTGGTGTACGGTGGAGCTGAGTTTGGATATCGCTTTTGGGATGGTCAAACTAAGAGGATCATTCGTAGTAAGGATGTCATCTTCAACGAAAACATTTTGTACAAAAATCGACAAAATGTGGTGGTGGAAGAACACGCGCTCCCATCCGAGAAAAGTGGTATAGTCGACATGAATGTATTTCCAAGGGAGTTGGAAAATGACACTGAAGATGAGCCAGTGGTGCTCGACAACCTACCAGCACATGCTGAAGAGGACGAGGAGCTGCTCCAAACCCCTCGACCTGAATTGGGCCGAGGTCATCGCGAGAGGAGACCTTATGCCCGATACTCTCCTTCCCTGCATTACATATTACTCATGATGCAGGCAAGCCCGAAAGTAGAGAGGAAGCTCTGGAGCTGAAAGACTCGAGCAAGTGGGAGCTCGCGATGAAGGATGAGATGAAGTCATTTGAGAAGAATGTGACTTGACAGTTAGCCGAACTGCCCAAGGGAAAAAGGCACTGTGCAATAAATGGGTGTTCCGACTAAAGGAGGAACAAGATGGCTCGAAACGGTATAAGACACGATTAGTAGTCAAAGGGTTCCAGCAAAATGCAGGAATTGACTACACCAAGATCTTTTCACCAGTCGTAAAGTTGACGACTATTCGGCTATTGTTGAGCATTGTTGTAATGCGAATCTTCATCTTGAGCAGTTAGATGTGAAAACTGCCTTTCTCCATGGAGATCTTGAAGAATAAATTTACATGCTCCAACCTGAAGGGTTTGCCGAAAAGGGAAAAGAGAAACTGGTCTGCAAACTGAGGAAGAGCTTGTACGGGCTAAAACAAGCACCACGACAGTGGTACAAGAAGTTTGACAGTTTCATGGTGGATACCGGGTTCGAAAGAAGTGATAGCGATCACTGCTGTTTCGTGAAGAGATTTGCGAACTCTTCATACGTCATACTACTTTTGTATGTAGATGGCATGTTGCTTGCCGGGTCGAGCCTTGTGGAGATTAACAAGGTGAAGCAACAGTTGGCGAAACAGTTCGAGATGAAAGATTTGGGTGCTGCAAATCAGATCCTCGGTATGAGGATTTCCCGAGGAAGGGATGGGTCTTTATTTCTGTCACAAGCCGAATATGTGAAGAAAGTATTGGCACGGTTTAGCATGAGTGATGCCAAGGCTGTAGGCTCACCGCTAGCCGCACACTTTAGCTTGTCGAAGAAACAATCACCCTCAGACGAGGAAGGAAAGGATCGTATGTCGAACATACCCTACGCTTCAGCAATTGGTAGCTTGATGTACGCTATGGTGTGTACAAGACCGGACATTGCCCATGAAGTTGGAGTTGTCAGTCGTTACATGAGTAACCCAGGAAAGCACCATTGGGAAGCTGTGAAGTGGATATTGAGATATCTCTCGGGTACAGTGAGTTCGGTATTATGTTTCCGAAAGAACTCGGAAGGCCTGCACGGCTATGTGGATGCTGACATGGCCGGTGATCTGGACAACCGAAAGAGCACAACGGGATGTGTTTGTACCTACGGTGGTACTGCTGTGAATTGGACATCTAAGTTGTAAAAGATTGTTGCATTGTCGACCACAGAGGCTGAGTACGTCGCGGTGACGGAAGCAAGTAAAGAGATGATTTGGTTGCAAGGTTTCTTGGAGGAGCTCAGTCAGAAAACTGACAAGGGAGTTCTGCACTGTGATAGTCAAAGTGCAGTTCAGCTAGCTAAGAATCCTGTATTCCATTCACGCACAAATCACATACAGATTCGTTACCACTTTATCCGGGCTGTTCTAGAAGATGGAATCTTCGCGCTAGAAAAGATTGAGGGCGCTAAGAACCCGGCCGATATGCTAACGAAAACTGTTACAATCGACAAACTGAGGCTGTATGCAAACTCAGTAGGACTCCGAGCTTGAGGCTCAGGGTCCCCGCTACATGAAAAATGAGCAACTCTGAAGAGTAATAATTATTATACAAGGATACCGATGGGAGTATTCTGCTCGGTGGAGCACAGTGAGTTCGGTGGTCGGGGATAATCAGAATTCTTTTGAAGCACTTGACATTTGACTCCAAATGGAGATTGTTAAGTAGTGGAGACAAATGAGTTTTGACCATGTTTTCTATTTATCCCACATCACTTTGAATTGTAATATGACCCACTAAGGGCTCTATTTATATGCCCCGATATCTTGTATTTTAATTACACCTACACAAACACCTTTTACATATTATAAGTGAGAGAGTTCTATTTGCGAGAGAACCATAGCTTGTGATCAAGTTAGATTACGATTGTAATACTCATTATAATAATATTAAGTACCACGTGTAGCGGCCCGGAGACGTAGGCAATTTGGATGAACTCCGTTATCAAATTGCGTGTGTGTTCAGTTTCAGTTTTATGTCTTTCTCATTGTTCGCCTGATCGACCCAACATGTACCAGGCTAATATAGATGGACAGTATATTAATGTTCGATAGTTTATGAAGAAATCATGAAAGGTAAAAAAACAGGCTGGATTTATAATCGAAAACATCAAAAAATTCACGAACGTTTTAAATTCAGTCAGAAACTATATACCCTCTCAGATTCAAAATACATCATTCGTACCTCGGTCAGTAGGATAATAATTATATAAAAGAAAACATAGGAAATCATGTGTATAATAATTTTACGGCAACATTTGCATTACCAGACCCTTAGTTGTACAACAAATCGTTTAAACAAACAGTTCATACTGAAATCCTGAGATAGTAAACAGTATGGGGAAGGAAACATAGAGCGACCGGTATTAACGGTCTGAAAAACGAAAAATAATACTCCGTAATTCGAAGATTTATTATAAAAATAACAAGAAGCAAGAACCGCGAAAGAAAAAAAAAACGCGAAACAAGAACTGAGAGACGTGGTTTTGAAACAGAAACTAGTTGCCCGGTAAAGATGAAACCGACACTCTATGGCTCACGATCGAGTAATTCTAAACCACTACCTCCCCACACTCGATCTATAGAAGCATTGAGCCTTTCGATCATCTCAACGGTTAAACAGCTTTTCCCATCTCCCACACTCCCATTTCGAAAAAAAGAACTGGCTGGCATTATCCATCCCCTTGGCCAAACAGGGACAATAACCTTATTTTCTTCAAAAGTGTTAACATCCAACTTACTCAAATGTTCGAAGCTAGTTTTCGTGACAATTGTTTCAATCTCATCATCACTCAATGCGCAACATAAGTAGTCTGCTATCTTCTCCACATCCGCACTTGGGTTTTCTTCAACCCTTCGTATGTGATAAAAAGCATGTTTTCTTTCTCCCTCGCTTCCAAGTACTCCAAAACAAATTCCAAAAGAGGGCCAAATAGAGCAGTACCTGTTGGGAATTGACCAAGAATTAGATGTCATTACAGAATGATCCAAGAATTAAGTTAAGACAAAAAAAAAATGGCAAAACAAACATTGAAAAGCTTAAGAACATTGCAAATTTTCATAGATTTCAAAGGCCAAATAAAAACCCAACAAATATTGAAGTTAAAAATAAAGAATAAAAGTAAACAACATCATTGTCATTCAATGTAGCTACTTGTTTCATCAACTTCTTTGCGAAGTGCTATTGTTGTGATCAGTGGCGGAGCCATGATCAATATATGTAGTGGCTGAATTTTAAAATTTTATTATGGGGGGGCAAAATAGCTATTTTTCGTCAATTTTGTTTTTGTATCGTAAAAAAATTGTTTTTCGAAAATTTGAGAGGCTATAGCCCTTGCCACCCCCTAGCTCCGTCCCTGGTTTGTGATATTTGTTTCTTAAAAATATTGAGGAAACTCATGATAGTTTTGAAAGGGAACTCATGGTATGACTGCTTGCAATATATGTAAGCTTATCATTTCAGTAACATTGCATGTGCTTACAAATACTGATTGCTATGGACAAGCATCATGACATAGAAACAATAAATCATAACTAATTTAGTTAGCCACGTAAAGAAAGACGATGACATGAAGTTAATTTCATTGAAGAAGTAAATTACTCCATGCGTACATGCACCCACAGTAGACAGTTACATGCACCGAAAGTTTTAAAGACGACCAACCGGTGATGATGTAGGTGAACTTTTTGAAACATAATCATGCACGGTCGGTAATGATTATTTTGTCAGTTCATGTCGAGATAGATCATTGGACCTCAACAACTCTGTGCAATACGTATTTCAAAAAGTACCATCTTTTTTTAAGCTGAACGAAAAGTTTGGTCTAGCCGTAAGTTTACTTTTCAATCAAAAGTGTTGGTAATTTTAGTACTTTAAGTGTGAATATCATAATACGTGAAGGTGACAAAGAAACTCCTTCCAGTTTAATTATACATGTTTTTATATTGAGTTTTACGAGAAAGTCGGTTTTGTACGACCATTTAAACAAATACAACACGAAAAAGCTAACAACATTTAGATTTTGGAGCCATAAAAAATAAAACTATCTTGATCTCTTTTGGTAAACACGGATAAACCTTTTTTTTAGTATAGTAGCGCATAAGAAAGTCTGAATCGTGTTGATTGTCCAGAAAATATATAATATACAGCTAATCTCAAACGGACAACACAAGTATTACTGAAAATGAGAAACATACTGGATTATGGTTCGATATTTTTTATGGGTATTTTACCTCTAAAAATGCTTATAAATATTTCTGAGATAAAAAAACTCTCTTTTTAAATGACATGACAAAGTTTATTTGGAACCCTTGTCTTCCCACCAAAATAGTATTTTTGCTTGAAAAGTATAAATTTCTACGATTAAGCTTGATAAAGAATTGGAAAGACATGGTGTTATTAATTAATTTAGTTACTAAATGCTTTTGTCGTGCTGATCATTCTTGTGATTATTTAGAATATATTTTTTCTTGGCAACTTGATAAGCAAAGAAGTTTGGGATCATTTCTCAAATGTGTTTGGTTTTGCTTACCACCAAAGAGGTAATAGAAAACTTAATATTCAAGCTTGGTGTAGCAACCGTACGAATAGAGATAAATATGATAATGAGATTATTAGCTATCACAAAATCATTTTTAGGGTTACTAGGTGGCTTAAGGACTTAAATCATCTTTTGAAGCCTAAAATTCCAGCTAAGACTTTTCAAAATATCTCTCATGAACTCAAATGCCCGTTCTATTGCTTGTAAAGCCAAAAGACGGAAGATTGTATATTGGAAATGTCTCCCTTCTCGTAGTCCTAAGTTTAACAACCTAAAATTCTGCTCTAAGTTCTGGCCTTAGTGGTTGTGTGTACGGCTGTACACGAGGGTTATAGGCTTATAGCCTATTTTACTCCCCGCCTAGTTAGTTATTCCCTTGCGAGGTTGGACAAGCCATTTTGCACAAACGAGACAAATTACTAAGCCTGTCTTTCACTCATCATTTGTCAAAAGTTTCTCGAAGCCAGACCAACTATACATTGAAAACTTTGTTTATTCCGAAAAAAAGTCCAATCAAGCTCAACCATACTTGTACAGTATTTTATTGCAACGACAACATCACATGATATAGATCACACTGAATAAGAGCACACAAATGAAAGGAAGAGAATTACCCTGGAGGTTACGGTAATATATCGAAATTGAAAACAAGTAAAAGTGCAAGCGGGTATAACAACTTCTAGAACCCATTTATTCGATCTTGTCTTACTAAAACCTCAACACAACGGGTCAGTATAGAGCAAGTCCAAACCAGTACCTCCCCACGTTTGATGTACAGCTGCATCGAGCCTCTCTATCATCTCAGGAGTTAAACACTTTTTCCCGTCTCCCACATTCCCATTTCGGAAAAATGAATTAGACGGCACTGTTCTTTCCTCTGGCCATGCCACCTTACTTTCTTCATTGGTGTTAACACCCAGCTTACTCAAACGTTCAAAGCTAGTTTTCCTCACAACTTGTTCAATCTCATCATCACTCAAGGCGCAACCTAAGAACTCTGCTATCCTCTTCACGTTTTCGTTTGGATATTTCTTCAACCCTTCGTAAGTGATAAACAGTATGTTTTCTTTCTCCCACACATTCCAGTACTCCAAGTCGTATTCTAAAAGAGGGCCAAATAGTACAAGACCTGTTGGAAATTTAAAAAAATATTTAGATGTGACAAGGGCTAGCTATAAGAAACATCCATGGCTTCGTCAACTCAAAAAACTTTTATCCGTTTTTAATGGTCTAAGTTTAGTTATCTTAGTATTAATTAATTGGAAACAATCGGAAAACGATTAGCCAGAATTTCGATCCAAACAAACATAAAAATGAAAAAAAAAAAGAACATAACTTTGGATTAGTATTTATGAGGTTTTATACATTTTTGTTAGTATTTGAAGACAATGTTTTTTTATTTATTTACACAATTTAATTTTTAAATGTACTTTACAATTGGCATGCTGTTAAATGAAATACGACAAACTGTATTAATAAAAAGTATGACTTTGACTGTAGTTCCTAACCTAGTAATTAGACCAACATGTTGGCTTTGTTTCAGATTGGATCAAGAATACGAACAGTTTAGTTTTAATCCAATTAATTATAATCCGTTCTGTAAATATTTGGTTAAAACAGTTAAGAAATTGAGAAAAAAACATAGAAAATATTAAGAATATATATCGGATAAGTTCTTAATAGGTTCCAAATATCGGAAAAAAAACCAACACATAAAGTATAAATCCTCGTTAGCTATTATTTATTATATTATAGATCATAGGTTTAAAAAATCACAGTAATTGTTAATTTTGAATACCGAGAAATTAATTTTTTTTTGATACATAACAAATAATATATGGTCTGAAATATTTATACTAAAAAATAGTAGTTACCTTTGATAAACTGATCAAAGTCTTCTTGCAATGTTTTCTGACTCCCAAATGATTTTACACGAAAATTCCATCCGGAGATAATAACATCTGCTGGATTCCGAGAAATGTGAATTATCTTACAACCGGAAGAGCTTTCCGTCACATTTTTGGGCAAGAGGGAGTAAGGGAGATGAGTACCAAAGATCCTCGGAGAAGAGATATCATCAATTTTCCAAGTTGAGTTTTCCCCGAACACTTCACTTTCGAGGAACGGAACGAGTTAGTGAGGATTATGTGTTTGGAGTTGATCATTCGTAGTTTGGTTGCGTAATATTTCAAAAGTGATGGCTTTTAACCAAGTAGTTCCACTTTTGGGGAAAGACGATATTAGTACATCTGTTGGGAGGGATTTGTATTGTGATTCTATAATTGGGAGACATTTTAAGATATCAGGGAAACACCAAAAACCATTGTATTGGACTAGAGGTGAATTAGGAAGATATGACTCTACTTTTGGTAGTTCATCTAAGTAGCTATTTTTCTCAAGAGCCATTTTTGTGTAATTATTTCTTGATAAAATTGAGAAAATGTGTGTTATATTTGTGGCTGCTGGAGCATGTTATATGACTGTATGAGTATACAAAGTCAATAAACATCACAATTTTTGGGAAGAAAAATATGGTTGTTGTTGACCACGTTAATAATTAGTCAACAAACCACGCTAATATACTCTTTTTAAATTGGAGTATACAAAGTCAATAAACATCGCAATTTTTGCGAAGAAAAATATGGTTGTTGTGGACCACGTTAATAATTACTCAATAAACCACGTTAATATACTCTTTTTAAATTGGAAATTTAGAAGCGTTTCATTCACTCCTCTCTAACATATAGTGACCCTATACATAGTATTAAATATAGAGTGCATCACTATATTGATTTTTGGTTTAAATTAACTTTTTTATTATTTTTTATTGTTTTATTTTTTTCATGTTATGTTTACAAAAGGGTAAAAAGTGAAAAGTAACAAAAAATTAGTTTATATTTTGAAAAATTATCCATATAAATTGGGACACAAAAAAAAATAATGCCTCAACAAATTCGGACGAATGAAGTATAAAAATTACGTGTGTGTGACACTATATGAGACAGAATGGTGAATTTTAAAGAGTGGAACTGGAACCCCAACGGGAAACCTTTCACCGCGCCACATGATTCTTTCGCGAAGCGCTCTCTTAGACCTTTCCACTCCTGCCCCCGCAAGCAAGAAAAGAGTTTTCAAGATAGCAGGCGACCAAGTGAAAGTGAACAGCCCCGAGCAAACCCTCTAGAGAGCGTACCTTTTTTTTCTACGTGGTTTTACTCTAAAGGTCGGAAGGCGCCGGTCTACGGGTTTTGATCGCGAAATGAAAATGCGATTAAGAGTCTGTCAGTAGACTAAGAAGGATTTGCCTTGAAATAGTTTATATAAGTTTCAATGGTCACCTATGCCATTTTCCTCTTTTTTACTCTTAAGAATCTTGTGTAAAAACTTTCTACATGTGGGTGTGGATCTGGATAGTGTTTTTTACACCAAAGAGAATTAGTGATCCTGAAGGAGTGAGAGTCTTGGCAGTGACTCTCATCAAAGCTGGGAGGTGAAGTCGGTAGACTGGCTCTGACCCATAAGGCAAAAGGGTTTACCTGTGATGCACGGGGCGATACAAGTAGAGCTTGGTTTGTGAGGAGCAGACTCTGCGGCTATACTATATAAAATAGCCTAGGGCGCTACTGTACTAGTTTTTGTCGGGTTCTTTGCTAGCCAGACAACTGTCAACCAACCATCCAGTAACCAAAGTGATAGTAGCGTGTGTCAGCAAACAACTCTAACCTAAACTGATCACAGATAGGTAGTGACGGTAAATATTTTTTAAACATATTACCGTAATAAATTATATAGCTCTATATATATTTAATTTAAGAAGATAAGAGAAACTAATAAATATAATAATTGCAAATCAACAAGTATATAACTCGTATACTACCTAAAACAATGGCTATCATACAACATCTTATTAAATCAATGGAACAACAACAGCAACAGTCTCATCATCCTAATTATACTGTTCTTCGTTGTTTCGTCCACCCCTTTTTCTTTAGCATCAAGTCTCTGACGTGTACTTCTTCCAGAGGCCTCAATGTCTCGTTCTTGTCTGAGGATTCTCTTGATGATGCTGCAATTCCCTTGTTCTTGGCTGAGGATTCTCTTGATGATGCTGCAATTCACTTGTTCTTGCCTGAGGATTCTCTTGATGATGTTGTAATTCCCAAGAACTTATGTTGGGCCACCAAATTAATATTTGTAAGTATTAAGTACGTTATAAAATTCAAATTACTTATAAAACAAAAATGATAAAGCAAATAACGTCAGAAACATTCAGAAGATGATAGACAAAGAACAATTACCAGTACTTCCTTAGTCCGGGGGTTATTTAGGTGCCCGCCGCATCATTTTGCACATGTTCTTCCTCGTTGAGTTTTTTGACGGGAAACTTGCGCGTTCTTTCCCATCTTCCTTTGTGTAAACAATGTCTCGGGCACTATTCAAGTCATTTTATTCATTCGTCATATTCAGGTCAGGTGTCGTGTCATATAAGAGAAATGTCTAATGGAACAAATATATATCGTCATTTAGCGATAAATTTATAACAGATTTGGTATGACCCTTTTTTTTAGTGTAAATATTGATTGAAAAGGTTCAGTCAAAAGTAGCAGCAATACGATTTATATACGAATGATGTACCCATGGTTCTGTTTCAAAGACTGAAACTAATTTAAAGACAAAAGTCTTACATGCTTGTTCAATCATAAATCACAAAAATATTCAAGCACGAGCACGGGCGGATCATGGGTCCAGACGAATGGGGGTGGAATTAACAAAGTTTTGATTTTTTTTAATATGTAATTTTTGTCCTAAAGTCTATCGGAATGTAAGTAGTAAAAACATAGATTATAGTAAAAGTAATGGATATACTTTCGTATAAACGGTATAATTTTTAAAAAAAAACACGCGTAAAAGGATTCGAACCCATGACATGTATCACTTAAAACCAATACTTATCCACTAAGATGTGACTATAATTTTGATTATAATTATATTAGATATAATATATTTAAAAGAGTTATATGTATAAACACTTAAAAATACTAGAAAAAAAATATTTTTTAATTCTTGTTCCGAACCGATGGGTTTCGCCCCCTTGCACATACAAGGATATCCTCCCCTGAGCACGAGTACCATCAGAATGAAAACGTTAATTTGGTTTTAAAATATATAAATATGCAAAAACCTGAGGCTATTCAAAGAAACTTCAACAAAGGTAGGCTTCCCATTTAACATAATCACCCACATTTTGTGTTATATCTTTACATACTCAATGCATGCAAAAGTTGATAGCACCGTATAACGCACAATAAGTAAAATTTAAAAATTAATCAGCCGATTCCAAGAGATGAACCTATGTTATTCAATTGATTAATAAAGTTTACATGTGGACATTCAGCTAAACTAATGTTTTGAAGAATTTGAAATTATTGTGCTTAATCCAATAATCCCACAGGATATGTACCAATAACAGCCACTAATTAACTTACTGTGTATGAGAAGAAATAAGAAACAAATTATTAAACGAGATATTTAGCATTCTCAACTGTATATTTAAATTTTCTCTCTACATATGGCTATATATAAATATCTAAACTTTGTATATAGTCATTTTTTAAATAGTACACAACAATGCTATACAAACTTAATATTTCTAAAAACATAATAACTTTTTTCTGACCTTTTTCTTTCTTAAGCTTTTTCAACTATCCAAATATATAAATAAAAATCCGTAATCTTTACTTTTTGACAAAAACCAAAGACAATTTTTTATTTATTTTAAAGTCATTGCGATATGAATATACATATACAAAAAACAAATCCTACTTAAAAAAGAAACATAATCTTTGAAGATGAAAACATACAAAAATTTGTTATCAAAATCAATAGTAAAACAAAAATGTGTACTTTATGCCCTGAGAACAAAAGATGAGATATGTGGAATCGTTTTTTAAGAAGAAAAAAAAACTAAAAGTAGGTTTAAAAAATATGAGTTTTTCAATGGAGAGGGAAATGAGATCCAATGAAGAGATAAAAGAGAGATTATGTTCACAGCCGAAAAAATCATCTTTTCATAGTGAGATAAAAAATAACGACAAATACTTTTTAATCTATGAGTCGAGCGTTAAAAAATTTATAGAGAGCGATAGTTTGGCTCTTCACATGCGAGTAACAAATCTAAATATATCTACATTTTGAATTTTTTTTAAAGATAAAAAGGAGTATAAATAGGCTGATGGATGATAAAATTTCCCAAAATATCCACATGTAAAGATAAAGAACCAAATTGAATAGGCTGTTGAGAATGCTATGTTCATGAAACCGACTAGAAATCTAAACTAATGTTTGGACTATCGACGCTTTAAATTTCTTTGGTTAAGCACATCCAAATATACATAACGACTCAAATATGCATAACAACGCAAATATACATAACAAGTCAAATATACATAACGGCTCAAATAAAAGTATGTTTATAAACAAAATGTTTTCGGTCCGTCACCTAAGTAGGGTGGTTGTTTTGACTTGTCACATATATAACCGTCTCTCTTTTATTTTTCATTCTAATTAAATTACCTACATACACGCATATGTGTTCCATCTAAAAGTTGAATAGTTATATGGTGATGATTGCATAAATTGTTGGTAATAAAGTTTAAATTTTTGCCATATTTTATTTTTTTGGAAAGGAAAGCCAACTTTAATTGATTTTTAACTAAACTAAAGTTAACGGAGTTAACTATAATTGGTACTTTATGGGCACAATTAAATCCTAACCAGCTCATTAGTAACGGGATTAACTATAATCAGAAGGACTAACAAAGTATGAGTCATAAAAGAGGATTTGAGAGAATTTGAATCCCTCTTAAATTGTAGAATTCAAATCAATATTTGATACTAGACCAAAATAATAATCATTGAACGAGATATCTACATCGAATAACTAAACCAATCCAAACAATAACAAAAACGTGGTAATGGCGAGGTAAGAAAATTATTTCATTTTTGAACATATAAACCATTTTAAGCATTCTTTGTTCTTTATTGTACTTACAAATCAATCCATACGAATATTAATATTTTAACGATTGATTCAAAGTATAGTCTCATACAAAATTCAACATAATTGTACGAATTAAGTTAAGAAGATTACCTATTTCATCTGGTAAATCACTTATTCGGTTTATATTTGCATTCATTTGAAAATGTTCTCCATTTATTCTGATCATCACGTTCTTCATTTTCACTCCTATAGTCATTGTCGCTGCAATGTCGTGCGATTTGTTTGAGAATAATTTACGTTGTAGCAAGTTAAAGATTGACCTTCATAGGTTATATAATGGTATGAATGAGCTTTTGGGCCTTCACCGATATCACGAGGACAGTTACAATTATGATTTAGATATTGGTCAAACTGCTACAATTACAATTATGATTTAGATCCTAGTCAGCATCTACCTGCACGAAATAAGAACACGATTTATTCGTATTAAATGTGTAACAGTACTTTTATTCTCGTCGTTACTCTAGATTAAACACCATACAAAGAAATGAATATAACCATTAATTGCATTTTTTTTTATGTATATTTCATTCATATTTGTTTTTTTAGGATTATCGCAATCGGTAAACTATATATATACAATATATTTATGTAAGATGAATATTTTCTTATTCGTATGATCAAATAGACAAAATTTACAAAAGAGTGAAACAAATAATAATAATTTGGGGACGGTATTGTTGATTGCTCGTTTAGCAATGCATATATTCAAATATAAATGCGTAAAACAAAAATTTCCCGAAACCACAATGAATGTATATAACTCAAACAATCAAACCAATTACCCAATAAAAGATTTTAGTAATTACAAGCTGAATCAAAGAGCTATAAAATTATGTCATCTATACACGTGAGATATACGTAGTACAAAATACAATTTGACTTGTGGAGCCTACTTACACTGTTTGGTAATTTAGACTAATGGTTTAAAATACAAAAATCAAAAAATCTGGCAAAAAGATAGATTATGGATTTTTGGATTTTTTTGGATTATTTTGACTAAAAATCTGTATTTTAAGAATAAAAAAAATAATAGTAAACAAACACCTATTAAAAAATCTGGATTTTCAAATTACAAAAATATAAAAATCACCGTAAAAAATCTCATACCAAACGGACCCTAAATATACCATGTTTTAACTAATACAGTAACTGTTAAAAAGAATTCTACTTTTTATTGTAAAGTCAATAATTTCATCATAAATCTTTAAAAAAAAATCATTATTTTGTTAATAAATACTTGAACAAAAAAATGATTTTCAAATTTTTATTATTTTTGTAAATTTAATTGCTTGTTTGATATTTTCAAGAAATGCAATTCAAACAAATATAAACATATACTTATTTTCAGTTATAAATAAATAAAATTGATGATTATTAAAAAATATGATACTTATAAGGTAATAATTTTAAAAATATAAAAAATGTAGTCACTCTCTTCCTAAACACGGCCTCTCTGTAAATTCAAATCTCTCTCCCCCCAAACACCCCCCCCCCCCCTCTCTCTCTCTCTCTATATATATATATATCTCTATTTATATCTATCTCTATATATATATGAGAAACAGTCAGACTATATGGCTGGTTCACAAGGAGTTTGCATAAAAATGTGTCAAATTGATAAAAAAAATTATTTTTTGATTACTATTTAAGTTTAGTTTAGTCCGTCATAAGGTTTTATATTTTTATTTGAGTTTTTAGTGTTTTGTACAATTTGTTTTTAATTTATCAAATTCTAATTTGTTGAAAATAGAAAAAATAAATTAGTTATTGAAAAACATAATCTAACCATTTATTTTTTTAATCTAACGGTGGTTAAACTGACTGCACTATCACTACAAAAAAAATACCCAAATAGCGACGGGATTAGTAACAGTATTTTTTGTTACGAGCTTATTAGCGATGGTTTTTGTGACGGCTTTACGACAGTTTAGTCAATTTGTGACAGATTTGTGACAGCTTTTTAAATTATCGACAGTCTTGTGACAGCTTTTGACTCTCACTAAATCAAACATTATTTTGTAATGTATAAACAGTCAAATAAGCTGACTATTCCAAATAGGCACTTTATCTATATATTTAACTCTAAAATGTCGAGCACGAGTGGTACTCACCACGAAGATTTATTCATATCATTAATATGAGATATTAAATCATACAAAGGAGGTTTAGTTGTGTAGATTTTACTTGCATTTTTTAGATTCCTAGTTTGTTGTCACAGATTTCCTTAGGAAGTTTGATTTATGTCCCACTGCTATGTATGTGTTGCTATTATTTTTTTATATACATGTAGTGGTCCACCTAACTCCCTTCCGGTCTGCAGTGTTTCTGGAAGAAAAAACACATAACCGCCACGAACTCGTCCCCTTTCTCAGATGGGAAGCTTTCAAAAAACAAACACTCCAAGAAAATGATGAAATGCCCTCTCATAGGATTTATGCCACCCATCTCCCATACTCAATCTTGTCTGAAAATGTGAAAAACCCCAACTGCAAAATCGTTTACATTTCCCGAGAGCCAACATATACTAGTCTCGGGGTTGCACTTCACTGACAAAACGTGTGACATGAAAACACCATTGGAGGAATATTCGGGGGTGGATTTAGGGGGGGCACCACATAAATTTTAAAAACGATTTTTTTATAGGTAAAATTTCAGAAAATTATGTTATATATAGTAATAGCCCCCATATCGGGGGCGGATTTAGGGGGGGCACCATAAAAATTTTAAAAACGATTTTTTTATAGGTAAAATTTCAGAAAATTATGTTATATATATTAATAGCCCCCAAAAGATATATAACCATGTTTAGATCAGTTGGTAATGCTAACTAAAATTAAACAAGATATCATTTGTTCGATTATTTAGTATTGCAACTTATTCTTTTTTATTTTTTCATGTTTATTAGTTACATGAGTAACACTTCATTGCTCATTATTTTCAATAACAACCATATATTTATATTTTTCTTCTTAAAATATAAAAATACTCTTCGAATACCTCATTTTGATGTTAGAAAACAAAAATATATCTTTATAATTTTAAATTTACTGTATTTTTTACAATTACCAACTCGATTTTTTTAATAATTCAGAATAGACTTTTAATCTCGGCTTTCGATTATTTTAAACGTTGTTTTTCTTAAAACTCTAGTAGCAATTTTTTTCTACGTCCCCCAACGATATCATCCTAATCCCGCCACTGGGAATATTCAATGCGGTCATCCACAATATTACTCTGAAGGGGCCTCTTTTCGATCACGTGATGGAATATTTGGAGCAGAGAAATAGAGAAAACATGCTTTTTGTCAGGTATGACGACTTTTGCTCTTACCCAAATGAGATTAGGAACAGCATTGCCGAGTTTATGGGTCACTCATTGAGTGATTACGAGATTGCACAAGTAATGAGGAAAAGTAGTTTTGGAAGATTGAATAAGTTGGATATTAATAGTGGTGCAAAGGGGATAAATTTCGGTGGGAAGATACCTTTAAAATACATGCCGTTTATCTTTTTGAAATGGAATTGTGGCTCAATGATATCACAAATCAAAAGTGGGAAGTTCTGGTTTAGATTCTAAACCATTTGTTGCTGAGTTTCAAGTTAGCATTAATCTAAATTCTAAAGTAAAGCTAGAAAACTAAAGTAGCTTCAGTATTGGTTTTTACCAATGGAAAATATGATTCTTTTTCAAAAGTGTCTTGGGCAATTTGTGGAATTTGTTAAAGCTTTTTGTTGAACCATGGGTTCAATAATTGATTTTGATTATACGTTAGATTATGTATTAATGATTTTACGATTTTTCTATTCGATGATATAATGCTTTGTCTTTTCTAAAAATAGAAAATGTATATTTCAGGACTTTAAAATGATAGATCATTTGATAATAAAGCCAACGGTTTAAACAGAAGTAAATTTGAAGTCCGAACAAACAAGTTACGAGCATTTCAAAGTCGAAAGTTCAACACGTAAATCTCCAGTTGCACCCATCGGTGGATAATACAGAACCCATCAGTGGGTCAAGTGGACAGAACAAGAACAATTTTCTCAGATGATACCCACCAATGGGTATACAGAACCCACCAGTGGGTTAATTTTCCAGAACCAAGCAAGATTTCACCCACCAATGGGTCAGAAGACACCCACCGATGGGTCAAAGTGCAGATCACAAAAAATAGCTTTTTAGCTTTTTCAAAAAGTGGTTTTAACCATTGGTTAAAGCTTTTAACCACTCCAAACGGTCATGAGAGATCCAATAGACATTTTTGGTCTAAAAAAAACCCCAAATACCTCTCATAAACACACCAATCACACACCCAATCTCCATACAAATTCAATACTAGATCAAAGCAATAAAAAGCTTTATACTACACAATTTTCACTTGTAATCTTATAAATTCTTGAGTGTACTCTTATTGTAATCTTATAAACACTTCGATAATATTTGTGTGTGAGCGATACACTTCAAAGCAATAAAAAGCTTTATACTACACAATTTTCACTTGTAATCTTATAAATTCTTGAGTGTACTCTTATTGTAATCTTATAAACACTTCGATAATATTTGTGTGTGAGCGATACACTTTCGATTAAAATTGTAGAGTGAGTTATAAACTCATTTGTGAGCGAGTGATCGGGTAGAGGCTTTGTAAGCGAGTGTTGCTTAAAAGCTCTAAGTCTTTTCATTCGTGATACTCATAGAGTGAGTGGGAGCTTAATCGTCGATTAGTTCGTTAGGTTGTAATCTTGTGAAGAAGATTATAGTGAAATACTCGGTAGCGTGAATACCGAGGAGAGGACGTAGGCGGGTTTGCCGAACCTCTATATATCGTGGTGTCAATCTCTTTCCTTACTATTTACTTTCCGCAACTTATATTATTGCCGAACCTCTAGACACTTTCTCTCTAAACAATTCTAGCAAGTATTTAGAACTCTGCTCAACTTCTTTCAACTTCTATGAGAGTTATAGAAACTTTTTATAATTCTTTACAACTTTTTACATTAATTGGACTTGGCTAAAAGTATGATAAAATAAAACAACTGTACCAAATAAGTTAAACCTATCTACTGGTTTAAATGGAGTAGAATGAATGAATTAGAATACTATCAAAATCAGTGGATTTGATAATATTTTATATGAACGGAAAAGTCGAACGGACCGGTTAAACTTTTATGGTCCTATAAAATTAAATTCAGATGGAACTAAAATAGAGAGATGAGCGAACAGATAAAAAAAAATTCAGGCCAATTCTGGTTTACTTCAGACTGAAACTGGAAAACACTGACTTAAAATGAAAATAACAGAATTCCTAGACACTGAAAAAAGGAACTTAATACTAATAATTTTAAATCTCTTCGATGCTAACGAGTCTCATGACACAACCGAGATAGAAGATCAAGAAATTTTCTGCTTGGTTTGAACAACAAAAACAAACGACTGAGTACTACTGAACATCATGATAAAACTTGCAATACTTTTAGTTTATCACTTATAACTCGAGAGCTGATCCATAGAACTTGAAATTAGTTGAGCAAATCCTTGAGATCCTTGTAGGTTAAACCACCATATTTCGGGTCCACAAATCCACTCTCTCTTGCTTGTGAATATGAAGTTCCTGGTGTGTCGTCTCTTAATATTAAATCCTGCAAATTTTCAACCAGCAAAGTTAGAAATAGTAGAGACAAACATGCAAATATTCTAGTTGTTTATCCAAACATAAATCAATATTTTAATATTTCATTTTCTGATCTGGAGAAGAAACTTATCCGATAACAGTACCTGCGGTGGATTTGATTCAACAATCGCAAGACCACGCCCAGTTAATCCCATATTATGAATGTTTTTGTCGTAAAAAGAAGTAGTATTCATAACGCCATTGCCGTTATGTTTATTAATTCCTATGTTTAAATGACCTGGAGCAGGTAACATTTGGTCAATACGAGTTTGAGTTTTATCGATCCCAATTTGACCATTATTGAGAGAAAAAGCCGTGAAGATATCTTCACCACGAGGCAGAGGAGCAGTCCTGTAAGTAGCATACAAAATAAAGTAATCATTAACGAAGTTATTTGTGAAAATTTCCTCTCCTTTTCGCCAAACATCCATCAAGTTTCAAAATTAAAGTTGTGAAAATGAATTACTTGCCTTTCGCGATAGTAAGGTTGAATATCATACAAGTTCTGATTAAAGCTGCTATTACCAAACATGATGCGATTTGGGATCTCTGGATAACTTTGAGCTGCTAATCTGAAAGTGTTCTGTTTCAAAAAACGTCAAGAATTTAAAAGTAAATGATGGTTTGTGAATGATAAGCAATTTTTTGCTAGCGCCAAATTTTCAATTCAGCAAATCTTTGTATTTTCATCGTAGTTCAAATTAACTAGTTAGGGTTTATGACATGTAACCCATACGGTGTGTATACAACGGTTAATAGTCATACCAACACCATATAGTCATGACAATTACGCAACATATTGGTTGTTACGTACCGTAAGGGCCATTTAATACGGTGCGTGTATTTGGAAAACAAATTCATAAGCGGAAACATATTTACAAAGACACTCAAATGCAGCCAATATTTTTGAAATTTAAAATTTCTTATTTTTGGTTTATAGTTATTAATATACATTTCTACATATGGGCTTGATAAACAAATAGAAATGTCTCGTATTTTTTGAATAGCGAAAGCATTTGGACAAGTTGTGTTAAGCGAATCTCAACTATAAATGAAAATCAATACAATACGATAAGAATACAGCCAGAAGGGAACCTGGAATATTTAATAATTCGTTGATACATTTTTCCGATTGTAATTTCACAATAATGCACTTTAAGCTTGAGTAACAAGCAATACCGTAAGTAACGCACGTGTTATTTTCATAGAAAAATCTAATTACAGTTATCTTAAGAAATAGTTACCTCTGCTGGAGGTGCAAATTGAGTCTCGCGCGTTATGACCGGACCAGGTGTTTGAAGTTTGAACGGAATTTGTGATTTTATCTTTTCTGCAATGTTACGGGTACTATTATAACTAGTCGATATAGCTAACCCTTGATTATACATAGTTTTTCGATTTCCTTGATTAATGAAGTTTTGCATAAGCCCCTCATGAACATCGGCACTGTCACAAAAACATAAGCATCAGCAGTTTTAGAACTTGAGGAATTAAAACGATTACGCAAAAGAATAATATACTCAATTTAGCAGTTCTAACCTGTGTGGAACCAGCCGAGGATCAAGCTGCATTGGAAGTTTGCCTTTAGATGGGTTTGAACCACGTGCATTTGAATCACGGCCAGAGAAATTATTTATTAATGGTGTTACTCCTTTGTAAGCCATCTGCATATGATACTAATCAAAGGTGCCTTAATAAAGTAAAAACTCTATACCGTCACGAAAAATTATATAGCTAAAACGATATTATTTTGCAATGAAATATTATTTATTACTA
Organism: Primula veris; assembly: GCA_963682055.1. Taxonomy (NCBI): domain Eukaryota; kingdom Viridiplantae; phylum Streptophyta; class Magnoliopsida; order Ericales; family Primulaceae; genus Primula; species Primula veris. The sequence goes on along the minus strand of OY821742.1, from coordinate 4,425,268 downwards.
TAATGAGGTGAATTTATAGCTAAAACGATCACACAAAATTATTTATTATTATGAGGTGAATTTATAGCTAAAACGATCAAGAATAATGTATTTGTGGCAATGAAATATTATTTATTACTATAAGGAGGTGAATTTATAGCTAAAACGATCATGAAAAATTACGAAAATTATTTTTATTTATAATTGACCCAAATGGGAACCTGCAATTTATATGACAGAGATTATTCCTAAATAGAGTATTCTTTTATGCAGAGGTTTTACATAGAAAATAGAATATACTCCCAAATGAGAAGAAATGAGGGGTCAATAGGGAAACAAACCGGAATTATTTGTTGCTCCTGGGCTAAAGGAATGCCAGCACTAATTACTTTCTGTGAGGGAAAAGGGAAACCAAAACATACATGAATGCCTGATTAATTGTTTGAGAATTGGATAAAAATGAAAACATTCTAAGATTATGAATTGTGATTAATAATGGACAACAACTCACTTTTCTTTGGATTACTTTTTCCAGTGAGTTCCTCAAATTGTTCTCAAGCCAGACCAGCTGATCAGGAGTTGGCTCTTGCTCTTGAGGCTCATATACCCTGGATACCAACGGCACGGTAAATTGAAAAGTTGACAAATCTGAAATTAAATAAACAAAATCACATGACCCTGACTGCGACTTCAGAGTTCAGTGTATTACCTAAGACCAGTCTCCAGAATTTGTATTTGTAAGGTGCTCTTTTTTATTTGCAGCTCAAGGTTCTAAAATGAAAAAAAAAAAAAAAAAAAAGTCTAGTGATCATATATAAGTAATCATGAAGATGATAACAAACATGCATGACTGATATGGAATTTGTACAGGTGAACATCTTGCTTACCTCAAGTCGGAATATTTCAATGGATTGGTCACCAAACCAGACAGCAACATATGGAAAAAGGTAACAAAAATAATTAGCATAATTAATTTTTTAATGAACTGCAAACATTAAAAAATAGTTGCTTTAATGATAAATGTTCGGCTTCATTTATTTTTGTAGTGTTACTCAAAGAAAAAACTGGCTGTCAATCTTATGATATTACTTTAAAAGCAATCTAGATCTGAAAAAAGTGAATTAGTGGGAGGGATAGAGAAAGTGCATTACTGTTGATCCAAACAGTAGAGCTTTCTCTGGTCACCTTTGATGTGGTTAAGTTGCTGCAGCTTTTCTAGTTTGTCCTGCACAATTATCATCAAATTTAGGAGTAACGATAAACAATATTTAATCTAAGTCGAATAAAGAGCAAAAGGTACTTAATAAAGTACTTATATCATAACTATTGTTCGATTGAATACAAAAACGTACCTGCACATCATCCATGTCACTGTTTAAATGATTAAAGAAATTTTGATCAGTATCACAGAAGGTAGCAACATGATAATTGTGAGTTCTACAAGAAGTAAAATTTACAAACAAACACTTACTTAAATCTCATATCAGGTGGTAGATTCACATAACGATATATCAGCTCTTCGATACTGCAAAACATCAATGAATTCAAAAGAAAATAACTTTTTTTTATCCAAAAACATAGTTTTTATTAAAACAAAACCTACAAAAAAAACCCTAATTATAAAGATATGTACTACGGTTTACTTCGAAACTTAAATGTGCATGTTTTAGTTCTACGGGTTATAGTAAATTAATTTACGCACTAAACTTACCTTTTTGGACTACTAAATTTGGAAATTCGACCAGATGGAGAAAAGGCGAGCAAAGCCACTTCAGCGTCGCAACAAACAGAAATTTCATTCGCCTTTTTTATAAGGTGGCTTCTTCTCTTGCAGAATGTTACTTGGCATCTCATTACATTCTCTATCTTCTTCAAGCACAGTACTTTTCGACCCATTTCTTTTTCTTCTTTTGCACTCAAAATTTTACAGTGAGACAATATGCAGATGCCTTGTTTATGCAAAGGTATTTATAGGGGCATTTGGTGTGGTAAATGGAGGGGATCATGTATATCCACCTCTCATTAGCTCTACCTGGTAAAGATTCATGTGATCTTTGACTAGAAATTAGTGCTGCAGATATCACTTATTTTCTTTCTAAACAGTTTAGTTATTGGATATCACCAAATCTGTGACCTTTAATGCAAATCAACACACTTAATTACATGTTGACTGTTGACAATTGTTTTTGTGCAAACGCCAATGAAGACAATCAATCAGACATGTATATAGAAGTCACGCAAAATGGAAGAAAAACAAATCGTTGTCACATAATAAGTCTTGATCCCTAATCCTATCGTAAATACCACTCGATGTTGTACATGTTTATCTCTGTTTCTTTTCCGGAAAAAAAATTGTTACTAAGAGTGTACATCGTTGCGTGTGTTTTGTTAATTTTATTATTGCATATAACGAACTTTGAACTTTTATTGTCATTCAAATTCATAAATTATGTCTCAACCTGTTGAAATTAATTAACATACAGTGTTTTGTTAATTTTATTATTGCATATAACTAACTAATAAGAAAAAGATGAGAAACATTCGAAGAGTGATTGAGGAAATAAAATCATATTATACTCCATTGTTCATCTGTATGGGACATAGTTTGTATGGATATTGTTTGATCTATCCGGACATGTATGTTTTGTTGTAATTTTTTGGACAGGAATAAGTTCTGTATCGTATTGTATTATGTAATATATTTGAAATCTCACACAAATGTCAATAGATCTTATTAACAATTTCATTTATACTTTGGCTATGAGTACTCCTGTACTGATGTCCAGAAGTTAATGTTTTAATGTCTAACGAGGAAATCTTGTTAAGAGATGTGTTTGAAATGTCACAACAATGTCGATAGATTTTACGAACAGCTTCCGAACTTCATTTATACTCAACAGTAGTTCGAGTGATAATTCTTCCTCTCTTTTTTTAGCATAAACTTCTACCATGTATTATTGAAATAAAAATTGTATGATCTATGGAACACGCCTTCATAGTAACTATTCCGGCTAGAAATCAGTAGGCAAAACTAGTCTGAAAGCAATAAAAAAGATATATTAAACCAACTAATAAGAGCTATAATTGGCAGAGTAAGGAAAAAGGAATCCATGATGATCACATCCTTTTCTAACTAACCAAGAGTTTTGAAAATAACGACTTCATTTATGCTCGACAATGTAGAATTAGCGATCGCCATAAGGTGATACCTTTGAAATGTCACAACAATGTTTACTAGTTTCACTAAAAGATTTAGTTATACTCAATAATGTAGTACTAGTGATCATTAAACGGGAAAATATTGTAATGTAATATGTTTGAAATGTCACGACGACGTCGATTAATAGCTTCATTTATAGTTGACAATTCAGTACTAGTGATTTCTAAAGTTTCTTGTAATAATGTCTAACGGGGAATCTTTTTACATAAACATATGATATCTAAAACCAATGTCGATTTATTTCATTTATACTCGACAAAGTTAAACTATGGATTTCCAATGATTTCATGTTTAAGTTCCAATAGTGTTGACTTGTTGATATACACTTTATGGATGCTTAATCATGTGAGTTTACGACGTTACTCCGACCAATGATTGTATTGGAATGGTTTTGCTTGGTTTTATATTTTTTTATCCAGTTCTTCAATATGGAATATATACGCTATTTCCAATCAAGAGCTCTATCTTTGCACAAAACTGCAGGGTGAATCTTTATCGGAACTTTTTCAAGATTATTATGAATCAAATGGCTGCTATTTCCAAGAAACAAGTAGCCCTCAGTACCAACTATGAATATCGAATGGCGACCCAGTTTCCCCCACTCCACTGCAAAGGCTATTGACTTTTCCCTTGGGAAACTGAATCCCTACATTTTATTTAAACCAAACACAAACCTCTCATCGGAGACATCCTCTTAAACTTCTTTCCCAAAAGTGGAACTACATGGCTTAAAGGCCTTACTGTCGATACGACATTGCACATTCACACCCCAAATGATTTGTTGCAAACACATAACCCCCACGGAGCACAGTTACATATTAGCTCGCATATGCCAGCCGTCCACTTATGGGGTCTTGGTTCAACACGTTTTTAGAAAGACATACCAGGCAGCATAGTTCATGGTGAACTGGCCGTGTTCTCATGAGACTGATAAATCATTTCACGATATTGGTACACTGATAAATCTCATGATACTATAGTGTTCTATTCTTTATTCATATGCCGTTTTCCGTCATGCTCTTTAGATATAATACAGTGTCTGTACCAGGCTGATATAGATGGACAGTATATTAATGTTCGATAGTTTATGAAGAAATCATGAAAGGTAAAAAAGCAGGCTGGATTTATAATCGAAAACATCAAAAAATTCACGAACGTTTTAAATTCAGTCAGAAACTATATACCCTCTCAGATTCAAAATACATCATTCGTACCTCGGTCAGTAGGATAATAATTATATAAAAGAAAACATAGGAAATCATGTGTATAATAATTTTACGGCAACATTTGCATTACCAGACCCTTAGTTGTACAACAAATCGTTTAAACAAACAGTTCATACTGAAATCCTGAGATAGTAAACAGTATGGGGAAGGAAACATAGAGCGACCGGTATTAACGGTCTGAAAAATGAAAAATAATACTCCCTAATTCGAAGATTTATTATAAAATTAACAAGAAGCAAGAACCACGAAAGAAAAAAAAACGCGAAACAAGAACTGAGAGACGTGGTTTTGAAACGGAAACTAGTTTGCCGGTAAAGATGAAACCGACACTCTATGGCTCACGATCGAGTAATTCTAAACCACTACCACCCCACACTCGATCTATAGAAGCATTGAGCTTCTCTATCATCTCAACGGTTAAACAGTTTTTCCCATCTCCCACACTCCCATTTCGAAAAAAAGAACTGGCTGGCATTATCCATCCCCTTGGCCAAACAGGGACAATAACCTTATTTTCTTCAAAAGTGTTAACATTCAACTTACGCAAACGTTCGAAGCTAGTTTCCGTGACAATTGTTTCAATCTCATCATCACTCAATGCGCAACATAAGTAGTCTGCTATCTTCTTCACGTCCGCACTTGGGTTTTCTTCAACCCTTCGTATGTGATAAAAAGCATGTTTTCTTTCTCCCTCGCTTCCCAGTACTCCAAAACAAATTCCAAAAGAGGGCCAAATAGAGCAGTACCTGTTGGGAATTGATCAAGAATTAGATGTCATTACAGAATGATCCAAGAATTAAGTTAAGACAAAAAAAAAATGGCAAAACAAACATTGAAAAGCTTAAGAACATTGAAAATTTTCATAGATTTCAAAGGCCAAATAAAAACCCAACAAATATTGAAGTATATGGCCCTAATAACTACTATATAACATGACAAGTTAGTTTGTATTACTCCACTGCACTATTTGTTAGTAAATCTTGGTCACAAGGGAATGCTAACTGTTAATGATAAATTAACAAAACATACTAACTTTGAAACTAAATTAATAAAAACATGCCCAAAAATTTATAATTAACAAAAACATACCCAAAAGTTTATATCCTAATTTGTATATTTCATACCCTTATTCCAAAAGTTTATACCCTAATTTGTATTTTTCATACCCTTATTCCAAAAGTTTATACCCTAATTTGTATTTTTCATACCCTTATTTCAAAAGTTCATACCCTTATTTCAAAAGTTCATATCCTGATTCGTAGAGTTCACCCTTATTTTCAAATTTTATATCCCAATTTACATAATTTATATACATAATTTTCAACTTCATACCCTTAATTCACGTAATTCATACGCTTATTTTTTAACATTATACACTAATTAACAAATCCAACTCTTACCCGTCCTCCGATCTCGAACTATCCCGTCGCCGTCGTGGGCCTTTCCTTCGACGACCGCATCTCCATCGACATCAAACTCGAGTTTTCGATCTTATTGTACACACTCGTCGCCCATTCCGATAGATGTGTCCGTCTCAATCTCCACGGAAGAGAGAGATCAGAAAGAGAGAGAGGAGAAGAAAAAGATTAGAAAGATAGAGGAAGGATGATGAGAGAGATCAGAAAGAGAGAGAAATGATGAGATATCGGAGAGAGTGAGAAGAAGAATGAGAGAGATCGGAGGGAGAGAGAAGTAGGAGAAAGAGATTGGAGAGATTGTATTGAGAGCGAGGAATCAACTTTTTTTTATTTTTTATTAATTATTAATTAAATGTATGTTTTTGATAATTTAATTTTTAAAGGTATGTTTTTGTTAATATAATAGTTGTAGCGTATGTTTATGTTAATTGCCCCTAATATGCGATAGTACAAGCTACATTGCCCTTCGAAAAAAGCTCCAAAAGGCTAAAAATAATCGAAAATACATAGCGGTACAATTGCCCGTAACCCATGAAAAATTAAAGAAAAGAAGCCAAATAAATCATAAGTAAAAATAAAATCTATTTCAACAATTTATAAAAGCAATGAAATACCGTCAAGAATGCTGTTTGACGCGGTGAAACAATGGAAATAATGCTGAGATAGCCGAGTAAGAGGCGCATGTAAATAAAAGAACTCGGTTAAATCTAAAAACATTCGACTCGACATGGTTCCATAATAACCATCGAGGGTGCAAACCCGATCTAAACAACCCTACCAATCGTACTCAAAAGCAATCCCCAAATCTAGAATCCGTATGCACACACATACAATAGCCAAGCAAAGTCTAAACTCAATTGAATCAGAGAATGGAAGGGGATGATGAGAGGAGATGGAAAAGGAGATAGAAGGGGATTTAAACTGCCTGGGGGTGGAGGAAGCTGACGGCTGCTCCTCCACCCCAGACGGCGGTAGGTTGTGTCTTTTGGTCTAGGGTGGGTTGTGTCTTTTGGTCTAGTATTAGAAGATTAGAGAGAGGCGGCTTGTGCTTCTTTTCTACATACTTTCGCGGACTTGATTATCAAAAACCTCAATTTGTGATTCTTGTTTAAAAAAATTCGTACGTATCAATATAGCACCAGCGAACATAAAAGTTAAAAATAAAGAATAAAAGTAAACAACATCATTGTCATTAAATGTAGCTACTTATTTCATCAACTTCTTTGCCAAGTGCTATTGTTGTGATCAGTGGCGGAGCCATGATAAGTATATGTAGTGACTGAATTTTAAAATTTTATTATGGGAGGGGGGGCAAAGTAGCTATTTTTCGTCAATTTTGTTTTTGAATCGTAAAAAAATGTTTTTCAAAAATTTAGGAGGCTATAGCCCTTGCCAGCCCCCTAGCTCCGCCCCTGGTTTGTGATATTTGTTTCTTAAAAATATTGAGGAAACTCATGATAGTTTTGAAAGGGAACTCATGGTATGACTGCTTGCATATGTAAGCTTATCATTTCAGTAACATTGCATGTGCTTACAAATACTGATTGCTATGGACAAGCATCATGACATAGAAACAATAAATCATAACTAATTTAGTTAGCCACGTAAAGAAAGACGATGAGATGAAGTTAATTTCATTAAAGAAGTAAATTACTCCAAAGACGACCAACCGGTGATGATGTAGGCAAACTTTTTGAAACATAATCATGCACGGTCGGTAATGATTATTTTGTCAGTTCATATTGAGATAGATCATTGGACCTCAACAACTCTGTGCAATACGTATCGAGATATAAATATCGGGCAAGGGTAGTGATCGACGTTTGGCATGGTTGCGGTAATAGTCGGGTTGCACATGGTCAAGACAAAGATATGGAGGATAGATACAGAAGATTGAAGAGATATCTTCCTTCTTCATGTAAGCAATATAAAATAGAAAAAATTATATACTATTAGTTTCCATTAGCTTCGGTTAATTTATCAGTGTGATAAGTGTTTTGGGAAGAAATTGTTTAGTCTATTTAATTTTTATAATATAGTTTCAAAAAGTAGTATATATTTAATAAATTTTGATATATATAAAAATACAGTAACGCTATAGATCCAGACTGACTCAACCAGACTAATTGTCAGACAGTCGTTCATGAAATTTTTATAATTCTTTTTACAGTCCTAGTTGATACTAGCCTAAACTTAAATATTAATTAAAAATATTTTTTTTTTAATAATTTTAACATATTTTATTTGACGATTCAACAAAATAAAACTTAAATATAATATTATAGAACCCTATTTGAGACGATCCTAAAGTTAAATATTAATTAAAAATACTAAATATATGGCCGAATAACAGATTATTAAATTTCGGGGTTAAAATGAAATTCTAAATTTATATTGAGTACTGGTGTCTTGAGGAGTCTGGGCCGAGCCTATCCGACTCATTAAATGTTTGCTAAGCTAGAAGTTTTGTATTAGAAGTTTTATTAAGCTTTGATAAAATTGTAAAATTTGAAAGTTGGACTATTTAAGTATAAAACAATAAAATAAAATCACAAGTTAAACTGCTCATAATAGGTTTACCTTTCTATTCCTCATGTTAAACAGTTAAACCTATTTACTGGTTTTAATGGAGTAAAATGGAATGAATTAGAATACTATCAAAATCAATGGATTTGATAACATTGTATATGAACAGAACAGTCGAACGGAACAGTTAAACTATGCTTTATGGTCTTATAAAAGTAAATTCAGATGGAACCAAAATAGAGAGATGAAGGAACAAATTTTTATTTTTTTCTGGGCCAATTCTGGTTTAGTTCAGACTGAAATTGGAAATTAACTTAAAATTAAAATAACACAATTCTTAGACACTATAAAAAGGTACTTAATACTTATAATTTTAAATCTCTTCGATGCTCACGGGTCTCATGACACAAACGAGATAGAAGATCAAGAATTTTTTTGTTTGGCTTGAACAAGAAAAACAAACGACTTAGAGCTGATCCATAGAATTTGAAATTGGTTGAGAAAATCCTTGAGATCCTTGTAGGTTAAACCATCATATTTCGGGTCCACAAATCCACTCTCTCTTGCTTGTGAATATGAAATTCCTGTCGAAAATACATAGCGGTACAATTGCCCGTAACCCATGGAAAATTAAAGAAAAGAAGCCAAATAAATCATAAGTAAAAATAAAATCTATTTCAACAATTTATAAAAGCAATGAAATATCGTCAAGAATGCTGTTTGACGCGGTGAAACAATGGAAATAATGCTGAGATAGCCGAGTAAGAGGCGCATGTAAATAAAAGAACTCGGTTAAATCTAAAAACATTCGACTCGACATGGTTCCATAATAACCATCGAGGGTGCAAACCCGATCTAAACAACCCTACCAATCGTACTCAAAAGCAATCCCCAAATCTAGAATCCGTATGCACACACATACAATAGCCAAGCAAAGTCTAAACTCAATTGAATCAGAGAATGGAAGGGGATGATGAGAGGAGATGGAAAAGGAGATAGAAGGGGATTTAAACTGCCTGGGGGTGGAGGAAGCTGACGGCTGCTCCTCCACCCCAGACGGCGGTAGGTTGTGTCTTTTGGTCTAGGGTGGGTTGTGTCTTTTGGTCTAGTGATATTAAAATTTCTGATCTGGAGAGGAAACTTATCCAATAACGGTACCTGTTATTGCAAAAAAGGAACTTAATACTTAATACTTATAATTTTAAAATTTGTGATCTGGGGGAGTAAAAGCATTGAAGATATTTTCACCAAGAGGCAGATGTGCAGTTTTTTAGGTAGCATACAACATAAAGTTATCCTTAATGGAGTTATATGTGGAAAATCTCCTTATATTTTGTCCAAACATCCATCAACTTTCAAAATTAAAGTTGTGAAAATGAAAGCTTCTGAGAATGAATTACTTACCTTTCAAGATAGGAAGATTGAACATCATACAAGCTCTGGTGAAAACTGCCATTACCAAACATGCTGATTTGGTATCTCTGAATAACTTTTAGCTGCTGATCTGAAAGTGTTCTGTTTCAAAACACAGAGAGAATTTAAAAGTGAATAACGGTTTATGAATGATTATAAGCAATTTTTTGCTATCAGTTGGAGCCAAAATTTCAAATTCCGTAAATCTTAGTATTTTCATAGTACTTCAAATTGGTCAAGGTTTATGACTTGGAACCGATACGGTGTGTATACAACGGTTAAGGGTCCAACCAATACCATTTAGTAATAACAATTACGTAACACATTGGCTGTTACGTGACGTAAAGGCCATTTAGTACGGTGCATGTATTCGGGAAACAAATTCATACTAGGAAACATATTTACAAATAAACTCAAATACAGCAAATATCTGGGAAATTAAAATTTCATATATTTCTGGTTATAATCATAGAAATACATTTCTACATATGTGCTTGATAAACGAAAAAAAAAATGTCTCGTATTTTTGGATAAAGAAAGTATTTTGGCAAGTTTTGTTAAGCGAATCCCAACTATAGATGAAAATCAATATAATAGCATAAGAATACAAACTGGAGGGAACCTTGAATATTTACTCATTCCTTGATACAATTTTCTAATTAAAATTTCACTAGTAATGCACTTTCAGTACAAAGTAACAAGCAATACCTTAAGGAATGCACATGTTATTTTCATAGAGAGTTTAATTACATATATCTTAAGAACTAGTTTACCTCCAACTTTGTTAATAAGCAGTTATCACTCATATAGAAAATACAAGTATATAACTCGTATACTACCTAAAACATTGGCTATCATACAACATCTTATTAAATCAATGGAACAACAACAGCAACAGTCTCATCATTCTAATTATACCGTTCTTCGTTGTTTCGTCCACCCCTTTTTCTTTAGCATCAAGTCTCTGACGTGTACTTCTTCCAGAGGCGTCAATATCTCGTTCTTGTCTGAGGGTTCTCTTGATGATGCTGCAATTCCCTTGTTCTTGGCTGAGGATTCTCTTGATGATGCTGCAATTTACTTGTTCTTGTCTGAGGATTCTCTTGATGATGTTGTAATTCCCAAGAACTTATGTTGGGCCACCAAATTAATATTTGTAAGTATTAAGTACATTATAAAATTCAAATTACTTATAAAACAAAAATGATAAAGCAAATAACGTCGGAAACATTCAGAAGATGATAGACAAAGAACAATTACCAGTACTTCCTTAGTCCGGGGGTTATTTAGGTGCCCGCCGCATCATTTTGCACATGTTCTTCCTCGTTGAGTTTTTTGACGGGAAACTTGCGCGTTCTTTCCCATCTTCCTTTGTGTAAACAATGTCTCGGGCACTATTCAAGTCATTTTATTCATTCGTCATATTCAGGTCAGGTGTCGTGTCATATAAGAGAAATGTCTAATGGAACAAATATATATCGTCATTTAGCGATAAATTTATAACAGATTTGGTATGACCCTTTTTTTTAGTGTAAATATTGATTGAAAAGGTTCAATCAAAAGTAGCAGCAATACGATTTATATACGAATGATGTACCCATGGTTCTGTTTCAAAGACTCAAACTAATTTAAAGACAAAAGTCTTACATGCATGTTCAATCATAAATCACAAAAATATTCAAACACGAGCACGGGCGGATCATGGGTCCAGACGAATGGGGGTGGAATTAAAAAAGTTTTGATTTTTTTTTAATATGTAATTTTTGTCCTAAAGTCTATCGGAATGTAAGTAGTAAAAATATAGATTATAGTAAAAGTAATGGATATACTTTCGTATAAACGGTATAATTTTTAAAAAGAAACACGCGTAAAAAGATTCGAACCCATGACATGTATCACTTAAAACCAATACTTATCCACTAAGTTGTGACTATAATTTTGATTATAATTATATTAGATATAATATATTTAAAAGAGTTATATGTATAAACACTTAAAAATACCAGAAAAAATATATTTTTTAATTCTTGTTCTGAACCGATGGGGTATCGCCCCCCTTGCACATACAAGGATATCCTCCCCTGAGCACGAGTACCATGGGAATGAAAACGTTAATTTGGTTTTAAAATATATAAATATGCAAAAACCTGAGGCTATTCAAAGAAACTTCAACAAAGGAAGGCTTCCCATTTAACATAATCACCCACATTTTGTGTTATATCTTTACATACCCCATACATGCAAAAGTTGATTGCACCGTATAAAGCACAATAAGTAAAATTTAAAAATTAATCAGCCGATTCCAAGAGATGAACCTATGTTATTCAATTGATTAATAAAGTTTACATGTGGACATTCAGCTAAACTAATGTTTTGAAGAATTTGAAATTATTGTGCTTAATCCAATAATCCCACAGGATATGTACCAATAACAGCCACTAATTAACTTACTGTGTATGAGAAGAAATAAGAAACAAATTATTCCCACAAACATATATACATTAGAACAACATAAAATCAAAGATTATATCTTTATCCTATGTTGTAAATATCGTTTCAAAGTTTGATGAGATATACTTTCGTATAAACGGTATAATTTTTAAGAAGAAACACGCGTAAAAAGATTCGAACCCATGACATGTATCACTTAAAACCAATACTTATATCGTTTCAGAGTTTGATGATGTTGTTTGGTTTAAACCATAGCCATTGATGTGGACAATGGAAAATCCAATGGCTCAAATATTTAGATGAAAAAAATAATCCACCTAAAAAATTTCTACTAATTTTGTAAAAATCATAGTAATAACTAATTTCTACTAATTTTGTAAAACGTAGAAAAAATTAGTTCTCTTGAATATAATTACACTCAATTGGGTCTTGTAAAAGAGAACATATAGACACATTATTAATTATTTTATAAAAGTTTAGAACAATATTATAATATAAAAAATATAGGCATTAGAAAACTATTAATGATAAAAGTTGTTACCGAATGAAAAAGAATAATGCATCTTTAAATCTTTAAAACAAAATGACTCTTCCAACTTTTAATAATAGGTTGAAAAATATAGATATAGCGACCTAAAAATCTTACCAAAAAACCATAGCCGTCGACGTGACGGACTAGCTGAACCAATTATATATTAAATAAAAATATGATTTCAATATCAAAATAAGAATTATTGGTATATTTTATCTGCCACATCAACAGTTAAAGTTTTTGAGTAACTTTTTGAGATACCTATATCAGTTCTATAGGTTGAATACCGTTGTAGAGAAAGTAAAGAAAGAAGGAAAGTAGGGAAACTAGGGTCTTTACAAAATTGAAATTAGTTCTAATTGGTTATTTGTTTATATATGCATGAGCTTTTAAGCAAATAAGTTCGTTTTCTAGTTTAAGAAAAAAAGAATTGAACCATTTAGCTTATAACTTTTTTTTAGAAACTAATGTAAAGATGTGGTTTTTTTGAATCAAACTCTTTCTTACCAAAGCAATGCAATTTCGTTACTAGGGGAGGAGCTAAGAGGGGATGACAGATGATATTCGGGTTATATTTTGCATTTAAATTTATAACAATAGTTATTTTAGCCCCCCGCATATTTTTTTAAAAAAATAATTCTGGCACCCCCCATTCCCGATCTTTGGCTCCGCCGCTTTTAGTGACAATATAGAAAAAAGAAATTAAAAAAAATCCACATGTCAATCTTCATAACTTTGAAGTACAAGTCTGTTTTTGATGCACGAGAATAGTCTTAACTAATTAATCATATTTTTAAGTGTTTGTTTTTAAAAAGTTTAGTGTGTTTAGATTTGATTTCCATATAGGATTAGGACGGTAGGGTTTCTTAAGACTATTATAAATAATCCTTAGCTGTTTTGGCCACTACATTAGTTTTCCTATCTACAACTTTCCATTACAAACCAAAAATTTGTTTTCTAGAATACGAAGCTAGTGCTGGATTAAGAAATGTTCAACCGTCTATTACCCGGTACACAATTTTTTACTTGTTTTCTCCACTAGGAGCGAAGCTAAAATCTTCAAATGGAGACCTCGAAGAAGTCATATCAGTCCCTATCTGCGGAAATAGTTGAACAAAATGTGGATCTTTTGAACATAATACTCCTTCGAGTGCCTGCCAAATCACTTGTTAGATTCAAATGTGTTTCAAGTGTTGGCTTTCTCTCATTTCTAACTCTAAATTTGCTAACGACCACACCCGAAATAAATTAAATAAGGTGGTCTCAGGCTTGTACATCCATTCTCGTCCAATTATTAACTTCACCACAAACTCACCAAATGGTCACCAAAGTCTCCCAAAGTTCAACTTCCTTTCCCCTGAGCACGAGTACCATGGGAATGAAAACGTTAATTTGGTTTTAAAATATATAAATATGCAAAAACCTGAGGCTATTCAAAGAAACTTCAACAAAGGAAGGCTTCCCATTTAATATTATCACCCACATTTTGTGTTATATCTTTACATACCCCATACATGCAAAAGTTGATTGCACCGTATAAAGCACAATAAGTAAAATTTAAAAATTAATCAGCCGATTCCAAGAGATGAACATATGTTATTCAATTGATTAATAAAGTTTATATGTGGACATTCAGCTAAACTAATGTTTTGAAGAATTTGAAATTATTGTGCTTAATCCAATAATCCCACAGGATATGTACCAATAACAGCCACTAATTAACTTACTGTGTATGAGAAGAAATAAGAAACAATTATTCCCACAACATAAACAAAATTACCCTTAAGAACATTAATCAGTGTTGTAAAATGTATCTAGCTTGTGTCATGCTTATTATGGAGTACCTTATGAAAAAGACTTCAATAAGTTTTAATAAACAAGGTGTTACGTGAAGAACCATTAGAAGATATAGTTTTTCTATACGTAAATTAATTATGCCAAAAAAAAGCTACTCAAAGAAATTCGACATGCCCACTATTGAGCCAAAACAAGCACCACGGACCAAATAAGCCAATTTTTGGTTAATTAAATTATTAAACAAGATACTTAGCATTCTCAACCGTATATTTAAATTTTCTCTCTACATATGGCTATATATAAATATCTAAACTTTGTATATAGTTATTTTTTAAATAGTACACAACAATGCTATACAAGCTTAATATTTCTAAAAACATAATAACTTTTTTTCTGACCTTTTTCTTTCTTAAGCTTTTTCAACTATCCAAATATATAAATAAAAATCGGTAATCTTTACTTTTTGACAAAAACCAAAGACAATTTTTTATTTTTTTTTGATATGAATATACATATACAAAAAACAAATCCTACTTAAAAAGGAAAATAATCTTTGAAGATGAAAACATACAAAAATTTGTTATCAAAATCAATAGTAAAACAAAAATGTGTACTTTATGCCCTGAGAACAAAAGATGAGATATGTGGAATCGTTTTTTAAGAAGAAAAAAAAACTAAAAGTAGGTTTAAAAAATATGAGTTTTTCAATGGAGAGGGAAATGAGATCCAATGAAGAGATAAAAGAGAGATTATGTTCACAGCCGAAAAAATCATCTTTTCATAGTGAGATAAAAAATAACGACAAATACTTTTTAATCTATGAGTCGAGCGTTAAAAAAATTATAGAGAGCGATAGTTTGGCTCTTCACATGCGAGTAACAAATCTAAATATATCTACATTTTGAATTTTTTTAAAGATAAAAAGGAGTATAAATAGGCTGATGGATGATAAAATTTTCCGAAATATCCACATGTAAAGATAAAGAACCAAATTGAATAGGCTGTTGAGAATGCTATGTTCATGAAACCGACTAGAAATCTAAACTAATGTTTGGACTATCGACGCTTTAAATTTCTCTGGTTAAGCACATCCAAATATACATAACGACTCAAATATGCATAACAACTCAAATATACATAATAAGTCAAATATACATAACGGCTCAAATAAAAGTATGTTTATAAACAAAATGTTTTCGGTCCGTCACCTAAGTCGGGTGGTTGTTTTAACTTGTCACATATATAACCGTCTCTCTTTTATTTTCCATTCTAATTAAATTACCTACATACACGCATATGTGTTCCATCTAAAAGTTGAATGGTTATATGGTGATGATTGCATAAATTGTTGGTAATAAAGTTTAAATTTTTGCCATATATTTATTTTTTTGGAAAGGAAAGCCAACTTTAATTGATTTTTAACTAAAGTTAACGGAGTTAACTATAATTGGTACTTTATGGGCACAATTAAATCCTAACAATCTCATTAGTAACGGGATTAACTATAATCAGAAGGACTAACAAAGTATGAGTCATAAAAGAGGATTTGAGAGAATTTGAATCCCTCTTAAATTGTAGAATTCAAATCAATATTTGATACTAGACCAAAATAATAATCATTGAACGAGATATCTACATCGAATAACTAAACCAATCCAAACAATAACAAAAACGTGGTAATGGCGAGGTAAGAAAATTATTTCATTTTTTAACATATAAACCATATTAAGCATTCTTTGTTCTTTATTGTAGTTACAAATCAATCCATAAGAATATTAATATTTTAACGATTGATTGAAAGTATAGTCTCATACAAAATTCAACATAATTGTACGAATTAAGTTAAGAAGATTACCTATTTCATATGGTAAATCACTTATTCGGTTTATATTTGCATTCATTTGAAAATGTTCTCCATTTATTCTGATCACCACGTTCTTCATTTTCACTCCTATAGTCATTGTCGCTGCAATGTCCTGCGATTTGTTTCAGAATAATTTACTTTGTAGCAAGTTAAAGATTGACCTTCATAGGTTATATAATGGTATCAATGGGCTTTTGGGCCTTCACCGATATCACGAGGACAATTATGATTTAGATATTGGTCAAACTGCTACAGTTATAATTATGATTTAGATCCTAGTCAATATCTAACTGCACGAAATAAGAACACGATTTATTCGTATTAAATGTGTAACAGTACTTTTATTTTCATCGTTACTCTAGATTAAACACCATAGAAAGAAATGAATATAACTATTAACTGCATTTTTTCATGTATATTTCATTCATATTTGTTTTTTTAGCATTATCGCAATCGGTAAACTATATATATACAATATACTTATGTAAGATGAATATTTTCTTATTCGTATGATCAAATAGACAAAATTTACAAAAGAGTGAAACAAATAATAATAATTAGGGGACGGGT
This sequence comes from Primula veris, assembly GCA_963682055.1. Taxonomy (NCBI): domain Eukaryota; kingdom Viridiplantae; phylum Streptophyta; class Magnoliopsida; order Ericales; family Primulaceae; genus Primula; species Primula veris. Next base: position 4,408,272 of record OY821742.1, on the reverse strand, counting down.
ATTGTTGATTGCTCGTTTAGCAATGCATATATTCAAATATAAATGCGTAAAACGAAAATTTCCCAAACCACAATGAATGTATATAACTCAAACAGTCAAACCGATTACCCAATAAAAGATTTTAGTAATTACAAGCTGAATCAAAGAGCTATAAAATTATGTCATCTATACACGTGAGATATGTGTAGTACAAAATACAATTTGACTTGTGGAGCCTACTTATACTGTTTGGTAATTTAGACTAATGGTTTAAAATACAAAAATCAAAAAATCTGGCAAAAAGATAGATTATGGATTTTTGGATTTTTTGGATTATTTTGACTAAAAACCTGTATTTTAAGAATAAAAAAAATAGTAGTAAACAAACACCTATTAAAAAATCTGGATTTTCAAATTACAAAAATATAAAAATCACCGCAAAAAATCTGATACCAAACGGATCCTAAATATACCATGTTTTAACTAATACAGTAACTGTTAAAAAGAATTCTACTTTTTATTGTAAAGTCAATAATTTCATCATAATTTTTTTTATTTTAAAAATCATCATTTTGTTAATAAATACTTGAACAAAAAATGATTTTCAAGTTTTTATTCTTTTTTTGAATTTAATTGCTTGTTTGATATTTTCAATAAATGCAATTCAAGCAAATATAAACGTAAACTTATTTTCACTTATAAATAAATAGAATTGATGATTATTAAAAAAAATGATACTTATAAGGTAATAATATTAAAAATATAAAAAATGTAGTCACTCTCTTCCTAAACACCGCCTCTCTGTAAATTCAAATCTCTCTCTCTTTATATATATATATATATATATATATATATATATATATATATATATATATATCTTTGTATAACTGTTGCTGCTGTTAAGTATAATACTAACGTTTTTTAATGACTTAATTGTTCATTGTTGGAAGTGTTTAAAAGGATCGGTAAGAGCTGAACAAACAATCTTAAAAACACAAAGTATAAAAGGAAAGAAAGAAACTCTTTATTTATATTTTTTCTTTCTTTTTGCCTTGGTTATAAATGATGGAATACTCTCTCACATTCTCTCTAAAAAATGTCTAGACACTTTCTCTCTAAACAATTCTAGCAAGTATTTAGAACTCTGCTTAACTTCTTTCAACTTCTATGAGAGTTATAGAAACTTTTTATAATTCTTTACAACTTTTTACACTAATTGGACTTGGCTAAACGTATGATAAACTAAAACAAGTGTACCAAATAAGTTAAACCTATCTACTGGTTTAAATGGAGTAGAATGAATGAATTAGAATACTATCAAAATCAGTGGATTTGATAATATTTTATATGAACGGAAAAGTCCAACGGACCGGTTAAACTTTTATGGTCCTATAAAAGTAAATTCAGATGGAACCAAAATAGAGAGACGAGCGAACAGATAAAAAAAAATCCAGGCCAATTCTGGTTTAATTCAGACTGAAACGGGAAAACATTGACTTAAAATGAAAATAACAGAATTCCTAGACACTGAAAAAAGGAACTTAATACTAATAATTTTAAATCTCTTCGATGCTAACGAGTCTCATGACACAACCGAGATAGAAGATCAAGAAATTTTCTGCTTGGTTTGAACAACAAAAACAAACGACTGAGTACTACTGAACATCATGATAAAACTTGCAATACTTTTAGTTTATCACTTATAACTCGAGAGCTGATCCATAGAACTTGAAATTAGTTGAGAAAATCCTTGAGATCCTTGTAGGTTAAACCACCATATTTCGGGTCCACAAATCCACTCTCTCTTGCTTGTGAATATGAAGTTCCTGGTGTGTCGTCTCTTAATATTAAATCCTGCAAATTTTCAACCAGCAAAGTTAGAAATAGTAGAGACAAACATGCAAATATTCTAGTTGTTTATCCAAACGTAAATCAATATTTTAATATTTCATTTTCTGATCTGGAGAAGAAACTTATCCGATAACAGTACCTGCGGTGGATTTGATTCAACAATCGCAAGACCACGTCCAGTTAATCCCATATTTTGAATGTTTTTGTCGTAAAAAGAAGTAGTATTCATAACGCCATTGCCGTTATGTTTGTTAATTCCTATGTTTAAATGACCTGGAGCAGGTAACATTTGGTCAATACGAGTTTGAGTTTTATCGATCCCAATTTGACCATTATTGAGAGAAAAAGCCGTGAAGATATTTTCACCACGAGGCAGAGGTGCAGTTCTGTAAGTAGCATACAAAATAAAGTAATCATTAACGAAGTTATTTGTGAAAATTTCCTCTCCTTTTCGCCAAACATCCATCAAGTTTCAAAATTAAAGTTGTGAAAATGAATTACTTGCCTTTCGCGATAGTAAGGTTGAATATCATACAAGTTCTGATTAAAGCTGCTATTACCAAACATGATGCGATTTGGGATCTCTGGATAACTTTGAGCTGCTAATCTGAAAGTGTTCTGTTTCAAAAAACGTCAAGAATTTAAAAGTAAATGACGGTTTGTGAATGATAAGCAATTTTTTGCTAGCGCCAAATATTCAATTCAGCAAATCTTTGTATTTTCATCGTAGTTCAAATTAACTAGTTAGGGTTTATGACATGTAACCCATACGGTGTGTATACAACGGTTAAGAGTCATACCAAGACAATATAGTCATGACAATTACGCAACATATTGGTTGTTACGTACCGTAAGGGCCATTTAATACGGTGCGTGTATTTGGAAAACAAATTCATAAGCGGAAACATATTTACAAAGACACTCAAATGCAGCCAATATTTTTGAAATTTAAAATTTCGTATTTTTGGTTTATAGTTATTAAAATACATTTCTACATATGGGCTTGATAAACAAATAGAAATGTCTCGTATTTTTTGAATAGCGAAAGCATTTGGACAAGTTTTCCGATTGTAATTTCACAATAATGCACTCTAAGCTTGAGAAACAAGCAATACCGTAAGTAACGCACGTGTTATTTTCATAGAAAAATCTAATTACAGTTATCTTAAGAAATAGTTACCTCTACTGGAGGTGCAAATTGAGTCTCGCGTGTTATGACCGGACCAGGTGTTTGAAATTTGAACGGAATTTGTGATTTTATCTTTTCTGCAATGTTACGGGTACTATTATAACTAGTCGATATAGCTAACCCTTGATTATACATAGTTTTTCGATTTCCTTGATTAATAAAGTTTTGCTTAAGCCCCTCATGAACATCGGCACTGTCAAAAAAACATAAGCATCAGCAGTTTTAGAACTTGAGGAATTAAAACGATTACGCAAAAGAATAATATACTCAATTTAGCAGTTCTAACCTGTGTGGAACCAGCCGAGTTTCAAGCTGCATTGGAAGTTTGCCTTTAGATGGGTTTGAACCACGGGCATTTGAATCACGGCCAGAGAAATTATTTATTAATGGTGTTACTCCTTTGTAAGCCATCTGCATATGATACTAATCAAAGGTGCCTTAATAAAGTAAAAACTCTATACCGTCACGAAAAATTATATAGCTAAAACGATATTATTTTGCAATGAAATATTATTTATTTATTACTATAAGGAGGTGAATTTATAGCTAAAACGATCACGAAAAATTATTTATTACTATAAAGAGGTGAATTTATAGCTAAAAACGATCAAGAATAATATATTTTTTTGCAATGAAATATTATTTGTTGGTCCGTAGGAGTCTAAACCTTAGAGGGGGGGTGAATAAGGTTTTCGTACGTTTTTCGCGGAATTAAATCTATGGGTATTTAACTAAGTTAATTAGTAGATTTTATAACCTAAACCTTTTCGTTACCAAATTAACGCTAAATAATATAAACAAGCAATAAATATAAGCGATAAATAAATACGTAAAGTAAAAGTTTAGGGAAAGAAATAACGCAAGATTTATAGAGGTTCGGCAAACCGCGCCTACGTCCTCTCCTCGGTATTTTCACTACCGAGTGTTTCACTAAAAATCTTCGTTTCAAGGTTACACCTTAACGAGCTTAATCAACCGATTACGCTCCCCCTCACTATATGAGTATCCCGAATAAATGACCTAGAGCTTTTAAGCTACACTTGCTTAAAAGCCTCTACCCAATTCACTCGCTCACTAATGAGTTTATAAAATACTCTTTTACAAGTTTGATTTCGAATCACTCACTAACAAATATTATCTCGATATTTATAAGATTACAATGAGAATATAATCGAGAATAATTTATAAATAATAAGTGAGAAGTTGGAAGTATAAGCTTGAAGAATTTCTTAGAAGTATTTGCTTAATAAAGTTTTGGATGCTTGGATGATCTTCCTTGAAGGTTTTGGACCTCTTTTGTAGGGTGAAAAGATGCAGCAATTAATTTCAGACCGTTGCAGTTGTTGGCTGAATTGAATGCTGGTTAATGCAGTGGTTCGCCCCATTTTCAGGAATGGCTTAAAAGCTGGATTTTGAAATTTTACAGAAACGATCGGTCGTTTCTGTAAAACGATCGGTCGACTTTCATCTTGGCTCACTGGAAGAAAAATAGCACTGAAACGATCGGTCGTTGATTCTGACGATCGGTCGTTTTTGTTCTTTGCTCACTGGAAGAAAACATACTTAAAACGATCGGTCGTTTTAAGCCTGCGATCGGTGGTTTTTGCGTTGAGCTCACTGGAAGAAAATTTCTCTGAAATGATCGATCGTTTAAGCAGTCGTTTTTGTTCTGGGCTTGTTTTTGGTTTTCTCGACAAACTTTGAAATCCCGTAACTAGTTCGTTTCAAATCCGATTTAGATTACGCTTGAACCATTGGCTTTGTAATTACGCAATATATCATTTTGAACCTTTAATACACTCGATAAAAGATTAGTACACAAAACGAGCTTTTATCATGTTTTACAATTTTTGTTATCATTAAAATAATCGAATTGAAGAACATCGTTCAACAATCTCTCCCTTTTTGATGATGACAAAATATTGACTTCAACATACTATAAGCTCTTTTTGTTAAAACAAGTATAACCGATATGTGTAGATGACGCTTTACTTGGATAAACGTTTTTAGAGAAAAAGCAAGTAAATGTCATAACATCCGATTTTAAAAAGACGTAAAAACAAGCTAAACGATTAGGAATTATGAAGATCTATATGCAAGCGAAAAATTGGCCATAGTTTTGCCTAAAAATGGTCAATCGCCACAAAAGAGAAACAATATATATAATCCAATCAACTAGCAAACTATGCGTACTAAATGCAATAATATCAAATAAGATCCAAACGCATAGTTAAAAATCGCAATCACATAATGCCATATAAACAAGAGCAAATGTAAGAAGAAACGCATCATAATATCAAATAAAACCGTTTCCTACTTATTACATCAAAAACAACTTGTTCAACTCAAAGGAAAAAGAAATACAATGCAAAGAGAAAAACAATATAGAGAGGTACTTCTCCCCCTTTGACATCATCAAAAACATGAAAAAAATAACCGCCTAGTCGCGGTGGGAAGTCGCATCATCTTCGTCGTCGTCGTCGTCATTGGGAAAGAATTCATGAAATTGTGCCCTTTGCTCGGCGCTTTCACGATCAAGTCGGTCTAGCTCTTCTTGTCCCGGGTTCAAAAATCGAAACATGCGACGAGTCGTTTGCGCATTATGGTATTGGTTGATGTAGAGAGAGTCGTAGAACTTGTCGGAGCGCGGGATACGAGAAGAAGATCCCACTTGAGCTTTTCCGTGTCGTCGAGAGGGACGAGAGGATGTAGGGATATCGACGGGGGGGATGGAATCGGAGGATATAGCGACGTCCTCATTAGAAGCACGCGGTGTGGCCTTGGGGCCGACATACTCTTCCTCTTCGGGGGAAAGAGGGGTATAGCCGGGGCCGGACACCCGTTTGCCGGACCAAGTTATGGACTTGTCGGCATTATGGAATTTGATGGACATTTGAGAAAGGTAGGAAGTATCCCAAACATGTTTGTCCTTATTCTTGAACAACGTTCCACCGGGAACGAGATTAAGGTCCTTTAAGATGGCCGAAATCAAGGCACCGTAAGGTAGCCCATTCTTGGATTTCGTTTTGAGCGAATCCATCTTAAGGAAAATGAGAGTCGCGAAGTCAATCTTGACTTGGCGATGGATGCAACTTAAGAGAAAGATGTACTCATTCGTAACATCGGTGAAATTTGAGGCATGAGGTAGGACGATATGAGATAGAATATGGTAGGCCATTTTATATTTGAAAAGAAGGCCATGAGCCTTGTTGGAGCGATTATTATGGAGGGGATGAAAAATTTCATCTTTGAGATCGTTAAAGTGATCGATCTCGAGAAATTCACACATTTCTTCATTGGACTCATAAATGCCATCGTTTCCTAGGCGTAATAAATTTCGTAGACGATCTAAACCGTAAACGAAAGGTTGTCCGTTAAATGATGAACGCAAGCGAAGTGCGCCATCATCCCTATCGAGAGCGAGGTTGTAATAGAATTCATAAACATTTTCGATGAAAAATGGCTCTTTGAGGGTTAGAATGGTTTCGAGATTTTGAAAGCTTAGGCTTTGCATAACTATTGGAAAGCGTTCCGTGAATAGAGACATATTGAGAGTAAAATTTGACAATATACCTCTTTTGGCTATAGTAGCCGGATAGAGAGGCGGAAGAGGGCCGGAAGAGGCACCGGGGCCCGATGGAGGAGCGGAGGAGGAAGATCCGGTTCGGCGACCGCGAGGAATACGGGGACGAGGGGACGGAGGCACGTAGGCTTCGTCATTTTCATCCACGAGAGAAGTTCTTTTCGTGCGAACCATAGTGAAAATGGAAAATATGGGTGATTTTGGAGGAGGAGGCGAAATAGAGAGAGAGAATTTTGAAGAGTGTAATGAAATTAGGGTTTTGAAAAGAGTTTTAACACTGAAAATCACAAAAACGATCGGTCGTTTTTGTGAGACAATCGATCGAAAAAGATCTGAATTCTTCCAGAGAGTAAGACTAAAAAACGATCGGTCGTTTTGTGGAACGATCGGTCGTCTGTAGCAAAACGAGCGGTCGTTTTATCTGACGATCGATCGACTGTAAATGAGGTACAGAACAGAAAATTTTGGCACATTTCGACACAGATTTGGCAAGAAACAATAGCAAAAATACTGAAATATATGAAATTAATCAAATATATGTATATTTCACACATCAAACATGCCTAACTCTCGTCGAATAAAGCAAAATTGTTCCTCATTAAGGGGTTTTGTGAAAATATCGGCTAATTGCCTATCCGTACTTATATATTCAAGAGTAATATCCCCTTTTTGGACATGATCCCGTAAAAAGTGATGACGTAAATTAATATGTTTAGTGCGAGAGTGTTGGATCGGATTTTTCGAAAGGTTTATAGCACTAGTATTATCACACAATATAGGTACACTATTAAAAGATAATTCAAAGTCGTTTAGTTGTTGACGCATCCAAAGGATTTGTGCGCAACAACTACCCGCGGCGACGTATTCCGCCTCCGCCGTGGAAAGCGCAACCGAGTTTTGTTTCTTGCTATGCCAAGAAACTAAAGCGTTTCCTAAGAAATGGCAAGTGCCACTTGTACTCTTTCTATCTAATCGACAACCGGCAAAGTCGGCGTCGGAATAGCCAAGCAATTCAAAAGAAGTATCATGAGGATAAAATAATCCTAAATTGCAAGTACCTACAAGATATCTAAATATGCGCTTAACAGCTATAACATGCGATTCTTTAGGGCAAGATTGATACCTAGCACACAAGCAAACACTAAACATGATATCGGGTCTACTTGCGGTTAAATATAGGAGGGATCCAATCATACCTCTATAGAGCTTTTGGTCCACGCTTTTACCCGATTCATCCTTGTCTAGTTTTGTTGCCGGACTCATCGGAGTTCCTAGCGGCTTTGCATCGCTCATGTTGAATCGTTTGAGCAAGTCCCTCGTGTATTTGGCTTGATTGACGAAAATTCCGTCCTTTGTTTGTTTGATTTGCAACCCAAGGAAGTAGGTGAGTTCACCCATCATGCTCATCTCGAATTCACCTTGCATACACTTAGAAAACTCCTCGCACATGCGAGCATTAGTAGCACCGAAAATAATATCATCAACATAAATTTGAATTAAAAGCATATCTTTTCCATCCTTTTTAATAAAAAGAGTAGTGTCTAAAGTACCACGAGAAAAACCCTTTTTGATCAAAAATTTACTAAGTCTTTCATACCAAGCCCGGGGTGCTTGTTTTAAACCATAAAGTGCTTTTCGAAGTTTGTACACATGATTAGGAAACTCGTGATTTTCAAAACCGGGTGGTTGTTTTACATAAACTTCCTCATTAATAAAGCCGTTTAAAAAAGCGCTTTTAACATCCATTTGAAATAATTTAAAACGTTTAAAAGAAGCATAAGCAAGCAACATTCTAATGGCTTCTAGTCTTGCTACGGGTGCGTAAGTTTCATCGAAATCGATGCCCTCTTCTTGATTATACCCTTGAGCTACTAGTCTAGCCTTATTTCTAATAACTACCCCGGATTCATCCATCTTATTATGAAATATCCATTTCGTACCTATAATGGTTTTCTCACGCGGTCTAGGTACTAAGGTCCATACGTTACTACGCTCGAATTGATTTAATTCGTCATGCATAGCTAATACCCAACTCTCATCGAGTTCCGCCTCATGAATGTTCTTGGGCTCTAATTGAGACAAGAATGCAAAATGATTAACTATATTTCTTAATGATGAACGTGTATGCACTCTTTCTCCCGGGTTACCCAAAATTAAATCTTGCGGATGGTGATTGGCAAAACGCCATTCTTGAGGCAAATCCTCATGAATATGTACGCTAGATTCTAAGTCCTTTTGAAGTCTCTCTATAGTGACTTCTTCATCAACGGGTTCAACCTCTATGCTAGGCGTTGACTCTAAGCTAGATGTAACATGATTCGAAGAAGATGCTTTATGAAAAATATCATCATTAATATTATGAACAATTAAAGGCTTATCAATCGTCGGCATATTCTCATCAAACGAGACATGTACCGATTCTTCCACCAATAAAGTTCTTTTATTAAAAATACGATAAGCTTTACTCGATATAGCATATCCAACGAAAATTCCTTCGTCGGACTTAGCATCGAATTTTCCTAGATTATCCTTACCATTATTATGAACATAGCATTTACAACCAAATGCACGTAAATGAGAAATATTTGGCTTTCGCTCATCCATAATTCGTAAGGTGTCTTTTTTAATATGGGCCTAATTAAGGCTCTATTTAAAATATAACAAGCGGAATTTACGGCTTCGGCCCAAAAATACTTTGGCAAATTATTTTCGCAAAGCATGGTCCGTGCCATTTCCTCTAGGGTTCTATTCTTCCTCTCAACTACCCCATTTTGTTGGGGCGTACGAGGGGCCGAAAAATTATGATCAATACCATTTTCATCACAATAAGTTTGAAATGGAGTATTCTCAAATTCCTTACCATGATCGGTTCGGATACTTTTGATCATATAACCCTTTCGTGTTTGGAGCTTTTTGCAAATAATAGAGAATTCTCTAAATGCTTCATGCTTATGAGTTAAAAACAAGACCCACGTAAAGCGACTAAAATCGTCAACCATGACGAAAGCATACGCACGCCCGCCAAGACTAAGTGTCCGGGAGGGGCCAACTAAGTCCATATGAATGAGCTCCAAACAACGAGTAGTAGATATAATATTTTTAGACTTAAAAGAAATCTTTGTTTGTTTGCCTAATTGGCAAGCGTGACAAAGTTTGTCCTTTATATAAGGAGCTTTTGGTAAACCTATTACCAAATCTTTACTAGAAAGTTTAGCAAGTAAATCAAGACTTGCATGACCAAGTCGTCTATGCCACAACCAACCATTGTCGTTGATAGTAACAAGACACTTGACTTCATCATCCACCGAACTATTCAAATCAATCATATAGACATTATTTTGTCTTTGACCCATAAGAATAGTTTTATTATCCGAAATACAATGAATAATGCAATGCGATTTTTCAAAAATGACTTTGTGACCCAAATCACAAAGTTGACTTATACTAAGCAAGTTATGTTTAAGACCATCAACAAGCAATACATTATCAATAACGACATTAGATGGTTTAGAGATACTACCAATACCGATGATTTTACCCTTGCTATTATCCCCGAAGGTCACAAAGCCTCCGTCTTTAGGTGCAAGAGTGGTGAATTTTGTTTTGTCTCCCGTCATATGTCTTGAGCATCCACTATCTAGGAACCACTTGTCCTCGTTGATTTTTGATCTCAAGCATACCTACAAGACAAAACGATCATTGGTACCCTAATCCATTTTTGGGTCCTTGAGGGTTAGAGTCTCGACCCTTTGGAATCCAAACCAAATCATTTCTACTTACTTTATACCTATTAGGGCAATATATATAATCCTCATAGTGGTCACTACGGTTGCAAGTAATACATTTTATATGCGAGATAGGTTTAACAAAACGATTATAAACTAAGTTCCTTTTATATGAATTGTTCTTACGGGAGAAACTTGGGGTTCTATTTTCACTTTTCTCCACTTGTTTGGTGAATAGATTTTTATGCTTAGACGCTAAGAGAGGGTTGTATCCTACACCGGTTTTATCATACGCGCCTTGTTGAGAAGCTAATATAGTGCTTAGCATTTTACTACCTTTAGTGAACTTAGAGAGAGTGAGTTCGGCTCTATCCGCCTTTTCTTTACAAGAACTTAGGTCTTTAACTAACCTATCATTTTCTAAGGTAAGTTCGGCATTTTTAGACGTGAGTGAGTCATTTGTTATAGCTAAGTTCTCTAGTTCGTCTTGTAAAGTAATTAACAATTTTCTAAAGGATTTGTTTTTACCTCTAGCTTTTTCTAAGGATTCTAACATATCATTTATATCAATTTCATCATCACTAGAAATAGAAGAGTTAGAGGAGTGAAAGCTTACATCCTCGGTATCGTTGTCTCTAGCCATGAGACATAGGTTTGCGACTTCTTCATTGTCGCTATCGGAGCTATCATCATCGCTCCCCCATGCGGCCAAGAATGCCTTCTTGTTTTCCCTTTTCTTTACGAACTTGTCCTTTTTCTTCAAGGGACATTCGTTTTGCATGTGGCCGGGTTTGTGACATTTGTAGCAAATGATTTCGTCCTTTTTGCTAGATTTTTCGGAAGTCTCTTCCTTATATTCCTTTTTCCGAAATCGTTGTCCACCCTTCTTTTTCCAACTTAGGAATTTGTTGTAGCGTTTGGCAAAGAGAGCCATCTCATCATCCTCACTAGATGAATCATTTTCGCTATCGTCATTTGTTGTGCATTTGAAAGCAATGCCTTTCTTCTTTTTCGAGTCATCCTCATGCTTGCGAGTCGTCATGTCGAGTTCATGAGTGCTTAGGGATCCAATGAGGTTATCGAGAGAGAGAGTGTTCATGTCCTTGGCCTCTTGTATGGCCGTCACTTTTGATTCCCACTTCCTTGGAAGACTTCGAAGGATCTTCGTCACCATCTCCTTGCTAGAGTATACCTTTTCAAGTCTCTTAAGATCATTAGTAATCTTAGTAAAACGAGTGTACATAGAAGCAATAGACTCGTCATCATCGACTTTAAATAATTCATAATCATGAATAAGCATGCTAATTTTAGAGTCCTTAACTTGACTAGTTCCTTCGTGCATAATAGCTAGCTTATCCCACATTTGCTTAGCGGTGTCACAACCGGAAATCTTATCATATTCACTAGGCGAGAGCGCACAAGTGATAGAAGTCATAGCCCTACAATTTAGGGAAAATGCTAGGCGTTCATCGGTGTCTAGTTCCTCTACAAGTTTATCTTCGCCATTTCTTCTAGGCGTTTTATAGCCTTTACTAATACTTATCCATTGGTCTATTTCAAAACCACAAAGGAAATTTTTCATAAGGTCTCTCCAATAGGGATAGTTAGTACCGTCAAAGAATGGGGGCCTAGTTATGGATTTAGAGTCGGCGTATGAAGACATAGCGGATCTTTAAACTATAAAATCGTTAGATTTTTGTGAATAAAATAGCTAAGCTCTGATACCAATTGTTGGTCCGTAGGAGTCTAAACCTTAGAGGGGGGGTGAATAAGGTTTTCGTACGTTTTTCGCGGAATTAAATCTATGGGTATTTAACTAAGTTAATTAGTAGATTTTATAACCTAAACCTTTTCGTTACCAAATTAACGCTAAATAATATAAACAAGCAATAAATATAAGCGATAAATAAATACGTAAAGTAAAAGTTTAGGGAAAGAAATAACGCAAGATTTATAGAGGTTCGGCAAACCGCGCCTACGTCCTCTCCTCGGTATTTTCACTACCGAGTGTTTCACTAAAAATCTTCGTTTCAAGGTTACACCTTAACGAGCTTAATCAACCGATTACGCTCCCCCTCACTATATGAGTATCCCGAATAAATGACCTAGAGCTTTTAAGCTACACTTGCTTAAAAGCCTCTACCCAATTCACTCGCTCACTAATGAGTTTATAAAATACTCTTTTACAAGTTTGATTTCGAATCACTCACTAACAAATATTATCTCGATATTTATAAGATTACAATGAGAATATAATCGAGAATAATTTATAAATAATAAGTGAGAAGTTGGAAGTATAAGCTTGAAGAATTTCTTAGAAGTATTTGCTTAATAAAGTTTTGGATGCTTGGATGATCTTCCTTGAAGGTTTTGGACCTCTTTTGTAGGGTGAAAAGATGCAGCAATTAATTTCAGACCGTTGCAGTTGTTGGCTGAATTGAATGCTGGTTAATGCAGTGGTTCGCCCCATTTTCAGGAATGGCTTAAAAGCTGGATTTTGAAATTTTACAGAAACGATCGGTCGTTTCTGTAAAACGATCGGTCGACTTTCATCTTGGCTCACTGGAAGAAAAATAGCACTGAAACGATCGGTCGTTGATTCTGACGATCGGTCGTTTTTGTTCTTTGCTCACTGGAAGAAAACATACTTAAAACGATCGGTCGTTTTAAGCCTGCGATCGGTCGTTTTTGCGTTGAGCTCACTGGAAGAAAATTTCTCTGAAATGATCGATCGTTTAAGCAGTCGTTTTTGTTCTGGGCTTGTTTTCGGTTTTCTCGACAAACTTTGAAATCCCGTAACTAGTTCGTTTCAAATCCGATTTAGATTACGCTTGAACCATTGGCTTTGTAATTACGCAATATATCATTTTGAACCTTTAATACACTCGATAAAAGATTAGTACACAAAACGAGCTTTTATCATGTTTTACAATTTTTGTTATCATTAAAATAATCGAATTGAAGAACATCGTTCAACATTATTTATTACCATAAGGAGGTGAATTTATAGCTAAAACGATCACGAAAAATTACGAAAATTATTCTTATTTATAACTGACCCAAATGGGAACCTGCAATTTTTATGACAGAGATGATTCCTAAATAGAGTATTCTTTTTTACAGAGGTTTTACATAGAAAATAGAATATCTCCCAAATGAGAAGAAATGAGGGGTCAATAGGGAAACAAACCGGAATTATTTGTTGATCCTGGGCTAAAGGAATTCCAGCACTAATTACTTTCTGTGAGGGAAAAGGGAAACCAAAACATACATGAATGCCTGATTAATTGTTTGAGAATTGGATAAAAATGAAAACATTCTAAGATTATGAATTGTGAATAATAATGGACAACAACTTACTTTTCTTTGGATTACTCTTTCCAGTGAGTTCCTTAAATTATTCTCAAGCCAGACGAGTTGATCGGGAGTTGTCTCTTGCTCTTGAGGTTCATACACCCTGGATAGAAACGGCACGGTAAATTGAAAAGTTGACAAATCTGAAATTAAATAAACAAAATCACATGACCCTGACTGCGACTTCAGTGTTCAGTGTATTACCTAAGACCAGTCTCCAGAATTTGTATTTGTAAGGTGCCCTTTTTTATTTGCAGCTCAAGGTTCTAAAATGAAAAAAAAAAAAAAAAGTCTAGTGATCATATATAAGTAATCATGAAGATGATAACAAACATGCATGACTGATATGGAATTTGTACAGGTGAACATCTTGCTTACCTCAAGTCTGAATATTTCAATGAATTGGTCGCCAAACCAGACAGCAACATATGGAAAAAGGTAACAAAAATAATTAGCATAATTAATTTTTTAATGAACTGCAAACATTAAAAAATAGTCGCTTTAATGATAAATGTTTGGCTTCATTTATTTTTATAGTGTTACTCAAAGATAAAACTGGCAGTCAATCTTATGATATTACTTTAAAAGCAATCTAGATCTGAAAAAATTGAATTAGTGGGAGGGATAGAGAAAGTGCATTACTGTTGATCCAAACAGTAGAGCTTTCTCTGGTCACCTTTGATGTGGTTAAGTTGCTGCAGCTTTTCTAGTTTGTCCTACACAATTATCATCAAATTTAGGAGTAACGATAAACAATATTTAATCTAAGTCGAATAAAGAGCAAAAGGTACTTAATAAAGTACTTATATCATAACTATTGTTCGATTGAATACAAAAACATACCTGCACATCATCCATGTCACTGTTTAAATGATTAAAGAAATTTTGATCAGTATCACAGAAGGTAGCAACATGATAATTGTGAGTTCTACAAGAAGTAAAATTTACAAACAAACACTTACTTAAATCTCATATCAGGTGGTAGATTCACATAACGATATATCAGCTCTTCGATACTGCAAAACATCAATGAATTCAAAAGAAAATAACTTTTTTTTATCCAAAAACATAGTTTTTATTAAAACAAAACCTACAAAAAAAACCCTAATTATAAAGATATGTACTACGGTTTACTTCGAAACTTAAATGTTCATGTTTTAGTTCTACGGGTTATAGTAAATTAATTTACACACTAAACTTACCTTTTTGGACTACTAAATTTGGAAATTCGACCAGATGGAGAAAAGGCGAGCAAAGCCACTTCAGCGTCGCAACAAACAGAAATTTCATTCGCCTTTTTTATAAGGCGGCTTCTTCTCTTGCAGAATGTTACTTGGCATCTCATTACATTCTCTATCTTCTTCAAGCACGGTACTTTTCGACCCATTTTTTCTTCTTCTTTTGCACTCAAAATATTACAGTGAGACAATATGCAGATGCCTAGTTTATGCAAAGGTATTTATAGGGGCATTAGGTGTGGTAAATGGGGGGATCATGTATATCCACCTCTCATTAGCTCTACCTGGTAAAGATTCATGTGATCTTTGACTAGAAATTAGTGCTGCAGATATCACTTATTTTCTTTCTAAACAGTTTAGTTATTGGATATCACCAAATCTGTGACCTTTATTGCAAATCAACACACTTAATTACATGTTGATTGTTGACAATTGTTTTTGTGCAAACGCCAATGAAGACAATCAATCAGACATGTATAGAGAAGTCACGCAAAATGGAAGAAAAACAAATCGTTGTCACATAATAAGTCTTGATCCCTAATCCTATCGTAAATACCACTCGATGTTGTACATGTTTATCTCTGTTTCTTTTCCGGAAAAAAAATTGTTACTAAGAGTGTACATCGTTGCGTGTGTTTTGTTAATTTTATTATTGCATATAACGAACTTTGAACTTCTATTGTCATTCAAATTCATAAATTATGTCTCAACCTGTTGAAATAAATTAACATACAATGTTTTGTTAATTTTATTATTGCATATAACTAACTAATAAGAAAAAGCTGAGAAACCTTCGAAGAGTGATTGAGGAAATAAAATAATATTATACTCCATAGTTCATCTGTATGGGACATAGTTTGTATGGATATTGTTTGATCTATCCGGACATGTATGTTTTGTTGTAATTTTTCGGACAGGAATAAGTTCTGTATCGTATTGTATTATGTAATATATTTGAAATCTCACACAAATGTCAATAGATCTTATTAACAATTTCATTTATACTTTGGCTATGAGTACTCCTGTACTGATGTCCAGAAGTTAGTGTTTTAATGTCTAACGAGGAAATCTTGTCAAGAGATGTGTTTGAAATGTCACAACAATGTCGATAGATTTTACGAACAGCTTCCGAACTTCATTTATACTCAACAGTAGTTCGAGTGATAATTCTTCCTCTCTTTTTTTAGCATAAACTCCTACCATGCATTATTGAAATAAAAATTGTATGATCTATGGAACACGCCTTCATAGTAACTATTCCGGCTAGAAATCAGTAGGCAAAACTAGTCTGAAAGCAATAAAAAGATACATCAAACCAACTAATAAGAACTATAATTGGCAGAGTAAGGAAAAAGGAATCCATGATGATCACATCTTTTTCTAACTAACCAAGAGTTTTGAAAATAACGACTTCATTTATGCTCGACAATGTAGAACTAGCGATCGCCATAAGGTGATACGTTTGAAATGTCACAACAATGTTTACTAGTTTCACTAAAAGATTTAGTTATACTCGATAATGTAGTACTAGTGATCATTAAACGGGGAAATATTGTAATGTAATATGTTTGAAATGTCACAACAACGTCGATTAATAGCTTCATTAATAGTTGACAATTCAGTACTAGTGATCTCTAAAGGTTCTTGTAATAATGTCTAACGGGAAATCTTTTTACATGAACGTATGATATCTAAAACCAATGTCGATTAATTACAATAGCAACTTCATTTATACTCGACAAAGTTAAACTATGGATTTCCAATGATTTCATGTTTAAGTTCTAATAGTGTTGACTCGTTGCTATACACTTTATGGATGCTTAATCATGTGAGTTTACGACGTTACTCCGACCAATGATTGCATGGGTTCATAATAACTATCGGGGGTGAAAACCCGATCTAAACAACCCTACCAATCGTACTCAAAAGCAATCCCCAAATCTAGAATCCGTACGCACACACATACAATAGCCAAGCAAAGTCTAAACTCAATTGAATCAAAGAATGGAAGGGGATGATGAGAGGAGAGAGAAAAGGAGATAGAAGGATTTAAACTGCCTGGGGGTGGAGGAAGCTGACGGCTGCTCCTCCACCCCAGACGGCGGTAGGTTGTGTCTTTTGGTCTAGGGTGGGTTGTGTCTTTTGGTCTAGGGTTAGAAGATGAGAGAGAGGCGGCTTGTGCTTTTTTTCTACATACTTTCGGACTTGATTATCAAAAATCTCAATTTGTGATTCTTGTTTAAAAAATTTCGTACGTATCAATATAGTACCAGCGAACATAAAAGTTAAAAATAAAGAATAAACGTAAAGAACATCATTGTCATTCAATGTAGCTACTTGTTTCATCAACTTCTTTGCGAAGTGCTATTGTTGTGATAAGTGGTGAAGCCATAATCAGTATATGTAGTGGCTGAATTTTAAAATTTTATTTGGGGGGGGGGGGGGGGGGGGGGGGGGAAAGTAGCTATTTTTCATCAATTTTGTTTTTGTATCGTAAAAAATTGTTTTTCGAAAATTTAGGAGACTATAGCCTTTGCCAGCCCCCTAGCTCCGCCCCTGGTTTGTGACTGCTTGTATATGTAAGCTTATCATTTCAGTAACATTGCATGTGCTTACAAATACTAATTGCTATGGACAAGATTCATGACATAGAAACAATAAATCATAACTAATTTAGTTAGCCACGTAAAGAAAGACTATGAGATGAAGTTAATTTCATTAAAGAAGTAAATTACTCCATGCGTATATGCACCCACAGTAGACAGTTACATGCACCGAAAGTTTTAAAGACGACCAACCGGTGATGATGTAGGTAAACTTTTTGAAACATAATCATGCACGGTCGGTAATGATTATTTTGTCAGTTCATATCGAGATAGATCATTGGACCTCAACAACTCTGTGCAATACGTATCGAGATATAAATATCGGGCAAGGGTAGTGATCGACGTTTGGCATGGTTGAGGTAATAGTCGAGTTGCACATGGTCAAGACAAAGATATGGAGGATAGATACAGAAGATTGAAGAGATCTCTTCCTTGTTCATATGAAATCCACTCTCTCTTGCTTGTGAATATGAAATTCCTGGTGTGTCGTCTCTTAATAAATCCTGCAAATTTTCAACCAGCAAAGTTAGAAATAGGAAAGGCAAACATCCAAATATACTTGTTAATCCAAACGTAATTCATTATTTTGATATTAAAATTTGTGATCTGGAGAGGAAACTTATCCAATAACAGTACCTGTTATTGCAAAAAAGGAACTTAATACTTAATACTTATAATTTTAAAATTTGTGATCTGGGGGAGTAAAAGCATTGAAGATATTTTCACCAAGAGGCAGATGTGCAGTTTTTTAGGTAGCATACAACATAAAGTTATCCTTAATGGAGTTATATGTGGAAAATCTCCTTATATTTTGTCCAAACATCCATCAACTTTCAAAATTAAAGTTGTGAAAATGAAAGCTTCTGAGAATGAATTACTTACCTTTCAAGATAGGAAGATTGAACATCATACAAGCTCTGGTGAAAACTGCCATTACCAAACATGCTGATTTGGTATCTCTGAATAACTTTTAGCTGCTGATCAGTTGGAGCCAAAATTTCAAATTCCGTAAATCTTAGTATTTTCATAGTACTTCAAATTGGTCAAGGTTTATGACTTGTAACCGATACGGTGTGTATACAACGGGTAAGGGTCTAACCAATACCATTTAGTAGTGACTATTACGTACGTAACATATTGGCTGTTACGTGACGTAAAGGCCATTTAGTACGGTGCATGTATTCGGGAAACAAATTCATACTAGGAAACATATTTACAAATAAACTCAAATACAGCAAATATCTGGGAAATTAAAATTTCATATTTCCGGTTATAATCATAAAAATACATTTCTACATATGTGCTTGATAAACGAAAAAAAAATGTCTCGTATTTTTGGATAAAGAAAGTATTTTGGCAAGTTTTGTTAAGCGAATCCCAACTATAGTGAAAATCAATATAATAGCATAAGAATACAACCGGGAGGGA
The DNA here is from genome assembly GCA_963682055.1 of Primula veris. Taxonomy (NCBI): domain Eukaryota; kingdom Viridiplantae; phylum Streptophyta; class Magnoliopsida; order Ericales; family Primulaceae; genus Primula; species Primula veris. The sequence continues at coordinate 4,389,319 of OY821742.1, read as the reverse complement.
ACCTTGAATATTTACTCATTCCTTTATACAATTTTCCAATTGGAATTTCACAAGTAATGCACTTTCAGTACAAAGTAACAAGCAATACCTTAAGGAATGCACATGTTATTTTCATAGAGAATTTAAATACAGATATCTTAAGAAATAGTTACCTCCACTAGAGGTACAAATTAAGTCTCACGCGTTATGACCGGACGAGGTGTTTGAAATCTGAAAGGAATTTGTGATTTGACCTTTTCTGCAATGTTACTGGTACTATAACTAGTTGATATAGCTAACCCTTGATTACACATGGTTTTTCTATTTCCCTGATTGATACAGTTTGGCATGAGTCCCTCAGGAACCTCAGCACTGTCACAAAAACATAAGCATCAGCAGTATTAGAACTTGAGGAATTAAAACGCTTATGCGAAAAAATAATATATATTCAATTTAGCAGTTCTAACCTGTGTGGAACCAGCTGCATAGGAAGTTTGCCTTGAGATGAGTTTGAACCACCAGCATTTGAATCACGACCAGAGAAATTATTCATTAATGGCGTTACTCCTTCGTAAGCCATCTGCATCTGATATTAATCATATTAATGTGCCTTAGTAATGACAATTACGCAACATATTGGCCGTTACGTGACGTAAAGGCCATTTAGTACGGTGCGTGTATTCAGTTAACAAATTCATACGAGGAAACATATTTACAAATAAACTCAAATACAGCATATATTTTGGAAATTAAAATTTCATATTTCCGGTTATAGTTATAAAAATACATTTCTACATATGGGCTTGATAAACGAAAAAAAATGTCTAGTATTTTTAGATAAAGAAAGTATTTTGGCAAGTTTTGTTAAGTGAATCCCAACTATGGATGAAAATTAATATAATAGCATAAGAATACAACCTAGAGGGAACCTTGAATATTTACTCATTCCTTGATACAATTTTCCAAATGGAATTTCACAAGTAATGCACTTTCAGTACAAAGTAACAAGCAATACCTTAAAGAATGCACATGTTATTTTCATAGAGAATTTAATTACAGATATCTTAAGAAATAGTTACCTCCAACGTTGTTAATAAACAGTTATCACTCATATAGAAAATACAAGTATATAACTCGTATACTACCTAAAACATTGGCTATCATACAACATCTTATTAAATCAATGGAACAACAACAGCAACAGTCTCATCATCCTAATTATACCGTTCTTCGTTGTTTCGTCCACCCCTTTTTCTTTAGCATCAAGTCTCTGTCGTGTACTTCTTCCAGAGGCGTCAATGTCTCGTTCTTGTCTGAGGATTCTCTTGATGATGCTGCAATTCCCTTGTTCTTGGATGAGGATTCTCTTGATGATGCTGCAATTCACTTGTTCTTGTCTGAGGATTCTCTTGATGATGTTGTAATTCCCAAGAACTTATGTTAGGCCACCAAATTAATATTTGTAAGTATTAAGTTCGTTATAAAATTCAAATTACTTATAAAACAAAAATGATAAAGCAAAATAACGTCGGAAACATTCAGAAGATGATAGACAAAGAACAATTACCAGTACTTCCTTAGTCCGGGGGTTATTTATGTGCCCGCCGCATCATTTTGCACATATTCTTCCTCGTTGAGTTTTTTGACGGAAAACTTGCGCGTTCTTTCCCATCTTCCTTTGTGTAAACAAGTCTCGGGCACTATTCAAGTCATTTTATTCATTCGTCATATTCAGGTCAGGTGTCGTGTCATATAAGAGAAATGTCTAATGGAACAAATATATATCGTCATTTAGCGATAAATTTATAACAGATTTGGTATAACCCTTTTTTTTAGTGTAAATATTGATTGAAAAGGTTCAATCAAAAGTAGCAGCAATACGATTTATATACGAATGATGTACCCATGGTTCTGTTTCAAAGACTCAAACTAATTTAAAGACAAAAGTCTTACATGCTTGTTCAATCATAAATCACAAAAATATTCAAGCACGAGCACGGACGGATCATGGGTCCAGACGAATGGAGGCGGAATTAACAAAGTTTTGATTTTTTTTAATTTGTCATTTTTGTCCTAAATTCTATCGGAATGTAAGTAGTAAAATATAGATTGTAGTAAAAATAATTGATATACTTTCGTATAAATGGTATAATTTTTAAAAAGAAACATGCGTAAAAAGATTCGAACCCATGACATGTATCACTTAAAATCAATACTTATCCACTAAGTTGTGACTATAATTTTGATTATAATTATATTAGATATAATATATTTAAAAGAGTTATGTGTATAAACACTTAAAAATACCGAAAAAAAATTATTTTTTAATTCTTGTTCCGAACCGATGGGGTATCACCCCCCTTGCACATACAAGGATCCTCCCCTGAGCACGAGTACCATGAGAATGAAAACGTTAATTTGGTTTTAAAATATATAAATATGCAAAAACCTGAGGCTATTCAAAGAAACTTCAACAAAGGAAGGCTTCCCATTTAACATAATCACCCACATTTTGTGTTATATCTTTACATACTCAATGCATGCAAAAGTTGATAGCACCGTATAAAGCACAATAAGGTTTAATACACCAAACTATCTGTTTTTAACGATTTGGGTATCCATCTTTAAAATTTTCCAATTTAGGTACCACACTATAATAAATTTGCAATTTAGGTACCACCGTCTAAATAAATCACGGAATCACGTCACGTGACATTTGACAAACATTAATTTGAGAGGCTAATTTGACAATTTTGCATAAAAATATGTCATCCTATAAAAATATTTTCTCCAATTTCACAAATAACAAAATTTTGGATTATATGCTAAATTTGGATTATATTCTAAAAGTTTTTCTAAAATGATATATTTTTGTGTAAAATTGTCAAATTAGCATATCAAATTAATATTTGTCAAATGTCACGTGACATAATTTCGTGATTTATTAAGACGGTGGTACCTAAATTGAAAAATTATTATAGTGTGGTACCTAAATTGAAAATTTTGAAAAGTGAGTACCCAAATCGTTAACCGTACTATAGTTTGGGGGTAGTAAATGTATTTTTTCCCGCACAATAAGTAAAATTTAAAATTTAATCAGCCGATTCCAAGAGATGAACATATGTTATTCAATTGATTAATAAAGTTTACATGTGGACATTCAGCTAAACTAATGTTTTGAAGAATTTGAAATTATTGTGGTTAATCCAATAATCCCACAGGATATGTACCAATATATGACAGCCACTAATTAACTTACTGTGTATGAGAAGAAATAAGAAACAAATTATTCCCACAAACATACATTAGAACAACATAAAATCAAAGATTATATCTTTATCCTATGTTGTAAATATTGTTTCAAAGTTCGACGAGATCCATTTCCTCATCACACCATTGAGAACGAATAAACAAAATTACCCTTAAGAACATTAATCAGTGTTGTAAAATGTATGTAGCTTGTGTCATACTTATTATGGAGTACCTTATGAAAAAGACATCAATAAGTTTTAATAAACAAGGTATTATGTGAAGAACCATTAGAAGATAGTTTTTCTATACGTAAATTAATTATGCCAAAAAAAAGCTACTCAAAGAAATTCGGCATGCCCACTATTGAGCCAAAACAAGCACCACGGACCAAATAAGCCAATTTTTGGTTAATTAAATTATTAAACAAGATACTTAGCATTCTCAACCGTATATTTAAATTTTCTCTCTACATATGGCTATATATAAATATCTAAACTTTGTATATAGTCATTTTTTAAATAGTACACAACAATGCTATACCAACTTAATATTTCTAAAAACATAATAACTTTTTTTCTGACCTTTTTCTTTCTTAAGCTTTTTCAACTATCCAAATATATAAATAAAAATCCGTAATCTTTACTTTTTGACAAAAACCAAAGACAATTTTTTATTTATTTTAAAGTCATTTCGATATGAATATGCATATACAAAAAACAAATCCTACTTAAAAAAGAAACATAATCTTTGAAGATGAAAACATACAAAAAATTGTTATCAAAATCAATAGTAAAACAAAATTGTGTACTTTATGCTCTGAGGACAAAAGATGAGATATGTGGAATCGTTTTTTAAGAAAAAAATAATACTAAAAGTAGGTTTAAAAAATATGAGTTTTTCAATGAAGAGGGAAATGAGATCCAATGAAGAGATAAAGGAGAGATTATGTTCACAGCCGAAAAAATCATCTTTTCATAGAGAGAGATAAAAAATAACGATAAATACTTTTTAATCTGGGAGTCAAGCGTTAAAAAAATTATAGAGAGCGATAGTTTGGCTATTCACATGTGAATAACAAATCTAAATATATCTACATTTTAATTTTTTTTTTAAAGATAAAGAGGAGTATAAATAGGCCGATGGATGATAAGATTTCCCAAAATATCCACATGTAAAGATAAATTACCAAATTGAATAGGCCGTTGAGAATGTTATGTTCATGAAACCGACTATGAATCCAAACTAATGTTTGGACTATCGACGTTTTAAATTTTTCTGGTTAAGCACATCCAAATATACATAGCGACTCAAATATCCATAACAACTCAAATATACATAACAAGTCAAATATACATAACGGCTCAAATAAGAGTATGTTTATAAACAAAATGTTTTCGGTCCGTCACCTAAGCCGGGTGGTTGTTTTAACTTGTCACATATATAACCGTCTCTCTTTAATTTTCCATTCTAATTAAATTACCTACTTATACGCATGTGTTCCATCTAAAATTTGAATGGTTATATGGTGATGATTTCATAAATTGTTGGTAATAAAGTTTAAATTTTTGTTATATTTTACTTTTTTGGAAAGGAAAGCCAACTTTAATTGATTTTTAACTAAAGTTAACGGAGTTAACTATAATTGGTACTTTATGGGCACAATTAAATCCTAACCAGCTCATTAGTAACGGGATTAACTATAATCAGAAGGACTAACAAAGTAGGAGTCATAAAAGAGGATTTGAGAGAATTTGAATCCGTCTTAAATTGTAGAATTCAAATCAATATTTGATACTAGACCAAAATAATAATCATTGAACGAGATATCTACATCGAATAACTAAACCAATCCAAACAATAACAAAAACGTGGTAATGGCGAGGTAAGAAAATTATTTCATTTTTTAACATATAAACCATTTTAAGCATTCTTTGTTCTTTATTGTACTTACAAATCAATCCATAAGAATATTAATATTTTAAAGATTGATTCAAAGTATAGTCTCATACAAAATTCAACATAATTGTACGAATTATTAAGTTAAGAAGATTACCTATTTCATCTGGTAAATCACTTATTCGGTTTATATTTGCATTCATTTGAAAATGTTCTCCATTTATTCTGATCACCACGTTCTTCATTTTCACTTTATAGTCATTGTCGCTGCAATGTCTTGTGTTTCTGAATAATTTACGTTGTACCAAGTTAAAAATTGACCTTCATATGTTATATAATGGTATCAATGGGCTTTTGGGCCTTCACCGATATCAGGAGGACAGTTACAATTATGATTTAGATATTGGTCAACGTCTATTGGCACAGTTACAGTTACAATTATGATTTAGATCTTGATCAACGTCTACTGGCACGAAATAAGAACAACATTTATTTGTATTAAATGTGTAACCGTACTTTTATTCTCGTCGTTACTCTAGATTAAACAACATAGAAAGAAATGAATATAACCATTAACTACATTTTATTATGTATATTTCATTCATATTTGCTTTTTTTAGGATTATCGTAATCGGTAAACTATATATATACGGTATACTTATGTAAGATGAATATTTTCTTATTCGTATGGTCAAATAGACTAAATTTACAAAAAAAAGAGTGAAACAAATAATAATAATTAAGGGACGGTATGGGAGGTGATGATGATTTTCCCAGATGATCCAACCTGAAATAACTGAGCACTATTTCTTTATATTTAATTGAAAGAATTTCCAAGCCAGGATATTCTTATCTCAAAAAAAAATTAGGGGCCGGTATTGTTGATTGCTCGTTTTGCAATACTAATGCATATATTCAAATATAAATGCGTAAAATGCATATTTCCCAAACCACAATGAATGTATATTACTTAAACAGTCAAATTATCCAATAAAAGATTTTAGTAATTACAAGGTAAATCAAAGAGCTATAAAATTATGTCATTTATACTGTTTGGGAAGTTAGACTAATAGTCTGTTTGGTATCAGATGTTTTGACAAAAAAATTGATTTTCAAAATACAAAAAAAAAAAAAAAAATATAGCAAAAAGATGGATTATAGATTTTTTTTATTATTTTGACTAAAAATATGGATTTTAAGAATAAAAAAAAAATACTAGTAACCACACCTATTAAAAAATATGGATTTTCAAAATATAAAAATTCAAAACTCATCGCAAAAAATCTGCTAGCAAACGAACCCTAAATATACCATGCTTTAACTAATACACTAAATGTTAAAAAGAATTCTACTTTTTATTGTAAAGTCAATAATTTCATCATAAATTTTTTTTAAAAAAAAAAAAGCATCATTTTGTTAATAAATACTTGAACAAAAAATGATTTTCAAGTTTTTATTCTTTTTTTTGAATTTAATTGCTTGTTTGATATTTTCAAGAAATGCAATTCAAAAAAATATAAACATATACTTATTTTCAGTTATAAATAAATAGAATTGATGATTATTAAAAAAAAAATGATACTTATAAGGTACTGATATTAAAAAAAATATAAAAAATGTAGTCACACCGCCTCTCTGCAAATTCAAATATATCTCTCTCTCTATATATATATATTTATCTATATCTATATATATAACTATAAAATGTCGAGCACGAGTGGTACTCACCACGACGATTTATTCATATCATTAATATCAGATATTAAATCATACAAAGGCACAGACCCAATACTCCCTTGGCTCAGGCAAACCCTAAACCCATTTAACATTTTATCAACTTATTTAATTTAATTTAATTGTATCTTATCTAATTTATTTAAATTTTAAGTAACTCTCACTTGTTTTAATTATAACAGGGGAATAAGGAAAATGAAGGACTGTTTATCTCCTAATATTCTTAAGGAGAAGCTGCCTCGGTTTCTCCAGAAGTGCGCTCAGGCGTTCGAACATGATCGGAGATACGCTAATGATCTTAGATACCTCCGCGTTTGGCTCCACTTGGTAATGCTAACAAATAATAAAATATGACTAATTTACTGTTGTAATTTTTTTTTGTTCATTGATTTGTTTAATACTATATGCAATTTTTTGAGTTAGTGGCGGAATTCGGAACCAGGAAAGGATGGAATTTTTAATGTAGAAGTTTTTTTTTGGATATTTGAGATGCTATGTTTTGATTAAAATACTAAAAAAATTGTCGAAATAGGGGAGTGGGAGACTGGGAGTTAAGTGTAATGCAAGAAAGAAAAACTAAATTATTTTATTGATTTGTTAGATTACTGGGTTTGTTTTAATACTAAATGTGTTTGTTTGAGTCAGTGGCGCAACTAGGAAAGCAGAATGGGAGGGTCTGAAATTTTAATATAGTATTTTCCCTTCGGTATTAAGGGGGTGAAATGTTATATTGCAACTTAAAATACTTTATGGCAAAATTTTAATTTTTTTCGTTACTTTTGTTGAAAAAGGGGAGTGGGGCAACCCCCTGGTATCTCCACCTAGTTACCGGTTTAAGTAGTTTTGTTGATTGTGCACTGATAGTGAAAAACGTGATTAAGTGCAGGGACAACCAAAATGTTCAAATGGGAAGAACTGATATTTATATGATTTTTTTTCATATTCTGTATGATTTTTTTTATTTTTTTTATTAAGAGTGGGGCTGAAAGTTAATTTTTGAAAATTTTAATCAGAATACATAAAAAATAGTTTCTTTTTTGTCAATATTTATCAATTTCGGAGGGGTCGCAGCCCCCGACTGTCTTGACCTAGTATAGTGTTTTAGTTTTACTTGATTTCAGAATGACCTCCCAAGGATTCCTTATTGGATCGGCACACTATTATTTAGTGTTCGGGTTCAACCTAATAGTTAGCCATACCTCATATAATCATACACTACAAGGCAACTTCCAAGACAAGGCGTGGCAATCTTATTGCGTTGTAGAGTATGAGGCTCTGTAAATTTAGCATAAGTAACAAAACCCATATGAATGGAAGAAAATTGTAGGATTTCCAAACCATTTTAGCTCCAAAATTGGGACAAATCTTACTTAAGAAGAGGGGTGGGACATTTCTATTGATGTAAACTAGTAAACTTATGAACTGTTGTCCAGGGACATACAGTTTGAGCAATGGCAGTCCAGAGACTAACAGTCAGTAATTGACAATTTAGTCTGTGGCTCTGTGCACTTCAAGGAAGTAACTTAGTTTGGTTAACTCTGAGAAGATACTGTATCCATTCAGGTTAAAACATCTTTTTGTTTAAAAACAAATAATTCAGTTTTTCACGGCGATATAGAGTAGCAGGTAGTTGTAAATAGGAAAAGTAAAAAGCCAATACACATCTAAACAATCCCTGCAAATCCTTGTGTTGGCGTGATTGCATTTGTTTCAATAGCTTCTTTGTAGCATCGACATATTGCTTTTCAGACGATGTGGTGGTGGGACCCACACTTCGTCATATACAAATTTGGCATTGAATTTTTCTATCTTTGGTACTTTGTTGTAAGGTAATACACACCTGGACTAATTGCATCTGCAGACCAGACCTCTGTTTGCTTCTGCTTTGTGTTTCGATCGGTGCTGGTGACTTGCTATTTCTGGAAAATTTCAGTCTCAAAATGTGGGTCTATTAGTCTCAGTCTATATCAGGAAGCACTAATGTTCAATTAAATGTTTTGGCTTATTCTGAAATGTCGTTCCAGAGAAGAAAATCCCCAATTAGAAGTCCAGAAATTAACAGTCCATTTACTTGACAATTTATTTTTTTAAAACAAAATTCTTTACCTTCATTGGATTGTTGCCTGTAGTAATTTAAATTATGTTGTTTTGAGTTGCTTCTATGAACCTACATGCATTGATTATGAAATCATGTGGAATTGGACCATTTCCTTGTTGTAAGAAGTATACAGAGGGTTACAGAAGTCATACTCAAGTTAATGGCAAGTGAGCTTTTTACTCTCTTTTGTGAAGGTTCGATAAATTTTGATTTGTAGTTCTCAAATGAGATCCGGACAATTAAATCATCAATTAAATTATTTTGGTTACTTAACAAATAATGTTAACATCTATTACCTTAACGTAAGTGTGTGAAAGAACCAAGTGATGGCCTGATTGGATCCCCTTGACCCGTTTTTTTAATGTTGATAACTCATATTTTTTCTTATGCGGTATATGTTAGTATTACTGTAATTTTTTTGAGTTGATAGCTTTAATTTGTATTTGTTTTCCAGATTAGATGATCTTGTTTGTCTTTTTATTTCGAACTCCTGTCTGGCTGCTCGAAGTGTGGGGGGGAATTAGACAAAATTGTTGCCGTGTTGCTTATCTTTTGGTCCTTTTGCTTGCCATTGTTAACGTTTTATTGCAGGGACAGACCAAAGTTTGCTATACAGCAAAAACCTTACTACTGTATATGTATTTTTTACGAACACCATCGAGATGCCATGAAATTTAGTGCATGGAAGGAAAGCCATTTGAACTAATTTTGTAGTTTTGCTGTGAAAATAAGATGGGTCATAAACCCATGAGTTTTTACTCATCTTGTGTAGTGTAAACTGTAATGAATGAATGATTTATTACACTTAAGGCCGAGTAGAAGTGCCCTTTTTAAGACTGTAAAAATACTAAAGTGATACAATAGTAATTTTGGTTCCATTGTTGACTTTGTATTACTTTAGGCAAAGAAACAAACCTCTTTAAGTATCAAGTTATTGAAACTAGTTCCTACAATGTATTACCTCTTTAATTTCAGCTTTATCATAAATTCACACCTAGGTAGAATGTTCTCTAAGCTGGGAAAAGGAATGTGTTAGTGCACTTTGATCAGGCAGACTACCTATTTGAATAATTCTACCTCTAAACTGTTTCATGTTAAGACGCTTTTTGCTTATTTCTAGGTTTTTGTTCTCATGAACCAATGAACTGAAGGATTTTAATATTAGATCTCACATTTATATTGCTTGATTAGATGGATTTTGTTGATGATCCAAAAGCTCTCCTTTGCACCATGGAAGAAAAACATATCGGAATAAAGAGATCCTTGTTCTATCAGGCTTATGCTCTTTATTATGAAAAACTGAAGAAATTTGAGAAGGCCGATATGATGTACCATCAAGGAGTTCAGAAGTAAGTATTCATTTCTCACAAAAATAAGATAGCCCTTTTGAGTTTCTTGTGTTATTCCTAGCAACTAGAGAAATAGAAAATATATTTTTTCGTATCTTTATTGGTATCACTAAAGCACTTTACTAAAGAAAGCAGGAAAATCTTTGTTGTAACTAGAACTGGTTATAAGTGTCTGTGCATGCTGGTATGATGTCTCAGTATACAAAGATTGCATTTGATAAGATTTATTTGTTTTCATCTTCTGCTTCATATATTAGTTTTACTTCTTTTTCGGAGAATATACTATAGAGTATAGAAGCACTGTCCACTTGTGGGGACTGAGAGATACATGTTACTATGTTCCTAAGCAACTTGATATATATCTTAAAGAGACTATGCATGTCAACTTGCCGCTGCTTTAAGTTCTCCAGTTATGCATATCAACCGAGGCCATCTGTAGATAATTGTTGACTTATTGTTGCCTTATTGAGTTAATGCTACAAAACCTCAACTAATCACTAATTAAGTTAAAAAATATTCAAATTTAGGGATATAATTTTGATTGTTAATGGATCTTGAATCCAAGCATCGTCTTCTTCATGGTTCTAATTTGATATATACTATTGGTTCCCTTTGAGTTCACATGCTGACTTAAATTGTAGAACTTGTGGACTAGTATGAATGTACCTACTGTAAACTTTGATAGGAATTCCATGGTTGTATCTAGCATGATTGTAGACTTGTAGTACGTTACTAAAAGGTTTATCTCCCCTCTTTCAAACTGTTCAACAGTCTTGCTGATCCACTTGATGACCTGAAGAAATCGTATGAACAGTTTCTTCAGCGCATGGAGCACAAAAAAACGAAAATACAGGTACATATTTAGTTTTGAGGGTTGAGGTTCAAGTTATGTTAACCACTGATAAGATTTTTTTAAATTGTTTCTTTTGTAGAATGACCAGATATGATGCTTTTAATTAGAGCAGGCAAGAGACCCACAATCTTAACGCTTGATATGTATTCTTACAGTACAAATTTCTTTTATAAAGAAATTTCTTTTATAAAGAAATTTCTTTTAAGGGTATTCCTCATTTGCTTTCTAATTTTAATTAATGTTGTATTATCGATTTTATTCAGCGCCGTCAGAAAATGGCTGGAAAGAGTATTCTCCGGGTTAAGAGTGTCCCCACGAAGTTTGATGACACAAGTAGAAAGAATGATAAAACGTGTGTTCCAAAGGAGACAGTTCAGCATGATATGCCAGGGAAAGATTCTAAAACCAACTCATCTTTGAACACGATAGCCAGGGGAGATCGTGAACATCTTAATCAGAAATCTAAAGATAAATGTAACAAATTTCGCGGTGATGATACAGTTTATCGGTTTGTAGATACTGCCATTGTTAGGTCTGAAGAAGACAATGCCTGCCATCATGGTCTAGTGGAACCCACAATAAACACAAAAGAAGCTCTAAATGCAATTAATAGCATGTTTCGAGAACCTTTAGATCCAACACTTGTTAAGAAGAGATCAAATAGAAACCAGCCCAAACCCATAGTTAAACCAAAACTGGACCAAGGATTTGAAGTTTTTATTGATGGGAATGTGAATGACAATAGATTTTCTGACCAAATTGAAGAAAAGGGTTTTGAGCAAAGACAGCAAGAACCCTTTCAAATATATGTTGACGGTGAGGATGATGATGTGGAAAAGAGGGGAACTGATGATAATTTAGAGAGAAGTAGCGCATTTGTTTTTTTTAATCCAAAGGATATTCCAGAAAATTCTGCTGATCACAATATAGAGATGTCATCTCGAGTAAGACCCGGAGAGGATACAGTTGTTGTTCGTAGATTTGTAGGAAAAGCCATTTCGGATGAGCCTAAGGTGGAAAATGTTTGCCACCATGGCCTAGTAGAGCCTACAGTCAACTTGAAAGAGGCTATGAATGACATAAATAGCATGTTCGGAAAACCCATAGATTTTGTTAGGACCACTAGACGGAAGAGGCAGGAGAATAATTTAAAAAGCAATAATCAGTCGAATGAATTTGTTATTCTTCCTGATGTTGAGCTGGACCATCAGAAGGAGGGAAATTTGAAACCAAGATCTACTGCTAAAATCGAAAGTGATTTGTTTGAACAAACGGTATGTACAAAAGAAGCCCTGGACGACATTAACAAATTTTTTGCAATGCCACTGGACTTTTGAGTTTGAGGTATTTTTTCCTCTCAGTTTTTGGGTATTTTTTTCTTTTGCGCTTTTATGGTTTCATTTAGTGCAAGGAATTGTCATTAGAAAATTGTAGTGGAAAAGAAAATCTCTTCACTAATAAACATGTGTCCAAGAACAACATTTGCTTTTCTTTCACATTTACCTACAGGTAACCTTTGCAAAAAATGGAGCCTAGTCGTTTTGATGTATGGTTTATTGTATTTGTTAAAACATAGTAAATGACAACCGAAAAGGATTGAGGAGATGGATACAAGGCAGTGTGGACTTCATAATGAAGCCATTTAAATTTTGGCTTAAAATCGTAGAAGCTTAAGTACATTCGACAATGATCGGAGACAGTTAAGAATTATGAGAACCAAGTTTAATAAAAACAGAAAAAAAAGAACTGAAAACAATAGGGCGTCAACGAAGTCTATCTAAAACTTAATAGTGAGTGTCATCACCATTGCATACCGATACGTCTGGACGGAATGCTAGTGGCCTTACAGCATAAAAGACAGTATCAGAATCCTTCGTAATTAATCTCTTATACTCATTTCGAAGTGAGGCCCCAGTGATCCCATTATTAACGTATGTGGGGATATCACAGCTTTCTATAGGCGACGAAATGAGTTTTACTTTACAAGAAGTAAGAGGGTGGTCGAACATGTTTTTTGCCATTGTAAATCCTTCTAATTTTGCATAAAAATAACCATCTTCGTTTGCGGTGTACTCTTTGTAATAAAACACTCGGTTTTCTTTATTGCTTATGCAGTTTACGCTAATTCTAGCCAATGGGACCGTCTCAGCTTCTGATAATGACCATGATCCCAGTTGTTTACAGCTCTGGCAGTATACCACCCCTTCAACCACAACGCTTTTCTTGGGAAATTCTTTAAACCAAGCTTCTTCGTCAGTATCGGCAATTACAGAGTCGAAGGTTATTGAGAGCAAGAGAATTGAGACAATAACTAGGATTTGGGTGTTCGGCATTGTTGTATAATTGTTGAGTTTGGGTTTTTAAAAAAAGGTTTGAGAAGATGATTTTGGTGAAGAGATGTTGGGATGAAGATGGGGTATTTATAGATTTGGGTTATGAGCATGTTGTTTGTATTTTTGAGTTCTGTTGGTATTAACGTGAAGGCTACTAATATTCAGTGTGGTGTATCGTCGTGAAGGCCAGTTATAAATTGTCAAACATAATATTCCAAGTTATTTTTTTAATTCTGGAAAATCTCACCAGCTGATCATTTGATTTTGATTCGTGCCTATATTTTAAGCCCTTTTAGATCTCTTATTTTTCTTTTCAAAGCGCTTTTATATATCATTAACAATAGTTTTGGATATCAACGTGGCTGGATCATCTAATCGTGTTTGGTGGAATAGTTTTTCCAAATTTTAACATGTGTTTTCTTTTAGTTGTGGAAAAGAATGGATATTATTTTTTAGCCAGAAATGGCAAATACTAGAAGGCTTAAGCTACCCCGGCAACAAAAGATGTATAAACAAGAGAAAGTTATTGTTTAATACATACTTTCAGACTTAATTATCAAAAACCCGAATTTGTGGTTTTTGTTTAATATTTGATATATATCAATGTAGCATCAATAGTATCCAAGTTTAAACCTTAAAGGATAAACAAAGGACATTTCATGTTTGTTCAAGCCAAGTAACCAACAGTGCATCTAGAAAAAGGATCGGAACAGCAGGAAAAGATGATGCATTCATATGTAAATCTGCAAGGACTGGACTGTTAATTTTGTAATAAAAAACAGATTCAGACTAATTTTGGATTGACAAAATATGTGATAAAAAAAATAAGCAATTACATGGTTCTTTTGCAAACTTTACGAGACAAAGTAGAGCCAAGGACGAGTGACGTTTATTCGTAAATTGGGTGATGGAATTTCCGCAATGTAGCGTTGTATGAGGCTTATTAAAAGAGCCTGAACTATTTAACTTTTAAGCATTGTTCGAGTGCTCTTGCCAAACTTTACGATGCCAAAGAAAGCCGAGGATTGTGAGGTTTATTCATAAATTGGGTGATGGGATTTCGGCCGGTATGTTGTCGTATGAGGCTAGATAGTTTAGGAAAATTCGTTCGGGTTGATCTTTTTTAAAATTTCAAAAAAAAAAGAGGCTAGATAATTATCTCTTAGTTGTTATATGTGCATTAATAATATCATTTTTGGGTACCTTTTCTTTTGAGTAAGAAACCTGAACCACACTATCTTTTTATATAAATTGGGTGGAACCTAGGCTATTTTATTTTCATATAATAAAATTCTCAAAAATTAAGTAGACATAAACTGGGGAGCTCGGAAAAAAAGAATAGTATTTTCATTATCATTACAATGCAAATCTAGTGATGAAGTTTCACAAAGTGCAATAGAAATGTTCACAGAATTGCTAAAGAACATAAAAAAAAAAATGAGTACATTGGAAGAGTATCACTGAACCACAAAAATGTAGAAAAACAAATAATATAGAAGGATTGAATAAAATTTCCGAGTAAGAATAACCAGAAAACGCAACCGTTTTTTCCAGGTATTACTCATGACTTAGCATCTGACGACAAAGACCATGTTTTCCATTCTTTGCAGCTCTGGCAATAGACCCGTCCTTCGATCACACTTATTCCCTTCAGTGGAGCTTCTTCATGATAGTTAATATGCAGTTATACCAAGTCTTAGTCTTAGTCAATTTATGGATTTGATATTCTTTGTAATTATATTGGGACTATCTACCGGAAATTCGAGGTTGAAGATCATCTTTGAAATAAAAGGTGATATATATGCTCAATCTAACGGTGTGCACAAACGAAATGAAAGGAGGATATAACAAGTAGATCAAAGTGCCACTGAACCTTTGAGGGAGCTTAATTCCTAGTTTAATACTCTCGTTTTTTTCTTTTCTTTTTTCGGGATGGGACAAACCATTGTGAATCTATACGTGCATCATGTTGATTTCTACTCTATTATCCCAAAATATACAGATCATAGATCACTTGGAATCTGAAGATGCAAATTTTGAACCTTCTATATACCCTTAAATAAGGTTTTGTTGGCTAAGCCATTTCAGATTGGGTGGAGGGAAACTGTACTATTTTATTTTTCTAGCATAACATTCACCAATCACTACAAGAAAAAATTCATTTACTATCAGTTAACTTTTTGAAAAATGTTTCTAAAATGTGTGTCGTTAAATTTTGGCAATATAATAGCAAGTAATCATTTTGCTAAACTGTTGCTAAAATTTAGTGACACTTATTTTTACCAACAGTTTTCAAAAAGTAAACTGTTGGTAAATGAATTTTTTCTTGTAATGAATAGTATGTACAAATCTCAAAAACTTTGAAACAAGATGAGTACTTCGAAGTTATTCATTATATTTGCAATGTGAATAGTCTAGCAAGTTCGTTGATGAGATTCTCAAAGTATAATATGAAAGTTTACAGAAATGTTGAAGGAAGTAAAACGAAGAATAAATGGGAAGAATGATAGAATTACAAAAAAGTAGAATAACAAACGATAAACACAACAGTTGAGTAAAATACCCGAGTACGAATAAATAGAAAAAACAATTGAAAAGGGTATTTAGTGACTTAAAATCAAGTTAGACTTTCAAATCAATAGTTAGTTTCCTCAGATGTGCATATAGCTGGACGGAAGGCCAATGAACCTGCATCGTAATACTTATATTCACAATTATTCTTTGTTAATCTCCTACGCTCACGGCGGAGTGAGGCTCCTGTAATCCCGTTGTTGAATTTCGAGGGAACATTGCAGCTTTCATCAGGCGAGGAAACAAGTTTTACCTTGCAAGCATCAAGAGGGTGGTTGAAAAGATTATTACCCAAGGAATATCCGTCTAACTTGGCGAAAAAGTAACCATTTTCATTTGCCACATACTCCTTGTAATAAATGATACGGTCATCGTGGTTTGTGCAAGTTACGCTAACCCTAGCAAGTGGAAGCGGCTTAGCATCTGACGACAAAGACCATGTTTTCCATTCTTTGCAGCTCTGGCAATAGACCCGTCCTTCGATCACACTTATTTTCTTCAATGGAACTTCTTCATGATAGTTAATATGCAACGTCGCTAGAGATTGAAAAGCCAATGAGAGTAAGAGCGAAGAGACCAAAATGATAATTTGGGAATTTGCCATTGTTTTGATTAGTGTTTAGTTGAGTAATTAGTTGGTTAGAATGTTGAAATGGAGGATGCAATTTATATAGCTTGTGGGATGTATTAAGCATGTTCTTTTCTATTGCGTTTTGTCTTGAGCATGTACAATATTCAAATAGGATGTCCTAACATGGAGGCTTCTAAGTAATTATACTAATAGTATATATTATGTAAATTAGTATATCGATCAAACGGCTACTAAGTAATTATAGTAATAATTTTTGGTATATATTAAATGTTTACGTGAAGACCACTTGGTCCAAAAAACTGACTATATCATATCCTTAACACCTATTTCTGAGATTTTATTGCTTTTTGTATTGAGCATGTTCTTAGATTATTTCGTACAACTAAATTACACTGCATATGGAAGTAACTGTAAAAGAACGAGTTCTATGCTTTAAATCAAATGTGCCCTAAGGCACGGGCGGAGCGAGCGTTACAATAGTGGGTTGCAAAATACAAAATGTTATTTTGTGGGGTTCTAAAACACATTATTTTTTAATAACCATAAATTTTTCTTACTAAAAAACATTTTTATAAATTGTGGGGTTGCAATGGCAACCCCTTGTGCCTTAATAGCTATGCCTCTATCCAAAGAGCATTCATATCTCGCTCTCTATAACACACTTTATTTATAATTTGAGTAGTTTAGTTAGAAAATTTCACTTGCATCAAACTTGAATTGAATTCTCTATTGTTAGAGATTATCATGGTATCTCTTTATACATGGAGAGCATATCTTATTATTTGATCCCACTTAATACATTTGTTGCTTTTGTACTTAAAAAAAATTAATATTATATTAATAGAGAAATGTTTTAGAAAGACTAGTAAAACATGTAAATTATAAATGATTTTCTAAATGATAAAAAATATAATTTTCACTCTCTACTTTAAGAAAATTATAAAGAGGTTGATGTAAATGATCTAAATCCCCAACCAATTGTTATGGCACGGTTTTCTAAAGCAAAATTTACATATGTATTAAATTATTAATGTATGTGTATATGTTTGCATCACTGTTTTAAAATCTAGATCAAAACTGAAAAAAAGATTGCTTTCATGACCGTTAGCCGATAAATTTACCTTTGCACTTTCAGTGAAGCTCTTGCTCAAACTTTTATCTACGATTTCACTTTTAGAAACATTGGACTGGATTAGTATATGCATGTGTATATATACATATACATACATATATATATATATATATTTATGTATATATACATACATATATACTAGCGCACCTTGCCCACGCGATGCGTGGTGTAACGCGTGGATTAGTGATAACCTTTTTCGCATAATAAATATTTGTTCTACCGAAAAAACTCAAATTACAGTAAATTTTTGATAAAAAAAATACAAGTATACTACTAATAAAAACGGAATTAATTGAATTTGATTAAAAATAAATTAAATTATTTTACCAGTCAGTTTCAGATTGTGAAGTTTCCTATCAAAAATATATATTTAGAGAGAGATGAAGATGGAAAAATGTTATTCTGAAAACTGAAAAGACAGTTACTTTGGAAAGAAGCAGATATCTATTTGACAGTGGTTGTTTTTTTTTTAACCATTCATCAGTTATTTTGGTATTTTGTATTTTATCTATTTGTAATTTATGTTAATTAGACGAGTTTTAATTAATTATTTATTTCAAGGCCTCATAAGCGCTCTTGACATAAAGTAATAGTATATATATATATATATATATATATATATATATATATATATAGATATATATTTGTAATCGCATAAGCATGTACATCTTTTTGGCATAATTATTGATTAGTACATATAAAAAGACTTAATTTTCAAAACTCACATTCTAACCTCTTGTTTATGATTTGGTGCATATATCAACATAGTATCTATCAGAATCAAAGTTAAAAACAAAGATTACGAAGAAGTAGCATATTGTAGTATATGTATTTAAGTTTGAACGAGATTTTAACCATCAAGTTTTCCCTCTCCTTTTCTGGTTTCTCACAAATTTTGGTAGGTCCCCGAGGTGGTTAACTCAACTTTTTCATCATTTATTCATGGATGGGGTCAAAAATCAAATTGAACGTATAGAGGAAGAAGTAGTATTTTGTTTTATATATCAAAGAATAGAGAATTAATGAATGAATCATTTCACTACGGATAGGAGGAAAAAAAAATCAAAAATGTTATTGAGTGTTAATGACAAATTAAGAGTTAAATTGTTGGAAACCAATATTGCTTTTATTGTGGAAAGTGTAATTAGCGAACATCAGATCAGAGGGAGTCTTAACATAAAACGTGCAATCATCATAATTGTTTGTTGATCTCTTGTGCACACGATGAAGTAAGTGTCTTTGAACATGTTGTTACCTGTAACAACCACATAGATAGAAATCACCCTAAAAAACCGGTTAACTGAGAGAGAGTGACTATAGAGTTATATACAACACAAATGTAGCTTAAACTACCGATGTGGGATAATGCAGTTTACACTGCATAACCTTAGAATCATTACATTCCATCAGGCCCCGCAACCTGCGACCACGTGGGCAGACTTCGTGCTAATCTCTAGTCCCGATCGAACACTGCAATCCCGGATTCATCCATTCTGTGCCCCGTTGACGGGTTTTGTACTTGCAGACTAGCCCCGGTCGAACACTGCAATCCCGACATCTCTCTTTTGTCGCACTACGTGTCACATGCATTGGATTGTGGTGTCGGCTCTGATACCAAATATAACAACCCCATATATAGAACTCACCATAAAAAACCAGTTAACTAAGAAAGAGTGTCTACAGAGTTATATACAACACAAATGTAGCTTCAACTACCGATGTGGTATAATGCAGTTTACACTATATTATCTTAGGATAATTACATTAACGTTTCTGGTATGCCTAAATGGCCGCTTTCCATTGGAAAGAAGCGAGTTTTCATGTAGTTATATTATGGTTCTGATCATACAGATGATAATATGAGATGCAGTTATACCAAGTCTTAGTCGTAGTCAATTATATGGATTTGATATTCTTTGTAATTATATTGGGACTATCTACCGGAAATTCGAGGTTGAAGATCATCTTTGAAAATAAAAGGTGATATATATGTTCAATCTAACGGTGTGCACAAACGAAATGAAAGGAGGATATAACAAGTAGATCAAAGTGCCACTGAACCTTTGAGCGAGCTTAGTTCCTAGTTTAATACTCTCGTTTTTTTCTTTTCTTTTTTCAGGATGGGACAAACCATTGTGAATCTATACGTGCATCATGTTGATTTCTACTCTATTATCCCAAAATATACATATCATAGATCACTTGGAATCTGAAGATGCAAATTTTGAACCTTCTATATACCCTTAAATAAGGTTTTGTTGGCTAAGCCATTTCAGATTGGGTGGAGGGAAACTGTACTATTTTATTTTTCTAGCATAACATTCACTGATCACTACAAGAAAAAATTCATTTACTATCAGTTAACTTTTTGAAAAATGTTTCTAAAATGTGTGTCGCTAAATTTTGGCAATATAATAGCAAGTAATCATTTTGCTAAACTGTTGCTAAAATTTAGTGACACTTATTTTTACCAACAGTTTTCAAAAAGTAAACTGTTGGTAAATGAATTTTTTCTTGTAATGAATAGTATGTACAAATCTCAAAAACTTTGAAACAAGATGAGTACTTCGAAGTTATTCATTATATTTGCAATGTGAATAGTCTAACAAGTTCGTTGATGAGATTCTCAAAGTATAATATGAAAGTTTACAGAAATGTTGAAGGAAGTAAAACGAAGAATAAATGGGAAGAATGATAGAATTACAAAAAAGTAGAATAACAAACGATAAACACAACAGTTGAGTAAAATACCCGAGTACGAATAAATAGAAAAAACAATTGAAAAGGGTATTTAGTGACTTAAAATCAAGTTATACTTTCAAATCAATAGTTAGTTTCCTCAGATGTGCATATAGCTGGACGGAAGGCCAATGAACCTGCATCGTAATACTTATATTCACAATTATTCTTTGTTAATCTCCTACGCTCACGGCGGAGTGAGGCTCCTGTAATCCCGTTGTTGAATTTCGAGGGAACATTGCAGCTTTCATCAGGCGAGGAAACAAGTTTTACCTTGCAAGCATCAAGAGGGTGGTTGAAAAGATTATTACCCAAGGAATATCCGTCTAACTTGGCGAAAAAGTAACCATTTTCATTTGCCACATACTCCTTGTAATAAATGATACGGTCATCGTGGTTTGTGCAAGTTACGCTAACCCTAGCAAGTGGAAGCGGCTTAGCATCTGACGACAAAGACCATGTTTTCCATTCTTTGCAGCTCTGGCAATAGACCCGTCCTTCGATCACACTTATTTTCTTCAATGGAACTTCTTCATGATAGTTAATATGCAACGTCGCTAGAGATTGAAAAGCCAATGAGAGTAAGAGCGAAGAGACCAAAATGATAATTTGGGAATTTGCCATTGTTTTGATTAGTGTTTAGTTGAGTAATTAGTTGGTTAGAATGTTGAAATGGAGGATGCAATTTATATAGCTTGTGGGATGTATTAAGCATGTTCTTTTCTATTGCGTTTTGTCTTGAGCATGTACAATATTCAAATAGGATGTCCTAACCTGGAGGCTTCTAAGTAATTATACTAATAGTATATATTATGTAAATTAGTATATCGATCAAACGGCTACTAAGTAATTATAGTAATAATTTTTGGTATATATTAAATGTTTACGTGAAGACCACTTGGTCCAAAAAACTGACTATATCATATCCTTAACACCTATTTCTGAGATTTTATTGCTTTTTGTATTGAGCATGTTCTTAGATTATTTCGTACAACTAAATTACACTGGATATGGAAGTAACTGTAAAAGAACGAGTTCTATGCTTTAAATCAAATGTGCCCTAAGGCACGGGCGGAGCGAGCGTTACAATAGTGGGTTGCAAAATACAAAATGTTATTTTGTGGGGTTCTAAAACACATTATTTTTTAATAACCATAAATTTTTCTTACTAAAAAACATTTTTATAAATTGTGGGGTTGCAATGGCAACCCCTTGTGCCTTAATAGCTATGCCTCTATCCAAAGAACATTCATATCTCGCTCTCTATAACACACTTTATTTATAATTTGAGTAGTTTAGTTAGAAAATTTCACTTGCATCAAACTTGAATTGAACTCTCTATTGTTAGAGATTATCATGGTATCTCTTTATACATGGAGAGCATATCTTATTATTTGATCCCACTTAATACATTTGTTGCTTTTGTACTTAAAAAAAAATTAATATTATATTAATAGAGAAATGTTTTAGAAAGACTAGTAAAACATGTAAATTATAAATGACTTTCTAAATCATAAAAAATATAATTTTCACTCTCTACTTTAAGAAAATTATAAAGAGGTTGATGTAAATGATCTAAATCCCCGACCAATTGTTATGGCACGGTTTTCTAAAGCAAAATTTACATATGTATTAAATTGTTAATGTATGTGTATATGTTTGCATCACTGTTTTAAAATCTAGATCAAAACCGAAAAAAAGATTGCTTTCATGACCGTTAGCCGATAAATTTACCTTTGCACTTTCAGTGAAGCTCTTGCTCAAACTTTTATCTACGATTTCACTTTTAGAAACATTGGACTGGATTAGTATATATATATATATATATATATATATATATTTGTAATTGCATAAGCATGTACATCTCTTTGGCATAATTATTGATTAGTACATATAAAAAGACTTAATTTTCAAAACTCACATTCTAACCTCTTATTTATGATTTGGTGCATATATCAACGTAGCATCAATCAGAATCAAAGTTAAAAACAAAGATTATGAAGAAGTAGCATATTGTAGTATATGTATTTAAGTTTGAAAGAGATTTTAACCATCAAGTTTTCCCTCTCCTTTTCTGGTTTCTCACAAATTTTGATAGGTCCCCGAGGTGGTTAACTCAACTTTTTCATCATTTATTCATGGACGGGGTCAAAAATCAAATTGAACGTATGAAGGAAGTAGTATTTTGTTTTTTATATCAAAGAATAAAGAATTAATGAATGAATCATTTCACTACGGATACGAGGAAAAAACAATCAAAAATATTACTGAGTGTTAATGACAAATTAAGAGTTAAATTGTTGGAAACCAATATTGCTTTTCTTGTGGAAAGTGCAATTAGCGAACATCAGGTCAGACGGAGCCTTAACATAAAACGTACAATCATCATAATTGTTTGTTGATCTCTTGTGCACACGAGGAAGTAAGTGTCTTTGATCCTATTGTTACCTGTAACAACCTCATAGGTATAACTCATCCTAGAAACCCGATTAACTAAGAGAGAGTTCCTATAGAGTTATATACAAAACAAATGTAGTTTAAACTACCGATGTGTGATAATGCAGTTTACACTACATAACCTTATAATCATTACATTCCACCACGCTCCGCAACCTGCGACCACACGGGCAGGCTTCGTGCTAATCTCTAGTCCTGATCGAACACTGCAATCACTGCGTCACCCCTTCTGTGCCCCGTGGACAGGTTTTGTACTAGCAGACTTGTCCCGGTCAAACACTGCAATGCCGACATCTCCCTTTTGGCGCACTACGTGTCACATGCATTGGATTGTGGTGTCGGCTCTGATACAAAATGTAACAACCACATATATAGAACTCACCATAGAAAATCGGTTAATTAAGAGAGAGTGTCTACAGAGTTATATACAACACAAATGTAGCATAAACTACCGATGTGGTATAATGTAGTTTACACTACATTATCTTAGGATAATTACATTAACGTTTTTGGTATTTCTATATGGCATCTTTCCATTGGAGAGCGAGTTTCCATGCAGTTATATTATGGTTCTGATCATACAGATGATGATATGAGATGCAGTTATACCTAGTCTTAGTCTTAGTCAATTTATGGATTTGATATTCTTTGTAATTATATTGGGACTATCTACCGAAAATTCGAGGTTGAAGATCATCTTTGAAAATAAAGGTGATATATATGTTCAATCTAACGGTGTGTAATTTTCGGTTGAAGATCATCTTTGAAAATAAAGGTGATATATATGTTCAATCTAACGGTGTGCACAAACGAAATGAAAGGAGGATATAACAAGTAGATCAAAGTGCCACTGAACCTTTGAGCGAGCTTAGTTCCTAGTTTAATACTCTCGTTTTTTTCTTTTCTTTTTTCGGGATGGGACAAACCATTGTGAATCTATACGTGCATCATGTTGATTTCTACTCTATTATCCAAAAATATAATCATTTGGAATCTGAAGATGCAAATTTTGAACCTTCTATATACCCTTAAATAAGGTTTTGTTGGCTAAGCCATTTCAGATTGGGTGGAGGGAAACTGTACTCTTTTATTTTTCTAGCATAACATTCACCAATCCCTACAATAAAAAGTTCATTTACCGTCAGTTTAGTTTTTAAAAAATATTTCTAAAATGAGTGTCGCTAAATTTTAGTAACAGAATAGCAACTAATCATGTTGTTAAATTGTTGCTAAAATTTAGCGACACTCATTTTACCAACAGTTTTTAAAAAATAAACTGTTGGTAAATAAACTTTTTATTGTAGTGAACAGGATGTACAAATCTCAAAAACTTTGAAACAAGATGAGTACTTCGAAGTTATTCATTATATTTGCAATGTGAATAGTCTAACAA
This sequence comes from Primula veris, assembly GCA_963682055.1. Taxonomy (NCBI): domain Eukaryota; kingdom Viridiplantae; phylum Streptophyta; class Magnoliopsida; order Ericales; family Primulaceae; genus Primula; species Primula veris. The sequence continues at coordinate 4,364,941 of OY821742.1, read as the reverse complement.
GTTCATTGATGAGATTCTCAAAGTATAATATGAACGTTTGAAGAAATGTTGAAGGGAGTAAAACGAAGAATAAATGGGAAGAATGATAGAATTACAAAAAAGTAGAATAACAAACGATAAACACAACAGTTGAGTAAAATACCCGAGTACGAATAAATAGAAAAAACAATTGAAAAGGGTATTTAGTGACTTAAAATCAAGTTATACTTTCAAATCAATAGTTAGTTTCCTCAGATGTGCATATAGCTGGACGGAAGGCCAATGAACCTGCATCGTAATACTTATATTCACAATTATTCTTTGTTAATCTCCTATGCTCACGGCGGAGTGAGGCTCCTGTAATCCCGTTGTTGAATTTCGAGGGAACATTGCAGCTTTCATCAGGCGAGGAAACAAGTTTTACCTTGCAAGCATCAAGAGGATGGTTGAAAAGATTATTACCCAAGGAATATCCGTCTAACTTGGCGAAAAAGTAACCATTTTCATTTGCCACATACTCCTTGTAATAAATAATACGGTCATCGTGGTTTGTGCAAGTTACGCTAACCCTAGCAAGTGGAAGCGGCTTAGCATCTGACGACAAAGACCATGTTTTCCATTCTTTGCAGCTCTGGCAATAGACCCGTCCTTCGATCACATTTATTTTCTTCAATGGAACTTCTTCATGATAGTTAATATGCAACGCTAAAGATTGAAAAGCCAATGAGAGTAAGAGCGAAGAGACCAAAATGATAATTTGGGAATTTGCCATTGTTTTGATTAGTGTTTAGTTGAGTAATTAAGTTGGTAAGAGACTTGAAATGGAAGATGTAATTTATAGCTTGTGAAGTTCCAAGTATGTTCTTTTTTATTGCGTATTGTCTTGAGCATGTGGAATATTCAAATACGATGTCCTAACACGTCTAAGTAATTATAATAATATACTAATAGTATGTATGTAAAACTAAGTATGTAGAGTAACATTATTATATGTATATATCAAATGTTTTCGTGAAGACCACTTTGTCAAATAATTTGATTTTAGCATATCCTTAATACCTATTTCTGAGATTTTATTGCTTTTTGTATTGAGCATGTTATTAGATTATTTCTTACAGCTAATTTACACATTTTGCAGCATATGGAAGTAAAAGAATGAGTCCAATGCTTTAATTATAACTGTGCCCAGGTACTCAACCAATTGTTATGGCAGGGATTTCTTGAGCAAAATTTACATGCGCATATGTTTGTATCACTGTTTTTAAAAGCTGAATCAAAACTGAAAAAGATTGCTTTCATGCTCTCTAGCCGAACCCTCGCTACTACCGTTTTCAGTGCAGCTCTTGCTCAAAAAATTTAGCTATGATTTCGCTTTTTAAATCATTGGACTGGATAAGTATATGCATGTGTGTGTATTTCTTTTTGTAATTGCATAAGCGTGAATATCTTTTTCAAGTTTCTTACAAATTTTGGCGGGATGGTTACTCAACCTTTTTATCATTTATTTGGACGGAGTCAAAAATCAAATTGGACTATTATTGGGCTATTTATTTTTGGACGGAGTCAAAAATCAAATTGGACTGTTACTATAGTGCGGGGAATTAAGTACGTAGTATTTTGTTTTAAATATCAAACTATAAAGAATCAATGAATAAATCATTTGGCTAACGGATATGAGGAAAAAGAAATCAGAGATATTATTGAGTTTTTGTGACAAATTAATTAAGAGTTACATTGTTGGTAATTAATATTGATTTTATTGTGGAAAGTGCAATTAGCGAACGCCATGTTAGAGGAGCCTAGACATAAAACTTACAATCATCATAGTTGTTTGTTCATCTCTTGTTCACACAACAAAGTAAAGCATCTTTGATCCTTCTGTAATGTTTATGGCGATATAACACATTTCCATTGGAGAATCGCGAGCGCGAGTTTCCTATATTCTTAATTTTATTGATTTTACTAATACGATACTGAGATGTCACTATACTAAGTCTTAGTCTTCGTCAATCATATGAATATTATATTTCTTTGTAATTAAATTGGGACCATCAACCGGAAATTCGAGGTCCAATATCTCCATTGATAATCAAAGTAGTTCAAAGTGCAACTGAATCTTTGAGCGAGCTTATAATTTGCTAGTGTAATGTTCTCGCTTTGTGGTTTTCTTTCGGGATTGGAAACCTTTGTCAATCTATATATACAGTAAAACCTCTATACAGACATATTGTGGAGATTACGAAAAAATATTAATAGGGAGGTTATTTCTATATAGAGTTTACATATTAAAAAAATAAAAAATATATGTATTTACATAATATTAGATACATATACATGGTTCGTTATAATTTAAAACAAACAAATGAATCTATCAAAAGTTTAGTTAAACAAATCACACAACTTCACTATAATGACCAAATGGATATGGATGTTTTTCTCAATCATCCAAATGAACAACAAGTTATGCATACTTTAACCGATGAAGAAATCGTTGCTGGAATTAGGCAAGATGCAGAAGAAAATAATCCGAAGGATGATGGTATAGAAATACAAAAGATTTCATGTCAAGAAGCTTTTAAAATACTTGATAAGTTAGAAATGTTTTAGCTTCAACAAAATGGTATCCATATCGAGGACCTAGTATGGTAGCAATACAAAAAATTAAGTCATTATCGCAAACAAGCTTAGATAAGTATTTTATATCATCATAAATTTATTGTAATTAGATATATATATATATATATATATATATATATATATATATATATATATATATATATATATATTTGTAATAAAATGTATTTTATTCCGATAAGGAGGTGGATTTATAACTAACGGGATCATAAAAAATTACGAAATATAACCATAGAGAGTTTATTCCTATTTTGAACTGGCCCGAGCTGAGATCGGGATTTTTTATTACTATAGGAAGGTTATTCCTATATGGAGTATTCTTGTACTTTCTAAAATGATGGTTTAGCACACTTTTGTAATCTTTATAATAAAAACATGCTACAAATTTTAATTAAAACACTACAAAATAATGTTTGATTTAGTGAGAGTCAAAAGCTGTCACAAGCCTGTCGCTAAATTAAAAAGTTGTCACAAATCTGTCGTAAATTGACTAAACTGTCATAAAACCGTCGCTAATAAGTTCGTAACAAAAGATATCGTTACTAATCCCGTCGCTATTTGGTATTTTTTTTTAATTACATAACATCACAAATATCCCTGCATTACCCTTTGATTTATACATGATATTAACTAATTTCTAGTTTGTAGGGCATATCTTATAGATCTCTCCATATGTTTAGCATTACATTTAATATTGATCAAAACTCAAAAGTCAAAACTGTATATATATTTTGTTATATTTTGGATTTCATTCTTTTTCTCTTCATTTTATCTTCTTTTACCATTTTAAGCATCAATATATTCCCTTTAGTTTGGTGCTCTAGATTTTTTATTTTTTTATATTCCATTGATGCTTTTACTAGTTACTTGATGGGTTCATTAACATTTTTTTACTCTTTCATTGATGGTCTAACTTTTCGCTTGTTGTTCTTTGTTTCTATCTAAACTTTTTTTGGTGTTTTTTGCCGCTATTTATTTTCATTCTATCGATGTTTTTTATTTTTGTGCTACAAATGTTAAACTTTTATTTGTTGTATAATGCTCTCATATGCTCTAGTTCTTTATGTTTGATACTTATACATGGTCTACATTTTTATTTTTCAGTTTTAATTTTTTTCCAATTTTACTTTTATTGGTTTGATATTTCTTTAATGCTCTAATGCTTTTTTTTTCTTCTTCTAGCTCTTATATTTTATAATTTGATTTTTTTCTTCTTATTTTTTCTTATTGATGCTATAAGATTTAGTTGTTGCTACATGATACTTTCAGATGCTACCAGTTTTTATTATTATTATTATTGTGAGCACCTTAATCTTTTTTGGTTTTATGTATTATAATGCTACGTGGTGGTCCATTTTTTTATGGGTGCTATGCGCATTTTTTGTATTTCATTTTAGTTTTTTATACTTTTGTGTTCATACTCTATATTTTCTTGTACAATTTTTTTTTAAATATGCAAAGATTAACGGTGGGAGAGACTTAACTAGAAAAGAGAAAAATATGGAGAGATTTACTATTAGGGGTAATTTAGTACAGAAAAAAATAAGTGTGGTAAAACTTAAACAAGAAACACAAATTTGTGTTTTTGAATATTAAGTCTATAGTACCTTACTAAACATAAATTCCCCCGAATTTCAACTTTATTATTCCAAAATATACATATTACAAACCGTAGATAACTTGAACTTTTTTTTGAAGATGCAAAATTTGAACCTTCTACATCCTTAATTACGGTTTCGTTGACTAAGCCATTTCAGATTGGGAGGAGGGAAACTGTACTCTTTAATTTTTCTAGAATAACATTCCCCAATAGGAGTAACAATCTCACAAACTTTGAAACAAGACAAGTACTTTTAAGTTTTTCATTATCATTGCAATGTAATTAAATAGTCGAAACAAATTTATTGATGAGGTTCTCAAAGTTTAACATTAAAGTTACAGAAATGTCGAAGGACGTAAAAAGAAGAATAAATGGGAAGAATAATTGAATTACAAGAAAGTAGAATAACTAACAATAAACAACAGTTGAGTAAAATACCCAAGTAAAAATAAACAGAAAAAACAATTGAAAAGGGTAATCAATAGTTAGTTTCCTCAGATGTGCATATAGCTGGACGGAAGGCCAATGAACCTGCATCGTAAAACTTATATTCGCAATTTTTCTTTGTCAATCTCCTATGTTCATGGTGTAGCGAGGCTCCTGTAATCCCGTTGTTGAATCTCGAGGGAACATTACAGCTTTCCAGAGGCGAGGAAACAAGTTTTACCTTGCATGCATTAAGAGGATGGTTGAAAAGATTATGCCCCATGGAATCTCCATCTAACTTGGCTAAAAAGTAACCATTTTCATTTGCTGTATACTCCTTGTAATAAAAGATACGGTCATCGTGGTTTGTGCAAGTTACACTAATTCTAGCCAATGGAAGCGGCTTAGCATCTGACGACAAAGACCATGTTTTCCATTCTTTGCAGCTCTGGCAATAGACCCTTCCTTCGATCACACTTATTTTCTTCAATTGAGCTTCTTCATAATAATCATGCGATGCTACAGAGTGAAAAGCCAATGGGAGTAAGAGGAATGAAACGAGAACCACGATATGAGTGATTGCCATTGTTTTCATTCGCTTACACGATTGTTAGATAGTGAAATGATGGATGTTGTGAAAAGGGTTAAGGTGAACAAAGGTATTTATAGCTTCTGATATAGTATGTGAATTATCCATTTTATGGCAAACAATAATCCGCATATATTCTAATTTTTGTTAACATGGAGGCTACTAAGTACTATCAAGTATCAACTAGTAATATATTTGCACAAATTGAATGTGGACGTGTAGACAACTCTGTCAAAAACATGATTACATAATAGTTAATCCTAATTGTATTTTTTGCTCTCGTACAAGTCCTTATATTATTCAGGAAAGGTTGGCAGAAGGTATATTTTAATTTAAAAGTTTTATTCAACAATAAGTGAAGAGATTGATCTTCTTTTCCTTCAGTAATTTATATTAACATACGACTCAGAGAAGAGAATGTGAGAAGAACGCCTATCTGAATGGAGAGCATCATCGTAGAATACGTATGTGACTAAAGAGAAAGAACGATAGTTTCTTTGTTTTTGCGTAACACGCTTAGTAAATTAACTAGCTTAAATACCCCCAATTAAGTTTTATAATATATTCATTAGTCATTGGCTTCGTCGTTTATTATCAACTGTGAAAGTGAGTGCAAGGATCGAACTGCCAAGAAGACTCTTACAATTAGCAACACCCAATTCTCAATGGTTTGATTGTGTTCCTGGACTTACAAATTCTACACCTAAATTTATGAAATTAAAGTTCTTAAAGAGTGTATACATATATGCCCAAAGATCTGAAAACTATCGATGATCTGATTCGCTTGAAACTTGATGCTTAAATAATCTGCTTATTTCATATTCCAAAATCCAAATAGTTTTGGAAACATCGAACTGATACTCGAATCATCAAATTATGATCTACATAAACTAGTGACTGATTTATTTTTATAATTTAAATCTTAACCGGACCAGTATATTGGCAGGAACTGTTCGTGTAATATGGATCAAGACCAATATGTTTCCACATACAAATAATGCAATACGGTAACACTAATTAGGTGTATTTAGTTAGCAGGATGATATGTTATATGCATTCAAATTAAGCAGATAACAGAGTGATGTATCGACAAACTGGAGATGGGGAAAAGTAAATGTATTTTATCGGCATTCCAATTGATTCTATTACAAAGATACAGCAAAATATGACAGGAAAACATTCAATTTTCTGAATGAAGTGATAAATAAAGAGCATGTACATTAAAGAGTCGAAAACAACAAAATGGTTTAATTTAACATGTCAAATAAGCAACTTCTTGAATCAGTATTGAGTGGCGGGAGTGCATTGAGCTGAACGAAATGCTAATGGACTCGAGGCAAAAATCACAGCATCATAATCCTTTCTAAGTATTCTTTTGTTTTCATAGCAAAGCGAAGCCCCATTTATCCCGTAGTTAATATTTGTAGGGACGTTGCAACTTTCTTGGGGGGATGAAACGAGCTTTACTTTACAAGAAGTAAGAGGATGATCCAAAAAGTAATCTCCCATGGTAAATCCTTCTAGTTTTGCGAAAAAGTAACCATATTCATTTGTTGTAAACACCTTATAATAGAAAACTCTATTTTTGTGGTTTTTGCATATTACACTAACTTTTGCCCCATGGACCGGCACAGCTTCCGATAGCGACCACGTTCCAATTTTTTTGCATCCCTGGCAATATACTTTGCCTTCGACTACAACACTTTTGTCGGGAAACACTTTAGTTTGGTAATTTTCATCAGCAACTACGTATTGAAAAACGAATGGGATTAAGAGCAAAGAAACTAGGATAATGATGTTGGTGTTTGCCATTAGTTTTAAAAAGTGCCTAGATAGTAGTATTTAAGAGGTTTGAAATGATTATGCGATGTATACAAGCATGAAAACAATGGTATTTATAAGTTCTTAGATATGATTATGTTCGTAATTATTTATTGCTTATTGTAAGACGTGGAGTGATGGAGACTACTAAGCTATATTAGCTTCCAACGTGAAGGCAACTTTCACTTCCCAATAATTGATGACAATTATTTAAAATCTAAACATACCCTTTGACGGAGTTAATTGGGACAATTAATATAATCATACGCTACGCATATTGTATTAACAAAAATATATTCTTAAAAGTTAAATTATTAAAAATATACATTCAATTAATAATTAATAAAAAATAAAAAAGCTAATTCATCTCTCTCACTCTCTTTCCCCTCTCTCTCTCATCCTTTCACTCTCTCCTCCTCTCATCTTGTCTCCAATTTCTCACTCCTTCTTCTCTCTCCCTCCAATCTCTCTACTTCTCACTATCTCCGATCTCTCTCTTTCCGATCTCTCTTCTCATACTTCCTCTATTTTTTCGATATTTTTTTTCTCTTCCATTTCTCTCTGATCTCTCTCTTCCGTGGAGATTGAGACGGACACATTTGTAGGAATGGGCGACGAAGGTATAGAGCGAGATCGAAAACTCGTCAACGAAGATGCGATCGTCGAAAGAGAGGCCCACGACGACGACGTGGTAGTTCTACATCGAAGGACGGTTAAAAATTGTATTTGTTAATTAGTGTATAATTTTAAAAAATAAGTGTATGAATTACGTGAATTAAGGGTATAAAGTTGAAAATTATGTATATGAATTATGTAAGTAATTATATGAATTATTTAAATTGATGTATGAATTTTGAAAATAATGATAAACTCTACAAATCAATATATAAACTTTTAAAATAAGTATATAAATTTTAATAATAAGGGTATGAAAAATACAAATTAGGGTATTAACTTTTGGAATAAGTGTATGAAATATACAAATTAGGGTATAAACTTTTGAAATAAGGGTATAAACTTTTAGAATAAGGGTATAAACTTCTGGAATAAGGGTATAAAAAATACAAATTAGTGTATGAACTTTTGGAATAAGGGTATAAAAAATACAAATTAGGGTATGAACTTTTTTGAAATAAGGGTATGAACTTTTGAAATAAGGATATAAAATATACAAATTAGGTTATAAACTTTTGAAACAAGGGTATCAACTTTTGGAATAAGGGTTTGAAATATACAAATTAGAGTATGAAATTTTGGGTATGTTTTTATTAATTAGAAATTTTTGGGTATATTTTTGTTAATTTAGTTTCAAAAGTAGTATGTTTTGTTAATTTTTTTTTTTATGATACAATTGACAAACAAAATGTAATATTTAATAAATTCTCCAATAACTATTTAATAATAGAAAACGTAACGAGAGATACTGACTCGTAAGGGTGTAAATTGTTCGGATTTGAACGGATTATCGTCAATTCTAAACCAAACTATTGAGAACGGATTGTGAAATTTTGGATCCAAACCAAACAATTTATTTTTTCAATCCAAACCAGACCAAACATAACGGATCGGATCGGTTTGGATTGGTTTTATGGATCCAGTAGCTTTGGTGAAAATTCGGATCGAATTTGGGCTTTAATAATGCTCATTCGTTCTTCAATCTAAATTAATACATATATATTTTAATAACAATTATTATAAACAAAAATAATGTAAAAAATAATTTCAAACAATATATAATCAACACTAATAAGTACAAATATCTTTATATACCCTCCTCATTCCTCAACCATACAGACAATACATAATAACATATTAATTCGGTTAGAAAATAAAGAAATATGACTCATATAAGTAGTAGTCATATAAGTAGTAGTGAGAATATATAAAATTTAAGACATTTGAAATCTGTCGTACAATTATTATTGTTTATTTTAGATTAAAGAGTATATATATGCTCGTTTATTATTACTTATATATATAGAATGAGTTTTAGGTTTTTTTTATAAGTAGGGTAAATAATAATGTTGTTTTTAATGGGTATAACGGATTGTGTTTACTGATTTGGATTTGATTCAATGGTTAGGATCGTATTGGTCTGATTCGGATTAACAGAATTGAGACCTAAACCAAACCATTAACGACGGATTTAAAATTTTTGAATGCAAAACCAAACTATTAGTATTCAAAATCTAAACCAAACCTAACCAAATCAGATGTTCGGATCAGATTCACGAATTTTACTTACAGCCCTAGTGAGTCGTTTCTCCAATAACTATATAATAATACAAATGAGTTCACATTTGGTCATGTTATCGCTTTTTTTTTTATAAAGTGTTCATTTAAAAAAATATGTAAAATTTGACTTTTAATATTTATTTCGAGTATTTATTAATATTACTAGTTTATAAATTGTCAAAACAAACAATAAATAACAAAACAAAATATATAAAGTCAAATTTTATAGATTTTTTTGAACAAACAACTTAAAAATGAAATAAAACGTTAATTAAATAAAAAAAAATAATTTTTTTTTATAAATACATATGAAAAAAATGACAACATGATCAAAACATATCTATTTAACATGACCAAATGTAGTCCTTGGAAGGGATGGCGTGTTATAAAGATGGTGCATTACATGGGTGAGACAATACTAATTTATGCAATCATGTAAGTATGTAACAAGATTATCAGTATCGTTATTAAAAGTATGAAATTTCAATAATGAAACAAGTTAAAAATTGCAACCAGAGAGAGACCCTAATAAGGACAAGGTGTGAGACTGCATGGGGCACACAAAATTGAAAAGGGTACGGAAACAGAAAAACAATTAGTTAAGTAGTTTTCTTCAACTCTGAGAAACAAAGTTGTGATTTTATTTTATTTTTGTGAAAAATGAAAACCAAGACTATGAGAAATTGAGAATCGACTATAAAAGGATAAAACAGAAGAGATTTAAAAAATATAAGAAATAAGGCCACAAAAATTTCATTTCACAGAGTAATTGAAATCTAATGCCAACACAGACTGCAGTGTCAGTGTGACAACTATTCTGCTTCTTAAAATCAACTGGATATTGTTAGGACTGTACGCAATAGGCCTAATCAATGGAATTAAAAGAAAATTGTTAAAAGTATTTGATTAACAGGTAAGCATATGGGATGGCGATTGGCAATTACTTCTAACTATCAGTGTAAACTTAACCAATTATCAAACCGATAACCCAGGCTCACAGTTTTCCACATCGACTTCTCCCATCGATGTATATTCATCTTCTTCACTGTCTTCATCGCCATCGATTTCCTCGTTGTGAAGGTGAAGATTATGCATTTGTTCAAATAGAGCTTTATCTTCCCTTTCACTCACCTGAATAGTAGATCATCAGAATGTCAAAGAGAGACAAAGATACAATGAAAACTATTGCTATATATATCCGTAAATGAACTAAGTTTCTTCTCATATGGCTGAGGGGATACGCAATAGAAGAAATCGTGAAGGTGACGGCGGCATAACAATGCAATGAAAATGTCGAATTTTTTATCTGTTACTTAGCATCAGAAGATAGTTCTTTAGCTAAATTAATAGAATCAGCCGTTTTCACATATTAGGGGCACATAATGTTTTCCAGCACTGGGAAAAGATTCAAAATAAAACTGAAATGATTCACATTTGATGGACTGTAGCCTTGAATAATCCCAATCAGCTAAATGGCATAAACAAAACATTTGAAACAAGCAAAAAATTGAAGAGAAAAGTTTTTACTAATATAGTAGACTCTTTGTACAAATTGGAAGATACCTAAAACAATGATTATAGCGCAATCCGTCAGCACGTAATTTTACAATTAACCAACATGTATGCAAAGCTGACATTAAACGCAGGGCCCTAAAGGATAGTAAGTTAGTACCATGGTAACTCTTAAAACCCAGTGTTTTAAATAGCGTTATCGCTATCGTAGCGTTTTTTCGAAAAAAACGCTAAAAGCGCTAATAGCGTTGCTATATAGCGCTTTGCGGTGCATTTTTTTTTACCTAAATATGCACTAAACTTTAGAATATATAACAAAAAAAATAAAAATGTATAGTTATATTAGAAAGTAATAAAAAAAATCAAAAAAAAAAATTGTTGTTGGTGAGTTTCGAACTTGGGTCTGCTGAAAATTACAGCACTGTCTCAACCATCTGGACTGCAGACACTTTTATGAAAATTGCACAATATATATTAATTATTTAGATCCGCTGTTTTTTTTTTAACTCGCTATTTACGCTTTTGGTCCAGAATTTCGCGCTTTTTGCGCTTTTGGTCCCCTATAGCGCGATTTTAGCGCAATTCCGCCCAAAATCGTGATTTTTCGTTGCATTTTTTACCAAAAAAACGCTATTTCGCGCTACGTAGCGCTATGTAGCGCGAATTTTAAAACAGAGTTAAAACCTATCCCAAACATGGCCCTACAGGTAGGTTATGAAGATAACACTTACTGCTCTAGGTGCCTCCTTGACAATGGCGCTTCCCTTGTGATGCTCAATTGCCTCAGAGCACGCTGATATCGCTTTATTAAGAATTTCCATCCCTTGTTCCTGTCCACAAGAAATATGTACGAGATGCCCCCATGAGCATGACCAATTAATTTTAAAGAACTCTCTCGGGACAATAGAATACATTCAAAATAGCACATTTAAATGAAAATAATGAGATACAAAAGTTAGAGGGGCAGGCTGATATCAGCCTTTCTCATGTTTTGCTCTGTAAACCTTTCAAGCACAGATAAAGTTATAGCTAGATGCACAAAGATGGGCCGATTCAAGATTTATAACGACTTTAGCAATTCTCCACGTTCTCTCTGAAGCCTTGTTTGTTTCCAATTGTTAAGCTCAGTCTTCTACCTTTTTTGCTCAACACCTAGAAGGCTAAACTTGATTTCATTGACAAGCTTAAAGGATGAGGTTTAGTAGTTTACTGTTTTTTTTTGCCTAAAAACCTAAAAGCTTTAACCTGTGTTTTTTTGGACGTCAAACGAAATCCACCCTATTTGTTTCAAAGCTGCAAGTAAAGAAGCCTAAAGAAATATGCTAAGAGTTATCATATTCTAGTCAAGCACGAATAAATACTTACCTAAAACATTTTATTATTATTATTGATCATGGCTTTTATATTACTCAGGAATTACTCATAAGGATCTTACACAATGCCTTTATATGTACTTTTACGGTTTTACCTTGTCCTGTGTTTGAGTATCAAGAACATACGACGGGGAAGCAACAAGCTTAATCTTCACGAGGCAATCCTTATTACCAGCCGCCGCAGCTCTTCGCATAGCTTCCTGCAGCGTAAATGTTTGGAAATATTATAAATTCGTCGATTTTTATCAGAATTTTGAAGGGGATAAAAGAAAGACCTTAATATGGAGAACACCATCGAACTGGTAACATTTCAATTCAATTATAGCGCGAATTTTCAACGGTTGTAGAGTCATCCTTCTTTTGATATTCTTAATTAGAGCATTTTGAACTTCCGTGGTCATAGCCGGAACTACTTTTTTCACCTATATATAATGGGACAATAATGATCAGCTTTGTTTCAAAGACAGAAAATTTGGTTCTTAGGCTTTGAACAAACGTAAATTACCTCATTTCCATTAGGAGCAATCTCTGTCACTTTACGGGTCAGAGTTTTCAGAACTGAATCAGGATCGGTCACAATTAACTTGAATGCCTGCGATAGGTGAGAAATAAATAAGTATATTGCTGCTAGTCGAAGAGATCAGGTCAGGATCAATGAATACTTAAAAACTTACCTCAAAAGCATGACCATATTTCCGGTACAAAGGCCAGCCCACATGAATATATAGATCCTGTCAAAGATGATTTACTTATTGACATTAGAACAGGCAAATATTTGGGATTTGATATTTTGTTGGAACAATTCATCAAGGCACTGTCCAAAGCATAATGTTTGGGATTTAATAGTATTTTGGCTTTAAGTACTATAAACGAAGCATTTTACCAAGTTTTCCAGCATCTAAGGAGATACCCTATATGTAGAAACAATATGCCTGCCCTAAGCCTCCAACCCAGGTGGCATGTACTTTAAAAATTGCAACAATTCAATCTTCATCCGTAATTATTTATGAAAGCCTTTTAAGCTCAAGTCTACATATCTTGTAAGAAAAAAAGCTGGCCTAATTGGGACCAAAAAAGATCTAATTTTATCATAAAGCTTCTATTTTAAAAACCAAAGCACTCAGGTTTTAAGCTCATTAACCAAACCTTATATCGTTAGTATGACTGCATCTTTAACACAAAATGGATTATTTGGCATTAGTCGATTATTTTAAAACTGGGGATTTGTCTAGCTCAAAACATTTGCTATATCAATCTAGAAAATAAAAGGTTAAAACTCAACTTCTAGGAATAAGGTCAACTGAATAAACTAAAACTTACATGTAAACAGTATGTTAAGCTTCAAAACTGCAACATAAGATTGCTTGAAGAAAAATGACACGCACAATTTTTTTTCATTACAAGCTACAAAATTAGTAAGTACAGAAAGGCTAGAAAAAAAAGAAAAAAAATCAAGAATAAGGTTAATCAAATAAACTGCAACCCACAAGTGAGAAGGCAAACTAGTTAAGGATCAAAACTGTAATTGAACACGTCATTGATAAAAGATACAAGTTTTGTTCTTTATAGGCTAACAAACAAGAAAAAGTATATACAATAACTAATATCACAATACCTCTAGATCGACGCATGTAGTCTCTGCCACATGTCGCATAATCGAGTGAACAAGCTTACTCTTATTATACCTCTCCTCGCAAAGCTGTAAATCCTCCTCAGAAACCCTCCTCTTGCTGAGATCAATATACCCTTTGTCCTCGTCTACACGTATAACCATAACCGGCTCAATCCTTCCCACTTTGATCAAACTACTTATACTCCTTATACGCCTACGAGAGAGCTCTGAGAGAGGGATCATGCCTTCGGCATTGTTGTACTCCAAGAGCGACACATTGGCGCTCTCGCCAATGCTCTTTACCTATATTAACAAACAACGACAAAATACCACTTTTTTTTAGCATATACTTCATTTGGAATAAATTGTAATTAAGGGGGGATTGCAGAGCTTAAAATTTTAAATATTTATACGGCTAATCTTTCTTGAAAGAGAAGACTGTTCCGTTATTCTAACATCATATGCGAACGCCATCTCAAAAATCGAATTTATTTGTAGGTTAACCAAAATTGAGGGTTGGCCCAAGAAATTTGGCCCCTAAGCTGAACCTAAACTGTGCACCATGTAATTTTATCTAGGTTATTGTTAAATTAAACACAATTTTTTTACATAACAAATAAGAAAAGTTGTAAGGGAAAAAAGACAAAGATTGTTAAGTCAAAACAATGTCGAATCATAAAAAAAAAATGAAACAAAGATTTCCTTTCTTGGTACCCATCAGGTTATATAAACGGATTGCATTCGTTGCCTTGTACTAAAGTCGAATCCCAAAAAAAGTACATTGGAGTAGCATACAATGCACCTATTTACAATTCAAGGCTTTTGAATACACTAATTAAAATTTCAAGCCCTCAACACGAACTAAAAACGAACTAAAAAGAAGGGATCCTTTTATCAATTTCTCAATCATCGCTCGTTGAACTGGAGCAATGTTTTTTTCTTTTGTATTTATGGAGTGTGTAGAAAGAGGCTAAAATTGGTGAATTTTTTTCCTCGATACACACTAAAAAGATCGGTTTTGTTCTCAATATCTACTAACTACTACCCTACTCATAAGTTATATAACTATAAAGCAAGTATCTATTTACGGTACAGCTACTACTACTACGTAAACGTATAATCTAAGTACCATAATACCAAGTACCAACCATATGCACCTATTTAAGTATAATTTAGATTCATACACACTCTAATTAAGTTATTTAGACCATTAACACGCACTAAATAAACACAAACCCTTTTATATTACAATGTATAGCATTCACTAATCTCGGTTACCGTAACCCTCATTTTTCTAACTGTTTTCATGTAATTAGACTTAATAACGAGTTAGTTGGGACCAGACAGACCAGGTAAGATTATGTTTATCTTGTAATATTTTAAGTATTTGTAAAGACACGAATTCCAAGTTGTTATTTATGAAATTTTATAGAAATTGACTATTTTTAATGTATATTTTATAAGCGTTTTAAGTTAGATTTTGTCTAGCAAGTGCCGTCGCACGTGTTATTCGGCCGTGTGACGTCCAATCGGGTCTGAAGTGTTACATTTTTTTACTCATGCACACTCTAATTAAGTTATTTGGACCATAACACGCACTATAACAATACAACCCCTTTTTTTCAGTCATAACTAGCTAGTCTAATCACAAAAATAATAAAAAGAAACAAAAAAAAAAAAAAAAACAGGCTGGGCAACTATTTATATACTCCCTCGATACCAAAATATTAATATTGAGGCTCTATATATATACGTGCAATTTTTATCGGCAAATATCTTGTCTTTAAATTATTAAAATGTAAATTTTTAAAATTTGTTCATGTAGCTTAACATTTGAACTATGTGATTAATTTTTGAAAAATTCGATTTCGACAACTTACATATGAATTATTTGTCAGTTAAAATTACACGTAGTTTCGTATAATCCCAACAATTTGGTACGGAGGGAATACAATTTAGATTCATGCACACCTTAATAAAGTTTCTTAGGCGGCAACACTCCCGAAAATATGAACTCTTTTATTTATTTTTCAATTATAGCTAGGTAGTCTATACAACTTAGATACGAATTATTTGTCACGTAGTTTTGTATAACCCCAACAATTTGAGACGGATGGAATACAATTTAAATTCATGCACACCTTAATAAAGTTTGTGAGGCCACAACACTCCCGAAAACACAAACCCTTTTATTTATTTTTCAATTATAGCTAGCTAGTTTAGTAACAATAATAATAATAACATCAACAACAACAACAAAAATAATAATAATAAAACAGGTTAGGCAACCATATATATATATATATATATATATGATATACCTGTATCATAACGGGTGTATCTACAGCTGGGTAGCGAGCCTCGTACATTCGACATTCTAGGTTCGGAGTGTTTGCCATTGTTGCGTTAGGGTTTTAAAGAATATACTATATATATATATATATACATATATGTATGTATATATGTGTGTATATTAATTACTATATAAGGATAGAGAGAGAGAATAAAGAAGGAACTGAATGTTTTTTCTTTTTTGGGTAACAAAAGACGGAACTTAAATGCATGTAGCTATAATAGGGTTTAGTGGGGTATATTTTTTTTTAAGAGAAAGTTTCGATATGGTCCCTAGAGTTTTGTTTTCTTTCGGTTTGGCAATGTTGTACTATTTGTTTATACTTTCTTATGGTAGAAACTAGAAACATGCTTGATTGATGTGTGCGAGCCTCAATTACATATGTAAACTATTTATTAATTATGTGGGTGTTGAAAGCATATTATCTTTTAATTTTTACCATAATATATAAAAAGAATTAAGTGTTTTATAAATATGCGGGTGTTTTAGCTTTTTTAACCTGTAACTAGTTCTTTCCCTGTGTACGACGTACATTGGTCTGTTTTAGAGAATGGTTCTTTTGCTATGTGTAATTGTCAAGATATATGAATGTAAGATAGAATAGTTAGTAAATTTAACTCTAAAAAGCTCTTCTTCTTTTTTCTTAAAAAGAATAATTTTGTGGAAAGTTAGTATATGTATGCATTCGTGTTGTATATTGGATTATAAATTGTAACAAAATAGTCCAATAGATATAATATAAGAAGAAAACTACTCATGATATGGGTGTATCTTTGTTAGAGATTAGTAAACAATTCCTTAATAAAATTGGCCAAGGAATCAGATGACTGTCTAAGTATTTACATTGTCAAAGAATTTATAAGAATAGATTCCTAAGGGAGATGAGGATTTACTTCGAACCTAGATAGATTTTAGTTAGTTTTAAACACATAAAATATTGAAAGTATACAAGTTGGATAGCTTTGGAGATATTATATAGAGACATAAAATATTATATTGTAGTTCTATTTACTATAATATTAATAAAATATATTTGTATTCGGAATCATGTTCTTATTATTCTTTACTTTCGTTATTTCCGCAAACGATTTTTGTTGGGTTTATTTGTATCAACTACAATGTGTTGTTCTCTTTACTTCAATATTAATAAAATATATTTTTCTTCGGTGTACGGCGCGTAACGCAATAAAAATATAAAAAATATGTATAGTTATGATATAATTAAATATGTGGATAATAAAAAAATATAGTTTAAGATTTAAAAAAAAAATTATTTGTTAAAAAGTGATAAATAATTTATTAGTTTTTACTTTTTAT
Source organism: Primula veris (assembly GCA_963682055.1). Lineage (NCBI taxonomy): Eukaryota > Viridiplantae > Streptophyta > Magnoliopsida > Ericales > Primulaceae > Primula > Primula veris. The sequence goes on along the minus strand of OY821742.1, from coordinate 4,347,490 downwards.
ATTTTTTATGAGAGTATGATATTATTGTAACTAATATAAATGTGTAAGGGTATTTTTGGAAAAAAAAAAATGTCTAAATTGGACAGGCTCATTTGACTTGAGTTGTCTTATTATAATAGAATGATATATTTTTCTTCGGAATCCGTTCTTGTTATTCTTTGATTTCGTTAATTCCGTAAACGATTCTTGCTTACTTTATTTGTATCAAATACAAAACCAAATGTGTAGTTCTCTTTGTTCCAATATTAATAAATATATTTTCTTCGGAATCATGTTCTTGTTTTTCTTTACTTTCATTAGTTCCGTAAACTATTCTTGCTTCATTTATTTGTATCGACTACAAAGCGGAATAATGTTTGACAACTTTACCCCATTCAATATCAACCATGGTAACTGTTGCAAAATAAAGATAGTTTATAGGGGAAATTTCCAAAACACAAAATTCTAGAGGTTATTTGCAATATACCTTTGTTTCTATTTACTGTCAAAAAAGAATATATTAATTAATAAAGAAAACGTCGACAGCAGGATTCGAACCTGCGCAGGCAAAGCCCAACAGATTTCGAGTCTGTCTCCTTAACCACTCGGACATATCGACTTTAATGTTAATTTCATCACTTGATATGTATTTATCAACTAAACACTTCATTATTGAACCAATGATTCAAATTAAATGTAAATGAAAACTTTTATGTTCATGTTGGTTCATTATTCTCCAAAGAAACTGAACATGAATAAAATGCATATCTTTATAAGTGCAATTTTAGATAATCTTATGCACAATATACTTGTGGCTTTATGTTCATGTTGGTTCATTATTCTCCAAAGAAACTGAACATGAATAAAATGCATATCTTTATAAGTGCAATTTTAGATAATCTTATGCACAATATACTTGTGGCTTAAGTAGAGCTATGAAAACATTTTAAGTGGGCTAGGATATATAATTAGTCGGATACAATAGTTTTTATGAAGAACAACATCAATAGACATAATAAAAACCAAACAATACATGAATTATTCATCAATTACCACTTACCACTTATGAAATAAGTTTCATAATGGTGTTTGCTTAATTAAATCCTCAAACTGCATAGTCATCTAGAAGATGGGCAATACACAAAATAAATGACTAATTTATGCTTGCCAGAAACTGAAACAGGAGACAACGCCGAAGAATGATATCTTCTCAAGTTGATAAAAGATGGTAAACATTCAAAAGCTTAAGAACTTATAGTCACTCAGTATTATCTTAATCTTTGAGATTAGGCAGTTCTCAAAGTATTTTCAATATCGATGACGAAGCGATACTTGACATCCTTTTTAGCAAGACGGTCCATAGCAGTGTTGAGATAGTCGATAGGGATGAGCTCAATATCCGCGGTTATGTTGTGCTTAGCAGCAAAATCCATCATCTCTTGCGTCTCTTTCATTCCCCCTATGCCACTTCCGGATACCATCTTCCTACCCAAAATCAGAGAAAAGGAAGGTAGCTCAAGAGGTTTTTCTGGTGCACCAATAAGGATGAGCTTTCCTTGAAATTTCAAGAGCCCGATCAGTGGTTGAATAGGGTGATTTGCAGAAACTGTATCAATAATTCCATCCAAAGTCCCCATTGCAGCCTGCATTTGCGCATCATCAGTGCTCACCAAGAACGAATCGGCCCCTAGGTGCTTAATAGCCTCCTCCTTTTTTCTTGGGAGAGGTGCTAATTACAGTCACTTTAACACCCAAAGCCTTAGCAAACTTAACACCGACATGGCCAAGGCCTCCTAGGCCTACCACGCCTACATTAAGACCAGGCTTATCGAGCCCAAAATATTTCAGAGGACTATAAGTTGTGATCCCAGCACAAAGAAGAGGAGCAGCAACATCTAGAGGGAGATTGTCAGGAATTTTGACAATGTAACGCTCATTAGCAACCATGTGATCGGAATATCCTCCATATGTCATTGTTCCATCGTGATTAATGGAATTGTAGGTGAGAATATGCTTTGCACAGTAATTTTCGAGGTTGTTATTGCAGCTGTCACATGAGTGGCATGCTCCGACCAAACAACCGACACCAACTTTGTCTCCAATTTTGAACTTTGTTACCTTGCTACCAACCTCTGTTGTAACGCCCACTATCTCGTGCCCTGGGACAATCGGATAAGTTGAGATGCCCCACTCGTTCCTAATTGAATGAAGATCAGAATGACATATTCCTCAAAAAAGAACTTTAAACCTTACATCTTCTTCGCCTGTTTCCCTTCTAGAGAATTTAAATGGAGAGAGCACGCCAGAAGTGTCCGCCGCCGCCCACCCAAACGCCTTTATGGGATGTTCTGCCTCCGGTGATTTAACCATTTTTGAAACTCTCACTGTTTGTTTGTATAATTATAGAGATAGATAAACTCTCACTGTTTTATTTGTACTTGGAGATGATTATTTCAGCTCTGTGTATGCAAAGTATAAATAGACTACCAAATACTAACAAACTATAAGGCTGACGTCATTGATTAGTATGGCAACATGTTTAAAAGTCCAAAACAAAAGAAAAAATATCAGAAATAGATGTATTGGCAAAATATAGGGAGACACCTGTTGAGTTGAAAAACATTGCATAATTAGTGATGTCAGCTACAAAATAAACTTTTATTAATACGAATTGTTATCTTTATTATTAATTAAAATTTTATTTAATAATGTATTTTTTTTTATTTATTATTTATGTTAAATCGTGTATTATTTTTATACATGTTAAAAAAATTGTTAAACATAACAATGTTTTTAATGTTATTAATTGATGATTTGACAAAATACAATTAATTTCAAAATGAACTCTATTTCAATTACTCTTATTATAGTTCGTATTTTAGCGAGAGTTTACAAAATTACTAATTAATAAAATTTTAATTAAAATTAGATAAATTTGTTAAGTTAAATAAACTAATATGAATGTTAAATTTAAGTTACATATATGTAATTTAACATGCAATTAAAAAATAATTTGTCAAAGTTAATATTTTTAAAATTAACACGACTATTATCGATGCTTTTAGCAACAACAAAACTGAGCGTAACGAGTCTGAAAATCATGTTTTAGACCATCTCCTTGACAAAATAAGTTTTACCAGGCTTCACACGATAAACTTATTGTGGATGGATTAGCTTTAAATTATCGCATTGGTGTATTAGGATCTATCACTAGTTAGTTGATCCTTTCTTTATTAGTCCCTCCATTCGTATTTAATTATTTATTACAAAACTATGTGTAATTTTAACCGTCTTATAACTTATATTAAAATTGTCGAAATAATTTTTTTTTAAATCTAATCATAAAATTTAACACTAAACTATATGATCAACTTTAAAAAAATTTCATTCCGACTATTTTGATACAAGTTTTTGGTCTGTCAAAATTACACGTAGTTTTATAGTGGACAATTAAATAAAAACGGAGGAAGGAGTAGTATTTTTAAGGCGATGATGAGTAAGCATCTTTCATCTTTTTCTTCAAGATCAAAGGTTTAAGGCACTGTTTAGTTGGTTGTAAATGTGATGACTGCAGGTAAAAACATTTTCCCCTAGGCGCCTATGATTTTTGGATATTTATGTGGATTAGCAATATTCTGTTGCTGAAACTGGAAAAACTATAGAGCAAACCTTGGAAATTGGTACTTAAAGACTACGACAACTTATATGGAGAAAGAATCATAAATTAGAATAAACTTGCATCCTATAAGTATTTGTTTCCTGTAAGCCCATGATCATGATCATCTTTGTACTTAAACACGACACCGCTTTATAGCTCTATAATCATAAGCACATCAAATACTCTACCAGCTTCGTCTTGGTTGTTCTTTTGTAATAAGTTGCTTCATTACGCTATCACTGTCGCGAATTTTTTTTATCCCACAGGGGGCAATATAGTGAATATGCCATTAAGTCCAACAGTTATAGACTCCCAATACCGTCCTTTTGGCACAGGGACTTTTCTTTCGTGGAGGTGTCATACGGGTCATGCTATTTCTCTGGTAGTAACACTTTTCAAAGTTACTTCTTGGGTAGATCGATGCAAAAGAAGTCCGATACAAGTAGTCTAAGTTCTTTTCGGCCCCTACAGAGAATTCAGATGCATATTCAGAGACGTGGATCTCAGTCTAAACAAGATCTTGAGTCTAAACAATTCTGTATCTGAAGAACAAACTATTCTGTGTGTGAAGAACATTCAGTAAAGGATAGAGCCGAATTAATATGATAAATTCGTACGATAGATTTGTGTGCTGGTGTGATATTGCCGTATTGCGCTTACTTATTGTTATATAGGAGAAGATTACATAAAAAAGACATCAGTGAAAGCACATAAATTACAGTCATAACGGAAGGAACTTTGCAGTTTATTTTCTCATTCATGTAATTTCACAAAGGGTTAAATATGTGAACTGGCGTCGTCGTGACACAAAGGCTGGATTGTGAAATTTCGTTACACTTTGGTTTAATTTTACTGCTAATATAAAGAAATTTAAGAGACGTGTCCAATTCTTTCCTAAAAAAGATCTCTCAATATGTCATGTTTAATTTTGTTTCTACAGCTAGTTGTTACTACTAATTCAATAATTATTTTCTTACACATAACCAGTCACGTTATTAAAAATAAACACATGTCAACTAATTGTGACATACAAACTATTCAGAGCATACTTTTACTAGTGATAAATAGTTAGTCAAAAATCTGGGAGGGGTTTTAATTTTTATGAGAGCCTAATGTGGCAAAATAATATGCTTATACTAAACCAACAATAGTTAGAAGATAGAACATACTCATAACTAGCCACATGTGACTGCTCTAATATGTATGTACATTCTGTAGGAAGTTAAGTGGGGACGATCGGATGCCATGACACCTTCCATAATTTTAGAAATCTCAAGTGACGCAATTTTTTTTTAGTACAATTTCTTTTTAGGTGTAGATTTGGCACCCCCATAAAAATATGTTACTTGTATATATATTTTGACATCCCCTATTTACACATCCTGGCTTCGCCCTGCATTCTTACCATGCTCATTTATAAACAATTAGCTAAACTTTATTTGACTTTGGACTCACGGCACATTAGTGTGATTAGGGATTGCCATCCCAATCACATGTTTTTCATAAATTAATTTTTTTTAGAAGTGATTTTTAAAATAATTTATATATAATGGATTATGACAAACCCTTAAATATTTTTTTTAATAACTTCTTTTAAAATTATATAATTTTACTGTAATAGCATATTATAACTTTTTATTTGATGCTAATAGTACGAATTAAAAATAAAGTAGCAAACAAATTAAATGCACTATAACACTAACTTATGGTATATATACCATGTTGATACGTGATAAATATGTGAAAAAATTAAACTATAATAATAATAATAATAACATACAATGGTGGTTATAAATAAAATTTAAAATAATTTTTAGTAGTTTGTATGCAAAGTAATTATACTATTGAAATCGTGTAAAATATATTTGGTTGTTCGTTTATATCGATGCAAAATAAGTATATATGTAAACTTGAGTATTTAATAAAATAAGTTTGACTTTTTCGGGTTTGTAATATTTTTATACCTTTCTTAGTTCATATTTTTTTTCTTTTTAATAGCTCGGTTTCATAATTTTACCTTTTTATACATTCGTTTTTTTATACTTTTCCGTGTCATACCATTTTTTTCTTAATCTTTATTTATTTTACCTTATTTTCTAATTTTTATTTTATTTTTGGTCAATTTTCAAATGTTGAACGTGACTTTATTGCTGTGACTTTTTTTTTGAGAGTTTGAAAAAAATGTTAAAATTGACCAAAAAGGGAATTTTTTAGAAATCGGGTACAAAAAAGAAAAATTAATAAATTAATAAAAATTTAGAAATCGGGTACAAAAAAGAAAAATTAGTAAAAAAAAAGTATAAACTCCCGCTTTTCGGCTCTTTATAATTTGAAAAATATTATGTGTTTCTATTTTTGCAATCCCAAATATTTGATTCTAGTTCCGCTCTAGACTAATTGGTTAAATATGAACATCATTATCATTTCATAAATCATTCATTTATTTTTACCATAAAATCAACTGCAAAATTGGAATCAAGCTAGAAATGTGCCTAACCAAAAGAGGGTTGGCATTTATCCACAATGACAACCGACTATTGGACAAAGTCTATGTGCTAGCCTTTAATTACCGTGATTTTATTTTTTAAAAATTTTCCTCAACAATAGAATAAACCAGTTTGGGATGGAGAAAGTTGACATCCATTACTAATAATAAAAGCGGTTATACAAGATCTTTCAAATGAATAAATACTGCCCTAAACCAATATCTCCAGTGAAGGCAAATCGTGAAGAAGTGCAGATTCTGTGCAAAAGAAGATTCGGAATCAGTGACGGAACCAATATTGTCAAATGGGGGCTGATTTTCTATAATAAAAAAATTATATCTTATATAAACTTGTTTTACGGAACGTAGACTGAAACACTAAAATTTAAATTTTTTGATCAAAATACATAGGAAAAAATTATTTTTTCATCAAAAAAATTCAAAATGAGAGGCTTTAACACCCGACTATCCCTATGAAGTTCCTTCTATGTTCGGAATGATTTCAAGTTATACATCATGATATTAACTCCAGGGGCGCGCAACCATACCATTAAATATTTAAACCATATCATGATATTATTTTTGTAATTTGAAAATATAGCATTTCGGCAACTCTTATAAATTATCTTGAATAATCTGACTTGCCAAACACACTTGAATTTTTAAAATGCAAAATTTAAAAATCAATTAAAAAAAATGTTACCAAACAGAGCCTGTAGTTAGATTTTTTTTCTTTTTTCTTTTTTCTTTTTAAAATAGTTAAATTCTATAATATAGGATTCCTAACCAATTTTAATGCATGTAGCTACTTACCTGACATCTGGTATAAACTATAAAGTAACTAATAAATAGTTGGTATTTGTTACTTGTTATCTGTTTACTTTTAGCAGTAAAATATTTACGGAGAGAAAATATTTTTCGGGTAAAGTTTTATGATGCAAACTTTTGTTTTCATTTTATTTACGGGTGTTTGGTGCGTCAAAGATTTTCCATGGTAATTCTATTGAAATTCAAAAATCTATTAGTTATTTAAATTAGACAAATTAGATGCATAAATAAATAAACATTGTTCATAGTTTAAACAAAATATTTTAAGATGAAAAACATAAAAAATTAAATAAAAGTCATAAAAATTAACTAAAAGTCAAAAAATGAATAAGTTCATGAAAGTTTAAAAACATTAGTGATTAAAATCATAATTATTTTGACGGGAAAAAAGCTAAAAGTTCGTCTACTTTTCTGAAAGGAACTTCGTCAACCACTTTTTCTTTCCTGCATCTTTTTTTACGATAAATCCCATTGCCTCTATTTCATTTTTGTTGAGATAATCAAACACATCTTGCAAGTCCGACTCGTTAAACCCCTCCATCTTTGTCACTTCATTGTACAAAATTCTAATATGCTTTTGATTAGTATTTGTTATCAATGCTGCAGCTACATTAGCAACACTATCGTCTAGACCTTGGTTGAGATATTGGAAACTCTGGATTTTGTGAGAATACTTGAGTGCTTGTTATTTCTTCATCATCTAATTCATCATTACTTTCGATATTATTAATATCCTCATCTAGTGTGTTAAGTTCATCAGTATTTGACTTTGCGAAACTTCCCGTGGCTTGATCATCACCACAAATCAATGTAAACTCATCATACATTTAAATAGACTTATTTAGATATGGAGAAGCCTTTGGATGAGCCTGACATAACAGAAAAATTATATAAGAAAAAAGAAGACAAACTTGATTAAAATGATAAAAGTAAATATAACTTACTTCACAATATGTTTTCTAAACTTCGAGTGAGCATGTGAACATCTTCTGACTTTCAACCCACCCAAATCCGCTTCCGTTCATTTGAATTTTCCTTACTTCATCAAACTTCTTTTTGATTGTTCTCATTCAGTTTTCAACATGATCAGAATTACAACAAGTATTAAATTCCAATGAGATTGCTTTTGCAGCTTGAACGTATGAAGTTTTCTTGAAACTTTTATCTACTTTTCGTCCTGCTTTTACCTTATCAACTAAAAAATTTATAAGCACTACTTCCATTGCATCAGTCCATTGAAATTGTTGTTTGGTTTTAGTATCAACATCGTCTCGTGCAGCCATCTAGGAAGAAAATTTAATACGATAATGTAATGAAATAAAATATTAATTAAGCACAATATCATAACAAAGGCACATTGTTTAACCATTAGAAACAAAAACATTCAAACTACGAAAGAATAAAATTCAACTAACACCAAAACATCAATTGTTTCTATAGCTATTATACATAGTATTAGCAATTGAATCACGTTTCTGCTTCCCCTCATTGTTCTCGACTCTTATTTGTTGGTGTGATCTTCTACTTGGACTTGTTTCATTTTGTGGTTGAGCATGATTTTCTTGTGTCTGAGAAAAAAGGTTGTCGTTCAGATCAACACCCAATATATAGTTATGCAATATACAACAAGCTATAACCACTTCAACTTGAGTTTCATAAGACCAATGTAGTTCAGCGGTCAAAACACTTAACCTTTTTTTCAAGACACCAAATGCTCTTTCTATCGTTGTTCTCAAAGATGAATGTCGAATATTGAATAATTATTTAGCACTTTCTGGTTCATGATTACTGTATTCTTTTAGATGATATTTTATAGCACGGTATGGAGGAATGAATCCTTTGCGAATTCCATAGCCTCCATCAACTAAAAAATATTTTCTTGTATGCAAACAAATTTTTTATCATGCTGAAGAGATTTATTAAGGTAAAAACATATGTATTTTAATTTTCTTAGTTTTTAATGATTTTTTTTACCCCCGGGAACTTTAAGCCCATTTCTCCTCGTTAATGCATCTTCTAAGATAAGTGCATCATGTGCTGACCCTTCCCAACCAGCTAATACATAAGTAAATCTCAAATCGAAACTAACAACAGCCATTACATTTTGAGTAGGCTTATCTTTTCTACCACGAAAACGTCCTTGAAGCTCAAGTGGTACAGATGCATGGACATGAGTACCATCAATTGCTTCAATACAATCCTAATAAACTCGATAATTTAGAATTCATCCTATAATTTTATATGGGATATAGATGTTATATTAGTCTGGTTATGGGTATTTACCTTGAACCACGGCCAATATCTATGATTTTGCATGATTTCTGGCGGTGTTGTCGATGTTGGGCTCTTTATAAAATCATTTTGTAATTTTAAATTTTTTTTTAATACCTTATGAAAATACCTTGACACAGTCTCGTTGGAACGAAAAAAACGACTGCCAATAATTCTATTTCGGACATTGTGACCTAAAACATGAAGAAACATGGCAAGTTGTTGTTCAATTGAAACATGTAAACTAGAAGTTAAATACTTTTTATTTTTCAATATAGAACAAAGTTTCAAAAAAGGTTGTTTTGACATACGAAAATTGTGCAAGCATAGATCTTTACTATAAGTAATTAAAATGTCAAAATATTTTTGTCTCTCTTCATCTCTATTAAGATAAGGCTCCGTGATGCATAAATTGCATACTAGTGAAAACACTCGCATAAACGGACATCAACGTAGCTGTAAAAGGCATTTTTTTTCTCATCAATATATTTCCCTTTCATCTACATCAAATAAATAAAGAAATACAAAAATTATAATCAACAAACAAAGATAATCAACTAAATATGATGCAGTTTATAAACCAAAATAAGAACTCAATAGCTACAAATATACAAGTTTTTGAGTTGTAGGTAACCAGGGCCATTTTGTTTTCAATTTTTAGATATAAACAATTTTAACATCAATCACCGTCTATACATATAATATTGCAATTGCTATAAATATGAGTTATTCCCACAAACATCATGATATTAGTTCACTATGGTAAAATTAAAGAAAAAACAGTAATATGGCCGTAAATGCATAAAATACTAGCTAATTTGTATAACAATATTGTAAACATAAATCACCACCACAATAATCAATATTATACCAGACAATAAGAAGCGAACAATCAAACTCAAACCAACCATTGTTTGTTATGACTATAATGAAAAAGTCGTTTAGAGTATGTTCAATTCCAATAAAAAAAATCTAGTTAGATCTAAATTCTGATTTTATTAATAAAAAAAGACAATAAAAAAATAATTACAGTTTAACAAAATAAGTTAGTTCGAAATACTAGAAAAAACCCTTTTGTAAGTTCAATTGGATTATAATATATCTACATAGAAGTATTACAAAGATGAGAAAGATAAACTACATACCTTTGTTTTTATGCTGTTTTGATAGTGGGAGAGAATAATTTTTTTATTTTAGATAGATATAGTATAATAGGAGAAAGATTATACGCAGAGTATAGTAATATATATATATATATATATGCGAATAAGATAGAAAAAATAGAGCGTAGTTCTGTAAAATATTTCCGCCTTTTTTTTTTAAGGGATATGTTTCCCCTATTTTTCCTTGATTTTGGGGAAACATTTTCCTATAAATTTGTTTTTACCTTAAAACAATCAACTGTAATATTTGTTTTACCTGGAAAGATTTGTTTCCCCTTAATTTACACCAAAATAAACAGAGCCAAAACTCGACAAAATTGCTTTTCAAACAATAAAAAAGACCAAGCAAAGCTCGACTTTAAAGCTAATCAGCCAAATACAACCCAACCTTTTGAGAAAAAAGGAAAGTTAAAAGTTACTCCCTCTGTTCTTAATTAATTATCATCTACGAAACTAAATGCAATTTTGACCGGCTTATAACATATATCAAAATAGTCGAAATGAAAAATTTCAAAACTAAATCATATAATTTAATGTTTGAACTATATGATTAACTTTTGAAAATTTTCATTCCGACAATTTTGATACAAGTTATTAGCCGGTCAAAATTGCATGTAGTTTCGTAATGCACAATTAATTGAGAACGGAGCGCAAGTACATTATAGTCACAACTCACAACCCAGGTATATGTAATGATGGCGCACATTAAACTAATCATAACCTGGCGATACTTATGTATCCATAGGCCAATGTTTAACTGCAGCTTTTATGCAAATTACTTAAAACTGTTTTGAGTTGAGCAAATGCAAATTCAGTCTCATGGACTGAATGCAATCTAGCTCTTAAAAGTTGCAACCAACAAGACTGCAATGTGGTTTGCTGTCCTATAGAACTATTTGATGAGCAATTTAAACAGCAACAGCTCATATAGTATTATCTGATGGCATTGCTTAACTATGACCATATAGTATATTAGAATATTCATGCAACTGAAGCCAAAGCTTAAAAGATACGGAAATAAGTATAAAACTTAACCAAATTACTATTTTCATTGACCGCGAAAGTTACATTCTCCGACTAATACCCCATTAAACTTCTAATAGAAAGTCTAAATCATAAAAAAGACAGGTGATTAACATATCGAATTTGGAAATAAAACAAGATAGAAATCCACCAAGACCAGCACCTTCTGCTTCCTAATTACCAAGCGTCTGATCAAAATGCCAAACCCCTGACAAAATACAAACACAAGCATTAACATATAGAAACAAAGTTTGGCAACAAAAAGGAATATACAAGCAAAAATGGGACACATTGAAACAGTGATCAGTATTGTAACATCCCGTATTTTTATAAGTAATTTTATTTATGTTTTAATTTATCCAAAAACGTTTTATTCAAAATTTTACTAAAAACCGGTCACTCGACTAATTTTTAGCCAAAAACCGAAACTCTTCTGAAAAACTTTATTTTAAAAACCTGTTACTAATTTTACTAATAAAAAGGACCCAATAGATTTGTTTATAAAAATTTGTTATTATTGAGTAGTTTATTAATATTTTTGATTAAAAGTTAGCTTTTAGAAGTTTGGAGAACAAATAGTTCGCTTCCACAAACTATCAAAAAACAGTTTTTCTAAACCTAAAAATCAGCCCACTTTCATTCTTTAAACCTAAAAACAAGAGAGAAAAGGAGAGAAAAGAGAAGAAGAAGAAGAAGAGAAACCACGTTAGCGAATTATCACCGGAATCATCTCCTCTACACGCTAAGGTAACGGGGGTTATCCATTGCGACTAGACGAGGGTGTATGTTAGGATTAGGTTTTACGTTTAGTATAAATTGGGGGTTTTTTGCCTTTTATATTAATTATGTTCTTAAATTGTTAATTGAGGTTAGTTGTTATATTTTTAATTCGCTTCTTTGATTTTGTATTAGTTGTGGATTTAGTATCTTGATTTCGGATTAATGATAATATTAATGGGTTGCGTGTTATATGCATTGATTATGTATTATTATGGTTGTTGATAGAATTGGATAAATTATTGTTGAATAAAGATGTGTTTTATATTGCGTATACAAGGTGTTTGTTAAAATGCCTGAATGAGTTTTTATGTTGATTAGACTTGTTTGGTTAGTTGTGAATCTAGCACCTATGCTTTTGAATTATGTTGTATTACGTTACGTGACGTATGAGATTGTGTTATTTGAATAGTATAACATTATTGGCCGAGGCCTTAATATTGATATGTATGAGATTGTGTTATATGAATAGTATAATATTATTGGCCGAGGCCTTAATATTGATGCATTAGCAATGGTCTCTGTCTCTTCCTAATTCCGGGGACAGAAGACGGCCATGGGGATAGGGAATGACTCGTCTTACGGACTGAGGCGAGTGGCATGAGAGGTCATAGTGTGCACTATATTTATTTTTATGTTAGCTATGGTCTCTGTCTCTTCCTAATTCCGGGGACAGTAGACGGCCGTGGGGATAGGGAATGACTTGTCTTACGGACTGGGACGAGTGGCATGAGAGGTCCAAGTGCGCACTTTAAATCTACTTTTATGTTAGCAATGGTCTCTGTCTCTTCCTAATTCCGGGGACAGAAGACGGCCGAGGGGATAGGGAATGACCTACCTTACGGACTGGGGTAGGTGGCATGAGAGGTCCATGTTTGTTATAGATTTGTGTTGACGTTATTTAATTTATTTAATTCATCCCGTTATAGAATGTTATTATATTTCTTTTTATACGTCGATTATTATAGTTGTAGAATTTGTGAGCTCTTGCATTTATGGGATGGAGTGACGGTATTTGTGGTGCCGTCCCGTCTAGTTACGTGCGTGGGACTCACCGTTACAATTTTGTATTTCAGGTACCAATTAGGTTGGCATGTTTGGATAAGAGCTGTTGCATTGCAACATCATGGGCTTGGGGCTTCCGTTTTCCTTTCATTTTTATTATATTTTGAGGTTGTAGCCTATGAGCAAATTATTCGTTTAGTATTCTTTTTTTTTTGGGTGTCAAAACCATTTTGCTTGTAGCCGCATTTGACAACATTTTTATTTAATTGTCAATTGTTCTTTCAGCTCGTATTTATTTCTTTTAAAAAAAATTTAAATTCGTACCAACAGGTTCTATTTTCTTTTGTTTTAAAAAGGTCATGTCTCGATATCCGTTTTTAAGATTTTGGGGCGTGATAAGTATCTTTACCATGTTCTTTGCCCACTCTTCTCAACTGAGAAACGTACTCAGAAATCTTCTTAATAGCTTCAACCTACAAATATCCAAAATTTAAAGCATTCAAGATGATGTATTTAACAATCTGTATACATTATCTTAATGATGGAGAGTATGAAAATTACCAAATTAAAAATGAATTTTTATCTTACCTGCTCATTTAAGAATTCACTCTCAATGAAGTCTGTCAATTGTACATCATTGCTCCTACTCCCAACCTATTATCAAACACACCAGCAACATAATTCTCAGAAAAGGTTATATAGACAATATAATCGGATGGTTTAGCTCAAGTTGAACCATAAGCGATGCCAAGTAAATTATAAACATAAATTAAATATCTAAATGGAGGAAACTGATGGCTTACTGCATGCAAGTTCAGAAGCTTCCCATTGACCAACTTCTCCAGAGATAAAGCAAGCTCCATTGCTGACATATAAAGATGGCATGCAAGCGTTACAAAATGGGCGAGAAAAATACAATCATGGCTAAGCATATACTATTTAGAGGCAGGCCAAACAGTCAAATATTAAGCCTCAATGTTAAATGAGTGCAATACATTTACGACTTGCTTTTTTTGGCATTGTTATTGATCAAGAACACCATGATATGTTCGATTCATTTTGAATTTAGAGAAAGATATGGCAAACATTAATAAAATATAAGCAGTAGAGTATTAGTACGCTTTGCCGCTAACTCAACAAATCTTTCTAAGAGCACCATAGAATGCATTTCAAAACTGCTTCTTCAAACCATGCATCTCAAAATTGTTCACAAATTTCGATGATTTTGTAATTTTTTTGCAAAAGAAAAGATAACTTACCATACAAAGCATCTCCTTTCTCAGCATGGTCAAATTCAGACACCGGTGTGACTATTGATTGCAGCTTCACTTCTCAGCATGGTCAAATGAAACAGCTAAACTACAAAACTGAAAGAGATAACTAGAATAGTGGTCGTATAGCAATGGTTTCTTCCTAACCTGATATTCCATCAACTTCTCGGCATGTTCCCTCTCTTCTACACTAGAGTCCTTGAAGAACCTGGAATAGCAATATTATAATAGGAAGAATGAGCGTCTAATAATTCTAGAATAAAAACAAGATTTATTTTTAAGAAGTAAAAGTTAGATAATTACTCTGCGAGCCACTTAAGAGTGACATTGTCCCGATCAAAGTACGCATACATAGCATGGTAAACATACGATACATTGTATTCAACACTGCAGAGCAAAATAAATGAAATCGTCAGAAGAATGAAAATATAAAACAAAATAATGGAACATTTCGATTGAAAGGAACCCGAAAAATTCAGCCAGGATAAATCACCCAATTATAATCCTTAGATATTGTCTCAAGATGGACATCAAAAGAATAAATAACATCAAAAACTTTGCCTCCATAGTGACCAAGACTAAATGCATTCTGTAAATTTGAGGATCAAGACTTTTTTTTATGATATTCCATAGCAAAGCATTAATCAAGAAGCCCCACACTGAAATAGCATCCAAACAAAAATGGATCCTATCGAATCAATTACAACTTTTTCATTCCTTTCTACATTTAAAAATACACGGTAACAAAAGATGTCTAAGATAATAATACACTAAATTGTCATAAAACAAAACTAATTCTGTGACAAAAACGAGGATCTACATTTAACAAATGCATGTTACATGTACACATATACATGTCTTTTGACATACACATACAAGTTTTATAATCTAAACATATCTCATCAACTCAAATGATAACCTCCTGTCATTATCATTTGATTTACAGTATAACGTCAAACATATTAAATTTAGTTGTAGTTTTAACCATTCATAATGTCACAACCAGCCACATATCTCTGGACCAATGTAAGCCTACCGAGACTAATTCATCTAGCTCTACGGGGCAACTAGCAGACTTGGTACGAGAATATGGACTCATTTTGACTTTTCAAATAAAACATAGGGAAAGTATAAAGATGTATACACAAGACATATACAGGGACTTTGCCAAAATTGCTTTTTTTTCCCCGATGTAAGTAAGATACTTGATAAAAAGAAGTTAAGAACAGCAATATTAATCTGAAAATAAAAAGAAAGAAATTGGCCTCGAGTACTATAGATGCTCTGGGTTCATAAATCACAAACACGCACATGAGTACATCTACGTATATAATCCCAATGTTACAAAATAGTATTCTTTTTACGACGTTTATTTGCTCAATTCTAAAAATAATCAACAAGATCAATTCAGTACTGATTTTGGGTTGTACCCATCATATTCCAAAAAGACAGTAAGTTGCATGATATTGACTTGACAGGTTAAAAACAACGATTCATAAGAAAACGATGGAACAATACGTCCATGAATATATACATTACAAGAATTGACATCCAGGTATGTAATTCCTATGTTTCATCGTCGTATTCTTTTTTAACATGTCTCTAAACTTGAACATATTGATCCACTTCTATTTCAATATTCTTTAGGGTAAGTCGCTTCTATACAATCTAGTTAGATAAACTACGATGAATTAATTAGTTTGAAACGACGTAATTAGATAAACATGGAACATGTTAGAATTAATATCTAGTTTTAATCTATTTTGGACTTAATGGTGTATTATGTAATATGATGTTAAATTCGAGGACCAATCGTGTAATTATTAAATACTTTGATATTAATACAATTATGTGCTTGTGCTGCACACACACTTTTACCTAATCTCTTACCATTCTTACATGGCATCACAGCCAGGTACATGGCCTCCCCAAATATCCTACTATCATACAAATTGATCTAGTACACCTATATTAATCCAAACGCATATATGACCCTACCACCTGAATCGAAACCCTAAGGCGACCAACCCTTACTTAGCCGTTGCTTCTTCCACGCGCGGCTAGCCGCTGGCACGTGGGACCACGCTCCACTTTTTGGTGACGATCGGCTCTGGAAATCGGTCCGACCTTCTTCAATTTTCAAAGCTCCGTTTCATCGCCCTTTAGTCCCGATTTGTGTTGTTTATTTATTGATTACTAGTTCTTTTCTGTTTGAATCTACTGGAGTATGTATGAAGCTTTTTATATGATGCATAAAGACTGATTATAAGATAGTTTGGTTCAACCATTATCGCCTTTGGGTAATGTTGGATTTGAGAATTTTTTGTTTGCCTTGATTTGTGAGGTTTACTCTTTTGGTTTACTGATCGCTTGCTCGTAATGGCTAAATCTTCAAATGTTATGGCTAGATACAGTGACGGTCCTCGATCAATCACATCTTTTAAACTTAATAATGTCAATTATCTTGCTTGGGCTCATGCCGTTAAAATATATCTTATGGGTGAAAAGAAACTAAATTTTCTTACCGATTCGCCTCCCAAGGCTAATTCTAATGATTTGAACAGTAATGACGCTAAGGTTATGGGTTGGCTTTGGCATAGTATAGAACCCCAGATTGCAAATATCGTTGCATTCTATGAAACTTCGAAAACGATCTGGGATTCGTTGGCCGAGTCGTTTTCTCAGACAAGTAATGTGTTGCGTGTTTATGATTTGTATGAGAAAATTTTCACCACAAAACAGAATGGTCATCCATTAGCTGAGTATTATGGTAACCTTAAAAGTCTATGGGAGCAATTGTTACAACACCGTCCATTTACTACTGATTTGACACAACTTAAACAGCAATGGGAGGATTTTATGGTTGCAACCTTACTTGCTGACTGCTGCTAATGCCTATTTTCCACTATCGCGGTCGTCTTCGGGGCAACTTAGTTCTGAACATATATCCCCTATTTCGACTCCTGAATCTTCGGCTTTTATTGCTGACCAAGGAAGTCGTGGTGACTCTCGGGGTAATTTTCGAGGTGGTCATAGTGGTCGTGATTTTCGTGGTAATTCCAGAGGGGGAGGTCGTTCTGAGGGTCGTGGTAATAGAAAATGCGATTTTTGTCAACTACTAATCATACGGAGCCCTATTGTTGGAAGAAGTATGGTAGGCCTGATTACGCTCAAAATGTTAGTGGACCTTCTATGTCATCTCCTCAACCTGTTGATACTCCTAATTCTGGTACTAATGATGCACTCACTTCTCAGCTCAGCGAGATTCTCCAGGCTTTGCGCTTATCTCAACCTTCTAGCTCCACAATGACATTAGCTAACTCGGGTAATGTTGCTTGTATTGCTTCTTCGTCTGCCTCTTGGCTTATTGACTCGGGTGTAAGCTCTCATATGTCGGGTAAATCATCACTCTTTACCGATCTAAGTTCAATAAACCATCATATCATATTAGCAGATGGATCTTCTTGTCCAGTGGGTGGTAAAGGAAATCTCCATCCACACCACTCTTTATCTTTACCTCATAGTCTTTATGTGCCTAAATTTCCATTTAATTTATTGTCAGTCAGTCAAATGACTAAATATTTACACTACTCGGTAACTTTTTCTCCTCATTCTTGTGTTTTCCAGGACCTCGAGACGAAGAAGACGATTGGTTTGGGGCATGAGAAAGATGGTTTGTACTATTTGGATTCTGCTAGTTTTACATCATCGTCTTCATCAGCATTAAGTGCGACTGTTTCTCCTTTACAGTGGCATTATCATCTTGGTCACCCTTCTTTGGCAAAACTTAAACTTGCAATTCCATCCTTGCATCGTGTATCTAGTTTAGAATGTGAGGCTTGGCAGCTTGGTAAACATCATCGTAGTTCTTTCTCTAGTCGTAGTATTAGTAGAAAATCTGAGTCTTTTGATCTTGTTCACTCAGACATATGGGGCCCTTCTCGTACTTTAGCCCATAATGGCTTCCATTATTTTATGATTTTTGTTGATAATTATTCTCGTATGACTTGGGTATTTTTAATGAAAAAACGGTCGGAGTTACCTTTTATTTTGTCTCGCTTTTATAATGAAATCAATACTCAATTCGATAAACGAATTAAGATCTTGCGTTCTGATAACGCACTGGAATATGTTCAAACTATTATTGATTATTTTTGTGGTGATCATGGGATTATACATCAAACTAGTTGCGCTCACACATCAAACATCGACATTTATTGGATATTGCCCGCACATTATTATTCAATATGCAGGTCCCTAAACATTTTTGGGACGATGGAGTTTTAACTACATGTTATCTTATTAATCGTATGCCCTCGGTTGTTTTAGGTAACTGCTCTCCGTTTTCAATGTTATATCCTAATGTTGATCCTTTCTCTATTACTCCTCGTATTTTTGGATGTGTTGCCTTTGTTCATAATCTTGAGATGGGACAAGACAAACTTTCTCCTCGTGCTCGAAAGTGTGTCTTTCTTGGCTATTCTCGTACAAAGAAAGGTTATCGTTGTTATCACCCCCAATCTCGTCGATACTTTGTAAGTGCCGATGTTACCTTTTTCGAGTCTGCTTCGTTTTTTACCAACACTGGGCACCAACTTTCTGTGGATGAGAGTTAGTGCATTCTTCCCCACCTTTATTATCTCCTCCGCCAGATATAGTATATCAACGTACTCGTCTCCGTAAAACTCTTTCTCATGAACCGGCCACGATATCTTCTCAGTCTGAGGTTCCTGTGGTCCCATCTCCTCGTATTAGCTCTGATGATCTACCTCTTGCTCTACAAAGAGGTAAACGCACATGCACCCAACATCCTATTGCTAATTTTGTTTCATATCATCGTACTTCTTCCTGTTTCCACTCTTTTGTTTGTGCTTTGTCTTTTGTTTCCGTTCCAGTGTCGCACAATGATGCCCTTGCCTTGCCTGGATGGAAACACGCTATGGATGAGGAAATGAGTGCACTCTATCAAAACCAAACTTGGGATCTTACGACATTACCCCTCGGGAAAAGACCTGTTGGCTGTTGTTGGGTATATACAATCAAATATCAACCAGATGATTCCGTTGAAAGATTGAAAGCTCGATTGGTTGCTAAAGGTTATACCCAAACATATGGTGTTGATTATAGAGAAACATTTTCTCCTGTTGCTCGTTTGAATTCTGTTCGTATTCTACTAGCAGTTGC
This sequence comes from Primula veris, assembly GCA_963682055.1. NCBI lineage: Eukaryota > Viridiplantae > Streptophyta > Magnoliopsida > Ericales > Primulaceae > Primula > Primula veris. The sequence continues at coordinate 4,327,846 of OY821742.1, read as the reverse complement.
AGTGGGCCGTTCTTGGCCATTGTACCAGTTAGATATTAAATATGCGTTCTTACATGGTAAACTTCAAGAAGAAGTTTATATGGTACAACCATCCGGTTATATTACTTCTGGTAGTGAACAACTGGTCTTCCGACTTCGTCGTTCTTTATATGGTCTAAAACAATCTCATCGTGCTTGGTTCGACCGTTTTAGTGTTGTTGTTATTGATTATGGATTTCGTCGTTCTTTATCTGATCATTCCGTCTTTGTTCGTCAATCCACTGACGGTATTATCATTCTTATTGTATATGTCGATGATATTATTATTTCTGGAGATGATGCTAATGGTATTGATAATTTGAAACGTTATTTAGCGAAACAGTTTCACACTAATGATTTAGGTGCACTTCGATATTTTCTTGTGATTGAGATTGCTCACTCCTCTAAGGGATTGTCTCTCTCTCAAAGAAAATACGTCTTTGACCTTTTATCAGAAACTGGTTTATTAGGATCTCGTCCAGCTGATACACCTATGGATTCTTCGGTCAAACTTAGCATTGATTCAGGTGATATATTTCCTGATGTTGGTCGTTATCGGCGTCTTGTTGGGAAATTAATTTATCTTACTGTTACTCGCCTAGATATCACTTATACTGTGGGTGTAGTGAGTAAGTTTATGCATGCACCACGCTATCCGCATTTCGATGCCGTCTGTCGTATCTTGTGCTATTTGAAGGGCTCTTCCGGTCGGGGTCTACTTTATCGTTCATCCCCATCCTTAATTGTCTCCGGTTTTAGTGATGTTGATTAGGCGGGAGACAATAGTGATAGACGTTCTACTTCTGGTTATTGTACATTTATTGGTCCTAACCTTATTACTTGACGTAGTAAAAAGCAACACGTTGTTGCTCGTTCTACTGCTGAGGCTGAGAATCGAGCTATGGCTCATACTGCCTCAGAAATGTTATGGGTTCGCTCACTTCTTTGTGATTTTGGTGTATTTGTGCATGACCCTATGCCCATGTATTGTGATAACCAGTCAGCTATTTTTATCGCCAATAATCCCGTCTTTCATGAGAGAACTAAGCATATTGAGGTGGATTGTCATTTCATTCGTGATATGTTAATTCGAAAAGAGATATGTACTCCATTGTTAGAGATTTAGGGTATGATAATCCTGGATAACTTCGAAGAATCGTGTTCGTACACTTTCCGAACAAAGTATTTCGACCCTATTATTGCCTGGGTTCACGAAATATTTGTGGGGATAATTCTTGAAGAACAATCTGTTTCTGGCAAGGAGAATAGATTAGGAATGTAGAGAGAATTTTCTTATATGTTTCTGTAACCAAAACCGAGGCCAAATGACTTCTTATATAGGAGATCAATAACCGAAACTGAAAGCAAGCAACTGTTCCGGAAAGGAAGCAACTGTTCCGGAAAGGAAGCAACTGTTCCGGAAAGGAAGCAACTGTTGGAAAAGGGTCCAACTATTCAAAATTTTCCGGAAAGGAAGCAACTGTTCCGGAAAGGAAGCAACTGTTGGGAAAGGGTCCAACTATTCAAAATTTTCCGGAAAGGAAGCAACTGTTCGGGACCCCAGCCAGGGGCTCTGCCCCTAGGACCCCGCCAGGGGCTCTGCCCCTTGGAACCCCGTTTCAATTATTCATATTCAATTATACGTTGGCTCGACGAGCGTGCACTCCGCACTTCCTTAACTCGTTTCCGAGTTTAACGCATTATTGCATCGGCCTATAATAAATCACATTACTACTAAAATACATTGATGATACTAAAATCACCAACAAATCCCCCCCATTTTAGTGTAATCATTGATTTACTCAGTATATACAATAATATATACAAGGGTATAACACACATGTATAACAATCAAACAAATGCATAGATGAAAATGTCTTACGATTGAATTTTCATCTTAGTACAAATACACATTCCAAATACTCGAAAATCTGGGTGTCATAACGATTGAACCCGTCAATCCATTTGAATATCTGAAGATATAGTACACATATGTTTCTTACAATACTCTACTATTCATACTTGACACTTTACAAGCCATGTGTCCTTATCCATTAATAAGCATATAGGAAGCCAAGTCCAAGCTTCTTGAAGCGGCAAAACTTCATGCTCACATAGGTGATCCTTTTAATCTTGCACCTGCATTTGCAATTTTTCAAAAGAACCATTAAGAAGATATACTTCAACCTAGTCATCACTTGCAGGTCTGAGCACATACCTTGGGAAGATAAACACAATTGCTCAAATCTCTAACTATGATCTTTCCACATTGAATTCTGCTTCTAACGTTGTATTCGAAGGGAATTGGGTATACCACAGCTAATAGATTTAAATGGACTTTAATCCCATCCCAATTACCGACTTATTCACTAAGTCTCTAGCTAACCCCTTCGTCAAGTGGTCAGCTAAGTTTTGTTGCGACCGAACAAAATCAATAGATATCACCCCATTCATGATTAATTCCCTAATCATACTATGTCTAACACCCAAATGTCTAGACTTTCCATTGTATATTTGACTATAAGTTTTAGCCAGTGTGGCAGTACTATCACAACGGATAGAAATTGGTGATATCGGTTTAGGCCATATCGGAATCTCATATACCAAGTTCCTGAGCCATTCCGCTTCTTTACCAGCAGCTGCTAATGCTACAAACTCAGATTCCATTGTGGAACCAGTTATACATGTTTGCTTCTTGGAAGCCCATGAGATGGCACCTCCCCCAAGCAAGAACACCCATCCACTTGTAGAGGATGAGTCTTCAGCATTATTTATCCAACTAGCATCCGAATAACCCTCTAACACCAAAGGAAATCCCATATATGCCAATCCATAATTCATAGTACCCTTCAAGTACTTGAATACCCTAGTTATCGCATGCCAATGATGTCTACTAGGATTACTAGTAAATCTGCTCAACTTTCCAACCGCATAAGCAATATCCGGTCTAGTGCTAATCATAGCATACATCAAAGAGCCTATAGCTCTTGAGTATTCAAGTTGATCCACAGGTTTACCTGTATTTGGCATAATCTTTTCTCCCGGATCCATGGGAGTACTTACTGGAGAACAACTTTCATAATTGAACTTCTTGAGTATTTTCTCAATGTAATGAGATTGCGTAATTACAATCCCCTTATTCTCCCATTTAATCTTAATACCAAGAATAACGTCCGCTTCTCCCATATCTTTCATGGAGAACTTTGATGACAAGAAATTCTTCGTTTTATCAACTTGATTTTGGTCGGTGCCAAAGATCAACATGTCATCAACATATAGACAAATGAAAACTCCTTTACCGGATGTATTAAATTTGCTATATACACATTTGTCTGCTTGGTTTAGAATGAAACCATTAGACAAAACAACTTCATCAAACTTTTGATGCCACTGCTTCGGAGCTTGTTTCAGCCCATACAGCGACTTAACTAGCTTACACACTTTATGCTCATTACCAGGCATTACAAATCCTTCAGGTTGCTTCATATACACTTCTTCTTCCAAATCACCATTCAGAAATGCTGTTTTGACATCTATTTGATGAATCACTAGATTATGAATAGCCGCCAAGGCAATCAACAATCTAATAGTAGTGATACGGGCAACTGGAGCATATGTATCGAAATAATCAATCCCTTCCTTTTGTCTGAAGCCTTGGATAACTAATCTAGCTTTAAACTTGTCAATTGTACCATCGACTTTCATCTTCTTTTTGAAGATCCATTTGCAACCCAATGGTTTGCAACCTGGTGGTAAATCAGATAATACCCAAGTATTATTTTCCATGATAGAACCAATCTCTTCATCAATTGCTTCTTTCCAAAAAACAGAATCTCGAGATTTCACAGCTTCATCATACGTTCTTGGATCCTCCTCTATACTATAACAATAATAGTATTGAGTACCAATCTGATCTCTTGATCCCTCAACTAAATATAGTTGAAAATCAGATCCATAAGATCTAGATTATCTAGCTCTTTTGCTCCTACGGGGTTCAAGTGTCTCACTTGGCACATCAATTGAATGATCATCCCTTAGAGATTCATCTGAATTAGGTATAGAGTCTTTTGGTCTAGGTATAAAAGAGAAACAATTCTCATCAAATATGGCATCTCTCGATTCTATAATCGTGTTAATAGAAATCGAGTCATTAGGTTCTATAACATAAAACCTATAGGCCTTGGAGTGCTCAGCATATCCAACAAAGATGCAAGCTATACCCTTTTCACCCAAAATTTTCCTTTTTGAGTCCGGGAGTCTAACCACGGCCCTACAACCCCAAACACGTAAAAATGTTAAGTTTGGTCGTTTCTTATACCAAAGTTCATATGGGGTAGTCTTGTTCCTTTTATTAGGAACCCTATTTAATAAATAGCAAGCCGTTAACATAGCTTCTCCCCAAAACCCTTCACTTAAACCAGAGTAAGATAACATGGCATTCACCATTTCTTTAAGAACTCTATTTTTCCTTTCAGCCACACCATTTTGTTGAGGTGTATAAGGTGACGTAGTCTCATGAATGATTCCTACGGATTGGAAAAATACAGGATCATAATATTCACCACCTCTATCTGTACGCAATGTTTTAATCAACACATTCTGTTGCACTTCAACTTCAGTTTTATAAATTTTGAATTTATCTAAGGCTTCGTCCTTAGCGTGCAACAAATAGACATAGCAGAATCTAGATGCATCATCTATGAAAGTGATAAAATATTTGTTATGCCCTAATGATGGAGTAGCATGCAAATCACATAAATCACTATGTATTAATTCAAGAATGACAGATTTCCTTCTTATACTTTTAAAAGGTTGCCTAGTGATCTTTGTTAACATGCAAGTTTTACATATTTCTACATTTTCATTAAAAACAGGAATTAAATCATCTTTAGACATTTCATGCATTCTTTTATAGTGTACATGTCCTAGACGAGCATGCCATAACGAGAAATTGATAACATTCGAAGAAGACATAAATACAGAACCAGAATCATTAGGAACTCCATTCAAATTCATCATAAACATACCATTATTATAATATCCAAATCCTACAAACACACCAGACTTCGATAAAACATATTTATCGGATTCACACACTTGCTTGTATCCAAGCTTATTTAATACAGGACCAGAAATTAAATTCTTACGTAATTTAGGAACATACAAAACATTAAACAAAGTAATAGTCTTTCCAGAACTGAATTCTAGCACCACGTTTCCTTTGCCTTCAACGGGAGCGAAGTGATCATCTCCCATGTAGAGGACAGAACCATCTTCCATTGGAACAAAATTCTTGAACCAGAAACGATCCTTGCAAACATGTGTTGTGGCGCCAGAATCAATCCACCACGCGATAGCATCATCCTGCACATAAAATGCTTCAGAATTTAGTGAAACCGAATGTTTAATCAAACTATTCAAATCACGAATTGATTTCTGACCTTGGTTTTCGGATTGGTCCTTAGACCCTTTTCCTGAACCACTTGCATTCGCGTTGTCGTGCTTTTTGCCGAAACGGCAATCCCTCTTGAAGTGGCCTGTTTTGCCACACTTCCAGCATTCTAGTTTCGGTTTCTTGTTAGCACCGAAACTGCCCTTATTGTTCTTGAAAGCACGCTTCTTTCCTTTGTTTTTGTGGTTATCGTTCTTACCACCCTCTTCAACCATATTAACCGAGGGTCCAGCAATTTGTTTGCCCTTTCCTTTGTCATCCTCCTGCGCTCTTAGAGATTCTTCTATGCGCAAGTGACTTCCAAGTTGATCAAAGACAGTTCGTCTTTTCCATGTTTCAGATTGTGTTTGAAATCCTTCCACGAAGGAGGCAACTTGTCTATGATGCTTGAGACAGATATTGTTTCATCCATCTTCAATCCGTGTTGTGTGAATTGTCCAAGGATTCGGAGGAGTTCATTGAATTGTTCCATGACAGACCTCGATTCAACCATTTTGTAATTGTTGAAATCGGTTACCAGAAACTTTTTACTGGATGAGTCCTCTGCCATGTACTTGGATTCGAGACAATCCCACAATTCCATTGCAGATTCCACGTTTTGGTAAATATCAAATAAGGGATCAGACATACCGTTAAGAATGTGCCCTCTGCAAATGTAGTCGTCGTTCTCCCACTTTGATCTGCGTCTTAGATTTTCAACCGTGTCATCCTCTACAAATTCTGGAATCGGTGTAGACAGGACGTGCACCACCTTTAACGTTGTCAACATGAAATGCATCTTCTTCTGCCAACGCCTGAAGTCTTGTCCTTGAAACTTGTCCAATTTTCCGAAATTTGTAGTCATCTCCTTGACGGTGCTTCCTCCAGCCATGATTATCAGAAAATACTTTGTTCGTTTGTTAGAGATTTAGGGTATGATAATCCTGGATAACTTCGAAGAATCGTGTTCGTACACTTTCCGAACAAAGTATTTCGACCCTATTATTGCCTGGGTTCACGAAATATTTGTGGGGATAATTCTTGAAGAACAATCTGTTTCTGGCAAGGAGAATAGATTAGGAATGTAGAGAGAATTTTCTTATATGTTTCTGTAACCAAAACCGAGGCCAAATGACTTCTTATATAGGAGATCAATAACCGAAACTGAAAGCAAGCAACTGTTCCGGAAAGGAAGCAACTGTTCCGGAAAGGAAGCAACTGTTCCGGAAAGGAAGCAACTGTTGGGAAAGGGTCCAACTATTCAAAATTTTCCGGAAAGGAAGCAACTGTTCCGGAAAGGAAGCAACTGTTGGGAAAGGGTCCAACTATTCAAAATTTTTCGGAAAGTAAGCAACTGTTCGGGACCCCAGCCAAGGGCTCTCGCCCCTTGGACCCCGCCAGGGGCTCTGCCCCTAGGACCCCGCCAGGGGCTCTGCCCCTTGGAACTCCGTTTCAATTATTCATATTCAATTATACGTTGGCTCGACGAGCGTGCACTCCGCACTTCCCTAACTCGTTTCCGAGTTTAACGCATTATTGCATCGGCCTATAATAAATCACATTACTACTAAAATACATTGATGATACTAAAATCACCAACATCCATTTGTGCGCTCCGAGTCACAGTTAGGAGATATTTTGACTAAACTTTTATCCGGACCTTATTTTCGATCCATGTGCTCCAATCTAGGCATTTTTGATTTGTATGCTCCAACTTTAGGGGGGTGTTAAAATTAATATCTAGTTTTTATCTATTTTGGACTTAATGGTATATTATGTAATATGTTGTTAAATTCGAGTACCAATCGTTTAATTATTAAATAATTTGATATTAATACAATTGTGTGCTTGTGCTGCGCTGCACACACACTTTTACCTAATCTCTTACCATTCTTACAGAACAAAACACACACTCAACTTCGACAGATTTGCCAGTTCTAGATAAAATCAAGAACCTGCTAACCTCCAATTTTAAGAAATCACACATACTATGGCCCAGAAATCATCAACAATAAACTTGCCAATTTAACTTTAGTCCTTCATATTCCAATTTGACATTCATATTACATACTAATAAGTCAATAGACATAGTAAACCAAACAATACATGAATTATTCACCAATTACCACTTATGAAATAAGTTTCATAATGGTGTTTGCTTAAATCCTCAAACTGCAGTCATCTAGAAGATGGGCAATACACAAAAACAAATGACTAATTTATACTTGACATGAAACTGAAACACGAGACAACGCCGAAGAATGATATCTTCTCAAGTTGATAAAAGATGGTAAACATTCAAAAGCTTAAGAACTTATAGCCACTCAGTATTATCTTTATCTTTGAGATTAGGCAGTTCTCAAAGTATTTTCAATATCGATGACGAAGCGATACTTGACATCATTTTTAGCAAGACGGTCCATAGCAGTGTTGAGATAGTCGATAGGGATGAGCTCAATATCCGCGGTTATGTTGTGCTTAGCAGCAAAATCCATCATCTCTTGCGTCTCTTTCATTCCCCCTATGCCACTTCCGGATACCATCTTCCTACCCATAATCAGAGAAAAGGAAGGTAGCTCAAGAGGTTTTTCGGGTGCACCAACAAGGATGAGCTTTCCTTGAGATTTTAAGAGCCCGATCAGTGGTTGAATAGGGTGATTTGCAGAAACTGTATCAATAATTCCATCCAAAGTCCCCATTGCAGCCTGCATTTGCGCATCATCAGTGCTCACCAAGAACGAATCGGCACCTAGGTGCTTAATAGCCTCCTCCTTTTTCTTGGGAGAGGTGCTAATTACAGTCACTTTAACACCCAAAGCCTTAGCAAACTTAACACCGACATGGCCAAGGCCTCCTAGGCCTACCACACCTACATTAAGACCAGGCTTATCGAGCCCAAAATATTTCAGAGGGCTATAAGTTGTGATCCCAGCACAAAGAAGAGGAGCAGCAACATCTAGAGGGAGATTGTCAGGAATTTTGACAATGTAACGCTCATTAGCAACCATGTGATCGGAATATCCTCCATATGTCATTGTTCCATCGTGATTAATGGAATTGTAGCTGAGAATATTCTTTGCACAGTAATTTTCGAGGTTGTTATTGCAGCTGTCACATGAGTGGCATGCTCCGACTAAACAACCGACACCAACTTTGTCTCCAATTTTGAACTTTGTTACCTTGCTACCAACCTCTGTTGTAACGCCCACTATCTCGTGCCCTGGGACAATCGGATAAGTTGAGATGCCCCACTCGTTCTTAATTGAATGAAGATCAGAATGGCATATTCCGCAAAAAAGAACTTTAAACCTTACATCTTCTTCGCCTGTTTCCCTTCTAGAGAATTTAAATGGAGAGAGCACGCCAGAAGTGTCCGCCGCCGCCCACCCAAACGCCTTTACGGGATGTTCTGCCTCCGGTGATTTAACCATTTTTGAAACTCTCACTGTTTGTTTGTATAATTATAGAGATAGATAAACTCACTGTTTTATTTGGACTTGGGGATGATTATTTCAGCTGTGTGTATGCAAGTATATATAGACTACCGAATACTAACAAACTATAAAGTTGACGTCATTGATTAGTGTAGCAACGTGTTAAAAAGTCTAAAACAAAAGAAAAAAGCATCAGAAATAGATGTGTTGGCAAAATATAGGGAGACATATTTGTTAACGTTGAAAACATTGCATAATCAGTGATGTCAGCTACAAAGTACAACTGATCAATATTTTTAGTACAACTGCTCAATATTTTTACTTAGCACCAAAAATATTACTGAAAAACATTGCATAATCAGTGATGTCAGATACATAGTGGTGCTTTGTAGCTCTATAATCATGAAAACGCATCAAATACTCTAATAGGTTCGTCTTAGTTATTCTATTGTAATAAGTTGCTTCATTTCACTATCACTGTCGATACCGTCCTTTTGGCACCGGCACTTTTTTTGGTGCAGGTGTCATCCTATCCGTCTGGTAGTAACTCTTTTCCAATTTACTCCTCGGGTAGTTTGATGCAAAAGAAGTCCGATACAAGTAGTCTAAGTTCTTTTCGGCCCCTACAGAGAACTAAGATGCGTCTTCAGAGACTTGGATCTCAGTCTAAAGAAGATCTAGAGTCTTAAACTATTCTGTGTCTGAAGAACTTCCAGTCAAGGATAGAGCCTGAATACTTTGAGAAATTCGTACCAAGGACCGATGCGCTGCATGCTGGTGTGGTATGGCGATTTGCGCATGCTTATTAGTATTATATAGTAGAAGATTACATAAAAAAAACAAGTGAAAGCACATAAATTGCTGGCAAAACGGAAGGAACTCTGCAGCTTATATTCCCATTCATGTAATTTGACAAAGGGATGAATATTGTGAACTGGTTTTTAAGTGACACAGAAGCAGGATTGTGAAATTTCGTTTGAGTTTGGTTCTAACTTCTAATGTAAAGAAATTTAGGTGATGTCCGATTCTTTCCTAAAATAGATCTCTCAATATGTGATGTTTAATTTTGTTTCTACAGCTACTTGTTAGTTGATACCTATTTACTTTTGACAAAATTGCTTTTCAAACAATAAAAGACCAATCAAAGCTCAACTTAAAAGCTAATTAACCAAATACAACCCAACTCTTAAGGGAAAAAAAAAAAGTAAAGTTAAAAGCTGCATTAATCTAAGCAGTAATCAACCCAACTCTTAAAAGTTGTAACCAACAAGACCGCAAAGTGGTCAACTGTCATAGAAAACTATCTGATAGCAGTAATCTAAGCAGCAGCTAATATAAATATTCTGATCTGGTGGTAATGCTCAGCTGTTAGCCTGTTATGTATAGTAGAGAATCTTCATGCAACTGAAGCAAAGCTTAAAAAGATAAAACTTATGCAAAATTCTATTTTCATTCACCGCAAAGGTTACACACTCTGACTAATACGCCATTAAACATCTAATTGAAAGTCTAAATCATAAAAAAGACAGATAATTAACATAGCAAATTCGGAAATAAAACGAGATAGAAATCCAACAACGACCAGGCACCTTCTGCTTCCTAATTACCGAGCATCTGATCAAAATGCCAAACCCCTGACAAAAATACCAACACAAGCATTAACATATGAGTAACATGGAAACAAACTTTGGCAACAACAAGAAGTATACAGGAAAATATAGGATACATATTGAAACAGAGATCAGTAAGAATACCATGTCCTTTGCCCACTCTTCTCAACTGAGAAACATACTCAGAAATCTTCTTAATAGCTTCCACCTACAAATATCCAAAATTTAAAGCATTCAAGAATCAAGCTGATGTATTTTACAATTTATGTACATGATTATCTTAATGACGGAGACAGTATGAAAATTACCAAATTAAAAATGAATTTTTATTTTACCTGCTCAATTAAGAATTCACTCTCAATGAAGTCTGTCAATTGTGGATCATTGCTCCTACTCCCAACCTATTGTCAAACACGCCAGCAACTTAAATCTCAGAAAAAGGTTATAGAAAATACAATCGGATGGTTTAGTTCAAGTTGAACCATAAGCGACCTAAAGTGAATTATAAACATATAAATTAAATATCTAAATGGAGGAAACTGATGTCTTACAGCGTGCAAGTTCAGAAGCTTCTCATTAACCAACTTCTCCAGAGATAAAGCAAGCTCCATTGCTGACATATAAAGATGGTATGCAAGCGTTATACAATGGACGAGAAAAATATAATCATGGCTAAGCATATAGTACTATTTAGAGCCTCAATGGTAAATGAGTGCTACACATTTACTACATGCTTTTAACTTTGCTATTGATCAAGGACACCATGATATGTTCGAATTCATTTTGAATTTTGTGAAAGATACGTCATACATTAATAAAAGATAAGCAATAGAGTATTGGTACGCTTTGCCGCTAACTCAACTCACTCTTTCTAAGAGCACCATAGAAAGCATTTCAAGACTGCTTTTCCAAACCATGCATCTCAAAATTGTTCACAAATTTCGAAAACTTTGTAATTTTATTGCAAAAGAAAAGATAACTTACCATACAAAGCATCTCCTTTCTCAGCATGGTCAAATTCAGACACCGGTGTGACAATTGATTGCAGCTTCACTTTGCCACCTCTTTTGTTCTGTCATAAGCCAAATAAGTAATTGTCATGGTTAGTCCTATAAATGAAACAGCTAAAATACAAAACTGAAAGAGATGACTAGAATAGTGACCGTATAGCAATTATTTCTTATTAACCTGATATTCCATCAACTTCTCGGCATGTTCCCTCTCTTCTACACTAGAGTCCTTGAAGAACCTGGAATAGCAATATTATAATAGGAAGAATGCGCGTCTAATAATTCTAGAATAAAAACAAGATTTATTTTTAAGAAGTAAAAGTTAGATAATTACTTTGCGAGCCCCTTAAGAGCCACATTGTCCCGATCAAAGTACGCATACATAGCATGGTACACATACGATACATTGTATTCAACACTGCAAAACAAAATAAAAGTGAAATCGTCAGAAGAATGAAAATATAAAACAAAATAATGGAACATTTCGATGGAAAGGAACCCCAAAAATTCAGCAAGGACAAATCACCCCAATTATAATCCTTAGATGTTGTCTCAAAATGGGAATCAAAAGATTAACATGAAAAACTTTGCCTTGATAGTGACCAAAGCTAAATGCATTCTGTAAATTTGAGGATCAAGACTTTAGGTAAAAGATACTCCATATCAGAGCATTAATCAAGAAACCCCAAACGGAAATAGCATCCAAACAAAAATGGATCCTATCGAATCAATTACAACCTTTCCCTTCCTTTCTGACATTTGGAATTACATGGTAACAAAAGATGTCTAAGATAATAATACACTAAATTCAAACATATCTCATAAAATCAGCCTCCTGTCACTATCATTTGATTTACAATATAGAGTCAAATATTAAATTTAGTTTTAGTTTTAAACATCTATAATGTCACAACCAGCCACATATCTCTAGACCAATATATGCTACTATTTCATCTAGCTCGACGGGGTAACTAGCAGATTTCGTACCAGAATTTGGACTCAATAAGCATAAATTTGTTTGACTTTAACTAGTCAGATTGACTTTTCAAGTGAAAAATAGGGAAAGTATAAAAATGTATACATAAGACATAAACAGGGACATTGCCAAAATTGCGTTTTTCCCGACGTAAGATACATGATAAAAAGAACAATATCAATCTGAAAATGTAAAGAAAGAAATTGTCCTCCAGTACTATAGATGCCCCGGGTTCATAAATCATAAACACGCAAATCTACATATATAACCCCAATGTTACAAAATAGTATTCTTTTTACAACGTCTAAAAACATCAATATTTGCTCAATTCTAAAAATAATCAACAAGATCAATTCAGTACTGATTTTGGGTTGTACCCATCATATTCCAAAAAGACAGTAAGTTGCATGATATTGACTTGACAAGTTAAAAACAACGATTCATAAGAAAACGATGGAACAATACGTCCATGAATATAATGCATCACAGAAATTGATATCCAGGTATGTAATTCCTATGTTCCATCATCGTATTCTTTTTTAACATGTCTCTAAACTTGAACATTTTGGTCCACTTCTATTTTAATATTCTTCAGGGTACGTAAGTCGCTTCTAGAAATAATCAAAAGGACTATCTACAATTTTGTTAGATAAACTATGTTGGACTTAATTAGTTCGAAATGACGTAATTAGATAAACATGGAACAAAACACACACTCAACTTCAACAGATTTGCCAGTTCTAGATAAAATCAAGAAGAACCTGCTAACCTCCAATTTTAAGAAATCACGCATGCGTTGATAGATAAATACAAAATTAATCCGTATCATACAATGGCCCAGAAATCACAACAATAAACGTGCCAATTTAACTTTAGTCCTACATATTCCAATTTGGCATTCATATTACAAACACATACCTAAACTACACAAACCAAAAAAAGCGAAAAAGTACAAACTTGATGCTTAATTCTTTATCCTTTTTCAGATATTACTAAAGTCCGACATTATGGTCCGTTTTCCTCTTTTGTCCATTCCAATTTTGTCCTTCATAGTCCAATTAGACGGTAAATGATTTTTACTCAAAAGGTTATAAACAACTATTAAGAAAAATGTCCATTTGCCCAGTTTTGTCCCACCATAATGTTCCAATTAGTCCGTCATCAACTCGATTTCACTTAATTAGATATAAACAACTACTATCTCCGTCCCGAAACAATTTTCTCTTTTCACCAATATACTATCCGAGTTGTATTATAGTGAACGTGGACAATTATTTTGGTAATGATTAATTAGAAGTTAAAAACAACTACTATACATTACAAACCAGAACAGAATAAATAAAAAAACACATGCATAAAATCATAAATTAAACAAACCAAAAAAAAAGGAAAAATATGAACTTGATGTGCTCATTTATAATATTCATCTTTAGTCCTTCATTTTCCAATTTTGTCCCTCGTAGTCCAATTATTTTACAAACAAACACATGCATAAAATCATAAATTAAACAAACCAAAAAAAGGAAAAGTATGAACTTGATGTGCTCATTTATAATATTCATCTTTAGTCCTTCATTTTCCAATTTTGTCCCTCGTAGTCCAATTATTTTACAAACAAACACATGCATAAAATCATAAATTAAACAAACCAAAAAAAAAAGGAAAAGTATGAACTTGATGTGCTCATTTATAATATTCATCTTTAGTCCTTCATTTTCCAATTTTGTCCCTCGTAGTCCAATTATTTTACAAACAAACACATGCATAAAATCATAAATTAAACAAACCAAAAAAAGGAAAAGTATGAACTTGATGTGCTCATTTATAATATTCATCTTCAGTCCTTCATTTTCCAATTTTGTCACTCGTAGTAAAATTATTTTACTTTTAAAACGTTATAAACAAGTATCAACAAAAATGTCCATTTTCCCAGTTTTGTCTCACCATTATAGTTATGTTATAATGAAAGTGGACAAATAAAAACAAAATAATAGTGAAAAAAAAGACTAACTTGATCTGCTCATTAATAGCGGCCTCGCATTCCTTATCATACTTGTGCCTAGCGAGAGAGTCATGCGGAACAGTCGGTACCAAAGTCATCTCCCTCTTCATTTTCAGCTCCTCAAACGGAGCGAAAACAACACCCGTAACCGCCGCCTGGTTATTACTCGATTTACACACCACAAATCCACAGCCCTTGGATCTCATAACCAACGGCCAGGATTTCATCTCGTTTGATACGGTTATAGCTGGAACTGTAGCGAAACCAGCACCCCTTATCATCATTTTTTTAGTTGGTTTTTGTTGGGTTTGGAAAATGAAATAAGAGATTTATTTTTTAGTTTTTTTTTTTTGTTGTGGAGGCGTGTGGTGACCTAATGCCAAGAGAAAAGAGGGGATTATATAGGGGTGGTGAATTTACGATTGCTCCCTGAAACTCTCGTTAATTTCTAATACCCTCATAATGTTTAATTTATTACATTTAAACCCTATAAACTATCTAATTTTTTTCATCTTAACCCCATGTCCATTTTTAAAATAGCATTGCTGTTTTTTGGAAAAAAAAAATTTAATATTTTCTTGCATTTAATCCCTCCGTTCCAATTTAGTTTTACACTATGAAGTTATGTGAATTTCGAGATGGAAAAAAATCGTACCTAAATTACTAACTTGAAAAAACTTCTATATACTCAAATTAAACATAATTATTTTTTTAAAAAAATCTAAATTGTCATTTCGGAAATTTAGTTATGAAAATAATGCATCTTGAAATGCACATAAATTCATAATGGACAAGTAATATAGAATGGAGGATGGATGTTTTTGATATTTCTGCCATTAAAATAACAAATTCCGGGTTAACACGCATTTTTTAATAAAAAAAAATAGTTTTATATTTTTTTTGTTATAAGATTTATATGAATTACTCTTGTTAAAATTATTTTATGCATGTAGTTATTGTAAAAAATATCAAAGAAAGAATTATTAAAACGAGGTGATGTCATTACAACGTTATTCATGGGGGGTAAATTGCAAAATGAGTTATCTCATTGGGGCTTATAACAAAAGATCAAACTCTATGAGGGCTATTTGAATATAAGAGATAGTTACTGAGGTTATTTGTATTTTGAGTATGAGTAGTGTGAACGGAGATGATGCGGTGAATATGGACCGTTCGATGGAAAACACGTGGATGATGCAGATTAGTTGGCGCGTGGTTGGCTTGTGTCTGGTCAGTCTTGCTGGCGAGATTTGATATTATCTTTATCTTATTATTTTAAATAAATAAAATGATATAGGTATAAATAAATAAAAAAACTTAACCAAAAACCGATGTGGCGGTTTAAGTATACCAATTATTTTTGTTTCGATATTGAAATTATATTTTTATTTAATAAATAATTGATACATTTAGTTCGACACATCGATACGTAAGGTTTTTAGATAAAATTTTTACATAAGATTTTTAGATCCATATACCAATACTCTTACAAAATATAAAATAAAATAAAAAATAGTATCTTTCATCTTTTTATTTGAATATTTGGTATCTCGATGTAAAGTTTTTTGTTCCCATGTGTGACTAATTGGTTGAATCAGTATAGACAAGGAGTTATGGACTGACACGTTTATTTGTTGATTTGTTTAGTTGGCCTTTTTCATTATATTTACCTTTCAATCAGCTACTTTAGTATAAGTGGTACTATTAACCTTTATTTTTGATCGGTTTGGTTTAGTGGAAAAGGAGATAAGAAAATGATTTTCTTTGTTTACGGCTTTGCTTTTATGCACGTTTGTTAACTTTTCAACCAGAATGACTTCAATAATAAAAGGTACTAGTACTATTTTATAATGAGTGCACATATGAGATTAGACCAATTTCAACTAGAAGAATGAATAATTTCAATAATAAAAGGCATTTTGCAATAAGTGTCGAGGTTAGAAGTCTCGTTTCCCCAAGGTGTGTTCAACCTCTGAGTAGCCGATTAGCCAGCTAGTTCCGATTAATCGTCGGATTTTTATAATATAAAAAAACATGTAAACTATTAAAAAAACTTTAAAGTTCTACTGTTGGTGGTTTAACCCGACTAATACAATTCATCGCTAACTAATCCAACTAATATCTTCCAAATAGTTGTTCGACTAATTGAGTTGACCCGACTAATCGCTGCATTGACCATCATTAACTTCGAAACCTCCATTAGTCGAGTCAGATGAGGAACGACCGACGACTAGTCGCCAATTAGCCGATCGGCGGCCTGGAACAATTTTTCTAAATGTAACTTATGTATAAATGTATGGAAAGGATGACCCACCCACCAGTATATACATTTGCATGTTCACTAAGTTGTTGGCATTATGGCATATACACTAGTCATTTCATATCATATGTTAATACCATTTGCCTTCTCTTTCTTCACATGCATCTTTGTTCTATCACCATTAACTCCTTCCAATTTCCACCTTTTACTTATGTGGCTTAATTTTATCTGCTAAGTGACCCTTAATTTTCGTCCTATCGCTAAACCGAAAGTCGTTCTAAAATGATCGTAATCATATGTCGAGCTTTGAAACTAGGGTCTAAATCGTCGAGATGAGAGGCAAATGCAGTCTAGTGTATTATAGTAGTATAATTTAGTAATACTAGTGTATACGTGGTAACGCGTATAACCGTAATAAAATTATAGTTAGAGAGAGTACAAAAATTACAAAAATACAAATACTAAAATTTAGAAAAATTAATATTAGGTTTGAGTGATAATTAACTGTTTGCAACAGTGTCGCAAATGGCAGAGATAAATTAATATGTTGAATTAACCAGAGAGATAAATTGATTTGATGAAATATTTTATCTTCCATTTGAGAGAAAAGCAGAGAGATAGAGGATAGAGATGTTAACCGTCTGCAAATAGATGTTATTAACGTGAATATTATTTAGTTATTAAGATAGTTTTATAACTTATTTGTAATTTGTGTAATTAGGGTGAGTTTTACTAATTATTTGTTTCAAAATCTGCGCATAAACTAATAGTATGGATAATACTAATTTATTTTTAACATATGAAAATAATAATAAAAAGTGAAAGGCATAATAAGGCTACCCAAACCGGTGATTTAAGTGTGAATGACAATCCAACTAGTTGCTAGCTCACGAGCACCCATAAAATAATCTTGAATTAGCCGTAATTAATTCCAATCTAAACCACCACAATATTGTGGTTGATCTTATCAAGTTAAAAACCCTACAGTAGGAGGTGATTACAGCCGTAGGAATCAATATAAAACTTGTTTTGTCAGGTGCGGTTATGTTTTACACGATTATACTCTTTGTAGAACTAGCAATAATACATTTGAGCGATGAAAACTTGTTGCACGAGGTCAAATGTACATTCCATCCATACGAAGTTTTCTACTAAATCCCAAAGTTAAAAGTTGTGGGTAGAAACCATAATTGACTGATTCTATGGTGCATAAAACATTGAAAAGTCTAAAGTTAAGGCCTAGTTTGATTGCGGGATGTATTACAAAATATCCTTTCACTACAAATCTCATTGAATATGTTTGTTATGGTAGGACTATTGTACATGGTATTTGTTATCTTATCCCACGTTTTGGAGCAAACTTAAATAATGGATTGTACTATAAAGATTATATATATTGGTTCGTTACATAATATAAGTTTCTTACATATTGTTTACCGCAATAAATAACAACGATAAAAGATAAATAAAACTATCACATAAATATTTATTGCTGGTGAAATTAAAAGTAAAACCAAATTAATGTTGAATGGGCTATTTAATTTCAGTTTTTTTACCTTTGCATTCAATTAGGATTTACGAATTGAATTCATGCTCTCTTTTTTTCTGTTGGACAGGTGAGTATGTATTTATTATTATGTATACATGTATCTAAAAGAGATGAGAACAAAAATGAAACACAGCTGTGAGGTTATTTTTGTAAATAATGAACGAATGATAGTTTGTGTCAAAATAATACCACATAGGAGGTGGATTTCTATATACACATTTTTAGTGTTATTTCTAATCCAACATTGTTACATATCTCATCCCAAATAGACCAACTAAAGGTGCTTATAAAACCCTACAATATTTAAAATCTTATCCTCATCCTTTAACCCACTAACAAATTGTTAAAGGATAGTATGGATTGTACTTTACTGAAAAAGAAAGTGCAGATTCTATTAATCTCGTGAAGCCACTTGTTTGAAAAGCTCCAAAACACAGGTCCTACACTAATTATAAACTTACAACGCATTTTTAGTTTTCTAGATGCATTAACATTTTATTTTTTTTTAAATAAAGATGTATTAATATTTGGTTTCATAAATAACAGTAGGCAAAAGCAAACAAACACACCATTTGCGGTGGAATAATAGTCAACAAAGCCTGCCCATGTAGAACTGAAATTAGAACTTTGTAACGTACACGAAATTTAAGTTTTTTTTATTAATCATAATTCGTGGGAGTGTAAAAAATGTTAATGATCGTTAGGAAATATAATAAGTTGTTCTAGAATTATATTTCAGATCACGGCTTAAGGTCTAATTTGAGTTCATTATTTGTTCGATTTCTGTTCATCGTATTTTACTCCTCATACAACACATAGAATTCCTAGTACTCTTTATTATATATAAATTGGTGGGTAAACCCACTATTTCAGTAAAAAAAAATCCGGTCATAACGATCTTATTACAGCTTAAATCAACAATAAAAACTTAGATGGAATAAAAGCTTACGGTGCTAAAGAAAATAAAAAACAGACTTTCATCTCTTCTTGAACTTCTTCTACGCATTTTGGAAAACCTGTTGTAACTTTTTCACATATTGTGACAGCAATTGAGAATATTTTCATGATTTTAAACTTTTGTCTTCAATAATCGGAGAAGACTGTTTATGACTTCTGTGACCGGGACGTCACTTTGTTTGTAATAAAAATCTTGGTCTCACCTTGGTTTTGGTCTGAACAAAAACTTCGAGCCTCTACCCAAAAGTGCAGCAAATAAGTATTTTTGGTTGGAAAAACCCGCGAAGCTCCGTGTAAAGCCACAACGCACCAAAATCTCATCAACCGGATCTAATCTCATGAACCTCAATCCATATGTAACGAAATCGGAAAGACGGGGTATATTAGATCTACTCCGTTCAGATAAGAGGAGCACACCATTGAAAGGTGAAGAAAAACGAGGGAAAAAAATATCCGGAAAAGAAAATGGATCCAAATAGAGAGATGATCGGGATACTACGTTATGAAGCCTAGGGGTAAAGGGGCGCCGAAGCACCACCCCTACCCGAAGGTGGGTGACGGCTAGGGACAGGGAAGAGAGAAACTATAAGGCCTAATACTCCTTAGTCCTTTTCCTCAACAATTAATGTTGTGTACCATGTGTTGTATATTCAAACAGTCGACGCCGATCATTGACATATCCGGTACTTACAGCCATTCTTAGCGAGAGGCCCGGCCAATTGCGGAGAAAAAGAACAATGCAGCAACAATTTAACTTAAATTCATCCCAGAAACGTTTTTTTTATTTATGTAAAACGATTACAAGGCACATCATGAATGTATAACACCAAACAACTAGGAAACAACATTTGTAGGATTGACAAGTTTTGTGCCTTGAACTTCACAAGACACTCATATAACCGGAAAAACAAATTAAAAATTCTGTTTTTTTTTTCAAATAAACCCGTCTCTTATATACTATTGTTACTGCCTTAATTAGAGGTAAGTAAAAAATATTACAACATTTTCTTTGACTTATCACTGTGCCACTTATGCTCATATCAGACAAACAACGATACAAAAAACTTCTAAAAAGAAAAACCTTCTCACCAGTGATCTCCGCAAGCACAAATTCCGTTGTCAAATTTGTGAAACGGATTTACATGTCAAACAAGAATCTGCATACTGGCTACCATGGATCTTCAACACCTTCTTTGCTGCCGAATGACAAATCACAGACGCACACGGCACACAAATTGTTCCTTGTTCAAATCATGAAAAAACAATGCAAAATCTGTAAAGTGAATCTCTCGATGTGATTACAAAAAACATCTTTGTCTTTTCGTTGTTTAAATCATGTAAAACAGAATATGTTTCTCTCAGAAATGCAGCTTTTTTTCAACTCCCTCTCCAATCTTTCTAGTTTCTACAAATATATATCTATTCCCCGTATAGACTACCCCCCGAATCTATAGTTAGTCCACGCTCTTTCATCAAAGCTCGTACCTTTGCAACCCCACCCCACATCCGTGTAGAGGCATAGAGGTTTGATAGTTGAACATAGTGTCCGGTGTTCAGTGGGTCCAATTCGAAAAGTCGTTTCGCTGAGTATTCTCCTAATGCCACGTGGCGATTGGTTTTGCATGCGCTCAAAAGAGCTCCCCAAATAGTAACTCCTGGTTCAATCTTCATAGTTTTTATAAATTCAAAAGCTTGATCTAAGAGACCATTTCGGCCAAGTAGATCAACAACACAAGCATAATGCTGATGGCGTGGCTCAATCCCGTACTCTTTCATGCTATGGAAAAAGTTCCATCCTTGTTGCACAAGGCCCGAATGATTACACGCAATTAATAGCCCAATAAAAGTGACATCGTTAGGGTGAACTCGAGCTTTTTTCATTAAGTGAAAAAGATCTATAGCTTCTTTCCCATAACCATGTAACCCGTATCCTACTATCATAGCACTCCACACTACAACATCTTTGTCTGGACATAAGTTAAATACCGTTTGTGCCAACTCTACACTCCCACATTTAGCATACATGTCAATAAGAGCCGAACAAATGATACCATTATCTTTATAAACACTATTTTTCACGTAATCATTCATCCATTTTGCTTGTTCGAGCGATCCCACTCGAGAACAAGCTAATATGGTCGATACTATGGTGATGTCGTCAGGTTTGATATTTTTCGATATCATATGGCGAAATAGATCCACAGCATCCTCAGCACGGCCATTTTTTGCATACCCCGAAATCATAGCATTCCATTGTATCACATAGGGTTTATTATCCATTTCATCGAATAACCTTTTAGCAACCATAACTTGCCCACATTTTGCATACATGCTCGTAAGTCCAATCCTCAAATCAGGTTCAAAATCTAAACCCATTTTAATAACACGACCGTGGATAGACTTCCCTTGTTCTATATCTTCTATGTCAGTATAAGCCTTTAAAACACTAACAAGCGCAATACAATCCGGTTTTACATCAAAACTCATCATTTTACTAAAAAAACTCAAAGCTGCAATAGGCTGCCCATCGTTAGCATACCCAGAGATAATGCAAGTCCACGATACAACCGTTTTATCATATAACTGGTCGAAAAGGACTCTTGCTTTCCCAATTTCCCCACATTTGGCATAAAACGCCAAAATCCCATTTTGCAAGAAACCATCAAAACCCAACCCATTTCTTATAATCTGTCCATGCACAATTTGTCCGACCTTATCTTTTTCAGTCGTAATATTTCCACCACATGCTTTTAGCACGTGCGGGAAAGTGAACGAATCCGGGTTAACCCCACAAACCAGCATTTTCGAATACATATATATCGCTTCGTTGAATAAGTTGTGCTTAGAGTAACACCTAATGATTGCATTCCACAAGTGAACATATGGTTGGGAAAATTCATCAAATACCTTGCGTGCGTAACGTATCTCACCAATATCTGCACTAACATTTATGAATTTCGTGACGATGAATCCATTTTGGTGTAACCCTGATACGACTAATCGACAATGCATTTGTTTCAAGTGGGTTTTGTTGGTTGAGTTAGATAGAAGTGATGTGTAAAATAACTCAAGTTCAATATGTTTGTGTTTTGGTGAAATTGTTGAAGAACAAAAATGGTAGGCATTTACGGAAAATTGATTAGTTTTTTTTCTTACTAAGCTTCGAGTTAATGAAGAAGACATCAGTCTAATTCTCTCTAGTGTTGCAGTTAACACTTCCATTAATTTGTTAAAGACAGGGAATGAAATAATATGTTCCTTGTACTTATGGAATAATTATGAAATTTGATATTCCATTAAAAAAAACTGTTTTCACAACAATATACTGATATCTAACACCTTGAAGGTCAGCAATAGTTAAGTTGGAATTTAAATGCAATATCATTCAGCCTCTTTCTCAGTTCAGGTATCAGAACACCTTTTCCCACCTCCCCGCTTCTGTATCGAAATACCGAACTATACTTAAGAAATACTTAATTTGCCAAACTGTACCTCTCTATCACCACTATTAACATCTAATTTTTACTGAATCTTTTGAAGCTACTTTCGCGAAGTGCTTGCTCCATCTTTTCATCATTCCGTGAGCAACCTAGAAACTCAATTTCTTCATATTCTGATTCATTTGCGTTTTCAGGTTCTCGTAATGACAAAATTGTATGTTTTCTGTCTTACCCTTAACATTCTAGTTTGAGTATGCTTTCAGATCCTCAAGGCTTAGCTATCCAAATTTGAACCAGTTTCCCATGGCCAAGCACATCTTATATTAGGGTCACTTGCCATCAAACCCAAATATGTTACCAGACTAACAGTGCACATGCTTTAAACAAGATGTGATCTGGTTTTCGTATGCTTTACTATGAATATTAGTAAGTACAGTCCAAATCCGAAACGATTTACTGTGAATATTAGAAAGTACAGTCGAAATCCGAAACGAATTAAGACTCAGGTCCAAAAAAACTAGAAACTTCAATGAATTTCCAACTTTATGCAACATCGTTTTTTTTACTAACATGTTACTGATATCTGAACTAAGCACTCAAATTTGATCGTCTCCGCGCAATGGCTTCCAAGAACTGCGTAACGAACCTATGGTTACACCCATTCGTGTGCCAGCTTGACGAGTAATAAAATATTTGATCAGAGATTTGGTTAATCAATCAAGTTATTTACCCGTGTATATCTCCTATAGGGTGTTTATGACCTCAACCATAATGGACTATGCCTTTTTATTTACTCACTGCTTCTATGCGATTCTATTTCACACGTTTATAGCTACCATTTTTATGCACATAAGCATATCTACGTAGGTGTTTCTTTTGAGAATGAACAAGAAGCACAAACTCAGAAAAACTATTTTCACCGACCGTTATTACTAATTTATTGAGTGAAATTGTAAACAGCAGTTAAGAAAACAACATTCAGGAGTACACAATCAGATGCAAAAAGCTGCTATTAAAGTCAGAGAAACAACCGTTTAAATACTTGAACCCCAGAAATCCAAAAGCTTATCTGTGTTGCTTAAAAACTCTTTTCTTTGCTTATCAGCTTTAGTACGCTCATCTGCTTCAACACATCTAAACTTCAATAACCAACAAGTTTAAACTGAGCTCTTTAGTTTAAAATTGGCCCTATACTAAAGCAACACGTATTTATCTCCATATCTAACACAACAATGTGCATTTTCACCTTGTCTTGCGACCATTATTCGACGTCAAATCCTTTTTCTTGAAGCTCAGCAATCACTTCATTTCTCATCCGAATCCATAGCTTGAAAGATTCTTGCTCCAACTTTTTATCCTGCAACTCCTTTTGGTAATTGTAAGAGTCTTTATCCATGGTTTCGACGACACCTTTAGGACCGATTGTTGTCCCGATCATACCTCCCTTAGCAACAAAATCCTCCATAGCCTCTTCATCGCCTGAGGAGCTAAAAAGTTAGAGAAGCTAGGTGAAAGTGGGAATAAATTGTTTTAACATCCCTAAACATAGGAGGATAATATAATGTAAATTACTTTTGTGGTTTGTAGTTTGATCTGCCCACAAGAAATGAGGTGAATATAGGAGTTTCAAAATCAAACGAGGAACAATTTGAAGCCAACATGGGAGAAGGAAAATCTACTTCTTTTCCTTTCTATCCCAGATCAAGTTTAAAAGAAAGAGGAAGGCATATTACATGTCTCCTCCAAGGAATAGAGATTGATCTTAAATCTAATTAAATCTTGGCGACCAACAAACTGAAATCTTCGTTATAACCTTCTAGGTTATAAGTATTATCATATAGCCTCTATGTTTTTGGTTAGTTAATCAACCTGGGTAAGGGAACTTGCGGCGCTCGTAGAGGTGGGCGAGTTCTTTCTCCTCCTTGGGACGTGGTTTGAGTGTCCACCACCCCAACGGCGATGTTTCGTTGTAAAGCCAGGCTGCTCCAAACAGAGCATAGGTGAATAGCAAGCCTTTCCCGACTTGTTTCCAGAAGTAATGATCTTCTTTTCCCAAACCTATTTTCTTCAGATACTTCTCTGGGTCGAAAGATTTAGCCAATAGGAGTCCTACAAAAGAAATGTGTTTGAAATGAAATCTATATTTGTATGTCATGTAATTAGTTGTCTCCAAGACCCTTTTTCCAAACAGTTTAACTCGGGGTGATTCCCATCGAGTGACATGCTTTTGACTTATTTCCGATTTAGGGCTGCTGAGAAGTTTTCAATCTCATTACTATCAGTGGTACTACTGCATATCAGTGTTGAATTGTATGCCAAACGGAAATGAGACCAGTTTATTCAGATAGTATGACAGTAAAAAACAAAGTTCATCGAAGTGCATGCCCATCAAAAGTGAAAGTAGCATGTTCAGCATTGTGCCAATCAAATATCTTCTCACGGCAGTGTATGTCTCTAGAAGTTACTTCTAAATAGGAAACAAGTTTTCCCTTGTGATTAAATGAGAATTAAGTCCGAACTATGTAACTTGACTGTGATCTTATGTTAACTTTACTGTGTAACTGTGTTAACAGATTATTTTGCTTCATTGATAAATAAATACTATGAGTGAAATAGAAAACTAATATGATTCAATATCTAAACTCCAAGTCTCCAACCATGCATCAATACATAAGCTAGTAAACTAAAGAACCAGAAAATCCATTATTGATTTCATTCGAGTATGAGATCTTAGATCATACCTGTTTTGACATCCCTTATCCGCTTGCGAACCATTTGGGATAGTAATATTGAGTGCAAGTGAATGATAATTGGTTGCCCTATGAAACAATGGTATTAAAGGAAAGATAATTTCACTGCATAATTGCACCAGATCTGCAGATGATAAGTAAGAATGTCAACTATAAGATAAGAGGACGAGTCTTTGGTGTGTATTCATTCTCTCCTCTATTGTAATTTTGTGCAAGTAGATATCAGTGCTGCTTAGCATACTTGGTTCCTTTACTCATAGTCATAGTTGCATACGATCAGAAAAAGCAAGATTTCGTGGAATGTAACTTTGATTTATTTTCTGAACATATTGGGTCCCTTTATTTTTTGGTTATATATGTACTTGCTCACGCACCCTTCCTATATATGGTTTGTCTTACACATTTCTGTTTTTTTTTATTCAAATTCAAACAGTATTCAACAAAGTAAAGAAAAAACTAACGCAAAGGGTCCCTGGTATGACTAACCTTTAGTTATGGCTTAAACGACTACCAACTATACTACAAGTAATCCTTGCCTTATATCAAACCATCTTACTCGTAAGCTTATGACATTAGTTCACATGAACTGTGAACACAAGTATGCTAAACCTGCAAGAATTTTTTGTACTAAAATTTCCACAATGTCACAAATGTATCCAAATTAATGTACGAGACAAAGATAAGAAGACGATGCCAACTTAAGGTCAAAAAATACTTTCTACCATTGTATCTTTATTCTTTATAATGGCGGATCTCATTGGTGTGACTAGTGAGGTACTACGACCGGATATTGAGCAAAGGGTTTTAGCTTTTTCCTAGTCACAATATTCATTAATTCATTCTTCATCAAGTACCCTAGTAAAACGAAAATTTATATTGATACAAAATGCGAAAGAAAGCACTAGCAATTCGAATAGGCTGTGGCACCTAATGGCAAGTACTGCTACAAATACGTAATTACTCCTATAAGTACATGACCTACTTCATCTGTTTAAAACAAAGCTTGTTTGACTGCAACATTTAAGAATTAAGCTACCTTTGAAGCTTAGGAAAAACATGGTTCAGTTATCTTATGTTTAAGGTTTCAAAAGTGCTAAAGCAAACTAAACACGGCAGGTGGGGCCTGGGGGAATAGGCCGTAGTCTAGGCGGGAAAACCATATTTTAACTTTTTTTGGGGCGTTTTTGGATTCTCCTTTGATATATATGTTGTAATATGGAGTAATTAACAAGCAAAATTAATCATTTTACACTATCAGAAATTCAACAAAACTATGATAAAAACAATTGAAAATTCAAATGAAAACGAAACTATAAAGATGTGTGCAAAGACAAATCTAAAGTGCAAATCTTGATCGATGGTCAACAAGTTTTTTTATATAAGTATGATGAGCTTTATAATAAAGCGCTTGGGGTTAATCGCAACAGCAGACCAACGCTTTTAAAACAGTGCTTAAGTCGGAAAAAAAACCGGAGATTTTGAAATAACCAACTAATGCAGTAAAAATTAACATAAAAAACAAACACAATGGCACAACTGAGCTTAAAAGTCACAAATGTAAATTATGTAACAAACCCACATGATTTACAGATTTAGTATATCTAGCCATTTGCTTTAATACCCGTCTTTCAAACTTATAAGTTCATATAAAAAACAAACATATAAATTATAATTATTTATTTTCTTTACAGGTATGATTATCAAAGTGGCAAAAGCAGCCTAACAATCAAATTGTGTGACTTTCCGTGATAGAACTAATAAAAATCTGATCTTTTCGCTCATAATAACAATATATATCAATAAAATAAAATAAAAAAACTATTCAGAAACAAAAAACCCAATTAGACTGATTAACTTAAAATTCCAATATTAATAATTAGACACAATTTGTTCAGTAAAAATTTGAAAAAGATATTGCGGTATATATTTAACAATTGAAATCCTGTTAAGGAAAAGTGTAATTGTATTAATAGAAAAGGTAGGAAATTATAAAAGAAAATTAGGCTAAAATTGATTTAAAGATGAGTATCATACCTAAAATATCAGTGTCACGGTATATATATATATATATATATATAGAGAGAGAGAGAGAGAGAGAGAGAGAAGATAGTGAAATTATTATTTCCAAATATTTGTCACAAGTTTGTGTATTCCTTAAACAAGAGAAAAAAATCCCGTCAACTTTCAATGGTCATGTTTGGTTTAGAATTTAGATTATCGGTTTTTTCATACTTAATATTTATAAAAATAATTTGATTTTTTTTTAAATCAATGTTGTATTTTATTTCTAAATGTTTGTTAAAAAATATATGTAAATTTTAATATTTTTATAATTTATTAATTTTTATAATTTAGTTGTCCAGAATGACAGTCCGTGTATTTTGAGATTAAAAAAAAAACATAACTAAATAGATAAAATAACAAATTTGAAAAAACTAAATTTTATATACTAAAATTAAATTTTACTTTGTAAAAGTTATTTCCGAATTTTCATTTCGACACTATAGATACGAAAATAATACATCACAAAACGCACGTAAAGTCGTAATACTTAAACATTAAAATTATATAAAAGATTAAATTTTGTATATTTTTTTGAATAAACACTTTAAAAATAAAATAATAATTGATTTTGAAAAATAATTAAAAAATAATTACGAATACATATGAAAAACCCGATAATCTGACCAAAACATGAATGAACTAACTTGAGTAAATTTGAACCCTAAAACAATTGATGCAAATAAGTATGAGGGAAGCCGAGCGTATGTTCAAATTCGGTTCGTTTAATAAGCGATTGCCAAAAATATTGTTTAGACTTGACTTGTTTAAAGACTAACTCGGGTCGAGCTTGTTCACGAGCGTTGAACACGTTTCGGACACGTTTCACTTCTTTTTTATTTTTTTAATTAGCTAAGATCTATGCCAACATAATCAATAATACAATCAAATATTTTTAGTTTTAATTTTAATTAGATTTAGTTTTAAATAATAAATTTATCACATAAAGTGAATAATATTTATCAATCATCAATAGTAGATTTTATAAATTTTACGACGTAAGCATGAGTATATATATATTTATATAAGTATTAAAATAATTAAACGAGCTTTTAAACGAGCCCGAGCCAGTTCGAGAGGCTTATTATTTTGCTTAGGCTTGGTTTAATATTAAATGAACGAACATGAGCCGAATTTTTAACGAGTCAAACACGAGTTCATGAACGACTTGGTTCATTTGCAACCCTGATTGAAACTGAATGTTCTAACCGCAAATAGCATATATGTTCATCAATTATCTAGGAACACTTGTTAGTCGAATTGATAACTCGAACTTTCAAATTAAAACTTAAATTTACCATTTTTCAAGTTACAATAGGGAACGTGAGTGTTTGCTTCAATGGTACACAAAAAGTGTATAAATAAATTGAGTTCACCGTTAATTTCTCCCTTCTTATTTGTAGTGTACACAATGCACAGTTGGGTGATTTTCTTTTTGCTAAATATAATATAGGTAATATGTATAGTTTTCTGATTTATTTGTTAAAGTTTTTCAGAGTTGTGCAGAGAATATTAGAATATGTCTATTCCGTTATGTTAATGGAAGATTTGTTTTGGCAACTAATTTTGACTTCCTGTGTTAATTAACATCTTTTGGTTGCTTTAATTTGGCGATTTGTTTTGTACTTTTTCCTTATTTCTTTTGTATCTGCGTACCCTATTTTACTTTTTTTCTTCAAAATAAAGTACGATCAGTATTACTCTTTGTATAGTATTTGATGTTTTACGTTGGTCAACAATGCTAATTTCAACCATTATATCATATATGCTGTTAAGTTTGCAATTTAAGATTTTTATAGCATAACAACACAACTAATAGCATTGTAATTGGCAAAAAGATGCGTTGTTTCTTTCATTGATATACAAATTAATGTTGTCCATCCTATTAGTTGTAGCGTTTTCATTTGTACAATGTATTCAGACACATGCATAAATAATCTATGATTTAAAGTACATTTGACAACATATTTTTGAGCTGACTTTTTTATATTTGAAAAATTGTAGGCGTTTGTACAAGTAAAATTATTTTTAGCTTTTAAAATGCAAATTTAACCGTAAAAAAGTTTAAAAAATATATATCTAAAAAAAATCTAGATTTCCTATGGAATTTGAAACAAACACTATAAGAAACATTAGATTCAGGGACAAATTATTTGGAGACGGTCGAAATTTGTCTCCAAATAGTATTTTTAAGGACAAAATTATTAGGTGACAGTCGAAAATAAGTCCTTCCGTTTTTCAAAAGAACCATTTTTTTCTATAATATAATCTTTCTATACAATTTATATAAAAGAAAAGGAAAATTGAGATGACTAAAGAATTTGATTGTTTTATTTTCTCATTTGTTTCAACTAATTAGCCTTTGATTTATCAAAATGGAATTTCATAAAGGTTCAAAACTTTCAGGAAGCTATGAACAAAATAAACTCACCAGACAAAAAACTTTTTCATAAGTATTTTTGACGTGGTAAGTCACTTTAGTGCCGTCAAACAGCATTTAGTCTATTTTTTGAGCGGATTTCCGGTTCTCGAGATCATAGTATGACCTTTTTGCTTATGAATGACTACAACAAGTCTTACGTATAAAAGGAGTATGGTGTTATTCCCCCAGACCGTGATTCTGTTCCTTGAACTTATAATAATCATTGTTGTTGAAAGCAAGACGAGGCGAGCATTGTATACGGTTTATTTATGGGGGATGGAAATTGGTTGCCATGTTTTTGGTTATGGCTGACATATATCTTCAGATGCTGCAGACTGAGAGAAAGTGTAAAAGGTATGTCTTTCATACTTTCATACTTACATTATAACATTACTTTCTTTACTATAATTCTATCATGATCTTTACTAGCTATATATGTCCTTTTCTATCATGAGGGGTTCAATCTACAGCTTAAATTTAGTGAAACTCAGTGGCTAAAATGTTATGTAATGATATGGTGACCACAGCTTAGTTAGGTCATTCGGCTCTATTATTTATTTGCCACTTTACTTGTTTTGTGACTTAATATTTATTACTAGTTTCATGGATGTTTAAGGATCGAGTTGTTATTTTTGTTAATTGTTTTTTTTAGTGTGTTGAATGGAGTTAAAAGAAAATGGTATAACCCTAGCTAGTTTAGTTGTTCTATCTTCTCTCTGGATTGAGGGGTGTTTATCTCTGTTTTATCTTCTAATTCTACTGAAACCTCCGGGTTTCATCATGATATTTGCTTTTTTGATGCTTGCTTTAATCATGTTTGCTATTGCATTGTGTTTGCAGTAATTTGATTATAAATATCTTTACCGAATTTATAACACTCTCTTCCTTAAGCTGCTTCTATAATCTAGAACAAAGTTCATAGTGTGTAAGCTTAGATAGTCCCAGTATTGTTTTAACAAGTTTCACTCGGCTCTTGGCTTATTTAGTTAATCTGCATTTTGTAACCAATCAATCTGCAAAATTCTATTGATTGTTGAAGACTTTAGGACCCTTAAATAGCCAAATTCGGAACTACACTTCAATTTTTGCACAAGTTTTACGTCTAAAACCCTAACATATTCATGAATTAATGATATTAAATTATTGCTCTCGCCGCCTGGGCTCAGGGACAGGTTGGAATTATGTCTATCCAGAAAGAATTTTATCTGTGATATAAACATAAATACAAAGTAGACGGAACCTTCAGGGGAATGCTTTAGATGTTCTTATTACTGGCTCTCGTATACAAATAAAAGAATTAACATAAATAATTAGCATATATCCTTACGAATATACCTACCGGCATGCATAAGCCTTTAACTACGTACCATCTCAGATCTTAAATGACTACATCATAAGAGCTCAACAAAATTTTCTACCTCTTTTGGAAGTTTAAAGTTTTGATGAAGTAGGCATACATGAAAGAGAAAAATCCCACAAAAGCAACCAAAACTATAGCGACTTGCCCAATAAAATCTTTTCGATACCCAAAATGATTTTCCACATACCATTGAATTGTTGGATCATATATCATGCCTGGGACTTTAATCTTATCTTGAATATCAGCGTATTGTGAAACGATTAGCCCGTATACGGTCCATGCAACAGGGCAAATCCAATAATACCATATCCACCACTTCGGAATTTTCTGAAAATGCAGCCCACACAGTAGAGAAAGTATGAGAAATCTATATATGTTTGTAAACAGTAATTGTATTATGTAAAGTTTTGATTACGAGTAAAATAGAACATTACCGGTCTTGGGATATAGAAACCTGAAAAGAGATTGAAAAGAGTGTAGAAACTTGTTGACAAAATAGCTGCTACTTGTTGATTCGGGGTGATAGAAACGCACATCATTCCGAAGTAAGTGAAGTAAAGGAAAGAAAAGTAGGATATGAAAAAGAACCAGAAGAATTTCAAAGGAACCCATTCGAACCCAATCATAGGATATGCAATGAAACTGAAGCAAACCGTCTGTCCCAGAACATATGGTAATTCGACAATTACCTGCCAGGAAGCAAAGATTGAAGTGGTATATTAGGTTTATATCAATAGTAACTCTGGATTCCATTAATTTTGTAGTTTATGCGCTTCAATGAAACTTAACAATTATTTTTTCGTTATTGAAGTTGCATGCCGGACATGAATTACAGAGGTTTCAAATAACATTTAAAGATAGGATCCTTGTTAAAGGTTGTCACATTTCTGTATGTTTAAAGTACTTAATAAATAAGCCCAATGATATCAACATTCGAAAAGTCAAACCTGTGCTAATGCATATGGTAACTCAGAATACGTTCCTGCGGCCCTTTCTCGATAGAAGACCGTTCTTTCAAGGGCGACTATAGGTTGTATTGTCTTGTTATTATTTATTCCAACAAACAATACCGAAACATACATTGCTCCCATCACAGTTAGCAAATCAGTTGAGTCATCCCTGAATTACACACAAAAATCCACACCCATGTAAAATGTTATCACCTATTCATTTCACAAAGCAAAAGAAATACTTTCGGTATTGTCGGATGACAAACCTTTTAGCGCCAACTTGCCAGAAGATTGTTCCGGTTATAAGAGCAGTGACTATTGTGAAAAAGTATCTGACGAGATTATATTCAGGATTTCTCCAATAAGTCAACCATTGCTTCCATATGCAACTTTTGAATTGACCCCACATACTTTGAGAATATTGTGTTGAAAAATACAGGTCTTGTGCCATAGGAGGGGGCAAGCTTAACTCCTTCAGTTGCGCCTTGCTTATCCTATCGAAAGACCATGTAATTACCTCAATCCATGCAAATTCAAGACCCCAAATAGTAGTACTTTTTGTTCAATTTTGTCTTTTAACTTACTGGTATAAGGTTGATGCTTTGTAGTGTTCAGAGAAATCAATTCCTAGACGGTCTTCGACTCCAACCGAGCTAGCTTCTAGCATCCATGACCCCGGGTTTTGTTTCTCTTGAATTTTGGGAACTCCTGGGATATTCTGCAAACAGCACATAATTCAAAACATGCCTAGTTGCCTTCAACAAGAAAATATTCCAGTTAAATATTTCACCTGAAAGTATTCAATAATCTTGTGAGAATTACGACCTAGTGGACCTGAGTAGATCACTTCTCCTCCTTTTTTCATCAATAGTAGCTGAGACATTATGTGACTATTTATTAGTGAGGGAAATGGAGAAACAATGATCTTTATACCGGATTGGGTTTATACACATTAGTATTACCTCATCGAAGGCTTCAAAGATATCAATACTAGGTTGGTGAATAGTGCAAACAACTGTTCTACCCATATCTACCGTATTTCTCACTGTTCTCATGACAATTGACGCAGCTCGTGCATCAAGTCCTGAAGTTGGTTCATCCATGAAAATGATGGAAGGATTTGCAACTAACTCAACAGCTATTGTCAACCTCTTCCTTTGTTCAGTCGACAACCCAGTAATCCCCGGTATCCCTACAATGGCGTCCTTTAAATTTTCTAGTTCAACAAGCTCCATCACTTCATCCACAAAAGTCTAGAAAAACACACAAATATTTTATCAACTCGGATTTTGGTTAATCGTTATTTACTTGTTATCTTTAGACAAGCTGGCTACCATTTTCCACAACTTACTATAGTTTTTAGGAAAATACTGAGCAATGAATAACGGGATCTAAATACCATTTTCTCTTCCTTGGTGACTTCTTTGGTTAGACGAAGAAATGCCGAGTAAACCAAGGATTCGTGAACAGTGGCGAGAGGGGAGTGGATATCAGTTTGCTCGCAGTATCCTGAAATCCTAGCAAAGGTCTCTTGTACCTTAGGGAAACCAGAAATACGTATATCACCTTCAATATAACCACCAGTTTTTCTCCCTGCGAGAACATCCATTAATGTAGTTTTTCCGGCCCCACTTACTCCCATTAGTGCTGTTAGCACACCAGGTCGAAATGCGCCGGTCACTTCTCTAAGTAATTGGAGCTTGTTTTCAGTGACTCCTTGTTCCTTCATTTCCTGTTGGATGAGGTTTATTTTAGTTTTATGTTCTTGTCAGGTGAACCTTCGGTATAATATTTTCTACTGTTTATTTTCAGAATTTTAAAATGAAAAATAAGCATGTGTTTATTTTCTATTGTTTCCATCAAGATCTCTAGATGTGATAGTAGGCAATGCCCCTATTGGTACCCTTTTACAAACATTGGGAGTAAGTGTAAACGTAGAGATATTAAAGCAAGCATAAGTAATAGGTTGTGCCACAACTGTTGTGGTCTTCTTGAATATGTGAATGGAAAAGGAAATGTACTTACTGAGGGCATATCAACGAAGTAACTGACGTTGTTAAATGACATGGCAAGAGGAGTGAAGGGAAGAACCATTCCTCTCTTGGGAGCATCACCTCGTGCAACCTCAAGGCTCGCGTCCTCGTTTACCAGTTGTCCTGAAAAACATTTTTCAGTATTTGTTGGTTGTAAAAATGGGTTTCTTAAGTCGAATTTATTTCAGATGTTTGTTTTAGAAAATGGATGCCTGTTTTCCTTACCTGGGTTGTTCACAGTATTTCTTGATAAAGCTTGGGGGACTAACTCTTTCTTTGATTTGATTGTCCCAAGTCTTTTTGTTCTGTGGTTTTCTTCGACCCCTGCTTCTTCTGTGGAGATTACGGCTCGCGACTTTCCAATTGCTAAATTCACGGACAGAATTTAAAAAGTGTTACTCCATCAGAAGACGTCATAAGTGTGTTTTTTAAGTGAAAATCAAGCTTGATTTTATGTCAGAATGGGGCACGTGTGCATAATTCAAGCAGAAACTTTAGGAAAAGCAGCTTCTCGTCTAAACTAAGGTAGATCATCAATCATCTCTCTAGTATGCAAAAAAATTCACAAAAGTAAAAAACCGATTCAATCTATAAGCATGTGCTAAAACTTTTAGAAGCTTGAGCCTGATGAGCTCTAGATCACACCTTCAAAACCGTAAGATTGTAAGCTAGAGCATGATGGCCACTATATCTATCTTTCAAAACCAAGATCTACTTACGATTAAGGTACATGAGGGAAACAGTGAATAGAATGTTGAAAAGAACAATGTAACCCAATAAAGCTGCTGCTCCAATCCAGAACCAGTTGCGTTCATTAAATACATCGAAATTGTTTAGTACTGCCACACCCAATGCAGTAGTGTTATCTAGACCCTGCAAACAACATTAATTTTTATTAATCTTTTGTAATTGTTAACAAGTTGCTTCTAATTCAATTTATTTTTCTTCATGTAGAACAATGTTACGAAGTTCCATAAGAAAACCAAAACGGTTAAATTGACCTGGGGACAAAAAATAAGGAAGGTATGTTACAGCTTGTTCAGATGTGACTTCTTAGGTCATAATTTTCTTTTTCTTTTTGTTTCAAAATCTGTTATGTTTGGATCAGGATGCTCCATCCGCTTCAAAAGCTGGTTTTCTTGGCTCAACAGAAATTGGTAAACAAACTTAGTGAGTACTTTTCTTTTGGTACATCATAAATCAAATTTAATGAGTACTGAATTCAAACCTGTCTGTTCATCCATCGAGGAGCAAACATCTCATTTACAGCGAGAGCATTGTAACTGTATGTCAATGGAGAAACCCAATATCCCCACTCCCACCACTTTGGAATTTGTCCTGTACACAGACAGAATGGTTTAATAGTAAATTTTTTAAGGGAAAGCTAGGACCTGTTATGTTTTGTGACTATCTTTGATATAAAGACGCACAATCTATGCATCAAATGTATGTCTTCGAGTTTTTATTCTTTTTGCTATAGATTTAGTGGATTTTGAGGATCAATCATCAATACACATTGCCTTTTGAGACCTTGGTTTAGACTTGGTTACTAACCTCTAGGAAGAATGAAACCGCCAAGAAGAAACACAAGGAGGATCAAAAGAGATCCGCAGGTGTTGGCAATTATATTAGTCCTACACATCCCAACAATAAACCTGAAAAATCCAGCTGCCATTTGTTGGATCAAAAATACCAACAGAAATTGCTTGAAGAACCTGAAAATATGACACAAGTCCATAAAGGTTAGTGACCTTGTATATATATTTTCCGAATTTGGGACCTAATTGCTCTCTTATAAGTCATCAGTACAACTTTCCTATTACAATAACTACTATTGAAATGAGTATATCGGTCATTAGTATCCAGTTTTACCTGCTAGGTTCAGGTGCAAATCCAATTGTGAAATAAGTGACGATCATCCAAATAATCGACTCCAGCACGGAAATTGGTATGCGGAGGAGGAAATTCGGAAGAGTAACTGTCCAAGTCGGGTGAAACAGAAGATCCCTATGTTTGTAAAACACGGGAAGTCTTTGTAGAGTAAGTGCCAACTCAGCGTAACCATTGAACATGTGAATTACCATAGTGAATCCCAGTGCACCCATGTAAAGTGCACCATCATCCTCATTCTCAGTGTGCATATTGGGCCTTCTGAAAACTGTTGCCGCCACAATAGCAAAGATAATGATCTGGACAGTTTTGAAGACATATACTCCCGAGTGTCTCTTAATGAGTAGCCATTCCTTGCCAAAGCATGCCTTTAGAAGTTCCTTTCTAGGCACAGAGTACTTGTTATACACAAGAGCAGCATCATGGTTTTGAGCCTTCTTACAGGGGATAGAAAGTTCGTTTTCGAGCCTTAGGCCTACATGGAAACTTTGGAATCGGGCCACAAACTCGGTCACGGATATGTACTTATAGAGTTTGGACTTGTCGGCCCAGTATTGCTCTTGGTCCTTCCTTGAGGTAACCTATGAGAATTATACGAGATTTCATATTTTCTTCTAGAAATTCAACATGTATAGATTTCGAGTAAATGTAATTTGGATGGCTAAGTTAGGTAAGTGTCTACAATTTTATTGGTCTATTTGAATTTTTATTTTACATAGTCTTACAAAATTGTTGGATTTAGTTGGAAGGAAACTGATTTAAATTGTATCAAGTACCTCTTGCAAGAAATCTGCAGTTCCTTTTCTCTCAGGGCATTTGAACCCACAACTTTGAAAAAATTCGAGTATGTGCTCACGTGGGCCTTGGTAGACGATCTGTCCCTCCGATAATAGGATGACATCATCAAAAAGATCAAATGTTTCAGGAGTGGGTTGGAGCAGAGACATTAAGACGGTGGCATCGGTAAAACGAACAATTTGTTGTAAGCACTTCACTATCTGAAATGTTGTTGAGCTGTCTAATCCATTTGATATCTCATCCATTAAGAGGGTGTTTCTAGGGGAAACTAGCATTTCTCCTACATTGAGTTGAACCATATATGCATTAATGAGATCAAAAAGTTTCATGTGTACAGCCTAAAACGATATGATAAACTCGTTTCGTCTATTAGCTTACTTAGTTATATGACCGGAAAAAGTGTAAATTCATTATGCTAATATCATGCCAAATTGTATGTAATCCAGTGTTGTTTTGGTAGAAGTATCAAACCAAATGTTATTACAATGCTCATACAGGTTCTTAAAGTGAATGATTGTTCTTTATTAGGCTTGCTCTCTCTTTAGATAGTTAAAGTTTGTTAATCACAGTGTTGTCTCGAGTATAATGTTCGTCTGTTTTCTTTTCCTATTTAGAAGTTTGTTTAGAAGCAGTGTCTGAAGAAAATTAGCAGGCATATTTGAGGGATGGAAAAGATTAAGGTTCTTTTTGATACAACATTACTGAATGTATACTCAAACTCTAACATATAACAATAACACATCTACATATGCAATTATCAAAATTGTGGAAGTTGAAAGGGAAACCACCTGTTGTCACTCGTTTTTTCTGTCCTCCTGATATTCCTCTATTCATAGCATCTCCAATATTTGTATCTTGGCATATAACTAATCCCAAAATCTGTCATTGATTTCACGAATTTTTAAAAATATATACATTGCAGTATTGCACTAATTTCTTTCAAAGCTTATTATACTACTAGTAGTTATTTTCAACATAGTCTATTTTAATTTTTTCATACGTACAGAATCAGACTATAACAACGGTTAATTACTATTGTGTTAGGAAGCCTGACAGTAGATAGTGGTTGGCAACACTAGCAAGGGTTGCCGATGCCGAATATGAAAATAATGTTTTATTTTTGTGTACATGTTTCCAATGTCTATGCCGAGATACAATTGGCACAGTGATTATTTATCATGCTTTGCACAACACAATCATAACAATGATAGTCGAAACGCTAACATAGACCAGCTCCCTGCTGACTTACTTTCAAGATGTATTCACTTTTGGGGATACTTTCGATTTCTTCCACAGCATTTGCCTGCATATTATTTAAGGAAAAGATAAAAATGACTTAAAATAGAACAGTATGTACTCCAAGAGTATAAAATGAACGAAATTACAAAAGGGAAAAAAGGTATTTCAAATTTTCAACATACCTTCATGGGTATGTCTAGCTCTATGTTAGGAAAAATGCGTGCCTGTCTTTCCCGTTTCGCAATCTCAGTTAAGAGATCTGTAAATGCACTAGTCTTAATATAGTGAAATAAAATATTTTTCCATAAAAAAAAACAATGACGAGATTAAGCAAATAAACTCTCGTCATGGAAGTACCATATCGACTGCCAACTCCTTGACACCTTGCTGCAAAATCTATGGTTTCTTTCACCGTCATTTCTCCGATATGAACATCATTTTCGCTAATATATACCGACGTTTTCTGAGGCACAAATTCATTGAGCCGATGTCCATTATACGTGATTTCTCCTTCAACCTGTGAATATTGCAAAATCGGTCATTACTTGGGTAAAAATATTCAAAAATTAATTTAAAAAACAAGGTGTATATATTTTTCAGTGTATATTACACTTTTGGTCCCCAAACTTTGTGTGAAGTTTCAATTAGTCCAGTACTTCAAAATCGTCTCTAATGGTCTAAATTAAAAATATAATATTGTTATAGCCACCCAAAAATCTTACCCGCTAACATGGTGGATTATGTGAACCAATTGTCATTTAAATAAAAAATATTTTCAATATCAAAACAAAACTAATTGGTACATATAATCTGTCACGTCAGCAGGTAAGATTTTTGGACAGCAA
Organism: Primula veris; assembly: GCA_963682055.1. Lineage (NCBI taxonomy): Eukaryota > Viridiplantae > Streptophyta > Magnoliopsida > Ericales > Primulaceae > Primula > Primula veris. The sequence continues at coordinate 4,288,811 of OY821742.1, read as the reverse complement.
TACCATTTCTCTTAAAAATATGCTGCATGCATGTTTTGGTTCTAAAAACTTTAACACCTTTTATTTTCTGCTAAATTAATTATAAAAGATAGCCCAAAGTTTTCTCCCAATGAATGGCGTCCAAATATATTAAGCTACTATATACCATCTTTACTTGAAACCGTCAGAGTTAACTTTTTGTTATTGGGAGTATCGTAAATTTGCCTTCACCAGACCCGTTATATGTATGTACTTTCCAAATAAAAATAATAATATATTTATATTATCATCGTAAATTTGTTTTTTCACTTATCAACCAAAAAATAAATAATAACGCGTATTTCAAAAAAAAAAAAAAAATGTCAGTTTACCATCATGTGTTTGTTGCTAAACTGATGATAAAATGAGTGTCGCTAAATTTAGCAACAGTTTGGCAACATTTTTTGTTATTAAAATTTAACGATACTCAATTTACCATCAGTTTTTAAAATTTAAACTGTCGTTATCTTATTTTTTTTTATCGTAATGTTTCACCTTCAAGCTTGTATTCAGTTTACCGGCCAATGCCAACAAAAGGGTTGTCTTTCCTGAAGATGGTGGTCCCAATAGAAGTGTTATCCTATAAACATCATGAATTACTTTATTTGACATTTATTGGAAATTTGAAGAATTAACTAATACGAAAGCTAGTTTTAGGTTTTATAAATTGGTGTTATAGTAGCATCTAAACTTCATTGTCCGGATAACACATTTCAGTAAATTATTTTTTAATTCTACAGTCTTGGTACTTCTAGCTAGTATGTGTAAAATCGGTTTTGCTAACATGTGTCCCCGATGCACACTTTTAACATACATTTTACTTCTAATTATAATGTAATATGAACATTTATGATGTTAATATATGTTAATTGATATATGATTAATAATTCATAAACATTATTTACTTACCATGTATAATTTTTTCATTATTTAACATTTACAAAAATATTATTATCACATTTTAGGTAATTATTTGCACTTTAACATGTGGGGGCACATATTAGCAGTCTCGTATAATATTAATATTGCTGAAAGTATACTCATGTAAATGGATAGAAATACGATGTGATTACCTTGATGGTTTGATTATACCGGAGGCCTCTTTCAAAATTGCAAGTTTTGTTTTTTCAGCAAACCTGATACCGAGTGAACTTAGAGCCGACTCAGCTAAATTACGAGTCGCATTTAGAAGTGTTGGAAGAGCTCTATCGCCAACGTAGAACTCAGATTCTACTGATAAATGATCGAATCGGATTTCTACCGTCGGAAGAGATATCCCTACCCTGTGATGAACTAAAATTAGTTTTCTACTTGTGAATTAAAATTTTAATCACTTTGTTACCGTTTTTCTTAAACGAAATGGTCATTATGGGGGTTTGGCCTATACTCTGAAATATTTCTTTAATTTTAATAAAGGTCGGATATTGATTAAAATATATATATATATATATATATATATATATATATATATATATATATATATATATATATATATATATATAAGGAATGACAAGATTTGTGATATGGTGCAAGCAATATAAATCACTGTTTTAAAAAGCGCATTTCGTAGTGAAAATATTCGATTCAAAGCTTAAAAAGCTCGCTTTTTTGCTTTTAGGCCACTAAAAGCTTATGCTTTTACGCTTTTAGCATATCTCTTACAAAAACGTTTTAACTAAAATTTCGCTTTTTAAAACACTGATATAAAGTAGAGTACATGTACATCCATTCTACTTTGAGGGTTTACTACCGTAGAACGGTTCATTTGTGATTTGTGAATTGTACCAACAGTTTACTTTTTTTAAATTGTTGGTAAAATGAGTATTGTTAAATTTTAGCAACATAATTAGTAATTATTTTTCGATAATATTTTTTAAATCAACGTTCTATATTATTTGTAAAGTGTTTGTTCAAAAAAATCTGTAAATTTTGAATTTTTGTATATTTTTTTATGTTTAATTGTTTGTTGGAAATATATAATATAATAATATTAATAAATACTAAAAAAATTAAAAAATTAAAAATTAGAGGTTTTTTTGAACAAACACTTTAGAAATAATATATATAAAACGTGGATTTAAAAAACTAAAAATATAATCAAAAAATAATTACGAATACACTTAAAAAACCCGATAACCTGATGAATCTAACTTGCAAAATTTTGCAACCAGTTTACGTGTCCTGCCAGTTCGCATAAAGAAACTATTTGGAAAAGTGTTACGTACGTACTCGTTTGTTTTAGATGACATACATCTTAGGTAGTAGTATAAACTTTTGTATTTACATTTAACTTATACTCCATAATCTTGTATTTACATTTAAATAGCCGGAAGACTAATTAAGTATCAAAAAATTATACAGGAGAGATAAGATAACTTACTTGTCGATTCGCTGTCTAAACCACTTCAAAAGTTTCTCATTATCTTTCTCAGGGATCACCTTGAAAAACTTATCGATGGACTCTTGTTTCACATTAACCTCATGTTTCGTTACATCCACTTCTATGTGCACCACTTTAGTCTCATTTTCGATGTACGGATTTACGATGCTTGTTCTTAGCGTAGAATATGTTGGTAATTTCTCAAGAGCAGCTAGTTTTAAAGCTTCCTCGTCCTCTTCATAGCCGATACTTTGTCTCGCTGAATCAGGGCTGCCAAAAATATGTTCAAAGCTCTTGCTCCAACTTATTCCCCTACTCTCACTTGTGCTCATTCTCCTACTTGGTTTTCCTTCCTCCATTTTCTTTCCGGAGAAATTAAAAGAAAAACAAATATTCAATGACAAACATTTCCAATTAATGTCTTCATGAGTATTTAAAAAGAGTGGACATAAAAAATAAAAATAAAAACATAACTATATTGTGTAAGAATACTTAATTATGACTTTTTCTAGAGAGAATCTCATTTTTTCACACATATCCCTGGCATGACTCGAACCCGGGGCTTGATCAATACTCAGTTAATGAGTGTTTTACCACTGAGGTAACAACACATTTCAACAATGTAGACTTAGGATGAGTTATCCAATCATTATGAAAGTTTTTTTTTAATGCCACATTGCTTTTGATAGTTTGATGACAATTGACATGTAAGGAAAATTAAGGAAAATAGTGTATGTGAACATTAACAGACGTTTATCAAAAAAATAAAAAATAAATATTAGGTACTTCTTGTGTCGATCCTTTGTGGTACAAGTTACAAACCGTATGTATAGAGTATCAAATTACTAAGTACTATTTATTTGCTATACATTAAAAAGTATCTTTCTACAACCTAGCGGTACTTTCGGAACCGCACTTGATCCCCTTTCCAGCCTTTTAAAGGGTCCGCCCCTCATCACAAGTCATGAGTAATATAATAGGGAGTTTCAAAGGAAGAATTTTAGTTTTAGCATGGACCAGGTCAATGCAACCCAAATCTTATGCATATATGTGATTGCAGTGTTTATGTTGGCTTAAATAGGTTAGATCGCCCGAGTCGATCAATTTTATGATCAAAAGTGCAAAGTCTTACAACACCCTTACATTTTAATTGTCTTTTTTTATAACTAATAGGTCGGTTGTTATTTACTTACCGAAAAAAATAGATCGAGTATTCAAACCCAGTTTACTAATCATTCTCGTGAAGAAAAGGTACGATGATAAAGCATTAACTTTGATCGTATAAATTAAGCTAAATAAAGCGTTAATTTTGGTCGGTTAAGTTAAGCTTCTCAACAATAAAGATATAAATTGACGATGTGAAATATTTAGACGGGATATTGTTCTTTCCTTATTGATCGGTGAATCTTCTTGATCGGGATTACAGTTTTTATTCTACTTATGCTCGGTCTAATAACTTGATCTTAATATTCAGTCTTTTATTTTGTCTCGGTGTTCGGTTTTTGACTTGATTTCTATATGCGTATTTTCTAATGAGATAAGCTCTGAAAAGTCTTATGTGTTGTACTTTCCCTTTTGTGCTGAGAAGTCAGATCATTTTTTCAGTACTGATACTTGACTATTTATAGGGGTCCGTGTGCCACAGGATGTTAACAAGTGTCACTCTCATCTGCCAACTCATGCGCTTTTTAACTGTTGGACCTCTTATTAATTGGGTTTGAATGTCAATGAGTAATTACTTTTATCTTTAAGCAGTGAGAAGACCATTATACCCCGGGCCCTATTATAATTGCGTTGGATAACTGTTAATAATGCATGAGTCGGTTCGTACCCGAATAGATATATTCGGGTTTGATTTTTATGTTCTATCAATTAGTTTATTCATTTTGGTGCCTTCGTAGTGACAGTCGATGCTCCCTAAGCCGAACGACTGGTTTGGCTTAGTCTAGAAGGCTCTGTGTGTGCTTATAGCAACATATTTAAACGTCACTTACTACCATGGTGTACATTCTGCTATGGTGTACAAAATTTATAGAGAAATCACAAGTTGATTACATTGCTTGTCTTGTTCCATTTTTGATTATTTGGGAGATTTGGGTTGCCAGTATGAACTACAAATATGAAGGAGGCAAGATGAATTCTGAGTAGATTATAGCAAAAGTAAAGAAATGGATTATTGATCTAAACTGCAGCATAAAGCCCTTGAAGGTAAATAAACCTTTTAGTGGGTTGATTCTCGACTCGCTCTATGTTAAGGACATCCCCTCTAAAATAAAAAGACCAGTAGCAGTTAAATGGATTTTCTTTCCATCGGTTAAACTTAAACTAAATATGGATGGTGCCTTTAATAAATCTGGTGGTGGGGGTGGGGGTTTACTTCGAGATGATAATGGAAAAATATTGTTTGCATTTTATTGTCTTAATTATAAAGTGTGATAGTGCGCTAGATACGAAAATTCAAGGTTTATTATATGGTTTGAACTTGTGCCATGCTCTTAGTTTGAGCAATGTGATTATTGAAACAGATTGCTTAACTATGGTGAATTGGAGAAGCAATAAAGCTAAAGTACCACTCTTGCTTCAGAACAAATGGGAGGATGCTTTGTGTCTGCTAGATTCAATTGAGTTTGTGTTTGCTCATGTTTGGAAAGAACAAAACTCAGTTGCTGATAAATTAGCAAATTTGGGGGCATTGCTAATTTGGAGAACTTCTGGGATAAAAAAGAATTAGCTAAGAAGGTTTTTGGCACATTCTGGATGGATTTTACCCATAAAGAAAGTTTTAGAAGAGTTTAGTGAAATGTGGGAAAGCTGCTCTAACAATTTAATGTTTTGTTTCCTTACAGTTTCTAAGTCGTTGTAATGCTAGTTTGTTTCAGGTTGTATGTAATTCTTATTTTTATTGTACTATAGTCCCCAATTTTATAATGAAATTGGTGGTTTGCTTAAAAAAAACGTCACTTACTACCCGTAGAAGACCCTCGACCGAGGTATTTGAACATAGAGGCTCATGATGACAAATGAAGAGGTTGATTCTTATAAATGCAGTCAAGCCATGCGTAGAGATGTTGTTTTCACAGCTAAACTTGTAAATAATGCATACAGGTGACTCGGTTCATATGGATATGTTGTACATTGACGATTATCGCGAAGTGTCTTGCGGGTTTGATAAATAGGTTGAAATAAAAAAGGACGTACGTAATCTCATGTTTTCACACATATTCCATACCGACTTAAATATCATGTAATGGGTGTTTTAACTTTTAGCCGATCCGTTACGACGGTGTAGACTTAAGATTACTTGAGCAGTCATTATGAAGAAATTGCTTATTACCGATTCAATTAGAGGGTTCCCTACTTTCCTTGGAAGTATGACAGTTTACATGAAAAAAAGATAATAGAAAAATGGTGTTTACTATTTATAAGAGATGCTGATGTATTTATTTTCCATTTTACAAGATAGTTCCCATATCCTTTCTTAAAATTTACAAGATTCACTTATAAAAGTAATGGCCTATCCGATAACAATTTTTTTTTTCAGAAATATGTAAAAAGATGAAGAGTAAAACGCTTACTTGTTCTAGAGACTATTCGGAGAGGGAAAGAAGGGAGTGATATAATATGTGTTTATTTGAATATGCATCTCGAGGACTAAATAGGCTACATAAACAGTGTTATCTGATTTGTGTTTATTTTCATAATTAATAATTAACAAAAGACAAATTTCTATAGCTGTGTTATAATTTATACATTAGCCGGACATGCATGGTACGTATCTTTCTGTACATAAAGATAAGTTGTAGAAAGAATTTTGTTTTTCGAGAGTTTTATACGTACGTAACAGTTTACATCACTCTTAGTGAGTAACATACAACGGAGTTCGAGTTTCAGACGATGGATTTTAAGGTTAAATTAGGCCAATTTATCGCTGCCCAAATCCTATGACTTTGTGTTATTATAGTTTATAAGGAGTGAAGATCTTCTACGTGAAAGGACAATACAAAAACATAATTTGTAGATATATATATATATATATATATATATATATGTGTGTGTGTGTGTGTGAGTGATTTTGTATCAGTTTTGGCATTGAAAATGAAGAATTTAGATGTTTTGCACTTGCTCTTTTCACGATGAGAATTTTTATTAGAATCCATATTTTTACCATTAAAAGTTCCCTCTTTATAAAAATGACAGACTCGATTATTATATAGACGATGTAGGATAGTTTCTCGCTCGTGGCATGACATTTCAAGGGTCGTACGAGCATAAATATTAAATGGATGGAGATGAGCTCAACATTGCTAAACCCGCTCTGATAGTGTTTGTGGATGATTTTGATATATGATGTGTGGCAACAATATGGATTTACTTTAGTTGTAAGTAACTTCAATGTAAATAAGTCGTTTTTTTCGTCTTAATCAGGCTTGTTTGCTCTTACCTAAAACTTATGATCAAGGCATGGAACTCGATCTTTTGCTGAGCAATTAATAGCTGGTCTTAGTTTTCCTTGAATTATAATAATTGGTTTTGAAATCGATATGGTTACCGGTTTTAAATATGCGCAGTAGAGTACTAGAATTGTTGTAAATTTATACGAACTTGATGCATTCGCATACTCAAGGTTGATGAGTTCGGCAATTCTTATATGTTCCATTCCCCCTGTCTTTTGACAAAAAGATGAATTGATTATATTTGAAGGGAAATCATTTAAGAGAATAGTCTGGCTTTTTATAATTTGTAGGTTTATGCGTTCCTATTAATTATTTCGTTACGAGCTCAACTTTGACTTCAAGTTTTTTTTTTTAAATATAGTATTTCTTTCCGTCTTTTGCTTTTGTCATCTCATTAAAAGATGGAGACAAAAGGACAAATTATTAACGTAGTATTGCTGTATTGAAAGGAACTCGTGCAATTAGAATGGTCCAACTCAGTGTCGGTCCGGTATCTCGTAATGTCTAACACTAAAGTCGTTTTTTTATTGATGAAAACAAATAAAAATGAAATTATCTCATATGTAAATTACAAAACCTCTCTACCATTTGAGCTATTACAGCACATTGTAAACAAATTGTTATTGTTTAATATTTTTATTTTAACTACTAATTATATTAAAAATATAGTCGGATGTTGCTTGTAATTTTTTTTCCGAGTACATTATGTAAGGCCCAAGCCTTACTCGACTTGAGCCTGGACCGCCACCTGATGGAACTGTTAACATATATATGCAAATGGACTAAAGAATTAAAAGAAATGATAGTCTATATGATTGTAGGAACCACGATGAATGGACTATATCTATATATACGTCAATGCATATTTGATGGTTTATTAACAAATCTGTAATTCCTATCCGCTGTTCTAGTTGCAGTTTTGTAGTTAGATTCCAAGTGAGGTTGCAACCACAGTTGGAACCAAGTGTATTAATGGACAGAACTGTGAAAAGTTAAATGTACTTTGAAATAAATCACACGCACATTTAACAACGGAGTTCACCTAACTAGGCTACGTCTCCGGGGCACTTAACCAGATTATGATATTATAAAAGCTTACAATATAGGATTCAAGTCTTAATGAAAAACTCTTAAACTCCCTCTAGGTTTTTCTGCCTATCTCTATATTGCTCCTACTCTATAACTATCACTTATAAATCAATGGCATCCCACCATTGTTTTCTTTTGAAGCTCACGTGTATTCTCTCAAGAATTAGTTCTTTATAATTTAGAACACACACTTTTTACAAACTAAGTTATCAACTATTTATTCAAGTAAAAACAATCTTCTTTCTTCAAGGTCTTGATGATTGCTTTTGACTCTTTTTGATTGGCTTCAATCTCTCCATATATCATGAGACTCTTCAACGTGAGATTGACCTCAATCTTGTAAAGATAGAACCTGTTGATAATTAGCTTGGAAATAGGAGTTAGTCTTTTCCTTTAATAAGGAAACATATAAGACAATATCTTTTAGAGATAATATCTTTGGAACTACATATGAAATATTAACTCCATATTTCTTTCAATCTTAAACATATCATACTGAATTGATAAGGAACAAAGATTGAAACAAGTGATAAGGATTTGCATAAGAATAGAGATATAGATTTATCTATGTAAAGGAAACATAACTAATCTGTTTATATCTTTTAGGAAATCTTTCCTTACCACTTTTATATTCTCAATAAACGCATATTAAACCTTTAGAATGATATGAGAATATATCCTGCATACTTTAAAACAAATAAATATCATTAAAGAATAGTTATGCAGATTTACAGAATAAGACAGACTACTGCAGAACAGCAGGTTGGAACTGTGATTGCAACTGAGGTTGCAACATTACTTGAAACCTCCAACGTTGTCTAAGCAGGTTGTAACTGTGGTTGCAACTGAGGTTGCAACATTACTTGAAACCTCCAACGCTGTCTAAGCAGGTTGTAACTGTGGTTGCAACTGAGGTTGCAACATTACTTGAAACCTATCAACATAGGTTGTAACTGAGGTTGCAACATTGCTTGAAACCTAACAACACCTGTCTCAGTAGGTTGTAACTGAGGTTGCAACATTGCTTGAAACCTAACAACACTGCCTTAGTTCACATTTAACAGATAGGATTATTTAGTGAAAACCATTAGACAACAAATAGAATTTAGACCAGAAATCTGGTCCTAACAATCTCCCCCTTTGTCATTGGTTTTGACAAATCATCTAAGTTTATATAAACACTAATCCACCTGCAAATAGTTAGCAGTACAGTCTTTTATTGTATTTCATTTATCAGTGCTTTTGTAACACCTATTTAGCTCCCCCTGCAAGTTAGAATAGCAGGTATCATATAAGCACAGAATGTATCCATTCACAGAGTTTCAGAACAGATTCAATTTCAAAAACAATCATACTTTAAAACAAGAAATTTCAAAAAGGAAATTACATAAATTGTAAGGCCAAACAATGCTGGCACATAATAGTTTTAGTACAGCAATTGTAACTGAAATTTAAAAACAGCAACATCAAGTCTTGAAATTTAAATAGACATTAAAGCTAGAAACTGTAAACATCAAAATGAACCATATAAACTCTCTTTTTCTCCCCCTATTTGTCACAACCCTGACAAACTAGTTACGAGGTATGTCTGACTGAGGTGGTCTTTCCCTAAGAGGTGTGTCTCTGACTACTTCTTCATCTTCATCCTCACTGCTTATTGAGAAGCCATCATCACTGTGTGTAGCATCACTAGCACCATCATCCTCACTGTCTATAAGATTCACCAGGAGCTTCTTGATTTGATAGTCATCTGCATCCAATTCAGCTCTTCTTTCCGCATTATAAGCCAACTTTTGTTGCAAATACCACCTGACTCCTTTCTTCTTGTCTGAAGGTGCACTAGATGTCTCTTCTTCTTTTTCTTTGCCTTTTTCACCAGAAATGTCATTGACATGCCCTTCTTTTAGCAGTTTTGCAGAGATATACAGGGCAGAGGGACAATTTGTGATTGGTTCATTAGAAATACTAATAGGAGAATTTCTAGACATAGATGAGACTTGGCCTAGAATCACAGCAGTGATTAAGCAAGGGAAAGGTAGCAGTATGAAGGGTGAATCAGTATCACTGAACTCTCTAATAAGACTGAAAACATGATTGCCAAAGTTAATTGGCAATGAAGACATGATTTTATATAGAAAGATGGTCATTTCTTTGCTGACTTTGGATGGTTGTTTGGTAGGAGTCCAGTTAAACCTGGCTATTTTGTGCAGCACAGAAGCACACAAAGTAAGGGAGGATGTTTTAATGGAAGCACCATTAAATCTATTGTTCTTCCCTGTAAGAACCAGAGCAATAACCTCCATGGCAAACTCATCATTATTTTCAGTAGGATTGGGAGCACTGAGGAATTCATTAATCAACTTAGGGGTAAAGTCCAAAGTAACACCCCTCAAAAAGACTCTTCCATACGCAGGATTACCCTCATCAAAGATACTACTACTCAAATTAGCATAAAACTTTTTAACAACAGCAGGGTAGTAGGAATTAGCATAACAAATAGTTTTGCCAAAGCCAACAGCAGAGAGCAATTTTTCAACATACACCTGTATGTGTAGATAACTGACTAAATTAAGCGTTCTTTCACAATGAATTTCTCTACTGGCAAAAGCCCTGAACCTCCTATACATTTTCTTACTCCAGAACCTAGGATCAACCTCATTATACTTAGGAGTATAAGAGAAAACAGCAGAAATTGGATCATCCTCAAAAGTTCTCCTAGCACGTTTCTTAGTTCTCTGAATCTTAGATGAGGAAGACTCACTTACCTTTGCTTTTGAGCCTGGATTGGTTGGAGATTTAGATATGAAATCCCTAAGAGTACAATCATCATCAATATTGGGGTTATTAGACATGGTTTCAACTGGGGGTTGCAACCGGACTTAGAACCTTGCAGTGGGGTTTTCAGAGAGTTTAGGGTTTTTGTTTAATAGAAAGAGAGAGAGAGTACTTGTGATAATTGTGTTTGATTTGGGATAGTAAAAGAGATTAGTATAAATAGCAATTAAGCCCAAATCTTTTTGTAATTGGAAAAGGATACATGCAAATCAATTTTGAAACAGATTTAGCTATAAATATGGCAGTTTCTTATCAACAGAGATTTAAAATTTATACACATTGAAATCACGAAGGAAAGAGTTGGCAGTAAGATAAATTCAGCAAATAACCGAGATAAACATTCCTTGTAAAACAGATTTATCCAAAATTTGAATATTCAAGAGTTGAAGTTTTGAAGGAAATTTGACATGATTCAAGAAAAGATAGCAATAAAGAGATATTGAAACTTTTGGAAAACAAAAATCTAGCAATTTACTCAAGAAGATATGTTTATCATAAAATAACTTTAATAGAAATTAGATTTTTGGAGCTTGTTTTGAGCAAATCCGTTTTCATCTCTACACAAAAACTTGTTTGATGACCTCAGCAAGGAAAGAGTATAAGTGATGTCAAAAATAACAAGACTTTGTCTTGGCTGTTTCATTATAGACTGAGGTTCCAACTGATGTTGCAATTGAGTTTGCAACCAGTATTTTGAGCATGTGGTTTCAACTGGTGTTGCAACTGAACTTGCAACCAGCTTAAAAAATTTGCACTTTGTGCTTACAACTCTATTACCAGAGAGGTTTTAAGACAAGTTACCTCACATCTGTTTTTGAGACACCAAAAAGCGGCTTTTTCAAGGCAAAAACTTCAAAGCTCAATCAAGACTAACCTTAAACATAAAATATATTGAAGGTACTCAAAACAGACATATATAGCAAGAGTATTCAATTAGATCTATAATGACATACCCCTATGTCACTTCTTAATTATTAAAACTTGTTTGTATCAAGGGGCTTTGTGAAAATATCTGCTAATTGTCTTTCAGTTGAAACATGTTCTAAAATTAAGCTCTTTTCTTCAACTAGTTCTCTAATAAAATGATGCCTTAGATCAATATGTTTAGTTCTGGAATGTTGAACTGGATTTTTAGCCAAATCTATAGCACTTTTGTTATCACAAAACAAGGTTAATATTTCTTGTTTAACATTATAATCAGTTAACATCTGTTTCATCCAAATAAGTTGTGTGCATCCACTTCCAGCTGCAATATATTCTGCCTCAGCAGTAGATAAAGAGATGCAATTTTGCTTTTTACTAAACCAAAAAACAAGGTTGTTTCCAAAGTAAAAACAACCACCAGAAGTACTCTTTCTATCATCTATATTTCCTGCCCAATCTGCATCACAGTAGCCACTTAGAAAGTGGTTTGTGTCTTTAGAATACCATAGGCCTAGTTGCATTGTGCCTTTTACATACCTTAAAATCCTTTTAACAGCTAGAAGATGAGGTTCTAGAGGATTTTCCTGATACCTGGCACAAACTCCTACACTTAAGCAAAGGTCTGGTCTACTAGCAGTTAAATAAAGCAAACTTCCAATCATGGACCTGTAAAGACTGGGACAGACACTTTTACCTTTATCATTTTTAGAAAGTTTAAGGGTGGTACTCATAGGGGTTCTCTTCTCTTTACCCCCACTCAGACCAAACTTCTTAACAAGATTGTCTGCATACTTACTCTGACATAGAAAAATGCCTTTCTCATTCTGTTTAACTTGCAATCCTAGAAAGTAAGTTAATTCACCTCCACCACTCATTTCAAATTCATTCTTCATATCAGAAATGAATTATTCTATCCTTTTATTAGAAGTGGAGCCAAAAACAATGTCATCAACATAGATTTGAGCAATGATTATATCCTTTGTAGTTTTCTTAGTAAACAGAGTTTTATCAACTCCCCCTCTGTTAAAACCTTTTTCAATCAAGAACTTGGTTAATCTATCATACCAAGCTCTAGGAGCTTGCTTTAGACCATACAAGGCCTTTTTCAGCAAATAAACATGTTCAGGAAATTTAGGATCTTCAAATCCCTTAGGTTGACAGACATAAACTTCTTCATTAATCACACCATTCAGAAAAGCACTCTTTATGTCAAGTTGAAACAGTTTAAAATCATACAGACATGCAAGAGAGAGTAACATTCTAATGGATTCAATTCTAGCTACAGGAGCAAAAGTTTCATCAAAATCAATTCCATCAATTTGTGTATAACCCTGAGCTACCAACCTTGCCTTATTCCTGATAATCACTCCATCCTCATCACTTTTATTTCTAAAGATCCATTTAGTCCCTATAACATTTTTATTAGAAGGTCTGGGTACTAAAGTCCATACATCATTTCTCTCAAATTGAGACAATTCATCCTGCATAGCTAAAATCCATTCACTATCTTCTAAAGCTTCTTTTATATTCTTAGGTTCTAACTGAGAAATATAACAAGCAAAGTGAACAATATTATTTCTTTTACCTCTGTTTTTCATACCTGAAGCTACTTCTCCTATGACATTGTCAAGAGAATGATTTTTCTGAGTCCTTACATAGCGAGGCCTGCTAGTTGACTGAACATGAGAACTTTCTTCTTTTTCTTCAGACTCAGCAACATTCTGGGTTTCAACCTCGGTTTCAACTTCAGTTGCAACTGGACTTCCAACCACTGTTGGACTGCTTGTTTGCTGACTTTCTTCAGTTTCTTTTCCTGTCATATCTGACTCTTCATCATCACCTGTAGTCTCATTCACATCTTTTGAGTCATCAAATAACACATATAAGACTCCATAACACAGTTTGTTCTTTGATTAAAGACTCTAAAAGCTCTACTATTCTGAGCATAACCAAGAAAGATCCCTTTGTCACTTTTAGAGTCAAATTTACCTAGATGCTCTCTATCTCTGAAAATGTAACAAACACATCCAAAGACTTGGAAATACTTAACATTTGGTTTTCTACCTTTCCATATTTCATAAGCTGTCATGGTAGTGCCTTTAGTAATGTAAACTCTATTAACTATATGACAAGCAGTGTTAACAGCTTCAGCCCAAAATCTGTTAGCAAGTTTCTTTAAATTGAGCATGACTCTAGCCATTTCCTGAATGGTTCTATTCTTCCTTTCAACTATGCCATTTTGCTGTGGAGTCTTTGGTGCAGATAACTCATGACTAATACCTAAGGAGTTGCAAAACTCTCTAAACTTACTGTTTTCAAATTCTGTTCCATGATCACTTCTGACCCTAGCAATATTACCACTGATGGAACCTTTTTCAAGTTGCAGTTTTAAGCACAGAGTTTTAAAGAGATCAAAAGTTTCAGACTTATCTTTTAAAAATACTACCCAAGAGTATCTAGAGAAATCATCTACAACTACCAAAATGTACTTCTTGCCACCTATACTGGCAGTTTGCATAGGACCCATTAAGTCAATATGAAGAAGTTCTAGGACTCTTTTAGTGTAGATTTGACTAGTACTTTTGTGAATACTCTTAGTTTGCTTGCCAACTGCACAATCACCACAGATACTTTGAGTTTTAGCACTTAGTTTAGGAATACCTCTTATCAATTCTTCTTTAACAAGCTTATCTAAGGTTTTGTAATTCACATGACCAAGCCTTTTATGCCAAATATCAAAATTATTAGTAATGGCTTGATTACACCTATTCTGAGGCAATTCTTTTTCAGCTTTTTCAAACACATAGCAGCTGTTTGTTGATCTAATTCCAGTCATGACCACATCATTGTTAAGATCAGTAATTAGACACTTTTCTTTGTTAAACTTAACAATCATCTTGTTGTCACATAGTTGACTAATACTAATAAGATTAGCTTTTAGACCATCTACAAGAAACACATCATCAATATTAGGCATTCCAGGTTTGTTTAAGGTACCTTTACCAACAATTTTACTTGTATCTCCACCTCCAAACACAACAATGTTTCCTGTGAGATTAATGACATTTTTTAGGAAACTTGCAGTACCTGTCATGTGCTTAGAGCAACCACTGTCAAAATACCAATCATTAGAAGTAACAACATTTAAGGAAGTAATAACAACTTTATTATTAGCAATTGAGGTAGATTTTTCTTTAACTTTCCAGACCCAGTTCAATTTTTCATTGACAGAAACCAACCAGTTTTTCTGAGAAATATACTTTCTGTTCCTCTTTAAATAACACTGGATTTCTAAATGACCAGATCTTTTACAGAAGTTACACAGTTTAGTTCTAAAAGTAGATTTAACCTCAAACCTATTCAGTTTTTTCTTGGTTGCAACTGTGGTTGCATCTCTAGTTGCAACTGTACTTCTAACATCTCTGGTTGCAACTGTACTTCTAACCTTCTTCTCAAAAACATGAGTTTTATTCTTGGTTGCAACTCTGGTTGCAACTGAGCTTCTAACCTTATTGTTAAAATCATGAGTTTCAGCTTTAGCAACAGCTTTAATAAAGGTAGTTTTTCCTGTACTTTCACAACCATAGTAACCTAAACCACTGTTATCTTTAGACCCTCTAGAATAGGACAACATGTCATCTAGTTTCTCTGAAGCAGAAACATTCAGCAGTTTTATTTTCTTTTTAGTTTCAGTAAGTTCAGCCAGTTGTATGTTAAGCTTTTCAGTAAGACTTTTAACCTCATCCTTTAGATTAACATTAAGTTTGTTTATGATCAAGGATTGCTTACTAAGGCATTGATATTTTTCATAAAGAACAAGATATTGCCGAGTAATGTTTTCATCAGAAGGTTCTTCCTCATCACTACTATAGGTTTTAAGAGCAGTAGTAACTATGGTTGAAACAGACTCACAGTCACTTTCATAAGTAGGTTCTTTGTCAGTAATTATTCCCATAAAATTAACAAAATTAGAACCATCCTCTTCATCACTGTTGCTCTCAGAATCACTATCACTGTGAGTGGTTATATAAGCATTTTTATTCCTTTTTAAAGTATTTGCACACTCAGACTGAATGTGACCAAAACCTCTACATTCTCTGCATTGAATTTCTCTAGGCTTGTAATCTTTGTTATCCTTCTCTTTAGGATTCCACTTTCCTGTAGAATTGTTATTAAACCTAGATTCTGACTTAACTTGATAATCCCTTTTCTGAAAGTTTTTAGAAGTACCAGTATCATCCTGTTTTTTCTTATAAAACTTTTTGTAAGCCTTTTTAGCAAAGAAAGCTAGCTGTTCTTCATCACTCATTTTTTCACAGACATTAGGTTCAGATTTCTTAGCCTTAAATGCTATTCCCTTTTCTGGTCTTTTATGTTTGAAGAATTTTAGCTCATGAGTGCTTAGATTTCCTATAAGTTCTTCAAATTTAATATTATCTAAGTCTGTTGACTCTTCAATAGTTGTAACCTTAATTTCAAACCTTTCTGGAAGAGACCTTAGAGTTTTCTTAACAAGTTTAGCATCACTGTATTTTTCACCTAAGGTTCCAGCTTGATGGGCAATATGACAAATTCTGCCATTAAATTGTTCAATGGTTTCATCTTCCTCCATTCTTAAATTTTCAAATTGAGTAGTTAACTGTTGGAGTTTAAAGGCTTTTACTTTAACAGTTCCTTCAAAGGTTACTTGCAAAATATCCCATGCCTCTTTGGTAGTTTCACAATGAGAAATATACCTGAACACACTGAGAGTGACACCAGCAAAGATCAAGTTTATTGCTGTTGAATTTGCACTTGATTTTCTATCCTCATCAGCAGACCATCTGTCTTCAGGTACATACACTAGTTCACCTTCACCATCAGTAACAGTTGGAACCTCCCAACCATACAGTATTGTTTTCCAAGCATGTTCATTTTGCTGTTTAATGAAAGACCTCATCCTGATTTTCCAAACTCCATAGTTGACTCCTCCTTCAAGCAATGGTGGTTTGTTGAAAGCGTTTTCTTCCCTCATCAAGTCCATTTTTACTAGAACACAAGATCCACACTAAGTGAGATCTAGTGTGAAGCTCTGATACCAATTGAAATTCCTATCCGCTGTTCTAGTTGCAGTTTTGCAGTAAGGTTCCAAGTGAGGTTGCAACCACAGTTAGAACCTAGTGTATTAATGGACAGAACAGTTTAAAGTTAAATGTACTTGAAATAATTCACACGCACATTTAACAACGGAGTTCACCTAACTAGGCTACGTCTCCGGGGCACTTACCCAGATTATGATATTATAAAAAGCTTACAATATAGGATTCAAGTCTTAATGAAAAACTCTCAGACTCCCTCTAGGTTTTTCTGCCTATCTCTATATTGCTCCTACTCTATAATTGATTTATAATTGATAGTTATAAAAGTAGGAGCAATATAGAGATAGTTATAAAACTGCAACTAGAACAGCGGATAGGAATTTCAATTGGTATCAGAGCTTCACACTAGATCTCACTTAGTGTGGATCCTGTGTTCTAGTAAAAATGGACTTAATGAGGGAAGGAAACGCTTTCAACAAACCACCATTGCTTGAAGGAGGAGTAAATTATGGAGTATGGAAGATCAGAATGAGGTCCTTCATCAAACAGCAAAATGAACATGCATGGAAAACTGTGATGTATGGATGGGAAGCTCCAACTACCACTGATGATGAAGGTGAACTGGTTTATATACCTGAAGACAAATGGTCTGCTGATGAAGATAGAAAATCAAGTGCCAACTCAACAGCCATAAACTTGATCTTTGCTGGTGTAACTCTCAGTGTGTTCAGGTATATCTCTCATTGTGAAACTGCCAAAGAGGCATGGGATATTTTGCAAGTTACTTTTGAAGGAACTGTTAAAGTAAAAGCTTTTAAACTCCAACAGTTGACCACTCAATTTGAAAACTTAAGAATGGAGGAAGATGAAACCATTGAACAATTTAATGGCAGAATTTGCCATATTACCCATCAAGCTGGAACCTTAGAAGAGAAATACAGTGATGCTAAACTGGTTAAGAAAACTCTAAGGTCACTTCCAGAAAGGTTTGAAATTAAAGTTACAGCTATTGAAGAATCAACAGACTTAGATAATCTTAAACTTGAGGAACTGATAGGTAATCTAAGCACTCATGAACTAAAATTCTTCAAACATAAGAAACCAGAAAAGGGAATAGCCTTTCAAGCTAAAAAATCTAAACCTAAGGTCTGTGAACAAATGAGTGATGAAGAACAGCTAGCCTTCTTTGCTAAAAAGGTTTATAAAAAGTTTTACAAGAAAAAACAGGATGATTCTGGAACATCCAAAAACTTTCAGAAAAGGGATAATCAATTTAAGTTAGAATCCAGGTTTAATAATAACTCTACAGGAATGGAATCCAAAAGAGAAGGATAACAAAGAGTACAAACCTAGAGAGATTCAATGTAGAGAATGTAGAGGTTTTGGTCACATTCAGGCTGAGTGTGCAAATACTCTAAAAAGAAACAAAAATGCTTATATAACCACTCATAGTGATAGTGATTCTGAGAGCAACTGTGATGAAGAGGATGATTCTAACTTTGTTAATTTTATGGGAATAATCACTGAAAAAGAACTTACTTATGAAAGTGACTGTGAGTGTGTTTCAACCATAGTTACAACTGCTCTTAAAACCTATAGCATTGATGAGGAAGAACCTTCTGATGAAAACATTACTCAGCAATATCTTGTCTTGTATGAAAAGTATCAATGTTTGAGTAAACAATCCTTGATAATAAACAAACTTAATGATAATCTAAAGAATGAGGTTAAGAGTCTTACTGAGCAACTTAACTTACAACTGGTTGAACTTACTGAGACCAAAAAGAAAATAAAACTGTTGAATGTTTCTGCTTCAGAAAAATTAGATGACATGCTGTCCTATTCTAGAGGGTCTAAAGATAACAGTGGGTTAGGTTACTATGGTTATGAAAGCACAGGAAAAACTACCTTTGTTAAAGCTGTTGCTAAAGTTGAAACTAATGTTTTTGATAATAAGGTTAGAAGCTCAGTTGCAACCAAGGTTGCAACCAGGAATAAAACTCAGGTTATTGATAATAAGGTTAGAAGCTCAGTTACAACTACAGTTGCAACCAAGAAAAAACTGAATAGATTTGAGGCTAAATCTACTTTTAGAACTAAACTGTGTAACTTCTATAGAAGATCTCGTCATTTAGAAATCCAGTGTTATTTAAAGAGAAACAGAAAGTATATTTCTCAGAAAAACTGGTTGGCTTCTGTCAATAAAAAATTGAACTGGGTCTGGAAAGTCAAAGAAAAATCTACCTTAATTGCTAATAACAAAGCTGTCATTACTTCTTTGAATACTGTTACTTCTAATGATTGGTATTTTGACAGTGGTTGCTCTAAGCACATGACAGGTACAGCAAGTTTCCTAAAAAATGTCACTAGTCTTACAGGAAACACTGTTGTGTTTGGAGGTGGAGATACAGGTAAAATTATTGGTAAAGGTACCTTAAACAAACCTGGAATGCCTGATATTGATGATGTTTTTCTTGTAGATGGTCTAAAAGCTAATCTTATTAGTATCAGTCAACTATGTGATAACAAGATGATTGTTAAGTTTGACAAAGAAAGGTGTCTAATTACTAATCTTAACAATGATCTAGTCATGACTGGAGTTAGATCAACAAACAGCTGCTATGTGTTTGAAAAAGCTGAAAGAGAATTGCCTCAGAATAGGTGTAATCAAGTCATTACTAATAATGATGACATTGTGTTTGGTTCCACTTCTATTAATAGAATAGCTGAATTCATTTCTGATATGAAGAATGAATTTGAAATGAGTGGTGGAGGTGAGCTAACTTACTTTCTAGGATTGCAAGTTAAACAGAATGAGAAAAGCATTTTTCTATGCCAGAGTAAGTATGCAGACAATCTTGTTAAGAAGTTTGGTCTGAGTGAGAGTAAAGAGAAGAGAACCCCTATGAGTACCACTCTTAAACTGTCTAAAAATGATAAAGGTAAAAGTGTCTGTCCCAGTCTTTATAGATCCATGATTGGAAGTTTGCTGTATTTAACTGCTAGTAGACCAGACCTTTGCTTAAGTGTAGGAGTTTGTGCCAGATATCAGGCAAATCCTTTAGAACCTCATCTCCTAGCTGTTAAAAGAATTCTAAGGTATGTAAAAGGAACACTTCACCTAGGCCTATGGTATTCTAAAGATACAAACCATTTTCTAAGTGGCTACTGTGATGCAGATTGGGCAGGAAACATAGATGATAGAAAGAGTACTTCTAATGGTTGTTTTTATTTTGGAAACAACCTTGTTTCTTGGTTCAGTAAAAAGCAAAATTGCATATCTTTATCTACTGCTGAGGCAGAATATATTACAGCTGGAAGTGGATGCACTCAACTAATTTGGATGAAACAGATGTTAACTGATTATAATGTTAAACAAGAAATATTAACTTTGTTTTGTGATAACAAAAGTGCTATAGATTTAGCTAAAAATCCAGTTCAACATTTTAGAACTAAACATATTGATCTAAGGCATCATTTTATTAGAGAACTAGTTGAAGAAAAGAGCTTAATTTTAGAACATGTTTCAACTGAAAGACAATTAGCAGATATTTTCACAAAGCCCCTTGATACAAACAAGTTTGAATCATTAAGAAGTGACATAGGGGTATGTCATTATAGATCTAATTGAATATTCTTGCTAAATATGTCTGTGTTGAGTACCTTCAATATCTTTTAATTCTAAGGCTAAGTCTTTATTGAGCTATGATGTTTTTGTTTTGAAAAAGCCGCTTTTTGGTGTCTCAAAAACAGATGTGAGGTAACTTATCTTAAAAACCTCTCTGATAATAGAGTTGCAAGCACAAAGTGCAATTTTTTAAAGCTGGTTGCAAGTTCAGTTGAAACCTCGTGCCAAAAATAGCTGGTTGCAAGTTCAGTTGCAACACCTGTTGCAACCTCATGCTTAAAATACTGGTTGCAAGCTCAGTTGCAACATCAGTTGAAACCTCAGTCTATTATATAACAGCCAAGACAAAGTCTTGTTATTTTTTTGACATCACTTATACTCTTTCCTTGCTGAGGTCATCTAACTAGTTTTTGTGTAGAGATAAAAACGGATTTGCTCAATATAAGCTCCTAAAATCTAATCTTTATTAGAGTTATTCAATGATTAATATATTTTCTTGGGTAAATTGCTAGATTTTAGTTTTCCAAAAGCTTATATATCTTTTCAATTGCTCTTTATCTTGAATCAAGTCAAATTTCCTTTAAAAGCTTCAACCCTTGGATTTTCAAATTTTGAATCAATCTGGTTTTAAAAAGGAATGTTTATCTGTATTAATTGCTGGATTTATCATAATGCCAACTCTTTCCTTCGTAATTTTAGGGTATTTTTTTATGTTTTAAAAAAATCTGTTGCTAAGATATCTCCTTAATTTTAGCCAAAATCTGTTTCATATTTGATTTGCATGTATCTCTTTCCAATTACAAAAAGATATGGATTTTACTGCTATTTATACTAAACTCCTTTTATATCCAAAATCAATTCCAATTCTCACAATTACTCTCTCTCTCCTTCTACTGAAAAACCCTAGACTCTGTAAAACCCACTGCAAGGTTCTAAGTACGGTTACAACCCCCAGTTGAAACCATGTCTAAAAACCCCAATTCTGATGATGATTGTACTCTAAGGGATTTCTTATCTAAATCCCCCACCAGTCCAGGCTCAAAATCTAAGGTAAGTGAGTCTTCCTCATCCAAGATTAAGCGTACTAAGAAACGTGCTAGGAAAACTGTAGAGGATGATCCAATTCCAATTGTTTTCTCTTATAAATCTAAGTTTAATGAGACTGATCCTAGGTTCTGGAGTAGGACCATGTATAGGAGGTTTAGGTCTTTTGCTGGTAGGGAGATTCACAGTGAAAGAAGACTTAATTTGGTCAGCTATCCACATATTCAAGTACATATTGAGAAACTGCTGTCAGCTGTTGGTCTAGACAGAACTATTTCTTATCCTGATTCTTACTATCCTGCTGTTATTAAAGAATTCTATGCCAATCTAAGCAGTAATGTATTTGATGAGGGTGATCCTGCCTATGGCAGAGTATTTTTGAGGGGTGTTACTCTAGATTTTAACTCCAATCAAGATTGTAAGTGTTAGGACCAGATTTCTGGTCTAAATATTATTAGTTGTCTATTGGTTTTCACTTAATAATCCTATCTGTTTATTATGAACTAAGACAGAATTGTTAGGTTTCAAGCAATGTTGCAACCTCAGTTACAACCTACTGAAACAGGTGTTGTTAGGTTTCAAGCAATGTTGCAACCTCAGTTACAACCTATGTTGATAGGTTTCAAGTAATGTTGCAACCTTTCTGTCCATTAACACACTAGGTTCTATCTGTGGTTGCAACCTCACTTGGAACCTTACTGCAAAACTGCAACTAGAACAGCGGATAGGAATTTCAGTAAGTTTATAATATTGTAAAACATGATAGTTTATAATATTGTGAAACTAAACATCACAGATTATGTACGAAATTTATAATAGTTAGTAGTAAAACATGATACTAGTTTTGCTCACTTGTATATTGTAAGTTTGATACCAAATTAGTGAAAAATGATCATATCTAAGTATTAACCGGGGTTTTTTCAATTAAAAATATAGCACCGGCAACAAATGGTGTTTCGATTGGTTGGGTACCGAATTAGAGTAGGCATGCAGGTAGATCAGGTCTTAAATTGATTAGTTGGATAACAATTTTGCATTTTTCTCAATATTTATGTATTTGTATCTCTAGTGTGATTTGATAACAAAAAAATAATATTTGTATGGGCTTAAATTTTGGGAGTGTCACAATATACCGCGACGTCCTTATAGGAACACAGCAAGGGGATAGTCTTAGTTGGGTTCACCGGATCGGTCCGGTTCCGACCCCATTTGTGTTGTTTGTGCTAGTTTTAGTTATGGGTTTGTTTATTTATTTATTGGGTTTTTGTAGGAAAAGATGCAAATTAAATAAGATTTGGTTTACTCTTGTTTTATTTAGTTTCAGTAGTCCCAACACTTGTACTCCAATTTAATTTTAAGTGTCAATGTTGAATGGAGTATTTTTTTGGGTAGACGGGTTTACTTAAAATCGGTGATTAATTTCCAAATTTGAAAAAAAAAACAGTGTAGGTCACCCTTATATAATACTAAATTTTATTGGTTTGCCCAATTTTTACCATAAAACTCGTTTCGTGGACCGAGGGGCTCGGCGGGAAGAGGATTGTCCCCTTTAGAAGGGTCTCGTTTCCCACTTTCTGTTAATTCATGTGCAAATTCAATAACTTTTTTATTTTTTTCGAGTTTCACATTTCTGTTTTCTGTTTAGTTTTCGGCTTCCGTTAACTACGGTTTGCTTTTGGCTACAAAATTTATAGGTTAGATCACGTGTAGTTAAATGTTTTATCTAAAAGTGCTTAATCTTGAGTTTGTTGTGTGCCCTTGAGTTGTCATACATAAAGAATTAAAGACTAAAAAGACATTTAGTGCACATTGCTTCTAAAAGGATAAGCCGGTCCGTGTTTTGTCAGACTAAAAGTTTGCAAATCCCAAGTTATATATATATAGACTGAAAGTTTAAGCCGATCAAGCATTTACTAACGGCCAATGGTTGAGGAAAGAAAAACACTCAAGCAGACAATTTTATTAAACTTTGTCGAGAAAGAAGTAATATTGCAATACAATAAGAAGGCAAAACAAACATCAAAATTACCAAACAACTTTAAACAACATTTATTGGTGTGACAAGCTTGGACCTTAATCTCCAAACGACCGTATAACAGATAAACACACTGAATGATTTTAAGCAGAGACTTGGACAACAATTCCGATACTTTTAGCAAATAGATTAGAACACTTTATTTGAGATTGGGATTTCCTTGACGATCAGCAACAAGCAGCTTAGATTCTAAGCCAGAACCTTCCCACTTACTATATGCAATATCATGGAGCTTCTTTCTCATTTCAGCTGTCAAAGTATTTATCCCATCTCCCACTTTTCCATTCCTAAAATAGAAATTGTACTTTATATTATATTTCTCCCCCACCTGCCCACCTCTTTCACCACTGTTAATATCTAACTGGCTCAATCTCTCGAAGCTAGTTTTCTTCACTACTTGTTCAATCTCTTCATCGTTCAGTGAGCAATTTAGAAACAATGCAATTCGCCTAACATTCTCATTTGGGTATGCTTTCAAGTCCTCATACGTGAGGAAAAGCACGTTATCTCTGTCTTTCTGCTCCCAGTACTGCAACACGTGATCGAAAAAAGGACCCCAAGGCATAGTTCCTTGGACAAACTTATCAAAGAGTTCTTCTAACGGCTCTAGCTCTTGGTTAATTTTGTTAAGGAAGTGCCACGCAGAAACTATGGTATCTGCTGGGTCTCGACAAATGTAAATAATCTTACAGTTGGAATTTCTAACATGTTCAGGCAACAATGAGTATGGAAGATGGGTATGGCAAATCCTATGAGAGTGGATTTCATCAATTTTCTGAGGATTGTTTTTACCGGTAATACCATCAAGAAAGGGAACAAGTTGGTGGGGGTTATGTGTTTGCAAAAGATCATTCTGGGTGTGATTTTGCAATATTGCAAAAGTAAGGGCTTTAAGCCAAGTAGTTCCACTTTTTGGGAAAGAAGCTAGAAGTATATCTGAATGGACAGGTTTGTAATGAGTTTCAATTAAAGGTAAGGATTCTATAACCCTGGGAAAAAACCAAAAACCCTTGTATTGGAGTAGATGATCACGAGATTGCCATGTGATTTTCGGTAGTTCATCTAAAAAGCTACATATATCTTGGGTATTACCGTCCATACGATAGATAAAATTCTTGATAAGTTTCTTCAGACGTCAAACCTGTAAATATGATGAAGAGGTAATCACAATGAATTCATGATTGGAAGACTACATCTTTATTATGAAACACTTGTGTTAGGACCAGATTTCTGGTCTATATATTGTTGGTTGTCTTTTGGTTTTATCAAATAATCATAACTGTGTGTTAAAGACTAAGACAGTAAGTGACAGGTTTCAAGTAGCAGTTGCAACCCCAGTTGCAACCTACTAAGATAGTAAGTAACAGGTTTCAAGTACCAGTTGCAACCCCAGTTGCAACCTCAGTTACAACCTGCTTAAACAGCGTTGAGGGTTTCAAGTGCCAGTTGCAATCGCAGTTGCAACCACAGTTCCAACCAGCTGCTAAGCAGAATTCTGTCTTGTTTTATTATTCTACATTACTACTTGTTAAATGTTAATCATTTGTTTAAAGTATGTAGGATATATTCTCAGGAGGTATTAAACGTTTTATATGTGTTTATTGAGAATATCAATGTGTTAAGGAAAGATGTTTTCTAAAAGATACAAAGAGATTAGTTTATAAGGTTTTGTTTCCTTTTAATATACATCTCTATTCTTATGCTTGTCCTTATCACATGTTTCAATCTTTGGTTCAAATCTATATTCAGTAAGATTCGTTTAAAGATTGAATGGATTATGAAGTTAAGTGTTTCATATATATATGGAAAGATATTATCTCTAAAAGATATTATCTTTATATGTTTCCTTGAAAAGGAAAAGATTAACTTCTACTTTCAAGCTAATTATCAACAGGTTCTATCTTTAGAATATTGGAGTCAATCAATGCTGAAGTATCACGCAATGCATGGGAAGATTGAAGCCAATCAACAAAGTCAAAAACAATCAAAAGATATTGAAGAATAGAAGATTGTTTTACTTGCTTATATACTTGATAACTTAGCTTGTAAAAGTTTGTGTGTTCTAAATTATAAAGAACCCTTTCTTGAGAGAATACACGTGAGCTTCAAAAGAAAACAATGGTGGGATGCCATTGATTTATAATTGATAGTTATAGAAGTAGGAGCAATATAGAGATAGGCAGAAAAACCTAGAGAGGGTCTGAGAGTTTTTCATTAAGACTTGAATCCTATATTGTAAGCTTTTTATAATATCATAATCTGGGTAAGTGCCCCGGAGACGTAGACTAGTTAGGTGAACTCCGTTGTTAAATGTGCGTGTGAATTATTACAAGTACATTTAACCTTAAACTGTTCTGTCCATTAATACACTAGGTTCTAACTGTGGTTGCAACCTCACTTAGAACCTTACTGGAAAACTGTAACTAGAACAGCGGATAAGAATTTCAACTTGAAACATTGCCTTTTAAAATAAAAGAAGATACAAAACCCACTCATATGCGGACGGCAAAAGAGGCCTTAGAGATATATAACAAAACTGTAAATAAAATTAATTGTACCTCAGGTCTCTTATTTGATAGAAGCAAGACTACTAATTGATAGATGCAAGACTATCCCATCCTTTCGATCTCTATATAGAGGAAAGTTTTAAACAAATTGAAGATGAAAAAGACTTGCAACCTACCATGGTGGTTGTAGATTGATGGGGTGGTATATACACCACACAGAAAAAAGAAAAAGAAATAAATTTTGTTCATAGTATTGTGTATGGTGGTCGGGAAAATAATTAATGCTCACTTGCCATCTAAGACGAATATTATGCTTTGTACATTTCATTATTCTAGAACTTGTTTAAGTTTTGTCTTATGAAATCTAAAACTTAAATTTAATATTTCACCAGAGTCCAGACTAATGCTTAAATCATTTTACCTACCTTAGACTATTTTCCAAATTTTCTTTTGAAGGAAATATGATGATAATGGTAGCATCATTGCAGGGTTTTATCATCAATCTCCTTCTGCTCCATAAATACATAATACTGATTTTAGATAAATAGGCACCGACAATTTATTGGTGCATGCTCTTAATTTGCACCCACCTAGTACTAGTTGCATCTTTGAGTTTAATATCGGTGTCCCGACTTTTTTGACATGTTTCATGCCTTTCTTTTTCATATTATTATTATCATTTAGTCGGTGAAAATATCTTCCATTCCCATTAACCAGGCCATGCTATGTTTTTCAAGTTGATAGTTGTTATCGTGGAAATATGAACAAGCAGTTTTGGGACTATACCACTACAAAATTCCTATTTAAGAAAAGTTTCCATTTTTAAAAATTAATTGCAAATTGGTCATCATTAACAAAACACTTTAACCATCACATTTGACTCAAGTAGTTTGACGTAGATCATTGGCCAGCCTTTTGCATTGACTGTCGAACTCCGACATAATATGAGCGTTGTCCGTATCTGTAACGATCCGGTCCTCCGATAATATAATCACCATTTACTTTTTACCACTAATACTGTACGCTTTGACCAAATTTCGTACTAAGTTCTTAGGCAGCACATATTTAAAAGGTCTTATTGATAAAAACGAGAATACTCCAAAATTATATATTATATAGTAGTCACATATATAGACGATGTGAGATATCTTTATTCCCTATATCATGATATTTTTCTACGAAAATACGGGCTTTTAAATTGTAACAACCCAGTCTTCCGATCAGACCGCTACCATATGCTTTCTACCACCAATAATGTCCGTTTTGACCCAATTTCGTGCTTGTTTCTTGGACCACACGACTTTAAAATAACTTGTTGATAAAAAGAATGATACTAATAGATTATATACTATATAATACTCATATATCTAAATGATGTAAGATATATTTCTTCTCTATACCGTAACATTTTCTATAAAAATATGGTCTGTTACACTCTTCCTCTTTCAGTAACGACGTACTCGTCGGGCACCCGCCCATACGGGGTTCACTTACTCGTGTTAGTCCTAAAATCGGAACGTGACTGTACCGTCCGGTTTAAACCCAAACGCACCAATGTTTGTACCGGAGTCTTATAAAACGGTACAAGACTTTTCAGAAGAGTGGTGGGGACTGGTTCACTCCTCACCTTGGTACCAAGACTACTGGTTCAATTACCGGTTCGAAGATCCACAAAATGAAGAATTTGTCCTCAATGATAATGATGACTCTTTGTTTGGTACCAAGGGTTAGTTATTTACACTATTGGTCCTCGTAGTTAGCTTGTTTCTTTCAATTGGTTCCTTACTTTTGAAAAAATTGTTACTGCTTAGTCTCCCAATATATTTATATCCTTGTTTAGTTGCACACAACTTTTAATTGGGTTGCAAGTGTGAAAGTAAAAAAAAAAAGGTTTCTGCCACACGAATAAACGTTACTTTTATGCAATTATTGTAAGTATAATGACCCTTTGTCTGATGAAAAAAAACATAAGTAATTAAGTATTTAAAGAAAGCAAAGTTTAAATTCTACAACCAAACAAGACCTAGAGTTTAAATGTTGTATATGACAACTTTGAGTTTGTACAAGTAAGCTATTAACTAAGATCCCCCATGATTAAGTGTTTTAACATAGTTTTTAATAGCTTAATTTAGAGACTATGAGCATTTAACTTTAAAAATAAAATGACATATATCTTTTTTTCATATTTCAGAACAATAGCGGTATTCACTGGCTACTTTAAGCCTACTTAGTGTCAGTTTGGGGTGTATGTATTTAAGCTTTTTTGCAGCCTTATCTATGCTTCAATACTTGTTGGAGACCTATCACCTATGTATTCCTATTTTGAAGACTTGTTTGCAAGTGTGTTCAGATATTAAGTTATTACAAGTATTCAATTGTATTAAGTTATTACAGCGGGGTTATTTACTTTACAGAAAAGTTGTTGCTTTGTTAGTAAATTGTACTTGTCAATTTACACATTATATAGTGATAGTAGTTGACATTTTGTAAGTATAAAAAATTAAAATTATTTCTTTCCCCTAAGATTGATTAGTGGTGATGGTAATCGTAGTGGTTTTTTAAGTGTTCATGCTATACACAACCTCATTCAATCTCTTGTTAATCATATTAAGTTTGTTATGTCTAATTTTAAACATATACACAAGTTAACCATTATGATTTATAATGTTAAAAGTGAACAGTTTGATTAAAGTTTACATTATTGCTTTGTTATAAAATCAGGATGGTAGAACAAAGTCACAGAACTAAGTGCAGTGACTATGGTAATAGAAATTATAATGGTAATGGCAGGGGTGTCCTTCGATGCGTGGGCGTTTTGCTGCATATGGTAGCACGGGGGTGAGCCCTATCGATTAGAAAGCAGACACAAGAGAATGTGACTTATATTGATGAAGAATGCAATACACTTGGAAGCAACCAGTAGGATTACCAAGTCAAAGGGGCAATACATGAGTCGACAAAACACTTTATTATGGTACAAGCTGTAATTCTTCTTTCTAACAATCGGTATAGTTTGGGAAGTTGTATCGAGACCAAAGTGGAGTGGTTGAGTGATGGGATTACGCATCAAGAAGGCAAAAAAAGCAAAATAGATAAAACAATGGCTCAATGTGATTGTATATGGTTTAGGTTCACAAACCTCATCTGGAGGTTGTAGGCGGAACAAACAAGGATGGATGTGTATAGTTAAGGTTCGTAAAGCTCATATGTCCGTCAAACAAAGTTCAGCATGCTTGTGAATGTGATTCAAGACATTATGCAGTAGGCTTTCATCGACTTCAACTTATCTCATATTGTGGGCAAGTAACCCTGTATTAAGTAAAAAGATTCGCTAGTATGTTATTTTGGTGATGATTTGTTGGGTATATCCAATTTAGGCTTCTGTAATGTTATTGTAATAGTTGTATTTAATTGGAGTTTTGAGAGTTTAATTTTATTTTAAACATGAATTTGTTTGTTATGTTTTGAGTTTTTCTAATATTAGTATATATTAGATAAATATAAACTCAATATTGAATTTGCAACATAAAAGCGACATGTCTAGCATAGAATAGCAACTTAACACTTGAAAAGCAGTAACATTTTTTTTTCCATAGCAACATGATAGCAACACAAAATGTAAACGAGCATTTAGTTAAATGTAAAACAAAATATTTTGAATGTTTTATACAGCAACAGATTACCAACACTAATATTTTCTGTTACAGTTTACTATTTTTTCCAATTCAGTTCCGTAACAGATTAAAAATATTGCTAAACTGTCGCCTGTTTTTGCAGCCTGTTGCAAATTCTGTTGCTATTAATAGCGACAGTTTTTTTATGTTACAAATCTGTTACTAACTATTGATTAGCAAAAGAATCCCTCAATCAGCAACTTATTTTTCTGATGGAAAACTTACATTTTCTTGTAGTGGAAGAGGTTTTGGGTGGTTGCTTATTCTAGAATTGCAAAGATCAATGGATGTTGTGATTGAAAATGGATTTTAAAAATGTGCATTATCAGTTGTTATGTTAAGAAAGATAAAGTAAAATGTGAACAGTTTCTTTTATGGATGTATTAAATAATAGTATTCAGATGTAAATTTTAGATTTCGACTTGTGCAAGCAAATTCGAAATAAGTAAAGGTGTAGGTTTGCTATGATTAAAAGCCAATGGCGATAAATAGAGATTTACACTTGACCGATGTTAGTATGTAAGCTTGCTGGTGGAAAGAGTTTATTTATTTGGTTTGTTTATTTGGTATGAGAAATTTCGTGCATATAAAAGTTTGGGACACTTATAATTAAAAATAATTGCATATCAATCAATTTAATTATAAAAAACTCATATATGTGTATTTCTTTACAATTAAATACACATAATTATTTACAATTAGCTACATATGTCATAAAAAATAACAAAATATGTACCTATTTGTAAATAAGTTCACAAAATATGTACTTTTTTTGTAAAAGAGTCGTATGGTTCAAAACAACCGTGTTTTTATAAATAATTTTCTAAATACGTAATAAATTGTTATTTTACCTCAAAGTTTCTCTTTGGATTAAAGGATGACAGTTTCAGGGCTGTTATAGAAGCTGAAAGGTTGGTGATAATGAGGTATTAATTTGAGGTATAGTTTATCCTTTGTATATACTGTACATGTTGGCTGTTTAATTGTAGTTTAATTAACAAATTTGGAAATATGGAATTACGTACACGAGTTTAAGTTTAAATCAGATAGTTATAATAAGCAATGGCATCTTATAATACCCTTTTCGAGTGTTTAGGAATAGCAAATATAAATGTTAATTATTGATCAGGTTGTGCCGGGTATGTTATTACATTGTGAGTTTTTAGTCTTTTAGATATGAAGATGCTAATTGTCCCGTAGTTATTTTGGTGAGTAAAGAATTTTGGAAAAATTACCAAAACATACAACTATTTTAAACTAATTATCAAAAAATTTTACTCCAACACTTTATTACCAAAAATACAACTAATTAAAATTATAAATAATAAATCATTTCTATTTTTTTTAATAAGTCTCTCTCTCTCCCCCTCTCTCTCTCTCTCTCAATCTCCGTGCTCTTTCTTTTAAAAACAGAGAGATCTTTTTCTTTCTTTATATTTCTTTAAAAATAGTTCAATCTTCTTCTCCGATCAGTTCACAAGTCTCTATCCGAGTTCAATCTTCTTCTCCGGTCAATTCACAGGTCTCGGTATTGTCTTCTCCGATCAGTTCATCCGTCAATTTTCGGTTATTTTGATCATCATCTTCAACAATTCACTGGACAATATGTGTCCATTTTCTCGTCAATAGTCATAAGTTCATCCGTCAATTTTCGAGGTATTTTTTTATTTTTTAAAAATTATTGTAATTAAATCTATATACTTAATAATAATTGTAATCATGATTCATTATATACACTTTAATAATACGGTGCATAAACTAGTTGAATTGCATATACAATAATTATTGTATGAATTATCACTATTATGTATGCACTTTTATCATTGATAGTGCTCTTTAATACACGCATACACAATACATTGTTTATACACACTCTTTAATACATGCATACAAAATACATTTTGTATTCATTGACAATGTTCTTTTGTATTTTTGTTATTATTCATACACAATATACTGTTTATACATACTTTTTAATACATGCATACACAATATACAGTTTATACATGCTTTTTAATACAGGCATACACAATACATTGTTATACACACTCTTTAATACAGTCATACATAGTACATTGAGTATCCATTAATACATGCATACACAATATACAGTTTATACATGTTTTTTAATACAGGCATACACAATACATTGTTATACACACTCTTTAATACAGTCATACATAGTACATTGAGATATATTTCTTCTCTATACCGTAACATTTTTTACACATGTTCTTTAATACAGACATACACAATACATCTTTTATACATGTTCTTTTAATACATGCATATAAAATACATTTTTTATACATTTTTTTTTAATACAGGCATACACAATACATTTTTTATACATGTTCTTTAATACAGACATACACAATACATCTTTTATACATGTTTTTTAATACAGGTATACACAATACATTGTTTATCCATTTACACTTTTTGTGTGTTTTGTTTATGTTGTTTTGTAGTGCAATAGGCAGTATTTTGATGATGTGCAATCTAGATGTTGTCACGGTTGGTAATTCTAAGATGTTATAATTGCAATTCAAATCGATATAAGTTTTGAAAATTTGGTGGCTAAAATTTGTGATATTTGGCCGCATTTGGATAAAAGTGATGTGTTATTGACATATTCTATTCCTCGATATGAAAAATACCGATTAACTTGTCAGTATAGTCTTTTAGATATGAAGATGCTAATTGTCCCGTAGTTATTTTGGTGAGTAAAGAATTTTAGATTCTATCAAATTGTTCGTCTAATGATGAGAAAGAGATTACGTAAATGACAAAGTTTAGTCGTAAAGCATGTTGATAAGCTAAACAATTGATTAGATTAACATTGTTAAATATGTAGGGTGTTTGCTGACATGACATGGTTCATAGTTATATTGTTGCTTTATTTATTTATTTTGATGTTTAACTTTAAATTTTGTTAGCATGACGTAGTAGTTAGATATGCAAGGAGAATGTGATTGTATTTACTAAAAAAAAAAAAAAAGTTTTAAGATGAGAAATTATTTGGTCCTTCGAGTACTACTTGATGCATTCGCATACTCGAGGTTTTGAAATATGTGCAGTAGAGTACTAGAATTGTTGTAAATTTATACGAACTTGATGCATTCGCATACTCGAGGTTGATGAGTTCTATAATAGGCAATTCTTATATGTTTCATTCCCCCCGTCTTTTGACAAAAAGATGAATTGATTATAATTGAAGGGAAATCATTTAAAAGTAGAATAGTCTGGCTTTTTATAATTTGTAGGTTTATGCGTTCCTATTAATTATTTCGTTACGAGTTCAACTTTGACTTCAATTTTTTTTTTTAAATATAGTATTTCTTTCCGTCTTTTGCTTTTGTCATCTCATTAAAAGATGAAGACAAAAGGACAAATTATTAACGTAGTATTGCTGTATTGAAAGGAACTCGTGCAATTAGAATGGTCGAACTCAGTGTGGGCCCGGTATCTCCTATAACACTAAAATCTTTTTTTTATTGATAAAATTAAACAAATAAAAATGAAATTATTTCATATGTAAACTACCAAACTTCTCTATCATTTGAGCTATTACAACACATTGTAAACAAATTGTTGTTTAATATTTTTATTTTAACTACTAATTATATTAAAAATATAATCGGGATGTTTTCTGTAATTTTTTTCACGAGTACATTGTTCAAGGCTCAATCCTTACTCGATTTGGGCATCAACCACTGATGGAACCGTTAACATATATATGCAAATGGACTAAAGAATTAAAAGAAATGATAGTCTATATGATTGTACGAACTACCATGAATGGACTATAACTATCTATATATACGTCCATGCATATTTGATGGTTTATTAACAAATCACTTCACAAGACAATGTTGGTATATACGTCATGCATGTTCATTAACAAATCCACTTCACGATAGAATATGATTAATAAATAAAACTTTTATTCCTTCCTTTCACTTTTATAAGTTTATGTTTATATTTTTGAATGTTTCACTTTTATAAATTTATGTTTTTGTTAATATTATAGGTGTATGGTACGTTTATGTTAATTGTCCCTAAGTTTAATTTCCTATACATAGTATATATTTGGTTGATTTTACGTGTTTGTCCTCCTCACATTATTTTAGTTAAATATGTATTGAAAAATAATGGATTCTTTAAAAGGAGGTATAAAAATAAGCAACGTTTTTATACAGTTATCATAATCCGAATCCAGTCTGAGACTCGTAGTTTGAAAAACAAAGTCGTAGTTACAAAGTCAAACTCGTAGTTCTGAAATCAAACTAGTACTTCGGAAGTATAAGGCTTGATTTTTCCAAAAAAGTTGACTTTTCTGGGTTGACTATTTATATTATGATTATTTAAAGTTATATGATTAGTGTTATTGCTGTATTTGCGCTATTTTTAATATTTTATAATTAGTGATCTTGCCATTTGTCGCATTTGCTAAAATAATAAAAAAAAACAATCTATTAAATATTTGGTTGGTTAATGCGGTACTACTATTAACTATTTGAGAACATGAAAGCAATTTATCAATAAGTTGAAAGTTTCCGCGACCGTTCACAAATAACCTTTGCTTATTTTTCAAATCTTACAGCCAATAAAACTAAGTGAATTTTTCGTAGTTTGCAACATTATATGACTTGGACCCTTAGTCATTTTTTGAAGGTAATTTAAACTATATACATTTCATTTAACTGGAGTAATTTCAATATCGATAGTCATACTGCATCCAACTTGAAAATATTGCAAGATTTTGAAAATTCCGAGTCATCATATCAAAATTTCAAAACCGTCAAATGTGCACTTTCAAACAAATTTGTGAATATGCAACTATTTTTTCAAAATATGCATGTCTATGAAACAAAATAGCACATATATATAGCATATACTTTCAGCAACAATTTAGAGCTATAGATTAATTTCAATGCGTATGTGACTGGAGTAATTTCAGCACATAATATAATAATTTAAATAGTCAACCCAAAAAAATCAACTTTTTTAGAAAAGTCAAGCCTCGTATTTCAGAAGTACGAGTTTGATTTCAGAACTACGAGTTTGACTTCGAAACTACAACTTTATTTTTCAAAGTACGAGTCTCAGACTGGATTCAGATTATACTGACCGTATAAAGACGCTGCCATAAAAACAGGGTAACCATGATGAACCACTAAATTCAGAGATTTCATGTACTAGACTTATAATACACAGGAATGTGGGAGTAACAACTTAAAGGAAGAGGTGACTCTGGGAAACTGTTTATGTGTCTACACCGTCTAATCATTTGATCAGACGGTACAGAGCTAAACACAGTTTTTCTGACTGTGTAAAACACAGTCAGATGTCCCTTTTCCCAACTTAAAAGATGTTTAAAACGGAGCAAATTTGAGATGAATGATCACAGAAAGATAATTCAATATGGTCTTGGCTTAGTGGTGGTGGTGGGAGGGAGAAAACGGGCAGAATGATGTTCCAGATATAGACTAAAACTTGGCAGTTTTCATAGGGGTGGCCGTATGAGTAGAAGTTATCTTTACTTGGATATCACATAAGGTGGTTTTGCTTACAAAATATTGTCTAAAAAGATTAGCATTAGTAATTGCTGAATGCGCTACAAATCTTCTTAATGCAAACTAGTGTAAAAGGAATTTAGCTGCCATCGTTCCCTTGCGATGGTATAACCGAAGTACACCTTGTTTCAAAGTAGAGTAGTTATTTGTGAAGTGCGTCTAGGGGCTGAAAATAAAACGAAACAAGACGAAAACTTTCAATTTCGTTTTCTTTTCGTTTTCGTGACGAAATGAAAAACTTTTTTTCGTTTTCGTTTCGTTAAGGATATGAAATTTTCATTTCGTTTCGTCTCATGAACCCATTTTTTCTCGTTTCGTACTTTTTCGTATCGTCTCGGATAATAAGATTATTTTTTATTAAAAAACAATATTTCATTGCTAGTTTAGTACCTCCATCATAAAAAAGAAAAGAGATACCTTAATAAAATTACAAATATGTTACTTAACTTTAATCCATCATCAATGATCATTTCTTATAATATTTTTACTATACATTTAATATTTATTTATTTATATATTTATTATTAGACGAAAACTAAATTTAACAAGACGAAAATAGCTTGATCGTTATCGTCTCATTTACTAAACGAAATATATATTTTATTTCATTATCATTTCACTTAGTAATGAACGAAAACGATACAAGCTCTTAACGAAACGAACACAAAAAATTTCACGGAATTTTCACCTCATTTGTAGCCCTAACTACGTCCATCGCGACTGGAGTATTATGATACAAGGTTTGATTAAGACATTCTACAGTAGAGCAGTTAATAAACGAATTCCAAAAAAAATAAATTAAACCAACGAGACAACACTACTTCCTTTTCTTTTAAACCAAATAACTCTTTCTAACTGCATTGTTACACATTTATAAATTAATTAAAGCCCGGGCTTATAAGTGTATCATATTTGGTACCAAAAATGAGAACTCAATTCGATGAGATAGAGAAAACAAAACTCAAGAAAAATTGATAATTAAGACGATGAAACTCGGTTCACATTTTCGACCCCTTGCCATGGTGCTCCTAATTGCTATACTCAAATAATAACTTTAACTGGCTAGGTTTCACTTCCACACTTCATAAGCTATGGTATCAGTAACAGCCCTTACTTGAACTTGATCGCATTTACATCGACATCTTGAATAGAAGTAAAACCCTCCTCAGAAAGTGAATGGTTCTTCAACTCTGACATAGACGGCAGGTGCAATAAGCCAAAACCCATGCCCAACTTCCCAATCTCGAGTTCTTTCCAACTTCAACCATTAGAAAGATTTTTATTTCCTTGTTATCACTTATCACTGAAAAATTATATAAACACAAAGCAGAATTAACAAAGCTCACGATACCTCAAAATGTATTTGCAATGATGCTCCTTGTAAGCACGGATATAAGAAACAAATGCTCTAAGACCTTTTTCTAGAACATCACGGTCCTTCATTACAAAAGATCGTATCTGAAAAACAAAGTTCACCACAAGTCATTAGAACCTAAAATTATCCGAAACTCAGTCACGTATTATACAGCTACATATACGTCTTTGTGCTCTGCACTTCTTCCTTTTTAGGTGATTTATCTTACTAAACATGAAATTTATAATTTTGTTCCCATAAGTTAGACCGAAATAACAGTTTGGCAAGTCAGATGCGCTAAACCATATAAGACTTTCTATGGGGATATTACCTGGCTTAATATTAAGATGTATCTGCCAGGGATTACTGTAAATAGAGCACCATGCATTTTTTTTTTCACAAAAAGGTCATGGATATTTTCAAAGAACATGATTAAAAAACAAGAATTTAAAAATAAAGATGGCGGGAAAACTATAGCTCACTTGAGGGACAAAGTCGAGAGCCTTAGTGGAGCTTACATGGTTGTTTCCGAATGGTCACAGGACAAACTTCGAGTCGATATTACATGTGACAACACTGAGGTGTCAATGCCGTACTCAACGCGTTTGAGTAGCTCGTGTGACGAGTTTCGTAACGGTATATCGCATGACCTATTCGGAGAATGAGTGTGAATACTAATCGGCTTCAAAGTTGGTTTCTCGAAAGAGAATAAAACCTCAATGCTGGAAAATGGAATGAATAAATGGAAAACCAGGTTATCACATATTGGAGAATTAAGAGTTAATTTAACAATATATATACAAGTCCAACCCATGTAGTTGTTAAACTATCATGTCCACATACACTTAAGTGCATTAGTGTGTACCACACACGCGGGCTTGAGATTTGGAGAATGTCTTGGTCAAATCTGAAAAGGGAGTTTAGTTTCCAGCAAATTGAAACGCCAGCATTCAATGATAATAAATTACAAATTAAGTGCTGCAGTTTCAGAAATTTAATGGGCGGATTCTGGGGTGTAACTCCCAGAATTAAATGGACCATTATGGCTGGGGTGTAACAACTCGACCTGTGGTTCGGCGCCGTTTCCACGCGAACCACTCTGTGACAGAAGTTGTACCTTGGGAACAAAATCCCGAGAACCAGAAACCT
This sequence comes from Primula veris, assembly GCA_963682055.1. Lineage (NCBI taxonomy): Eukaryota > Viridiplantae > Streptophyta > Magnoliopsida > Ericales > Primulaceae > Primula > Primula veris. The sequence continues at coordinate 4,251,063 of OY821742.1, read as the reverse complement.
AAAAGGTGGTTCGGGAAATATTGTTTAAGGTAAACTGCCCAGCAGTTACCTCTTCTGTTTATTTCATTTCAGTACTGTTTAAAATCTGTAATTTACTTTCCAGTTTTTTACATTTTGTAATTTACATTTCCAGTACTGTTTACTTTCCAGTCTTTTTTTGTTCTGTAATTTATATTCTGTAATTTCTTTTATATACACTCCAGAAGTTTAGTAATCATACTATTCTGTCTGGCAGTTTCTTTTAATTGTTAAACAGTCCAGCAGTTTAGTAATTATACTATTCTGTATGACAGTTTTAAACAATTACAATTCAGTCCGACAGTTTAATAATTTATATCAAATCTGTCTATAATTTAATTATTACAATTTAAATTCTGTACGAGTCAGGAATTTTGTAATCGAGTTATATTTCTTTCAAAGTGAAATAAAATTGTTTATTTTCGTTTCAGTCCTTATCTTTTACTTTATTACTTTTCGATATAGTAAGAACCAACAGCTTTGTCTTTCTTCAAGTCGAACGTTTCTTCTGCTCAGAAACTATACATAATCCTCCTTATGTAGAAAGAACACGGATAATTTAAGTTTTGAAACATCAAATAACTAAGTTTGCTACCACTACAGAGGAAATTTTAATTTTAATTTTTCCTACCTTTGGCAATAGAAAAATGATAGAACTCTCTTGTCGTCCCATTCGAGCAGTACGGCCGACTCTGTGTACAAAAACATTGGGATCCTGAGGAGGATCATACTGCAATAACACACAGCAAAAGGTGTCATAATAGCTTTGACGAGTGGTTCAATTTGATAGTCCATGAAAATAACAATTTGGTCGGTGTAGCCAGGGATGTCTCTTATTGTTAATAACTGGTGCAACTTTGCTCAATTCTATGTAAAACTAACAATTTGGTAATCATACATCAAAGGAACTTACAATGAAGCTTATTTTAAACGATTTTTGCAGGCATTTTGGTTGTTGATATTAAACATGTGCTGAAAGTCATATTGGTTCAACAACTTTTGGGAGAAGGTTAAAATTTAATAGAAAGGAATAACAAGAAAGGGAGTAAAATTATGCAAGTCTAATAATAGGATAGACATCTTGTGAAAATACATTTTCAAACCAAGCCGGTAAACAAATATACACAAAGCAGGAATGTATATCTGAACATGAATGATTCTACATTTAACATACAGGACTGGAATGTAAATCAAATCTATGCTGTAAAAGGCTCAGTGATTGAGCTAAAATAGCAGAACTGACATTTTCTTGAAAACATTTCCCCGGAGTTCTTAAAAAAAGTTACAGTGACAGATGGCCAGATGATAATTCTCAGAATGAACAATTTTACATTCTAAAATATATTATTGCCTAGAAAATCAGATCAATACTGTAAAAAGCTCACAGATTGAGTTGTCATATTCGTCTACACCACATGGATAGAAACAGCAGAAAAAACTTTTTAAAATAAGCTATTAGCTATTCCGTTGGTTTAAACTTTAAAGGCTACCTGTATTACGCAATCAACACCAGGAATGTCAAGTCCACGAGCTGCAACATCAGTACACAAAAGAATACCGCTCTCAAGAGACGTGAATGAAGCTAGTCCCTTCTCTCTCACAGTCTAGTACAAGATACACTTACAAAAAGCTACAAATTCAGTGGGATATTCAGCAAGTAAAACCAAGTTCAATTCATTATAAAATCGTAATATGAGAAACTTTTTCACTAAATAATCCTATCTGTTTATTATGAAATAATACAGTTTTGTTAGATTTCAAGTAATGTTGCAACCTCAGTTACAACCTACTAAGACAGTGTTGTTAGGTTTCAAGCAATGTCGCAACATCAGTTACAACCTAATAAAACAGCGTTGGTGGTTTCAAATAATGTTGCAATCTCAGTTGCAACCACAATTCCAACTTGTTGTTCTGCAGGATTCTGTCTAGTTCTGTAAATCTGCATAACTATTCTTTAATGGTTATTATTTGTTATAAAGTATGCAGGACATATTCTCATATGCTCTTAAAGGTTTAGTTCGTTTATATTGAGAATATTAAAGTGGTAAGAAAAGATGTTTCCTAAAATATATAAGTAGATTAGTTTATAAAGATATGTTTACTTTAAACTAGGCAATATTAAATCTCTATTATTATGCAAATCTTTATCACGTTTGTCAATCTTTGTTCCTTATCAAAATCAGTATGATTTGTTTAAGATTGAATGTAATATGAAGTTTAGTGTTTCATATATAAATGAAAAGATATTATCTCTAAAAAGATATTATCTTAATATGTTTCCTTGTTAAATGAAAAGACTAACTCCTATTTTCAATCTTGTTATTAAACAGGTATCAACCAATTATCATTGGAGTCAATCCACGCTGAAGAGTCTGGTTATACATGGAAAGATTGAAGTCAATCAAACAAGTCAAAGCAATCATAAAAGATCTTCAAGCAAGAAGATTGTTTTTACTTGAATAAATAGTTGATAACTTAGCTAAAGTGTGTGTTCTAAATTATAAAAAACTTATTCTTGAGAGAATACACAGTGAGCTTTAAAAAGAAAACAATGGTGGAATGTCATTGAGTATGAGCAATATAGAGATAGACAGAAAAATCTAGAGGGAGTCTGAGAGTTTTTCATTAAGATTTGAATCCTATATTGTAAGCTTTTTATAATATCATAATCTGGGTAAGTGTCCCGGAGACGTAGCCTAGTTAGGTGAACTCCGTTGTTAAATGTGCGTGTGATTTATTTCAATTACATTTATCTTTATTCAGTTCTTTCCATTATTTTTACTTAGGTTCCAACTGTGGTTGCAATATCACTTGAAACCTAACTGCAAAACTGCAAGTAGAACAGCGGATAGGAATTTCACAACACAAGCACATGTCATAAAGTAACTGCAGCAGGTTCATAAATAATCAAAAAACACAAAAGACTAAACTTGCAATAGTAAAATATGAATAATCAATAACCCACACAGTAAGTTTCTTCGATTTGTTCTGAACAAGAAGATCCACGAGCTGTGCAGGTTTCTCATCTGCTTCACATTGCATATACTGCAAACGAAATCAACAATAAATCAATGTAAGTACCTCAAACATATTTTAATCTGATAAATTCCAATTTCGTACACGTACGAACAATAAGATTTTAATTTTGCAAACCACCTACAAAAGTTAGCTATTAGTACCCCGACCTGACATCTTTTTAGCTTTTGTACACTACAGAGAGCAAGCCTTATAGTTTCAGGATGAAGATATGAAAATTTTAATAGATTGATGTACAACTGCGAAGAAAAGCGATAGAATTATGTTTAGGATACTAGAGTTTTATTTTATAGTATACAAGGTTGTAAAAAATACCACATAATGTAAAAACGCACGTAAATAGTTAAAAATTGTAAGAACTGTGTTTTTGTGTCTATCCAATCCGACCACGTTGTTTCTTGGAACGGGTATAGTTTTCAACTCTATACAACGGATCCGATCCATAGAATCGACCCGTGGAACTGACCTGCATAACCGAATCATAGAACCGCAATATGTACTCATATTTTCAAAATATATATACATATTATTATTAAGATTACTATATTAATTTGTAATTAAGATTACTATATTAATTTGTAATGTTGAAGTGGTTGTGTAATGTTTATATAATACGCTAATCAAGTAAACACATTGTTGACCAATATGAAGAAAAAAAAATTGATAGTTATTCGTTACTTTGTTTATTTTTTAGAAGTTAAAGAAATAACTTGGAAAAATAAATTAATTATAAATACCTAAAAATACCCTTTAGAAAAAAAACGTATAGAAAAGTAGAATAAATTTTACGAATTTTGGGTAAATACTCGCTTCGAGAACCGTTATACCCATTACAAATACGGGTATGAGTCGGGTAAAATAAGTACAAAATTTATATAGATCCGATCCGACCCGTATATGACGAGAGAACCGTTAAAACCGTTACCCGAATATCCAAAAAACCGTTGTTGGATCGGGTAAAATTGACACCCTAATAGTATATAAGAACTATTGGGATTAATTATAATTTACTACCCAGACTAACAGTTTTTTACAACTAGGTATCTAGGATTTGTGTTTTAACTCCAATCAAGATTGTAAGTTTATAATATTGTAAAACATGATAGTTTATAATATTGTGAAACTAAAAATCACAGATTGTGTACGAAATTTATAATAGTTAGTAGTAAAACATGATACTAGTTTTGCTCACCTGTATATTGTAAGTTTGATACCAAATTAGTGAAAAATGATCATATCTAAGTATTAACCGGGGGTTTTTCAATTAAAAATATAACACCGGCAACAAAGGGTGTTTCGATTGGTTGGGTACCGAATTAGAGTATACATGCAGGTAGATCAGGTCCTAAATTGACTAGTTGGATACTAATTTTGCATTTTTCTCAAAATTTATGTATTTGTATCTCTAGTGTGATTTGATAACAAAAAAATAATATTTGTATGGGCTTAAATTTTGTGAGTGTCACAATATACCGCGACGTCCTTATTGGAACACAGCAAGGGGATAGTCTTAGTTGAGTTCACGGGATCGGTTCCGGTTCGGACGCCATTTGTGTTGTTTGTGCTAGTTTTAGTTGTGGGTTTGTTTATTTATTTATTGGGTTTTTGTAGGAAAAGATGCAAATTAAATAAGATTTGGTTTACTCTTGTTTTATTTAGTTTCAGTAGTCCTAACACTTGTACTTCAATTTAATTTTAAGTGTCAATGTTGAATGGAGTAATTTTTTGGGTAGACGGGTTTACTTAAAATCGGTGATTAATATCCAAATTTGAAAAAAAAAAATTAGTGTAGGTCACCCATATATAATACTAAATTTTATTGGTTTGCCCAATTTTTACCATAAAACTCGTTTCGTAGACCGAGGGGCTCGGCGGGAAGAGGATTGTCCCCTTTAGAAGGGTCTCGTTTCCCACTTTCTGTTAATTCATGTGCAAATTCAATAACTTTTTTATTTTTTTCAAGTTTCACATTTCTGTTTTCTGTTTCGTTTTCGACTTCCGTTAACTATGGTTTGCTTTTGGCTACAAAATTTATAGGTTAGATCACGTGTATGTTTTATCTAAAAGTGCTTAATCTTGAGTTTGTTGTGTGCCCTTGAGTTGTCATACATAAAGAATTAAAGACTAAAAAGACATTTAGTGCACATTGCTTCAAAAAGGTTAAGCCGGTCAATGTTTTGTCAGACTAAAAGTTTGCAAATCCCAAGTTATATATATATAGACTGAAAGTTTAAGCCGATCAAGCATTTACTAACGGCCAATGGTTGAGGAAAGAAAAACACTCAAGCAGACAATTTTATTAAACTTTGTCGAGAAAGAAGTAATATTGCAATACAATAAGAAGGCAAAACAAACATCAAAATTACCAAACAACTTTAAACAACATTTATAGGTGTGACAAGCTTGGACCTTAATCTCCAAACGACCGTATAACAGATAAACACACTGAATGATTTTAAGCAGAGACTTGGACAACAATTCCGATACTTTTAGCAAATAAATTAGAACACTTTATTCGAGATTGGGATTTCCTTGACGATCAGCAACAAGCAGCTTAGATTCTAAGCCAGAACCTTCCCACTTACTATATGCAATATCATGGAGCTTCTTTCTCATTTCAGGTGTCAAACTCTTTATCCCATCTCCCACTTTTCCATTCCTAAAATAAAAATTATACTTTATATTAGTTTTCTCCCTCACCTGCTCGCCTCTTTCACCACTATTAATATCTAACTTGCTCAATCTCTCGAAGCTAGTTTTCTTCACTAATTGTTCAATCTCTTCATCGTTCAGTGAGCAATTTAGAAGCAATGCAATTCGCCTAACATTCTCATTTGGGTATGCTTTCAAGTCCTCATACGTGAGGAAAAGCACGTTATCTCTGTCTTTCTGCTCCCAGTACTGCAACACGTGATCAAAAAAAGGACCCCAAGGCACAGTTCCTTGGACAAACTTATCAAAGAATTTTTCTAACGGTTCTAGCTCTTGGTTAATTTTGTTAATGAAGTGCCACCAAGAGACTAGGATATCTGCTGGGTCTCGAGAAATGTAAATAATCTTACAATTGGAATTTCTAACATTTTCAGGCAACATTGAGTATGGAAGATGGGTATGGCAAATCCTATGAGAGTGGATTTCATCAATTTTGTGAGGATTGTTTTTTCCGGTAATACCATCAAGAAAGGGAACAAGTTGGTGGGGGCTATGTGTTTGCAAAAGATCATTCTGGGTGTGATTTTGCAATATTGCAAAAGTAAGGGCTTTAAGCCAAGTAGTTCCACTTTTTGGGAAAGAAGCTAGAAGTATATCTGAATGGACAGGTTTGTAATGAGTTTCAATTAAAGGTAAGGATTCTATAACCCTGGGAAAAAACCAAAAACCCTTGTATTGGAGTAGATGATCACGAGATTGCCATGGGATTTTCGGTAGTTCATCTAAAAAGCTACTTATATCTTGGGTATTACCGTCCATACGATAGATAAAATTCTTGATAAGTTTCTTCAGACGTCAAACCTGTAAATATGATGAAGAGGTAATCACAATGAATTCATGATTGGAAGACTACATCTTTATTATGAAACACTTGAAACATTGACTTTTAAAATAAAAGAAGATACAAAACCTACTCATATGCGGACGGCAAAAGAGGCCTTAGAGATATATAACAAAACTGTAAATAAAATTAATAGTACCTCAGGTCTCTTATTTGATAGAAGCAAGACTACTGATTGATAGATGCAAGACCAGTGTTTTAAATAGCGTTATCGCTATCGTAGCGTTTTTTCGAGAGAAACGCTAAAAGCGCTAATAGCGTTGCTATATAGCGCTTTGCGGTGTATTTTTTTTGTCTAAATATGCACTAAACTTTAGAATATATAACAAAAAAATAATAAAAAAATATAGTTATATTAGATTGTAATAAAAAAAAAATCAAAAAAAAAAATGTTGTTGGTGAGTTTCGAACCCAGGTCTGCTGGAAATAACAGCACAGTCTTAACCATTTGGACTGCAGACACTTTTATGAAAATTGCACAATATATATTTATTATTTAAATCCGCTGTTTTTTTTTTAACTCGCTATTTACGCTTTTGGTCCAGAATTTCGCGCTTTTTGCGCTTTTGGTCCCCTATAGCGCGATTTTAGCGCAATTCCACCCAAAATCGTGATTTTTCGTTGCGTTTTTTACCAAAAAAACGCTATTTCGCGCTACGTAGCGCTAAGTAGCGCGAATTTTAAAACAGAGTGCAAGACTACCCCATCCTTTCGAGAAAAGTTTTAAACAAATTGAAGATGAAAAAGACTTGCCATATACACCACACAGAAAAAAGAAAAAGTTTTAAACAAATTAATATACACCACACAGAAAAAAGATTGATGGGGTGGCATATACACCACACAGAAAAAAGAAAAAGAAATAAATTTTGTTCATAGATTGTGTATGGTGGTTGTGAAAATAATTAATGCTCACTTGCCATCTTACACGAATATTATACCTTGTACATTTCATTATTCTAGAACTTGTTTAAGTTTTGTCTTATGAAATCTAAAACTTAAATTTAATATTTACCAGAGTCCAGACTAATGCTTAAATCATTTTACCTACCTTAGACTATTTTCCAAATTTTCTTTTGAAGGAAATATGATGATAATAGTAGCATCATTGCAGGGTTTTATCATCAAGCTCCTTCTGCTCCATAAATACAGAATACTGATTTTCGATAAATAGACACCGACAATTTATTGGGACATGCTCTCAATTTGCACCGACCTAGTACTAGTTGCATCTTTGGGCTGATTACGGACTTTAATATACTTTAGTTCTAAGTTATAACCCTAAAAGGCTTAGGGAGAGAGAGAGAGAAAACGGCGCCTCCATCACATCGCTTCTCTATGACATCTCCCGCCATCGCCTCTCATATGCCCCCTCCAACCGATGGTCTCGTATTATGGTACAACCTTTCTATATTATTTTTTTCAAGTTATACATAATTTCTTTACTAAATAATCAAATATTTTTAGTTGATTTTTCCAATAAGCATGAAATTAGAGTTTGTATCTGAAAAAGATAAATAAATTTAAGGTTTTTGAACTTTACCTCTGTTCATGGAGCCTGCAATTAGGGTTTTGTATCTCTCTTTTTCACATTTGTATGTATTTTTTTTAAAATGAATTGTGGGGGAAATCCCACTGATTTATTATTAATAAGATTGGAAATAATTAGTAACACAAAGTGGCACTAATGTTACAAAATTGAAACAATAAACTCAAAACGCTGAACATTACAACTTTATATGACTGCTTTGTAAATAAACTAAAACTCAAAGGACTAGAGAAATATATATACTGGACTATGTAACACACAGCCCAGTTATACACGTGTCAGAAATCCCCCAATTCTTTTCTGAGAATAGAGACCATCTTCACTGAGGAGAGAGAACCTCTCCATCTTCACCACCTACCTTCAACACAATCCCAAAAAACTCCATTTTTCCTTTAACCAAACCTTAGATTTGGGAGCTCTTTGGCTTCCAGATCAATTATGTTCTTCATCAACAAAGTCAAATCTTGTTTTTCTAGGAATTCTTTAAATCCTTCTTTCCATCCACTATTTGTCAAAGTATCTGCTGCACAATTTGCTTCTCTTACCACATGCTTCACCAGGTAAACTTTTCCTTTTAACCTACTATTTATCTCGTCTATTATATGTCTAATTAACCAAGGAACTGTTGAATTTTTTGTTAAAATATTTACCAATTGAAGTGAATCAGATTCCAGGATAAAAGTATTCAAATTCGATAGTTGTAGCATCATTAGCATAGCTTTAGCTTCTGATTCTAATGCTGATAAACTCGTAACTGTAGCTTGAAAACCATAGATGAAGTTCCCTTTTGAACCTCTGATTAAACCACCAACACCACTAGAATTCGAAGAAATTTTATAGCACCCATCAATATTAATTTTCACATACCTAGCTGGAGGAAATAACCATTTCACTATAGTGAAATACTATTATTTTACCCCCTTTTCTTTGATAATTATATCATTTATGTTCCAATTCAAAGGAAAAATACTATTATTTTTGGAACATAAATATAATGTATCAGTGACATTAGAGCAAATGACATCTGCTTTCATTTCTATATTATTGAATTTGTAATTACACCTTACTTTCCAAATTTCTCATACAATAATAGAAGGTATAACCTTTTGCATAAAAGAGTTGATTTGATCTTTACCTTCTCTGGATAGAGTCCACCACTTTAAAAATCTTCCTTTGAGAATTAAATTAGTATTTTTAATACCCATCAAACCATCAAATTTGGACCATACTTCAGTAGCAATTTTCCCTGTATTAAACAGATGCTCTCTATCTTCTTCTTTAACACCACAGCATTCACACTTTGAAGCTAACTGTATTCCAAATTTCCTTATTGCAGATTCTAAAGGCAGAGAGTTGTTGAACAATTTCCATACAAAACAAGTGATTTTAAGAGGTAATGCTGAATCCCACTTAAACTGATAAAACCAACTAGCTTCATACTTCACTCTAGTGTTTTCCCAAGCAGACCTAAAAGAAAAATTTCCTACCTTCTCCTTATTTCAAATTATTACATCTTTACCATATTTATTAATAATGAAATCTTCTTTAAACAGATGACTGAGATGTATTGAAATATGCTCATTTATGGACTGGCTATCCCAGGTACCATTTTCTAGCAAATCTTTAATGCTTAGACTATTGTTGATACTGTCATCATTTATTTTCCCTGAGCCCAACCAATTGTCTAAGTTAACAGAAATATAACCATCTCCAACTAACCATTGCATACTTTCTTCTGCTTTATCTCTTGCTAGAAACATTCTTCTCCATGTATTATTCCTTTTTTTAGCTTTAGCCTCAACATAATGCACATTTTTACAGTATTTGGCTTTCATAAATTTAGCCCACAAAGAGTTGGAAGTTCTCAACTTCCACCACAGTTTCAAAGAATAAGCTGCAGCAATATCTTTTATTCTTCTTATACCCAAACCATCTTCTTCCTTTGTTTTACAAATTTTTTCCCACTTTACCCAATGAAACTTGTTTTTCCCATCTTTTTCTCCCCACAGAAAATTAGCCATAATTTTTTCAATTTCTTTAACAACTTGTAAAGGAGGGTTCATTGCTGCAATTGTGTAAATAGGGATAGAACTTAAAACATGCTTAATAAGAATTAACTTTCCACCCATATTAAGGAACTGTACTTTCCACCCAGATAGCTTATGTCTCACTTTCAATATAAGATTATGATAGAAAATGCATTTTTTCCTTCCAGCATATATTTTGCAACCCAAATAAGTAAAATGTGGTTTTTTGCACCTTATACCTAATAGCTTGCTCACACTAACCTTCTGTGCTGAACTAACTCCTTTAGAAATATAGACAAAACTCTTATCAATGCTGATTTCTTGCCCAGAATCTTTGTTATACAAATCCAACACACTCTTCACACATTTTACTGATCTATTATTAGCAGCTGAGAAAATAATAATATCATCTGCAAATGCTAAATGAGTAATAATAGAGCAACCAACAGGAGCTTTAAACCCTTTCCACCTTTTATCATTAACTAACTCATTTAAATTTCTGGACAGAACTTCAGAACAGAGTATAAAGAGGCTTGAAGATAATGGATCACCTTGCCTTAAGCCATTTGTTGGAGAAAAGAAGCCTGAAGTTGCTCCATTGACCATAACTGTAACTCCATTACTAGAGATAAGTCTCCAAACTCTATCTAACCAGCTTTCTGCAAATCCCATTTTTCTAAGAGTAGAAATTAAAAAATGCCAAGAAATTTTGTCATAAGCCTTTTTCATATCCAACTTTACAGCTAAGCTGCTGCCACTACTTTTATTGTCCAAATTACAAATAAGTTCTTGAGACAGAAGAATATTATCTACAATATCTCTTTTTTTAACAAAACCACTTTGATTTTCTGAGATAATAATGGGTAGGATATCTGATAAACGATTACTCATAATTTTGGAAATAATTTTGTTGAAAAAGGTGCACAAACTGATAGGTCTAAAATCAGCAAAAGTAATAGGATCATTTTTCTTGGGAATCAGGGCAATAACTGTAGTAGTCATAGCTTTAGGTAGTGTAGCTCCACAAAAAAAATTGTAAAACAGCTTGGAAAACATCTTTACAAATGATTTCCCAACAAGTAGTGAAGAAGTGGCCATTAAAGCCATCAATACCTGGGGCACTATTCTTATTTAACCCCCAAATAGCACTTTTAACCTCTTCAAAAGTACGATCTTTAGTGAGAAAATCATTATCCTCAGCAAATATAATCTTTGGCACACAATCCAAACTTTTGTAAGTGTAACTGTTGGAAGAGTAGTTAGCAGCTAGAAGACTTCTGAAATAATTTACTGCTTCTTCTTGAATTTCCTTTTTTTCTGTCAATATTTCACCTTGAGAGTTTGAAATAGTAGTAATCATACTTTTGTTTCTTCTCTTTTTAACAACTCCATGAAAGAATTTGGTATTGGCATCCCCTTGTTTAGCCCATCTTAGATTGGCCTTTTGAGCCCAGAATTCTTCTTCTACTTTCATCCTATTAATTAAAATAGCTTTTGCAGCCATTAACTTTTCTCTGTTTGCAGGACTTGGATCAGCTTCAAAAAGATTCTCCACCCTTAAAGACTCATCTTCAGCATCAATTACATTTTGAAAGATGTTCCCAAAGGTAGTTTTATTCCAACTAATAAGAGCCTTTTTCAAATTTTTGAGGTTATTTACCAAAGAGTATAAAGCATTCCGTTTAGTAAACAAATTCCAATTCTTTTTGACTACTATAAGAAAATTATTATGTTTAGTCCAAAATTTTTGAAAAATAAACCTTCTAGGATTATTATCAAACTCAGTTTTTAAAGTAAGAAAAAGAGGGCTATGATCAGAATTTGTTTTACTCAAATGCTCCAAAGAGACATTAGTGAATAAATTAGCAGCTGCATTATTAAGACAAACCTTGTCAATTTTCTCAAATATAGTACCATCTCCGCTTCTTTTATTCCACCATGTAAACCTTGATCCACTAGCTTTAAGCTCTGAAACCCCAATTTCATCCATACAATATAAATAATCATTGGCTGCCCTGATATTAATAGGTAGACCACCTGCTTTGTCTTCTTCTTTTGAGACAGTATTAAAATCCCCTGTGACAAACCATGGCAGTAAAGTAAAATTCTGCCTTAGAAAATCCCACAAAACTTCTCTTTCCCCTCTAGTACATTTAGCATACACCAAAGAAAGAAAAATAGAACTCTGTTGTCTTTTTATTTCCAAATGCATACACTGTTCCATTTGCCCAACCATCTTCAACTCTAAACCATTATTATAAAAGACCCATATTTTATTATTCCCTTGGCCCAGAGCATTATCAAAACCAAATTTAATTTTGTACTTTTCCAACTTTTCACAACCCACCATAGGTTCTATACAAACAAGAAGCATAATTTTATTCACCAAACACAGCTTTTTAACTCTCCTGGAATTGGCCCCATTAGCTAGCCCTCTAACATTCCATATTAAGGATGTAATCATATATTATACCTTTTTCTATCCCCCACATTAGAGGATGATCTTAAGCTCATCTGATTTTGCTGTTTTTTTGAGTTTTCTTTTTTGTTAATCTTCTTTTTCTGACTTTTGGATAGAGTTTCTACCCAGATATCTTCAACATCTTCTTTCTCTGTTGTAGATATAATACTATCTTCTTCTTTTTCTTCCACATTCTCTTCAATTTCAGTAATACTATTGATTTTACTAAGCAGTTGAAAGCTCTTTTCATTATTAAAACTGACCATAGCTTAATCAAGATTAATACAGAGATTTTCTTCTTCTATGACCTCAATTGACACTACCTTTACTGGAATGTCACAAATTATTTCTTCATCTATAATTTCTTCTATACTATTTCCTTCCTTAACAGGCACAACTTCTATTGTAGGAACTGTTGATTTGAAAGACAGACCATTGCTTAAACCACCCTCTATTACTTTTGGATCTTCTTTGGATTTATGAAAAGCTCTTGCAACCCAGTCTTTGGTACTTTCTTTCTTTCTGAAGCTGTAGTTTTTCAATTTGACATTTATATTTTTGCTTTTTATCTCTTTAATCACCTTTTCTTCTTCTGTTTTGCTTTCTTTTTTTGCATTCTTGAATTTGCATAACTGAATTGTATGACCTTGTTTATAGCAAAAACTACAGTATTTAGGTAATTCTTCGTACTCACAATATTGCCAAAACCCCACATCATTATCTTCACCATAGCCTATTCTTACTCTTTCAACTAATTCCAAACTAAGGTCAACCTCAACACATATCCTTGCTAAACTGGGCCTTGTAAGTTTTGAAATTGGTTCATCTACCCTTAAAGGGGTTCCAAAGGCCCTTGCTATAGAAAAAATACTAGAGTTATTATATAGATGAATAGGCAGCTTAGGAAGATTGATCCAAACATGTGCTACAGGGGACTCAAAATCTGGGTCAAAGTCGTAATTCCACTTAAAGACACGCATAGAAAAGTTTTCTATATACCAGATTTTTTTTAGCCAAATTCTCGTAAAATCTTCTTCATGAAAGCATCGAATCAATATATGTTTATGGTCTAAAACTCCTATATTAAAATTTGATTTTAAATCAAGCTTCCCAAACAATTTTCTTATCACCTCAACTTCCGGTCTACCATGTGTAAATTTTCCTACTAGAGTATACTTAAAAGGTTCCGAAAGCTGTTTAACGTCGTCCATAGTGAAATTAATGAGAGGTTCTCCTTTATAACTTCCTACTTCTTTCAATTTTATTATAGGTTTCTTTGGCTGCGAACTTACTATTGATGCAAAAGTCTTCATTGGGGGTGGATCCGGAGACATACATTGGGGATTTCGTTTTGTAGTAGTGGATTTGTCTCTGACCGGTGATTTAGAATTTGGGTTAGACATAACTGCGGCGGCTAGGGTTATTCACCCTAGTCGTCTCTCTCTTTCTCTCTCTAGGGTTTACCTAATCTTATACTGTTTGTTAGATACTTCACAGGATTGGTAACTTAACAGTACATTCACATTTGTATGTAGATTGATAAATTTGCCATGTTAAGGTTTTGTTATATATAATTGATACTTGATCTAAGCATTATGCCTGCACCTAGGGATTTGATTCAACAATTATACCTGAATTTTGATACTTGATCAAAATTTCAAAACCGTCAAATGTGCACTTTCAAACAAATTTGTGAATATGCAACTATTTTTTCAAAAGTTTATGTCATCGAGGCTGCTCAATATAAAAAGCATGCTTATGTAACAAAATAGCACATATATAATAGCATATACTTTCAGCAACAATTTAGAGCTATAGAGTAATTTCAATGCATATGTAGCTGGAGTAATTTCAGCACATAATATAATAATTTAAATAGTCAACCCAAAAAAATCAACTTTTTTAGAAAAGTCAAGCCTCGTATTTCAGAAGTACGAGTTTGATTTCAGAACTACGAGTTTGACTTCGAAAGTACGACTTTATTTTTCAAAGTATGAGTCTCAGACTGGATTTATATTATACAGACCGTATAAAGGCGCTGCCATAAAAACAGGGTAACCATGATGAACCACTAAATTCAGAGATTTCATGTACTTAGACTTAGAATACACCGGAACGTGGGAGTAACAACTTAAAGGAAGAGGTGACTCTGGGAAACTGTTTATGTGTCTACACCGTCTAATCATTTGATCAGACGGTACAGAGCTAAACACAGTTTTTCTGACTGTGTAAAACACAGTCAGATGTCCCTTTTCCCAACTTAAAAGATGCTTAAAACGGAGCAAATTTGAGATGAATGATCACAGAAAGATAATTCAATATGGTCTTGGCTTAGTGGTGGTGGTGGGAGGGAGAAAACGGGCAGAATGATGTTCCAGATATAGACTAAAACTTGGCAGTTTTCATAGGGGTGGCCGTATGAGTAGAAGTTATCTTTACTTGGATATCACATAAGGTGGTTTTGCTTACAAAATATTGTCTAAAAAGATTAGCATTAGTAATTGCTGAATGCGCTACAAATCTTCTTAATGCAAACTAGTGTAAAAGGAATTTAGCTGCCATCGTTCCCTTGCGATGGTATAACCGAAGTACACCTTGTTTCAAAGGAATTTTTTCTCGTTTCGTACTTTTTCGTATCGTCTCGGATAATAAGATTATTTTTTTATTAAAAAACAATATTTCATTGCTAGTTTAGTACCTGCATCCTAAAAAAGGAAAAGTGATACCTTAGTAAAATTACAAATATTTTGAAGATTAAATTACAAATATGTTGCTTAACATAAATCCATCATCAATGATCATTCCTTATAATATTTAGTATACATTTAATATTTATTTATTTATATATTTATTATTAGACGAAAACTAAATTTAACAAGACGAAAATGGCTTGATCGTTATCATCTTATTTACTAAACGAAATATATATTTTATTTCATTATCATTTCACTTAGTAATGAACGAAAACGATACAAGCTCTTAACGAAACGAACACAAAAAATTTCACGAAATTTTCGCCTCATTTTAGCCCTAATTACGTCCATCGCGACTCTAGTATTATGATACAAGGTTTGATTAAGACATTCTACAGTAGAGTAGTTAATAAACGAATTCCAAAAAAATAAAATGAAACCAACTTTATATACGAGACAACACTACTTCCTTTTCTTTTAAACCAAATAACTCTTTCTAACTGCATTGTTACACATTTATAAATTAATTACAACCAGGGCTTACAAGTGTATCATATTTGGTACCAAAAATGAGAACTCAATTCGATGAGATGGAGAAAACAAAACTCAAGAAAAACTGATAATTAAGACGATGAAACTCGGTTCACATCTTCGACCCCTTGCCATGGTGCTCCTAATTGCTTTACTCAAATAATAACTTTAACTGGCTAGGTTTCACTTCCACATGTCATAAGCTATGGTATCAGTATTATTCGTCTATTAAACCTATTGACTTTTCATACTCATCCTCGTTTATAGCACCCTTTTTTACTTTTTTCCACAGACGATAGTCACTTGTCAGATCATCATCATCTACAACAGACTGAACAGCACGTCGCTGCTTTGCTGTCTTTTTCTTCATAGCCTCAGAATTTGCACTTGGTTTTAGTTTTGGTTTTGGTTTAGGCCGCCTCGGTTCTTTCTCTGCTGTAGCTTTCTTGGTTAGCAAGTTCTTTTTCCTCTGTTTCTCACGGGCTTTGTCCCTAATTACAGAAATTATAAGCTAGTAACCAAATTACAACTTTTATGTTACTTGCAACAACACAACGAGTTGCACACTCTATTTTCACATTATCATATGAAAGGCAGTTTTTCTCCTTGAATTTCTCTCTTTTTTTGGTAAGTGAATAAGCGAAGTAAAACAAGAAAAGAGATATCACAGTAGGTAAATATTTCCCTCAGTTGAAAACAAAGTCCCGTATTCTCTCTTGAGAGGATATTTGCCTGAGCACATAAAATAAAATCAAAAGTAACAGCCCTTACTTGAACTTGATCGCATTTACATCGACATCTTGAATAGGAGTAAAACCCTCCTCAGAAAGTGAATGGTTCTTCAACTCTGACATAGACGGCAGGTGCAATAAGCCAAAACCCATGCCCAACTTCCCAATCTCGAGTTCTTTCCAACTTCAACCATTAGAAAGATTTTTATTTCCTTGTTATCACTTATCACTGAAAAATTATATAAACACAAAGCAGAATTAACAAAGCTCACGATACCTCAAAATGTATTTGCAATGATGCTCTTTGTAAGCACGGATATAAGAAACAAATGCTCTAAGCCCTTTTTCTATAACATCACGGTCCTTCATTGCAAAAGATCGTATCTGAAAAACAAAGTTCACCACAAGTCATTAGAACCTAAAATTATCCGAAACTCAGTCACGTATTATACAGCTACATATACGTCTTTGTGCTCTGCACTTCTTCCCTTTTAGGTGATTTATCTTACTAAACATGACATTTATAACTTTGTTCCCATAAGTTAGACCGAAATAACAGTTTGGCAAGTCAGATGCGCTAAACCATATAAGACTTTCTATGCGGATATTACCTGGCTTAATATTAAGATGTATCTGCCAGGGATTACTGTAAATAGAGCACCATGCTTTTTTTTTTTCACAAAAAGGTCATGGATATTTTCAAAGAAAATGATTAAAAAACAAGAATTTAAAAATAAAGATGGCGGGAAAACTATAGCTCACTTGAGGGACAATGTCGAGAGCCTTAGTGGAGCTTTGTCTTTCTTCAAGTCGAACGTTTCTTCTGCTCAGAAACTCTACATAATCCTCCTCCTGTAGAAAGAACACAGATAATTTAAGTTTTGAAACATCAAATAACTAAGTTTGCTACCACTACAGAGGAAATTTTAATTTTAATTTTTCCTACCTTTGGCAATAGAAAAATGATAGAACTCCCTTGTCGTCCCATTCGAGCAGTACGGCCGACTCTGTGTACAAAAACATTGGGATCCTGAGGAGGATCATACTGCAATAACACACAGCAAAAGGTGTCATAATAGCTTTGACGAGTGGTTCAATTTGATAGTCCATGAAAATAACAATTTGGTCGGTGTAGCCAGGGATGTCTCTTATTGTTGATAACTGGTGCAACTTTGCTCAATTCTATGTAAAATTAACAATTCGGTAGTCATACATCAAAGGAACTTACAATGAAGCTTATTTTAAACGGTTTATGCAGGCATTTTGGTTGTTGATATTAAACATGTGCTGAAAGTCGTATTGGTTCAACAACTTTTGGGAGAAGGTTAAAATTTAATAGAAAGGAATAACAAGAAAGGGAGTAAAATTACGCAAGTCTAATAATGGGATAGTCATCTTGTGAAAATACATCTTCAAACCAAGCCGGTAAACAAATATACACAAAGCAGGAATGTATATCTGAACATGAATGATTCTACATTTAACATACAAGACTGGAATGTAAATCAAATCTATGCTGTAAAAGGCTCAGTGATTGAGCTAAAATAGCAGAACTGACATTTTCTTGAAAACATTTCCCGGAGTTCTTAAAAAAAGTTATAGTGACAGATGGCCAGATGATAATTCTCAGAATGAACAATTTTACATTCTAAAATATATTATTGCCTAGAAAATCAGATCAATACTGTAAAAGGCTCACAGATTGAGTTGTCATATTCGTCTACACCACATGGATAGAAAAAGCAGAAAAAAACTTTTTAAAATAAGCTATTAGCTATTCCGTTGGTTTAAACTTTAAAGGCTACCTGTATTACGCAATCAACACCAGGAATGTCAAGTCCACGAGCTGCAACATCAGTACACAAAAGAATACCGCTCTCAAGAGACGTGAATGAAGCTAGTCCCTTCTCTCTCACAGTCTAGTACAAGATACACATACAAAAAGCTACAAATTCAGTGGGATATTCAGCAAGTAAAACCAAGTTCAATTCATTATAAAATCGTAATATGAGAAACTTTTTCCAAAGTACCTGCTTCATCTTCCCGTGAAGAGGTATAATAGAGAAGCCTTTTAGAGGAGTAAGGCAAGGAAGAACGAGTCCCCAGTAATCAACACAAGCACATGTCATAAAGTAACTGCAGCAGGTTCATAAATAATCAAAAAACACAAAAGACTAAACTTGCAATAGTAAAATATGAATAATCAATAACCCACACAATAAGTTTCTTCGATTTGTTCTGAACAAGAAGATCCACGAGCTGTGCAGGTTTCTCATCTGCTTCACATTGCATATACTGCAAACGAAATCAACAATAAATCAATGTAAGTACCTCAAACATATTTTAATCTGATAAATTCCAATTTCGTACACGTACGAACAATAAGATTTTAATTTTGCAAACCACCTACAAAAGTTAGCTATTAGTACCCCGACCTGACATCTTTTTAGCTTTTGTACACTACAGAGAGCAAGCCTTATAGTTTCAGGATGAAGATATGAAAATTTTAATAGATTGATGTACAACTGCGAAGAAAAGCGATAGAATTATGTTTAGGATACTTGGCTTTCTTGATTAATTAGTATTTCAACCTATAATTCTTTTTTATTTGCTATACAATAAGTGTACTAAATTATTGTGAAATGTAACGTTAAGACGTTGCTATACTTTGTAGGTAGGCGTATGAAATAAAAAATATAGGTGTACGAAACTATAGTCATTTAATTCAATAAAGTGATAAACGGTAAATAAAGAATTGGCCTGATGGCATACCTCAAGATGAAGGCTAGAAGGTGTTTTCGAAGAGCCCAGCTGTTGTGATGATGACTTATTAAGTGATTTTGTTTCTGCTCGAACTTCAACTCTGACGGGATTTCTCAAACCTGCCTTTGCTAGCTCTTGAACTGCTTCAGTTTGGGTAGCTGAAAACAGACCGGTTCTTCGAAGCTTTGGTATACGAGATATAATTGAATTTATCTGCTTTTGGAAGCCCATATCCAATAGCCTATCAGCCTCATCCAAAATTAAAATCTGTTCAACAAGAAATAAGAGTTTATAATCTAGATTATCCAGAACTATAGTATATAGTGGTATCATGAGAGTGTACTCTGGAAAAAGCTTTGATCACATCCCTTTTGTCCCATTCTTAAGGTATACACTAATCTATATGTGCAAAGTAACCAGTAAGGTCAAATTCAGTGTTTTAAGGTCTGGTTCATATACTCATAAAATTAACATGTGGGTTTAGAGAAAAAAGAAATTCAGAACTGTAAAACAGGTTGTTATTCTACTATTCTACACATGCTACTTTGCAGGTTTATATAAACTCTAAGCATATAGGTTGCGTTGGCTCTATACTTTCTCATCCAAACTATAGTACCCTTATATTTTACACTAATTTATCAAGTCCAACTGAAAGGAGCTGAGACCAAAAGTCTATTTAACCTCCACTCGGCGAATCACAATATATATCAACTACGGTTAGTGAATATAAAGCCATTTGAGAGAGAGAAGACGACTAAACTGAGATCAATAACAAGAAGAGTGGAGGAATCTCGTATCTCTGTGTTGAAACCAATACTTAAGTCTTTGTGAAAACAGTCCAGCTAACTACACATACCATACCATTCTACAATACGGAAACATCTATTCCAGTCTACTTAGCGCATTAAAAAAGATACTGTCTAACCACAAATCCTTCGGTATCTAACTTCATGACTGACAACATTAAATGGTCTTCGGTTAATATCAGAAAAGAGTTTCCAGTCACTTAACAAAGTTCTATCAAAATAAGAGCGACAACAAGGTTTATCTTTTTTGGGAATTGATGAGGAGCTTGTTTTCATAGCATACAAAGTTGCGTACCTCAAGGTTTCTAAAGTCCAAATCATTCATACGCTCCATAATATCATCCAGTCTTCCAGGAGTACCAATCAATACATTAGCCCCTTCATCCTCTATCGTCTTCATATCTGCTTTCACGTCACCTCCTCCAACAAGAAGCATACATTTCATGTTTGACAAAGTTGAGATAAATGGTTGTGCTACATGATATATTTGCGATGACAACTCTCTTGTTGGGGATATAATTACACCCATTACCTGTATGAAATGATAAATGCAAGCTTTTAAAACATCAAATCAATAAGTCCGCCATACAAAGAGTAAATATTGCAAGTTCAACCAAACTGACGGGCCAAAGCTTATATCGTCTCTAACGTAGGATAAGCCAAATAAATCTTAATGGAAGGAAAACATTTTGAATAACGTCACTAACCATAAGACATTTATATCTGGTACTAAAACATAAGACAATAATTTAAGCCAAATATAGCATCAAACAACCACCTCCACATCTCACAGCTTTTCTTAAGAAGGTCGAGCCATGTCAATGAATTATTTTATTGGTTTCTTCTGTGTTGTGAGAGTTTCTTTCCTTTTACCTTTTCTTTGATTTAAAGTATTTATCCCTTTTGTTCTCTTTGAAGAGGTATTGAAAGCACCTTTGTATCAGTTTACGGATGACAGGTAAAATAGCAAACCTGGGAGCAGGCAAAATGCCTGATCCGACATAAAAAATTTAAGAATAAAGTCCGTCATTTTCCAAAGAATTTAAGGAGTATCAGGGTTCATTGTGTTACAATTAAGATTACCGATTACCTTATCTTTTATTCATTAGAATTGCTTTTCAATTGGTCGACCAACTCAAAACCCATTTCTCTTTTTGCTTTTTCGCAAAAAAAGGTCACGGTTTTGAAATATATACACCGTTTTTCCCGAATCTCAAATAATTCAATTTAATCCCTTAACACCGTGCAGTCAATCATCTCTTATTGGTACAAACAAGGATTAATTTTAACAAAGTGTAGTATATACATATATAAATATTCCAACAATTAGCGTTTTAGACCTATATACCAAAACTAGCCTTCCAGCCTTTCCCATGGTTCCGTCCCTATATATAAACTCTCTCTCTCTCTCTCTCTCACACACACTTTTTTGCAAAAACGTTCCAAATCAAAATTTGATTAATACAAATCTCCACGGTTTCACAACGGGAACACAAATATGAGCCTTGTTTTTTTTTCCGAGATGTATAATGACATGTTTTGAATTTTTAAATTTTACCGTAATTTCCAAAACATAGTCATTATATATCTCGGGAAAAAAACAAGACGCACATTTGTGTTCCCGTCGTGAAACCGTGGAGATTTGTATTAATCAAATCTTGATTTGAAACGTTTTTACAAAAAAAAGGCCAAGTTGATGTCCATATAACCTCCCCATATATATATACACTAGTAATCGTGACCCACGCGTTGCGTGTGTGACGCGTAATGCAATTAAAATATAAAAAATAAGTGTAGTTATGATACAAATACGTGGATAATACAAAAAAAAATAGTATAAGACTTAAAAGAATGTTTGGTTGTTAAAGAGGGACACATAGTGTTATTAGTTTTTATTTTATTTTTATTTTTTTATATGAGGATGGTATTATTGTAATTAATAAAACAATATAGGGGTATTTTTGGAAAAAATGGGCAAAATTGAGCAGCCTCAATTCCCTTGGGTTGGCTTATTATAATAGAATGATATTATTATACTATTAATATAAGCCAACTGAGGCTGCCCAATTTTACCCAAATTTTCCAAAAATACCCTTACTCTAATATTGTAATTACTCTTAAATGCCATCACTCAATTCAAATACATAAATAACTTAAAAAATGTTATTTTCCACACATTTATATTCCAAACAAAATCGTTGTATATTTTTTATAAGAGTAAAACATTATGTTACTATTTATATACGATTGTTAATTAATTATATTTAATCATTCGATATTTAAATTTTAAAAAAAATATTAAGTTTATTTGTCGGGATCATATCTATGTCATTACGTATCACACACGCAACGCGTGGGCAACGATTACTGATATATATATATATATATATATATGTGTGTGTGTATAAATATTCGGAACTGATTGGGGTCAGGTCGGGTGGAGGCACGACGAATATATCTAAATACAACACACAGAAACAGTATATATATATATATATATATATATATATATACATACACATTTATAAATAGATTTACAAATATTCGGACCTGATTGGGTTTAGGCCGCGTGGACGATTTACGAATAATCTCGACAAGCGGAACGACAAAAGCGAGAGTTTTCCCTGAACCCGTAGCGGCATCTACAGCTACGTCTTTAAAGTTACACAGCAAGGGGATAGTGGCAGCCTGAACCGGGGTACAGAACTCAAAACCGGACCGGTTTAACTCCTCGAGAAGCGGTTCGGAAAGAGAAGGGGTTAGTTCTGAGAAACGAGTGCTAGTTAGGGCTGTGTTTTGGTTCACTGGTTCATCTTCCAATTCCGCCGCCATTTGTGTTATGTGATATATAGCTTAGCTAACTTAGTTTAAAACTTTAAATAGTTGCAGGTTTAGAGTTTTATTTTATAGTATAAAAACTATTGGGATTAATTATAATTTACTACCCAGACTAACAGTTTTTTACAACTGGGTATCTAGGATTTGTGTTTTAACTCCAATCAAAACACTGTGAAATAAAGGGAATTAGCAGGTTAACAACCCGTTTGTATAAAAATGTGTCAAATTGATACAAAAATAAAATAATTAACATTTAAGTTTAGGATATGCCGATATTTTTATGAGTGCTGCTATTGCCATCTTTCAAAATCAACATTTAAATTCAACTAGCTGACGTGGATTTTCCTAATCACACGTTTCATAGGGTAGACCGATAACTTGCATACAACTCACACAATTCATAGACTAATAAAATACATATTTATCCTTCCAAATATACATAAAATTCTATAATTTGATAAATCAAAATATAAATATTCAACATAATAAAAACTCAATCTACTAAAAACTCAAATAAAAATATACTAGAACCTTAGTTGATTCTACACTAAATTTAAATATTAATTAAAAATAAAAATAATTGTTAAATTTAAAAACTCAACCCACTAAAAATCTAAATAAAAATATACTATAACCATGGTTGAACCTATCCTAAATTTAAATATTAATTAAAAATTAAAAAATTTGTTAAATCTAAAAATTCAACTCACTGAAAACTAAAATAAAAATATAATAGAATCCTAGTTGATTCCATCCTAAATTTAAATATTAATTAAAAATAAAAAATTGTTAAATCTATTATTAATAACAATCAAAATACTTGATGAGGTGGATATGTCATATAATGTGACACATTTTACTATTTTTGGATAGTAAAAATGTGTGAGCAAAAGCATTTTACTATTTTTATTTGGATTTTTAGTGTGTTGCACAATTTGTTTTTAATTTATCAAATTATAATTTGTTGAAAATAGAAAAAATAAATTAGTTATTGAAAAATATTATTTAACCATACATTTTCTAATCTAACGATGGTTAAGTTGACTGCCCCATAAACAGTCAAATAAAATGACTGTTCCAAAAAGACACTCGAAACTAAACATCACAGATTGTGTATGAAATTTATAATAGTTAGTACTAAAACATGATACTAGTTTTGCTCACCTGTATATTGTAAGTTTGATACCAAATTAGTGAAAAATGATCATATCTAAGTATTAACCGGGGTTTTTTTGCAATTAAAAATATAACATCGGCAACAAATGGTGTTTCGATTGGTTGGGTACCGAATTAGAGTAGGCATGCTGGTAGATCAGGTCCTAAATTGATTAGTTGGATACTAATTTTGCAATTTTCTCAATATTTATGTATTTGTATCTCTAGTGTGATTTGATAACAAAAAAATAATATTGTATGGGCTTAAATTTTGGGAGTGTCACAATATACCGCGACGTCCTTATAAGAACACAGCAAGGGGATAGTCTTAGTTGGGTTCACCGGATCGGTCCGGTTCCGACGCCATTTGTGTTGTTTGTGCTAGTTTTAGTTGTGGGTTTGTTTATTTATGCATTGGGTTTTTGTAGAAAAAGATGCAAATTAAATAAGATTTGGTTTACTCTTGTTTTATTTAGTTTCAGTAGTCCCAACACTTGTACTCCAATTTAATTTTAAGTGTCAATGTTGAATGGAGTATTTTTTTGGGTAGACGGGTTTACTTAAAATCGGTGATTAATTTCCAAATTTGAAAAAAAAATAGTGTAGGTCACCCTTATATAATACTAAATTTTATTGGTTTGCCCAATTTTTATCATAAAACTCGTTTCGTGGACCGAGGGGCTCGGCGGGAAGAGGATTGTCCCCTTTAGAAGGGTCTCGTTTCCCACTTTCTGTTAATTCATGTGCAAATTCAATAACTTTTTTATTTTTTTCGAGTTTCACATTTCTGTTTTCTGCTTCGTTTTCGGCTTCCGTTAACTACGGTTTGCTTTTGGCTACAAAATTTATAGGTTAGACCACGTGTAGTTAAAAGTTTCTCCGATACATATTTGAGAGACAATTAGCACACAACTTGGATACGAAAAAAAGATCTTAAAAGAGTATCAAAAGATTGAGCTTTAAAACACATCACAAAACCATCTAAGACATCTCAATTTTGATAGAAGTAAAGATCATCCTAATAAGAAAAAACATTAAATTTTAAGAAAATATGCTACAAAATAAGGAAAAAAACTGACACCTTTATATCGAGCAGTGCCTAAGCGGGCGCTTATTTGGCTTATGCCAAGGCCAATCCCCCATGTGATGTTAATGCGTTTTTTTTCCCGTCAGAGAATGAAATTGATCAAATGCATGCTTTCGTAATCGTCTTATCTGTGTATGCATTTTCTCAGTCTTTTGGTTCATAGATTAGAACAGAATAAGTTGCGAATTCGATCTTTCTCGACACTTTTAATCCTATTGTAGTTTTACGTGCACTGGTTTGATCACATTCCTTATCCAAACAAGCTTATCTCTACTAGAAAGAAACCTTTGAACTAGTTTATAGTTTTATGAGAACACCTCCAAATGAGTGAATTTTGGCTGACTGAAAATATCAAAAAAAAAATCAGATACATGATAGAATTAGAACATGAACGCATGACCTACATAATTAAACAGAAGTTCATCGGCTACAAAACTGGAAATAAACATAAATACAAACAAAGTAATATATTACCAATTTACAATCTAAAGCATTCTTTAGTTAAAATATCTGACATAAAATCTATGTATAGCCCTGTAAGATCATGCCCAGTTTGGACATGAAGTTCCCAGTTTGGTCCGTCTCTGAAGACTAAAACAGTAGAAAGGCACAACTGGCAAACACCTGCGACAGTGTTATAGTCTACACACGAGCCATATGCTATCAAAAAAGTCAAGGTAGCAAAGCGGGCATCAACTCTGTCTCGGTCTGAATATATCTAAAACCAAAATATTATGCCATCCCTAGAATTGAGGCAGCCGCTTGAAGCTTGATAAAAGTGTCGCCTTTGTACAAAAGATCAAACAAAATTCTCCGAGACCATCATAATCTAGCGTAACGTGCTGCTGATAAACCCAGAAAATATCCTTTCCCCATAATAACTTATCACAGTCGGCATGATTAAAAAACATGCTGCCCTTTTGTTTGTTTTATTCCAAACAACAGCCAAACTTGTCGAAGAATATCCTTCATTATGTATGTGTCTGCAACCACCTTAATCTATACTTGAGATGGAAAAACTTAAATACAGCCAAAAGATGTTTGGCTTTCATTATTTTGTATACCGGTATGTGCTCGAATTTCGGGTGCCATCTCATTCTAATATACTACAGCTGCATCAAATGACTAAATGACACCCGGATACTCCACTCTATAAACTTGCAGATAAATATTTTGATAATACTAAATGCAGATAGAAAAGGTTAGCAATATTAAAAACACCTCATGCTGCCTTGCAAGTTCCTATATCAAAATTCGAACATGTTACCTTTGGACTAACTATCATGTTTCATATCCAAGAAAATCTCCAGAATTTATATTTCCCTTCAACCATTCTCCAACTTCTTAAAAGAGATATACAGAAGCTGGAACCACACCCGTGCACTAAACATATCACTAAAAAAACGATCCTGCATCTGAAAATCGCAAACTCTGTAGTCTGGAACCACACCCGTGCACTAAACCTCCCATTCCTGATTTATTCGGGCATAACAATTGAGTTGACAATTGCTTGAAATCTTTCTTTAATCAAACAAAACATTCACTCCTCTGGACAACTAAAACTAGGAAACCATACCAAGACTGAAAATTTACATGAATAAATTCTTAGTTAGCACCTGATCCTTATCCATCCAAACTACATTAGTGTATGCGTATGAGATAGCTGAATATTGTCAAGACGATTCTCCACTCAAATACTTGTCGAAAATTCGCCCACATAACCGTTTACCAAAAATATACTAGTAAAAGACAACAAAAAGAATAATACGAGTTCCAAAAACAGAAGCTTCCTGATCTCCAAACAACACGATGAACCTCAAAAAGAACATAACTCTCACACACCATAAAATTCTTAATGCTTTTAAGAGCCAATTTAAGATTCCAAATCAAGAAAACCTAAGTCATTGAGTCCGAAATTGAAATCAAACCCATTTTCTGTGACTAGTTGCTCCATAGATGGCTTTTCACCATTAAACATCTTAGGTTCCACAGGTGGCTCCAAAATACACATTAGCTCGTTCACGTCAAACATTTCATCCATCGAAAAATCCCGTGCATCCACACCACAATCTATCTTTAAGGTCCCCATGTCTTTTTCTTTCCCAATAGAGCTACAAGGCTCTTCTTTTATCCCCTTATCTCCAAATTTGTCATCTTCACTGTGAATGACACAATCTTTTAGCAAGTTAATTTCTCTATTCTCAATTTGAACCTTGGAGCATCCGGAACTCGTTGTTTCTGAACAAGATACTGTAGAAATTGAGGTAAAATCATCCAATGGTTTCTTTGAAGAGTCGAAATTGGGGAAATTAAGACGAGCACAATGCCCAAACACAGTTTTTGCCGCTTCATCATAAGCAAGAGCAGCTTCAACAGCATTGGAGAAACTACCTAACCATAGCCTACTACCCCTATTAGGAGGCCTAATTTCGGCAACCCATTTCCCCCAAGTCCTTTGCCTAACGCCTCGGTAATTGCAACGCGAGTTCTCAGGCCCACCTTTTCCCTTCATACACCCCTTTTTAGACCCTTTTGCAGGTACTCTATTTAATCTGGTAGAATCAAGATTGGTGTTTTGTTCTTTCCATTTAGCTAAGGTTTCTGTGACCGAGCTTGAAGGTTCACGTTTACACCGGGACCTCATCTTTCCAGGGGTATCCAGAGATGCGGGAGCCAAATTAGGAGGGTTGTCATGCAGTGCCATCCTTTTATATCTGCAAAAATTAACAAATAACTATATCTAATCAGAATTTCAAAAATAAGGACCTCTGGTGACAAGTATCCAATACGTATCTCGGTTCAAATCGTTGGATTGTTTAGGAAAAATGTTATATGTGATTTTTCTCCCCTCGCCAGATCGAGTCATATTTTCGGCAATATGTGAGATATTCAAAATCCAACAAAGCAAAAAATACAAGAACACAGTTCTAGAAAGAATTTCATTGATTCCCGTGCATATAAAGTCAGACATTTGCTTCTTATTTGGGCAACAGCAGAATATAAAAAGTACTTTGATTTTAACTAAGGGTGCTTTTGGCATCGGCTATTTTGTCAAAAAGCAGCTTTTAAAAGCAATAAGCAAAAAGCTTGCTTAAAACACGCATGTGTTCTGTTTGGCACCACCTTAGCTTTTTACTTATTAGTTACTTATAAGTTTGTTGATAAGTATTTTTTTACTTAGACATGTAGAACAAAATGACTTAATTCGAAAACTACTAATAGTGATAATTTATATGCGAAAAAGCTTTAAAATTCCCAAAATTCCCAGCTTCCCTGTTTTTTAGATTTTTTTAGCTTTTCTGATCCAAGAGCTAGATTCTGAAAAACTAAATAAGCAAACATACCAAAAAATCATAGCTTTTTTTCTCAAATTAAAAAAAGCTAAAAACTGGAGAAAGAAACCGTTGCCAAACAAGCACTAACAATATTATTTCTATACCAAACAATCATAGCATTAAGTATAAGGACCAACACTAAAGCATTCATAATTTTATTTCTATACTAAAGCAGATAAACATTATACGACCTTTAAATTACCTGCAGCCTTCAATACTAAACAAATGAATATAGAAATTAGAAACCAATAACAAAAATTAGATCATTTGTAAGCACACTCTTATTTTGGACGCTATAACCACTGTTTTGTAACATTATATGCTCTTAAGTCCAATTTAGCACTGATAAAATTAAATTAAGAGCAGAAAAAATGGTTAAAATACAAACAAAATAGCTTTTATATAACCAGAGAAAGAAACACCATAGTAAAACTGTAAAGTGTAAACTAACCTTATGAGTTATGAGCTTTGGTTCAGAGCTTAATTTTCTACTAAATAGTTTAAGAGCTTTTTTTTAGTAACTGGTAAGTATAAATATAATTTAAGGGTAGTTCAGTTCTAGTTTAATTTTCTGGCTTTATCTAAAAAAAATTTCAAAGTAGCTGAGAGTCTTATTTATAACCCAAGTTACATATACTAGGAAAGCAAATACGCGCTTAAATTGGTGACGTGACAATATCTTAGCCGATTAAAATATATCTATGAAACGTGTCACATGAAAGTTCATTACGCGTCTTTATTTTGGTCGATAAGTTTTTACTATTATTTAATTAGGTTCCAGAACTAACCCCTGACTCCCTGTGGTTTCTAGAAATTGTATTTTCATGTGAAAATTTTGTACAACTTCATACTGATCCGATTCTCGGAACAATCTATAAAACATACAATTAACTAAAACATACGGCATCTAAAATTCTCTTTCCAAAATATACAAACATACAATTACACATTGATAAAACCATAACTTTGATGGATTGCGTTAGACTTTTCAACGATAATATAATTTGATAATAGAATAAATAATGAACACTTCTTTGATATTTATTATTTCTCGACAATTATACTTGCTCGGATTACAATTTCCTTATTACACTTGAGCTCGGATTAGTAATTTGATCTTGATCTTGATTTTACTCATTCTCTTCGATACTCGATTTTTTATCTTGCTCGGTTTGCTCTCTAGTGTGATAACCTTTGACAAGTTTCTCTCTTTTCTCTTCTTCTCTCTATATTTTTTAGATAGATTTTTCGGTCCCTTTTTAATGAGGACACTTGGCTATTTATAGGCAAATGTGCCTCATAGAATGCTGACAAATGTCTCCATCTTATGCGTCACCTCATGGGTTTTTCCACTGTGGACCTTTGCTAATTGTGCTAAAACCTCTATAGACAATGGCTTATTAGGAAAACACCTCTAGACCATTGGAGTTGGGGATTTAAGCATTGGGTATCCTCTAATAATGTGTGGGGTCGATTCATACCCGAATAGACATATTCGGGTCTAATTTTTGTGTTTTATCACACATATTTATTAGAGTTGTATATTTTGAAAATAAAAGTTTTGGTTTATAGTTTTTTGTTATCAGGGTTGAAAAGTTGTATGTTTTGTTAATTTTTTTCCTGTATGGTAATAATATACTTAACCTCTCTACTTGTCATTATTGTATTTTTTTTTTTGTCATTATTGTATTTTTTGCGAAATGTTTGTAGGAGTTGCACTATTTGCTTCAACTGTACTAGCATTTGAAAAAACTAGGTAGTACTAATAATTAAGAGAGGCTAATAATGTGTAAGATATTAGAGCTACTTAACACCTATTTTACGGTCTACTTGGCATTATTGTATTTTTTGTGAAAATTTTGAAGGAGTTGCACTATTTGCTTCAATTGTACTAGCATTTAAAAAAACCAGGTATTAGTAATAATTCAGACTTGTATAAGATATTAGATCTACTTAACACCTATTTTACGGTCTACTTGGCATTATTGTATTTTTTGTGAAAATTTTGTAGGAGTTACACTAATTACTTCAATTGTACTAGCATTGGAAAAACCAGGTACCAAAAGGAGCATGATGTGCATAAAATATTAGAGCTACTTAACACCTATTTTACGGTCTACTTGGCACGTTTATAAGTTCATTGATGGTTTGTATGTTTAATAGAGTTGATATTTAGCTTATAAAAAGAAATACTTATCAAAAAATAGAGTTGATATTTGGCCTATTTATAGACTCACACAACTAGTAAACCTTAAGAGTACTTGTCTTATAAATACCATCCGCACCTCATACAAACGGGGTCATATTTTTAGTCACCATTATAAATGACTACTAATCTCTCAATAACGATCGATAATGAGTCTGACTAATTGGGCTAAACTAATTTCTGGACTATTTTTTTTTTTTTTTTTGATAAAATTTTGTTTTATGGTTTTGAATGTAATTAAAAATTGTGAGTTTCAAAACTTTATTACCTCATTAAGTGTGGCTCTTTATTGGAAAAAAGAGTTATAATAGAAATGAATAAAATGATGGTTTCAACCATTTTTTTCTAAAAGCTTTTCAATAAGATTTTTATGAGAAATAAAATACATATGATATACACATTCACACACAAACACTCACACACAAACACATATGGATACATATAGAGAGAGAGTACCGGACCACCAACAGCCCGACCGTGGCTCGGTGCTATTTCCGTCGAGTCACATGCGATAGACGTTGTACCTTGGGAACGAAATATCCCATTTAGCCAGAAGCAGAGGTGGCGGGATAAATATCGTTTAAGTAAAACTGCTTGCAGTTAACTCGTTTCGGATTTTAGTCAATTTCGGTATCATTTACATACTCTTAATTTTGAAGGTTGTAATTGATATTTATATATTTGAGAAAACCATTTTCTGTTTATTTGTCAATTTATTTTTTTAGAAATTATTGTATTTATTTAGAACGTATTCAACATTTTTTTTTTTTTTTTTATAGCTAATGTAAGTTACATAATTTTTTGCCAATTGACAGTTGTTTGGAATCTAGATTCTGATTTGTGTGATAAGCAAAAGTTTTTTCACACGTCAACAAAATTTATTTCTATTATGTTATGCTTTCTCATTTATGTTCTTAAGTTTTAGTTCATTTTATTCATTCGTTCTTTTTATCCACTCGATTGTCGAAGCATTTTGCCATTAGCTCTTTCGGACGAGATAACCAACATATCATCTGGACCGGGTGTCCGGGTTCCAAAAGTAACAGACCACACCATTTAAGTGACATTAAAGCAATATAGCTGTAGTATTAACATTTTAAATCTAAGCAAGCCTATACCTCACATGGGTCGGAAAATGTATGCAAAGGGCTTTTATGGGGGTTAATCCACTACTATTTTTTAGTAGACATATGTACTCGAGAAGCAGCATGCCCAATATGATGCTCGAGTATGAGAAACTTAGGCTTATAAATTTAATAGCAAATTTGTAATTTGTTGAATGATCTAGATATACTAGTCCTTTTATGCAAATAGTGTAAGAAGGTGTTTCGTGAGTCCACTATTGCCCAGTTCGGAGGAAGGTAATTACAGACAATCGGGGCGAGAGTATTTTCATAATTTCCGAAATTTTGAATTTTTCATATATTTTCATAAAAATATATTAAAAACGATGATTTGCACCCCCATTTTTTGTTTCACTTAATTTATTAGTTAATATGAATTTTGGCACCTCATAAGTCCATAACTCATTCCTGACTCCAACGCCAATGAAAACGGGAAATGAAGCGAGCGGAACTAAAAAACATGCATAGCCTTACGGTATATTTCACAAACTTACTTATATATATAAAGAGGGAAAATGGGGAATGCGGGTTCCTAGCTAGCTAGCTATCTCAAAAAAGAGTTTCACGATAACTATGAGTTTGCGATGGGACCCTTTTAAACCCTTTGCGATTCTGTCTCTGCTTGAGCATATGATATATGAAGGTAAAGAGAAAGAGAACGAAAATGTTATCGCAAGACCTAGTTGTTAAATTGAAGCCATGAAGAGAAAGAATGCGTGTGCTATCTCAAACACTGAAACACAAAAAGAATTAGTATATTTTAACATGTCAAATTGATAAAGTGATAAATTGGTGGACCTTCTTCTTCTTCTTCTTAAATTGAAATTAAATAAAAAGAAATTTGTCGAAAAGTTCGAGGTTCAAAATTCCATCTGAGGTGATGTTGCTACAACAAACAAGTTCACGGGATTGCCTTGCGATGATTTACATTCCGGAAATAGTGCCCTCTTTATAGAACTTTTTCCAGCCATTTTTTTTTGTGAGGCCTAAATCTTTTAGCTTTGTATGTCAATTCAATTGGGAAGGTTAAGCTTGTAGTTATCGTTTTTCGAAGCGAGTACTCTTTCATTAAACTCCAACAAGTTTTTTTTGGTTTCGAGTAAAAGCTTAATTCACTTAGTTATTGAATTGCGAATGTTAGTCTTGTAGTTCAGTAGTTACGATCTTCCGAAGCGAGTACTCTTTCATTGAACTCCAACATAAGTTACATAACTAGGCATATAGTCGCTATATAATCTCTATAAATATTTGGTTTCTATTTTTACCTGTTGTTTGCATCTAACATTTAAGATCAGCCTTGTTTCGTTATTCTTTAAATGGGAGGTATATATTTGAATTATTAGTATAAGTTTTTGCATTTCTTTGCTATATTTTCAACTGCAAATTATCAAGCTATTGTTTCCAAGCTCTCACACTAATACTATTACTAACTTTTTCCTTAATCTATAAACTACGCAACATATAAGACTGTTCTTATTTGTGATTTTCTATATGAAAGCAATATTGATTAACTTTCACCCTCTAATAACTAATTGGAAAATGATTGACTTCCACCCATTTATAACCAACTGGAAAACGATTGCTAAGGGGAAAAAAGTGAACAGCTAAGATTTAACTTTATGAATAATGAATGTATGTAATTACACGTACGTTAACTGCCACATTTGAATATCACTAGCAGTATAACTTTCAAAGGAAAATTATTTGGCTGGATCCCATAGCTTAGAATAGAACTCGATCAAGTCTTCATACTTTCAATTTTGCCACATTTTTGGAAAACGTAGTAAATTTAGTGGTTGTTTAACTTTTGGAAAATTTGCTAGGTTTCACGATGGAGATGGGACTCATCGTAGCAAGAAGATTGGTGTGCGAGGGAGTCTGAGTTTGGACGAAACTTTTTGGGTTTTTGTATGTAAAGTCATAAGTAGCCCCGGTTGTGAACAGTTAAACTCTTTTTAGATTTACTTCTGGTGTTTCTTATTTTTTTTCTTCTTCTGTTTTTTCTAGCCGTTTAAGTGCTCTTGTAGCTTGAATGTTTCGAATGTTGCATCTCGTTTAATGTTTGGTTTTAAAAAAAGAAATCTCACAAAAAATACACTTATTACAACAAACTTAAAAATTATGGACAATTTTTTTTTTAGAAACAATCAATTTTTTTCTCAAAATAATAACTTTTTAGGACAAAAATAATCTTTTAGACAAAAAAATAAATTTTTGTCCATAAATCTAATTTTTAGACACATAATTTGAAAAAAATTTGTCTTCAAATACAATCTCATAGGAACGTAAGGAAACAATTTAATTTCGTCTCAAAAAATATTTGAAGACAAATTTTAATTGTCTCCTTAGGTACGTATACGATTTTCTTTGAAAACAATTATTTTTTTAAATTATGTGCCTAAAAATTATATTTTGAGACAAAAAATTTATTTTACTGTCTAAAAAATTATTTTTATTCCGAAAAATTACAATTTGAAGACAAAATTTGATTGGCTATAAAAGTTAATAATTCTCAAGTTTGTTTAATAAAACTTAAATCCTGTCTCTTCAACATTTTGAGTTCACAACGACAAGAATAATTAATATATACATCTCATTAGAGAAAGTCAATAACAAACTTAGCTACCAGCTTGATGTTTAATCTTTTTTCTTGTTCAACTGTTTTTATCCAAACACATATTTCTCTAATCATTAACGATTAACGGATGTGACTTGCTTACATGGCTAAATAAGCTTATACGTAATAATTAACGTGCATGTCTCTGTTGTATCCATTCATTAATATTATTGCATGATCCGAAGAAAGTTCCCTCGACCATTTCTCTTTTTTATTAAAAAAACTTTCATTCAAAACGAAAATAAAATATTATTGACATGCATGTGCTATCATGGTATTTTCAGTGGACGAACTAAGAAAAGGCAGAACAAAGATATTATAACATGCCATATCTTGAAAACAAATAATTACAAAAAAGTGATTTCTTATATGCAATTTAGCCAAAATTTAACTTTCCCGTATAATGATGAGAAAATATTCACATAAAGCTCACCGGCCCCCTCATATTCACGGGTCATGGTTGAATTAACACATTCAAGGCTTCATTTCTGCTTATGAAATATGAAAATCCAATAATAACTAACATAGAACAAATATGTGTATATATACAATGTCTAGTCTAATACCATGCCTATGAAACATGATTATTCACAATCGTGATTTCGGTGTCTCTAACTATTAGTTGTTGAAATTTGTTAAAAGGCATTATTATGTTGACACCAAATTGACAGACGCCTAGCTATCTTCGAAAAGAAATAACAATAATTGTACAAACAGCTAACCTAATAAAACAATAGGAAGATGATTTCCACATAATTAAGTTACCAGCATGCATGTTGGTCACTTTTAGGAAAAAACTATGAAAATGTCAATTGCGTTTAATAATCAACAAGAATTGACTAAAGAAAAGGTCATGCCATGCATGCAGGACTATTTTTCAATTACATTCACAATTATGAAGATTTTCATACATTTAGAAGTTTAATTAGTACCATGAGGGCATGACATTTTCTCTAGTCAATTCTTCTAAATTACCACATCATGCAAAGTATGCTTCAGTACAAATCTTATATCTCTATTCTCTATTTGCCATTTCTGTATCGCTTTCCTTATTTTCATTCAAATATTAATTTTTCATAACTTATTTCGTAAGTTTATAATCTTTTATATTATATTGTATTCAATTCTTAAAACATTTGGACATAATATTATTTTAGACAATTTTTCTAAGATTATATGTTTAATTTACACTAATTTATACATTTGTTTCAAAATAAATTGTCTGTGAATTTTCTTTTAAAAATAATTATTACAATGTATTGATATATGTTTTATATTAATTTTATAAAAAAAAAGTTTTTTAGAATTATTTTTGGATAAAATAAGTAACAGGATACTAGAAGAGTATTAGAGAATAAATGGTATAAGATTTGGACTCTATTCAAATGACATTAATTAGAGAATAAAAAACAAGAAAAAAGTACACGGAAAGTTATAAGCCCTTAACACAATTAAATATTTTTCATTCTTCTTACACTACAAGAATATGTTTAGATACCATCAGAATACAACAACAAATGATTAAATGTTGCTAAGTCAAGACATATAGCAACACAATAGTATCAAACCAGCAACATATTACTTCATTACACATCAGCAACAGATTGATATCAAATTAGTCACATTTTATCAGCAACTCCAAATTTTCGTCAGTTTGAAATGTGTTACAAAACTGTTGCTGAATATTAATTAGCAACAGAAATCGTTAATCAACAACATTTATTTTTGAGGCGAAAATGTAATGTGATATACTTATATATTCTGATTGTTCATGTGTTCTAATTACACTTATACAATAATAAATGGAGTGAAAGTAGGAATATTTATTAATGGCTGGATCTAAGGGTGCCTGACAACTCGGACTATATTTTTCTTAAGCCATTCATCATTTCCCATTCAAGAAATAGAGAACAATTCTTCATTTTTTTTTTAAATCTCTTCTTCACATCTGATCAAGTGACCAATATTGCCGAATGGTTTTGTGAATAATTAAAACAAATATTAATTTAAAACTAGTTTAAGATAGTAAACACTACAACAAACTACTTAAGCTATATAGACAATTTATTTGTAGACAATCAAATTTTGTCTTTTGTTTTTATACAAAAATATTTTTTTGTCCCAAATCTAACTTTTAGGTATAAAAATTGAAGATGTTTTTGTCTCCAAAAACAATTGCATACGGATTTAGTGATACAATTTAATTTCGTCTCCAGTCTCAAAAAGTATTTGGAGACAAATTTGAATTGTCTTCTTATGTTTGTATGAAATTGTTTTTACAGACCATATTTTTTTTAAATTTTGCGTCTAAAAGTTAGATTTGAGGACAAAAAATTTATTTTTGTATTTAAAATATTATTTTTATTCTTAAAACTTACTATTTAGACAAAAAAAATTTGATTGTACTTGTAAATATTATCCATAGGGTTTAGTTTTTTTTTAAGTGAAATTAAGATGTCCCACAGTCACATCAACTTTTAGATCAATAAAAAAATGTATATTTCTTGAGAGGAAACCCTGTTCTTTTTTATCATTAACGAACATGTCAAAAAGCAATAAGAACAAAAGCTGATGATACATTTTTGTGAAGTTTTCTAACCCAACAATCAACTTTATATTAATAAACTCATCAGATTGATCTTACTTCTCGTCCAAACAAATAAGGATCAGACAAGAGTCAATTGCGTAGGTAAAACTTGCACATTTCTTACCTATTTCCAGGATTTTTAAAGTTTACAGAATATTACAATTGGTGTGTTTGACCATGACTATAACGGTAAATAATATAAATAATTTGGTACTTGGTCAATGCCTCGCTATTTCTTAATGTATCGATCTAGAAGAAAATATTTATGCAAAACTGCAATTTTTTAAAATAATTATCAAAACTGCATGAATTGGGTCCTCGGACGTTAAAACTAATTGTTTCTTGAATATTATCACAGGCAAGGAGATCTAGCTTGATGTGTATTATGTTCTTCAAATATTTATAGTTTTCACAAACGAGCTATATATCCATTGTCGAAAAAATTGCATTTAAATCGCTACAACAAAATTAGTTAGTGGCGACCTGTCCTAACTCCTATGCTAGCTTGAATCATTTAGAATTATTAACAACAAATATAACACTGCAAAAACTCAGGTGATTTAATTTGTAAAACTAAAAATGGTTCAGAAAAAACGCTCGAGTTAACTACTTAGCTTGTCCTAACAGGTTCTAGTTTTATTACGTCTATCTCCAATTTTCTTTCGTCTGAGGAGAATACTCGTAGTATTTTCATGATTCGAGAAAAACACCATCAGATGCAAAATCGTTTGTACTTTACTTTTAAGCAACTAATCTGTTCGACGATCAAATTATAAAATGTTTTTTTCTTCAAGTTTCCTAATAATATTTCTTAAAGACTATATTTTCCACTTATTTAAACGTAAGCAACTAATCTATTTGACGATCAGGTTATAAATGTCTTTTCTTTAAGTTAACTATTATTATATATTTTTCTAAAAGATACACATTTTGTACTTACTTTTAACTTAAGCAACTAATCTATTGACGATCGATCGGATTATACAATGTCTTTTTTTTTTTAAGTTTCCCAGTAATATTTGTCTAAATTAAAGACTATTTTTTTCACTTACTTTAAACTATCAACTTCGACAATTTCGATTTATTTAGAAAAAAAGAAGATTTCTTCGCTTTATCCCAAACACTTAACACATAGCGCAATAGCCAATAAGTACTTTTATTAAGTATAATTTCACCTCCAAATTCCAATACAAAAAGTAAATACCAGTATCTCTTTTCTAATACGTAATATAAGCAACCATGCAAACCAAGCTATTATACCCTTGTGAAAATATATAAACATAAATACACACCTGAGAAATACAGGGAACCTATTGCAAGGACAAGAAACAGACAAATCTACCTAAGCACTCTCTTTGTCCCCAACACAAATTTACTTTCTCATCCCCTTGTAAATATGTTCTAAAATATACAGAAAAAAATACGTACGAGTAAATAGTGGTTAACGATTTAACTATTAAACTATTAATTTTAATAATTGAGTTACCAAATTATGAAATTTCGTCCAATTAAGTAACTAACATGATAAATCGACGAGATTGCAGTCAGTATATCTCACATTTGAAATGTCTTTTTGACGTATATTGATAGAATTGCACTCATCATGTGTTAAGTAAGAGAATGTGAGTGTAATTTCATCATTTTTTTTAACGGTAGGTCCTCAATTGTGATAAATTTCGTAGTTTAGTATCTCAATTGTTAAAATTGCTATTTCTCGTAGCTAAACCGTTAGACTCTCGTAATACAGTACATTGTATGTATTTTTTTTTAAAATATACACAAGTTCTCCTACACTTGTAGTAAATACAGGTTAACTATTACTTTTTTTTTTTGTTGAAAATAGGTTAACTATTACTCTACGTAACTTCAAAAACAATGGTTAATAGATCATTCAAATCTACTTAAAACCTTAAAAGTCATGAGATCCCTTTTAGACTTGCAAAACATAGATTAGTTAAATAAATAGTTCAAACTTCAATCTGATAGGCTAGTGGGTGTAACAACTCCTAAATAGAGTTGAACTAAGTTTTTCCCACACTTCTAATATCAAAACCTAATCTGCCAACCTCAAACAACCTTTTTTTCTTATTTTCCCTCCTATAAAATGAACATATTTCTTTGTTCATATTCACAAATATTAAACCATTACTCAACATTAAGTAGAGTTGAGAAACCAAGCAAAGATGCAAACATTCAACCCCCTTTTTAACTATCAATGCTATTTGTTATTCATAGGCATTTTCCTTTTATTTGCCAATGTATTACCCGTGTTATCGGATCCAGTAACACACCATCATAGCTTTGTCGTATGTCGTTTTCTTTCACCTTATCCCTCTACTCTACTTTATGTTCTTTGTAGCTCATTTCTCATTACTTACAAATGGGCAAATTTTTTTGTTCTTAAATACAGGTGCAAGCAACAAAAGTGAAGAGGCTGTGCAAAACGCACAATTCCATTACGGTGAACGGACAGTTCCCGGGACCCACCTTAGAAGTGAATAACGGAGATAGCCTAGTTATTAATGTTGTCAACCGGGCTCGCTACAATGTCACCATTCATTGGTATAATAATTATATGTTAACAATATATATATATATTTTACTTACCGACTCTGTCCCTAACAATAATATAACGATAAATGAGGATCAAGTACTAAGAAGCATGCAACAATTTTTCCTACTTAACACATGTATTTATCTGGTATGCTCATGCACTGTTTGCAGGAGAGGAGCTAGGTGGGGCTGACATGGGCTACAACCCTTCATATTTTCGGAAAATATTTTTTTATAATGAAAAAAAAAAAATTAACGAAAAAGAGCGATTTAGCTCCTCATATTGAATTTTTAAAATTCAGCCTCCATCTACTATCACGGCTTCGTGACAGACTATTTGTCTATTTTCACTTATAAAACTACATTTATTGATAGCCTGCTGACTTGCATTACTAGTCCTTTGATATTTTACAAGGCAAAAAAGTACACTAATCCTTGTTATGTATAAAAAAATTGCCTTACTTAATTGACTATAAACTAAATATAAAGATTAAATATCATGACATGAGTTTTAACAGTCAAATCTATTAATTTTTTGTAGGCATGGGATTCGCCAGATGAGAACAGGATGGGCCGATGGACCCGAATTCATAACCCAATGCCCGATTAGGCCAGGTGGAAGTTACACATACCGTTTTACCATTCAAGGCCAAGAAGGAACCTTATGGTGGCATGCTCACAGCTCATGGCTCAGAGCCACTGTTTACGGAGCTCTTATTGTACGTCCAACAAAAGGTTCTTCATACCCATTCCCCAAGCCCCACCGCGAGTCAACTCTCCTCTTAGGTAATATTAACCTTACCAATCAAGAAATATCATGCTAAGATAATTTGAGAAGATTTGAGAATAATGATGTAATTTTGGGCAGGTGAATGGTGGGATGCGAATCCTATGGATGTTATCAAACAAGCACTTAGAAGCGGAGGAGCTCCAAATATATCGGATGCTTATACTATCAACGGACAGCCTGGCGACTTTTACAAGTGTTCTAGTAAAGGTATAGCATAATTTTCTTTCGTAACCCAAATAAGCCGGATTGTTTCAACTTATATTGCATTGACATTAGGTAAAGGAAGCTAATTGAAACTTGTCATATGAGTCATAACCTTAATATATATGAACATGTATAAGATGTGACTTGTTTGGCTGAAACCTGCAATGTTTCAAACAAATTGCGGCTTGATCAGCTACAACTTTTGGGAAAACAAGATGGCTTATCTGAAAATCAGAAATTAGAAATAGTTCATTGATCATTTCAGTTTCTCCATGTCAAAAAACACGGAAAATATTGCTTCAGAGCTGGTAAACCAAACACAGTAAAAATTTTACAGCTGAAAAAAAAACATTGATGTTAAAACTTGAAAGCAAACTCGCACTTACTTTGATTGAGGCTTCTTTTTCCTTGCAGCTTACTTGAGCAAAAAAAGGCAGATTTTTTTAGTTTGAAAAAGAATCAGAATCCTAATCTTTTAAGCTGAGCAACCTAAAGAAGTTCAACTTTGAAATAAAAACAACAACAAAAAAAAGCTTAAAAGCTGCAAACAAAAATGCCCTTTATGACATTTTATCTGACACTATCATCTAATACAGATACTTTGATTGTTCCCACTGGTGCTGGTGAGACCAACCTCCTCCGAGTCGTCAACTCCGGACTAAATCAACAGCTCTTCTTCACCGTAGCCAACCACAACATGAAAGTGGTTGGAGCCGACGCCGCTTATCTCAAACCTTTCACGACAAACGTTATTATGCTCGGACCAGGACAGACTACAGATGTCCTAATCACAGCCGACCAGGCACCAGGTCGCTACTATATAGCCGCTAGGGCCTATGCGAGCGCACAAGGTGCACCTTTTGACAACACAACCACCACGGCTATTTTGGAGTACAATACAGCCCCTTGTTCCCCTAGTTGTACGAATGTGAAACCTATAGCCGCCAATTTACCTGCTTTTAATGATACGGGATCGGCTACCAAGTTTACTACAACGCTGCGTAGTCCTAAAAAGGCTGAGGTCCCGATGGATATTGATGAGAACCTCTTTTTCACGGTTGGCTTAGGTCTCTTCAAGTGCCCACCAGGTTTGTAACACTCGAACTAATATAGTGACCAAGCTGATATAAAGGACCGAAATATAATGGAATTTATTGAATGAAAAAGTAGAAATATATATAGCCTTCCATGTGTAGTAACTTCTATACCATAAAATCCTAAAAGACAACGGATGGATGATATGTTGACACACAAATTAAGGTTATTTCCCCCTCCCTCATCTGAAGAAAAAAATTGTGAATATTTCCTGTTTGCATGTAGACATTTTCTAATTCTAGCATTTTATATCCCCTATAGTAATGAAAAAAATGTTCCCCTAGAACATATGTTTCATCTCCTCTTAGGGGCGGAACCGGAAACTTCAAAGTGGAAGGACTGAGACGCTACATTTGGTAATTGGGGGGCTGAAACGCCAATTTTTGAAGATTTTAATCAAATTACATAATTATTTTTTTACTTTTCATAATTTTTTTTTATCAAAATGAGGCTGCAGCGTCAGCTGTCTCCATCTAGTTACTTCCACGTCTCCCACAATCTAATCATGATTTCACCTCTGCTAAGAAACAATAAGCGACAAATACATTCGAAAACAAAGATTAGTAACTGGAACTCAAATTAACTGATGTAACCGAATCAGTTGTATGAGATGATAAGATAAGTGATTAATGGTGTCGTTACACAGGTGCCAGAGCACGGAACTGCCAGGGACCGAATGGGACAAGATTCGGTGCAAGCATGAACAACATATCTTTTGTTCTCCCGAATAAGTTCTCCATATTACAAGCACATAAGCAAGGTATTCAAGGCGTGTTTAGAACCAATTTCCCAGCAACTCCACCGGTGAAATTTGATTATACTGGTAATCAGAGCCGGGCCTTATGGCAACCTGTACGCGGTACCGAGGGATACAAGCTAAAATTCGGATCAACGGTTCAGATTGTTTTACAAGGAACAAGTATTTTCACAGCTGAGAATCACCCAATTCATCTTCACGGATATGATTTCTTTATAGTTGCTGAAGGGTTCGGGAACTTTAATGCTAAAAAGGATTCAAAGAAATTTAACTTGGTTGATCCACCGATGAGGAACACAGCTAGTGTACCTGTTGGCGGATGGGCAGT
This sequence comes from Primula veris, assembly GCA_963682055.1. Lineage (NCBI taxonomy): Eukaryota > Viridiplantae > Streptophyta > Magnoliopsida > Ericales > Primulaceae > Primula > Primula veris. The sequence continues at coordinate 4,208,219 of OY821742.1, read as the reverse complement.
CATCAGATTTGTCGCGGATAATCCAGGTATACATTTATTTTTGAATTATAATTATGTCAGTTCCGTTCTGTATGCAACTTTTTTAGATTCGATTTTTGTTGGTTGCATCTAAGTTGAGCATGAAGCTTTTGGTTATTTGGCCGAAAAACATGAAAATTCAAGCCGGAACCAACTTTTTTCTCATTCTCAAATAAGTTAGCAAATTTGCCAAAAACTTGTAGCAGAGAAGCCCGGGAATCACCTAAATGTCAAAACTCTCTATTTTCATGTAATTTTATCTACTACCATAAAAGTTGGGTTTCTAAAACATGGGTGTTGAGTAACTTTAAGAACTTCAAAGAGTGGTTGCATTTTTTTCTGTTCTAAGACAGAACGAAGCACGCCGATTACTGTTAATGTTGTTTACTAAACTTGAATAATATTTGGCTCCTTTTAATTGGAAAAACAGGAGTGTGGATCATGCATTGTCACTTGGATGTTCATCTTTCTTTGGGCTTGGGAATGGTTTTCATCGTCGAAGATGGGGTTGGGGAACTGGAGAAAATCAAGCCTTTTCCATTAGATTTTCCAGTATGTTAGTCTTATCGACAAAAGACGTGGGAAACAGTTAAACCCCGATACAGCTTACGGTTTCTACTTTTTTCAATTGTTGTTGTAGATTCTGTCTTCTTTTCCTTTCCCCACATTGGGAATTTGTTGTTGTTGTTTTTTGATCCAGAGCAGTCTTGTTTTTCCATTGCAGTTGTATGTATTTTTCTTTCAAGTTGATCAAAATAGAGAATTTATTATAAATGTCTTGGATTTTTGGTTGTATCATTTATGAAAAAACAACTTAAGAACATGAGAGTATCAGGCAGACATATCAATAAAACTGGCTACAAAAGTAGACCACAAAGCTTATACTGAAGGGGCTTAATTGTTTGTAACTTTCAAGCAAACAAACTGGACATTTATACTTTGAGAAAATACCGAGTATGTTGGGCTTAAACTTTCAGTTTTTTCACGCCGAAAAGTAAAAGAAAATCAATGTTTAAGCTGGTCACATCGAAATTTTCAGAAGAAAACTTGAACTAAATGGTGCAATCAACAAGGTTTGAGGAATCACGAGAAAATCAAAGATAAAATATATTTTATCAAATATAAGGCACTCTTCAATTTCAAATCTTGATAGAATTAGTAACATTTGAGGTTGTGAATAACATTACCAACATCACAAATGAGCATTTCTTAACATGAATGCGTGACTGGAAAAGTTAAGCATGAGAAAAATAACAAACAACTAATAATTTAACTTACCAAGTCTCAATATTTTTAAATGCAGACACAACCTATAATCATGAAATGGAAGTAGCAAATTGACACCCAAAATATATAGATTTACATATCCAAGAAGTAAATGCCAACCCCATGGGCAACTAATTACTAAAAGGTGATAATATTATTAATGTTATACATACGGTACTAATAGCTATAAGTTGATTACAAAAGAAAAAAAAACTATAAAGAATAAGTATTAAAAACCTAAAAATTAACACGAGATATAAGATGGTTTGACGTCTCGACACTTCGGGATTGAGTTCTACTATACAGAAAAAGTAGAATTATGAGGATCACACTATTTACAACTCTATGTTTTAAAAAATGGTGTGTTACATGAATAATTATAGGAAAGTTTTAGAGGTGAAAGTAAATATATTGTTGACACATGTGAATCCACGTGTCATATTGGTTTAGAAAATTGACAATTGGAATGTTGTGTCGTCACTTTAATACCCTGTGATAAATTCACAACAATTAAATGATATCAAAAATATTGTAAGCGAATGGTGTTTATGCATTGCTAAGCATTTATCACTTTACATGTATTATAAATGTACATGTAACATTATTTTAGTAAATAAAATGTACATTAAGATGCGCTCCCGAAATACATGTTAGTGGAACCAATAATTTAATAGCCATATAAGTGGTAAAACTGCAAATTTCAGTTAAATCCACTATCTGAATACAAAATTAAATTCAAAGTATCAAGGCAAAAGATTGACGATTGAAAGTTTAAAACTATAAACTTTATTTACACATTCTTGATTATAACGATTTTTACAAACCTAATAGCCAAAAACATAACAAACAAATCAATATAGTCTTCCTATGAATATCGAAAATTTCCAATTTGGATAGTTGCTGCGAATGGAAACGATAACGGAGATTGAAAATGAGAAACTTGAAATAAACATTTGTTTAATAGCTACACGTGAAATAATTATTAAGATAAAAGAGAAACGAAGAATGCGAAACGGACATGAAATGAACTAGGTGGATGCAATCGGGAGCTACCGGCCCTTATTTTGTTAAAAATTGATGAAAAATAAGTTTTTTCTTCTATTTATTTTAATTAAATTTTTAAAATTAACGTTTCGGTCTTCCACAATCTAAAATAAAACTTGTATATTGTATGAAAATAAATCATATAGAATCTCAAACCCTTCTCTCTAGAATTTAATTTCCCTTCTTGCACTATAAAAAACTGTTTCAATCAAGTAACGTCAAAATCTATTAAGGATCACTGAAATCGAAATTATTTCGTTACGACGTCTCCGATTAAAATGTTGAGATAAAAAAATTTGTCAGCAGTTTCGTCTAAATTTTAACAATATTTTTTAGCGGTAGAAAGGAAACAAACTTAAAAGTAAAGTAAAACGATTCCGAAAAAACCGAACCGAACCGATAATCGAACCGAAAAAGACCGAAACCGAAAAACCAAAACTTTTTCGGATCGGTTTCGGTTTACAATAAAACCGAACCGAAGAAAACCGAAAAAACCGGAAAAATCGAAAAAAACCGAAAATGCCCGAAAAATCAAAAATAAAACCGAAAAAACCTGAAAGAAACCGGTCCGGTCCAAAAAATAAAAATACCGAAACCGAAATAAAACGAAACGAAAAATGTGCTCGATTTCGGTTTTGCTAAAAACCGAACCCGAGCGCTAATTACTTGAACTACATTTACACGTCGTAGTCTCCCAAGAGTAAAGTCTTGTTTTTATCACGATTCACTCCAATACAGTTTTAATACAGTTTACATACAGATATATATACATACACACTCTCTCTTATACAAAGCTATACAGAAAACCCAAATAAAAAAAATACTCCATAAGTGAAAAAATGATGAGCAACGAAGAAGAAGCCCCGTCACCATCCCAAATGGAGACTCTATCTCTCTCCTCCACGTCACCAGCCGCCTTCACCTCCATCCTCGATCCCCCTTCTTACGCCGATTCCGTCTTCCGATCCTTCGATCAATCCACACATTCTCATCAATCCAACGGCCACGATCCCTCCACCTCATCACCTCTATCCCCCTACTTAACAATCTCCGTATCCGACCCCCAAAAAGACACTGAACAGTTACAAAACTCTCTTATATTCTCGGGGAGTAATACTTATTATACTTATTTAATTACTACGCGGACGAATATAAAGGAGTTTAGAGGAGAGGCGTTTAGTGTGAGAAGACGGTTTCGAGAGGTTGTTGTTTTGGCCGATCGGTTAGCCGAGAGTTATAGGGGCTACTTTGTTCCGATTAGGCCTGATAAGAGCGTCGTCGAGGGCCAGGTTTGTTAGTTTTTTCTAATTGTGGACCTATTAACATTTTTCTAAAGTATGGCCAAGTTAGTTTAGCTTGTTAATTTGTAGTTTATCGCCACGTTTTGAAACACGTGATTAATTGATTACACACTCCTAGTTTCAGTATCGTTTTTATTGATTTAGAAATATTTAGTAATGGAAGTAACTAAATACTTACATAAATACACCGTACTTAACAGTCTCGGTATCTGATCTCCAAAAAGACACCGAACAGTTACAAAACTCGCTGATATTTTCTGGAATTTAATTACGACGAGGATGAATATAAAGGAGTTTAGAGGAGAGGCGTTTAGTGTGAGGAGACGGTTTCGAGAGGTTGTTGTTTTGGCCGATCGGTTAGCCGAGAGTTATAGGGGCTACTTTGTTCCGATTAGGCCTGATAAGAGCATCGTTGAGGGCCAGGTTGTTACTTTATTTTAATTTTGGACCTATTAGCATTTTTTGGGAACTTGTTAGCTTCTTTTGTAATTCATAATACGATTAATTGATTAGACACTACTAGTTTCAGTATCGCTATAATGATTGGGAAATATTTAATAATGGAAGTAGCTAAATACATAGATACATGCGCACTTCACAGTTTCGGTATCTGATCCCCAAAAGGACACCAAACAGTTACAAAAGTCTCTGATGTTCTCCGCTAGTAATACTTATTACAAGTATTTAATTACGACGAGGACGAATTTAAAGGAGTTTAGAGGAGAGGCGTTTAGTGTGAGGAGACGGTATAGAGAAGTGGTTGTTTTGGCGGATCGGTTAGCGGAGAGTTTTAGGAGCTTTTTTTGTAACCATTATGCCTGATAAGAGCGTTGTCGAGGGTCAGGGTGGTGTTCATTTTGTAGATTAGTGTTAATAGTCTTGAAAATATTTGTGACTTTCTTATATTAGTAGGTCAAACCGAATCGAAGTAATGTAGGTCGTTAATTTGTAGAATAATGCAGCATTTGTCTAAATAATGCTATTAATGCTAAGATTATTAGCATTTGTCTAAAGTATCTGTAACTTCATTAAATTAGTAGGTAAGCTGGAATTAAATTACTTCAGGTTGTTAGTTTGTAGCGTAACACGTTTAGAAACACATGATTATGGCACTACTATCTTAGTAGTGTCATATAAACATGACCATGACGATGTTACTAGTTTTGGTATGTTGTATATTGAAGAATATTTCATGATGTCGGTAATGGAAATAACTACACTTAGCGTGATAATTGTGGTTATAGATGTGTGTCAATGCTCTAACTTGTTTTGTAGAGGAAGAGTTTAACTTGTTTTCGATGCGTCAAATTAGAAGAAAGATTACACAAGCAATCAACTCAAATTCAGTCTTCAGACTTCTTGGGTTGTATATTCTAATCTCAACTTGTTTGCTATAAGCTGTACAGTATTTGCTTATCCAGCTAAAAGAATGAGATTTTTATGGTTTCTGACTTTCTTTTTCTGGAAGGCAAAAAGTAGAAGTTTCAGGCTGCATGAACCCTACACACTAGTTCTATATATCAAATAATGTTAAATTATGCAAACTAAGAAAACATATGCGGGGAGTTTTTTGTTATTATGAGGTGAAAGGCTCCTATAGTTGGAGGAGTCTGACTAAAAGACTTGTCAAATATAGATTGTTGTCAATATGGGGGGGGATTATGACCTTTCTTTCAACACAGTTATTCGGTATTGAAAGGATTGTGTAACCAATCAACTAACAGTTAATGTTATGGCTGCTTCAGTCTTAAATTTTAAGCTTAGCATTTTCTGTTTTTCTTATAAGCTGTGCATTCAATCTGGTTACCCAACTTAAGATGAACTTTTCTGGTATATTGATTCTTTTCCTAAAAGGTGAAAAATCTAGGACTTTAAGCGAAGTAATCTTTACTATTTTCTTACTGTGTAAAGATGCAGGCAAAACAAGTTCTATAGCAAATCCGGAAATGGATACTTCTTTCTAAATCAATCTAGTCTTTACTCAACATCTTACTAGATAACCAACACTCTTTGCCTTTCTCCAATTCAGGTGATGCAAAAACAAGAGTTTGTAGAACAAAGGAGGGATGCTCTGGAAAAATACTTGCGGAAACTAGCTGCTCATCCCATAATCAGGCGCAGCGAGGAGCTCAGAATATTTCTAGTAGCCGAGGGCAGACTGCCGCTAGCGAAGACGACAGATGTGGCGTCCAGGGTGCTGGACGGAGCGGTGAGACTGCCGAGGCAACTGATGGGGGAGACCACTGTGAGCGGCGATGAAGTGACACAACCCGCCAAGGGCGGAAGAGATTTGATGAGGATCTTTAGGGAGCTGAAACAGGCGGTGAGTAATGATTGGGGTGGGGCTAGGCCGGCGGTGGTGGAAGAGGATAAGGAGTTTTTGGAGAAGAAGATGAGGTTGGGGGAGTTCGAGGCCCAGCTCAGTAATGTTTCTCAGCAGGTAAAAATTTCAGTTTACGACATCGTGGTTGTTAAATTGTTTCTAGAATAGAAAAATATTATCTACCTTCATTGAGAAGATTTTCTTTATTGTCCTATAATTGTGTTCGTTTTCGAATGTGATCACCCATTATTAGGACAGTACTATTCAATAATGTAATCAAAAGAAATACATCCAAAAGTAATTGGCTTGATTATAAGGTGTGAGAAAATGTGATACATGTTCAGCTCTTGCTTGAGTTGAAGAGTTTAATTTCTGCAATCTATGTTCATATTACTTCATGGAACGCACAATATATTAAGAGCATATCTCTTACTGTACTGTATTTTTATTGCTTTTCCAGAAAGTATCATTGATGAATCATGAGATAACATTTGTTGCAATCAATTGATATACTGGAACAAAATGGAAAACTGAGTAGTAGTAGATTTTTTTTTGAAAATTAGAATTCTGCTTCCTCAAATATCCAAACATATGTTCAAATTACCAAAACTACCTTATTTGTCTCTACTTTTGAACCCTTTAGCTACTATTCAAACATTACGACCTTTAGTGTTGATACCCACAGCTTCTTAAGAGAATATCCTTTATTTTCCTGTATTTGTGCATGTTTTTCAGATGCGATCATTGATGAGCAGCGGATTAGCATTTATTGCATCTAATATGATACAATGACAAAACTGGAAAGTTGTACAAATTGACAACTTTTAGAAATTTTCAGATAAAACGAATCATCCCAAAAGAAATCTAGACCAGAATTATGCAGCGGAGTCAGTAGTGCTTATTTTAGAATGACTAATCTATTGTTTTTACGCCTTATTTAACTTACCGATATTGGCACTGATGTCTTGTAGAAGTAATTTTTTGTTAAAACAAGCTATTCAAAGTTCCTAGAGTGCCTTCTAAGGCCTTTTGGTCAACATGTCATCAAACTTGATTAATTGCTCTTGGTTGTTACAAACGTATGCTGTGTCTGTACTCTGGAATCTGTTCACAATATACGTTATTTATGAATTAACTCGTCATGTCATTGGTGCATGTAGGCTTACTAGCATTTAATGATGCTAATTATTCCAAAGATTTCTCTGGGTTGCCTACATGATGTGGATGTTAAGTTCATGATAGTGCTCTGTTTGTTTCTAATCTCATTTACTCATGGACTAAGTAAGAAATTACATTCGAATACTGTAGTTTCCAAATCCTCTATGGTTTTGGACCCATGATTTATTAAGTACTGATGAAATAATCTCTCTTACTGATAAATTTACCAATTTATAGATTTGCAAGCCTTTTAAAACAGCGTCTTTGAGTAGTGAAGAATAATATAGGAAACTGGGTTCAGAAATTTTTAGATGCCGTTTTACAATAGAAAATATGGAACTCTTTGGCCCTTCAGATTTTCACTAGTAAAGTTTATTGTGCACGTGACAGTTGGAAGCTTATTTTCACTAGTAAAGCCTATGGAGGAAAATGTTACCTTTAAAAAAGAGTTCAGTGTAAAACCAAGAAAGTGGATCCATGGAGAACCTTCTTTGATAGATTGTTAATAGCAAGGTTGACAGTTTTTTCCATTGATTGTAAGACCTGGTGTCTCTTTAACTATCAGTTTAATAAATTAACTCATAAACCAATACAGATGGATCACAATAGAAGCTATTAATTGCTCACTTTGTACCCGATGTCCTTTCTTCTACCTTACGATTTGAAAGGAATTTATAACAAACTTGAGGCCATGACCGAAGAAAGTTGGAAGTATTTATGCAGACATTTTATTTTTTATGGCAGGCAGAGTCTTTGGTTAAAGGTCAACAAGACATTGGAGAAACGATTGGGGAATTAGGGTTGGCATTTGTGAAGCTAACCAAATTTGAGACAGACGAAGCTATGTTTAACTCTCAGAGAGTTCGAGTTGGTGACATGAGAAACCTGGCAACAGCAGCCGTAAAAGCTAGTAGGTTGTATCGGGAATTAAATGCACAAACAGTAAAGCATTTGGTAAAGTCGATATTATCCTTTTATCTTCTTATTATTTTGGTATTTAAAAGTTTCTGAATAACGCATCCGCTGCAGCTTCTTCATAAATTCCTCTAATGTCGTGATGAAAGGACCACTTTCAGCTTTCATATCAACTTCTCTATTTTTATCTAATCTTATAGTTTCCTTTACCAATCTTTCTATTGTGATGTCTTACATAACTATATTGCTTTCAGTAGAATTGTAACATATTACTGTATAATTTAAAGGAACCATGTTTGTTCCTCAAATTTGATGAACCAGTTTTCAGAAATGTATTTTCAAGAAATCACAAAGAAAGCTGCAGGAGTACGGTTTTTTTTTTTGGTAAAAAATTCTGAAGTAGAGACGCTATAGTGGGTGCTCTAAGATGGCCTGCAATTATATTCACCCCGCCCCCAAACACACACACACACCACTCACTTCTCTTCCCTCTTTCCTGCATTTTAGGGTGTATGTTGAACATTTTTTGTCCCCTTTCCCCTTCGTATCTGAATGTAGCATCGTAATGTAAGATTTAGTTGTTGATAGTGTTTTACATATATATATTACAGGCTAAACTTCACGAATATCTCGGGGTGATGTTAGCGGTCAATAATGCATTTTCAGATAGAACCAGCGCATTGCTGACAGTACAAACTCTTCTATCAGATATATCGTCATTGCAGCTAAGGATTGAGAAACTTGAGGCTGCTTCGTCCAAGATATTTGGTGGTGATAGATCCAGACTTCGCAAAATTGAGGAGTTGAAAGAAACTACAAGAGCAACTGAGGATGCTAAAGACTGTGCAGTGAGAGAATACGAAAGAATCAAGGTAAGATATTTTGTGCTGAATTTCTGCAGGATAGTTTTATATTACAGTCAAGCTTTATATTTTTTCCTGTATCGAACTTGGGTTGCCGATGTACTAGGCAACGCTGCATATATTAAGTAGACAGAATTATACTCAGAAATGTAGTCTGATAGCCTGGTATACTAAAACTAATTAATGTAGACTGTCCTGAGTCTAGTGATTGATAATGACTACGCTCGAAATCTGTTTCAAAAATTTCTGTATAAATGATCATTTTGATTTTACACAAAAACAAACCGTGGGTGAAGGTTTGTTCCATATGGTACTTGACAGATTCTTCAAAATATGGGTGGAGTATAGCATGATCAAGTGGAAAAATTAAATTAAAGTTTAAAGACAGAGAGAGAGTGATTGTGAGTGCATAATTATGGCAGGATAGGCTAGTTAAGACTTGATTAATTCTTGTATTCGCCAAAAGCCAGCTGAAACTGATGCATAAATGGTCTGTGACTTACATGGGCATGTCATCTTGGGTTTTGTACCCTAAATTGCCTTTTTTTTCCTGGATAAAAGGTCAGGTTGTGTGGTGCTGTGGTGGGTTTATTTTGTGGGATTGAGTTTCTAGCTTTAGTTTTAGGATCAGCCATCAGGGGGAGTGTTTAGAGGAGCTATATCGACTTATATATCTGTTCCTATATCTCTACCCATTTGTGTCGTTTCATCAAGCAAAAACTTTGTATCCAGATCTCTCCAATATCTTTCATTATCAAGGTTATCTGTGTCAAAAGCATAGGTGTAAGAGCTACTTTAGTGACAATGTAGAATTAGACTGAGGAAATGTTAAGTGCTTCCCTTTATTTGAGTCATTATACCTCTAAGAATATCAACAATTGAAGATGGAAAGAAAGACATTCTTGAGATCAGTGTTATATTCGACTTTAATTGTATGGGTATTTCGACATCATTTTTTAATGTAGTGTGAATAACTTTTATGGTTCTGTTTCTTGTTACTTCTCGACTGATCACTCTTTAAATTCATGCCTCTTAGCTTTTTGTGCATGAGTTTGTTTTATGGGTCTTTCATGACTTGGATCCTCTTTATACCCTTGTTCTGAGATGCTGAAAGTTCAGTTTGACTTGAAAACACTGCTATTTGATGTCGTCAGTTCCCAGGCTTTTGGTTTTCTGCATTTTCTCATGGCTGTATAACGTATCGAGCTGTAATCCAAATTAAAAAATATAGAGAAACAAGAGTATAACATACTTCATTTGCTTGGGAGTTAATATGTTTCGCCATTTCAATTTTGCACCTTGGACAGTGCTTATAAGCTTTGAGGTGCAATTTAGCACTTGTCCTGACGAATTGATCAAATGCTTCAATTACTCCATTGCCCATTATTTTGTTGGTCACATATTAAATCAGTTTATTCAATATTTGACAGGAAAACAATAAGAACGAGCTTGAAAGGTTAGATAAAGAGAGGCATGATGACTTTGTGCAGATGTTGAAAGGCTTTGTTGTAAATCAGGTACCATATCATTTTTGCTTAAATGTTGTTTTTGAACTATTTTGTTGCAGTCTCTTCATAAAACTGCTCTATTCTGATTGAGAATGATCTTGACTGTTTTTTTATTAGTGAAAGATAAAAATCCTTAAACCATTCCTCTAGTTTATTGAACCTGTACAAGCAAACATAATGATGACTCTTTTTGTTGGGCAAGTATTAAGTGACTAATTGTCAACTTTTAGAATCAACTTAACCATTCTGGAAAGGAAAACAATGGTTTGTAAACTTGTTGTCAATCTGGTTTCTTGTACTTCTTCATTCTATTTGCCATTTGTGATCCCACCTATCACATTGCTAAGCTATCCAATTATACTATGTAATCAGGCTGGATATGCAGAGAAGATGGCGGATGTATGGGAAACTGTTGCCGAAGAAACGAAAGGATACGTACAAGAGATACTATGTGAAAAGGACTGAAACAATTTATATTTTTGGGGTCACCTTTTTCATGTCCATCCTTTGTAGCTTATTCATGTAACACCGGTTTGAGTTAATGCTAGTTAGGTTTTGTAAAGCTTCTTTAGACATACCTTTCTTCTGTAACTTTTTGTTGGCATTTCCGATACAAAGTCATCCTGCAAAAAAAAAAAACATTACTTGTTCAATTGGTTTCTCTTGTTCTGCTACGTAATTATTAATTATATTATACAGTTACGGGAACACAAGCACAAAAAGTTCTGTTTGCGAAGGTGGACATGAGCCGAGAGTTGCCATAGTCTATGATATTGATGGTTCGAGGAGCGTGCTGCTCGAGAAAAGATTGAATAGAGATGACATCACTTACGCATTTAATTTTAGTAGAAGATTATAGTGATTGTTTCTGAAAAGCATGTTGATTGTTGAAGACTGCATTTTTTCGCCATAATTCGACAAATTTATACTAAATAATGACCGAAGCGTTTCTGATGAAATACATATTGTTCTCTATGAATTAAATGTGTGTATGCAAAAAAGTCTTCAATTTATTTATTGCAATGCCACAAAACACGGTGAAAAGGAAAACGACGTAACAGTTATATTATAAAAATTAAAATATATAATAAAATAAAATGAAATAAATACGTTAAGTAGGAAAAAAAAAGGGGGGGGAAGGGGGTGGAGAAACTGATGATATGAGGGGCGGACATTTCAAAGTAACTAAGATTAACCACAAGATTGGTCCCCATAGTTTGTCAATTATATTAATTAAAGATTCTTAGCTTTCATTGTTTCAACTATAGAACCGTTAACTTTCCATAGACTTCACAAACAGAATAACAGTCAACACTGTCAAGACCATTAATATTATGAAAATGTGATTCTAATAGACATTAACTTGAGGACCATTAACATTTTGAAAATGAGTGATTGTATACCAGCGTTCCAAAACGAGTCTAGACTAAAATTATGCGGAACTCAGACGGTGAGGAGACCAGACGCCTAATGAATTAGAAGCATTAAGCCATTACGCAATGATTAAACAGAATTAGATGCTAAACAAGCTATTTCCGCCTAGCTCCATTTAGAACATTGGTTAATAAGGATTAAATTACTGTAGTTTACTGTTTACAATAGTATTATTGTGTTAACCAGCGTTTTAAAAGACTCGTCTACGCAAATTAGGCGGCACTTACGCGGTAGAGATAGCCTAAAAGTTTAAAAAATTAGAAAGGATTAGATTCTGATTAAGCAGAATTAGACAGAATTAGACTCTATCCGACCAAATTCCGGCTTGCACCTTTTATACCACCGGTCCATTAATATTTTGAGAAGGTGATACTAAACATCAAAATTGAAACTAAAGGGTCCATCTTTGTTAAATCCCACCTAGCAATTAATCATTAAGAAATACAAATCTCACCTATAGATACATACATACATACATATATACATATACATACAACCACTTCCAACTGTAACTCTCTCTCTCTCTTCTCTTCTCTATTTCTCCCCCATTTTTCAACTATATATTTTTCTCTCTTTTCTCTCTTAAAAACCCCCATCTTCACCTTCTCTCTCTAAAATCTATCTCTTTCATGGAGTCCTCCGCTGTTCTCTGCTCTTTTAACTGTAAATCTCTCTCTCTCTCTCTATATATATATATATATGGTGTATATGTATGTATCGGTTGATACATGGGAGCAGAAATGTGTTATGTTAATCGCAATTTGTTAAGTTAATTAAATTCGATGATTTCTATGCAAATTTGTGGGATTTAGCGTTTGTTTAGTTTCCAGATCCATAATGGTTTAGCATTTGTTTAGTGTAATATTACAAGTTATTCTCATTCATGAAAAAAAAAAAAACTTATGTTTCCTATTACTGTATTAATTTTTCTTGATTTCAATTGCCGACGACTGATTTATTTTTAATAGAAAAAAAAGTATCTTTCATTAAAAAAAAGAAGGCTAAAATTTAAGGAAAGTCATTTTTTCTTCTTCTTAAGGCCATAATTCACAAAAGAGCTCGAGTGTTTTGAAGAAATAGGAGTTCTTTTAAATTTACATTGGTGTTTAATGGAACAAATTAGAATATTTTAAACTAGTAGTAATAGGTCATCTATACGAGACATGTTTTGTAAACACATGTTAATTGGTCGGACACGCTATTTTTTAGTGTTGCGCTCGTGATTTAGTATGTATTGTGTGGGAATTCATATTCGATTAATATCGATGGAAATTTTAGCGAATGATATAGTCTTCTCCGTACTCCTTTATTCTTATCTACTAGTAGGAAGCTATTAAAAGTAATACTTCTGGAAGTTTAATGTCCATCGAAAACCAAATATTAACAAAGTTTAGAAAGCATTTCCTTAAGAAAGAGACCACACAACAAGTAACGAGTAGTTTCAGGCATTGAGCTTCTAAAATGTAATTGCATCTTACCCTTCTGTTTATAGTCTGTTTGCGATTATCACGAGGGTGTGTGAGAAAGCAAGAAATTGTCTTTTTTAACGGACAATATACTAATTAAGACTCAGTTTAGAAACTATACAACTTCTGGTGCCGTAAACGTGACATCTATTATCTTCATATAAGGATGGTTCTTTTAAACTGTCACAAACTGAGTCTTTGAAAGACTGTCTCTTTTCTAGATCTAGAAAATTATTTAATTTGGTTTCTTATTCAAATTACAGTGTGAATTTGAAAGGGAAGGAGTGTCATTTGCCTAGCAAACATTTTTTTTAACCTAGCAAAAGCAACATGTTTAGCCTTTTCCGAAAAGTTCCTGATTTATCCAGCATTTTTGTTGGTAACAATCAACTAGCTAATGACAGAGCTTTAGCTGTTATTCATGTTGACCTTCTAAGTAGGTGTAATTTTCTCTTTTCAGGCACCGTCTCAAATGCACGCACCATACTAGAGAAGCCATGTATGGGAAAATCAAGCACCCAAGTGGCTTTTTGTGGGAAGCTTGCCTCTAGTCCCACAAAGTGGAACAAAATGGTGGTTTCGTGTGTAAAAATATCTGAAAATTTAGAAGCCATGTCTGGTAGTGAGTTTACTCTTAACCAAATTTATTTGCAAGTTTAGCAACATCAGCTTCCCGTAGTCAAGGAATGTTTCACAATATACTCTTTTTGTCTTCTCTTCATGTTAGTGGACACCCATATTACGTTAAATTGTTCTTGACATGGAAATTTATAGAGCTTCTGAAGTTCCCAAAGGAACCGTATCGAATAATTGTGTATCTAGTGTGACTGGATAGGCTAGGTTATACTTCCCTTGATTTGAAATATTTACTTGCTTTTTCCTAAAGCATCACATCTTGGGTTCAAAGTGATTTCTGAACCGTCATCGATTTGAAACCTTCATGTACTTTATTATTTTCATCTTATAGTCTTCTGTTATTTAAGGGAAACATTTCTTCATGGGTATTTGAAACTTCTAACTCCAAAAGCAAACTAAATAACAAACAATGAGCCACAAGCTGTAACTGTTGTTCCATTATGTAACTTTTTGGTCCACAAAGTAGGACATTGTCACTATCGTGAGATTCTTCTATGCATATTCAAACATGTCTAAATTGTAGGGATTCTAATGAATAGCACACTTCTCTTAACGTAACTGAAAAATGATGCATCTTTTTCAGAGAACCAAACTCAAGGATCACTAGAGAAGAAGACCCCTCTAAGTGCAAAGTTTCCAAATGGATTTGAGGTGAGTTCAACATTTTTTTCAGTTCACAACATGAAACATGGAATGATCAATGATGTGCTTATGTTTGTGATGTTGGGTTATTTGAACAGCGTTGTCAGAAGAGTGTGTTTGCTTATTTTTTTAATACTTTTATTTAAGATTTTTAAATTATATCAGACATTAACCGGAGTAATGGAGTTCGTATGTAGTATGTGGCCACCAGAGGTTTTAAGTTTAGGATGTAGAAATGATGGTCTAGGCTTCTTTTTCCGTTCGATCAATGATTTTGTTAACTTCTTAATTCTAAAAAAGAAATAACTAGTATCCGTTTTTTTGCAATGTAAATCCGCATTACCTTACATGATATTCTGTGTGGCTCGACCTCATTGTAAATCTTCAGATTGCTATTGTTTTAATCAAGTATTATGTGGTCTGTGCTGTTTTCTGAAATCCGTTTATCTTATTTACAGGGTAGTAGATATATTCTATAATGTGAATTAGGTCCACAATTGATGAAAATGTTTCATGAAGTGTACCAGTTTATCAATTAGTCAAATCAATTATATTTTTTGCTCGTTTGATATACTTTTCTTAGTTTTTACTTGTGGTGAGAGTATATGACTAGCGTGTTTTTGTTTCTTTTTCTATAGACGTTGGTCCAGGATGTCTGTGACAAGACGGAGATTGCTGAGTTGAAATTAAAGGTGAGTGTTCAACTGCTTGTGGTAGCTAACGTAAATGAATCAAGGTTGATTAAGATTGGTATATGATTTTGCTTACTGTTCAGCAACCTTAATTTGCATAGACTCATAGTGAAGGCTTGAGAGATTGTCATCGAATATGTTATGATGTGGGGCAATTCTAATTTACCAAAGCATTTTTTGTTGTTGGGTAAGTAAAATATTAAGTCTCAACCATCCTACTTCATGATTTGAACCCTAAGTTACCATGTGATATCCAGTTACCTGTTTGGTTGAAAAAGCCAATAGTATAATCTGGTTACCGCAGATCAAGCAGAAATGTGTTAACTGATTGTGACAGTTGTAAAATTGAGGGTATAGAACCCTGATTTCAAATGACCACACCTGGAGAGTTGGTTGAAAATATTAACTCTTGATCCTGTGGAACTCTCATTTTCTTGAAGTACCAAAGCCAAATTTTGTAATTTTCTCCCTTTTTTGTGATAGATTGGAGACTTTGAAATGCTTGTGAGACGGAACATGGCTCCCACACTGGCGCCCACACCTGTTGTTTCTCCAATGACGCTACCTGTTGCTGGTGAAACAAGAACAGAATCTGCCGTTTCTACACCACCATCATCGCCAAAACCGGTTGAAAAAATAAGTCCATTTACAAATGATTCTGTTCCGAAATCATCCAAATTAGCTGCACTTGAGGCTTCCGGATCTAGTGCCTTTGTTCTCGTGTCGTCCCCTACAGTATGTATTGATGGACCCTCCGCTACCTTTTATTTTGTAAAACTATATGTAAATACTTGTTCCTTTTTGTAGGTCGGCTCGTTCAGGAAGGGTAGAACCATCAAAGGAAAGAAGCAACCTCCGATTTGTAAAGAGGTCTGTTTTCTTTTATGTTGAAACTCATTAATTGTGGTATATTACTTCTTGCCCCCGTAACTTATGTTGAACAGTATAGTTTTTTAAATTCCTTGTGTAAGTTTTTGAAATTATAGGAAGAGTGTGATGCTTGAAAACTAAATTACATGTTAGGTTCTGAATCAAATAGTTCCATGCGAAGAGGTTTTATTAAGTGAAAATTGATATCAATGTAAAATTTTTCTTTTTTACTTCTTGACGATGTAATTAAATTGGTTGTGCTGTTTAATTTTTGGATTTTAGGTTCATGTTTTAAACTTTTCTTTTATAAGAGTGCAAAATTTCCCTTGAAATTGACTTACCTGTTAGATGCCGAGTTAAGACGCTGTTTTCGAGTAGGAAGTGGACAACATGTTCATGTATATTGGTTACCCTTGTCTCGAAGGGATTCTGAAGATGTTGTACTCTCTTAAATGGTCGTAGAAAATTGCCTTTTATCGTGTAAAAGCGTATTTCTATCGAGTGGTTTCAGTAGCTGAATTCTTCTTTTAGTTGTTGTAACATGCGAGTATGATTTTGACATTGTTTCTTAGAATTAAACTTGATATTCGTCCCTAAAAATAGGAAGACCTCTCTCACTAATTTAGGGTGGCCTAGTTACTAATTTCTGTATTAAACAGGGTGCTCTAATTAAAGAAGGACAAGTAATAGGCTACGTGGATCAGTTTGGAACTGAACATCCAGTGAAGGTAAACATGGTTACTCATGTTTTATCGTGCTTATTCTTTTTGGTACGTGTTTCTAATCATTTGTCCTTTTGGACATTGTTGGGCAGTCGGATGTGGCTGGAGAGGTCTTAAAGGTTCTCTACGATGAAGGAGGTAACATACTTTAATTTGTGTATTTGTCGTATTAATCGTTATTATTCTGTTACAAATCTTTAATATTATGATGTTATACCCCTGACGTTTTTATTATGACCTCTAACAAAAAAAAGTGGAAGTATTGACAGCAAAACAGTTGTAGAATAAACCTTCCAGGCTTTAGTTACCGTAGTTACTTTGCCTCTAGTGGAATTACAGATGATTTTTTATTAATTATCTGTTATAAACTTATAAGCGTCATACCACAAGTCATGGACGATGTTTTGTTCCTTTCCACTATGCCACTGTCTTGAAAAGTACCAGTTACTTCTTTATGTTTCTTGAATATTGAAAGGTCACACCAAAGGCTTTACTGGATATTTTCTCCAATTTGTTCCATTAATCCAAGGATTTTGCAATTGTGGCCACGGATCTGATTGTGGTTGATGATTATGCAACTTGCATCTGTTTGTGTTGGGCTAACGTAGTTGCTTTCTTAGTACTAGACTCATTACCATAGGATGCTTTCTTGCATATTATTTCATTTTGTAGAAATTTTCTGTTCTCATTTAGATTAAAATCTAATCTGCCTTGAAAAGAAACCTCATACGCTATGCTAGTTGTGTGTGGAAATGGAGTAGAAAAAGCAATATGTTACATGGAGCAACTGACAAACTCTTGACATTCTATTTACTTGAACTGAACAATGTTTAAGCATTCAACTCAAACTAACTATAGAACGAAATAATTATGGGGCCTAGTTTCCTATATTTAACCTATGGAATAGCCTTTTTTAGTTCAGTAGGGTCTTGAGCATGTTAGAATTTCGGTCCCGTGTTACAATATTTGAGAGCTCCCAAATCAGCATAATGTTTTTATTCAACTCAGATTCAAGTTTATCACAATTTTTCATCTTAATCACATAATTTTGATAATTATTTTTTGTCACAATTTGTGTTGAACAGAAGCTGTTGGATACGGAGATCCCCTTGTCGCAGTTTTGCCGTCGTTCATGACATAGAGTGATATTCATCTCCTTGTTGCTATAGTGTTGTTTCCGTCATTTATGAGAAGTACTAGGTTTGCAGTTTGCTGAGCCTCCAGTTCTCTCGTTCTAGAATCTAGGTTTTTTAATAATCGATTATGCATGAAAAGTTGAAAAAACAAACCGGAAGTTTGATGTGTTTTTGCTGTATACCTGTTTGTTGTTTAGCATGGATTTTGACAGAGATTGTTTCTTGAGTTCTTAAATATGAAAATATGAAAGTGTATTTTCTTCTCAGTAATCCTTGACATTTGTGGTATGAATTTTTTACCAAGTTCAAGTTCACTAATGGTTTGAATATTAATGTGCTCATGGTGTTATTCTTCGGGATATGTTTATTTTTGCCTTTTTAAAAAAAAAAGGAAGTAAAACTACACCGTAGACGTGTTGCAGGGCTTGTTTGGCTGCAGTTTTTAAGTAAATTAACAATGATAACGGTATAGTTAAGAATAAGATGAAACTGTGGAATTTTGATCTTCCGCCAAACAACGAAATTCAAAAAACCTTGGATGATAATTAACAAGATCCACAAAAGTTTGGTATACATGTGAGTGTATATCGAACACGTCAGCACAACATAACGACCAAACATTAGATTAGTGGACACACTAAAAAACAATATCATTCCAGATAATAGTGGAAAGAATAAAAAGAGTCACGATTCCCGTCATTTAGGTTTTCAATACTTCTAGTACCTAGTTTTTTGAAAACTTATGATTTAGTCCCTTTATTGGCGCGTCGTGTCGTTAGCACAATGAACGAAAAACTCAGCCACACATGATTCTACATTCTATCAAGCGAGTCAAAATGACACTCCCGATCTTTGATAAACTGCTCAACTACTGTATTTTCAAACCTTCTAAAGAACCAAATCAAAGGCCAATCGCATCTGGATCTATACATTATCGAGGTCACTTTTTGATTCGGTTTTGGTTGAAGTTGAAAATGCAGTCCTCAAAAAGTATTTTAGAAGTTAAACATAATTTAATTCAATACATATTTACACTTATTTTCAATCAATGATAAATCAGAAAAGTTCAAAAGAGTTACAAAAACGTAACCAATCAGATTTTTTAAGTTTGTATTTTGAATTAATTTCAAGATAGTTATTTTTGAGTTTATTAATATCTGTTGAATTTTTAGTGGGTGACACAGCCTTCAATCTATTAGACCGGGTTTACGATAGTGTTTCAGTGAAGAGACCATAACATATCACAAATATGTAATACAAGTACCACAGAAAACCTTGAGCATTAAAACTGGACCATAAATGCAATTTCACCAAAACACACACACATACAGCTACTATATAAACAAAACCCAGTTAAAAATCCCAAATGAGACTTTTATCTCATAAATAAAAATGAAAGTCCTCCCAATTCCCACCACCTTCTCTCTCCACCGCCACGTGGCACTCTCCGCCACCCTCAAACCCACTCCCAACCGCCGCCACGTCATCATCGCACCTTTAATCGCCATCGGAGCCGCAACACTTCTCCGGTCGTCGTCGTCCGTCGCCAGGGCCGATGACTTGTCACCTCCACCGTCTCCGACTCCGCCGACTCTGGCTCCGCCGATTCCGGTAACGGAGGAGGAGGAGACGGGGTCGAGGATATACGACGCGACAGTGATAGGAGAGCCGATGGCGTTGGGGAAGGAGAAGAATAGGGTTTGGGATAAGATGATGGGTGCGAAGATCGTATATTTAGGCGAAGCTGAGCAGGTGAATATTATTCGGTTTTATTAGATGTGGATATTATATTATTGTTCGGTTTTGTTTAGTGTGTTATTGGTTAGGTTTGGTGTTTTTTTGCTTTTATAAATTGGTTATGTGTAGTGTAGTGAATCTAGTGATATCCCCCCGGATAAAAATTGATGAAAATATAAAATTTAATTCCAATGTTTCATTTAGTTATAAATTTTGTTATAAATTTTGTTTTTCGGATTTGTTTCTGGTTTCTTAAACTCTTAGACGGGCATTGCAGGTGCCAATTAGAGACGATAAGGTTTTGGAGCTCGAGATTGTGAAGAACTTACAGAAAAGGTGTTTGGAGGCCGAACGTCCGCTTTCTTTGGCGCTTGAAGTTTTTCCTTCTAATTTGCAACAACAGCTTAATCAGTTCGCTGATAAAAGGTAATTTATTCTTGTTTTACAAAGTATAGCTTGTTATTTGTTACAATTTAATTAGAGAAAGATTCGAAGGTTCTGGATTTAACAACACAACAACAGATTACCGAAAGTACAGAGTAACAGAGGGTAAAATATAAAAATTGTTGTGTTTTTGTTTTTTGTTTCGAATAAATTGGGTTGTTTAGGTTTCACATTTCTATGGTAAGACTCATTTATATGTCCATATCGTATAGAGTTAAGCTTCTAAGCTAAGTTTTCTTGGCTTGTTTTCAGAATTGATGGAGAAACACTAAGATCTTTCACATCTCATTGGCCACCTAATCGCTGGGAGGAATATGAACCACTTCTAAATTACTGTCGTGATACTGGGGTTAGACTTGTTGCTTGTGGTATTCCACTTGAGGTGAATATGTGTCTCTGTGAACATATATATGATAATATTATGCATATTAGAATGCCTTGCATTATACAAAAATCTTTTGACACGAGCTATAAACTGCGGTTAGATCAGGAAAAAAAACTTTAAACTGTGATTATAATAAATAACCATCAGAGTCACTCCCTATCTTGAAAATTCAAGTGCAAATCTTAAAGTGTACGAGGATTAGCCGATTAGGTGTGCCCAGTACAATTTAGACTTGTATACTCCCTCTGTCTCCCTTTGCTTGTTCACTACGTGAAATTGTGGATTCTCCTAATATAAGATGATATCATTTTTAATTTTTTTGCTGTTTTTGAAAATTGGTCTTTTTTATTAATTCTTTGTGGGGAAAAGAGCAAAAAAGATGAGCTTCAAAAGGCTAAATTGTCAAGCTGCGTAAGTTTCTTTGTTACTTTAGAAACATAAACATTCCATAGTGGGATCCTGGACAAACATAAGGGAAAAAACAGGACTAAGGAGTATAAAACAGCATATAGCCATATGCTTTGACTGCTGATTTGCTATTCCTCTTTTTATATTTGCACGTCAGCCATTCAGAGCAGTAGTTTGAGAAAGGATTATACAATTCTTTATTAAGAGAAGTAATTTACTAAACTCTACAGAGTCGTGCATTTCATTCGTAATCATTACATTACGTCAACAGAAACTTATTATTTTGCTTTTACGGGCGAGTAGCATCATTTAATCTTGATATACAATTTTGACCAGATTTTGAGAACTGTTCAAGCCGAAGGTATACGCGGTCTTTCGAAACCCGACCGTAAATCTTACGCCCCTCCAGCCGGTTCCGGCTTCATTTCTGGATTTCCCTCTATCTCTCGCAGATCATCTATCGATATGAATTTCACAAACCCACCAATTCCTTACGGACCAAGCTCGTATCTATCTGCTCAAGCAAGAGTAGTAGAAGAATACACTATATCCCAACTAATTTTACAAGCAATAACAAATATAGGAGCTACAGGTATGCTTGTAGTTGTTGCTGGTGCTAGCCATGTTGTTTACGGTTCGAGAGGAACGGGAGTCCCGGGTAGAATTTTTCGAAAAATTCCAAAGAAAAATCAAGTGGTGATTTTGCTTGACCCTGAGAGGCAATTCATAAGAAGAGAAGGGGAAGTTCCTGTGGCTGATTTGTTATGGTATTCAGCTGCTAGACCGTGTGATAGAAATTGTTTTGATCGAGCAGAAATTGCCAGAGTTATGAATGCAGCTGGAAGGAGGCGAGAAGCGTTACCGCAGGTATGGATTGGCAGTCTCTCTCTCTATATATATATTTCTCTCTTCATTTTCCTTCCAAGCTATGGTAGATTTTCAATAATTAAAAACTAAATTGTCCACAAACTTGTTGCATTATATATATATAATGTTTCCTCTCCTTTAATTATGAAACTTATTACTTTGTCCCTGTTTTTTCTCTGTTGAGTAAGATACACAAGCATCTTGTTTTTCTTGATTCAAGTACGCTTTGTAGTTTGGTCTTCTGCTGCCAGAGTTACCATGTTTTTAGGCCCTTCTTACTTTTCTTTTCGGATTAAACTGGTGTTCTACTTTATTGCATTTCTTTTGACTGTGCTTGGTTTATATCAGTCCTAAACCTTTTATAAATCGTTTTGAATTTATTATATGGTAAGTCAGACTGGTCAGTGAAGCTCAATGCGTGGGTATAAAATCAGTATATTTCACTTTGAAGTTTTGTGAAACCAAAAGAGGTATACATTAACACTTTTTTATTAATAGTTATAAATTTAATGAAGGCCGGAGGCCAGGTATACCTTTACTTAATTGTAGAAAACAACTAAACTATGCGTTACTTTACTGCTCGCCTTTTGAAGTTAACTTGTCAGTTATAAATTGTTTTTGTATCTATCCTTTGCCTTTATTAAGTGATTAAAAAAAGAGTTGCTATATTACACATACAGACTAATTGAGTAACCTTTTCTGTATAGGACCTTCAACAAGGGCTTGATCGTGGTCTAGTGTCTCCTGAGGTCCTACAAAATTTCTTTGATCTCGAGCAAAACCCTCTGATGTCAGAACTCACTGAACGGTTCCAGGTATGCTGGTATTTTCATTGGATTTTTAAGTGAATTAATTTGGTTTTCAGATTAACCATTGAATAGATGTACTTATGTGTTCGTCCTCATAATGCAGGGATTTAGGGAGAGGTTGTTGGCAGATCCCAAGTTCTTACATAGATTAGCTATAGAAGAATCCATATCTATTACGACAACTCTCATAGCACAATATGAAAGAAGAAAAGAGAAGTTCATTGAAGAGCTTGACTATGTAATTACGGATACAGTGAGGGGAATCGTGGTTGATTTTTTCACAGTTTGGCTTCCAGCCCCAACTTTGTCTTTCCTTTCATCCGCTGATAATATAGATGCAACCGATGGCGTAGGAGCGTTAAAGGATCTACTTGGTTCAATACCTGATAATGCATTTCAGAAGAATATTTTGGGGAGAGACTGGAATTTGAGCCATAGAGTTGGTTCAGTGCTTGTTGGTGGTGTAAAGCTCGCAAGTGTTGGATTTATTTCTAGTATTGGGGCTGTGGCTGCTTCGAATATTTTATATTCAGTGCGGAAACTTTTGAATCCAGCACTTGTAAATACTCTAAAGAATAGAAGATCGCCAATACTTAAAACAGCAGTTGTGTACGCGAGTTTTTTGGGTACTTCGGCAAATCTCCGGTATCAGGTAAACCAATAAGCTACAAAGTACAATGTAACCGACTAAATATTTGTTCTCATGTCTGATAGGAAAAAAAGGCAATTTAAGTTTATAAGCCAAGTTTTTTGAGGAAACTCATAATGGACCTCATAGATATTTTGCTGTTAAAATCATAATCGGAACCTAAAACTGGAGTGTAGTGTTTTTCATAATGCACTTTGAGCTTTGGCTTAGTGTTTTATCTCGTCTATAATCAGAGACATTTACACTGGAGATAATATGATGGGCTCCCAAATAAATAGTAGAAATGCAAATTTGCAACTTCTAGCCTATTCTTTCAACTGGAAAGTACAAAAATTATCCATAATCCGTTCTGTGATTTTATATACCTAAGGTCAACAATTTTATTATTTTTATAAATTGCAACTCACCAAATCATTGTTAAATTGCTTGGATACACATTTATTTACTGTAATCTGCTGATATTTGCTTTTTATTTATTAGCATTACCATCAATGTCTACCCCCTTGCTATATTTTCATGCAGTGTGTTATCTAGTTAGGTCTGAGGGGACATGTAAAAAATGATTTACTTGGCTCCAACAAAGAGCACATCTTTCTACTTGGATAACTTTCTATACAAAACCTGGATATATAACATAATAAGCATTTGCATTGCAGGTTATTGCTGGGATTGTGGAGCACAGAATCTCAGACCAATTTGCTTCCCAAACGTTATTTGTGAATATGCTCTCTTTTGTTGTCAGAACTGTCAACTCGTATTGGGGAACACAGGTTAGATACATTTCCATCACATTTCCTGTGCCTTTTAACTTGTATACCTAAAAAGTAACGTTGCAAACATACCGCATTACAGTTTAAAAACCTCATTAATTGCACTATGTTGGTACTTTTTTGATCTAGTTAGTAGGTATTGTAATTGCACTTTCTTTTGTTATATAACTTCGAAGTAAGATGATAGTTTAACTTGCAATGGATGATGATGAGCTAATATTCCAATTTAACAACCAAGGAAGATTTATACATAAGAATTATTTTTCTGCCAGTTAATGTCATGATTCATTAGTTTGTTAATAAGCTCATCGGTATTGGATAGTGTTCTTTTCTCTTTCCTCCATTGAGTTTCATCTTTAATTTTTATTACGCATATAATCTATATGATGAAGTTTTTATTTTTAAGTAACTTGTTTGTTTTTACTGGTGCAGCAATGGATCGATTTAGCACGGTTCACAGGACTACAACCTAGTAAAAGTGAATCACCCTCTGCCGATCCATCTTCAGATTCTCAAAATGAACCCTTGCTTGACAGTGGTACACCAGATGAAACCAGCATTGATGAAATTAAGAATCAATAAGTTGAAAAGTTTATAGGATCAACCATCTAATAGATTTGCATACACAAGTTTTGTATCTTACAAGTGTATTGCGGGGTACGCTCGATACTGCTATTCCCAAGAAAAAGATTATTTTCTGTATAGGAGATCAGATATAGCAATTAGATACTAGTTTTACTGGATATATCAAACATTTGGACAATCATGTTGTTTTAGTACATACACTGTTGAGCGATGGACTTCGGAAAGGAAACGGATTTACTCCTGGTAGGCAAATTTGTTGTATTAAATTCCGCTGTAATTTAATTTTCCCCCATTAAATAACATCTCTTGAAGGAAAAGCAGATTAGTAACTTGACTGAGCTTTAAATTTCTCATCTATGATCATTCCAGGAAATTCGTACAAAAATTCTGTTTTTTTGCCTGGATTCTGGATGTAGAAAGAGAATGGCAAATAGACTATTACTATGTTGTTTGATGAATTGGCTATCGGATTTGTAAGCTTGAAACTGTTCCGGTGTGGAATTCGTTCACATGGTTTTTTCAGTTTCTAGTTTTTTATTCTGTTCATCATTCTTGCCTTTTTCAATCCAACGTTAAAAACAAAGTTAGATAAGTTTGATTTCCTTTTTCAACTTTAGCAAAAGGATAGTAATTCATAATTTCTTCTTTGTTTTTTGATAGAACAGGATTACGAGTTTTGTGTCATGAAAATTGAAAAATGTATTAAACTGAACAGGACGGTCCATTCGAGTTTTGTATCTATAAATCTATATAATGTCTCAAACAGATTCGTACACTATTAAAAATTTAATACTACTTTCAAAAATAACAAAAAACAAAACTAGTTAATAAATCTGCTGGAGTCGGTATACTAACATTTCTGGAAGCAAAATAAAAAGATACTGTGGAACCAAAATTGAACATATTTTTCGATTCGTTTTTTTTCGGTTTCGGTCTTTTTATTTTTTAGACCGAACCGGATCGGTTTTTTCCGGTCCAGTTTCGCTTTTTTCGGTTTTTTTCCGGTTATTTTCTATCTTTTTCGGTATTTTTCGGTTTCGATAAAACCTGACCCAAATTTTTTTCGTTTTCGATTCGGTTATCAGTTCCGTTGAGTTTTTCCAGTTTTTCAATCCATGAAATGATGGGCTACTTTGAGTCACGTGAGTTGGAGATAAGAACGATGACGTGTTATCTTTATTGCGGATAAGGGTACTGTACAGACACATTGTACTTAAAGTGGCACACAGTGTATTAAAAAAATAAAGATTTACTTACTAAAGTCAAATTTACCATATGTAAATTGCAAATCACTCTATTTAATTTCAGTTTTTGGGGTAAAAAAAATGTAATTTCTGTAAATCTTCCAAATATCACCCCTTTTACTTGAACCCCGTTTAGGGTTGCCAACGAACATAACTCTTGAATATATCATATTGGGTTGATTTAATAGTTCGGCTGGTGTTTCCTCTTTAAATAAACGAACATGAACATAAATTTAACGTTCCTTACACGTCGTCCTTCATTCATTAAGAGCTCGGTTTGTTTAGAGTTTGAAAAACTAGTTAAATTCATTAGTATCATAGAGATTATGCTATGTATTAACAAATAAATAAATAGTTTTATAGATTTTTTAAAGTATGACATAATTTTAAGACGACAAAATCTTCAAAACCGAACAGAATTTTTTTCGCAAACAAACCTGTTTACCAGCATCGAGCATCATTTATTTACATGTAAGGAGGTCCAAAATTGGTGCTCTTTGAAACCAATGAAGCGATATGTTTGATTAATTTCGAAAATGGGAGCAATTTTTATTTACACTTAAACTTATAGGGTGGTGTAAATAAATATTTAATAATATCCCCTTATAAATAACCCCCTCACGCTCAGTTACACAACCTCATCTTATTAGTTATTAATCCTAAAATATCCGATCAATAAAATAATAATAATGGACGTAATTTCACGGAACGTGACTGTACCATCCGGTTTAAACCCAAACGCACCAATGTTTGTACCGGAGTCTTATAAAACGGTACAAGACTTTTCAGAAGAGTGGTGGGGACTGGTTCACTCCTCACCTTGGTACCAAGACTACTGGTTCAATTACCGGTTCGAAGATCCACAAAATGAAGAATTTGTCATCTCTGATAATGATGACTCTTTGTTTGGTACCAAGGGTTAGTTATTTACACTACTGGTCCTTGTAGTTAGCTTGTTTCTTTCAATTGAGTCCTTTTGAAATTTTTTTTACTGCTTAGTCTCCCGATATATTATATCCTTGTTTGGTTGCACACTACTTTTAATTGGGTTGCAAGTGTGAAAGTAAAAAAAAAAGGTTTCTGGCACACAAAAAAACGTTACTTTTATGCAATTATTGCAAGTATAATAACCCTTTGTTTGATTTCAAGGGTGAGTTATTTACACTACTAGTCCTCGGAGTTTGCTTGTTTGTTTCAGTTAGGTCCTTACTTTTAGAAATGTTACTGCTTAGCCTCCCAATATATTATTTGGGATTGGACATTGTTTGGTTTCACACTGCTTTTAATTGGTTGCAAGTCAGAAAGTAAAAAACAGGTGTTTGGCAAAAAAAAAGAACTCACTTTTATGCAATTATTGTAAGCATATTGATCCTTTGTTTGATTTCCAGGGTAGAGTTATTTACACTACTAGTCCTCATAGTTTGTTTGTTTCAATTGGGTCCTTACTTTTTAAAATGTGACAGCTTAGCCTCCCAATATGTTGTTTGGGCCTTGTTTGGTTACACACTTTTGATGTTGCAAATGTGGAAGTAAAAAAAAGGTGTTTTGCACACAAGAAAGTTTCTTTTATGCAAATATTATAAATATGATGACCCTTTGTTTGATTTCAAGGGTGAGTTGTTTACACTGTTGGTCCTTGTAGTTTTCTTGTTTGTTTCAATTGGGTCCTCATTTTTTAAAATGTTACTGCTTACCTCCCAATATGTTGTTTGGGCCTTGTTTTGTTGCGCACTACTTTTACTTGGTTGTAAGTGGGAAAGTAAAAAAAAAGGGTGTTTGGTACAAAAAAAAGTGTACTTTTTTTCAATTACAAGTATTCTTACTTGTAAAGTTTTATAAAAAGCAGACCTTTTTAGTAATTTACACTAATAGAGACTACTTTTCAGTTTTCACTATACTCTAAATAAAAAATAGTACTCCAAATATACTCTAAATAAAATACATGTGGTAAAAATAAATTTTTATTTTTAATATAGGAATGTTTACCGTCCATTGAAATGTACATAATGATTGGCAATAATAATATACCTGTAGTTTGAGTGGTTTTGAATAATTTACTAGTACTATTTTGAGTGGTTTTGAATAGTTTACTACTACTATTTAGAGTGGTTTTGAATAGTTTACTACTACTATTTAGAGTGGTTTTGAATAATTTACTAGTACTATTTTGAGTGGTTTTGAATAGTTTACTACTACTATTTAGAGTGGTTTTGAATAATTTACTAGTACTATTTTGAGTGGTTTTGAATAGTTTACTACTATTTAGAGTGGTTTTGAATAGTTTACTACTACTATTTAGAGTGGTTTTGAATAGTTTACTAGTACTATTTTGAGTGGTTTTGAATAGTTTACTACTACTATTTAGAGTGGTTTTGAATAATTTACTAGTACTATTTAGAGTGTTTTTTTCCCTCATAATTAATTAATGGATATTTTAAAGGCTGATATCCTTGGGAGTAAATAATTAAGTATCTATTACTGTATTAAAATTGGAGCTGTATTTTTGCAAATGTTATACTATATTTTATGGGTATTAATGTTTTAAATGACAAGATGGATTATTGTCCGGGAGGTCTTTTTTTAGGAGGGGTATGACTCAAAAAAGTCCATACCGGACATCTGAGTTATGGAACAGAATAAGTAATGATCTGTCCCACTATTTTTTGTCTTTTTACTGTTTATTCACGTGAATGGATGATTTACATGTTAATTTTTCAAATTAATTTATTTTGAAATGATACCAATTTAGTAGGGGTGAATTTCGTACGGTATCGGTTTTTTTTACCATATATCAATATCGAAAAATGGAGTAATACGAAATTATTGTATTTGACTTCGTAAATAGAAAAATAAGTCGTAAGAAAAATTAAGCTAAACTATGATACAATTTATTTGTAAGTTTAAATTTTTATATATTTTATAATTTTAATGTTTCAACGACGAAAAACTATTGGGGGACAACATTTATGAGTGTATGCGGCATGTGTCAGGTCTGGTATTGGGCTTGAGTAGGTGGTATAAGTTGTAGGGATGAACTTTTTGTACCGATTGTACCGACCGATTTTTGAAACGAACCAAACAAATTGGTACTGAAACTTCGGTATACCGATTTTTCGGTACGGTATAATCGAACCAAACTTTAAAATTCGGTTTGATTTCGGTATCCATTTCGTATTTTTTTATAATACCGAACCGAACCAAACATTAAAATTATAAAATATAGAAATTTACACGGTCATAACTTACAAATAAATGTCTTATAGTTTAGTTTAATTTTTCTTATGACTTATTTTTCTATTTACGAAGTCAAATATAATAATTTCGTGTTTCTTTATTTTTTCGGTATTGATATATGGTCAAAAAAGTCAATACCATACAAAATCCACGGTTGGTCTAATTTCAAAATAACATAGATGAATTAATTTGAAAAATTAACATGGGAATCATGCATTTGACTAAAAGAAACAGTGAAAGAACAAAAAATAGTGGGACACATCGTTACTTATTCTGCTCCGTAACTCATATGTCTGGTATGGACTTTTTCTGAGTCATACCCCTCCTCAAAAAGACGCTCCCTTATTGTCCACTGATTGTGTAAAATAGACAACTTTGGCTGGCTAACATTATTCTTGTTATTTGTTAATGATTTTTACAACAATATTATCAGTCTATACTATCCATCAATTTAGCTTTCAAAAATGTGATAAACTTTTGAGCAGATTCTTTTTTCCAATACCCAATTTTTACATGACAATTACACATTTTTAGTTCAAAATCGATTTCTTGTATCCAAATTTAATTTACCTTTTAATGGAATTTAGAAATTTGAGGACCCAATTTTTTTGTAATTATAACCTGAGAGCGAAATTGAAATAAGTTGAGCTGCAGGACTTCAAATGACCACTCTTGCTACTGACATTGCAATTATAACAATTTTGCAGAGGAAGCCGACAAGGAGAGAGTATACCGCAAGGATCTGATCACGTTGGGTGCTTTGAAGTGGCGTAACATGCGCATACTAGCGGAGACCCCTAAGTTTCCGAATAAGGCCCCAAAAATTGTCAACAAAAAGATGACCCCAAGGCCGATTCAACAGCCAAGGTAGACCAACCTCTCAAAACATCAGTTCAGTTGAAAACCGAGTTAAATCAAAATTTCTCTTGTTGGTGTTTTCAAGTTGTATTTGCTGATTTAGTCTTTTTTAGTTCTGCTTTGGGTTTGCAGTTTCTTTGTAAATATGAATGATGAAAGACTCTAGGAACCAGTTTCAGTTGGCTCTTCTTAGCCCAAGCATGTGTAATTACAATAATAAAGATATCAAATTTGCAAAAGACTAGTTGTTTTTGTTATTGTGGATGAATGACCAGCTGATTACCTTTTCAGTATATATTTACTGCATATTTCTTGTTACTTTTATATACGTGACCTGTTTTGTTACAGATGTTAAGTGCAACATTATTGTTTCCGACGGTATTTGGATAGCCAGTTAATATATAGTTTATCCTGGTTTCTGGCAATGATAAACTAGAATTAGTTGGCACTTTTAATTTTGCTGGTTATCCTTTTCATTACTTCCAGATAAGGTATACATGCCTTGATGGTTGGACATTTAAGCTCAGTCTCTTGGTTTCAAAGTTGTACCATGTTTGGTTGATCAGCGAAAAAGCCGAGTTTTTCTGGTTTTTGAACCAGTAATAGGTGAAAGCTTCAAGGTAGATAAACCAACTATTTCCTGCAATCAACCAACAATCCCACATACACGTCCAAAGAACAAATAGCAGTAATTGCGATATGTTTGGGAGTTGCTAACAAGAAAAGGGTTTGGGAACTACTCTTTATGATGATGTTCTGAGTAACTGTTAAATGCACTGAATGTTTTCTCATCGAACTAAAATTTGTTATATGCTCCCGGCTAGTACAATTAAAAACCAAAACAGAAACGGTCTTCTCATATTACAAAAAAATGCCTACTTGATAAAATTTTATTTCAGAATACAGCTATTAAATTCAAGCTCATAACGGCCAAAGTTTTAGAATATATTAATCAAGGCAAGTACATAAAACGGCGTATAATCATGCATCTCAAACTTTCGAAGAAACCTAGTGTTGCGACATTAGGGGTTGATCTTCACCCCAGTTACAAGCCTGTTTCCCAATCTTGTAAAGAACCCTGATAATATCTTCAGAGGTAACATTCCCGGTTACTGTGACCTTATTCAGCTTGATATCCATGTCGTATGTTTCAATATCTGCAAAACCAAGATTTAGTCCATCTAAAAACATGGAGATTATTCGTTTAGTAAACAAAAACAAGGGGATTGGATTTAATTTTTGAGATAAGAATACCATCAATCTTTTTGATAGCCTTCAAAATTTTCTTGATGCATCCCTCGCAGTCCAAATCCACCTTCAATTCAACCACCTAGTACATAAAAGATTTTCAAAATTATATCAGATTCTAATCAAGAAGAATGATATGTAACACAGTTATATCATGAATATGATCTAGATACTTACATTACCCATCTGAAACTGAAAAATGGCAAGGAAATCTAGGTTTGTTAAGGTGTTGGTGAAATGAATTTATTGTAAATGGGAACAAGGAATGGGGAATTAGTAATATTGTGGCTTTAGCTCTATGGTTCTTTCTTATGTACTTGTATAATTTAAAGGTATTGGATGCTTTCCTTTAGTGATAAGAACCTTATTTCTTTTTAAAAAGTGAACCTTTATTTGACCTTATGAGCATAGTTTTCAAACAAGTGTGCGGCAAATATTATTTTCTTGTTCACTTTCGATGTGACAAGAAGCAAATTTATGTTCGTGTAATACTAGGACCCGTTCACATTCTGGTTCATTCACATACAAGTCTCACAGTAACTAAATATTTTATTTTTTATCTGCTGGGAACAAACATTTTTTTAATCACAAACAAAAACTGTTATTGAACCAAAATGCAGGACGATACAAGCTTTCCCGCCTAAAAGCTACAACAGCTTATAGGCCTACAGGATCTTATAACAAAAACAAACTCAATTGCATACATTCATGAAATTACGTGACTAAAATATTTACTCTTTTGTATCTGTTAATATCTACCAAAGGGTGGAATCTGTGAAATTGGTCCTTGTATCAAGTTAAATGTCTATATCTGTGAAAGGGTGTCGGTCCCTATAGGATTAGGATTTTACTCTTAATTATTCCGGCACTCAATGCATCCAATCGAAATTGTTTTTTAAGGTTCTATTACTCAGAATTCTAGCCAAAAATTGTTAAACACTGCATTTTTAGTAATTAACTTTATAAAAATGTACCAAGTGATCATTTCCCTTCTTTTATATTCTTCGTCTTTTCAGTAACTTACTCGGTTGATAAATTCATGGTTCTAGATAGTGGTTAATGGTTTCAAAATCTCAATTTAGTAAGCTAAAAAACATGTTTAGTTTCCCAAAATTTCTCTTTCCACCAACCCAAGTTTGTTTATATCATCATGTTCAGGAAATGGATAAGCTTTTGTCTAGGATTTTGAACTCAGTGTGATTTTTTTAAAACTATATACACTTGCAACGATGGTGCAGCTCCTTTTTGAAAGAAGATTATAGTGATGGTTCTAGTCTTTTTTTATTAGACTTCCACATGGATTGAGAATTCTGTCTCTTTAATGCTAGAATTATTTTCTGATTTTTATCTAATTATTGTGCTTGGTATGACAATTAAAGGCAAGCATGGAAATATGTTTGTGTCAAAATTGATTTGCACGAGTGTTGTTCATAGTACTAAAATATTTCAATGTGCCCTTTGAGGCGGTTTGCTTCTAAAAGATCAAAGATGTATAATTCACCAAAAAGTTTGAAGGTCTGTTATTTTATTCCAGTTAAGTATTAGTGAGTCAGCCAAGAGGTATAAAAAGTATTCTGAACAAATATATCTCGACATCGTCTTAAAGTTTAAGCCGATTAAGCATATACAAACAGCCAATGGTTGAGGGGGGAAAACACTCAGGCAGACAATTTTATTAAACTTTGCTAAGAAAGAAGTAATATTGTAATACAATCAGAAGGCAAACATCAAATTTACCAAACATTAACATTAAACAACATTTTTAGGGGTGACAAGCTTGGACGGTCGGGACCTTAATCTTCCACAAAGCGTGCGTATTACAGATAAACACACTGAATGCTTTTAAGCAAAGACTTGCACAACAATGTTGCGATACGTTTTAGAAAAGATTAGAACATTTTATTCAGGATTGGGATTTCCTTGACGATCAGCAACAAGAAGCTTATATTCTAAGCCAGATCCTTCCCACTTACTGTATGCAGTATCATGGAGCCTCTTTCTCATTTCGGGTGTCAAACTTTTTATCCCATCTCCCACACTTCCATTCCTGAAGTATAAATTGTACTTTATAGTAAATTTATCCGTCTTTGTCCCACCCTTTTCACCACTATTAATATCTAACTTGCTCAATCTCTCGAAACTAGTTTTCTTCAAAACTTGTTCAATCTCTTCATCGTTCAATGAGCAACCTAGAAATGATGCAATTCTTCTAACATTCTCTTTTGGGTATGCTTTCAAGTCCTCATACGTGACAAAAAGCATGTTCTCTCGGTCTCTCTGCTCCCAGTACTCCAAAACGTGATCGAAAAGAGGACCCCCAGGTGTAGTTCCATGGATGACCTCATTGAAATATTCTTCTAGCGATGGTTGCTCTTCGTAAATTTTGTTAAAGAAGTGCCACCCAGAGACAATGGTATCTGCTGGATCTCGAGAAATGTAAATAATCTTACAGTTGGAATTTTTCACATTTTCTGGCAAAACTGAGTATGGAAGATGGCAACCGTAAATCCTACGAGAGCAAATTTCATCAATTTTGAGAGGATTGGTTTTATTGAAAGCATTTTCAAGAAAGGGGACGAGTTGGTGGGGATTTTGTGTTTGCAAAAGATCATTCGGGATGCGATTTTCTAATATTGCAAAAGTAAGGGCTTTAAGCCAAGTAGTTCCACTTTTGGGGAAAGAAGCTACAATAATATCTGTATGGAGAGGTTTGTAAAGAGTTTCAATTAAAGGGATGGATTCTATGATCGAGGGGAAAAACCAATAACCCTTGTATTGGAGAAGAGGTTCATTATGTCGCCACTCGATTTTCCGAAGTTCATCTAGAAAGCTACTTATATCTTGGGTGTTACCACCCATATGATAGATAAAATTCTTGATAAATTTTGCAGAGGTCAAACCTGTAATATTGGTGAACTGATAATCACAATGGATTCGAGATTGAAGACTACAACTATATACTGAAGTCACTTAAAACATTGCCTTTTTAAATCAAAGAAAATTCGAAAAAGTACCTTCCTTGGCTTTTTCAAGTTAATTGATTGGCAGGGAAAGGTCACTCACTCACATGAGAAGTACAGATCACCCACTCAAGAGCCATATGAATTTCTTCAAATTTCAAATAAAATCCATACTTTTCAGCTTTAGCTACGCATTTATGGCTAATTTATCAAATTCACTATTCATCTTTCTATAATAATATAATATATATTATTCATTTTTTCAAAAAAAGTGGGAAATTTTTTTCTATCATGCAAGTAATGTAGAGTGATGTATAGTGGTGTCAATACAGGATGTATCAAAACACATATATATTCAAGCAGATATTATCACATAGTATCGAGTTTTGTGAACATTATAGAATCAAGATCATATTCTATCTACTCATTGTATTGCAGTCCTTTAATATGATTGGCCTACTGGGAGTTGGGAGTTGGTACTAGTCAATTCCAAACATAAAAGTAATTTTGCTTTTATGAATATGATCATGAATAGCATGTAACGAGTGCGGACTCGAGGGTGGTTGGGGTAGCCGTGGTCCTGATGGCGATTTTTTTTTTCCTGTGTATAATTTAATTTTTTTTAACATATATATATATTGATGGTCCATTTTAATTAAATAAAATAGTTGTTGGTGTAGTGGTAAAATTGTTTTTAATGTAGTGGAAGGTTAGGATTTCAAACCATGTTAGTTGTTTTTTTTAAAAAAATTATATTGTTTATCTTGAAACTAAATTTCGTAAATGACATTTTATTTTCCCAAACAAAAATTACTAAAAAAATTATTTTATTGTTCAATACCCTTTGTTTTAACTTGATATTTATTTTATGCTATGTTAAATATAGAAAAAAAAAAATTGTATTAAATATTTTTTATTTTATTCTTTATTCGATATATTTTTTACACCACTGCCCTCTAAAAAAAACCATTCTGATTTCGTCCCCGGATGTAACAGGGTTATATCATAAATATGATCTAGATACTTATAATGTTACTCATTTGAAACAGAAAAATGGAAGGAAGTTGGAAGTTTTTTTTCTTTTTGGCAAAGGTAAAAATATTATAACCAAACCAAAATGTTCACAGTTACAGTTTAAATACGAAAAAGGGATCAGGCCCTTATATCAAATGAAACTTAACTAGAATTATTGGATCAAAAATTTCATCAACTCTTTCCACCAGCTCTAAGTGTTGAAAACATTTATTTATACATGCGTGTTTCAAAATGGTCATGGATTGACTTTGAGCCAAAATTATGGGCGCATAAACTTGAATGGGAAAATTGTTGTAAATTTGTTTGATGGAAAGTTAAGGAGTTGAAAATACATAGAATATTTAATCTTATATTGAGAATAAAATACTGTTTTTTATAGTTTATATACATCAACACTACATATAAATGCTAAAATCTGTTACCACATAGCTGTGTATGTTGGCAAAAGCAACACACGCGCATACAAGTGCTCGGCTCGGTCTTAGGCTCAGGCTTAGGATAGGGCGCGGGTGCGGATACAGACTTGGGCTCGGGTCTCAAGACTCAGGACTCATGACTCGTGGCTCGTGCATCGGACGTCATTTTTGTCGCGTCCTCGTCCTTATCCAGTTGGGTTTGCGCTTTATGTTTTGCGCATTTTTGTCACGTACTCGTCCTTATCTGGTTCCGGTTCTGCTTTCGGTTCTAGTTTGGTACAAGGACTGGGACAGATCAATTTGAAGTTTGTGAAATTTACAAGGTTGGTCCTTGCACTTCACACCAAGTTATAACGTCCGCATTTAATGAGAATAATTGCAGATTAAGTGCTGCGGTTTAAGAACTAAATGAGCGGATTTGAGTAGTGTAACTCCCGGAATTAAATGACCACATTTATGGCTGCGTATTCAATAGGACATATAAAATGCAGCATCTCCTCTCACTTAGAACACACATTCACAATCACACAACTCACTTGCATACATAGAATATTAGAGAGAGAATCGCACCACCAAAATCTCGACATGTGGTTCGGTACCGTTTTCATACGAGCTACTCCGAGACAGATGTTGTAATTTGGAAACGAAGTCCCCTACAACCAGAAACAAAAAGTTGTTGAGAAAATATCGTTTAATGAAAACTGCTTCAATTAGCCCGTCTTTTATTTATTTTCATTTCACTCCTATTTAATTACTGTTATTATTTTCCAGTACTGTTTAAATTCTGCAATTTAATTTTCAGTAATGTTACATTTCTGTATTTGCTTTCCAGTCGTTTCTTTAATGTAATTTCCATTATGTAATTTACTTTATGTAATTTCTATTTTGTAATTTACATTCCAGTATTGTGCTTTCTTTTATTTACATAACAATTCTGCAGTTTAGTCTTTATACTATTCTGTTCGGTAGTTTCAGTTTATTACAAACAAGTCTGGTAATTTAATAATTATATTAATTATGTCCGGAAGTTTCTGTTATTTACTTTCAGTTGAGTCGAAATCTTATAATATGAGTCATGTTTCTTTCGGTGAAATAAAATTGTTTATTTTTTTTAGCCCTTCTTCTTTTAATTATTGCTTTTCGATACAGTAAAAACCAACAACATCAAGTTGGTTATCAGCCCCGACTTTTTAATTTGATATGTTTCATGCTTTACTTTTTCATATTATTATTAGCACTTGTCGGTGAAAATATCCTCCTTACCCACGCCATAACTAACTAGGCCTACATTTTTCAAGTTGTTAGTTGTTGTTTTTTTATTTTTTATTTGTTTTGGTAATCACAAGTTGTTTGTTGTTACCTAATTGGAAATATAAGCAGGAATTTGAGATGATACCTCTATACATTCCTATTTAATAGTAAAATTTATCACCTTTAAAAAATCAATTTGTAAATTGGTATCCTCAACTATTATTAATAAACACCTTAACCCAACACATTTGACGTAATAAATTTGACCACCACCATTGATCATTGTCGAACAATCAAATTGACCCGGACACCAGCATTAACTGCCGGATTAATTACGGCATTAACCAAGTTCACAAAAAAAAATTAAAAAACTAAAAAAACCAGCAAAAAAGTTAAAAAAAAATCAAAAAAATACTATATCCATCCCAAAATATTGGGTTTTATATATTTACATGCAACTTTGACCAGCAAATATCTCGTCTTTAAATTGTTGAAATGTAAATTTTTAAAATTTGTTCATATATTTTAACATTTGAAACATGTGATTAGCTTTTGAAAAATTTGATTTCAACAACATAGATATGAGTTATTTGTCGGTTAATATTACACGTAGTTTCGTATAGCCCCAACAATTTGAGATGCAGAGAGTATATGACAGTTTAATACAAAACGACAATGTAATAGACAGTCTAAACGATAGTCTAATACAAGCATGACGATGTCTAATAGAAAGTCTAATATATACACATTAACGACATGCTAACACACGGTCTAATACATTAACGACAGTCGAATGGACAACTTAACACAAAAGTAACGGTCTTATAAACCGTCCAATACAATAATGACAATTTAATGGCCATGTAATACAAAAATGACAATGTATTACACTAATAACAGTCTAATAAACAATATAATACCAAAATTACTATATAATAGAAAGCCTAATAAATTAATGAGAGCCTAGTGGATAATATAATACACAAATGACACTCTAATGATGCATTAATAATAGTCTAATAGACACTCTAATACGCTAATGGACTGAAATATCATATTTTATGGACTTGAATATTACAATTAGTATTTGAAAAGATCTTAATAAACTTAAGGACTGATTTGAAAATTAAAAGTCTGAAATTACAATCTAAGGTCATGGTCAAATTTACAATACAGGTCAAATCCCTTTCATTCCTTATGTAAACCGTAACCATAAAATGTTCACACTGTCGCTGCCACCACATGCCATTGCTAGAGTCTACGCTGCCATAAACCACTTTAGAAGTCACCATCGCCATCGTAGTGCGGTGAGAGATAAAAAGAGATAGGAAGAGAGAGTGATATACATTGAGAAAGATAGAAACACAGTGAGAAAAGGAGAGAGATGGATATAAATGATCTAATCGTCATATTTGAGGATGGAGGTCTGTGCCTCCAGTACAAGAGACATTGGCAGCAAGAAAGAGACTAAGAGAGAGTTACGAATAGGGGAAGAGATAGAAAGGCAGCGACAGAGTTCTGTCGCTCTCCGTCTTTCTTGTCGACTTCGTCGTTCTTCGTAAAGAGATAAATGAGATGAGAGAAACATATTTGAATGACAGATGTGGGAGTGAGACACAAAGGTGGAATGATTAGGTAGAGAGAGAAATTTAGTTGGACCGTGTTTTTGTGGTGGTATCGATTGCCAATTAAAATGGTACGTTATTCTAATGTAAAACAGTCGTGATATTTAAACCTAATAAATATTTTAAAAGACTACCGGTCTATGATTTTTTCAAACATAAGAGTATCGATTAAGTTTATACTTTATAGGCATGGTCACGTGGATAACGAAACCCATGTTTAGAACCCAAAAGCAAGCGGACAATTTTCATATTGATGGAAGAAAATATATTAAAACAGTATTTTAAAAGACACGCCTAGCTAAGAGAAAATTAGATAAAACCTAAGCAGTAGACAAATTACAGAAGCCGAGTGGATTAGGCGGAAAATAAGCAAAATTTGACGTTCAACAACCTATTTCCATCAAGAATTTTATTTTTGTCAGCTTTTAAAATATTGTGTTAAACCATTAACGAACGTTGGAAAACTTAATTGTTTGACATCGATCATATGATTTATTATGTTAAGTTTTCAAACAATTAAGTTGTATTAGTATATCTCCAAACGAGGTTTTCTCAAATTAGATTGCTCAGCTTTTCATTAAATTAGATAATTTTTAATAAAACCACTTATTTTATTAATATATAGTCGATCTGTTATAGTAATAAACTTTAATAGTATTAATCTCACCATATTTTCTCACCTCTATTTATATTTAATTAATATAAAAATCTATTAATTAAATATAATCAAATATGATTTTCCACTTCAAATGACAAATTCGTCAACTTCTACATAAACTATATATTGGAGTGTAAAAAACGTGGTTATTCATTTTCTTATTTTCTTCAAATTAGTTTTGTAATTTACTATATATATAATAAATTTTCTATGATAATTTAGAATTATGCATACAATAATATATAATTTTTAGCTAGATGCTCACTTGTCATTATTAATTTTGACCACTAACATTAATATCAAATTTTTTGAAGTTTGATAATTAGTTTTAGCCTCGTAAATAAACAATTTAAACATTGTTTTAATAATAATACATTTTTTTTTTACTGAAAATGTTACAATTGCTTTTGTTTAATTATTAATTTGCAAAGAAAGAGAAGGGAGTTAATATAAACTTAACAATATGTAGAAATCCAAACTTACTTTTATCCCAAGGAAAGGAATCAATTTTTTATTTCAATTTAAAAATTGAAATCTCATTTATTAATTTTAGTAAAAACACGTTTGGAATCAAATATTTTCTCGATTTAAAAATTTAAATTTAAATCTGATTTATTATTTTTGTCAAAACATGTTTGTATAAAAGAAAAAAAATGAGACATAGGGTTGATAAAATTAAAAGGTATGAAGATATAGATATAAACATATAGCGATTGGTATAGTAGAAGTAATAATGGACCATAAAAAAGAGAACATATGGAGAATTCCAAGAGACCAATGGAGATTTGTCGATTTTGATATAGTAGAATTCCAACCGAAGCTAATGAAGAATTCCAGGGTTCAAGAGACCAATGGAGATTCAATGGGACCGGCGAAGACACGAATAGAAGGTTGGTGGAAATGGGGAGGAGGAGGGCGTGGGTAGTGGTGAGGGATGAGCATGGTTGTTTGGTAGTGATCGGAAACATTACAAAAACACAAGAACAAACATTTAGCGATTGGAAAAGGAATTTTTACCAGAAGCTTTATGTGTTTGAAAAAGATCATCCGGGCTGTGATTTTGCAGTATTGCAAAAACAAGCTTTTAAGCGAATTAGTTCCACTTTTGGGGAAAGAAGCTAAAAGTAGATCTGTATGGAGATGTTTGTAATGAGTTCCAATAAAAGGTAGCGATTCTATCATCCAGGGGAAAAGCCAATAACCCTTGTATTGGAGAAGAGGATCATTAGATCGCCACTCGATTTTCGGAAGTTCATCTAGAAAGCTACATATATCTTGGATGTTACCGTCCATATGATAGATAAATTTCTTTAGAGGTCAAACCTGTAATTCAGATTAACAGATAATCACAATGGCTTCAGGATTGGAAGGCAACATCTTAATATGGCACCGACCCTACTAAAAATTAATTTATTTCACCTACATTAGACTATATTACAAATTTTCCGGAAAGGAATTATCCTGATAAGAGTTTGGGTCTTATCATCAAGCTCTTTGGCGTGTTCATGAATTACAACCACATTCTTGAAGGCTTATTCAGTGAAGGGGCGTGCTATCGGCACTGACCCAGTAACATACTACACACAAATGCACGGGGTTGCCGTTTTTTTACATATTGATTGCCCTTAGTGTTTCAATTATCCATCACTTTTCGGTGAATATATGGGTATTTTTCCACCGAATTTGACGCCCTTTGCACCACTATTAATATCCAACTTACTCAATCTTTCAAAGCTACTTTTCGTGACCCATTTGTGCAATCTCATCATCACTCAATGAGTGACCCAGAAACTCAGCAATGCTCTTCACGATCTCATTTAGGTACAAGGACAATTAAGTCCTCATAAATGACAAAAAATTTAAGCCGATCAATATTTTATCGAGTAAAAGTGCCAAATCTTGAGTTTGCAATGTGCCCTCACTACAAGAAAAAATCCAGATCAATTTACTTTTTTAAAACTGATGGTAGGATGAGTGTCACTAAATTTTAACAACAGAATAACAACTAATTATGTTGCTAAAATTTAGCAACACTCACTTTACAAACAGTTTTGAAAAAATAAACAATTAGTAAATGAACTTTTTATTATAGTGCCTTGAGTTGTTTATTTTACATTGCCTCTAAAATTTTAAGCCAATCAATGTTTTTGTTTGTTAAGAGTTTGCAAATCTCGAGTTCAAAAAGTTTAAGACGATCCAGCATTTACAAACGGCCAATGGTTGAGCAAAAAAACAAATCAAGCATACAATTTTATTAAACTTTGTCAAGAAAGAAGTACATTGTAATAAAATCAGAAGACATAAAAAACATCAAAATTATCAAACAACTTTTAACAACATTTAAAGGTGTGATCACCTTGGAACTTAATCTTCCACAGACCGTATAACAGATAACACAATGAATGGTTTTAAGCAAAGACTCACGCAAACGATTTCGATACTCTTAAGCAAATCGTCTAGAACCCTTTATTCAGGATCGGGGATTTCCTTACCGATCAGCAACAAGAAGCTTATATTCTAAGCCAGATCCTTCCCACTTATTGTATGCAGTATCATGGAGCCTCTTTCTCATTTCGGGTGTCAAACTCTTTATCCCATCTCCCACACTTCCATTCCTGAAGTATAAATTGTACTTTATAGTAAATTTATCCGCCTTTATTCCACCCTTTTCACCACTATTAATAACTAACTGGCTCAATCTCTCGAAGCTAGTTTTCTTCAAAACTTGTTCAATCTCTTCATCGTTCAATGAGCAACCTAGAAATGCCGCAATTCTTCTAATATTCTCATTTGGGTATGCTTTCAAGTCCTCATACGTGACAAAAAGCATGTTCTCTCGGTCTCTCTGTTCCCAGTACTCCAAAACGTGATCGAAAAGAGGACCCCAAGGTATAGTTCCTTGCATAACCTTATCAAAATATTCTTCTAGCGGTACTTGTTCTTCGTGAATTTTGTTAGTGAAGTGCCACCCAGAGACTATGGTATCTGCTGGGTCTCGAGAAATGTAAATAATCTTACAGTTGGAATTTTTCACATTTTCTGGCAATATTGAGTATGGAAGATGGCAACCGTAAATCCTACGAGAGCAGATTTCATCAATTTTGAGGGGATTGCTTTTACTGAAAGCATTTTCAAGAAAGGGGACGAGTTGGTGGGGGTTTTGTGTTTGCAAAAGATCATTCGGGGTGCCATTTTCCAATATTGCAAAAGTAAGG
This sequence comes from Primula veris, assembly GCA_963682055.1. NCBI lineage: Eukaryota > Viridiplantae > Streptophyta > Magnoliopsida > Ericales > Primulaceae > Primula > Primula veris. The sequence goes on along the minus strand of OY821742.1, from coordinate 4,165,827 downwards.
GCTTTAAGCCAAGTAGTTCCACTTTTGGGGAAAGAAGCTAAAATAATATCTGTATGGAGAGGTTTGTAAAGAGTTTCAATTGAAGGGATGGATTCTATGATCCAGGGGAAAAACCAATAACCCTTGTATTGGAGTAGATGATCACCAGATTTCCATGCGATTTTCAGTAGTTCATCTAAAGAGCTACTTATATCTTGGGTGTTACCGTCCATATGATAGATAAAATTGTTGAAAAGTTTCTTCAGAGGTTTAACCTGTAAATATGATGGACATATAATTACAATGTATTCATGATTTGAAGACTGAAGCTTTATAATGAAGTCCCTTAAAACATTGATTTTTTAAATCAAAAGCAAATTTAAGAAAAGAACATTTCTCGCCTTTGCCAAATTTAAGAAAAGGTCACCCACTCACATTAGATATAATATAGAGCATTCACACGAGATTCACATGCAGTTCACATTTTTTTTAGCTATCCATTTAGAGTTTGGTTAATTTACTAGCTTCCTTATTATTCACATATAGTTCAAATATGCTCATATTGTTTTTTTTAAAAGAAGAATTGGGGGAAAAATTCGATCATGTAAGGTAGATTACTGGTGTCAAAACAAGATTTTATATAAAAGAAAAGATCTACTGCATCTTATTAATTTCAAGTTTTGTGGTCAATATAGGAAGGATCATATACTCTTTCTTATCCATTAATTGTAATTGTTGTCATTCAATTTGATTGCCCTATAGGGACTACTCAATTCCAAAGTATAGATCCAAAACATTTAAATATGGAGCAATGTACTTGGATTACTCATCCCGTGTTTGGATTATGAGCGTACGAGTCATGTGAGTAATAAACATATGGAAAATGCGATGAGTTTCTCTATATTTGAGAAACTATAGGAAAACTGATATTATACCATTTTAACAAATTTTTCCCTATTTATAAGGAAAATTGGTTGTTTCGCATAATTGATGCGGGTGCTCTTACATTCATACAAGATTACAGCTACCATATAAATAACTTACTTATTTAAAAAAACACATTTTAACTTAACATAATTTAATGAAAACAATATAAGAAAGGCTTGGTGATTCCCCATTTATAAAAAACATTAGAACTCATTCATAATATGAGATATATTAGAGCAACCTCTTAAACCATGATTTTTTTTTTTTAAATCAATAAACTTACTCAAATTATGGATTAAAAACCCAATACCAGCAGTGCTAGCTCTAAAATCAGTCGAAAATATTATGACTAATATCCAGTAACACATGGGGTCCTAGATGGTCACCTGCCATCTAACACGAATATTATACTTGTACATTTCATTATTCTAGAACTTGTTTAATAAGAAAACTGATATTATACCATTTTAACAAATTTTTCCCTATTTATAAGGAAAATTGGTTGTTTCGCATAATTGATGCGGGTGCTCTTACATTCATACAAGATTACAGCTACCATATAAATAACTTACTTATTTAAAAAAACACATTTTAACTTAACATAATTTAATGAAAACAATATAAGAAAGGCTTGGTGATTCCCCATTTATAAAAAACATTAGAACTCATTCATAATATGAGATATATTAGAGCAACCTCTTAAACCATGATTTTTTTTTTTAAATCAATAAACTTACTCAAATTATGGATTAAAAACCCAATACCAGCAGTGCTAGCTCTAAAATCAGTCGAAAATATTATGACTAATATCCAGTAACACATGGGGTCCTAGATGGTCACCTGCCATCTAACACGAATATTATACTTGTACATTTCATTATTCTAGAACTTGTTTAAGTTTGGTCTTATCAAATCTAAAACTTAAATTTAATATCCACCAGGGTCCAGACTAACCCAGCTACTAATTGCATCTTTGAGTTTTATATCGGGGACCCGCCTTTTTTAACATGTTTCATGCCTTTTTTTTTCATATTATTATTATCACTTAGTCGGTGAATATATCCTCCATTCCCATTAACTAGGCCAAGCTACATTTTTCAAGTTGTTAGTTGTTATCGTGGAAATATGAACAAGCAATTTTGAGACTACACCACTACAAAATTTTTATTTAAGAAAAGTTGCCATTTTTAAAAATTAATTGCAAATTGGTATCATCACTCCTCGTTAACAAAACACTTTAACCATCATTCGACTCAACTAGCTAGTTTGGAAAATAATTAATGCTCACTTGCCATCTAACACGAACATTATACTTTGTACATTTCATTATTCTAGAACTTGTATAAATTTTGTCTTAATAAACCAAAAAGTTTAAGCCGATCAATGTTTTATCTAAAAGTGCTTAATCTTGAGTTTGTTGTGTGCCCTTGAGTTGTCATACATAAAGAATTAAAGACTAAAAAGACATTTAGTGCACATTGCTTCAAAAAGGTTAAGCCGGTAAGTGTTTTGTCAGACTAAAAGTTTGCAAATCCCAAGTTATATATATATATAGACTGAAAGTTTAAGCCGATCAAGCATTTACTAACGGCCAATGGTTGACGAAAGAAAAACACTCAAGCAAACAATTTTATTAAACTTTGTCGAGAAAGAAGTAATATTGCAATACAATAAGAAGGCAAAACAAACATCAAAATTACCAAACAACTTTAAACAACATTTATAGGTGTGACAAGCTTGGACCTTAATCTCCAAACGACCGTGTAACAGATAAACACACTGAATGATTTTAAGCAGAGACTTGAACAACAATTCCGATACTTTTCGCAAATAGATTAGAACACTTTATTCGAGATTGGGATTTCCTTGACGATCAGCAACAAGCAGCTTATATTCTAAGCCAGAACCTTCCCACTTACTATATGCAATATCATGGAGCTTCTTTCTCATTTCAGGTGTCAAAGTCTCTATCCCATCTCCCACTTTTCCACTCCTAAAAAAGAAATTGTATTTTACATTATGTTTCCCCCCCACTTGTTCACCTCTTTCACCACTATTAATTTCTAACTGGCTCAATCTCTCGAAGCTAGTTTTCTTCACTACTTGTTCAATCTCTTCATCATTCAATGAGCAATTTAGAAACGCCGCAATTCGCCTAATATTTTCATTTGTGTATGTTTTCAATCCCTCATACGTGACAAAAAGCACGTTGTCTTTGTCTCTTTGCTCCCAGTACTCTAACACGTGATCGAAAAGAGGACCAAAAGGTGTAGTTCCTTGCATAAACCTATCAAAATATTCTTCTATCGGTGCTTGTTTTTCGTGAATTTTGTTAGTGAAGTGCCACCCAGAGACTATGGTATCTGCTGGGTCTCGAGAAATGTAAATAATCTTGCAGTTGGATTTTTTGACATTTTCAGGCAACATTGAGTATGGAAGATGGGTACCGTAAACCCTATGGGAGCGGATTTCATCAAATTTGTCAAGATTGCTTTTTCCGAAAGCAATTTCAAGAAAGGGGACGAGTTGGTGAGGGTTAAATGTTTGCAAAAGATCATTCGGGGTATGATTTTGCAATATTGCAAAAGTAAGTGCTTTAAGCCAAGTAGTTCCACTTTTGGGGAAAGAAGCTAAAATAATATCTGTATGGAGAGTTTTGTAAAGAGTTTCAATTGAAGGGATGGATTCTATGATCCAGGGGAAAATCCAATAACCCTTGTATTGGAGTAGATAATCACCAGATTTCCATGTGATTTTCGGTAGTTCATCTAAAGAGCTACTTATATCTTGGGTGCTACCGTCCATATGATAGATAAAATTGTTGAAAAGTTTCTTCAGAGGTTTAACCTGTAAATCAAAGCAAATTTAAGAAAAGTACATTTCTCACCTTTGTCAAGTTAATTGATTGGCAGGTAAGGTGGGATGCATTTTTGATTCCCATGTCTTAATTTATCAGGCATTAAAATGTACCTTTTTTTTTTTTTTTTTAAAATAATGTAATTAAAGTTGTGTCACATGATAAAACCTTAACATATACTAAAATTCTAATAAATATTAATGAAGCCAAAAATATAATATAAAAAATTATATTATTTCTGTTGTACGATATTATTGGACTATTAGGCTTGTACTTTATGGGCCCAAGTGGGCTTATAATACTACCCCTCTATCTATATAAAGAGGGTTAGGAGTCTTGTATTTCACATTGATTCATACATTCTGATTAATAAAGTCTCCCTTATTGTTGTATCTCATACCTCTCTCTATATCTATACATATCTCTATATATATCTATAACGAGCTAATATGTCACACAACATGTTATCAGCACTGCTTTCGAAGATCGAATTACGGATTATAGATTCAATAAACCTTGAGGTTTATCCGGGTTTTATTAGGTTATAGCTATATCGACATTCACCAACATACCGTGCGGAAGGAATAATTTTTCAAAACCTAATTTTGTCCTGTGTAACTCTGCCACCGCATGCGTATAATACTAATATAACCTATCATGTGTATATTGTTATTGCATGTTAAAAGAATGTAAAATCTTACTCTGATAAAAGGCTATTACAATTCCAGTAAACTTATTCCAGTAAGATTACAATTGCATGATTACATAGAAAACGCTTATGCTACTACTACTGTGACATTGCTTAAACCATGTATAAACAGGACCTATGTTATATTTTTGTTTATTAAACATACTAATATGCATCTGTCAGACTATATATGTTATATACTGAAACGTATGTACTGATTTGTAATTCTCTGAAAGCTGTAAACTATTCTGTAAATTACTCAAGGACTAAACTGAAACTTGTCTGAAATTCTGGACTGTATATGTAATAATGCTGTAAATAGATATATAGTTTGCTGTAATTACACGCATGGTCATGTAGTATAATACTTATACGAAAACAGTACATATGGTTGATAAGATATAATATTTGGTAAATATATACACACACATGCATATAATTTTTTTTTATTAAAAGGCAAGCGAATAAAAATTGCATGTTAATTGAATAAATTGATATGTTTCCATGTAAATTAACCCCTTTGCATGTTAAAATATTTTTTTACCATATATAGAATTGATTGGTAATTAAAAAATATATTGCTTGCTTGCATGTTAAAACTACCATGTATAGAATTATTAATATGGTGATAAACATAGATAATTGATTGATATCTTGTTAGCATAATCATATCTTTTTGATATTATCATATATATAAATATCACACATGCCAGTAAATTATTGGATTAGATCTAATTGATAATCTTAAATTGATTTGATTTGATATGTTAGAATCTTCATGGATTGATTGATAATCTTAAATTGATTTGATTTGATATGTTAGAATTTTCATGGATTGATTGATAATCTTAAATTGATTTGATTTGATATGTTAGAATCTTTATGGAATGATTGATAATATTAAATTGATTTGTTTATAACACCAAATCTACTGCATGATTAGATAGATTCTAAAATATATTTACTGCCTATTTATATATGTGTGGTTAATCTAAATAAATATTCTCTATGCTGTTTAATATTATTGCCATATATAAAATGCGAAAATCGTATATATTCACATTTAAGTTGGAAAAATTATGAATCTTTCCCAAATAGGCTCACCTATTTGGATACGATGTCTAGGAAAGATAAAAGAGGAAGTCGTTCTCCTAATGAGGTCGGTTTTTAAGAGGTATTCGTGCCCACCCCCCTCACCGTCTTTCCTGGTCGTGTTCAAATAGAGCTACCGAAAGGGGTTGACTAAATAATAATTTCCCCGAGTGTGTTTATATAGTGATGTATGTTTCGCTGAATTGGTGTTTCAGTATCGACCCGTTGTTCTATCAATGAGAACCGATTCACATGAAAAGCAAAACTAATGTTTTCGAACCTGTCGTTTCGAAAAAAAAATTGTGCTTGTGCAAACCATAAAAATATAAACCAGTCGTTTTATATGACAAATAATCCAGAACTCCCAACACATGTTGGATGCCATCTATGATGAGAAAAATCGTAAAAGATACTTGCGAAATGACTGTTTAAATGTTGATTTTAATCCGTCACCACATGTTACTCACCCTGATGTGTGAAAATGTGATGCCCAATTTTTTTTGGATGCCATCTTTGATGAGTAAAACACAAATTTGTTGTTACCATCAGGATGAATGCTAAGACGTTGATTTTATTCCGCCGCCACATTTGAGACGTGATGACGTCTATAGTGAACAAATGTCTGAAATTGACATATTGGAGCAATCATTCACCAAAATACTAGCATGAAAATTGCATTCCATAAGCAGTATCGTGAATTTATATTCACCATGTTTTATTTATCGCCCATCTGTTATTGGATAAGAAAATTACCCCGGTGAGTAGTTTTAATCCTATTGGGTCAATGGCGAATTGTTTACCTGATATTAATGCTCTTCGTGTACATTTTTTTTCCAGAGACAAGTGTTATTTGTCTCGAACTGTCGTTATCCTGATGAATCGCCTAGCCAAACGAGATTTTAGACAATCGTCAAAATCGAAAACTTGTGGCTGCAAGACAGTAATTGAAAGGAACAATATGGCCCGTTGTCACAAAGCAAGAGATAATGCTCAATGAGGCAACTCTATGCTATAAAGACAAAGGTCATGCACGGTTACTCCTTAAATAGTTCACAACCATTATAAAGGTGAAAAAACCGATGCTAATGTGGTTAAAGCTAACTGAAAGGAAACTCTTGAGACACCCGATTTTGTGGCTCAAATGAGTTTGATACCTTTTTTTTTTTTTTTATAGATTTTGATAAATCATTGAGCCTTTTTTTTCGCTCATCTGGATTATGTTTTTCCATTTGGATTATGATTTTTTCATTTGGACATACTTTTGGATTATGGTTTGTCTGTTTACGAAATTTCTCGAAATAATTTAAAGTGTTTTGAGCAAATTCCTTTGACAAATGTGACCAAACTTTAAATTATAAAATTTTAGGCAATACTTGTGGTGTAGTTGGTTTTCTGGAAATAGTGGGTAACAGTGTACCACATAATTTCACCAACTACTTGCCTAAAAGAGTACTCGGTGACAATGATTCTGGACCTGTCGTTCCAAAATCAAAATCTTTGGTAAAACCAAATTGATTTGTCAAATATGAAGTCTTATACTCATGTAGGTCATGCCGTACCTTGTTGAGTTATAAAATATTCGAGAAAACCAGTGTTATCTGGTAATAGCTCATGAAAGAATTAAAATTTCTTTACATAGCCTCCATTCAATATGACCAAAAACGTATTTTAGAGGAGTTGAAATGTCTTTCAAGTGGTTGCTACCACATTCTTTAAAGCATTTAAAGTTACCTTATCATTTCGCCTGTCGTCGAAATGATAAATGATTTAAATGCTAAGACATGATTGTCTGTACTATCATTCGCATGTCGTCGATTGATAAGAGCATATTGATATTGTGGCATTGACCGGATGAGATATTCCCAGGTCAAAAGACGATGCTTGATTTATAATCGCATCGTATTTGGATTCTCTCTGAGAATATATTTCATAATTAATCTGAAATTCATGCCACTAATGCTCACTTTGAAAGACTAGTATGTGTAAATATCACGAAAAGAACTCGTAGAATTCTTGTAAAGAATTGAAGGAGTTATTGTGGACTTATCCAACCATAAGACGGACCATAAAAATAAATGGTTATGGTTGATGCATCGACAATAAGGTCACATGATTATTGTTGTCCACAGAAATGCAGCATTTCCTAAACTTCTAGCCCTATCATTAAGTTGATGGCTCATGATCCGGATTATCCTGAAAAGTCTAGTTGACTTGATAATTCCGAAGAGTAAAAAATTGAAATTTCGATTTGAATTACTTGAGTTTGGAAATTCAAATTGAACATCCTGTCGTTTATGTTCAGACCTAAATGGACTCACGGAAAGTTTGATGATGCGACTGCAAATGATTGCACGCATTTCTTGGTCTTGCACACCAAGATTTATATTTCCGTGTGGGGTTATGCTATTTTGCTGCATTGGTCCGTCATGAGGCCCATAGACACTCAAACACCATATGCGTACCAGCTGGTTACTGGTTATGAGCCAGAAGTCTCATATTAACGCGTGTTTGGAGTGCTTAATTAATATTTTGATTGAGCCGCTATAGCGTTCAAAATATGGACCTATGAAGGGGACATAAGTCGATTATGAATCCCATACCTATCATTTGATAGAGTAATCTTGGCAAGGGATCTATTTACCGCATGATATGCGAAAGTGACATCGCTAAGACTGTTCTTCCCGTCGTTAGGGGGAGATTTGCACGTTACCGTTGATAAGAAACGACGTGAAGTAACATGGCATAACCCACTCAGTCTTAGCTTGATCCCCAAAACTGCGCTTAGTGATAAGTAAGTGCATAGACTCCCTCAAGTCTAACTAAATGCCAGATGCATTTAATGACTTTATGAGATGTCACGAGATCATTTATACCTGCTGCAAAATGCTTGCAAGGATAGACGTCCCTGTCGGACGCCGTGTTCCTGTCGTAACACGTTGCTTTGGCCGAACCCGCCAAGCAAAGGTCGTTGTCGTCGGCCGTCAGTCTGTCGTCCTTCCCAAGATATGAGGAAGTTGACAGGTTCTTAATTCGTTCAGCCCCAGAGGTGGTGAACTGAAACTCGTTTGTCGCACCAGATTATAAAGGATCAAGGAGATGTGTGATTTCCTCCTCATCCTAAGAATCTCGAAATATCTGTCGATCATGATATCTTAGACGATATTGAAGCGAAACGGGACTGTCATTGATTACTTGTTCATATATTCGGTGACGACTGATAATATGAACAAATTATGACATAGAACCATGTACCATTGCCTGAAGTCAACGTAGAATAGACTGGACTAATGGAAACTTGCAATCCAAGTAGACTCCTTAGCGAAAGTGTGTTCGGACCTGTAGATCCAACACCGCCAATGTTAAACGAGTTCGTTTATTTGGTTATTCGTAAGGAAAATTGAAGAGAATAATGAGATTGTAGAATGCTCGCCTAGTAGCGTAAGGTTTCTCTCACACCTTGGAATTGATTACGAGATGGTTGATTTCCTCGAAATGGACATTATAATAGTCCCCTACTTTACCAGTTTAGTAGTTTCCGAAAAACTGAGTATGCAGCCATGAATGTGGTCATGGTTTTATCTCTATGGGGATTTAGACAAAGCAATATAGATGAAGGTCCATGTGTGACTTCATAATGCTTTAATCAAGTAGTTCCTGACCACGGAACACGATCTCAATTAAATGAGACGTTCACTATATGGATTAATATAATCCGAGCGGATGTGGTATACCCGCCTAAGTGAGTACTTGATCAGCTTGGTATACTTGAACAAGTATTATGCCCTTGCGTGTTTTATTATGCGATCCACTTTTGGATTTGCCTTTGAGATGAAGGATCTTGGGAAGAAACGGTAGTGACTCGGCCTGATGATCGAGTTCCGTAAAGATTGAATCTAAGTCCATGATTCAGACTACACCCAGAAGGTGTTATGACGTTTTAGTCATTATGACGCTAAATCGTCAGATTCTCCCATGATCGTTCGATCACTAGACATTGATATAGACCCGGTCCGTCCCTGATGAGACGACAAAGAGATATTGAACCATGATGTTCATATCTAAGTACAATAAGCGCATCATTGTACTTGGTCTAATGTACTAGGACGAACATCTTGTCTGCTGTGAATGGTATAGCTCGACACAGCATCGCGCTAACACGCTGCCATCGAAATGGCATAAAAGACATTTTCCCATTACCTTAAGGTAATTGTGGACGAGGGCTTGTCTTATCCCATTTTGCGTCATCGAGTGTATCTGCCCCCTTCGGTGCTCGAATTAACGCAACCCATTTTCAGTTATACCGATGCCCGTTGTTACTTATCAGACCCGCATAAGGGATATTCCTAACATGGTCTGTCTTTACCATTAGGAATAAGGCAATATATTGGAGGTCTTGGAATGACTCCAAACGAATCACTCTGATCTACTCGTGCTCTATGAGACGACTAGAGAGTGTATATGGTTTCGAGCTCGTATTAGCCATATTTGAATTACATATGCTCTGTCTCACGATCCAGATAAAACACTTGTCATAGAAGGCAACTTGTTGTTATCGATCAAGAGAGACATGACTACATTATGCTATTTAGCATTTCTCGTCGAAATAAATCTTCACATATGAAGTTTAAGAGCATCCTGTCGAATGCTCATTTTATTTCACGTTATATTTTCTTGCATACAGTCGTGTGCAAGTAAATGAAGCATCAAGTCGAATGCTCGTACTCTTTCTTGGAATATGAAATCTTTGCACCCAGTCATGTGCAAGTGAGGGGGAGCATCCAGGTGAATGCTTATTGTACTAATTACTACTTAGTCGAAATTCTCGCACCCTGTCGTGTGCAAGTGAGGGGGAGCATCCAGTCGTATGCTCGTGTACTCTTTTTGTCCTTAGACCAAGGTTTTTCCCACTGGGTTTTCCTTGGCAAGGTTTTTAGCGAGACATGTTCTCATCTTATCTCATTTAAGATTGCCGAAATTAGGGGGAGTATCCTGTTGTATACTTCTTACCACTGTGTACTCTTTTGTCCTTCGACTAGAGATTTTTTTCCACTGGGTTTACTCTAGCAAGGTTTTGATGAGGCACCTGTTTTGTGGTTAGTTACTTACATGATATTTCGGCCTATATCATTCGGCTACACTGTTTCTCCTAAGTACCGGTTTTGTCCCACACTGGGTTTTCCGTCCCTAAGGTTTTTATGTGTTTAGCACTGCGAATGAACTCGACTGCATGAAAACGAAGAATTCAAGACGTACAAAGGGGGAGTGTTGTAGGATATTATTGGATTATTGGGCTTGTACTTTATGAGCCCAAGTGGGCTTATAACCCTACCCCTCTATCTATATAAAGAGGGTTATGGGTCTTGTATTTCACATTGATTCATACATTCTGATTAATAAAGTCTCCCTTATTGTTGTCTCTCATACCTCTATCTATATCTATACATATCTCTATATATATCTATAACGAGCTAATATGTCACACAATAATTCAAAATAATAATAATAATAGGATTTTAGGGTCGCCAAATCCTTTCCGGTAAGGTCATCCATTCAGAGCATCCGCATCTGATTTCTCAAAACATATTTTTTCCTAAAATTTGATAATTATAGTATAAAAAGTGACATGCATCAGGAACCCTATAAATTTCATAAATTTAAGAAAACACAAAATTCACCTCATATATGAGAAATGCATATGATTCTCTAGATTAATACTCCCTCCGTCACTAAACAAATGTCCTCTACGAAATTACGTATAATTTTGATCGAATTTTTTTTCATATTCTGATTGCCGAAAAAAATTATTTCAAAAGTTAATCACGTAGTTTATGTTAAAACTATATGATGAAATTGTCAATTTTTTCGTTTTGGTAATTTTGATATGAAAATTTTGATGGTCAAAGTTGCATTTATTTTCATAGGGGATATCTGTTTAGGGACGGATGGAGTATAATAGTAATAAACTATCATATGGTCCACATTTTTGTGGTTTTAATATTCTTATGATTATTAAAAGATATTAAAAAAAATAAAAAAATAATGTATGGTTATTATATAAAAATTAATTAGCAAGCTGAAATTTTGTATAAATGTAAACGGTTTCTTAAAAGTTATAAAATTTGTTATATTTAAGGAAATATTTCATATAAGTGATACAGATGCTCTATATATATAACGAGAGCCATACGTATTCACACGAGATTCACGCTTTTTTCACATACAGTTCACATTTTTGAAGCTATCCATTTAGAGTTTGGTTAATTTACTAGCTTCCTTATTATTCACATATAGTTCAAATATGCTCATATTGTTTTTTTTAAAAGAAGAATTGGGGGAAAAATTCGATCATGTAATGTAGATTACTGGTGTCAATACAAGATTTTATATAAAAGAAAAGATCTACTGCATCTTATTAATTTCAAGTTTTGTGGCCAATATAGGAAGGATCATATACTATTTCTTATCCATTAATTGTAATTGTTGTCATTCAGTTTGATTGCCGTATAGGGACTACTCAATTCCAAAGTATAGATCCAAAACATTTAAATATGGAGCAATGTGCTTGGATTACTCATCCCGCGTTTGAAACGTAGGAGTGTCTTAGTGACAAAGAAGTACTAACTATTATGAGTGTACGAGTCGTGTGAGTAATAAACATATGGAGAGTTATGAGGTATAACTATTTTGGTACAATTTGATGTATTAAGTAAAATTGTACCAGTAATCATTATTAATGAAATATTATTCGTGTTTCGTCACGAATTATGTATGGTTGAACCAAAAAAAAAAATCTGTAACCTGGTAGAATAAAAAATCTGTAACCTGGTAGAATTTTCGATGAACGGATGGGCAATTATGGTTGAGAGGGGGGAATTTGATAATATATATATATATATATATATATATAATAGAGAGAGAAAGGCAGAGAGATGCTAACGTGAAATAGCAGTTATTTTTATTTTACCAGTTTTAATTAGCAGTTTTTTTATTTGTAATTTTTCAAACTATCAATAGTATTTTGCAAATATTTGTTTTAATGCCTTATAAGACCTCTACACATAAAGTAATAGTATAGATAGAGAGAGAGCATTCACACGAGATTCACATGCAGTTCACATTTTTGAAGCTATCCATTTAGAGTTTGGTTAATTTACTAGCTTCCTTATTATTCACATATAGTTCAAATATGCTCATATTGTTTTTTTTAAAAGAAGAATTGGGGGAAAAATTCGATCATGTAATGTAGATTACTGGTGTCAATACAAGATTTTATATAAAAGAAAAGATCTACTGCATCTTATTAATTTCAAGTTTTGTGGCCAAAATAGAACATGAAAGATCATATATTATTTCTTATCCATTAATTATAATATTTGTTGTCATTCAATTTGATTGCCGTATAGGGACTACTCAATTCCAGACAAGTATAGATCCAAAACATTTATGAGTGTACGAGTCGTGTGAGTAATAAACATATGGAGAGTTATGAGGTTTAACTATTTTGGTACAATTTGATGTACTAAGTAAAATTGTACCAGTAATAATTATTGAGTGTCCCCAAATTAATTAATATATTATATGTAATGAAGTATTATTCATGTTTCGTCACGAATTAGGTATACTTGAACCACATATATTGTTTTTTGTCTATCGATTATATTTCTTATATCATATTGCCATATCGATTATACTATTTATGTCTATCCATTATATTTCTCAATACTATTTATGTTTATCGATTATATTTCTCATATTATATTGTTAAAATATCGGTTTAACAATTATAAAGATTAATATATACCGTAATAGTAGTAAATATACGGCGAGCACTTCATCTTGTTCTTTTATTTCCCCAAATTTAACAAAAAACAATTTTTTTTTAAATTTTCGATAACATTTTTACACTCATACAAAATTACAGTTACCCTATAAATAACTTACTTATTTAAAAAAACACATTTTAACTTAACATATTTTAATGGAAACAATATAAGAAAGGCCCGGTGATTCCCCATTTATAAAGAACATTAGAACTCATTCATAATATGAGATATATATGAGAAACCTCTTAAACCATATATGATTTTTTTTTTAAATCAATAAACTTACTCAATTTATGGATTAAAAACCGAAAACCAGCAGTGCTAGCTCTAAAATCTGTCGAAAATATTATGACTAATATCCAGTAACACATGGGGTCCTAGATGGCATAGGCTAATTCACCAATTTTAAGAAGAGACTGAATTTTTATATTACACTTTTTCTGAAATAACGTAAAAACCGTAAATTTTTTGTACAAACGTACATTTTCAGTGCAAACCGTACATTTAATCTACGGTTTGCAGCTGAAAAAATTTCAGTGCAAACCGTAGATTTTTTCTACGGTTTGCATGCAATTTTCAGAAATTGCAGAACAGTCCCTGTATTTTGTAAAAAATTCATATTGGTCCTATCAATAAAAATACAGAATATTTTTTTAAAAATTAAACATGAATTTAGTTTTTATAAAAAACTAAATGGCATATTCTTAAAAATATACATAAAATAAAAATAATTTTTTTATAAAATACTAAATCTTTTAAACATGATTTTTTTTATAATTAGTTGATTTGATAAATTTTTTAGTTTATTAGAGTTGCAATATTGGTTATATCAATAAAAATACTCCAATTTTAAAAATTAAACATGATTTTTTTTAATTAAAAAAGTAAATATATTCTTAAAAATATAGATAAAATAAAATTTAATTTTTTTATAAAAAACTAAATCTTCTAGACATGTTTTTTTTTTTTAAATTAAACATGATTTTTTTTTATTTTTTTAATAACGAACCGTAAAAACAAAATACAAACCGTAAGCTAAATCTACGGTTTGTAGTGTAAATGTCATTGGATACCCTATACATAAAAATCATCCAACAACACTTAGTCACATTTGAAATTTTTTAATTGATTTGACAACACACAAGTTCGTCTTTATTATGAAATGAGAACCCTATCCGAAAATGACTTCTCAATGCATGATTAAAACTTGAAAATGACTAGAGATGATTTTTTTTTTTTTGAAATTGAATATAAATATTGTATATTTTTGCCAACCCTAACCATCTCTCAAATTAAACACAAACACTCACTTGAATCTCTTAAAAAATACTCATTTCTTCAAACAAAAACATACACAAACACTCTTCGAAAATGAATTACGATTATAGTTATGACAACAACCAACGGAACTACAACTATGTTGATTCCTTCAGTAGCTCAAACAAGGAACTAACTGACTATACAGAACATTTTGAAGTTGATGATTTGACTTGGTATACAAGGGATGAAATGCTTGCTGATCTTAGTGACATGGCTGGAAATTGGAGTTTTATTCTTACGATCCGTAGGTCTTGGGGGGGTGATGGGAGAAGAGCACCGTATGTTGATATTGTGTGTGATAAATCGGGGGTTTACGAAAAGAAGAAGCCGTCTTCCATAAATCCAGGTACCAAAAAAAAAAGATTGTCCATTTTTCATTAAGGGTTACGTAGTTAATGATGAATGGATGTGTCGTGTAGAAAATGGACATCATAACCACCCACCTCCCACTTACCTTCAAGGGCAAGCACGACGTGCTCGTTTAACACAAGAGGAAAAAGAAATGGTTAAAACTTTAAAGTAAAATAGTTTTAAAGTTAGTGCAATATTAGAGGCCATAAAAAATCGAAATCCTGACAATGTATCCAACACTAAAACGATACATAATTATTTGGCTGGTCTGAAAGTTAAAGAGAGAGATGGTAGAAAGCCGATATAAGAACTGTTTAATTTGTTGGATAGACATCGGTATACTTTCTTCTATAATATGAACCCAACAACCCATAGCCTAGAGAACTTGTTTTTTGCCCACCCCGATTCTATAAGGATGTCCAAAGCTTTTCCTGATGTATTGCTAATGGACTGTACATATAGGACAAACCGTTTTAATATGTCATTTCTAGAGGTCGTAGGGATGACATCAACGAACCAAACATATTTTTTAGGTTTTATTTTCATGAGGGATGAGACTCAATAAAGTTATACATGGGCTTTGAAAAAATTTAAAGAAACATTGAAGGGTTGTACGCTACCTAGGGTGTTTGTGACCGACAGAGAAATGGCTTTGCTAAATGTTTTATCCGTTGTTTTTCCCGATTCTTATCATATATTGTGCACTTTTCATATTACCAAAAATGTTTTGAGAAACTATAAAAAAAAATCCCAGACGAGAAGTCGCAAACGTTTCTAGATAATTGGGGTTTATTGGTTGATGCTGAGACGGTAGAGGAGTACAATTATAACCGATCGTCTTTCAATTCCTCCTACAAATCATATCCTGCTGTGTTTAAGTATGTAGACAAGCTGTTAAATGATTATGCCGATAAGTTTGTTGCATGTTATACCAATCATACAACACATCTAGGTAACAGAACTAGTAACCGGGCCGAACAACAACACGCAAAGCTAAAAAGATCTATTTCCATCAATACTGGCACGCTTGAAAATGTTTGGGTAGAAGTGAATACAATTCTGAATAAACAATTCGAGCATATTAAGATGAAATTGGATAAATGCAAATCTTATTTTCCACATTCAGAACGGACACCTTTATTTAAAAATCTTAGGTCGTATATCACACACCATGCATTTGATTTATTATTTGAAGAACACAAAAAATGTAGTGGCCAGTCTGATGAGAATTGTTCTTGCGGTATAAAGTTGTCTCACGGGTTACCTTGTCATCATATTATGAGTGAACATATTTTATTCGGGAAGGCTCTTCCACTAGAATATATCCATTCATTCTGGAAAAAATTAGATGTAATTGCTGATAATGGGAAAAACGATGACTCTGGGGTAGAGGGTGATCTAGAAGAGTTTAAAAGTGTTTATTCTAGCAAAACTAATGTTGAAAAACGGCGTATGAAAACACAACTCCGAGAGATAACCTTACTATCTAGAACATCCATGAATGATCCTGAAGTGAGACAAACTAGGGGGAGACCTAGAAAAGGAGACAATTCTAGTAAGAGAGATAAGTCGGGATGGGATTATGTGGAGGAACAGAGTGCTAGTGCTAGTGCTAGTAGAGATAAAGGGAAAGGCAAAGCGGAAGAAACACCAAAGGTAAATGTAAACCCAACTAGGAGGCCGCGAAACCAAACAAATAAGCCCACCACCACTAGGCAAAGCTTCCCGTACAGTGACCAAATATGGGTCATGTTACATAATTACATCGATACGGTTTATGATGTGCGTGGGGATGGTAATTGTGGGTTCCGAGTAATTGCAAAGGTCATGGATAAAGAACATGGGGAAAATGATTGGTACGCAATTAGATGTGAGTTGTTTCAAAAGCTGCAGCAAATGAAATATGTTTATTATGATCTGTTTGAGAATCTCGATTTTGAAGTTTATCATTATGATTATATTACTTCCAGTTTTAATTTTTATCATCCTACAAATCCAGCCCCTTTTGAAAAATGGATGAGATTTTCAGCTTATGGTTTTTTAATTGCATCTCATTATAATATCCCAATTGTATTGCTGTCATTATGGCCAACAAAAATAGAGGGGAACAAGTATGAAATGCCACTTTTTTACCTCTTTATACTGGTCCGCCTCCTTCAACGACATATTACATCCCTACTGTAATGGTGTACGTCAACATTTGTCATTATGCTAAGTTATTCCTAAAGAAGGGATCTTCACAATGCCAAGAATTATAGCACGGTGGGAACAAACACGCACTGAGGCTGCTGAGCCATGGAAGGAACTTTTTCGAGCAAATTTCAACTTATAGATGGCGTTAGAAAGGCAATCGGGAAAGCAAATCCTAAATGAAGAAGATGCTATAAACGTATCAAGTCCATAATTAGTTTTTTTTTATTAGTTTTATGTAGAGTACTCTTATTTTCAAGTTGTTGTAAACTGATTTTGATGAGACTCAAATAAAATTATGTGATGTATCATGTTTAACTAATATGTTTTATGAAATTTAGTTAATGTTTACATATTGACGATTGACACCAAATTGACGATTTAGTTAATCTTTCATATTGAGTTATCCAAGTGTTGAAAAACAAACCAATATTATCATATTGTAGCTCTAAAAACTATCTCGTGTATTTTTATTTTATGTATATTTTTAAGAATAGGGCATTTAGGTTTTTATAAAAAAAATTCATCTTTAATTAAAAAAAAATCATGTTTAATTTTTAAAATTGGAGTATTTTTATTGATATAAACAATATTACAACTCTAATAAGCTAAAAAAAACTATCAACTAATTATAAAACATTCATGTCTAAAAGAGGCTGAATTTTTATTGATATAACCAATATTTCAACTAATGTTTAAAAAAATCATGTTTAAAAGATTTAGTATTTTATGTATATTTTTAAGAATATGCCATTTAGTTTTTTATAAAAAAAAATCTTGTTTAATTTTTAAAAAAATATTCAATATTTTTATTAATAGGACCAATATGCAGTTTTTACGAAATGAAGGGACTGTTCTGCAATTTCTGAAAATTGCATGCAAACCGTAGAAAAAATCTACGGTTTGCCCTGAAATTTTTTCAGCTGCAAACCGTAGATTAAATGTACGGTTTGCACTGAAAATGTACGGTTTGTATAATTTACGGTTTGTACGTTTTTTCAGAAAAAAAATGTAGTATAAAAATCCAGTCTCTTTTAAGAAGACAGCTAAGAAAATAATTAATGCTGACCAGCCATCTAACACGAATATTATACTTGTACATTTCATTATTTTAGAACTTGTTTAAGTTTGGTCTTATCAAATCTAAAACTTAAATTTAATATCCATCAGAGTCCAGACTAACCCTGCTACTAATTGCATCTTTGAGTTTTATATTGAGGACCCGCCTTTTTTGACATGTTTCATGCCTTTCTGTTTATTCATATTATTATTATCACTTAGTCGGTGAAAATATCCTCCATTCCCATTAACTAGGCCAAGCTACATTTTTCAAGTTGTTAGTTGTTATCGTGGAAATATGAACAAGCAATTTTGGGACTACACCACTACAAAATTTTTATTTAAGAAAAATTGCCATTTTTAAAAATTAATTGCAAATTGGTCCTCTTTAACAAAACACTCTAACCATCACATTTGACTCAAATAGTTTGACGTGGATCATTGACCAGCGTTTTGCATTGATTGTCGAACTCAGACATGACCTGAGCGTTGATGGTAAGTCTTCGACGTTGATAAAATTTTAATTTTTTTGGGACAAAACTCTACAAAAAAAAAAGCGATTTTTTTTGAAAATCCAAAAAATGACGATCAAATACATTAATGACAGTCGAATGGACAAACTAATATAAAAATAATAGTCTAATTTACCATCTAATAAAGTAAAGACAATAACATTCTAACACAAAAATAACAGTCTAATTAAAAGTCTAATACAAAACGGCAGTCTATTATATTATACTAATGAATGTTTATATGTAAGATCTAATACTAAAATGATAATGGACACTCTAAAACAAAAGTTTTAGGACCAGATTTCTGGCCCAAATACTATTTGTTGTCTATTGGTTTGAACTAAATAATCCTACTTGTTTGTTAAGAACTGAGACAACTTTTTGGTTTCAAGTGAGGTTGCAACCTCAGTTGCAACCACAGTTCCAACCTGCTGTTCTGCAGGATTCTGTCCAGTTCTGTAATTCTGCATTACTATTCTTTAATGATGATTATTTGTTTTAAAGTATGCAGGATATATTCTCATATGTTCTTAAAGATTTAGTTTGTTTATATTGAGAATATTAAAGTGATAATGAAAGATATTTCCTAAAAGATATGAGGAGATTAGTTTATAAAGATATGTTTTCTTTAAATAGGCAATCTAGATCTTTATTCTAATACAAGTCTTTATCACTTAATTCAATCTTTATTTCCTATCAAAATCAGTATGATCTATTTTAAGATTGAATGAAATATGGAGTTAATGTTTCAATATATAGTTAGAAAGATTTTATCTCTAAAAGATACTATCTTATATGACTAACTCCTATTTCCAATCTAGTTATTAAACAAGTACTTTCTTATGAAGATTGAGGTCAATCTTATGCTGAAGTATCTTGTGCTATATGGAAAGATTGAAGCCAATCAAAAGAGTCAAAAGCAATCATCAAGATCTTGAAGAAAGAAGATTGTTTTTACTTTTTTAAATAGTTGATAACTAGGCTTGTAAAACGTGTGTGTTCTAAATTATAAAGAACTCATTCTTGAGAGAATACACAGTGAGCTTTTAAAAGAAAACAGTGGTGGGATGCCATTGATATTTTGAGTGATAGTTATAAGGTAGAAGCAATATAGAGATAGGCAGAAAACCTAGAGGGAGTCTGAGAGTTTTTCATTAAAACTTGAATCCTATATTGTAAGCTTTTATAATATCATAATCTGGGTGAGTGCCCCGGAGACGTAGCCTAGTTGGGTGAAATTCGTTCTTAAATGTGCGTGTGATTTAATTTAAGTACATTTAACATTACAAGTTTTATCCATCATTTTACTTAGGTTCCAACCTCAGTTGCAACTGCACTTGGAACCTAACTGCATAACAACGACTAGTACAGTGGATAGGAATTTCAATTGGTATCAGAGCTTCACACTAGATATTACTTAGTGTGGATCCTGTGTTCTGGTAAAGATGGACTTAATGAGGGAAGGAAACGCATTAAACAAACCTCCATTGCTTGAAGGAGGAGTTAACTATGGAGTATGGAAAATAAGGATGAGATCATTCATCAAACAGCAAAATGAACAAGCATGGAAATATGTACTTTATAGATGAGAAGTTCCAACTGTTACTGATGGTGATGGTGAACTAGTTTATGTACCTGAAGATAGGTGGTCTGCTGATGAAGACAGAAAGTAAAGTGCAAACTCAACTGCAATAAACCTAATCTTTGCCGGTGTAACTCTAAGCGTATTCAGGTACATCTCTCATTGTGAAACTGCTAAAGAGGCATGGGATATCTTACAAGTAACATTTGAGGGAACTGTTAAAGTAAAAGCCTATAAACTACAACAGTTAACTACTCAGTTTGAAAATCTAAGAATGGAAGAAGATGAAACAATGGAACAATTTAATGGTAGAATCTGTCACATTGCTCATCAAGCTGGAACCTTAGGTGAAAAATATAGTGATGATAAACTTGTAAAGAAAACACTTAGGTCTCTTCCAGAAAGATTTGAAATTAAAGTAACTGCCATTGAGGAATCAACTGATCTAGAAAACTTAAAATTTGAAGACCTTATGGGAAATCTAAGCACTCATGAACTGAAATTCTTTAAACCTAAGAGAACAGAAAAATGAATAGCCTTCCAAGCTAAGAAATCTGAACCTAAACTATGTGAGAATATGCATGATGAAGAACAGTTAGCTTTCTTTGCTAAAAAGGTCTACAAGAAGTTTTATACGAAAAGACAGGATGATTTTGGTATGGTAAAAGGCTTTCAGAAAAGAGATACTCAAGATAAGTTTAATAATAATTCTAAAGGAAAGTGGAATCCAAAAGAAAAAGATGATAGAAATTATCAGTCCGGAGAAATTCAATGCAGAGAGTGTAGAGATTTTGGTCATATTCAAGCTGAGTGTGCTAATAGATTAAAAAGAAACAAAAATGCTTATATAACCACTCACAGTGACAGTGAATCTAAGAGCAACAGTGATGAAGATAATGAATCTAACTTTAATTTTATGGGAAGAATCACTGAAAAAGAATCTGTGTATGAAAGTGACTGTGAGTCAGTTTCAACCCTAATTACAACTGCTCTTAAAACCTATAGCAGTGATGAAGAAGAGCCCTCTGATGATAACATTACTCAGCAGTATCTTGTCCTCTATGAAAAATATCAGTGTCTGAGTAAACAATCCTTGATCATAAACAATCTTAATGCTAATCTAAAGGATGAGGTCAAGAATCTCACTGAGCAACTCAACACACAACTGGTTGAGTTAACTGAGACCAGGAAGAAAATAAAATTGCTGAATATGTCTGCATCAGATAAATTAGATGACATGTTGTGCTATTGTAGAGGCTCTAGAGATAACAGTGGTTTAGTTTACTATGGTTATGAAAGCACTGGAAAAATTATTTTTATTAAAGCCCTTGTTAAAACTGAAGCTCATGTTTTTAACAATAAAGTTAGAAGTACAGTTGCAACCAAGAAAAAACTGAATAAAGGTAAATCTACCTTTGATCTAAAACTGTGTAACTTTTGCAAAAGACCTGAAAATCTTGAAAGCAGATGCTATCTAAAAAGGCACAAGAAGTATATTTCTCATAAAAGTACAGTGATTCCAGCTTGGAGTAAAAAAATAAATTGGGTTTGAAAAGTTAAAATTAACAATAATCCAGTTGCTAACAATAAAGCTGTTATTACTTCTTTAAATGCTGTTACTACTAATGATTGGTACTTTGATAGTGGTTGTTCCAAGCACATGACATGTACTACTAGTGCTCTAAAAAATGTCATTACTTTTACAGGAAACACTGTTGTGTTTGGAGGAGGGAATACATGTAAAATTATTGGAAAAAGTATTTTAAACAAACCTGAAATAACTGAAATTAATGATGTGTTTCTTGTATAAATCTACTTATATCTTGGGTGTTACCGTTCATATGAGAGATAAAATCCTTGATAATTTACTCCAGAGGTTGAACCTGAAATTATGATGAACGGATAATCTTAATGGGTTCATGATTGAAGACTACATTTTATAATGAAGTCACTTAAATCATTGCCTTTTTAAATCAGATAAATACAAAAGAACCTTGCTGGCATTTTTCGAATGAAAATATTGACGGGGTAAAGTGACTACGACTCACATGATCAAGCAACAATTAATTATTGTTAGTAGTTCAACCTCATAGGAAAAATAGAAGGTGAAGGGGGACAATAGATTAAATTCACTTAATGTTAAAGTATCGGTTTAGTTTATACTTTACAAGCATGGTGGACCATTTTCATATTGAAGCAAGAAAATATGCTAAAGCATTAACAAAAATTGTAGTAAATTATTTGACATCGATAGTATGATTTATTATGTCATTTGTATAGACGTTTCATCAGATTCCTTTAGATATAAAGTAGAAAATTGAGTTTATATTTTCCCGGTTACCAAGAGTGGTTTGTGCTAAGACGATACAAAAAACAATTGATCAATTGGTTTGCTAATCAATTCATGTAGAACTGTCCAAACAGATAATTCTATCTATATGTGGTTTCTAAACAATCCAAGTAGTATTAATCAATTTTTGACAGTCAGAAAATGGGATTAGGAAAAACTATCCGAATAAGTAAGTCCTAGAAAAAACTATTATACTTAACAGCAGCAACACTTGTACAAAAAATTGCAAGAAAAAAAAAAGAAGAGAAAACATTACAAACACAAGAACAAATTAATATTTAGAGATTGGATAATGAACTTTTACTAGGAGCTTTAACAATTTTACAAAATTCCTTACGACACTTTTGAGAAAGAAAAACACTTCAGTCTTGTGTTTCTATATTTTTCACAGGCAAAAAACAGTACTGAAATTACTTTAGAGATCTAGCTTTATTTTAGATTCATACTAACTTGAGGCTCAGCAACAACAACCCTTGTATTGGAGTAGGGTAAAACTGGGTCGCCTTTCAATTTTCAGTAGTTCGTGTAGAGGGCTACTTGTTTCTTGGGAATTAGCGACCATTTGATCATAAAATCCTTGAAAAGTTTCGATTGAGATTAACCCTGCAATTGCTGCAAAGGTAAAATTACAATGGGTTCTTGATTGGAAATTACGTAGATTGTATTATATGTCGTCGGTTATGATATCGTCTTCCAAATTTAAGGAGTAAATGAAAAACAAAGCCACCAAGTTACTCCTGTTCCCCCAAAAAAATTGGTAGGTCGGACCATCGGAGTAACGTCATTAACTCACATGATTAGACATCCATAAAGTATTTAGCAACAAGCCAATAACTAATAGAACTTAAACTGTAATTGGGTTACCTGTCAATATCTGCTTGCTTGTGTAAATTGTTGTTGTCATTGTCAGTTATTATAACTTGAAAGTTAAAACTGAGTTATTGTTCCATAATCTTCAGAAACTCAGATGAAATAAAGTGATTATGACAGTTGGTAATAGTTTCTATTGCATCTAAATTGGACAGTATACTCGAATTTAACCAATGTAACCGGAATTTCCCTGTTAGACATTTAAACAAGAATTGTTGGAGATCCATAGTTTAACACTGTTGAGTTACTTGAGTATAAATGAAGTTGTTAGTGGAATTAATCGACATTGCTTTGACATATCATACGTCAAACATAACAGCATTTCCCGTTAGACATTATTACAAGAAGCTTTAGAGAACACATGTACTTTTAAAAAAAAATTAATGGTGGAAAAATCCCACAGTTTTTATTAATTGAAAAAATAAAAAGTGGGGGAAAAACCCCACAACAATAAAACAGAGTATCAATAGTGCAGTGAAAAGAAATACACGGGCTTAGAAATATAAGTTAAAAACTTTAAATTAACAAAACCAAATGCGTGTTTAATCTCGTAGTCTTCATGGAACTTTGGGGACTAAATATGTAATAAGCATACATGTCATCCACTCCATCTCTTCGCCTGTACCATAAACTCCATCTCTTCGCCTGTACCAGACACTTCAATCTCAGACCAAATAGATATATATATAGAGAGAGCGCCTCATCTCTCTTTCTCCATCTTGCTGCTTCTACTACTGCTCATGTCAAAACCGTAAATATGTTAACCCTTTATTTTCCAGATCTATGATAATTTTCAGTCTTGGTGGGAAGCCAGTGAGGTTACTAGAGATTTTCGAACCAAGCAAACAGGTTAGATTTGCTAACAAATCAGCATCAGAATTGGCTTCTCTAGGCACAAAGCAAATCAGATAAGTGCCCTTCTTTATTAGATCTTTAATTTCGTTGATGATGTGTCTGATTTTCCAATGACCTTTTTGATTGTTCTTCAAAATGGTAACCAAAATTAGAGAGTTGCTTTCAATAATTAGATTACTGTAATTTGTTATTTTTAACTCCATTAAGATCGATAATCCTTCAGATTCAATACTGGATTTGCCCTGCCTAGCTGATGAAAAGTTTTTGACAAAAGTACTATTTGAGTCTTTGAAAAGTCCTCATATACCACTAGAATTAGTAGCACTTTTGAAACAACCATCAGTGTTTAATTTCATATAGCCAGTAGGTGGATTTGTCCATTTAACTCATTGTACCTTTTTATCTCTTTGAACATGCCTTAGAAGGTGTATTTCACACTAGTGTGAAGGAAACATTTTATCTTTACTAGTGTGAAGCAAAATAAGATTAACTAGCTCTTTAATAATTTTATGTTAGTACATATTCTGCTTGTTAAATTTACTTGCACATCTAGCTTTATAAATTGACCAAATAATATAAGATGGAAGAATTTTTCTGACATTTTTTTCCATCTGGAGTGAGCGTTTGGTGTCTAGTAATAGCCAAGAAACAAATCTACCTCTCAAAGTAAGATTGTTATAAGAAACTCGCATTAAATTCTCAAAGTAGCCCCAAATTGCTTTGGCTAGATTATTTTCACTTAGTAGATAGCCCAAATTTTCTTCATATTTGCTGCAACACTCACATTTAGAAGCTACTTAAATACCAACCCTTTTAACAGAGCTATCCACTCAAACTGCATTATTTAAGCTCTTCTAAGCAAAATAAGAGATTTTTCCTGGTATAAGAATTCCCCAAACTATCAAAATCTATTTATCCATCGGCTAGATAGAGGTTCTGATACCATTTATAACAATCCGATCCTCTGACCAAACTGCCACCATCTGTTTCTTACCACCAATACTGTCCGTTTTGTTCAAATTTCATCCTAACATCTTAAGCCGCACAGTTTTAAAATGTTTTGTTGATAAGGATACTATAAGTTTATATACTATATAGTACTCACATACATAGGCGTGTGGGATATCTTTGTTTTTATAGCAAGACATTTTCCTACGAAAATCCGGGTTGTTAAATTGTAACGACCCTGTCTTCCAATCAGATCTTCACCATCTGTTTTCTACCAGTAATATTGTCCGGTTTGGCCCAATTTTGTGCTCGCTTCTTGGGCCGCACTGTTTTAAAAGCTATTGATGATAAAATGAGGATACTAAAAGCTAATATACTATATAATACTCACATATCTAGGCGATGTGAGATAGCATTTTTCTCTATATCATGAAATTTTTCTACGAAAATTCGGCTTGTTACACTTTTCATAACGCCTAAATCTTTTTACAAATTTAGGGTCTTATCATCAAGCTCCTTCTGCTCCATAAATAGAGAATACTGATTTTAGATAAATAGGCATCGACAATTTATTGGGGCATGCTCTTAATTTGCACGACCTAGTACTAGTTGCATATTTGAGTTTTATATCGGTGACCCGCCTTTTTTGACATGTTTCATACCTTTCTTTTTCATATTATTATTATTATCACTTAGTCGGTGAAAATATCCTCCATTCCCATTAACCAGGCCATGCTATATTTTTCAAGTTGTTAGTTGTTATCGTGGAAATATGAACAAGCAGTTTTGGGACTATACCACTACAAAATTCCTATTTAAGAAAAGTTGCCATTTTTAAAAATTAATTGCAAATTGGTCCTCATTAACAAAACACTTTAACCATCACATTTGACTCGAGTAGTTTGACGTAGATCATTGGCCAGCCTTTTTGCATTGACTGTCGAATTCCGACATAATCTGAGCGTTGAGTGTATGTGTAACGATCCGATCATCCGACCATATAACCACAATTTGCTTTCTACCACCAATACTGTCCGATTTGGTCCAATTTCGTACTAATTTCTTATGCCGCACAAATTTAAAATATTTTATTGATAAGAAGGAGAATACTCCAAAATTATATATTATATAGTAGTCACATATCTATACGATGTGAGATATCTTTCTTCCCTATATCATGACATTTTTCTACGAAAATCTGAGTTGTTACACTCTTTCCCCTTCAGGCAAGCCGTCTTCGTCAGTCACGTCGTGCTTTCGGGGTTCACTTACTCGTGTTAGTTCCAACATCGGCTAGATAGCGGCTCTGATACCAATTATAACTGCCCGGTACTCTGACCATACCACCACCATCTGCTTCTTATCACCAATATTGTCCGCTTTGACCCAATTTCATGCTCGTTTCTTGGATCGCACGACTTTAAAATGCATTGTTGAGAAAAAAGAAGGATACTAAAAGGTTATATACTATATAGTACTCACATATCTAGACGGTTTGAGATAGCTTTCTTTTCTATATCATGACATTTTTCTACGAAAATCCGGATTGTTACACTTTTCCCCCTTCAGACACGACTTACTCGTCGGGCATCCCGTCCATCCAGGGTTCACTTATGTTAGTCCCAACATCGGCTATATAGCGGCTCTAATACCAATTGTACCGACCCGATCCTCCGATCAGACCGCCACCATCTGCTTTCTACCATCAATACTGTCCGTTTTGGTCCAATTTCGTTATCGCTTCGTGGCCCGCACAAATTTAGAAGACATTGGTGATAAAATGAGGATACTTCAAGCTTATATACTATATAGTAGTACTTACATATCGAGGCGATGTGTTATAGATTTCTTCTCTATACCACGATATTTCCTACGAAAATCCGAGTTGTTACAGTAAGTCTTCGACGTTGATACAAAATTATTTATTTTGGCAAAAAACTCTACAAAAAAAAATTGATTTTTTTTAGAAAGTCCAGAAAATGACGATCGAATACATTAATGATAGTCGAATAGACAAACTAATACAAAAATAACAGTCTAATTTACCATCTAATAAAGTAATAACAATAATATTCTAACACCAAAATAACAGTATAATTGAAAGTCCAATACAAAACGGCAATCTATTATATTACACTAATGAATGTTTATATGGAAAGTTTAATACTAAAATTATTATGGATACTCTAAAACAAAAGTTTAATAGTTAGTTTTACCCTTATAAATAAACAATTTTAACAGAGTTTTAGCATATAATAATTTTATTTTTATTACTGAAAATGTTATGATCACTTTTATATAATTATTAATTTGCAAAGAAAGAAAAAGGAGTTTATATAAACTTAACAATATGTAGAAATTTGAACTTACTTTTATCCATATGAAATGAATCAAATATTTTCTTTAATTAAATTTAAAATTTTAATCTCATAATTAGTTGATTGTAGTCGAAACAGGTTTATATAAACGGAAAAAATGAAATAATCATATGGTAGAGAAAATTTTATAAGTATGAAGATATAAACAAATAGATCATTAAGTTAATTATCACAAAAAAAATATATATATGTGGAGAGCATGAGTGAGTAGGGTAGTTGAATCGATTGAACATTTTTTTTATTGCATTAGTGATGGGGCCACATGACACATGTAACCGAAAACTTAGATAATTCTAATATGATGAAATTTAAACCATCACCGACAATTAAGTCATTAAAAGAAATACTTTAATGACAAAATTTTATAAAACCAAAAAAAATCATAAATATCATAAAAAATCATAAAAAATACAAAAAATTATAAAAAATCATAAAAAAATCACAAAAAATTATAAAAAAATCATAAAAAAATTATAAAAAAATCACAAAAATCACAAAAAATATAAAAAAAATCACAAAAATAAAAAGAATTTAAAAAAATTAAAAAAATCGTAAACTTTTTAAAAAATTACAAAAAACATATAATTTTTTTTGTCAATATAACACTTTTTATACGGAAAAGTGAATTTTTTTTTATACAAAAAAATGGTTTTTTCATGAAAATATGTCTCTTTGAAATCTAAATGAGCTGAAAGTGCATCTAGTTCAGTCAAAAATGCATATTGGTCAGTCAAAAGCGTATATAGTTCAATAAAAGTGTATATAGTTCAGCCGAAAGTGTATATAGTTAGTAAAAAATGCATAAAATTGAGTTGAAATTGCATTCAATTCAGCTAAAAGTATATCTATTTTCGTTAAAAGTGCATACAATTCAGTCTAAAGTAAATATAGTTCAATAAAAGTGAGTATGCATATATTTCAACTAAAAGTGCATCTGGATCAGCTGAAAGTACATATGTTTCAGTTTAAATTGCATCTAATATAGTCGAAATCACATATAGTTAAGTCAAAAGTGCATATAGTCTAGTCGAAAATGAATATAGTGCAGTCGAAAGTGCATATAGTTATGTTAAAAATGCATCTGATTCAACTAAATGTGCATCTGGTTTAGCTGAAAATGCATATGGTTCAGCTGAAAGTGCATCTGGTTCAGCTGAAAGTGCATATGGTTCAGACAAAAGTGCATCTCGTTCAATAAAAGTGTATATCGTTCTGTAAAACCTGCATCTGGTTCAGCTAAAAGTGCATCTGGGTCAGCTGAAAGTGCATATAGTTCAGCTAAAAGTGCATCTAGTTCAGTTGAAAGTGCATCTAGTACAGTCGAAAATGTTTAAAGTTCAATAAAATTGATTTTTTTTGTAATTTTTTTTTTTTACAATTTTTGTGATTTTTTATGATTTTTTCATTTTTTTAATAATTTTTTTGTGAATTTTCTATTTTTTATAATTTTTTTCATTTTTTATAATTTTTTCGTGATTTTTGTGATTTTTTTTAATAATTTTTTATTATTTTATTTTATTTTTTCATTTTACTTTATATTTTATATATTTTTTTTATAATTTTTTGTGATTTTTTTTTTCATTTTTAACAATTTTTGTGATTTTTTATAAAAATACATTTTTTTTTTTTATTTTT
Organism: Primula veris; assembly: GCA_963682055.1. Classification (NCBI taxonomy): domain Eukaryota; kingdom Viridiplantae; phylum Streptophyta; class Magnoliopsida; order Ericales; family Primulaceae; genus Primula; species Primula veris. Next base: position 4,136,411 of record OY821742.1, on the reverse strand, counting down.
ACAACTTTTTGTAATTTTTTTTCATTTTTTTGAGACTTTTTGCATTTTATATAATTTTATGTGTTTTTTTTTTCATTTTTTGTGAAATATGTGTATGGCGTTTTGGTAAATAAAGTAAATAATTAAAAAATGTTACTTATAGGGAATATGAACTTATGGAGGTAGTTATGAGTAATATAAGTTTAAAAGTGTTACCTATTAGACATTATTTGTTGAAAGAAATACTTTACAGCACCAATGCTTAGAGATTGGAAAACATTACAAAAACACAAGAACAAACATTTAGAGATCGGAAAATGTATTTTTACCAAAGATTTGACAAATTCCAGAAAATTCTCTACGACACCAAGAAAGAAAAACACTTAAAAGTGTTTCGATATTTTTCACATGCAAAAATCAGTACTGAAGCTGCTTTAGTGTTCTAGCTTTACTTTACAATTTAGATTAGTGCTAACTTGAGGCTTGGCAACAAATGGTTTAGATTTGCCACTATTAATATATGCTCCCAATATTCCAAACGTGATCGAAAAGTAGCCCCGTCGGAGTAGTACAGTGGATCACCCCATTGAAGTATTTTGTTCCGATGGTGTTTTCACCAAAGATTCAAATGTGTATGCCACCATGGAGGTTTTGCTTATGGTACATTTTAATTCAATGTGCCATTGGAGGCATTTGCCTATAAAAGATGCATAATTCATTAAATAATTTAAGCCGATCAAGGTTTTATTTGACTAAAAGTGTTAAATCTTGAGTTTGCTGTGTGCCCTTGAGTTGCGATACCATAAGAAAACTTACAGGTGCTTCTTTATTTGGTGCATTTATAAGCTATAATAGATTATACCTATACAAATGAAGCAACGCAGCAGCTCTATTAATTGTAAAGAATATGTATTATGGCAAATGTGTAGGATTTATCCATTTTATCTACAGTGTTTTTTTTTTCCATAGCTTTTTACTGTTATACACTCTCCCAAGTTATAATGCATTGATTTCCCAAGTCATAAGAAGAGAGAGGTAGGGGAGTGATAATAAAATGCATTGATTTCCTAAGTTATACACTCTCCATTTGATTACTGTTCGTTTTGACAGAAACTTATATAACAGTAAAATTAGTATGAGTTGCTTTTTCAAAATTATTGAGGTTTCGTAAAAAAAAAAAAAAATGAGTCTAAGTTTTTTTATTGAAAAATAATAAATCCGCTACCGTTCCGTTTATATTTTTCCGAAAAAACCAAACTTTTGTTTGCTTGGATATTGAATATAGCCACAAACAAGTTGTTTCATCTTTGGACTAAAAAATTTATTTATATTTGAAGTTGTGTATTATTATTTATATAATTGTTTATAAAATTTAGAAGAGAATATGTATTTTAGATAATCTGTTATAGAGATAAATTTGTAGTTTGCTAATATTTATTTAAGATAATCTGCTGTGAATAAATGGTAAAATAGAGATAAATTAACTTCGAGAGATTGAGCTGCTATGAATGCTAATAGTATTTTAGTAGTTCGCTAATAGTATTTTAGATAATCTGTTATAGAGATAAATTATAGGTAAAATAGATATAACTGGTTTGATTTTGTAAAATAGATGATTATCTTAGATAAGCTGCTGTGAATGCTCTAAAGACTAGATAAACATTTAGTGCACATTGCTTCTAAAAGTTTAAGCCGATTAAAGTTTTCTTGACTAAAAGTTTGCAAATCTCGAGTTGTATCGACAAAAAGTTTAAGCCGATCAAACATGTACAAATGGCCAGAGGTTGAGGGGAAAAAATCACTCAAGCAGACAATTGTATTAAACTTTGTGACGAAAGAAGTAACATTGTAATAAAATTAGAAGACATAACAAGCATAAAATTTACCAAACAACTTTAAACAACATTTATAGGTGTGACAAGCTTGGACCTTAATCTTCAACAGACCGTATAGCAGATAAACACACTGAACGATTTTAAGCAAAGACTTGCACAACAATTTCGATACTTTTTAGCAGATCGATTAGAGCAAGTTATTTAGGATTGGAATTTCCTTGACGATCAGCAACAAGCAGCTTAGATTCTAAGCCAGAACCTTCCCACTTACTATATGCAATATCATGGAGTTTCTTTCTCATTTCAGCTGTCAAACTCTTTATCCCATCTCCCACATTTCCATTCCTAAAAAATAAATTGTACTTTATGTTAAAATTATCTGCCACTTGTGCACTCCTTTCACCACTATTAATATCTAACTTGCTCAATCTCTCGAAGTTAGTTTTCTTCAATACTTGTTCGATCTCTTCATCGTTCAATGAGCAACTAAGAAAATTCGCAATTCGCCTAACATTCTCATTTGGGTATGCTTTCAAGTCTTCATACGTGATAAAAAGCATGTTTTCTCTGTCTTTTTGCTCCCAGTACTCCAACACGTGATCGAAAAGAGGACCAAATGGTGTAGTTCCTTGCAGGACTTCATCAAAATATTCTTCTAGCGGTACTTGCTCTTCGAGAATTTTGTTATTGAAGTGCCACCCTGAGACTATGGTATCTGCTGGATCTCGAGAAATGTAAATAATCTTACAGTTGGATTTTTTCACATTTTCAGGCAACATTGAGTATGGAAGATGGGTACCGTAAATCCTATGAGAGCATATTTCATCAATTTTATGAGTATTGCTTTTTGTGAAAGTACTTTCAAGAAAGGGGACGAGTTGGTGAGGGTTATGTGTTTGTAAAAGATCATTGGGGTTGTGATTCTGCAATATTACAAAAGCAAGGGCTTTAAGCCAAGTAGTTCCACTTTTGGGGAAAGAAGCTAAAAGAATATCTGTATGGAGAGGTTTGTAATGAGTTTCAATAAAAGGTAGGGATTCTATTAACGCGCGGTAAACCCAATAACCCTTATATTTGTGTAGATGACAACTAGATCGCCATGCGATTTCCGGTAGTTCATCTAAAAGGATACTAATATTATGGGTGTTACCGTCCATATGAGAGATAAAATTCTTGATAATTTACTCCAGAGGTTGAACCAGAAATTATCATGAACAGATAATCTTAATGGGTTCATGATTGAAGACTACATTTTATAATGAAGTCACTTAAATCATTGCCTTTTTAAATCAGATAAATACAAAAGAACCTTGCTGGCATTTTTGGAATGAAAATATTGACGGGCTAAAGTGACTACGACTCACATGATCAAGCAACAATTAATTATTGTTAGTAATTCAACCTCATAGGAAAAATAGAAGGTGAAGGGGGACAATAGATTAAATTAACTTAATGTTAAGTATCGGTTAAGTTTATACTTTACAAGCATGGTGGACCATTTTCATATTGAAGCAAGAAAATATGCTAAAGCATTAACAAAAGTTGGAGTAAATTATTTGACATTGATAGTATGATTTATTATGTCATTTGTATAGACGTTTCATCAGATTCCTTTAGATATAAAGTAGAAAATTGAGTTTATATTTTCCCGGTTACCAAGAGTGGTTTGTGCTAAGACGATACAAAAAACAATTGATCAATTGGTTTGCTAATCAATTCATGTAGAACTGTCCAAACAGATAATTCTATCTATATGTGGTTTCTAAACAATCCAAGTAGTATTAATCAATTTTTGACAGTCAGAAAATGGGATTAGGAAAAACTATCCGAATAAGTAAGTCCTAGAAAAAACTATTATACTTAACAGCAGCAACACTAGTACAAAAAATTGCAAGAAAAAAAAAGAAAAGAGAAAACATTACAAACACAAGAACAAATTAATATTTAGAGATTGGATAAGGAACTTTTACTAGGAGCTTTAACAATTTTACAAAATTCCTTACGACACTTTTGAGAAAGAAAAACACTTCAGTCTTGTGTTTCTATATTTTTCACAGGCAAAAAACAGTACTGAAATTACTTTAGAGATCTAGCTTTATTTTAGATTCATACTAACTTGAGGCTCAGCAACAACAACCCTTGTATTGGAGTAGGGTAAAACTGGGTCGCCTTTCAATTTTCAGTAGTTCGTGTAGAGGGCTACTTGTTTCTTGAGATTAACCCTGCAATTGCTGCAAAGGTAAAATTACAATGGGTTCTTGATTGGAAATTGCATAGATTGTATTATATGTCGTCGGTTATGATATCGTCTTCCAAATTTAAGGAGTAAATGAAAAACAAACCCACCGAGTTACACCTGTTCCCAAAAAAAAAACTGGTAGGTCGGACCATCGGAGTAACGTCATTAACTCACATGATTAGACATTCATAAAGTATTTAGCAACAAGGCAATAACTAATAGAACTTAAACTGTAATTGGGTTACCTGTCAATATCTGCTTACTTGTGTAAATTGTTGTTGTCATTGGCAGTTATTATAACTTGAAAGTTAAAACTGAGTTATTATTCCATAATCTTCAGAAACTCAGATGAAATAAAGTGATTATGACAGTTGGTAATAGTTTCTATTGCATATAATTGAACAGTATACTCGAATTTAACCAATGTAACCGGAATTTCCCTGTTAGACATTTAAACAAGAATTGTTGGAGATCCATAGTTTAACACTGTTGACTTACTTGAGTATAAATGAAGTTGTTAGTGGAATTAATCGACATTGCTTTGACATATCATACGTCAAACATAACAACATTTCCCGTTAGACATTATTACAAGAAGCTTTAGAGAACACATGTACTAAATTGTCAACTATAAATGAAGTTACCAGTGAAATTAATCGACATTGTTGGGACATTTCAAACGTATTACATTAAAAGATTTCCCAGTTTGCCGATCACTAGTACTACATTGTAGGGATAAATGAATATGTTACTGAAATCAGTAAACATTGCTGTGGCATATCAAATGTATCACCTAACACGATTTCCTCGTAAGATATTAAAACAATAACCTGTTGGCGGTCACTAGAACAGTAGAACTACATTCTCGAGCATAAATGAAGTTGTTAATGAAATTGATCGACATTGATGTGACATTTCGAACATAGCATGTAACATGATTTCCCTGTTAGACATTAAAACAAAAACATTTGGATATCACCAGTAGTACATTGTTAAGTCTAAATGAAGTTGTTAGTGAATTTAATCGAATTGTTAACTTTATTTCCACCTTAGAAATTAATACAAGAAACTTTGGAGATCACTCGAACTACATGTGGAGTATAAATGAAGCTCGGTAGCTGTTCGTGAAAGCTATCAACATTGTTGTGACATTTCACACGTATCTCTTAACAAGATTTTCCCGTTACACATTAAAACAATAACCTCCATCACTAGTACAGTCGTACTCATAGTCGTTAGCCAAGTATAAATGAAATTGTTACTAAGATTTATTGACATTGTTGTAACATTTCAAATGTAGCACATCACATATTACATAATTACGATACAGGCTTGTTCACATATCACATAGAGATTTAGTTTGCACATTAAAATGAACAATATCTTCTAAACTAATCTTCATATATATTTTAAGCCACTTCCATTCTTTATCACCTTAATATTCTCAATATATATATAAAGTAAATCTTTTTAAAACAAATGAGAATATATCTTTAATACTTTAATTCACATAAAAAACTTTAAAGATTGAGTAATGCAGTTAGACAGAATACTGCGTATTAGCAGGTTGGAACTTTGGTTGAAACATCACCTGTAAACATAAACTGTCTCAATTTTTAACATTCAACTTGGATTATTTTGTTCAAACCAATTGACAACAAAGAGTTAATAGGCCAGAAATATGATCCTAACAATATCCGATCATTACATAAAAAAGAAAGAAAAACAAGGAAAAAACGAAATCATTGTTTACACCTAATCTTTGTTGGAAAAACATGTGAAAAACATGGGTGTTTCCGAATGGTCGCTGGACCAACTTCGGGTCATTTTTTCATGCGACAGCGCTAAGTTGTTTATACCATACTCAACGTGGTTGAGTAGCCCGTGTGACGGGCTTCGCAACGGTATATCGCATGACCTATTTGGAGAATGGGTGTGAATACAAAGTGGCTTCAAAGTTGGTACCTCGCAAGCTCAAATCTGAAAAAATCTGGAAAACCGAAATGGTAATGGAAAACCATTTAGTATAATCCCATATTGGAAGATTGAGAGTCAATTTTACAATATATATACCATACCAACCCATGTAGTTATTAAACTAACATGTCCACATACACCTAAGAGTATTAGTGTGTACCACACACGCGCGCTCGCTCGTGTCTCGTGTCTCGGGGCACGGGCGCGGGCGCGGGATTTGGGATTTGGGATTTGGGATTTGGGATTTGGGGAATGTCTCGGGTCTCGGGTCCAAACCCGAATAGAGAGTTTTGTATAAAATACAAAGCAGTCCCTAGAGTTTCCAGCAAGAGAAACGCTCCAGCAATGAATGAAAGTAAATGCTGCGGTTTCAGAATTGATTGAGCGGATTCTAGGGGTGTAACTCCCAGAATTAAAGACCAATATTTATGGCTGCGGTTTCAGTAGAGCCTATAAAAGGCAGCCCTCCCCCTCCCATTTCAACACACCAGAATACACACAACTCACAGCATAAGCATACACTTAGTGAGAGATAACCGCACCACCAACAGCTCGACCTGTGGTTCGGTGCCGGTTTCCATACGAGCCACTCTGAGATATAAGTTGTACCTTGGGAACAAAATCCCGAAACCAGAAACCTTTAAAGGTGGTTCGGGAAATATTGTTTAAGGGAAACTGCTCAGCAGTTGCCTCTTATTTTTATTTCTGTTGTTTATTTTTCAGTCCTTTACATTCTGTACATTTCTTTTCTGTAATTTACTTTTCTGTACTGTTTCTTTCCTGTATTTACTTTTCAGTACTGTTTACTTTCAGTCTTTCAATACTGTAATTTACTTTTCAGTTCTGTAATTTCCAGCATTTACAAAAAACAGTCCGGCAGTTTTTTATTTGTTAAAAACCAGTCCGGCAGTTTCTTATTTGTTAAAACAGTCCGGCAGTTTGTTTTATTTACAAAACAGTCCGGCAGTTTTTTATTTGTTGAAAACAGTCCGGCAGTTTGTTTTATTTCCAAAACAGTCCGGCAGTTTGGTTATTTGCGAAACCAGTCCAGCAGTTTAATTTAAATTCTGTACGAGTCAGGAATTGTAATTCATATTCCAATTGTGAGAAATAAAATTGTTATTTCCATTGCGTTCCTGTCTTCTTTATTTTATTGTCCTTTCATTTATCGTATTCGAAATAGTACCAAAACCAACAATCTTCACATTATTTTTTACGGAGTCCTTTACTTGTGGAATATTGCTTGAAACCGAAAATAGCGAGCGGTTGGTTTACGGAACCGAATGCTAGATCGAGACGGACTTAACGAACAATTGGGGCTTAGCGATGCAACCAACTATAGACGGAGTGATTTCTCCTTCTTCCAACAATGCTACATAACTTAAAACTTCATTTAAAAGATTGGTTTGCTTCAAATATACAATAGGTGCTCGATAAGTTATCAGTTCTCGGCATTTGTTGCTCAGATTTTTAGATAAAGTAACATCCGCAACTCCTACTTTAAGGACATCGAATGGATTGTTTAAAGGGATGTGTTCATAAGAAGCTATGTAGGAGAAGGTATCGGCGACCAGAGGAGGAGGAGGAGAGCTAATAGGAAGTGGTTGAATAAAGGAGGTGGTGGGTGGATGAGTAGGAGATGTGTGCAATCTTCCATCATGTGCTTTAGCTTTTTTCGGAAAGGGTACGGGGCAAATGGACGTGGTTAGTGATGGCTTTGTAGTGTTGTGATGGCGGATATTAAAATTACACCCCGTCACAATTACATATCAGATGTACTTTTGTTAAAGAATAACAATATAATTCTTTAAATATTTCTTGGATTTTTTAAACTTTCACTTTTCTATATCCAAAGTATCGGATCATGTCAACCTTTCAGAAAATCTGCATTCATGGAATCCCTATATATGCTGCTTAACAAGCTTATGTATCGGTCTTATTTTAATCGTTGGAAACACTGTACCTTAATTTATTTTAACAAGTTCAGATATAATTATGAATTTGAATGACAATAAAATTCAAATTTCGTTATATGCAATAAAAATATTAACAAACACGCGCAAAGATGTATACTCTTACTACTCCCTCCGTTCCTATTTAATTGTTCATTACGAAACTACGTGCAATTTTGACCGGCCAAGAACTTATATCAAAATTGTTGGAATGAAAATTTTCAAAATTTGATTATATAGTTCAGATGTTAAATTTTATTATTAGATTTTAAAAAAATTCATTTCGACAATTTTGATACAAGTTATAAGCCGGTCAAAATTACACGTAATTTCGTTGTGGACAATTAAATGAAAACAGAGGGAGTAAGTAACAAATATTTTTTTCCGAAAAGAAACAGAGTAAACATGTACAACATGAGTGTTATTTATGATAGGATTACGGATCAGAACTTAATATGTGAAAACAGATTGTTTTTCTTCCATTTAGCGTGACTTCAATATATGTACTTTCGTGATTGATCGTCTTCATTAGAGTTTGAACATAACCAACATTTTACCCACCAATTTATTTATAAAAAATATATGCATTTAAGTGCACGGATTTAGAAGATCTATTAAATATTAACTAAACTATTTAGGAAGGAAATATATGACATCTCCAGCGCTAATTTCTAGTAGAAACCGCAATCTTAAGACCGCAAAGAACACAATGTACTGCGTCTATTAATACAAGATTTTTATGTATAAAGTTCAGAGAAATGTTCAAAAATTAAGGCTTCACCATACATCTTCATTGTATTCAAGAACTAACTCCTGATTTGGAATATCACACCCTTAATTATTTAACAAAAATGCATGTCTATGCAATTATAATTTCTGTAATAAATGCCACAATCATCTTTACTAGGTTGAGTTAATGTGAGGTGGATACATGATTACTCCAAATACTCCTATAAATACCTTTGCATAAACACAGAATTTGCATATTGTTTCACAAACTCTCTTCTTCTCATTGTCTCACTGTAAAATTTTGAGTGCAAAAGAAGAAGAAATGGGTCGAAAAGTGTGCTTGAAGAAGATAGAGAACGTAACGAAATGTCAAGTAATATTCTCCAAGAGAAAAAGCAGCCTTATAAAAAAGGCCCATGAAATCTCTATTTGTTGTGACGCTGAAGTGGCTTTGCTCGCCTTTTCTCCATCTGGTCGAATTTTCATGTTTAGTAGTCCAAAAGGGTAAGTTTAGTGTGTAAATATACTATAACCCGTAGAACTAAAACATGTACATTTAAGTTTCAAAGTAAACTGTAGTACCTTTGTTTCCGTGTACGAAATAATAATTTAACAATAATTAAATGACTAAAAGTAAATAAGCAAAAACCAGTGTAATCTTTATTAATTTCGAATTGGACTTGAAATTACAGATTACAACATGTAGGTACTGAATATAAATAAAAGAAAACGTTATTCAGATTATTATTAATTAATAATCTGATGTACTGATTTGCAATTAACAGAAACTGCCGGACTGGAAAGTATAAACTTAACAGCCGGACTGTTCTGATTTAAATTGAAATAACATGACTGAATTGAAACTATTCTAATTACTGAATTTAATTAAAGAATTGAAATTACAGCAAAAAACAGAACTTTAAAGAAATTACAGAAAGGTACAAACAGAATTAAAATGCTACAGCTAAGTACAGGAAATTAAATTACTGAAATAAAAAATACAGAAAAGTAAATTGCGGAATAAAAAATAACAGAATTGTAAATGGACAGAATTGAAAAGACGAGGCTACTGTTTAACAGTATGCCTTTAACCGATATTCGCCCAACCACCTTGATGTTTCTGGTTGCGTTGGCGCTTCGATTCTAAGGTACAACTTCTCGGATGACTCGCCGAAAACTGGCGACGAGTCAAGGTCGAGCTGTTGGTGGGTGGTTCTCTCTGGTTCTAAATGCTATGAAAAAAATAATGCTGTTTAGAGAGAAGAGAGGTTATTTTTCGTGTGTTAAAATGTGAGGGGATGGCTGCCTCATATAGAGTAATTCTGAAACCGCAGAATTTAATGTGGTCATTTAATTCTGGGAGTTACATCCCCAGAATCCGCCTCCATAACTGCTGGAGTTTCAAACTCTTTAAAACTGTAGGGACTGCTCTTGTGAATATACAAAAGTCACTATTTCAGTTTAGTACAAGACCCAAGATCCAAGACCCGAGACATTGCCCGCATCCCGAGACCCGAGCGAGCACGCGCGTGTGGTACACACTAATCCACTCATGGGTATGTGGACTTTGTTAGTTTAATAACTAAATGGGATGGACTTGTATATATAGTGTAAAAATCTCTCATGATTTTACAATGTGTGATAACTCTCATGGTTTAAATCACATTTCTTTTCTCATTTTTCAGCATTGGCTATATTGCCTCTTTCGAGTACCAACATTCAAGTCCAATTATCATTCACACCCATTATCCGAATAGGTCATGCGATATACCGTTGCGAATCTCGTCGCACGAGCTACTCAAATGTTTTGAGTATGACCTCAGAAAATCTGAGTAGTCGCATTGAATATTGATTCAAAGATGGTACCTGACCACTCAGAATAATCATGTTTAAAATACATGTTTTCCAACAATATGTTTATAATAAGTTATTTTTTTAATTATTTTTAATTTGAATGCATTGATGTTTTGCAGGATTGAGGAGGTGATACATCGTTATGTGAATCTACCACCTGATATTGAGATTTAAGTAAGTGTCTTTTGATTAATTTTACTTCTACTAGAATTCACAATAAGCATGTTGCTACCTTCTGTGATACTGATCAAAATATCTTTAATTATTTAACAGTGACATGGATGATGTGCAGGTACATTCTTGTATTTAATCGAACAATAGTTACGCTATACTTTATATATAAAGTAATTTTTTTTTCTTCGTTGGACTTAGATTAATTGATCTTTGTTTCTCCCAAATTTGATGATAATTGTGCAAGACAAACTAGAAAAGCTGCAGCAACTTAACCACATCAAAGGTGACCAGACAAAGCTCTACTGTTTGGATCAACAGTAATGCACTTTCTCTATCCCTCCCACTAATTCAATTATTTCAGATCTAGATTGCTTTTAAAGTAATATCATAAGATTGACTGCCAGTTTTATCTTTGAGTAACACTAAAAAAATAAATGAAGCCAAACATTTATCATTAAAGCGACTATTTTTTTTATGTTTGTCGTTCATAAAAAAATTAATTATGCTAATTATTTTGTTTTTTATCTTTTTCCATATGTTGCTGTCTCGTTTGGCGGTCAATTCATTGAAATATTCAGACTTGAGGTAAGCAAGATGTTACCTGTACAAATTCCATATTAGTCATACATATTTGTTATCATCTTCTGGATTACTTTATATGAATCGCTAGATTTCATTATTTTTTTCATTTTAGAACCTTGAGCTGCAAATAAAAAAGAGCACCTTACAAATACAAATTCTGGAGACTGATCTTAGGTAATACACTGATAACTGAACTCTGAAGTCGCAGTAAATAGTCCAACGTTCAAATTTTACAATTTTATCAAAGCTTAATAAAACTTGTAATACAAAACTTCTAGCTTAACAAATATTTAAGGTTGAAGGTACTTTTGTACACTCAGCTATCAAGAAACCCTAGATTAGAATGATCCAGCAGAAAGAGGGAGAAGAGATTGGGATTTGTTTTGTAATCTAGTATAAGGTTTAGGATAATTCGGTAAAACGCTCATATTTTGTAACGGTAGTGTACTGAGTTATACGAATTTCATAGTTGGCTATACTAATCAAAGAAATGGATAGTTGGATAAATTAAATTGAATTTTTATTATAGTTGTCTGTAAACCAAAATATTTATAGAATGCAATTAATATATTTATATTTTTTCTTGCTTTTATAAAGTAAACATGTAAAAGGAAAAACCCATGTAAGTAATTTATATAAACTCATATTTTTATCAATAATGTTAATTAACGAGTCGGATAGGCTCGGCCAGACACTCAACACAGTACTCAATGTAAATTTAGAATTTCACTTTCATCCCGAAATATAAGAGTCTGCTATTCGGTCATATATTTAATATTCAACTTTAAATAGTTTCAAATAGGGTTCTATAATATTATATTTGTTTTTTATTTTGTTGAATCGTCAAATAAAATATATTAAAATTATTAATAATAATAATAATAATTAATATTTAATATTTAATATTTAAGTTTAGGAAATTATTAACTGGGGTTTCATAAGTATTGTATTTGATCTTTTATTTTTGTTTTAGTTGGGGTGTAAAAAGAATTTTAAAAATTACATGAATGAATGAATAACAATTAGTCTGCTTGAGTCAGTCTGAGTCTATAGCGTTACTGTATTTTTATATATAGTAAAATTTATTAAATATATACTACTTTTTGAAACTATATTATCAAAAATAAATAGACTAAACTATTTCTTTCCAAAACACCTATCACACTGATAAATTAACCGAAGCTAATGGAAACTAATAGTATATAATTTTTTTCTATTTTATATTGTTTACATGAACAAGGAAGAGATCTCTTCAATCTTCTGTCTATCCTCCATATCTTTGTCTTGACCATGTGCAACCCGACTATTACCGCAACCATGCCAAACGTCGATCACTACCCTTGCCCGATATTTATATCTCCACGACCCTTTACCCCCCTCTTATTTTCATCTTTCCATCGACACTCCAATTCACGTTTCAACACTCCAATATACATGTCGGACACTTCAAATCCTGTGTCAGTAAGCTATTGATATGTATACCACGCGGACACGCCGTTGACACCGTACCTTAGGACACTATAAACACAAAATGTACTGTAAAAAATCATTTATCTTTTAAATTTTATAATTTTATCTCAAATTTTATAATTTTATCTCAAATTTTAACAAAACATTTGAAAAAAATTATTATCATTACTAAGATTTGTTGATTTGCAATTATTATATTTATTAGTTTCTCTTATCTTCTTAAATTAAATATATAGAGAGCTATATAATTTATTATGGTAATATGTTTATAAAATATTTACCGTCACTACCTATCTGTAATCAGTTTAGGTTAGAGTTGTTTGCTGACACACGCTACTATCCCTCTGGTTATTGGATGGTTGGTTGACAGTTGTCTGACTAGCAAATAACCCGACAAAAACTAATACAGTAACGCCCTAGGCTATTTTATATAGTATAGCCGCGGAGTCTGCTCCTCACCAACCAAGTTCTACTTGTATCGCCCCGTGCATCACAAGTAAAGCCTTTTGCCTTATGGGTCAGAGCCAGTCTACCGACTCCACCTCCCAGCTTTGATGAGAGTCACTTCCAAGACTCTCACTCCTTCAAGATCACTAATTCTCTCTAGTGTAAAAAACACTACCCAGATCCACACCCACATATAGGAAGTTTTTACACAAGATTCTTAAAAGTAAAAAAGAGGAAAATAGCATAAGACCATTGAAACTTATATAAACTATTTCAAGGCAAATCCTTCTTAGTCTACTGACAGACTCTTAATCGCATTTGCATTTTGCGATCAAAACCCGCAGACCGGCGCCTTCCGAGCTTTTAGAGAAAAACCACGTAGAAAAAAAAGGTACGCTCTCTAGAGGATTTGTTCGGGGCTGTTCACTTTCACTTGGTCGCCTGCTATCTTGAAAACTCTTTTCTTTCTTGCGGGGGCAGGAGTGGAAAGGTCTGAGAGAACGCTTCGCGAAAAAATCATGTGGCGTGGTGAAAGGTTTCCCGTTGGGGTTTCAGTTCCACTCTTTAAAATTTACCATTCTGTCTTATATAGTGTCACACACACATAATTTTTATACTTTATTCGTCCAAATTTATTGAGGCATTATTCTTTTTTGTGTCCCAATTTATATGGGTAATTTTTCAAAATATAAACTAATTTTTTGTTACTTTTCACTTTTTACCCTTTTATAAACATAACATAAAAAAAATAAAACAATAAAAAATAATAAAAAAGTTAATTTAAACCAAAAATCAATATAGTGATGCGCTCTATATTTAATACTATGTATAGTGTCACTATATGTTAGAGAGGAGTGAATGAAACGCTTCTAAATTTCCAATTTAAAAAGAGTATATTAACGTTGTTTGTTGAGTAATTATTAACGTGGTCCACAACAACCATATTTTTCTTCCCAAAAATTGCGATGTTTATTGACTTTGTATACTCCAATTTAAAAAGAGTATTTAGCGTGGTTTGTTGACTAATTATTAACGTGGTCAACAACAACCATATTTTTCTTCCCAAAAATTGCGATGTTTATTGACTTTGTATACTCCAATTTAAAAAGAGTATATTAGCGTTGTTTGTTGAGTAATTATTAACGTGATCAACAACAACCATATTTTTCTTCCCAAAAATTGCGATGTTTATTGACTTTGTATACTCATACAGTCATATAACATGCTTCAGCAGCCACAAATATAACACACATTTTCTCAACTTTATCAAGAAATAATTACACAATAATGGCTCTTGAGAAAAATAGCTACTTAGATGAACTACCAAAAGTAGAGTCATATCTTCCTAATTCACCTCTAGTCCAATACAATGGTTTTTGGTGTTTCCCTGATATCTTAAAATGTCTCCCAATTATAGAATCACAATACAAATCCCTCCCAACAGATGTACTAATATCTTCTTTCCCCAAAAGTGGAACTACTTGGTTAAAAGCCATCACTTTTGAAATATTACGCAACCAAACTACCAATGATCAACTTCAAACACATAATCCTCACCAACTCGTTCCGTTCCTCGAAAGTGAAGTGTTCGGGGAAAACTCAACTTGGAAAATTGATGATATCTCTTCTCCGAGGATCTTTGGTACTCATCTCCCTTACTCCCTCTTGCCCAAAAATGTGACGGAAAGCTCTTCCGGTTGTAAGATAATTCACATTTCTCGGAATCCAGCAGATGTTATTATCTCCGGATGGAATTTTCGTGTAAAATCATTTGGGAGCCAGAAAACATTGCAAGAAGACTTTGATCAGTTTATCAAAGGTAACTACTATTTTTCAGTATAAATATTTCAGACCATATATTATTTGTTATGTATAAAAAAAATTAATTTCTCGGCATTCAAAATTAACAATTACTGTGATTTTACAAACCTATGATGTATAATATAGTAAATAATAGCTGACGAGGATTTATACTTTACGTGTTGGTTTTTTTCCGATATTTGGAACGTATTAAGAACTTATCGGATGTATTTTCTTAATACTTTCTATGTTTTTTCTCAATTTCTTAATTGTTTTAACCAAATATTTACAGAACGGATTATAATTAATTGGATTAAAACTAAACTGTTATCCAATCTGAAACAAAGCCAACATGTTGGTCTAACTTGGTTAGGATCTATAGATTAAATGGTTCGGATGAGATTTGAACTTTAGTCAAAGTCAATACTTTTTATTAATACAGTTTAGGATGAGGTTAGGATCTACAGATTTGGACTTTAATTAGTCAAAAACATTGTCTTCAACCGCTAACAAAAAATATAAAACCTCGTAAGTACCACTGTTTTAAAAATATCGCAACGTTGTGCGATATAGTGGTTTTTGAAAGAAAAACGAAACGCTAAAACGCTATTTGGATGAAAAAACGCTAAATTCGCGCTATAGAAACGTTATTTACGCTATTTACGCTATAGCGGGTGCAGTAAAAAAAATATATATATATATATATATATATATATATATATATATTTTTTTTTTTTTCCAAATTTTAATGAAATTATTGGAGTTTAAAGAGAATCAAACCTCAAAACTCTTGCAAACAAAGTAAATAATCTGACATCTCAAGTATAATCATTTTGTGATTATTATACAATTTTTTATATATATTTAGTTAATTTTTATTAGATGTTTTGAATTTAATGCTATATTTATATGTATTTAGACAAAAAAAAAAATACACCGCAAAGCGCTATATAGCAACGCTATTTGCGCTTTTAGCGTTTTTTTCGAAAAAACGCTACGGTAGCGATAACGTTATTTAAAACACTGATAAATACTAATCGAAAGTTATGTTCTTTTTTCTCTTTTTTATATTGGTTTGGATCCGAATTCTGGTCTAATCTTTTTCCGATTGTTTCCAATTAATTAATATTAAGATAACTAAACTTAGACCATTAAAAACGGATAAAGGTTTTTGAGTTGACGAAGCCATGGATGTTTCTTATAGCTAGCCCTTGTCACATCTAAATATTTTTTTAAATTTCCAACAGGTCTTGTACTATTTGGTCCTCTTTTAGAATACGACTTGGAGTACTGGAATGTGAGGGAGAAAGAAAACATGCTTTTTGTCACTTACGAAGGGTTGAAGAAATATCCAAACGAAAACGTGAAGAGGATAGCCGAGTTCTTAGGTTGCGCCTTGAGTGATGATGAGGTTGAACAAGTTGTGAGGAAAACTAGCTTTGAACGTTTGAGTAAGTTGAGTGTTAACACTAATGAAGAAAGTAAGGTGGCATGGCCAGAGGAACGAACAGTGCTATCTAATTCATTTTTCCGAAATGGGAATGTGGGAGACGGGAAAAAGTGTTTTACTCCTGAGATGATAGAGAGGCTCGATGCAGCTGTACAACAAACGTGGGGAGGTACTGGTTTGGACTTGCTCTATACTGACCTGTAGTATTGAGGTTTTAGTACGACAAGATCGAATAAATGGGTTCTAGAAGTTGTTATACCCGCTTGCACTTTTACTTGCTTTCAATTTCGATATATTACCGTAACCTCCAGGGTAATTCTCTTCCTTTTATTTGTGTGTTCTTATTCAGTGTGATCTATCTTGTGATGTTGTCGTTGCAATAAAATACTGTACAAGTATGGTTGAGCTTGATTGGACCTTTTATCGGAATAAACAAAGTTTTCAATGTATAGTTGATCTGGCTTCGAGAAACTTTTGAGAAATGATGAGTGAAAGACAGGCTTAGTAATTTATCTCGTTTATGCAAAATGGCTTGTTCAGCCTTGCAAGGGAATAAATAGGCTATAAGTCTATAACCCTCGTGTACAGACGTACACCACCACAACCACTAAGGCCAGAACTTAGAGCAGAATTTTAGGTTGTTAAACTTCGTACGAGAAGGGAGACATTTCCAAGATACAATCTTCGGTCTTTTGGATTTACAAGCAATAGACGGGCATTTGAGTTCATGAGAGAGATTTTGAAAAGTCTTAGCTGGAATTTTAGGTTTCAAAGGATGATTTAAGTCCTTAAGCCACCTAGTAACACTAAAAATGATTTTGTGACAGCTAATATTCTCATTATCATATTTATCTCTATTCTTACAAAGCCAAATTTTCCAAAAAAACAAGAAAAGAAGTTAAAAAAAACTAACAAAGCAGTTTAAGACCGGTCACGGTTATTACCTCTTTGGTGGTAAGCAAAACCAAACACATTTGAAAAATGATCCCAAACTTCTTTGCTTATCAAGTTGCCAAGAAAAAATATATTCTAAATAATCACAAGAATGATCAGCACGACAAAAGCATTTAGTAACTAAATTAAATAATAACACCATATCTTTCCAATTCTTTATCAAGCTTAATCGTAGAAATTTATACTATTCAAGCAAAACTACTATTTTGGTGGGAAGACAAGGGTTCCAAATAAACTTTGTCATATCATTTAAAAAGAGAGTTTTTTTTATCTCAGAAATATTTATAAGCATTTTTAGAGGTAAAATACCCATAAAAAATATAGAACCATAATCCAGTATGTTTCTCATTTTCAGTAATACTTGTGTTGTCCGGTTGAGATTAGCTGTATATTATATATTTTCTGGACAATCAACACGATTCATACTTTCTTATGCGCTACTATACTAAAAAAAAGGTTTATGCATGTTTACCGAAAGAGAGATCAAGATAGTTTTTTTTTTTATGGCTCCAAAATCTAAATGCTGTTAGCTTTTTCGTGTAGTATTTGTTTAAATG
This sequence comes from Primula veris, assembly GCA_963682055.1. Taxonomy (NCBI): domain Eukaryota; kingdom Viridiplantae; phylum Streptophyta; class Magnoliopsida; order Ericales; family Primulaceae; genus Primula; species Primula veris. The sequence continues at coordinate 4,118,412 of OY821742.1, read as the reverse complement.
GTCGTGTAAAACCGACTTTCTCGTAAAACTCAATATAAAAACATGTATAATTAAACTGGAAGGAGTTTCTTTGTCACCTTCACGTATTATGATATTCACAGTTAAAAGTACTAAAATTACTAACCCCTTTGATTGAAAAGTAAACTTACGGAAGACGACGAAACTTTTCCTTCAGGTTAAAAAAAAAGATAAGAGGTACATTTTGAAATACGTATTGCACAGAGTTGTTGAGGTCCAATGATCTATCTCGATATGAACCGACAAAATAATCATTACCGACCGTGCATGATTATGTGTCAAAAAGTTTACCTGCATCATCACCGGTTGGTCGTCTTAAAACTTTCTGTGCATGTAACTGTCTACTGTGGATGCATGTACGCATGGAGTAATTTACTTCTTTAATTTACGTATCCTAAAATATCTTCCATTGATAGAAACCCAATACAAACCCCTCCCAACAGATGTACTATCTTTTCCTAAAAGTGGTGTTGAAAAACCATGTAAAACATGGGTTTTTCTGAATGGTAACAGGACCATCTTTGAGTTAATATTCCAAGTGAGAGGCATTGTCTTTTGACACCATACTCAAGATGATTGAGTAGATGGTATGACAAGTTTCGTAACAGTATGTCGCATGACCTATTCGTAGAATGAGAGTGAATGGAAATTAGCGTAAAAGATTAGGGTTGAAAAAAAAAGAAATCTCTTAATCCTGAAAAGTTTAATGAGGATAATTCATTGAAAATTGTCCCACATTAAAAAATAAAGAGTCATTTTTACAATATATATACAAAGATATCTCATGTGTGTATTAATTTTTTTGTCCACATACACATGTGTGTATTAAGTGTGTACCACACTCGCGTGCTCGCTCAAAACGCGGGACTTGGGGAATGTAACAGGAGTGGTCCTGAAAGTTTTCAGCAATTTGTAACTGATGCAATAAATGAGGATTATTGCAGAGTTAATACTGCAGTTTCGAAATTCGAAAACTGACAATATTAAGTGTGACTTAATGCTGATATACTCAGCTAAGTCTATATATAGGAAGCATCCCCATCAGAAACACACATTCTGAAATACAAAAAGCACCATATCATCTCTCTAAACTCATCTAGCAGCATTACATTTTAGTCATACTGTTTATAGTAGCCTCGTCATTTTATTTTTATTCAATCTTTACATTTATGCAATTTATATTTTATACATTTCAATTCTGTAATTAAGTGTGACTTAATGCTGAGCCTATATATAGGCAGCACCCCCATCAGAAACACACATTCTGAAATACAAAAAGCACCATATCATCTCTCTAAACTCATCTAGCAGCATTACATTTTAGTCAGAGAGAGCCACTCATTGGGATCGAAGCGCCATCACGACCAGAAACCTTAAAAGTGGTCAGGCGAATATCGGTTAAGAGCATTGATAGAACATAAAAATTAGACCCGAATATTCTATTCGGGTAATAATCAACCCACTTTATAAATGGGTATTCAACGCTTAAATGGGTCATCTCATGCTTTTTATAGGAAATAAGGTATTACTATCAAAAGCCCAAGCCCAATCAAATGGGGACCCATGTCTGAAAAACCCCTGGGATGAAGACATTTGTCAACATCCTAGAAGGCATAGTTGCCTATAAATAGCCAACTATCCCTCCTAGAAAAGGACCAGAATATATATCCAAAAAATATAGAGAGAAGTTGAGAAAAGAGAGAAACTAGTCAAAGCATATCACGTCGAGAAATAAACCGAGCAGAGATAAAGCCGAGCACCGAATAAAAGGGGAGAAAGCCCAAGAAGAGAGATCAAATAGTCAAATCGAGCACAATTGTAAAACAGAGATACTAATCCGAGCAAGTGTAATAGTCCGAATAAGGATAATAATCCGAGCAATAATAAAGATCAGGAAGTGTCATTATTTACATTTGATTTACTATTATATTATTGTTGAAAAACCTAACGCGACCGACCAAAGTTATGGCTTTATCAAATGGCGCCGTCTCCGGGAATCATCTAGTTCCCAACTAGTTTAGAATTCGAATACCAATACTCTGCCAGACGAGCGACAATGGTGACCAATGTAGAGGAAACCCATCCCGAGATAATAGAAACCAATAACCAAAATGCGCAAATTAGCCAACAAGACCTCGACGATCTATTCGCCATCCGCGACAGATATGAAGCTATCCAATCCGGAAACCAACCAACAACCTCCTATGTCAACCAAGAACAACCGGTCGAACCACCCCAACATTTCATTGAAGGGATTGTCGACGAACATCCTTCGTCCTCGGAGGACGAACAAGACGTGCCCGTATTAAGGCGTGCACGAAGACGCTTACCCGGGTCCCAGGCAGGGCCGAGCTCAAGAGTCCCTTTGCCTACAGCCTCGGTCAACTCCGGTGCTCATTTACAAATGGACGAAGCTCATCAGTTTGGCATGCCCGAGGATCATGTACTCGGACAGTTGCCCCGACTACCAACTAATCCTCCGAGGATGATTACACCACCCACGGTGGAGGTACAACACGTTGTTCCGTTAGCCGATGAAAGGAACTACGCCCAGCTACAAGCTCAGCTGGCGGCATGCATGACGGCCATGACAGCGGCCGGCATCGTATGGCCAGTTATCCAACCCGACAAAGACCCACGCCACGAAGTGGAAGATTCTGCCTACAGGGCCGCCCTGGAGGCAGCGGGTCGGCGACCCGATACAAGAGTGCCCCACCAAGGGGGCAATGTCCCAATAACTATCGTCCATCCGAACACTCATATGGAACGTGTCCACACAAACACGAAGGACGGTAGATATCCCGAATACAGGATCGGGGAAGGATATGGCCCACCACCACATCAGGAAGGATACCCTCCCCCCTACCAACAGGCTTGGAACGTATGCCAAGAAACCCCATGTACCGAACAGATCACGCGGTACCGCAATCCTATGGGGTTCGTCATCCCCGAATTCAGGCTCTATGATGGAAAGAGTTGCCCTATCAACCATCTGAGGCACTACAAGACGAAGATGGAACTGTGGAGTGATGACCATGCACTGATGTGCAAATTTTTCAAAAACAGCTTGGGTCAAGAGGCTTCGTCATGGTATCACAACTTACCATGGGGCTCCATTAGAGACTGGGCAGAACTGCTAAGAGCGTACTCCACCCGATACGCTGCTCATCGGAAAAAGAAGGTTAGCATCGAAACCCTTCTTAAAATGACGATGATGCCAAATGAAAGGCTCAATGATTACTGCATACGTTTTATCGACGTAGCAAACCAGATTCCACGATATGCCAATAATATAGCCATATAGAACTTTATCAACTCCATCCCTAATGGCTATTGGGCGAGAAGGAAGTTCATAGGCAAAAACTTCCCGACCACTTATTCCCTGCTAGCCTATTGTACCCACCTCACCGATAAAAACGACGAACTGCGTCTCCTCAACCGAACTCTACCAAGAAGAGAGTCGGTCCGCGAGGCACAGGTGGGTCGTAAAAGAGTTAGGAATAACCAGGGAGAAGCATTCCAACCGACCAGAAAGGGCAAAGATCCCGAGGTCCATAGCAGGGTAGAGCGACCACGAGCACTAGAGCCCAAACCGCTCCAAATCGCATACCCAACACCGACCAATGAACATAAACCGCTCCAGCTCACCTACCCGATGCCACCCAAGCCGTTTCAACAAGGTCGGCCCCAAGAGAGGGAACACCGAAACACTTTCGGACCGGTCGAACTGCGATACACTTTCAACCTATATGCTGAAGATATCCTCAAGGATATATGCAGGGAAAGTTGGTATTCCCGACCACAACCGATCATCTCTCCCCCCAATCAGAGAGATTCCAAGCTCTTCTGCGCATATCACGAGGATCACGGCCATCTCACTGAGCATTGCCGTAACCTGCGATGGAGAATGAACCAGTAGGGCGATACAGGATACCTAACCAAGTACATCAAAGGAGCTGGGAATAAAGGCAAACAACTGGCCATCGAGGGATCCGACAACCGGCAAGGTAAAACGATCAACGTCGTTCATATGTCACAACCCAAGGGCCCAGGCGGGGAACGATCGCGACAACGGCAGCTGGCCCACTTTGGCCAAGTAGCCAAGACATCACAGGCGTCGGCCTCTAAACGACAATGCACACCACGATGACATCCGCCCATTTCTTTCTCGGATCTTGACGAAGAAGGGGTGATTTACCCCCACGGAGACGCCATTAACCTCCGTGTTCAAATCGGCCTAGACACGGTCAGCAGGGTACTTGTCGACCAAGGAGCCTCTTGTGATATCATGTACAGGGAGCTCTTCGACAAAATGGAACTCAAGATGCAAGATCTATAGCCTACCGATGTCACACTGATCGGATTCATCTCCGAAACGACTAAACCGTTGGGTGAGATCGTCCTCAGTGTCACAATCGGGTCCGTGTCGGTTCCCGTGGAGTTCTTAGTGGTCAACGACCACTCCGGTCACAACGCAATATTAGGCCGACCTTGGTTACATGCCATGAAGGCCATACCCTCGACCTATCACCAAAAGGTCAAATACCCAAATGATAGGGGAGAGATCGAGACAGCCAGAGGATGTCAAGAAGATTCGAGACGATGCGAAGACATCACCGCGACTCTCCAAAAACAACGAAGAATTGTGGAACAACCCACCAGCACGAAGAAGCTGATCAACCAAATATCCAAAACCGAAAGGGTTGTCGAAGAACAAGTAGGAGAGACACTTAGGAAGGTGTATATTCCAGATATGGACGAGGAGCACTACTTCCTCCTCGGCGATAACCTTCCAAAACAGGAATCTGAGGAGTTGAAAGCATTCCTTCTCAACAACATTGATAAATTCGCCTGGAGTCCTAAAGACATGCCGGGCCTAGACCCCAATACAGCATGCCACCACCTAAGTGTAAACGCCGAGTACAAGCCAATAGCACAGAGGAGCAGGAAAGTGTCTGTTCAGCACAGAGCAGCTATAATCGCTGAAGTACAAAAGCTATTGGAGGCTGGAGCCATAAGGGAGGTTTACTATCCGAGATGGTTTTCCAACCCGGTCGTCGTCCCTAAGAAGAACGGGAAGGAGAGAGTCTGTATAGACTTCACCAATCTCAACAAAGCCTACCCGAGGGACCACTTTCCCCTTCCAAGGATCGATCAACTGGTGGACGCAACTATGGGAGCAGAACGGATGACCTTCCTTGATGCGTACTCAGGATACCATCAAATTCCCCTATCCCACGAAGATCAAGAAAAGACTTCATTTATATCGCCTTTGAGAAATTATTGCTATACGGTAATGCCGTTCGGCCTACGCAATGCAGGAGCAACATACCAAAGGATGATAACAAGGGTATGCCGAGATCATATAGGGAAGACGATGGAGGTATACATAGACGACATGGTCGTCAAGAGCGAAAAGGCCACATCCCACCTCCAAGACATTAAAGACGTCTTCCAAACGTTGGGCGAGCACAAACTAAAGCTCAACACAAGCAAGTGTGCATTTGGCATCAGCAAAGGGAAATTCTTGGGGCATATGGTTTGCCGACGAGGAATAGAGGCTAATCCCGATCAAATAACGGCTCTACGGAACCTTGCAGCACCCAAGAATAAGAAACAGGTACAAGAGCTCACGGGAATGATGGCAGCGTTGAGCAGATTCATTAGCCGATCCGCAGACAAGGGACGGCCATTTTTTGAATCACTCAAGAAGGATAGAAAATTCGTCTGGGACCCGGAATATGAGGCTTCTTTCAACAATCTCAAAGAGTACTTGAGGACACTGCCACTGCTAGTAAGGCCGAACAAAGGAGACGTTCTGGCATGCTACCTAGCAGTTTCCACTACAGCTGTGAGCCCAGTTATCCTAAGGGAAGAAGGTCGCGAACAATTCCCGATCTACTTCGTCAGCAAGACTCTGGTCGAAGCCGAAACACGTTACCTACCATTGGAAAAGCTGTGTCTGGCATTGGTCGTCGCCACCAGGAAGGTGCCGCACTATTTCATAGCTCATCAGGTCCGGGTATACACAAAATTTCATATCAAAGAGTCACTTCGACGGACGGACATTAGCGGTCGAGTTGCCGCCTGGGGGGTTGAACTATCCCAATTTCATATCGAATTCGTACCCCGCCATGCCATAAAGGGACAAGTCCTGGCCGATTTCGTCGCGGAGTTCACCGAAGGCTACGATGAGCCTTTGGCACTCTTCCCACAATCACACTGGCAGATACACGTCGACGGATCAGCCACCAAGAACGGATCCGGAGAAGGGATCGTCCTAAAGTCTAGAGAGGGAGCAATCATCGAAAAAAGCATAAAACTGGGCTTCCGAGCTACCAACAATGAGGCAGAATACGAAGCCATGATAAATGGCATGCTCATTGCCCGGTCCCTCGGATGCTCCCACTTAATTGCAAGCTCAGACTCCATGCTCATCGTCAATCAAGCCATCGGCGAGTACCAAGCCAAAGATGACAGAATGATCCTCTACCAAGAAAAAGTCCAAAGCTTGATGGCAACCTTCGAACAGTGCGAGTTAATAAGAATCAATCGCACCGAAAATGCACATGCCGATGCCTTGGCCACCCTAGCCTCGACATTAACATTGACTGACACCCGGTCGATCACAGTGGAACTACTGCCAACCCCGAGCATAATTAAAAGGGTAGACCGAGTGACATCAATACAGTACAAACTAGGTTGGATGGAGGACATGACTCGTTATCTGCGAAATGGAACGCTTCCGGCCGACAAGATAAAAGCACTGAAAATTACAAGAAAAGCTACTCGCTTCTGGCTATCCGAGGATGATAAACTATACAAATCCAGTTACCGGGGACCCCACCTATTGTACGTCCCGACCGAGCTACAACTGCCGGTTTTGGAGGAAATCCACGAAGGATCCTGCGGAGCACACATCAAAGGGCGATCCCTTGCAAACAAGGCAGTGACCCAAGGATATTGGTGGCCCTATATCAAGCGAGATGCCGATGCATACGTCCAACGTTGCGACAAGTGCCAATGATTCGCCAAGATACCACGGCTCCCATCATCTATGATGACCCCGGTGTCGGCACCATGGCCGTTCGCTCAATGGGCAATTGATTTAGTCGGTAAACTCCCAAGAGCACCTGGGAGTGTGGAATATCTGATCGTCGCGACGGATTATTTCACCAAATGGGTCGAAGCTAAACCCCTCTGAGAAATCAAAGCCAGCAACGTCAAACAATTCATTTGGGAATACATCATTACTAGGTTCGGTATACCGTACGCTATCGTCGCCGACAACGGAACCCAGTTCAAAGATGCCAATTTACAGCTATGGTACGAGGAACTAGGTATCCGAAAATTCTATTCGACGCCGACATACCCACAAGGAAACGGGCAAGCCGAAGTGTCGAACCGAACAATATTAGACGGCATCAAGACCACCCTTGAACAAGCAAAGGGGAGATGGCCCGAGCGGCTACTCAACGTTTTATGGTCGTGCCGAACTACGCCAAAGACGGGCACCAAGGAAACCCCGTTTAGCTTGGCATACGGAGTCGAGGCCATCATACCGATGGAAATCGGGCTACCCACGCTCCGAACGACTTAGTCGAGCAGGGAAACAATGAACAAAGAATGAGAGAAGAGCTAGACATGATAGACGAGAAACGAGAGATAGCAGCCCTTACCCTAGCCAAATACCAACAAAGCGTGAAGCAAACTTATGACAAGAGAGTAAGAGGATCCAAAGAATTCATGGTAGGAGAACTGGTGCTGCGACGAGTGACGGTCTATACCCGCAACGAAATACATGGCAAACTAAGCCCTACCTGGGAAGGCCCATACGAAATCGTCAAGCAAACGAGTCCAGTCTCTTACAAAATCAAAAGCGTATTGTTCGCCAACAGCCGAGGGGAAAAGAATTCTTGGAATGTGGCTAACCTAAAGAAGTACTACGTATAGGCAATCTTCCGAGTACAGGTTCCACCTTACCCCTCCTGCTTAATGGCATTATCTTTCGTCTTTTTGAATGAATAAAATATATTATCATGCTGTCTAGCGAAGGCAAATGAAAATTCTCAACATGGCCGAAGTGCCTGGAAATACTATGAAATTCCGTAAATGGTGTGTTTTCAAAGGAACGTCTAGGAATACTATGAAAATTCTCAACATGACCGAAGTGCCTGGAAATACTATGAAATTCCGTAAATGGCCTGTTTTCAAAGGAACGTCTAGGAATACTATGAAAATTCCCAACATGGCCGAAGTGCCTAGGAATACTATGAAATTCCGTAAATGGCGTGTTTTCAAAGGAACGTCTAGGAATACTATGAAAATTCCCAACATGGCCGAAGTGCCTAGGAATACTATGAAATTCCGTAAATTGCGTGTTTTCAAAGGAACGTCTAGGAATACTATGAAAATTCCCAACATGGCCGAAGTGCCTAGGAATACTATGAAATTCCGTAAATGGCGTGTTTTCAAAGGAACGTCTAGGAATACTATGAAAATTCCCAACATGGCCGAAGTGCCTAGGAATACTATGAAATTCCGTAAATGGCGTGTTTTCAAAGGAACGTCTAGGAATACTATGAAAATTCCCAACATGGCCGAAGTGCCTAGGAATACTATGAAATTCCGTAAATGGCGTGTTTTCAAAGAAACGTCTAGGAATACTATGAAAATTCCCAACATGGCCGAAGTGCCTAGGAATACTATGAAATTCCGTAAATGGCGTGTTTTCAAAGGAACGCCTAGGGATACTATGAAATTCATATGCAGGTACAATACAAGAAATAATTCAAGTCCATATTATGGCGGCGATACAATACAAAATGGCTAACACAATGGAGGAGAATCAAACTAAACAGTGAAATATCAACAAGAAGCATATCCAAAACAGGAATAACGAAATGACAAATGAATCAGCAAGGAAAAATCGATCCAATCAATCAAATAGCAATACGACAATGGAAAGGTACAAAACAGGAATAACGAAATGACAAATGAATCAGCAAGGAAAAATCGATCCAATCAATCAAATAGCAATACGACAATGGAAAGGTACAAAACAGGAATAACGAAATGACAAATGAATCAGCAAGGAAAAATCGATCCAATCAATCAAATAGCAATACGACAATGGAAAGGTACAAAACAGGAATAACGAAATGACAAATGAATCAGCAAGGAAAAATCGATCCAATCAATCAAATAGCAATACGACAATGGAAAGGTACAAAACAGGAATAACGAAATGACAAATGAATCAGCAAGGAAAAATAGATCCAATCAATCAAATAGCAATACGACAATGGAAAGGTACAAAACAGGAATAAGGAAATAACACAAATAGTCCTCGCCCGCATTACGGAGGCAACAGGAAGATCATCGACACTAAAGAAACTCATTTAAGAAGAGCTACTACAGGAGGAGCACGACGGTAATTGACCGAGCTCAATCTCTTCGTCATCCGTCGTCGTATCCCCATCGGACTCATCACCATCAAAACGATCCTCAGTAATAAGGGCATCAAAATTGGTCGTATGAGCCCCAACGCAAGTCAGCATCTGAAGCCGCGCGTTGAACTCGGCTTCTTTAGCGAGCTCGTGAGCATCCAAGGCCGCTTTACGGCGATCATCGTCGAAGGGGAGATTACGGCGAGCCTCGATCATAGCCGCGGAAGCATCGTATCTGGTTCGGGACAAACGAAAATACTTCACTAACACGTTGGCTTTGGTTACCAACAACTTTAATTTGCCGAAATATTTGTCTTTGGCACGCCAATATCGATCCAAACGACGCTCCTAAATCTCAACAACATGCTCGGCACGGCGAACGTACTCTCGAAAAGAGGCCGCCTGAGTTTTCAGCTTGGTCCAAAGTCGAGCACATTGGTCGGTCAACTTGACATTTTTGCCCATCAAAACGATGTAAGGCCACTTGTCAGGCACCTCGCTAGCCGCACCAGATGGGACCTCGTCCCGGGCAGCACCAGTAGGCCCTAACCCCGGGCTAACTAGGCATGGAGAACCAGCCTGGTGCGACGTAGTAGCGCGTGCCTATAAAAACAAAACAAAAAAATGGGGAAGAACGAGACGAGATGAATATACAACCGCAAGAAACGAAAAGACGAAAATAGACAAAACGAATATTTCCATACAAGCTACAAAAGAAAAAAAAAAAAAAAAAAAGGACAAAACAAGCTACTCGATTATCAATCCGATAACCCCTCAACGGATGCCGAGGTCTCTACTACATCGGCGAAATGAATATCTCGCAATGAAGCAATTTGCGTCCCCAAACGCTCACGAACGACTGCGTCGACTCGGTTCAAGGCAGTAGTGGTCTCGGTTACCCCGGCCGTCGCATCAACCATGCGCTCTGCCCGGGACACACCACTCATCCCTTTTACATGCTCCAGCACCTCTAAAGCGCGAACTCGGGCCCAATACGCTTTGGCAAAGGATAGCAGCAGGTCCGCGTCCTCGAAAACGGCCTCTAGGACCAAGTTCAAGCTCGTCACACGACCTCGGGCTTCATCACGAGAACATCGTAAGGCACCGAGAAGTTCCTTCGCTTTACCCTTATTCGCCGTATAGTGGGCAGTCTTTTTGCTGAATTTCTCTCCCAGATCACGTAACCGAATCGACATGTTTGAAATGTGAATATTCAGATCCTCGACTTTATGATGAGCAGAATTCAGTTCAGCAGTTAGGGCAGCCTTAGATCTTTCCAGATTATCTATAACGTCACCTACACTACGACTAGGCGAGGTCCAGACCACCATAGCAAGGGGGTTATTTGGTACCTGAAAATATTTTGTTTTCACATCCTTCAAAATATGACGACCCTCAAAAGAAAGTAATCCGAGAAGGCCCAACAGAAAGAAAAAACAGCACTTATATTATCACTTCCCCAAAAGAATATGTTTCTAGATACAAAAGAGACCCACAATTCTACTACCAAAAGACTACACAAAAACAACAAAAAAATATATATACTGTCAGAAAAATGGTCAAGGTTCCACCTGAGGAGATGCAGGTGGGGGAGTAACAGTAGCATCAGGTTGAGGAGTGGACGTGGCCGACGTAAAATGAGGACAGAGCGCTGTTGAAATTGTCTGCCCCAGTAGTCGGGTAAGCTCCTCTTCACGAAGATTCGCCCAGTCTAAGGGTTTCGGCGGTGCACCCTGCGGACAGGGATACACCAACTCCGACCACGCCCTATCCGACACAGGAACATTCGCGAAATTGAGCTCCCGCACATGAGCGCAATAGACGGAGAAATTAGCCATCATTGCTAACCTTGTCCGCTCCTCCGCCTGTGCCGTTTTCAGAGCGGCCACCTTAGCCTTTTCGGCTTCCACATCCTCCGCCAGCAGCAAGCTCTCCTCCTCTAGTTGGTCATACTTAACGACCAGGCTCTCTTTTTCAGCCATCAATTTACCAACATCCTCGGTCACGTGCAGAAAGTCCGCAGACAGCTTGTCATAATTATCGCCCAGGGTTTTATTCTCGGCGACCAGTTTCTCTTTCTCGACCTCGGAAGCCGCAAGCAGATCCTTTATCTTCTGATCGTTCTCCTCGACTATGGCTTTCTTTTCGGCCAGCAGCTCCTCTTTCTCAACCTCGAGCGCCTTCCACTGATCACTCAGAACAATGGAACCCAAGAAAGCCTGTCATCAAAAACAAAAATAGACATGCAACATTAGACAAAAAAAAAAAAAAAAAAAAAAAAAAAGTTACCCGGAGCGCATCACTGCCGGCTTGCTCAATTAACGACGATAGCGGACGAGCAGCAATTTCCTCGGTATCCTTGAAGACTAGGGGCTTCAGAGCCGTATACCCCATCCTTAAAGCTTGGGGCTGCTCCAGCAATTTCCCCTTATACCGACCAATGTAACGGGTCATCGCGACCTCGTCCACCAACACCTTCTCGGGTCCGTCGAGAGCCTCATCCTCGACACCCGTTACAACATCCACGGCACTCTCCTTGCCGACCTCCATTTCCACCCCCACGTCCTCCTCCAAATTGTGACGACCCAAATTTCCCGGAAGGAAATTCTGTGGTGCGGTGTTGTGCGTCAGTCCCACATCGCCCAGATATGAGAGTACTCGTGTGGTATATGAGCTTAAAGATCCATTTCCTGTCAACAAGGCCTTTTAAAGCCGTGCGGCACAATAGCGAGGACGGAACTTCACAGTTAAGCGTGCTTAACTTGGAGTAGTACCAGGATGGGTGACCCCCCTGGGAAGTTGTGCCAAAGCGGACAATATTGTTGATACGGGCGTAGCGGTTCGGTCCGTGCGACCGGGTCGTTACACAAATGATCAATCTCAGGGTCATATGCTCGATCTCTTCCTCAGTACGGATGGGCGAGCAAACGGGCAGATCTATCGGATCCCCGCTAGGGATAGGCGAGATGACAGGCAAGGTCATCGTACCCTCTCCCATGTTAGTCAAGAGGTTCATATGTCCGAATACATCGTCGATCGACCCCTGAAACACAATAATGCCCATAGACCGGGCAAGAGCGAGGGTAACCAATGGAGAAGTCAGTAGCTGAAACCAGATGACTAATAAAGCAAAGCACTAGAGAACAAAACGACAACAATCAAAAGACAAGAAAATCAAAATACATATACACATACATCGCCCGGCGCAGAGGCATCCTCGGTGGTATCCCCTTGGGAAGCAGCAAACACCCCCTCGCCCGAGCCAACGTTAGCATCCTCCTCGGTAACCGATGTATCGGTTCCCCTAGCCCTCTTCGTTGTTCCAACGACAGGGTCAGATGCACGACGCTTAGAACGAACGATCTTTTTCCCTAGCCGAGCAGCACTTCGAGCCCGGACCACTTTCAAGAATTCCTCCTCAGGCTCTTTGGGGATCTCGGGTGCAGGATTCCCCTTGGTCACCGACCCCATAGGGTACCCGAGCAGCATGGGAGCAGTACGACTCGCAGGATCCGGCGTCGGTCCAGGCCCCCACCATTTCCAAAGAGCTAACAGAGCCTCTACATTGGGAGCGCCGAGGTCTGGCATAGTGGGAGCATTGGTAGCCGGTCCAGGAATCTGGTGTCCCGCACAACCCCATGCACCGGAAGCAATAACAATACCAAGATTCCGCTCTTTGTTAGTATCCGACAAACCGATAACGAGCCGGCAAAAGGCACGCAGAGTCTTCAAATACGAGCTCCGACGCTCAAAGCTCAAACTATAGACTCCGAAGACGTCCTTCAGTTCAATCGGTATTCCGGACAACTCCGATAACCTTTGGATACCATTCAGAGTACGGTAACCATTTAGGGCCAGTTGGGCCGGAGCAATCTGGACGGCCTCAAAGAACGAAGCCAACCAGTTTGTAAAAGGAAGTCGAAGACCCCCAGTAAAGAATGCCGAAGAGCGCACAGCTACCTCGCCGGCAGGAACAAATCCCAGCACCTCCTCGTCAGAAATAGGAAGCCGAATGTGTATGTTGTCGGGTATTCCGGCAAGCTCCTTAAAATCCTTTTCTACGAATGTGCCAACTTGGGCCACACTTTGGGTCAGAATTTCCTATCCAAACATCAAAAGTTCATCAATATACTAACCAAATACACAAATAAGAACCACATCAATATAACGAGCGCCACCCCCCCACTCACATTAACCAGATACATCAGACTCGTCAAACATATATAGACAACCTGAACCACATACCAACGCCACATCTATGACCACAACGACAAATCAAATACAACCCCTGACAAAAAAAGGGGGGGGGGGGAGAACTAAAAATCACTTACAGTAATCATTATGAGCAAGCAAGCAAGCGAGAACAGCAGCAAGTCTTTCAAACAATACCACGAAACCCTAGATCAAGCGGCCGAACGCTTTTCCTTTTTGGCGGGAAGAATATACTTTAGAGAGAGAGACAGATATTTTCTTCAGCGAATTTTGTGATAAAAACAAAAGGGATTACTTGGCACAGTAAAAAGAAGTGGAGTCACAAAAAGAATAAAATAATAACCGTCCTTTCGTGTGACAGAGGTTTACCTCTTTTCCAACCATACAAAAGTCAACAACAGCTGCTATTTGTGACATATAAACGCTCCAGATTTTGCCACGACAGAGCATGTCCCACTACCCAAGGCAGTTCACATCATTACACCTAAATAAACGGCCAGTGGACCCTACCACAAAAAGCTTCCCATATACGCTACCAATATTATCACACCGAGAATGTCCCCTGATAAAGTTCCTCGACTCCCAACCATTTCTTACCCAAAGGGCCTACCGAACAAGGTAGACGAAGACCGTTTCTAGCTTGACGGCATGAAGCATCAAGTCTAACAACGCTCTCCGGGGGGATAACCGGGCACATTGTTCGGTGTATACTGAGAAACATCAAATAAAATAGAATAGACAGAATCAAGTGCAAGACAAGTTTTATTCTTCCACAAAGGGGGAAAACACAAACAATACAACAGAAAAAGAAAATTTTTACAAGAAACTACACCCATCCTACTTTTTCGAACTATCCCCCATATCAACATCCTTCTTCGACAAAAGTTCCTCCAGACGCTCTTTTTCCCTAATCAACCGAGAAATCGCCATCTCAGCCTGTTTCAAGGCGTAAGACTGAGACTCGCATTTTTGCTCGGCCTTGAAACGAGCAGTGCTCTCCTCGTCCCAATATTGTTTAAACCTCCTCGTTTCAGTCCGAGCACACATGAGATCATGTTTGAGCCATGACATCTCAATTTTTTTTAGTTGAAGAGGAGTCAAATCCTCCTCCTCAAAACCAGGGGGCCGAGGTAGCAAAAAAGTAGGCTCCTCTTCCTTAAGGGCTTTCTTTTTGGAGGCAGACCTAGTGATGGGAGCCATCTCAAACAAAAGCAAGTTAGAAGAAACAAATTATAAAACAAGAGAGAGAGGAAGAATTGGTAATGAGATACAGGCAATAGGGAGCATTTATAGAGAATCAAAAGGCACAAAGTATGAAGCGTTACAATGGTTCACAAGACAGGCACGAGATACGAAAAGATACAACTGATTCATCAAATACAGAAAAGAAAACACCCAAATTGCAAAAGGGGAAATACATAAGAAAACCAGCCCAGTTTAAGGATCAATGGGTGGAAAAACCGAACTGCCAGACCGAGAGAAAGCTACCCGAGCAGAGCTGTCAAACCGAGCTTGGTAAGAGTCATTCATGACTACCAAGCACTCATTCTCCCTGGAGAGTTCGGTGTTCGTCCTAGTAAGGACACGGACGCGCTCCTCAAGCCAAGCATTCCTAACTATCATACTAGCTAGGCCTTGAGGAGAGTTATCGAACTTGTCCTGAGCATGATCCCAAATCTCCTCGGCCTCGTACCAAGAGTTGGCCAAGTGATTTCTGTGCAATAACAAATTATCAAGTTGGCGACTCAAGGCCGAAATCTCGGTCCACTTCATTGTCTCCTCGGGATGAGAGCCGAATAAACTCAAAGCCAAAACCCCATATTCTTTCTCAAGACTGGCCATTCTATGACGGACCCAAGATACCTTAGCATCTAAGTCCTTCATCTGAGCATGATATCTCACCACGAGCTCAGACATTATGATAAGTTATGATATAAAAGAAGAGGGATAAGTGAAGCCAACACAAGTTTATGGTAAGGAATAATCAAGGTTGGGTATTTATAGAGAAAAGTTTGTGTTGATTATCTGACAAATACTTGGGAGCATGCATGTTTCCTGACAATACTTGGGAGCGTGCACCTATGATTGACAACGTGAGGGATAGGTCTACAGTCCAGCAAGAAATAAAGGTACAAGATGCTCAAAAGGTCCACATCTCAACAAACCACAAATTCAACAATAAGAAGAAGTACAAGATAAAGATGCAAAAATAAAGGGGCAAAAATATAATTTTCATTAATAAAGATGGGATATATCATTGTTCATTACATCAGAGTACATCCGAAAAAGAAATCTATTACATCCGAAAAGGAAATCTATTACATCCGAAGAGAAAATCTATTACATCCGAAAAGGAAATCTATTACATCCAAAGAGGAAATCTATTACATCCGAAAAGAAAATCTGTTGCATCCGAGATAAAGACCTATTACATCCCAGAAGAGCTAGTACAGAAGATCAGGCAAGAAGATCAACTATATCAGCAGGCCGAGTGAGCAGGAGGCGTCAAAAGAAAAACATAAGAAACAAGAAAAAGAGGAAAAGAAGAAGAGTGCAAGAAAAGAAGAAGTGATAAGAAAGAAGAGTCGAAAAGAAAAATGACAAAAACCCTAGATGTAACACAAAACCCTTAGGATCACAGGGTTGATTGTTACATCGTAGTGGTGCAAAAAAGAAGAAAAAGAAAAAGAGTGATGGGAGAGAAGATGAAGAAAAAGAAAGAGGAGGCGCAGAAGAAAAAGAAAAACAGATAAGAAGAAGATAAAGAAATGAAGGAAACAGACAAATAAAAAGGAAGTCAATGAAACAAAAAAGAAAGGGAAAAAGAAAAGAATGAAAAGTAGAGAGAACAGAGTATAAAAAAAAAAAAAAAAAAGAGGAAGAGGAAGAAATGAGGGAAACTGAGAAATAAAAAGAAGAAAAAGAAAGAGATGGGAAAAGATGGGGAAAAGCAGAGAAAAATAAAAAAAAAATAAGGGGGAAGGTTAGGGGGAAGTCGATCGGTATCGGTGAGAGGGCCCGGCAGAGACATCCCTGTCCCTCAGTGTCGGGTTCCCCCTTAGCATCTCATTCTCTTCGACTAGAGCCTGACGAGCACGTCGGCAATAAGCCAGTTCGGATCTTAGCCAAGTTAATTCCCGAACCATCTCGGTATGGTGATAACGCATCACCTTCAGTTCTTCCTCGACATCCCTCAACAGCCTTCGTACATGGCTATAGGAGGCTTCAAAAGCCTCCACTTGCACAGCTAATGCTGATTGGGTGAAAGGACCAGACATCTTAGGGAAATTATAAGATGAGGGTCTGTATATGGGGGAAAATAATATGATGAGGATTGTGGATGTAACCATGCTGTAAGCAGGTATTTATAGATCAATTGGATGAGGGCTGGTATTGAGAGTCGCAACCGTTCGCCAATGGGTACTAAGAAGCGACGGCAATTAAAAGATGCATCTGTTCAAGAAGAAACGTTTGGATTCCCAAAAGGTTCTAAAAAAGCGTGAGTAATTAAAAGCCACTTGTTCACAAAACGCTTGGATTCTTACCAATATTTAAAGGGGGTAAGTAATAATGGCATCGAAACACGCATCATTTTTGGGAAAAGGCAGCAGTTCAAATAAATATCTAAGATCTTTTGCACAAGGCTCAAGGAATCCTATTGGTCCCCAGATATAAAGAATAAGAAGGTCCAATGGATAAGGTCAAACGCAAGGCCCAAGAAAAAGCTTTAATGAGGCCACGAGCGTGCGCAGTCAAAAGAAATTGCATTGGGAAAGTAATTCAGATATAAACAAGAGAAAGAAGTCTTTATTGATTAATTGATACTTCGTTACAGAAGAAGCAATAAAAGGAAATACAATAAAAAAACAATAAAATCATTTCGTGGAAGGGCCCGCTTCGTCATTTGGCTTCCCCTTCGACCGAGTATACACTTCCTTAAGGGCCAGTTTGTAAGCCCTCTTGGAAGCAAGTTGCCTATCTCTGGAGGCCTCGAGCTCTTTGATCCGAGCACGAGCGCGAATACTGTCGAGCAAAGACCTCTGGTGCTCCTTCTCCAGGGCATCCAATCGCTCGTCTAGTTCGGAGGCCCGACGAGCTTCCACCGACAGTCGGGCAACCCTCTTCTCGAGATAACGCACCTTTTGAACTTCCTCTTCAAGACGAGCAACATATTCAGGAAGGTTGTCACCATAGTTTTCAAGAGGAAAAGCCATTTGTTCGTTAATAAAGAATGAATTGCATAAAGAATACAGGGACAGTCCCTTTTTATAGGAAGAAACAAGGAGTAGATCAAATGTCATCTCGAAGAAATACAACCTCTTGAACTTCCCAAGAGCATTTACGGCAAATTAACCACAGTTCCGAGTCCAATTAAAGTCATCCAAAAAGATATCAAGAAGATTAACAGACAAGAACAAGGATAGGAAAATATTTTATTAATTTCAAAAACTTCGATTACAACTGAGGAGAAGACTCCCCATTCAAAAGAAATTACAACAAAAATCACAAAAGACTAATTATTTCGAGGAAGAGCCTTCTTCATCGTCATCCGAACTCGGTTTAGACCGAGCATGCAACTCCTTGAAGGCAAGCTTATAGGCCCTTTTCGCTGCCTTCTGCTTGGCTAGATTAGCCACGAGCCTCTTTATATGCTCGTAAGCCCAATCCCGATCGGCCATCGTCACATGATGATCAGAATCCATGTCAGACAACCTTTTCTTGTAATTTGAAACCTTGTCCACGAGTTTCTTATTCGCGGTACGAGATTTCTTGATCTCCATTTCTAAATAATAAATATAATTAAAGGAGCTCTCACCATTAGAACCAGAGGAAGCCATTACGCCACGAGCAAATTAGTAGTAAAATGCCTAATTATGGAGGGGGCACACCCCTTTATAGGAGTTTTCCTCGAAGAAAGATATTAGGATAGGAAACATTAAATGGGCCCCCCAGGGAACCGTCATAAGTCTATTGCGATTCTCGATGAAGTATTGGGAACGACAAGACCGAAGTAATATCCTCGACAGACCGAACATGACTCCCCCGACATGGAAACCACGCCGAGGAAGTCAGGGAGCACTTGATAGAACATAAAAATTAGACCCGAATATTCTATTCGGGTAATAATCAACCCACTTTATAAATGGGTATCCAACGCTTAAATGGGTCATCTCATGCTTTTTATAGGAAATAAGGTATTACTATCAAAAGCCCAAGCCCAATCAAATGGGGACCCATGTCTGAAAAACCCCTGGGATAAAGACATTTGTCAACATCTTAGAAGGCATAGTTGCCTATAAATAGCCAACTACCCCTCCTAGAAAAGGACCAGAAAATATATCCAAAAAATATAGAGAGAAGTTGAGAAAAGAGAGAAACTAGTCAAAGCATATCACGTCGAGAAATAAACCGAGCAGAGATAAAGCCGAGCACCGAATAAAAGGGGAGAAAGCCCAAGAAGAGAGATCAAATAGTCAAATCGAGCACAATTGTAAAACAGATATACTAATCCGAGCAAGTGTAATAGTCCGAATAAGGATAATAATCCGAGCAATAATAAAGATCAGGAAGTGTCATTATTTACATTTGATTTACTATTATATTATTGTTGAAAAGCCTAACGCGACCGACCAAAGTTATGGCTTTATCAGGCATACTGTTTATAGTAGCCTCCTCTTTTCATTTTTTATTCAGTCTTTACATTTCTGCAATTTTATATTTTATACATTTCAATTCTGTAATTAAGTGTGACTTAATGCTGAGCCTATATATAGGCAGCACCCCCATCAGAAACACACATTCTAAAATACAAAAAGCACCATATCATCTCTCTAAACTCATCTAGCAGCATTACATTTTGTTGAACCATGGGGTTCAATAATTGATTTTGATTATAACTTTGATTATGTTTTTTTTTTAATGATTTTACGATTTCTCTATTTCGATGATATAATGCTTGTCTTTTCCAAAAGTAGAATTTGTAAATTCCAGAACGCCAGAAAGATAGAGCACAGAAAAACGAAGCCACAGGTTCAAGCGGAACCAGAATCGGAGCTATAACGAAGTTACGGGCTTTTGAAGATTAACGAGAAAACTGAGAAAACTGAAGAACGACCGATCGTCTGTACAAAAACGACCGATCGTTTTTGTAGAAATTTCTTCCAGAGAGTTCGGTATAATTACGACCGATCGTTTTCTGAAAACGACCGATCGACTGTAGAGAACGACCGATCGTTTTCTACAGATTTCGAAAACAGCTTTTCAGCTTATTCTGGAAAGTTGCTTAAAACCTGTGGATAAAACCTCAACCACTGCCAACGGTCATATACAGAAAAACAGACCTTTGGTCTTTATAAAGAAGCCAAATCTCTCTCCCAAAATTACCAATGACTACCAATCTATCATCCTTCATCATCTCTCAATAAAAACCCTAAAAATCACCATTTTGGTGAAGATATTCGAGAAAGAGGGAAATCAAGGAGAAAACAATTCAAGCTCAACAACTCACCAATTAGCTTATTTAGAAGCAATTAAAATAGTGAGTGTAGTTACATTATTGTAACAAAATTGTAACGAGTGTTTTATAAACTCTTTTGTGAGCGAGTGATCGGGTAGAGGCTTTGTAAGCTAGTGAAGCTTAAAAGCTCTAGGTCTTTTATTTCGGGACACTCATAAAGTGAGGGGGAGCTTAATCGGTCGATTAGCTCATTAGGATTGTAATATCCGGGAAAAGAATTTTTAGTGAAATACTCGGTAGTACCGAGGAGAGGACGTAGGCGCGTTTTGCCGAACCTCTATAAATCACGGTGTCATCTTCTTCCCTTAAACTTTTATTTTCCGCAAATATTTATTCTTGCTTGCTTGCGTTTGAATTTATTAACGATTATTAACGCTTATGTAACATCCCGAATTTTTATAAGTAATTTTATTTATGATTTAATTTATCCAAAAACGTTTTATTCAAATTTTACCAAAAACCGGTCACTCGACTAATTTTTAGCCAAAAACCGAAACTCTTCCGAAAAACTTTATTTTAAAAACCTGTTACTAATTTTACTAATAAAAAGGACCCAATAGATTTGTTTCTAAAGATTTGTTATTTTTGAGTAGTAAAACAATAATTTTGATTAAAGTTAGCTTTTAGAACTTTGGGGACCAAATAGTTCGCTTCCACAAACTTTGTAAAAACAGTTTTTTCTAAACCTAAAATCAGCCCACTTTTCAATGCTTTAAAACCTAAAAATCAGCCAAGAGAGAAAAGAGAGAAAAAGAGAGAAAAAGAGAGAAAAGAGAAGAAGAAGAAGAAGAAGAAGAAGAAGAAGAAGAGGAAGCCACCATTAGCGGGTTCATACCGGAAGCATCTCCACTACGCTATAAGGTAACGGGGGTTATCCATAGCGACTAGACGAGGGTGTATGTTAGGATTAGGTTTTACGTTCATTATAAATTGAGGGTTTTTGCCTTTTATATTATTTATGTTCTTAAATTGATAATTGGGGTTTAGTTGTTGTATTTTTAATTCCATTAATTGAATTGTAGAATTTGAGACTTGAGACTAATTAATTTCAAATTAATGAGATTATGGATGGGTTTGCATGTTTTAAGCGTTGATTATGAGTTATTATGGTTTTTGATATAATTGGGTAAATTATTGTTGAATATAGATGGATTGTAGTTTATGCATACAAGGTGTTTGTTAAAATGCCTGAATGGGTTTTTATGTTGTTGAAGTGATTGGCTAGTTGTGAATCTAGTATCTATGATTATGGTTTATGTTGTATTACATTAAGTGACGTATGAGTTATGTTAGTTGAATAGTATAATATTATTGGCCGAGGCTTTAATATTTATACGTATGAGATGGTGTTATTTGAATGATTTTATATTATTGGTCGAGGCCTTGTGATTTAGCTGTAGTGGCAATGGTCTCTGTCTCTCCCTAATTCCGGGGACAGAAGACGGCCGAGGGGATAGGGAATGACTCGTCTTACGGACCGGGGCGAGTGGCGTTATAGGTCCCAGTGTGCACTATATTTACTTTTATGTTAGCAATGGTCTATGTCTCTCCCTAATTCCGGGGGCATAAGACGGCCGAAGGGATAGGGAATGACTCGTCTTACGGACTGGGACGAGTGGCGTGAGAGGTCCAAGTGCGCACTATAAATCTACTTTTATGTTGCAATGGTCTATGTCTCTCCCTAATTCCGGGGACATAAGACGGCCGAAGGGATAGGGAATGACCTACCTTACGGACTGGGGTAGGTGGCGTGAGAGGTCCATGTATGCTATAGTTGTGTGTTGATGTTATTTAATTTATTTAATTTATCGTAGTTGTAGAATGTCATTATATTTCTCTTTATACGTCGATTATCGTAGTTGTAGAATTTGTGAGCTCTTGCATTTATGGGATGGAGTGACGGTATTTGTGGTGCCGTCCCGTCTAGTTATGTGCGTGGGACTCACCGTTACAATTTTGTATTTCAGGTACAACTTAGGTTGAGGCGTATGGTTAAGAGCTTTAGCAAGGCATCACATGGGTTCGGGCTTTTGCTTTCTTTTTACTTAGATTGTTTTTGAGGTTGTAGCCTACGGGCAAGGCAAATTCATTCGTTCGTTATTTTTAGCTTTTATAAATCCTGACTTGTAGCCGCGTTTGACAAACTTTTTATTTATCCGTTAATTGTTCCTTTAGCTCGTAAGTGTTTTCTTTTAAATTTTTTAATTTCGTACCAACAGGTTCTACTTTCTTTTGTTTTAAAAAAAGTCATGCCTCGATATTCGTTTTACGGATTTTGGGTCGTGACAAGTTGGTATCAGAGCTAACTAGGTTCTTGTATACTTTGGGACGACGGGAAGATGGGTAACCATTGGACCAAGATCCATCGTAGCTTTTTTCAAAAACTTTTTCCAAAAACTCAAACTTTTTCTAAAACGGGGGGTTGCATTTAGCTTAAGACATGTAGCTATAATTTAGTAGTAGTTGATGAAAGGAAAGGCCACATGTGAGGCAAGTTGGGGACAATGAGGACGCTCGTTGATCCTGGCTCGCCAAACTAGTGGGTAGACCTCTCGTCGGTATGTGTGAAGGAATACCTTAGCGATGTGGAATTCTAGAGTATGCGAGGACGCTCGGGTGCTTTAGGATAACGTATCGTGATGGGTTATCCCTCGCATTTTTGTGTTGATTGTATGCGTGTGTAGATTTATATGATGTGTATGAGGTATAAGTTTGCATACGTGTGTAGTAGCGTACTATTAGAGTGTGAAAATTGTGTTGTTGATGATTTTACGTAGTGCGTTTTCATATTATTAACTTGTGTGTTAATGAGCATTTTATGCGAATGGATGTTGATTGTAATAATGTTGTGGACTAAAATGATGTAGTTGCGTGCTATGTTCCTTGTAAGGGATTTACAAGTATTGAGTAATTTTACGCTTTTGTATCGATAAGTTTCTGCAGAAAAACGATCGGTCGAATTTTTCAGACCCTACTGGACCAAAAAACGATCGGTCGTTTCTTAAAACGATCGGTCGAATTTTTCAAACCCTACTGGACCAAAAAACGATCGGTCGTTTCTTAAAACGATCGGTCAAAGTTTTCAGACCCTACTGGACCAAAAAACGACCGGTCGTTTTGTCAAAAACGATTGGTCGTTTTCTGGCAAATTTTGCGGTTTTTCGCTAAACTTCAAACGCTCGTAACTCCTTCGTTTTTACTCCGAATTTGATTCCGCTTGAAGCGTTGGCTTCGTATTTCAGTGCTCTATAATTATGAAACTTAGAAATCTTGATAAAATGATCACCATGAAAAACGAGCTTTTATCATGATTTACATGTTTTGTGATTATCACGTAATGTGCGGAATGTTGTATTGTATGATTAGCGGAATTTGATGCCTTTGCAAATTTGGTTAGATTTTATAAGTTCGAAAATATGAATGTTTAATTATGTTTTGTGAGGTCGTGTCCTAAATTCATTAGTTTTATAAGTCGTTTGTGCACTTATTTTTTCCTTACAACATGATTCTATTCTTTTAGACATTGACTATAAATTTTTCTTGGTTAGATTGTAAGCTAGTGTTTTGTATATATGTTTCACATTTAGCAACTATTTTCCTTCACTCGATAGAATGATAACTGTGGACTTAGATATTTTAGGTTCTAACTTAATTGTCCCTACATGAAGAATCTCGTTTGATACTGTATAATGTAAGACTATACTATAATGTAAGAGTTAATTTAGTTGAGTTGGTTTGGTGTCCATATTTAAGAGGAATTATACACAGTTAATTTCATATGTACTAAATTCAAGGTCGATATAAGGGAATTTTAATAGATCTTATTTTTATAAGATTAACTATTGAAAACTTAAGAAATATTTCTGGTGTAGCATGCCCCTGTACAAGTTGAAATGTTTGAGTTTGTAAACTATTATAGGTGAGACAAAGTTTTTAAAACATTTTCTTATTATGTAATGGTTTGTACGTTAATGAAGTCACTGGTTTGGTATATATAAATAAAAATGTAGTTAACTATTGCGGCGGTTTGTAACTAACAAACAAAAGTGCATGATAGGATATATTTATTTATTTTGAAGCTTTCGGCAACTATAAGAGAACCTCGATTATGGTTGTTTCTTCTAATTTTTGTAATTTAATCTTGTCCATGGATTACCTTTCAGTGCCGACTTTTGCTTAGAGTTTCAATGAAATGATACGTTAGGTTATTTTCAATTCGTTTGACCACTGTAAAAGATGTTTAAGCTATAATTAGGATCCAAACTTGAGATTTAATTTGTGTTTACAGTGTTCTAATAATAAGTGAACTAGCATTATAGTTGTCCTAGTTATTTCAAGTAAATCTCTTTGGTCGGATTAGTTGCAAAGTTTCAACAGGTCTTGCACTTTGATTGAGAGCATGTATTACATGTGAATTTGGAGTGGTATTTTGGGACTATATATAAATTATTAGGTTTTGCGCTTCTTATTAATTAAAGATTGTTTTGTTTAAGAGAACATGGTATAAAGGGAGATTGGTATTATTTTTGGGTGGTGGTCTAGATGCTAAAACTGGATTGTTTGATAAATTAGAAACAAAATGCAATGTTAGGCCGGTTAACACCATTATTATTATTATTATTTTATCAGAGCGTGCAGCGGAAACACATGAAATAGATATAGATGTATAAGTAATAAATGTTTCGGAAAACGATATGGAAACAAGTTTTGGAATAGGTTTGGTTATCTTACGGTATCAATATCAATAATAGTTGCTTGGATTTGAACCATCCCAGAGGTTAATTATCAGTTCAAGGAAAAACATGGTAGAAACAAATTTATTTACTTATTTTTACCAATTAAAAGATTAGCTTACATCATGTGTTTTGCTTTCATGGTGTACACTTTGTTATTAGCATTGATGATGACTAAAATCAGAATTTGGACTAAGAATTATCTAGACAGGAGTTATAGAGTTTTGGAATTATGATTGATGAGAGTTATAGAATTTGGTAAGTAATGAGATAATAAACGATCGGAAGTGATAAAAGTTTGACCTTAGGAATTTACGTTAGTATTTTTCCATCATAAATTTTCAAGTTTCACAAGGATAATGATGATATTATTATTAGTAATTTTAATCTCAAATGAGTTTCCAAGATACCTTTTATTATACTTCTTTTATATAGTTTATGCTACATGCACACACAAGTAACTGTTTTGGAGACCGGTTGATTAAAAAAAAAATTATGTGAGCTGATTTAATCACGTCAAAAAAAAAAAAGCATATATAATATTATTCGGAAACATTATCCTTTTTTTTTTTCTTTCAAGTTATTAAAGAAATAAAGTTTCGGGACGAAACTTCTTTAAGTGGTGGAGAGTGTAAAATCCCGCAATTTAATTTTTAATTTTTATTTTATTTTTTTTATTTTGAATATTTATTCTTCTAAATAATTACTCATGTGACTATTTAGTTTTCATAAGTAAGAATACTAATGTTTAGTTGTTTAAGTGATTTAAGGACCTTACGGTTACATGTTATCAAAGCTATAGAGTTTTAAAGGATTTAAAGGTATTTAATTGGATTTACCATGGATTGATACGTGGTAGTACTTTTAGGGATTAGCCGGTAAGAATTGGGCCTAGTAATTATGTAATTTACTTCGGTTAGAAATATTGAAATGTATAAACGTATGATTAGGAATAATGGTGTAAGTTATAGGTCTTTGAATGCCTCACTAAGATAATTAATGACATGATTTGATTGTATTCATATATAAAACTGATGCCTTGCCTGAAGAGTAAATGTCAATTAAGAATAGTAAATATTATCTTGAGGTTTCTATAACGAGATGTTTGTATTTATTCCTATAACTACTATGCGTGGAATATTTAAGGAGAAATAATGTTACATGTATTCAAAGAGTTTCTGTTGCTAGTAAATTATTAAGGAGGTAACCTTGCATGAGAAATTGAGACGGAAGTAATAAATTGGTATAGAATTGTAGTATAAATGCTAAGCCAATTGTCATGCCATATACATGCCCCTATAATGAATTCTTCCTTGTTAATATAGATATATACACTAGTGCAAATAAAGAAAGAAAGCTAGGTAGCATTTCCCTGATTAGATTCTATACTCCTTTACTGTATTAAAATTATATGTATGTAACGAAAGTATACAAATATGAGAGAATTAAAGTCCTATGTTGAGCAAGGGAAAAGGTTTAGTGGAAAGCTAAGCACTAGATTATTCGTTGTAGAAATGTTTCTGTTCTTTCGGATTAATATTAGGTGAGTGGGTTTTGTCTTGCTATTATAAATATTCCGTTGCAACTTTTGATAATATTTTACAGGCTCATGAGTATTATTTTTCAAGTACTAATTATATATGGAAACCTTGTTTTTATATTGTTACGAAAACAAAGTGAATAAAAGAAAGAAAAGAATGAAAAAGAAGAAGTGATTTATATACAATGGATCTGTATAAAGAGAACTAGTTTGTATCTTATAAAGATAAAGGTTATATACAGTGTATCTGTATAAGGTTTCTAAATTTATTATTTTATGATTTGCTTATGATTTGTATTTGGGACCATGAGAATAAGTACAACGGAGAATCCCGAATAAGGGGAAGAGGAAAGTGGGGTGACGTTGGCAACTAAACGAAAGAGTTTAGTTCTCAACGGTTAACTTGGCAATTGTACATAGTTTTGTTAAACGGAACGTTTTAAGGAATAGACCCAGCCGTCATGTTGTGGTGACCTTAATTATGTAGTGCACGTATGGTTTATACACCTTAGAAAAAGATCGACGGTAAAGAGATTGAGGAAGTCAATCGGGCTTGGTACTCTAAGATATACATGTTATCATTTTGCTTTTATCATAAAAAGAAAGAAAAAGATTTGGTTATTACTATTGCGATGGATTTAATTTTGATGAAAGAAAAGTGAAAACTTTATTTATCTTTTATATTCAAGTAATTTCTAAATACTTATGCATTGGGAATTTTTATTAAACAAGTTATTATGTTCCAAGAAACTGAAAGGGAAAAATCTTATTTTCGACCCGTATAATATATTGTGAGGCTTCAGTTAAGTAGGGTTGATATCGAGTCAGTTTGAGGACCAGACAGACCTTTAAGATTATGTGTTAAATTCCGATGTGATTACATTTTTAATTTTAGTTGTAAGAGATTAACTTTTTGTAATGAACATAATTTTCGAGATTCTATTTAATGAAACTTTTGCTAGAAATTTGAGCTAATTTAATGAGTTATTTAGCGAGTGTTTAATAATTATTTCATTTAGGCTTTGTTTAGCACGTGCCGCCACACGTGTTATTCAGCCGTGTGACACCCCCGAGTCTGGGTTGAGAGTTTATTTTATTAGAGTTTAGTTTGCTAGAAAGACCCGTACTTTGAGTCTTGGGGACGTTTTGGAGTTGTTGAGTAGTTGTCTTTTATCCTGTTTAATATTATATATAAGTGTTTACCTTATTTGAGATTCTTACATGTTGGTCATGTACTTGAGTTATGAATTGTGGAGTTGTTACGGGTTGTGAACCCTGCGTATTTTATTTTATTTTTATTATGACACGAGCGTTTAAATTTTTATGGTCTTATTGTACGTTTATCATTTCTGGGTATAGTTGTTTAGAGAGGAAATTTCGGGACGAAATTCTTTTAAGGAGGGTTAGTTGTAACATCCCGAATTTTTATAAGTAATTTTATTTATGATTTAATTTATCCAAAAACGTTTTATTCAAATTTTACCAAAAACCGGTCACTCGACTAATTTTTAGCCAAAAACCGAAACTCTTCCGAAAAACTTTATTTTAAAAACCTGTTACTAATTTTACTAATAAAAAGGACCCAATAGATTTGTTTCTAAAGATTTGTTATTTTTGAGTAGTAAAACAATAATTTTGATTAAAGTTAGCTTTTAGAACTTTGGGGACCAAATAGTTCGCTTCCACAAACTTTGTAAAAACAGTTTTTTCTAAACCTAAAATCAGCCCACTTTTCAATGCTTTAAAACCTAAAAATCAGCCAAGAGAGAAAAGAGAGAAAAAGAGAGAAAAAGAGAGAAAAGAGAAGAAGAAGAAGAAGAAGAAGAAGAAGAAGAAGAGGAAGCCACCATTAGCGGGTTCATACCGGAAGCATCTCCACTACGCTATAAGGTAACGGGGGTTATCCATAGCGACTAGACGAGGGTGTATGTTAGGATTAGGTTTTACGTTCATTATAAATTGAGGGTTTTTGCCTTTTATATTATTTATGTTCTTAAATTGATAATTGGGGTTTAGTTGTTGTATTTTTAATTCCATTAATTGAATTGTAGAATTTGAGACTTGAGACTAATTAATTTCAAATTAATGAGATTATGGATGGGTTTGCATGTTTTAAGCGTTGATTATGAGTTATTATGGTTTTTGATATAATTGGGTAAATTATTGTTGAATATAGATGGATTGTAGTTTATGCATACAAGGTGTTTGTTAAAATGCCTGAATGGGTTTTTATGTTGTTGAAGTGATTGGCTAGTTGTGAATCTAGTATCTATGATTATGGTTTATGTTGTATTACATTAAGTGACGTATGAGTTATGTTAGTTGAATAGTATAATATTATTGGCCGAGGCTTTAATATTTATACGTATGAGATGGTGTTATTTGAATGATTTTATATTATTGGTCGAGGCCTTGTGATTTAGCTGTAGTGGCAATGGTCTCTGTCTCTCCCTAATTCCGGGGACAGAAGACGGCCGAGGGGATAGGGAATGACTCGTCTTACGGACCGGGGCGAGTGGCGTTATAGGTCCCAGTGTGCACTATATTTACTTTTATGTTAGCAATGGTCTATGTCTCTCCCTAATTCCGGGGGCATAAGACGGCCGAAGGGATAGGGAATGACTCGTCTTACGGACTGGGACGAGTGGCGTGAGAGGTCCAAGTGCGCACTATAAATCTACTTTTATGTTGCAATGGTCTATGTCTCTCCCTAATTCCGGGGACATAAGACGGCCGAAGGGATAGGGAATGACCTACCTTACGGACTGGGGTAGGTGGCGTGAGAGGTCCATGTATGCTATAGTTGTGTGTTGATGTTATTTAATTTATTTAATTTATCGTAGTTGTAGAATGTCATTATATTTCTCTTTATACGTCGATTATCGTAGTTGTAGAATTTGTGAGCTCTTGCATTTATGGGATGGAGTGACGGTATTTGTGGTGCCGTCCCGTCTAGTTATGTGCGTGGGACTCACCGTTACAATTTTGTATTTCAGGTACAACTTAGGTTGAGGCGTATGGTTAAGAGCTTTAGCAAGGCATCACATGGGTTCGGGCTTTTGCTTTCTTTTTACTTAGATTGTTTTTGAGGTTGTAGCCTACGGGCAAGGCAAATTCATTCGTTCGTTATTTTTAGCTTTTATAAATCCTGACTTGTAGCCGCGTTTGACAAACTTTTTATTTATCCGTTAATTGTTCCTTTAGCTCGTAAGTGTTTTCTTTTAAATTTTTTAATTTCGTACCAACAGGTTCTACTTTCTTTTGTTTTAAAAAAAGTCATGCCTCGATATTCGTTTTACGGATTTTGGGTCGTGACAGCTTAAGCTTATAATTGCGTAAGTTGGGGTGTTAGTTGCACTTAAGTTTTAATTAGGCGAAAATCGCCATAAACCTTATTCACCTCCCCCCCCCCCCCCCCCCCCCCTAAGGTTTAGCCGCACACGGGCCAACACATTTTAGTTAAATAGAGCCACCCATTGGGATCGAAGCGCCATCACGACCAGAAACCTTAAAAGTGGTCAGGCGAATATCGGTTAAGGGCATACTGTTTATAGTAGTCTCGTCTTTTCATTTTTTATTCAGTTTTTACATTTCTGCAATTTTATATTTTGTACATTTCAATTATGTAATTAAGTGTGACTTAATGCTGAGATACTCAGCTGAGCCTATATATAGGCAGCACCCCACATCAGAAACACACATTCTGAAATATAAAAAACACCATATCATCTCTTTAAACTCATACAGCAGCATTACATTTTAGTCAGGGAGAGCCACCCATTGGGATCGAAGCGCCATCACGACCAGAAACCTTAAAAGTGGTCAGACGAATATCGGTTAAGGACATACTGTTTATAGTAGTCTCGTCTTTTTATTTTTTATTCAGTCTTTACATTTCTGTAATTTTATATTTTGTACATTTCAATTCTTTAATTTATTTTCCTGTTCTGTAATTTCATTTCAGTCCTTTTCTTTTCTGTAATTATTATTCAGTTCTGTAATTTACTTTTCAGTTCTGTAATTTCATTTATTCACAGAAACAGTCCAGTAGTGTAGTAATTATACTATTCTGTCTGGCAGTTTCTTTTAATTAACAAACAGTCCAGCAGTTTAGTTTTATATTATTCTGTCTAACAGTTTCGTTTAATTACAAATCAGTCTAGCAGTTTAATAACTTATATTATTCTATCTGAAATTTTAATTAATTGCATTTACATTCTGCAAGTGTCGGAATTTTGTAATAGAGTCATATTCCATTATAGAAATAAAATTATTTCTTTCTTTTTAGTCCTTGCACTTTTAATTATTAATTTTACGTACACCAAAACCAACAAGTCGCACTACTTGGCTAAAGGCTATCACTTTCGAAATATTGCGAAATCACACTACCGATGATATCGATCTACTACACACATAATCCTCACCAACTCGTCCCGTTTCTAGAAAGTGAAACATTTGGTGAAAACTCAACTTGCCAAGTCGATGAAATCCCTTCTCCGAGGATTTTTAGTACCCATCTCTCGTACTCGTTGTTGCCCAAAAATGTGACAGGACACTTTTTCGGTTGTAAAATCATTCACATATCTCGGAACCCAGCGGATGTTATTGTTTCCTGGAGGAATTTTTTTGGCCAAGCATTTGCACGGAGTCCAAAAACATTGCAAAAGGATTTCGATGAGTCCGTGAAGGGTATTTCAATGTTCAAGTATCAAATGTTTCATAACACATCTTTTTTTTTTCTTATCAAAATAATTAATTTTATATATTAATCATTATAGTATTTCAAAATTCACAAATAATCTAGTCACACAAACCTATATCATGCAATTTAATGACCAGAAATAGAATCGTAAAATCAAATCTAACGATACGACTCAAATCGGTGGG
Organism: Primula veris; assembly: GCA_963682055.1. Lineage (NCBI taxonomy): Eukaryota > Viridiplantae > Streptophyta > Magnoliopsida > Ericales > Primulaceae > Primula > Primula veris. The sequence goes on along the minus strand of OY821742.1, from coordinate 4,087,056 downwards.
TTTGGTCCTCTTCTCCAATACTTGTTCGGTGTATGGAACACATTAAGAAGTCACTAGGTATATTCACGTTCACATCTTTTTTTCCCCAACAGGCACTGGTTTTTGTGGTCCTCTTCTTGAATGCGTGTTGGAGTACTGGAATGTGAAGCATAAAGAAATTATTCCTTCTTTCATTTGTCTGTTCTTATTTGGTGTGATCTATCTCATGATGTTGTTGTTGCAATAAAATACTGTATGAGTATCATCGAGCTTGATTGGCTTGTTTTTTGAATAAACATCCTTTTCAATGTATCTTTGATCTGAACGTCGAGAAAATTATGAGAAATGATTAATGATTGATCTGCTTCGCAAGTCGTCTTGTTTAAGCAAAATGGCTTTTCCAACCTCGTAAATGGATTTTACCAGGAAAATAATCTATAGCCCTTGCATAATATCAAATTTCAACTTATGCAAAGTAACAAATTTGCCAATTACATCATTTTACCCCGCCATAGGAACAGAATTAAAGGCGCCCACGTTATATGTTAGTAATTACCAACTGTTTTCCCTGAGATGATGAAGTCGTACTCAGGTTATGTTTACCACCAGATTTTCTTGGCTAAGATCATATTTAAAAAATATGTTTCAAAAATCCATTAAAATTCAAAAAATCCCAATCTTTAGTTTTAACGGTCTATATAAATCAGTGTTTTAAAAATCGCGTTTAAAGCGTTAAAAGCACGATAAATCATTTTGCGAAAAGAAAATGCCTACGCTTATATGTTTTAGGGGTTTTATAGGTTTAGTAAACTAAACTATCTGTTTTTAACGATTTGGTTACCCACTTTTCAAATTTTCCAATTTGGGTAACCAAATCGTTAACAACACTATAGTTTGTTGTATTAAATGTATGATTTGGGTAAAGCGTTATGAGTGCGTTTTTACGCTTTTTTTATGCTTTTTGCGCTAAAAATAGCGCTTTTCAGGACTTGTAGTTTTTTTTTTCCAAAAAATTACCAAAACGATGCTGATTTAAGGTTATCAATTTAAAAAAAAATCCAAACAAATTCTAACACATGTGTTAGTGATACTTAATCGATAATTTTGGTGAACTACAACATTTGAAAATTTTAATTACTAGAAGACTTGAATTCGTTTGTATTTTTCTATTTATGAAAGATTTTAATATAATTCCTTATATAGTAAATTGTAAAATGATGTTTTCAATATATATGTTAAATATGTATATTTTTAAGATATATCCAACATGTATATTTTTCTATTATAAAAAATTTACGTTTTACGTGTCAAAACTATGCTATTAACGTTTTTAACATGTCTATCATAAAAAAATTTGATCAAGTTAGCGATTTTTAAAACACTAATATAAATAACATGGCTATTAAATGAGAGTATGAGATTACAATAACAAAAGTGAAAAGTAGCTAGCATCATGTCTGAGATAAGAGACAAAGAAAGCTTCCACAAAATTTGCACATCAGAATTATCAAATAATTACCATGTCATAACCTGCAATTTCCTGAGAACAAAGATCTCAGTCCATCACAAATTTGCATGACTTCTACGTACAATTAGTTATCTTTTTGGTGTATTAAAAAGTGAATTTCACAATTTTAAAATGTTGATTCAACGGGCAACGGCTGCCAGCTCGGCGGGTTGTTGAATCAACATAATTTTGAAATAACTCTCATTACCAATTTTCTAGTTGAATCAATATAGAATATCAGCATAAATGAATTGTTTTAATTAATTATCTCAGGTAGTAGGTTATTAAAAATAACCTAACATAACACTCTTGAAGAAAATATGGTTATTGTACCTATTTGGCCAAGGGGACGGATAATGCCAGCCAGTTCATTTTTTCGAAATGAGAGTGTGGGAGATGGGAAAAACTGTTTAACCGTTGAGATGATCGAGAGGCTCAATGATTCTATAGATCGAGTGTGGGGAGGTAGTGGTTTAGAATTACTCAATCGTGAGCCATAGAGTGATGGTTTCATCTTTACCGGGCAACTAGTTTCCGTTTCAAAACCACGTCTCTCAGTTCTTGTTTCGCGGTTTTTTTTTTCTTTCGCGGTTCTTGCTTCTTGTTATTTTTATAATAAATCTTTGAATTACGGAGTAATATTTTTTGTCATTTTCGTTTTTCAGACCGTTAATACCGGTCGCTCTATGTTTCCTTCCCCATACTGTTTACTATCTCAGGATTTCAGTATGATCTGTTTGTTTAAACGATTTGTTGTACAGCTAAGGGTCTGGTAATGCAAATGTTGCCGTAAAATTATTATACACATGATTTCCTACGTTTTCTTTTATATAATTATTATCCTACTGACCGAGGTACGAATGATGTATTTTGAATCTGAGAGAGTATATAGTTTCTGACTGAATTTATATTAGCCTGGTACAGATACTGTATTATATCTAAAGAGCACGAATACGGAAAACGGCATACGAATAGAGAATAGAACACAAAAACATGGAGTAGTACTAAACATTTACAATAAGGCTAGGATACCCCGGCTATAGTATAATCTTTTAGACTAAATTTATTAAAATTCTATTTAGTTTAAGTGGGAAGAATCTGCTTTATTCACGAATTTTACTAACCATGATGTAGAAGAATTGTATGGCACACTACTAAATTATACAATTGAGACCTGAAAAAGATAAAGATAAAGGTAAAAAAAGCATTAACATGCATATTCGAGCAACAATCTTAGGCTAGCAGGCAACAGAAGATTACAAGAAATATAAAAGCAATACAAAATGGTTCTAATCACTACTCAGCTCCTCTTTGTATTATATGAGGATTACAAAACATATATTAGCCTGGTACAGGCACTGTATTATATCTAAAGAGCACTAAAACGGCATAATACAGAATAGAACACCAAAACATAAATATTTACAATTAGGCTAGGATACCGAGAATATTAGTCATTGGTCACCTTTTACAATATTTTTTAAATTGAGGTTTTGGGTCGAAACTTTTTTAAGTTTCAGTCACCTGGCCCAACAAAAAGAGCTTAAAAACTGTTTTTGAGCTTAAAAAATAACTTAGAATATATACGGGAAAGATATTAAAATATAAAAAAGAGATTAAAAGTTATTTTTAAGCTTAAAAAAATATATTATAATCTACATGAAAAAAATATCAAATTGTAAAAAAATAACTTAAAAGGTGTTTTTTTTAGTTTTTTGTTTTTTGTCTTTTTTAGTGTTTGTTTGAATTATTAAGTAAAAAAAAATTGCAAAAAGATATTATAATATTTTTTTATCACTTTTAATGTCAACTACACTTAAAAATCTTATGAGAGTAGTGACCTATATGAACAAAAATCTTATTGAAAGATGATCTTGTTGGAAAAAATAGGAAAACATGTAGTTAAAACATGTTTTTCCAAAGTGGTCATGGACCAACTTTGAGTCAATTTTTAATGCGACTCCTCAGTTTTTCTGAGGCCATACTCTATGCGTTTGAGTAGTTCGTGCGACGAGCTTCGCAACGGTATATCGCATGACCTATTCGGAGGAATGGTGTGAATGATAATTGGACTCGAATGTTGGTACTCGAAAGAGGGAAAAACCGAAATCTGGAAAGTGGAGTAGAGAGTGGGAATAAACCATGAGGGTTATCCCACATTGGAAAAACAAGGTTGTTTTTTACTCTATATATACAAGTCCATCCCATGTAGTTGGTAACTAATAAAGTCCGCATACCCATGAGTGGGTTAGTGTGTACCACACAAGCGCGCGCTCGCTCGGGTCTCGGGCCTCGGGCCTCGGGCCACGGGCCACGGGATGCGGGATGCGGGATGCGGGATTTGGGATTTAGGATTTGGGGAATGCCTCGGATCTCGGGTCTTGTACTAAATCTGAAAAGAGTGACTTTTGCATATTTGCAAGAGCAGTCCCTAGAATTCCAAAAGGTTTGAAACTCCAGCAGTGATTGGAGGCGGATTCTGGGGATGTAACTCCCAGAAGTTAATGACCATATTTAATTTTGCGGTTTCAGAATCCTCTATAAAGAGACAGTCATCCCTTCACATTTCATACATTCAAATCAGTCTATCTTCTCTCTAAAAGCCTGCATATATTTTTATTCATAGCATCTTAGAACCAGAGAGAACCACCCACTAAAAGCTCGACTTAGACTCGTCGCCAGTTTCCGGCGAGTCTTCCGAGAGACGTTGTATCTTGGGATCGAAGCTCTAACGCAACCAGAAACCTAAGGTGGTTGGGCGAATATCGGTTAAGGGCATACTGTTAACAGTAGACTCGTCTGATTAATTTTTACATTCTGTCCGTTTATTTTTCGTACTTAAATTCTGTCTTTTACATTCTGTTTTTTCCAATTCAGTATTTAAATTTCAGTATTTTAATATTCTGTCCTTAGCTGTAGCTTTTACATTTTGTTTGTACTATTCTGTAATTAGTTTAAAGTTCTATTTTTATTGCTGTAATTACATTTCTGTAATTTAATTTTGTATTTAGATTAGTTTCAATTCAGTCCTGTATTTTAAATTCATTACAGAACAGTCCGGCTGTTAAGTCTATACTTTCCAGTCCGGCAGTTTCTTTTAATTGCAAATCAGTACATCAGATTATTAATTAATAATAATCTGATAACGTTTGCTTTATTTACGATTCAGTACCTACATGTTGTAATCAGTTTATTGTATTTCATTTGGAAATTAATAAAGATTACACTGGTTTTATTTAATTACTGTTTAGTCCTTTATTTATTATTAATTGTTATTTCGTACACGGAAACCAACAATCTTAACCGATATTCTGTTGTTTCTTTCGTGTATTGATTAATACAATTATTTATTTTTTATAAGGAATAATGCTTTCTTTTTTTCAATTCTAAATTATATTAGAAATTGAATTACAAAGAATAAATTCCAAACAGTTTTATTTTAATTTTATTTTCTTGTTGATACCAACCGTATTGGTATTCAATAAGAATTGTTTTAATCCTTTTAATATCAACCGTATTGATATACAAAAGGATAAAGAGTTTATTTTATTTTTGTTTGATAATTCTTTTACAAACCCAAATATCAGTTTTGGTGTTTGTTTATAGAATTTGTTGTACGCGTATCTCATACGTCTTGTCTTGTCGTTTCAGATGACAAACACGTCGCCTATTGAGTTGCCTATCGGAAGTGAGCATGACCCAGTGGTTGGTAGAGATGTCCATAACACTGGGGGCGATGCGATTGTGGGGGCTAACGCCGATGACGCAGTTGCAGCGGCTGAGGCCGCCGCGGCTGCGGCTATGGCGGATGCTATGGCCGAAGCAGCAGCCACGGCCAAGGCTGCAGCTAAGGCTGCGGCAAGAGCCAAGGCTGCAGCCAAGGGCAAGGCACCGATGTATTCGGCTGTGCCTACTTTGCCGACTTCTCATCTGGAGAAACCGGAAAAATTCAGGGGTGACAACTTCAAACGTTGGCAGCAAAAGATGCTGTTTTATCTCACCACTCTGAATTTGACCAGGTTTCTTAAGGAGACTGCTCCCGTCCTAAGCGAGGACGATCTGGACGAGCAGTCGTTCTCTGCGGTTGAGGCATGGAGACATGCAGACTACCTATGCAAGAACTATATCCTGTGTGCTCTAGATGACACGCTGTTTAGTGTTTTCGAGCCCAAAGCTACTGCAAAGGAGCTGTGGCAGACTCTCGAAAATAAGTACAAGGTGAGTAACGCTGGCACAAAGAGATTTGTTGTCACGGACTTTCACGAGTACCGTATGACTGATAGCAGGGGTGTCATGGAGCAAGTTGAGGAGCTCCAACTGATTTATCACCGCCTTGAGGCTGAGGGGCTAGTTATTAATGAGCCTTTCCAGGTGGCACTCATGATTGAGAAATTGCCGCCGTCTTGGAAAGACTTTCAAAACTACCTCAAGCATAAGCGGAAGGAAATGAGGTTGGAGGGGCTCATTGAGAAGCTCAATATCGAGGTGAGCAACCGTCGCTCCGTGAGGAGAGTCGGTGGTGCTGTCATCCCGATGGCAAAGGCCAATGTGGTCGAAAGATCCGACGTCAAACGGAAACGTTTTGACACCGGAGGCAGTACTGTTGTCGCAAAGAAATTTGCGGGAACCTGCTTTGTGTGTAACAGGACCGGCCATCGTGCCGCGGACTGTTATGACAATAAAGGTGCTGCTAAGCCTAAGCCCCCCCCGAGGAACTTTAAGGGCAAGGGAAAGAGGAAAGCTCCAGCTCAGGCGCATCTGGCCGAGTGAGGACGAGATGACGACCACTTTACTGCTGTGGTCTCTTAGGTCAATCTCGTGGGGAGCAACCCCAAAGAGTGGTGGCTGGATACCGGCGCCACAAGCCACATCTGCTCAATAAGGTGGATGTTTAAGACCTACGAAGCGGTAGAGGGAGAAAGCTGCTTCATGGGAAATTCTGCTACTTCCAAGGTGGAAGGAAAAGGAATGGTTGTGATGAAAATGACCTCAGGAAAAGAGCTGAGGTTAACAAATGTGCTTCATGTTCCGGATATCCGCAAGAATTTGGTATCAGGATCGGTGATGGTGAAGAACGGGTTTAAACTAGTTTTAGAATCCGATAAACTTGTAATCACCAAGAATGGTGTCTATGTAAGCCGTGGCTATATGACCAACGACATGTTTAAGTTGAACGTAGGGACACCTGCTCCAAATAAAGGTGCTAAAGCTGAGGCTAGCACAAGTACTGTAATGACTGTTGCCCAAGAGGCCAATAAAAATTCTGAGTTTAATTATTTATTTGAGTCATTTCATTTGTGGCATGGTAGATTAGGTCACGTGAATTATAATTCTTTAAAGAAATTAATTTCACTAAAACTAATACCAAATTTCGTTTTTGATAAGCAACACAAATGTGAGATTTGTGTAGAAGCAAAATTAACGAAATCATCGTTTCAACATGTTGAACGAGAAAGTGAACCTCTCGGTCTAATACACACGGATATATGCGACTTAAAGTTTATACAAACGCGAGGAGGGAAAAAGTACTTTATCACCTTTATAGATGATTGTACTAGATACTGTTACGTTTACTTAATGAGAAGTAAAGACGAAGCAGTTGAGAAATTCGCTCTTTATAAGACCGAAGTTGAAAATCAACTCAATAAGAAGATTAAAACATTGAGAAGTGATAGAGGCGGTGAATATGAATCACCGTTTGAACAGATATGCGCTGAAAGCGGCATTATACATCAAACCACAGCCCCATATACTCCCGAGCAAAATGGGGTTGCTGAGCGTAAAAATAGAACGCTAAAGGAAATGATGAATGCTATGCTAATCAGTTCTGGGTTACCCCAGAACATGTGGGGGGAAGCGATACTTTCCGCTAACTATGTTTTAAACAAGTTACCACATAAGAAGCGAGAAAATACTCCATATGAATTATGGAAAGGTCATCAACCCAGTTATAAGAACCTGCGGGTTTGGGGTTGCCTCGCAAAGGTCCTAGTTCCCACTCCTAAGAGGATGAGAATTGGTCCTAAGACGGTGGACTGTGTGTTCATCGGATATGCACAGAATAGTAGTGCATATCGGTTTCTCGTGCACAAGTCGGATAATCCCGATGTGCACGTAGATACGTATATGGAAAGCCGAGAGGCCTCTTTCTTTGAAGATATCTTTCCCCGGAAATTACCTACATCTGTACCAACTGAAGAGTTGAACAGTGAAGGAAATGTGGGGGCAAGTGAACCGACAGAGGAAGAGGAAGAGGAAGAGCCTCGGCGCAGCAAAAGGGCAAGGAAGGAAACTTCCTTTGGACCTGATTTCCTAACCTTCATGATTGAAGGCGAACCGGTGACATAAACAAGCTATGTCAACACCGGATTCCCAATATTGGGAAGAAGCTATTCAAAATGAAATTGAATCAATCATGCAAAACCACACTTGGGAACTAGTGGATCTTCCGAAAGGATGCAAGCCCCTAGGTCACAAGTGGATCTTTAAGAGGAAGTTAAAGGTTGACGGCACGATTGAGAAATACAAGGCGAGACTTGTAGTAAAAGGATTCAGGCAAACGGAAGGTGTCGATTATTTTGACACGTATGCCCCTGTCTCCAGGAAAACGTCTATCCGAATCGTCATTGCTCTCGCAGCTTTGTTTGATATGGAAATACATCAAATGGATGTAAAGACGGCATTTCTGAATGGAGAACTGGAAGAAGAGATTTACATGGAACAACCGGAAGGGTTTGTAGTTCCTGGTAAAGAGTACCAAGTGTGCAAACTTGTAAAGTCTCTATATGGACTCAAACAAGCGCCAAAGCAATGGCACGAGAAGTTTGATAGAATTATGCTATCAAACGGTTTTCGCATTAATGAGTGTGATAAATGTGTCTACTCTAAAGGAAGTGGAAGAGACTGTGTTGTAGTCTGTCTCTATGTGGATGACATGATCATAATTGGGAGTAATGATAGAATCAGCTCCACAAAGAAAATGTTATCACAACACTTCGATATGAAGGACCTGGGTATAGCTGATGTAATACTTGGTATGAAGATTACCAAAACATCAGAAGGATATGCCTTGTCCCAAAGTCACTATGTTAAACAAGTTTTAGACAAGTTTGACAAGGACAGTAAAGCTATGTCAAGAACCCCAATTGAGTTCAACTGTAACCTAAAAAAGAATTTCGGTAAAAGTGTGAATCAATTGGAGTTCTCTCGGGTCATAGGCAGTCTCATGTATATAATGAATTGCACTAGACCTGACATAGCAAACTCAGTGAGTAGACTGAGCAGGTACACCAGTAATCCAAATGAGGAACACTGGAAGGCCATAATGAAACTTCTCAGGTATATGAGGTTTTCAGCCGATTACGGGCTGTACTATAGCAGATATCCAGCGGTACTGGAAGGGTATTCAGATGCCAACTGGATATCAGACTCCAATAGCACAAGATCCACGAGTGGATATGTGTTTATAATGGGAGGAGCTGCTGTGTCTTGGAGATCCTCCAAACAGACATGTATTGCAAGGTCAACTATGGAATCAGAATTCATAGCATTGGACTTAGCAACCGAAGAGCAGACTGGCTGAGAAGTCTATTGGAAGGAATTCCAATGTGGCCGAAACCTGTTCCCGCAATAAGCATGCATTGTGATAGTCAATCAGCTATTGCGCGGGCTCAGGATCATATGTATAATGGAAAGTCTCGACATATACGTCGGAGACATAAATCCGTAAGGGAATTGTTATCCAATGGTGTGGTATCCTTAGATTTTGTAAGATCAAAGGAAAACATAGCGGATACATTAACTAAAGGCTTGACTCAAGTGGGAGTCGAGACGTCATCGAACGGAATGGGATTAAAGCCCATTAAATTGGTGGCCCCCCCATAGGCAACCCAACCTAAACGGAATCTTTCCTGATAGGTTCAAAGGGAAACTGAACTGTGGGGACAACCGAACAAAGCACTCGGGAACCTGGAGTTCCCAGCCCATCTCTGCGATGACAGAGTGATAGACCTGTACCATTGTAAGGGTGAGCATGAGGCTCTTCATGATCCAAGTAACTCGACGGTCGAGTAAAGTGAGTCAGGACACTTTCGACTTGGAACACCTATAACTAGTGTGTAAGGCTGGTACCATGTGATGAGCTTGGGCTAATTCACTAGAGCACTGAGTTGAAGTTGCCAAGGTAGTCCAGGCCAAATATGGACAACAACTAAAGGGCCTAGTACGTGGGTAGAGAGGGCACTGTGCGGGTGCCATTCTGGGATACACAAAGCTTGATGGTTCAAAGCTTTACAGCTACCTAATAGCAGTATTCTGGGTGGTACTCCGCTACGGCAGGTTCAAGGCATGCGCTACCTGACCTTAGACAGTGAACTTTTGCGGTTCTCTTGATTTGCATTTAGGACATGGGCTTTCGAGCCAATTGCATTCATGTGGGGGATTGTTGGAAAAAATAGGAAAACATGTAGTTTAAACATGTTTTTCCAAAGTGGTCAGGGACCAACTTTGAGTCAATTTTTAATGCGACTCCTCAGTTTTTCTGAGGCCATACTCTATGCGTTTGAGTAGTTCGTGCGACGAGCTTCGCAACGGTATATCGCATGACCTATTCGGAGGAATGGTGTGAATGATAATTGGACTCGAATGTTGGTACTCGAAAGAGGGAAAAACCGAAATCTGGAAAGTGGAGTAGAGAGTGGGAATAAACCATGAGGGTTATCCCACATTGGAAAAACAAGGTTGTTTTTTACTCTATATATACAAGTCCATCCCATGTAGTTGGTAAACTAATAAAGTCCGCATACCCATGAGTGGGTTAGTGTGTACCACACAAGCGCGCGCTCGCTCGGGTCTCGGGACTCGGGACTCGGGTCACGGGACGCGGGACGCGGGATGCGGGATGCGGGATGCGGGATTTGGGATTTGGGATTTGGTATTTGGGGAATGTCTCGGGTCTTGGGTCTTGGGTCTTGGGTCTTGGGTCTTAGGTCTTGTACTAAATCTGAAAAGAGACTTTTGCATATTTGCAAGAGCAGTCCCTAGAATTCCAAAAGGTTTGAAACTCCAGCAGTGATTGGAGGCGGATTCTGGGGATGTAACTCCCAGAAGTTAATGACCACATTTAATTCTGCGGTTTCAGAATCCTCTATAAAGAGACAGTCATCCCTTCACATTTCATACATTCAAATCAGTCTATCTTCTCTCTAAAAGCCTGCATATATTTTATTCATAGCATCTTAGAACCAGAGAGAACCACCCACTAAAAGCTCGACTTAGACTCGTCGCCAGTTTCCGGCGAGTCTTCCGAGAGACGTTGTACCTTGGGATCGAAGCGCCAACGCAACTAGAAACCTAAGGTGGTTGGGCGAATATCGGTTAAGGGCATACTGTTAACAGTAGCCTCGTCTGATTAATTTTTACATTCTGTCCGTTTATTTTCCGCACTTAAATTCTGTCTTTTACATTCTGTTTTTTCCAATTCAGTATTTAAATTTCAGTATTTTAATATTCTGTCCTTAGCTGTAGCTTTTACATTCTGTTTGTACTATTCTGTAATTAGTTTAAAGTTCTGTTTTTATTGCTGTAATTACATTTCTGTAATTTAATTCTGTATTTAGAATAGTTTCAATTCAGTCCTGTATTTTAAATTCATAACAGAACAGTCCGGCTGTTAAGTCTATACTTTCCAGTCTGGCAGTTTCTTTTAATTGCAAATCAGTACATCAGATTATTAATTAATAATAATCTGATAACGTTTGCTTTATTTACGATTCAGTACCTACATGTTGTAATCAGTTTATTGTATTTCATTTGGAAATTAATAAAGATTACACTGGTTTTATTTAATTACTGTTTAGTCCTTTATTTATTATTAATTGTTATTTCGTACACGGAAACCAACAGATCTTCCACCAATGAGCTCTAGGATACCCTCAGGGGGTGCTATAGGAAAACGAGCTTCAAACGTTTGAGTAAGTTGGATGTAAACACTCATGAAGAAAATAAGGTGGTTCCCGAAAGTGTTACCTAAACTCCTTTTTTTGAAATGGGAATGTTGGAGACGGAAAAAAAATGTTTAACTCCGGAAATGTTAGAGAGGCTAAATGCCGCTATATATCAAACCTGGGGAGGTACTGGTTTGGAGTTGCTCTATAATGAGGCATAAAAGTGTTCTATGATCTTTTATTACCTATACCATATGAATAAGATCATAACAATTTTTATTAAAAAAAAAAAATCATTAACATTTTAAGTTTTTCTCCAAGGGCAAATCAGTATGTCTGATTTTACATCAAAATCAGTAGCTAATGGAGTAACAACATGTATGAACCAATTATTGGTTCACATGTGCTCTCACGTCAACAAATAATAATTTTTGAGTAAAAAATATGGGTAGAAATAACGATACGCATGCTTTAGTTGCTACTATATATACTGTGTAATATACTCATGATGTATATTTCAAATCAATGTTTTAAACAGCGTTATCGTTAGTGTAGCGTTTTTTTAAGAGAAACGTTAAAAACGCAAATAGCGTTGTTACATAGCGCTTTGCGGCGTACTTTTTTTGGACCTAAATATACACTAAACTTTAGAATATATAATAATAAAAGATAAAATGTATAGTTATATTAGTTAATAATTAAAAAAAATGTTATAGATAAAAATGTTATAGATGGGAGGTCTACTGTAAACTAAAGCACTATCACAACCATTTGAACTACACACATTTTTATAAAAATTACACAATATATATTAATTATTTAAATCCGCTATTTTTTTCCTAACTCGCTATTTACGTTTTTGCTCCAGAATTTTATGTTTTTTGCGCTTTTGGTCCCCTATAGCGCGATTTTAGCGCAATTCCAGCCAAATAGTGGTTTTTCGTTGTGTTTTTTTCCCAAAAAACGCTATTTCGCGCTATATAGCGTGATTTTTAAAATATTGTTTCAAAGTGCTTATGGGTAATTGCTAAGAAAGCGATAACTGAAATATTACATTACTAAATTGTCTCCATAAACCAAGATGGTTAGGTCTTATTGAATACTATTCCATATTAATGGATTCTTGGTCAAACATTATGCTTATATATGAGTTCATCTTCGTCCCATCAATAGAAAACATGAATTTGAAGAATTTTTCTGTTTTAAAGAGATTTTTTCTGGATCTCAAGAAATATCAATAATCTTACAGTTGGATTTTTTCACATTTTCAGACAACATTGAGTATGGAAGATGGGTACCGTAAATCCTATGAGAGCCTATTTCATCAATTTTATGAGTATTGCTTTTTGTGAAAGTACTTTCAAGAAAGGGGACGAGTTGGTGGGGGTTATTTGTTTGCAAAAAAATCATTGGGGTTGTGATTTTGCAATATTGCAAAAGCAAGGGCTTTAAGCCAAGTAGTTCCACTTTTGGGGAAAGAAGCTAAAAGAATATCTGTATGGAGAGGTTTGTAATGAGTTTCAATAAAAGGTAGGGATTCTATTAGCGCGCGGTAAACCCAATAACCCTTGTATTGGTGTAGATAACAACTAGATCGATATGCGATTTCCGGCAGTTCATCTAAAAGGATACTAGTATTATGGGTGTTACCGTCCATATGAGAGATAAAATTCTTGATAATTTTTACTCCAGAGGTTGAACCAGAAATTATGATGAACAGATAATCTTAATGGGTTCATGATTGAAGACTACGTTTTATAATGAAGTCACTTAAATCATTGCCTTTTTAAATCAGATAAATACAAAAGAACCTTGCTGGCATTTTTCGAATGAAAATATTGACGGGCTAAAGTGACTACGACTCACATGATCAAGCAACAATTAATTATTGTTAGTAATTCAACCTCATAGGAAAAATAGAAGGTGAAGGGGGATAATAAATTAAATTAACTTAATGTTAAGTATCGGTTAAGTTTATACTTTACAAGCATGGTGGACCATTTTGGATAATATTAGATAGATATCAACTTTTATAAGATTTTTCGAATTAAGTATTGGGCCGAAACTAATTTAAGTTGCAGTCACCGACTCACCCGATCCACTAAAAATAACTGTCTGATAATCCGTCTGGTTGAACCAATCTGACTCTATAGCGCCAATTTATTTATAAAAAAATATATGCATTTAATTGCACCGATCTAGAAGATCTATTAAGCATTAACTAAACTATTTAGGAAGGAAATATGTGACATCTCCTGCGCTCATTTCTAGTAGAAACCACAATCTTAAGACCGCAAAGAACACAATGTACAAAGTTCAGAGAAATGTTTGAAAATTAAGGCTTCACCATACAAGATCTTTATATATAATCCGCTGATTCGTTTGCCTCTCGACAAGTATGCTGAATCTTCGATTTTCCTTTCTCCTCCTGACAATGGCGATTTCGTTCCGTTTCCATACACAACACAACTTTTTGACTTTTTATAGCTTATTTTGGTTATTAATCATTTCAGCTTGTTTGTAGTTCAGTTTAATACAATTGTTATTCATTTCATTTTCTTTGATTTCGTCAAATTTAATATTGTCGTCATTTATTTCAATTTGTTTTTCATTCACTTCGATTTAAATGAACAAATAGCAAAAATGAACTCCGTTGCGTTCATGAATCGAATGATAACACAAATTGAGTTGAATCAGTTGCCAAAACAAAGGTTAAGTAAAAGTACGCTCTTTGTTTTTTGCATTTTCAACTTGGTTGTCATGCTGTACAATTTGGTTGTCATTCATTTCATGACTTTGATTGTTATTTGGTTCAATCTGTTTGTCACTTAATTCAATTTGCTTGTCATTTAGTTAAGATTGCTTGTCATTCAATTCATTTTTTTGCCATTGAGTTCAATCCGGGTGTCATTCGCTTCACGATGTCATACATTTTAATTTGGATGTCATCCGTTTCAACATGATTGTCATTCACTTACAAACGGATGTGTTCACTTCAACGTGAGTGATGTTAACTTCAATTTGATTGTTATTTATTTCAATATGAATGTCATTCTCATCGGTTCTTATTCAATATGTATGACGCGTCATTCGTTTCTAGATGAGTGTCATTTACTTAAACTTGATTGTGGATCACTTTGAAATGAGTATCCATTTTTAAAATTTGAGTTTTTTTTATTTTGCTTTTCTCGATTTTTTATTTTATTGAATATCATTTTTTTCAATCTTTAATTTAATTTGTGGATTATATATAAATATTGTAGTTGTCGTTTTTAATTTTCTATAAAACGGCTGCAAGCTATGTGAATTGAAATCTGATTCTCAATAAACCTCAATCTTCGAAGTCTAGCCCTACGTGTAACTTGCACAGATATTCAGACATGGTTGGCTGATTATTTTATTCATCATCGAGATGTTATTTATTCAATATTTAAAAGTGGGGAGTATATATGAACACCATGAAAAATATCTAAATGGACACTTTTTTTCAAAAACGCTTCAAATCAAGATTTGATTAATGCAAATCTTCACGGTTTCACGACGGGAACATAAATATGCGTCTTGTTTTTTTTTCTGAGATGTATAATGATATGTTTTGAATTTTTAAATTTTATTATAATTTCGAAAACATGTCATTATACATCTCGGAAAAAAAAAAAAACAATACGCATATTTGTGTTCCTGTCGTGAAACCATGGAGATCTGCATTAGACAAATCTTGATTTGAAACGTTTTTACAAAAAAAATGTCTAAGTTAATGTCTAATTTGATGTTCATATAACCTCCCCTTTAAAAAAAAAAAATTATTTGTATACCTAATGTGATTGACTTTATATCATTATATGAGTACAGATCAAGCAGGCACATTATTATTTTTCTGAAATATTTCAAAAAACAGTTGCACAAAAATGGCTCTCCACAACAAATATGATGAGACAAGTAGCTACTTGGATGATCTACCAAGATTACAAAATGTGGCTAATGCACCTATAGTCCAATACAAGGGATTTTGGTCTTATTCTGATATTCTAAAATCTCTCCCAATTATAGAAACCAAATACAAACCCCTTCCAAGTGATGTACTAATTTCTTCTTTTCCCAAAAGTGGTACTACTTGGCTAAAAGCCATCACTTATGCAATATTGCACATCAACACTTCAAATGATCTTCTTCAAACACACAACCCTCACCAACTTGTTCCGTTCCTCGAAAGTGAGACATTTGGGGAAAATCCAACTTGGAAAATTGATGAGATTGCCTCTCCAAGGATCTTTAATAGCCATTTACCATACTCTTTTTTGCCAAGAAATGTGATAGATAACTCCTCGGGTTGTAAGATCATTCACATTTCTCGGGACCCAGCGGATATTATAGTCTCCTGGTGGCATTTTCGTGAGAAAGCATATGGGGCTCGGAAAACATTGCAAGAGGTTTTCGATGAGTTCATCAAGGGTAATACAATGTTTACTTATTACTCATGGTTACAAAAAGAATGTTCATCAAGGGTAATATAATGTTCATCAAGTAAATGTTACAAAAAGAATGTAATTTGTATCATGACTTTTTATTTCGTTATAGTTGTTACAATCAAATTTTAACAAATAGTGGCATACAATGAAGTATTTTACAAAGGATATATGATCATTTAGTACATATTTTGAACACTTAATTATCGAAAACTCATGGTTAAAATATTTTTTAAAATTAGGTACAGATGCTCAATGATGCTACTTCTTTATATTTTTTGTTGTTAACTTTTATGTTTTTTAATGGTACATTGATATGTATCAAATCTTAAACAAAAACACCAACTTCGGGTATTGATAATGAAGTCCGAAAGTATGCATTAAAAAATAACTTTCCCTAATACAAACATTCAATTTATCATATTTTATGGTATAAAAAGGGACATAATCTTTTTTTAGTTTTCTGAAAGTCATAATAATTTTCAATATTCTTAAGTTTTTTCTATGTTTGTTTTGACTATTTTTTTGTCTTAACTTAATTATTGGATCATTCTGTAATGACATTTAATTCTTTATAAATTACCAGCAGGTACTGTTCTATCTGGCCCTATTTTAGAATTCGTTTTGGAGTACTGGGAAGCGAGGGAAAACGATAACATGCTTTTTATCACATACGAAGGGTTGAAGAAAAACCCAAATGCGAACGTGAAGAAGATAGCAGATTACTTAGGCTGCTCGTTGAGTGATGATGAGATTGAAGCAATTGTCACGAAAACTAGCTTCGAGCATTTGAGTAAATTGGATGCTAACACTGGTGAAGATAATAAAGTTCTTTGGCCAAAGGATCGGGTAGTGCCAGCTAGTTCATTTTTTCGAAATGGGAACGTGGGAGATGGGAAAAACTGTTTAACAGTTGAGATGATCGAGAGGCTCAATGCTTCTATAAATCGAGTGTGGGGAGGTAGTGGTTTAGAATTACTGGATCGCGAGCCATAGTGGTTTTATCTTTAACCGGATATACTAGTTTCACGTTTCAAAACCAAATCTCTCAGTTCCCGTTTCGCGGTTCTTGCTTCTTTGTTATTTTAACAATAACTCTTTTGAGTTATTTTTTGTCACTTTCATTTCTGTACCGTTTATACCGGTCGATCTATGTTTCCTTCCCCATACTGGTAACTAACTCGGAGTTCCAGTGTGTTCTGTTCTTTCGACCGATTTGTTGTACTTTAAAGGGTACTCCCCCTTACAGTTTCCAGTTATCTCCTTTTCAATTTACTCTTCTATATTGTTTTAGTCACCTACGCAATTGTTGCCATAAAATATGCACTTGATTTCTTATTGTTTTATAATTATCCTACTGCACGACCTACAAATGATGCATTTTGAATCCGAGGGCATATAGATTCTGACTGAATTTGAAACGTGTGGGATATTTGTGATGTTTTCGATTATCAATCAAGCATGTTTTTGTTTTTTGTTTTTCATGATTACTCCATATTCCATAAACTAACATTAATATGCTGTCCATCCTATATCAGCCGGGTACAGGTATATATTAAGCATTTACAATAAGGCTAGGATACCCCCGTTACTAATTTACAGTATAATCTTTGAGCAAACATTTGTTATCATTCATTTAGTTTACTGTGACTGGGGAATCTGCTTTATTCACGAATATTACTAACCATGAAATAGAAGATTTGTATGGCACAGTTGTTACAATTCAAATTTGAATAAGATAAAGGTAAATATAGCATTAACATGCATTTTCAAGCAATGAAATTTCATACAATCTGAGGGTTTTTTTTTTAAAATACAATCTTAGGCTAGCAGGCAATAGAAGAATACAAGAAAGTGAAAAACACACAAGCAATACAAAATGGTTCTAACACTACTCGGCTTCTCTTTGTATTATATGAGGAACTGGTGCTATCATCTTCTCGCTCGTATTAGATTCCTCCTCTAGCGAAGCAAGTTGCCGATTTGGACTGTAATTTTCCCTTGAAAATCTGGTAGGACTAGGAGAGCTTGTACCACTTTTGGGACCAGATCTTTGCTGGTATTGTCCATCTTCACGTGGCAAGGGCGTAATCGGTAACTCGCTTTGATTATCATTTTGCTTTCTGCAAAATTTATCTTCAACTATATCGTACGCATTCCCAGTCCTCACTTCCTGAGCAAGAGTACACCAACAGCAAAACAGCCACAATGTACAATCGGCTATAGCAGGATTACCACAACAGAAATTATACGGTGGCAAATTAAACCTTTTCCTCATTTGTATCCTCCAAAAACCGCCATATAACACTCCAAACACGCATAAAAATAGCCCCGTGACACCCAATGCCACTCTCACGGAGTCATTGTCTATATTAACGGCTGCTAAATTGAATATCCAAAATGGTGCAAAGCAAAATAGAAGAAAAGTCGCGATATGCACATACATGTTACCAAAACCGAGCCTTTCCATATTCCATCCAAAAACACAAAAGCTACAAAATAGTGATAGATATGCTAGTGATATATCGTCCCAGAAATCAAGCACCCCACCACTCCATGTGGGTCGGCTCTCAACGACTCGTTGCTGATCTCTGGTAGCGAAAGAAAATCTCTTTTCTAAAGTTTTACGTCTCAAGTAGCTCGATTGTTGAGCTTCTTCGTCTAGATCCAAATCGTAATCTTTTCCAAGAGGGCTGATTGCGGTGTAAACGCCAGCAAAAGCAGGTGCAGCTATAGCGACGGATATACATATGGCAACACCTATAGCTGGTCGATTGGATCTTCTATATCCCAAATTAAGCCCACATAAAGCGTATGTAGCAAAACAATTAATATTTAACAGAACAACGACGACCATCATATGGGTCCATTCGCGAGGCTTATACGTTTCATCTTTACAATAAGCTTTTCGTAGTTTGGAAATATCATCAGGTCTCCATCTGAATAAAAGGACGAAATGATAGATACGCTTCGGGTGCTGGTACAAACACATCAAAGTAAATAGAGCGTTTAGGATTTGATTATTAACTTCAAACCAAACGTCTCTCTGAGATTTTTTTGGTATTGCCGAGTTCAACATTCCGGTCATGACAAAGAATAGGATAGCACCAGAAATAGCAACGGCGATGATCCAAATAAAAAGGGCTATGTTTATAGGATCTCTAATCCACTCTTTAGCCATTTTCCAAATGGATTCCCAATCCAGTTTACGCGAAAAGACCCTATGAACTCGCTGTCGAAGGGATTGAGTAGTTGAAGTATGGACGTTGGGTGAGGACTCGTCTCTCTCGGAGTCCATTTGCTCGAACTTGACTGATGAGGGGGAAAGACAGTCGAACTGAAGGAGTCTTGCTCGTTTCGGAAAATTAGGATCATTATTGGTTGTGACTGTTTCATCACAGCCATTTGTTTCTTCATTCTTCCCCTTGTTTCCGTCATGATCCGTGGAAACCATTTTGTTTTCTTGAATTTCAACAAAAAACTTCTTAAATGTTCGCTAAAGATCTACAACTGCAGCTGCAAAAATCCAAAAAAAAAAAATGAAATATTATTACTCAGAGACTAAGATTTGGTAATCTAATTTCTTATTTTTATAATTCTGCTCTTACACTTTCTCAAAACTTGTAATGAGAACCTAACATTTGAGGATTTATGAATAGAAACAACGTAGATGCAACATGAAATGAAAAATCAGCGTCAAAGTATGAAAGACGTAAATTCAGCAAAATAAAGCAAATCATTTCAGAACTGCTCCACTCTTTGATATATTGTCTTTGGAACAGTTAAATGATTAATTATCTTCAACACCTTGTACATACAAAATTCGCTCGGGTTTACAAGCTTTGCTTCAATCCGTGAACAAAACAAGATGACAATCAATCAAACTAAAGCGATCAGTATCCAATCTCCTTCCTTGTCACTATAAAAATAATTTAGCAAACACATTTACGTTGATAGATATATCTAAAAGAAGATTAACTAAACTCACTTGAAAAGGTTTATGGAACACAATGATTGATAGCCCCAAACTAAAGAGGTTAGCATCTCACAGTTGTCCATACTTAAATAACATTTTGGCACATAACTTTATGTTCCACATTATCTTTGCACTTATTTTTGTAAAGCGACACAAAACTACACCTTTTTGTCACTTTTTTACATTGAGTTGCTTGTTTGGCTGCAGCTTTTAAGTATATAAGCCAGCTGATATGAGGCCGGAAGAGAACATGGCAAAAATATAAATCAATTTAAAACTGCTAGTATAAGCCTTTTCAAACAAGGAAAAAACAAAGAGGCAAATAAAAACGAATCGCTGATTATAACGTATTGAGCAAACAATGAGCTTAAAAGCTGCAACCATACAAACCTTAAGATGTAAAATTAACACGAAGATCAGTCAACAAACATTTCAGATAAACTCTAGAAGAGAAAATTAAACAAGGAGACAATCAAAGCCTACCAACTAGTCAACTTCCTAAAATAGGAATAATCTTTGCATTCTCCTCTCTTTTTCTGTATCTTTGATAAATTTTATCACAAATAACAAAACTCATCAAAACCTTCAAATTCCATAAGCAAGGCAAAACCAAAGAACTCCATAATTCAACTAAATCTGAACTTAGTGTAAACAAAAAGCATGAATTGAGCTGTGCACAATTTCAAAATAAAAAAATCATGAAAACCGAGAAAGTGAGGTACTATGAGAGGGCTAAATGAGGATGCATCTAGAGCTGCAAATGAACCAAGCCTATGTTCGCTCATTAAAAGCTCAACTCGTGTTCGTCACTTACTAATAAACTGAGCCTAAACAAAATTATAAGGCTCGTGTTCAGCCCAGACTCGTTGAAATATTATAATATTTATTAAAAAAATATATATATGTTCATGTCCATATATGCAAGAATTATACGAATACAATGAAGCGATTGATAAACACTCTTGAATTTCTATAAAAGTTTGTATTTTAAACTACATCGGTTTATATTACAACTCACAATACTGATCAACTACCTTATCATAAATATTTTTAAGTTAAGTAAAAAAGACTTTTTGCGAGTGAAATGATACTAAACTAACAAGTCCGGTAACTTCTCAAGACCAGGCTCGTCAACAGGCTCAGCTCGGGGCTCGTTTATAAACGAGCCAAGTCCGAACAAAATTTTATGGCTAGTTTAGTCAACGAGCCGAGCTTGATCAAAGTCGGGCTCGACTCGGCTCCGCGCTCCTTTACACCCCCTAGACGCATAACCCTCGTATCAAGAAAATACTGATTCTTTTACCATTTATTCTAACAATAACAAAAACAAAAACCTACTAATTAATAATTTCGTCACCTCGCATAATTAATAACCTACAAAAAAAGTCCACACGAAACCCCCCTAATTACTCCAGTGCAAGAAACAATTAAAAAAAAGGCAACCGAAACCATGAAAAAGCCCAAAAAAAGGAACTAAATAAAATAAAGAAAAAAAAAACAAAAGGAATTTACCATAAAGAGTAAAAACAAGAAAAGTAAGTAAACTGTAACAGACACAAGAAAAAGAACAGTTAAACAGAATCTATATTTTTTTTATTTTCATTTTTTATAATCATAAACCCGATAAATCTGATAAATCTGATTCGTAGACGTCAGAGTTTAAACATGTAATATGAGCGTGGTATACTCGGACCAACACGATCTATCTATGTTTGTAATTTGTAGGTAATAAATGAGACATAAGAGGGAAAGAGAGATGACGTACCCATGAATCAGCACAAGACAAGAACAAACAACTGGGACAGGACCACGTATGTACTTTGTACTTATTAGAGAGAGAGAGAGAGAGAAACAAGAGAGCTGGTAGATTTTATTTATAACTTATTTTTCGACAAAATTCATACTATAGTAGTAGCTATTACCGTTGGATTCGGTCCGATTCGGTTCGGTTTTTACCAAAATCGAAACCGAAACCGATCATATTTTTCGGTTTAATTTTTTTCGGTCCAGTTTCAGTTTTTTTCGGTTATTTTTCGGTTATTTTTCAGTTTTTTTCGGGTTTTTTTGGTTTCGGTCTTTTTCGGTTTTTCGCTTTCGGTCTTTTTCGGTTCGGTTATCAGTCATGTTCGGTTTTTCCGATTTTTCGTGGGGAAGCCGATAGCTTTTATATTAGAGGAATTGTATTTTTACAATTGATATTTACTCCCTCATCCTTCCCTATATAATTGTTACGTTTTTAATAATAAAACATACTAAAATAAGTATTCGTTTTTCATTTTTAGTATTTTTTTTTTTGAAATATGTATTTTTGGTGGTTAAATGATTAAATCATGTCAAATTTACATTTATAGCCTCATATATTAACTAAAAAATAGTTTTCGTTTGAAATTTTTAATTTTTTTATACTTATTTGTTTTCTAGTTAGGGACAGATAGAGTAACATTTACCCTCGAATTGATTCGTTTCAGTTTCCTATTGGCTGTCGATGAGAATTTAACCAATTGATTAAAAACCTTCGGATCAAGCAAGTTAAAAAAATTGTTGGTTCACAACTGCTATACTTGTGACCATACTAGTAAACTGTATAAGTCACAACAAAATTAAAACAAAATTAAAGCAAAATTATTAACACTTGAACATATTTTGTGTGATTTTTTTTTTTTTTGAACTAGCACGTAAGATTGATGATATGGTTAATAAGAGAGCGTTAATTGTGTGGTGAACTTGTCACTTTTCATTAGTTCGTAAAATGGTTCACAATCTCACATGTATTGACGTGGTTTCAAGTATTTTGGAGTATGATCGAATTTTATTATTACAGAAATTTGCCTTTATTTGCTAGTTTTGATTTACAACTTCTTCTTTTTTATTTTATGTACTTTTTAAATGTACCTATGCCTTTAAATAACGAACTATCAAACGCATTTATTTTTGGTAGTTTTGCAAGAGATTATTTCTTAAAGACAATAATTGCAAAATTAATAATAATGTTGTAACCAGTAAAAATACACAAAGCAGATGGCGATCTCGATAGAGAAGGAGAGAGAAAAAACAAATATTATATTGAACTAAAATAAATATTTAGTTAGTTACAAATATATTTTATTTTATTTTATTTTGTAACAAAAATTAAAAAAAAATGTTGTAACCAATTGTATATAGTTGTACACTTTTGTTTCATAGTAATCATTGTTTGTATCTATATGTTCATTCCAACACTACAAAATAATGTTTGATTTAGTGAGAATCAAAAGCTGTCACAAGCCTGTCGTTAATTTAAAAAATTGTCACAAATCTGTCGCAAATTGACTAAACTGTCACAAAACCGTCACATAAACCGTTGCTAATAAGCTCGTAACAAAAAATACCGTCACTAATCCCGTCGCTATTTGGGTATTTTTTTGTAGTGCAAGTTATTTATAATTGAGGTGATGACAGTAGAGTCGAGAACGATTATTGAACCTACTTTTTGTTCTTCATAACTTTTTAATATCTTTGTTAAGTTGATCATAAACAATAAACATAACTAAAAAATGATTATTAAAACTTGGATTATTAAAAAATGAGAAGTGTAAACAAAGACAAATCCATACCAATCCTAGCCTCATAGGTTGAGACTTGAGAATAGTTTGTTTCTAGGCGGAGCAATTCGCTCAAATGTAAAACTTGGACACTTATTTATTCTTTTCTTTTTTTTGTAATAAAAAGCTTTGACACTAATTAATACTTGTGCTATTTTATTATGTTGAATATTTGACTTGTCATTTATTTTTCCATTTCTCTGTAGCTCTTGTAAAGTACATACCGGATGAAATTATGTCATTAGACAAGTAGGAGGGGAAAAAAATGGAAACTTATTTTAAAAAAAACCGGTTGTTTTGAATTTCACGACTTTTTTACAAAAAAAAATACATATTTTGTTAACTTATTTACGAATAGGTACATATATGTGTCATTAAAAAATCAAAAAAAATCAAAAAAAAAAAAATTAAAATTAAAAAATACATTTTTTATATAAAAAATTTGTGTGATCCTGTCTAATACTATTGAATCTTGTATGTCTAATCTTGTTCAATCGTGTATGTCTAATCTGTTTGATCCTGTCTAATCATGTCCAGTTCTGTCCAATCTTTTATTTCTAATCCTATTTAATTATATCTAATCATGTTCAATCATGTTTGATATTATGTATAGTTTTTTTAAATATTTTTTTTTTGATTTTTTGATTTATTTTTTACAACATATGTATCCGATTATAAATAAGTATATGCAACTAATAGTACAAAATTAAGTATAAATGTGATTTTTATAATTAACTTGGTTTATGTAGGGAGATAACATAGGAGAAAATTGAAAAAAAAAACTATTTTCTAGAAGTCTCACGTACGTCAGTCACATCATGTGTCAAGAAAAAGACTTAAAATTAAGGCTAATACCCATAACTTTCATAAAGTAACTATTATTATACTACATTTTCTTCTCTGTTCTTCTTTGACTGAAAATATCGTTTGATTTATTCTTTGTTTAAAACTTTGAATGTACTTCTAGATTTCAACACCCAAAATGTCGGACTTTTATTTTACCAAACTTTCAACTAAAATATATATTGTTTTTTTTTGTGTAGTCAACTAAAAGATTTTGGATACATGGATTTATCGCGACTTGATTTGCTAAAATATTCCCATGAAACTTTTATACATAAAACTGTTTACCAAATAGGGAGTTCATTTTTTACCAAAAAATATCTCCGAACTGGATGATGATATCCTTGTCTCCATTTTTTTAGTTTGTTCTTCAAAACAACACTTCAAGGGTAAAAAATTATTTACTACAATTAATATTTGAATTATGGATACTAATTTATTAAATAATATGAATTCATTTTCGAAACAGTCATTGCCTTAATTAATTCTTTGGGTTTTACTCAAATTAAACTTAAAAAGAACCACATATGCAATTGTTTTCTATCTATAACTTTAATGGTTTAATTTAGGCTGGTATAGGCATTTCAATCCTCGAACATAGAAATATTGCAAATGGCAGAATTCAAGGATTGAAATTTTGAAAAGTCGCTTGGTGTTTTACTGGTTGGTTTTCGAGTGGATTTTTAAAAATAAAATAAAAATTAACTTATAGCTTCTTTGTTAATACTCGTATACACAAAAGAAGCATAGGTGAAATATCGGCTGCAATTCAGTGACCTCTAAATTAGAAAATTGGATAACAGAGTTATTACACGTTCGAAACTAGAACCACTCCCAATGATATATTGATATTCCCTGATACTTTTTTTTTTTTTTGTAATCAATCTTTCATTAAGGAGGTCGGAAATCCGTACCCCGAATACTTAATACAAGAAGAACAAAGACGAAATAGAAAATACTTCAAAGCATAAAACAAACATAAGTAACATAAATGTCAGTTCAATACTATATTGATATTCCCTGATACTTGGTAGTAGTAGTAGGAAACAAAAAATATACTCTTATAAATAAAAAAAACTTACTGCTAAAACACTCTTGCTGTGACTTAATCCACAAGTCTTTGTTAATCATTTATAAGAACTGACATTTGCCAACCTTTATTAGGAGTTTAGAACAAGATCTATCGATGCGCCATCAAACACAAAAATCGGAAGAGAAACAAACCGGTGTATGGCGGATTGGTATAGAAAAATGTGAATATTTTTATATGTAATGAATCAAGTTTTATAGCCAGTAGACACAATCACAACAAAATCCATACATGTTTCACAAAACAATCCAGTAATTATATACTATAATTTAATACACACGAAAAGGTATATCAAGAATAGGAATGGCAACAAAAAATAACCCAGAATAATTACACAAATAGAAACGATAATATCATATGATGACGTGTTTTGATGTTCAAGTAAGATCATCATCATCTAATTCTTTTGCCTTGAGTGCTTCCTTCACTCTCAACAGCAGGGTGGTCTTCCAAGCATCCTGTACCAGATTGTGTAAAATATAATAGCCATCTCAGTCGAAATAATAAAAGAACAAAACTTGTGTAAAATCAATTCATCTCAACAGAGTACCAATATGTTACCGACAAATCAGTAACATTAACGGATGTAACAAAGCGGGTACTGAAAAGGAATTAAGAATGGATCATGGATTTATGGTTCTCCTCCAAAACAACTCAGCAACCATCAAAAAGACCAAATTGATATCAATTATTTCTCATATCATCTTATGCAGCAAGTAGTGTGGATTGGTTTATCCACACTACTAATTCATCTTATGCCTGACAAAAAATGAACCAAAAACTACAACGTTCTGAGCTAGATAAACCACACTTTTCTCTCTCAGGCATAATAGGCCTAAGCCTAACATATTTAGATAAAAATTACAATCAAACAAGCTCAAAGCCTATTCTTAACTGAGACACCTCATGTGATTAAAAGTCCGGATGTACAAGAGGAATTTCAATTCCAATAAGAGAATTACCAGATGGGTCATGCTGTCGAATTCCTTTACAGCATCAGTGAATTTCGCTACATCTTCCTGATCAATTGCATCAGCTAGGTCCTGGCATAAGTTAAAAATTACCCAGTAAAGCTAAAAATTTATATGAAAAATTAAAGTAGAATTGATTGATTATCAGCCTCATTAGAAAGAGTAGCTTAAGTTGAAAGGCAACAACGGAAATCATTATTGCGGAACTCTTCGATATGGTTTTAATGGGCTTTTAAATATCTTTCTCATGACTTACTTAATTTTGATTAAATTCTACTGGAGTGCAGTGAGGTGCCCACTGTTTCCTATGAGCTCTATAACCAAGCACAGAAATCAAAAAATAATCCTAAAAATAAATAAATCAAATCCGCAGAAAAGACAGCACGATAGAGTTACATACCGCAAGCAATTTGTACTCTCGAGAACCAGAAAAGGTAGGATCCAACTCCTGGAAATGAATTTGAAGTTCTTAGTACAATATTCCAAGCATTAAGATAATCCAAGATGTTACACGAGCTAAGGCAGAACCTGATACTTCTCTAATGCATTGCTAATTGCCACAGTTTCCCCTTTGTCTTTACAAAGTTGACAAATGCCGGCATTAAGAAGATGCCCTTTCGCTCCGTATTTTAGCAAATTGTTGTTCAAAGACTGTCGTGCTATATCTTCATATATTTCTATGGCCTTTTGATATCTAGAAGAAAGAAGTTTCAGTATTTAAAATTTGATCAATTGTTATGACAGATTAATTCATCTATTATGCCTATGTTGAACATCTACTAGTTACTCTTTGCCTTATGCATACTTCTGAGAGTCTTCATTTGTCTTTATGTTAAGCCATCATAATGTTACATTGTAAGAGTTCCCTGAAATATTTTTGCATCTTTTCTTTATCCTGATCAGATACTGTCCATAGATGCATCTATATAATATATAATTTGTATGAATCTGTAACAGGAACCAGCATGATTACTGAATGTACATTTAGGAAGAAATTGTAGAACAAATGGCACACACACACACAAAATCCTCAATGAACTTAACTTTGTTTGACCAGCTATTAAACAAAACCTCAGTTGTTCAACTACAATAGCACTTTTTTGACTGAATCAAGAAAATGGGATCGAGGAAAGTAGTAAACAACTTCATTACATTAGTAGATTGTTAGCAGAATATTTGAGCAGGACTACCAAGAATTGAAAGACAAACTTAGTGCTGTCTATACAATAATACAAATAGATGTATATATGAGCATTATCTCACTTTAGAAAAGACAATGATGTGAAGCACAAAGACCATTTCAAGTGATGTAAAATAATGATGGCCTAACTCTACTCAAGAATGCAGGACGGCTCTCAGATAACGGGAAACATGCAGGCGGTAATACATTAAAGTTCGGGATATGACAGAGTTGAATAATCAGTAAAACTTTATCAAAACAAGTTACGTGAATATGTTAAAGCTAGAAACTCCAATAAATTCAACCTTAATACAATCTTTCTCCATAAATCTAACTTTCAAAAACTTGTCCCAGACTTCAACATTTCTAGTGCACAAGTCAGCTTATGGTTAATTCTAAGTTAAGGATCTACCTAGGAAAATATGAATACGAAGAGGTCTTACTCTTCAAGTTGAGCAGCATAATGTGCGATCTTTTGTTTGCACTGATTTGCAGAGGTTGTAGCTTCTTCGCCTTGGTACAGATCAGCTGCTCTTTCGTAATAAAGAATAGCTTGTTCAAGGTTTTCGCCGTCTGCCTCACATAATTCAGCAATTTCCTGCACACAAAAAATGAAATATCATCATCAGTGAATTTTCTAATTTAGATATGGAGTCGTGCCTACTCACACCTACGCAAATCAAACAGCATGAATAAATTGTAAAAAAAACCATCAACTATTGTCTACAATGGTCATGAAGAATTTAGCCTGACCAAATACCATTCATCGCATAAAGCATGG
Organism: Primula veris; assembly: GCA_963682055.1. NCBI lineage: Eukaryota > Viridiplantae > Streptophyta > Magnoliopsida > Ericales > Primulaceae > Primula > Primula veris. The sequence continues at coordinate 4,058,738 of OY821742.1, read as the reverse complement.
CGATTGTTGAAAAAAAGGGACAAAGAAAGTCATAGAGTACACACACCATACTTTGAAGTCCCAACAAAGACGAGAAAAATTAACAATTAGTTCAGTAACATACCTTGTAATATCTTGCTGACATGCTGAGTCTTCCAATATCCAGAAATATGTTTACGGCTTGCTCTAGACAAGATATGGACTCTGAAAAATTGTTTGAAACAAGAGTAAATAATACTACAAAAAATTAGTTCACAATTATATAGGAGAATGTAATGATCTCAGTACAGATTCGATGAAGTTTAGAAAGTAATTAGTAAATTCAATCAGAGATTGAAACACAAGAGTTTTATATATATCTTTTTATATCCAATCTGTTACAACACACACACATATATACTAAGTTAAACATAACTGCAACTTATGGCAGTTGCAGAGCAGTTTATTAACTGCATCAATCTGTACCATTGATTACACACGTTTCCTAAGCCTAACACATAAGATCAACCACCGTTAAGGTGATTTAACAGCTATTAATAATCCTATTACAAACCATCGTACGGCTGTTGTTAATCTCAACCAAATATACTACTAAAACAATACATACAGAAATAATACATATAACATCAAGAGGAGAACTTTGAGAGTAGTAATATCACAGAGAACCATCCTATAGATAACGTAAATTTGGTTCAGAAAAGATCGCCTACTTTACAGTTTACACAATTACCAACATGCAACACAATTATTTCTCATTTTTCTTTTGCCAACACATTATATCTAACTCTTATTTTATACTTTCAATTTCGAACCTAACAGGATCTTAAAAGAATTCTTCTCAACTTCGCGAAAATGAAACAAGTACTAATGCAAGTTTTTTCCCTTCCAAAAATTTAGGCTTTTATCTTAAAATTAGTACCAAGTACCAACTCAAATACCAACAGACTATTAGCTAAGATCTGTAATCGTTTTTATCCCCAATCATTTTCAAATTCTGGTCTTTAACAACTCGAATGTAATTCAACCAAGTGGATTAATCAGCTCTGTAATGCAAATTTACTCGCTGTATCTTTATTATTAATCCATCAATTGAGAGTGAGATCTTAGAAGATCTGTAAATGCCTAAGTTATATATATCAAGCACGGCAACTTCAAGGTAAAACCAGTAAGTTTTTTGTACTTATTTATTGCTTTTCTATAATTAACCTTAGCAGCATGGTAAACCTTATTCAATAACAAGATAAAAATAAAAGCCGCCAAGGGAGATACTAAAACTTAAGAATACTAATCGAAAACAAATAAGGACCTTTTTGTAAAAGATCACAAATGTTCACAACCCAAATGATTTGAAAATAAGTTCACTTACAAATATATCTTTACCATCTCAAAGAGTAATTAACAGACATACCTTTGCTATTCGTTTTCTTATAGCAATTAGCAGCATTCACATAAGCGCTCGCTGCTTCGTGCTTGCTATCCAACTGTACATATGGAAAAAAACGTGTAAATAATCGCTGAAAAATATTCACCAAAATCCCTAAAGAGACAGTGTGCGAAAAGAGAACCATTTACCTTCAAATAACAATCTGCTAACTTGATATATGCTGATCCAGCTTGATCCCCTGAAAATCAAAAGTCACAATTCATAACCCGATAGGCAATAACACAATGGCACATTAGAAAACTAGAAAACCGAACCATAGAATAAAATAAAATAAAATCAGAAAAGGCACATATTTTCCAAGACTAAGCTCAAGGTAGGTAGCTACAGAACAGACTTTTATAAGTAATATAATTGCGTCCGAGAATAAACACAATAATTTGACGGAAATAAAATATATAATCACATGATTTTCCTGCACCAAAACACACAAAAAGAAGTACAATAACAATTTTTTATTTTATTTTCTGATTAATCGTCGTTTTCCTTCTTACTCTATACTACATTAAGGTACTGTCAAATTTCCGTAGTTATCACCATTTTATCACAATTGCAAATGAGAATGAATAAATAAGTACAATATCTTCAACGGAAATAAAAAATAACATCACATGATTTTCCTGTGTAACAAAACAGACAAAGGAGGTATAACAACATATATTTTTTTCATTTTATTCTCCAATTAATCGTCTCTAAACATTAAATATGTCAAACTTCTATATATGTTAGAGTAATTATCCAACATCGTCTAGATAATAATCGAGTCTGTGGTTTATAAAGAGATATCCATCATTACCATTACGAGGCTTTTTAATGGTAAAGGAATATGGATTCTAATATGGTATCAGAGCGGGCCTAGCGATGTTGTACTCACCTCCACCCATTTGATATGTCCGCTCGTAAGACCCTTGAAATGTCGGGCCACGAGCGAGGGAGAGTATTAGAGTAATCATCGCACATCGTCTAGGTAATAATCGAGTATGTGGTTTATAAAGAGATTCATCCTTACCATTACGAGGCCTAATAATATATCCGCTCGTAAGACCCTTGAAATGTCGGGTCACGAGCGAGGGAGAGTGTTAGAGTAATCATCGCACATCATCTAGGTAATAATCGAGTATGTGGTTTATAAAGAGATATTCATCCTAACCATTACGAGGCCTAATAATATATCCGCTCGTAAGACCCTTGAAATGTCGGGTCACGAGCGAGGGGGCGTGTTAGAGTAATCATCGCACATCGTCTAGGTAATAATCGAGTATGTGGTTTATAAAGAGATATTCATCCTTACCATTACGAGGCCTAATAATATATCCTCTAAAATTATCACAATTGCGTATGATAATAAATAAAAAAAGTTGATGAAAATAAATTATTTCCTGTAGTAAAACAGGCAAAAGGAGGTAAATAACATATATATTTATCCTCTAATATTATAAGAATTACGTACGAGAATGAATAAATAAGTACAATAAAGGGAATAAATAGATATAATAAGTAATAATAAAAAGAAAAAGGAGTACATGATTTAGCGAGTTTAAAGGAGTTAGCGGATTTATCAAATAAATCAGCGGCGTCTTCATGTTTAGACCCAAATATCGCCCATCCGCTTAGCTTCTTTTCTGCTTGTGCTTCGTAGTTTTCTCCTCTACCTATGTGATCTCCCATTTATATATCTATCTATTTGTGTCTATGTATATATATATAGATAGAGAGAGAGAGAGAAAGAGAGAGAGAGAGAATGTTGATCGCAGAAGCAACCAGGTTGACGATCTTCAAACTGATTACTGTGCAATTTATTTACTAATAGCAATTTTAGCTAAAAATTTTAAAATTTAATATTATGGTTTAAATATTAAATTACATAATTTAGTTTTGAAAAATTTTATTTTGATAATTTTAATATATATTATAAACCGATTAAAATTACGTGTAATTTCGTAAAAGACAATAAATTAGGAACGTATGGAGCAACATTGTATTTTAACTGGAAAAGTGAATCTGAATTACCGTAACTCGAACTATTTATATACATTATATATATTCAAAATAATCTAATCGTTTATTTAAAACTCAACTAATAAAAAATAAACATATGAAACTTTCAAAATAAATAAATGAACAAAGTAGTAGATCAAGTACATTGATGTATATAGAATTTTTTTTTTGAAAATTACGTATATATAGATTTTTTATGAAAATGATGTATATGGAAATGTATATATACATATAATGACGGGTTGCTTTTTACTACATTATATATATTTAAAATAATTTAATTGTTTATTTAAAACTCAACTAATAAAAAATAAATATATAGAACTTTCAAAATAAATAAATAAACAAAGCAGTCGACGAAGTAAATTGATGTATATATAGATTTTTTTTTGAAAATTATGTATATAGAGATTTTTTATGAAAATGATGTATATATACGTATAATGATGAGTTGCTTTTTACTACTTTGTTTTTTTATTTAGTTGAGTTTTAAATGAACGATTATATTATTTTGAATAGACATAATGTATATAAAAAGTTCGAGTCATGGTGACTCTGAGTTAGCTACCCCACTTACATTTTAACTACCAAACATTTAAGTTTTAATAATTTTGGACCTAATCTATCAATTTTTGTGTAGTTGGGCAACTAATGTTTAACAAAATGATAAAATTGTAGCCACTTACTCTCACTTATCACATAATGAGTGTAATTGCGTAGCTATTCATCAAAAATAGATCTACAAATGTGAAGTGCAGTTTCGTTGATTTATTTTGTTATACCCTTGATTGGAACAAAATTAATAGGTTGAGTACCAAATTAGTAAAATTTGTAATATTTGATACTAAATTTGTAAAATTTAATAATCAAGGGTATTGAACAGGTTTTTTCTTCTTCGAAAGTAGATTTTTAGTTTTATTTTTATTTTTGTTTCTAATTTTCTTTAAATGTGAAAAGGGAAGGTAATCAATAATATTCTACCGAATCAACTTAAAAGGTGCAACAATGGGATACAAATGTTTTTTAACGTTTAATCTCGTCTAATTGTGTGTAATAGTCGTCTAATTACCTCTAAATGTCTAATTATGTAAGCTTTTAGCATTGATTCTCGCATAGGCTCCATCTAACTTATATGTTCAATTTTAAGAACACTTTTCATCAAAGTATTTGCCTTTTTGTTTGTTCTTCTTGTTCATTTATATATGAAAAGCAACATTGAATATTGTACATTTGTATACACATCTTATTCTCATGACAATATTAAATTCTTTTAAATGGTTCTCACATGATATTTATATGCATAATCAATATAATTTTAAGTAAAAACTATATTTTTCAGACTAATGCATAATAATATGATGTTTTAAAAGGAACAAAGTATTGTCAGGAGAATGAGAAATATGTATACAGACGTATTTGGTATAATTGGTAAGCAGTTGTCGAAGTTCCAATGGACACAGTTTCATTTTGTTATGTTACAATTCTGATCAAACGGACAAAATAACTTTAATGCGCTATTCACAACATCAGATTTTCGTAAAGACGTAATAAAAAGTTATATGCAAGCACAAATGTGTAAAACAGTTATTTGGGAACTCTTTCAGACAAATGCGCATTCGCTTATATTTTTGAATAGAATATACCAACGGAGTCTTTTTCTTTTGATACATCAAGACTAATGAAATAAATTCATTGTTTTTGATGATGGGGTGTTAAAAAAAAGAAATAACTTTAAAACACGAGGTCCGTCGGATGTAAATCCAATTTACTATAGAACGGAAAATTTGCGCTTGAAGTTCACATCAAAATTCATCAACTCTACCCCCATCAAATTTACATTTTCTTGGTAATAATTAGATGTGCCCAACATTATTAATTAAATTTGACGTGTGTCGTCATACAAAGTCGAGACTGTACATTACAACATGCTTTGATGTTATGTAATAGTTTTCGGATCTATATTTAGCTGGAGTTAAATAATAGCACTTCTAATGCTATTCCCGTTTCAAATTATAAGTACGTCGTAAAAAAACGTTCAAATTAAGGGGACAACATGATTACATGTTTTTACATTTACCTTCTCACTAAATTAATGTGTAAAGTAAAAATAGGTGAAGTTTATTGATACCATATTATTTATATGTATAATTGAATATATGCTTATAAAGTGGAAAACCAAAATATAATCGTAGAATTATAATTTCGAAAGAGGCCGTAAATTTAGTGAAATTTGGTAAGTTTAGGAGTATATTGATTTTGTAAGTTTAAAAAAAGGGAAAAAAACAAAATGTTGAGTCAGGCATGTTGTTTGATCGTCTCAATCAGAGCTGGGGTCATGTGGTGAGAATATGGACCACGTACTTGACAACATCCTTATCTCAAAATAAAAAAAAAGTGATTAATTACGTAAGGAGTAGTTTTCATAGAAAAATATTAAATTTTCTTTAGTTCCAAAACTTACCAATGCAGTGTAATTAGTCTTCAAGTTTTGAATGATGGAATGGCATTTCATTTACTAATAACCATTTAAGTCTTAAGATACATATATAGTACTTAATTTGTGGTGTCATTTATCATTGATACTATTTTCATTCTTTTGGGTGTTAAGATAAGGATGAAAATAAATAAAATATATAACTTATTTAGAAAAGATGAATGAAATTTAAGAATATTCAAGTTTCATATAATGAACATGGGTAATGGATAAAATATATGAAAATGACATGTACATCATTTGACTTGTTAGTTAGTCGGATATCCTGAAATTAGTATATTACTGTTTTGGAAAAACCATTTCATATAAAGTAAAAATTTATTAAATTCTAGAATTCACATTAATTCGTTGAAAAGAGTATGCAAATTGCAAGGGAAACTTATTAGTATTTTTTCGGCTACTATTTTAGTAGGTAGTAATAAAGTAATATTTAGGAGCTACATACACAAAACATGGCATGCATACAAATTAAACAACTAGCAATTCGGTCAGACAATGAACATAATTTTAAAGGAAGTTGGGACCAATAATTCATCCGAAATTGGACTATTTTCAATATCACATCCATCATATGGTATTTGAAATCCTCATTTATTGATGTTGGGATATGACATGTACGTAGTTCGAAAGTAAATTGCATTGCCAATAACATTAGGTCCATCAAACTGATAGTTAAGAACAACGATAATCCTTCCAGAATTGAACTATTTTCAATACAACCTCCATATGATATCGGAAAAACCATCATTTAGAATCACTTGATGTACGAAGATGAACTGTATTGCTAAACATAGTATTCAGGTACACCAAACCCATATTCCAATCCCGAGTTGTAAATGCTAAACCAAACATGGCTGTAGTGTACTATCTTAAAACACAGGTATCAAAAGCAAACAAAAGTTAAGATAGAATCTTTCAAACCGACATTTAAAAAAACAACTCAACCGCTAAATACAAAGAAAAATCAGGTAAAACCAAAAACCAAAACGAAAACAAAAAAAATGACCCACGGCAAAGACTCCGCCGCGTCACCGCTCCTCCCCGCCGCCGACCACCGTAGCTCCGGCGGTGGAGCTACGGTATCCGGTGCCGTGTTCAACGTCTCGACGAGCATGGTAGGCGCAGGTATTGTAAAAAAATAAAAAAAAATCCGAAGAAACAAGCTAGGAAATGTCCAAAAATGATAGTTTATAAAAGAAATTTCATATTATATTTTCTTGAAGACATTTTGTTTTTGAAAATTTCAACAGGTATCATGTCCATTCCGGCAACTTTCAAGGTTCTTGGGGTTTTGCCTGGTTTTGCGGCGGTTTTAGCGGTGGCGTTTCTTGTTGATGTCACGGTTGAGTTCATGCTTAGGTACTATTAACTATGAAGGAAAGAAATACTATGATCTTATATACAGTTGATATTTGTATTTGTATCCGAGGATATATGCTCATTATGTATATAAGATCATATTTTTATGTTTGACTTATTTATTTCCTTGATAGGTATACGAATACGGGGCAGTCACTTACGTATGGAGGGTTGATGGAGGAGTCGTTTGGGAGGGTCGGGGCTGTGGGGCTTCAGGTCTGTGTCGTGGTTACGAACCTTGGGGCGCTTATCATTTACTTGATCATTATCGGTTAGTTTTCTAGTCCTTTTTTTTTTTCCACTTTTTTGAGAAATTGGATGGATTCCTAAGTTTTGATACGCAGTGGCGGAACTCGAGCTGATTTTGTTTTTGTAATTTTGTGGGTGCTGAAACTCTTATATCGGTATGTTTTGTTTCAGAACATAGGGTAATTAAAAAACGTATTTTTTTTCTGTATAGGGGTGATTTACTCACTTTTAGCCTAATATTAGTTCCTCTCTGCTGCTGATGATAATTACTGATATGGTAGTTGTTTGAATTTTTTTAATGTGAAATAGTGTCGAGCTTGTTTGGTTGTGCGTTTTGTGTTAAATTTGTCTTATGAAGGGCATGGTTTGATGAAAAAAATGTATGGCTTGTGTTAGCCTAATACTAACCTTGGGACACTCGTCATTTACTTGATCATTATCGGTTAGTTGTAATCTTTTTTTATTTCACTTTTTAAGTAAAAATGTATGGCTTTCTAAGTTTTGATACGCAGTGGCGGAACTAGAGCTAATTTTTTTTGTAATTATGACGTTGCTGAAAAACTTATATCAGCAAGTTTTTTCCAGAAAATGTTGTAAAAAAACATATTTTTCTCTATAGTGGTGTTGTAGTATCTTTTAGCCTACTACTACTTTCTGTTGTTTGAATTTTTTTTAATGTGAAATAGGGTCGAGCTTGTTTGCTTGTACGTTGTGTGTTGAATTTGTCTTACGAAGGGCCTGGCTTGATGGAGCTTCTAAGTTCAGCTTATATATAAAAAGAAAATCTTTAGGGTATAGTTTCTGTCAATGTTGAGGTATATGAATACGGGTGAGTCGCGTACCTATGGAGGGTTGATGGAGGAGTCGTTTGGGAGAAGCGAGGCTTGAGGTCTCTGTTGTGGTTACTAACCTTGGGGCACTCATTATTTACTTGATCATTATTGGTTAGTTCTAAAATATTTGTTTGTTGTTGTTGTTATTAATGTTTGATGAAAAAGATGAATAAAGTTAAATTTATCGTAATTCTTGTATGGATTTTGAGTTTTTTTATGGTTTGTTTGGAAATTTCTGTAAAGCTTGTATGGCTCCAGGTTTTGTGTATGATTTGTCAGTTTGAAGCTAAAGGGCTTGGATTGGTTGGGAGCTTTTAAATTCAGCTTATTTTTCTGTTGTACTAATCAGATTAATTATAGAATTAGACTTTTAGTTGTGTATTTCGTTCCTTAAAATTTTAAATATTTTAAGTTTGATGAATCAGACTATCTTAAGTCTCAAGTGAGCCAACTTATTTGCTTAAACTTGCCGCCAAACCAGCCCTAATTAAGAACTGTGTGCTCATTCAGCTAAATCTGTTAGTTTTTTAGATTTTCTCAACTCTTCACTGTTTTGATTTTCGTACTTTTGGTATAGGTTTCGCTATAATTGTTTGATTTTAGAAGAGGGGTCGATTTGTTGACGAATTTAAGAAAATAAGTTGTTTTATCGGGTCCAGCTAATTTTCAGATTTGCTTATAAGTTATAAGCTAGGGCCCATTTGGCTGGCCAAATTAAAATTTACGCCTTTCTGGTTTGACTACCTGGATAAGGTGGAAGTATGAAGGATATACTCATAAACCTTGTTACTTTAGTCTCAAATAAGTTAGTTTATTCGCTTACAAGATGCACCTAAACAAGCCCTTAAGAAAGCTGATTAACCAGACGAGGTACAACGTCGTAAGCATCCAAGTGACAAAGTCATTCCCATGCCGTGTTATCTTTTTGTTAAAGATAATACTCTTGGTTTTGATTTTTGGTCGGAAAATATTACTTCAATTTTGTTAATTAGATATCCTAGCTTAGTTGTTCCATTTCTATACAGTAGGATAAAATTCAACTAGATCCTGTGTAATTTGTCTTAAATCTATCTATATATTTAGGTTAAAGAAGATATTTTTCTTGGAGAATTAAGTATTGTAATATGTGTTTAAAACTTAAATATGAAATCGTAACTGATTTTCCGTTGGAATTTGTTTTTCATGTTTGCTTTTGCTTTCTTTTGAGAGAGTTATACATGTTTGAGTCATGAATCTTACATTTTTTTCCCTTTACCATCAAAACAATTCCCTCGTTATCTTTTTGGCCTTTTTCAAGTTGAACCTTCAGTATGGGGAATAAGAAGGATAGAGATGTTATTTAACCAATAAAGAAAAGGATACATGATCCTGACTCGTCGTAAACCTATTATTTGCATGTTCAAATCCCTGTAGGCAGATATAACAGGTAGGCTTTCTCGTATGATTGAATGAGGATATATTTTGCCAACTTATGACTCTTTTGTACTTTAATGGTGCAAAACTGCAAACTTCAAATTATTTAATTATTTGCTGTATTGACAATTAGTTGTAAATAATTTTGTAGGAGATGTCCTTTGTGGGAATCAATCTGGAGGAGTAGTGCATTTAGGTATTCTACAAGAATGGTTTGGGATCCAATGGTGGAACTCGCGGGCATGTGCTCTCTTTGTCATCGTGCTATTCGTAATGCTTCCGTTGCTATTGTTGCGGAGTATAGGTTTGTGAATTCTCTTTTTAAATTCCAAATAGATTTAGAGTCATTCAGGTACATGGACTCGTGGCAACTGGCATTTGGTGAAAAAGAAGATTAATGGCGTAAACGTTAATGTTGCTTAACTTGGTTTAACACAACTATTTGACCATGATTCGTGTGATGTTGATACTTTCACTTCACTTCTCTTCCTGTTTGTTTTTGCTTTAAGCTTTGCATACGTGTACAAAAGATTCTAGTGAAGGGAAATCCGATAAAGTACACAAACACATAAAGTGATGTTTTTTAAGTATTTCAATTTCACCTAATCTGTAAACAAAAGAGAATGGAGGGAGTATATAATTTATGCTAGATAGTTCATGTAAATGTTGTTACTATTCCAGAAAAAGGGCTTTATCAAAAGAAAGTGTTGTTAGGAGTGTCATGTTGTTTAGCTATAGCCTATGTAGTAGAATTGCTAATTTTCTCAAAATCTTGAAAGAGCTTTATGATTACTGTTGCTGTTTTTAAAAAGTTTCTGCATCACAATTATATATTTTATATTGCTATAATGAATTCAGATCAAATTTCAAGTAAACTGTGAATCGCAAAGCTGTCTCCAACCAAAATAAGGTATTTTTTGGTTAAACTCTTATAATGCTAATGAAATTGAAAGGTACAAGAATGAAAGTACTCAAAACTAGTAAGGAAATTTTATAAAAGATTATACCATTCATCATTTTTTGTTGTGTTAATGAGCTCATGATCTTGATACTTATACGGCTACTGACTGTTTTCCAAGAATTACAAAATGGCCGAGTTTCTATAGTCTGCACTTAAACCATCCATTCTTAATTCTTCACAACTTGACCCATGCATTTTCTATTCTTCATAAACTTTATTCATCCCTCTCCTTTCCTCTCTTTTGTGCTTATAGTAGATTCATTACACTTGCAGAGTCGTTAAAGCACGCATCGGCAATATCTATTCTCCTGGCTGTTGTTTTTGTGGTCATATGTTCGGCAATGGCGATATATGCAATGTTTCAAGGCAAAACCCAAAGGCTAAAGCTCTTTCCAGATTTCTCCAAAGGCTATCTTGAACTTTTTACGACTATACCGGTCTTCGCAACAGGCTTTGGTTGCCATGTAAATAGTACGTCTTATTTTATGTTTTTTTAGAATTATAGAAAAGGAACTGCGTCCGTCCAGTGTGGCATCATCTTTGTGAGCATGTTTTTGAGCCTGTTGCTTAAAAAGACTTGATGTGTTTGGCAGTCAGTTTTATTTCGTCTAAGAAAACACAAGGAGAACTTGATTTTTGTTTCTTACGAAAGATGAGGTAGGGAAGCTGGAAAAGAAAAAAACTAAGAATCTGAAGTTGGTTTTTAGCCAGCTTGTATTGATAATGCAAGGTAAAAACCTTCATATAATTTTCTTAGACCAAATCTATTTACTGAATTTGTTCATTGGTGATATGAATAATACCAGTCAAACTTTATTCTTACTATTATTTCTTTTCCTATAAACAGAATATTTTCAGCTCATTTAAAAAAAAAAAAAAAATCAATAAAAGTGAGCTTATTTCTTTATCCCTTCTTAGTTGTGTAGACAAATTAAATTGGTATTTAATTATTTATTATGCAGTTCATCCCGTCAGAGCAGAATTGAATAAACCATCCCAAATGAGCTCAGCTGTCAAAATTTCGTTGGTATTATGTGTTGTCATATATTTCGCTGTTGGATTTTTTGGGTATCTCCTATTCGGCGACTCGATCATGTCTGATATGCTAGTCAACTTCGATCAAACTTCTGATTCTACACTTGGTTCTGTACTCAATGTCATTGTTCGGTTAAGTTACGCAGTCCATCTCATGATGGTTTTTCCAGTTATGAACTTCTCATTAAGGGTTAATGTGGACGAACTATTTTTCTCGAGGAAACCTCATCTGGCCACAGACACGTTCAGATTCGTATCTATTACTTGTCTTATCCTCTCCTTCATTTACTTGGCAGCGATAGCTATTCCAGATATTTGGTACTTTTTCCAATTTATGGGTACGACAACAGTGATGTGCCTCATGTTTATATTCCCCAGTGCTATAATTTTAAGGTACTTATATTTAAAACATTTCTGTTTAATTAAGTTCAGGTTCTTCAATACTAAAAAGGGATAGCTATTCTAAACATTAGTAACTTTATGCTTATGTTTTTTTGAATCAGAGATATTCATGGTATATCTACTAAACGGGATAGAATTTTGGCTACCATGGTTATAATTATGGCGGTTGGGACGAGCTGCATTGCTATTTTTGCGAATGTGTACAGTTCATTAGGCAATAAGTGATTTTCTTTTTGTCCCTTACAAATTGGATTACTTAGGTAGTATTATTAACTTGTAGTCTATAATACTTTTTCGCTCTTGTTATCATTGTCGTTATTGTGTTAAAACTGTACTTTTTTTCCTTCCAAAAAGATCAATAGGCTCTGTATTTGTTATAATCCAGCTTTGGGTTGTCCTTAATCTTGAATGTTTTAGTCGTTCTAAGTTGTGGCCTGTCTTGTTCATGTTCCAAGTTTCATTTTTAACTAGTTTGAATTAAATCGTCTTCACTCTTCTTCTAGACAGAGTTCTGATAGTTAAGCAAATGTAATACTATAAGTTGACTAGTTTTCACCGACTTATTAACGAACAGGTAATGGAATTAGATGAAAAATGAAGGAGTATGTTGGGGAAGAAAAGTCTAAAACTTACCGATATATAAAGACAAGAGTTCTAAAATAAAGTTCGATTTTCTTATATATATAGAAATTGGGTATTTTGAGATATCTCACAGCTTGCATCCTACATCTTAGGCCGTTAGGCTGTATATATAACGCTCTCTTATCTAGCGTATATACTAAACTCGTTTTGACCATTACGACGAAAGACCAGTTTACAATTTTTTTTAAGAAGTTTTGTTCATTGTTATTGAATACAATGCAAATAGAAGTTTCTTTCTAACTGAAACCTGACATTTCACGTTATCGAAAATCCTTAAATATATTGCTAATGAGCGAGCAAACTTATCATAATTCATTGCAGTTACAACATTGCAAGATAGAGCACACGACATATCCAAACACACAATTTGAAGACAACATTAATCCCAGAAATAACAACAGATAGTAATTACATTATATTAAGAACAAGATAATCCTTATAGAACGTGAACATCTTTGCTTACAATAAACCACAATTGCGGAGTCAATAAAGTCCGCATCGGCAATATCTATTTTCCTGGGGGTTGTTTTTGTGGTCTGTCTTTTCATAGATTATTACTGAAAAGAGGAGAAGATCATCATTGGCTATGAATATAACACCAGTCAAAATTTTATTTTTACTACTACTTTTTTCTTGAAACAATTTTATTTTTTATTTTTTATCAAAAGGTCGTCTATCACTCTTCTATCCATGTAGGTAAAATCAAATTAAAGCGGTAGATGTTATGCAGTTCATCTCGTCATAGCAGAACTAGCTATTAAATTTCATTGATATTATGCGTCATTATATACTTCGCTGTTGGATTTTTTTGGGTATCTCCTATTTGGTGACTTAATCATGTCCGATATGCTCGTCAACTTCGACCAAGCTTCCGATTCTATCCTTGGATCTGTACTTAATGTCATTGTTTGGTTAAGTTATGTGGTCCATGGTTTTTCCAGTTATGAACTTCTCGTTGAGGGTAAATGTGGACAAATTATTTTTTCTCGTGAAAACCTCATCTAGCCACGGACACCTCTAGCTTCGTATTTATTACTTGTATTCTCCTTTCTTTCATTTACTTAATTGGCAGCGATAGCTATTCCTGATATTTGGTACTTTTCCCAGTGTATAGGTACGCCAACAGTGATGTGCCTCGTGTTTATATTCCCGAGTGTTAGAATTTTAAGAATCAATTCTAGTTGATTAAGTTAGGGTTCTTCGATAATTACTTAGTTACTATGTTTATGAAACAAATATGTTCATGGTATAGCTACTAAACGGGATAGATTTTTGGCTACCGTGGTGATTATTCTCACTACTCCAAAATGAGCAATTTGGAAGGATAAAATGGTATTCCAATACATTTTCGGGAACGCATTTTAAGCATTTCTAATAATGGTCTTCCAGTCATTTGGAACGGAAAATAGGCGTTCCTGAAAATGAAAATTTGGAACGGACAAGATGTGTTTCAAATGTTATCAATTTGGAACGGAATTTTGACGAGTGCTATTGCTATTTTTTCCAATGTGTACAGTTCCAAAATTGCCATTTTGGTGTAGTGTCTTGCTGTTGGGACGAGTGGTATTACTATTTTTTCGAATGTGTACAGTTCATTAGGCAATAAGTGAAATTTTCGTTTTTATCTCTAACTTGCAGTCTTTTATGATTTCTCGCTACTGTTTTTTTTTGTCGTTGTTCAATTGTTTTTGTTGTTAAACTGTATTGCTAATGTGTTCAACATTTGTAAGTGTACGTCCAGCTTCAGTTTATCCTTATTTCGAATGATTTTAATCGTTCTAAGTCGGGGCCTCTCATTATTCTCATTTTTGTTTCATATTAGATATTGAGTTTAATGGTTGATTCGAATTCTTAGATATTCAACCAAATGTATTACAGCAAAATTACAAAGCTGTAACATTTGAACTAGACAAAGCTCTCATTTTCGGAGGTTGGCCTCGGACTTGGACTAATCTCAAGGGCAGATATAATGCCCAAACAGAGCTCTTGTTGGACTATGATAATTACAGAAATTTCATCACTTCCTATGATAGTTTGTTATTCTATACATGTTGAATATTTTCATAAAAGACCACGAATCGAATTATTAATCTTTTTATGGTCTGCATGCTATCGTAGTCGTATTAGTTAGTTTGAAATGTACTAACACCTAAATTTCTTTCATTTCCTATTGAATTCGTTTCAACAAAGAAAAAACTAATGTCGAAAATGAATAATCCATCCTTATATCTTCTCGACCAACCTTGTCGGATCTGATTTGGAGAGTCATATAACCAACTAACCATTGTGTCTCCGGAGACTATCCTGGGAACTGTGTCTTTACACATGATAGGGACAACAAAAAGATGCCGAGCTGCTGGGAAAGGGACACTAACGAGATGATCTATGGATATGTGTCCGATTGGGTCAAAAACCCTATTATTAACACCAATGAACGTTTTTGACCCCTTTTGTGTGACTATCGATCGTTTTAAAAAGCGTGCAACGTTGCGCAAACGCAACTTCGCTAGATTATGTTAAGCCACTTAAAAGTGAAAAACAATCAAATGTGTAATCCGTTAAAATTTTGCGAATTTAAATCCAATTAATATACATCAATCTTGCAAATAATCTAATACAAGTGTAAGTGTGGGAATTAAAACAAGATACACCTACACAAAGTATTTTAGACTAGGACTTACTTTCGTTTGTTACCTTCTTAAAAGAATATTTTGAATTTATTGATATTGTGTCAAAAACGACATAGTTTTATCCAAGTTTTTTCTATAAAAAATATATATAGTATGAATCCCAAAATAGTATGTTTTTTTGCACTTTACCACAACTAATGTTTAGTATATTAATGATAACATTTTTTAATTTAACCATAACGTTTTTTAAAACATTTCTAGCCATGTAGATTGCCTTGGTTTGAGATGAATGACGGCAGTCTTTTTTTAGTACTCAGATTACTCATCTGATAACTCAAATTACTTATTTGAGGACCATAAAATATTTTAAGTTCACGTCACATCTTATTTTTATTTATTTTTTTAATTTATTTCACTAAATTTCATTACAAAATAAATAACTCTAACACCACTTCATTACATCTCATTACACTTCATTTATCTACAAAATAAATAAATTTACTCACTCTATCACACTATTAATTAATACATTTCTCTGTTTTTTTTTCCACTCAAACTAAATACAAAATTAAAATATTTTATAATCATAATATTATATCAAGTTAACACTTTCAAGTAATTTATATTTTGTACTTTTTTATTTATTAATTTTGTTACTTCCGAGTAAATAATTAAATTGTTCCCCAAAAACCCTACACGTCATTATTTTCTTCCACATTTACCTACCCAATTTATGATTTAAAAATATTGTAGTCACCTTTCCACATAAGAGCCCGATGCACGATTTCACAACGACTTTGTCGATTAGTGGCTTCTCTTTGAGTTTCCCCGTCCCGTGTGCCAACGATACGAATCCTGCAAATACTAAGAAAACCAATTCTTGAGTCAGAAACCTACAATGTTCTGCCTATTTGACAGCTGTTAGAACTTAAATTGACTTATTAAAGTTACTTAATTTGGTGTCGTATTGGATTATGCCAAAATACTTGTATATTAAAGAAAGGTAATTATCTTTCCAAATTGTGTGGATTTCTTTTTAAAAAAAGATATTATATTATGAAAAAATTAGTTTTATTTCTTAAAACTTGCTAAATAATTTTTTTTTTATTCAATCTTATAGAATGATTGATTTTTGATTTGATGAGTATAAGTTTGAATCATTTTAGGACATATATTGTTCCATATATAAATCTATCAAAAAAATTGTCTTGAATCTTTTTGAATAAATATATTATCTCTTATTTCAAAATATATACTACCTTTTACTAACAGATTTGATTAGATTTGTTTGTGCTGAAAGTATGTGAATTATAGATAAGATATCTTGAAGATTGGAAGGAGTTTATCTCCTAAAAAGAGCCAAAGTAGCCGAATTTACTAAAAAGATTTGGAGGTAAAATAGGCATGTGTTCCTAACAAGATTAAAGAAAATTTGAGAAAATAGTATCATACTTGCTTGTAAAAGATTACGTGTTCTAAACTTATAAACAACTTATGTTAGAGAAAATACACGTGGGCTAAAAAATACGAGAGTAACAATGACGGTATATTATTGTTCATAAGTGATAGCTATTTAGTAATAGCAACATAGTGATAAGCAGAAAATTAAGAGAGAGCCTGTGAGTTTTCATAAGTCTCGAGTCCTATATTGTAAGCTTGAATAGTATCATAAATCTGGGTGAGTGTCTCAGAGACGTAGCCTAAAGTTTTGGGGTGAACTCTGTTTAAAAACGTGCGTGTGAATTTACTTTCAAGTATGTTTTTATTTGAGTTATATTCATCTTTAAAGTTCGGTTATAACCGTGGTTACAGCTGCAGTTATGAACATAGTTCTAACTGAACGGCGTAACAACAAACAGAACAGCGAAGTCGGAATTTCAACAGCGGCAAATAAATAATATTTAGCCCTATTTCATTAGTGAAAAGCTTGTACTCAACCTTAATTAGCTTCTATTAATACTCCACCATTAGTGGGGTCAACCTTATTAATTTCATGCTTATCATGGATTGAGGACTAATGAATAAAGTAACGTTATCACAAACGATGCTCTAATAATGAATAAAGTATGGTTATCACAAACGATACTTCACCACACACCCGAGAGCTAGAACCACTGCAAAAAAAAAAAGTGACAACGAAAGGCAGTTGCAAAGCCGCTAATGGGCATAGTCGTCGCAAAATCATTGATAAACATCTCGTTGTCGTTGTTCTAACAAAGTTTTTTTTCGTGAAGATCGTATAATGTAGTAAAAGAAGAGGAAATAAATACAAAGGGGTACGTGCACCAGTGCTCAGGACTTTGCAATGTGTATTGAAATGGGTGGGAGATCTTATCTTCCCTCTAGTTCATTAACCACTAGCAGACTTGTCCAGCCGATGAGTGTGAATTCAAAAAAATATATGTAACCCGTTATGGTAGAATCTTTGATGAAGGGAGGAACAATGATGGTTGAGAGAGAGAGAGGATAAATTTGATGATTTGTAAGAAAATGAAGTTAATAATTAGATAACAGTTATTTTTCTTTTAATTCTCTGTAAAAGTGTCTACTGCTATTTTGTAATTTTGTAAATTAATAAGACTATTTTATAAATAATTGTTTCAACACTTCATAAGCCCTCTTCACATAAAATAATAGTATATATGCCTATGTCTATACTACATTTAAAATTCTCAATTTTGCGTGAAACAACCAGAGGTATTATTAACTTATTCACATAATACCATCTATAATAATTTTATTAAAAAAATTCTATTAACTTTTGACACATCATTATTTAAAAATATTTTAAATATTAACTTTAATACCCATTAATTTTAACAAACTTATCTATTTTTTAATTAAAATTATTAATCTAATTAATAGATTGGAGAAACACTATGATCAACCCGGTTTACCAAGTGAGATTTTCAATGAGACTGAATTTTTCTACTACAAATAATCTTATTTCACCCATAAACCGTATTTTCAAACTACGAACCCTAATCTGAAACTACGGACTGTAGTCTGAAACTACGGACCGTAGTCTGAAACTACGATTTATAGCTTTGTGAAAACCGTACTTTGAAAGTATGGTTTACAAGAAAGTAAATTACCTTCATGCCCCTGCGTAAAAAAAAAAACCAAAAAAACAAATAAAATTCATAAAATAAAAAAAACTCAATTATAAAAAACTTTTCATAAAAAAAAAACAGATTTAGGATAAAATATGACGTGACATAAAATAGATTTTTTGATTTTAACGAATATTATCTTATCGATAACGTTATCTTATCATATCTATATCATGTAGGATAAAATATGACGTGACATTCACGAATTGGTAGAAACAAATTTTTTGACTTAAACAAATATTATCTTATCAATAACGTTATCTTATCATATCTATATTATATAGGATAAAATATGACGTGACATTCATGGATTGGTTGAAACATGTTTTTTTACTTTAACAAATATTATTCTATCGATAACGTTATCTTATCATATTTATATTATATAGGATAAAATATGACGTGACATTCACGGATTGGTTGAAACAGATTTTTTTTTTTTATGAATTTTTTTTTTTATAATTGAGTTTTTTTTTTATGATTTTTCTTTTTTTTTGGTTTTTTTTTTTATGCAGGGACGGGAAGGTAATTTATCTTCTTGTAAACCATACTTTCAAAGTACGGACCGTACTTTCAAAATACACTTTTCACAAAAGTTATAAACCGTAGTTTCAGTCTACGCTTCGTAGTATGAAAGTACGGTTTCTGCGTGAAATAAGATTATTTGTACTGGAAAAATACATCCTCATTTTCAATGTGATGTGCCAACCCCAATACTCCATCCGTTCCCAATTAATTGTCTATTACGAAACTACGTGCAATTTTGACCGGCCAATAACTTGTATCAAAATTGTTGGAATGAAAATTTTCAAAAGTTAATTATATAGTTCAAATATTAAATTATATGATTTAATTTTAAAAATTTTCATTTCGACAATTTTGATATATGTTATAAACCGGTCAAAATTGCAAATAATTTTGTAGAGAACAATTAATTGGGAACGGAGGGATACGCAAGCGTTTGCAATGCATGCATATGTCCAGATAGCCGAAACAGCAAAGAGCCCGAATTTTTATACTACATTTTTTCTAAAAAAACGCACAAACCGTATATTTTTTGTACGAACCGTACATTTAATCTACGGTTTGGGCTGAATTGCAATTTTTTCGAATTTCAGGGATTGAAATGTAATTTCTGTAAACTTCAGGCAAACCGTACATTTAATCTACGGTTTGGACTGAATTGCAATTTTTACAAAATGCATGGACTGAAATGTAATTTCTACAAACTTCAGCCAAACCGTACATTTCATCTCTGGTTTGGCTGAAGTTTGCAGAAATTACATTTCAGTCCCTGAATTTCAAAAAAATTGCAAATTAGTCCAAAAAACTAAAGCAAAAAATGCAATGAAATTTTATAATAATAAGTAAGAAAACCACTCATCTAATTTGAAAGATGATAAAATAACCGAGACCATTTTGCACATCATCTGGAGCTAACAACCCGGCTACCAAAACTGTTATGAACCTCCATGAATAAAAGCAAAAATAAAAATATTCATTCACTAAAAACCCATGTTAAAAGCTCGTGATCTCACTGTGTGTTGGATGATCGCTTTTATATATATTTCTCTATTCTATCTATTTTTATAGTATTTATGTGTCCACATATTCACATACTATAAGAAAGCAAAGAAATCAGAGTTTATGGATAAATTGAAAGAAAATATAGGTTGATGTAACTTGGTATTGCTAATGTTTGTGTTGTATATATAGTTATATATATCTAGGCAGACAAAATAAACGGGCACATATCAAAGGCAATAAAGTTACCATAATGGCATTAACCATTTACATCATGCACACATTGCTATAACTTACATTAGTAACTCATTGCTAAGTACAATTAATATTGACTTTCCAAACATTTGAAACCGACACATTACATAATATTCCTCACTTATTTTCATTCATCTAATTCTAACGTCACAACCAATGTAAAATTCCATTTAACTCTATCTTAATTACAAAACCTTATTATTAAGTAATCTGGTCACTTAATGATTGCTAAATACTAACTAGCCCTCCTTGTAGCCAAAAATACTGAAACAATCATCAAATATTAAACATTTGTAAATATATATAGTAAAATAAAAATACGGGTTTTCACAAAGGTAGTTTTGTAAAAACAAGCAATCTCCTTAATTTTTTTGATTATAATCTAGCCTGGTTCTAGTTTTAATCAGAATTTGTGTTATTATAGCTGTCATAGCTAGTCATAGCTAGTCATAGCTAGTCAGAATGGTGTTCTCCTTTCTTCTTAATTCTCTTTTATTATGTGTTATTTTCCTTTTTCCAATCACTGTATATCGTTTCATCAAGCCACAAAGCACCCGAAACCGGAAGTTTCCACTTCCACCTGGAAGTTTCGGTTTCCCTCTAATTGGGGAAACATTGGATTTCTTCTTCAAGCTAAATAATGGAATTCTAGAGAAGTTCATTACAAATCGGATGACCAAACACTCTTCCAAAGTCATAAAGACATCAATACTAGGACAGCCTATGGTGATTCTTGGCCCTGTGGAGGGGAATAAGTTCTTGTTCTCCAACGAGGAGAAAAAAGTGCGAACATGGGTACCAAGTTCGATGAGCAAAGTATTTACAAAATCTGGCAACGCCGAAGAATCAGATAGATTGTTCCGCCAGATCATTCACCCATTCCTCAAGGCGGAAGCTCTTCAAAGGTATGTCCCCATTATGGACACGATAATGAAGCAACATATCGAGAGTGACTGGGAAGATGGGAAGGAATTGAAGGTTAGGGACGCTGCTTCAAAGTATACGTATGCAATAGCTTGTCGAGTTCTTTTGTGTATCAAGGATCTTGAGAAAATCAAATCCCTTTCAAAGAAGATTGCCATTATAGTGAAAGGTGTCATTTCACCGGCAATTAATCTTCCAGGGACAAGATTTTACGGTGCTGTAAAGGCCGCCGATGCAGTTAGAAAAGAGCTATTACAAGGGGTAATAAAGCAAAGAAAAACAGAACTTTCAGAAAAAAACACTGGAGCTATGAAAAAGGATATACTGTCTAGTTTTCTCCTAGCAAATTATGATACAGGTGAATTCATGAGTGAATATGACATATCTAGTCATCTAATTGGATTGGTTTTTGCAAGTACCCACACAGTTGATGCTGTCTTGACATTCACTATGATGTACTTGGCGGAATTCCCCCTTGTGTACGATGAGGTCCGAAAAGGTAAACTATCATAACCATGTTTTGAAAACCTCGCTACAAAGTGAAAGCTCCACTGAAAACTCGATAAAAAAAACTCAGTTCATAGCTTAAAAAAAGCAGAAAGGGCTCGTTTTCTACTTTTTTACACCAACAAAAGTTAGGCTTTAAAAAGCAATTTAGCTAAGTTTCTGGTTTTCAAAACACTTTTAACGTTTGGTTTTTAGAAATCATGGCATGACTAGAAATTTTCTTTAAGTCTTCAGCGGTTATTCTGTTTATGTTTCCAATTGGAAGTAATCATTTATAATTTTGTTCTCCCCATACAAAACTACTGGCAACTTTAACCGGAGAAAATCTCATATGTAAATCGTCATGATAAATTTGATATAAACAAAGATTACAATTCATGCATTTTATTTTTATAATCATTTTTGTGCATGCGAAAATAGAGCAAATGGAGATAGCAAAAACCAAGAAGCCAAACGAATTACTTAATTGGGAGGACATAAGTAAGATGAGATACTCTCGAAATGTTATGAATGAAGTCATGAGGCTACGTCCACCGAGTTTTGGAGGTTTTAAAGAAGCTATTACTGATATTGAATTTGCTGGATATACTATTCCAAAAGGGTGGAAGGTAAGCTATTAATGTGTATTTTCTTTTGCATCTTGAAGTATTAGAACCTCTATTGATGTTTAATTATTCTTATATAGATGGCTTGGATGACAAACTTCACACATAAAAATGATGACCATTTCCCAAGTCCAGAAATATTTGAGCCCTCCAGATTTGAAGGAAATATACCGCCTCCGTTTACATTCTTGCCTTTCGGAAGTGGACCTCGAATGTGTCCTGGCAATGAGTATGCTAGGGTTGTAGTACTTGTTTTCATGCATAATGTTGTGACAAAGTTCAAATGGGAGAAGCTCATTTCCGATGAGAAAATTGTGTATGACCCAGTACCAAGGCCAACCGAAGGATTCCCTATTCGGCTTCACTTAAATAGCCCCTGATTAAGTACATCCTTTTGGTGTTTTAAGCTCTCCATTTTTTCAGGGTCCAAGTTTTACTTATTGAATGTTACATTCTTTTTTAAGGTCATCATATGTTTGCTTTCCCATTTCCTCAATTAAAGTATTTATCTTTTGTTATGTATGTTGAAGTGAAATAAAAGGGTGGATTACTTTTATATAAATCATATGCTCTGTAATTAATTTAGGGTGAACGTGTACTCTCAAATCTTACATAATTAATGTCTATTTGCATAATATTTCAGGCTCTCTCTGCATATTTTGTTAACTTTTACAACAATTTCCTTATGGTCTGTATTCGGTGATAATACCATTTCTTGTTTCACATCTATCAAGTCAAAGAAATGAGTGGGATCAAAGGAGAGAAGAGAATTTTATTATAAATTGGTTTATAATAAATTTCTCATTTGGAATTTTGGACAAAAATTACAATTATTGTGAATAAAAGTGGTCTCAATTTGGCCCCATCTATTTATATTTTCAACAGTCACACCTTTTCATGAATGAACTGTTGTATATTTTATGAATAGGTTTGATGGACACTATTTATAGTCTCCTTTTCTTACAAAAAAATATATGGCATATTTTTCATAATCATTTCTAGCTAATTGTATTGAAATCATCCATAACTAGCCAAGTATTAGAACTAATTAAGTTTTAAATTATTGATGGTACTCCACAAATTACTTTCAGAAACATAATTACACTTGGCATAAACAAAGATAATGAAAAACGTCCAAAGAAACTTAAGAGTAATTTATTGAAGACACTAACTATATCTACATTAAAGTGATCCCTTTGAAGAAATCCAAAATTTGAAGAAGCATGTTGGAAAAAGCAAAGACGTGTGAAATTAATGTTTAAGTTGTCATGAGGCCTTTAGGAAAAAACAAAACTATTCTCAAGCTAATTATTCAGCATATCAGTACGTGTCCTACTCAAAATTTATACATCGACCTTCTTATAATATATATAATATAGCTAGATTACGTTTATAATCCTTCTTATAATATATATAAGTGTCACGTGTAGCGGTCCAGAGACGTAACCATTGTTGGATGAACTCCGTTATCAAATTGTATGTGCGATTTACATTCTTTTTTTTCTTCAAGTACGTCTGATTTCCTAACATACCATTGTACAAACAAAAAATTGGACGGTGACATGCTCAATAGTGTATTTATTTTATTTTAATATTAACGTGGATCGGATCACACCATCCATCACCTTTTTCTATTTGCATGATTTGTTTTTCTTCAAACAAGTAGCTTATGTTACGATAAGATGAAAGGAGTACAGCTGTTTATATGTATAATTCATCTTTTTATACTCCTATTACGTAGAAACAAACTTGGTATAAATTGACATTATCATTGCTTCTAGCTTCTTCTCTCAAAAGCTTACCAAAAACTTTCAATTTTTTTGTTGGCTCTCAAACAATATTTTACTAGTGTACGTAAGCAAATATTAAACATGTTGCCCACTGGCACTGGAGTGATAATTTATGTTTTGGCCTTTTTCATCATAATAGTAACCCATTGGATTTACAAGTGGAAAAACCCTAAGTACAAAAATGGAACTTTACCCCCCGGGTCTATGGGGTTACCCTTGATTGGTGAGACCCTTGAACTTCTCATACCTGGGCGATCTTTAGATATCCACCCATTTGTCAAGAAAAGAATTCAAAGGTAATCAAGTACTGTATTATTTTTTGGCTGCCAACCAATTATAAATTCATGTAGTATTTGCGAGTTTTTTTTTTTTTTTTTATTACCAAAGTAATGCTCCCCTCAACTATTTTCACAAGCAAAATTGTATTATCAACTACGTACAACTTGTAATTATACAAATGTTTTATCTTTAATTATTAAGTCTCTGAGATTATTCTTTATTTTTCTGTTTTAATCTGAACAATAAAAAAAACATGGATTTAATATAAGTTGGTTTGTAAAAAATGAGTTTGTGGACAATATTTTAATAAAACACATCAAATATTGGTTGTAAAACTGAGTTTTGTAATTTGTAAAACTTAAATATATTATTTCTAATACTTAATTTTTTTCATTTATAAAATAACTTTTTAACAATTTTAATTTGTCAAAATTGTAAAAAATAAATAAATAAAACTCAACGCCGTACTCCCAAAAGTGCGACATTGAGGCTAGATTAATTCTGATTGCATTGGCTGCAAACAGGATGATGTCAAACTTCTAACGTTGTTTATTTACTGTTTTCATTCATTTTCTTTAGGTATGGGCTAATATTTAAAACCAATTTAGTTGGTAATCCTGTTGTGGTGTCTGCTGATCCTGAAGTGAACCATTATCTTTATTTGCAAGAAGGGAAATCGGTAGAACTCTGGTATTTAAACAATTTTATGAAAATATTTAGCAAGTACGGGGAGGTAAAGGCAGATTCTTTAACACCTTCTCATCGATACGTACGACGGACATGTATGACATGTTTTGGTGCTGAGAGCCTCAAGGAAAAGTTGCTTCCACAAATAGAGATATTGATTCAAGAAACTCTAAGTAATTGGTCCAAAGAGGGTTCAGTAAATGTTAAGAAAGCCGTAGCAAAGGTATATGATCTCGTAGACATTTTAAATTAATTTTATCCTTTTTTTAACTACTGATTATAACATATTCAACAATTCGTCTGCATTAATAAGAGGTTTTATCCATTTATGAACTTTCAATATTTTATCCATTTGTTTAGGTACTTACTATAAGTAAATATATTATTTCTATATGTAATCATCGCATTCACTACTAAAGATAATATAAGATGTACCGATGAGGCTTGCCTTATTTCTTTTTTGGCCTGACTTCTATGAAGAAATGTTTCTATACATTTTATTTCATCTATTGTTCACATAATAGTATCCCAATTCTTGTGATGGTCAGATGGTTGTTAATTTCATGGCTAAGCAATTGTTCAATTACGACGAGGCTAATGGCTCGGATGATTTAAGTGACTGTTTCGTTGATTTTTTCCAAAGTTTAATATCCTTTCCTCTAAACATTCGGGGAACTGTATTCCATGAGACTTTAAAGGTACTAAGAGGTTATTAATCAGCTATAGTGACTTTTTACTTCATGTCTGTTGTGTTTTATTGTCATTAAAATTGTTCAATATCATTGCAGAAAAAGGATTTGGTAGTAAAAGCTATAAGGGAGAAGATTCTTGAGAAACTTAACTCGCCAGAGAACTATCCGGGAGATCTACTCGATCAAGTAATCCACGATATGAAAACAGAGACATTCTTATCAGAAGATTTTGCAATTCATTTTGTTTTTGCCGTTTTATTTGCCTCGTCAGAGACCCTTTCAACAACCCTAACATTAGCTTTTCAATTGCTCTCTGAACATTCTTTGATTGTCGAGGAACTAAGGGTAAATCATAACTTCTTTGAGTTTTATATATATCTATCAAAGTTCCTTCGCATATATAGTTGAAAGTTGTGCCACTATGTTTAATTTTTCTTTTAAAAGGTTGAGCATGAGGAGATACTCGAAAAGAGAAAACCTGGAGTTCCTCTCACTTGGAGTAATTATAAATCGATGACTTTCACATTGCAGGTACTTTTACCTTTTATATGGTCTAGATCATGGTTTTGGTTTCTTATTCTATGTTGAATGAATATTAAATATTTGTGTTATTTGAAATTCCAGGTCATTAATGAAGTCCTTAGGCTAGCAAACTTCTTACCGGGAAGTTTACGTAGAGCAAAAGAAGATATACTCATTAATGGTATAGGCTTATAGCTAGCTTTGAAAGAGCTTAGCTACTCCGCTTGGCTGTGTGAACTAGTGTTTTGAAAAACGAAATCTTAGCTAAAGCATGGTGGGAATGGTTATGGTAAAAGCGTAAAAAGAGTCATCTTTTAACGGAAAGAAAAGAAAACAAGTTTTTTAAAATTTGAATCGGGTTTTTTTTTTACACTATAAAGCACGTTTTTTAAAACAGTGGTGTGGACCAACTCTTATTGCAGTATGCTGTTTGTATAAAAGTTGGACTAAAATTAATACTACATTCTTAATGCTTAGCTCATCATGTAGGTTATATGATTCCCCAAGGTTGGACGATTATGCTTGCTTATTCTGCTCAACAGTTAAATCCTAACACTTACAAAGATCCATTGGCATTTAGTCCTCATCGTTGGAAGGTACAAAAAAACAGGTTATTCCTTTAAATAAATAATATAATCGGCGAGAAAATCTTCTAGAATTTTAATATAAACTTTTCCTATCAGGAACTTGAGTCAAGTGTTATTTCAAAGAACTTTATGCCTTTCGGCGTAGGAGTGAGACAATGTTCGGGTGCAGAGTACAGTAGGGTGTTTATGTCGACATTTTTTCATGTTTTATGCACAGAATATAGGTAATGTTTGGCTTATTTCCACTCTAACGATTTTATTTTTTGAAAAAGTGTTATTTAAAATCTTCAAAATTGATCTCGGTTACCTTTTCCCTCTTGATTTCGGTCATTCAAATAGGTGGACAAAGGAGAAAGGAGGAGAAAAAATCAGTCGAAATCCAGCTTTGGATTTTGGAGATGGAATTTATATAAATGTTTTTGAGAAAGCATGACCATGTATTTGTTTAATTATATATCATCATTTTGTGGTTTGTTATTTTTCTCGGATATTGGTTCAAATAAACGAAATAATGTATTGGAATAATGTTAATCATATAATCAGATTGTTAATAGTTTCATGCACCAACTATAAGTAAATAACATAATAGCAACAATTGACATGTTACTATACAACTTGCTGATAAAAATTTAACAACACTAAAACAACTTTTTTAACGTTGCTAATTTCAAAAATAGCTCATATAATATCATACAAATTGTTAATAAATTGTTTTTTTTTTTTTTTTGTTTATAATGTCTAAAGACACCATTACGTATATATCATGACGCTCATACCTTGTTTGGTTCAATAAAATAGATGATTGAAATTTGTGCCAATACATTTTGTATCGTATGTTTAGTATGTCGTGTAATCAAAACCACAGAGATCAAATACAAAGTATTCGTACTTTGGGACCATATCTCTAAATTTACATGGAAAACTACTATAAGGTATTTTATTTCATTTATAATATATAGTTTAAATTCATTAATATTTTTTTGGAAGATAAGCAGTAACCACATACATAAAGTATTCTATTTAATTTATAATATATAGTTTAGATTCATTAGTGTTGAGCAAGTGGTTGGACCTTTGAGACCCTAATATGCCAAACTACCATCAAAGCTGCCTTGAAGTAGGTTACCTCATTTATAAGATATTTTTGAGATAAACACACACATTAGTTATTATATATATATGAACATGTTAACTTTTTTTTTATATGAAAAACATAAAACTATTATTCCATCCGTACCAAATTGCTAAGACTATATAAAACTACGTATAATTTTAACCGACAAATAACTCATATCTAACTTGTCGGAATCAAAATTTTCAAAAGTTAATCACATAGTTCAAATGTTAAACTATTTGAACAAATTTTAAAAATTTGGATTTCAACAATTTAAATACGAAATATTTATCGGTCAAATTTATACGAAAATAAATAATGCTAGGATGGACGGAGTATTTTTTATACACTTGACCTCCTTACACCTAGATGGACTAATAGTAAGAAAGAAAACTTTGCCTACAAGACCTCTGTAGGTCGGTTGTCTTTTCACTCTTATAGAACGATTGTGACTCCTACTGTCCTACATAGCATGTGATAGTTGCTCGTGGCTAGAATTAAAGTAAAGAAAGAGCTGGTTATGATGATCATGAGATTGATTGATTGATGATGGGAACCAGAGTAGCTGACTCAGAGTCAGAGTTATTCTGTTTCCATAGTCATTGGATCTGTTTAAAAAAATTAATTGTAACAGATTTAAACAGATCTAATGGCTATAGAAGCAGAGTAACTCTAACTCTGAGTCAGGTATTCTGCTTCATTGATGATGTAGGTGAGTAATACAAAGTATTAACATGATTAATAACATGTTTTACGGAAATTGGGAGAAATTAAGCAAAGTCTCCTGAAGTGAACCTTTCCACTTCATCAATTATGCACAGTCAAAAATGGGCTCACCAAACATTTGTCTCCACATTTCTTTTCTACGAGATCAAATTTAGTTAAAAACTTATAGGAAAATTGATCGTAATTTTTTTGAGTTGTATTTATGAGTTATGAGTCTAAGTTTTGTAAACAGTTCGTACATTTTTTTATAGTAAAGATCTGTAGTAGCTGATGGACGTAATCAATTTTGGCTGAATCACGTTATATCGTGTGTCATTTATTTATCGCCACGTTTCCGTATTTTTTCGAATCTGATTAGAAAAGAAAGACCGACTTTTTTTCCCTAACAAGTGGTATCAAAGCGGTAGTTGGAAATTCTGTACTTTTCTCGGTGTTACTATTCACATGAATAGTGTTTTCAACAATTTGTCGAAAAAAGTATGAAAATTCATAAACGATTCAAAAAGTCAGATTCGAGTGCGAGCGATGGCTGCAGATGAGGGAAACATGAGAATCGAAAAGTTCGACGGTGCGGACATTGATTTCTGAAAGATGCAGATTGAAGATTATCGTACCCGTAAAATATGTATCAGTCTCTGTCGAGCAAAAGGCCAGAGGGTAGGAAAGATGAAGAGTGGACACTTATAGACTGGCAAACTATCGGTATCATCCGATTGTCGTTGTCTCGCAATATTGCTTTTAATATAGCAAAGAAAAAGACCACAGTCGGTCTTATCGCGTCTAGGCCTTATTCAACATCAAATGATTTTCAAATAAGTTTTTCTCTTCTGAAAATAATTAAAATAAAGTCACCAAAATTTTATAAAGACAAGAAAGAAAAGTAAATTATATTTTGTCTTCCAGTTCACATATAATACAACAATATTAAAATATACAACTAATTCTTTAAAAATAAAACAATACATCTAAACAAATTGCCAATAACGTATTTTTAGACTTATTAACTCAGCATAGATATAGATTGGGCTGAAAATGAAACGAAACGAGCTGAAAACAGTCAATTTCGTTTTCGTTTCGTTTAGATTTTTTGTTTTCGTTTCGTTTCGTTTAAGTACAACAATATAATTTTTAGATTTTTTTTTACATCCCAAGCAAAACAAAAATAAAAGTTTAAGTATAATACTTATGGAACCATATATTAAACTATCCTAAATTTAAATATTAATTAAAATTTTTAAATATATGGCCGAATAGCACTCTTAAATTTCATAGTGAAAATAAAATTATAAATTTACATTGACAACCGGTATGTTGACAGTTTGACTGAGTCTATCTGGATGATTAACATTATTGTATAAATTACTGGTGACGACTCTGACGAAATAGGAGTATAGAGAGTTTATAAGAACATAAATTTATTGATTAAATAAATGATTGACAAGTAAGCTTTGACGTGTTTATCTAATAGATTATAGGGTTACAATGAATCTAAATCTTTTGTCCCCTATTCTCTACCTCTTTTCATGCTCCCTTACTTATTTTCACTCAAATTTTAAATTTTCATAACTTATACCGCAAATTTATAAACTTTTATATTATATTGTATTCAAATTTTAAAACATTTGAACATAATATTATTTTAGACAATTTTTTTAATATTAAATGTTTAATTTATACTAATTTATACATTTATTCCAAAATAAATTTTGTGTGGATTTTCTTTTAAAAATAATTATTGGAATGTATTGATACATGTATTATAGTAATTGTACAATTTTTTTTCAAGTTTTTTAGATTTTTTTTTTTTTTTGATAAAATAAGCAAGGGGCGCGGAAGGGGTAGAGAAATGGGGTAGAAGATTTGGACTCGGTTACAATATATGTAATATTAGAATGTATATTATTTTACCATTAAAAAGCCTCGTAATGGTAAAAATGAATATCTCTTTATAAAACACAGACTCGATTATTATCTAGACGATGTGAAATAATTACTCTAATACTCCTCATTGCTCGTGACCTGACATTTCAAGTGTCTTATGAGCGGAGATATAATGGGGGAGGTGAGCCCAAAATCGCTAGGTCCGTTCTCATACCATATTAAATCTCAAATAACTTACCATTAAAAGGTCTCTGTTAATGATAAATATCTCTTTATAAACCACATGTTCAATTATTATCTAAACGATGCGGGATAATTACTCTAACATGGTAGCCGGACCTTTTTATGGTAAAATAATATGGATTCTAATATGATAACAGAGCTCATGTACCTTACCATTAAAAGGCATCATAATAGTAAAGATGAATATCTCTTTATAAATTACATACTCGATTATTATCTAGACAATATGAGATAATTACTCTAACATAAAATAATCCGAATTTAAGCTCCAAAGTAATGTTATGTGGGTCTAAGTACATCAATAAATATTCTGCAACAAAATTATAGTTAAAATTATGACTTGATGAATTTGTTGGAAAATTGTATCTTATGAATTAAATTTTGTCTTTTATAGGCATTATATATTGGGGTGGAATTTAAATATTTATTTAGACAATATGTTTTGTTATACAACTAAATATTCAAATGTAGATTTCTTGTAAATAAGGTTGGCCCATCTACATGAAAACCAGTGGCCCATTTATTGAGATTAAGAAACTTTGTGGACCAAATTAGTTTGGTGATGGAAATATGACCTGTCACCCTGTTATACATGTTAATGGGTGAAAACGTATCACATGGATAGTCACAAAGTTTTGGAATCTATTAGTTAAACCCTATCAGTTATGAACTCTACCAGTTAGAACCCTTTGTTTAAATAGTTGCTTGTTTTACGAAAAGACACTCCCGGTATTATTTATATAGACCAATAATTTCGAAAATCATATAACATTTTACATGTACAAAATTATATCAAAATCATATTCATACAAAAACAGTTCCAGAACATTCTTTGCATTATTGTTACGTAGCATTTTGTGAGTTCGAGAGAGTTCAATATCAACCTTGGTTCATCGTGCGATTCATTTGTGGCTTCCTATTAACCACGAGACATCACTGTATCCGAAAAAACATACATCCATTCAAACATATAAGTCGTTGGGGGACGAATAAGTTTTAAAGAGGGAGTTTCGACTCGACTCAATGTGTATTTAATTATTACCATAACTTTGGTACACTACAAAAAAAAAGTTAAGATAACAACAGTTTACTTTTTCAAAACTGATGGTAAAGTGAGTGTCGCTAAATAAATCACTCACTTATAAATCTCTTAATTTCAGAGAGTACTACAAAAAAATACATAAATAGCGACGGGATTAGTGACGGTATTTTTTGTTACGAGCTTATTAGCGACAGTTTTTATGACGGCTTTGTCATAGTTTAGTCAATTTGCGACAGATTTGTGACAGATTTTTAAATTAGTGATAGTCTTGTGACAGTTTTTAAGTCTAACTAAATCAAACATTATTTTGTAGTGTATGTACACATAAATCTCTTAATTTCAGGGAGCATATCTATACTATTATAATAAGCCAACCCAAGATTTTTTGAGGCTGCCAAATTTTACCACTTTTTTCCAAAAATACTCTTACACTTTTTTATTAATTACCAGAATACCATATTCTCATAAAAAAAACTAATAACACTTTTTATCCCTATTTAAGCTCTCAAAATTCTTTTGAGTCTTTTCATCTTATACTCTTATCTTTTTTTATTCTCCAAATATTTGTATTATAACTACACTTATTTTCTAAATTTTATCGCATTACGCGTCTCACACGCAAAGCGTGGGGCACGATTACTAGTGTTCACATAAATCAACATTATCAACCAACACGCCAACAAATGGTATAGCACTCTTTATTCCCATATATCCTTTTTGATTTGCTTGATCTGATGAAAGTATATGAATCAATATCTAACACTGAATTTTTAGATCTAATCTGATGTAGAGGGGACATTATAGAATCTCATATTGTGATGGTTCTTCAATTTATTCCCAACAGGCTGCTAAAACTTCTATCCCTGAGAAACGGTAAAACTTTTCTTCAAAATCAACTCATTCTGCCATAGAGCTATATTACATGGAATAACAACTGGACTTTTGATATGTACCTTGCGATAAATTTTGATAAGGAATTATAACTTACCACATTAGAAAGTTGACAGGACGCCTCCTTAAGCTTGAATCTTTAAAAAGACTGATAGAAGTCCATAATATTAGAGCAACTTGATAACTTTTTAGTGAACAATCTACTAGTTTTTACATGTTCCCTCTCTTTTTGTACATTTCCTCCCTTCCGCTTGGTCTTCTTGGCATGTTTAGTCCAACAACCGTCATCATCATTGTATCCCACGCGAAGGATTCTTCTTGGTGACAGGTTTAAATCCACCACTAGGTCAAATTCATCATCAATATGAATATGGATCATGTCACGAAATTCTCCATTATCAGACTTGGAATCAATGCTAATTAAATAGCGTACTTTGATTACCCGAAAGGGTTAATTCCTTGGTCCACTCTTATCCTTAGTCAGATATGAGATTAGTAAAGGGGATCAAGCTAACTTCTGTTGGAAAAACATGTGAAAAATATGGGTATTTCTGAATGGTCACTGGACCAACTTCGAGTCATTATTTCATGTGACAGCGCTGAGTTGTTTATACCGTACTCAACATGTTTGAGTAGCCCGTGTGACGTGTTTCGTAACGGTATATCACATGACCTATTCGGAGAATGGGTGTGAATACAAAGTGGCTTCAAAGTTGGTGTCTTGAAAGCTCAAATCTGGAAAAAACGAAATGGTAAAGGAAAACCATTTAGTATAATCCCATATTGGAAGATTAAGAGTTAATTTTACAATATATATACCATATCAACCCATGTAGTTATTAAACTAACATGTCCACATACACATAAGAGTATTAGTGTGTACCACACACGCGCGCTCGCTCGTGTATCGTGTCTCGTGTCTCGTGTCTCGGGCGCGGGATTTGGGGAATGTCTCGGATCTCGGGTCCAAACCCGAATAGGGAGTTTTGTATAAAATACAAAAGCAGTCCCTAGAGTTTCCAGCAACAGAAACGCCAGCAATAAATGAGAAATAAATTGCAGCAGTTTCAGGAATTAATTGAGTGGATTCTGGGGGTGTAACTACCAGAATTGATGACCAATATTTATGGCTACGGTTTCATTAGAGGCTATAAAAGGCAGCCCTCCCACTCTCATTTCAACACACCAGAATACACACAACACATCATAAGCATCATATAGAGAGAGAGAACCGCACCACCAACAGTTTGACATGTGGTTCGGTGCCGGTTTCCATACGAGCCACTCTGAGATAGAAGTTGTACCTTGGGAACAAAGTCCCGAAACCAGAAACCTTTAAAGGTGGTTCGGGAAATATTGTTTAAGAGAAACTGCTCAACAGTTGCCTCTTCTTTTTATTTCCGTTATTTATTTTTCAGTCATTTACATTCTGTCCATTTCCTTTCTGTAATTTACATTTCAGTACTATTTATTTTCAGTCTTTGTTTTCTGTAATTTATTTTTCAGTTCTGTAATTTCCAGTATTTACAAAACCAGTCCGGCAGTTTATTTTATTACAAAACAGTCTGGCAGTTTGTTTTTTGTTAAAACCAGTCCGACAGTTTCTTTTATTACAAAACCAGTCCGGTAGTTTGTTTTTTTGTTAAAACCAGTCCGGCAGTTTGTTTTATTACAAAAACAGGCCGGCAGTTTGTTTTTTGTTAAAACCAGTCTGGCAGTTTGTTTTATTACAAAACAGTTCGGCAGTTTGTTTATTCGTTAAAACCAGTCCGGCAGTTTGTTTTATTACAAAACAGTCCGGCAGTTTGTTTATTTGTTAAAACAGTTCAGCAGTTTAATAATTTATATTAATCTGTCTGAATTTTTTAATCAGCGTAATTTAAATTCTGTACGAGTCAGGAATTGTAATTTATATTCCAATTGTGAGAAATAAACTTGTTATTTCCATTCAGTCATTTGTCTTTTACATTATTGTCTTTCAATTATTGTATTCGAAATAGTACCAAAACCAACAATCTTAAACAATATTATTTTTTGGTTTTACTAATTTCGAAAAGAAAAGGACTTTTTCTTTTATTTTGTTTTGTTGACGTCTCGGTTTTTATTCTCGCAAAATCATTGCTAGTTTACTAGAAATTAAAATTTGCACATAGAATAAATCCGATTTGTTTTTAATCTTTTTATTCTAGAATACTATAAAGAATTATTAGTGAAATCAAAAGTGATTTGATTTTCACGCTAGAATATCTTTTTTGTTTTATTCTTTTGAAGCAATCTAATTAAGTTATAATTAGTATTTGCGATTAAGAATTTAGTTTTCTTGCGAGAAACTAAACGGGATAATTTTGTCATTTCAGATGACTAATGAGGATCAAACACCCACCGTTTATTCGGGAGACGTGCAGGGCGCACTTGTGATTGCCAGTAGCCATAACAATGTGAGCGCTGCGAGTTGGGGGGCTCAGGCTGAGGCTGAGGCCGAAGCTGCTGCGGCAAAGGCTGCGGCTGACGCCGCTGCGGCAGAAGCCGATGCTATGGCTGCGGCTGCGGCCGCAGCACAGGCTGCTGCTAAGGCTGCGGCCAAGACAGCGCTTGTGGCTGCAGCCAGGGCAAAGGGCAAGGCTCCGACAACACCGGCAATGCCAATGTTGCCAGCCTCTCAACTAGAGAGACCGGAAAAGTTTAGGGGCAACAACTTCAAACGTTGGCAGCAAAAGATGCTATTTTATTTAACTGCCCTTAATCTGACCCGGTTTCTTAAGGAGTCTGCACCCATCCTAAGCGAGGACGATGAGGACGTGCAGACGGTTTCAGCGGTGGAAGCGTGGAAACATGGCGACTACCTATGCCGGAACTACATCCTATGTGCTTTGGATGACACTCTCTTCAGTGTATTCGAGCCCAAGGCTACTGCAAAGGAGTTTTGGGAGTCTCTCGAAAGAAATTACAAAGTGAATAACGCTGGCGCCAAGAAATTTGTCGTCACGGACTTTCATGAGTACATGATGACTGATGGGAAGAGTGTTATCGAGCAGGTTGAGGAACTCCAACTCAAATACCATAGGCTTGAGGTTGAAGGGCTAGTTATCAACGAACCTTTCCAAGTGGCATTAATGATTGAGAAACTGCCGCCACCTTGGAAAGAGTTTCAAAACTACCTGAAACACAAGCAAAAGGCTATGACCTTGGAGGGACTCATTGAGAGGCTCAATGTTGAGCAAAGCAACCGCCGATCCGGAAGGAAAGGCGGTGTAGGAGCAGGCAACGCGGTTGCCAAGGCCCATGTGGTTGAGGACGCTGTATCCAAGCGGAAACGCTTTGACAGCAGTGTCGGTGCTTCTCTCAAGAAGAAATTCATGGGAGATTGCTTTGTGTGTAACAAACCGGGACATCGTGCCGCAATTTGTAAGATGTGCAACGACAAGCCAAACCCCCCCCCCCCCCCCCCCCCCCCCCCCCCCCCCCCAAAGAGGAAGTTCCAAGGGAAAGGGAGGAAGAGGGCACCTGCTCAGGCAAATGTAGCTGAGGGAGGAGATGATGCTGGACAGGACTATATGCACCTGAGTGCTGTGGTCTCGGAAGTGAACCTGGTGGGGAGCAACCCAAAGAAATGGTGGCTGGACACAGACGCCACTAGTCACATCTGTGCCAGCAAATGGATGTTCAAGACCTATACGGCCGTGGACAATGAGAGCTGCTTCATGGGGAACTCGGCTACTTCTAGGGTGGAAGGAAAAGGAACCGTGCTGCTGAAGATGACATCGGGAAAGGAGCTCACACTGAATGGCGTGCTCCATGTGCCGAAAATTCGCAAGAATCTGGTTTCCGGGTCTGTTATGGTGAACAAAGGATTTAAACTTGTATTTGAATCTCCTAAAATTGTAATCACCCTTAATGGAATGTATGTAGGCCGTGGCTATATGACCAAGGACATGTTTAAATTAAATGTTGGTACTCCGGCTCCTAAAGCCGAGTCTGCTATTGTGGGTACTAAGGCTGAGGCCAGTACCAAGAATAATGTAACCGTTAATGTTGCCCAAGTGGCCAATAAAACTTCATTTGCTTATTCTTGCGATTCATTTAATTTATGGCATGGTAGATTAGGTCATGTGAATTCTAATTCTATGAACAAATTAATATCACTGAATCTACTAGCTAATTTTGTATTTGATAAACAACATAGATGTGAGGTTTGTGTTGAAACAAAATTAACCAAGTCTTCGTATCAACATATTGAACGAAGTACTGAACCTCTCGGTCTAATACACACAGATGTATGCGACTTAAAGTTTATACAAACGCGAGGAGGGAAAAAGTATTTCATCACGTTTATAGATGACTGTACTAGATACTGCTATGTCTACTTAATGAGAAGTAAAGACGAAGCGGTAGAGAAATTCGCTCTTTATAAGACCGAAGTAGAAAATCAACTCAATAAAAAGATTAAAATGTTGAGGAGTGATAGAGGCGGTGAATACGAGGCACTGTTTGCGCAGATATGCGCAGAAAGTGGCATTGTACATCAAACCACAGCCCCCTTTTCTCTGGAGCAGAATGGGGTTGCCGAGCGTAAGAATAGAACGCTCAAGGAAATGATGAATGCTATGCTAATAAGTTATGGGTTACCCCAGAACATGTGGGGGGAAGCGCTGCTTTCCGCCAACTATGTATTGAACAAGCTACCGCATAAAAAACGTGATAAACCACCTTATGAACTATGGAAAGGCCATAGGCCGAGCTATAAATTCTTAAGGGTTTGGGGTTGTCTCGCGAAGGTCCTTGTCTCGCTTCCGAAAAGAACGAGAATAGGGCCAAACACGGTAGACTGTGTGTTCATAGGATATGCACAAAACAGTAGTGCTTATCGTTTTCTAGTGCACAAGTCGGATAATCCCGATGTGTATGTAGATACTATCATCGAAGCTCGAGAAGCTTCTTTCTTCGAGGAGATCTTTCCCCGCAAGTCTTCCATAACTGTAGAGACTGAGGAGTCACACAGTGAGAAAAATGTGGGGGCAAGTGAACCGTTGGAGGAAGAAGAAGAATAGCCTCGACGTAGTAAAAGGGCTAGAAAGGAAACGTTTTTCGGTCCAGATTTTGTAACCTTCATGATAGAAGGCGAACCGGCGACATTCAAAGAAGCAATGTCATCCCCGGAAGCCCAATATTGGAAGGAACCGATCAACAATGAGGTTGAATCGATATTAAAAAATCACACTTGGGAACTAGTGGATCTATCACCCGGGTGTAAGCCACTAGGACACAAGTGGATCTTCAAGAGGAAGAGAAAGCTCGGTGGAACGATCGAGAAATACAAGGCGAGGCTTGTAGTGAAAGGTTTTAGACAAACCGAAGGTGTCGACTATTTCGACACCTATGCTCCTGTCTCCAGGAAGACGTCAATCCGGATAGTCATTGCTCTCGCGGCACTGTTCGATCTGGAAATACATCAAATGGATGTTAAAAGGGCGTTCTTGAATGGTGAGCTGGAAGAGGAAATTTACATGGAACAACCAAAAGGGTTTGTGGTTCCAGGTAAAGCTCACAAGGTGTGTAAGCTTGTGAAGTCCTTGTATGGACTCAAACAAGCACCGAAACAATGGCACGAAAAATTTGATAGAGTGATGCTATCAAACGGTTTTCGAATAAATGAATGTGACAAATGCGTCTACGTAAAAGGTAATGAAAAGAACTACGTGGTAGTCTGCCTCTACGTAGACGATATGATTATAATAGGGAGTATTGATAACATCAACTCCACTAAGAAAATGTTGTCACAAAAATTCGAGATGAAAGACTTGGGTGTCGTTGATGTTATACTTGGTATGAAAATTACCAAGACATCAGACGGATATGCGCTATCTCAAACTCACTATGTCAAGCAGATGCTTGACAAATTTGATAAAGATAGTAGAGCTACATCCAGAACTCCGATAGAGATCTCAACCACCCTGAAAAAGAATTTTGGGGAGAGTGTGAGACAATTGGAATACTCTCGAATAATAGACAGTCTGATGTACGTCATGAACTGTACTAGACCAGACATAGCCAACTCAGTGAGTAGACTGAGTAGGTACACCAGTAATCCCAATGAGGAACACTGGAAGGCCATCATGAGACTTCTCAGATACATGAGATACACAGCAGACCGAGGGTTGCATTATACCAGATATCCAGCTGTACTGGAAGGTATTCTGATGCAAACTGGATCTCGGATTCCAACAGTACACGATCCACTAGCGGATATGTGTTCGTGATGGGAGGAGCAGCTGTCTCATGGAGATCATCCAAGCAGACCTGCATAGCTAGATCAACTATGGAATCCGAGTTCATAGCGTTGAATCTAGCAACAGAAGAGGCTGACTGACTGAGAAGCTTTCTGGAACAAATTCCAATGTGGCCGAAACCTGTCTCAGCAATAAGCATGCACTGCGATAGTCAGTCGGCTATTGGGCGGGTGCAGGATCATATGTATAATGGAAAGTCCCGACATATTCGTTGGAGACATAAATCCGTAAGAGAATTGTTAGCTAACGGTGTGGTGTCATTAGATTTTGTGAGATCTAAAGACAATATAGCGGATCCATTTACAAAAGGCTTGACTCAGGTAGGAGTTGAAGTTTCATCGAGGGGAATGGGGTTGAAGCCCATCAAACTGAAAACCTCCTCAGAGGCAACCCAACCCGAACTGGATTCTCCAGCCTCGGGTTCAACGGGAAAACCGAACTGTGGGGGTGACCGAACAAAGCACTCGAGAACTTAAGTTCCCAACCCATTTCTAGGATGAAAGAGTGATAGACCTAGACCATCTTAAGGGTGAGCATGAGGCTCTTAATGAAAAAAAGTATCTCGAAAGTCGAGAGGGGTGAGTCAGGACACCCTTGACTTGAAATCACCTATGACGAGTGTGTATGGTCGATACTATGTGATGAGCCATGGGCTAAATCACTAGAGCACTCGGTTGAATTTTGCCAAGGCAGTCCACGGCCAAATATGGACAACAAGCAAAGGGCTTAGTAAGTGGTGTAGAGAGGACACTGTGTGCGCATTACCCTGGTATGCACAAACGGTAAAGGGTTCAAGGCTTAAAGGCTACCCAATAGTAGCATATCAGATTTTACGTCAATACGACAGGTTCAAGGCGCGCACTACCTGTCCTTATGCACTTAACTCTTGCGGTTCTCTCGTATGCATTTAGGAGCATTTTTATTTTCAGCCAATTGCATTCATGTGGGGGATTGTTGGAAAAACATGTGAAAAACATGGGTGTTTCCGAATGGTCACTGGACCAACTTCGAGTCATTATTTCATGTGACAGCGCTAAGTTGTTTATACCGTACTCAACATGTTTGAGTAGCCCGTGTGACGAGTTTCGTAACGGTATATCACATGACCTATTCGGAGAATGGGTGTGAATACAAAGTGGCTTCAAAGTTGGTGTCTTGAAAGCTCAAATCTGGAAAAACCGAAATGGTAAAGGAAAACCATTTAGTATAATCCCATATTGGAAGATTAAGAGTTAATTTTACAATATATATACCATACCAACCCATGTAGTTATTAAACTAACATGTCCATATACACCTAAGAGTATTAGTGTGTACCACACATGCGCGCTCGCTCGTGTCTCGTGTCTCGGGTCTCGGGCGCGGGCGCGGGCACGGGTACGGGCACGGGCTTGTGCTTGGGCTTGGGCTTGGGCTTGGGATTTGGGATTTGGGATTTGGGGAATGTCTCGGGGCTTGGGTCTTGGGTCCAAACCCGAATAGGGAGTTTTGTATAAAATACAAAAGCTGTCCCTAGAGTTTCCAGCAACAGAAACACCAGCAATAAATGAGAAATAAATTTCAGCAGTCTCAGGAATTAATTGAGCGGATTCTGGGGGTGTAACTCCCAGAATTGATGACCAACATTTATGGCTGCGGTTTCATTAGAGGCTATAAAAGGCAGCCCTCCCACTCTCATTTCAACACACCAGAATACACACAACACAGCATAAACATCATATAGAGAGAGAGAACCGCACCACCAACAGCTCGACCTGTGGTTCGGTGCCGGTTTCCATACGAGCCACTCTGAGATAGAAGTTGTACCTTGGGAACAAAGTCCCGAAACCAGAAACCTTTAAAGGTGGTTCGGGAAATATTGTTTAAGGGAAACTGCTCAACAGTTGGCTCTTCTTTTTATTTCCGTTATTTATTTTTCAGTCATTTACATTCTGTCCATTTCCTTTCTGTAATTTACTTTTTTGTACTGTTTCTTTTATGTATTTACATTTCAGTACTGTTTACTTTCAGTCTTTGTTTTCTGTAATTTATTTTTCAGTTCTGTAATTTCCAGTCTTTACAAAACCAGTCCGGCAGTTTATTTTATTACAAAACAGTCCGGCAGTTTGTTTTTTGTTAAAACCAGTCCGACAGTTTCTTTTATTACAAAACCAGTCCGGCAGTTTGTTTTTTTGTTAAAACCAGTCCGGCAGTTTGTTTTTTGTTAAAACCAGTCCGGCAGTTTGTTTATTCGTTAAAACCAGTCTGGCAGTTTGTTTTATTACAAAACAGTCCGGCAGTTTGTTTATTTGTTAAAACAGTCCAGCAGTTTAATAATTTATATTAATCTCTCTGATTTTTTAATCAGCGTAATTTAAATTCTGTACGAGTCAGGAATTGTAATTTATATTCCAATTGTGAGAAATAAACTTGTTATTTCCATTCAGTCCTTTATCTTTTACATTATTGTCTTTCAATTATTGTATTCGAAATAGTATCAAAACCAACAACTTCTTCATAGTCAGCCAAGGAAGTTGATGCATGCTTGAAAAGGTTCAAAATGCAAAGCTGGTGTGACCCTTTAAAAATGAAAGACGTCTGATGTAACACAATTTCAAATGCAAATCTTCAATGGCTTAGCCACAATTCCTTGATTAACCAAAATGATGAAGCTATTGCTGACTTTCTGTAATTGTTCTCTTTGTTTTACATTTTCGTGTTAGTTAATTTGTTGTACATAATCTGTTTTAGGCTTTTCATTAGAAGTTAAGGCCTTATTCGATATCAAATGATCTTAAAATAAGTTTTTCTCTTCTAAACAACTTCACTTAATACTCCACCTTTTGTTCAGTGGGGGTCAACCTTTGTTCATGCATAAAAAACAATTAGGACAATGATCACATCAAAGACTTTACATTGAGAAGAATTACGGGTATTATACTCCATCCGTCCCTAAATAAGTGTTTATTACGAAAATATGTGCAAATTTGACCATTGATTTTTTCATATCTAAATTGGCGAAATGGAAAACCTAAAAATTCCGTCAATAGTTCAAACGATGAACTATATGATTCATTTTTGAAAGATTTTTTTCCGACATTATACATATGAGAAAATTGATGGTCAAAATTGCACGTATTTTCATAATAGACATTTATTTAAGGACGGAGGAAGTATATTTTAAAAATATAGGGATTACAAATATTATTATCATTAGGATTTGGGGTTAACATCTACAAAACTTATACACATTGGTCCATCTCTACCAACCAAAATAAAAGAACACCTAGCCGTTTTGTTCTGTTATTTGTCTTTCAATCATAGATTAATTTTTTATTACTAGTCTTTTGTTTTTTGTTTATAAATGGATATCATCTACTACTAGTTTATCACACATGATAATATATATTTATATGTATGCATACGTTGATATACAGTATGGATCCCTACAAAATTGAAGGCACAACGCACAATGTTATTGTTTCTGAGGTATTTATGTAACTGTTTTTGTTCCTTGCTCATTAATAGCTTAATTAACTTATATTATCCTTGGAGAAACTTGTACTCAACCATTGAACTTTAATTGATACTCCACCAATATATGGGTCCAGTTTTTGATCATGTTTATCACGGAGAAACTAGACAAATATATTACATGACTTTTTTTTATCATATCCTAGACCCTATCGACCTAATAATGAAAATATTAGTCCTTATCTTTTAAAGATTTTTTAAAACGATTTTTTTTTAAGCTGATTAAAATTCAAATTTTACACATATGATTGGTTTTCTTCTCATTGATTTCAATAATTTGAATACTATGCTATAAAATACCCTTATTGAAAACAAAAAAGTAAAAAACGGGGCATAATAAAAGTATGTAACTTTAAACTCTGAAACCATGCTCCCAACATATCACACGGAGACTTTTTTTTTTCAAAATAATAATAGATAACTTTTTTCTTCTATTATTGAAATTGAGGACTTAAAATGTGATCGACAATTGTTGATCCAAATCCCCATTGGAACTCGTTAACTTTAGCCTTAAGCGTTGCATTATACACTGCCACCTTTTCTCGGCTATATATTAATTAAAATTCCCTAATGTCAGCTTCCTTGCTTGGTAGTAGTGAGGGTGGCTCTGAGAGTTGCAGAAGATACGACGGCACATGACACATGATCTCACGATTCTGATGAATCATTCAGGGTCTCACGATGTGGACAGTAAACAAATAATGTATATGTATAAAAAATTATATGTGCAAATATATCATAGTAAAAAAATTTATAAGTAATTGAAATGGCACAATTATTTTATATTAATGATTATTTTTGATTTAAGAGTTAATTTTGTATTATTATTCTATTAATATATTATATTAT
This sequence comes from Primula veris, assembly GCA_963682055.1. NCBI lineage: Eukaryota > Viridiplantae > Streptophyta > Magnoliopsida > Ericales > Primulaceae > Primula > Primula veris. Next base: position 4,015,271 of record OY821742.1, on the reverse strand, counting down.
GAAATTTCATACTAGTAACGACAATTGAAAAAACGACCCCAAATGTTTATCGGGAACAAAAATTTCAGGACGACCCAGCTTAACTTATTACTTGCATCCGTAAAAGCTTGTACTCAACCTTAACTTATATTAATACTTTAGTGGATTAACGATCGTTCATGCTTATCATGGAACATCTATTACCATGGCCCAGATTTATTTTATCATATACTAAACCTTGCGAACCTAATACTAGTTTTAACTAATAATCAACATTTTTTTTTTTGAGGGAGTAACGTATGAAAATATTAGTTTTAACTAATAATCAACATTTTAGATCTCTCAAGTTTCAATAATCAAATATCGCATTTTGACGCTTCCGAGTCTGATGCAGGTTGGTCTTCTTTAACAAAACTAATCAATAATATTGTCGGGATATGTTGGTCTTCTTTAACAAAACTAATCAATAATATTGTCGGGATATGTAAAATTCTAGTTATTCTTATACTTGGTTAGTGAAATCATAAAAAATATAACATAAGACACATGCCTTTGGTTGCACGCTCATAGTCTTAGCATCCGTTTGGTAACAAATTTTTTGATCAAAAATCAGATTTTAAAAATTTAGACTTTAAAAATCTACTGAAAATTTATATTTTAAAAATATGGATTTTTTTAGATTTTTCAATCTAAAAATCTGATTTTCATAAGCTAAAAAATCTAAATGGTCAAACGGCCACTGATTTTTAAAATATAAAATGCAAAAATCTGCTAAAAAAATCTTTGTCAAATGGACACTTAGTCTGAACATGATTCTATATGGATTACAAAAGATACTTACGCTCACTATCTTAGAAAACTTCTTTCATGCATTTCTAAAATTATGGACGTAAAATGTCCTCATCAATTGTCAATCCAAATCCTGTTGAAACTCATTAACCTTATTCGATTCATAAGCTTTACATTGTACCAAATTCACATTTTCTCATGTATTAAAAACCATTAACGTCAACTTCATTGCTTGCAAGTTGCTTAATTTATATTTACACCTTGGGGAAGCTTGTATTCTACCCTGTAGACATTAGTACTCCACCTTTTATTTTTTCCATTCATCTATAAACATAAATGTGGAGTTTCTCCACCAGTTATTAAAAAATAGTAGGGAGAGCATTTGTTCATGCTTATCATTAATCATGGAGAGTTCAGACAAATCTATTCACGTCTAGAGTTATTTTATCACATCTTTGACCCTAATCGACAAGCCAGACATCCTCTCGGACCAGCTACTGATCATCGTCTTTGGTAGAAAGAATGACCAAACAATCTTTGCTTTTGCGCAAAACAGTTAGAGCTATGATATTTGGGATGAATGTACCTCGTTTGGGCAGAAGTTGTGTTGACCGCAACATACTTGACTTAAAAAAAGCATACCTTTTAAGTTATAGCTTGAAGCATCCCTGATTACGAAAAAAGGATGTTCCGTAATATTCAAGAATAGATATTAATTTAAACAAGTTAAGAACTTAGACTTGTGATAATTTGTAAAAGGAGTTTCGGGTTTAATACCGATATTTTAACAACAAATCCAATAAATCTAACTGTAGGTAATACTAGTTGTTACTATAAGAAACAACAATTATTTTGAGGATGCATCTTGAGAATGAATCCCCCAATGTAAGGCTAGAAGGTTCAATCATTGATATATGCAAAGCACGTTACCTAAAATAGAAACTCAAATAGAAAGGGTTGTTAATTATAAAAGAAAGACCAGACTAATATTAGTAATGGCAGCGATCATTTAGGATTCATAAATTCACAGAGAAGAAGTTTTATGAAACCATGAGTTATAAGATTGTAAGTATCACTTCACCTCTTAAGTCTCAATAGTTTTTTTTTTTTTTTTTTTGCATTTGACGCTATTAATATTTTCCAAATACACCAATTTTGAGTCACTTGTTGACGGACCCATGTACAAATTTAAAATTTTATCGTTTGTGGTTGCCGTAAATTCTATACACAATTTAGGTTAATAAGCGAGATAAAAGGAATCACTTATAAAACAAATAAAATAAAGCCACCATAATTTAATAGAGACAAGAAAAACGGCAAAGTCGTATTTTGTATTTGAGTCCCCAAAATATACTTCAAGTATTATAATATATACAACTTATATTTTAGCAAAAAAAAACACTCCAATCTCACTGAGAGAAAAGCGTCGATAACGTGTCTAAGACATTATCTCTACATAATTATATAGAGAGGTATAGAGAAAAGAGAACAGAGTTTTTATTGATTGAATAAAAGATATTTAAACCTTCCCAGGTCTTTTTATTATATATGCTAGGGTTAACGTTACAATATACGGAATAACTCAAAATTATGTCTAAAGTAGTGTCTTATAGTATATATATGGACCAAGTACCCATAAATATATAACCTTCAATAAATTCTATATTTAATAGGTATTATAAATGAAAATGAGGACCGACCCGACGCCTTTTCAAACCTGAGTTGTACTATATTTTCGGAGCTCTTTCATCGAGAAAAAAATCATACCGAATGCACAAAAAAAATCTGAACATTTATTTTGAAAAACAAAGATGATTAAATTCAAAATTTGCACAGATAAATAGTTTTCTACTGCTTGTTTTCGAGAGTGCATATATACTACTAATACCCGTATTTAAAACATAAAAAAAGGTGAAAATGCGGGACATACTAATTTAAAGCGTTGGTTTAACGATATTAGATGTGTATATTTAAATTATGAAACCATGCTCCTAACATCTCACACAGAGACCTCTTTTTTACGAAGAAAAATAGAAAACTTGGTTCATGCAGTACTTAGGCTTCACATTTGTACAAACTTCATCCTTTTTCTTTTTCTTTTTTTATACTATGCATATATTACCAACAAACCAAACAAAAACAGAATTAACTTATTGCACAAGTACAGTAAGCTTTAGAAAGAAAAATACAAACTTCACCTTTTCTCAGCTCTTAACACTACAAGAAAATTGACAGTTGGCAACAGAATATTCTGTTTGTATTTGAGCAATTTTGTTGCTGATCGGTGATCGGCAACAGATTATCAACATAAACTACTATGATACTGTTTGGCTTGTGACTGATTTTTAGTAACACTTATGTTGTTACTAATTCCAGTCAGCAACATAATTGTAACAAGTTTATTCTGTTGCCACTTATATGTATAGTGCAACACATTTTGCAACACATCTGTAACACATACATATTGTTGCAAATCAGTTACAATTTTGAGCTAGATTATTTTATTATATAACTACTTGTAGCTACTCATGTCGGTATTATGTTGCTATTTCTTTATTTTATTTATTTATTTAAAGCTTATAGTATGTTGCTATATTATTATTTAAATATCAAATATTTAAACAAAAATTAATCAAAAGACAAATTAACATTAATTGAATTTATTATCCATACAATCCCCAAAACAAACATGAAACAACCTATACACATTCTCGCATAGATTTCAACATTATGAAAGCTATTATGCACTACAACCCAAAACTACCAGTAACAAATCTAAAAGTTTCACAAGTAAACAAATTTCCAAATAACACTAATCCATAGCGGCCACGAACTTGATGCACCTGTCCTAGAGTTAGAGCCAAGAAAAGATGAGTTTGATGATCCGAAGCTGTAGATGGAGCCTTCATGATTCATCTTCATACCAGCAACAAACTAAATAAATATAAAATTATCATCGGAATATCGGTCTTCTTCAACATATGAGATAACTTCGGTTTTTTGGCTTGAATGTCGTCAATAGCTGAAAAGAATACATAAGTAACATATTTAAAAACATGTGATATCAAACACAACAAACTAGACTTTTTTTACCGATTAATCACTTCAACTGAAAACTAAACGATATGTAGCATCTTTGCAGTTTTCTGTAAAAGAGCTCAACATCATTTTGAAAGTTACCAAAAAGACGTAGCACTTTGATTTCAGTTTAAAGCATTTAGTATTCGATACAGCAAAAACCACAAAATTAAGTACATTCAGAACAACTCAATATATACTAATAATGACTTGAATGTAGAAAATTGGGGATTTTGTAGTGTACATTCAAACTATAAACTAGAAAAAGAACCTGCGTATATAAACTAGTTTAAAGTACACAAACTGAAACAAAGGGCATGCAAACATATACGAGTAATACTTTACTATGTTCAAACTAATTTATACTTCGAAATCACAAACATTTCTAACATCTGCATTAAGCTAGAGCAGCCTAGTTTTAAATAAATTATAAGAGCGAAATGACCTGCGAATATAATATAGTCAATTATCAACGAGCATGCCCACATCACCCACGAGCACCTGGACCGTATAAACAAGAATCACCGCTTTCAGAAGAACTATCATCAACTGAATGTAATCTTCACATCTACTTACAAAAGATGTAGTATTCAATTGCTTGCAATTTGCAAACAAACCAACCTAAGATAAGATGAAAAAATAAAGGGCATAAAAGGTTTGTTTGTTAGGAAATTTGACATTTTAACCAAGCAAAAATTAACACAAATATGAAGTACTTTTTTTCCAGCTTTTCAAGATAACTTGTATATGTGTACACTTGTATCTAATGCCTGAGCGTATGTTGAACGTATGTGTATCAAAGGTGTGTTCTTGTATGTTTTTAAAGTCAAATTGTTCTGAGTTTTAATCTTTTTTAATACTTACTGCATTGGATTCAGGAAGGAAATTAACAAAACCATATGGATTTGTGAAGCCAATTTCAAGCAATATAGAAAGAATACATAAAATCCTAATACAAGATTGGGAACAGATGTATACTAAATCTTCTTAAATGACACTTACTTTAGAGAATTTTCCTTCAAAATGCCTGGAGGAGCAACTATCGAAAAGAATATAATTGCAATGTGAAACTGCGTACAAGCAAATTGATAGTATTAAGGCTCTCGGAGAATCTGTAAAGAAGACATTAAGAATAAGTTTTGATTTATGGCAAAAGAAAAAGATATCTTACACAATAAAACAAGAAAAATGACCCCAAACATCAAAGCATTATAACTATTACTCCTACAAGAGATCCACAACTAAATTAGCATCCATAAAGAAGTTTCAGGATACAAAGTGGTTCTGCTCAATGCATAGCTTATCAAAATACATTAATACCATTCAGGAGAATAGGTAAATGTTATTACGAGGTTACGCTGCAACTTAAATACTAACAAAAGATTCAAATTTTGGGGGTAATTTAAGCTTTAGATATATAAGAACATCCATTCAAAGATTAGAAAAACAGAAAGAAAGAAATAAAGACATACACAAACAGGGTACATGGTAATACACAAAACTTCCACATACAATCAAACATTAGAATATAGATACAGATATACATGATTTGAAATTGGAAAAATTCTAAAATCAACTTATTTGATTGTAACAATTAGACCAATTACAGTTATAGATCATTAAATACAAAGTATCTGAATTCAAACTAAAATAAACACATCAAACCATACTTGTAGAAAGTCCAAACAATAAATAAACACAAAAGCTGGAAAAAAGTAACATATCTAAACAAATATTGATCAATAATAAATAGACGATTATCATAAGCAAGCAAACACAAACGTGTATATAAAGAGGGAAGATAGAGAGAGAGAGAGAGAGACCTATGAGCAAAAAGACTGGAGCGGCGGAAATATAATATTTAGGGCTTGTTTTGTTTTTGAGCAGAGAGAGAACACTCTGCTGCACATTGTGTATTTTATTATCTAAGAATTGATAAGAAATAGGGGGAGAAATGTGCAAAACAAAAATGAAAGGGTGAAATCTTGAAATTGAAATAAAAAGGGGGGAAATCTCAAAATAAAAAGGGGGGAAGGGATTTAGTATTTGGAGGCTTGGAGTCCATATTTATCAAATAAATCAAAATTTTCGAAAATAAGTCATAATTTTGCTTAATTTTATATGCATATATATATAATTTTTACAAAAAATAGTATGCGAAAAGTAATGATTACTTGTTACGAGTAGAGCCGAGGTTCACGAGTATGACTCGGATCATTAGAGTTTAACGAGTCTGACTCGAATCATTAGAGTTTAACGAGGCTGACTCGGATCATTAGAACTTAACAAGGCTAACTCGGATCATTAGAGCTTAACGAGACTAACTTGGATCATTAGAGTTTCACAAGCCTAATTATCACTAACCCGAACTTTTCAAATAAGTCATGAGCATAGTTTGAACTTGTTTTGTTATACTAATCAAGAGTCGATGCGAGCTTGGAAAAGTATTCTAAGTCCACTTAGTTGAGGAGCTAGAATGAGGCTCGCGATGGATACAATCACCCTCACATCACGAATAATTCTATCAATATGTGTATATTTTACATATAAATTTAGTTTATTAGCCTCCCGCTTTTTTCTTTGAATTACAACACCCCTATATACGAACCACTAGCCTCACTCATAAGTCCACTTGCATCGAGCCGAACTCGACTCTTTTGCAACCCTAATCGTATTCATTGTCATTCGTTGAATTCGAGAAGCTTGCTATTAACATTAGTTCATCTTGATTGGTAGCTATATGGATTTGATAGTCTTGTTTAAGGGTTTAGGGGTATTCGTTTGCTTTGACTTGGTATTTAGATAAATTAGGGACCAAACCACTTGAAAATGATTGGTTTGGTTATATTTGATCTAAAACAAATTAAGGGACCAAACGACACTTTACCAAAGCATCACTAATCAGGGATTAAAAATTTACAACTTGTAATGGATTTTTACTCGAGGTTATAGTAGACATAGCCATGAGGCAAAAGAAGTAATTGGAATGAATTGAAATACACAAAAAGAAAATTACGAGGGAAATTTCTTTTAACATTAAGTACTATCTATCATCACGTAGAATTTTGTAGATATAAATATAAGTATATATATATGCACACAATACAATAATATGTCGACCGCCTTATAGCAACAAAAAACGTGTGTTACAAAATAGTGATAAATCATCTTATCATATGTTGTAAACAATAAATATAGCAACATATTTTATGTTGCTAATTTTTATGGGGATATCGTGTTGCTGATTTGATGGTAAATTTGTTGCTGATTTTATTCGAAAAATTGTAACACCTTGTTAGCAACATATAAGAGTGATGCTAAATTTAAGTTGCTAAATAGTTGGTGATTCTGTTACTAAATGCATCATACTGTTTTTGTTGCTGTTTTGTTAGTATTATATTACTAATCAGCAACATAAATTTTCTCCACTTTTTCTTTTGTTGCTAACGGACAATTTCTTGTAGTGTAAGAACCTTAACGTCAACTTCCTTACTTGGAGCTTAACTTATATTTTTATTTATTTACACATGGGAGAAGCTTGTACTCAACCTTGAATACTCTTAGTACTCCATCTTAATTTAGTGGGGTTAACCTTCGTTTATGCTTATTATGGTAGACATAGACAATCTATTCACATGACCTTATATTTTATCCGGTGTTTTTCTAAAAGATGCAAGACGGAATTTAGACGGAAATTGGTCGTTTAATGTCTAATCTTGTTTAAGCTTGCCTAATCATTGTCTAATTATTTTAATCTTGCTTAATCCCACATAATCCCACCTAATCAGTTAGACTTTTAAACTCCGCATAACATATAGACTCCGCCTAATTTCCATCTAGCCATCCCGACCTTTGAGAAGACTAATTTTATTCCATGTTAAAAAGTTAACTACTATGAATAAATGAGTACCACTATAACATTACTTTATTTCCAAATACAAAAATGGCAGGTCATAGAACGTGGGTAGTGAAAACTCATGTCCATTAAATGTAAGTAGTTTAGCCGGATCTACACTTTAATTTATTAGCGGTTTGGAATATCAATTGCATGGAATTTTAACCGACTTATAATATGTATTAAAATTGTAAAAATGAAATTTTTTAAAACTAAATAATATAATTTAATGTTTGAACAATATGGTTAACTTTTGAAAAAATTTATTCCGACAATTTTGATACAAGTTATTGACCGGTCTAAATTACACGTAGATTCGTAATAAACAATTAATTAGGAACGGAAGGAGTACTCAACTAAGTTTAGTTTTTCTTTCTTTTTTCTTCAAATCATGAAATTTAACCCAAATAAATATACACTGTATATTATATCATAAAAATAATATTTAATTAGTCATGTGACATAACTATATATTTTATCTTTTGCTAAGTTTTTAAACTTGCCTTTTCTCTTCTTAATCACAATCAAAGTTACTAGTTAAATGATGATAAAATACTATATAAATTTGTTTCTTCCATAAATATATTTGACAATATTGGATCAATTATTAACTTTTCCTGTTATTTTGTTATTTACTAACGATTCTTTGCTTAAACCAAAATACTTAATTAAGATTTTTACACATATTTTTGGTTCTTTCAATGATGTACTTACAGAAAAAAAATAATAGTTTGCCCCTATAATGCAAAAATGTTTGATTGCTCAACTTAAAGACTCGCAAGTCGAACCTTAGACTTAATTTCTAGCTAACGAAAATATTGTTAACTTTTGTCTTAATTCTTAATTGTGTATCTACTGAATTAAATATTCGGACTCAGCACATATAATATAATATATATATATAAGGGGGGTGTTGTAGCTCCCACCACATGGTTCCACACCTGATTCTTATCTTTCTCAAATCTCAATTATTTATGTAAAACAACATCCATGCATCTTATTTCACGTGCATTGGACAACTGCACTATACTTTCAGAATTAGCTAGGAAAACCACCCCCAGATTACAATTGACGAAAAAAATGCTAGGGACTATTGTATATATATAAATAGGAATAGGGTGAGATACAGATACGGTGTTACGGTAAAAGTTAAAAAAATTCGGTATAATAAGGGAAGGGTACGTAATAAAAAATTTATTTATTTTTATATATACAATTTAATTTAAAAATCACAATGTTAAAATAACATAATTAACAAACTTGAGTACAATTTAACCTTCTATACGGATATTTTAGTGAACGTTAATATAACTTTTTTATAACTAGTGTATAAACAAATTTAATTAAATTTATCACACTCGTTAACTATAAAAAAATTAAATTATTATGTTTTAATTAATTTTTATGAAAAAAATTAAAATTAATTTCTCAGCCGTACCGAAAAAGTATCGGAGACGTACCGATCACGTACCCGTGTCGTACCCAAGCCGTACTAAGATGGTCAAACAATGAAAAAGTTAACGGTACTCTATTTTTCGTACCCGTTACTTCATTTGTCATACCGTACCGGTTACGCTAGGAAAAAAAATCTGAAGTAGCAAAAAAATCTGAAGTAACTGTGGTACGCAGGTAGTCATACATTCATACTCATACAAGAAATAAGAAAACTAGACACTAAAATTTATAGACAAAACTTAAATGAGTCGCTAAATAATAAAATTAGAAACAAAAATATATTTTTTTTCTCTAAATTAACCTACATATTTAGAGACTAAAATATATTTTTTATACATAAACCTATGTATTTAGTGAAAAAAAAAAAATGCTAAAGAGAATCTAGTAACAACCTTAAGCGACCACATTATTATGTCTATAAATGTTTTTTGAGATAAAATAGTTTTGTCCCGTTACGTTGATATTCCTCATTAGGGACTAACTTTTATATTTTTGGTCTTCAAATAAATATATTTATGGACAAAATGATTATTTTAATATTTTGACCCTCAATCTTTCATTTAGACACAGAGACTTACTTTTAGTCTCAAAAACCATTGATTCTTGTAGTAACTGTTAACTTCGACTTTATAGCTATATCATCTCCACTCGTCTCAAATCAGGAAAAAAAAAAACTACAGGGTTCGTCCCGGCCGATCATAAGGTTTTATGGTCATGGATCTCATGGTGACTTTCTTCTCGTTTGCAATGCTTCTAATGCTTCACCCCTGGTTTATGTTATTAAAAGATTACTGGGCCGATTTGTATTTTTAAATTTGTACAATAAAAAGTCCTCTTTATTTGATTACAAAACGAAAATGCAATTCTAGAAAAACTACAATTAGAGGACCTGAGGTTTGTTTACTGCAGTGTACGTTACAAGTCTCAAGGCAAAATATAATAACTTGGTTATTAATTCAAGAGGCTGGTTATATATTACAAACTATCCTGCTTTCATATAAACACCTATAAAGAACCCCAAAACCATCTTATATGTATAGCATCGTATACCAGGCCAGTTACATATCCTACCTCGATATTTCTTTTTTCTTTCTCCAATTAGAGTAAAAAAAAAGAGTCGATAAATGGAAACTACAAACAGATTCTACACAATTAAGGGACACGTAGATGGTTCACCACACGAGTCTGATTTTGAGGTGAAAACCGAGACTCTTTCTCTCTATGTTGAGCCAGGGTCTGGAAATGTCATAGTGAAAACGCTTTATGTATCTGTTGATCCTTACCTACTCAACCGAATGAAAAGCTATAGCTCCTCACACAAAGCTCACGTCGTTGCTTCTAGAATTACTCCCGGCGAGGTCATTATAAACAGATTTACGTTTATAGTTTATACCGACTAAAGATTATTATTTATTGTGCGTTACTTCAAGCAACTCGCCTGATTTGATAACTTTTTGGAAATTCAGTATGTAATTCGAACTTTACGAAAAAAACCATTGTTCTTGTTTTATCAATATAAAATCATTGACTTTCCCCGGGTATCAAAGATAATCACTAAGGGAACAAGGAAGGGCAACATTATTGGGTATTCGTATTTAACCTTATAAAAACATAACCTGTGATTTTTTAATAAAGTTTCATTTTTTTTTCTAAAATATAATTTTCCTATCTCTCTTCCCCATATGTGTGCTTTCTACTTTTAGTTGCCATTGAACTTGTTTGGTCCAGAAATGAGAAATGCTTATGAAGAAAATATATTAGACAGTAAAATGTTGTTCTTTTAATCATGATTTTTGTTAAGAACCCTCTCCTAATTGAGAATTTATATAAGATGTGTATTTGTAAGAATAAATTAGTTAACAAGTTCATCCGAACATGTTATTATGATACCAAAAGGTCCAAAATAATGATACCTTATCCATCTAATAAGCATTTAAATTTGTATTTCAAACTTAAAGAAAGAAATATTAACAATAATAGAAACTAATAGTGAGGAAAGAGAAGGGAAAAAACACACGTTTCATTTTTTTCTTTTATTATTTTGACTTATTTACTTCTAAATTTTATTTTTCTTGTGTGCTTAATTATTTGTAAAGGCTATTGGTGCTCCGGGTATTGGGAAAGTGGTAGCTTCTGAAAACCCTGGATTTAAAAAGGATGATTTAGTCACCGGATTTATCAGCTGGGGAGAATATACTCTTGTTATTAACGGTGCCGGAATAAACAAACTAGACCCTATGGGTTTCCCACTCTCCTACCATGTTGGTATTTTATGTAAGCACTTTTATTGTCTCTGAGTCTATGACAATATCATTCTTTTAATAGAGTGGAAGTGGTTATCCGACTTAGGAGCATACCTGATTAAGTTCTTATCAAGAAGTACAGTTACGTTTTACATTAACTATATTTTGCAAACTTAATTCTTACCGTCGGCATTTAGTTTCTAATGTTGTGGGAATTATTCACGTTCGTAAGTCCTTGTGATGATGACCAAACACAAACAAACAATCACAATCGAACAAAAGATAATAAGCACACAGAAACTATAAAAATTAGGCGATTAGGTTTACCAAACTTGGCAACAAATATTTTAGTTCTGGTTGCTCAATTTTCAGCCTTCAGTGGATTAACAGCCTATCATGGATTTTTCAATGTCTGTAAGCCCAAAAAGGGAGAGAAGATATTTGTATCAGCAGCTTCGGGATCGGTTGGAAATATTGTGGGACAATATGCCAAACTCTTTGGATGCTATGTTGTAGGCTGTGCGGGTACCAAGGAAAAGGTACCTTGGAAGTTCTGATTTTTTTCTTCCAGATACGATAACCAATTACATTACTAAAAGATTTGTATAAATAAGATTTAAGCATTTAAAGTCTCAACTGTCATGATCTCAACATGCCGTTAAGTGCATAACTTGAATATATAGGAGTTAGTCATGATATGTCGAAACATCACATACTGATTCCAACATAATCAATAATCATGATAAATATGAAATTGACTTTTATTTAAGTTATGCACAATTGGATCGGACCGAGTGGCTTATGGGACATATACTTTCATTTCCTTCTACAATAGGATTTATCAGATGACGAGTTTCCGACTCCTGCATTTTTGTAACTATGGTACATACCTTATGCTCTTATTCTTATGTTCATACAAACAATAGGTCAAGATTCTGAAAGAGAAGCTTGGTTTTGATGATGCATTCAACTATAAGGATGAAACAGATTTGAAATCAACCCTCAAGAGGTTTTGAAACATTCTTATTAATCTTCTTTCATTTTTTAAGTTTTTCTTTCTTTCTTTCATTTACTTGTCAAAAGATGAGTTAATTTTTCGGATTTTTTGAAAAATATTAATGAGATTTTTTTTTTTTTTTCACTCTGTTATAATATTTGGGATATGAAGCATTTTGTACCAGTATTCATATTTTTCTATACAAAAACAATTAAAAGAGTTGACACCGGAATCACCATTAATTTCGGATTCCTCCGTATTCAAATTTTTTGGATTATTTAATATGGCATTCATAAGAAAAGTTATCTAAAAGTATATATGATATCATGGTATGGACCTATCAGTTTTAATTAATGTTTGTTCAAAATACTAATTTCTTCCGGGGATTGTTTTTTATCCTGGTAGGTACTTTCCTGAAGGAATTGATATGTACTTTGATAATGTCGGAGCAGAAATGTTAGAAGCCAGCGTGTCTAATATGAACAATTTCGGCAGAATTGCAATCTGTGGTGCTATATCTGAATACACGAGTGCTACGAAACGAGCTGCACCAGATATGCTTGAAGTTGTGTACAAGCGAATTACTCTGCAAGGGTTCTTAGCTGTGGATGTCATTGCTAATTATGAAGATTTTTTTATAAAAACATCAGATTTCCTCAGAAGTGGAAAAATGCAAGTGCTTGAGGACATATCATGTGGGTTCGAGAGTATCCCTAGTGCTTTTATCGAACTTTTTCAAGGCAATAATGTTGGGAAAAAAATGGTTAAAATCTCAGAGGATTAGAGTTGACATTAAGGACTTCAAGATTCTCCTTTTGTTTGCTTCGTGTTTTTCTTCTAACCCTTTTTCTGATACAAGTTAGATGAAATATCCATTCTTAAAACTCTTGTTCTCAAAATAAAGTGATAAAGGATTTTATTACATGTATGGTTAAAGATTGATAAAGCCATAATTTTGGTCCGTGGCGTTAGGCTTTTCAACAATAATATAATATATCAAATAGAATAAATGCTGAACACTTCTTTAATCTTTATTATGCTCGGTGGTATAATTGCTCGGATTACAATTTCCTATTTGCACTTGTGCTCGGTATTACAACTTGCTCTTTTAATCTTGATTTTTCTTCGATCTCGGTGTTCGGTCTTGTATCTTGCTCGGTCTGCTTTCTAGTGTGGTGAGTTTTGACAACTTTTTCTCTTTTCTCTCCTTCTCTCTATATTTTTTAGATAGATTTTCTGGTCCTCTTTAAGTGAGAGAACTTGGCTATTTATAGGCAATTATGTCTTTTAGGACGTTGACAAATGTCACCATCTCATGAGATTTTTCAGACGCGGGTCCCTTGTTAAGTGGGCTTGGGCTTTTAGCTATATCCACCCTTATTATCAAAGAAGGGCATGTTGTAACCCAATATCTACCGTTTTAAGCATTGGATACCCCTTAACAATGTGTGGGTTGATTCATAACCAAATAGACATATTCGGGTCTAATTTTTATGTTCTATCAAGTGCTTTCTGACTTCCTCGGTGTGGTCTCCACGTCGAGGGAGTCATGCTCGGTCTGTCGAGGATGTTATTTCGGTCTTACTGTTCCCAATTCTTCATCGAAAAATGCAACATATCTATGACTGTTCCCTTGGGCCCATTTAATGTCTTAGAAATTTGCAAACCTGCTATCCAACTTTGATGCGACCCTTGATATTCACTCATTTGCCTATAAAATGAGATTGTTCCCTCATAAATATTCCATTGCTTATCATTACTAAGAACGTCATGACCTCTCCCAATGGTGCTACTGGTGACAACTCTCCCGAATACATTGCTCACTTAGAAAACGAGGTCAAGAAAGCTCGTGCTGTGAAAAAGAAGCTGGCCGTTATGGTGAAAAAATTGAGCTATCTATTTTAATCTAACCCTTTATTTGATGGAAACTAAACTAAATTTGACCCTTCTAACTGTAGTAACCCTGATTACTCACGAACAACATCAAACAATAACCTACGAAACTGTTCTTGAAATGGTATCGGAATGAATCAAGAAACCAGATTAGATGACTGAAAGTAGTATTAAAACTTTATATAGTAAGAAATACAAATAGCCGATTGGAGATGCCAAATGTCATAAACTATTCTCAAAAGAGAGTCTTTTAAACAAACATAATTTTCTGCATATAAGATAATCCTACTACAAACCTATATATTATAAAGAAAATATACATAATTTGAAATTACATATGAGCGGGAGTTGAATATTTGAACTTCTTATGCAACTGTTGTTGGGTACGTTGTAAATAAACACAATAATTTCTACGGAAAAGAAATGGACAAATTAACAGAAAATGGTTTCCTCGAATATATAAATAACAAATACAAGATTTAACATAAAATAATGTAAATGATACCGAAATGGACAAAAGTCCGAGACGAGGTAACTGCAAGCAGTTTCCCTTAAACGATATTTGCCCAGCCACCTCTGCTTCTGGCTACATGGGGCACTTCGTTCCCAAGGTACAACGTCTATCGCATGTGACTCGGCGGAAACGGCACCGAGCCACGGTCGGGCCGTTGGTGGTGCGGTACTCTCTCTCTATATGTATGCATGTGTGTTTTTGTGTGAATGTGTATATGATGTATGTCTTTTCTTTGTCTTGAAAAAAAAAATGTGTTAATGTTACAAGACCATTTTTCCTTTTAACCTTGTCTTTGTAACATCTTTTACCAATAATAAGACCCACATAAATTGGGGGAGTAAATGTTTTTAAACTCCTAAAAGTTAATAGCATTCACTCAAAAAACCAAAAGTTTTTCCAACAATCCCCCACATGAATGCGATCTAAAACATGCAACGTGCAACTAAATGCAATCGAGAGAACCACGAGAATTCACTGCATAAGGACAGGTAGCGCGCGCCTTGAACCTGCCATAGTGATGTAAAATCTGATATGCTACTATTGGGTAGCCTTAAAGCCTTGAACCCTTTAGCGTTTGTGCATACCAGGGTAATACTCACACAATGTCCTCTCTACACCACTTACTAAGCCCTTTGGTTGTTGTCCATATTTGGCCCTGGACTGCCTTGGCAAATTCAACCGAGTGCTCTAGTGATTTAGCCCTAGATCATCACATAGTATCGGCCATACACACTCGTTATAGGTGATTTTCAAGTCAAGGGTGTCCTGACTCACCCCACTCGACCTTCGAGATACTTGATTCATTAAGAGCCTCATGCTCACCCTTAAAATGGTACAGGTCTATCACTCTTTCATCATAGAAATGGGCTGAGAACTTATGTTCTCGAGTGCTTTGTTCGGTTACCCGCACAATTCAGTTTCCCATTGAACCCGAGACTGAAGTTTTCAGTTCAGGTTGGGTTACCTATGCGAAGGTTTCCAATTTATTGGGCTTCAAACCCCATTTCCCTCGATGATGCTTCAACTCCTCTACGAGTCAAGCATTTTGTATATGGATCCGCATTATTATCCTTAGACCTTGCAAAGTCTAGGGATACCACAATTTTTGCTAGCAATTCCTCTTACGGATTTGTGTCTCCGACGAATATGTCATGACTTTGTCGGGACTTTCCATTATACAAATTATTCTGATCCCGTTTAATAACTGACTGACTGCAGCAGTACATGTTTATTGCGAGAACAGATTTTGGCCACTTGGAATACCTTCCAAGACTTCTCAGTCAATCTGCCTCTTCTGTAGATTGATTCAACGTTATGAATTCTAACTCTACAGTTTTTCCAACTATGCAGGTCTATTTTACAGACCTCCATAAGACTGCAACCCTCTTTAAGTACAAACATATCCACTAATGGACCTTATACTGTTAAAGTTCGAGATACACTTGGTATCTAAATACCCTCCAAACATTTTGGACATCTCGTATAATGCAGTTCATGATTGGCAGTATACCTCATGTATCTGAGAAGCCTCATTGGCAAACCTACTGAGTCTGCTCACTGAGTTGGCTATAATTGGTCTAGTATAGTTCTTGACGCACAAGAGACTACCTATGATAAGTTAGGTGTTTGTTTTAGTCCATATAACGACTTAACAAGTTTTCGCACCTTAGCTTACTTTACACGGAACCACGACCCAATGGGTTGTTCCTAATTCTCTAGATCTCCATTTATAAAACACATGTTTCCCTTTTATAGAGATTAGAGTATAGACATTAAAATTATCAAAACCGTCAGTTTACTTAAAGTAATTGACTTTATTTCTCACGTGCCTATCAACCTCATTGTTGATGGCATCTTCCCATCTACACATTATATGGAAAACATTGATTATTTCAATGTCGTCGATTCACCTTCACTCGTGAAGGTCAAGGGACAAAGGAAGTTTCATTCCTTACCCTTTTACCATGCCGAGTCACTTCATCTTCCTTACAAGATTCACTTTCCCCATTTTTCCAGCACCGTTTGAGTGTTCACTTGTCTTGGGTAGCGTAATGCTTTGAACCCTCAACGTATTGATCACACTCGCCAGGCGTTAGAGGTTTTGCGGGAAAGCTTCTCTTTTAGAAAATATGCTTCTCGGACATAGAACTCTATATGCACCTTAAAGTCATCTGACTTATGCACTAGAAACCGATCAGCACTATATTTTGTGCTTATCTGATGAACACACATTCTACCATTTTTGATCCTATCCAAGTCCTTCAAGGAATAAGATTGAGATCTTTCTTAGGTAGCACCAAACTTTCACGAACTTATAGTCAGGCACCATGCCTTCTATAATTCTAACTGTTTGGTCCAACTTCCTAAGCGGTAGTTTGTTCAACCCATACCTTGCGGAAAGCTCACTTCCCGCACAAATTCAGAGTTTAACCCTGAACTTATCAACATGACATTCCAACCATACAATTGTGCGAACGGTGTCTCATGTTCACCATTTCAATCACACTGATCATGTATATGTGAATATACCATTTCAGAACTAGTTAGACAATATCTAACACTTCCAAAAATAGTCTATCATTTAATGATTAACACATAATCATTGGATTAAAATTGGTAGATTAACACAACAGAACACTCATGATTAAACATGTTTTCTGACAAGTCTTAATACTCAACAATAGAATTCACATATTCATTCTTACTTGAATGAATATCTCGACTGATTTACCTTTACTTCTCATCAAGTAGACATATCAGTGTTTAATACATCCATCAATAAATTGAGGAAATATCTTATAAACCCTTCTTGGTTTTGCACTCATCTCAAATGCATCGAACCATTTGGTTATGTACTCCATTCGAAACTTCGAACTGAAGACTTAGCAATACATTGCTTCAAACACAAACTCATATTTGTGTTTCAATTTAAATAATAGATTTAGAAAAATAAAACATTTATGTTTTTATATTTTCATGACCTACTATATCATGTCAAATCAGTGACTTAGTTGAATAACTCAACATGTCATTATTGACCACAAGAGTATCGACTAAAATGCTCATTTTGAACAAATAGTCACTCATGTATTGCTACAAACAAGCAAGCTTATCACAATTTGATCCTAGTGTTTTGGCTACCGAAAGGCTACTAGCCTTTAGGTTTCAAAACCACTAGTCATGATTCAGATTTGTATGCTTGCACTTGTTAGTGGATTTCCAAACGTTTAAAACGTTTTCACACATTAACGCCCCCACAGTTCGTGCATTCCCTTTTGTCCTCACTCAGAACATGCACACTATTATAGAGAAACTTAATCGATTTCAATGTGGTAAATGAAACGATATCATTTATTTCAGACGTTTTAAGTCCATACCACTGAACCGTTAGGTTTTCTCCCACTCGCCCGTAGGCGCTTTTGGGTACGTTTAGATTCTCGATCTACATGATCGACGGGTTACCCCCACATTTGTGGGACCCTCGGGGTTCTCCCCCAATAATAGTAATATATTATTACTCAATTACTATTCTCAATAATAGCAACCACAACATATTCATAATATGTTATTTCAACAAGTTAATAATATGTTATGTCAATAAATTATTAAATGTTCTTTCAATAAAATAATAAGATGTTATTTCAACAAATAATAAAATAGCCGATATTTGTTTATTCTTAAAATAAACTCAACGACCATTTATAATTTGTCAATCATCAAATTATTTGCTCTTGGATGAATCAAGTCGATTATTAAATAACCTTTCATCCAAATATGTAACCGTTTCGTCATTGCAATTCGTAGATAGCTAATAACGCTCTCCATAAATGCCAACAACGACTGTCGTTACAATAATTTATAACTCTCCAAATTAAATTGCGATTAATCACAATTAATAAGAAGATATAAATACTCGTCATTAATCTTATTAATGATTACCGTTATAAAATTTTGTAACCCTTCAAATTAAATTGCAATAAATCACAATTAATAAGGATACCGACCATTATATCACCACATTAGTGTTTTTTAATAATGGTGATTTCGAATTTGTAACATCCGTCATTAATATGCACTCATGCAAAATTAATAGGAGTTACACCGGCACCCACAATGTTTTGGTCAGTTCCAGCACCCATTGTGTTCCGGACATTTCCCGCAGGAAACTGTTTGTTATCTCAAATAACAAACACGCACAATCTAATTTCGAAAAATGAAACTAAAACTCCTCCTTCGCAAACACCATATTTCTATAACCACGCATGGTTTCAAGAAACTGATTTTGCAAGAGTATTCTAGTTCATTCCCGAAAAAGATTATCAAATTCTGAAAGATTTATTCAGCCGTAAACACCAGATAAGTCTGATTTTACACAGAACAATCTCAGAATTTAATCAGTTCTGTCGTAAGCCCCAAATTCTGAAAAATCAGAAAATGGTTTTACAAGAACTATTTCGAAACTAGTTCTTTCGTAAGCCCCAAATTAATGGTTTTACACGAACTATTTCGAAAATCAGCAATCCTCTAATTCCTTGTAGAGATCCATGTCGACATAAATACTCATTTGAAATCGTTAGTCATTTTATTAACATGAAAACAATAAACATGTATAAAATTCACTAACAATATAATGTAATGAGATTACTCATAATATGAAATGATAATAATAATGCAAACATAACGTTTGGCAAACATGGATGGTTTTAAATCCTACAAACCCTTAAATAACATGTACATAATTTCAACAGTTACATGTGAAATTAAAACACCCATTAAAAGCAGCAACAATATTTTTTTCAATTCCAATTCTCAATTAACCGTTTCACAATGAAATGATGGAAAGACTTGAAAGTTGAAACCAACTATATTTTACTGCCTTGACAAACCATGTTTCTGTCTAACCAAATTAAAAGGAAACTAAACATCACACCAGTACCATTATTATTACTTAGCCAACTTCCATATGCAAAAGTTCTGAAACGTCTTCTCAAAGAAAATAAATGTTTCTGGAGATCTACCAAACACAAGGTTGTCTAGTGCAAAGTATTATCTTCCTGTCTGTGACATGAGTTGTATATACGAGCTAGTCCAGATCCTAATTCAGTCATAATTTAGTATCTTACCAGGATAACTTGACATTCTTGGCAATTAATACGAAGAATGTTTATTTAAACATTACTTTTAGAAAATGGATAAAGATAAACTGTTCATATACTTCCAGTTTTCAACAGTTGTAACATGTGCAAAATAAAATAAAATTATCTTAGTTACACCAAAGAAACAGCAATATAATTTAGCATACATAAACAACTGATGATTTATGAAAACATGTACTTGTAGCATCTTAAGTCAAATTCTGATTATACCTTCGGGTTTCTCGATATCGCCTTTTAAGCCAATTATACACAACATGGGTTGATTACAACACCATACAAAAAGTTAATTCACATATAACTACAAACATATACATGGACACAAACCATATACCTAATCATGCATGTATATAAATTAAATGTATGAAAAATCCAGAACAAGGATAAACCACAAATAAAACTAAAACCATGATATAACAATCCGAAACCATTATAGCCGTAAACATCAAATTCCCGAAACCAAAGATTAAGAGAAAATGATTTTACTAAGAACGATTACGGATAAAGAAATAATTTTCTGTAAATCCATACACCGAAATTATTGCATTAACGTACAAAACATAAAAATATCGTTTAAGATTGTTGGGTACGTTGTAAATAAACACAATAATTTCTACGGAAAAGAAATGGACAAATTAACAGAAAATGGTTTCCTCGAATATATAAATAACAAATACAAGATTTAACATAAAATAATGTAAATGATACCGAAATGGACAAAAGTCCGAGACGAGGTAACTGCAAGCAGTTTCCCTTAAACGATATTTGCCCCGCCACCTCTGCTTCTGGCTACATGGGGCACTTCGTTCCCAAGGTACAACGTCTATCGCATGTGACTCGGCGGAAACGGCACCGAGCCACGGTCGGGCCGTTGGTGGTGCGGTACTCTCTCTCTATATGTATGCATGTGTGTTTTTGTGTGAATGTGTATATGATGTATGTCTTTTCTTTGTCTTGAAAAAAAAAAATGTGTTAATGTTACAAGACCATTTTTCCTTTTAACCTTGTCTTTGTAACATCTTTTACCAATAATAAGACCCACATAAATTGGGGGAGTAAATGTTTTTAAACTCCTAAAAGTTAATAGCATTCACTCAAAAAACCAAAAGTTTTTCCAACAACTGTCAATATGATTTGAATTATATCTCAGAGCACTAACTGTTCCAGCCATGTATCTTTGGGTCTGTCACACTAACGGCTGTGGCCTTTAAAACTTAACAGCAGTTGTCTGATTTTGGTAGTAATTTTGAGCTAAAGAAGAGGATGATCGTTTGGAGATACTTTAGGAAGGTTGTAACATCCCAGACCATTTTGGAATCAGACTTTCTGTTTCTCTTTATTTTGTTGGAATCAGACTTTATAATTCTTTTTATTCTGTATACTTGGACTTACCAAGTATCTATCACTTAATTCATAGTACTATAAACGTCACACAAAAATAAAATAAAATTTCTTTCAAAATCTTATACGTTCATCAACGTATATAAACATTTCATTTTTTTTACGTACACAAATAACCTTACTCTTTTGAAACCTGCAACTTTGCAATGATATATACATGTATAATTTTGATACTTTCAAATTATAAATTGAGCCTGAAACACTTGTTAAAAAATGCAATGAAATTTTATAATAATAAGTAAGAAAACCACTCACCTAATTTGAAAGATGATAAAATAACCGAGACCATTTTGCACATCATCTGGAGCTAACAACCCGGCTACCAAAACTGTTATGAACCTCCATGAATAAAAGCAAAAATAAAAATATTCATTCACTAAACCCATGTTAAAAGCTCTTGATCTCATTGTGTGTTGGATGATCGCTTTTATATATATTTATCTATTCTATCTATTTTTATAGTATTTATGTGTCCACATATTCACATACTATAAGAAAGCAAAGAAATCAGAGTTTATGGATAAATTAAAGGAAAATATAGGTTGATGTAACTTAGTATTGCTAATGTTTGTGTTGCATGTATATATAATTATATATATCTAGGCAGACAAAATAAACGGGCACATATCAAAGGCAATAAAGTTACCATAATGGCATTAACCATTTACATCATGCACACATTGCTATAACTAATTACATTAGTAACTCATTGCTAAGTACAATTAATATTGATTTTCCAAACATTTGAAACCGACACATTACATAATATTCCTCACTTATTTTCATTCATCTAATTCTAACGTCACAACCAATGTAAAATTCCATTTAACTCTATCTTAATTACAAAACCTTATTATTAAGTAATCTGGTCACTTAATGATTGCTAAATACTAACTAGCCCTCCTTGTAGCCAAAAATACTGAAACAATCATCAAATATTAAACATTTGTAAATATATATATTAAAATAAAAATACGGGTTTTCACAAAAGTAGTTTTGTAAAAACAAGCAATCTCCTTAATTTTTTTGATTATAATCTAGCCTGGTTCTAGTTTTAATCAGAATTTGAAACTTAGTTGTTCAAAATTCAGTTCAATGTTGTTGCAGGTCGTTTACTTAGTTTTTTATTTATATAATTGGTGGGGAAAACCCCATATTTTTATTTATTAAACCCCTCTTAATCTGAGTTATAAGTTATAAGTTGTAGTAGGTTGTTTCTTTAAGTTTTTTATTTTATTTTATTGTTAACTAGATCTGTTGATGTAATCTGGATAGAAAGGAGATGAGTGTTACCCCTTAATCTCAACCCGTAATGTCTTTCCCCTAAATGTATGTATCGGAGATAAACGAGTAATACAGTGAAATATGGACACTTAATTAGTTACATATCAACGAAGAAAGAATATTGACGGAGTTCAAACATAAATGCCTAGTCATGCTAGCTATTTTACGAGTAGTTCATACCTTTTTTTATATTCTGAGGTTAAGCCTGAGCTATCAATAATAATATCAAACAAAGACGAAACAAAGACGAAACTAACGTGAAAGAAAACCTCGACCTATCACACTCCGATGCCTAACATTAAATACACGTCTTTTAAGAGAGAAATAATTGCATAAGTGTAAGAATGATAGGGTTTTTTGAGATCTTTTACCTCGTTACAATATTTTTATAGGAAATTCCGATTTCCTTTTATGTTCAATTCATTCCTATCGTGGGATATCTTATATATTTTCCTTATTAATACTTTCTCGTCTTTCAGCGGGGGTGACTCTTTGTCACCCTGCTCCTGGAGAGGGACATTTTCCCGTCTCCTAGGGGTAACTCTGTGTCTACCCGCCCCATGAAGAGGGCCTTTTATGTGTTCAATACTTATGGATAGATAAATGCAATCAATAGTATCATATAGTATATTCAAGTCGAGACTGGATTTTTCGACTGTAAAAAATCTGTTTTCATGCCAAAACCGTATATCGTAATTACAAACCGTAATTTTGATTTAAGGTTTAGCTTTTTATTTTATTTTTAAAAATAAAAATAAAAAAAGATAAACCGTAATTCTGAATTATGATATGTAGTTTAGAATTACGGTTTTGACGTGAAAATATATTTTTTGCAGTCGAAAAATCCAGACTCATTTAAATCTCCTATGCGCAAACGGAGTAAATAAACAATTATCTCTTTCCACCTCGCAAATGAGTATACTTTTGAGTATGGCAAAAATATCTATATTGTGAGTATTATAAAATATATCATATCTATTGGCCCAAACAAGCTCTTTTAATTTATATTATCATCAATTATTGATTAGGTTTTCACCGTAACAAACCCAAAAACCGTTCCTACAATAATGTCTAGGTTATTTAAATTATATTATAGAAACTTGTTTGCCCATTAATAAAAAAGAGCAAGTAAAATTAAACCTACATCAAATAATTGAACACGGGAAGACTTGATCTCCAATTAGTCCAATATATACCCAATCCACATTTATTACATTACTCATCGCACAATAGAAAAATATAGCTGTCACAGCTAGTCAGAATGGTGTTCTCCTTTCTTCTTAATTCTCTTTTATTATGTGTTATTTTCCTTTTTCCAATTACTGTATATCGTTTCATCAAGCCACAAAGCACCCGAAACCGGAAGTTTCCACTCCCACCTGGAAGTTTCGGTTTCCCTCTAATTGGGGAAACATTGGATTTCTTCTTCAAGCTAAATAATGGAATTCTAGAGAAGTTCATTACAAATCGGATGACCAAACACTCTTCCAAAGTCATAAAGACATCAATACTAGGACAGCCTATGGTGATTCTTGGCGCTGTGGAGGGGAATAAGTTCTTGTTCTCCAACGAGGAGAAAAAAGTCCGAACATGGGTACCAAGTTCGATGAGCAAAGTATTTACAAAATCTGGCAATGCCGAAGAATCAGATAGATTGTTCCGCCAGATCATTCACCCATTCCTCAAGGCGGAAGCTCTTCAAAGGTATGTCCCCATTATGGACACGATAATGAAGCAACATATCGAGAGTGACTGGGAAGATGGGAAGGAATTGACGGTTAGGGACGCTGCTTCAAAGTATACGTATGCAATAGCTTGTCGAGTTCTTTTGTGTATCAAGGATCTTGAGAAAATCAAATCCCTTTCAAAGAAGATTGCCATTATAGTGAAAGGTGTCATTTCACCGGCAATTAATCTTCCAGGGACAAGATTTTACGGTGCTGTAAAGGCCGCCGATGCAGTTAGAAAAGAGCTATTACAAGGGGTAATAAAGCAAAGAAAAATAGAACTTTCAGAAAAAAACACTGGAGCTATGAAAAAGGATATACTGTCTAGTTTTCTCCTAGCAAATTATGATACAGGTGAATTCATGAGTGAATATGACATATCTAGTCATCTAATTGGATTGGTTTTTGCAAGTACCCACACAGTTGATGCTGTCTTGACATTCACTATGATGTACTTGGCGGAATTCCCCCTTGTGTACGATGAGGTCCGAAAAGGTAAACTATCATAACCATGTTTTGAAAACCTCGCTACAAAGTAAAAGCTCCACTGAAAACTCGATAAAAAAAACTCAGTTCATAGCTTAAAAAAAGCAGAAAGGGCGTTTTCTACTTTTTTACACCAACAAAAGTTAGGTTTTAAAAAGCAATTTAGCTAAGTTTCTGGTTTTCAAAACACTTTTAACGTTTGGTTTTTAGAAATCATGGCATGACTAGAAATTTTCTTTAAGTCTTCAGCGGTTATTCTTTTTATGTTTCCAATTGGAAGTAATCATTTATAATTTTGTTCTCCCCATACAAAACTACTGGCAACTTTAACCGGAGAAAATCTCGTATGTAAATCGTCGTGATAAATTTGATATAAACAAAGATTACAATTCATGCATTTTATTTTTATAATCATTTTTGTGCATGCAAAAATAGAGCAAATGGAGATAGCAAAAACCAAGAAGCCAAACGAATTACTTAATTGGGAGGACATAAGTAAGATGAGATATTCTCGAAATGTTATGAATGAAGTCATGAGGCTACGCCCACCGAGTTTTGGAGGTTTTAAAGAAGCTATTACTGATATTGAATTTGCTGGATATACTATTCCAAAAGGGTGGAAGGTAAGCTATTAATGTGTATTTTCTTTTGCATCTTGAAGTATTAGAACCTCTATTGATGTTTAATTATTCTTATATAGATGGCTTGGATGACAAATTTCACACATAAAAATGATGACCATTTCCCAAGTCCAGAAAAATTTGAGCCCTCCAGATTTGAAGGAAATATACCGCCTCCGTTTACATTCTTGCCTTTCGGAAGTGGACCTCGAATGTGTCCTGGCAATGAGTATGCTAGGGTTGTAGTACTTGTTTTCATGCATAATGTTGTGACAAAGTTCAAATGGGAGAAGCTCATTTCCGATGAGAAAATTGTGTATGACCCAGTACCAAGGCCAACCGAAGGATTCCCTATTCGGCTTCACTTAAATAGCCCCTGATTAAGTACATCCTTTTGGTGTTTTAAGCTCTCCATTTTTTCAGGGTCCAAGTTTTACTTATTGAATGTTACATTCTTTTTTAAGGTCATCATATGTTTGCTTTCCCATTTCCTCAATTAAAGTATTTATCTTTTGTTATGTATGTTGAAGTGAAATAAAAGGGTGGATTACTTTTATATAAATCATATGCTCTGTAATTAATTTAGGGTGAACGTGTACTCTCAAATCTTACATAATTAATGTCTATTTGCATAATATTTCAGGCTCTCTCTGCATATTTTGTTAACTTTTACAACAATTTCCTTATGGTCTGTATTCGGTGATTATACCATTTCTTGTTTCACATTTATCAAGTCAAAGAAATGAGTGGGATCAAAGGAGAGAAAAGAGAATTTTATTATAAATTGGTTTATAATAAATTTCTCATTTGGAATTTTGGACAAAAAATACAATTATTGTGAATAAAAGTGGTCTCAAATTGGCCCCAGCTATTTATATTTTCAACAGTCACACCTTTTCATGAATGAACTGTTGTATATTTTATGAATAGGTTTGATGGACACTATTTATAGTCTCCTTTTCTTACAAAAAAAATATATGGCATATTTTTCATAATCATTTCTAGCTAATTGTATTGAAATCACCCATAACTAGCCAAGTATTAGAACTAATCAAGGTTTAAATTATAGATGGTACTCCACAAATTACTTTCAGAAACATAATTACACTTAGCATAAACAAAGATAATGAAAAACGTCTAAAGAAACTTAATTAAGAGTAATTTATTGAAGACACTAACTGTATCTACCTTAAAGTGATCCCTTTGAAGAAATCCAAATTTTGAAGAAGCTTGTTGGAAAAAGGCAAAGACGTGTGAAATTAATGTTTAAGTTGTCATGAGGCCTTTAGGAAAAAACAAAACTATTCTCAAGCTAATTATTCAGCATATCAGTCCGTTTCCTACTCAAAATTTATACATCAAGTGATCACAATATACAATATGTTGGTTTTGTTGTACGTAAAAACAATAATTTAAAATGCAAGGTATAAAAAAAAAATAAACAATTTTATTTCTATTAAACGGAATGTGACTCTATTACAATATTCCGACACTTGCAGAATGTAAATGCAATTAAATAAAATTCTAGACAGAATAATATAAGTTATTAAACTGATAGATTGGTTTGTAATTAAACGAAACTGTCAGACAGAATAGTATAAAACTAAACTGCTGGACTTTTTATTAATTAAAAGAAACTGCAATACAGAATAGTATAATTACTAAACCGCTGGACTGTTTCTGTAAATAAAGAAAATAACAGAACTAGAAAATAAATTACAGAACAGAATAAGAATTACAAAAATGAAAGACAGAATTGAAATTACAGAAAGTAAATTGCTGGAATTAAAATACAGAAAAGTAATGAAATTAAATTACAGAAAAGAAAAGTACTGAAATTAAATTACAGAAAGTAAATTGCTGTAATTAAAATATAGAAAAGAAAATTACTGAAATTAAATTACAGAAAAGAAAAGTACTAAAATTAAATTATAAAAAAGAAAAGGTACTGAAATTAAATAAATAAATAAAAACATGAAATGAGAACAAAATTTAAAAAACAGACGAGGCAACTGTTAAACAGTCTGCCCTTAACCGATATTCACGACCACCTTTAAGGTTTCTGGTTGTGTTGGCGCTTCGATCTCAAAGTATAACGTCTCAGATGACTTGTCGGAAACTGGCGACAAGTCAAGCTCGAACTGTTGGTGGGTGACTCTCTTTTACTAAAGTGTAATGTTTTTTGAGAGATTATGTGTTGTGTAAAATGATGTGAGAGAGCTGCTTAATTATAAGGTTAGCTTGGAAAATGTCTTCACATTTTCCCAATGTGGAATGATTAAATGTCATTTAATCTACTTCCCATCATTTTTCAACATTTCGGATTTTGCCTCCTCCGAGACCCAATCTTTAAACCCAATTTTCATTCACACCCATTCTCCGAATAGGTCATGCGACATACCGTTACGAAGCTCGTTACACGAGATATTTATCCATATTGAGTAAGGCATCAAAAGTCAAACGTTGTCGCATGAAATCTTGACTCAAAGTTGGTCATGTGACCATTCAGAAATAACCATGTTTTTTTTACATGTTTTCCAACACAATATTCCATCAGAGGAAATAAAATACAATCTTACTCGGAATTCAGATTTTCTCAAAGCAAACTACAAAAACATCAAAACACCCGAATTAACCATCACCAGATGGCAAAACCGCTCATGCAAACCAAACTTCAGTCACAACCTTAGTCCGATCGAGTTTCAATAAACAAGAAATCCCCAAAAATAAGAGCTAATTAAAACCCAAAAAATTAATTTCATAGTATGCGACATAATGCTCAAAAAATTCATTGCAAATTAAACAAAACCCACATCCACATACCCGAAAGGCATAAGCCGAAGCAAATGAAATTTGAGTAAAGATATATCAATAAGGTGAAATCCATACCAAGTTGAAAAGGTTGACACAAAAGCGAACCCCGATCCCAAATTGTCCTCCGGTCCGAAATCTAATGGTGGTTCAAATTCCATGGGTCCAATTAGGAGTCGATACTCAAGAGAAAATCAATTAAGTCAATTACCACGGGGGGTTCCATTTAGATCAATTGATTATAGAGATTTCCCAAAATAACACGGCCATCTATCAATGCGATTGTTTGTAAAGAAACTATTGACCAATTAGATTTCACTTCTATTGCGCTAGTTTTGGCGTTTATTTTAGCATTTCATAGATTCAATCAATCAAACATAAAAATTGGGGTAGTGCTTTTAAAGTACACATAATCATTACCATGTTGAGTTGTGAAGCCAAATTTGTTTTGGTCACATTCACTAATTATCCCATATTATTAAAAATTGTAATAAGACCACTATGAGTTCTATATATGTCTCACCTATCTTATATTTTAATTATTACATGAATTCTATTTGTGAGAGAACCATAGTTTTGTGATCAAGTTAAATTGTGTGTGCGATTTACATTCTTTTATTTCTTCAAATACGTTTGATTTCCTGATTCCCTAACATACGATTGTACAAACAAAAAATTGGACGGAGACATGCTCAATAGAGTTTTTATTTTATTTTAATATTAACGTGGATGACACCATCCATCACCTTTTTCTATTTGCATGATTTGTTTTTCTTCAAACAAGTAGCTTATGTTACGACAAGATAAAAGGAGTACAGCTGCTTATATGTATAATTCATCTTTTTATACTCCTATTAGGTAGAAACAAACTTGGTATAAATTGACATTATCCTTGCTTCTAGCTTCTATCAAAAGCTTACCAAAAACATTCAATTTTTTGTTGGCTCTCAAACAATATTTTACTAGTGTACGTAAGCAAATATTAAACATGTTGCCCACTGGCACTGGAGTGATAATTTATGTTTTGGCCTTTTTCATCATAATAGTAACCCATTGGATTTACAAGTGGAAAAACCCTAAGTACAAAAATGGAACTTTACCCCCCGGGTCTATGGGGTTACCCTTGATTGGTGAGACCTTTGAACTTCTCATACCTGGGCGATCTTTAGATATCCACCCATTTGTCAAGAAAAGAATTCAAAGGTAATCAAGTACTGTATTATTTTTTGGCTGCCAACCAATTATAAATTTATGTAGTATTTGCGAGTTTTTTTTTTTACCAAAGTAATGCTCCCCTCAACTATTTCCACAAGCAAAATTGTATTATCAACTACGTACAACTTGTAATTATACAAATGTTTTATCTTTAATTATTAAGTCTCTGAGATTATTCTTTATTTTTCTGTTTTAATCTGAACAATAAAAAAAACATGGATTTAATATAAGTTGGTTTGTAAAAAATGAGTTTGTGGACAATATTTTAATAAAACACATCAAATATTGGTTGTAAAACTGAGTTTTGTAATTTGTAAAACTTAAATATATTATTTCTAATACTTAATTTTTTTCATTTATAAAATAACTTTTTAACAATTTTAATTTTTCAAAATTGTAAAAAATAAATAAATAAAACTCAACGCCGTACTCCCAAAAGTGCGACATTGAGGCTAGATTAATTCCGATTGCATTGGCTGCAAACAGGATGATGTCAAACTTCTAACGTTGTTTATTTACTGTTTTCATTCATTTTCTTTAGGTATGGGCTAATATTTAAAACCAATTTAGTTAGTAATCCTGTTGTGGTGTCTGCTGATCCTGAAGTGAACCATTATCTATATTTGCAAGAAGGGAAATCGGTAGAACTCTGGTATTTAAACAATTTTATGAAAATATTTAGCAAGTACGGGGAGGTAAAGGCAGATTCTTTAACACCTTCTCATCGATACGTACGACGGACATGCATGACATGTTTTGGTGCTGAGAGCCTCAAGGAAAAGTTGCTTCCACAAATAGAGATATTGATTCAAGAAACTCTAAGTAATTGGTCCAAAGAGGGTTCAGTAAATGTTAAGAAAGCCGTAGCAAAGGTATATGATCTCGTAGTCATTTTAAATTAATTTTATCCTTTGTTTAACTACTGATTATAACATATTCAACAATTCGTCTGCATTAATAAGAGGTTTTATCCATTTATGAACTTTCAATATTTTATCCATTTGTTTAGGTACTTACTATAAGTAAATATATTATTTCTATATGTAATCATCGCATTCACTAAAGATAATATAAGATGTACCGATGAGGCTTGCCTTATTTCTTTTTTGGCCTGACCTCTATGAAGAAATGTTTCTATACATTTTATTTCATCTATTGTTCACATAATAGTATCCCAATTCTTGTGATGGTCAGATGGTTGTTAATTTCATGGCTAAGCAATTGTTCAATTACGACGAGGCTAATGGCTCGGATGATTTAAGTGACTGTTTCGTTGATTTTTTCCAAAGTTTAATATCCTTTCCTCTAAACATCCGGGGAACTGTATTCCATGAGACTTTAAAGGTACTAAGAGGTTATTAATCAGCCATAGTGACTTTTTACTTCATGTCTGTTGTGTTTTATTGTCATTAAAATTGTTCAATATCATTGCAGAAAAAGGATTTGGTAGTAAAAGCTATAAGGAAGAAGATCCTTGAGAAACTTAACTCGCCAGAGAACTATCCGGGAGATCTACTGGATCAAGTAATCCACGATATGAAAACAGAAACATTCTTATCAGAAGATTTTGCAATTCATTTTGTCTTTGCCGTTTTATTTGCCTCGTCAGAGACCCTTTCAACAACCCTAACATTAGCTTTTCAATTGCTCTCCGAACATTCTTTGATTGTCGAGGAACTAAGGGTAAATCATAACTTCTTTGAGTTTTATATATATCTATCAAAGTTCCTTCGCATATATAGTTGAAAGTTGTGCCACTATGTTTAATTTTTCTTTTAAAAGGTTGAGCATGAGGAGATACTCGAAAAGAGAAAACCTGGAGTTCCTCTCACTTGGAGTGATTATAAATCGACGACTTTCACATTGCAGGTACTTTTACCTTTTATATGGTCTAGATCATGGTTTTGGTTTCTTATTCTATGTTGAATGAATATTAAATATTTGTGTTATTTGAAATTCCAGGTCATTAATGAAGTCCTTAGGCTAGCAAACTTCTTACCGGGAAGTTTACGTAGAGCAAAAGAAGATATACTCATTAATGGTATAGGCTTATAGCTAGCTTTGAAAGAGCTTAGCTACTCCGCTTTGGCTGTGTGAACTAGTGTTTTGAAAAACGAAATCTTAGCTAAAGCATGGTGGGAATGGTTATGGTAAAAGCGTAAAAAGAGTCATCTTTTAACGGAAAGAAAAGAAAACAAGCTTTTTAAATTTTGAATCGAGTTTTTTTTTACACTATAAAGCACGCTTTTTAAAACAGTGGTCTGGACCAACTTTTATTGCAGTATGCTGTTTGTATAAAAGTTGGACTAAAATTAACACCACATTCTTAATGCTTCGCTCATCATGTAGGTTATATGATTCTCCAAGGTTGGACGATTATGCTTGCTTATTCTGCTCAACAGTTAAATCCTAACACTTACAAAGATCCATTGGCATTTAGTCCTCATCGTTGGAAGGTACAAAAAATTAGGTTATTCCTTTAAATAAATAATCTAATCGGCGAGAAAATCTTTTAGAATTTTAATATAAACTTTTCCTATCAGGAACTTGAGTCAAGTGTTATTTCAAAGAACTTTATGCCTTTCGGCGTAGGAGTGAGACAATGTTCGGGTGCAGAATACAGTAGGGTGTTTATGTCGATATTTTTTCATGTTTTATGCACAGAATATAGGTAATGTTTGGCTTTTTCCACTCTTAACGATTTTATTTTTTGAAAAAGTGTTATTTAAAATCTTCAAAATTGACCTCGGTTACCTTTTCCCTCTTGATTTCGGTCATTCAATAGGTGGACAAAGGAGAAAGGTGGAGAAAAAATCAGTCGAAATCCAGCTTTGGATTTTGGAGATGGAATTTATATAAATGTTTTTGAGAAAGCATGACCATGTATTTGTTTAATTATATATCATCATTTTGTGTTTGTTATTTTTCTCGGATATTGGTTCAAATAAACGAAATAATGTATCGGAATAATGTTAATCATATAATCTAGATTGTTAATAGTTTCATGCACCAACTATAAGTAAATAACATAATACCAACAATTAACTTGTTACTATACAACTTGCTGATAAAAATTTAACAACACTAAAACAACTTTTTTAACGTTGCTAATTTCAGAAATAGCTCATATAATATCATACAAATTGTTAATAAATTTTTTTTTTTTTTTTTTTATAATGTCTAAAGACACCATTGCGTATATATCATGACGCTCATACCTTGTTTGGTTCAATAAAATAGATGATTGAAATTTGTGCCAATACATTTTGTATAGTATGTTTAGTATGTCGTGTAATCAAAACCACAGAGATCAAATACAAAGTATTCGTACTTTGGGACCATATCTCTAAATTTACATGGAAAACTACTATAAGGTATTTTATTTCATTTATAATATATGGTTTAAATTCATTAATATTTTTTTGGAAGATAAGCAGTAACCACATACATATAGTATTCTATTTAATTTATAATACATAGTTTAGATTCATTAGTGTTGAGCGACCTTTGAGACCCTAATATGCCAGACTACCATCAAAGCTGCCTTGAAGTAGGTTACCTCATTTATAAGATATTTTTGAGGTAAACACACACATTAGTTATTATATATATGAACATGTTAACTTTTTTTTATATGAAAAACATAAAACTATTATTCCATCCGTACCAAATTGCTAAGACTATATAAAACTACGTATAATTTTAACCGACAAATAACTCATATCTAACTTGTCGGAATCAAAATTTTCAAAAGTTAATCACATAATTCAAATGTTAAACTATTTGAACAAATTTTAAAAATTTGGATTTCAACAATTTAAATACGAAATATTTATCGGTCAAATTTATACGAAAATAAATAATGCTAGGATGGAGGTTGTATTTTTTATACACTTACCTCCTTACACCTAGATGGACTAATAGTAAGAAAGAAAATTTTGCCTACAAGACCTCTGTAGGGCGGTTGTCTTTTCACTCTTATAGAACGATTGTGACTCCTAGTGTCCTACATAGCATGTGATAGTTGCTCGTGGCTAGAATTAAAGTAAAGAAAGAGCTGGCTATGATGATCATGAGATTGATTGATTGATTGATGATGGAACCAGACTCAGAGTCAGAGCTATTCTGTTTCCATAGACATTGGATCTGTTTAAAAAAATTAACTGTAACAGATTTAAACAGATCTAATGGCTATAGAAGCAGAGTAACTCTAACTCTGAGTCAGGTATTCTGCTTCATTGATGATGTAGGTGAGTAATACAAAGTATTAACATGATTAATAACATGTTTTACGGAAATTGGGAGAAATTATATCGTGTGTCATTTATTTATCGTCACGTTTCCGTATTTTTTCGAATCTGATTAGAAAAGAAAGACCGACTTTTTTTCCCTAACAAGTGGTATCAAAGCGGTAGTTGGAAATTCTGTACTTTTCTCGGTGTTACTATTCACATGAATAGTGTTTTCAACAATTTGTCGAAAAAAGTATGAAAATTCATAAACGATTCAAAAAGTCAGATTCGAGTGCGAGCGATGGCTGCAGATGAGGGAAACATGAGAATCGAAAAGTTCGACGGTGCGGACATTGATTTCTGAAAGATGCAGATTGAAGATTATCGTACCCGTAAAATATGTATCAGTCTCTGTCGAGCAAAAGGCCAGAGGGTAGGAAAGATGAAGAGTGGACACTTATAGACTGGCAAACTATCGGTATCATCCGATTGTCGTTGTCTCGCAATATTGCTTTTAATATAGCAAAAAAAAAGACCACAGTCGGTCTTATCGCGTCTAGGCCTTATTCAACATCAAATGATTTTCAAATAAGTTTTTCTCTTCTGAAAATAATTAAAATAAAGTCACCAAAATTTTATAAAGACAAGAAAGAAAAGTAAATCATATTTTGTCTTCCAGTTGACATATAATACAACAATATTAAAATATACAACTAATTCTTTAAAAAATAAAACAATACATCTAAACAAATTGCCAATAACGTATTTTTAGACTTATTAACTCAGCATAGATATAGATTGGGCTGAAAATGAAACGAAACGAGTTGAAAACAGTCAATTTCGTTTTCGTTTCGTTTAGATTTTTTGTTTTCGTTTCGTTTCGTTTTCGGAACGAAAGGAAAAACTTTTTTTTTTCGTTTCGTTAACGATATGAAATTTTTGTTTCGTTTCATCTTATGAACTTGTTTTTTCTCGTTTCGTACTTTTTTCGTATTGCCTCGGATAATTAGATTAATTTATATTAAGAAATAAAATTACATATTTTTTTATACTGGATTTTATTACATGAACCAACAACTTACAACGTAATATAATTAACAACTCACATTATATATTTTTTTATAATGAATTTTAAAATTAATAATATTTTTACTATACATTTATTATATATATATATATATATATTTATTTATTATTAGACGAAAACGAAATTTAAAACAAAAAGGGCATTTGATTATTATCATCTCGTTTACTAAACGAAATATATATTTTATTTCATTGTCTTTTCATTTATTAATAAATAAAAAATATACGAGGTGTTAACGAAAAGAACACGAAAATCTTTACAAAATTTTCTCGTCATTTACAGTAAAGGGAAAACAAGAGAAGAAAGTCTTTAATGATTGAATAAATGATAAAGAGGACCTAACATCTGCCAATATATGTAATATTCTTACCTTAAGCCTAATTTAATCTCTTCCAGTATGGACAAAGTACAACCATAAATAACATGCAACAAAATTTATCATTCAGCTATTATAGTTGAAATTAGGGTGATTCTTTTATGACAATTTAAAAAATATCCGTAAGTTACGAACTACAAGGTTCTTATAACCTCTTTGTTTGTCATCATACTGTCAAAAATAGATTAAGTTATCTTAAATTGAACTCTAATTATATAAACAGTTAATACGTAACGTTTTTGTCAAGTTGTGATTAACTACATGCGTGAGTTGTAACTGACTATTGCGGACAAAATATGAAAACGCACAAATATGGGGGTCTCCTTTTACAAAACTAATCAATAATATGGGGGTCTATATAATCATTGAAGGCACAACGCACAATGTCATGATTGTTTCTGAGGTATTTTTGTAACCGTTTCTGCTCCTTGCTCATTAGTACGTAGCTTAAACTCATATTATCCCTTGGGAGAAACTTGTACTCAACCTTGCATTTTAATTGATACTCCACATATATATGGGGTCAGTCTTATCAGACAAATCTATTACATGGTCCAAATTTTATTGTTTTATCACATCCTAGACTCTATATACGGACCAAGAGGCTAAACAAATATATTACATGACCCAAATTCATTTTACCATATCCTAGACAGTATCTGCCTAATAATAAGAATATTACTGGTCTTCGGTCATGTTTTTAAAATTTTCCCAACCACTTGGTTAGACATACTAAAAAGGACCTGTCAGTTACATCATTTTAATCAACTTAATTAAAGAGACATTTCTTGATTTCCATATCTCTATATATTTTTCTAACATGACGGGTTTAATTTGAAGGATAGAAAATGTCCAACATGGTACAATCTCTATGGCAACAAGGAACTTCGTTCCTAGTTTCGTTACCATCTTTTTTCCTAATTCTTACGTCATCGTTGGTCGTCGTCTTCATCTTCAAAAACTTTTTTTTCCGGCCAACAACTATCCTGAAAAATCCACCCCCTTCACCAAAAAGACTCCCAATCATAGGCAACCTCCACCAACTAGGTCTTCCTTTACATCAAACCCTCTTTTCACTATGTAAAAAGTATGGCCCTGATCTCATGCTGTTGCACCTGGGCCATAAACCTTTCATTGTGGTCTCCACAGCCGAAGCAGCTCATAAGGTCATGAAGACTCACGATCTCGCATTTTCTTCTAGATACGAATTCAAGATCGCCAGAAAACTTCTTTATGACTTGAAAGATATTTCCATAGCTCCATACGGGGAGTACTGGAGGCAAATGAGAAGTTTATTTAGCATCCATCTTCTAAGCAATAGAAGAGTTCAGTCTTTTCGTGTTGTGAGAGAAGAGAGGACTGCAAAGCTAATGGACAAGATTGAGAAGTCTTCGCTAGAGGTGTTAAATATGAGAAAGCTTCTGGTATCGATCACGTTTGATATGACATGTGAGGTGGCTTTCGGGAAGATGATGATGGAAGGTGAGAGAGGAGAGAGGTTCCATAAATTATTGACGGAGCTAATGAATATATTGGGTGAGTTAGATTTGGGAGATGCCATACCTTGGCTTTTTTGGGTGAGTCAAGTAAATGGGAAAAATTCTAAGGTTGACAGGTTAGCAACACAGATTGACGCTTTTTTAGAAGATATGGTTCAAGCGCATACCGATCGACATACTGACGGAACACCTAAAAATTGTGATGATGAAGATTTCATTGATAATTTGCTTAAGATTCAAAAGGATGAGGGATCTGTTGCTTGCTTTGATCGAGATGGTCTTAAAGCTATAGTGTTGGTAAATAACAAATAATATGATTATCCTTCAAATGTCACATAATATGAGACGCAGCTTCAGTTTATCTTTTTGAAAAAGTATTCGACGAGTACAAATTGAAATTCGCAAATAGGGAGTCATCCAGTGAGGGGATATCTAGCCTAAAAAGACCTTTAAGCTGAATATAGATAAACAAACTTGCTGCTAGAAGCTATAGTAGCAGGCTAATGGAGAGTACTCCAACGCGCCCATATCGAGAAACGATCTTATACCATGTATCTTGTTTTTTTTTTTTTTTTTTTTTACCAATTCAGCCTTTCACCCCACATAATTACGAAAAAAAACAATTCCAGTTCCACCACTGCTGCTAGATTATTCTAGATTATTTACGGAATTTTAACGTTACACCCAATTAAAAATAACAGTAAAGGTTGAACAATTCAGCAGTATGGAATATTTTGGTTTCCTTATTATTATTAATTTTAATTTATTCCTCATGATTTAATCATTGATTAAAGCTTTTCTGGTGATTTACATTCTGTCCTTGTAGGATTCTTTCGCTGGGGGAGTTGAAACCACAGCGGCTCTCCTTGAATGGGAAATGTCAGAGCTACTAAAGCACCCTACGGTTATGAAGCGATTGCAAGACGAAATTAGAGGTATTGCTAAAGGCATGCCCATCATAACGGAAGAGGAATTCGAAAAAATGACCTATTTGAAAGCAGTTGTTAAAGAAACTCTGCGTCTGCATCCTCCAATACCGATACCAATTCCAAGAGCAGCAAGGTATGATGTCAAGATGATGGGTTATGATGTCGCTGCAAAGACGGGAGTCATAGTCAACCTTTGGGCAATTGGTAGGGACCCAAAATCTTGGGATTCGCCGTATGAATTCCGACCAGAGAGGTTTATCAACTCGTCTATCGATTTTAAGGGAAATGATTTTCAGTTTTTACCTTTTGGAGGTGGCCGAAGAGGTTGTCCTGGAATTTCTTTTGCCGCGGCAACGAATGAGATTGTTTTGGCAAATTTATTGAACAAATTTGATTGGGCACTTCCGAATGGATTGGGTGGTGAGGATTTGGACATGAGTGAAGGTAGTGATTTTACTGTCCGTCTGAAAACTCAGCTTCTAGCCATAGCAACACCCCATTCCTTCAAATGAGTGCCTAAAATTAGTGAAAGGATATTAAATATTACACCATAACAGGAGCTTTGCACAATTATCCGACCAACATTTATCCTTTTCGGTCTCTTTCTTCATGTTCTTTTCATTGTTTGTTTTTCCTTCAGTTTTTTTTTCTTATCCTGTTTCTTCGATGTAGAACGTAATTATAATAAGTGGTATTTATTATATTCACAGTTTTCAACACGTTTCCAAAGTATTCCTTGAATTACGATAGAGTTTATTCCACATTATTTTTGTTTTGTCAAAAGTTAGAGCCAACGTGATTTCTCATATGGTTTTATAAATTTTCTCAAATCATTGAGAATATAGTTTAGATCAATTAAGTTTATACTATTTGGTTTTTGTACTTTGTCGGATGAAAGCTTTACTGATGTATGCTTGAAGCGAGACAATCATCCAAAATTTTAAAGATATAGAAAGATCTTTCTCACCCTTCGAACGCCATGTTTTTACAAACTTATAAATCTCTTAATTTCAGAGAGCATATGTTCACATAAATCAACATTATCAACCAACACGCCAACAAATGGTATAGCACTCTTTATTCCCATATATCCCTTTTGATTTGCTTGATCTGTTGAAAGTATATGAATCAATATCTAACACTGAATTTTTAGATCTAATCTGATGTAGAGGAGACATTATAGAATCTCATATTGTGATGGATCTTCAATTTCAACAGGCTGCTAAAATCAACTCATTCTGCCATAGAGCTATGTTACATGGAATAACAACTGGACTTTTGATATGTACCTTGCGATAAATTTTGATTAGGAATTATAACTTACCACATTTGAAACTTAACAGGACGCCTTCTTAAGCTTGAATCTTTAAAATGACTGATAGAAGTCCCTAATATTAGAGCAACTTGATAACTTTTTAATGAATGATCTACTAGTTTTTACATGTTCCCTCTCTTTTTGTACATTTCCTCCCTTCCGCTTGGTCTTCTTGGCATGTTTAGTTCAACAACCGTCATCATCATTGTATACCACGCAAAGGATTTTTCTTGGTGACAGGTTTAAATCCACCACTAGGTCAAATTCATCATCAATATGAATATGGATCATGTCACGAAAATCTCCATTATCAGACTTGGAATCAATGCTAATTAAATAGCGTACTTTGATTACCCGAAAGGGTTAATTCCTTGGTCCACTCTTATCCTTAGTCAGATATGAGATTAGTAAAGGGGATCAAGCTAACTTCTTCATATTTGATATCTTTCTCTTTGAATAAGATCTCAATTCCAGCGACGGTTTCATTAGATATCTTACAACTCGAATTCCTATTTTTTCCGACCCAGTTCCTCCACCACCGCGAACCCCGGTTAGATTCAGGCATGCTACACTTTTTAGTCAGCAAGGGAAGTTGATGCATGCTTGAAAAGGTTCAAAATGCAAAGCTGGTGTGACCCTTTAAAAATGAAAGACGTCTGATGTAACACAATTTCAAATGCAAATCTGCAATGGCTTAGCCACAATTCCTTGATTAACCAAAATGATGAAGCTATTGCTGACTTTCTGTAATTGTTCTCTTTGTTTTACATTTTCGTGTTAATTAATTTGTTGTACATAATCTGTTTTAGGGTTTTCATCAGAAGTTAAGGCCTTATTCGATATTAAATGATCTTAAAATAAGTTTCTCTTCTAAACAACTTCACTTAATACTCCACCTTTTGTTCAGTGGGGGTCAACCTCCGTTCATGCATAAAAAACAATTAGGACAATGATCACATTCTAGACTTTTCATTGAGAACAATTAGAGTATAATACTCCATCTATCCATAAATAAGTGTCAATTACGAAAATATATGCAAAATTGAACATTAATTTTTTCATATCTAAATTGCCGAAATGGAAAATCTAAAAATTCCGTCGTATAGTTCAAACCATGAACTATATGACTGATTTTTGAAAGATTTTTTTTTCGACAATATACATATGAGAAAATTGATGGTCAAAATTGCACGTATTTTCATAATAGATATTTATTCAAGGACGGAAGGAGTATATTTTAATGATATAGAGATTAGAAATATTATTATCATTAGGCCTTGAGGGTTAACATCTGCAAAACTTATACACATTGGTCCCTCTCTACCAAGCAAAATAAAAAAAATCAAAGAACAACTAGCCTTTCTGTTATGTTATTAGTATTTCAATCATAGATTATTTTTCTATTACTAGTCTTTTGTTTTTAAATGGATATCATCACTACTCTAGTCTATCACACATGATTATATATATTTATATGTATACATATACGTTGATAACATTATGGGTCTCTCTACAAAATTAAAGGCACAACGCACAATGTCATTGTTTCTGAGGTATATATGTAACCGTTTCTGTTCAATAGTAGCTTAACTTATATTATCCCTTGGGAGAAGTTTGTACTCAACCTTGAACTTTATTAATTGATACTCCACCAATATATGGGGTCACTCTTACCAGACAAATCTATTACATGGCCCAAATTTTATCTCATCACGTCTTAGACTCTATATACGGACCAAGAGACTAAACAAATATATTACATGACCCAAATTTATTTTATCATATCCTAGACCCTATCGGCCTAATAATGAAAATATTAGTCCTTATCTTTTAAAGATTTTTTAAAACGAAATTTTTTTAAGTATCAGTCAGCCGTCCAATAAAAAATAGCTTAAAAGTTGTTTTTAATATTAAAAAATAACTTATAATTTATACGAAAAATATATTAAAATGTAGTGACCTATGAACAATTTTTTTTAATTGAAATGTGACCTTACACCAATGATCCATAAAAAAAATATCATAATAGTTGTATGTAGTAAGTAATAATCAACAATTCTTTTGAGGGAATATGTTAAGAATCAATCCCCCAATGTAAGCCTAATTGATTAAACGAGGCTAATTTCATCACTAGGTGAGGCTAATTTTAATAATCACATGATTAGCGTGGCCCTTTATGATCCATAGTTTTACAAAAGAAGTTATATGCAACCATTAATCATTTGACTGTACATATCACTTTGCCTCTCAATTATCAATAATGAAATATTACATTTTGAAGGTACTAAATTTGACGCATGTTTGTACTCAACCTTGCATTTTAATTGATACTCCACGTATATATGGGGTCAGTCTTATCAGACAAATCTATTACATGGTCCAAATTTTATCGTTTTATCACATCCTAGACTCTATATACGGACCAAGAGGCTAAACAAATATATTACATGATCCCAAATTTATTTTATCATATCCTAGACCCTATCGACCTAATAATAGTTGTATGTCGTAACTGATAATCAACAATTCTTTTGAGGGAGTATGGTAACAACCAATCCCTCGATGTTAGCCTAATTGATTAGACGAGACTAATTTCATCACTAGGCGAGGCTAATAGCATTACTGCTTATCAATAATGCTAGAGAGCCAGAGTAATGAGACAGACTTCATACCCGACTGCTTTTTTTTTTTCCTTTTGTTTTTTCCTCTTACTCTCTCTTTTTACTATTTCTTTCAACTGCAGATTATTTACTTTCTTACTTGTAGACTTTTATAATATATATATATATATATATGTAACAAATAATAAATTCAGAACCCCAAATCTAAATCAATGAAACTTTTTGTCTTATAGTAAGAATTTCAAATCTGATTAGACAATGGTACATAATGTTTTTCTGTAATCTGACTTTTAAAGGTACCGGCCATACCGGTTTAAGCAGACTAATTGTTATAAAGTATTTCATATAATTTTTAGATTTTTTTTTTACACCCCAAGCAAAACAAAAATAAAAGTTCAAATATAATTATTATGGAACCATATTTTAGACTATACTAAAATTAAATATTAATTAAAATTCTTAAATATATGGCCGAATATCACTCTTAAATTTCGTGCTGAAAATAAAATTCTAAATTTACATTGAGAACTGGTGTGTTGACAATCTGTCTGAGTCTATCTGGCTGATTAGAATTATTATACAAATTACCCATGACGACTCTGACAAAACAGGAGTATAGAGAGTTTATAAGAACATAAATTTATTGATTAAATAAATGATTGACAAGCAAGCTCTGACGTGTTTATCTAGTAGATTATTGGGTTACAATATATATAATATTAGAATGCATATTCTTTTACCATTAAAAAATCTCGTAATGATAAAAATGAATATCTATTTATAAAACATAAGATCGATTATTATCTAGACGATGTGAGATAATTACTCTAATACCCCCATCGCTCGTGGCCCGACATTTCAAGGGTCTTATGATCGGACATATAATAGGTGGAGGTGAGCTCAACATCGCTAGACCCGCTCTGATACCATATTAAAACTCATATACATTACCATTAAAAAGTCTCTGTTTAATGGTAATGATGAATATCTCTTTATAAAACATATGTTCAATTATTATCTAAATGATGCGGGATAATTACTCTAACATGGTAGCCAAGCCTTTTTATGGTAAAACAATATGGATTCTAATATAGTATCAGAGTCTATGTACCTTACCATTAAAAGACATCATAATGGTAATGATGAACATCTCTTTATAAATTACAGACTCGATTATTATTTAGACGATATGAGTTAATTATTCTAACATGAAATAACCCAAACTTAAGCTCCAAAGTAATGTTATGTGGGTCTAAGTACATCAATAAATAACTTGTAACAAAATTATAATTAAAATCATGACTTGATGAATTTGTTGGAAAATTGTATCTTATGAATTAAAATTTGTCTTTTATAGGCATTATATATTGGGGTGGAATTTAAATATTTATTTAGAAAATATGTTTTGTTATATAACTAAATATTCAAATGTAGATTTCTTGTAAATAAGGTTGGTCCATCTACATGAAAAGCAGTGGCCTATTTATTGAGATTAAGAAACTTTGTGGACCAAATTAGTTTTGTGATGGAAATATGACCTGTTACCCTGTTATACATGTTAATGGGTGAAAATGTATCACATGGATAGTCACAAAGTTTTGGAATCTATTAGTTAAACCCTATCAGTTATGAACTCTAACAGTTACAACCCTTTGTTTAAATAGTTGCTTGTTTTACGAAAAGACACTCCGGGTATTATTTATATAGACCCAATAATTTCGAAAATCATATAACATTTTACATATACAAAATTATATCAAAATCATATTCATACAAAAACAGTTTCAGAAAATTCTTTGCATTATTGTTACGTAGCATTTTGTGAGTTCGAGAGAGTTCAATATCAACCCTGGTTCATCGTGCGATTCATTTGTGGCTTCTTATTAACCGCGAGACATCGTTGTATCCTAAAAAGCATCATCCATTCAAACATATAAGCCGTTGGGGGACGAATACGTTTTAAAGAGGGAGTTTCGACTCGACTCAATATGTATTTAATTATTACCATAACTTTGCTACACTACAAGAAAAAGTTAAGATATCAACAGTTTACTTTTTCAAAACTGATGGTAAAATAAATGTCGCTAAATAAATCACTCACTTATAAATCTCTTAATTTCAGAGAGCACTACAAAAAAATACCTAAATAGCGACGGGATTAATGGCGGTATTTTTTGTTACGAGCTTATTAGGGACGATTTTTATTACGGTTTTGTGACAGTTTAGTCAATTTGTGACAGATTTTTAAATTAGTGACAGTCTTGTAACAATTTTTGACTCTAACTAAATCAAACATTATTTTGTAGTGTATGCTCACATAAATCTCTTAATTTCAGAGAGCATGTGTTCACATAAATCAACATTATCAACCAACACGCCAACAAATGGTATAGCACTCTTTATTCCCATATATCCTTTTTGATTTGCTTGATCTGATGAAAGCATATGAATCAATATCTAACACTGAATTTTTAGATCTAATCTGATGTAGAGGGGACATTATAGAATCTCATATTGTGATGGGTCTTCAATTTATTCCCAACAGGCTGCTAAAACTTCTACCCCTGAAAAACGGTAAAACTTTTCTTCAAAATCATAGAGCTATATTACATGGAATAACAACTGGACTTTTGATATGTACCTTGGGATAAACTTGTCGTATCAAAGTATACTAAACTTCTAAGCCATCTGCATCTAATGTCAAAAGCTAATTAGTAGTAAAAAGCGCAGAACTTTTTTCAGACTTTAGTCTTCATTAAAAAGTTGCCTTTGAAATCAAGAAACAAAGCAAAAACATAAGCTTCAAAAAATTATCCTCATGAGCTTTAGATATCCGTTCTTATCCAATATATCTTATAATTTCCAAACACAACATTATTCTCAGACTGAGAGTCTTCCTTGAAAAGTTGCTTTGGTAATTTGTTATACTTCAGAAAATATCATCATTAGTCAGGAGGTAAAAAACAATAAAGTTTTAAACCTTTTCTAGGTTTTAAAATAGCTACTCCTTAGGCAAGGAGTGCTTTTTTGGTCCAGATAGTAAGCAGCATATATATTCTTGGGTAAATCCATAGCTCTGCATGTAATAAA
Source organism: Primula veris (assembly GCA_963682055.1). Taxonomy (NCBI): domain Eukaryota; kingdom Viridiplantae; phylum Streptophyta; class Magnoliopsida; order Ericales; family Primulaceae; genus Primula; species Primula veris. The sequence goes on along the minus strand of OY821742.1, from coordinate 3,970,582 downwards.
ATTATTACCATTTGACCCCATTTTGGCCAAACCATCTGCAACTTGATTTTGTTCTCTATAACTATGATTAACAGTGAGTCCAACATAATCCATAAGGGTGATTATGTCCCTCCATATAGAAGCAAATTTTATGACAGGATAGGACTTGGTATTCCACCAAGTTACAATCATTTCAGAATCAGTTTCCACCATTACATTTGTTACACCCATAGTGTAGCAAATAATTAAACCATCTTTAAGAGCCATCATCTCAGCATACATATTAGTTTGTTTGCCCAGATATTTAGAAAAGGATAGAACCAGCATTCCTTTATGGTCTCTTAATACTCCACCACAACCACTAGAGTTATTGCTAAGTGAGGATCCATCTAAGTTTAATTTTAATCTACCAGTGGGTGGACAATTCCACCAAACCAACTTAGCCTTTTTCATTTTACAGTGTGTAGTTTTCAGATTTAAGGACATAAGTGTAAGGCAATGAAAATTGTTAGCAGGTTTTTTGGGTTTAATCAAAAAATTAAGATCATGTAACCATTTGGTCACCTTTTTAATAATGGTTTCAGCACACATTTTCTCATTATCAAATCTGTTTTTGTTCTTACTAAGCCATATCTCCCAAATAACAATGAAAGGGACTAAAACAGCTAGCATACCAGTTTGAGAGGAGTCACATAAATTGCACCATTTTACCATATTTTGTTTCCAACAGTTGGTAAAGCATATATTGAAACCAAATACATTTGCAAAGTAGCTCCAAACCTGTTTACAAATATCACTAGAGCCAAAGAAATGATTAGCTGTGTCAACATTGTGATCCTTACAACAAGAACAAATGGTGACTATGCAAATACCAAATTTTTTAAGATTCTCATCAAGTTTAATAGCATTGTACCAAAGTTTCCAAGAGAAAATGCTGATTTTAGTGGGTAAAACAATATTCCAAATATATTTAGCCACATTTAGAACAGGTTTTTTTTCCCTTACAAAATTATAAGAGGTTTTTGCAGTAAAATCCCCATTAAAAGTAAAAGGCCAGTATCTAACATCATCTCCTTTTCTTAAAACCAAAATTTTGCAGGTAACTTTAAGTAAAAGCTCATTACCCCCCATGTGCCATAGCAAATTTGTGTCCCAACCATTATTGTTAATGACCTGATTTAGCAGTACATTAGGGAAAATAACATTAAAAGACTGACAAAGGGGGCCATCTCCTAACCAATTTTCATACCAAAAACTAATGGAACCCTCATTAATATCCCATAAACTATTATCCACCAGAATCTTAAAATGAGGATTAATCATCTTCCAAACACAAGAATGTGTGGCATTGACCACATGATCACCCCAATTAGAGTTGTTGTTACAGTATTTTTGAAACATAAAAATAGTCCATGGAGATTCAATTTCCATTAGTCTCCAACACAGCTTGGCATGAAGAGCATTCATAAATTCCTTTAAACTCCTCACCCCTATTCCACCTTCATTTACAGGGCAAGATAATTTCCCCCATCTCATCCAATGATGCTTGCTTTTACCATCTGTCTCTCCCCAAAAGAAATTAGCAAATTTGTTATCAATCTTGTCAATGACTAGATTGGATGGATTAAGGACAACAAGTATGTATAGTGGTATGGATGATAAGACATGTTTAATAAGGGTTAGTTTTGCCCCGGCAGATAAAAAGTTTGCTTTCCAACTAGCCACTTTCTTGCCAATTTTATCAATCAAAGGATCATACATTACAGAAGTAAGTTTAGTGTTGTGGAAGGGGTATTCCTAGATACTTAGTGGGTAGTGACCCCTCACTGAAACCATTGATTCTGGCTATAATGCTATTCCTATCATTTTTAGGTTTATGGGTCAAAAAGACACTTTTAGCTTTGTTAAGCATTTGCCCAGAATTCTGTTCATACTTATTAATAAAAGACATGAGCACTTCTAAATTAGATTTACTACCATTTGCAAAAATCAAAACATCATCAGCAAAAAGGATATGAGATATGGGCTCTACATTTACACAGGTTTTATAAGGCATCAAAGTACCTTTAATCATTAAATCTCTCAGTCCCCTACTTAAAACTTCTTCAGCTATAATAAAAAGAAGAGGGGAGAGTGGATCTCCCTGTTTTAAACCTTTCCCAGAAGTAAAATAGCCAGTAGAAACTCTATTTAAGCAAATAGAATATTTAGAATTAGCTACACATCTCATAACAAGATCTATCCAATTTTTATCAAAACCAAAACAATCCAGAACTTTTATCAGAAAAGACCAGCTTAATTTATCAAAAGCTTTGGCCATGTCAAGTTTGAAAACCACATTACCCCCCCTAACATTATCCCCCAGGTGTTTGAAAAGCTCTTGGGCCAGTAAAATAGCATCAGTAATAAGCCTACCTTCTACAAAGCCACTTTGGTTGTTGGAAATAATTCTAGGTAAAAGCTTGGCCAATCTAGCAGTAAGTATTTTGAAAATAATCTTGTACAACACTTGACAAAGACTTATAGGTCTAAATTGTGTAAAATCTGTGGGGTTGTCCACTTTAGGGATTAAAATAATAAGAGAAGAAATAGCAGCCATTGGTAAAGAATTGCCTTTAAAAAAACTGTGAACTGCTTTTATGAAATTATTTTTAATAATATCCCAACAATGGATATAGAAAGAAGAAGAAAAGCCATCAGGGCCAGGGGCAGAGTCACTAGGTATATCAAAAGTGGCTGTTTTAATTTCCTCATCACTAGGCATAGTGTTGAGAATCCTATTATCAGACTCATTAATCAAATTAGGAATGATACTAAAAAGGTCATTATCAATAGAAACAGGTGAAAAGGAGAAATGGGAAGCAAAAAAGTTACCAGCCTCTCTTTGAATCTCCTTTAAGTCATCAGTGATGGTTCCATCAGCTAGCTTGATTTGCATAATCTTACTCTTTGCTCTTTTGGGTTTTAGCGTTTGATGGAAAAACTTGGAATTTCTATCCCCCTCTTTTAGCCATTTAACTCTAGCTTTTTGCTTGTAGAAAATTTCTTCCCGTAGAACTAAATCGTTATAATTTTTGAGAACTTTAGTATTTTGTTCACAGTATTTATCCCCAATTATAACAAGTTGGTTTTCAGCAAAAATCAATTCATCTTTAGCCTTGGCTAGATTGCCATGTATATTACCAAAAACCTCCTTATTCCACTTTTTTATACACATTTTAAGCCTTTTTAGTTTAAAACAGAAATTATCCATGCCCTCCAAATTACAAGAGTTACCCCTGTTATTAGCCACCATCTCAGTGAACCCCTCATGCTTAGTCCACATCCTGAAAAACTTAAAATTAGTGGGGCCAAAGGTAGGTGCTGAAATAGTAGTAAAAATAAGAGCAGAGTGATCAGATACAGTTCTTTCAGCAACAGTGAGCTTTATATTATGATAAATAGTTTCCCAAGTAGAAGTAATCAAAGCCCTATCTAGTTGTTCAAAAACTACTTTACCAAGATTAATCCTACTCCAAGAATAAATGGAGCCAGTATGAGCCATATTAATAAGAGCATTGTTACTAATGAAATCTAGAAAATCATTCTTATCAGTACTAGCTTTTTTGTTGCCTCCTAGTTTCTCATGGTCATACCTAATAGTGTTAAAATCCCCTACCACTTTTCAAGGTTTGTTATTAAGATTCAAGCAGGTCAGGTCATTCCACAAATCCCTTCTAGCTACATAATTACATTTGGCATATACTACTGTGAGGAAAGATTCAATAGGAGACTTGAGTTGAATGGTAATAGATTGAGAAGTAGAGAGCAAAACACTGATATCCAGCTCCTTTTTATAGAAAAACCAAATTTTCCCTCCTTCATTAGTGTTGGAGATAACAAAATTCATTTTAAATTTATTAGCAAGTGGGGCTGCTTTATCAAAATTGATCATAGGCTCTAACAGAGCAAAAAAATCTATTTTAAACTTCCTAATATATTTAAGTAGTTGTGCCTGTGACAGTGCATTATCAATGCCTCTTACATTCCATATTATGTAATTATACATTTAAGAGGTTGGATTGTACCTTTTTGGTAATTTTACCTTCAGGTGAGTATCTTTGTGGTGGCTTACCTCCTCTCTTCACTCTTGGTGTATCTGAGTAGTATCCTTTATCTTCTGCTTGCTTACCCCTTCCAACACAGGTGTCTAGGTGGAGAGTGTCCATCATTTTTGCAGCTGACTGCATGATAACTACCTCTTCCCCATCCCTTGTATAAGGATCATCCTCATTTTCCAAAATGCTCATGGTAAGATTTGCCTGTTTGTTTGCCTTGTTTCTCTCTCTTTTCTTTGCTTTGTTTGTTTTTGAAAGGTTAGAAACTTGTTCAGAGAAAGACTGGCATAGATTTTGGGTCCCCCTGTTCTTATTCTGTATTCCCTTTATGAGCAGTGTATCCCCATTCTCCTCAGATCTCTTTTCCTTTTGTTCAATTTGTTTGGTTTCTCCCAACCCTTCAAGTGCTGTAGAGTCTTTCTTTGTGTTCAGAATAGCCACTATGAGGTTGTTTTCTTCTTCATTTTTGTCAGTTATTTCCTTAAGGCTGGTGTTTATTTTCAAACAAGGATTGCTTGTATCCTCTCTTTCCTCTTCACTTTCTATCTCTACCCATTTTCCTTTTTCTTTTCTCAGAAATTTTCTTTTTGGATCTATATTATCCATTCCCAAACCCTTAGTTGGTTTCTTTACTATATAAGCCTGTTTTAAACCCAATTTTTTCTTTCGATTATCCCTATTTTCAGGTTTACTCTCATTCTTATTCAAATTTTCAGAACTAGATTTTACTTCTTGGTTACCTAAGCTTACTCCATTTCTAACCCTTTTGCATTCAAAATGTTCATGCCCCTGTAAGCAACACAAGCTGCAGTATTTGAGGGATTTTTCATAGTCAATTCTTTGCCAATATCCCTCCTCTAGAGAAGAGCCAATCCAAATTCTGTAAACCCTAGGTTTTGATAGATTCATTTCAATGCAAACTCTAGCATACATAGGTCTTACATGGGTAAGAGTAGCAATGTCTGTCTCTAAAAAACCCCCTAAGGATTGAGTAATAGCTTTAAGGTAAGAAAGCACACAGAAATTTAGGGGTAAAAGAGGAATTCTAAACCAAACAGGTGCAATGGCAGATTCCCTAAAAAAAGAAAAATCACTTGTCCATTTAAAAAGTCTGTATAAAGCCCCCTCTATCTCATAAGATGTTCTAGTCCAGGCTTTGTTATAATCATTTATGTTAAGCATTTTAATAAAAACATGCGTATAATCAATTAGCCCTACAATTGGCATCTTATCCAAACCCCAATTTTTGGCAATATGTTCCCTAATATTCTCTATCTTTGGTCTACCCTTGCTGAACTTAGCTATAAGTGCTAATTGTAAAGGCACCTCAGACCTTTGAAGTTCTAATTGAGAGAAAATCACAGACGGTTTTGAACCCTTATTATTACTTTGTCTAAGTGGCAGTTGAATATCAATGATTTCAATAGAACGTAAATCCACCTTACCGTCTAATTCATTAGTAATAGATGATTTACCTGATACGATTGATACGTAGCTTGGTTTTAAACCCTCGTTTTCCTTGTTGGTCTCCATATCTGTTTGATTGCTCTCAATAAATCTTACAAATTGAGTGTGGGGATAGTAGATCTAACCCATTAGAGTTAGTATTATGTAGTGTGTTTATGCGAAAATCGTTTTTTAATGGTGGAGATGTGAGGAGATGGAGAGATATGGAGAAGCGGCGCTCTCTCTCTCTCTTTTCTCTCTCTAAACTATTTAGGTATAAATGAAAACACCTCAAACAGACAGACTAATATAGATAATCACATGATCACCGCCACCCTTAATCATTCGTTATGCATAAGAAATTACATGAATTATGGGATTGTATGTATCACTTAATCTCTCAAGTCTCAATAATCAAATATCGTATTTTGACGCTTCCGAGTCTAATGCAGGTTGGTCTTCTTTAACAAAACTAATCAATAATATTGTCGGGATATGTAAAATTCTAGTTATTCTTATACTTGATTAGTGAAATCATAAAAAATATAACATAAGACACATGCCTTTGGTTGCACGCTCATAGTCTTAAGATCCATTTGGTAACAGATTTTTTGGTCAAAAATTAGATTTTACAAATTTAGACTTTAAAAATCTACTGAAAATTTGGATTTTAAAAATTTGGATTTTTTTAGATTTTTCAGGCTAAAAATCTGATTTTCATAAGCTAAAAAATCTAACTGGTCAAACGGCCACTGCTTTTTAAAATATAAAATGCAAAAATCTGCTAAAAAAATCTGTTGTCAAATGGACACTTAGTCTGAGCATGATTCAATATGGATTACAAAAGATAATTACGCTCACTATCTTAGAAAACTTCTTTCATGCATTTCTAAAATTATGGACGTAAAATGTCCTCATCAATTGTTAATCCAAATCCTGTTGAAACTCATTAACCTTGTTCATAAGCTTCACATTGTACCGAATTCACATTTTTTTCATGTATTAAAAAGCATTAACGGCAACTTCATTGCTTGCAAGTTGCTTAATTTATATTTACACCTGGGGAAGCTTGTACTCAACCCTGAAGACATTAGTATTCCACCTTTTATTTTTTCCATTCATCTATAAACATAAATGTGGAGTTTCTCCACCAGTTATTAAAAAATAGTGGGGAGAGCCTTTTGTTCATGCTTTATTTATTTATTTATTTATTAAATAGGGACATTACCTTTAAATTTTATTTCATCAAAGTATGGACCAAACCCAGTTACAAGCATTTGGAATAAACCAAAACGATAAGCTACAACCATACATCACCCTGTAAATCTTAGTAAAATAAAAATATTATATTTTTTTTCCAGATATTTGTACTAGTACTAAAACATAGCAAAATACATGTAAAATAAGTAATTTAACCTTAGCAGCTTCCACTATCCATTATCTTTTTCGGAAATTAGTTAGCCCATACCAGTTCATCAGATAAGGACCAAAAATAGATTTAGGCAAGTTTTTTCCACTACAGTAATTTCCACAAATTCCCTTTAGCCCCATTTTCGAAAGCAAGTCTGCTGTAACATTTTGCTCGCGCCAAACATGAGAAAAACTACAACCTACCAGACTAAAGAGTTCCAAAATGTCTTCCCACGCATTTAAGTAAGCAATGGGAACAAAAGAAATCTTAGTAAAACAGTCTACAATAGATTTGCAATCGACTTCAACCATCACATTTTCTAAACTTAATGAATAGTAAAGTTGCAGACCCACCAAGAGAGATCCGAGATCAGAATCTATTGAGCATACACCATCAAGATGAATACAAAAAGCTGTCAAAATTTTTCCACTTTCATCTCTAATGAGACCACCCCACCACTATTTTTCCCCTCTCATCTCTACAAAAAGCCTTTGTTCATGCTTATCATTAATCATGGAGAGTTCAGACAAATCTATTCACATCGTCTAGAGTTATTTTATCACATCTTTGACCCTAATCGACAAGCCAGACATCCTCTCGGACTAGCTACTGATCATCGTCTTTGGTAGAGAGAATGACCAAACAATCTTTGCTTTTGCGCAAAACAGTTAGAGCTATGATATTTGGGATGAATGTACCTCGTTTGGGCAGAAGTTGTGTTGACCGCAACATACTTGACTTAAAAAAAAGCATACCTTTTAAGTTATAGCTTGAAGCATCCCTGATTACGAAAAAAGGATGTTCCGTAATATTCAAGAATAGATATTAATTTAAACAAGTTAAGAACTTAGACTTGTGATAATTTGTAAAAGGAGTTTCGGGTTTAATACCGATATTTTAACAACAAATCCAATAAATCTAACTGTAGGTAATACTAGTTGTTACTATAAGAAACAACAATTATTTTGAGGATGCATCTTGAGAATGAAGAGGTTGGATTTTTATACTACACTTTTTCTGAAAAAACGCACAAACCGTACATTTAATTTACGGTTTACAGAAATTACATACAAACCGTACATTTAATGTACGGTTTGCAAAAATACATGCAAACCGTACATTTAATGTACGGTTTGCATATATTTTTGCAAACCGTACATTAAATGTACGGTTTGTATGTAATTTTTTTTTTTTTTTTTTTTTTTTTTTTTGTAATTTCAATTTGTAAAATAGGAAAAAATATATAAAATATGCAAATCTATAATTCACTTAGCTATATATAATTGTTTGTTGTTTGTTTATATTAATTATAGAAATTATAATAATTGTTGATATTTGTCCCATTTTTTGCAACTGTTCGGAAAGGAAGCAACTGTTCGGAAATGAAGCAAGCAACTGTTCGGAAAGGAAGCAAGCAACTGTTCGGAAAGGAAGCAAGCAACTGTTCGGAAACGAAGCAAGCAACTGTTCGGAAAGGAAGCAACTGTTCGGAAAAATTTTCGCTCGGGGCGCTGCCCCGCAACAGCGGGACCCCAGCCAGGGGCTCTCGCCCCTTGGACCCCACCAGGGGCTCTGCCCCTAGGACCCCGCCAGGGGCTCTGCCCCTTGGAACCCCGCCAGGGGCTCTGCCCCTTGGAACCCCGTTTCAATTATTCATATTCAATTATACGTTGGCTCGACGAGCGTGCACTCCGCACTTCGAGAATGAATCCCCCAATGTAAGGCTAGAAGGTTCAATCATTGATATCTGCAAAACACGTTACCTCAAATAGAAAGGGTTGTTAATTATAAAAGAAAGACCAGACTAATATTAGTAATGGCAGCGATCATTTAGGATTCATAAATTCACAGAGAAGAAGTTTTATGAAACCATGAGTTATAAGATTGTAAGTATCACTTCACCTCTTAAGTCTCAATAGTTTTTTTTTTTTTTTTTTTGCATTTGACGCTATTAATATTTTCCAAATACACCAATTTTGAGTCACTTGTTGACGGACCCATGTACAAATTTAAAATTTTATCGTTTGGGGTTGCCGTAAATTCTATACACAATTTAGGTTAATAAGCGAGATAAAAGGAATCACTTATAAAACAAATAAAATAAAGCCACCATAATTTAATAGAGACAAGAAAAAACGGCAAAGTCGTATTTTGTATTTGAGTCCCCAAAATATACTTCAAGTATTATAATATATACAACTTATATTTTAGCAAAAAAAAACACTTCAATCTCACTGAGAGAAAAGCGTCGATAACGTGTCTAAGACATTATCTCTACATAATTATATAGAGAGGTATAGAGAAAAGAGAACAGAGTTTTTATTGATTGAATAAAAGATATTTAAACCTTCCCAGGTCTTTTTATTATATATGCTAGGGTTAACGTTACAATATACGGAATAACTCAAAATTATGTCTAAAGTAGTGTCTTATAGTATATATATGGACCAAGTACCCATAAATATATAACCTTCAATAAATTCTATATTTAATAGGTATTATAAATGAAAATGAGGACCGACCCGACGCCTTTTCAAACTTGAGTTGTACTATATTTTCGGAGCTCTTTCATCGAGAAAAAAATCATACCGAATGCACAAAAAAAATCTGAACATTTATTTTGAAAAACAAAGATGATTAAATTCAAAATTTGCACAGATAAATAGTTTTCTACTGCTTGTTTTCGAGAGTGCATATATACTACTAATACCCGTATTTAAAACATAAAAAAAGGTGAAAATGCGGGACATAATAATTTAAAGCGTTGGTTTAACGATATTAGATGTGTATATTTAAATTATGAAACCATGCTCCTAACATCTCACACAGAGACCTCTTTTTTACGAAGAAAAATAGAAAACTTGGTTCATGCATTACTTAGGCTTCACATTTGTACAAACTTCATCCTTTTATTTTTTATTTTTTATACTAAGCATATATTACCAACAAACCAAACAAAAACAGAATTAACTTATTGCACAAGTACAGTAAGCTTTAGAAAGAAAAATACAAACTTCACCTTTTCTCACCTCTTAATTAAAAACCTTAACGTCAACTTCCTTACTTGGAGCTTAACTTATATTTTTATTTATTTACACATGGGAGAAGCTTGTACTCAACCTTGAATACTCTTAGTACTCCATCTTAATTTAGTGGGGTTAACCTTCGTTTATGCTTATTATGGTAGACATAGACAATCTATTCACATGACCTTATATTTTATCCGGTGTTTTTCTAAAAGGTGCAAGACGGAATTTAGACGGAAGTTGGTCGTTTAATGTCTAATCTCGTTCAATCTTGCCTAATCATTGTCTAATTCTTCTAATCTTGCTTAATCCCACATAATCCCACCTAATCAATTAGGCTTTTAAACTCCGCATACCATCTAAACTCCACCTAATTTCCGTCTACACATCCCGACCTTTTAGAATACTAATTTTATTCCATGTTAAAAAGTTAACTACTATGAATAAATGAGTACCACTATAACATTACTTTATTTCCAAATACAAAAATGGCAGGTCATATAGAACGTGGGTAGTGAAAACTCATGTCCATTAAATGTACGTAGTTTAGCTGCATCTACACTTTTATTAGTGGTTTAGAATAGCAATTGCATCGAATTTTAACCGATTTATAATATGTATTAAAATTGTTAAAATGATATTTTTTAAAACTAAATAATATAATTTAATGTTTGAACAATATGGTTAACTTTTTAAAAAATTTATTCAGACAATTTTGATACAAGTTATTGACTGGTCTAAATTGCACGTAGTTTCGTAATGCACAATTAATTAGGAACGGAAGGAGTACGCAACTAAGTTTAGTTTTTCTTTCTTTTTTCTTCGAATCATGAAATTTAACCCAAATAAATATACACTGTATATTATATCATAAAAATTATTTAATAAGTCATGTGACATAACTATATATTTTATCTTTTGCTAAGTTTTTAAACTTGCCTTTTCTCTTCTTAATTACAATCAAAGTTACTAGTTAAATGATGATAAAATATTATATAAATTTGTTTCTTCCATAAATATATTTGACAATATTGGATCAATTATTAACTTTTCCTGTTATTTTGTTATTTACTAACGATTTTTTGCTTAAACCAAAATACTTAATTAAGATTTTTACACATATTTTTGGTTCTTTCAATGATGTACTTACAGAAAAAAAATAATAGTTTGCCCCTATAATGCAAAAATGTTTGATTGCTCAAGTTAAAGAGTCGCAAGTCGAACCTTAGACTTAATTTCTAGCTAACGAAAATATTGTTAACTTTTGTCTTAATTCTTAATTGTGTATCTACTGAATTAAATATTCCGACTCCGCACATATATATATATATATATATATAATATATATATATAAGTGGAGTGTTGTAGCTCCCACCACATGCTTCCACCACTATAAAAAAATACTCAAATAACGACGACATTATTAACGCTATTTTTTTTTACGAGCTTATTAGCGACGGTTTTTGTGACGGATTTGTGATAGTTTAGTTAATTTGTGACGGATTTGTGACAGTTTAGTCAATTTATGATAGTGTTGTGATAATTTTTGACTTTCATTAAATCGAATATTATTTTATAATGCACACCTGATTCTTATCTTATCAAATCTCAATTTAAACTTGGACCATGGAAGTTAATATATACATTATGTAAAACAACAACCATGCATCTTATTTCATGTGCATTGGACAACTGCACTATACTTTCAGAATTAGCTAGGAAAACCACCGCCAGATTACAATTGACGAAAAAAATGCTAGGGACTATTGTATATATATAAATAGGGTGATCATCTAGGTTACACGGCTAAGTACCATAACCGGTGCGATACGGATACGATGGTACGGTAAAAGTTAAAAAAATTCGGTATGATAAGGGAAGGGTACATCAATAAAAATATATATTTATTTTTATATATACAATTTAATTTAAAAATTATAATGTTAAAATAACAGAATTAACAAACTTTAGTACAATTTAACCTTCTATATGGATATTTTAGTGAACAATAATATAATTTTTTTATAACTAGTGTATAAACAAATTTAATTAAATTTATCACACTCGTTAACTATAAAAAAATTAAATTATTATATTGATAATCTTATATTTTAATTAATTTTTATGAAAAAAATTAAAATTAATTTCTCAACCAAAAAGTACCGGAGACGTACCGATCACGTACCCGTGTCGTATCCAAGCCGTACCGAGATGGTCAAACAATGAAAAAGTCAACGATACTCTATTTTTCGTACCCCATACCGGTTACTTTATGGAAAAAAATCTGAAGTAATTGTGGTACGCAGGTAATCATACATTCATACTCATACAAGAAATAAGAAAACTAGACACTAAAATTTATAGACAAAACTTAAATGAGTCGCTAAATAATAGAATTAGAAACAAAAAAATATTTTTTTTCTCTAAATTAACCTACATATTTAGAGAATAAAATATATTTTTTATACATAAACCTATGTATTTAGTGACAAAAAAAAATGCTAAAGAGAATCTAGTAACAACCTTAAGCGACCACATTATTATGTCTATAAATGTTTTTTGAGATAAAATAGTTTTGTCCCGTTACGTTGATATTCCTCATTAGGGACTAACTTTTATATTTTTGGTCTTCAAATAAATATATTTATGGACAAAATGATTATTTTAATATTTAGACCCTCAATCTTTCATTTAGACACAGAGACTTACTTTTAGTCTCAAAAACCATTGATTCTTGTAGTAACTGTTAACTTCGACTTTATAGCTATATCATTTCCACTCGTCTCAAATCAGGAAAAAAAAAACTACAGGGTTCGTCCCGGCCGATCATAAGGTTTTATGGTCATGGATCTCATGGTGACTTTCTTCTCGTTTGCAATGCTTCTAATGCTTCACCCCTGATTTATGTTATTAAAAGATTACTGGGCCGATTTGTATTTTTAAATTTGTACAATAAGAAGTCCTCTTTATTTGATTACAAAACAAAAATGCAATTCTAGAAAAACTACAATTAGAGGACCTGAGGTTTGTTTACTGCAGTGTACGTTACAAGTCTCAAGGCAAAATATAATAACTTAGTTATTAATTCAAGAGGCTGGTTATATATTACAAACTATCCTGCTTTCATATAAACACCTATAAACAACCCCAAAACTATCTTATATGTATAGCATCGTAAACCAGGCCAGTTACATATCCTACCTCGATATTTCTTTTTTCTTTCTCCAATTAGAGTAAAAAAAAAGAGTCGATAAATGGAAACTACAAACAGATTCTACACAATTAAGGGACACGTAGATGGTTCACCACACGAGTCTGATTTTGAGGTGAAAACCGAGACTCTTTCTCTCTATGTTGAGCCAGGGTCTGGAAATGTCATAGTGAAAACGCTTTATGTATCTGTTGATCCTTACCTACTCAACCGAATGAAAAGCTATAGCTCCTCACACAAAGCTCACGTCGTTGCTTCTAGAATTACTCCCGGCGAGGTCATTATAAACAGATTTACGTTTATAGTTTATACCGACTAAAGATTATTATTTATTGTGCGTTACTTCAAGCAACTCGCCTGATTTGATAACTTTTTGAAAATTCAGTATGTAATTCGAACTTTACGAAAAAAACCATTGTTCTTGTTTTATCAATATAAAATCATTGACTTTCCCCGGGTATCAAAGATAATCACTAAGGGAACAAGGAAGGGCAACATTATTGGGTATTCGTATTTAACCTTATAAAAACATAACCTGTGATTTTTTAATAAAGTTTCATTTTTTTTTCTAAAATATAATTTTCCTATCTCTCTTCCCCATATGTGTGCTTTCTACTTTTAGTTGCCATTGAACTTGTTTGGTCCAGAAATGAGAAATGCTTATGAAGAAAATATATTAGACAGTAAAATGTTGTTCTTTTAATCATGATTTTTGTTAAGAACCCTCTCCTAATTGAGAATTTATATAAGATGTGTATTTGTAAGAATAAATTAGTTAACAAGTTCATCCGAACATGTTATTATGATACCAAAAGGTCCAAAATAATGATACCTTATCCATCTAATAAGCATTTAAATTTGTATTTCAAACTTAAAGAAAGAAATATTAACAATAATAGAAACTAATAGTGAGGAAAGAGAAGGGAAAAAACACACGTTTCATTTTTTTCTTTTATTATTTTGACTTATTTACTTCTAAATTTTATTTTTCTTGTGTGCTTAATTATTTGTAAAGGCTATTGGTGCTCCGGGTATTGGGAAAGTGGTAGCTTCTGAAAACCCTGGATTTAAAAAGTATGATTTAGTCACCGGATTTATCAGCTGGGGAGAATATACTCTTGTTATTAACGGTGCCGGAATAAACAAACTAGACCCTATGGGTTTCCCACTCTCCTACCATGTTGGTATTTTATGTAAGCACTTTTATTGTCTCTGAGTCTATGACAATATCATTCTTTTAATAGAGTGGAAGTGGTTATCCGACTTAGGAGCATACCTGATTAAGTTCTTATCAAGAAGTACAGTTACGTTTTACATTAACTATATTTTGCAAACTTAATTCTTACCGTCGGCATTTAGTTTCTAATGTTGTGGGAATTATTCACGTTCGTAAGTCCTTGTGAGGATGACCAAACACAAACAAACAATCACAATCGAACAAAAGATAATAAGCACACAGAAACTATAAAAATTAGGCGATTAGGTTTACCAAACTTGGCAACAAATATTTTAGTTCTGGTTGCTCAATTTTCAGCCTTCAGTGGATTAACAGCCTATCATGGATTTTTCAATGTCTGTAAGCCCAAAAAGGGAGAGAAGATATTTGTATCAGCAGCTTCGGGATCGGTTGGAAATATTGTGGGACAATATGCCAAACTCTTTGGATGCTATGTTGTAGGCTGTGCGGGTACCAAGGAAAAGGTACCTTGGAAGTTCTGATTTTTTTCTTCCAGATACGATAACCAATTACATTACTAAAAGATTTGTATAAATAAGATTTAAGCATTTAAAGTCTCAACTGTCATGATCTCAACATGCCGTTAAGTGCATAACTTGAATATATAGGAGTTAGTCATGATATGTCGAAACATCACATACTGATTCCAACATAATCAATAATCATGATAAATATGAAATTGACTTTTATTTAAGTTATGCACAATTGGATCGGACCGAGTGGCTTATGGGACATATACTTTCATTTCCTTCTACAATAGGATTTATCAGATGACGAGTTTCCGACTCCTGCATTTTTGTAACTATGGTACATACCTTATGCTCTTATTCTTATGTTCATACAAACAATAGGTCAAGATTCTGAAAGAGAAGCTTGGTTTTGATGATGCATTCAACTATAAGGATGAAACAGATTTGAAATCAACCCTCAAGAGGTTTTGAAATATTCTTATTAATCTTCTTTCATTTTTTAAGTTTTTCTTTCTTTCTTTCATTTACTTGTCAAAAGATGAGTTAATTTTTCGGATTTTTTGAAAAATATTAATGAGATTTTTTTTTTTTTTCACTCTGTTATAATATTTGGGATATGAAGCATTTTGTACCAGTATTCATATTTTTCTATACAAAAACAATTAAAAGAGTTGACACCGGAATCACCATTAATTTCGGATTCCTCCGTATTCAAATTTTTTGGATTATTTAATATGGCATTCATAAGAAAAGTTATCTAAAAGTATATATGATATCATGGTATGGACCTATCAGTTTTAATTAATGTTTGTTCAAAATACTAATTTCTTCCGGGGATTGTTTTTTATCCTGGTAGGTACTTTCCTGAAGGAATTGATATGTACTTTGATAATGTCGGAGCAGAAATGTTAGAAGCCAGCGTGTCTAATATGAACAATTTCGGCAGAATTGCAATCTGTGGTGCTATATCTGAATACACGAGTGCTACGAAACGAGCTGCACCAGATATGCTTGAAGTTGTGTACAAGCGAATTACTCTGCAAGGGTTCTTAGCTGTGGATGTCATTGCTAATTATGAAGATTTTTTTATAAAAACATCAGATTTCCTCAGAAGTGGGAAAATGCAAGTGCTTGAGGACATATCATGTGGGTTCGAGAGTATCCCTAGTGCTTTTATCGAACTTTTTCAAGGCAATAATGTTGGGAAAAAAATGGTTAAAATCTCAGAGGATTAGAGTTGACATTAAGGACTTCAAGATTCTCCTTTTGTTTGCTTCGTGTTTTTCTTCTAACCCTTTTTCTGATACAAGTTAGATGAAATATCCATTCTTAAAACTCTTGTTCTCAAAATAAAGTGATAAAGGATTTTATTACATGTATGGTTAAAGATTGATAAAGCCATAACTTTGGTCCGTGGCGTTAGGCTTTTCAACAATAATATAATATATCAAATACAATAAATGCTGAACACTTCTTTAATCTTTATTATGCTCGGTGGTATAATTGCTCGGATTACAATTTCCTATTTGCACTTGTGCTCGGTATTACAACTTGCTCTTTTAATCTTGATTTTTCTTCGATCTCGGTGTTCGGTCTTGTATCTTGCTCGGTCTGCTTTCTAGTGTGGTGAGTTTTGACAAGTTTTCTCTTTTCTCTCCTTCTCTCTATATTTTTTAGATAGATTTTCTGGTCCTCTTTAAGTAAGAGAACTTGGCTATTTATAGGCAATTATGTCTTTTAGGACGTTGACAAATGTCCCCATCTCATGAGATTTTTCAGACGCGGGTCCCTTGTTAAGTGGGCTTAGACTTTTAGCTATATCCACCCTTATTATCAAAGAAGGGCATGTTGTAACCCAATATCTACCGTTTTAAGCATTGGATACCCCTTAACAATGTGTGAGTTGATTCATAACCAAATAGACATATTCGGGTCTAATTTTTATATTCTATCAAGTGCTTCCTAACTTTCTCGGTGTGGTCTCCACGTCGAGGGAGTCATGCTCGGTCTGTCGAGGATGTTATTTCGGTCTTGCTGTTCCCAATGCTTCATCGAAAAATGCAACATATCTATGACTGTTCCCTTGGGCCCATTTAATGTCTTAGAAATTTGCAAACCTGCTATCCAACTTTGATTCGACCCTTGATATTCACTCATTTGCCTATAAAATGAGATTGTTCCCTCATAAATATTCCATTGCTTATCATTACTAAGAACGTCATGGCCTCTCCCAATGGTGCTACTGGTGACAACTCTCCCGAATACATTGCTCACTTAGAAAACGAGGTCAAGAAAGCTCGTACTGTGAAAAAGAAGCTGGCCGTTATGGTGAAAAAATTGAGCTATCTATTTTAATCTAACCCTTTATTTGATGGAAACTAAACTAAATTTGACCCTTCTAACTGTAGTAACCCTGATTACTCACGAACAACATCAAACAATAACCTACGAAACTGTTCTTGAAATGGTATCGGAATGAATCAAGAAACCAGATTAGATGACTGAAAGTAGTATTAAAACTTTATATAGTAAGAAATACAAATAGCTGATTGGAGATGCCAAATGTCATAAACTATTCTCAAAAGAGAGTCTTTTAAACAAACATAATTTTCTGCATATAAGATAATCCTACCACAAACCTATATATTATAAAGAAAATATACATAATTTGAAATTACATATGAGCGGGAGTTGAATATTTGAACTTCTTATGCAACTGTCAATATGATTTGAATTATATCTCAGAGCACTAACTGTTCCAGCCATGTATCTTTGGGTCTGTCACACTAACGGCTGTGGCCTTTAAAACTTAACAGCAGTTGTCTGATTTTGGTAGTAATTTTGAGCTAAAGAAGAGGATGATCGTTTGGAGATACTTTAGGAAGGTTGTAACTTCCCAGACCATTTTGGAATCAGACTTTCTGTTTCTCTTTATTTTGTTGGAATCAGACTTTCTAATTCTTTTTATTCTGTATACTTGGACTTACCAAGTATCTATCACTTAATTCATAGTACTATAAACGTCACACAAAAATAAAATAAAATTTCTTTCAAAATCTTATACGTTCATCAACGTATATAAACATTTTATTTTTTTTACGTACACAAATAACATTACTCTTTTGAAACCTGCAACTTTGCAATGATATATACATGTATAATTTTGATACTTTCAAATTATAAATTGAGCCTGAAACACTTGTTAAAAAATGCAATGAAATTTTATAATAATAAGTAAGAAAACCACTCACCTAATTTGAAAGATGATAAAATAACCCAGACCATTTTGCACATCATCTGGAGCTAACAGCCCGGCTACCAAAACTGTTATGAACCTCCATGAATAAAAGCAAAAATAAAAATATTCATTCACTAAACCCATGTTAAAAGCTCTTGATCTCATTGTGTGTTGGATGATCGCTTTTATATATATTTATCTATTCTATCTATTTTTATAGTATTTATGTGTCCACATATTCACATACTATAAGAAAGCAAAGAAATCAGAGTTTATGGATAAATTAAAGGAAAATATAGGTTGATGTAACTTAGTATTGCTAATGTTTGTGTTGCATGTATATATAATTATATATATCTAGGCAGACAAAATAAACGGGCACATATCAAAGGCAATAAAGTTACCATAATGGCATTAACCATTTACATCATGCACACATTGCTATAACTTACATTAGTAACTCATTGCTAAGTACAATTAATATTGATTTTCCAAACATTTGAAACCGACACATTACATAATATTCCTCACTTATTTTCATTCATCAAATTCTAACGTCACAACCAATGTAAAATTCCATTTAACTCTATCTTAATTACAAAACCTTATTATTAAGTAATCTGGTCACTTAATGATTGCTAAATACTAACTAGCCCTCCTCGTAGCCAAAAATACTGAAACAATCATCAAATATTAAACATTTGTAAATATATATAGTAAAATAAAAATACGGGTTTTCACAAAGGTAGTTTTGTAAAAACAAGCAATCTCCTTAATTTTTTTGATTATAATCTAGCCTGGTTCTAGTTTTAATCAGAATTTGAAACTTAGTTGTTCAAAATTCAGTTCAATGTTGTTGCAGGTCGTTTACTTAGTTTTTTATTTATATAATTGGTGGGGAAATCCCCATATTTTTATTTATTAAACCCCTCTTAAGAGAGAAATACACGTCTTTTAAGAGAGAAATAATTGCATAAGTGTAAGAATGATAGGGTTTTTTGAGATCTTTTACCTCGTTACAATATTTTTATAGGAAATTCCGATTTCCTTTTATGTTCAATTCATTCCTATCGTGGGATATCTTATATATTTTCCTTATTAATACTTTCTCGTCTTTCAGCGGGGGTGACTCTTTGTCACCCTGCTCCTGGAGAGGGACATTTTCCCGTCTCCTAGGGGTAACTCTGTGTCTACCCGCCCCATGAAGAGGGCCTTTTTTGTGTTCAATACTTATGGATAGATAAATGCAATCAATAGTATCATATAGTATATTCAAGTCGAGACTGGATTTTTCGACTGTAAAAAATCTGTTTTCATGCCAAAACCGTATATCGTAATTACAAACCGTAATTTTGATTTAAGGTTTAGCTTTTTATTTTATTTTTAAAAATAAAAATAAAAAAAGATAAACCGTAATTCTGAATTATGATATGTAGTTTAGAATTACGGTTTTGACGTGAAAATATATTTTTTGCAGTCGAAAAATCCAGACTCATTTAAATCTCCTATGCGCAAACGGAGTAAATAAACAATTATCTCTTTCCACCTCGCAAATGAGTATACTTTTGAGTATGGCAAAAATATCTATATTGTGAGTATTATAAAATATATCATATCTATTGGCCCAAACAAGCTCTTTTAATTTATATTATCATCAATTATTGATTAGGTTTTCACCGTAACAAACCCAAAAACCGTTCCTACAATAATGTCTAGGTTATTTAAATTATATTATAGAAACTTGTTTGCCCATTAATAAAAAAGAGCAAGTAAAATTAAACCTACATCAAATAATTGAACACGGGAAGACTTGATCTCCAATTAGTCCAATATATACCCAATCCACATTTATTACATTACTCATCGCACAATAGAAAAATATAGCTGTCACAGCTAGTCAGAATGGTGTTCTCCTTTCTTCTTAATTCTCTTTTATTATGTGTTATTTTCCTTTTTCCAATTACTGTATATCGTTTCATCAAGCCACAAAGCACCCGAAACCGGAAGTTTCCACTCCCACCTGGAAGTTTCGGTTTCCCTCTAATTGGGGAAACATTGGATTTCTTCTTCAAGCTAAATAATGGAATTCTAGAGAAGTTCATTACAAATCGGATGACCAAACACTCTTCCAAAGTCATAAAGACATCAATACTAGGACAGCCTATGGTGATTCTTGGCGCTGTGGAGGGGAATAAGTTCTTGTTCTCCAACGAGGAGAAAAAAGTCCGAACATGGGTACCAAGTTCGATGAGCAAAGTATTTACAAAATCTGGCAATGCCGAAGAATCAGATAGATTGTTCCGCCAGATCATTCACCCATTCCTCAAGGCGGAAGCTCTTCAAAGGTATGTCCCCATTATGGACACGATAATGAAGCAACATATCGAGAGTGACTGGGAAGATGGGAAGGAATTGACGGTTAGGGACGCTGCTTCAAAGTATACGTATGCAATAGCTTGTCGAGTTCTTTTGTGTATCAAGGATCTTGAGAAAATCAAATCCCTTTCAAAGAAGATTGCCATTATAGTGAAAGGTGTCATTTCACCGGCAATTAATCTTCCAGGGACAAGATTTTACGGTGCTGTAAAGGCCGCCGATGCAGTTAGAAAAGAGCTATTACAAGGGGTAATAAAGCAAAGAAAAATAGAACTTTCAGAAAAAAACACTGGAGCTATGAAAAAGGATATACTGTCTAGTTTTCTCCTAGCAAATTATGATACAGGTGAATTCATGAGTGAATATGACATATCTAGTCATCTAATTGGATTGGTTTTTGCAAGTACCCACACAGTTGATGCTGTCTTGACATTCACTATGATGTACTTGGCGGAATTCCCCCTTGTGTACGATGAGGTCCGAAAAGGTAAACTATCATAACCATGTTTTGAAAACCTCGCTACAAAGTAAAAGCTCCACTGAAAACTCGATAAAAAAAACTCAGTTCATAGCTTAAAAAAAGCAGAAAGGGCGTTTTCTACTTTTTACACCAACAAAAGTTAGGTTTTAAAAAGCAATTTAGCTAAGTTTCTGGTTTTCAAAACACTTTTAACGTTTGGTTTTTAGAAATCATGGCATGACTAGAAATTTTCTTTAAGTCTTCAGCGGTTATTCTTTTTATGTTTCCAATTGGAAGTAATCATTTATAATTTTGTTCTCCCCATACAAAACTACTGGCAACTTTAACCGGAGAAAATCTCGTATGTAAATCGTCGTGATAAATTTGATATAAACAAAGATTACAATTCATGCATTTTATTTTTATAATCATTTTTGTGCATGCAAAAATAGAGCAAATGGAGATAGCAAAAACCAAGAAGCCAAACGAATTACTTAATTGGGAGGACATAAGTAAGATGAGATATTCTCGAAATGTTATGAATGAAGTCATGAGGCTACGCCCACCGAGTTTTGGAGGTTTTAAAGAAGCTATTACTGATATTGAATTTGCTGGATATACTATTCCAAAAGGGTGGAAGGTAAGCTATTAATGTGTATTTTCTTTTGCATCTTGAAGTATTAGAACCTCTATTGATGTTTAATTATTCTTATATAGATGGCTTGGATGACAAATTTCACACATAAAAATGATGACCATTTCCCAAGTCCAGAAAAATTTGAGCCCTCCAGATTTGAAGGAAATATACCGCCTCCGTTTACATTCTTGCCTTTCGGAAGTGGACCTCGAATGTGTCCTGGCAATGAGTATGCTAGGGTTGTAGTACTTGTTTTCATGCATAATGTTGTGACAAAGTTCAAATGGGAGAAGCTCATTTCCGATGAGAAAATTGTGTATGACCCAGTACCAAGGCCAACCGAAGGATTCCCTATTCGGCTTCACTTAAATAGCCCCTGATTAAGTACATCCTTTTGGTGTTTTAAGCTCTCCATTTTTTCAGGGTCCAAGTTTTACTTATTGAATATTACATTCCTTTTTAAGGTCATCATATGTTTGCTTTCCCATTTCCTCAATTAAAGTATTTATCTTTTGTTATGTATGTTGAAGTGAAATAAAAGGGTGGATCACTTTTATATAAATCATATGCGCAAACTCTCTCTGTAATTAATTTAGGGTGAACGTGTACTCTCAAATCTTACATAATTAATGTCTATTTGCATAATATTTCAGGCTCTCTCTGCATATTTTGTTAACTTTTACAACAATTTCCTTATGGTCTGTATTCGGTGATTATACCATTTCTTGTTTCACATTTATCAAGTCAAAGAAATGAGTGGGATCAAAGGAGAGAAAAGAGAATTTTATTATAAATTGGTTTATAATAAATTTCTCATTTGGAATTTTGGACAAAAAATACAATTATTGTGAATAAAAGTGGTCTCAAATTGGCCCCAGCTATTTATATTTTCAACAGTCACACCTTTTCATGAATGAACTGTTGTATATTTTATGAATAGGTTTGATGGACACTATTTATAGTCTCCTTTTCTTACAAAAAAAATATATGGCATATTTTTCATAATCATTTCTAGCTAATTGTATTGAAATCACCCATAACTAGCCAAGTATTAGAACTAATCAAGGTTTAAATTATTGATGGTACTCCACAAATTACTTTCAGAAACATAATTACACTTAGCATAAACAAAGATAATGAAAAACGTCTAAAGAAACTTAATTAAGAGTAATTTATTGAAGACACTAACTGTATCTACCTTAAAGTGATCCCTTTGAAGAAATCCAAATTTTGAAGAAGCTTGTTGGAAAAAGGCAAAGACGTGTGAAATTAATGTTTAAGTTGTCATGAGGCCTTTAGGAAAAAACAAAACTATTCTCAAGCTAATTATTCAGCATATCAGTCCGTTTCCTACTCAAAATTTATACATCAAGTGATCACAATATACAATATGTTGGTTTTGCTGTACGTAAAAACAATAATTTAAAATGCAAGGTATAAAAAAAAAAATAAACAATTTTATTTCTATTAAACGGAATGTGACTCTATTACAATATTCCGACACTTGCAGAATGTAAATGCAATTAAATAAAATTCTAGACAGAATAATATAAGTTATTAAACTGATAGATTGGTTTGTAATTAAACGAAACTGTCAGACAGAATAGTATAAAACTAAACTGCTGGACTTTTTATTAATTAAAAGAAACTGCAATACAGAATAGTATAATTACTAAACCGCTGGACTGTTTCTGTAAATAAAGAAAATAACAGAACTAGAAAATAAATTACAGAACAGAATAAGAATTACAAAAATGAAAGACAGAATTGAAATTACAGAAAGTAAATTGCTGGAATTAAAATACAGAAAAGTAATGAAATTAAATTACAGAAAAGAAAAGTACTGAAATTAAATTACAGAAAGTAAATTGCTGTAATTAAAATATAGAAAAGAAAATTACTGAAATTAAATTACAGAAAAGAAAAGTACTAAAATTAAATTATAAAAAAGAAAAGGTACTGAAATTAAATAAATAAATAAAAACATGAAATGAGAACAAAATTTAAAAAACAGACGAGGCAACTGTTAAACAGTCTGCCCTTAACCGATATTCACGACCACCTTTAAGGTTTCTGGTTGTGTTGGCGCTTCGATCTCAAAGTATAACGTCTCAGATGACTTGTCGGAAACTGGCGACAAGTCAAGCTCGAACTGTTGGTGGGTGACTTTCTTTTACTAAAGTGTAATGTTTTTTGAGAGATTATGTGTTGTGTAAAATGATGTGAGAGAACTGCTTAATTATAAGGTTAGCTTGGAAAATGTCTTCACATTTTCCCAATGTGGAATGATTAAATGTCATTTAATCTACTTCCCATCATTTTTCAACATTTCGGATTTTGCCTCCTCCGAGACCCAATCTTTAAACCCAATTTTCATTCACACCCATTCTCCGAATAGGTCATGCGACATACCGTTACGAAGCTCGTTACACGAGATACTTATCCATATTGAGTAAGGCATCAAAAGTCAAACGTTGTCGCATGAAATCTTGACTCAAAGTTGGTCATGTGACCACTCAGAAATAACCATGTTTTTTTTACATGTTTTCCAACACAATATTCCATCAGAGGAAATAAAATACAATCTTACTCGGAATTCAGATTTTCTCAAAGCAAACTACATAAACATCAAAACACCCGAATTAACCATCACCAGATGGCAAAACCGCTCATGCAAACCAAACTTCAGTCACAACCTTAGTCCGATCGAGTTTCAATAAACAAGAAATCCCCAAAAATAAGAGCTAATTAAAACCCAAAAAATTAATTTCATAGTATGCGACATAATGCTCAAAAAATTCATTGCAAATTAAACAAAACCTACATCCACATACCCGAAAGGCATAAGCCGAAGCAAATGAAATTTGAGTAAAGATATATCAATAAGGTGAAATCCATACCAAGTTGAAAAGGTTGACACAAAAGCGAACCCCGATCCCAAATTGTCCTCCGGTCCGAAATCTAATGGTGGTTCAAATTCCATGGGTCTAATTAGGAGTCGATACTCAAGAGAAAATCAATTAAGTCAATTACCACGGGGGGTTCCATTTAGATCAATTGATTATAGAGATTTCTCAAAATAACACGGCCATCTATCAATGCGATTGTTTGTAAAGAAACTATTAACCAATTAGATTTCACTTCTATTGCGCTAGTTTTGGCGTTTATTTTAGCATTTCATAGATTGAATCAATCAAACATAAAAATTGGGGTAGTGCTTTTAAAGTACACATAATCATTACATGTTGAGTTGTGAAGCCAAATTTGTTTTGGTCACATTCACTAATTATCCCATATTATTAAGAATTGTAATAAGACCCACTATGAGTTCTATATATGTCTCACCTATCTTATATTTTAATTATTACATGAATTCTACTTGTGAGAGAACCATAACTTTGTGATCAAGTTAAATTGTGTGTGCGATTTACATTCTTTTATTTCTTCAAATACGTTTGATTTCCTGATTCCCTAACATACGATTGTACAAACAAAAAATTGGACGGAGACATGCTCAATAGAGTTTTTATTTTATTTTAATATTAACGTGGATGACACCATCCATCACCTTTTTCTATTTGCATGATTTGTTTTTCTTCAAACAAGTAGCTTATGTTACGACAAGATAAAAGGAGTACAGCTGCTTATATGTATAATTCATCTTTTTATACTCCTATTAGGTAGAAACAAACTTGGTATAAATTGACATTATCCTTGCTTCTAGCTTCTATCAAAAGCTTACCAAAAACATTCAATTTTTTGTTGGCTCTCAAACAATATTTTACTAGTGTACGTAAGCAAATATTAAACATGTTGCCCACTGGCACTGGAGTGATAATTTATGTTTTGGCCTTTTTCATCATAATAGTAACCCATTGGATTTACAAGTGGAAAAATCCTAAGTACAAAAATGGAACTTTACCCCCCGGGTCTATGGGGTTACCCTTGATTGGTGAGACCTTTGAACTTCTCATACCTGGGCGATCTTTAGATATCCACCCATTTGTCAAGAAAAGAATTCAAAGGTAATCAAGTACTGTATTATTTTTTGGCTGCCAACCAATTATAAATTCATGTAGTATTTGCGAGTTTTTTTTTTTTTTTTTTATTACCAAAGTAATGCTCCCCTCAACTATTTTCACAAGCAAAATTGTATTATCAACTACGTACAACTTGTAATTATACAAATGTTTTATCTTTAATTATTAAGTCTCTGAGATTATTCTTTATTTTTCTGTTTTAATCTGAACAATAAAAAAAACATGGATTTAATATAAGTTGGTTTGTAAAAAATGAGTTTGTGGACAATATTTTAATAAAACACATCAAATATTGGTTGTAAAACTGAGTTTTGTAATTTGTAAAACTTAAATATATTATTTCTAATACTTAATTTTTTTCATTTATAAAATAACTTTTTAACAATTTTAATTTGTCAAAATTGTAAAAAATAAATAAATAAAACTCAACGCCGTACTCCCAAAAGTGCGACATTGAGGCTAGATTAATTCTGATTGCATTGGCTGCAAACAGGATGATGTCAAACTTCTAACGTTGTTTATTTACTATTTTCATTCATTTTCTTTAGGTATGGGCTAATATTTAAAACCAATTTAGTTGGTAATCCTGTTGTGGTGTCTGCTGATCCTGAAGTGAACCATTATCTTTATTTGCAAGAAGGGAAATCGGTAGAACTCTGGTATTTAAACAATTTTATGAAAATATTTAGCAAGTACGGGGAGGTAAAGGCAGATTCTTTAACACCTTCTCATCGATACGTACGACGGACATGTATGACATGTTTTGGTGCTGAGAGCCTCAAGGAAAAGTTGCTTCCACAAATAGAGATATTGATTCAAGAAACTCTAAGTAATTGGTCCAAAGAGGGTTCAGTAAATGTTAAGAAAGCCGTAGCAAAGGTATATGATCTCGTAGACATTTTAAATTAATTTTATCCTTTTTTTAACTACTGATTATAACATATTCAACAATTCGTCTGCATTAATAAGAGGTTTTATCCATTTATGAACTTTCAATATTTTATCCATTTGTTTAGGTACTTACTATAAGTAAATATATTATTTCTATATGTAATCATCGCATTCACTACTAAAGATAATATAAGATGTACCGATGAGGCTTGCCTTATTTCTTTTTTGGCCTGACTTCTATGAAGAAATGTTTCTATACATTTTATTTCATCTATTGTTCACATAATAGTATCCCAATTCTTGTGATGGTCAGATGGTTGTTAATTTCATGGCTAAGCAATTGTTCAATTACGACGAGGCTAATGGCTCGGATGATTTAAGTGACTGTTTCGTTGATTTTTTCCAAAGTTTAATATCCTTTCCTCTAAACATTCGGGGAACTGTATTCCATGAGACTTTAAAGGTACTAAGAGGTTATTAATCAGCTATAGTGACTTTTTTACTTCATGTCTGTTGTGTTTTATTGTCATTAAAATTGTTCAATATCATTGCAGAAAAAGGATTTGGTAGTAAAAGCTATAAGGGAGAAGATTCTTGAGAAACTTAACTCGCCAGAGAACTATCCGGGAGATCTACTCGATCAAGTAATCCACGATATGAAAACAGAGACATTCTTATCAGAAGATTTTGCAATTCATTTTGTTTTTGCCGTTTTATTTGCCTCGTCAGAGACCCTTTCAACAACCCTAACATTAGCTTTTCAATTGCTCTCTGAACATTCTTTGATTGTCGAGGAACTAAGGGTAAATCATAACTTCTTTGAGTTTTATATATATCTATCAAAGTTCCTTCGCATATATAGTTGAAAGTTGTGCCACTATGTTTAATTTTTCTTTTAAAAGGTTGAGCATGAGGAGATACTCGAAAAGAGAAAACCTGGAGTTCCTCTCACTTGGAGTGATTATAAATCGATGACTTTCACATTGCAGGTACTTTTACCTTTTATATGGTCTAGATCATGGTTTTGGTTTCTTATTCTATGTTGAATGAATATTAAATATTTGTGTTATTTGAAATTCCAGGTCATTAATGAAGTCCTTAGGCTAGCAAACTTCTTACCGGGAAGTTTACGTAGAGCAAAAGAAGATATACTCATTAATGGTATAGGCTTATAGCTAGCTTTGAAAGAGCTTAGCTACTCCGCTTGGCTGTGTGAACTAGTGTTTTGAAAAACGAAATCTTAGCTAAAGCATGGTGGGAATGGTTATGGTAAAAGCGTAAAAAGAGTCATCTTTTAACGGAAAGAAAAGAAAACAAGTTTTTTAAAATTTGAATCGGGTTTTTTTTTTTACACTATAAAGCACGTTTTTTAAAACAGTGGTGTGGACCAACTCTTATTGCAGTATGCTGTTTGTATAAAAGTTGGACTAAAATTAATACCACATTCTTAATGCTTAGCTCATCATGTAGGTTATATGATTCCCCAAGGTTGGACGATTATGCTTGCTTATTCTGCTCAACAGTTAAATCCTAACACTTACAAAGATCCATTGGCATTTAGTCCTCATCGTTGGAAGGTAAAAAAAAACAGGTTATTCCTTTAAATAAATAATATAATCGGCGAGAAAATCTTCTAGAATTTTAATATAAACTTTTCCTATCAGGAACTTGAGTCAAGTGTTATTTCAAAGAACTTTATGCCTTTCGGCGTAGGAGTGAGACAATGTTCGGGTGCAGAGTACAGTAGGGTGTTTATGTCGACATTTTTTCATGTTTTATGCACAGAATATAGGTAATGTTTGGCTTATTTCCACTCTAACGATTTTATTTTTTGAAAAAGTGTTATTTAAAATCTTCAAAATTGATCTCGGTTACCTTTTCCCTCTTGATTTCGGTCATTCAAATAGGTGGACAAAGGAGAAAGGAGGAGAAAAAATCAGTCGAAATCCAGCTTTGGATTTTGGAGATGGAATTTATATAAATGTTTTTGAGAAAGCATGACCATGTATTTGTTTAATTATATATCATCATTTTGTGGTTTGTTATTTTTCTCGGATATTGGTTCAAATAAACGAAATAATGTATTGGAATAATGTTAATCATATAATCAGATTGTTAATAGTTTCATGCACCAACTATAAGTAAATAACATAATAGCAACAATTGACATGTTACTATACAACTTGCTGATAAAAATTTAACAACACTAAAACAACTTTTTTAACGTTGCTAATTTCAAAAATAGCTCATATAATATCATACAAATTGTTAATAAATTGTTTTTTTTTTTGTTTGTTTATAATGTCTAAAGACACCATTGCGTATATATCATGACGCTCATACCTTGTTTGGTTCAATAAAATAGATGATTGAAATTTGTGCCAATACATTTTGTATCGTATGTTTAGTATGTCGTGTAATCAAAACCACAGAGATCAAATACAAAGTATTCGTACTTTGGGACCATATCTCTAAATTTACATGGAAAACTACTATAAGGTATTTTATTTCATTTATAATATATAGTTTAAATTCATTAATATTTTTTTGGAAGATAAGCAGTAACCACATACATAAAGTATTCTATTTAATTTATAATATATAGTTTAGATTCATTAGTGTTGAGCAAGTGGTTGGACCTTTGAGACCCTAATATGCCAAACTACCATCAAAGCTGCCTTGAAGTAGGTTACCTCATTTATAAGATATTTTTGAGATAAACACACACATTAGTTATTATATATATATGAACATGTTAACTTTTTTTTTATATGAAAAACATAAAACTATTATTCCATCCGTACCAAATTGCTAAGACTATATAAAACTACGTATAATTTTAACCGACAAATAACTCATATCTAACTTGTCGGAATCAAAATTTTCAAAAGTTAATCACATAGTTCAAATGTTAAACTATTTGAACAAATTTTAAAAATTTGGATTTCAACAATTTAAATACGAAATATTTATCGGTCAAATTTATACGAAAATAAATAATGCTAGGATGGACGGAGTATTTTTTATACACTTGACCTCCTTACACCTAGATGGACTAATAGTAAGAAAGAAAACTTTGCCTACAAGACCTCTGTAGGTCGGTTGTCTTTTCACTCTTATAGAACGATTGTGACTCCTAGTGTCCTACATAGCATGTGATAGTTGCTCGTGGCTAGAATTAAAGTAAAGAAAGAGCTGGTTATGATGATCATGAGATTGATTGATTGATGATGGGAACCAGAGTAGCTGACTCAGAGTCAGAGTTATTCTGTTTCCATAGTCATTGGATCTGTTTAAAAAAATTAATTGTAACAGATTTAAACAGATCTAATGGCTATAGAAGCAGAGTAACTCTAACTCTGAGTCAGGTATTCTGCTTCATTGATGATGTAGGTGAGTAATACAAAGTATTAACATGATTAATAACATGTTTTACGGAAATTGGGAGAAATTAAGCAAAGTCTCCTGAAGTGAACCTTTCCACTTCATCAATTATGCACGGTCAAAAATGGGCTCACCAAACATTTGTCTCCACATTTCTTTTCTACGAGATCAAATTTAGTTAAAAACTTATAGGAAAATTGATCGTAATTTTTTTGAGTTGTATTTATGAGTTATGAGTCTAAGTTTTGTAAACAGTTCGTACATTTTTTTATAGTAAAGATCTGTAGTAGCTGATGGACGTAATCAATTTTGGCTGAATCACGTTATATCGTGTGTCATTTATTTATCGCCACGTTTCCGTATTTTTTCGAATCTGATTAGAAAAGAAAGACCGACTTTTTTTCCCTAACAAGTGGTATCAAAGCGGTAGTTGGAAATTCTGTACTTTTCTCGGTGTTACTATTCACATGAATAGTGTTTTCAACAATTTGTCGAAAAAAGTATGAAAATTCATAAACGATTCAAAAAGTCAGATTCGAGTGCGAGCGATGGCTGCAGATGAGGGAAACATGAGAATCGAAAAGTTCGACGGTGCGGACATTGATTTCTGAAAGATGCAGATTGAAGATTATCGTACCCGTAAAATATGTATCAGTCTCTGTCGAGCAAAAGGCCAGAGGGTAGGAAAGATGAAGAGTGGACACTTATAGACTGGCAAACTATCGGTATCATCCGATTGTCGTTGTCTCGCAATATTGCTTTTAATATAGCAAAGAAAAAGACCACAGTCGGTCTTATCGCGTCCAGGCCTTATTCAACATCAAATGATTTTCAAATAAGTTTTTCTCTTCTGAAAATAATTAAAATAAAGTCACCAAAATTTTATAAAGACAAGAAAGAAAAGTAAATTATATTTTGTCTTCCAGTTCACATATAATACAACAATATTAAAATATACAACTAATTCTTTAAAAAATAAAACAATACATCTAAACAAATTGCCAATAACGTATTTTTAGACTTATTAACTCAGCATAGATATAGATTGGGCTGAAAATGAAACGAAACGAGCTGAAAACAGTCAATTTCGTTTTCGTTTCGTTTAGATTTTTTGTTTTCGTTTCGTTTCGTTTAAGTACAACAATATAATTTTTAGATTTTTTTTTACATCCCAAGCAAAACAAAAATAAAAGTTTAAGTATAATACTTATGGAACCATATATTAAACTATCCTAAATTTAAATATTAATTAAAATTTTTAAATATATGGCCGAATAGCACTCTTAAATTTCATAGTGAAAATAAAATTATAAATTTACATTGACAACCGGTATGTTGACAGTTTGACTGAGTCTATCTGGCTGATTAACATTATTGTATAAATTACTGGTGACGACTCTGACGAAATAGGAGTATAGAGAGTTTATAAGAACATAAATTTATTGATTAAATAAATGATTGACAAGTAAGCTTTGACGTGTTTATCTAATAGATTATAGGGTTACAATGAATCTAAATCTTTTGTCCCCTATTCTCTACCTCTTTTCATGCTCCCTTACTTATTTTCACTCAAATTTTAAATTTTCATAACTTATACCGCAAATTTATAAACTTTTATATTATATTGTATTCAAATTTTAAAACATTTGAACATAATATTATTTTAGACAATTTTTTTAATATTAAATGTTTAATTTATACTAATTTATACATTTATTCCAAAATAAATTTTGTGTGGATTTTCTTTTAAAAATAATTATTGGAATGTATTGATACATGTATTATAGTAATTGTACAATTTTTTTCAAGTTTTTTAGATTTTTTTTTTTTTTGATAAAATAAGCAAGGGGCGCGGAAGGGGTAGAGAAATGGGGTAGAAGATTTGGACTCGGTTACAATATATGTAATATTAGAATGTATATTATTTTACCATTAAAAAGCCTCGTAATGGTAAAAATGAATATCTCTTTATAAAACACAGACTCGATTATTATCTAGACGATGTGAGATAATTACTCTAATACTCCTCATTGCTCGTGACCCGACATTTCAAGTGTTTTATGAGCGGAGATATAATGGGGGAGGTGAGCCTAAAATCGCTAGGTCCGTTCTCATACCATATTAAATCTCAAATAACTTACCATTAAAAGGTCTCTGTTAATGATAAATATCTCTTTATAAACCACATGTTCAATTATTATCTAAACGATGCGGGATAATTACTCTAACATGGTAGCCGGACCTTTTTATGGTAAAATAATATGGATTCTAATATGATAACAGAGCTCATGTACCTTACCATTAAAAGGCATCATAATAGTAAGGATGAATATCTCTTTATAAATTACATACTCGATTATTATCTAGACAATATGAGATAATTACTCTAACATAAAATAATCCGAATTTAAGCTCCAAAGTAATGTTATGTGGGTCTAAGTACATCAATAAATATTCTGCAACAAAATTATAGTTAAAATTATGACTTGATGAATTTGTTGGAAAATTGTATCTTATGAATTAAAATTTGTCTTTTATAGGCATTATATATTGGGGTGGAATTTAAATATTTATTTAGACAATATGTTTTGTTATACAACTAAATATTCAAATGTAGATTTCTTGTAAATAAGGTTGGCCCATCTACATGAAAACCAGTGGCCCATTTATTGAGATTAAGAAACTTTGTGGACCAAATTAGTTTGGTGATGGAAATATGACCTGTCACCCTGTTATACATGTTAATGGGTGAAAACGTATCACATGGATAGTCACAAAGTTTTGGAATCTATTAGTTAAACCCTATCAGTTATGAACTCTACCAGTTAGAACCCTTTGTTTAAATAGTTGCTTGTTTTACGAAAAGACACTCCCGGTATTATTTATATAGACCAATAATTTCGAAAATCATATAACATTTTACATGTACAAAATTATATCAAAATCATATTCATACAAAAACAGTTCCAGAACATTCTTTGCATTATTGTTACGTAGCATTTTGTGAGTTCGAGAGAGTTCAATATCAACCTTGGTTCATCGTGCGATTCATTTGTGGCTTCCTATTAACCACGAGACATCACTGTATCCGAAAAAACATACATCCATTCAAACATATAAGTCGTTGGGGGATGAATAAGTTTTAAAGAGGGAGTTTCGACTCGACTCAATGTGTATTTAATTATTACCATAACTTTGGTACACTACAAAAAAAAAGTTAAGATAACAACAGTTTACTTTTTCAAAACTGATGGTAAAGTGAGTGTCGCTAAATAAATCACTCACTTATAAATCTCTTAATTTCAGAGAGTACTACAAAAAAATACATAAATAGCGACGGGATTAGTGACGGTATTTTTTGTTACGAGCTTATTAGCGACAGTTTTTATGACGGCTTTGTCATAGTTTAGTCAATTTGCGACAGATTTGTGACAGATTTTTAAATTAGTGATAGTCTTGTGACAGTTTTTAAGTCTAACTAAATCAAACATTATTTTGTAGTGTATGTACACATAAATCTCTTAATTTCAGGGAGCATATCTATACTATTATAATAAGCCAACCCAAGATTTTTTGAGGCTGCCAAATTTTACCACTTTTTTCCAAAAATACTCTTACACTTTTTTATTAATTACCAGAATACCATATTCTCATAAAAAAAACTAATAACACTTTTTATCCCTATTTAAGCTCTCAAAATTCTTTTGAGTCTTTTCATCTTATACTCTTATCTTTTTTTATTCTCCAAATATTTGTATTATAACTACACTTATTTTCTAAATTTTATCGCATTACGCGTCTCACACGCAAAGCGTGGGGCACGATTACTAGTGTTCACATAAATCAACATTATCAACCAACACGCCAACAAATGGTATAGCACTCTTTATTCCCATATATCCTTTTTGATTTGCTTGATCTGATGAAAGTATATGAATCAATATCTAACACTGAATTTTTAGATCTAATCTGATGTAGAGGGGACATTATAGAATCTCATATTGTGATGGTTCTTCAATTTATTCCCAACAGGCTGCTAAAACTTCTACCCCTGAGAAACGGTAAAACTTTTCTTCAAAATCAACTCATTCTGCCATAGAGCTATATTACATGGAATAACAACTGGACTTTTGATATGTACCTTGCGATAAATTTTGATAAGGAATTATAACTTACCACATTAGAAAGTTGACAGGACGCCTCCTTAAGCTTGAATCTTTAAAAAGACTGATAGAAGTCCATAATATTAGAGCAACTTGATAACTTTTTAGTGAACAATCTACTAGTTTTTACATGTTCCCTCTCTTTTTGTACATTTCCTCCCTTCCGCTTGGTCTTCTTGGCATGTTTAGTCCAACAACCGTCATCATCATTGTATCCCACGCGAAGGATTCTTCTTGGTGACAGGTTTAAATCCACCACTAGGTCAAATTCATCATCAATATGAATATGGATCATGTCACGAAATTCTCCATTATCAGACTTGGAATCAATGCTAATTAAATAGCGTACTTTGATTACCCGAAAGGGTTAATTCCTTGGTCCACTCTTATCCTTAGTCAGATATGAGATTAGTAAAGGGGATCAAGCTAACTTCTGTTGGAAAAACATGTGAAAAATATGGGTATTTCTGAATGGTCACTGGACCAACTTCGAGTCATTATTTCATGTGACAGCGCTGAGTTGTTTATACCGTACTCAACATGTTTGAGTAGCCCGTGTGACGTGTTTCGTAACGGTATATCACATGACCTATTCGGAGAATGGGTGTGAATACAAAGTGGCTTCAAAGTTGGTGTCTTGAAAGCTCAAATCTGGAAAAACCGAAATGGTAAAGGAAAACCATTTAGTATAATCCCATATTGGAAGATTAAGAGTTAATTTTACAATATATATACCATATCAACCCATGTAGTTATTAAACTAACATGTCCACATACACATAAGAGTATTAGTGTGTACCACACACGCGCGCTCGCTCGTGTATCGTGTCTCGTGTCTCGTGTCTCGGGCGCGGGATTTGGGGAATGTCTCGGGTCTCGGGTCCAAACCCGAATAGGGAGTTTTGTATAAAATACAAAAGCAGTCCCTAGAGTTTCCAGCAACAGAAACGCCAGCAATAAATGAGAAATAAATTGCAGCAGTTTCAGGAATTAATTGAGTGGATTCTGGGGGTGTAACTACCAGAATTGATGACCAACATTTATGGCTGCGGTTTCATTAGAGGCTATAAAAGGCAGCCCTCCCACTCTCATTTCAACACACCAGAATACACATAACACATCATAAGCATCATATAGAGAGAGAGAACCGCACCACCAACAGTTTGACATGTGGTTCGGTGCCGGTTTCCATACGAGCCACTCTGAGATAGAAGTTGTACCTTGGGAACAAAGTCCCGAAACCAGAAACCTTTAAAGGTGGTTCGGGAAATATTGTTTAAGAGAAACTGCTCAACAGTTGCCTCTTCTTTTTATTTCCGTTATTTATTTTTCAGTCATTTACATTCTGTCCATTTCCTTTCTGTAATTTACATTTCAGTACTATTTATTTTCAGTCTTTGTTTTCTGTAATTTATTTTTCAGTTCTGTAATTTCCAGTATTTACAAAACCAGTCCGGCAGTTTATTTTATTACAAAACAGTCTGGCAGTTTGTTTTTTGTTAAAACCAGTCCGACAGTTTTTTTTATTACAAAACCAGTCCGGTAGTTTGTTTTTTTGTTAAAACCAGTCCGGCAGTTTGTTTTATTACAAAAACAGGCCGGCAGTTTCTTTTTTGTTAAAACCAGTCTGGCAGTTTGTTTTATTACAAAACAGTTCGGCAGTTTGTTTATTCGTTAAAACCAGTCCGGCAGTTTGTTTTATTACAAAACAGTCCGGCAGTTTGTTTATTTGTTAAAACAGTTCAGCAGTTTAATAATTTATATTAATCTGTCTGGATTTTTTAATCAGCGTAATTTAAATTCTGTACGAGTCAGGAATTGTAATTTATATTCCAATTGTGAGAAATAAACTTGTTATTTCCATTCAGTCATTTGTCTTTTACATTATTGTCTTTCAATTATTGTATTCGAAATAGTACCAAAACCAACAATCTTAAACAATATTATTTTTTGGTTTTACTAATTTCGAAAAGAAAAGGACTTTTTCTTTTATTTTGTTTTGTTGACGTCTCGGTTTTTATTCTCGCAAAATCATTGCTAGTTTACTAGAAATTAAAATTTGCACATAGAATAAATCCGATTTGTTTTTAATCTTTTTATTCTAGAATACTATAAAGAATTATTAGTGAAATCAAAAGTGATTTGATTTTCACGCTAGAATATCTTTTTTGTTTTATTCTTTTGAAGCAATCTAATTAAGTTATAATTAGTATTTGCGATTAAGAATTTAGTTTTCTTGCGAGAAACTAAACGGGATAATTTTGTCATTTCAGATGACTAATGAGGATCAAACACCCACCGTTTATTCGGGAGACGTGCAGGGCGCACTTGTGATTGCCAGTAGCCATAACAATGTGAGCGCTGCGAGTTGGGGGGCTCAGGCTGAGGCTGAGGCCGAAGCTGCTGCGGCAAAGGCTGCGGCTGACGCCGCTGCGGCAGAAGCCGATGCTATGGCTGCGGCTGCGGCCGCAGCACAGGCTGCTGCTAAGGCTGCGGCCAAGACAGCGCTTGTGGCTGCAGCCAGGGCAAAGGGCAAGGCTCCGACAACACCGGCAATGCCAATGTTGCCAGCCTCTCAACTAGAGAGACCGGAAAAGTTTAGGGGCAACAACTTCAAACGTTGGCAGCAAAAGATGCTATTTTATTTAACTGCCCTTAATCTGACCCGGTTTCTTAAGGAGTCTGCACCCATCATAAGCGAGGACGATGAGGACGTGCAGACGGTTTCAGCGGTGGAAGCGTGGAAACATGGCGACTACCTATGCCGGAACTACATCCTATGTGCTTTGGATGACACTCTCTTCAGTGTATTCGAGCCCAAGGCTACTGCAAAGGAGTTTTGGGAGTCTCTCGAAAGAAAGTACAAAGTGAATAACGCTGGCGCCAAGAAATTTGTCGTCACGGACTTTCATGAGTACATGATGACTTATGGGAAGAGTGTTATCGAGCAGGTTGAGGAACTCCAACTCAAATACCATAGGCTTGAGGTTGAAGGGCTAGTTATCAACGAACCTTTCCAAGTGGCATTAATGATTGAGAAACTGCCGCCACCTTGGAAAGAGTTTCAAAACTACCTGAAACACAAGCAAAAGGCTATGACCTTGGAGGGACTCATTGAGAGGCTCAATGTTGAGCAAAGCAACCGCCGATCCGGAAGGAAAGGCGGTGTAGGAGCAGGCAACGCGGTTGCCAAGGCCCATGTGGTTGAGGACGCTGTATCCAAGCGGAAACGCTTTGACAGCAGTGTCGGTGCTTCTCTCAAGAAGAAATTCATGGGAGATTGCTTTGTGTGTAACAAACCGGGACATCGTGCCGCGATTTGTAAGATGTGCAACGACAAGCCAACCCCCCCCCCCCCCCCCCCCAAAGAGGAAGTTCCAAGGGAAAGGGAGGAAGAGGGCACCTGCTCAGGCAAATGTAGCTGAGGGAGGAGATGATGCTGGACAGCACTATATGCACCTGAGTGCTGTGGTCTCGGAAGTGAACCTGGTGGGGAGCAACCCAAAGAAATGGTGGCTGGACACAGACGCCACTAGTCACATCTGTGCCAGCAAATGGATGTTCAAGACCTATACGGCCGTGGACAATGAGAGCTGCTTCATGGGGAACTCGGCTACTTCTAGGGTGGAAGGAAAAGGAACCGTGCTGCTGAAGATGACATCGGGAAAGGAGCTCACACTGAATGGCGTGCTCCATGTGCCGGAAATTCGCAAGAATCTGGTTTCTGGGTCTGTTATGGTGAACAAAGGATTTAAACTTGTATTTGAATCTCCTAAAATTGTAATCACCCTTAATGGAATGTATGTAGGCCGTGGCTATATGACCAAGGACATGTTTAAATTAAATGTTGGTACTCCGGCTCCTAAAGCCGAGTCTGCTATTGTGGGTACTAAGGCTGAGGCCAGTACCAAGAATAATGTAACCGTTAATGTTGCCCAAGTGGCCAATAAAACTTCATTTGCTTATTCTTGCGATTCATTTAATTTATGGCATGGTAGATTAGGTCATGTGAATTCTAATTCTATGAACAAATTAATATCACTGAATCTACTAGCTAATTTTGTATTTGATAAACAACATAGATGTGAGGTTTGTGTTGAAACAAAATTAACCAAGTCTTCGTATCAACATATTGAACGAAGTACTGAACCTCTCGGTCTAATACACACAGATGTATGCGACTTAAAGTTTATACAAACGCGAGGAGGGAAAAAGTATTTCATCACGTTTATAGATGACTGTACTAGATACTGCTATGTCTACTTAATGAGAAGTAAAGACGAAGCGGTAGAGAAATTCGCTCTTTATAAGACCGAAGTAGAAAATCAACTCAATAAAAAGATTAAAATGTTGAGGAGTGATAGAGGCGGTGAATACGAGGCACTGTTTGCGCAGATATGCGCAGAAAGTGGCATTGTACATCAAACCACAGCCCCCTTTTCTCTGGAGCAGAATGGGGTTGCCGAGCGTAAGAATAGAACGCTCAAGGAAATGATGAATGCTATGCTAATAAGTTATGGGTTACCCCAGAACATGTGGGGGGAAGCGCTGCTTTCCGCCAACTATGTATTGAACAAGCTACCGCATAAAAAACGTGATAAACCACCTTATGAACTATGGAAAGGCCATAGGCCGAGCTATAAATTCTTAAGGGTTTGGGGTTGTCTCGCGAAGGTCCTTGTCTCGCTTCCGAAAAGAACGAGAATAGGGCCAAACACGGTAGACTGTGTGTTCATAGGATATGCACAAAACAGTAGTGCTTATCGTTTTCTAGTGCACAAGTCGGATAATCCCGATGTGTATGTAGATACTATCATCGAAGCTCGAGAAGCTTCTTTCTTCGAGGAGATCTTTCCCCGCAAGTCTTCCATAACTGTAGAGACTGAGGAGTCACACAGTGAGAAAAATGTGGGGGCAAGTGAACCGTTGGAGGAAGAAGAAGAATAGCCTCGACGTAGTAAAAGGGCTAGAAAGGAAACGTTTTTCGGTCCAGATTTTGTAACCTTCATGATAGAAGGCGAACCGGCGACATTCAAAGAAGCAATGTCATCCCCGGAAGCCCAATATTGGAAGGAACCGATCAACAATGAGGTTGAATCGATATTACAAAATCACACTTGGGAACTAGTGGATCTATCACCCGGGTGTAAGCCACTAGGACACAAGTGGATCTTCAAGAGGAAGAGAAAGCTCGGTGGAACGATCGAGAAATACAAGGCGAGGCTTGTAGTGAAAGGTTTTAGACAAACCGAAGGTGTCGACTATTTCGACACCTATGCTCCTGTCTCCAGGAAGACGTCAATCCGGATAGTCATTGCTCTCGCGGCACTGTTCGATCTGGAAATACATCAAATGGATGTTAAAAGGGCGTTCTTGAATGGTGAGCTGGAAGAGGAAATTTACATGGAACAACCAAAAGGGTTTGTGGTTCCAGGTAAAGCTCACAAGGTGTGTAAGCTTGTGAAGTCCTTGTATGGACTCAAACAAGCACCGAAACAATGGCACGAAAAATTTGATAGAGTGATGCTATCAAACGGTTTTCGAATAAATGAATGTGACAAATGCGTCTACGTAAAAGGTAATGAAAAGAACTACGTGGTAGTCTGCCTCTACGTAGACGATATGATTATAATAGGGAGTATTGATAACATCAACTCCACTAAGAAAATGTTGTCACAAAAATTCGAGATGAAAGACTTGGGTGTCGTTGATGTTATACTTGGTATGAAAATTACCAAGACATCAGACGGATATGCGCTATCTCAAACTCACTATGTCAAGCAGATGCTTGACAAATTTGATAAAGATAGTAGAGCTACATCCAGAACTCCGATAGAGATCTCAACCACCCTGAAAAAGAATTTTGGGGAGAGTGTGAGACAATTGGAATACTCTCGAATAATAGACAGTCTGATGTACGTCATGAACTGTACTAGACCAGACATAGCCAACTCAGTGAGTAGACTGAGTAGGTACACCAGTAATCCCAATGAGGAACACTGGAAGGCCATCATGAGACTTCTCAGATACATGAGATACACAGCAGACCGAGGGTTGCATTATACCAGATATCCAGCTGTACTGGAAGGTATTCTGATGCAAACTGGATCTCGGATTCCAACAGTACACGATCCACTAGCGGATATGTGTTCGTGATGGGAGGAGCAGCTGTCTCATGGAGATCATCCAAGCAGACCTGCATAGCTAGATCAACTATGAAATCCGAGTTCATAGCGTTGAATCTAGCAACAGAAGAGGCTGACTGGCTGAGAAGCTTTCTGGAACAAATTCCAATGTGGCCGAAACCTGTCTCAGCAATAAGCATGCACTGCGATAGTCAGTCGGCTATTGGGCGGGTGCAGGATCATATGTATAATGGAAAGTCCCGACATATTCGTTGGAGACATAAATCCGTAAGAGAATTGTTAGCTAACGGTGTGGTGTCATTAGATTTTGTGAGATCTAAAGACAATATAGCGGATCCATTTACAAAAGGCTTGACTCAGGTAGGAGTTGAAGTTTCATCGAGGGGAATGGGGTTGAAGCCCATCAAACTGAAAACCTCCTCAGAGGCAACCCAACCCGAACTGGATTCTCCAGCCTCGGGTTCAACGGGAAAACCGAACTGTGGGGGTGACCGAACAAAGCACTCGAGAACTTAAGTTCCCAACCCATTTCTAGGATGAAAGAGTGATAGACCTAGACCATCTTAAGGGTGAGCATGAGGCTCTTAATGAAAAAAAGTATCTCGAAGGTCGAGAGGGGTGAGTCAGGACACCCTTGACTTGAAATCACCTATGACGAGTGTGTATGGTCGATACTATGTGATGAGCCATGGGCTAAATCACTAGAGCACTCGGTTGAATTTTGCCAAGGCAGTCCACGGCCAAATATGGACAACAAGAAAAGGGCTTAGTAAGTGGTGTAGAGAGGACACTGTGTGCGCATTACCCTGGTATGCACAAACGGTAAAGGGTTCAAGGCTTAAAGGCTACCCAATAGTAGCATATCAGATTTTACGTCAATACGACAGGTTCAAGGCGCGCACTACCTGTCCTTATGCACTTAACTCTTGCGGTTCTCTCGTATGCATTTAGGAGCATTTTTATTTTCAGCCAATTGCATTCATGTGGGGGATTGTTGGAAAAACATGTGAAAAACATGGGTGTTTCCGAATGGTCACTGGACCAACTTCGAGTCATTATTTCATGTGACAGCGCTAAGTTGTTTATACCGTACTCAACATGTTTGAGTAGCCCGTGTGACGAGTTTCGTAACGGTATATCACATGACCTATTCGGAGAATGGGTGTGAATACAAAGTGGCTTCAAAGTTGGTGTCTTGAAAGCTCAAATCTGGAAAAACCGAAATGGTAAAGGAAAACCATTTAGTATAATCCCATATTGGAAGATTAAGAGTTAATTTTACAATATATATACCATACCAACCCATGTAGTTATTAAACTAACATGTCCATATACACCTAAGAGTATTAGTGTGTACCACACATGCGCGCTCGCTCGTGTCTCGTGTCTCGGGTCTCGGGCGCGGGCGCGGGCACGGGCACGGGCACGGGCTTGTGCTTGGGCTTGGGCTTGGGCTTGGGATTTGGGATTTGGGATTTGGGGAATGTCTCGGGGCTTGGGTCTTGGGTCCAAACCCGAATAGGGAGTTTTGTATAAAATACAAAAGCAGTCCCTAGAGTTTCCAGCAACAGAAACACCAGCAATAAATGAGAAATAAATTTCAGCAGTCTCAGGAATTAATTGAGCGGATTCTGGGGGTGTAACTCCCAGAATTGATGACCAACATTTATGGCTGCGGTTTCATTAGAGGCTATAAAAGGCAGCCCTCCCACTCTCATTTCAACACACCAGAATACACATAACACAGCATAAACATCATATAGAAAGAGAGAACCGCACCACCAACAGCTCGACCTGTGGTTCGGTGCCGGTTTCCATACGAGCCACTCTGAGATAGAAGTTGTACCTTGGGAACAAAGTCCCGAAACCAGAAACCTTTAAAGGTGGTTCGGGAAATATTGTTTAAGGGAAACTGCTCAACAGTTGCCTCTTCTTTTTATTTCCGTTATTTATTTTTCAGTCATTTACATTCTGTCCATTTCCTTTCTGTAATTTACTTTTTTGTACTGTTTCTTTTATGTATTTACATTTCAGTACTGTTTACTTTCAGTCTTTGTTTTCTGTAATTTATTTTTCAGTTCTGTAATTTCCAGTCTTTACAAAACCAGTCCGGCAGTTTATTTTATTACAAAACAGTCCGGCAGTTTGTTTTTTGTTAAAACCAGTCCGACAGTTTCTTTTATTACAAAACCAGTCCGGCAGTTTGTTTTTTTGTTAAAACCAGTCCGGCAGTTTGTTTTTTGTTAAAACCAGTCCGGCAGTTTGT
Organism: Primula veris; assembly: GCA_963682055.1. Taxonomy (NCBI): domain Eukaryota; kingdom Viridiplantae; phylum Streptophyta; class Magnoliopsida; order Ericales; family Primulaceae; genus Primula; species Primula veris. Next base: position 3,928,104 of record OY821742.1, on the reverse strand, counting down.
TTATTCGTTAAAACCAGTCTGGCAGTTTGTTTTATTACAAAACAGTCCGGCAGTTTGTTTATTTGTTAAAACAGTCCAGCAGTTTAATAATTTATATTAATCTCTCTGATTTTTTAATCAGCGTAATTTAAATTCTGTACGAGTCAGGAATTGTAATTTATATTCCAATTGTGAGAAATAAACTTGTTATTTCCATTCAGTCCTTTATCTTTTACATTATTGTCTTTCAATTATTGTATTCGAAATAGTATCAAAACCAACAACTTCTTCATAGTCAGCCAAGGAAGTTGATGCATGCTTGAAAAGGTTCAAAATGCAAAGCTGGTGTGACCCTTTAAAAATGAAAGACGTCTGATGTAACACAATTTCAAATGCAAATCTTCAATGGCTTAGCCACAATTCCTTGATTAACCAAAATGATGAAGCTATTGCTGACTTTCTGTAATTGTTCTCTTTGTTTTACATTTTCGTGTTAGTTAATTTGTTGTACATAATCTGTTTTAGGCTTTTCATTAGAAGTTAAGGCCTTATTCGATATCAAATGATCTTAAAATAAGTTTTTCTCTTCTAAACAACTTCACTTAATACTCCACCTTTTGTTCAGTGGGGGTCAACCTTTGTTCATGCATAAAAAACAATTAGGGCAATGATCACATCAAAGACTTTACATTGAGAAGAATTACGGGTATTATACTCCATCCGTCCCTAAATAAGTGTTTATTATGAAAATATGTGCAAATTTGACCATTGATTTTTTCATATCTAAATTGGCGAAATGGAAAACCTAAAAATTCCGTCAATAGTTCAAACGATGAACTATATGATTCATTTTTGAAAGATTTTTTTCCGACATTATACATATGAGAAAATTGATGGTCAAAATTGCACGTATTTTCATAATAGACATTTATTTAAGGACGGAGGAAGTATATTTTAAAAATATAGGGATTACAAATATTATTATCATTAGGATTTGGGGTTAACATCTACAAAACTTATACACATTGGTCCATCTCTACCAACCAAAATAAAAGAACACCTAGCCGTTTTGTTCTGTTATTTGTCTTTCAATCATAGATTAATTTTCTATTACTAGTCTTTTGTTTTTTGTTTATAAATGGATATCATCTACTACTAGTTTATCACACATGATAATATATATTTATATGTATGCATACGTTGATATACAGTATGGATCCCTACAAAATTGAAGGCACAACGCACAATGTTATTGTTTCTGAGGTATTTATGTAACTGTTTTTGTTCCTTGCTCATTAATAGCTTAATTAACTTATATTATCCTTGGAGAAACTTGTACTCAACCATTGAACTTTAATTGATACTCCACCAATATATGGGTCCAGTTTTTGATCATGTTTATCACGGAGAAACTAGACAAATATATTACATGACTTTTTTTTATCATATCCTAGACCCTATCGACCTAATAATGAAAATATTAGTCCTTATCTTTTAAAGATTTTTTAAAACGATTTTTTTTAAGCTGATTAAAATTCAAATTTTACACATATGATTGGTTTTCTTCTCATTGATTTCAATAATTTGAATACTATGCTATAAAATACCCTTATTGAAAACAAAAAAGTAAAAAACGGGGCATAATAAAAGTATGTAACTTTAAACTCTGAAACCATGCTCCCAACATATCACACGGAGACTTTTTTTTTTTCAAAATAATAATAGATAACTTTTTTCCTCTATTATTGAAATTGAGGACTTAAAATGTGATCGACAATTGTTGATCCAAATCCCCATTGGAACTCGTTAACTTTAGCCTTAAGCGTTGCATTATACACTGCCACCTTTTCTCGGCTATTAATTAAAATTCCCTAATGTCAGGTTCCTTGCTTGGTAGTAGTGAGGGTGGCTCTGAGAGTTGCAGGAGATACGACGGCACATGACACATGATCTCACGATTCTGATGAATCATTCAGGGTCTCACGATGTGGACAGTAAACAAATAATGTATATGTATAAAAAATTATATGTGCAAATATATCATAGTAAAAAAATTTATAAGTAATTGAAATGGCACAATTATTTTATATTAATGATTATTTTTGATTTAAGAGTTAATTTTGTATTATTATTCTATTAATATATTATATTATGAAATTTCATACTAGTAACGACAATTGAAAAAACGACCCCAAATGTTTATCGGGAACAAAAATTTCAGGACGACCCAGCTTAACTTATTACTTGCATCCGTAAAAGCTTGTACTCAACCTTAACTTATATTAATACTTTAGTGGATTAACCATCGTTCATGCTTATCATGGAACATCTATTACCATGGCCCAGATTTATTTTATCATATACTAAACCTTGCGAACCTAATACTAGTTTTAACTAATAATCAACATTTTTTTTTTTGAGGGAGTAACGTATGAAAATATTAGTTTTAACTAATAATCAACATTTTAGATCTCTCAAGTTTCAATAATCAAATATCGTATTTTGACGCTTCCGAGTCTGATGCAGGTTGGTCTTCTTTAACAAAACTAATCAATAATATTGTCGGGATATGTAAAATTCTAGTTATTCTTATACTTGGTTAGTGAAATCATAAAAAATATAACATAAGACACATGCCTTTGGTTGCACGCTCATAGTCTTAGCATCCGTTTGGTAACAAATTTTTTGATCAAAAATCAGATTTTAAAAATTTAGACTTTAAAAATCTACTGAAAATTTATATTTTAAAAATATGGATTTTTTTAGATTTTTCAATCTAAAAATCTGATTTTCATAAGCTAAAAAATCTAAATGGTCAAACGGCCACCGATTTTTAAAATATAAAATGCAAAAATCTGCTAAAAAAATCTTTGTCAAATGGACACTTAGTCTGAACATGATTCTATATGGATTACAAAAGATACTTACGCTCACTATCTTAGAAAACTTCTTTCATGCATTTCTAAAATTATGGACGTAAAATGTCCTCATCAATTGTCAATCCAAATCCTGTTGAAACTCATTAACCTTATTCGATTCATAAGCTTCACATTGTACCAAATTCACATTTTCTCATGTATTAAAAACCATTAACGTCAACTTCATTGCTTGCAAGTTGCTTAATTTATATTTACACCTTGGGGAAGCTTGTATTCTACCCTGTAGACATTAGTACTCCACCTTTTATTTTTTCCATTCATCTATAAACATAAATGTGGAGTTTCTCCACCAGTTATTAAAAAATAGTAGGGAGAGCATTTGTTCATGCTTATCATTAATCATGGAGAGTTCAGACAAATCTATTCACGTCTAGAGTTATTTTATCACATCTTTGACCCTAATCGACAAGCCAGACATCCTCTCGGACCAGCTACTGATCATCGTCTTTGGTAGAAAGAATGACCAAACAATCTTTGCTTTTGCGCAAAACAGTTAGAGCTATGATATTTGGGATGAATGTACCTCGTTTGGGCAGAAGTTGTGTAGACCGCAACATACTTGACTTAAAAAAAAGCATACCTTTTAAGTTATAGCTTGAAGCATCCCTGATTACGAAAAAAGGATGTTCTGTAATATTCAAGAATAGATATTAATTTAAACAAGTTAAGAACTTAGACTTGTGATAATTTGTAAAAGGAGTTTCGGGTTTAATACCGATATTTTAACAACAAATCCAATAAATCTAACTGTAGGTAATACTAGTTGTTACTATAAGAAACAACAATTATTTTGAGGATGCATCTTGAGAATGAATCCCCCAATGTAAGGCTAGAAGGTTCAATCATTGATATCTGCAAAACACGTTACCTCAAATAGAAACTCAAATAGAAAGGGTTGTTAATTATAAAAGAAAGACCAGACTAATATTAGTAATGGCAGCGATCATTTAGGATTCATAAATTCACAGAGAAGAAGTTTTATGAAACCATGAGTTATAAGATTGTAAGTATCACTTCACCTCTTAAGTCTCAATAGTTTTTTTTTTTTTTTTTTGCATTTGACGCTATTAATATTTTCCAAATACACCAATTTTGAGTCACTTGTTGACGGACCCATGTACAAATTTAAAATTTTATCGTTTGGGGTTGCCGTAAATTCTATACACAATTTAGGTTAATAAGCGAGATAAAAGGAATCACTTATAAAACAAATAAAATAAAGTCACCATAATTTAATAGAGACAAGAAAAAACGGCAAAGTCGTATTTTGTATTTGAGTCCCCAAAATATACTTCAAGTATTATAATATATACAACTTATATTTTAGCAAAAAAAAACACTCCAATCTCACTGAGAGAAAAGCGTCGATAAGACATTATCTCTACATAATTATATAGAGAGGTATAGAGAAAAGAGAACAGAGTTTTTATTGATTGAATAAAAGATATTTAAACCTTCCCAGGTCTTTTTATTATATATGCTAGGGTTAACGTTACAATATACGGAATAACTCAAAATTATGTCTAAAGTAGTGTCTTATAGTATATATATGGACCAAGTACCCATAAATATATAACCTTCAATAAATTCTATATTTAATAGGTATTATAAATGAAAATGAGGACCGACCCGACGCCTTTTCAAACTTGAGTTGTACTATATTTTCGGAGCTCTTTCATCGAGAAAAAAATCATACCGAATGCACAAAAAAAATCTGAACATTTATTTTGAAAAACAAAGATGATTAAATTCAAAATTTGCACAGATAAATAGTTTTCTACTGCTTGTTTTCGAGAGTGCATATATACTACTAATACCCGTATTTAAAACATAAAAAAAGGTGAAAATGCGGGACATAATAATTTAAAGCGTTAGTTTAACGATATTAGATGTGTATATTTAAATTATGAAACCATGCTCCTAACATCTCACACAGAGACCTCTTTTTTACGAAGAAAAATAGAAAACTTGGTTCATGCATTACTTAGGCTTCACATTTGTACAAACTTCATCCTTTTTTTTTTTTTTTTTTATACTAAGCATATATTACCAACAAACCAAACAAAAACAGAATTAACTTATTGCACAAGTACAGTAAGCTTTAGAAAGAAAAATACAAACTTCACCTTTTCTCAGCTCTTAATTAAGAACCTTAACGTCAACTTCCTTACTTGGAGCTTAACTTATATTTTTATTTATTTACACATGGGAGAAGCTTGTACTCAACCTTGAATACTCTTAGTACTCCATCTTAATTTAGTGGGGTTAACCTTCGTTTATGCTTATTATGGTAGACATAGACAATCTATTCACATGACCTTATATTTTATCCGGTGTTTTTCTAAAAGGTGCAAGACGGAATTTAGACGGAAGTTGGTCGTTTAATGTCTAATCTCGTTCAATCTTGCCTAATCATTGTCTAATTCTTCTAATCTTGCTTAATCCCACATAATCCCACCTAATCAGTTAGGCTTTTAAACTCCGCATACCATCTAAACTCCACCTAATTTCCGTCTACACATCCCGACCTTTTAGAATACTAATTTTATTCCATGTTAAAAAGTTAACTACTATGAATAAATGAGTACCACTATAACATTACTTTATTTCCAAATACAAAAATGGCAGGTCATATAGAACGTGGGTAGTGAAAACTCATGTCCATTAAATGTACGTAGTTTAGCTGCATCTACACTTTTATTAGTGGTTTAGAATAGCAATTGCATCGAATTTTAACCGACTTATAATATGTATTAAAATTGTTAAAATGAAATTTTTTAAAACTAAATAATATAATTTAATGTTTGAACAATATGGTTAACTTTTAAAAAAATTTATTCAGACAATTTTGATACAAGTTATTGACTGGTCTAAATTGCACGTAGTTTCGTAATGCACAATTAATTAGGAACGGAAGGAGTACGCAACTAAGTTTAGTTTTTCTTTCTTTTTTCTTCAAATCATGAAATTTAACCCAAATAAATATACACTGTATATTATATCATAAAAATTATTTAATAAGTCATGTGACATAACTATATATTTTATCTTTTGCTAAGTTTTTAAATTTGTCTTTTCTCTTCTTAATTACAATCAAAGTTACTAGTTAAATGATGATAAAATATTATATAAATTTGTTTCTTCCATAAATATATTTGACAATATTGGATCAATTATTAACTTTTTCTGTTATTTTGTTATTTACTAACGATTTTTTGCTTAAACCAAAATACTTAATTAAGATTTTTACACATATTTTTGGTTCTTTCAATGATGTACTTACAGAAAAAAAATAATAGTTTGCCCCTATAATGCAAAAATGTTTGATTGCTCAAGTTAAAGAGTCGCAAGTCCAACCTTAGACTTAATTTCTAGCTAACGAAAATATTGTTAACTTTTGTCTTAATTCTTAATTGTGTATCTACTGAATTAAATATTCTGACTCCGCACATATATATATATAATATATATATATATATAAGTGGAGTGTTGTAGCTCCCACCACATGCTTCCACCACTATAAAAAAATACTCAAATAACGACGACATTATTAACGCTATTTTTTTATACGAGCTTATTAGCGACGGTTTTTGTGACGGATTTGTGATAGTTTAGTTAATTTGTGACGGATTTGTGACAGTTTAGTCAATTTATGATAGTGTTGTGATAATTTTTGACTTTTATTAAATCAAATATTATTTTATAATGCAGACCTGATTCTTATCTTATCAAATCTCAATTTAAACTTGGACCATGGAAGTTAATATATACATTATGTAAAACAACAACCATGCATCTTATTTCATGTGCATTGGACAACTGCACTATACTTTCAGAATTAGCTAGGAAAACCACCGCCAGATTACAATTGACGAAAAAAATGCTAGGGACTATTTTGTATATATATAAATAGGGTGATCATCTAGGTTACACGGCTAAGTACCATAACCGGTGCGATACGGATACGATGGTACGGTAAAAGTTAAAAAAATTCGGTATGATAAGGGAAAGGTACATCAATAAAAATATATATTTATTTTTATATATACAATTTAATTTAAAAATTATAATGTTAAAATAACAGAATTAACAAACTTTAGTACAATTTAACCTTCTATATGGATATTTTAGTGAACAATAATATAATTTTTTTATAACTAGTGTATAAACAAATTTAATTAAATTTATCACACTCGTTAACTATAAAAAAATTAAATTATTATATTGATAATCTTATATTTTAATTAATTTTTATGAAAAAAATTAAAATTAATTTCTCAACCAAAAAGTACCGGAGACGTACCGATCACGTACCCGTGTCGTATCCAAGCCGTACCGAGATGGTCAAACAATGAAAAAGTCAACGATACTCTATTTTTCGTACCCCATACCGGTTACTTTATGGAAAAAAAATCTGAAGTAATTGTGGTACGCAGGTAATCATACATTCATACTCATACAAGAAATAAGAAAACTAGACACTAAAATTTATAGACAAAACTTAAATGAGTCGCTAAATAATAGAATTAGAAACAAAAAAATATTTTTTTTTCTCTAAATTAACCTACATATTTAGAGAATAAAATATATTTTTTATACATAAACCTATGTATTTAGTGACAAAAAAAAAAATGCTAAAGAGAATCTAGTAACAACCTTAAGCGACCACATTATTATGTCTATAAATGTTTTTTGAGATAAAATAGTTTTGTCCCGTTACGTTGATATTCCTCATTAGGGACTAACTTTTATATTTTTGGTCTTCAAATAAATATATTTATGGACAAAATGATTATTTTAATATTTAGACCCTCAATCTTTCATTTAGACACAGAGACTTACTTTTAGTCTCAAAAACCATTGATTCTTGTAGTAACTGTTAACTTCGACTTTATAGCTATATCATTTCCACTCGTCTCAAATCAGGAAAAAAAAAACTACAGGGTTCGTCCCGGCCGATCATAAGGTTTTATGGTCATGGATCTCATGGTGACTTTCTTCTCGTTTGCAATGCTTCTAATGCTTCACCCCTGATTTATGTTATTAAAAGATTACTGGGCCGATTTGTATTTTTAAATTTGTACAATAAAAAGTCCTCTTTATTTGATTACAAAACGAAAATGCAATTCTAGAAAAACTGCAATTAGAGGACCTGAGGTTTGTTTACTGCAGTGTACGTTACAAGTCTCAAGGCAAAATATAATAACTTAGTTATTAATTCAAGAGGCTGGTTATATATTACAAACTATCCTGCTTTCATATAAACACCTATAAACAACCCCAAAACTATCTTATATGTATAGCATCGTAAACCAGGCCAGTTACATATCCTACCTCGATATTTCTTTTTTCTTTCTCCAATTAGAGTAAAAAAAAAGAGTCGATAAATGGAAACTACAAACAGATTCTACACAATTAAGGGACACGTAGATGGTTCACCACACGAGTCTGATTTTGAGGTGAAAACCGAGACTCTTTCTCTCTATGTTGAGCCAGGGTCTGGAAATGTCATAGTGAAAACGCTTTATGTATCTGTTGATCCTTACCTACTCAACCGAATGAAAAGCTATAGCTCCTCACACAAAGCTCACGTCGTTGCTTCTAGAATTACTCCCGGCGAGGTCATTATAAACAGATTTACGTTTATAGTTTATACCGACTAAAGATTATTATTTATTGTGCGTTACTTCAAGCAACTCGCCTGATTTGATAACTTTTTGGAAATTCAGTATGTAATTCGAACTTTACGAAAAAAACCATTGTTCTTGTTTTATCAATATAAAATCATTGACTTTCCCTGGGTATCAAAGATAATCAATAAGGGAACAAGGAAGGGCAACATTATTGGGTATTCGTATTTAACCTTATAAAAACATAACCTGTGATTTTTTAATAAAGTTTCATTTTTTTTTCTAAAATATAATTTTCCTATCTCTCTTCCCCATATGTGTGCTTTCTACTTTTAGTTGCCATTGAACTTGTTTGGTCCAGAAATGAGAAATGCTTATGAAGAAAATATATTAGACAGTAAAATGTTGTTCTTTTAATCATGATTTTTGTTAAGAACCCTCTCCTAATTGAGAATTTATATAAGATGTGTATTTGTAAGAATAAATTAGTTAACAAGTTCATCCGAACATGTTATTATGATATCAAAAGGTCCAAAATAATGATACCTTATCCATCTAATAAGCATTTAAATTTGTATTTCAAACTTAAAGAAAGAAATATTAACAATAATAGAAACTAATAGTGAGGAAAGAGAAGGGAAAAAACACACGTTTCATTTTTTTCTTTTATTATTTTGACTTATTTACTTCTAAATTTTATTTTTCTTGTGTGCTTAATTATTTGTAAAGGCTATTGGTGCTCCGGGTATTGGGAAAGTGGTAGCTTCTGAAAACCCTGGATTTAAAAAGGATGATTTAGTCACCGGATTTATCAGCTGGGGAGAATATACTCTTGTTATTAACGGTGCCGGAATAAACAAACTAGACCCTATGGGTTTCCCACTCTCCTACCATGTTGGTATTTTATGTAAGCACTTTTATTGTCTCTGAGTCTATGACAATATCATTCTTTTAATAGAGTGGAAGTGGTTATCCGACTTAGGAGCATACCTGATTAAGTTCTTATCAAGAAGTACAGTTACGTTTTACATTAACTATATTTTGCAAACTTAATTCTTACCGTCGGCATTTAGTTTCTAATGTTGTGGGAATTATTCACGTTCGTAAGTCCTTGTGAGGATGACCAAACACAAACAAACAATCACAATCGAACAAAAGATAATAAGCACACAGAAACTATAAAAATTAGGCGATTAGGTTTACCAAACTTGGCAACAAATATTTTAGTTCTGGTTGCTCAATTTTCAGCCTTCAGTGGATTAACAGCCTATCATGGATTTTTCAATGTCTGTAAGCCCAAAAAGGGAGAGAAGATATTTGTATCAGCAGCTTCGGGATCGGTTGGAAATATTGTGGGACAATATGCCAAACTCTTTGGATGCTATGTTGTAGGCTGTGCGGGTACCAAGGAAAAGGTACCTTGGAAGTTCTGATTTTTTTCTTCCAGATACGATAACCAATTACATGACTAAAAGATTTGTATAAATAAGATTTAAGCATTTAAAGTCTCAACTGTCATGATCTCAACATGCCGTTAAGTGCATAACTTGAATATATAGGAGTTAGTCATGATATGTCGAAACATCACATACTGATTCCAACATAATCAATAATCATGATAAATATGAAATTGACTTTTATTTAAGTTATGCACAATTGGATCGGACCGAGTGGCTTATGGGACATATACTTTCATTTCCTTCTACAATAGGATTTATCAGATGACGAGTTTCCGACTCCTGCATTTTTGTAACTATGGTACATACCTTATGCTCTTATTCTTATGTTCATACAAACAATAGGTCAAGATTCTGAAAGAGAAGCTTGGTTTTGATGATGCATTCAACTATAAGGATGAAACAGATTTGAAATCAACCCTCAAGAGGTTTTGAAACATTCTTATTAATCTTCTTTCATTTTTTAAGTTTTTCTTTCTTTCTTTCATTTACTTGTCAAAAGATGAGTTAATTTTTCGGATTTTTTGAAAAATATTAATGAGATTTTTTTTTTTCACTCTGTTATAATATTTGGGATTGAAGCATTTTGTACCAGTATTCATATTTTTCTATACAAAAACAATTAAAAGAGTTGACACCGGAATCACCATTAATTTCGGATTCCTCCGTATTCAAATTTTTTGGATTATTTAATATGGCATTCATAAGAAAAGTTATCTAAAAGTATATATGATATCATGGTATGGACCTATCAGTTTTAATTAATGTTTGTTCAAAATACTAATTTCTTCCGGGGATTGTTTTTTATCCTGGTAGGTACTTTCCTGAAGGAATTGATATGTACTTTGATAATGTCGGAGCAGAAATGTTAGAAGCCAGCGTGTCTAATATGAACAATTTCGGCAGAATTGCAATCTGTGGTGCTATATCTGAATACACGAGTGCTACGAAACGAGCTGCACCAGATATGCTTGAAGTTGTGTACAAGCGAATTACTCTGCAAGGGTTCTTAGCTGTGGATGTCATTGCTAATTATGAAGATTTTTTTATAAAAACATCAGATTTCCTCAGAAGTGGAAAAATGCAAGTGCTTGAGGACATATCATGTGGGTTCGAGAGTATCCCTAGTGCTTTTATCGAACTTTTTCAAGGCAATAATGTTGGGAAAAAAATGGTTAAAATCTCAGAGGATTAGAGTTGACATTAAGGACTTCAAGATTCTCCTTTTGTTTGCTTCGTGTTTTTCTTCTAACCCTTTTTCTGATACAAGTTAGACGAAATATCCATTCTTAAAACTCTTGTTCTCAAAATAAAGTGATAAAGGATTTTATTACATGTATGGTTAAAGATTGATAAAGCCATAACTTTGGTCCGTGGCGTTAGACTTTTCAACAATAATATAATATATCAAATAGAATAAATGCTGAACACTTCTTTAATCTTTATTATGCTCGGTGGTATAATTGCTCGGATTACAATTTCCTATTTGCACTTGTGCTCGGTATTACAACTTGCTCTTTTAATCTTGATTTTTCTTCGATCTCGGTGTTCGGTCTTATATCTTGCTCGGTCTGCTTTCTAGTGTGGTGAGTTTTGACAAGTTTTTCTCTTTTCTCTCCTTCTCTCTATATTTTTTAGATAGATTTTCTGGTCCTCTTTAAGTGAGAGAACTTGGCTATTTATAGGCAATTATGTTTTTTAGGACGTTGACAAATGTCCCCATCTCATGAGATTTTTCAAACGCGGGTCCCTTGTTAAGTGGGCTTGGGCTTTTAGCTATATCCACCCTTATTATCAAAGAAGGGCATGTTGTAACCCAATATCTACCGTTTTAAGCATTGGATACCCCTTAACAATGTGTGGGTTGATTCATAACCAAATAGACATATTCGGGTCTAATTTTTATGTTCTATCAAGTGCTTTCTGACTTTCTCGGTGTGGTCTCCACGTCGAGGGAGTCATGCTCGGTCTGTCGAGGATGTTATTTCGGTCTTGCTGTTCCCAATGCTTCATCGAAAAATGCAACATATCTATGTGTTAGGACCAGATTTCTGGTCTAAATTCTATTTGTTGTCTAATGGTTTTCACTAAATAATCCTATCTGTTTATTATGAACTAAGACAGAGTTGTTAGGTTTCAAGCAATGTTGCAACCTCAGTTACAACCTACTGAGACAACTGTTGTTAGGTTACAAGCAATGTTACAACCTCAGTTACAACCTATGTTGATAGGTTTCTACAACCTGCTGAGACAGCGTTGGTGGTTTCAAGTACCAGTTGCAACCACAGTTCCAACCTGCTGTTCTGCAGAATTCTGTCTTGTTCTGTAAATCTGCATAACTGTTCTTTATTGATTATTATTTGTTCTGCAGTATGCAGGATATATTCTCATATGATCTTAAAGGTTTAATATGCGTAAATTGAGAATATCAAAGTGGTAAGGAAAGATGTTTCCTAAAAGATATAAGGAGATTAGTTTATAAAGATATGTTTCCTTTTAAATCTATATCTCTATTCTTATGCAAATCTTTATCACTTGTTTCAATCTTTGTTCCTTATCATATTCAGTAAAGATAAGTTTAAAGATTGAATGTAATATGGGGTTAGGTGTTTCATATATATATGGAAAGATATTATCTCTAAAAGATATTATCTTTATATGTTTCCTAGTTATAGGAAAAGACTAACTCCTACTTTCAAGCTAGTTATTTTAACAGGTATTAATTTATGAAGATTGATGTCAATCCTACAAAAGGCAGACGTGCAATATGGAGAGATTGAAGCCAATCAAAACAAGTCAAAGCAATCATAAAAGATCTTGAAGCAAGAAGATTGTTTTACTTGTATAAATAGTTGATAACGTAGCTTGTAAAATGTGTGTGTTCTAAATTATAAAGAACTTATTTTCTAGAGAGAATACACGTGAGCTTTAAAAAGAAAACAATGGTGGGATGCCATTGATTTATAAGTGATAGTTATAGAGTAGGAGAAATATAGAGATAGGCAGAAAAACCTAGAGGGAGTCTAAGTGTTTTTCGTTAAGACTTGAGTCCTATATTGTAAGCTTTTTATAATATCATAATCAGGGTAAGTGCCCCGGAGACGTAGGCTAGTTAGGTGAACTCCGTTGTTAAATGTACGTGTGATTTAATTTACGTACATTTAACTTTTTACAGTTCTGTCCATTTATACACTGGGTTCCAACTGTGGTTGCAACCTCACTTGGAACCTGACTGCAAAACTGCAACTAGAACAGCGGATAGGAATTTCACTATGACTGTTCCCTTGGGCCCATTTAATGTCTTAGAAATTTTCAAACCTGCTATCCAACTTTGATGCGACCCTTGATATTCACTCATTTGCCTATAAAATGAGATTGTTCCCTCATAAATATTCCATTGCTTATCATTACTAAGAACGTCATGGCCTCTCCCAATGGTGCTACTGGTGACAACTCTCCCGAATACATTGCTCACTTAGAAAACGAGGTCAAGAAAGCTCGTGCTGTGAAAAAGAAGCTGGCCGTTATGGTGAAAAAATTGAGCTATCTATTTTAATCTAACCCTTTATTTGATGGAAACTAAACTAAATTTGACCCTTCTAACTGTAGTAACCCTGATTACTCACGAACAACATCAAACAATAACCTACGAAACTGTTCTTGAAATGGTATCGGAATGAATCAAGAAACCAGATTAGATGACTGAAAGTAGTATTAAAACTTTATATAGTAAGAAATACAAATAGCCGATTGGAGATGCCAAATGTCATAAACTATTCTCAAAAGAGAGTCTTTTAAACAAACATAATTTTCTGCATATAAGATAATCCTACCACAAACCTATATATTGTAAAGAAAATATACATAATTTGAAATTACATATGAGCGGGAGTTGAATATTTGAACTTCTTATGCAACTGTCAATATGATTTGAATTATATCTCAGAGCACTAACTGTTCCAGCCATGTATCTTTGGGTCTGTCACACTAACGGCTGTGGCCTTTAAAACTTAACAGCAGTTGTCTGATTTTGGTAGTAATTTTGAGCTAAAGAAGAGGATGATCGTTTGGAGATACTTTAGGAAGGTTGTAACATCCCAGACCATTTTGGAATCAGACTTTCTGTTTCTCTTTATTTTGTTGGAATCAGACTTTCTAATTCTTTTTATTCTGTATACTTGGACTTACCAAGTATCTATCACTTAATTCATAGTACTATAAACGTCACACAAAAATAAAATAAAATATCTTTCAAAATCTTATACGTTCATCAACGTATATAAACATTTCATTTTTTTTACGTACACAAATAACATTACTCTTTTGAAACCTGCAACTTTGCAATGATATATACATGTATAATTTTGATACTTTCAAATTATAAATTGAGCCTGAAACAGTTGTTAAAAAATGCAATGAAATTTTATAATAATAAGTAAGAAAACCACTCACCTAATTTGAAAGATGATAAAATAACCCAGACCATTTTGCATATCATCTGGAGCTAACGGCCCGGCTACCAAAACTGTTATGAACCTCCATGAATAAAAGCAAAAATAAAAATATTCATTCACTAAACCCATGTTAAAAGCTCTTGATCTCATTGTGTGTTGGATGATCGCTTTTATATATATTTATCTATTCTATCTATTTTTATAGTATTTATGTGTCCACATATTCACATACTATAAGAAAGCAAAGAAATCAGAGTTTATGGATAAATTGAAAGAAAATATAGGTTGATGTAACTTGGTATTGCTAATGTTTGTGTTGTATATATAGTTATATATATCTAGGCAGACAAAATAAACGGGCACATATCAAAGGCAATAAAGTTACCATAATGGCATTAACCATTTACATCATGCACACATTGCTATAACTTACATTAGTAACTCATTGCTAAGTACAATTAATATTGACTTTCCAAACATTTGAAACCGACACATTACATAATATTCCTCACTTATTTTCATTCATCAAATTCTAACGTCACAACCAATGTAAAATTCCATTTAACTCTATCTTAATTACAAAACCTTATTATTAAGTAATCTGGTCACTTAATGATTGCTAAATACTAACTAGCCCTCCTTGTAGCCAAAAATACTGAAACAATCATCAAATATTAAACATTTGTAAATATATATAGTAAAATAAAAATACGGGTTTTCACAAAGGTAGTTTTGTAAAAACAAGCAATCTCCTTAATTTTTTTGATTATAATCTAGCCTGGTTCTAGTTTTAATCAGAATTTGAAACTTAGTTGTTCAAAATTCAGTTCAATGTTGTTGCAGGTCGTTTACTTAGTTTTTTATTT
The DNA here is from genome assembly GCA_963682055.1 of Primula veris. Classification (NCBI taxonomy): domain Eukaryota; kingdom Viridiplantae; phylum Streptophyta; class Magnoliopsida; order Ericales; family Primulaceae; genus Primula; species Primula veris. The sequence continues at coordinate 3,912,779 of OY821742.1, read as the reverse complement.
ATATAATTGGTGGGGAAAACCCCATATTTTTATTTATTAAACCCCTCTTAATCTGAGTTATAAGTTATAAGTTGTAGTAGGTTGTTTCTTTAAGTTTTTTTCATTTTATTGTTAACTAGATCTGTTGATGTAATCTGGATAGAAAGGAGATGAGTGTTACCCCTTAATCTCAACCCGTAATGTCTTTCCCCTAAATGTATGTATTGGAGATAAACGAGTAATACAGTGAAATATGGACACTTAATTAGTTACATATCAACGAAGAAAGAATATTGACGGAGTTCAAACATAAATGCCTAGTCATGCTAGCTATTTTACGAGTAGTTCATACCTTTTTTTATATTCTGAGGTTAAGCCTGAGCTATCAATAATAATATCAAACAAAGACGAAACTAACGTGAAAGAAAACCTCGACCTATCACACTCCGATGCCTAACATTAAATACACGTCTTTTAAGAGAGAAATAATTGCATAAGTGTAAGAATGATAGGGTTTTTTGAGATCTTTTACCTCGTTACAATATTTTTATAGGAAATTCCGATTTCCTTTTATGTTCAATTCATTCCTATCGTGGGATATCTTATATATTTTCCTTATTAATACTTTCTCGTCTTTCAGCGGGGGTGACTCTTTGTCACCCTGCTCCTGGAGAGGGACATTTTCCCGTCTCCTAGGGGTAACTATGTGTCTACCCGCCCCATGAAGAGGGCCTTTTATGTGTTCAATACTTATGGATAGATAAATGCAATCAATAGTATCATATAGTATATTCAAGCCGAGACTGGATTTTTCGACTGTAAAAAATCTGTTTTCATGCCAAAACCGTATATCATAATTACAAACCGTAATTTTAATTTAAGGTTTAGCTTTTTATTTTATTTTTAAAAATAAAAATAAAAAAAGATAAACCGTAATTCTGAATTATGATATGTAGTTTAGAATTACGGTTTTAACGTGAAAATATATTTTTTGCAGTCGAAAAATCGAGACTCGTTTAAATCTCCTATGCGCAAACGGAGTAAATAAACAATTATCTCTTTCCACCTCTCAAATGAGTATACTTTTGAGTATGGCAAAAATATCTATATTGTGAGTATTATAAAATATATTATATCTATTGGCCCAAACAAGCTTTTTTAATTTATATTATCATCAATTATTGATTAGGTTTTCACCGTAACAAACCCAAAAACCGTTCCTACAATAATGTCTAGGTTATTTAAATTATATTATAGAAACTTGTTTGCCCATTAATAAAAAAGAGCAAGTAAAATTAAACCTACATCAAATAATTGAACACGGGAAGACTTGATCTCCAATTAGTCCAATATATACCCAATCCACATTTATTACATTACTCATCGCACAATAGAAAAATATAGCTGTCACAGCTAGTCAGAATGGTGTTCTCCTTTCTTCTTAATTCTCTTTTATTATGTGTTATTTTCCTTTTTCCAATTACTGTATATCGTTTCATCAAACCACAAAGCACCCGAAACCGGAAGTTTCCACTCCCACCTGGAAGTTTCGGTTTCCCTCTAATTGGGGAAACATTGGATTTCTTCTTCAAGCTAAATAATGGAATTCTAGAGAAGTTCATTACAAATCGGATGACCAAACACTCTTCCAAAGTCATAAAGACATCAATACTAGGACAGCCTATGGTGATTCTTGGCGCTGTGGAGGGGAATAAGTTCTTGTTCTCCAACGAGGAGAAAAAAGTCCGAACATGGGTACCAAGTTCGATGAGCAAAGTATTTACAAAATCTGGCAATGCCGAAGAATCAGATAGATTGTTCCGCCAGATCATTCACCCATTCCTCAAGGCGGAAGCTCTTCAAAGGTATGTCCCCATTATGGACATGATAATGAAGCAACATATCGAGAGTGACTGGGAAGATGGGAAGGAATTGACGGTTAGGGACGCTGCTTCAAAGTATACGTATGCAATAGCTTGTCGAGTTCTTTTGTGTATCAAGGATCTTGAGAAAATCAAATCCCTTTCAAAGAAGATTGCCATTATAGTGAAAGGTGTCATTTCACCGGCAATTAATCTTCCAGGGACAAGATTTTACGGTGCTGTAAAGGCCGCCGATGCAGTTAGAAAAGAGCTATTACAAGGGGTAATAAAGCAAAGAAAAATAGAACTTTCAGAAAAAAACACTGGAGCTATGAAAAAGGATATACTGTCTAGTTTTCTCCTAGCAAATTATGATACAGGTGAATTCATGAGTGAATATGACATATCTAGTCATCTAATTGGATTGGTTTTTGCAAGTACCCACACAGTTGATGCTGTCTTGACATTCACTATGATGTACTTGGCGGAATTCCCCCTTGTGTACGATGAGGTCCGAAAAGGTAAACTATCATAACCATGTTTTGAAAACCTCGCTACAAAGTAAAAGCTCCACTGAAAACTCGATAAAAAAAACTCAGTTCATAGCTTAAAAAAAGCAGAAAGGGCGTTTTCTACTTTTTTACACCAACAAAAGTTAAGTTTCTGGTTTTCAAAACACTTTTAACGTTTGGTTTTTAGAAATCATGGCATGACTAGAAATTTTCTTTAAGTCTTCAGCGGTTATTCTTTTTATGTTTCCAATTGGAAGTAATCATTTATAATTTTGTTCTCCCCATACAAAACTACTGGCAACTTTAACCGGAGAAAATCTCGTATGTAAATCGTCGTGATAAATTTGATATAAACAAAGATTACAATTCATGCATTTTATTTTTATAATCATTTTTGTGCATGCAAAAATAGAGCAAATGGAGATAGCAAAAACCAAGAAGCCAAACGAATTACTTAATTGGGAGGACATAAGTAAGATGAGATACTCTCGAAATGTTATGAATGAAGTCATGAGGCTACGTCCACCGAGTTTTGGAGGTTTTAAAGAAGCTATTACTGATATTGAATTTGCTGGATATACTATTCCAAAAGGGTGGAAGGTAAGCTATTAATGTGTATTTTCTTTTGCATCTTGAAGTATTAGAACCTCTATTGATGTTTAATTATTCTTATATAGATGGCTTGGATGACAAATTTCACACATAAAAATGATGACCATTTCCCAAGTCCAGAAAAATTTGAGCCCTCCAGATTTGAAGGAAATATACCGCCTCCGTTTACATTCTTGCCTTTCGGAAGTGGACCTCGAATGTGTCCTGGCAATGAGTATGCTAGGGTTGTAGTACTTGTTTTCATGCATAATGTTGTGACAAAGTTCAAATGGGAGAAGCTCATTTCCGATGAGAAAATTGTGTATGACCCAGTACCAAGGCCAACCGAAGGATTCCCTATTCGGCTTCACTTAAATAGCCCCTGATTAAGTACATCCTTTTGGTGTTTTAAGCTCTCCATTTTTTCAGGGTCCAAGTTTTACTTATTGAATGTTACATTCGTTTTTAAGGTCATCATATGTTTGCTTTCCCATTTCCTCAATTAAAGTATTTATCTTTTGTTATGTATGTTGAAGTGAAATAAAAGGGTGGATCACTTTTATATAAATCATATGCGCAAACTCTCTTTGTACATTACAAAATAATGTTTGATTCAGTGAAAGTCAAAAGTTATCACAAGCCTGTCACTAATTTAAAAAGTTGTCACAAATTTATCGCAAATTGACTAAACTGTCACAAAACCGTCAAAAACCGTCGCTAATAAGCTCGTAACAAAAAATAACGTCATTAATCCCGCCGCTATTTGAGTTTTTTTTTTTTGTAGTGGTAGTTAATTTAGGGTGAACTTGTACTCTCAAATCTTACATAATTAATGTCTATTTGCATAATATTTCAGGCTCTCTCTGCATATTAATTTGTTAACTTTTAGAACAATTTCCTTATGGGCTGTATTCGGTGATTATACCATTTCTTGTTTCACATTTATCAAGTCAAAGAAATGAGTGGGATCAAAGGAGAGAAAAGAGAATTTTATTATAAATTGGTTTATAATAAATTTCTCATTTGGAATTTTGGACAAAAAATACAATTATTGTGAATAAAAGTGGTCTCAAATTGGCCCCAGCTATTTATATTTTCAACAGTCACACCTTTTCATGAATGAACTGTTGTATATTGTATGAATAGGTTTGATGGACACTATTTATAGTCTCCTTTTCTTACAAAAAAATATATGGCATATTTTTCATAATCATTTCTAGCTAATTGTATTGAAATCACCCATAACTAGCCAAGTATTAAAACTAATTAAGGTTTAAATTATTGATGGTACTCCACAAATTACTTTCAGAAACATAATTACACTTAGCAAAAACAAAGATAATGAAAAACGTCCAAAGAAACTTAAGAGTAATTTATTGAAGACACTAACTATATCTACCTTAAAGTGATCCCTTTGAAGAAATCCAAATTTTGAAGAAGCTTGTTGGAAAAAGCAAAGACGTGTGAAATTAATGTTTAAGTTGTCATGAGGCCTTTAGGAAAAAACAAAACTATTCTCAAGCTAATTATTCAGCATATCGGTACGTGTCCTACTCAAAATTTATACATCAAGTGACCTTCTTATAATATATATAATATAGCTAGATTACGTTTATAATCCTTCTTATAATATATATAAATGTCACGTGTAGCGGTCCGGAGACGTAGCCATTGTTGGATGAACTCCGTTATCAAATTGTGTGTGCGATTTACATTCTTTTTTTTCTTCAAGTACGTCTGATTTCCTAACATACCATTGTACAAACAAAAAATTGGACGGTGACATGCTCAATAGTGTATTTATTTTATTTTAATATTAACGTGGATCGGATCACACCATCCATCACCTTTTTCTATTTGCATGATTTGTTTTTCTTCAAACAAGTAGCTTATGTTACGACAAGATAAAAGGAGTACAGCTGCTTATATGTATAATTCATCTTTTTATACTCCTATTAGGTAGAAACAAACTTGGTATAAATTGACATTATCCTTGCTTCTAGCTTCTATCAAAAGCTTACCAAAAACATTCAATTTTTTGTTGGCTCTCAAACAATATTTTACTAGTGTACGTAAGCAAATATTAAACATGTTGCCCACTGGCACTGGAGTGATAATTTATGTTTTGGCCTTTTTCATCATAATAGTAACCCATTGGATTTACAAGTGGAAAAACCCTAAGTACAAAAATGGAACTTTACCCCCCGGGTCTATGGGGTTACCCTTGATTGGTGAGACCCTTGAACTTCTCATACCTGGGCGATCTTTAGATATCCACCCATTTGTCAAGAAAAGAATTCAAAGGTAATCAAGTACTGTATTATTTTTTGGCTGCCAACCAATTATAAATTCATGTAGTATTTGCGAGTTTTTTTTTTTACCAAAGTAATGCTCCCCTCAACTATTTCCACAAGCAAAATTGTATTATCAACTACGTACAACTTGTAATTATACAAATGTTTTATCTTTAATTATTAAGTCTCTGAGATTATTCTTTATTTTTCTGTTTTAATCTGAACAATAAAAAAAACATGGATTTAATATAAGTTGGTTTGTAAAAAATGAGTTTGTGGACAATATTTTAATAAAACACATCAAATATTGGTTGTAAAACTGAGTTTTGTAATTTGTAAAACTTAAATATATTATTTCTAATACTTAATTTTTTTCATTTATAAAATAACTTTTTAACAATTTTAATTTTTCAAAATTGTAAAAAATAAATAAATAAAACTCAACGCCGTACTCCCAAAAGTGCGACATTGAGGCTAGATTAATTCCGATTGCATTGGCTGCAAACAGGATGATGTCAAACTTCTAACGTTGTTTATTTACTGTTTTCATTCATTTTCTTTAGGTATGGGCTAATATTTAAAACCAATTTAGTTGGTAATCCTGTTGTGGTGTCTGCTGATCCTGAAGTGAACCATTATCTATATTTGCAAGAAGGGAAATCGGTAGAACTCTGGTATTTAAACAATTTTATGAAAATATTTAGCAAGTACGGGGAGGTAAAGGCAGATTCTTTAACACCTTCTCATCGATACGTACGACAGACATGCATGACATGTTTTGGTGCTGAGAGCCTCAAGGAAAAGTTGCTTCCACAAATAGAGATATTGATTCAAGAAACTCTAAGTAATTGGTCCAAAGAGGGTTCAGTAAATGTTAAGAAAGCCGTAGCAAAGGTATATGATCTCGTAGTCATTTTAAATTAATTTTATCCTTTTTTTAACTACTGATTATAACATATTCAACAATTCGTCTGCATTAATAAGAGGTTTTATCCATTTATGAACTTTCAATATTTTATCCATTTGTTTAGGTACTTACTATAAGTAAATATATTATTTCTATATGTAATCATCGTATTCACTAAAGATAATATAAGATGTACCGATGAGGCTTGTCTTATTTCTTTTTTGGCCTGACCTCTATGAAGAAATGTTTCTATACATTTTATTTCATCTATTGTTCACATAATAGTATCCCAATTCTTGTGATGGTCAGATGGTTGTTAATTTCATGGCTAAGCAATTGTTCAATTACGACGAGGCTAATGGCTCGGATGATTTAAGTGACTGTTTCGTTGATTTTTTCCAAAGTTTAATATCCTTTCCTCTAAACATTCGGGGAACTGTATTCCATGAGACTTTAAAGGTACTAAGAGGTTATTAATCAGCTATAGTGACTTTTTACTTCATGTCTGTTGTGTTTTATTGTCATTAAAATTGTTCAATATCATTGCAGAAAAAGGATTTGGTAGTAAAAGCTATAAGGGAGAAGATTCTTGAGAAACTTAACTCGCCAGAGAACTATCCGGGAGATCTACTCGATCAAGTAATCCACGATATGAAAACAGAGACATTCTTATCAGAAGATTTTGCAATTCATTTTGTTTTTACCGTTTTATTTGCCTCGTCAGAGACCCTTTCAACAACCCTAACATTAGCTTTTCAATTGCTCTCTGAACATTCTTTGATTGTCGAGGAACTAAGGGTAAATCATAACTTCTTTGAGTTTTATATATATCTATCAAAGTTCCTTCGCATATATAGTTGAAAGTTGTGCCACTATGTTTAATTTTTCTTTTAAAAGGTTGAGCATGAGGAGATACTCGAAAAGAGAAAACCTGGAGTTCCTCTCACTTGGAGTGATTATAAATCGATGACTTTCACATTGCAGGTACTTTTACCTTTTATATGGTCTAGATCATGGTTTTGGTTTCTTATTCTATGTTGAATGAATATTAAATATTTGTGTTATTTGAAATTCCAGGTCATTAATGAAGTCCTTAGACTAGCAAACTTCTTACCGGGAAGTTTACGTAGAGCAAAAGAAGATATACTCATTAATGGTATAGGCTTATAGCTAGCTTTGAAAGAGCTTAGCTACTCCGCTTGGCTGTGTGAACTAGTGTTTTGAAAAACGAAATCTTAGCTAAAGCATGGTGGGAATGGTTATGGTAAAAGCGTAAAAAGAGTCATCTTTTAACGGAAAGAAAAGAAAACAAGTTTTTTAAAATTTGAATCGGGTTTTTTTTTTACACTATAAAGCACGTTTTTTAAAACAGTGGTGTGGACCAACTCTTATTGCAGTATGCTGTTTGTATAAAAGTTGGACTAAAATTAATACCACATTCTTAATGCTTAGCTCATCATGTAGGTTATATGATTCCCCAAGGTTGGACGATTATGCTTGCTTATTCTGCTCAACAGTTAAATCCTAACACTTACAAAGATCCATTGGCATTTAGTCCTCATCGTTGGAAGGTACAAAAAAACAGGTTATTCCTTTAAATAAATAATATAATCGGCGAGAAAATCTTCTAGAATTTTAATATAAACTTTTCCTATCAGGAACTTGAGTCAAGTGTTATTTCAAAGAACTTTATGCCTTTCGGCGTAGGAGTGAGACAATGTTCGGGTGCAGAGTACAGTAGGGTGTTTATGTCGACATTTTTTCATGTTTTATGCACAGAATATAGGTAATGTTTGGCTTATTTCCACTCTAACGATTTTATTTTTTGAAAAAGTGTTATTTAAAATCTTCAAAATTGATCTCGATTACCTTTTCCCTCTTGATTTCGGTCATTCAAATAGGTGGACAAAGGAGAAAGGAGGAGAAAAAATCAGTCGAAATCCAGCTTTGGATTTTGGAGATGGAATTTATATAAATGTTTTTGAGAAAACATGACCATGTATTTGTTTAATTATATATCATCATTTTGTGGTTTGTTATTTTTCTCGGATATTGGTTCAAATAAATGAAATAATGTATTGGAATAATGTTAATCATATAATCAGATTGTTAATAGTTTCATGCACCAATAACATAATAGCAACAATTGACATGTTACTATACAACTTACTGATAAAAATTTAACAACACTAAAACAACTTTTTTAACGTTGCTAATTTCAAAAATAGCTCATATAATATCATACAAATTGTTAATAAATTGTTTTTTTTGTTTTGTTTATAATGTCTAAAGACACCATTGCGTATATATCATGACGCTCATACCTTGTTTGGTTCAATAAAATAAATAATTGAAATTTGTGCCAATACATTTTGTATCGTATGTTTAGTATGTCGTGTAATCAAAACCACAGAGATCAAATACAAAGTATTCGTACTTTGGGACCATATCTCTAAATTTACATGGAAAACTACTATAAGGTATTTTATTTCATTTATAATATATAGTTTAAATTCATTAATATTTTTTTGGAAGTATTCTATTTAATTTATAATACATAGTTTAGATTCATTAATGTTGAGCAAGTGGTTGGACCTTTGAGACCTTAACATGCCACGACTGCCATCAAAGCTGCCTTGAACTTGGGGGCACAATGTAGGTTACCTCATTTATAAGATATTTTTGAGATCAACACACACACATTAGTTATTATATATATGAACATGTTACGTTTTTTTTATATGAAAAACATAAAATTATTACTCCATCCTACAAAATTGTTAATACTACATGAAACTACGTGTAATTTTAACCGACAAATAACTCATATCTAACTTGTCGGAATCAAAATTTTTAAAAGTTAATCACATAGTTCAAATGTTAAACTATTTGAACAAATTTTAAAAATATGGATTTCAACAATTTAAGTATGATACATTTGTCAGTCAAATTTGCACAAAAATAAATAATGCTAAGACGAGGAGCATTTTTTATGCACTTGACCTCCTTACACCTAGATGGACTAATAGTAACAAAGAAAACTTTGCCTACAAGACCTCTGTAGGTCGGTTGTCTTTTCACTCTTATAGAACGATTGTGACTCCTACTGTCCTACATAGCATGTGATAGTTGCTCGTGGCTAGAATTAAAGTAAAGAAAGAGCTAGCTATGGTGATCATGAGATTGATTGATGATCGGAAACAGAGTAGCTGATCCAGAGTCAGAGTTATTTTGTTTCTATAGTCATTGAATATGTTTAAAAAATTTAACTGTAGCAGATTTAAACAGATCCAATGGCTGTGGAAACAGAGTAAATCTGATTCTGAGTCAGGTATTCTGCTATGTAGGTAGTAATACAAAGTATTAACATGATTAATAACAATTTCATAATAAACTAAATACCCGGTGAGTATTTTGGTACTTTCGCAGTTAAAGGTGGGGGCAAGCAAGCCAAATTAAGCGAAGTCACGTGAAGTGAACCTTTCCTACTTCATCAATTATGCACGGTCAAAGATGGGCTCACCAAACATTTGTCTCCACATTTCTTTTGTACTAGATCAAATTTAGTTAAAAACTTATAGCAAAATTGATCATAATTTGTTTGAGTTGTATTTACGAGTTATGAGTCTAAGTTTTGTAAACACTTAGTACATTTTTTTTTTATAGTAAAGATCTGCAGTAGCTGATGGACGTAATCAATTTTGGCTGAATCACGTTATATCGTGTGTCATTTATTTATCGCTACGTTTCCGCATTTTCTCGAATCTGATTAGAAAAGAAAAACCGACTTCTTTTCCCTAACAAGTGGTATCAAAGCGGTAGTTGGAATTTATGTACTTTTCTCGGTGTTACTATTCACATGAATGGTGTTACTATTCACATGAATAGTGTTACTATTTACATGAATAGTGTTTTCAATAATTTGTCGAAAAAAGTATGAAAATTCATAAACGATTCAAAAAGTCAGATTCGAGTGCGAGCGATGGCTGCAGATGAGGGAAACATGAGAATCGAAAAGTTCGACGGTGCGGACATTGATTTCTGAAAGATGCAGATTGAAGATTATCGTACCCGTAAAATATGTATCAGTCCCTGTCGAGCAAAAGGCCAAAGGGTAGGAAAAATGAAAAGTGGACACTTATAGACTGGCAAGCTATCGGTATCATCCGTCTCGCAATATTGCTTTTAATATAGCAAAGGAAAAGACCACAGTCGGTCTTATGGCGTCTCATCAAGGCCTTATTCAACATCAATTGATTTTCAAATAAGTTTTTCTCTTCTGAAAATAATTAAAATAAAGACACCAAAATTTTATAAAGACAAGAAAGAATAGTAAATTATATTTTGTCTTCCAGTTCACATATAATACAACAATATTAAAATATACAACTAATTCTTTAAAAAATAAAACAATACGTCTAAACAAATTGCCAATAACGTATTTTTAGACTTATTAACTCACCATAGATATAGATTGGGCTGAAAACGAAACGAAACGAGCTGAAAACAGTCAATTTCGTTTTCGTTTCGTTTAGATTTTTTGTTTTCGTTTCGTTTCGTTTTCGGAACGAAATGAAAAACTTTTTTTTTTTCGTTTCGTTAATGATATGAAATTTTCGTTTCGTTTCATCTCATGAACTTGTTTTTTCTCGTTTCGTACTTTTTACGTATGGCCTCGGATAATTAGATTAATTTATATTAAGAAATAAAATTACATATTTTTTTATACTTGGTTTTATTACATGAACCAACAACTTACAACGTAATATAATTAACAACTCACATTATATATTTTTTTATAATGAATTTTGAAATTAATAATATTTTTACTATACATTTATTATATATATTTATTTATTTATTTATTATTAGACGAAAACGAAATTTAAAACAAAAAGGCCTTGATTATTATCATCTCGTTTACTAAACGAAATATATATTTTATTTCATTGTCTTTTCATTTATTAATAAATAAAAAATATACGAGCTGTTAACGAAAAGAACACGAAAATTTTTACAAAATTTTCTCGTCATTTACAGTAAAGGGAAAACAAGAGAAGAAAGTCTTTAATGATTGAATAAATGATAAAGAGGACCTAACATCTGCCAATATATGTAATATTCTTACCTTAAGCTTAATTTAATCTCTTCGAGTATGGACAAAGTACAACCATAAATAACATGCAACAAAATTTATCATTCAGCTATTATAGTTGAAATTAGGGTGATTCTTTTATGACAATTTTAAAAATATCCGTAAGTTACGAACTACAAGGTTCTTATAACCTCTTTGTTTGTCACCATACTGTCAAAAATAGATTAAGTTATCTTACATTGAACTCTAATTATATAAACAGTTAATACGTAACGTTTTTGTCAAGTTGTGATTAATTACAGGCTTGAGTTGCAACTGACTATTGCGGACAAAATATGAAAAGATTGGGTAAAAGAGCTTTGATAAAGTCAAAAACATGGATACCAATTAATAGTGATTTGAAGCAGTCTCTAGAAGATAAAATGAATAAAAGAGGAGATATATTACTAATTGGATTGAATAATAGAAGATATTAAAGTAGAATACTTGTAAAAAAAGGAAATATCATGAAATATTTCGTATTTAATCATCAATTAGAACTTATTTGTAATGTTGTAAATAAAGCCATTGAGAGATGATAGAAGTAATAGTTTGATAGACAAATTAATACTAGTGAACGGTTTATTGAGTATTATAATTATTTAGTCGATTATTGTGTCATTGAGTACTAGGCAAGATATGATGTCAAGACGATGGGTTTTGATGTCGGTGCAAAGACGGTAGTCATACTCAGGTAGTCATACTCAAGTTTTGGACAATTGGGAGAGACCCAAAAGCTTGGGATTCGCATTCTGACCAGAGAGGTTTATCAACTCGTCTATCTATTTTAATGGCAATGATTTTCAGTTTTTACCTTTTCAAGGTGGTCGAATAGGTTGTCCTGGAATTTCTTTTGCCAGCGGCAACGAATGAGATTGTTTTGGCAAATTTATTGAACAAATTTGATTGGACACTTCCGAATGGATTGGGTGGTGAGGATTTGGACATGAAAGTAGTTATTTTACTGTCCGTAGAAAAACTCAGCTTCTAGCACTACAACAAACTTAAAATTTATGAACAGTTTTTAGAAACAATCAAAAAATTTCTCCAAATGACATTTTTCAGGAAAAAAATAATGTTTTAGATACAATCATTTTCGAGAAAATTTTCACATAATGTGGAACGATAAATTTAAGTGTCCCAATGATTGGGACAATCATTATCACACTTATTGGGACAATTGTCGGAATTATTTATACTAAATTGTCCCTTTGTTGTACATAATTTGTTTTAGGCTTTTCATTAGAAGTTAAAGGGCATACAGTATTCAATATCAAATGATCTAAAAAGATGCTTTTCTCTCCTAAACAAATTCAATTAATACTCCACATCTAGTTCAGTGGGTCAACATGTATAAAAAACGATTAGGACAATTATCACATCGACTTTACATAGAGAACAATTAGAACAATTAGGAGTATTATATTTGATCTGTTGCTAAATAATTGTAAATTACAAAAATACGTGAAATTTTTATCATTGATTTTTTCATATCTAAATTACCAAAATGGAAAATATAAAAATTCCGTAATATAGTTCTAACCATGAACTATATGATTTATGTTTGAAAGAATTTTTTCCGACAATCTACTTATGAAAAATTGATAGCCAAACTTGCATTTATTTTCATAGTGGACGGTTATTTAGTGACGAGTATATTTTAAAAATATAGGGATTACAAATATTATTATCATTAGGATTTGGGGTTAACATCTACAAAACTTATACACATTGGTCCATCTCTACCAACCAAAATAAAAAATCAAAGAACAACTAGCCGTTTTGTTCTGTTATTTGTCTTTCAATCATAGATTAATTTTCTATTACTAGTCTTTTGTTTTTTTGTTTATAAATGGGTATCATCTACTACTACTAGTCTATCATGATAATATATATTTATATGTATGCATACGTTGATATACAGTATGGATCCCTACAAATTATTGTTTCTGAGGCATTTATGTAACTGTTTTTGTTTCTTGCTCATTAATAGCTTAATTAACTTATATTATCCTTGGTGAAACTTGTACTCAACCATTGAACTTTAAATGATACTCCACCAATATATGGGTCCAGTTTTTGATCATGTTTATCACGGAGAAACTAGACAAATATATTACATGACTTTTTTTTTTTATCATATCCTAGACCCTATCGCCCTAATAATGAAAATATTAGTCCTTATCTTTTAAAGATTTTTTAAAACGATTTTTTTTTTTAACTTTCAGTCCTCGTCCAATAAAAAATAGCTTAAAAACTGTTTTTAAATTTAAAAAATAACTTATAATTTATACGAAAAATATATTAAAATGTAGTGACCTATGAACAATTTTTATTTATTGAAATGCGACCTCACACCAACGAGCCATAAAAAAAGATACCATAATAGTTGTATGTAGTAAGTAATAATCAACAATTCTTTTGAGGGAATATGTTAAGAATCAATCCCCCAATGTAAGCCTAATTGATTAAACGAGGCTAATTTCATCACTAGGTGAGACTAATTTTAATAATCACATGATTAGCGTGGCCCTTTATGATCCATAGTTTTACAGAAGAAGTTATATGCAACCATTAATCACGTGACTGAACATATCACTTTGCCTCTCAAATATCAATAATGAAATATTACATTTTGAAGCTACTAAATTTGACGCATGTTAGTCTTCTTTTACAAAACTAATCAATAATATGGGGGTCTATATAATCATTGAAGGCACAACGCACAATGTCATTGTTTCTGAGGTATATATTTCTGTTCAATAGTAGGTTAATTTATATTATCCCTTGGGAGAAGTTTGTACTCAACCTTGCATTTTAATTGATACTTCACATATATATGGGGTCAGTCTGATCAGACAAATCTATTACATGGTCCAAATTTTATCGTTTTATCACATCCTAGACTCTATATACGGACCAAGAGGCTAAACAAATATATTACATGACCCAAATTCATTTTATCATATCCTAAACCGTATCTGCCTAATAATAAGAATATTACTCTTAGGTCAGGTTTTACAAGATTTTTTAAATACACCTGATTTAAAAATTTTCCCAACCACTTGGCTAGACATACTAAAAAGGACCTGTCAGTTACATCATTTTAATCAACTTAATTAAAGAGACATTTCTTGATTTCCATATATCTATATATTTTTCTGACATGACGGGTTTAATTTGAAGGATAGAAAATGTCCAACATGGTACAATCTCTATGGCAGCAAGGAACTTCGTTCCTAGTTTCGTTACCATCTTTTTTTTTAATTCTTACGTCATCGTTGGCCGTCGTCTTCATCTTCAAAAACTTTCTCTTCCGGCCAACAACTATCCTGAAAAATCCACCCCCTTCACCAAAAAGACTCCCAATCATAGGCAACCTCCACCAACTAGGTCTTCCTTTACATCAAACCCTCTTTTCACTATGTAAAAAGTATGGCCCTGATCTCATGCTGTTGCACCTGGGCCATAAACCTTTCATTGTGGTCTCCACAGCCGAAGCAGCTCACAAGGTCATGAAGACTCACGATCTCGCATTTTCTTCTAGACACGAATTCAAGATCGCCAGAAAACTTCTTTATAACTTGAAAGATATTTCCATAGCTCCATACGGGGAGTACTGGAGGCAAATGAGAAGTTTATTTAGCATCCATCTTCTAAGCAATAGAAGAGTTCAGTCTTTTTGTGTTGTGAGAGAAGAGAGGACTGCAAAGCTAATGGACAAGATTGAGAAGTCTTCGCTAGAGGTGTTAAATATGAGAAAGCTTCTGGTATCGATCACGTTTGATATGATGTGTGAGGTGGCTTTCGGGAAGACGATGATGGAAGGTGAGAGAGGAGAGAGGTTCCATAAATTATTGACGGAGCTAATGAATATATTGGGTGAGTTAGATTTGGGAGATGTCATACCTTGGCTTTTTTGGGTGAGTCAAGTAAATGGGAAAAATTCTAAGGTTGACAGGTTAGCAACACAGATTGACGCTTTTTTAGAAGATATGGTTCAAGCGCATACCGATCGACATACTGACGGAACACCTAAAAATTGTGATGATGAAGATTTCATTGATAATTTGCTTAAGATTCAAAAGGATGAGGGATCTGTTGCTTGCTTTGATCGAGATGGTCTTAAAGCTATAGTGTTGGTAAATAACAAATAATATGATTATCCTTCAAATGTCACATAATATGAGACGCAGCTTCAGTTTATCTTTTTGAAAAAGTATTCGACGAGTACAAATTGAAATTCGCAAATAGGGAGTCATCCAGTGAGGGGATATCTAACCTAAAAAGACCTTTAAGCTGAATATAGATAAACAAACTTGCTGCTAGAAGCTATAGTAGCAGGCTAATGGAGAGTACTCCAACGCGCCCATATCGAGAAACGATCTTATACCATGTATCTTGTTTTTTTTTTTTTTTTTTTTTTACCAATTCAGCCTTTCACCCCACATAATTACGAAAAAAAACAATTCCAGTTCCACCACTGCTGCTAGATTATTTACGGAATTTTAACGTTACACCCAATTAAAAATAACAGTAAAGGCTGAACAATTCAGCAGTATGGAATATTTTGGTTTCCTTATTATTATTAATTTTAATTTATTCCTCATGATTTAATCATTGATTAAAGCTTTTCTGGTTATTTACATTCTGTCCTTGTAGGATTCTTTCGCTGGGGGAGTTGAAACCACAGCGGCTCTCCTTGAATGGGAAATGTCAGAGCTACTAAAGCACCCTATGGTTATGAAGCGATTGCAAGACGAAATTAGAGGGATTGCTAAAGGCATGTCCATCATAACGGAAGAGGAATTCGAAAAAATGACCTATTTGAAAGCAGTTGTTAAAGAAACTCTGCGTCTGCATCCTCCAATACCGATACCAATTCCAAGAGCAGCAAGGTATGATGTCAAGATGATGGGTTATGATGTCGCTGCAAAGACGGGAGTCATAGTCAACCTTTGGGCAATTGGTAGGGACCCAAAATCTTGGGATTCGCCGTATGAATTCCGACCAGAGAGGTTTATCAACTCGTCTATCGATTTTAAGGGAAATGATTTTCAGTTTTTACCTTTTGGAGGTGGCCGAAGAGGTTGTCCTGGAATTTCTTTTGCCGCGGCAACGAATGAGATTGTTTTGGCAAATTTATTGAACAAATTTGATTGGGCACTTCCGAATGGATTGGGTGGTGAGGATTTGGACATGAGTGAAGGTAGTGATTTTACTGTCCGTCTGAAAACTCAGCTTCTAGCCATAGCAACACCCCATTCCTTCAAATGAGTGCCTAAAATTAGTGAAAGGATATTAAATATTACACCATAACAGGAGCTTTGCACAATTATCCGACCAACATTTATCCTTTTCAGTCTCTTTCTTCATGTTCTTTTCATTGTTTGTTTTTCCTTCAGTTTTTTTTTCTTATCCTGTTTCTTCGATGTAGAACGTAATTATAATAAGTGGTATTTATTATATTCACAGTTTTCAACACGTTTCCAAAGTATTCCTTGAATTACGATAGAGTTTATTCCACATTATTTTTGTTTTGTCAAAATTTAGAGCCAACGTGATTTCTCATATGGTTTTATAAATTTTCTCAAATCATTGAGAATATAGTTTAGATCAATTAAGTTTATACTATTTGGTTTTTGTACTTTGTCGGATGAAAGCTTTACTGATGTATGCTTGAAGTGAGACAATCATCCAAAATTTTAAAGATATAGAAAGATCTTTCTCACCCTTCGAACGCCATGTTTTTACAAACTTATAAATCTCTTAATTTCAGAGAGCATATGTTCACATAAATCAACATTATCAACCAACACGCCAACAAATGGTATAGCACTCTTTATTCCCATATATCCCTTTTGATTTGCTTGATCTGATGAAAGTATATGAATCAATATCTAACACTGAATTTTTAGATCTAATCTGATGTAGAGGGGACATTATAGAATCTCATATTGTGATGGATCTTCAATTTCAACAGGCTGCTAAAATCAACTCATTCTGCCATAGAGCTATGTTACATGGAATAACAACTGGACTTTTGATATGTACCTTGCGATAAATTTTGATTAGGAATTATAACTTACCACATTTGAAACTTAACAGGACGCCTTCTTAAACTTGAATCTTTAAAATGACTGATAGAAGTCCCTAATATTAGAGCAACTTGATAACTTTTTAATGAATGATCTACTAGTTTTTACATGTTCCCTCTCTTTTTGTACATTTCCTCCCTTCCGCTTGGTCTTCTTGGCATGTTTAGTTCAACAACCGTCATCATCATTGTATACCACGCAAAGGATTTTTCTTGGTGACAGGTTTAAATCCACCACTAGGTCAAATTCATCATCAATATGAATATGGATCATGTCACGAAAATCTCCATTATCAGACTTGGAATCAATGCTAATTAAATAGCGTACTTTGATTACCCGAAAGGGTTAATTCCTTGGTCCACTCTTATCCTTAGTCAGATATGAGATTAGTAAAGGGGATCAAGCTAACTTCTTCATATTTGATATCTTTCTCTTTGAATAAGATCTCAATTCCAGCGACGGTTTCATTAGATATCTTACAACTCGAATTCCTATTTTTTCCGACCCAGTTCCTCCACCACCGCGAACCCCGGTTAGATTCAGGCATGCTACACTTTTTAGTCAGCAAGGGAAGTTGATGCATGCTTGAAAAGGTTCAAAATGCAAAGCTGGTGTGACCCTTTAAAAATGAAAGACGTCTGATGTAACACAATTTCAAATGCAAATCTGCAATGGCTTAGCCATAATTCCTTGATTAACCAAAATGATGAAGCTATTGCTGACTTTCTGTAATTGTTCTCTTTGTTTTACATTTTCGTGTTAATTAATTTGTTGTACATAATCTGTTTTAGGCTTTTCATTAGAAGTTAAGGCCTTATTCGATATTAAATGATCTTAAAATAAGTTTCTCTTCTAAACAACTTCACTTAATACTCCACCTTTTGTTCAGTGGGGGTCAACCTCCGTTCATTCATAAAAAACAATTAGGACAATGATCACATTCTAGACTTTTCATTGAGAACAATTAGAGTATAATACTCCATCTATCCATAAATAAGTGTCAATTACGAAAATAAAACTTATACACATCTGCAAAACTTATACACATTGGTCCCTCTCTACCAAGCAAAATAAAAAAAATCAAAGAACAACTAGCCTTTCTGTTATGTTATTAGTATTTCAATCATAGATTATTTTTCTATTACTAGTCTTTTGTTTTTAAATGGATATCATCACTACTCTAGTCTATCACACATGATTATATATATTTATATGTATACATATACGTTGATAACATTATGGGTCTCTCTACAAAATTAAAGGCACAACGCACAATGTCATTGTTTCTGAGGTATATATGTAACCGTTTCTGTTCAATAGTAGCTTAACTTATATTATCCCTTGGGAGAAGTTTGTACTCAACCTTGAACTTTATTAATTGATACTCCACCAATATATGGGGTCACTCTTACCAGACAAATCTATTACATGGCCCAAATTTTATCTCATCACGTCTTAGACTCTATATACCGACCAAGAGACTAAACAAATATATTACATGACCCAAATTTATTTTATCATATCCTAGACCCTATCGGCCTAATAATGAAAATATTAGTCCTTATCTTTTAAAGATTTTTTAAAACGAAATTTTTTTAAGTATCAGTCAGCCGTCCAATAAAAAATAGCTTAAAAGTTGTTTTTAATATTAAAAAATAACTTATAATTTATACGAAAAATATATTAAAATGTAGTGACCTATGAACAATTTTTTTTAATTGAAATGTGACCTTACACCAATGATCCATAAAAAAAATATCATAATAGTTGTATGTAGTAAGTAATAATCAACAATTCTTTTGAGGGAATATGTTAAGAATCAATCCCCCAATGTAAGCCTAATTGATTAAACGAGGCTAATTTCATCACTAGGTGAGGCTAATTTTAATAATCACATGATTAGCGTGGCCCTTTATGATCCATAGTTTTACAAAAGAAGTTATATGCAACCATTAATCATTTGACTGTACATATCACTTTGCCTCTCAATTATCAATAATGAAATATTACATTTTGAAGGTACTAAATTTGACGCATGTTTGTACTCAACCTTGCATTTTAATTGATACTCCACGTATATATGAGGTCAGTCTTATCAGACAAATCTATTACATGGTCCAAATTTTATCGTTTTATCACATCCTAGACTCTATATACGGACCAAGAGGCTAAACAAATATATTACATGATCCCAAATTTATTTTATCATATCCTAGACCCTATCGACCTAATAATAGTTGTATGTCGTAACTGATAATCAACAATTCTTTTGAGGGAGTATGGTAACAACCAATCCCTCGATGTTAGCCTAATTGATTAGACGAGACTAATTTCATCACTAGGTGAGGCTAATAGCATTACTGCTTATCAATAATGCTAGAGAGCCAGAGTAATGAGACAGACTTCATACCCGACTGCTTTTTTTTTCCTTTTGTTTTTTCCTCTTACTCTCTCTTTTTACTATTTCTTTCAACTGCAGATTATTTACTTTCTTACTTGTAGACTTTTATAATATATATATATATATATATATATATGTAACAAATAATAAATTCAGAACCCCAAATCTAAATCAATGAAACTTTTTGTCTTATAGTAAGAATTTCAAATCTGATTAGACAATGGTACATAATGTTTTTCTGTAATCTGACTTTTAAAGGTACCGGCCAGACCGGTTTAAGCAGACTAATTGTTATAAAGTATTTCATATAATTTTTAGATTTTTTTTTACACCCCAAGCAAAACAAAAATAAAAGTTCAAATATAATTATTATGGAACCATATTTTAGACTATACTAAAATTAAATATTAATTAAAATTCTTAAATATATGGCCGAATATCACTCTTAAATTTCGTGCTGAAAATAAAATTCTAAATTTACATTGAGAACTGGTGTGTTGACAATCTGTCTGAGTCTATCTGGCTGATTAGAATTATTATACAAATTACCCATGACGACTCTGACAACACAGGAGTATAGAGAGTTTATAAGAACATAAATATATTGATTAAATAAATGATTGACAAGCAAGCTCTGACGTGTTTATCTAGTAGATTATTGGGTTACAATATATATAATATTAGAATGTATATTCTTTTACCATTAAAAAATCTCGTAATGGTAAAAATGAATATCTATTTATAAAACATAAGATCGATTATTATCTAGACGATGTGAGATAATTACTCTAATACCCCCATCGCTCGTGGCCCGACATTTCAAGGGTCTTATGAGCGGACATATAATAGGTGGAGGTGAGCTCAACATCGCTAGACCCGCTCTGATACCATATTAAAACTCATATACATTACCATTAAAAAGTCTCTGTTTAATGGTAATGATGAATATCTCTTTATAAAACATATGTTCAATTATTATCTAAACGATGCGGGATAATTACTCTAACATGGTAGCCAAGCCTTTTTATGGTAAAACAATATGGATTCTAATATAGTATCAGAGTCTATGTACCTTACCATTAAAAGACATCATAATGGTAATGATGAACATCTCTTTATAAATTACAGACTCGATTATTATTTAGACGATATGAGTTAATTATTCTAACATGAAATAACCCAAACTTAAGCTCCAAAGTAATGTTATGTGGGTCTAAGTACATCAATAAATAACTTGTAACAAAATTATAATTAAAATCATGACTTGATGAATTTGTTGGAAAATTGTATCTTATGAATTAAAATTTGTCTTTTATAGGCATTATATATTGGGGTGGAATTTAAATATTTATTTAGAAAATATGTTTTGTTATATAACTAAATATTCAAATGTAGATTTCTTGTAAATAAGGTTGGTCCATCTACATGAAAAGCAGTGGCCTATTTATTGAGATTAAGAAACTTTGTGGACCAAATTAGTTTTGTGATGGAAATATGACCTGTTACCCTGTTATACATGTTAATGGGTGAAAATGTATCACATGGATAGTCACAAAGTTTTGGAATCTATTAGTTAAACCCTATCAGTTATGAACTCTAACAGTTACAACCCTTTGTTTAAATAGTTGCTTGTTTTACGAAAAGACACTCCGGGTATTATTTATATAGACCCAATAATTTCGAAAATCATATAACATTTTACATATACAAAATTATATCAAAATCATATTCATACAAAAACAGTTTCAGAAAATTCTTTGCATTATTGTTACGTAGCATTTTGTGAGTTCGAGAGAGTTCAATATCAACCCTGGTTCATCGTGCGATTCATTTGTGGCTTCTTATTAACCGCGAGACATCGTTGTATCCTAAAAAGCATCATCCATTCAAACATATAAGCCGTTGGGGGACGAATACGTTTTAAAGAGGGAGTTTCGACTCGACTCAATATGTATTTAATTATTACCATAACTTTGCTACACTACAAGAAAAAGTTAAGATATCAACAGTTTACTTTTTCAAAACTGATGGTAAAATAAATGTCGCTAAATAAATCACTCACTTATAAATCTCTTAATTTCAGAGAGCACTACAAAAAAATACCTAAATAGCGACGGGATTAATGGCGGTATTTTTTGTTACGAGCTTATTAGGGACGATTTTTATTACGGTTTTGTGACAGTTTAGTCAATTTGTGACAGATTTTTAAATTAGTGACAGTCTTGTAACAATTTTTGACTCTAACTAAATCAAACATTATTTTGTAGTGTATGTTCACATAAATCTCTTAATTTCAGAGAGCATGTGTTCACATAAATCAACATTATCAACCAACACGCCAACAAATGGTATAGCACTCTTTATTCCCATATATCCTTTTTGATTTGCTTGATCTGATGAAAGCATATAAATCAATATCTAACACTGAATTTTTAGATCTAATCTGATGTAGAGGGGACATTATAGAATCTCATATTGTGATGGGTCTTTAATTTATTCCCAACAGGCTGCTAAAACTTCTACCCCTGAGAAACGGTAAAACTTTTCTTCAAAATCATAGAGCTATATTACATGGAATAACAACTGGACTTTTGATATGTACCTTGCGATAAACTTGTCGTATCAAAGTATACTAAACTTCTAAGCCATCTGCATCTAATGTCAAAAGCTAATTAGTAGTAAAAAGCACAGAACTTTTTTCAGACTTTAGTCTTCATTAAAAAGTTGCCTTTGAAATCAAGAAACAAAGCAAAAACATAAGCTTCAGAAAATTATCCTCATGAGCTTTAGATATCCGTTCTTATCCAATATATCTTATAATTTCCAAACACAACATTATTCTCAGACTGAGATTCTTCCTTGAAAAGTTGCTTTGATAATTTGTTATACTTCAGAAAATATCATCATTAGTCAGGAGGTAAAAAACAATAAAGTTTTAAACCTTTTCTAGGTTTTAAAATAGCTACTCCTTAGGCAATGAGTGCTTTTTTGGTCCAGATAGTAAGCAGCATATATATTCTTGGGTAAATCCATAGCTCTGCATGTAATAAAATTATTACCATTTGACCCCATTTTGGCCAAACCATCTGCAACTTGATTTTGTTCTCTATAACTATGATTAACAGTGAGTCCAACATAATCCATAAGGGTGATTATGTCCCTCCATATAGAAGCAAATTTTATGACAGGATAGGACTTGGTATTCCACCAAGTTACAATCATTTCAGAATCAGTTTCCACCATTACATTTGTTACACCCATAGTGTAGCAAATAATTAAACCATCTTTAAGAGCCATCATCTCAGCATACATATTAGTTTGTTTGCCCAGATATTTAGAAAAGGATAGAACCAGCATTCCTTTATGGTCTCTTAATACTCCACCACAACCACTAGAGTTATTGCTAAGTGAGGATCCATCTAAGTTTAATTTTAATCTACCAGTGGGTGGACAATTCCACCAAACCAACTTAGCCTTTTTCATTTTACAGTGTGTAGTTTTCAGATTTAAGGACATAAGTGTAAGGCAATGAAAATTGTTAGCAGGTTTTTTGGGTTTAATCAAAAAATTAAGATCATGTAATCATTTGGTCACCTTTTTAATAATGGTTTCAGCACACATTTTCTCATTATCAAATCTGTTTTTGTTCTTACTAAGCCATATCTCCCAAATAACAATGAAAGGGACTAAAACAGCTAGCATACCAGTTTGAGAGGAGTCACATAAATTGCACCATTTTACCATATTTTGTTTCCAACAGTTGGTAAAGCATATATTGAAACCAAATACATTTGCAAAGTAGCTCCAAACATGTTTACAAATATCACTAGAGCCAAAGAAATGATTAGCTGTGTCAACATTGTGATCCTTACAACAAGAACAAATGGTGACTATGCAAATACCAAATTTTTTAAGATTCTCATCAAGTTTAATAGCATTGTACCAAAGTTTCCAAGAGAAAATGCTGATTTTAGTGGGTAAAACAGTATTCCAAATATATTTAGCCACATTTAGAACATGTTTTTTTTCCCTTACAAAATTATAAGAGGTTTTTGCAGTAAAATCCCCATTAAAAGTAAAAGGCCAGTATCTAACATCATCTCCTTTTCTTAAAACCAAAATTTTGCAGGTAACTTTAAGTAAAAGCTCATTACCCCCCATGTGCCATAGCAAATTTGTGTCCCAACCATTATTGTTAATGACCTGATTTAGCAGTACATTAGGGAAAATAACATTAAAAGACTGACAAAGGGGGCCATCTCCTAACCAATTTTCATACCAAAAACTAATGGAACCCTCATTAATATCCCATAAACTATTATCCACCAGAATCTTAAAATGAGGATTAATCATCTTCCAAACACAAGAATGTGTGGCATTGACCACATGATCACCCCAATTAGAGTTGTTGTTACAGTATTTTTGAAACATAAAAACAGTCCATGGAGATTCAATTTCCATTAGTCTCCAACACAGCTTGGCATGAAGAGCATTCATAAATTCCTTTAAACTCCTCACCCCTATTCCACCTTCATTTACAGGGCAAGATAATTTCCCCCATCTCATCCAATGATGCTTGCTTTTACCATCTGTCTCTCCCCAAAAGAAATTAGCAAATTTGTTATCAATCTTGTCAATGACTAGATTGGATGGATTAAGGACAACAAGTATGTATAGTGGTATGGATGATAAGACATGTTTAATAAGGGTTAGTTTTGCCCCAGCAGATAAAAAGTTTGCTTTCCAACTAGCCACTTTCTTGCCAATTTTATCAATCAAAGGATCATACATTACAGAAGTAAGTTTAGTGTTGTGGAGGGGTATTCCTAGATACTTAGTGGGTAGTGACCCCTCACTGAAACCATTGATTCTGGCTATAATGCTATTCCTACCATTTTTAGGTTTATGGGTCAAAAAGACACTTTTAGCTTTGTTAAGCATTTGCCCAGAATTCTGTTCATACTTATTAATAAAAGACATGAGCACTTCTAAATTAGATTTACTACCATTTGCAAAAATCAAAACATCATCAGCAAAAAGGATATGAGATATGGGCTCTACATTTACACAGGTTTTATAAGGCATCAAAGTACCTTTAATCATTAAATCTCTCAGTCCCCTACTTAAAACTTCTTCAGCTATAATAAAAAGAAGAGGGGAGAGTGGATCTCCCTGTTTTAAACCTTTCCCAGAAGTAAAATAGCCAGTAGAAACTCTATTTAAGCAAATAGAATATTTAGAATTAGCTACACATCTCATAACAAGATCTATCCAATTTTTATCAAAACCAAAACAATCCAGAACTTTTATCAGAAAAGACCAGCTTAATTTATCAAAAGCTTTGGCCATGTCAAGTTTGAAAACCACATTACCCCCCCTAACATTATCCCCCAGGTGTTTGAAAAGCTCTTGGGCCAGTAAAATAGCATCAGTAATAAGCCTACCTTCTACAAAGCCACTTTGGTTGTTGGAAATAATTCTAGGTAAAAGCTTGGCCAATCTAGCAGTAAGTATTTTGAAAATAATCTTGTACAACACTTGACAAAGACTTATAGGTCTAAATTGTGTAAAATCTGTGGGGTTGTCCACTTTAGGGATTAAAATAATAAGAGAAGAAATAGCAGCCATTGGTAAAGAATTGCCTTTAAAAAAACTGTGAACTGCTTTTATCAAATTATTTTTAATAATATCCCAACAATGGATATAGAAAGAAGAAGAAAAGCCATCAGGGCCAGGGGCAGAGTCACTAGGTATATCAAAAGTGGCTGTTTTAATTTCCTCATCACTAGGCATAGTGTTGAGAATCCTATTATCAGACTCATTAATCAAATTAGGAATGATACTAAAAAGGTCATTATCAATAGAAACAGGTGAAAAGGAGAAATGGGAAGCAAAAAAGTTACCAGCCTCTCTTTGAATCTCCTTTAAGTCATCAGTGATGGTTCCATCAGCTAGCTTGATTTGCATAATCTTACTCTTTGCTCTTTTGTGTTTTAGCGTTTGATGGAAAAACTTGGAATTTCTATCCCCCTCTTTTAGCCATTTAACTCTAGCTTTTTGCTTGTAGAAAATTTCTTCCTGTAGAACTAAATCGTTATAATTTTTGAGAACTTTAGTATTTTGTTCACAGTATTTATCCCCAATTATAACAAGTTGGTTTTCAGCAAAAATCAATTCATCTTTAGCCTTGGCTAGATTGCCATGTATATTACCAAAAACCTCCTTATTCCACTTTTTTATACACATTTTAAGCCTTTTTAGTTTAAAACAGAAATTATCCATGCCCTCCAAATTACAAGAGTTACCCCAGTTATTAGACACCATCTCAGTGAACCCCTCATGCTTAGTCCACATCCTGAAAAACTTAAAATTAGTGGGGCCAAAGGTAGGTGCTGAAATAGTAGTAAAAATAAGAGCAGAGTGATCAGATACAGTTCTTTCAGCAACAGTGAGCTTTATATTATGATAAATAGTTTCCCAAGTAGAAGTAATCAAAGCCCTATCTAGTTGTTCAAAAACTACTTTACCAAGATTAATCCTACTCCAAGAATAAATGGAGCCAGTATGAGCCATATTAATAAGAGCATTGTTACTAATGAAATCTAGAAAATCATTCTTATCAGTACTAGCTTTTTTGTTGCCTCCTAGTTTCTCATGGTCATACCTAATAGTGTTAAAATCCCCTACCACTTTCCAAGGTTTGTTATTAAGATTCAAGCAGGTCAGGTCATTCCACAAATCCCTTCTAGCTACATAATTACATTTGGCATATACTACTGTGAGGAAAGATTCAATAGGAGACTTGAGTTGAATGGTAATAGATTGAGAAGTAGAGAGCAAAACACTGATATCCAGCTCCTTTTTATAGAAAAACCAAATTTTCCCTCCTTCATTAGTGTTGGAGATAACAAAATTCATTTTAAATTTATTAGCAAGTGGGGCTGCTTTATCAAAATTGATCATAGGCTCTAACAGAGCAAAAAAATCTATTTTAAACTTCCTAATATATTTAAGTAGTTGTGCCTGTGACAGTGCATTAGCAATGCCTCTTACATTCCATATTATGTAATTATACATTTAAGAGGTTGGATTGTACCTTTTTGGTAATTTTACCTTCAGGTGAGTATCTTTGTGGTGGCTTACCTCCTCTCTTCACTCTTGGTGTATCTGAGTAGTATCCTTTATCTTCTGCTTGTTTACCCCTTCCAACACAGGTGTCTAGGTGGAGAGTGTCCATCATTTTTGCAGCTGACTGCATGATAACTACCTCTTCCCCATCCCTTGTATAAGGATCATCCTCATTTTCCAAAATGCTCATGGTAAGCTTTGCCTGTTTGTTTGCCCTGTTTCTCTCTCTTTTCTTTGCTTTGTTTGTTTTTGAAAGGTTAGAAACTTGTTCAGAGAAAGACTGGCATAGATTTTGGGTCCCCCTGTTCTTATTCTGTATTCCCTTTATGAGCAGTGTATCCCCATTCTCCTCAGATCCCTTTTCCTTTTGTTCAATTTGTTTGGTTTCTCCCAACCCTTCAAGTGCTGTAGAGTCTTTCTTTGTGTTCAGAATAGCCACTATGAGGTTGTTTTCTTCTTCATTTTTGTCAGTTATTTCCTTAAGGCTGGTGTTTATTTTCAAACAAGGATTGCTTGTATCCTCTCTTTCCTCTTCACTTTCTATCTCTACCCATTTTCCTTTTTCTTTTCTCAGAAATTTTCTTTTTGGATCTATATTATCCATTCCCAAACCCTTAGTTGGTTTCTTTACTATATAAGCCTGTTTTAAACCCAATTTTTTCTTTCGATTATCCCTATTTTCAGGTTTACTCTCATTCTTATTCAAATTTTCAGAACTAGGTTTTACTTCTTGGTTACCTAAGCTTACTCCATTTCTAACCATTTTGCATTCAAAATGTTCATGCCCCTGTAAGCAACACAAGCTGCAGTATTTGAGGGATTTTTCATAGTCAATTCTTTGCCAATATCCCTCCTCTAGAGAAGAGCCAATCCAAATTCTGTAAACCCTAGGTTTTGATAGATTCATTTCAATGCAAACTCTAGCATACATAGGTCTTACATGGGTAAGAGTAGGAATGTCTGTCTCTAAAAAACCCCCTAAGGATTGAGTAATAGCTTTAAGGTAAGAAAGCACACAGAAATTTAGGGGTAAAAGAGGAATTCTAAACCAAACAGGTGCAATGGCAGATTCCCTAAAAAGAGAAAAATCACTTGTCCATTTAAAAAGTCTGTATAAAGCCCCCTCCATCTCATAAGATGTTCTAGTCCAGCCTTTGTTATAATCATTTATGTTAAGCATTTTAATAAAAACATGCCTATAATCAATTAGCCCTACAATTGGCATCTTATCCAAACCCCAATTTTTGGCAATATGTTCCCTAATATTCTCTATCTTTGGTCTACCCTTGCTGAACTTAGCTATACGTGCTAATTGTAAAGGCACCTCAGACCTTTGAAGTTCTAATTGAGAGAAAATCACAGACGGTTCTGAACCCTTATTATTACTTTGTCTAAGTGGCAGTTGAATATCAATGATTTCAATAGAACGTAAATCCACCTTACCGTCTAATCCATTAGTAATAGATGATTTACCTGATACGATTGATACGTAGCTTGGTTTTAAACCCTCGTTTTCCTTGTTGGTCTCCATATCTGTTTGATTGCTCTCAATAAATCTTACAAATTGAGTGTGGGGATAGTAGATCTAACCCATTAGAGTTAGTATTATGTAGTGTGTTTATGAGAAAATCGTTTTTTAATGGTGGAGATGTGAGGAGATGGAGAGATATGGAGAAGCGGCGCTCTCTCTCTCTCTTTTCTCTCTCTAAACTATTTAGGTATAAATGAAAACACCTCAAACAGACAGACTAATATAGATAATCACATGATCACCGCCACCCTTAATCATTCGTTACGCATAAGAAATTACATGAATTATGGGATTGTATGTATCACTTAATCTCTCAAGTCTCAATAATCAAATATCGTATTTTGACGCTTCCGAGTCTAATGCAGGTTGGTCTTCTTTAACAAAACTAATCAATAATATTGTCGGGATATGTAAAATTCTAGTTATTCTTATACTTGGTTAGTGAAATCATAAAAAATATAACATAAGACACATGCCTTTGGTTGCACGCTCATAGTCTTAAGATCCATTTGGTAACAGATTTTTTGGTCAAAAATTAGATTTTACAAATTTAGACTTTAAAAATCTACTGAAAATTTGGATTTTAAAAATTTGGATTTTTTTAGATTTTTCAGCCTAAAAATCTGATTTTCGTAAGCTAAAAAATCTAACTGGTCAAACGGCCACTGCTTTTTAAAATATAAAATGCAAAAATCTGCTAAAAAAATCTGTTGTCAAATGGACACTTAGTCTGAGCATGATTCAATATGGATTACAAAAGATAATTACGCTCACTATCTTAGAAAACTTCTTTCATGCATTTCTAAAATTATGGACGTAAAATGTCCTCATCAATTGTTAATCCAAATCCTGTTGAAACTCATTAACCTTGTTCATAAGCTTCACATTGTACCGAATTCACATTTTTTTTCATGTATTAAAAAGCATTAACGGCAACTTCATTGCTTGCAAGTTGCTTAATTTATATTTACACCTTGGGGAAGCTTGTACTCAACCCTGAAGACATTAGTACTCCACCTTTTATTTTTTCCATTCATCTATAAACATAAATGTGGAGTTTCTCCACCAGTTATTAAAAAATAGTGGGGAGAGCCTTTTGTTCATGCTTTTTTATTTATTTATTTATTAAATAGGGACATTACCTTTAAATTTTATTTCATCAAAGTATGGACCAAACCCAGTTACAAGCATTTGGAATAAACCAAAACGATAAGCTACAACCATACATCACCCTGTAAATCTTAGTAAAACAAAAATATTATATTTTTTTTCCAGATATTTGTACTAGTACTAAAACATAGCAAAATACATGTAAAATAAGTAATTTAACCTTAGCAGCTTCCACTATCCATTATCTTTTTCGGAAATTAGTTAGCCCATACCTGGTGTTGTAGCTCCCACCACATGGTTCCACACCTGATTCTTATCTTTCTCAAATCTCAATTATTTATGTAAAACAACATCCATGCATCTTATTTCACGTGCATTGGACAACTGCACTATACTTTCAGAATTAGCTAGGAAAACCACCCCCAGATTACAATTGACGAAAAAAATGCTAGGGACTATTGTATATATATAAATAGGAATAGGGTGAGATACAGATACGGTGTTACGATAAAAGTTAAAAAAATTCGGTATAATAAGGGAAGGGTACGTAATAAAAAATTTATTTATTTTTATATATACAATTTAATTTAAAAATCACAATGTTAAAATAACATAATTAACAAACTTGAGTACAATTTAACCTTCTATACGGATATTTTAGTGAACGTTAATATAACTTTTTTATAACTAGTGTATAAACAAATTTAATTAAATTTATCACACTCGTTAACTATAAAAAAATTAAATTATTATGTTTTAATTAATTTTTATGAAAAAAATTAAAATTAATTTCTCAGCCGTACCGAAAAAGTATCGGAGACGTACCGATCACGTACCCATGTCGTACCCAAGCCGTACCAAGATGGTCAAACAATGAAAAAGTTAACGGTACTCTATTTTTCGTACCCGTTACTTCATTTGTCATACCGTACCGGTTACGCTAGGAAAAAAAATCTGAAGTAGCAAAAAAATCTGAAGTAACTGTGGTACGCAGGTAGTCATACATTCATACTCATACAAGAAATAAGAAAACTAGACACTAAAATTTATAGACAAAACTTAAATGAGTCGCTAAATAATAAAATTAGAAACAAAAATATATTTTTTTTCTCTAAATTAACCTACATATTTAGAGACTAAAATATATTTTTTATACATAAACCTATGTATTTAGTGACAAAAAAAAATGCTAAAGAGAATCTAGTAACAACCTTAAGCGACCACATTATTATGTCTATAAATGTTTTTTGAGATAAAATAGTTTTGTCCCGTTACGTTGATATTCCTCATTAGGGACTAACTTTTATATTTTTGGTCTTCAAATAAATATATTTATGGACAAAATGATTATTTTAATATTTAGACCCTCAATCTTTCATTTAGACACAGAGACTTACTTTTAGTCTCAAAAACCATTGATTCTTGTAGTAACTGTTAACTTCGACTTTATAGCTATATCATCTCCACTCGTCTCAAATCAGGAAAAAAAAAACTACAGGGTTCGTCCCGGCCGATCATAAGGTTTTATGGTCATGGATCTCATGGTGACTTTCTTCTCGTTTGCAATGCTTCTAATGCTTCACCCCTGGTTTATGTTATTAAAAGATTACTGGGCCGATTTGTATTTTTAAATTTGTACAATAAAAAGTCCTCTTTATTTGATTACAAAACGAAAATGCAATTCTAGAAAAACTACAATTAGAGGACCTGAGGTTTGTTTACTGCAGTGTACGTTACAAGTCTCAAGGCAAAATATAATAACTTGGTTATTAATTCAAGAGGCTGGTTATATATTACAAACTATCCTGCTTTCATATAAACACCTATAAAGAACCCCAAAACCATCTTATATGTATAGCATCGTATACCAGGCCAGTTACATATCCTACCTCGATATTTCTTTTTTCTTTCTCCAATTAGAGTAAAAAAAAAGAGTCGATAAATGGAAACTACAAACAGATTCTACACAATTAAGGGACACGTAGATGGTTCACCACACGAGTCTGATTTTGAGGTGAAAACCGAGACTCTTTCTCTCTATGTTGAGCCAGGGTCTGGAAATGTCATAGTGAAAACGCTTTATGTATCTGTTGATCCTTACCTACTCAACCGAATGAAAAGCTATAGCTCCTCACACAAAGCTCACGTCGTTGCTTCTAGAATTACTCCCGGCGAGGTCATTATAAACAGATTTACGTTTATAGTTTATACCGACTAAAGATTATTATTTATTGTGCGTTACTTCAAGCAACTCGCCTGATTTGATAACTTTTTGGAAATTCAGTATGTAATTCGAACTTTACGAAAAAAACCATTGTTCTTGTTTTATCAATATAAAATCATTGACTTTCCCCGGGTATCAAAGATAATCACTAAGGGAACAAGGAAGGGCAACATTATTGGGTATTCGTATTTAACCTTATAAAAACATAACCTGTGATTTTTTAATAAAGTTTCATTTTTTTTTCTAAAATATAATTTTCCTATCTCTCTTCCCCATATGTGTGCTTTCTACTTTTAGTTGCCATTGAACTTGTTTGGTCCAGAAATGAGAAATGCTTATGAAGAAAATATATTAGACAGTAAAATGTTGTTCTTTTAATCATGATTTTTGTTAAGAACCCTCTCCTAATTGAGAATTTATATAAGATGTGTATTTGTAAGAATAAATTAGTTAACAAGTTCATCCGAACATGTTATTATGATACCAAAAGGTCCAAAATAATGATACCTTATCCATCTAATAAGCATTTAAATTTGTATTTCAAACTTAAAGAAAGAAATATTAACAATAATAGAAACTAATAGTGAGGAAAGAGAAGGGAAAAAACACACGTTTCATTTTTTTCTTTTATTATTTTGACTTATTTACTTCTAAATTTTATTTTTCTTGTGTGCTTAATTATTTGTAAAGGCTATTGGTGCTCCGGGTATTGGGAAAGTGGTAGCTTCTGAAAACCCTGGATTTAAAAAGGATGATTTAGTCACCGGATTTATCAGCTGGGGAGAATATACTCTTGTTATTAACGGTGCCGGAATAAACAAACTAGACCCTATGGGTTTCCCACTCTCCTACCATGTTGGTATTTTATGTAAGCACTTTTATTGTCTCTGAGTCTATGACAATATCATTCTTTTAATAGAGTGGAAGTGGTTATCCGACTTAGGAGCATACCTGATTAAGTTCTTATCAAGAAGTACAGTTACGTTTTACATTAACTATATTTTGCAAACTTAATTCTTACCGTCGGCATTTAGTTTCTAATGTTGTGGGAATTATTCACGTTCGTAAGTCCTTGTGAGGATGACCAAACACAAACAAACAATCACAATCGAACAAAAGATAATAAGCACACAGAAACTATAAAAATTAGGCGATTAGGTTTACCAAACTTGGCAACAAATATTTTAGTTCTGGTTGCTCAATTTTCAGCCTTCAGTGGATTAACAGCCTATCATGGATTTTTCAATGTCTGTAAGCCCAAAAAGGGAGAGAAGATATTTGTATCAGCAGCTTCGGGATCGGTTGGAAATATTGTGGGACAATATGCCAAACTCTTTGGATGCTATGTTGTAGGCTGTGCGGGTACCAAGGAAAAGGTACCTTGGAAGTTCTGATTTTTTTCTTCCAGATACGATAACCAATTACATTACTAAAAGATTTGTATAAATAAGATTTAAGCATTTAAAGTCTCAACTGTCATGATCTCAACATGCCGTTAAGTGCATAACTTGAATATATAGGAGTTAGTCATGATATGTCGAAACATCACATACTGATTCCAACATAATCAATAATCATGATAAATATGAAATTGACTTTTATTTAAGTTATGCACAATTGGATCGGACCGAGTGGCTTATGGGACATATACTTTCATTTCCTTCTACAATAGGATTTATCAGATGACGAGTTTCCGACTCCTGCATTTTTGTAACTATGGTACATACCTTATGCTCTTATTCTTATGTTCATACAAACAATAGGTCAAGATTCTGAAAGAGAAGCTTGGTTTTGATGAAGCATTCAACTATAAGGATGAAACAGATTTGAAATCAACCCTCAAGAGGTTTTGAAACATTCTTATTAATCTTCTTTCATTTTTTAAGTTTTTCTTTCTTTCTTTCATTTACTTGTCAAAAGATGAGTTAATTTTTCGGATTTTTTGAAAAATATTAATGAGATTTTTTTTTTTTCACTCTGTTATAATATTTGGGATATGAAGCATTTTGTACCAGTATTCATATTTTTCTATACAAAAACAATTAAAAGAGTTGACACCGGAATCACCATTAATTTCGGATTCCTCCGTATTCAAATTTTTTGGATTATTTAATATGGCATTCATAAGAAAAGTTATCTAAAAGTATATATGATATCATGGTATGGACCTATCAGTTTTAATTAATGTTTGTTCAAAATACTAATTTCTTCCGGGGATTGTTTTTTATCCTGGTAGGTACTTTCCTGAAGGAATTGATATGTACTTTGATAATGTCGGAGCAGAAATGTTAGAAGCCAGCGTGTCTAATATGAACAATTTCGGCAGAATTGCAATCTGTGGTGCTATATCTGAATACACGAGTGCTACGAAACGAGCTGCACCAGATATGCTTGAAGTTGTGTACAAGCGAATTACTCTGCAAGGGTTCTTAGCTGTGGATGTCATTGCTAATTATGAAGATTTTTTTATAAAAACATCAGATTTCCTCAGAAGTGGAAAAATGCAAGTGCTTGAGGACATATCATGTGGGTTCGAGAGTATCCCTAGTGCTTTTATCGAACTTTTTCAAGGCAATAATGTTGGGAAAAAAATGGTTAAAATCTCAGAGGATTAGAGTTGACATTAAGGACTTCAAGATTCTCCTTTTGTTTGCTTCGTGTTTTTCTTCTAACCCTTTTTCTGATACAAGTTAGATGAAATATCCATTCTTAAAACTCTTGTTCTCAAAATAAAGTGATAAAGGATTTTATTACATGTATGGTTAAAGATTGATAAAGCCATAACTTTGTTTCGTGGCGTTAGACTTTTCAACAATAATATAATATATCAAATAGAATAAATGCTGAACACTTCTTTAATCTTTATTATGCTCGGTGGTATAATTGCTCGGATTACAATTTCCTATTTGCACTTGTGCTCGGTATTACAACTTGCTCTTTTAATCTTGACTTTTCTTCGATCTCGGTGTTCGGTCTTGTATGTTGCTCGGTCTGCTTTCTAGTGTGGTGAGTTTTGACAAGTTTTCTCTTTTCTCTCCTTCTCTCTATATTTTTTAGATAGATTTTCTGGTCCTCTTTAAGTAAGAGAACTTGGCTATTTATAGGCAATTATGTCTTTTAGGACGTTGACAAATGTCCCCATCTCATGAGATTTTTCAGACGCGGGTCCCTTGTTAAGTGGGCTTAGGCTTTTAGCTATATCCACCCTTATTATCAAAGAAGGGCATGTTGTAACCCAATATCTACCGTTTTAAGCATTGGATACCCCTTAACAATGTGTGGGTTGATTCATAACCAAATAGATATATTCGGGTCTAATTTTTATGTTCTATCAAGTGCTTCCTGACTTCCTCGATGTGGTCTCCACGTCGAGGGAGTCATGCTCGGTCTGTCGAGGATGTTATTTCGGTCTTGCTGTTCCCAATGCTTCATCGAAAAATGCAACATATCTATGACTGTTCCCTTGGCCCCATTTAATGTCTTAGAAATTTGCAAACCTGCTATCTGTTGGCCCGCGTGCTAACCTTAGAGGGGGGGTGAATAAGGTTTCTAGGCGATTTCGCCTAATTAAAAATTCTAAGCAACTAACACCCCAACTTACGCAATTCTAAGCTTAAGCGTTAATAAACGTTAATTAATTCAAACGCAAGCAAGCAAGAATAAATAATTGCGGAAAATAAAAGTTTAAGGGAAGAAGATGACACCGTGATTTATAGAGGTTCGGCAAAACGCGCCTACGTCCTCTCCTCGGTACTACCGAGTATTTTACTAAAAATTCTTCTTACGGATATTACAATCCTTTTGAGCTAATCAACCGATTAAGCTCCCCCTCACTTTATGAGTGTCCCGAAATGAAAAGACCTAGAGCTTTTAAGCAACTCGCTTACAAAGCCTCTACCCGATCACTCGCTCACAAAAATGAGTTTATAAAACACTCGATACAATTTTGTTACAAAAATGTAACTACACTCACTATTCTATTTGCTTCTAAATAAGCTAATTGGTGAGTCTTGGTTGTTGATCGAGCTTGAGTCGCTTTCTTCTTTGATTTCCTCTTTTTCGAATATTTTCACCAAAATGGTGATAAATTGGGTTTTTATTGAAAGAGGTATTTGGATGATGTATTTGTGTTATAATTGGTGACTTTGGAGAGATGATTGGGCTGGTTTAAATAACAGCAAAGTCTGTTTTTCTGGGTTATGACCGTTGAAAGGTTTTAACAGCTATTTTCCAGAATAAGCTGAAAAGCTGTTTTCGAAAACTGCAGAAAACGATCGGTCGTTTTCTACAGTCGATCGGTCGTTTTACAGAAAACGATCGGTCGTTTTCTGAAAACGATCGGTCGTTTTTATACTGGACTCACTGGAAGAAATTGGATAAAAAACGATCGGTCGTTTTTGTCCAGTCGATCGGTCGACTGTAATCCTGGTCCCGTAAATCTTCGAATGCTCATAACTCCTTCGTTTTAGCTCCGATTTTGGTTCCGCTTGAACCTGTGGCTTCGTTTTTCCGAGCTCTATCTTTCTGGCGTTCTGCAATTTACAAATTCTCTTTTTGGAAAAATCAAGCATTATATCATCGAAATAGAGAAATCGTAAAATCATTAAAAACATAATCAAAGTTATAATCAAAATCAATTATTGAACCCCATGGTTCAACAATCTCCCCCATTTTGATTATGACAAACTAATGATGATTTTACAAGAAAAATATCTCCTTCATTTTAACAAAACGCATTACACCAAAATATATCATTTTTCTCCCCCTTTGGCATTATCAAAATGCAATCAAGAAAAAAAAATATGGGGTTTTGTGAAGGGTTTTTAAAGAAAAACCAAAACATGAAAAGTGTAATTATGATGCATATACCCGACCCAACTAATCACATATATGTAGATATTATAGATTAGAGTATACCGCATATGTGATGTGGAGTCGAGTCCGCTCGCTAATGGCATTTGCATTGAGCGTTGCCGATTCCAAATAGGTGGTACCACTTGTTGGCATGCCTTCCACCTTTGTCGATTAATGGCACTTCATCCTTGATGGTGGAGTCGATCTTCTTGACTTCCACGGCTTTTGTCGGCGTTGCCAACCACTTGTTGATTTTCTCCTTTTGGATGGAGATACCTACAACACAAATTTTGTCCTTTGGTACCCAATTTCTTTTGGGTCCGACATTGTTAGTGGCTCGGGTCTTTACTACCCATTTCAAATCGCTTCTACTAACATGGAAACGATAAGGGCATCTAGAAGAAATATGCTCATTTCTACTACAATGCACACAATGCTTAGACTTTTTAGTATAACGATAGTTATACGTAGTTTTGGAAAGGTTTTTCGGAGCATCCGATTTGGTTTGAAAACCTATACCCTTCCTATCATTAAGAGATTTTTGAAAAATCTTGGAAGTACTCCTTTTAGGAAAAACAACCTCTTGTTTAGGTGGAATAGGAGTTGTAGAAATATTAGAGGCTTTAACGAAGAGGGGTTTGTTAGAAGTAGAACCAATGCAATCAAAACCTAAACCGCTCTTATCATTAACATCTTTTTGACAACTCAAAATGTTATCTAAAACGGTTTTACCTTTAGAAAACTTTGAAATTGTTAAATCGAGTTTTTCAATGGAAATGACAAGCTCATTGTTTTTAGTTTTCAAAGATTCATTCTCGGTTTCTAAAACCTTGACCTTGTCATTTAAGCTAAAAGCATGAGAACTCAAAACCTTGTTTTTGCTTTTAACTTTATCGAAAGCATCTTTTAACTCTTCAAAATTTTCTAATAGATCACAATCTAAAGAAGATGGTTTTGAAAGAGTTTTAGTAAGTCTAGAGACTTCATTTTTAAGAAAATTGATCTCGGTTTGTAAAGACTTATTATGAATGACGAGATCATTGTTTTTTTCTTTCAAGTCTTCCTTTTCGTCATCTATATCACTTAAAGAAAATGACGATGTTGGAATAGACTCATTTTCAATTTTATCTCTTTTTAAAGATCTTATTTCTTCATTGAGAGAAGAATTTATCTTTTTAAGAGATTTGACCTTCTCTACAAGCTTAGGAAATTTTTCGGAATAAATTCCACACATATGAATAAGTTCATCATGAGAGAATTCTTTTACCTCATCGTTGTCACTTTCGCTTGAGTGGTCACTTTCGCTTGAAGACGATTTGTTGGGCTCATTGGTGTCTTCCATGGCCATATAGCAACCAAGATGCGCGACTTCATCTTGGTCGGAGCTATCGCTAGAGCTTGAATCGAATATCTTCTTCTTGGCTTTGCTCTTGCGATTCTTGAGACAATCTCTCGCCATGTGTCCTTCCTTGCCACATGTATAGCAAACAAAATCGTTAGAATAAATTGAATTATTTGACGATTTACCTTTATGTTTGCGTTGGCCTTTAAGCTTTAGTATTTCCTTGACGATTCGAAAGATTTCCATTGAATTTTCGTCGTCCTCGGATAGCTTATTGCTTTCGTCACAAGTCGTTCCTTTGAAAGCTATCTCCCTCCTTTTTGATATTGGCTTGTGACTATTGAGGGTGATCTCGTGAGTAATGAGTGAACCCGTCAAAGCATCAAGAGAGTAGGTGTTCATGTCGTGCGCCTCTTGAATTGCGGTGACCTTCGGTTCCCATTCCTTCGGCAAGCTCCGAATCACCTTTGAGACCATTTCCTTACAAGATAAATGCTTACCAAGAGATGTTAATCCGTTAGTAATAGTAGTAAATCTAGCAAGCATATCGGAAATAGTTTCACCCTCGCTCATTTTAAAAAGCTCGTAGTCATGAACTAAAAGTTGGAGTTTGCAATCCTTAACTTGGTTAGTCCCTTCATGCATTACTACTAGCTTATCCCACATACCCTTAGCGGTTTTACAAGCGGAAATTTTGTTGTACTCGTTAGGAGAAACGGCACAAACAATAGCATACATTGCTTTGGCGTTCGTAGAGTAGGCTTCTAGTT
Source organism: Primula veris (assembly GCA_963682055.1). Classification (NCBI taxonomy): domain Eukaryota; kingdom Viridiplantae; phylum Streptophyta; class Magnoliopsida; order Ericales; family Primulaceae; genus Primula; species Primula veris. The sequence goes on along the minus strand of OY821742.1, from coordinate 3,874,042 downwards.
GAGCGCTATCTAAGTCCTCTACGGGGATTGGGTTCTCGCTATTCTCGGATGTAGGTGCGGTATATCCTACCTTAATGGTCATCCAAAGTTTAACATTATAGCTTTGTAGGAACATACTCATCCTATCCTTCCAATATGAATAATTTACCCCATCAAAATATGGTGGAGTATTGGGTGATGAAGCTATGCCGGATGCGAAATTAAGTATATTAGCCATCGGGATCTTAACTCTAGAATCGTTAGATTCCTATATGCAAGAGCCTCGGCTCTGATACCAATTGTTGGCCCGCGTGCTAACCTTAGAGGGGGGGTGAATAAGGTTTCTAGGCGATTTCGCCTAATTAAAAATTCTAAGCAACTAACACCCCAACTTACGCAATTCTAAGCTTAAGCGTTAATAAACGTTAATTAATTCAAACGCAAGCAAGCAAGAATAAATAATTGCGGAAAATAAAAGTTTAAGGGAAGAAGATGACACCGTGATTTATAGAGGTTCGGCAAAACGCGCCTACGTCCTCTCCTCGGTACTACCGAGTATTTTACTAAAAATTCTTCTTACGGATATTACAATCCTTTTGAGCTAATCAACCGATTAAGCTCCCCCTCACTTTATGAGTGTCCCGAAATGAAAAGACCTAGAGCTTTTAAGCAACTCGCTTACAAAGCCTCTACCCGATCACTCGCTCACAAAAATGAGTTTATAAAACACTCGATACAATTTTGTTACAAAAATGTAACTACACTCACTATTCTATTTGCTTCTAAATAAGCTAATTGGTGAGTCTTGGTTGTTGATCGAGCTTGAGTCGCTTTCTTCTTTGATTTCCTCTTTTTCGAATATTTTCACCAAAATGGTGATAAATTGGGTTTTTATTGAAAGAGGTATTTGGATGATGTATTTGTGTTATAATTGGTGACTTTGGAGAGATGATTGGGCTGGTTTAAATAACAGCAAAGTCTGTTTTTCTGGGTTATGACCGTTGAAAGGTTTTAACAGCTATTTTCCAGAATAAGCTGAAAAGCTGTTTTCGAAAACTGCAGAAAACGATCGGTCGTTTTCTACAGTCGATCGGTCGTTTTACAGAAAACGATCGGTCGTTTTCTGAAAACGATCGGTCGTTTTTATACTGGACTCACTGGAAGAAATTGGATAAAAAACGATCGGTCGTTTTTGTCCAGTCGATCGGTCGACTGTAATCCTGGTCCCGTAAATCTTCGAATGCTCATAACTCCTTCGTTTTAGCTCCGATTTTGGTTCCGCTTGAACCTGTGGCTTCGTTTTTCCGAGCTCTATCTTTCTGGCGTTCTGCAATTTACAAATTCTCTTTTTGGAAAAATCAAGCATTATATCATCGAAATAGAGAAATCGTAAAATCATTAAAAACATAATCAAAGTTATAATCAAAATCAATTATTGAACCCCATGGTTCAACACTATCCAACTTTGATGCGACCCTTGATATTCACTCATTTGCCTATAAAATGAGATTGTTCCCTCATAAATATTCCATTGCTTATCATTACTAAGAACGTCATGGCCTCTCCCAATGGTGCTACTGGTGACAACTCTCCCGAATACATTGCTCACTTAGAAAACGAGGTCAAGAAAGCTCGTGCTGTGAAAAAGAAGCTGGCCGTTATGGTGAAAAAATTGAGCTATCTATTTTAATCTAACCCTTTATTTGATGGAAACTAAACTAAATTTGACCCTTCTAACTGTAGTAACCCTGATTACTCACGAACAACATCAAACAATAACCTACGAAACTGTTCTTGAAATGGTATCGGAATGAATCAAGAAACCAGATTAGATGACTGAAAGTAGTATTAAAACTTTATATAGTAAGAAATACAAATAGCCGATTGGAGATGCCAAATGTCATAAACTATTCTCAAAAGAGAGTCTTTTAAACAAACATAATTTTCTGCATATAAGATAATCCTATCACAAACCTATATATTATAAAGAAAATATACATAATTTGAAATTACATATGAGCGGGAGTTGAATATTTGAACTTCTTATGCAACTGTCAATATGATTTGAATTATATCTCAGAGCACTAACTGTTCCAGCCATGTATCTTTGGGTCTGTCACACTAACGGCTGTGCCCTTTAAAACTTAACAGCAGTTGTCTGATTTTGGTAGTAATTTTGAGCTAAAGAAGAGGATGATCGTTTGGAGATACTTTAGGAAGGTTGTAACATCCCAGACCATTTTGGAATCAGACTTTCTGTTTCTCTTTATTTTGTTGGAATCAGACTTTCTAATTCTTTTTATTCTGTATACTTGGACTTACCAAGTATCTATCACTTAATTCATAGTACTATAAACGTCACACAAAAATAAAATAAAATTTCTTTCAAAATCTTATACGTTCATCAACGTATATAAACATTTCATTTTTTTTATGTACACAAATAACCTTACTTTTTTGAAACCTGCAATTTGCAATGATATATACATGTATAATTTTGATACTTTCAAATTATAAATTGAGCCTGAAACACTTGTTAAAAAATGCAATGAAATTTTATAATAATAAGTAAGAAAACCACTCACCTAATTTGAAAGATGATAAAATAACCGAGACCATTTTGCACATCATCTGGAGCTAACAACCCGGCTACCAAAACTGTTATGAACCTCCATGAATAAAAGCAAAAATAAAAATATTCATTCACTAAACCCATGTTAAAAGCTCTTGATCTCATTGTGTGTTGGATGATCGCTTTTATATATATTTATCTATTCTATCTATTTTTATAGTATTTATGTGTCCACATATTCACATACTATAAGAAAGCAAAGAAATCAGAGTTTATGGATAAATTAAAGGAAAATATAGGTTGATGTAACTTAGTATTGCTAATGTTTGTGTTGCATGTATATATAATTATATATATCTAGGCAGACAAAATAAACGGGCACATATCAAAGGCAATAAAGTTACCATAATGGCATTAACCATTTACATCATGCACACATTGCTATAACTTACATTAGTAACTCATTGCTAAGTACAATTAATATTGACTTTCCAAACATTTGAAACCGACACATTACATAATATTCCTCACTTATTTTCATTCATCAAATTCTAACGTCACAACCAATGTAAAATTCCATTTAACTCTATCTTAATTACAAAACCTTATTATTAAGTAATCTGGTCACTTAATGATTGCTAAATACTAACTAGCCCTCCTTGTAGCCAAAAATACTGAAACAATCATCAAATATTAAACATTTGTAAATATATATAGTAAAATAAAAATACGGGTTTTCACAAAGGTAGTTTTGTAAAAACAAGCAATCTCCTTAATTTTTTTGATTATAATCTAGCCTGGTTCTAGTTTTAATCAGAATTTGAAACTTAGTTGTTCAAAATTCAGTTCAATGTTGTTGCAGGTCGTTTACTTAGTTTTTTATTTATATAATTGGTGGGGAAATCCCCATATTTTTATTTATTAAACCCCTCTTAATCTGAGTTATAAGTTATAAGTTGTAGTAGGTTGTTTCTTTAAGTTTTTTTTATTTTATTGTTAACTAGATCTGTTGATGTAATCTGGATAGAAAGGAGATGAGTGTTACCCCTTAATCTCAACCCGTAATGTCTTTCCCCTAAATGTATGTATTGGAGATAAACGAGTAATACAGTGAAATATGGACACTTAATTAGTTACATATCAACGAAGAAAGAATATTGACGGAGTTCAAACATAAATGCCTAGTCATGCTAGCTATTTTACGAGTAGTTCATACCTTTTTTTATATTCTGAGGTTAAGCCTGAGCTATCAATAATAATATCAAACAAAGACGAAACTAACGTGAAAGAAAACCTCGACCTATCACACTCCGATGCCTAACATTAAATACACGTCTTTTAAGAGAGAAATAATTGCATAAGTGTAAGAATGATAGGGTTTTTTGAGATCTTTTACCTCGTTACAATATTTTTATAGGAAATTCCGATTTCCTTTTATGTTCAATTCATTCCTATCGTGGGATATCTTATATATTTTCCTTATTAATACTTTCTCGTCTTTCAGCGGGGGTGACACTTTGTCACCCTGCTCCTGGAGAGGGACATTTTCCCGTCTCCTAGAGGTAACTCTGTGTCTACCCGCCCCATGAAGAGGGCCTTTTATGTGTTCAATACTTATGGATAGATAAATGCAATCAATAGTATCATATAGTATATTCAAGTCGAGACTGGATTTTTTGACTGTAAAAAATCTGTTTTCATGCCAAAACCGTATATCGTAATTACAAACCGTAATTTTGATTTAAGGTTTAGCTTTTTATTTTATTTTTAAAAATAAAAATAAAAAAAAATAAACCGTAATTCTGAATTATGATATGTAGTTTAGAATTACGGTTTTGACGTGAAAATATATTTTTTGCAGTCGAAAAATCCAGACTCATTTAAATCTCCTATGCGCAAACGGAGTAAATAAACAATTATCTCTTTCCACCTCGCAAATGAGTATACTTTTGAGTATGGCAAAAATATCTATATTGTGAGTATTATAAAATATATCATATCTATTGGCCCAAACAAGCTCTTTTAATTTATATTATCATCAATTATTGATTAGGTTTTCACCGTAACAAACCCAAAAACCGTTCCTACAATAATGTCTAGGTTATTTAAATTATATTATAGAAACTTGTTTGCCCATTAATAAAAAAGAGCAAGTAAAATTAAACCTACATCAAATAATTGAACACGGGAAGACTTGATCTCCAATTAGTCCAATATATACCCAATCCACATTTATTACATTACTCATCGCACAATAGAAAAATATAGCTGTCACAGCTAGTCAGAATGGTGTTCTCCTTTCTTCTTAATTCTCTTTTATTATGTGTTATTTTCCTTTTTCCAATTACTGTATATCGTTTCATCAAGCCACAAAGCACCCGAAACCGGAAGTTTCCACTCCCACCTGGAAGTTTCGGTTTCCCTCTAATTGGGGAAACATTGGATTTCTTCTTCAAGCTAAATAATGGAATTCTAGAGAAGTTCATTACAAATCGGATGACCAAACACTCTTCCAAAGTCATAAAGACATCAATACTAGGACAGCCTATGGTGATTCTTGGCGCTGTGGAGGGGAATAAGTTCTTGTTCTCCAACGAGGAGAAAAAAGTCCGAACATGGGTACCAAGTTCGATGAGCAAAGTATTTACAAAATCTGGCAATGCCGAAGAATCAGATAGATTGTTCCGCCAGATCATTCACCCATTCCTCAAGGCGGAAGCTCTTCAAAGGTATGCCCCCATTATGGACACGATAATGAAGCAACATATCGAGAGTGACTGGGAAGATGGGAAGGAATTGACGGTTAGGGACGCTGCTTCAAAGTATACGCATGCAATAGCTTGTCGAGTTCTTTTGTGTATCAAGGATCTTGAGAAAATCAAATCCCTTTCAAAGAAGATTGCCATTATAGTGAAAGGTGTCATTTCACCGGCAATTAATCTTCCAGGGACAAGATTTTACGGTGCTGTAAAGGCCGCCGATGCAGTTAGAAAAGAGCTATTACAAGGGGTAATAAAGCAAAGAAAAATAGAACTTTCAGAAAAAAACACTGGAGCTATGAAAAAGGATATACTGTCTAGTTTTCTCCTAGCAAATTATGATACAGGTGAATTCATGAGTGAATATGGCATATCTAGTCATCTAATTGGATTGGTTTTTGCAAGTACCCACACAGTTGATGCTGTCTTGACATTCACTATGATGTACTTGGCGGAATTCCCCCTTGTGTACGATGAGGTCCGAAAAGGTAAACTATCATAACCATGTTTTGAAAACCTCGCTACAAAGTGAAAGCTCCACTGAAAACTCGATAAAAAAAACTCAGTTCATAGCTTAAAAAAAGCAGAAAGGGCGTTTTCTACTTTTTTACACCAACAAAAGTTAGGTTTTAAAAAGCAATTTAGCTAAGTTTCTGGTTTTCAAAACACTTTTAACGTTTGGTTTTTAGAAATCATGGCATGACTAGAAATTTTCTTTAAGTCTTCAGCGGTTATTCTTTTTATGTTTCCAATTGGAAGTAATCATTTATAATTTTGTTCTCCCCATACAAAACTACTGGCAACTTTAACCGGAGAAAATCTCGTATGTAAATCGTCGTGATAAATTTGATATAAACAAAGATTACAATTCATGCATTTTATTTTTATAATCATTTTTGTGCATGCAAAAATAGAGCAAATGGAGATAGCAAAAACCAAGAAGCCAAACGAATTACTTAATTGGGAGGACATAAGTAAGATGAGATACTCTCGAAATGTTATGAATAATGAAGTCATGAGGCTACGCCCACCGAGTTTTGGAGGTTTTAAAGAAGCTATTACTGATATTGAATTTGCTGGATATACTATTCCAAAAGGGTGGAAGGTAAGCTATTAATGTGTATTTTCTTTTGCATCTTGAAGTATTAGAACCTCTATTGATGTTTAATTATTCTTATATAGATGGCTTGGATGACAAAGTTCACACATAAAAATGATGACCATTTCCCAAGTCCAGAAAAATTTGAGCCCTCCAGATTTGAAGGAAATATACCGCCTCCGTTTACATTCTTGCCTTTCGGAAGTGGACCTCGAATGTGTCCTGGCAATGAGTATGCTAGGGTTGTAGTACTTGTTTTCATGCATAATGTTGTGACAAAGTTCAAATGGGAGAAGCTCATTTCCGATGAGAAAATTGTGTATGACCCAGTACCAAGGCCAACCGAAGGATTCCCTATTCGGCTTCACTTAAATAGCCCCTGATTAAGTACATCCTTTTGGTGTTTTAAGCTCTCCATTTTTTCAGGGTCCAAGTTTTACTTATTGAATGTTACATTCCTTTTTAAGGTCATCATATGTTTGCTTTCCCATTTCCTCAATTAAAGTATTTATCTTTTGTTATGTATGTTGAAGTGAAATAAAAGGGTGGATCACTTTTATATAAATCATATGCGCAAACTCTCTCTGTAATTAATTTAGGGTGAACGTGTACTCTCAAATCTTACATAATTAATGTCTATTTGCATAATATTTCAGGCTCTCTCTGCATATTTTGTTAACTTTTACAACAAATTCCTTATGGTCTGTATTCGGTGATTATACCATTTCTTGTTTCACATTTATCAAGTCAAAGAAATGAGTGGGATCAAAGGAGAGAAAAGAGAATTTTATTATAAATTGGTTTATAATAAATTTCTCATTTGGAATTTTGGACAAAAAATACAATTATTGTGAATAAAAGTGGTCTCAAATTGGCCCCAGCTATTTATATTTTCAACAGTCACACCTTTTCATGAATGAACTGTTGTATATTTTATGAATAGGTTTGATGGACACTATTTATAGTCTCCTTTTCTTACAAAAAAAATATATGGCATATTTTTCATAATCATTTCTAGCTAATTGTATTGAAATCACCCATAACTAGCCAAGTATTAGAACTAATCAAGGTTTAAATTATTGATGGTACTCCACAAATTACTTTCAGAAACATAATTACACTTAGCATAAACAAAGATAATGAAAAACGTCTAAAGAAACTTAATTAAGAGTAATTTATTGAAGACACTAACTGTATCTACCTTAAAGTGATCCCTTTGAAGAAATCCAAATTTTGAAGAAGCTTGTTGGAAAAAGGCAAAGACGTGTGAAATTAATGTTTAAGTTGTCATGAGGCCTTTAGGAAAAAACAAAACTATTCTCAAGCTAATTATTCAGCATATCAGTCCGTTTCCTACTCAAAATTTATACATCAAGTGATCACAATATACAATATGTTGGTTTTGCTGTACGTAAAAGTAATAATTTAAAATGCAAGGTATAAAAAAAAATAAACAATTTTATTTCTATTAAACGGAATGTGACTCTATTACAATATTCCGACACTTGCAGAATGTAAATGCAATTAAATAAAATTCTAGACAGAATAATATAAGTTATTAAACTGATAGACTGGTTTGTAATTAAACGAAACTGTCAGACAGAATAGTATAAAACTAAACTGCTGGACTTTTTATTAATTAAAAGAAACTGCAATACAGAATAGTATAATTACTAAACTGCTGGACTGTTTCTGTAAATAAAGAAAATAACAGAACTAGAAAATAAATTACAGAACAGAATAAGAATTACAAAAATGAAAGACAGAATTGAAATTACAGAAAGTAAATTGCTGGAATTAAAATACAGAAAAGTAATGAAATTAAATTACAGAAAAGAAAAGTATTGAAATTAAATTACAGAAAGTAAATTGCTGGAATTAAAATATAGAAAAGAAAATTACTGAAATTAAATTACAGAAAATAAAAGTACTAAAATTAAATTACAAAAAAGAAAAGGTACTGAAATTAAAAAAATAAATAAAAACATGAAATGAGAATAAAATTTAAAAAACAGACGAGGCAACTGTTAAACAGTCTGCCCTTAACCGATATTCACGACCACCTTTAAGGTTTCTGGTTGTGTTGGCGCTTCGATCTCAAAGTATAACGTCTCAGATGACTTGTCGGAAATTGGCGACAAGTCAAGCTCGAACTGTTGGTGGGTGACTCTCTTTTACTAAAGTGTAATGTTTTTTGAGAGATTATGTGTTGTGTAAAATGATGTGAGAGAGCTGCTTAATTATAAGGTTAGCTTGGAAAATGTCTTCACATTTTCCCAATGTGGAATGATTAAATGTCATTTAATCTACTTCCCATCATTTTTCAACATTTCGGATTTTGCCTCCTCCGAGACCCAATCTTTGAACCCAATTTTCATTCACACCCATTCTCCGAATAGGTCATGCGACATACCGTTACGAAGCTCGTTACACGAGATATTTATCCATATTGAGTAAGGCATCAAAAGTCAAACGTTGTCGCATGAAATCTTGACTCAAAGTTGGTCATGTGACCATTCAGAAATAACCATGTTTTTTTTACATGTTTTCCAACACAATATTCCATCAGAGGAAATAAAATACAATCTTACTCGGAATTCAGATTTTCTCAAAGCAAACTACAAAAACATCAAAACACCCGAATTAACCATCACCAGATGGCAAAACCGCTCATGCAAACCAAACTTCAGTCACAACCTTAGTCCGATCGAGTTTCAATAAACAAGAAATCCCCAAAAATAAGAGCTAATTAAAACCCAAAAAATTAATTTCATAGTATGCGACATAATGCTCAAAAAATTCATTGCAAATTAAACAAAACCCACATCCACATACCCGAAAGGCATAAGCCGAAGCAAATGAAATTTGAGTAAAGATATATCAATAAGGTGAAATCCATACCAAGTTGAAAAGGTTGACACAAAAGCGAACCCCGATCCCAAATTGTCCTCCGGTCCGAAATCTAATGGTGGTTCAAATTCCATGGGTCCAATTAGGAGTCGATACTCAAGAGAAAATCAATTAAGTCAATTACCACGGGGGGTTCTATTTAGATCAATTGATTATAGAGATTTCCCAAAATAACACGGCCATCTATCAATGCGATTGTTTGTAAAGAAACTATTGACCAATTAGATTTCACTTCTATTGCGCTAGTTTTGGCGTTTATTTTAGCATTTCATAGATTGAATCAATCAAACATAAAAATTGGGGTAGTGCTCTTAAAGTACACATAATCATTACCATGTTGAGTTGTGAAGCCAAATTTGTTTTGGTCACATTCACTAATTATCCCATATTATTAAAAATTGTAATAAGACCACTATGAGTTCTATATATGTCTCACCTATCTTATATTTTAATTATTACATGAATTCTATTTGTGAGAGAACCATAGTTTTGTGATCAAGTTAAATTGTGTGTGCGATTTACATTCTTTTATTTCTTCAAATACGTTTGATTTCCTGATTCCCTAACATACGATTGTACAAACAAAAAATTGGACGGAGACATGCTCAATAGAGTTTTTATTTTATTTTAATATTAACGTGGATGACACCATCCATCACCTTTTTCTATTTGCATGATTTGTTTTTCTTCAAACAAGTAGCTTATGTTACGACAAGATAAAAGGAGTACAGCTGCTTATATGTATAATTCATCTTTTTATACTCCTATTAGGTAGAAACAAACTTGGTATAAATTGACATTATCCTTGCTTCTAGCTTCTATCAAAAGCTTACCAAAAACATTCAATTTTTTGTTGGCTCTCAAACAATATTTTACTAGTGTACGTAAGCAAATATTAAACATGTTGCCCACTGGCACTGGAGTGCTAATTTATGTTTTGGCCTTTTTCATCATAATAGTAACCCATTGGATTTACAAGTGGAAAAACCCTAAGTACAAAAATGGAACTTTACCCCCCGGGTCTATGGGGTTACCCTTGATTGGTGAGACCTTTGAACTTCTCATACCTGGGCGATCTTTAGATATCCACCCATTTGTCAAGAAAAGAATTCAAAGGTAATCAAGTACTGTATTATTTTTTGGCTGCCAACCAATTATAAATTCATGTAGTATTTGCGAGTTTTTTTTTTTTACCAAAGTAATGCTCCCCTCAACTATTTCCACAAGCAAAATTGTATTATCAACTACGTACAACTTGTAATTATACAAATGTTTTATCTTTAATTATTAAGTCTCTGAGATTATTCTTTATTTTTCTGTTTTAATCTGAACAATAAAAAAAACATGGATTTAATATAAGTTGGTTTGTAAAAAATGAGTTTGTGGACAATATTTTAATAAAACACATCAAATATTGGTTGTAAAACTGAGTTTTGTAATTTGTAAAACTTAAATATATTATTTCTAATACTTAATTTTTTTCATTTATAAAATAACTTTTTAACAATTTTAATTTTTCAAAATTGTAAAAAATAAATAAATAAAACTCAACGCCGTACTCCCAAAAGTGCGACATTGAGGCTAGATTAATTCCGATTGCATTGGCTGCAAACAGGATGATGTCAAACTTCTAACGTTGTTTATTTACTGTTTTCATTCATTTTCTTTAGGTATGGGCTAATATTTAAAACCAATTTAGTTGGTAATCCTGTTGTGGTGTCTGCTGATCCTGAAGTGAACCATTATCTATATTTGCAAGAAGGGAAATCGGTAGAACTCTGGTATTTAAACAATTTTATGAAAATATTTAGCAAGTACGGGGAGGTAAAGGCAGATTCTTTAACACCTTCTCATCGATACGTACGACGGACATGCATGACATGTTTTGGTGCTGAGAGCCTCAAGGAAAAGTTGCTTCCACAAATAGAGATATTGATTCAAGAAACTCTAAGTAATTGGTCCAAAGAGGGTTCAGTAAATGTTAAGAAAGCCGTAGCAAAGGTATATGATCTCGTAGTCATTTTAAATTAATTTTATCCTTTTTTTAACTACTGATTATAACATATTCAACAATTCGTCTGCATTAATAAGAGGTTTTATCCATTTATGAACTTTCAATATTTTATCCATTTGTTTAGGTACTTACTATAAGTAAATATATTATTTCTATATGTAATCATCGTATTCACTAAAGATAATATAAGATGTACCGATGAGGCTTGTCTTATTTCTTTTTTGGCCTGACCTCTATGAAGAAATGTTTCTATACATTTTATTTCATCTATTGTTCACATAATAGTATCCCAATTCTTGTGATGGTCAGATGGTTGTTAATTTCATGGCTAAGCAATTGTTCAATTACGACGAGGCTAATGGCTCGGATGATTTAAGTGACTGTTTCGTTGATTTTTTCCAAAGTTTAATATCCTTTCCTCTAAACATTCGGGGAACTGTATTCCATGAGACTTTAAAGGTACTAAGAGGTTATTAATCAGCTATAGTGACTTTTTACTTCATGTCTGTTGTGTTTTATTGTCATTAAAATTGTTCAATATCATTGCAGAAAAAGGATTTGGTAGTAAAAGCTATAAGGGAGAAGATTCTTGAGAAACTTAACTCGCCAGAGAACTATCCGGGAGATCTACTCGATCAAGTAATCCACGATATGAAAACAGAGACATTCTTATCAGAAGATTTTGCAATTCATTTTGTTTTTGCCGTTTTATTTGCCTCGTCAGAGACCCTTTCAACAACCCTAACATTAGCTTTTCAATTGCTCTCTGAACATTCTTTGATTGTCGAGGAACTAAGGGTAAATCATAACTTCTTTGAGTTTTATATATATCTATCAAAGTTCCTTCGCATATATAGTTGAAAGTTGTGCCACTATGTTTAATTTTTCTTTTAAAAGGTTGAGCATGAGGAGATACTCGAAAAGAGAAAACCTGGAGTTCCTCTCACTTGGAGTGATTATAAATCGACGACTTTCACATTGCAGGTACTTTTACCTTTTATATGGTCTAGATCATGGTTTAGGTTTCTTATTCTATGTTGAATGAATATTAAATATTTGTGTTATTTGAAATTCCAGGTCATTAATGAAGTCCTTAGGCTAGCAAACTTCTTACCGGGAAGTTTACGTAGAGCAAAAGAAGATATACTCATTAATGGTATAGGCTTATAGCTAGCTTTGAAAGAGCTTAGCTACTCCGCTTGGCTGTGTGAACTAGTGTTTTGAAAAACGAAATCTTAGCTAAAGCATGGTGGGAATGGTTATGGTAAAAGCGTAAAAAGAGTCATCTTTTAACGGAAAGAAAAGAAAACAAGCTTTTTAAATTTTGAATCGAGTTTTTTTTTACACTATAAAGCACGCTTTTTAAAACAGTGGTCTGGACCAACTCTTATTGCAGTATGCTGTTTGTATAAAAGTTGGACTAAAATTAACACCACATTCTTAATGCTTCGCTCATCATGTAGGTTATATGATTCCCCAAGGTTGGACGATTATGCTTGCTTATTCTGCTCAACAGTTAAATCCTAACACTTACAAAGATCCATTGGCATTTAGTCCTAATCGTTGGAAGGTACAAAAAAATAGGTTATTCCTTTAAATAAATAATCTAATCGGCGAGAAAATCTTCTAGAATTTTAATATAAACTTTTCCTATCAGGAACTTGAGTCAAGTGTTATTTCAAAGAACTTTATGCCTTTCGGCGTAGGAGTGAGACAATGTTCGGGTGCAGAATACAGTAGGGTGTTTATGTCGACATTTTTTCATGTTTTATGCACAGAATATAGGTAATGTTTGCCTTTTTCCACTCTTAACGATTTTATTTTTTGAAAAAGTGTTATTTAAAATCTTCAAAATTGACCTCGGTTACCTTTTCCCTCTTGATTTCGGTCATTCAATAGGTGGACAAAGGAGAAAGGTGGAGAAAAAATCAGTCGAAATCCAGCTTTGGATTTTGGAGATGGAATTTATATAAATGTTTTTGAGAAAGCATGACCATGTATTTGTTTAATTATATATCATCATTTTGTGTTTGTTATTTTTCTCGGATATTGGTTCAAATAAACGAAATAATGTATCGGAATAATGTTAATCATATAATCTAGATTGTTAATAGTTTCATGCACCAACTATAAGTAAATAACATAATACCAACAATTAACTTGTTACTATACAACTTGCTGATAAAAATTTAACAACACTAAAACAACTTTTTTAACGTTGCTAATTTCAGAAATAGCTCATATAATATCATACAAATTGTTAATAAATTGTTTTTTTTTTTTTTATAATGTCTAAAGACACCATTGCGTATATATCATGACGCTCATACCTTGTTTGGTTCAATAAAATAGATGATTGAAATTTGTGCCAATACATTTTGTATAGTATGTTTAGTATGTCGTGTAATCAAAACCACAGAGATCAAATACAAAGTATTCGTACTTTGGGACCATATCTCTAAATTTACATGGAAAACTACTATAAGGTATTTTATTTCATTTATAATATATGGTTTAAATTCATTAATATTTTTTTGGAAGATAAGCAGTAACCACATACATATAGTATTCTATTTAATTTATAATACATAGTTTAGATTCATTAGTGTTGAGCAAGTGGTTGGACCTTTGAGACCCTAATATGCCAGACTACCATCAAAGCTGCATTGAAGTAGGTTACCTCATTTATAAGATATTTTTGAGATAAACACACACATTAGTTATTATATATATGAACATGTTAACTTTTTTTTATATGAAAAACATAAAACTATTATTCCATCCGTACCAAATTGCTAAGACTATATAAAACTACGTATAATTTTAACCGATAAATAACTCATATCTAACTTGTCGGAATCAAAATTTTCAAAAGTTAATCACATAATTCAAATGTTAAACTATTTGAACAAATTTTAAAAATTTGGATTTCAACAATTTAAATACGAAATATTTATCGGTCAAATTTATACGAAAATAAATAATGCTAGGATGGAGGTTGTATTTTTTATACACTTACCTCCTTACACCTAGATGGACTAATAGTAAGAAAGAAAATTTTGCCTACAAGACCTCTGTAGGGCGGTTGTCTTTTCACTCTTATAGAACGATTGTGACTCCTAGTGTCCTACATAGCATGTGATAGTTGCTCGTGGCTAGAATTAAAGTAAAGAAAGAGCTGGCTATGATGATCATGAGATTGATTGATTGATTGATGATGGAACCAGACTCAGAGTCAGAGCTATTCTGTTTCCATAGCCATTAGATCTGTTTAAAAAAATTAACTGTAACAGATTTAAACAGATCTAATGGCTATAGAAGCAGAGTAACTCTAACTCTGAGTCAGGTATTCTGCTTCATTGATGATGTAGGTGAGTAATACAAAGTATTAACATGATTAATAACATGTTTTACGGAAATTGGGAGAAATTATATCGTGTGTCATTTATTTATCGTCACGTTTCCGTATTTTTTCGAATCTGATTAGAAAAGAAAGACCGACTTTTTTTCCCTAACAAGTGGTATCAAAGCGGTAGTTGGAAATTCTGTACTTTTCTCGGTGTTACTATTCACATGAATAGTGTTTTCAACAATTTGTCGAAAAAAGTATGAAAATTCATAAACGATTCAAAAAGTCAGATTCGAGTGCGAGCGATGGCTGCAGATGAGGGAAACATGAGAATCGAAAAGTTCGATGGTGCGGACATTGATTTCTGAAAGATGCAGATTGAAGATTATCGTACCCGTAAAATATGTATCAGTCTCTGTCGAGCAAAAGGCCAGAGGGTAGGAAAGATGAAGAGTGGACACTTATAGACTGGCAAACTATCGGTATCATCCGATTGTCGTTGTCTCGCAATATTGCTTTTAATATAGCAAAAAAAAAGACCACAGTCGGTCTTATCGCGTCTAGGCCTTATTCAACATCAAATGATTTTCAAATAAGTTTTTCTCTTCTGAAAATAATTAAAATAAAGTCACCAAAATTTTATAAAGACAAGAAAGAAAAGTAAATCATATTTTGTCTTCCAGTTGACATATAATACAACAATATTAAAATATACAACTAATTCTTTAAAAAATAAAACAATACATCTAAACAAATTGCCAATAACGTATTTTTAGACTTATTAACTCAGCATAGATATAGATTGGGCTGAAAATGAAACGAAACGAGCTGAAAACAGTCAATTTCGTTTTCGTTTCGTTTAGATTTTTTGTTTTCGTTTCGTTTCGTTTTCGGAACGAAATGAAAAACTTTTTTTTTTCGTTTCGTTAACGATATGAAATTTTTGTTTCGTTTCATCTTATGAACTTGTTTTTTCTCGTTTCGTACTTTTTTCGTATTGCCTCGGATAATTAGATTAATTTATATTAAGAAATAAAATTACATATTTTTTTATACTGGATTTTATTACATGAACCAACAACTTACAACGTAATATAATTAACAACTCACATTATATATTTTTTTATAATGAATTTTGAAATTAATAATATTTTTACTATACATTTATTATATATATATATATATATATTTATTTATTATTAGACGAAAACGAAATTTAAAACAAAAAGGGCATTTGATTATTATCATCTCGTTTACTAAACGAAATATATATTTTATTTCATTGTCTTTTCATTTATTAATAAATAAAAAATATACGAGGTGTTAACGAAAAGAACACGAAAATCTTTACAAAATTTTCTCGTCATTTACAGTAAAGGGAAAACAAGAGAAGAAAGTCTTTAATGATTGAATAAATGATAAAGAGGACCTAACATCTGCCAATATATGTAATATTCTTACCTTAAGCCTAATTTAATCTCTTCCAGTATGGACAAAGTACAACCATAAATAACATGCAACAAAATTTATCATTCAGCTATTATAGTTGAAATTAGGGTGATTCTTTTATGACAATTTAAAAAATATCCGTAAGTTACGAACTACAAGCTTCTTATAACCTCTTTGTTTGTCATCATACTGTCAAAAATAGATTAAGTTATCTTAAATTGAACTCTAATTATATAAACAGTTAATACGTAACGTTTTTGTCAAGTTGTGATTAACTACAGGCGTGAGTTGCAACTGACTATTGCGGACAAAATATGAAAACGCACAAATATGGGGGTCTCCTTTTACAAAACTAATCAATAATATGAGGGTCTATATAATCATTGAAGGCACAACGCACAATGTCATGATTGTTTCTGAGGTATTTTTGTAACCGTTTCTGCTCCTTGCTCATTAGTACGTAGCTTAAACTCATATTATCCCTTGGGAGAAACTTGTACTCAACCTTGCATTTTAATTGATACTCCACATATATATGGGGTCAGTCTTATCAGACAAATCTATTACATGGTCCAAATTTTATTGTTTTATCACATCCTAGATTCTATATACGGACCAAGAGGCTAAACAAATATATTACATGACCCAAATTCATTTTACCATATCCTAGACAGTATCTGCCTAATAATAAGAATATTACTAGTCTTAGGTCATGTTTTTAAAATTTTCCCAACCACTTGGTTAGACATACTAAAAAGGACCTGTCAGTTACATCATTTTAATCAACTTAATTAAAGAGACATTTCTTGATTTCCATATCTCTATATATTTTTCTAACATGACGGGTTTAATTTGAAGGATAGAAAATGTCCAACATGGTACAATCTCTATGGCAACAAGGAACTTCGTTCCTAGTTTCGTTACCATCTTTTTTCCTAATTCTTACGTCATCGTTGGTCGTCGTCTTCATCTTCAAAAACTTTTTCTTCCGGCCAACAACTATCCTGAAAAATCCACCCCCTTCACCAAAAAGACTCCCAATCATAGGCAACCTCCACCAACTAGGTCTTCCTTTACATCAAACCCTCTTTTCACTATGTAAAAAGTATGGCCCTGATCTCATGCTGTTGCACCTGGGCCATAAACCTTTCATTGTGGTCTCCACAGCCGAAGCAGCTCATAAGGTCATGAAGACTCACGATCTCGCATTTTCTTCTAGATACGAATTCAAGATCGCCAGAAAACTTCTTTATGACTTGAAAGATATTTCCATAGCTCCATACGGGGAGTACTGGAGGCAAATGAGAAGTTTATTTAGCATCCATCTTCTAAGCAATAGAAGAGTTCAGTCTTTTCGTGTTGTGAGAGAAGAGAGGACTGCAAAGCTAATGGACAAGATTGAGAAGTCTTCGCTAGAGGTGTTAAATATGAGAAAGCTTCTGGTATCGATCACGTTTGATATGACATGTGAGGTGGCTTTCGGGAAGATGATGATGGAAGGTGAGAGAGGAGAGAGGTTCCATAAATTATTGACGGAGCTAATGAATATATTGGGTGAGTTAGATTTGGGAGATGTCATACCTTGGCTTTTTTGGGTGAGTCAAGTAAATGGGAAAAATTCTAAGGTTGACAGGTTAGCAACACAGATTGACGCTTTTTTAGAAGATATGGTTCAAGCGCATACCGATCGACATACTGACGGAACACCTAAAAATTGTGATGATGAAGATTTCATTGATAATTTGCTTAAGATTCAAAAGGATGAGGGATCTGTTGCTTGCTTTGATCGAGATGGTCTTAAAGCTATAGTGTTGGTAAATAACAAATAATATGATTATCCTTCAAATGTCACATAATATGAGACGCAGCTTCAGTTTATCTTTTTGAAAAAGTATTCGACGAGTACAAATTGAAATTCGCAAATAGGGAGTCATCCAGTGAGGGGATATCTAACCTAAAAAGACCTTTAAGCTGAATATAGATAAACAAACTTGCTGCTAGAAGCTATAGTAGCAGGCTAATGGAGAGTACTCCAACGCGCCCATATCGAGAAACGATCTTATACCATGTATCTTGTTTTTTTTTTTTTTTTTTTTTACCAATTCAGCCTTTCACCCCACATAATTACGAAAAAAAACAATTCCAGTTCCACCACTGCTGCTAGATTATTCTAGATTATTTACGGAATTTTAACGTTACACCCAATTAAAAATAACAGTAAAGGTTGAACAATTCAGCAGTATGGAATATTTTGGTTTCCTTATTATTATTAATTTTAATTTATTCCTCATGATTTAATCATTGATTAAAGCTTTTCTGGTGATTTACATTCTGTCCTTGTAGGATTCTTTCGCTGGGGGAGTTGAAACCACAGCGGCTCTCCTTGAATGGGAAATGTCAGAGCTACTAAAGCACCCTACGGTTATGAAGCGATTGCAAGACGAAATTAGAGGGATTGCTAAAGGCATGCCCATCATAACGGAAGAGGAATTCGAAAAAATGACCTATTTGAAAGCAGTTGTTAAAGAAACTCTGCGTCTGCATCCTCCAATACCGATACCAATTCCAAGAGCAGCAAGGTATGATGTCAAGATGATGGGTTATGATGTCGCTGCAAAGACGGGAGTCATAGTCAACCTTTGGGCAATTGGTAGGGACCCAAAATCTTGGGATTCGCCGTATGAATTCCGACCAGAGAGGTTTATCAACTCGTCTATCGATTTTAAGGGAAATGATTTTCAGTTTTTACCTTTTGGAGGTGGCCGAAGAGGTTGTCCTGGAATTTCTTTTGCCGCGGCAACGAATGAGATTGTTTTGGCAAATTTATTGAACAAATTTGATTGGGCACTTCCGAATGGATTGGGTGGTGAGGATTTGGACATGAGTGAAGGTAGTGATTTTACTGTCCGTCTGAAAACTCAGCTTCTAGCCATAGCAACACCCCATTCCTTCAAATGAGTGCCTAAAATTAGTGAAAGGATATTAAATATTACACCATAACAGGAGCTTTGGACAATTATCCGACCAACATTTATCCTTTTCAGTCTCTTTCTTCATGTTCTTTTCATTGTTTGTTTTTCCTTCAGTTTTTTTTTCTTATCCTGTTTCTTCGATGTAGAACGTAATTATAATAAGTGGTATTTATTATATTCACAGTTTTCAACACGTTTCCAAAGTATTCCTTGAATTACGATAGAGTTTATTCCACATTATTTTTGTTTTGTCAAAAGTTAGAGCCAACGTGATTTCTCATATGGTTTTATAAATTTTCTCAAATCATTGAGAATATAGTTTAGATCAATTAAGTTTATACTATTTGGTTTTTGTACTTTGTCGGATGAAAGCTTTACTGATGTATGCTTGAAGCGAGACAATCATCCAAAATTTTAAAGATATAGAAAGATCTTTCTCACCCTTCGAACGCCATGTTTTTACAAACTTATAAATCTCTTAATTTCAGAGAGCATATGTTCACATAAATCAACATTATCAACCAACACGCCAACAAATGGTATAGCACTCTTTATTCCCATATATCCCTTTTGATTTGCTTGATCTGATGAAAGTATATGAATCAATATCTAACACTGAATTTTTAGATCTAATCTGATGTAGAGGGGACATTATAGAATCTCATATTGTGATGGATCTTCAATTTCAACAGGCTGCTAAAATCAACTCATTCTGCCATAGAGCTATGTTACATGGAATAACAACTGGACTTTTGATATGTACCTTGCGATAAATTTTGATTAGGAATTATAACTTACCACATTTGAAACTTAACAGGACGCCTTCTTAAGCTTGAATCTTTAAAATGACTGATAGAAGTCCCTAATATTAGAGCAACTTGATAACTTTTTAATGAATGATCTACTAGTTTTTACATGTTCCCTCTCTTTTTGTACATTTCCTCCCTTCCGCTTGGTCTTCTTGGCATGTTTAGTTCAACAACCGTCATCATCATTGTATACCACGCAAAGGATTTTTCTTGGTGACAGGTTTAAATCCACCACTAGGTCAAATTCATCATCAATATGAATATGGATCATGTCACGAAAATCTCCATTATCAGACTTGGAATCAATGCTAATTAAATAGCGTACTTTGATTACCCGAAAGGGTTAATTCCTTGGTCCACTCTTATCCTTAGTCAGATATGAGATTAGTAAAGGGGATCAAGCTAACTTCTTCATATTTGATATCTTTCTCTTTGAATAAGATCTCAATTCCAGCGACGGTTTCATTAGATATCTTACAACTCGAATTCCTATTTTTTCCGACCCAGTTCCTCCACCACCGCGAACCCCGGTTAGATTCAGGCATGCTACACTTTTTAGTCAGCAAGGGAAGTTGATGCATGCTTGAAAAGGTTCAAAATGCAAAGCTGGTGTGACCCTTTAAAAATGAAAGACGTCTGATGTAACACAATTTCAAATGCAAATCTGCAATGGCTTAGCCACAATTCCTTGATTAACCAAAATGATGAAGCTATTGCTGACTTTCTGTAATTGTTCTCTTTGTTTTACATTTTCGTGTTAATTAATTTGTTGTACATAATCTGTTTTAGGGTTTTCATCAGAAGTTAAGGCCTTATTCGATATTAAATGATCTTAAAATAAGTTTCTCTTCTAAACAACTTCACTTAATACTCCACCTTTTGTTCAGTGGGGGTCAACCTCCGTTCATGCATAAAAAACAATTAGGACAATGATCACATTCTAGACTTTTCATTGAGAACAATTAGAGTATAATACTCCATCTATCCATAAATAAGTGTCAATTACGAAAATATATGCAAAATTGAACATTAATTTTTTCATATCTAAATTGCCGAAATGGAAAATCTAAAAATTCCGTCGTATAGTTCAAACCATGAACTATATGACTGATTTTTGAAAGATTTTTTTTTCGACAATATACATATGAGAAAATTGATGGTCAAAATTGCACGTATTTTCATAATAGATATTTATTCAAGGACGGAAGGAGTATATTTTAATGATATAGAGATTAGAAATATTATTATCATTAGGCCTTGAGGGTTAACATCTGCAAAACTTATACACATTGGTCCCTCTCTACCAAGCAAAATAAAAAAAATCAAAGAACAACTAGCCCTTCTGTTATGTTATTAGTATTTCAATCATAGATTATTTTTCTATTACTAGTCTTTTGTTTTTAAATGGATATCATCACTACTCTAGTCTATCACACATGATTATATATATTTATATGTATACATATACGTTGATAACATTATGGGTCTCTCTACAAAATTAAAGGCACAACGCACAATGTCATTGTTTCTGAGGTATATATGTAACCGTTTCTGTTCAATAGTAGCTTAACTTATATTATCCCTTGGGAGAAGTTTGTACTCAACCTTGAACTTTATTAATTGATACTCCACCAATATATGGGGTCACTCTTACCAGACAAATCTATTACATGGCCCAAATTTTATCTCATCACGTCTTAGACTCTATATACGGACCAAGAGACTAAACAAATATATTACATGACCCAAATTTATTTTATCATATCCTAGACCCTATCGGCCTAATAATGAAAATATTAGTCCTTATCTTTTAAAGATTTTTTAAAACGAAATTTTTTTAAGTATCAGTCAGCCGTCCAATAAAAAATAGCTTAAAAGTTGTTTTTAATATTAAAAAATAACTTATAATTTATACGAAAAATATATTAAAATGTAGTGACCTATGAACAATTTTTTTTAATTGAAATGTGACCTTACACCAATGATCCATAAAAAAAATATCATAATAGTTGTATGTAGTAAGTAATAATCAACAATTCTTTTGAGGGAATATGTTAAGAATCAATCCCCCAATGTAAGCCTAATTGATTAAACGAGGCTAATTTCATCACTAGGTGAGGCTAATTTTAATAATCACATGATTAGCGTGGCCCTTTATGATCCATAGTTTTACAAAAGAAGTTATATGCAACCATTAATCATTTGACTGTACATATCACTTTGCCTCTCAATTATCAATAATGAAATATTACATTTTGAAGGTACTAAATTTGACGCATGTTTGTACTCAACCTTGCATTTTAATTGATACTCCACGTATATATGGGGTCAGTCTTATCAGACAAATCTATTACATGGTCCAAATTTTATCGTTTTATCACATCCTAGACTCTATATACGGACCAAGAGGCTAAACAAATATATTACATGATCCCAAATTTATTTTATCATATCCTAGACCCTATCGACCTAATAATAGTTGTATGTCGTAACTGATAATCAACAATTCTTTTGAGGGAGTATGGTAACAACCAATCCCTCGATGTTAGCCTAATTGATTAGACGAGACTAATTTCATCACTAGGCGAGGCTAATAGCATTACTGCTTATCAATAATGCTAGAGAGCCAGAGTAATGAGACAGACTTCATACCCGACTGCTTTTTTTTTTTTCTTTTGTTTTTTCCTCTTACTCTCTCTTTTTACTATTTCTTTCAACTGCAGATTATTTACTTTCTTACTTGTAGACTTTTATAATATATATATATATATATATATGTAACAAATAATAAATTCAGAACCCCAAATCAAAATCAATGAAACTTTTTGTCTTATAGTAAGAATTTCAAATCTGATTAGACAATGGTACATAATGTTTTTCTGTAATCTGACTTTTAAAGGTACCGGCCAGACCGGTTTAAGCAGACTAATTGTTATAAAGTATTTCATATAATTTTTAGATTTTTTTTTTACACCCCAAGCAAAACAAAAATAAAAGTTCAAATATAATTATTATGGAACCATATTTTAGACTATACTAAAATTAAATATTAATTAAAATTCTTAAATATATGGCCGAATATCACTCTTAAATTTCGTGCTGAAAATAAAATTCTAAATTTACATTGAGAACTGGTGTGTTGACAATCTGTCTGAGTCTATCTGGCTGATTAGAATTATTATACAAATTACCCATGACGACTCTGACAAAACAGGAGTATAGAGAGTTTATAAGAACATAAATTTATTGATTAAATAAATGATTGACAAGCAAGCTCTGACGTGTTTATCTAGTAGATTATTGGGTTACAATATATATAATATTAGAATGCATATTCTTTTACCATTAAAAAATCTCGTAATGATAAAAATGAATATCTATTTATAAAACATAAGATCGATTATTATCTAGACGATGTGAGATAATTACTCTAATACCCCCATCGCTCGTGGCCCGACATTTCAAGGGTCTTATGATCGGACATATAATAGGTGGAGGTGAGCTCAACATCGCTAGACCCGCTCTGATACCATATTAAAACTCATATACATTACCATTAAAAAGTCTCTGTTTAATGGTAATGATGAATATCTCTTTATAAAACATATGTTCAATTATTATCTAAACGATGCGGGATAATTACTCTAACATGGTAGCCAAGCCTTTTTATGGTAAAACAATATGGATTCTAATATAGTATCAGAGTCTATGTACCTTACCATTAAAAGACATCATAATGGTAATGATGAACATCTCTTTATAAATTACAGACTCGATTATTATTTAGACGATATGAGTTAATTATTCTAACATGAAATAACCCAAACTTAAGCTCCAAAGTAATGTTATGTGGGTCTAAGTACATCAATAAATAACTTGTAACAAAATTATAATTAAAATCATGACTTGATGAATTTGTTGGAAAATTGTATCTTATGAATTAAAATTTGTCTTTTATAGGCATTATATATTGGGGTGGAATTTAAATATTTATTTAGAAAATATGTTTTGTTATATAACTAAATATTCAAATGCAGATTTCTTGTAAATAAGGTTGGTCCATCTACATGAAAAGCAGTGGCCTATTTATTGAGATTAAGAAACTTTGTGGACCAAATTAGTTTTGTGATGGAAATATGACCTGTTACCCTGTTATACATGTTAATGGGTGAAAATGTATCACATGGATAGTCACAAAGTTTTGGAATCTATTAGTTAAACCCTATCAGTTATGAACTCTAACAGTTACAACCCTTTGTTTAAATAGTTGCTTGTTTTACGAAAAGACACTCCGGGTATTATTTATATAGACCCAATAATTTCGAAAATCATATAACATTTTACATATACAAAATTATATCAAAATCATATTCATACAAAAACAGTTTCAGAAAATTCTTTGCATTATTGTTACGTAGCATTTTGTGAGTTCGAGAGAGTTCAATATCAACCCTGGTTCATCGTGCGATTCATTTGTGGCTTCTTATTAACCGCGAGACATCGTTGTATCCTAAAAAGCATCATCCATTCAAACATATAAGCCGTTGGGGGACGAATACGTTTTAAAGAGGGAGTTTCGACTCGACTCAATATGTATTTAATTATTACCATAACTTTGCTACACTACAAGAAAAAGTTAAGATATCAACAGTTTACTTTTTCAAAACTGATGGTAAAATAAATGTCGCTAAATAAATCACTCACTTATAAATCTCTTAATTTCAGAGAGCACTACAAAAAAATACCTAAATAGCGACAGGATTAATGGCGGTATTTTTTGTTACGAGCTTATTAGGGACGATTTTTATTACGGTTTTGTGACAGTTTAGTCAATTTGTGACAGATTTTTAAATTAGTGACAGTCTTGTAACAATTTTTGACTCTAACTAAATCAAACATTATTTTGTAGTGTATGTTCACATAAATCTCTTAATTTCAGAGAGCATGTGTTCACATAAATCAACATTATCAACCAACACGCCAACAAATGGTATAGCACTCTTTATTCCCATATATCCTTTTTGATTTGCTTGATCTGATGAAAGCATATGAATCAATATCTAACACTGAATTTTTAGATCTAATCTGATGTAGAGGGGACATTATAGAATCTCATATTGTGATGGGTCTTCAATTTATTCCCAACAGGCTGCTAAAACTTCTACCCCTGAGAAACGGTAAAACTTTTCTTCAAAATCATAGAGCTATATTACATGGAATAACAACTGGACTTTTGATATGTACCTTGCGATAAACTTGTTGTATCAAAGTATACTAAACTTCTAAGCCATCTGCATCTAATGTCAAAAGCTAATTAGTAGTAAAAAGCGCAGAACTTTTTTCAGACTTTAGTCTTCATTAAAAAGTTGCCTTTGAAATCAAGAAACAAAGCAAAAACATAAGCTTCAGAAAATTATCCTCATGAGCTTTAGATATCCGTTCTTATCCAATATATCTTATAATTTCCAAACACAACATTATTCTCAGACTGAGAGTCTTCCTTGAAAAGTTGCTTTGGTAATTTGTTATACTTCAGAAAATATCATCATTAGTCAGGAGGTAAAAAACAATAAAGTTTTAAACCTTTTCTAGGTTTTAAAATAGCTACTCCTTAGGCAAGGAGTGCTTTTTTGGTCCAGATAGTAAGCAGCATATATATTCTTGGGTAAATCCATAGCTCTGCATGTAATAAAATTATTACCATTTGACCCCATTTTGGCCAAACCATCTGCAACTTGATTTTGTTCTCTATAACTATGATTAACAGTGAGTCCAACATAATCCATAAGGGTGATTATGTCCCTCCATATAGAAGCAAATTTTATGACAGGATAGGACTTGGTATTCCACCAAGTTACAATCATTTCAGAATCAGTTTCCACCATTACATTTGTTACACCCATAGTGTAGCAAATAATTAAACCATCTTTAAGAGCCATCATCTCAGCATACATATTAGTTTGTTTGCCCAGATATTTAGAAAAGGATAGAACCAGCATTCCTTTATGGTCTCTTAATACTCCACCACAACCACTAGAGTTATTGCTAAGTGAGGATCCATCTAAGTTTAATTTTAATCTACCAGTGGGTGGACAATTCCACCAAAACAACTTAGCCTTTTTCATTTTACAGTGTGTAGTTTTCAGATTTAAGGACATAAGTGTAAGGCAATGAAAATTGTTAGCAGGTTTTTTGGGTTTAATCAAAAAATTAAGATCATGTAACCATTTGGTCACCTTTTTAATAATGGTTTCAGCACACATTTTCTCATTATCAAATCTGTTTTTGTTCTTACTAAGCCATATCTCCCAAATAACAATGAAAGGGACTAAAACAGCTAGCATACCAGTTTGAGAGGAGTCACATAAATTGCACCATTTTACCATATTTTGTTTCCAACTGTTGGTAAAGCATATATTGAAACCAAATACATTTGCAAAGTAGCTCCAAACATGTTTACAAATATCACTAGAGCCAAAGAAATGATTAGCTGTGTCAACATTGTGATCCTTACAACAAGAACAAATGGTGACTATGCAAATACCAAATTTTTTAAGATTCTCATCAAGTTTAATAGCATTGTACCAAAGTTTCCAAGAGAAAATGCTGATTTTAGTGGGTAAAACAGTATTCCAAATATATTTAGCCACATTTAGAACATGTTTTTTTTCCCTTACAAAATTATAAGAGGTTTTTGCAGTAAAATCCCCATTAAAAGTAAAAGGCCAGTATCTAACATCATCTCCTTTTCTTAAAACCAAAATTTTGCAGGTAACTTTAAGTAAAAGCTCATTACCCCCCATGTGCCATAGCAAATTTGTGTCCTAACCATTATTGTTAATGACCTGATTTAGCAGTACATTAGGGAAAATAACATTAAAAGACTGACAAAGGGGGCCATCTCCTAACCAATTTTCATACCAAAAACTAATGGAACCCTCATTAATATCCCATAAACTATTATCCACCAGAATCTTAAAATGAGGATTAATCATCTTCCAAACACAAGAATGTGTGGCATTGACCACATGATCACCCCAATTAGAGTTGTTGTTACAGTATTTTTGAAACATAAAAACAGTCCATGGAGATTCAATTTCCATTAGTCTCCAACACAGCTTGGCATGAAGAGCATTCATAAATTCCTTTAAACTCCTCACCCCTATTCCACCTTCATTTACAGGGCAAGATAATTTCCCCCATCTCATCCAATGATGCTTGCTTTTACCATCTGTCTCTCCCCAAAAGAAATTAGCAAATTTGTTATCAATCTTGTCAATGACTAGATTGGATGGATTAAGGACAACAAGTATGTATAGTGGTATGGATGATAAGACATGTTTAATAAGGGTTAGTTTTGCCCCAGCAGATAAAAAGTTTGCTTTCCAACTAGCCACTTTCTTGCCAATTTTATCAATCAAAGGATCATACATTACAGAAGTAAGTTTAGTGTTGTGGAGGGGTATTCCTAGATACTTAGTGGGTAGTGACCCCTCACTGAAACCATTGATTCTGGCTATAATGCTATTCCTACCATTTTTAGGTTTATGGGTCAAAAAGACACTTTTAGCTTTGTTAAGCATTTGCCCAGAATTCTGTTCATACTTATTAATAAAAGACATGAGCACTTCTAAATTAGATTTACTACCATTTGCAAAAATCAAAACATCATCAGCAAAAAGGATATGAGATATGGGCTCTACATTTACACAGGTTTTATAAGGCATCAAAGTACCTTTAATCATTAAATCTCTCAGTCCCCTACTTAAAACTTCTTCAGCTATAATAAAAAGAAGAGGGGAGAGTGGATCTCCCTGTTTTAAACCTTTCCCAGAAGTAAAATAGCCAGTAGAAACTCTATTTAAGCAAATAGAATATTTAGAATTAGCTACACATCTCATAACAAGATCTATCCAATTTTTATCAAAACCAAAACAATCCAGAACTTTTATCAGAAAAGACCAGCTTAATTTATCAAAAGCTTTGGCCATGTCAAGTTTGAAAACCACATTACCCCCCATAACATTATCCCCCAGGTGTTTGAAAAGCTCTTGGGCCAGTAAAATAGCATCAGTAATAAGCCTACCTTCTACAAAGCCACTTTGGTTGTTGGAAATAATTCTAGGTAAAAGCTTGGCCAATCTAGCAGTAAGTATTTTGAAAATAATCTTGTACAACACTTGACAAAGACTTATAGGTCTAAATTGTGTAAAATCTGTGGGGTTGTCCACTTTAGGGATTAAAATAATAAGAGAAGAAATAGCAGCCATTGGTAAAGAATTGCCTTTAAAAAAACTGTGAACTGCTTTTATCAAATTATTTTTAATAATATCCCAACAATGGATATAGAAAGAAGAAGAAAAGCCATCAGGGCCAGGGGCAGAGTCACTAGGTATATCAAAAGTGGCTGTTTTAATTTCCTCATCACTAGGCATAGTGTTGAGAATCCTATTATCAGACTCATTAATCAAATTAGGAATGATACTAAAAAGGTCATTATCAATAGAAACAGGTGAAAAGGAGAAATGGGAAGCAAAAAAGTTACCAGCCTCTCTTTGAATCTCCTTTAAGTCATCAGTGATGGTTCCATCAGCTAGCTTGATTTGCATAATCTTACTCTTTGCTCTTTTGTGTTTTAGCGTTTGATGGAAAAACTTGGAATTTCTATCCCCCTCTTTTAGCCATTTAACTCTAGCTTTTTGCTTGTAGAAAATTTCTTCCTGTAGAACTAAATCGTTATAATTTTTGAGAACTTTAGTATTTTGTTCACAGTATTTATCCCCAATTATAACAAGTTGGTTTTCAGCAAAAATCAATTCATCTTTAGCCTTGGCTAGATTGCCATGTATATTACCAAAAACCTCCTTATTCCACTTTTTTATACACATTTTAAGCCTTTTTAGTTTAAAACAGAAATTATCCATGCCCTCCAAATTACAAGAGTTACCCCAGTTATTAGACACCATCTCAGTGAACCCCTCATGCTTAGTCCACATCCTGAAAAACTTAAAATTAGTGGGGCCAAAGGTAGGTGCTGAAATAGTAGTAAAAATAAGAGCAGAGTGATCAGATACAGTTCTTTCAGCAACAGTGAGCTTTATATTATGATAAATAGTTTCCCAAGTAGAAGTAATCAAAGCCCTATCTAGTTGTTCAAAAACTACTTTACCAAGATTAATCCTACTCCAAGAATAAATGGAGCCAGTATGAGCCATATTAATAAGAGCATTGTTACTAATGAAATCTAGAAAATCATTCTTATCAGTACTAGCTTTTTTGTTGCCTCCTAGTTTCTCATGGTCATACCTAATAGTGTTAAAATCCCCTACCACTTTCCAAGGTTTGTTATTAAGATTCAAGCAGGTCAGGTCATTCCACAAATCCCTTCTAGCTACATAATTACATTTGGCATATACTACTGTGAGGAAAGATTCAATAGGAGACTTGAGTTGAATGGTAATAGATTGAGAAGTAGAGAGCAAAACACTGATATCCAGCTCCTTTTTATAGAAAAACCAAATTTTCCCTCCTTCATTAGTGTTGGAGATAACAAAATTCATTTTAAATTTATTAGCAAGTGGGGCTGCTTTATCAAAATTGATCATAGGCTCTAACAGAGCAAAAAAATCTATTTTAAACTTCCTAATATATTTAAGTAGTTGTGCCTGTGACAGTGCATTAGCAATGCCTCTTACATTCCATATTATGTAATTATACATTTAAGAGGTTGGATTGTACCTTTTTGGTAATTTTACCTTCAGGTGAGTATCTTTGTGGTGGCTTACCTCCTCTCTTCACTCTTGGTGTATCTGAGTAGTATCCTTTATCTTCTGCTTGTTTACCCCTTCCAACACAGGTGTCTAGGTGGAGAGTGTCCATCATTTTTGCAGCTGACTGCATGATAACTACCTCTTCCCCATCCCTTGTATAAGGATCATCCTCATTTTCCAAAATGCTCATGGTAAGCTTTGCCTGTTTGTTTGCCCTGTTTCTCTCTCTTTTCTTTGCTTTGTTTGTTTTTGAAAGGTTAGAAACTTGTTCAGAGAAAGACTGGCATAGATTTTGGGTCCCCCTGTTCTTATTCTGTATTCCCTTTATGAGCAGTGTATCCCCATTCTCCTCAGATCCCTTTTCCTTTTGTTCAATTTGTTTGGTTTCTCCCAACCCTTCAAGTGCTGTAGAGTCTTTCTTTGTGTTCAGAATAGCCACTATGAGGTTGTTTTCTTCTTCATTTTTGTCAGTTATTTCCTTAAGGCTGGTGTTTATTTTCAAACAAGGATTGCTTGTATCCTCTCTTTCCTCTTCACTTTCTATCTCTACCCATTTTCCTTTTTCTTTTCTCAGAAATTTTCTTTTTGGATCTATATTATCCATTCCCAAACCCTTAGTTGGTTTCTTTACTATATAAGCCTGTTTTAAACCCAATTTTTTCTTTCGATTATCCCTATTTTCAGGTTTACTCTCATTCTTATTCAAATTTTCAGAACTAGGTTTTACTTCTTGGTTACCTAAGCTTACTCCATTTCTAACCCTTTTGCATTCAAAATGTTCATGCCCCTGTAAGCAACACAAGCTGCAGTATTTGAGGGATTTTTCATAGTCAATTCTTTGCCAATATCCCTCCTCTAGAGAAGAGCCAATCCAAATTCTGTAAACCCTAGGTTTTGATAGATTCATTTCAATGCAAACTCTAGCATACATAGGTCTTACATGGGTAAGAGTAGCAATGTCTGTCTCTAAAAAACCCCCTAAGGATTGAGTAATAGCTTTAAGGTAAGAAAGCACACAGAAATTTAGGGGTAAAAGAGGAATTCTAAACCAAACAGGTGCAATGGCAGATTCCCTAAAAAGAGAAAAATCACTTGTCCATTTAAAAAGTCTGTATAAAGCCCCCTCCATCTCATAAGATGTTCTAGTCCAGGCTTTGTTATAATCATTTATGTTAAGCATTTTAATAAAAACATGCCTATAATCAATTAGCCCTACAATTGGCATCTTATCCAAACCCCAATTTTTGGCAATATGTTCCCTAATATTCTCTATCTTTGGTCTACCCTTGCTGAACTTAGCTATACGTGCTAATTGTAAAGGCACCTCAGACCTTTGAAGTTCTAATTGAGAGAAAATCACAGACGGTTCTGAACCCTTATTATTACTTTGTCTAAGTGGCAGTTGAATATCAATGATTTCAATAGAACGTAAATCCACCTTACCGTCTAATCCATTAGTAATAGATGATTTACCTGATACGATTGATACGTAGCTTGGTTTTAAACCCTCGTTTTCCTTGTTGGTCTCCATATCTGTTTGATTGCTCTCAATAAATCTTACAAATTGAGTGTGGGGATAGTAGATCTAACCCATTAGAGTTAGTATTATGTAGTGTGTTTATGAGAAAATCGTTTTTTAATGGTGGAGATGTGAGGAGATGGAGAGATATGGAGAAGCGGCGCTCTCTCTCTCTCTTTTCTCTCTCTAAACTATTTAGGTATAAATGAAAACACCTCAAACAGACAGACTAATATAGATAATCACATGATCACCGCCACCCTTAATCATTCGTTACGCATAAGAAATTACATGAATTATGGGATTGTATGTATCACTTAATCTCTCAAGTCTCAATAATCAAATATCGTATTTTGACGCTTCCGAGTCTAATGCAGGTTGGTCTTCTTTAACAAAACTAATCAATAATATTGTCGGGATATGTAAAATTCTAGTTATTCTTATACTTGGTTAGTGAAATCATAAAAAATATAACATAAGACACATGCCTTTGGTTGCACGCTCATAGTCTTAAGATCCATTTGGTAACAGATTTTTTGGTCAAAAATTAGATTTTACAAATTTAGACTTTAAAAATCTACTGAAAATTTGGATTTTAAAAATTTGGATTTTTTTAGATTTTTCAGCCTAAAAATCTGATTTTCGTAAGCTAAAAAATCTAACTGGTCAAACGGCCACTGCTTTTTAAAATATAAAATGCAAAAATCTGCTAAAAAAATCTGTTGTCAAATGGACACTTAGTCTGAGCATGATTCAATATGGATTACAAAAGATAATTACGCTCACTATCTTAGAAAACTTCTTTCATGCATTTCTAAAATTATGGACGTAAAATGTCCTCATCAATTGTTAATCCAAATCCTGTTGAAACTCATTAACCTTGTTCATAAGCTTCACATTGTACCGAATTCACATTTTTTTTCATGTATTAAAAAGCATTAACGGCAACTTCATTGCTTGCAAGTTGCTTAATTTATATTTACACCTTGGGGAAGCTTGTACTCAACCCTGAAGACATTAGTACTCCACCTTTTATTTTTTCCATTCATCTATAAACATAAATGTGGAGTTTCTCCACCAGTTATTAAAAAATAGTGGGGAGAGCCTTTTGTTCATGCTTTTTTATTTATTTATTTATTAAATAGGGACATTACCTTTAAATTTTATTTCATCAAAGTATGGACCAAACCCAGTTACAAGCATTTGGAATAAACCAAAACGATAAGCTACAACCATACATCACCCTGTAAATCTTAGTAAAACAAAAATATTATATTTTTTTTCCAGATATTTGTACTAGTACTAAAACATAGCAAAATACATGTAAAATAAGTAATTTAACCTTAGCAGCTTCCACTATCCATTATCTTTTTCGGAAATTAGTTAGCCCATACCTGGTGTTGTAGCTCCCACCACATGGTTCCACACCTGATTCTTATCTTTCTCAAATCTCAATTATTTATGTAAAACAACATCCATGCATCTTATTTCACGTGCATTGGACAACTGCACTATACTTTCAGAATTAGCTAGGAAAACCACCCCCAGATTACAATTGACGAAAAAAATGCTAGGGACTATTGTATATATATAAATAGGAATAGGGTGAGATACAGATACGGTGTTACGATAAAAGTTAAAAAAATTCGGTATAATAAGGGAAGGGTACGTAATAAAAAATTTATTTATTTTTATATATACAATTTAATTTAAAAATCACAATGTTAAAATAACATAATTAACAAACTTGAGTACAATTTAACCTTCTATACGGATATTTTAGTGAACGTTAATATAACTTTTTTATAACTAGTGTATAAACAAATTTAATTAAATTTATCACACTCGTTAACTATAAAAAAATTAAATTATTATGTTTTAATTAATTTTTATGAAAAAAATTAAAATTAATTTCTCAGCCGTACCGAAAAAGTATCGGAGACGTACCGATCACGTACCCATGTCGTACCCAAGCCGTACCAAGATGGTCAAACAATGAAAAAGTTAACGGTACTCTATTTTTCGTACCCGTTACTTCATTTGTCATACCGTACCGGTTACGCTAGGAAAAAAAATCTGAAGTAGCAAAAAAATCTGAAGTAACTGTGGTACGCAGGTAGTCATACATTCATACTCATACAAGAAATAAGAAAACTAGACACTAAAATTTATAGACAAAACTTAAATGAGTCGCTAAATAATAAAATTAGAAACAAAAATATATTTTTTTTCTCTAAATTAACCTACATATTTAGAGACTAAAATATATTTTTTATACATAAACCTATGTATTTAGTGACAAAAAAAAATGCTAAAGAGAATCTAGTAACAACCTTAAGCGACCACATTATTATGTCTATAAATGTTTTTTGAGATAAAATAGTTTTGTCCCGTTACGTTGATATTCCTCATTAGGGACTAACTTTTATATTTTTGGTCTTCAAATAAATATATTTATGGACAAAATGATTATTTTAATATTTAGACCCTCAATCTTT
This sequence comes from Primula veris, assembly GCA_963682055.1. NCBI lineage: Eukaryota > Viridiplantae > Streptophyta > Magnoliopsida > Ericales > Primulaceae > Primula > Primula veris. The sequence goes on along the minus strand of OY821742.1, from coordinate 3,840,343 downwards.
CATTTAGACACAGAGACTTACTTTTAGTCTCAAAAACCATTGATTCTTGTAGTAACTGTTAACTTCGACTTTATAGCTATATCATCTCCACTCGTCTCAAATCAGGAAAAAAAAAACTACAGGGTTCGTCCCGGCCGATCATAAGGTTTTATGGTCATGGATCTCATGGTGACTTTCTTCTCGTTTGCAATGCTTCTAATGCTTCACCCCTGGTTTATGTTATTAAAAGATTACTGGGCCGATTTGTATTTTTAAATTTGTACAATAAAAAGTCCTCTTTATTTGATTACAAAACGAAAATGCAATTCTAGAAAAACTACAATTAGAGGACCTGAGGTTTGTTTACTGCAGTGTACGTTACAAGTCTCAAGGCAAAATATAATAACTTGGTTATTAATTCAAGAGGCTGGTTATATATTACAAACTATCCTGCTTTCATATAAACACCTATAAAGAACCCCAAAACCATCTTATATGTATAGCATCGTATACCAGGCCAGTTACATATCCTACCTCGATATTTCTTTTTTCTTTCTCCAATTAGAGTAAAAAAAAAGAGTCGATAAATGGAAACTACAAACAGATTCTACACAATTAAGGGACACGTAGATGGTTCACCACACGAGTCTGATTTTGAGGTGAAAACCGAGACTCTTTCTCTCTATGTTGAGCCAGGGTCTGGAAATGTCATAGTGAAAACGCTTTATGTATCTGTTGATCCTTACCTACTCAACCGAATGAAAAGCTATAGCTCCTCACACAAAGCTCACGTCGTTGCTTCTAGAATTACTCCCGGCGAGGTCATTATAAACAGATTTACGTTTATAGTTTATACCGACTAAAGATTATTATTTATTGTGCGTTACTTCAAGCAACTCGCCTGATTTGATAACTTTTTGGAAATTCAGTATGTAATTCGAACTTTACGAAAAAAACCATTGTTCTTGTTTTATCAATATAAAATCATTGACTTTCCCCGGGTATCAAAGATAATCACTAAGGGAACAAGGAAGGGCAACATTATGTTGGTTTTGGTACTATTTCGAATACGATAAAGAAAAGGACAATAATATAAAAGACAGGAACGCAATGGAAATAACACTTTATTTCTCACAATTGGAATATGAATTACAATTCCTGACTCGTACAGAATTAAATTAAACTGCTGGACTGGTTTCAACAAATAAAAACTGCCGGACTGTTTTGTAAATAAAACAAACTGCCGGACTGTTTTAACAAGAAAAAGAAACTGCCGGACTGTTTTAAACAAACTGCCGGACTGTTTTAACAAATAAAAAACTGCCGGACTGGTTTTAAACAAACTGCCGGACTGGTTTTAACAAATAAAAAACTGCCGGACTGGTTTTGTAAATAAAACAAACTGGACTGGTTTTAACGAATAAAAAACTGCCCGGACTGTTATTAAATAAACTGCCCGGACTGTTATGTAAATACTGGAAATTAAATTACAGGAAAGTAAATTACAGAATAGGAAAGACTGAAATGTAAATTACAGAAACTAAAGGTACTGGAAAGAAAAATACAAAAGGGAAACAGTACTGAAATTAAATGGACAGAATAATAAAGGACTGAAAAGTAAATAACAGAAATTAAAAGAAGAGGCAACTGCTGAGCAGTTTCCCTTAAACAATATTTCCCGAACCACCTTTAAAGGTTTCTGGTTTCGGGACTTTGTTCCCAAGGTACAACTTCTATCTCAGAGTGGCTCGTATGGAAACCGGCACCGAACCACAGGTCGAGCTGTTGGTGGTGCGGTTCTCTCTCACTAAGTGTATGCTTATGCTGTGAGTTGTGTGTATGATGGTGTACCGAAATGAGAGGGGGATGGCTGCCTTTTATAGGCTCTACTGAAACCGCAACCATAAATGTTGGTCTTTAATTCTGGGAGTTACACCCCCCAGAATCCGCTCAATCAATTCTGAAACCGCAGCATTTACTCTCATTCATTGCTGACGTTTCTCTTGCTGGAAACTCTAGGGACTCCTTTTGTATTTTATACAAAACTCCCTATTCGGGTTTGGACCCAAGACCCAAGACCCAAGACCCAAGACCCGAGACATTCCCCAAATCCCAAATCCCAAATCCCAAATCCCAAATCCCAAATCCCAAGCCCAAGCCCAAGCCCAAGCCCAAGCCCACGCCCACGCCCACGCCCACGCCCACGCCCACGCCCGTGCCCGTGCCCGTGCCCGAGCCCGAGACCCGAGACCCGAGACCCGAGACACGAGACACGAGCGAGCGCGCGTGTGTGGTACACGCTAATACTCTTAGGTGTATGTGGACATGTTAGTTTAATAACTACATGGGTTGGTATGGTATATATATTGTAAGATTAACTCTTAATCTTCCAATATGGGATTATACTAAATGGTTTTTCTCATTAACCATTTCGTTTTTCCAGATTTGAGCTTCCGAGGTACCAACTTTGAAGCCACTTTGTATTCACACCCATTCTCCGAATAGGTCATGTGATATACCGTTACGAAGCTCGTCACACGGGCTACTCAACCACGTTGATTACGGTATAAACAACTCAGCGCTGTTACACGAAATAATGACTCGAAGTTGGTCCAGTGACCATTCGGAAACACCCATGTTTTCACATGTTTTTCCAACAATCCCCCACATGAATGCAATTGGCTGAAAATAAAATGCTCCTAAATGCATACGAGAGAAAACCGCAAGAGTTCACTGCATAAGGACAGGTAGCGCGCGCCTTGAACCTGCCATAGTGACGTAAAATCTGATATGCTACTATTGGGTAGCCTTTAAGCCTTGAACCCTTTAGCGTTTGTGCATACCAGGGTAATGCGCACACAGTGTCCCCTCTACACCACTTACTAAGCCCTTTGGTTGTTGTCCATATTTGGCCGTGGACTGCCTTGGCAAAGTTCAACCGAGTGCTCTAGTGATTTAGCCCATGGCTCATCACATAGTATCGGCCATACACACTCGTCATAGGTGATTTCAAGTCAAGGGTGTCCTGACTCACCCCTCTCGATCTTCGAGATACTTGTTTTCATTAAGAGCCTCATGCTCACCCTTAAGATGGTCTAGGTCTATCACTCTTTCATCCTAGAAATGGGCTGGGAACTTAAGTTCCCGAGTGCTTTGTTCGGTCACCCCCACAGTTCGGTTTTCCCGTTGAACCCGACGCTGGAGAATCCAGTTCGGGTTGGGTTGCCTCTGAGGAGGTTTCCAGTTTAATGGGCTTCAACCCCATTCCCCTCGATGAAACTTCAACTCCTACCTGAGTCAAGCCTTTTGTAAATGGATCCGCTATATTGTCTTTAGATCTCACAAAATCTAAGGACACCACACCGTTAGCTAACAATTCTCTTACGGATTTATGTCTCCGACGAATATGTCGGGACTTTCCATTATACATATGATCCTGCGCCCGTCCAATAGCCGACTGACTATCGCAGTGCATGCTTATTGCTGGGACAGGTTTCGGCCACATTGGAATTCCTTCCAGAAAGCTTCTCAGCCAATCAGCCTCTTCTGTTGCTAGATCCAACGCTATGAACTCAGATTCCATAGTTGATCTAGCTATGCACGTCTGCTTGGATGATCTCCATGAGACAGCTGCTCCTCCCATCACGAACACATATCCGCTAGTGGATCGTGTACTGTTGGAATCCGAGATCCAGTTTGCATCAGAATACCCTTCCAGTACAGCTGGATATCTGGTATAATGCAACCCTCGGTCTGCTGTGTATCTCATGTATCTGAGAAGTCTCATGATGGCCTTCCAGTGTTCCTCATTGGGATTACTGGTGTACCTACTCAGTCTACTCACTGAGTTGGCTATGTCTGGTCTAGTACAGTTCATGACGTACATCAGACTGCCTATTATTCGAGAATATTCCAATTGTCTCACACTCTCCCCAAAGTTCTTTTTCAGGGTGGTTGAGATCTCTATCGGAGTTCTGGATGTAGCTCTACTATCTTTATCAAATTTGTCAAGCATCTGTCTGACATAGTGAGTTTGAGATAGCGCATATCCGTCTGATGTCTTGGTAATTTTCATACCAAGTATAACATCAGCGACACCCAAGTCTTTCATCTCGAATTTTTGTGACAACATTTTCTTAGTGGAGTTGATGTTATCAATACTCCCTATTATAATCATGTCATCTACGTAGAGGCAGACTACCACGTAGTCCTTTTCATTTCCTTTTACGTAGACGCATTTGTCACATTCGTTTATCCGAAAACCGTTTGATAGCATCACTCTATCAAATTTTTCGTGCCATTGTTTAGGTGCTTGTTTAAGTCCATACAAGGACTTCACAAGTTTACACACCTTGTGAGCTTTACCTGGAACCACAAACCCTTCCGGTTGTTCCATGTAAATTTCCTCTTCCAACTCACCATTCAAGAACGCCGTTTTAACATCCATTTGATGTATTTCCAGATCGAACAGTGCTGCGAGAGCAATGACTATCCGGATTGACGTCTTCCTGGAGACAGGAGCATAGGTGTCGAAATAGTCGACACCTTCGGTTTGTCTAAAACCTTTCACTACAAGCCTAGCCTTGTATTTCTCGATTGTTCCATCGAGCTTTCTCTTCCTCTTGAAGATCCACTTGTGTCCTAGTGGCTTACACCCGGGTGGTAGATCCACTAGTTCCCAAGTGTGATTTTGTAATATCGATTCAACCTCATTGTTGATCGCTTCCTCCCAATATTGGGCTTCCGGGGATGACATTGCTTGTTTGAATGTCGCCGGTTCGCCTTCTATCATGAAGGTTACAAAATCTGGACCGAAAGTCGTTTCCTTTCTAGCCCTTTTACTACGTCGAGGCTCTTCTTCTTCTTCCTCCAACGGTTCACTTGCCCCCACATTTTCCTCACTGTTTGACTCCTCAGTCTCTACAGTTACGGAAGACTTGCGGGGAAAGATCTCCTCGAAGAAAGAAGCTTCTCGAGCTTCGATGATAGTATCTGCATGCACATCGGGATTATCCGACTTGTGCACGAGAAAACGATAAGCACTACTGTTTTGTGCATATCCTATGAACACACAGTCTACCGTCTTTGGCCCTATTCTCGTTCTTTTAGGAAGCGAGACAAGGACCTTCGCGAGACAACCCCAAACCCTTAAGAATTTATAGCTCGGCCTATGGCCTTTCCATAGTTCATAAGGTGGTTTATCACGTTTCTTATGTGGTAGCTTGTTCAATACATAGTTGGCGGAAAGCAGCGCTTCCCCCCACATGTTCTGGGGTAACCCAGAACTTATTAACATAGCATTCATCATTTCCTTGAGCGTCCTATTCTTACGCTCGGCAACCCCATTCTGCTCCGGAGAGTATGGGGCTGTCGTTTGATGTATAATGCCATTTTCTGCGCATATCTGCGCAAACGGTGCTTCGTATTCACCGCCTCTATCACTCCTCAATATTTTAATCTTTTTATTGAGTTGATTCTCTACTTCGGTCTTATAAAGAGCGAATTTCTCTACCGCTTCGTCTTTACTTCTCATTAAGTAGACATAGCAGTATCTAGTACAATCATCTATAAACGTGATGAAATATTTTTTCCCTCCTCGCGTTTGTATAAACTTTAAGTCGCATACATCCGTGTGTATTAGACCGAGAGGTTCAGTACTTCGTTCAATATGTTGATACGAAGACTTGGTTAATTTTGCTTCAACACAAACCTCACATTTATGTTGTTTATCAAATACAAAATTAGGTAGTAGATTCAGTGATATTAATTTCTTCATAGAATTAGCATTCACATGACCTAATCTACCATGCCATAAATTAAATGAATCGCAAGAATAAGCAAACGAAGTTTTATTGGCCACTTGGGCAACATTCACGATTACATTATTCTTGGTACTAGCCTCAGCCTTAGTACCCTCAATAGCTAACTCGGCTTTAGGAGCCGGAGTACCAACATTTAATTTAAACATGCCGTTGGTCATATAGCCACGGCCTACATACATTCCGTTTAAAGAAATTACAATTTTTGCAGATTCAAATACAAGTTTAAATCCTTTGTTCACCATCACGGACCCGGAAACCAGATTCTTGCGAATTTCCGGCACATGGAGCACGCCATTCAGTGTGAGCTCCTTTCCCGATATCATCTTCAGCAGCACGGTTCCTTTTCCTTCCACCCTGGAAGTAGCCGAGTTCCCCATGAAGCAGCTCTCATTGTCCACGGCCGTATAGGTCTTGAACATCAATTTGCTGGCACAGATGTGACTAGTGGCGCCTGTGTCCAGCCACCATTCCTTTGGGTTGCTCCCCACCAGGTTCACTTCCGAGACCACAGCACTCAGGTGCATATAGTCCTGTCCAGCATCATCTCCTCCCTCAGCCACATTAGCTTGAGCAGGTGCCCTCTTCCTCCCTTTCCCTTGGAACTTCCTCTTTGGGGGGGGTTTGGGCTTGTCGGTGCGCATCTTACAATCCGCGGCACGATGGCCCGGTTTGTTGCACACAAAGCAGTCTCCCATGAATTTCTTCTTGAGAGAGGCACCGACTCCGCTGTCAAAGCGTTTCCGCTTAGACACAGCGTCCTCAACCACATGGGCCTTGGCAACCGCGTTGCCTGCTCCGCCACCGCCTTTCCTTCCGGATCGGCGGTTGCTTTGCTCAACATTGAGCCTCTCAATGAGTCCCTCCAAGGTCATAGCCTTTCGCTTGTGTTTCAGGTAGTTTTGAAACTCTTTCCAAGAAGGTGGCAGTTTCTCAATCATTAATGCCACTTGGAAAGGTTCGTTGATAACTAGCCCTTCAACCTCAAGCCTATGGTATATGAGTTGGAGTTCCTCAACCTGCTCGATAACACTCTTCCCATCAGTCATCATGTACTCGTGAAAGTCCGTGACGACAAATTTCTTTGCGCCAGCGTTATTCACTTTGTACTTTCGTTCGAGAGACTCCCAAAGCTCCTTTGCAGAAGCCTTGGGCTCGAATACACTGAAGAGAGTGTCATCCAGAGCACACAGGATGTAGTTCCGGCATAGGTAGTCGCCGTGTTTCCACGCTTCCACCGCCGAAACCGTCTGCACGTCCTCATCGTCCTCGCTTAGGACGGGTGCAGACTCCTTAAGAAACCGGGTCAGATTAAGGGCAGTTAAATAAAACAGCATCTTTTGCTGCCAACGTTTGAAGTTGTTGCCCCTAAACTTTTCCGGTCTCTCCAGTTGAGAGGTTGGCAACATTGGCATCGCCGGTGTTGCCGGAGCCTTGCCCTTTGCCCTGGCTGCAGCCACAAGCGCTGCCTTGGCCGCAGCCTTAGCAGCAGCCTGTGCTGCGGCCGCAGCCGCAGCCATAGCATCAGCCTCTGCCGCAGCAGCGTCGGCCGCAGCCTTTGCCGCAGCAGCTTCGGCCTCAGCCTCAGCCTGAGCCCCCCCACTCGCAGCGCTCGCATTGTTATGGCTACTGCCAATCACAAGTGCGCGCTGCACGTTTTCCGAAGAAACGGTGGGTATTTGATCCTCATTAGTCATCTGAAATGACAATATAAAACCGTTTAGTTTCTCGCAAGAAACCTAAATTCTTTATCGCAAATACTAATTATAACTTAATTAGATTGCTTTAAAAGAATAAAAACCAATGAAAGAGATTCTAGCGTGAAAATCAAATCACTTTTGATTTCACTAAGAATTCTTTATAGTATTCTAGAATAAAAGAGATTAAAACCCAATTCGGATTTATTCTATGTGCAAATTTCAATTTCTAGAAAACTAGCAATGATTTTGCGAGAATAAAAACCGAGACGTCAACAACAATAAAATAAAAAAGAAAAGTCCTTTCTTATTTCGAAAAAAGAAAAACCAAAAAATAATATTGTTTAAGATTGTTGGTTTTGGTACTATTTCGAATACGATAAAGAAAAGGACAATAATATAAAAGACAGGAACGCAATGGAAATAACACTTTATTTCTCACAATTGGAATATGAATTACAATTCCTGACTCGTACAGAATTAAATTAAACTGCTGGACTGGTTTCAAAAAATAAAAACTGCCGGACTGTTTTGTAAATAAAACAAACTGCCGGACTGTTTTAACAAGAAAAAGAAACTGCCGGACTGTTTTAAACAAACTGCCGGACTGTTTTAACAAATAAAAAACTGCCGGACTGGTTTTAAACAAACTGCCGGACTGGTTTTAACAAATAAAAAACTGCCGGACTGGTTTTGTAAATAAAACAAACTGGACTGGTTTTAACGAATAAAAAACTGCCCGGACTGTTATTAAATAAACTGCCCGGACTGTTATGTAAATACTGGAAATTAAATTACAGGAAAGTAAATTACAGAATAGGAAAGACTGAAATGTAAATTACAGAAACTAAAGGTACTGGAAAGAAAAATACAAAAGGGAAACAGTACTGAAATTAAATGGACAGAATAATAAAGGACTGAAAAGTAAATAACAGAAATTAAAAGAAGAGGCAACTGCTGAGCAGTTTCCCTTAAACAATATTTCCCGAACCACCTTTAAAGGTTTCTGGTTTCGGGACTTTGTTCCCAAGGTACAACTTCTATCTCAGAGTGGCTCGTATGGAAACCGGCACCGAACCACAGGTCGAGCTGTTGGTGGTGCGGTTCTCTCTCACTAAGTGTATGCTTATGCTGTGAGTTGTATGTATGATGGTGTACCGAAATGAGAGGGGGATGGCTGCCTTTTATAGGCTCTACTGAAACCGCAACCATAAATGTTGGTCTTTAATTCTGGGAGTTACACCCCCCAGAATCCGCTCAATCAATTCTGAAACCGCAGCATTTACTCTCATTCATTGCTGACGTTTCTCTTGCTGGAAACTCTAGGGACTCCTTTTGTATTTTATACAAAACTCCCTATTCGGGTTTGGACCCAAGACCCAAGACCCAAGACCCGAGACATTCCCCAAATCCCAAATCCCAAATCCCAAATCCCAAATCCCAAATCCCAAATCCCAAATCGCCCAAGCCCAAGCCCAAGCCCAAGCCCAAGCCCAAGCCCAAGCCCAAGCCCAAGCCCACGCCCACGCCCACGCCCACGCCCGTGCCCGTGCCCGTGCCCGAGACCCGAGACCCGAGACCCGAGACACGAGACACGAGCGAGCGCGCGTGTGTGGTACACACTAATACTCTTAGGTGTATGTGGACATGTTAGTTTAATAACTACATGGGTTGGTATGGTATATATATTGTAAGATTAACTCTTAATCTTCCAATATGGGATTATACTAAATGGTTTTTCTCATTAACCATTTCGTTTTTCCAGATTTGAGCTTCCGAGGTACCAACTTTGAAGCCACTTTGTATTCACACCCATTCTCCGAATAGGTCATGTGATATACCGTTACGAAGCTCGTCACACGGGCTACTCAACCACGTTGATTACGGTATAAACAACTCAGCGCTGTTACACGAAATAATGACTCGAAGTTGGTCCAGTGACCATTCGGAAACACCCATGTTTTCACATGTTTTTCCAACACATTATTGGGTATTCGTATTTAACCTTATAAAAACATAACCTGTGATTTTTTAATAAAGTTTCATTTTTTTTTCTAAAATATAATTTTCCTATCTCTCTTCCCCATATGTGTGCTTTCTACTTTTAGTTGCCATTGAACTTGTTTGGTCCAGAAATGAGAAATGCTTATGAAGAAAATATATTAGACAGTAAAATGTTGTTCTTTTAATCATGATTTTTGTTAAGAACCCTCTCCTAATTGAGAATTTATATAAGATGTGTATTTGTAAGAATAAATTAGTTAACAAGTTCATCCGAACATGTTATTATGTGATACCAAAAGGTCCAAAATAATGATACCTTATCCATCTAATAAGCATTTAAATTTGTATTTCAAACTTAAAGGAAGAAATATTAACAATAATAGAAACTAATAGTGAGGAAAGAGAAGGGAAAAAACACACGTTTCATTTTTTTCTTTTATTATTTTGACTTATTTACTTCTAAATTTTATTTTTCTTGTGTGCTTAATTATTTGTAAAGGCTATTGGTGCTCCGGGTATTGGGAAAGTGGTAGCTTCTGAAAACCCTGGATTTAAAAAGGATGATTTAGTCACCGGATTTATCAGCTGGGGAGAATATACTCTTGTTATTAACGGTGCCGGAATAAACAAACTAGACCCTATGGGTTTCCCACTCTCCTACCATGTTGGTATTTTATGTAAGCACTTTTATTGTCTCTGAGTCTATGACAATATCATTCTTTTAATAGAGTGGAAGTGGTTATCCGACTTAGGAGCATACCTGATTAAGTTCTTATCAAGAAGCACATTTACGTTTTACATTAACTATATTTTGCAAACTTAATTCTTACCGTCGGCATTTAGTTTCTAATGTTGTGGGAATTATTCACGTTCGTAAGTCCTTGTGAGGATGACCAAACACAAACAAACAATCACAATCGAACAAAAGATAATAAGCACACAGAAACTATAAAAATTAGGCGATTAGGTTTACCAAACTTGGCAACAAATATTTTAGTTCTGGTTGCTCAATTTTCAGCCTTCAGTGGATTAACAGCCTATCATGGATTTTTCAATGTCTGTAAGCCCAAAAAGGGAGAGAAGATATTTGTATCAGCAGCTTCGGGATCGGTTGGAAATATTGTGGGACAATATGCCAAACTCTTTGGATGCTATGTTGTAGGCTGTGCGGGTACCAAGGAAAAGGTACCTTGGAAGTTCTGATTTTTTTCTTCCAGATACGATAACCAATTACATGACTAAAAGATTTGTATAAATAAGATTTAAGCATTTAAAGTCTCAACTGTCATGATCTCAACATGCCGTTAAGTGCATAACTTGAATATATAGGAGTTAGTCATGATATGTCGAAACATCACATACTGATTCCAACATAATCAATAATCATGATAAATATGAAATTGACTTTTATTTAAGTTATGCACAATTGGATCGGACCGAGTGGCTTATGGGACATATACTTTCATTTCCTTCTACAATAGGATTTATCAGATGACGAGTTTCCGACTCCTGCATTTTTGTAACTATGGTACATACCTTATGCTCTTATTCTTATGTTCATACAAACAATAGGTCAAGATTCTGAAAGAGAAGCTTGGTTTTGATGATGCATTCAACTATAAGGATGAAACAGATTTGAAATCAACCCTCAAGAGGTTTTGAAACATTCTTATTAATCTTCTTTCATTTTTTAAGTTTTTCTTTCTTTATTTCATTTACTTGTCAAAAGATGAGTTAATTTTTCGGATTTTTTGAAAAATATTAATGAGATTTTTTTTTTTTTCACTCTGTTATAATATTTGGGATATGAAGCATTTTGTACCAGTATTCATATTTTTCTATACAAAAACAATTAAAAGAGTTGACACCGGAATCACCATTAATTTCGGATTCCTCCGTATTCAAATTTTTTGGATTATTTAATATGGCATTCATAAGAAAAGTTATCTAAAAGTATATATGATATCATGGTATGGACCTATCAGTTTTAATTAATGTTTGTTCAAAATACTAATTTCTTCCGGGGATTGTTTTTTATCCTGGTAGGTACTTTCCTGAAGGAATTGATATGTACTTTGATAATGTCGGAGCAGAAATGTTAGAAGCCAGCGTGTCTAATATGAACAATTTCGGCAGAATTGCAATCTGTGGTGCTATATCTGAATACACGAGTGCTACGAAACGAGCTGCACCAGATATGCTTGAAGTTGTGTACAAGCGAATTACTCTGCAAGGGTTCTTAGCTGTGGATGTCATTGCTAATTATGAAGATTTTTTTATAAAAACATCAGATTTCCTCAGAAGTGGAAAAATGCAAGTGCTTGAGGACATATCATGTGGGTTCGAGAGTATCCCTAGTGCTTTTATCGAACTTTTTCAAGGCAATAATGTTGGGAAAAAAATGGTTAAAATCTCAGAGGATTAGAGTTGACATTAAGGACTTCAAGATTCTCCTTTTGTTTGCTTCGTGTTTTTCTTCTAACCCTTTTTCTGATACAAGTTAGATGAAATATCCATTCTTAAAACTCTTGTTCTCAAAATAAAGTGATAAAGGATTTTATTACATGTGTTGGCCCGGGTGCGGCTAAAGCTTAGAGGGGGGTGAATAAGGTTTATGGCGATTTTTGCCTAATTTAAATTTCTAAGCAACTAACACCCAACTTATGCAATTCTAAACTTAAGCGTTTTAACAAGAGTTAATAAATTGCTAAAATAACTAAACGCAAGCAATAAATATGCAAGAATATAAGTTGCGGAAAGTAAAAGCAAGGGAAGAAAATGACACCGTGATTTATAGAGGTTCGGCAAACGCGCATACGTCCTCTTCTCGGTACTACCGAGTATTTCACTAAAATGTTTCTTCCGGATTTTACAAGACCTATCGAGCTCAATTGACCGATTGGCTCACCCTCTACCCGAGGTTCCTACTCTTGATACAAGTGCAAGAGAACACGACTACGAGTCTACGACTCCCCCTCAATTTATGAGTACCCGAATGAAAAACCTAGAGCTTTTAAGCTTCACTTGCTTACAAAGCATCTACCCGTTCACTCGCTCACAATTGAGTTTATAAAACACTCGATACAAATTTTGTTACAAAAATGTAACTACACTCACTATTCTAATTGCTTCTTAAAAAGCTAATTGGTGAGTTGTTGATGATGATCGAGCTTGAATCTCTTTCTCGTTGATTTCCTTCTTTTTCGAATATATTCACCAAAATGGTGATTTTTAGGGTTTTTATGAGAGAGGTTGAAGGATGATGTTATGTATGATAATTGGTTATTTGGGAGAGAGATTGGGTTGGTTTTTATATCAGCAAAGTCTGTTTGTGCTGGATATGACCGTTGGAAGTTTTAAGCAACTTTTCAGAATAAGCTGAAAAGCTGTTTTCGAAATCTGTAGAAAACGATCGGTCTTTTTCTACAGTCGATCGGTCGTTTTCCAGAAAACGATCGGTCGTTTTCTGAAAACGATCGGTCGTTTTTATACTGGACTCTCTGGAAGAAATTGGATCAAAAACGATCGGTCGTTTTTGTCCAGTCGATCGGTCGACTGTAATCCTGGTCCCGTAAATCTTCGAATGCTCATAACTCCTTCGTTTTAGCTCCGATTTTGGTTCCGCTTGAACCTATGGCTTCGTTATCGAATGCTCTATCATTTAAAGACCTGAAATATACGTTTTCTATTTTTGGACAAGACAAGAGTTATATCATCGAAATCGTAAAATCATTAAACGCATAATCGAAGTAATAATCAAAATCATTATTGAACTCTATGTTCAACAACATGTATGGTTAAAGATTGATAAAGCCATAAATTTGGTCCGTGGCGTTAGGCTTTTCAACAATAATATAATATATCAAATACAATAAATGCTGAACACTTCTTTAATCTTTATTATACTCGGTGGTATAATTGCTCGGATTACAATTTCCTATTTGCACTTGTGCTCGGTATTACAACTTGCTCTTTTAATCTTGATTTTTATTCGATCTCGGTGTTCGGTCTTGTATCTTGCTCGGTCTGCTTTCTAGTGTGGTGAGTTTTGACAAGTTTTCTCTTTTCTCTCCTTCTCTCTATATTTTTTAGATAGATTTTCTGGTCCTCTTTAAGTGAGAGAACTTGGCTATTTATAGGCAATTATGTTTTTTAGGACGTTGACAAATGTTCCCATCTCATGAGATTTTTCAGACGCGGGTCCCTTGTTAAGTGGGCTTGGGCTTTTAGCTATATCCACCCTTATTATCAAAGAAGGGCATGTTGTAACCCAATATCTACCGTTTTAAGTATTGGATACCCCTTAACAATGTGTGGGTTGATTCATAACCAAATAGACATATTCGGGTCTAATTTTTATGTTCTATCAAGTGCTTCCTGACTTTCTCGGTGTGGTCTCCACGTCGAGGGAGTCATGCTCGGTTTGTCGAGGATGTTATTTCGGTTTTGCTGTTCCCAATGCTTCATCGAAAAATGCAACATATCTATGACTGTTCCCTTGGGCCCATTTAATGTCTTAGAAATTTGCAAACCTGCTATCCAACTTTGATGCGACCCTTGATATTCACTCATTTGCCTATAAAATGAGATTGTTCTCTCATAAATATTTCATTGCTTATCATTACTAAGAACGTCATGGCCTCTCCCAATGGTGCTACTGGTGACAACTCTCCCGAATACATTGCTCACTTAGAAAACGAGGTCAAGAAAGCTCGTGCTGTGAAAAAGAAGCTGGCCGTTATGGTGAAAAAATTGAGCTATCTATTTTAATCTAACCCTTTATTTGATGGAAACTAAACTAAATTTGACCCTTCTAACTGTAGTAACCCTGATTACTCACGAACAACATCAAACAATAACCTACGAAACTGTTCTTGAAATGGTATCAGAATGAATCAAGAAACCAGATTAGATGACTGAAAGTAGTATTAAAACTTTATATAGTAAGAAATACAAATAGCCGATTGGAGATGCCAAATGTCATAAACTATTCTCAAAAGAGAGTCTTTTAAACAAACATAATTTTCTGCATATAAGATAATCCTACCACAAACCTATATATTATAAAGAAAATATACATAATTTGAAATTACATATGAGCGGGAGTCGAATATTTGAACTTCTTATGCAACTGTCAATATGATTTGAATTATATCTCAGAGCACTAACTGTTCCAGCCTTGTATCTTTGGGTTTGTCACACTAACGGCTGTGGCCTTTAAAACTTAACAGCAGTTGTCTGATTTTGGTAGTAATTTTGAGCTAAAGAAGAGGATGATCGTTTGGAGATACTTTAGGAAGGTTGTAACATCCCAGACCATTTTGGAATCAGACTTTCTGTTTCTCTTTATTTTGTTGGAATCAGACTTTCTAATTCTTTTTATTCTGTATACTTGGACTTACCAAGTATCTATCACTTAATTCATAGTACTATAAACGTCACACAAAAATAAAATAAAATTTCTTTCAAAATCTTATACGTTCATCAACGTATATAAACATTTCATTTTTTTTACGTACACAAATAACATTACTCTTTTGAAACCTGCAACTTTGCAATGATATATACATGTATAATTTTGATACTTTCAAATTATAAATTGAGCCTGAAACACTTGTTAAAAAATGCAATGAAATTTTATAATAATAAGTAAGAAAACCACTCACCTAATTTGAAAGATGATAAAATAACCCAGACCATTTTGCACATCATCTGGAGCTAACAGCCCGGCTACCAAAACTGTTATGAACCTCCATGAATAAAAGCAAAAATAAAAATATTCATTCACTAAACCCATGTTAAAAGCTCTTGATCTCATTGTGTGTTGGATGATCGCTTTTATATATATTTATCTATTCTATCTATTTTTATAGTATTTATGTGTCCACATATTCACATACTATAAGAAAGCAAAGAAATCAGAGTTTATGGATAAATTAAAGGAAAATATAGGTTGATGTAACTTAGTATTGCTAATGTTTGTGTTGCATGTATATATAATTATATATATCTAGGCAGACAAAATAAACGGGCACATATCAAAGGCAATAAAGTTACCATAATGGCATTAACCATTTACATCATGCACACATTGCTATAACTTACATTAGTAACTCATTGCTAAGTACAATTAATATTGACTTTCCAAACATTTGAAACCGACACATTACATAATATTCCTCACTTATTTTCATTCATCAAATTCTAACGTCACAACCAATGTAAAATTCCATTTAACTCTATCTTAATTACAAAACCTTATTATTAAGTAATCTGGTCACTTAATGATTGCTAAATACTAACTAGCCCTCCTTGTAGCCAAAAATACTGAAACAATCATCAAATATTAAACATTTGTAAATATATATAGTAAAATAAAAATACGGGTTTTCACAAAGGTAGTTTTGTAAAAACAAGCAATCTCCTTAATTTTTTTGATTATAATCTAGCCTGGTTCTAGTTTTAATCAGAATTTGAAACTTAGTTGTTCAAAATTCAGTTCAATGTTGTTGCAGGTCGTTTACTTAGTTTTTTATTTATATAATTGGTGGGGAAATCCCCATATTTTTATTTATTAAACCCCTCTTAATCTGAGTTATAAGTTATAAGTTGTAGTAGGTTGTTTCTTTAAGTTTTTTTTATTTTATTGTTAACTAGATCTGTTGATGTAATCTGGATAGAAAGGAGATGAGTGTTACCCCTTAATCTCAACCCGTAATGTCTTTCCCCTAAATGTATGTATTGGAGATAAACGAGTAATACAGTGAAATATGGACACTTAATTAGTTACATATCAACGAAGAAAGAATATTGACGGAGTTCAAACATAAATGCCTAGTCATGCTAGCTATTTTACGAGTAGTTCATACCTTTTTTTATATTCTGAGGTTAAGCCTGAGCTATCAATAATAATATCAAACAAAGACGAAACAAAGACGAAACTAACGTGAAAGAAAACCTCGACCTATCACACTCCGATGCCTAACATTAAATACACGTCTTTTAAGAGAGAAATAATTGCATAAGTGTAAGAATGATAGGGTTTTTTGAGATCTTTTACCTCGTTACAATATTTTTATAGGAAATTCCGATTTCCTTTTATGTTCAATTCATTCCTATCGTGGGATATCTTATATATTTTCCTTATTAATACTTTCTCGTCTTTCAGCGGGGGTGACTCTTTGTCACCCTGCTCCTGGAGAGGGACATTTTCCCGTCTTCTAGGGGTAACTCTGTGTCTACCCGCCACATGAAGAGGGCCTTTTATGTGTTCAATACTTATGGATAGATAAATGCAATCAATAGTATCATATAGTATATTCAAGCCGAGACTGGATTTTTCGACCGTAAAAAATCTGTTTTCATGCCAAAACCGTATATCATAATTACAAACCGTAATTTTGATTTAAGGTTTAGCTTTTTATTTTATTTTTAAAAAAAAAAAAAAAAAAGATAAACCGTAATTCTGAATTATGATATGTAGTTTAGAATTACGGTTTTGACGTGAAAATATATTTTTTGCAGTCGAAAAATCCAGACTCATTTAAATCTCCTATGCGCAAACGGAGTAAATAAACAATTATCTCTTTCCACCTCGCAAATGAGTATACTTTTGAGTATGGCAAAAATATCTATATTGTGAGTATTATAAAATATATCATATCTATTGGCCCAAACAAGCTCTTTTAATTTATATTATCATCAATTATTGATTAGGTTTTCACCGTAACAAACCCAAAAACCGTTCCTACAATAATGTCTAGGTTATTTAAATTATATTATAGAAACTTGTTTGCCCATTAATAAAAAAGAGCAAGTAAAATTAAACCTACATCAAATAATTGAACACGGGAAGACTTGATCTCCAATTAGTCCAATATATACCCAATCCACATTTATTACATTACTCATCGCACAATAGAAAAATATAGCTGTCACAGCTAGTCAGAATGGTGTTCTCCTTTCTTCTTAATTCTCTTGTATTATGTGTTATTTTCCTTTTTCCAATTACTGTATATCGTTTCATCAAGCCACAAAGCACCCGAAACCGGAAGTTTCCACTCCCACCTGGAAATTTCGGTTTCCCTCTAATTGGGGAAACATTGGATTTCTTCTTCAAGCTAAATAATGGAATTCTAGAGAAGTTCATTACAAATCGGATGACCAAACACTCTTCCAAAGTCATAAAGACATCAATACTAGGACAGCCTATGGTGATTCTTGGCGCTGTGGAGGGGAATAAGTTCTTGTTCTCCAACGAGGAGAAAAAAGTCCGAACATGGGTACCAAGTTCGATGAGCAAAGTATTTACAAAATCTGGCAATGCCGAAGAATCAGATAGATTGTTCCGCCAGATCATTCACCCATTCCTCAAGGCGGAAGCTCTTCAAAGGTATGTCCCCATTATGGACACGATAATGAAGCAACATATCGAGAGTGACTGGGAAGATGGGAAGGAATTGACGGTTAGGGACGCTGCTTCAAAGTATACGTATGCAATAGCTTGTCGAGTTCTTTTGTGTATCAAGGATCTTGAGAAAATCAAATCCCTTTCAAAGAAGATTGCCATTATAGTGAAAGGTGTCATTTCACCGGCAATTAATCTTCCAGGGACAAGATTTTACGGTGCTGTAAAGGCCGCCGATGCAGTTAGAAAAGAGCTATTACAAGGGGTAATAAAGCAAAGAAAAATAGAACTTTCAGAAAAAAACACTGGAGCTATGAAAAAGGATATACTGTCTAGTTTTCTCCTAGCAAATTATGATACAGGTGAATTCATGAGTGAATATGACATATCTAGTCATCTAATTGGATTGGTTTTTGCAAGTACCCACACAGTTGATGCTGTCTTGACATTCACTATGATGTACTTGGCGGAATTCCCCCTTGTGTACGATGAGGTCCGAAAAGGTAAACTATCATAACCATGTTTTGAAAACCTCGCTACAAAGTAAAAGCTCCACTGAAAACTCGATAAAAAAAACTCAGTTCATAGCTTAAAAAAAGCAGAAAGGGCGTTTTCTACTTTTTTACACCAACAAAAGTTAGGTTTTAAAAAGCAATTTAGCTAAGTTTCTGGTTTTCAAAACACTTTTAACGTTTGGTTTTTAGAACTCATGGCATGACTAGAAATTTTCTTTAAGTCTTCAGCGGTTATTCTTTTTATGTTTCCAATTGGAAGTAATCATTTATAATTTTGTTCTCCCCATACAAAACTACAGGCAACTTTAACCGGAGAAAATCTCGTATGTAAATCGTCGTGATAAATTTGATATAAACAAAGATTACAATTCATGCATTTTATTTTTATAATCATTTTTGTGCATGCAAAAATAGAGCAAATGGAGATAGCAAAAACCAAGAAGCCAAACGAATTACTTAATTGGGAGGACATAAGTAAGATGAGATACTCTCGAAATGTTATGAATGAAGTCATGAGGCTACGTCCACCGAGTTTTGGAGGTTTTAAAGAAGCTATTACTGATATTGAATTTGCTGGATATACTATTCCAAAAGGGTGGAAGGTAAGCTATTAATGTGTATTTTCTTTTGCATCTTGAAGTATTAGAACCTCTATTGATGTTTAATTATTCTTATATAGATGGCTTGGATGACAAATTTCACACATAAAAATGATGACCATTTCCCAAGTCCAGAAAAATTTGAGCCCTCCAGATTTGAAGGAAATATACCGCCTCCGTTTACATTCTTGCCTTTCGGAAGTGGACCTCGAATGTGTCCTGGCAATGAGTATGCTAGGGTTGTAGTACTTGTTTTCATGCATAATGTTGTGACAAAGTTCAAATGGGAGAAGCTCATTTCCGATGAGAAAATTGTGTATGACCCAGTACCAAGGCCAACCGAAGGATTCCCTATTCGGCTTCACTTAAATAGCCCCTGATTAAGTACATCCTTTTGGTGTTTTAAGCTCTCCATTTTTTCAGGGTCCAAGTTTTACTTATTGAATTTTACATTCCTTTTTAAGGTCATCATATGTTTGCTTTCCCATTTCCTCAATTAAAGTATTTATCTTTTGTTATGTATGTTGAAGTGAAATAAAAGGGTGGATCACTTTTATATAAATCATATGCGCAAACTCTCTCTGTAATTAATTTAGGGTGAACGTGTACTCTCAAATCTTACATAATTAATGTCTATTTGCATAATATTTCAGGCTCTCTCTGCATATTTTGTTAACTTTTACAACAATTTCCTTATGGTCTGTATTCGGTGATTATACCATTTCTTGTTTCACATTTATCAAGTCAAAGAAATGAGTGGGATCAAAGGAGAGAAAAGAGAATTTTATTATAAATTGGTTTATAATAAATTTCTCATTTGGAATTTTGGACAAAAAATACAATTATTGTGAATAAAAGTGGTCTCAAATTGACCCCAGCTATTTATATTTTCAACAGTCACACCTTTTCATGAATGAACTGTTGTATATTTTATGAATAGGTTTGATGGACACTATTTATAGTCTCCTTTTCTTACAAAAAAAATATATGGCATATTTTTCATAATCATTTCTAGCTAATTGTATTGAAATCACCCATAACTAGCCAAGTATTAGAACTAATCAAGGTTTAAATTATTGATGGTACTCCACAAATTACTTTCAGAAACATAATTACACTTAGCATAAACAAATTAAGATAATGAAAAACGTCTAAAGAAACTTAATTAAGAGTAATTTATTGAAGACACTAACTGTATCTACCTTAAAGTGATCCCTTTGAAGAAATCCAAATTTTGAAGAAGCTTGTTGGAAAAAGGCAAAGACGTGTGAAATTAATGTTTAAGTTGTCGTGAGGCCTTTAGGAAAAAACAAAACTATTCTCAAGCTAATTATTCAGCATATCAGTCCGTTTCCTACTCAAAATTTATACATCAAGTGATCACAATATACAATATGTTGGTTTTGCTGTACGTAAAATTAATAATTTAAAATGCAAGGTATAAAAAGAAATAAACAATTTTATTTCTATTAAACGGAATGTGACTCTATTACAATATTCCGACACTTGCAGAATGTAAATGCAATTAAATAAAATTCTAAACAGAATAATATAAGTTATTAAACTGATAGACTGGTTTGTAATTAAACGAAACTGTCAGACAGAATAGTATAAAACTAAACTGCTGGACTTTTTATTAATTAAAAGAAACTGCAATACAGAATAGTATAATTACTAAACTGTTGGACTGTTTCTGTAAATAAAGAAAATAACAGAACTAGAAAATAAATTACAGAACAGAATAAGAATTACAAAAATGAAAGACAGAATTGAAATTACAGAAAGTAAATTGCTGGAATTAAAATACAGAAAAGTAATGAAATTAAATTACAGAAAAGAAAAGTACTGAAATTAAATTACAGAAAGTAAATTGCTGGAATTAAAATATAGAAAAGAAAATTACTGAAATTAAATTACAGAAAAGAAAAGTACTAAAATTAAATTACAAAAAAGAAAAGGTACTGAAATTAAATAAATAAATAAAAACATGAAATGAGAACAAAATTTAAAAAACAGACGAGGCAACTGTTAAACAGTCTGCCCTTAACCGATATTCACGACCACCTTTAAGGTTTCTGGTTGTGTTGGCGCTTCGATCTCAAAGTATAACGTCTCAGATGACTTGTCGGAAACTGGCGACAAGTCAAGCTCGAACTGTTGGTGGGTGACTCTCTTTTACTAAAGTGTAATGTTTTTTGAGAGATTATGTATTGTGTAAAATGATGTGAGAGAACTGCTTAATTATAAGGTTAGCTTGGAAAATGTCTTCACATTTTCCCAATGTGGAATGATTAAATGTCATTTAATCTACTTCCCATCATTTTTCAACATTTCGGATTTTGCCTCCTCCGAGACCCAATCTTTGAACCCAATTTTCATTCACACCCATTCTCCGAATAGGTCATGCGACATACCGTTACGAAGCTCGTTACACGAGATACTTATCCATATTGAGTAAGGCATCAAAAGTCAAACGTTGTCGCATGAAATCTTGACTCAAAGTTGGTCATGTGACCATTCAGAAATAACCATGTTTTTTTTACATGTTTTCCAACACAATATTCCATCAGAGGAAATAAAATACAATCTTACTCGGAATTCAGATTTTCTCAAAGCAAACTACATAAACATCAAAACACCCGAATTAACCATCACCAGATGGCAAAACCGCTCATGCAAACCAAACTTCAGTCACAACCTTAGTCCGATCGAGTTTCAATAAACAAGAAATCCCCAAAAATAAGAGCTAATTAAAACCCAAAAAATTAATTTCATAGTATGCGACATAATGCTCAAAAAATTCATTGCAAATTAAACAAAACCCACATCCACATACCCGAAAGGCATAAGCCGAAGCAAATGAAATTTGAGTAAAGATATATCAATAAGGTGAAATCCATACCAAGTTGAAAAGGTTGACACAAAAGCGAACCCCGATCCCAAATTGTCCTCCGGTCCGAAATCTAATGGTGGTTCAAATTCCATGGGTCTAATTAGGAGTCGATACTCAAGAGAAAATCAATTAAGTCAATTACCACGGGGGGTTCCATTTAGATCAATTGATTATAGAGATTTCCCAAAATAACACGGCCATCTATCAATGCGATTGTTTGTAAAGAAACTATTAACCAATTAGATTTCACTTCTATTGCGCTAGTTTTGGCGTTTATTTTAGCATTTCATAGATTGAATCAATCAAACATAAAAATTGGGGTAGTACTTTTAAAGTACACATAATCATTACCATGTTGAGTTGTGAAGCCAAATTTGTTTTGGTCACATTCACTAATTATCTCATATTATTAAAA
Source organism: Primula veris (assembly GCA_963682055.1). NCBI lineage: Eukaryota > Viridiplantae > Streptophyta > Magnoliopsida > Ericales > Primulaceae > Primula > Primula veris. Next base: position 3,818,015 of record OY821742.1, on the reverse strand, counting down.
ATTGTAATAAGACCACTATGAGTTCTATATATGTCTCACCTATCTTATATTTTAATTATTACATGAATTCTAGTTGTGAGAGAACCATAGTTTTGTGATCAAGTTAAATTGTGTGTGCGATTTACATTCTTTTATTTCTTCAAATACGTTTGATTTCCTGATTCCCTAACATACGATTGTACAAACAAAAAATTGGACGGAGACATGCTCAATAGAGTTTTTATTTTATTTTAATATTAACGTGGATCGGATCACACCATCCATCACCTTTTTCTATTTGCATGATTTGTTTTTCTTCAAACAAGTAGCTTATGTTACGACAAGATAAAAGGAGTACAGCTGCTTATATGTATAATTCATCTTTTTATACTCCTATTAGGTAGAAACAAACTTGGTATAAATTGACATTATCCTTGCTTCTAGCTTCTATCAAAAGCTTACCAAAAACATTCAATTTTTTGTTGGCTCTCAAACAATATTTTACTAGTGTACGTAAGCAAATATTAAACATGTTGCCCACTGGCACTGGAGTGATAATTTATGTTTTGGCCTTTTTCATCATAATAGTAACCCATTGGATTTACAAGTGGAAAAACCCTAAGTACAAAAATGGAACTTTACCCCCCGGGTCTATGGGGTTACCCTTGATTGGTGAGACCCTTGAACTTCTCATACCTGGGCGATCTTTAGATATCCACCCATTTGTCAAGAAAAGAATTCAAAGGTAATCAAGTACTGTATTATTTTTTGGCTGCCAACCAATTATAAATTCATGTAGTATTTGCGAGTTTTTTTTTTTTACCAAAGTAATGCTCCCCTCAACTATTTTCACAAGCAAAATTATATTATCAACTACGTAAAACTTGTAATTATACAAATGTTTTATCTTTAATTATTAAGTCTCTGAGATTATTCTTTATTTTTCTGTTTTAATCTGAACAATAAAAAAAACATGGATTTAATATAAGTTGGTTTGTAAAAAATGAGTTTGTGGACAATATTTTAATAAAACACATCAAATATTGGTTGTAAAACTGAGTTTTGTAATTTGTAAAACTTAAATATATTATTTCTAATACTTAATTTTTTTCATTTATAAAATAACTTTTTAACAATTTTAATTTTTCAAAATTGTAAAAAATAAATAAATAAAACTCAACGCCGTACTCCCAAAAGTGCGACATTGAGGCTAGATTAATTCCGATTGCATTGGCTGCAAACAGGATGATGTCAAACTTCTAACGTTGTTTATTTACTGTTTTCATTCATTTTCTTTAGGTATGGGCTAATATTTAAAACCAATTTAGTTGGTAATCCTGTTGTGGTGTCTGCTGATCCTGAAGTGAACCATTATCTTTATTTGCAAGAAGGGAAATCGGTAGAACTCTGGTATTTAAACAATTTTATGAAAATATTTAGCAAGTACGGGGAGGTAAAGGCAGATTCTTTAACACCTTCTCATCGATACGTACGACGGACATGCATGACATGTTTTGGTGCTGAGAGCCTCAAGGAAAAGTTGCTTCCACAAATAGAGATATTGATTCAAGAAACTCTAAGTAATTGGTCCAAAGAGGGTTCAGTAAATGTTAAGAAAGCCGTAGCAAAGGTATATGATCTCGTAGTCATTTTAAATTAATTTTATCCTTTGTTTAACTACTGATTATAACATATTCAACAATTCGTCTGCATTAATAAGAGGTTTTATCCATTTATGAACTTTCAATATTTTATCCATTTGTTTAGGTACTTACTATAAGTAAATATATTATTTCTATATGTAATCATCGCATTCACTAAAGATAATATAAGATGTACCGATGAGGCTTGCCTTATTTCTTTTTTGGCCTGACCTCTATGAAGAAATGTTTCTATACATTTTATTTCATCTATTGTTCACATAATAGTATCCCAATTCTTGTGATGGTCAGATGGTTGTTAATTTCATGGCTAAGCAATTGTTCAATTACGACGAGGCTAATGGCTCGGATGATTTAAGTGACTGTTTCGTTGATTTTTTCCAAAGTTTAATATCCTTTCCTCTAAACATTCGGGGAACTGTATTCCATGAGACTTTAAAGGTACTAAGAGGTTATTAATCAGCTATAGTGACTTTTTACTTCATGTCTGTTGTGTTTTATTGTCATTAAAATTGTTCAATATCATTGCAGAAAAAGGATTTGGTAGTAAAAGCTATAAGGGAGAAGATTCTTGAGAAACTTAACTCGCCAGAGAACTATCCGGGAGATCTACTCGATCAAGTAATCCACGATATGAAAACAGAGACATTCTTATCAGAAGATTTTGCAATTCATTTTGTTTTTGCCGTTTTATTTGCCTCGTCAGAGACCCTTTCAACAACCCTAACATTAGCTTTTCAATTGCTCTCTGAACATTCTTTGATTATCGAGGAACTAAGGGTAAATCATAACTTCTTTGAGTTTTATATATATCTATCAAAGTTCCTTCGCATATATAGTTGAAAGTTGTGCCACTATGTTTAATTTTTCTTTTAAAAGGTTGAGCATGAGGAGATACTCGAAAAGAGAAAACCTGGAGTTCCTCTCACTTGGAGTGATTATAAATCGATGACTTTCACATTGCAGGTACTTTTACCTTTTATATGGTCTAGATCATGGTTTTGGTTTCTTATTCTATGTTGAATGAATATTAAATATTTGTGTTATTTGAAATTCCAGGTCATTAATGAAGTCCTTAGGCTAGCAAACTTCTTACCGGGAAGTTTACGTAGAGCAAAAGAAGATATACTCATTAATGGTATAGGCTTATAGCTAGCTTTGAAAGAGCTTAGCTACTCCGCTTGGCTGTGTGAACTAGTGTTTTGAAAAACGAAATCTTAGCTAAAGCATGGTGGGAATGGTTATGGTAAAAGCGTAAAAAGAGTCATCTTTTAACGGAAAGAAAAGAAAACAAGTTTTTTAAAATTTGAATCGGGTTTTTTTTTTTACACTATAAAGCACGTTTTTTAAAACAGTGGTGTGGACCAACTTTTATTGCAGTATGCTGTTTGTATAAAAGTTGGACTAAAATTAATACTACATTCTTAATGCTTAGCTCATCATGTAGGTTATATGATTCCCCAAGGTTGGACGATTATGCTTGTTTATTCTGCTCAACAGTTAAATCCTAACACTTACAAAGATCCATTGGCATTTAGTCCTCATCGTTGGAAGGTAAAAAAAAACAGGTTATTCCTTTAAATAAATAATATAATCGGCGAGAAAATCTTCTAGAATTTTAATATAAACTTTTCCTATCAGGAACTTGAGTCAAGTGTTATTTCAAAGAACTTTATGCCTTTCGGCGTAGGAGTGAGACAATGTTCGGGTGCAGAGTACAGTAGGGTGTTTATGTCGACATTTTTTCATGTTTTATGCACAGAATATAGGTAATGTTTGGCTTATTTCCACTCTAACGATTTTATTTTTTGAAAAAGTGTTATTTAAAATCTTCAAAATTGATCTCGGTTACCTTTTCCCTCTTGATTTCGGTCATTCAAATAGGTGGACAAAGGAGAAAGGAGGAGAAAAAATCAGTCGAAATCCAGCTTTGGATTTTGGAGATGGAATTTATATAAATGTTTTTGAGAAAGCATGACCATGTATTTGTTTAATTATATATCATCATTTTGTGGTTTGTTATTTTTCTCGGATATTGGTTCAAATAAACGAAATAATGTATTGGAATAATGTTAATCATATAATCAGATTGTTAATAGTTTCATGCACCAACTATAAGTAAATAACATAATAGCAACAATTGACATGTTACTATACAACTTACTGATAAAAATTTAACAACACTAAAACAACTTTTTTAACGTTGCTAATTTCAAAAATAGCTCATATAATATCATACAAATTGTTAATAAATTGTTTTTTTTTTTGTTTATAATGTCTAAAGACACCATTGCGTATATATCATGACGCTCATACCTTGTTTGGTTCAATAAAATAGATAATTGAAATTTGTGCCAATACATTTTGTATCGTATGTTTAGTATGTCGTGTAATCAAAACCACAGAGATCAAATACAAAGTATTCGTACTTTGAGACCATATCTCTAAATTTACATGGAAAACTACTATAAGGTATTTTATTTCATTTATAATATATAGTTTAAATTCATTAATATTTTTTTGGAAGTATTCTATTTAATTTATAATACATAGTTTAGATTCATTAATGTTGAGCAAGTGGTTGGACCTTTGAGACCTTAACATGCCACGACTACCATCAAAGCTGCCTTGAACTTGGGGCCACAATGTAGGTTACCTCATTTATAAGATATTTTTGAGATCAACACACACACATTAGTTATTATATATATGAACATGTTACGTTTTTTTTATATGAAAAACATAAAATTATTACTCCATCCTACAAAATTGTTAATACTACATGAAACTACGTGTAATTTTAACCGACAAATAACTCATATCTAACTTGTCGGAATCAAAATTTTCAAAAGTTAATCACATAGTTCAAATGTTAAATAATTTGAACAAATTTTAAAAATTTGGATTTCAACAATTTAAGTATGATATATTTGTCGGTCAAATTTGCATAAAAATAAATAATGCTAAGACTAGGAGCATTTTTTATGCACTTGACCTCCTTACACCTAGATGGACTAATAGTAACAAAGAAAACTTTGCCTACAAGACCTCTGTAGGTCGGTTGTCTTTTCACTCTTATAGAACGATTGTGACTCCTAGTGTCCTACATAGCATGTGATAGTTGCTCGTGGCTAGAATTAAAGTAAAGAAAGAGCTAGCTATGGTGATCATGAGATTGATTGATGATCGGAAACAGAGTACCTGACTCAGAGTCAGAGTTATTTTGTTTCTATAGTCATTGAATATGTTTAAAAAATTTAACTGTAACAGATTTAAACAGATCCAATGGCTGTGAAAACAGAGTAAATCTGACTCTGAGTTAGGTATTCTGCTATGTAGGTGAGTAATACAAAGTATTAACATGATTAATAACAATTTCATAATAAACTAAATACCCGGTGAGTATTTTGGTACTTTCGCAGTTAAAGGTGGGGGCAAGCAAACCAAATTAAGCAAAGTCACGTGAAGTGAACCTTTCCTACTTCATCAATTATGCACGGTCAAAGATGGGCTCACCAAACATTTGTCTCCACATTTCTTTTGTACTAGATCAAATTTAGTTAAAAACTTATAGCAAAATTGATCCTAATTTGTTTGAGTTGTATTTATGAGTTATGAGTCTAAGTTTTGTAAACACTTACTACATTTTTTTTTTTTATAGTAAAGATCTGCAGTAGCTGGTGGACGTAATCAATTTTGGCTGAATCACGTTATATCGTGTGTCATTTATTTATCGCTACGTTTCTGCATTTTCTCGAATCTGATTAGAAAAGAAAAACCGACTTCTTTTCCCTAACAAGTGGTATCAAAGCGCTAGTTGGAATTTATGTACTTTTCTCGGTGTTACTATTCACATGAATGGTGTTGCTATTCACATGAATAGTGTTACTATTTACATGAATAGTGTTTTCAACAATTTGTCGAAAAAAGTATGAAAATTCATAAACGATTCAAAAAGTCAGATTCGAGTGCGAGCGATGGCTGCAGATGAGGGAAACATGAGAATCGAAAAGTTCGACGGTGCGGACATTGATTTCTGAAAGATGCAGATTGAAGATTATCGTACCCGTAAAATATGTATCAGTCCCTGTCGAGCAAAAGGCCAAAGGGTAGGAAAAATGAAAAATGGACACTTATAGACTGGCAAGCTATCGGTATCATCCGATTGTCGTTGTCTCGCAATATTGCTTTTAATATAGCAAAGGAAAAGACCACAGTCGGTCTTATGGCGTCTCATCAAGGCCTTATTCAACATCAAATGATTTTCAAATAAGTTTTTCTCTTCTGAAAATAATTAAAATAAAGACACCAAAATTTTATAAAGACAAGAAAGAAAAGTAAATTATATTTTGTCTTCCAGTTCACATATAATACAACAATATTAAAATATACAACTAATTCTTTAAAAAATAAAACAATACGTCTAAACAAATTGCCAATAACGTATTTTTAGACTTATTAACTCACCATAGATATAGATTGGGCTGAAAATGAAACGAAACGAGCTGAAAACAGTCAATTTCGTTTTCGTTTCGTTTAGATTTTTTGTTTTCGTTTCGTTTTCGGAACGAAATGAAAAACTTTTTTTTTTTCGTTTCGTTAATGATATGAAATTTTCGTTTCGTTTCATCTCATGAACTTGTTTTTTCTCGTTTCGTACTTTTTACGTATGGCCTCGGATAATTAGATTAATTTATATTAAGAAATAAAATTACATATTTTTTTATACTTGGTTTTATTACATGAACCAACAACTTACAACGTAATATAATTAACAACTCACATTATATATTTTTTTATAATGAATTTTGAAATTAATAATATTTTTACTATACATTTATTATATATATTTATTTATTTATTTATTATTAGACGAAAACGAAATTTAAAACAAAAAGGCCTTGATTATTATCATCTCGTTTACTAAACGAAATATATATTTTATTTCATTGTCTTTTCATTTATTAATAAATAAAAAATATACGAGCTGTTAATGAAAAGAACACGAAAATTTTTACAAAATTTTCTCGTCATTTACAGTAAAGGGAAAACAAGAGAAGAAAGTTTTTAATGATTGAATAAATGATAAAGAGGACCTAACATCTGCCAATATATGTAATATTCTTACCTTAAGCTTAATTTAATCTCTTCGAGTATGGACAAAGTACAACCATAAATAACATGCAACAAAATTTATCATTCAGCTATTATAGTTGAAATTAGGGTGATTCTTTTATGACAATTTTAAAAATATCCGTAAGTTACGAACTACAAGGTTCTTATAACCTCTTTGTTTGTCACCATACTGTTAAAAATAGATTAAGTTATCTTACATTGAACTCTAATTATATAAACAGTTAATACGTAACGTTTTTGTCAAGTTGTGATTAATTACAGGCTTGAGTTGCAACTGACTATTGCGGACAAAATATGAAAAGATTGGGTAAAAGAGCTTTGATAAAGTCAAAAACATGGATACCAATTAATAGTGATTTGAAGCAGTCTCTAGAAGATAAAATGAATAAAAGAGGAGATATATTACTAATTGGATTGAATAATAGAAGATATTAAAGTAGAATACTTGTAAAAAAAGGAAATATCATGAAATATTTCGTATTTAATCATCAATTAGAACTTATTTGTAATGTTGTAAATAAAGCCATTGAGAGATGATAGAAGTAATAGTTTGATAGACAAATTAATACTAGTGAACGGTTTATTGAGTATTATAATTATTTAGTCGATTATTGTGTCATTGAGTACTAGGCAAGATATGATGTCAAGACGATGGGTTTTGATGTCGGTGCAAAGACGGTAGTCATACTCAGGTAGTCATACTCAAGTTTTGGACAATTGGGAGAGACCCAAAAGCTTGGGATTCGCATTCTGACCAGAGAGGTTTATCAACTCGTCTATCTATTTTAATGGCAATGATTTTCAGTTTTTACCTTTTCAAGGTGGTCGAATAGGTTGTCCTGGAATTTCTTTTGCCAGCGGCAACGAATGAGATTGTTTTGGCAAATTTATTGAACAAATTTGATTGGACACTTCCGAATGGATTGGGTGGTGAGGATTTGGACATGAAAGTAGTTATTTTACTGTCCGTAGAAAAACTCAGCTTCTAGCACTACAACAAACTTAAAATTTATGAACAGTTTTTAGAAACAATCAAAAAATTTCTCCAAATGACATTTTTCAGGAAAAAAATAATGTTTTAGATATAATCATTTTCGAGAAAATTTTCACATAATGTGGAACGATAAATTTAAGTGTCCCAATGATTGGGACAATCATTATCACACTTATTGGGACAATTGTCGGAATTATTTATACTAAATTGTCCCTTTGTTGTACATAATTTGTTTTAGGCTTTTCATTAGAAGTTAAAGGGCATACAGTATTCAATATCAAATGATCTAAAAAGATGCTTTTCTCTCCTAAACAAATTCAATTAATACTCCACATCTAGTTCAGTGGGTCAACATGTATAAAAAACGATTAGGACAATTATCACATCGATTTTACATAGAGAACAATTAGAACAATTAGGAGTATTATATTTGATCTGTTGCTAAATAATTGTAAATTACAAAAATACGTGAAATTTTTATCATTGATTTTTTCATATCTAAATTACCAAAATGGAAAATATAAAAATTCCGTAATATAGTTCTAACCATGAACTATATGATTTATGTTTGAAAGAATTTTTTCCGACAATCTACTTATAAAAAATTGATAGCCAAACTTGCATTTATTTTCATAGTGGACGGTTATTTAGTGACGAGTATATTTTAAAAATATAGGGATTACAAATATTATTATCATTAGGATTTGGGGTTAACATCTACAAAACTTACACACATTGGTCCATCTCTACCAACCAAAATAAAAAATCAAAGAACAACTAGCCGTTTCGTTCTGTTATTTGTCTTTCAATCATAGATTAATTTTCTATTACTAGTCTTTTGTTTTTTTGTTTATAAATGGGTATCATCTACTACTACTAGTCTATCATGCTAATATATATTTATATGTATGCATACGTTGATATACAGTATGGATCCCTACAAATTATTGTTTCTGAGGCATTTATGTAACTGTTTTTGTTTCTTGCTCATTAATAGCTTAATTAACTTATATTATCCTTGGTGAAACTTGTACTCAACCATTGAACTTTAAATGATACTCCACCAATATATGGGTCCAGTTTTTGATCATGTTTATCACGGAGAAACTAGACAAATATATTACATGACTTTTTTTTTTTATCATATCCTAGACCCTATCGCCCTAATAATGAAAATATTAGTCCTTATCTTTTAAAGATTTTTTAAAACGATTTTTTTTTTAACTTTCAGTCCTCGTCGAATAAAAAATAGTTTAAAAACTGTTTTTAAATTTAAAAAATAACTTATAATTTATACGAAAAATATATTAAAATGTAGTGACCTATGAACAATTTTTATTTATTGAAATGCGACCTCACACCAACGAGCCATAAAAAAAAATACCATAATAGTTGTATGTAGTAAGTAATAATCAACAATTCTTTTGAGGGAATATGTTAAGAATCAATCCCCCAATGTAAGCCTAATTGATTAAACGAGGCTAATTTCATCACTAGGTGAGACTAATTTTAATAATCACATGATTAGCGTGGCCCTTTATGATCCATAGTTTTACAGAAGAAGTTATATGCAACCATTAATCACGTGACTGTACATATCACTTTGCCTCTCAAATATCAATAATGAAATATTACATTTTGAAGCTACTAAATTTGACGCATGTTAGTCTTCTTTTACAAAACTAATCAATAATATGGGGGTCTATATAATCATTGAAGGCACAACGCACAATGTCATTGTTTCTGAGGTATATATTTCTGTTCAATAGTAGGTTAATTTATATTATCCCTTGGGAGAAGTTTGTACTCAACCTTGCATTTTAATTGATACTTCACATATATATGGGGTCAGTCTGATCAGACAAATCTATTACATGGTCCAAATTTTATCGTTTTATCACATCCTAGACTCTATATACGGACCAAGAGGCTAAACAAATATATTACATGACCCAAATTCATTTTATCATATCCTAAACCGTATCTGCCTAATAATAAGAATATTACTCTTAGGTCAGGTTTTACAAGATTTTTTAAATACACCTGATTTAAAAAATTTCCCAACCACTTGGCTAGACATACTAAAAAGGACCTGTCAGTTACATCATTTTAATCAACTTAATTAAAGAGACATTTCTTGATTTCCATATATCTATATATTTTTCTGACATGACGGGTTTAATTTGAAGGATAGAAAATGTCCAACATGGTACAATCTCTATGGCAACAAGGAACTTCGTTCCTAGTTTCGTTACCATCTTTTTTTCTAATTCTTACGTCGTCATCGTTGGCCGTCGTCTTCATCTTCAAAAACTTTCTCTTCCGGCCAACAACTATCCTGAAAAATCCACCCCCTTCACCAAAAAGACTCCCAATCATAGGCAACCTCCACCAACTAGGTCTTCCTTTACATCAAACTCTCTTTTCACTATGTAAAAAGTATGGCCCTGATCTCATGCTGTTGCACCTGGGCCATAAACCTTTCATTGTGGTCTCCACAGCCGAAGCAGCTCACAAGGTCATGAAGACTCACGATCTCGCATTTTCTTCTAGACACGAATTCAAGATCGCCAGAAAACTTCTTTATGACTTGAAAGATATTTCCATAGCTCCATACGGGGAGTACTGGAGGCAAATGAGAAGTTTATTTAGCATCCATCTTCTATGCAATAGAAGAGTTCAGTCTTTTCGTGTTGTGAGAGAAGAGAGGACTGCAAAGCTAATGGACAAGATTGAGAAGTCTTCGCTAGAGGTGTTAAATATGAGAAAGCTTCTGGTATCGATCACGTTTGATATGACGTGTGAGGTGGCTGTCGGGAAGACGATGATGGAAGGTGAGAGAGGAGAGAGGTTCCATAAATTATTGACGGAGCTAATGAATATATTGGGTGAGTTAGATTTGGGGGATGTCATACCTTGGCTTTCTTGGGTGAGTCAAGTAAATGGGAAAAATTCTAAGGTTGACAGGTTAGCAACACAGATTGACGCTTTTTTAGAAGATGTGGTTCAAGAGCATACCGATCGACATAATGACGGAACACCTAAAAATTGTGATGATGAAGATTTCATTGACAATTTGCTTAAGATTCAAAAGGATGAGGGATCTGTTGCTTGCTTTGATCGAGATGGTCTTAAAGCTATAGTGTTGGTATAACAAATAATATGATTATCCTTCAAATGTCACATAACATGAGACGCAGATTCAGTTTTTCTTTTTGAAAAAGTATTCGACGAGTACAAATTGAAATTCGCAAATAGGGAGTCATCCAGTGAGGGGATATCTAACCTAAAAAGACCTTTAAGTTGAATATAGATAAACAAACTTGCTGCTAGAAGCTATAGTAGCAGGCTAATGGAGAGTACTCCAACGCGCCCATATCGAGAAACGATCTTATACCATGTATCTTGTTTTTTTTTTTTTTTTTTTATACCAATTCAGTCTTTCACCCCACATAATTACGAAAAAAAACAATTCCAGTTCCACCACTGCTGCTAGATTATTCTAGATTATTTACGGAATTTTAACGTTACACCCAATTAAAAATAACAGTAAAGGCTGAACAATTCAGCAGTATGGAATATTTTGGTTTCCTTATTATTATTAATTTTAATTTATTCCTCATGATTTAATCATTGATTAAAGCTTTTCTGGTGATTTACATTGTGTCCTTGTAGGATTCTTTCGCTGGGGGAGTTGAAAGCACAGCGGCTCTCCTTGAATGGGAAATGTCAGAGCTACTAAAGCACCCTACGGTTATGAAGCGATTGCAAGACGAAATTAGAGGGATTGCTAAAGGCATGCCCATCATAACGGAAGAGGAATTCGAAAAAATGACCTATTTGAAAGCAGTTGTTAAAGAAACTCTGCGTCTGCATCCTCCAATACCGATACCAATTCCAAGAGCAGCAAGGTATGATGTCAAGATGATGGGTTATGATGTCGCTGCAAAGACGGGAGTCATAGTCAACCTTTGGGCAATTGGTAGGGACCCAAAATCTTGGGATTCGCCGTATGAATTCCGACCAGAGAGGTTTATCAACTCGTCTATCGATTTTAAGGGAAATGATTTTCAGTTTTTACCTTTTGGAGGTGGCCGAAGAGGTTGTCCTGGAATTTCTTTTGCCGCGGCAACGAATGAGATTGTTTTGGCAAATTTATTGAACAAATTTGATTGGGCACTTCCGAATGGATTGGGTGGTGAGGATTTGGACATGAGTGAAGGTAGTGATTTTACTGTCCGTCTGAAAACTCAGCTTCTAGCCATAGCAACACCCCATTCCTTCAAATGAGTGCCTAAAATTAGTGAAAGGATATTAAATATTACACCATAACAGGAGCTTTGGACAATTATCCGACCAACATTTATCCTTTTCAGTCTCTTTCTTCATGTTCTTTTCATTGTTTGTTTTTCCTTCAGTTTTTTTTTCTTATCCTGTTTCTTCGATGTAGAACGTAATTATAATAAGTGGTATTTATTATATTCACAGTTTTCAACACGTTTCCAAAGTATTCCTTGAATTACGATAGAGTTTATTCCACATTATTTTTGTTTTGTCAAAAGTTAGAGCCAACGTGATTTCTCATATGGTTTTATAAATTTTCTCAAATCATTGAGAATATAGTTTAGATCAATTAAGTTTATACTATTTGGTTTTTGTACTTTGTCGGATGAAAGCTTTACTGATGTATGCTTGAAGCGAGACAATCATCCAAAATTTTAAAGATATAGAAAGATCTTTCTCACCCTTCGAACGCCATGTTTTTACAAACTTATAAATCTCTTAATTTCAGAGAGCATATGTTCACATAAATCAACATTATCAACCAACACGCCAACAAATGGTATAGCACTCTTTATTCCCATATATCCCTTTTGATTTGCTTGATCTGATGAAAGTATATGAATCAATATCTAACACTGAATTTTTAGATCTAATCTGATGTAGAGGGGACATTATAGAATCTCATATTGTGATGGGTCTTCATTTTCAACAGGCTGCTAAAATCAACTGATTCTGCCATAGAGCTATGTTACATGGAATAACAACTGGACTTTTGATATGTACCTTGCGATAAATTTTGATTAGGAATTATAACTTACCACATTAGAAACTTAACAGGACGCCTTCTTAAGCTTGAATCTTTAAAATGACTGATAGAAGTGCCTAATATTAGAGCAACTTGATAACTTTTTAGTGAATGATGTACTAGTTTTTACATGTACCCTCTCTTTTTGTACATTTCCTCCCTTCCGCTTGGTCTTCTTGGCATGTTTAGTTCAACAACCGTCATCATCATTGTATACCACGCGAAGGATTCTTCTTGGTGACAGGTTTAAATCCACCACTAGGTCAAATTCATCATCAATATGAATATGGATCATGTTACGAAAATCTCCATTATCAGACTTGGAATAAATGCTAATTAAATAGCGTACTTTGATTATGCGAAAAGGTTAATTCATTGGTCCACTCTTATCCTTAGTCAGATATGAGATTAGTAAAGGGGATCAAGCTAACTTCTTCATAGTCAGCAAGGGAAGTTGATGCTTGAAAAGGTTCAAAATGCAAAGCTGGTGTGACCCTTTAAAAATGAAAGACGTCTGATGTAACACAATTTCAGATGCAAATCTGCAATGGCTTAGCCACAATTCCTTGATTAACCAAAATGATGAAGCTATTGCTGACTTTCTGTAATTGTTGTCTTTGTTTTACATTTTCGTGTTGGTTAATTTGTTGTACATAATCCGTTTTAGGCTTTTCATTAGAAGTTAAGGCCTTATTCGATATCAAATGATCTTAAAATAAGTTTTTATCTTCTAAACAACTTCACTTAATACTCCACCTTTTGTTCAGTGGGGGTCAACCTCCGTTCATGCATAAAAAACAATTAGGACAATGATCACATTCTAGACTTTACATTGAGAACAATATTTAGAGTATAATACTCCATCTAGTGTCAATTACCAAAATATATGCAAATTTGATTATTAATTTTTTCATATCTAAATTGCCGAAATGGAAAATCTAAAAATTTCATCATATAGTTCAAACCATGAACTATATGATTGATTTTTAAAAGATTTTTTTCCGACAATATACATATGAGAAAATTAATGGTCAAAATTACACGTATTTTCATAGTAGACATTTATTTAAGGACGGAATTAGTATATTTTAATGATATAGGGATTAGAAATATTATTATCATTAGGCCTTGAGGGTTAACATCTACAAAACTTATACACATTGGTCCATTTCTACCAAGCATAATAAAAAAATCAAAGAACAACTGGCCCTTTTGTTATGTTATTAGTATTTCAATCATAGATTATTTTTCTATGACTAGTCTTTTGTTTTTAAATGAATATCATCACTACTCTAGTCTATCACACATGATTATATATATTTATATGTATACATACGTTGATAACATTATGGATCTCTCTACAAAATTAAAATTGAACTTTAATTGATACTCCACCAATATATGGGGTCGGTCTTACCAGACAAATTTTATCTTTTTATCACATCCTAGACTCTATATACGGACCAAGAGACTAAACAAATATATTACATGATCCCAAATTTATTTTATCATATCCTAGACCCTATCGACCTAATAATAGTTGTATGTTGTAACTGATAATCAACAATTCTTTTGAGGGAGTATCGTAACAACCAATCCCCCCGATGTTAGCCCAATTGATTAGACGAGACTAATTTCATCACTAGGCGAGGCTAATAGCGTTACTGGTTATCAATAATGTTAGAGAGCCAGAGTAATAAGACAGACTTCATACCCGACTACTTTTTTTTTCCATTTGTTTTTTCCTCTCACTCTCTCTTTTTATTATTTCTTTCAACTGCAGATTATTTGCAGTCTTACTTGTAGACTTTTATAATATATATACACATATATATATACATACATATACACATATATATATATAAAACAAATAATAAATTCAGAACCCCAAATCTAAATCAATGAAACTTTTTGTCTTATAGTAAGAATTTCAAATCTGATTAGACAATGGTACATAATGTTTTTGTGTAATCTGACTTTTAAAGATACCGTTTTATATAACGAGTAACGGTATAGAACCAGACCGGTTCAAGCAGACTAATTGTTATAAACTATTTCTTAGAATTTTTAGAATTTTTTTTACACCCCAAGCAAAACAAAAATAAAAGTTCAAATATAATTCTTATGAAACCATACTTTAGACTATACTAAAATTAAATATTAATTAAAATTCTTAAATATATGGCCGAATAGCACTCTTAAATTTCGTGGTGAAAATAAAATTCTAAATTTACATTGAGAACTGGTGTGTTGACAATCTGTCTGAGTCTATCTGACTGATTAGAATTATTGTACAAATTACTGGTGACGACTTTGACGAAACAGGAGTATAGAGAGTTTATAAGAACATAAATTTATTGATTAAATAAATGATTGACAAGCAAGCTCTGACGTGTTTATCTAAGTAGATTACAGGGGTTACAATATATGTAATATTAGAATGTATATTATTTTACCATTAAAAAGTCTCGTAATGGTAAAAATGAATATCTCTTTATAAAGCATAAGATTGAATATTATCTAGACGATGTGAGATAATTACTCTAACACCCCTCATCGCTCGTGGCCTGACATTTCAAGGGTCTTATGAGCGGACATATAATGGGTGGATGTGAGCTCAACATCGCTAGACTCGTTCTGATACCATATTAAAACTCATATACATTACCATTAAAAAGTCTCTTAATGGTAATGATGAATATCTCTTTATAAAACATATGTTCAATTATTATCTAGACGATGCGGGATAATTACTCTAACATGGTAGCCGAGCCTTTTTATGGTAAAGCAATATGGAATCTAATATATTATCAGAGCTCATGTACTTTACCATTAAAAGACATCATAATGGTAATGATGAACATCTATTTATAAATCACAGACTCGATTATTATTTAGACGATGTGAGTTAATTATTCTAACATGAAATAACCCAAACTTAAGCTCCAAAGTAATGTTATGTGGGTCTAAGTACATCAATAAATAACTTGTAACAAAATTATAGTTAAAATCATGACTTGATGAAATTGTTGGAAAATTGTATCTTATGAATTAAAAATTGTCTTTTATAGGCATTATATATTGGGGTGGAATTTAAATATTTATTTAGACAATATGTTTTGTTATATAACTAAATATTTAAATGTAGATTTCTTGTAAATAAGGTTGGCCCATCTACATGAAAACCAGTGGCCCATTTATTGAGATTAAGAAACTTTGAATACCAAATTAGTTTGGTGATGGAAATATGACCTGTTACCCTGTTATACATGTTAATGGGTGAAAACGTATCACATGGATAATCACAAAGTTTTGGAATCTATTAGTTAAACCCTATCAGTTATGAACTCTAACAGTTACAACCCTTGTTTAAATAGTTGCTTGTTTTACGAAAAGACACTCCGGGTATTATTTATATAGATCCAATAATTTCGAAAATCATATAACATTTTACATGTACAAAATTATATCAAAATCATATTCATACAAAAACAGTTCCAGAAAATTCTTTACATTATTGTTACATAGCATTTTGTGAGTCTGAGAGAATTCAATATCAACCCTAGTTCATCGTGCGATTAATTTGTGGCTTCCTATTAACTGCGAGACATCGTTGTATCCTAAAAAACATACATCCATTCAAACATATAAGTCGTTGGGGGACGAATAAGTTTTAAAGAGTGAGTTTCGACTCGACTCAATGTGTATTTAATTATTACCATAACTTTGATACACTACAAGAAAAAGTTAAGATAGCAACAGTTTACTTTTTCAAAACTGATGGTAAAGTGAGTGTCGCTAAATAAATCACTCACTTATAAATCTCTTAATTTCAGAGAGTTGTTCACATAAATCTCTTAATTTCATAGAGCATATGTTCACATAAATCAACATTATCAACCAACACGCCAACAAATGGTATAGCACTCTTTATTCCCATAAATCCTTTTTGATTTGCTTGATCTGATGAAAGTGTATAGCACTCTTTATTCCCATAAATCTTTTTTGATTTGCTTGATCTGATGAAAGTATATGAATCAATATCTAACACTGAATTTTTAGATCTAATCTGATGTAGAGGGGACATTATAGAATCTCATATTGTGATGAATCTTCAATTTCAATAGGCTGCTAAAATCAACTCATTCTGCCATAGAGCTATATTACATGGAATAACAACTGGACTTTTGATATGTACCTTGCGATAAATTTTGATTAGGAATTATAACTTACCACATTAGAAACTTAACAGGACGCCTTCTTAAGCTTGAATCTTTAAAATGACTGATAGAAGTCCCTAATATTAGAGCAACTTGATAACTTTTTAGTGAATGATCTACTAGTTTTTACATGTAGCCTCTCTTTTTGTACATTTCCTCCCTTCCGCTTGGTCTTCTTGGCATGTTTAGTTCAACAACCGTCATCATCATTGTATACCACGCAAAGGAATCTTCTTGGTGACAGGTTTAAATCCACCACTAGGTCAAATTCATCATCAATATGAATATGGATCATGTCACGAAAATCTCCATTATCAGACTTGGAATAAATGCTAATTAAATAGCGTACTTTGATTACCCGAAAGGGTTAATTCCTTGCTCTACTCTTCTCCTTAGTCAGATATGAGATTAGTAAAGGGGATCAAGCTAACTTCTGTTGGAAAAACATGTGAAAAATATGGGTATTTCTGAATGGTCACTGGACCAACTTCGAGTCATTATTTCATGTGACAGCGCTGAGTTGTTTATACCGTACTCAACATGTTTGAGTAGCCCGTGTGACGTGTTTCGTAACGGTATATCACATGACCTATTCGGAGAATGGGTGTGAATACAAAGTGGCTTCAAAGTTGGTGTCTTGAAAGCTCAAATCTGGAAAAACCGAAATGGTAAAGGAAAACCATTTAGTATAATCCCATATTGGAAGATTAAGAGTTAATTTTACAATATATATACCATATCAACCCATGTAGTTATTAAACTAACATGTCCACATACACATAAGAGTATTAGTGTGTACCACACGCGCGCGCTCGCTCGTGTATCGTGTCTCGTGTCTCGGGCGCGGGATTTGGGGAATGTCTCGGGTCTCGGGTCCAAACCCGAATAGGGAGTTTTGTATAAAATACAAAAGCAGTCCCTAGAGTTTCCAGCAACAGAAACGCCAGCAATAAATGAGAAATAAATTGCAGCAGTTTGAGGAATTAATTGAGTGGATTCTGGGGGTGTAACTACCAGAATTGATGACCAACATTTATGGCTGCGGTTTCAGTAGAGCCTATAAAAGGCAGCCCTCCCACTCTCATTTCAACACACCAGAATACACACAACACATCATAAGCATCATATAGAGAGAGAGAACCGCACCACCAACAGTTTGACATGTGGTTCGGTGCCGGTTTCCATACGAGCCACTCTGAGATAGAAGTTGTACCTTGGGAACAAAGTCCCGAAACCAGAAACCTTTAAAGGTGGTTCGGGAAATATTGTTTAAGGGAAACTGCTCAGCAGTTGCCTCTTCTTTTTATTTCCGTTATTTATTTTTCAGTCATTTACATTCTGTCCATTTCCTTTCTGTAATTTACATTTCAGTACTATTTATTTTCAGTCTTTGTTTTCTGTAATTTATTTTTCAGTTCTGTAATTTCCAGTATTTACAAAACCAGTCCGGCAGTTTATTTTATTACAAAACAGTTTGGCAGTTTGTTTTTTGTTAAAACCAGTCCGGCAGTTTCTTTTATTACAAAACCAGTCCGGTAGTTTGTTTTTTTCTTAAAACCAGTCCGGCAGTTTGTTTTATTACAAAAACAGGCCGGCAGTTTGTTTTTTGTTAAAACCAGTCTGGCAGTTTGTTTTATTACAAAACAGTTCGGCAGTTTGTTTATTCGTTAAAACCAGTCCGGCAGTTTGTTTTATTACAAAACAGTCCGGCAGTTTGTTTATTTGTTAAAACAGTTCAGCAGTTTAATAATTTATATTAATCTGTCTGGATTTTTTAATCAGCGTAATTTAAATTCTGTACGAGTCAGGAATTGTAATTTATATTCCAATTGTGAGAAATAAACTTGTTATTTCCATTCAGTCATTTGTCTTTTACATTATTGTCTTTCAATTATTGTATTCGAAATAGTA
The DNA here is from genome assembly GCA_963682055.1 of Primula veris. Taxonomy (NCBI): domain Eukaryota; kingdom Viridiplantae; phylum Streptophyta; class Magnoliopsida; order Ericales; family Primulaceae; genus Primula; species Primula veris. The sequence continues at coordinate 3,799,025 of OY821742.1, read as the reverse complement.
CCAAAACCAACAATCTTAAACAATATTATTTTTTGGTTTTACTAATTTCGAAAAGAAAAGGACTTTTTCTTTTATTTTGTTTTGTTGACGTCTCGGTTTTTATTCTCGCAAAATCATTGCTAGTTTACTAGAAATTAAAATTTGCACATAGAATAAATCCGATTTGGTTTTAATCTTTTTATTCTAGAATACTATAAAGAATTATTAGTGAAATCAAAAATGATTTGATTTTCACGCTAGAATATCTTTTTTGTTTTATTCTTTTGAAGCAATCTAATTAAGTTATAATTAGTATTTGCGATTAAGAATTTAGTTTTCTTGCGAGAAACTAAACGGGATAATTTTGTCATTTCAGATGACTAATGAGGATCAAACACCCACCGTTTATTCGGGAGACGTGCAGGGCGCACTTGTAATTGGCAGTAGCCATAACAATGCGAGCGCTGCGAGTGGGGGGGCTCAGGCTGAGGCTGAGGCCGAAGCTGCTGCGGCAAAGGCTGCGGCCGACGCCGCTGCGGCAGAAGCCGATGCTATGGCTGCGGCTGCGGCCGCAGCACAGGCTGCTGCTAAGGCTGCGGCCAAGACAGCGCTTGTGGTGCAGCCAGGGCAAAGGGCAAGGCTCCGACAACACCGGCAATGCCAATGTTGCCAGCCTCTCAACTAGAGAGACCGGAAAAGTTTAGGGGCAACAACTTCAAACGTTGGCAGCAAAAGATGCTATTTTATTTAACTGCCCTTAATCTGACCCGGTTTCTTAAGGAGTCTGCACCCATCCTAAGCGAGGACGATGAGGACGTGCAGACGGTTTCAGCGGTGGAAGCGTGGAAACATGGCGACTACCTATGCCGGAACTACATCCTATGTGCTTTGGATGACACTCTCTTCAGTGTATTCGAGCCCAAGGCTACTACAAAGGAGTTTTGGGAGTCTCTCGAAAGAAAGTACAAAGTGAATAACGCTGGCGCCAAGAAATTTGTCGTCACGGACTTTCATGAGTACATGATGACTGATGGGAAGAGTGTTATCGAGCAGGTTGAGGAACTCCAACTCAAATACCATAGGCTTGAGGTTGAAGGGCTAGTTATCAACGAACCTTTCCAAGTGGCATTAATGATTGAGAAACTGCCGCCACCTTGGAAAGAGTTTCAAAACTACCTGAAACACAAGCGAAAGGCTATGACCTTGGAGGGACTCATTGAGAGGCTCAATGTTGAGCAAAGCAACCGCCGATCCGGAAGGAAAGGCGGTGTAGGAGCAGGCAACGCGGTTGCCAAGGCCCATGTGGTTGAGGACGCTGTATCCAAGCGGAAACGCTTTGACAGCAGTGTCGGTGCTTCTCTCAAGAAGAAATTCATGGGAGATTGCTTTGTGTGTAACAAACCGGGACATCGTGCCGCGATTTGTAAGATGCGCAACGACAAGCCAAACCCCCCCCCCCCCCCCCCCCCCCAAAGAGGAAGTTCCAAGGGAAAGGGAGGAAGAGGGCACCTGCTCAGGAAAATGTAGCTGAGGGAGGAGATGATGCTGGACAGGACTATATGCACCTGAGTGCTGTGGTCTCGGAAGTGAACCTGGTGGGGAGCAACCCAAAGAAATGGTGGCTGGACACAGACGCCACTAGTCACATCTGTGCCAGCAAATGAATGTTCAAGACCTATACGGCCGTGGACAATGAGAGCTGCTTCATGGGGAACTCGGCTACTTCTAGGGTGGAAGGAAAAGGAACCGTGCTGCTGAAGATGACATCGGGAAAGGAGCTCACACTGAATGGCGTGCTCCATGTACCGGAAATTCGCAAGAATCTGGTTTCCGGGTCTGTTATGGTGAACAAAGGATTTAAACTTGTATTTGAATCTCCTAAAATTGTAATCACCCTTAATGGAATGTATGTAGGCCGTGGCTATATGACCAAGGACATGTTTAAATTAAATGTTCGTACTCCGGCTCCTAAAGCCGAGTCTGCTATTGTGGGTACTAAGGCTGAGGCCAGTACCAAGAATAATGTAACCGTTAATGTTGCCCAAGTGGCCAATAAAACTTCATTTGCTTATTCTTGCGATTCATTTAATTTATGGCATGGTAGATTAGGTCATGTGAATTCTAATTCTATGAACAAATTAATATCACTGAATCTACTAGCTAATTTTGTATTTGATAAACAACATAGATGTGAGGTTTGTGTTGAAACAAAATTAACCAAGTCTTCGTATCAACATATTGAACGAAGTACTGAACCTCTCGGTCTAATACACACAGATGTATGCGACTTAAAGTTTATACAAACGCGAGGAGGGAAAAAGTATTTCATCACGTTTATAGATGACTGTACTAGATACTGCTATGTCTACTTAATGAGAAGTAAAGACGAAACGGTAGAGAAATTCGCTCTTTATAAGACCGAAGTAGAAAATCAACTAAATAAAAAGATTAAAATGTTGAGGAGTGATAGAGGCGGTGAATACGAGGCACTGTTTGCGCAGATATGCGCAGAAAGTGGCATTGTACATCAAACCATAGCCCCCTTTTCTCCGGAGCAGAATGGGGTTGCCGAGCGTAAGAATAGAACGCTCAAGGAAATGATGAATGCTATGCTAATAAGTTATGGGTTACCCCAGAACATGTGGGGGGAAGCGCTGCTTTCCGCCAACTATGTATTGAACAAGCTACCGCATAAAAAAACGTGATAAACCACCTTATGAACTATGGAAAGGCCATAGGCCGAGCTATAAATTCTTAAGGGTTTAGGGTTGTCTCGCGAAGGTCCTTGTCTCGCTTCCGAAAAGAACGAGAATAGGGCCAAAGACGGTAGACTGTGTGTTCATAGGATATGCACAAAATAGTAGTGCTTATCGTTTTCTAGTGCACAAGTCGGATAATCCCGATGTGCATGTAGATACTATCATCGAAGCTCGAGAAGCTTCTTTCTTCGAGGAGATCTTTCCCCGCAAGTCTTCCGTAACTGTAGAGACTGAGGAGTCACACAGTGAGAAAAATGTGGGGGCAAGTGAACCGTTGGAGGAAGAAGAAGAAGAGCCTCGACGTAGTAAAAGGGCTAGAAAGGAAACGTTTTTCGGTCCAGATTTTGTAACCTTCATGATAGAAGGCGAACCGGCGACATTCAAAGAAGCAATGTCATCCCCGGAAGCCCAATATTGGGAGGAACCGATCAACAATGAGGTTGAATCGATATTACAAAATCACACTTGGGAACTAGTGGATCTACCACCCGGGTGTAAGCCACTAGGACACAAGTGGATCTTTAAGAGGAAGAGAAAGCTCGGTGGAACGATCGAGAAATACAAGGCGAGGCTTGTAGTGAAAGGTTTTAGACAAACCGAAGGTGTCGACTATTTCGACACCTATGCTCCTGTCTCCAGGAAGACGTCAATCCGGATAGTCATTGCTCTCACGGCACTGTTCGATCTGGAAATACATCAAATGGATGTTAAAAGGGCGTTCTTGAATGGTGAGCTGGAAGAGGAAATTTACATGGAACAACCAAAAGGGTTTGTGGTTCCAGGTAAAGCTCACAAGGTGTGTAAGCTTGTGAAGTCCTTGTATGGACTCAAACAAGCACCGAAACAATGGCACGAAAAATTTGATAGAGTGATGCTATGAAACGGTTTTCGAATAAATGAATGTGACAAATGCGTCTACGTAAAAGGTAATGAAAAGAACTACGTGGTAGTCTGCCTCTACATAGACGATATGATTATAATAGGGAGTATTGATAACATCAACTCCACTAAGAAAATGTTGTCACAAAAATTCGAGATGAAAGACTTGGGTGTCGTTGATGTTATACTTGGTATGAAAATTACCAAGACATCAGACGGATATGCGCTATCTCAAACTCACTATGTCAAGCAGATGCTTGACAAATTTGATAAAGATAGTAGAGCTACATCCAGAACTCCGATAGAGATCTCAACCACCCTGAAAAAGAATTTTGGGGAGAGTGTGAGACAATTGGAATACTCTCGAATAATAGACAGTCTGATGTACGTCATGAACTGTACTAGACCAGACATAGCCAACTCAGTGAGTAGACTGAGTAGGTACACCAGTAATCCCAATGAGGAACACTGGAAGGCCATCATGAGACTTCTCAGATACATGAGATACACAACAGACCGAGGGTTGCATTATACCAGATATCCAGCTGTACTGGAAGGTATTCTGATGCAAACTGGATCTCGGATTCCAACAGTACACGATCCACTAGCGGATATGTGTTCGTGATGGGAGGAGCAGCTGTCTCATGGAGATCATCCAAGCAGACCTGCATAGCTAGATCAACTATGGAATCTGAGTTCATAGCGTTGAATCTAGCAACAGAAGAGGCTGACTGGCTGAGAAGCTTTCTGGAACAAATTCCAATGTGGCCGAAACCTGTCTCAGCAATAAGCATGCACTGCGATAGTCAGTCGGCTATTGGGCAGGTGCAGGATCATATGTATAATGGAAAGTCCCGACATATTCGTTGGAGACATAAATCCGTAAGAGAATTGTTAGCTAACGGTGTGGTGTCATTAGATTTTGTGAGATCTAAAGACAATATAGCGGATCCATTTACAAAAGGCTTGACTTAGGTAGGAGTTGAAGTTTCATCGAGGGGAATGGGGTTGAAGCCCATCAAACTGAAAACCTCCTCAGAGGCAACCCAACCCGAACTGGACTCTCCAGCCTCGGGTTCAACGGGAAAACCGAACTGTGGAGGTGACCGAACAAAGCACTCGGGAACTTAAGTTCCCAACCCATTTCTAGGATGAAAGAGTGATAGACCTAGACCATCTTAAGGGTGAGCATGAGGCTCTTAATGAAAAAAAGTATCTCGAAGGTCGAGAGGGGTGAGTCAGGACACCCTTGACTTGAAATCACCTATGACGAGTGTGTATGGTCGATACTATGTGATGAGCCATGGGCTAAATCACTAGAGCACTCGGTTGAATTTTGCCAAGGCAGTCCACGGCCAAATATGGACAACAAGCAAAGGGCTTAGTAAGTGGTGTAGAGAGGACACTGTGTGCGCATTACCCTGTTATGCACAAACGGTAAAGGGTTCAAGGCTTAAAGGCTACCCAATAGTAGCATATCAGATTTTACGTCAATACGGCAGGTTCAAGGCGCGCGCTACCTGTCCTTATGCAGTTAACTCTTGCGGTTCTCTCGTATGCATTTAGGAGCATTTTTATTTTCAGCCAATTGCATTCATGTGGGGGATTGTTGGAAAACATGTGAAAAACATGGGTGTTTCCGAATGGTCACTGGACCAACTTCGAGTCATTATTTCATGTGACAGTGCTAAGTTGTTTATACCGTACTCAACATGTTTGAGTAGCCCGTGTGACGAGCTTCGTAACGGTATATCACATGACCTATTCGGAGAATGGGTGTGAATACAAAGTGGCTTCAAAGTTGGTGTCTTGAAAGCTCAAATCTGGAAAAACCGAAATGGTAAAGGAAAACCATTTAGTATAATCCCATATTGGAAGATTAAGAGTTAATTTTACAATATATATACCATACCAACCCATGTAGTTATTAAACTAACATGTCCATATACACCTAAGAGTATTAGTGTGTACCACACACGCGCGCTCGCTCGTGTCTCGTGTCTCGGGTCTCGGGCGCGGGCGCGGGCGCGGGCACGGGCTTGGGCTTGGGCTTGGGCTTGGGATTTGGGATTTGGGATTTGGGATTTGATAGTAAAAAGCATGGCCTGAAGGAGGGCTAGTTAGTATTTAGCAATCATTAAGTAGGGGTGACTTCGGTACGGTACCGACTTTTTTGACCATATACCAATACCGAACCGAACATGTTTGGTTTGAAAAAAATTATACCATAACCGAACCGAAAAAGTCGGTATACCGAAACATTATTATTATTAAAAGATAATTCTTGATAACAATAAAATAGCAAAAAAGTTTGTAAAAAGTAAAATGTGTACAACTATTCTTATATTTGCTACATTTATTGTGAATTTGATTAAAATAGTAAACACTTATAAAATAAGAATTCTTTTAAAATATTATACAAGAAAATGGAGAAACACGAAATTATTGTATTTGGTTTCGTAAATAGGAAAGTAAGTCGTAAGAAAAATTAAAATAAACTATAAGACAATTTATTTGTAAGTTATAACTATGTGTAAATTTCTATATAATTTATAATTTTAATGTTTTGTTCGGTTCGGTATTGTACCAAACATATGAAATAGATACCGAAACCGAACCGACTTTTAAAGTTTGGTTCGGTTGTACCGTACCAAAAAATCGGTATACCGAACTTTCGGTACCAACTTATTTGGTTCAGTTCGAAAATCGGTCGGTTGGTACAAATCGGTACAAAAAGTCCACCCCTATCATTAAGTGACCAGATTACTTAATAATAAGGTTTTGTAATTAAGATAGAGTTAAATGGAATTTTACATTGGTTGTGACGTTAGAATTAGATGAATGAAAATAAGTGAGGAATATTATGTAATGTGTCGGTTTCAAATGTTTGGAAAGTCAATATTAATTGTACTTAGCAATGAGTTACTAATGTAAGTTATAGCAATGTGTGCATGATGTAAATGGTTAATGCCATTATGGTAACTTTATTGCCTTTGATATGTGCCCGTTTATTTTGTCTGCCTAGATATATATAACTATATATACAACACAAACATTAGCAATACCAAGTTACATCAACCTATATTTTCTTTCAATTTATCCATAAACTCTGATTTCTTTGCTTTCTTATAGTATGTGAATATGTGGACACATAAATACTATAAAAATAGATAGAATAGAGAAATATATATAAAAGCGATCATCCAACACACAGTGAGATCACGAGCTTTTAACATGGGTTTTTAGTGAATGAATATTTTTATTTTTGCTTTTATTCATGGAGGTTCATAACAGTTTTGGTAGCCGGGTTGTTAGCTCCAGATGATGTGCAAAATGGTCTCGGTTATTTTATCATCTTTCAAATTAGGTGAGTGGTTTTCTTACTTATTATTATAAAATTTCATTGCATTTTTTGCTTTAGTTTTTTGGACTAATTTGCAATTTTTTTTGAAATTCAGGGACTGAAATGTAATTTCTGCAAACTTCAGCCAAACCAGAGATGAAATGTACGGTTTGGCTGAAGTTTGTAGAAATTACATTTCAGTCCCTGCATTTTGTAAAAATTGCAATTCAGTCCAAACCGTAGATTAAATGTACGGTTTGCCTGAAGTTTACAGAAATTACATTTCAATCCCTGAAATTCGAAAAAATTGCAATTCAGCCCAAACCGTAGATTAAATGTACGGTTCGTACAAAAAATATACGGTTTGTGCGTTTTTTTAGAAAAAATGTAGTATAAAAATTCGGGCTCTTTGCTGTTTCGGCTATCTGGACATATGCATGCATTGCAAACGCTTGCGTATTCCTCCGTTCCCAATTAATTGTTCTCTACAAAATTATTTGCAATTTTGACCGGTTTATAACATATATCAAAATTGTCGAAATGAAAATTTTTAAAATTAAATCATATAATTTAATATTTGAACTATATAATTAACTTTTGAAAATTTTCATTCCAACAATTTTGATACAAGTTATTGGCCGGTCAAAATTGCACGTAGTTTCGTAATAGACAAATAAAAGCATGGAGGTCTACATCGACGATATGGTAGTAAAAAGCATCCACGAGAGGGACCACCTATCTGACCTCAGAGAGGTGTTCGAGACCATCCGGAAGCATGGCCTGAAGCTGAATGCCTCCAAATGTGTCTTCGGGGTAGGGGCCGGCAAATTCCTGGGGTTCATGGTAACCCACCGCGGCATAGAGGCGAACCTCGCCCAGATCTCTGCCTTGAAGAACTTGAGAACCCCTGAAAAGAGGAAGGACATGCAAAAGTTAGCTGGTATGGCCGCCGCCCTTGACCGGTTCATTGCCCGGTTCGGGGACCGCTGCAAGCCGTTCTTCGCGGCCCTGAAGGACCAGAAGAAGTTCGAATGGAATGATGAGTGCCGGAGTGCATTCACGGAGCTCGCGGTCTACCTCGAGAGCGCTCCCCTACTAACCAAGCCGGACACTGGAGATGTCCTTGCCCTATACCTGGCCATATCAGAAATCGCCGTCAGTGCCGTCCTCATCAAAGAGCTCGGCAGGGAGCAAAGGCCTATCTACTATGTGAGCAAGACCCTACTTGACGCCGAGGCTAGGTATCTGCCCTTAGAAAATCTCATCCTAGCCCTCGTTATGGCCTCACGTAAGCTGGCGCACTACTTTTCGGCCCACAGTATCGTCGTGTATACCGATCAGCCCGTCCGGGAAATACTCCAGAAGGGAGATCTGTCTCGACGTATGACGAAGTGGGCTTGCCACCTGAATGCGTACGACATCCGCTACGAGCCTCGGACATCCGTGAAGGGGAAAGCTCTGGCTGACTTTGTAGCAGAATTCACCGGAACGACCACATCTCCCCGCATCGACGTAGCCCAAGAAATGTGGACCATGCATGCAGACGGAGCTGCTAATAAAAAGGGATCCGGCCTCGGTGTGGTACTCCGGTCCCCACAAGGTGAAGTGATCGAGAAGTCAATCCAGCTTGGCTTCCGAGCCACTAATAATGAGGCGGAGTACGAAGCAGTGATCGCCGGCTTAAGAATGGCACGTAGCCTTGGAGTCAAGAAAATACTCGTGAACACCGACTCCCAATTAGTCAGTGGCCAGATAAGTGGGGAGTTCCAAACGAAGGATGAGAGGATGACACTCTACGTGGCTGTCGCCTTGGGAATACTCCAAACCTTCGACTATCAAGAGGTCAACAATATCAATAGGAACGAGAACTCTCATGCCGACGCCCTCGCGACCCTGGCCTCGGCAATAAATGACAAGCGAGAAAGGACCGTCACTATAGAGTATGTTCCCTCGCCTAGCATCGACGTTAAGTCAAAGGTCAACGTAGTAACCGACCTCCCCCCGGAGCAAAGTTGGATGGACCCCATAATCGTGTACCATAACTCCGGCGACCTGCCCGACGATAAAAAAGAGGCTGAAAAAGTAAAGAGGAAGGCCCTCGGATTTTGGCTGGCTCCGAACGAAAGGCTTTACAAGAGGTCCTTTTCCGGGCCCTATTTGCTCTGCGTTCACTCCGACATGGTCCTAAAGGTCATGGAAGAGATACATGAGGGAGTATGCGGAAGCAACTCTGGGGGCAGGTCACTGGCCAACCGCGCCCTAACACACGGATACTGGTGGCCCCTCATGCAAAAGGATTCTAAAGCATTCGTGCTCAAATGTGAGAAGTGCCAGAAATATGCACCCGTGCCTCGAGCCCCGGCCCAAAAAATGAGCAGTGTGACCTCACCTTGGCCCTTCGCACAATGGGGCATGGATATCGTCGGACCGTTCCCTCAGGCCCCAGGGGGCAAAAAGTTCCTCCTCATGGTCACCGACTACTTCTCGAAGTGGGTAGAAGCCGTGGCATTAGCAAAAATTACGGAGACCGAGGTGATCAGGTTCCTCTGGAGAGATGTGATCACAAGATTTGGAATCCCGTACTCAATAGTCGCAGATAATGGGGGCTAGTTCACCGGAGCTAAATTAAAAGCGATGTACGCAAAGTACCACATCAAAAGCTATTATTCCACCCCTTCATATCCCCAAAGCAACGGACAAGCTGATGTGTCGAACAAGACCATTCTTGACGGAATAAAAAAGAGGCTAGACGAGTCCAAGGGACGATGGGCCGATGAACTGCAGCACGTCTTGTGGGCCTATCGAACGACGAAAAGACGGGGCACTCAACAAACGCCTTACAGCCTCACCTACGGGATGGAAGCTATCATCCCGTTAGAAATCGGGCTCCCCTCTCTCAGAACCGACATGGTAGAAAACGGACTGAATGAAAAAATGATGGGCCTTGAGCTCAACTATGCTGAAGAACGAAGGGAAGTCGCGGCCATCCGTAATGTCGAGTATAAGAACGAACTGGGACGATCCTATAACAAAAGAGTAAACGCCAGACGTTTTCAAGACGAAGATCTCGTATTACGGAAACTAAACAACAACACGAGAGTACAGTCCGACGGCAAGTTAGGCCCCAACTGGGAAGGCCCATATCGAATCCTCGGCGCAGTTGGGAGTGGATCTTACCTGTTGGGTCGCCTTCCCAACGATGTCCCAGTGGATCGACCTTGGAACATCAACAACCTGAGGAAGTACTACCAGTAGACCTCGACCTTTGTGTTTTGATGTAAAAAAAAAAAAAAAGGAATATGATGTAAATATGCCTGAGGGCTTCATGAATGAAATTGTTGTCATTTCAAAATTACCCCGGTTTCTCTTTACTTATATTTTGCAAGTGTTTCAGAACACCCGAGCCTATACGGCACCCCGGTTTCAAGTTATTTGAATTTTTCAGTTCATTTAAATTTTACAAGTGTTTCAGAACACCCGAGCCTATACGGCACCCCGGTTTCTATTTATTTGAATTTTTCAGTTCATTTAAATTTTGCAAGTGTTTCAGAACACCCGAGCCTATACGGCACCCCGGTTTCCATTTATTTGAATTTTTCAGTTCATTTAAATTTTACAAGTGTTTCAGAACACCCGAGCCTATACGGCACCCCGGTTTCCATTTATTTGAATTTTTCAGTTCATTTAAATTTTACAAGTGTTTCAGAACACCCGAGCCTATACGGCACCCCGGTTTCTATTTATTTGAATTTTTCAGTTCATTTAAATTTTACAAGTGTTTCAGAACACCCGAGCCTATACGGCACCCCAGTTTCCATTTATTTGAATTTTTCAGTTCATTTAAATTTTACAAGTGTTTCAGAACACCCGAGCCTATACGGCACCCCGGTTTCCATTTATTTGAATTTTTCAGTTCATTTAAATTTTACAAGTGTTTCAGAACACCCGAGCCTATACGGCACCCCGGTTTCTACTTATTTGAATTTTACATTACAGTTTATTTTCTAAGTGTTTCAGAACACCCGATCCTATACTCATGTCAGATTCTCACGGTGTTAATTCGAATTGTGAGTTGTATAAAATGAGTGCCCTAACGCCGAAGCATAACGGCCCACTCATTTGGGAGCACGTATACAATATATAAAACATACACAATGGAAGTAAAACACAAAAGAATAAAGACAAGTTCAACAGGCCAAAATTGTTTTTCATTTCTTGAGGGGCTATTACATGCTAAGTACACAAAAGAAGATTACATCGAAAACAAAATCTAAAAGATACCCTAGCCCTAGCTGACCCCGTCTTCATCTTTCCCATCCTCTTTGTCTGAAAGAGCTCGAGGAGTAAGAGGAACCACCTCTGGAACGGGAGCTGAGGGGACGGGAACGATGATATTTTCCATGTTCCACACCGGATGATCCGGTCCCGCCCTCATGAAAGCAGCCGCCTCAGACCAGCCATCGACATAGAAGGAATTAAAGTCCTTCTGTGTCGATAGTTCCAAGGCAGCACTCATCTCTATCTCGGTGGCTTGAACCGCAGCCTTCACTTTGTCAGCCACTCCTGCCTCAGCGGCTTGGACTGCAGCCTTCACCTTATCAGCCACGCCTGCCTCGGCCTCCTTCAGAGCCGTGACCGCAGCCTGTACACGCTCCTCGGCCTCAGCACCGGCCTTAGTGGCTTCAGCCCTCCGAGCTTCCAAAAACTCGACGAGGCCCTCGGCCCTCTCTGCCCTTTTTTGGGCCTCCTCCGCCCTCTTCAGAGCTTCTTCGGCCCGCTTAGCACTGGCCTCGGCCTTCAAAGCCCACGACCTCACCAGTTGGCCTTGATGATAGACGTACTGGTTCATCGTTAAGTAGGCCTACAAAAGAAGAGAAACACTTAGCAAAAATTTAAGAAATAAACAAAGAATACTCAGGAATGGCACAACGAAAACAGCAAGTTACCTGCGGGACCATGGCCATGGCCGACGCCATGGCAGAAGCAAGGTCGCGACCGCGATGGTCGGCCTCGACGGTTTGCTGCTGGAGCGCAGCCAGAGTAAGCAGGCCAACAGAAGGGTGGCCCTCCATGATGCTCCACACCCCAGTTGCCGCCTTAACCTCCTCCGGGGTCTGAACATGCATCCTTTGCGACGGGGAGCCAGAGCTTGAGCTTGGGCCCGAAGCACTCGGCATTGGACCCTTTGACTGAGTGGTTGACACCGCTCGCTCTTCGGCAACGACCACAGGCTCCCTAGGCTCCAGGATGGGCGCGACATCCTCCCTCGGCTCAGATTCCCCGGTCCGGGCCTTCTTCGCGTCTCGAGGGGCCTTCACCTCCTCCCTCTTTCTCTTGTCAGCCTCGGCCTTGCGAGCGGCTCGTTCACGCCTCGCCTGTCCCAGCAAACCTCCCAACCTCTCTAAGGCCTTTGCCTTAGCATCAGCAGGAGCCACTTCGACCACCTCCTCATCCCTTGCCTCGGCGACCTCCTCCTCAATGACCTCGGGCTCTATAACCCCCTCATCCTCACCATCGCCCCCCGCATCGGCTACAACTTCTTCCACCTCCTCCTCCTCCTCATCGGAACGGACCACCTACGTCGTTCAAAACAAGGAAAAAGAAGTTAGAAAAACTCGTAAAATAACAGAATTTAGATAAGTGTGGAACTGAGATCTAATAAGAACAAAAGGCAACCTACCCTGGTCCGCGAGGTGCCCAAGCCTGGCCCGGAGGGCTCTGCCTCTGTGGGACTATCTTCTAAGTGCAGGGGGCTCCCCACAGCGGCCTCCCTAGAGCTCATGGGAAGGACCTCATGCAGAGGCTTCCCTTGTTGGTCTATGTAGACGCGGGTACCGCCCGGCCCCTCCATGTAGTTTAGGACGGTACCATCAGGCCGGGTTTCGAAGAGAACCCCGGCCGATGAAGGAGCAAAGGAGGCCACTGTCACGGCCGTCGCCTTGCTGCTCAACCTCGGCTTTGTCGCCTTCTTCGACGCAGGTCTCACTACGACCTCAGTTTCTTCGACCACCTTGGGTGGGAGGGTCGACTCTAAGCCCTTCTCCTTCTCCCACCTTTCTCTGGAGTACCCCACAGGACAGAAGGTCATGTGAGGCCACAAAAAGTTGTTCCCCTTGCAGGTGGTGGGGGAACCACAGGTTAGTAGGTGTTCCGCATCGCGCGCCCCCGCGTCGGTCCCATTTGGACCCCACCAATTGAGAGCCAACTCCAGTGACTCAGTGTTGGGCTCCCCAAGGCCCATCAGCGTCGAGGCCACTGTGGCCTTATTCTCTTTGGTGCTGAGCACCCTCCCCGGCCTGGACGGGAGAATCAGGTCATTCCGATGAAGCCAGTGGCCTTCCACCACTATCATGTCCTGAGTGTAACCCCGATTGGAATCGGAGTTACCAGTGATCAGCTGGTTATAAGCCCAGCACCTCAAGTAGGGTTGCCTTCTCTTGGATTGGGAGCTCGGCTCGGTCTGCAAAAATTCATAGCAGGTCAAGAGCTCCCTAAGCTCCAATGGTTCTGGAAGGGCCTGGCCCAACAGGACATTGAGGGCCTCCATCCCAGTGCAGATGCGGTGCGCCTGCAGGGGCCACTGGCATGGAAGAGTCTGCGTCCAAGCGCACAACTCTGCCAGCAACTCCGGGATGGGGAGGTGGGTTCCCCCGTACATAAGAGTGTAGAGGGAAAGGGTTACCATGTTGTTGGGATCAGCCACCATTCTGTTCACCTCGTCGACACTCTCGCATCGCCGGAGCTTGAATTCTTCTCCGATCCCGTAGAGCTGTCGGAATTCATCTAGGTCAGGCCCGTGTAGCCTGACCATTATGCTATTGTCGTTCACCGCCACGGACAGGGCCGGGTCTAGAACCATAGCCCGAAACGGCAAGGCATTTGCCATCACCACCAACCGCCGTGGTTTGGGGGCAACCATCGGGCCCTTTCCAGCTCCGTGTGTTATCACCATGTCGGCTGGGTGTTTGGGAGAAAAATTTGCTGAAGTATAAGATAGAGAGAGAGAGTAATTTGCTGTTGATTTTTAGAGAGAGATTGAGAAAGTGAAAATGAGTTTTCACTGAGGGTATTTATAGACCCCTAATGGAAGGTGAAAAGGCTTTTACCAGAAGGTGAAAAGACAGCGACGGCTCATTACACGAACTCCCACAAATAACCGCCACTCAATCGACGCATTCCACGTGTACAGCAAGCAGAGGTCGTCTGCCAAGTGTCACTCATCAGCCGTTTTAGCATTAATGACATTGATAGAATCGAAGAGATGGGGGCGGCGCCCCATAAATGCGCACTAGGCGTGCTCCACGTGTAAGAAATGCACAAATACCAGAAACACGTGTCACAAGACAGGCCATGCATAGGCGTATCCACACCGCCAAACGTGAGAACAGAATGACCGGAGCCCCCGTAACGACTGAAGATCCTCACCGACCTCGTCCTTAACAACGACTCCGGACAGGGAGCTGTTGGCGAGGGAATGTCAGCATCCCCTCGTCCGGGGAAATACCACCACCACAGCAGGCAATCCGGGCCTCGTCAACCCTGAGTGACGTGACGCCCTGGATTGAGAGGGCCGAGCTGAGCCTAGGCCGGCCTAAAAAGAAGCGTGTCAAGTACACTTCCTCAATTAATGTTGCTGCTCCCTTGGGGGACCCTCCTGGTGTTCCATCGACTTGGCCCAATCACAGGCCACCTCCTGTGGGCCCCAGAAGAGGACAGTACTCTTGTTAGAGTCATAAATGACCTAACACCGTTGGATCAGCATCTCACAGTACAGTGATCCAAGGGTTAATACACCTCTGGGTCATACTATAAATACCCCTCCTTCACACTACTTAAAGAAAGGAGAAAAAAAGAGCGAGAAGAGAGATAAACCTGAAATAGCCCGGACCATAGCCACACCATCTCCGACACCAGATGCCACGTCTCGTAACCGGCCGGATCCCATACCCTTCACTACGTACTATCTTTCAGTCTCCCATATACTGACTTGACCGTTGGAGAGGGAAAACCCGATAACAACCCCGGGCCCCTGTTTGTTCCTTGTGCAGGCTCGAAGAGCATCCCATTACCGAAGCAGACCTGACTCATATCGGACACCTCGGAAGATCGGAGCCGACGCGAATTGATTAAGCCGAGCCTGGGAAGAAAAAGAGGCTCGCCACTTTTCATTAATCATGGAGAGTTCAGACAAATCTATTCACGTCTAGAGTTATTTTATCACATCTTTGACCCTAATCGACAAGTCAGACATCCTCTCGGACCAGCTACTGATCATCGTCTTTGGTAGAGAGAATGACTAAACAATCTTTGCTGTTGCGCAAAACAGTTAGAGCTATGATATTTGGGATGAATGTACCTCGTTTGGGCAGAAGTTGTGTTGACCGCAACATACTTGACTTAAAAAAAAGCATACCTTTTAAGTTATAGCTTGAAGCATCCCTGATTACGAAAAAAGGATGTTCCGTAATATTCAAGAATAGATATTAATTTAAACAAGTTAAGATGACTTGTGATAATTTGTAAAAGGAGTTTCGGGTTTAATACCGATATTTTAGCAACAAATCCAATAAATCTAACTGTAGGTAATACTAGTTGTTACTATAAGAAACAACAATTATTTTGAGGATGCATCTTGAGAATGAATCCCCCAATGTAAGGCTAGAAGGTTCAATCATTGATATCTGCAAAGCACGTTACCTCAAATAGAAACTCAAATAGAAAGGGTTGTTACTTAGACTAATATTAGTAATGGCAGCGACTATTTAGGATTCATAAATTCACAGAGAAGAAGTTATATGAAACCATGAGTTATAAGATTGTAAGTATCACTTCACCTCTTAAGTCTCAATAGTTTAGTTTTTTTTTTTTTTTTGCATTTGACGCTATTAATATTTTCCAAATACACCAATTTTGAGTCACTTGTTGACGGACCCATGTACAAATTTAAAATTTTATCGTTTGGGGTTGCTGTAAATTCTATACACAATTTAGGTTAGTAAGCGAGATAAAAGGAATCACTTATAAAACAAATAAAATAAAGTCACCATAATTTAATAGAGACAGGAAAAAAAGGCAAAGTCGTATTTTGTATTTGAGTCCCCAAAATATACTTCAAGTATTATAATATATACAACTTATATTTTAGCAAAAAAAACACTCCAATCTCACTGAGAGAAAAGTGTCGATAACGTGTGTAAGACATATTATTTCTACATAATTATATAGGGAGACGTATAGAGAAAAGAGAATAGAGTTTTTATTGATTGAATAAATGATATTTAAACCTTCCCAGGGTCTTTTTATTGTTTATGCTAGGGTTAACGTTACAATATATGTAATAACTTAAAATTAAGCCTAAAGTAGTGTCTTATTGATAAAACCATAACTTTTTTGGCGTTTGCGTTAGGTTTTTCAACGATATAATATTGGACAAATAATAAATAATAAATGCTTCTTGATCTTTATTGCTTTTCGGCAATTATTCTTGTTCGGATTACAATTTCCTTCTTACAATCATGCTCGACTTAACAATCTGATCTCTCATCTTAGTCTTTCTTCTTCTTCTTCTTCGATACTCGGCTCTTTCTCTGCTCGGTTTGTTTCTTAATGTGATAAGCTTTGACTAATTTCTCTCTTTTCTCTACTTCTCTCTATATTTTTTGGATAGATTTTCTCGTGCTGGTCTAGGGGGGGATTGTTGGCTATTTATAGGCAACTATCTCTTTTAGGATGTTGACAAATGTCGTTATCCCAGGAGACGTCTCAGACATGGGTCCCCAGCTAAGTGGGCTTGGGCTTTTAATAAAGGTATGATAACCCATTTAAGCATTGGATACCCTCTTAAGATATATGGGCTGATTAAAACCCGAATGGAATATTCGGGTCAAATTTTTATGTTCTATCAAGTGCTCCCTGACTTCCTCGGTGTGGTTTCCACGTCGAGGGAGTCATGATCGGTTTGTCGAAGAGATTACTTCGGTTTGGCTGCTCCCCATGTTTTATTCGACAAATGTCCCTAATTACAACTGCTCTTTGGGACCCATTTAATGTCTTTGGAACTCGCAAACTTGTGATTTAATTTTGATATGACCCTTGATATCTTTCTTCGAGGAAACCCTTGACTTTTTCCAAAAATCACCTTATTATAAAAGGGAATACCCTTCCTATAATTAATTATTCAATCACCATCTTGCTTGTGACTCAATGGACTCTCTCCCTGATTCTACTGGAGATAATTCTTCAAACTATGTGGCTTATTTAGAGAATGAAGTCAGGAAGGCTCGCGTCATGAAAAAGAAATTGGAGGACGTGACAAAAAGGCTATCTGATATGGATACCGCTCATCAATTGATGATGGCCGACCTTGATTGGGCCTTTGAACGTATAAAGAGGCTCGAGGCTTCCCTGGCTAAGCAAAAGGCAGCAAAAAGGGCCTATAAGCTTGCTTTTAAGGAGTTGCATGCTCGGTCTAAGCCGAGTTCGGATGACGATGAAGGAGGCTCTTCCTCGGAATAATTAGTCGTTTATGATTTTTTTTGTATTGGATATTATCTCCAAGTTGTAACTGAACTATTGAAAATATTAATAAAATATTTCTTTATTATCGCTCGTCTGTTTATCTTCTTGGTACCTTATTGGATGACTTAATTGGACTTGAATTGATGTAGTTTAAACCTAAATGCTCTCGGGAAGTTCAAGAGGTTTGTCTTTCTTCGAGATGACCTTTGATCCACCCCTTGTTTCTTCCTATAAAAGAGGACTGTCTATATTCTTTGTGTAACTCATTCTTATTTAACAAACAAATGGCTTCTCCTCGTGAAAATAGTGGTGACAACCTCCCTGAATATGTTGCCCATCTCGAGGAGGAGGTTAGGAAGGCTCATATCCTCGAAAGGAGGGTTGTCTCTTTAACCATGGGGGCTCGCCGAGCTACTGAGATGGACGGGCGCTTGGAGGCCATGGAGAATGAATATCAGAGGTCTCTGATCGACAACATTTGGGCCCGTGCTCGGATTAAAGAGCTCGAGGCCTCTAGAGAGAGGCACATTGCTTCTAAGAGGGCTTACAAATTGGCCCTCAAGGAAGTGTATGCTCGGTCCAAAAAGAAGCCTGACGAGGAAGCTGGTTCCTCGGCAGAATAATCCTCTTTTTCTTTCTTTTTTGTATTTCCTTTACGTTGGCTGCCTCCTCTATAATGAAGTTTAAATCAATCAATAAAGACTTCTTTTTCTTGTTTTTATCTGAATTATTCTTCCAATGCATTTAATTTTGACTGCGCATGCTTGTGGCTTCATTAATGGTTTTTCTTGGGTCTTGTATTTGACCTTATCCACTGAATCTTCAGAATCTTTGTGTCTTGGGACTAATGGGATCTCTTGAGCCCTGTGCACAAATCTTATCCTTTATCCCTTAATACTGTTGCCCGTTTCTTTTGAGACACGTGTAAAAGCCTCTTGGGAATTTACCCTCTTTAAATATTGGCATGAATCCAAGCGTTTCTTCTTAATAGACGCATCTTTTAATAACGAACGGTTGCACTTTCCAACTTCTAATTTCTTCTCAATAGACGCATCTTTTAATTACCCTCGTTTTCCCAAATCTCTTGGCGAACGGTTGCACTTCCCCACACTAATCCTTCCTTAATTTTTCTATAAATACCTTATTAAGGTATGGATTTCTTCACAATCTCACCCTTATCTCTCTTCATCATATATAGAATTTTATCTTACAACCTCCTAAAAATGGAAGGTTCTTTAACCAAATCTGCGTTGGTCTTGCAAGTGGAGGCTTTCGAAGCCTCCTATGGTACTGCCCTAAAGCTGTTGAAGGATGCTGAGGAGGAGTTAAAGGTGATGCGTTATCACCATACCGAGATGGTTCGGGAATTATCTTGGCTAAGGTCCGAGCTGGATTATTGCCGACGTGTTCGTCAGGCTCTAGTCGAAGATAATGAGGTGCTAAGGGGGAACCCGACATACAGGGATAGGGATATCTCTGCCGGTCCCTCTCACCGATACCGATCGACCTCCCCCTAACCTTTCCCCTTTCTTCTTTTTCTCTTTTTTATTTTTTTCTTCTGCTCTTCTTTCTTTTTTGTTTATCTTTTATCCCATCACTCTTTTTCTTTTTCATTTTGTTTCTTTTACTTTCTTTTTATTTCTCAGTTTCCTTCATTTCTTCCTCTTCCTCTTTTTTTTCTTTTTCTTCATTCTGCACCACTACCATGTAACAATCAACCCTGTGATCCTAAGGGTTTTGTGTTACTCTAGGGTTTTTGTCATTTTTCCTTTTCCTCTTCTTGCTTTTCACTTCTGTTCCCTCCACTTTCTTCCTTTTTTTTTTTTTTCTCTTGCACTCTTCTTCTTTTCCTTTTTCACTTTCTCTTTTTATTTTTCTTTCCTTCGTATTTTTCACTTCTTCTTTATGTTCCTCTTCATCTTTTTCTTCTTTCTACTTTTTCTTTTTGGCGCCTCCTGCTCACTCGGCCTGCTGATATAGTTGATCTTCTTTGCCTAATCTTCTGTACTAGCTTTTCTCGGATGTAATAGATTTTTATCTCGGATGTAATAGATTTTTATCTCGGATGTCCTCTGACGTAAAAGTTCTTCATTTTGATGTTGTCCTCTGATGTAATGAACAGCGATGTATCCCATCTATATTTGCACCTTTATCTTGTACTTCTATATTTGCACCTTTATCTTGTACTTCTTCTTATGTTGCCCTTGTGGTTTGTCTGAAACGTGGACCTTTGAATATCTTATATTTTTATTTCTTGCTGTACGGTAATATCACATGGCTGTAGACCTTTGAATGTCTTCTCTTTTTATGGGTGGCTGCTCCCAGGCATATGTCAGATAATATGCAAGTTCCCAAGCACTTGTCAGAAAATATCATACTATCTTTTCTCTATAAATACTCCTCTTCTTTTCTTTAGTATTTACCCTCTTTCTTCTCTTCTTATTGTTGGTTTTTTCCTCATCTCCTATTTTCTCCTGCACTATAGCAATTTCTCAGAATTTCTGAACCTGTGGTGAGATATCATGCTCAGATGAAGGGCCTGGATACTGAGGTATCTCGTGTCAGACATCGAATGGGAAGGCTTGAGAAGGAGTACGGCATTTTGGCCTTAAGTTTATTCAGCTCTCATCCCGAAGAGACAGTGAAGTGGACCGAGATTTCGTCCTTGAGTCGTCAGCTCGATCACTTGTTGTTTCAGAGAAATCATCTAGCCAACTCCTGGTATGATGCCGAGGAGATTTGGGACCATGCTCAAGACGAGTTCGATAATTCCCCTCAAGGCCTAGCTAACCTGATGGTTAGGAATGCTCGGCTCGAGGAGCGTGTCATGGTTCTCACTAGGGAGAAATCTGAACTTTCAACGGAGAATGAAAATTTGGTTGCCATGAATGATTCCTACCAAGCTCGGTTGAACTGCTCTGCTCATTTTGCTTTCTCTCGGTCTGGCAGTTCGGTTTTTCCACCCATTGATCCCTAGTTAGATTGGGCTGGTTTTTTGATGTATTTCCCGTTTTGGAACTTGTATCTTCTTTTGTATTTGAATCAGATGTATCTTTTCGTATCTCGTGCCTTTCTTGTGAACCGCTGTAACGCCTCGTACTTTGTGCCTTTTCAATTTTTTTTTATACCCTTGAATTTCTTTATAAATGCTCCCTATTGCCTGTACTTCATTATCCAATCTCCTTTTCTCTCTCTTTTGCTTCTTCTAACTTGCTTTTGTTTAAAATGGCTCCCATCACTAGATCTGCCTCCAAAAAGAAAGCCATTATGGAAGAGGAGCCTACTTTTTTGCTACCTCGTCCCCCTGGTTTTGGGGAAGAGGATTTGACACCTCTTAAGCTAAAAGAAATTGAGATGTCGTGGCTGAAGCACGATCTCACGTGTGCTCAAACCGAAATGAGGCGGTTCAAACAGTATTGGCAGGAGGAGAGCGCTGCTCGTTTTGAAGCCGAGCAGAAGTGCAAGTCTCAATCTCATGCTTTAAAACAAGTGGAGATTGGCATTTCTCATTTAATTAGGGAAAAAGAGCGTCTGGAGGAGCTCTTGGCGAAGAAGGATGCCGATATGGGGGGTAGTTCGAAGAAGTAGGATGGGTGTTGTATTTTATTGTAAACTTTTATTTTTCTGTCGTATCATTTGTTTGTATCCCCCTTTGTGGATGAATAAAACTTATGCTTTGCAACTCGATCATGTCTGTTTTATTTTGTATCTGCTTTGCCTTTATGTTGATGTCATTTTTGTATCTGCTTTTCCTTTATGTTGATGTCATTCGATGTCGATCCTGCCTATTTTATTTTGTAACTGTACCGAACACCGAGCACGGTGCACCGTGGTTATCCCCCCGGAGAACGTTGTTAGACTCGATGCTTAAATGCCGTCGAGCTAGGAACGGTCTCCGTCCACCTTGTTCGGTTTGCTATTCGGGGTCATACACGATTTGGCGTCGAGGAACTTAATCAGATGACATCCTTGGTGTGGTAATATTGGTAGCGTATGCTAGAAGCTTTTCGTGGTAGGGTCCACTGGCCGTTTATTTAGGTGTAATGATGTGAACTGTCTTGGTTAGTGGGATACACTACCTGACGTGGCAAGATCTGGAGCGTTTATCTGTCGAAAATAGCAGCGGTTGTAGACTTTTCTATGATTGGAAAGAAGGTAAACCTCTGTCTCACGAAAGGACGGTTATTATTTTATTCTTTCTGTGGCTCCACTCCTTTAACTGTGCTAAGTAATCCCTTTGGTTTTTATCTCATAATTTCCTGAAAAAAAATATCTCTTACTTTCTCTCTCAAGGGTTTGTTATTCCCGCCCAAAAAAAAATTTCTTGCCTCTCCATCTAGGGTTTCGCCTGATTGCAGATAGATTTGTTGCTGTTCTCTCTCGCTCGCTCGTGAACATGACTGTAAGTATCTTCGTATTTTGTGGGTTGTTTGTTTGGATACCTCTGTGATTAGGATACATGTTTGATTTGTGGTTGTGGTCATATATGGTCTTGGTTGTCTATATAGGTTGTTGAGTAGTGGTATTTCTTTCTTTATAGGATATTTGTTGGTTTGGGGGAAAAAGTTTAGGGTTTCTATCAATTGGGGTGGGGACTTGTCATGTCATGTATTTTCGGTTAGTATTTTGATGGAGTTGTGATGATGTTTGGATAGGAAATTCTGTCCCAATGCCTGGCCCAAGTCGGCCCATTTGTGGAGGAAGATTTTAAAAGACTCGCCGGAATACCGGACAACATACATATTCGGCTGCCTGTCTCTGATGAGGAGGTTTTGGGATTCGTTCCTGCCGGCGAGGTAGCTGTGCGTTCCTCGGCCTTCTTCACGGGGGGTCTTAGACTTCCGTTTACGAAGTGGGTGGCTTCGTTTTTTGAAGCCGTCCAGATAGCTCCTGCCCAATTGGCTCTGAATGGTTACCGGACCTTGATCGGCATTCAAAGGCTGTCGGAGGTATCGGGGATAGACATTGAACTGAAAGATGTCTTCGGGGTTTACAGTTTGAGTTTCGATCGCCGCAGTTCTTATTTGAAGACATTGCGCGCGTTCTCCCGGCTGGTCATTGGGTTGCCGGACACCAACAAAGAACGTAACCTCGGTGTTGTGATTGCGTCCGGGGAATGGGGTTGTGTGGGACACCAGATCCCGGGACCTGTGACCACGGCTCCTGCTATTCCAGACCTCGGTGCTCCCAATCTTGAAGATCTCTTAGCTCTTTGGAAATGGTGGGGGCCTAGGCCTATCAAGGATCCGGCAAGCCGTACTGCTCCCCTGTTACTTGGTTACCCTGCGGGGCCAGTGAAAAAGGGGAATCCTGCGCCTGAGATACCTAAAGAGCCCGAGGAGGAATTCATAAAAGTTGTCAGGGCTCGAAGCGCTACTCGGGGAGGAAAAAGACCCATTCGTTCTAAGCGCCGAGCGTCGGACCCCGCTGTGGGCACCCCGAAGAGGGCTAGAGGGGCTGAGACCTCGGGTAATGTGGTGGTTGCTGAAGCTGGCAGGGGTGTGGAGGTGGTTGCTTCGTCCCAAGGTGATTCCACCGAGGAGACTGCTGCGAATCTCGATGTAAGTGTATTTTTTTTTGTGAATAGTTGCCTTTTTACTCGGTTGTTCCCTGCTTTATATGTCATCTTGTTTCAGTTCTTGACTTCTTCATTGGTTACCCTTTCTCTTGCCCGGTTTATGGGTATTATTGTGTTTCAGGGGTCGATCGACGATGTATTCGGACATATGAACCTCTTGGTTAACATGGGAGAGGATACGATGACCTTGCCTGTTATCTCGCCTATCCCTACCGAGGATCCGATAGATCTTCCCGTTTGCTCGCCCATCCGTACTGAGGAAGCGATCGAGCATAGGGCCCCTGAGATCGGTCATTTGGAGAAGGACGTGGGGGTGGAAGTGGAGGCCGGCAAGGAGAATGCCGTGGATGTTGTGATGGGTGTCGAGGATGAGGCTCTCGAAGGACCCGAGAAGGTGTTGGTGGACGGGGTTGCAATGACCCGTTACATTGATCGGTGTGGGGGTGAACTGTTGGAGCAACCCCAAGTCTTGAGGATGGGGTATACTGCTCTTAAGCCCCTCATGGTCAAGGATGCAGAGAAGATAGCTGCTCTTCCTGCAATGTCGGTTATAGAGCGGGCCAGTACTGACACGCTTCGGGTATGTTGCGTATATATTTTGTTATATAAGTCGTGATGCTCTTATCTTGGCTGGTGTCTGATGTTTCTAAATACAGGTTTTCGTGGATATCGCGGTGTTAAAGGACCAGCTGTCAGCACTAGAGGTTGAGAAAGAGAAGCTGATGGTCGAAAATAAAGCCATGGTCGAGGATAAAGCTCAGCAAGTGAAGTTGGTCTCCGAGCTAGAGGCGGAGAAAGAGAAGCTGATGGCCGAAAGCAAAATAACGGCCGAGGAGAAAAACCAGATGGCTAAGTTGACCTCTGATAATGAGAAGTTGGTGGGGGACAACTTACGCCTGACTGAGGAAGTCGAGAAGTTGGGGGCCGAAAAAGAGGAGTGGGTCAAGAAGCACGACCTTTTGGAAGATGATAATTTGCTCCTGGCAGAGGATGTAGAGGCCGGAACATCCGAGATGGTGGCCCTGAAAGCGGCGCACGCAGAGGATAGGGCGAAGCTCGCAATGATGGCGAATTTCTCTGTTTACTGCGCCCATGTTCGGGCTCTAAGCTTTGCTAAGGTTCCGTTATCGGACCGGGCGTGGTCGGAGTTGGTGTATCCCTGTCTGCAAGGAGCACCTCCTAAACCACAGGATTGGGCCAATCTTCGAGATGAGAAACTCCCACGGCTGCCGGGACATGCTACTTCGACGGCCCCCCATCCCCATTTCGGGTCGGCTCCTACGACTCCTCAATCTGCTGCTGCCGTGATTCCCCCACCCGTGTCCCCTCGGGTGGAGCCTTGATCATTTACTTGTAATATTTTTCTCTGTATCTTAGCGTAAAGTCGTTTGGTACCCAAATTATGGGTCTCTTTTGTAACTAGAAAGATATTCTTTTGGGAAGTGATAATATAGGTGCTATGTTTTCTTTCTGTTTGGCTTTTCTTGTTAATTTCCCTGTTTGTGGGTCGTCGTCTTTTGAAGGATGTAAAAACAACTTGTCAGGTACCCGCTAACCCCCTTGCCATGGTGGTCTGGACCTCGCCTAGTCGTAGCGTAGGCGATGTTATAAACGGTCTTGAAAAAGCTAACGCGTCCCTAACTTCTGAACTGGATTCTGCTCGTCGTGAAATCGAGGGTCTGAATATTCATATTTCAAACTTGTCCATTCGACTACGTGACTTGGGTGAGAAGTTCAGCAAGAAGACCGCCTATTATACGGCAAATAAGGGAAAGGCTAAAGAGCTTCTTGATGCGCTTCGGCGCTCTCATGATGAAGCCCGAGGCCGTGTGACGAGCCTGAACTTGGTTCTAGGGGCCGTTTTCGAGGATGCGGATCTGTTGTTATCCTTCGCCAAAGCGTATTGGGCCCGAAGTCGCGCATTAGAGGTGCTTGAACACGTAAAAGGAATGCGTGGTGTTGCCCGGGCAGAGCGCATAGGTGATGCTATGGCCGGGGTAACTGAGACCACGGCTGCCTTGAACCGAGTGGATGCGGTCATACAGGAACGTTTGGGGACTCAAATTGGCTCGTTGCGAGATATTCATTTCGCCGATGCCGTAGAGATCTCGGCGTCTGTTGATGGGTTATCGGATTAATGATTGAGTAGCTTATTTTGTCATTTTACTCGTAGCTCGTATATATAAAAAAAAAAAATCTTCGTTCTTCTATTTCCGTGTCTTTTCTTTTCTTACGGATAAATATTCATTTGTTCCCTTCTTCCCCATTTTTTTTTATAGGCACATGCTACTACGTCGCACCAGGCTGGTTCTCCATGCCTCGTTAGTCCGGGGCTAGGACCTACTGGGGCTGCCCGGGACGAGATCTCATCTGGTGCGGCTAGTGAAGTGCATGCCAAATGGCCTTACATCGTTTTAATGGGCAAAAACGTCGAATTGCTCGATCAGTGTGCCCGACTTAAGTCCAAGTTGAAAATCCATGCGTCCTCTTTCCGGGAATATGTTCGTCATGCCGAGCATGTTGTCGAGGTTCAGGAACGTCGTTTAGATCGATATTGGCGTGTAAAGGGAAAATACTTCGGTAAACTAAAAGCGTTGGTAACTAAAGCCAACATGTTGGTGAAGTATTTCCGTCTGTCCCGATCCAGGTATGATGCTTCTGCGGCGATGATTGAAGCGCGTGCGCTTCCCTTCGATGATGTTCGTCGTAAAGCGGCCTCGGACGCTCACGAGGTTGCCAAACCAGCCGAGTTCTCCGCTCGTCTTAAGACGCTGACATGTGTTGGTGCTCATACGACCAACTTTGATGCCCTCATTTCTGAGGAGCGTTTTGATGGCGAGGAGACTGATGGGGATACGGCGACGGACGATGAGGAGGTAGAGCTCGGTCAATTGCCGTCGTGCTTCTCGTGTGGTAGTAGTTCGTAAATCAATGTCGCTACGGTTGATTGTACCTTGTTGCCTCCGTAATGTGGGCGAGAACTATATATATATATATATATATATATATATATATATATATATATATATATATATATATATATTTTCTTTTTCTTTTTTTTATTTATTTTTTGTGTTCGGATCTTCTCGTTGTCGTACTGATATTTCCTTGATTGGTTCATTTTCCTGTACTGATTTCTTCGTTTGATTTTTTATGGTCTCCTTAAAGTAGGCGAGAACTATTTGTTGTATTTCTTTATTCCTGTTTGTTCCTTTTGACGAGATTGCTGTTCCTTTATTTCCTGCATTATTCTTCTAGTTTCTTTTCTGCCTTTAATCCTTGCTCATTGGATCAGTTGGTACTTGTATATGTTTGAGTATTCCTAGGCATTCTTTTAGACATGCCATGTTGGGAATTTCACAGTATTCCTAGGCACTAAGGCCGTTTGGGAATTTCATAGTATTCCTAGGCACAAAGGCCGTTTGGGAATTTCATAGTATTCCTAGGCACAAAGGCCGTTTGGGAATTTCATAGTATTCCTAGGCACTAAGGCCGTTTGGGAATTTCATAGTATTCCTAGACACTTCGGCCATTTGGGAATTTCATAGTATTCCTAGGCACTAAGGCCGTTTGGGAATTTCATAGTATTCCTAGGCACTTCGGCCGTTTGGGAATTTCATAGTATTCCTAGGCACTTCGGCCGTTTGGGAATTTCATAGTATTCCTAGGCACTTCGGCCGTTTGGGAATTTCATAGTATTCCTAGGCACTTCGGCCGTTTGGGAATTTCAGCTGCAATTGTTAGACAGCATGATAAGACATTTAATTTATTCAAAAGACAAAAGACAATGTCATTAAGCAGGGGTGGTAAGGTGCACCTGTACTTGTATGTCTATATGTAGTACTTCTTTAGGTTAGCCACATTCCAAGAATTTTTCTCCCCTCTGCTGTTTTCGAACAGAACGCTTTTGAGTTTGTAGGTAACCGGGCTTGTTCTCTTGACGATCTCGTATGGTCCTTCCCAGGTGGGGCTTAATTTGCCATGTATTTCATTGCGGGTATAGACCGTTACTCGTCGCAGCACCAATTCTCCGACCATAAACTCCTTGGTCCCTTTCACCCTCTTGTCATACGTTTGCTTAACGCCTTGTTGATACTTCGCTAGTGTAAGAGCTGCTATCTCTCGTTTCTCGTCTAGCATGTCGAGTTCCTCTCTCATTCTTTGTTCGTTGTTTCCTTGCTCGACTAAAGTTGTTCGTAGTGTGGGTAGCCCGATTTCTGTTGGTATGACGGCCTCGACGCCGTATGCTAAGCTGAACGGGGTTTCTTTGGTGCCCGTCTTTGGTGTAGTTCGGCACGACCATAAGACGTTGAGTAGCCGCTCGGGCCATCTCCCCTTTGCTTGTTCGAGGGTTGTCTTGATGCCGTCTAGTATGGTTCGGTTTGATACCTCTGCTTGGCCGTTTCCCTGTGGGTATGTTGGCGTCGAATAGAACTTTCGGATACCGAGTTCTTCGTACCAAAGCTGCAGCTTGGCTTCTTTGAACTGGGTGCCGTTGTCTGCGATGATGGCATAAGGTATACCGAACCTGGTGATGATATGCTCCCAGATGAACTGTTTGACATTACTGGCTTTAATTTCGCGGAGAGGTTTAGCCTCAACCCATTTGGTGAAGTAGTCTGTTGCCACAATCAGATATTCGAAGCTGCTGGGTGCTTTGGGAAGCTTCCCTACTAAATCAAGTGCCCATTGTGCGAACGGCCATGGTGCCGATACCGGGGTCATCATAGATGATGGGAGCCGAGGTATCTTGGCAAATCTTTGGCACTTGTCGTAACGTTGGACGTATACATCGGCGTCTCGCTTGATATAGGGCCACCAATATCCTTGGGTGATTGCCTTGTTGGCAAGGGACCGCCCTTTGATGTGTGCTCCGCAGGATCCTTCGTGGATTTCCTCCAAGACTGGTAGCTGCATTTCGGGCCGGACACACAGAAGATGGGGTCCTCAGTAACTGGATTTGTACAGTTTGTCGTCGTCGGACAGCCAGAAACGAGGAGCCTTTCTCGTAATTTTTAGTGCTTTTATCTTATCTGCCGGAAGGGTTCCGTTTCGCAGATAGTGAATCATGTCGTCCATCCAACCTGGTTCGTATTGTACTGTCGTTATTCGGTTTATTCTTTTAATTATGCTAGGGGTCGGTAGTAGTTTCACTGTGATCGACCGAGTGTCAATTAATGTTAATGTCGAGGCTAGGGTGGCCAGGGCATCGGCATGTGCGTTTTCGGTGCGATTGATTCTTATTAACTCGCACTGTTCGAAGGTGGCCATCAAGCTCTGAACCTTCTCTTGGTAGAGGATCATTCTGTTATCTTTGGCTTGGTACTTGCCGATGGCTTGATTCACGATCAGCGTTGAGTCGGAACTTGCAGTTAAGTGGGAGCATCCGAAGGACCGGGCAATGAGCATACCGTTTATCATGGCTTCGTACTCTGCCTCATTGTTGGTAGCTCGGAAACCCAGTTTAATGCTTTTCTCTATGATCGCTCCCTCTCTAGACTTGAGGACGATCCCTGCTCCTGATCCGTCCTTGGTGGCTGATCCATCGACATGAATCTACCAGTGTGATTGTGGGGACATAGCCGTAGGCTCGTCATACCCTTCGGTGAATTCCACGACAAAATCGGCCAAGACTTGGGGTCTCTCTGCTCAGGGGGGGTAGCGAGCGGCTCTGGCCGTGAATACCAGCTTTCTCTGTGGATATTCTTAAGGATATCTTCAGCCGACAGGTTGAAAGAGTATCTCAATTCGACCAGTTCGAAGCTCTTTTGCTTTTCCCTTCCCTAGAATCGGCCTTGTTGTGACTGCTTGGTTGGTACAGGGTAGGTGAGCTGGAGGGGTTTATGTTCATTGATCGGTGTTGGGTATGCGATCTGGAGCGGTTTGGGCTCAGGTTCTCGTGGTCGCTCTACCCTGCTATGGACCTCGGGACCTTTGTCCTTTCTGGTCGATTTGAATGTTTCTCCCTGGTTATTTCTAACTCTTTTGCGACCCACCTGTGCCTCTCGGACCGATTCTCTTCTTGGTAGAGTTCGGTTGAGGATACGCAGTTCGTCGTTTTTATTGGTGAGGTGGGTACAATAGGCTAGCAGGGAATCAGTGGTCGGAAAATTTTTGCCTATGAACTTCCTTCTCGCCCAATAGCTATTAGGGATGGAGTTGATAAAGTTCTGGATGGCTATATTATTGGCGTACTGTGGAATCTGGTTTGCTACGTCGATGAAACGTATGCAGTAGTCGTTGAGCCTTTCATTTGGCATCATCGTCATTTTCAGAAGGGTTTCAATGCTAACCTTCTTCTTCCGATGAGCAGCGTATCGGGTGGAGTACGCTCTTAGTAGCTCCGCCCAGTCTCTTATAGAGCCCCGTGGTAAGTTATGGTACCACGACGAAGCCTCTTGGCCCAAACTGTTTTTGAAAAACTTACACATCATCGCATGGTCATCACTCCACAGCTCCATCTTCATCTTGTAGTGCCTCAGATGGTCAATGGGACAACTCCTTCCATCATAGAGCCTGAACCCGGGGATGACGAACCCCACAGGATTGCGGTACCGCGTGATCTGTTCGGTACTTGGGGTTTCTTGGCATACGTTCCAAGCCTGTTGGAACGCTTCATCCGTGGCTTGGTAGGGGGGGTGTATCCCCCCTGTTGTGGTGGTGGGCCGTATCCTCCCCCTATCATGTGCTCGGGATACCTGCCGTCCTTCGGGTTTCTATCGAGGACATGTTCCGTATAAGCGTTTGGGTGGACGAAGGTTGGAGGGATTGTTATCGGGATGTTGCCCCCTTGATGGGGCACTTCTGGATCTAGTCGCCGTCCCGCCGCTTCCAAGGCGGTCCTATAGGCGGAATATTCCGCTTCACGACGTGGATCTTTGTCTGCGTTGGCAGGTTGAGTACCCGGCAGTATGATGCCGGCTGCTGCCATGGCCGTCATACACGCTGCCAGCTGAGCTTGCAGTTGGGCGTTGTTCCTTTCATCAGCTATCGGAACGATGTGTTGTACTTCCACCGTGGGTGGTGTAATCATCCTTGGTGGGTGAGTCGGTAATCGGGAGAACTGTTCGAGTTCATGACCTTCAGGCATACCAAGCCGGTCAGCTTCGTTTGTTTGTAAACGGGCACCAGAGTTGACCGAGGCTGTTGGCAAAGGGACTCTTGAGCTCTGTCCTGCCTGGGATCCGGGTATGCGTCTTCTTGCGCACCTTAGTACGGGCAAGGCTTGTTCGTCTTCCGATGACATTTGGTATTCTTCGACGATCCCTTCAAGCTGTTGGGGTTGTTCGATCGGTTGTTCTTGGTGGACATTGGAGGTTGTTGGTTGGTTTCCGGACTGGATAGCGTCGTATCTATCGCGGATGGCGAGTAGATCGTCGAGGTCTTGTTGGCTAATCTGCACGTGTTGGTTATTGGTTTCTACTATCTCGGGATGGGTTTCTTCTATATTGGTCACCATTGTCGCTCGTCTGGTAGAGTATTGGTATTCGAAGTCTAAGCTAGTTGGGAACTAGATGATTCCCGGAGACGGCGCCATTTGATAAAACCATAACTTTTTTGGCGTTTGCGTTAGGTTTTTCAACGATATAATATTGGACAAATAATAAATAATAAATGCTTCTTGATCTTTATTGCTTTTCGGCAATTATTCTTGTTCGGATTACAATTTCCTTCTTACAATCATGCTCGACTTAACAATCTGATCTCTCATCTTAGTCTTTCTTCTTCTTCTTCGATACTCGGCTCTTTCTCTGCTCGGTTTGTTTCTTGATGTGATAAGCTTTGACTAATTTCTCTCTTTTCTCTAATTCTCTCTATATTTTTTGGATAGATTTTCTCGTGCTGGTCTAGGGGGGGATTGTTGGCTATTTATAGGCAACTATCTCTTTTAGGATGTTGACAAATGTCGTTATCCCAGGAGACGTCTCAGACATGGGTCCCCAGCTAAGTGGGCTTGGGCTTTTAATAAAGGTATGATAACCCATTTAAGCATTGGATACCCTCTTAAGATATATGGGCTTATTAAAACTCGAATGGAATATTCTGGTCAAATTTTTATGTTCTATCACTTATAGTATATATGGACCAAGTACCCATAAATATATAACCTCCAATAAATTCTATATTTAATAGGTATTATAAATGAAAATGAGGACCAACCCGAGGCCTTTTCAAACCTGAGTTGTACTATATTTTCGGAGCTCTTTCATCGAGAAAAAATCATACGTACCGCACGTAAAAAAAAAAATCTGAACATTTATTTTGAAAACCGAAAATGATTAAATTCAAAATTTGCACAGATAAATAGTTTTATACTGCTTGTTTTCGAGTGTGCATATACTACTAGCACCCATATTTAAAACAAAAAAAAAAAGTGAAAATGCCGGACATAATAATTTAAAGAGTTGGTTTAACGATATTAGATGTGTATCAGGGGCGGACCCAAGGGGTGGCCGTGGCCACCCCCGACGCCGATTTTTTTTTTTTTATGTGTAATTTAAAATTTTGTAAGATATATATATTGATGGTCACACCTAATTAAATAAGATAGTTGTTGATGTAGTGGTAAAATTGACTTTAAGGTAGCGGAAGGTTAGGAGTTCAAATCATGTTAGTTGTTTTTTTCTAAAAATTTCCATTTTTTACCTTGAAATTACCAAATTTCGTAAATGACCATTCTATTTTCTCAAACAAAGATTACTAAAAAAATATATTTTATTGTCCAATACCATTTGTCTTAATTTCATATTTATTTTATGTTATGCTAAATATAGAAAAAAATTCTTTATTTTTGTATTAGATCTTATTTATTTTATACTTTATTCGACATATTTTTTTACACCATGACCCCAAAAAAACCATCTTGATTCCGCTCCTGATGTGTATATTTAAATTATGAAACCATGCTCCTAACATCTCACACAGAGACCTCTTTTTTACGAAGAAAAGTAGAAAACTTGGTTTATACATTACTTACTTACTGCACATTGTACAAACTTCACCTCTTTTTTTTTGTATACTAAGCATATATTATCACCAAACCAAGCAAAAACAGAATTAACTTACTGCACAAGCACAGTAAGCTTTAGAAAGAAAAATACAGACTTCACCAGTTCACTTTTTCTCACCTCTTAAGAACTTTAACGTCAACTTCTTCGTTTATGCTCATTATGGTAGACAGAGACAGTCTATTCACATGACCTCATATTTTATCCGGTGTTTTTCTAAAAGATGCAAGACGGAATTTAGACGGAAGTTGGTCGTTTAATGCCTAATCTTGTTTAATCTTACCTAATCATTGTCTAATTATTTTAATCTTGCTTAATCCCACATAATCCCACATAATCAGTTAGCCTTTTAAACTCCGCATACCATATAGACTCCGCCTAATTTCCGTCTATCCTTTGAGAAGACTAATTTTATTCCATGTTAAAAAGTTAACTACTATGAATAAATGAGTACCACTATAACATTACTTTATTTCCAAATACAAAAATGGCAGGTCATAGAACGTGGGTAGTGAAAACTCATGTCCATTAAATGTACGTAGTTTAGCCGGATCTACACTCTAATTTATTAGCGGTTTGGAATATCAATTGCATCTAATTTTAACCGACTTATAATATATATTAAAATTGTAAAAATAAAATTTTTTAAAACTAAATAATATAATTTAATGTTTGAACAATATGATTAACTTTTGAAAAAATTTATTCCGACAATTTTGATACAAGTTATTGACCGGTCTAAATTACACGTAGTTTCGTAATGAACAATTAATTAGGAACGGAAGGAGTACTCAACTAAGTTTAGTTTTTCTTTCTGTTTTTCTTCAAATCATGAAATTTAACCCAAATAAATATATACTGTATTTTATATCATAAAAATAATATTTAATAAGTCATGTGACATACAGTTAAACCTCGATAAATGAATGTCCGATAAACGAATAACCTCGCCAAATGAATAATTTTCTCCGGTCCCGACTTGGGCAAATGGGCTAAATGAATAACCTCGCTAAATGCATTAACGAATAATTTTTTTTGAATCCTTAAAGACCCCATGTAAATATAAATGAATAATCATTAAAATTCATAAGATATATATATATATATATATATATATATATATATATTTATCCTAAAAACAAAAATATTTCTTCCAATCAACAATGTTCATACAAGAAGTCATTTCTTCACAAAAAAAGCGTAAGACTTGGTTGTTCCTTCTTATGCTCACATATGGCCCTCCTTATCTGGTCGGTCAAAGTTGATTTTGTTGTTGGTTTTGACTGGTGATCGGAAGCCATCAGACTGAATATTAAGAAAGATTAGAATGAATTATTTATCAAACCAAGACTCTAGAAAAATATATATATTACTTTGTAGGTAGGTTAGGTACATTGTCTTAGTTTCTAAGTATTCCATACATAGAATATTATTATTAGTACATGTTGCATGTATTTAGACTCTAAATATTTCATACATAGAATCTTATAAGTACATGATGCATGTAAATAGTCTATATACGTATTTATACATTAGATGTAAAATAAATAATCATACGAAAAAATAAAAATGTAAAAATACTATCTAAATGAATAAAAATTCATTTATCGATAAATGAATAATATATTCCTTTATCGAGGTTTAACTATATATTTTATCTTTTGCTAAGTTTTTAAACTTGCCTTTTCTCTTCTTAATTACAATCAAAGTTACTAGTTAAATGATGATAAATACTATATAAATTTGTTTCTTCCATAAATATATTTGACAATATTGGATCAATTATTAACTTTTCCTGTTATCTTGTTATTTACTAACGATTCTTTGCTTAAACCAAAATACTTAATTAAGATTTTTACACATATTTTTGGTTCTTTCAATGATGTACTTACAGAAAAAAAATAATAGTTTGCCCCTATAATGCAAAAATGTTTGATTGCTCAACTTAAAGACTCGCAAGTCGAACCTTAGACTTAATTTCTAGCTAACGAAAATATTGTTAACTTTTGTCTTAATTCTTAATTGTGTATCTACTGAATTAAATATTCCGACTCAGCACATATAATATAATATATATATATAAGGGGGGTGTTGTAGCTCCCACCACATGGTTCCACACCTGATTCTTATCTTTCTCAAATCTCAATTATTTATGTAAAACAACAACCATGCATCTTATTTCACGTGCATTGGACAACTGCACTATACTTTCAGAATTAGCTAGGAAAACCACCCCCAGATTACAATTGACGAAAAAAATGCTAGGGACTATTGTATATATATAAATAGGAATAGGGTGAGATACAGTTACAGTGTTACGGTAAAAGTTAAAAAAATTCGGTATGATAAGGGAAGGGAACGTTAATAAAAAAAATTATTTATTTTTATATATACAATTTAATTTAAAAATCACAATGTTAAAATAACATAATTAACAAACTTTAGTACAATTTAACCTTTTATACGAATATTTTAGTGAACGTTAATATAACTTTTTTATAACTAGTGTATAAACAAATTTAATTAAATTTATCACACTCGTTAACTATAAAAAAATTAAATTATTATATTTTAATTAATTTTTATGAAAAAAATTAAAATTAATTTCTCAGCCGTACCGAAAAAGTACCGGAGACGTACCGATCACGTACCCGTGTCGTACCCAACCCGTACCAAGATGGTCAAACAATGAAAAAGTTAACGGTACTCTATTTTTCGTACCCGTTACTTCATTTGTCATACCGTACCGGTTACTCTAGGAAAAAAAAATCTGAAGTAACTGTGCTATGCAGGTAGTCATACATTCATACTCATACAAGAAATAAGAAAACTAGATACTAAAATTTATAGACAAAACTTAAATGAGTCGCTAAATAATAGAATTAGAAACAAAAATATATATTTTTTCTCTAAATTAACCTACATATTTAGAGACTAAAATATATTTTTTATACATGTTTCCTATGTATTTAGTGACAAAAAAAATGCTAAAGAGAATCTAGTAACAACCTTAAGCGACCACATTATTATGTCTATAAATGTTTTTTGAGATAAAATAGTTTTGTCCCGTTACGTTGATATTCCTCATTAGGGACTAACTTTTATATTTTTGGTCTCCAAATAAATATATTTTATCGACAAAATGATTATTTTAATATTTAGTCCCTCAATCTTTCATTTAGACACAGAGACTTACTTTTAGTCTCAAAAACCATTGATTCTTGTCGTAACTGTTAACTTCGACTTCATAGCTATATCATTTCCACTCGTCTCAAATCAGAAGAAAAAAAAAACTGCAGGGTTGGACGTCCCGGCCGATCTTAAGGTTTTATGGTCATGGATCTCGATGGTGACTTTCTTCTCGTTTGCAATGCTTCTAATTAAGGAAAAGACTGCTTCACCCCTGGTTTTATGTTATTAAAAGATTACTGGGCCGATTTGTATTTTTAAATTTGTACAATAAAAAGTCCTCTTTATTTGATTACAAAACAAAAATGCAATTCTAGAAAAACTACAATTAGAGGACCTGAGGTTTGTTTTACTGCAGTGTACGTTACAAGTCTCAAGGCAAAATATAATAACTTGGTTATTAATTCAAGAGGCTGGTTATATATTACAAACTATCCCGCTCTCATATAAACACCTATCGGCGGATCTGCCCATCCGATAAGTGTGAATCCAATAAAAAATCTGTAATCCATTATGGTAGAATTTTCGATGAAGGGAGAGACAATTATGGTTGAGGGAAAGAGAGAGAAAATTTAATGACAGTTATTTTTATTTTAATTCCTGTGTAAAAGTGTTTACTAGTATTTTGTAATTTTATAAATTAATAAAAAAAATTTATAAATAATTGTTTCAAGGGTTCATAAGCTCTATTCACATAAATAATAGTATGATAAAAAACCCCCCAAAACTATCTTATATGTATAACATCGTATACTAGGCCAGTTACATATTCTACCTCCATATTTCTTCTTTCTTTCTCCAATTAGAGTAAAAAAAAAAAAAAAAGAGAGTCAATAAATGGAAACTACAAACAGATTCTACACAATTAAGGGACACATAGATGGTTCACCACACGAGTCTGATTTTGAGGTGAAAACCGAGACTCTTTCTCTCTATGTTGAGCCAGGGTCTGGAAATGTCATAGTGAAAACGCTTTATGTATCTGTTGATCCTTACCTACTCAACCGAATGAAAAGCTATAGCTCCTCTCACGTCGTTGTTTCTAGAATTACTCCTGGCGAGGTCATTTTAAACAGATTTACGTTTATAGTTTATACCGACTAAAGATTATTATTTATTGCGTGGTACTTCAAGCAACTCGCCTGATTTGATAACTTTTTGGAAATTCAGTATGTAATTCGAACTTTATGAAAAAAACCATTGTTTTTGTTTTATCAATATAAAATCATTGACTTTCCCCGGGTATCAAATGATAATCACTAAGGGAACAAGGAAGGGCAACATTATTGGGTATTCGTATTTAACCTTATAAAAACATAACCTGTGATTTTTTAATAAAGTTTCATTTTTTTTTCTAAAATATAATTTTCCTATCTCTCTTCCCCATATGTGTGCTTTCTACTTTTAGTTGCCATTGAACTTGTTTGGTCCAGAAATGAGAAATGCTTATGAAGAAAATATATTAGACAGTAAAATGTTGTTCTTTTAATCATGATTTTCGTTAAGAACCCTCTCCTAATTGAGAGTTTATATAAGATGTGTATTTGTAGGAATAAATTAGTTAACAAGTTCATCCGAACATGTTATATGATACCAAAAGGTCCAAAATAATGATACCTTATCCATCTAATAAGCATTTAAATTTGTATTTCAAACTTAAAGAAAGAAATATTAAGAATAATAGAAACCAGGGTCAATTAACAAAAACATACAATACCCCTATTATATTATCAAAAACATACATTTAAAAGTTAAATTACCAAAAACATACATATATATACTTATTATTTTTCTAATTCTAATCAAACCATAATCTAACATATCTCTCTCTAACCGCAACTCTCTCTCTCTAATCACACCTCTCTCTCTAACACACGATAATCGCACTTATTTCTAACACGTGCTAATCACCCATCTCTCTCTAAAAATGATTAAAAACTCACAAAATATGCATATGTTAATTATAAAACGTCATAACCTAATTTTAAAACTTCATACACTAATTTCAAAAACTTCATACACTAATTTTAAAATTTCGTACCCTAATTTTAAAACTTCATATCCTAAGTTCAAAAAACTTCATACCTTAATTTTAAAACTTCATACACTACTTTCAAAACTTCGTATCCTAATTTCAAAACTTCATACCCTACATATGAATTTCTCTCAATATTATACATATGGATTCTTCTCTTTCAACTTGATACACACAATGTTTACAATAGTCTCAAAACTCAATAAATATAAAACAATCTCACCAATTCCATATATTTTTCATATATTACGGGGTATCAAATAGTGTAATATTTGTGTATTACGTATGTATATATCTTTATTTATATGTATATCTATATCTATATAATCTAGATGGTGTTCGGTAGTTAGTGATGGATTTTCGTGATGGAGGAAGTGATAGAGATAGAGTGAGATATTAAAGAAAAATATATAGAAGAATGGATAAGAGA
Organism: Primula veris; assembly: GCA_963682055.1. Taxonomy (NCBI): domain Eukaryota; kingdom Viridiplantae; phylum Streptophyta; class Magnoliopsida; order Ericales; family Primulaceae; genus Primula; species Primula veris. The sequence goes on along the minus strand of OY821742.1, from coordinate 3,761,307 downwards.
GACAGTAAGATCAGAGAGAGATAAAGAGAAAAATTGGTGAGAGAGAAGAATAAAGAGATAGAATTGTTGAGAAAGAAGAATAGATGGGAGAGAGAGAGAGAGAGTAAGATGTGAGAGATAAAGAAAAGAATAAACAATATTAAATTTAAATTTGTTTGGTATGTTTTTGATAGTTAAAGTTGTAAGGATATGTTTTTGATAATTTAGTTTCAAAAGTATTATATTTTATTAATTTATCCTATAAACTAATAATGAGGAAAGAGAAGGGAAAAAACACACGTTTCATTTTTTCTTTTATTATTTTGACTTATTTACTTCTAAATTTTATTTTTCTTGTGTGCTTAATTATTTGTAAAGGCTATTGGTGCTCCGGGTATTGGGAAAGTGGTAGCTTCTGAAAACCCTGGATTTAAAAAGGATGATTTAGTCACCGGATTTATCAGCTGGGGAGAATATACTCTTGTTATTAACGGTGCCGGAATAAACAAACTAAACCCTATGGGTTTCCCACTCTCCTACCATGTTGGTATTTTATGTAAGCATTTTTATTGTCTATGACAATATCGTTCTTTAGATAGAACGGAAGTGGTTATCCGACTTAGGAGCATGCCCGATTAAGTTTTTATCAAGAAGTACAGTTCCGTTTTACATATAATTAAATTTTGCAAACTTAATTCTTACCGTCGGCATTTAGTTTCTAAAGTTGTGGGAATTATTCACATTCGTAAGTCCTTGTGAGGACGGCTAAACACAAACAATCACAATCGAACAAAAGATAATAAGCACACAGAAACTATAAAAATTAGACGATTAGGTTTACTAAACTTGACAACAAATATTTTAGTTCTGGTTGCTCAATTTTCAGCCTTCAGTGGATTAACAGCCTATCATGGATTTTTCAACGTCTGTAAGCCCAAAAAGGGAGAGAAGATATTTGTATCAGCAGCTTCGGGATCGGTTGGAAATATTGTGGGGCAATATGCCAAACTCTTTGGATGCTATGTTGTAGGCTGTGCGGGTACCAAGGAAAAGGTGCCTTGAAAGTTCTGATTTTTTTCTTCCAGATACGATAACCAATTACATGACTAGAAGATTTGTATAAATAAGATTTAAGCATTTAAAGTCTCAACTGTCATGATCTCAAGATGCCGTTAAGTGCATAACTTGAATATATAGGAGTTAGTCATGATATGTCGAAACATCACATACTGATTCCAACATAATCAATAATCATGATAAATATGAAATTGACTTTTATTTAAGTTATGCACAATTGGATCGAACCGAGTGGCTTATGGGACATATACTTTCATTTCCATCTACAATAGGATTTATCAGATGACGAGTTTCCGACTCCTGCATTTTTGTAACTATGGTACATACCTTATGCTCTTATTCTTATGTTCATACGAACAATAGGTCAAGATTCTGAAAGAGAAACTTGGTTTTGATGATGCATTCAACTATAAGGATGAAACAGATTTGAAATCAACCCTCAAGAGGTTTTGAAACATTCTTATTAATCTTCTTTCATTTTTTAAGTTTTTCTTTCTTTCTTTCATTTACTTGTCAAAAGATGAGTTAATTTTTCGGATTTTTTGAAAAATATTAATGAGATCTTTTTTATTTCACTCTGTTATAATATTTGGGATAGGAAGCATTTTGTACCAGTATTCATATTTTTCTATACAAAAACAATTAAAAGAGTTGACACCGGAATCACCATTAATTTCTGATTCCTCCGTATTCAATTTTTTTGGATTATTTAATATAGCATTCTTGGCTATGTTCATAAGAAAAGTTATCTAAAAGTATATATGATATCATGGTATGGACCTGTCAGTTTTAATTAATGTTCGTTTCAAATACTAATTTCTTCCGGGGATTGTTTTTTATCCTGGTAGGTACTTTCCTGAAGGAATCGATATGTACTTTGATAATGTCGGAGCAGAAATGTTAGAAGCCAGCGTGTCTAATATGAACAATTTCGGCAGAATTGCAGTCTGTGGTGCTATATCTGAATACACGAGTGCTACGAAACGAGCTGCACCAGATATGCTTGAAGTTGTGTACAAGCGAATTACTCTGCAAGGGTTCTTAACTATGGATGCCATTGCTAATTATGAAGATTTTTTTATAAAAACATCAGATTTCCTCAGAAGTGGAAAAATGCAAGTGCTTGAGGACATATCGTATGGGTTCGAGAGTATCCCTAGTGCTTTTATCGAACTTTTTCAAGGCAATAATGTTGGGAAAAAAATGGTTAAAATCTCAGAGGATTCAAGTTGACATTAAGGACTTCAAGATTCTCCTTTTGTTTGCTTCGTGTTTTTCTTCTAACCCTTTTTCTGATAAAAGTTTGATGAAATATCCATTCTTAAAACTCTTGTTCTCAAAATAAAGTGATAAAGGATTTTATTACATGTATGGTTAAAGATTTACTATATGACAATTTTTCCTTATTATATTACGTTGCAATGTTTACAAATTTACAGTTTTTATAAACATAAGAGTGTATAACATGGATTATGCTTAACATATCCCGAAATTTTAGTATGAATGATATGCAAAAAATACTTGTAATTAATTGGTTCCAAATGGTAGTATGTTAGGCGGTGACGGAAGAATCTTAACGTCTGAATTGGGAGTCCAAATCTTCTGCCCCCTTCCGTGCTCTCTTTCTTATTTTCATTCAAATTTTAAATTTTCACAACTTATTTCTCAAATTTATAAGATTTTATATTATATTGTATTCAAATTTTAAAACATTTGGACATAATATTGTTTTAGACAATTTTTTTAAGATTTAATGTTTAATTTACACTAATTTATATATTTATTCCAAAATAAATTACGTGTGAATTTTTTTTTTAAAATAATTATCGAAATGTATTGATAAATGTGTTATATTAATTATATAAAAAAAATTTAGAATTTTTAGAATATTTTTTTGGATAAAATAAGTAAGGGGGCACAGAAGATATAGATAATAGGGGTATAAAATTTGTACTCTGAATTGGAAATGAATACGATGGACCCCTGATCATTTACGTGGAACATGGAATTACAAATTGGATACGATAGTGAGTAAACGATATTTAGTGCACTAGTGCTACATACTTGCCAATTGATTTGGTGTGATAAAGTTGTATGATTTAAACCTTTTGGTCAACTAGATGGTTGATTTCATTAAGGTAATAAGGTTTATTTATATAATTTACCCTCCTGTGAAATGTGCAATGTGTTTCATTATCACACAAAAAAAGACCAAGAATGAGATGATCCGCGCATGCGGCTAAATCGTAGTTAGTATGGAAGGGCGCATTGATTTGCGAGTAATGATAATCATTACCCTATTCGAGTTCAGTAAAAGTAAAATAGTATCGTAGGTGCAAGAGTAACCTTGAAGTAACGGAGAATACAAATCCTAATATCAAAAGTTGACCCCCCTATGGGCTATGGATGAATGGACTCAACATATTAACAATGAATTCAATGTCCATAGTTTCCGGAGGGAAAACGGAAGCGGGAAATGAGCAATGCAAAGAAACGATATTCTTCTAATTTAAAAGAGACATTTCACTTTATGGAGAACCCTTTACGATATTGCTAATGAGCAAGCAAACTCATCACATTTCTGTGTGTTTAGAACAGTGAAAGATAGAGCACACAATATATCCACACACATTTTGAAGACGACATTATCCCAAAAACAACAGATTAGAATTACATTATTTTAAAGATAGAGAACAAGAAACTCCTTACAGAACGTGCAAATCTTTGCTCACAAAGTGACAATAAATCAACAACTTACAAATCCCAAATAAAGTCAAGTAGAGTAACAAACGCCTCGAAATTTAAGGCTTTAGTTCCGCAACACGTAGTTTGGATAATAAACCCGAATCTGCCCACTTTTCATGTGTAATAGCATTGAGCCTCTCCATCATCTCAGGGGATAAACAATTTTCCCCATCTCCCACATTCCCATTTCGAAAAAATAATTTATATGGTACTAGTGTTATTTCCTCTGTAGAATATCCATTTTTTTCATCAGTATTGATGTCCAGTTTACTCAATCGCTCAAAGCTAGTTTTCCACACAACTTTTTCAATTTCATCATTACTTAACGAGTACCCTAAAAATTCCGCAATTTTCTTCACATTGTCGTTCGGGTATGCCTTTAACCCTTCATACGTAATGCAAAGTATGTTGCCTCTCTCCCTTGCTTCCCAGTACTCCAGTACGTGATCGAAAAGTGGACCAACGTGAACAACTCCTGTTGAAATTTCATAATCAAAGTTAAATAGTAGTAGCACATAAAAAATTACTGGACCAATGAACAACTTTTATTACATTGAGTGGAACGGACACAATTTTAATCAAGGGAGTGCAAAATTTTATTGTTGTAGTACATGAAATGTATGGCAATTGCTTAGTTATGCAAAACGCAAAGCATCAGTACTAGAATCAAAGTACTATAGCAATTGTGGTGTGAAATAATAAAATAGCTGGCTTAAACCAAGAAAAACATATAATAAAATTTATTACATTAATGTCTAGGGGATTCTAAAAATGCTATATAAAATAGTCTATATATATGTCCAAAACTATTGTCAAATCTCCTTATGATAACTCATATATTCATGATAGATGGGGAGTACGTGTATACCATTGATGAACTCATCGAAATAGTCTTTCAATGTTTTCCGCGTCCCATACATCTTATTATGGAAGTTCCATCCGGAGACAATGACATCTGCTGGGTATCGAGAAATGTAAATGATCTTAGTTCCGGAGAAGCTTTCTTTTACATTTTCAGGCAAAATCGAGTATGGTAAATGAGTACTAAAAACCCTGGGAGAATGCATGTCATCGATTTTCCTATCCGGATGATTCGTGAATACTTGTGATTCGAGGGAAGGGACGAGTTGGTGAGGGTTCTGTGTTTGAAGTGGATCATTAGGGTTATGATTATGCAATATCGCGAAAGTTATAGCTTTTAGCCAAGTAGTGCCACTTTTCGGAAAAGAAGCTATTATTACATCCGTTGGTAGAGGATTGTATTGGGTTTCTATCAATGGGAGAGGTTCTATAGAGTCTCCCAAAATCCAATATCCCTTGTATTGGAATAGAGGCGCACAAGGCATCCACTCGACTTTCGGTAAATGATCAACCAATATTTTACCCGTATCATCGGGTTTAACGGCCATTGATTGGGTAAGTGTTTTAGTATAGTTATGGATGTAGTGGAAGAATTTATATATATGAATTTGTGGTCAATGCTATTTATTTTGATTAATGAAAACGGATATTATTCATTAGTTCATCACTACGAAAAAGGCAATTTGCCAAACTTGCTACCTAAAAGTCATCTAACCGTTTACTTATTATTTAGTTATAATTAATGATCACATGATATCATAATTACATTTCAGTTTATTTTAAGAACAAGCACATTGTCTAACGTACATCACGGTCCGTGTCGTGTGATATTGTCCAGTGCAAAAACAAGAAGATTCATATTTCTGAACAATAAATTTGAACAGCTAAGCCAACTAGAAAATTTATAAACAAAAAGCATATCTTGGATGATCTGGAAAAAAAAAGAACTAAAACTCTAAAACTAAAAATAAAAATAAATAAATCGCTTGCTTTATACGGAACTCATAATTGTTATTACCACGTGTTTTTGCAGGATTGAGATTTGATGATTTGATAATATTAGATGAGGCTGTGCAGCTCCACCATTTTTAAAAAAAAAATATCGTTTTTTCATGATGTATTTTAATTAAAAATATATCTTTTCATCAGCCACCGAATAATATCAAAGTTTCACATGGATTTCAATTTTTTAAGGTCCTCTCACACAGAAATCTTATTTCCCAGAAGTTGCCCAGAAGAACAAATGAAATAAAAATGACGTTATATATCTTATCTAGAATCGAGTTTATCACACAATTATTTATGGACAATATTCTTGAAATTTGGTCTTCACGTGATAAACTTATAAAATTTACACACTAGCTAGAGTACTTACTCTAATAATATTCTACTACCTGTTGAGAATTCTCCTAGTAAGCGTTTTCATTTCTGTGAAATGCATAGACGAAATAATTGAAAAGTCAAAATAAAATAAAAACATATCCTCAACAATGAACATATCACCAAAGAGTCTTCATCCTCCTCATGTACTCATCTTCCCGATACCTCTTCAGGGACCCGTCAAGGCTATGCTAACGCTAGCCGAGCTCCTCTGCCAAGCTGGCATCCATGTTACCTTTCTCAATACCGAGCACAACCATCGCTGCCTTCTCCGCCATAGTGACATCAAAACAAGGTTCTTAAACTATCCAAATTTCCATTTAGAGACCATATCGGATGGGCTACCTGAGGAACACCCTCGAACATTGGATCTTCTCTCGGATTTGTTTGACAATCTGAAGGTTGTGACGGGTCCGCTCTTCAAACAAATGATGACTGCTGGTTCTATGAGTGTTAACTCGGATATACCGGTGACTTTTATTATAGCAGAGGGGACGTTCGAGTTTGTTTTTGATGTTTGTGATGAACTTGGAATTCCGCTCATTGTATTTGATACCGTGAGTTCGTGTTCTCTTTGGACTTTCCTAAGTGTTAATAAGCTCATCGACGCTGGGGAACTTCCGTTTAAAGGTTAATTACAACTAATAATTGAAAGATTTTAATTGATTTATTTAAACATGTAGCTTGCATTGAGCAAAAGGCCTTACAATCACAGAGTTTCACTCTGACTTCCAGAATACATTGCTCTATCATGATATTTCTTTTTGATAATCAATAACCATCATTTTGAAGTTATACTAATTTGTGATCGTGAAAATACGAATCCTGGTAAGAATAGAGATATACTAGGGTATCAACCAGCTAGACCAACCCTCATGCTCAAATTTGCTCTATTTGAACAGCCATTTACGTTTCCACTGATATTTGGGAACAAAGCTTATTTCAAATGAGATCACCAAATATATCAGATCCAGGGAACAAAACCGAACCTTGATAACGAAGAGACAACTCGAAAACGGAATGGTGCGTATATAATAATTCCAGTGCATTAGTGTCATAGTCAAAAGACTCAAAACATAGAACAATTTGTATAAACTGATGACATACATCTTATCTTTCTTTTACCTTTGTTCTTTTCTAGTAAGAGCTGATCATAAACATCCTTTTTTATGTCCACCAGGAGAAGACCTTGATGCACCCATAAGTAGCGTAGCTGGTATGGAAGACTTTCTTCGCCGTCGTGATCTACCAGACTTTTACCGCAACCAAGACATGAACATTATCGATTTTAATATGAATGACATCATGACGGAAGGGCAAAGATTACCTCGTGGACATGGCCTTATTCTCAACACCTTTGACGACCTCGAGGGACCCATACTCTCTCATATCAAAACAGTAATCCCAAACATTTATCCAATAGGGCCACTTCACGCCCTCCTAAAATCAAGAACAAAGGCCGAAAACTTAAATAGTAGTAGTTTATGGCAAGAAGACCACACTTGCATAGCTTGGCTTGATTCTCACCCGAAAAGATCAGTTCTATACATTAGCTTTGGAAGCCTTGCTATGATCACATCTGAGCAACTCATGGAATTTTGGCATGGCGTTGTTAATAGTGGAAAACGGTTCTTGTGGATCAAAAGGCCAGGTTTGACAGTTGGCATTAATGACATAGATTTGATCACAAAAGAGCTACTCGAGAGGACAAAAGAGAGAGGGCGCATCGTTAGCTGGGGTCCACAAGAGGAAATTTTGGCTCACCCTGCCATCGGAGGTTTTTTGACACATAGTGGATGGAACTCGACTTTGGAGAGTATCGCCGAGGGGGTACCAATACTTTGTTGGCCAGGACGTTTTGACCAACAGGTGAATAGTAGGTACACGAGTGAGGTTTGGAAGGTTGGGATTGATATGAAAGATACGTGTGACCGATTAATAATTGAGAAGAATATTACAGTTCTTATGGATACCGAGTATAATGGGTACATACATCATTCAAGTAGACTCGCTAAATTGGCTAGAGAAAGTGTTCTTGAAGGAGGATCTTCTGTACAACACTTGAATCGTCTAATTGATGATATAAAATCAATGAGTTACAAGTCAGCCACCCTAAAATAAAATGTAGAAAACTACCTACAAGGTCGGGAAGTTTTATGTATAATTTGTCCAATCGAGGCTAAGGCCAGCCATATCAAGTTTGAAGGTGGATGAATCATATTGGTTTTAAGTCTCCAGTAAAACAACCTATTTTCCTAGACCTGGAGGCAAACCAGCTCTCCGGAGAGATAATTCTAGCTATTGGGGCGAGCGGCGTTGCTATTTTCTCAAATGTACAGTTACATTTATCAATGAGTGATTTCTTTTACCCCTTCTATTGGCATTACTTAGGCAGCATTTTTAGCTTTTAGTCTTTTATGCTTTTTCGCATCTTTTGTTGTCGGTGTTGTTAAACCATTTTTATGATATTCTGGTTTACCAACTTTGACCATTACAACAAAATACCGGATTTACAAATTTTTCTTAGACCATTTTTTTCACCGTTAAAGAATACAATGCGATATTCTTCTAATTGAAAAAGAGACATTCGACGTTATGGAAAATCATTTACTGTGTTGCTAATGAGCGAGCAAACTTATCATATTTCACTGCATACATTTACAACATTGCAAGATAGAACACACAACATAACCAAAGTCCAAACGCACATTTTGAAGACCGAATTATCCCAGAAACAACAACACATTAGGATTAAAATTACTTTTAAGATTGAGAACACGAGAATCCCTATAGAACGTGCAAATCTTTGAGTCGCAATAAACCTTCAACTTAATAATCCCAAACATAGTAACACCTCGAAAGTAAAGGCTTTAGTTCCGCAACACGCAGTTTGGATAATAAACCCGAACCTCCCCACTTTTCATATGCAATAGCATTGAGCCTCTCCATCATCTTAGGGGATTAACAATTTTCCCCATCTCCCACATTCCCATTTCGAAAATATGATTTAAATGGTAGTAGTGGTAGTTTCTTTGTAGAAAAGCCATTTTCTCCATCAGAATTGATGTCCAGTTTGCTCAATCGCTTAAAACTAGTTTTCCATACAACTTTTTCAATTTCATCCTTACAACTTAACGAGTATCCTAAAAAGTCCGCAATTTTCTTCACATTCTCGTTCGCGTATTCCTTCAACCCTTCGTATGTGATGAAAAGAATGTCATCTCTCTCCCTTGCTTCCCAGTATTCTAACACGTGATCGAAAGAAGGACCCATGTGAACAATTCCTGTTTGAAATATATAATCAAAGTTAGACACCGATAGATTTTATCATAATAGTACATAGACATAAGCCATGCATATATTCAATGCATGATTATTTTATTTTGCTAGTATAAACTGTTTTTAAAGTAGAATTTAATATCGCGCATAAAGTTTATACACTACAAGAAAATATCAACTTACCATCAGAGACTTTGTTGCTAAACTGATGGTAAAGTGAGTGTCGCTAAATTTAGCAACAGTTTACCAACAGTTTTTGTTGCTAAACTGGTGCTAAAATTTAACGACAAATACTTTACCAACAGTTTTTAAAAAATAAACTGTTGCTATCTTAACTTTTTCTTGTAGTAACGATATAACTCCTCTGGTCCTCTTAAACTTATTCCAAACTAAGGCATCACTTATAAGAATTGAAGTTACAATGTGTACTTAACAGGCAAAAAAAAATTACAATTTGTAGAAACTGACAAAATAGGTGGCAATTGGCGTTGAACATGAAGAAATACGTTTTCATATTAATAGTTTGAACAATACCATTGATGAAATCGTCGAAATAGGCTTTCAGTGTTTTCTGGCAACTGTACATCTTGGTATGAAAGTTCCATCCCGAGATGATGTGACATCTGCTGGGTTCCGAGAAATGCAAATGATCTTAACTTGAGAGGTACTTTCTTTTAAATTTTTGAGGAAAATACACTAAAAAAAAATTTCATTTAGTATCATAAATTTTTTTGAGTTATGTTGCTAAAGTGGTTGTGGCTAAATTTTAACAACAGTTTAGCAACAAATAACAACATAATTTGTTGATATTTGTTGCTAAACTGTTGCTAAAATTTAGCCACAAGCACTTTAACAATATAACCGAAAAAAAATTATGATGCTAAATAAACTTTTTCTTGTAGTGATAGACTACGGTAAATGGGTACTAAAAATCCTTGGAGAGTGCATTTAATCGGTTTTGACATATGGAGGATTCTGGCATATTTGTAGTTTGAGGGAAGGGACGAGTTGGTGGGGACTGTGTGTGTGAAGTGGGTCATTTGGGCTATCATTGTTCAATATCGCAAAGTTATAGCATTTAGCCAAGTAGTGGTGCCACTTTTAGGAAATGAAGCTACGATTACATCCCTTGGTAGGGGATGGTATTGGGTTTCTATCAATGGGAGAGGTTCTATAGACTCTCGCTCAATCCAAAATCCTTTGCATTGGAATAAAGGCATACGAGGCATCCACTCGACTCTCGGTAGATGATCAACCAAGATTTTACGAGTATCATCGTCTTTGGAAGCCATTTATAATGGGATAAGTGTTTTGGTTTATTTATGGACTAGTAAAAGTTACCCACGTGTTGCGTGTGAGACGCGTAATGATATAAATCTCGTAATATATTTTATTTTTAACATAATATTTAGATTTGGTATAATTTATTATAGTTACGGAGGTTAAAACGAATTGTTAATTAATTTAGGGTGCATCCGTAATTAGTAAAATATATTGAGGACAAATAGTTAATTAATTAGATTATGTATATTGGTAATTATTAAAATATAGTGAGGGTATTTTTGAAAAATTTTGGCAAAATTGGACAGCCTCAATTTTTTTGGGTTTGCTTATATTAATAGTATGATAATAGTGGAAGAATAGATGTATTTATGGTGAATGCAATTGCATCCTGTGAGTAAAATATTGGTCGCCGGAGGCAGGGACACGCCAGATCCAAGTCGAGTAAATTTTGGGCCTTGAGGCCTTAGGCAATTGATCCAGGAAAAAAAAATTACGGGCAAGATACGACTATATTTATAATATACTTGCTAGTTAAAATAAAAATATTAAAAATCAATTTGTTTATAATAGTTTGCAATATCTCAAATGATATAGTAGTTTGTTATTTAACATAGAAGATCATGGGTTTGAAACTCTTACATTGCAATTTATTTTTGTTTTTATTTTAATTTGTATTTATCGAGAGAAAAAAATCGAGCATTAGAAAATATCACAACCAACTAGTCAACTCGATCGGTAGCTACTATTACACTTTTTTTTTAAGGAACAGGCCATTTCATTAACACTCAAAAGAAAATATCCATATTATGGGACAACCCACTCAAAGTTAAAACGGAGAACGAAACAAATACATCCAAAGGTCCGATAACTAACCAACAAACAAAACATGCACTGAGGTAAGAGGCCGGGCCCTGTGCGTACATAAAGCGGGAAAATTAGAAAAATTAAAACCTAAAACACGACCAAAAGCTGACGTTTAGTTACACTTCATATCGGTTACGATCGCTTATAATATCCGTTGTCATTCATTATCATAATACTATATAATAACCATATTTGTACGGTGAATTCAAACAACTTGCATTCACTGAAAAAAAACATAAGTACTGGTTATTACATATACAATATCCGTTGTCATTAATTATCATAATATAGTCAAGTTGTTTTTTTTCTGTAGCCAGTTGGTTTTTCTGTAGTGAACTAATTAGCAAAACCAACTTTTGCTACCTAAAGTCATAACCATTTTCTATATAATTTAATTAGTTATAAATATCTTTTGTACTACTTTTGTGGGGGGTTTCCCCAACATTTTTATTTTATTTTTCTATATTAATAAAATAAAAATGTGGGTTTTCTCCTCCAATTAAAAAAAAATTAGTTATAAGTAATGATCATATATCATAATTATATATCAGTTTTTTAAGGTTAAATCACATAGTCTTTCAGTTTATTAAAGTCAAGCACATAGTCTAACGCCATACATCGCGATCTCTTGTCCTATATTCCCCAGTGCAAAAACAAGAAGATCCATATTTATGAACAATGAATTTGAAACAAGAAAAATGTACCAGCCAAACAGCTAAACCAACTAGGAAATGTATAAACAAAAAGCATCTCTTAGTCTTGGATGATCTGGAAACAAAAGAAAAAAAAGTCTAAAACTAAGAAAAGAAGAAAGCGCTTCATATGGAATTCATATTTATTTTTTTTATAATTAATGGAAAAACTCACAATTTTATTTATCAGACAAATAGGTGAAACACCCTACAAACAAAATATCAAAACGTGGTAAATTGTAGTAATTACAAACTAACGCTTCAAACTGCAAACTGACAGAAACTTGAGGACTGAAAAATAAAAATAAAAATTTCAGCACACGTCCCTTTTCCAGATAGAATTATCTCTTCGTATACTGTTGACTCATCACTTTCCTCTTTTAGTGAGAGACTGTCTCTCTTCTTCTTTCAAAAATCTTCAAAAATCATATGGAATTCGTAATTATCATGCTAGCTAATAGAATTTCATAGAGAGACGAGGCAGCACTTTTCATAGAGAGCCTAGTTTTACGATCAAGTTTGTCTGCCTTACGTACCCCCTTTTCATCATGAGGCATTACTTTTCTACCAATTCACCATTTAAAATAATATCGGTTTTTTTTTTAAGTTTTTTTTTTTTTTGAATAATGGCTCCTACATTATTAGTAGAACTGATAAAAAGTGTTATTCCATGAAACAAAGCATTCATGGTAGCTTTCCAGAATTCAAAACAAAGACAGCACTACTAGATTCCGATAAGAACTCGAAAACTAAATATATCGTCAAAAGATGAATGATAGGAGCACACTTGATCAACAAACAAGCAAAACTGCCAAAAGTTGGGGATATCGTGCATGCATCATCTCTTAATATTTGAGACCTAATTAGCTAATCACCTTGTTTCCTATATGTTTTAGCTTTTCATCACCCTGCCCAAAAATTTAAAAGGTTTCACATGAATTTCAGGTTCTATTAAACATGTTTGAATGTGCTTAAATATAGCTTTGGTTTCAAGTAAACCCTAAAATCTTCAAGGCTCGTTATTGAACATGTTTGAATTTGCTGAAATTTAGCTTTGATCTCTAAAATTGGGTTGTCGAGTTAATACCATTTTTTAGTGGGCATGGGCAGTTATGTACATGAAGGACTAGGTGAGGGAAGTCGGGGGGGGGGGGGGGGGGGGGGGGGGGCGCGGCCCCCATTTGGTAAAAAATTGGCGAAAAAATAAAACAAATCTATGCATTTGATCAAAATTTCTAGAAATGAACATTCGGCCCCTCCTATATCATGAAAAAAAAAAAACATGAAAAATTTATATAGAAGTACAATTTCTGGTTCCGTCCTTATGTACTCATGTGATGAGTGCTTAATATACACAATCCTTCCTAAAACAAATGATGATATTGAATACATGTGAAGTATACTTTAATAAAAGTGGTCAATTAATTTGGCAGAACTTAATTATTACCAATAGTATAGTCAAAGCTTAGAAATTTATGCCAAAAACTCTACACAAAAGTCCGGTTCCAAAAAATTACTGTAATATTTGTTCTTGGGGATAATTTCAGTTTTATACACTCAGTTTACAGTAAATTTTGATTTTGTACGTCCATTTTCTAAAAAATTGATTTAGTACACCCAGTTTGCAAATTTTTTTGATTTTGTACACCGCCGTCTATTTACTAACGGGGAAATGAAAAAAAGACTATTTTGCCCTTACAAATAATTAAATGGAAAAATCTTACTTTTGTGCACCTAATTTACAAAATATTTTGATTTTGTACACTTAATTTACAAAATATTTCGATTTTGTACACGCACTTTAAAAACAAAATCAAAATCAACTAAACTTAAAAAAAGCTATAAAAAAAAAATCAAATTTGATAAGAAAAAAGAGCTGTATGGAACTAAAATGATTTTGACTTTTTTTTTTTTTTTTTTTTTTTTACAGAAGTTGATTTTTCTTGATTTTTCAACCCGAACAAAAAATCGAGTTTTTTTTTTAAAAAAAAATTATAAGAACCCACTAAACTTGAAAAAAATACTAAAAAGAAGGTTCAAATTTGATAAGAAAAATGAGCTTTTTGGAACTAGAATGATTTCGACAAATGGTTTTTATTTTATTTTATTCAAAAACAACAAAATTTTCTAAAATAAATTATCTATTTATTTTATCGCAAAAATTCTTTAATAAGGATAGAAAAATCCCCAAAAAAACGGATTTTTATTTAAGTCAACTCTACTTTTTTTATTTTACAAACTCAATTTTAATATTTAAAACTCAATAAATTCCAAAAAACTATAAAAATTATGAAAAATGCAAAGTTGTTGACATTGTAATTTTTAAAATTCATGTTCTAACTTTTAAAATCACGTTTTCTATCAAGTCTAGACTATTAGATAATTTTTTTAGAAAGTGGGTGTACAAAATCAAACTTTATTGTAAATTGAGTGTACAAAAAGTAAAATTTTCCCTTCGTTCTTGTTTCTTTTAGTGCAATACTACACTAGTGGTCTGCATTTTTTCACAACAATTTCTGTTTGGCTTCTGTAGTTTTCATTGAAACGGTAATGGTCTCCCCATTAAGTTATCAATGTTTACAGCTGGTGGTTTAGTCCATGCATGGAATGTGAGTAATACTGTTCAAACGACTTAATCACATCGAGCGAACTTCTGCTGTTAACTTTTTTTAGGGCACGTATGACAACCTTATATGGACCTAGCTAGAACTTTTTGATTAGGCTCACGAACGTTTAGTGTTTGCTTGCTTCTAGGAGGTGTTCGAATTTTATATGATGTGGTGGCGTCTGGTCGTGCCATGTTAGGGATCTCGAGAAAAAAAAGTTTGTCAATCTCTATTAAAACCGCCAACTCAAGGAAAGCGTCATAAGAACGACTGTAAAAATTAATATGGTGGCATTGTCTTTATCGATCTAGTAAGCAAACAGTTTCAATTGGACACGGAGCATCTTTTGCACGTTCATAACCACATCAACATTTTCAGCTAATATGGGTCCTTTATTTCTTCTCATTTTAATGATCGATCCCACCTTGCAAAGTGGCAAATGTGATGGCAATTGAACCATTTATTGTGCGAAAATGATAGGTCACTTGTACGGTTGGTATCATATCCTTTTTATTTTTTGTTCATGTCTTAAAAATGTTCATTTTCTAATTCTTATACCCAAAAAACAACAAGATTATTTTTGCTTGAATACACCCTTCCCATCAAAATGATGGGCTTCCACTATTTTTTTTTTCTCCTATTCTTTTTGGGCAATCAAAAAGGAGTATTAAACTATTAATACCCTCCAAAAATAAGTAGTATATAAATTAAAGTCACAATCACAAAGAAAACGGCTTTGATCAACACAAATTGCTATGTTAAACCATAAAATCATGTTACACGTGACAAGCCTTTTTAAGTTTCCTCACTTATAAAAACAAGCAATTTAGTGATGTAGGGTACACATTCTCTGGAGTTTATTAGAATCACTATCATTTGACAGTACATGAAAGGCATACGTTTTATACCATATTCTAATATTTGACTTTTTAAGAATAATGACCCCCTACTTTGCTTCTTTAAGTTTTATAAATCATTACTTATATTTTATTTTGCAAATAGATCTTTATTGTAGTATCAACTTTACTAGCCTTATTGTTGGATAAATACCTACAGTGCCTTAGACTATCTTTAAAGCATCCGTTTGTTGTTTTTTCTTGTAGAAATCTTATATAAGGATCAAACTTTATGAATTAAGCTCAACTAGAAAAATATATAGCCATTCAAATGGCAAGAACCCTTGTCATTTTTAGATTTAGTGTATATCGAATAAATAAAAGGAATGAGAGTTTTGAGTTTTGAGTTTTGGTTGAATTCTAGATTCCTATTATATGTTATATTCAACACAAGAAGATGAAATCCAGGGGGGGAAATCTTAAATTAAAAGGAACAAGTGGGCTAAACTGAAAGAAACAAATGGACTGTCAAATGACAGTGATTCTACTAAACTCCAGAGATTGTGTATCCGTAATTATGTATGCGGTCGCTATAGAGTATAAGAGCAATGACCTATTCCTAGGTTTTGAACCTCGTCTAAAACATAACACGAAACACGCTATTTCCATTACCCTTAGGTCGTATAATAACATCTAGGTAAAAAAATAAAATAAAAAATACGTATATTAGTGTAGACTGCAACTTGCAAAAAAAAAGAGTGGGCACCAGGATGGAAAAACTTTCTAGTTGTTGTGGGGTTTTACATAGAATTGGATAGGAAAACTATTCCAAAGTCTCAGTACTAAATAAGGGCTATTTAGGTAACTGGTAAGCCAACTTATACTCACTGCCTACTTATAAGCACACCCTTATACTCTTGTGTATTTCTCTCCTTTACTGCAATGGAGGCTAAAGAATACACTCAAGATGGTACCGTAGGCCTTCATGGGGAGCCTGTTTTGGCATCTAAAACTGGCAAATGGAAAGCCTGTGCTTTCCTTGTTGGTATATATTTTCTCCTCTAGTTTTCATCAACTTCTTGCTCACCTTTTCCACTTTTCCACGTCTTTAACATGCAATTGATCTGACACTTTTCTGAGTTACCAAGTTTACAAACTGGATTAGTATAATGATTATGATCTAGTTTCTTTTTAGAACTATTTTTTTCCTTATAATAAGGTGTTTTAATGTGTGTTTTAAGACTTGAAAGCATAGAACTTTACCATACCTTAAACTTTTGAGCGTGAAAGCTAGCTGACATGATTAGCTTTTCTTGAAAGCTTCTTTCTATAGTTTCTGCTAAATGAGTAAAACTGAGCTTTATGAAACTCTAAAAGGGCTTTTCAATTCAAGAGTTTTGAGAGGTAGATATGTGAAATTTTATGCTAATAATTCCTCCTATGTGCTTGTTACTTCATCTTGTTCGATTGAGTCCTCTTGTTTATGTGATCCACAGATCTAGAATGACTTTTAAAAAGATTTGTTTAATTATAAAGTGCCTAATGATGTATATGAAAATTTTAAATGTACAGGATATGAAGTATTTGAGAGGATGGCCTTCTATGGCGTAGTTTCGAATCTCGTAGTTTATTTGACAACAGAACTTCATGAGGACACCATTTCATCTGTGAGAAATGTGAACAACTGGTCAGGAGCTGTTTGGATAACTCCAATACTTGGAGCATATATATCAGATTCTTACTTGGGCCGTTTTTGGACTTTCACTTTCTCATCGCTCATTTATGTCATGGTATGCACATTTTTTACGTTTATACTTACGGATCGGGTGTAAACCATAGTTCAGGCCTGTTAGGTGTTGTTTAGTCTGAGTATTTAACTCTTTTGCTCTTACACTGCCTTTGAAAACTTGAAAGGCATATACAATGATGTAAACCTGTTGTGTCGGCCTTTCTACGTTTATCACATGAATGAATATCTCTCGTTTTCAATAGAAGCATACGCGTATCAATATTGCACTCTGAGTCAACAAAAACGGGAAATTCTACATCGGATTCATAAATTAATACAGCAAGCATCAAACCATTTTCTTTTGTGAAATGAATAATGAATTGGTACATTATTTAGCTTAGGCTATTGATTCAACCTCTTATACATGAAAGTGATTAGTGCTGCGTTAATCGAATTATTTGCAGCAAAACTGAATATAAGTCTGCCACTTGATGGCGCGAAGGAGCATCACCATCTATTCTCAAACAGGGATAGGCTTGTACAGTTAATCCATCTATTTTCAGTATGTTTTGATGATGTAATGATCACTATGGGGGTTTATCCCATAGAGACTTTATTTATATAAGCTTTTGTTTTGGAAAAAAAAAAAAAAATCCATCTATTCACGACCTAAATACAAACAGAGATTTCCCTATTTTAGGGTTTAAGTTGATAAACAGGCATATTGGTGTGCATTGATATTGATTGATGGTGACATGTTAATTTTAGACCAATGGTTTCCCTATCCCGGCCGTGTCTTTATTGTACTATTTGTTCGACT
Organism: Primula veris; assembly: GCA_963682055.1. NCBI lineage: Eukaryota > Viridiplantae > Streptophyta > Magnoliopsida > Ericales > Primulaceae > Primula > Primula veris. Next base: position 3,743,155 of record OY821742.1, on the reverse strand, counting down.
TTTTTTGTTTTCGGTTTCTTCTCAGTGGTAAAATATTATATTTCGATCAATCCAAAAAATTAGCAACACTACGGTTAGACAGAACTTTGCTAACTGTTGTTTCATTCTTGCTATAATTTTAGCAACAACGTTAACTCACGTGTTGTTGTTACACTGTTATTTTCTTGTAGTGAAGTTCATATTAACATAGATTCACGAAAACAATTATACTAACAACGTACATATCCAATTGCAATTATCAGGGAATGGTTCTTTTAACCACGGCTGTTTCAATTAAATCTTGGAAGCCATCGTGTGAGAACAATCTTTGCTCCAAGGCCTCATCTTCGCACACGGCATTATTTTATACGGCTCTATACATAATAGCCGTTGGATCAGGTGGAACGAAGCCTAATATCTCCACTTTAGGAGCCGACCAATTTGACGACTATAATCCACAAGAGAAAAAGCTCAAGGCTTCATTTTTCAATTGGTGGATGTTTAGTTCATTTCTTGGGGCACTTTCGGCTACCGCTGGCCTTGTGTATATCCAAGAGAATCTAGGTTGGGGATTAGGGTATGGTATCCCAACTATAGGCCTTGTGTTATCCTTGTTTATATTCTATTTAGGTACACCAATTTACAGGCACAAAGTTAGAAAGACTAAGAGTCCAACTGGAGATATATTTCGAGTTTTAAAAGCTGCCTTTATAAAGAGGAAATTCAATGTCCCGATCGAACCGTCGGAGCTTCATGAGTTTGAGATTGAACATTATCTCAATAGCGGGAAAAGGAAAGTCAACCATAGTCCGGTATTTAGGTAATCCATCTATTTTCTCGTTGTTTTCACTTACGCATCTTTTGAAAAGTGGTTACATGCTGCATTGCCTCGTCTTAGACGTTAAGGATGTGTTCGCATTCACTAAATGCCTAGAAATTATTTAGTTACTCAAACTCTTAAGTCTTGATACTAAAGTATCATTTTATTGTTATACTTGGGGGTATATAAGTCTCAACTCTCACATTTTTCTAAGTTAGTAAAGAACGAAGAGTAACTTCATTCGAAAAAAAGAGCATACACCATGCTTTGTGACTCAAAAGTTGGCTTATTATGTTACGTGATCCAACATCTATAGGACACAATGTCGAAGTTGATGGTATCGACTATCGAGTGATATTAGTTTTCTTTAGTTCCGTTGTAATTAAGTGTACCTCTTGTTTATAACACCATATAGAGAGATTTTGCTGAACCCTAATTTTTTTTAGATAAAGGGAGTTTAGTGCATGTGCCATGCTCCCATGTTAGCATGTCCGACAAAAAACCGATCTAAATACGATAAAACCGATCATAAAACACAAATTACAACCCAAAAAGACCTACAAATATATTTGGAGGACAAAAACATAGCCAGTGATTAACTGAAAAATACATGGAGCTCGACATAAAACACACATTTGAGCTTATTATTCTCTTTTTCTCCTTGTACCCCTAGCCTTGTAACATCCCTTATATATCGCTCCTAATCAATGTGATCAAAGTGAGACGTGAGAGCTATCAAAAGTGTGTTTATGGAACTCGTATTTACACTCAACCAACAGCCTGAAAAACACTCTAAATATACGTTGCAAAATGGCTAGTACAAGTTTGAACCCCAATCTAATTAAGAAATCAATAAACTTGGTAAAATAAACTACGTACCCAGCTAGTTGTGACTTGTGAGCACAACTCTTATCTACTCCCTATGTTCCTAATTAATTATTCTTTACGAAATTACGTGCAATTTTGATCGGCTTATAACATGTATTAAAATTACCGAAATGAATTTTTTTAAAACTAAATTATATAATTTAATATTTGAACTATATGATTAACTTTTGAAAAAATTTATTCCGACAATTTTCATACAAATTATTGATCGGACAAAATTACACTTTGTAGTGTACAGTTAGTTAATTGAGAACTGATAGAGTATATATCTGGTTGCATAAATAAACTGCATGATTTTTGCAAAATAAATTTCGAACCTTGTACATAATAGTCAATAGCATTATTGTACTTATATTATTATGATGGTTTGATGGGGTAACCAACTTGCCAATCAATTTATAGATACCCTCCAATATGCGTCTACACATAAAGTACTTCAATGTTCCCTCGGATGAGGGGCGGACCCAGGGTTGGCCGGCCACTTCCGACGGAGATTTTATATTTTATTTTTATTTTTTTTATATGTGTAATTTAAAAAAATTTAAGATATATACATTGATGCCTCCTAATTAAACAAAATAGTTGTTGATGTGGTGGTAAAATTGACTTTAAAGTAGTTGAAGGTTATGAGTTCAAATCATGTTACTTGTTCTTTTCTAAAAAAAATCTGTTTTTTATCTTGAAATTACCAAATTTCGTAAATGACAATTGTATTTTTTCAAACAAAGATTACTAAAAAAATTTATTTTATTGTCCAATATCATTTGTCTTTTAACTTCATATTTATTTTATGTTATATTAAACATAGAAAAAAATCTTTATTTTTGTATTAGATCTTATTTATTTTAGAGAAAATTAAGGATTGGTCCACGAAAACAAAATTATTTAAGGATTGCTCCGGCTATAAAATTCATTTAAGAATTGGTCCATTATTTATGAAACTAATTAAGGATTGGTCCAATACAAAAGCTCTCCCAATTCTATTTATTTAATTAATCATTCTCTCTCTAAAAAAAAACAGATTCCAGAAAAAATATTTTATTCCCCAAATCTCTCTCTCTACGTACATACCCACATAATATATATATATATATATATATATATATATATATATATATATATATATTATGTGGGTATGTATGTAGAGAGAGAGATTCTCTACTGTTTTACTGTTTTCTCCCCCAAATCTCTCTCTCTACATACATACCCACATAATATATATATATATATATATATATATATATATATATATATATATATATTTTGTTGTTTTTCAGACTGTTTAATCTCTCTCTCTACTGTTTTACTGTTTTTTTTTTTAATTTTTACTGTTATACATACATACCCACAATCTCTCTCTATTGTTGTTACCGGACCCAATCATGTATTGTGGGCGAAAAGAAGCCCAACTACTGAAAATCTCTGAGATGTACTTTTCGACACTCACATGACCAGCATCAGCTTTGACAGTGTCCTGTTGGTATGTGCAAAAACTAAGTTACAGAAGTAACTTAAGAGCAAGGCCTTGTTTAGTTGCAGCTTTGCCCAATCTTCTTGTTGTTGTTAATTTTTCAGACTGTTTTTTTTTTATTTTTCAGATTTTTTTTTTTCAGACTGTTTTTTAGTTAATTTATTTTTCAGACTGTTTTTTTTTTTCAGACTGTTTTTTAATTAATTTATTTTTCAGACTGTTTTTTATTTAATTGTTTTATTTTTTATTTTTCAGACTGTTTATTTTTCAGACTGTTTTTCAGACTTTTTATTTTTCAGACTGTTTTATTTTTTATTTTTCAGACTGTTTATTTTTCAGACTGTTTTTTATTTAATTTATTTTTTAATTGTTTTTGATGACGTCAGCAATTTTTTTTTAATGATGTCACCAAATGGACCAATCTTTAATTAGTTTCAGTTTCATGGACCAATCCTTAAATATTTGTGTTTTCATGGACCAATCCAAAATTTACCTAATTTCTTAGCTACACTATCTTAAATTGATCAACTTACCATTTAAAATTTTGGATTTATCATGGGTGGTGTCAACTACAATAGTAACTTCTGAATAGCAAAGATCCTTTTTTTAACTAAAAAAGAACTGCGTTTGATATGCTCATTTATGAAAGGGATGGTATATTTGGGAGGGTTATTTAATCAAATTATGACATCTCCTGTTTTGCGATAACTTGGTCAAGAAAAAACAGACCATTCAATCATAAATCATATTCATCCAAGAAACTAGAATGTTTTTTTTTGACCGTGATGTAAAAAATATGTAGAATAAATGATAAATAATGGACCAATTCTTAAATGAATTTTATAACCGGAGCAATCCTTAAATAATTTTGTTTTCGTAGACCAATCCTTAATTTTCTCTATTTATTTTGATTCCCCCCTTCCCTTTTAGACTTTACTACTGATCAGCATTGAACTTTGAATATTTTATTGTACATTTAGCGATTGGAAGTTGAAACCATAAAATAAAAAATAAAAAACAGAAGAAAGTTATGGTCATAAAGTAGATAATTAAGAAGTGAGAAAGATACATGCAACTTCTGACTAATTCTACAATAATGTTAATGAGTCAGATATGATCAATCAGATTCTCAACACATCAATATTTAATTTAAATTTAGAATTTCATTTTCATCCCGAAATTTAAGAGTCTGTTATTCGGCTATATTTTTAATATTTTTAATTAATATTTAACTTTATGATAGTCTTAAATACGATTCTATAATATTATATTTGAGTTTATATTTTGTTAAATCGTCAAATAAAATATATTAATATTTTTAATATTTTTAATTAATATTTAAGTTTATGATAGTCTTAACTAGGGTTACATAAGTACTATATTTCAGCTTTTATTTTTGTTTTGGTTGTGGTGTAAAAATAATTGTAAAAATTACATGAATAACAATTAGTCCGGTTGAATCAATCTAACTACATAGCGTTAATGCTAATATCGAAAATATGTTTAGTATTAGACTATGTGATGTTACTGATTATGATACTAGATTATCTAACCACAATCTCAAATTTTCGATTCCTTTGTCAATTAAATTGTGCTATATAAGTGTTAGTTTCCAATAAATTATTGGTCCTACGTAAACTATCCATGCTACTTCCTCACAATAGTCAGTAGACGTGGGGGGTTTACGTATTAATGATAATTGTCACTTGTCAAATATGGTGGGATATGACCATTGCCCACATTGGCATATCAATGGGACAATAGTAATAGTTGCAGACATTGTTTAATGGGAAATGATTTTCTTTGTCTAACAAAATTTATTATATCATGGACCAAACAAAACATCTCTTTTTATTGGTAATCACTGAAAAAAAATACTCAAATAGAAACGGGATTAGTGACGGTATTTTTTGTTACGAGCTTATTAACGACGGTTTTTGTGACGGCTTTGTGACAGTTTAGTCAATTTGCGACAGATTTGTGACAGCATTTTAAATTAGCGACAGACTTGTGACAGCTTTTGACTCTCACTAAATCAAATATTATTTTGTAGTGAATAATAATTATTTTTTTTAAGCAAACAGAAAATTTCATTGAACAAAAAGAAGGAGTACATCACAAGAATAATTACTTTATTTAAAAACACCTCGATTTATAAGCAAAACAGAAAGGATCCTTTGCTTATTAACCCTTTTGAGCTTGCGAAATATGTGCAATTCTGCCATGACTTTCTTAAGCATGCATGATACAAATTAAAGACGTGAACACTAATACATAAATATTTGTTAGATAGATCGGTAAAATGTGTATTTTCTGAGAAAATTGCGTAAGTATATTTTTTACTTATAATTATAAGTAAAACTACTTTATTATCCCAGGTTCTTGGACAAGGCTGCAATCAAAGAAACAAACTCCGACTCCGCGATAACCCCATTTACGGTAACCCAAGTCGAAGGAGCAAAACTTGTTCTAGGCATGACTATGATATGGCTAGTAACGCTAATCCCTAGCACGATTTGGGCCCAAATCAACACCCTTTTTGTCAAGCAAGGAACAACTTTGGATCGCCACGTCGCCACCTCGTTTCAGGTCCCTGCCGCCTCTTTAGGAAGCTTTGTCACCCTCTCTATGCTTGTCACAGTTCCATTTTATGACCGTTTTTTCGTACCCTTTGTTCGTAAGAAAACCAAAAATCCGAGAGGAATAACCCTCCTTCAAAGGCTTGGTATTGGATTTTTCATCCAAATTATAGCCATTGGCATTGCTTATTCAGTGGAAATGAGAAGGATTCATATTATACAAGAAAATCATATTGATAGCCCAAAAGAAATTGTTCCCATGAGCATATGTTGGCTAATCCCACAATACGTGTTACTAGGCGTCGCAGATGTATTTAACGCGATTGGACTGCTCGAATTTTTCTACGACCAATCACCCGAAGATATGCAAAGCCTTGGGACGACTTTTTTCACTAGTGGGATTGGAGTTGGAAATTTCCTTAACAGTTTATTGGTGACAATCGTCGATAAAACCACAGGGAGATATGGGGGTAAGAAATGGATTGGGAATAACTTGAATGACTCTCACTTGGATTATTACTATGGGTTTTTATTCGTCATATCTGTGATCAATTTAGGGGCATTTTTGTGGGCATCTAAGGTGTATGTCTATAAAAGTGAATCTACAGAATTGGGGGAGAAGTATGTTCAAATAGAAGGCAAAAGCCTGGATATATAACCCTTAGCCTTAGGGCTGCAAGTATGATAATGATATGGAGATATGGAATATTTTTAGATATGTGTAAATTCGAGTTTAATAAAATTTAATGTAATTAACTTTGTTCTTAATTCCGGTTAAATGTACTGAACTTTAAGTTTGCTTAATCTCAGTTATTGGTTATTATACATTTAAACTGAAACAAAATGGTATTAAATTTGGAAGAAAAAAAAGTTCTATACATTAATTAGGAAAACTTAGAGATCACTACAATAAATCAAAATTGAATCAAAGTTAATTACATTAATTATTAAAACATAGAGTTTAACACACCAAATGAGAATTGCAACAAAGTTAATTACATTAAACTTTGTTAAACTCGTATAAATTATGTACTTAAAGTCTGCATTGGATGTTATTCTAACTTCTCTACTGCCAGAATTATTAAAAAAAATATATCATGCAAAATCCATACTGACTATGATTATATATAAACTTATTATAACTAATAATTGTAATGCTAGAGGCAATTTAACAGAACCATATATATGTCACAAATTTTCTTGAGGGCAATTATCAAAACACGCCTGAGATTTCACCTTTTCTCGCAGAAGAAATCCCAAAACTTGTACTATCACATATTGTTATCAATAATAATTGAGAATGTTCCTAAAAAAAAATCCAAATTTTTTTTCAAGGTTACATATACTTTTAGCCTTAAAATATTTTTATTTTTACTAATTGCTTTTTTACCAACATTCCTATTAGAAAAATCAAATAAAATTAGAAAATGCAAAAAAGTGACTATCAGAAAATCCAAAATGTCAAACAATTTAATAAAAATGGAAAACAATCGGAATTTAAAAACAAACCCGTTTTACAGTCTTATTACTATTATGTCTGGTTTCCTTGCTATATTTTTTACTGGTTTACTAGCAATTTTTTATTCTCTTTTTAATAACTTTCCCTTTTAACGTATTAGCATTTTTAGTCAAGATTAGCATGTGGCTTATAGAGAATGATGATATAGTTCGAAGAACCTTGTTGACGTATGATAAACGGCAAACAAATTAATTCAAAATAAGGAAAGATAAAAATCTTCTCCATTGATTACAAATATCTTTCTACAAACATAGAAAATCAATGAATCTGTACACTAAAAACAATTAACGTAGTAAATATGGATTCAGCAAAATCTGCAAATTCATTTTCGTTAATATTTCATTCCGTGCATTGAAAATTTTGTTTCCATTAGTATATCTCATTCCAAAACAGAAAAAAAAAAAAAAAAAGTTAATTTCGATTTTTTATGTATGTCACTATCATCAAGTTCGCAACACTATAAATTGGTCCGCAATGGATTCTTATAATATCATCAAGCACCCAAATATTATATTCGGTTACGAATCGACCAACCCATCATAAAGGGGTATCCAATGCTTGAATGGGCTATCACATGCCTTTCTTTGAAAATAAGAGTGTATATTACTAAAAGCCCAAACCCACTTAAATAGGGACCCATGTCTGAAAAATCCCATGAGATGGAGACATTTGTCAACATCCTAAGAGGCATAATTGCCTATAAATAGCCAAATATCCCCCCTAAGAAAGGGACCAAAAAACATATCTAAAAAATATAGAGAGAATGAGAGAAAAGATAAAAACTCGTCAGAACGTATCACATCAATAGCCAAACCGAGCAAGATCGAGAACCGAGCACCGAAGAGAAGAGAAAGATCACGTTCCGGATCGAGCAGCGAATCCGAGCATAAATACAGTGATAGAATTGTAGTCCGAACAATGGCAATTGCCGAATAATAATAAAGATCAAGAAGTGTTCATCGTTTATTGTCAATTCATTATATATTATTGTTGAAAAGCCTAACGCTACCGACCAGAGTTATGGCTTTGTCAAATGGCGCCGTCTCCGGAGATCATCTAGTTCCCAACTAGCTTCGAAATCGAACACCAACGTTCTACCAGACGAGCAACAAATGGCAAACACCAACGAAGAAACTCGCCCAGAGGAAGTAGGCACATCGACAAACCAGGAAATCACAGTCCACAAAGACGTGTTAGCGCATCTCCTCAACATCAGAGACCGCTACGAAGCGCTTCAGGTTGGATCTCGATGTACCGTCTCTAAGGTCCAAACAGAACAACAAACCGACCATCCCCCTCAGATCGACGGTCTTGTCGACGAAAACCCTACGGACACGGGGGCGGAACGAGCGCCATCCGCGACTAGGCATGCGGGGACACTCTTGCTAGACAATCGCCACCCCAATAATGCAGGGCCAAGCTCAAAGGCCCCTCAGCCAGTAGCCTCGGTCAACTTCAGTCCCCAACGGGTTCGTTTTCAGACGAACGAAAACCACCGGTATGGCATGCCCGACGACCCCATACTAGAACAGGTAGTCCCATATCCACCCTTCCCACCGCGGATAATTACGCCGTACACTGTGGAACTACAAACCCCTGTTCGACAGGATAGGACTACGGCCGCACTGGCACGGGCCGCAGAAAAACGTAATGCCCTGCTACAAGCCCAGCTAGAGGCATGCATGTCGGCCATGGCAGAGGCCGGCATCACGATACCGCCCATCCAACCGACAAACACGCAAACCGACACTCGACAGGAAGCGGAAGATTCTGCTTACCGAGCAGCGATGGCAGCGATGGGCCGACCTCATGATACGAAGATGCCGAAACAAGGAGAACCCATCCCGAGGATAACCCCGACGGTCTACGATCACCAAGGCGCTCCTCCTCTACCTGACCTCGACAGAAATCCGAACAATGGGAGGAACGGCGACCACAGGGTCATAGTCGGTTACTATCCACAACACCCATATGGGGGATACGCCCCTCACTACTCGGCACCGGATGAAGCGTTCCAACAGGCTTGGGACGTATGCCAAGAGACTCCATGTACCGATCAGATAACTCGGTACCGCAATCCTACAGGGTTTGTCATCCCCGAATTAGGACTATATGATGGAAGGAGCTGCCCCATCGATCACCTCCGACATTACAAAACAAGGATGGAGTTATGGAGTGACGATAGTGCACTGATATGCAAATTTTTTAAGAACAGCTTGAGTCAGGAGGCGTCGTCGTGGTATCATAATCTACCACGGGGATCCATACGAAGCTGGGCTGAGCTCCTCCGTGCATATTCAACCCGGTACGCCGCTCATAGGAAAAAGAAGGTTAACATTGAAACCCTTCTAAAAATGGCTATGTTACCCAATGAGAGGCTCCAGAACTACTGCATACGCTTCATCGACGTGGCAAACCAGATCCCGCAGTACGCCAATAACATAGCCATCCAGAACTTCATCAACTCTATCCCCAGCGGTTATTAGGCGAGAAGGAAGTTCATCGGCAAGAATTTTCCGACCACTGACGCCCTTCTCGCCTATTGAACCCACCTTACTGATAAAAATGAAGAGATGCGAGTCCTCAACCGAGTCCCACCAAGAAGAGAGACGGTCCGGGAAGCACAGGTGGACCGTAAGAGAGCCAAGAACAATCATGGGGAACCAGTCCCCCAATCCAAACGGGACAAGGGTCCCGAGGTTCAGCGAAGGGAATACAGACCCATAGATCCCGAGCCCGAGCCCAAGCCGCTCCGAATCGCCTACCCAACGCCGCCCAAACCACCTCAGCAAGGTCGTGGGCCAGAAAGGGAACGCCAGAGGCGTTATGAACCAGTCGAGTTGAGGTACACTTTCAATCTTTCTGCCGAAGATATCCTAAAGAATATATGCAGAGAAAGTTGGTATTCCCGACCCGAACCAATCCACTCCCTCCCGGATTCCAGAGATACCAAGCTCTTCTGCGCCTATCATGAGGATCACGGCCATCTCACCGAGCATTGCCGAAACCTGCGGTGGAAGATGAATGAGTGGGGAGACACGGGATTGCTCAATAAATTTATCAAAGGCGCTAGAGACAAAGGCAAGCAGCTAGTCATCGAGGGAACGGACAACCGACAAGGCAAAATGATCAACGTTGTCCACTTGACAAGGCCCAAGAGCACCGGGGGAGATCGGTCCCAACAACGGAAGCTGGCCCACTTTGGGCAAGTAGCTAAAGCTTCGCAGGCGTCGACCTCAAAGCGGCAATGCATGCCGCAGAGACACCCACCCATTTCTTTCTCAGATCTTGATGAAGAAGGGGTGATATACCCTCACGGGGATGCCATTAACCTATGCGTCCAGATCGGCATAGACACCGTCAGTAGAGTGCTTGTCGACCAAGGAGCCTCTTGTGATATCATGTACAAAGAGCTCTTTGACAAGATGGAGCTCAAATTGCAAGATCTACAGCCCACTGACGTCACCCTGATCGGGTTCATCTCAGAGACGACTAAGCCGTTGGGAAAGATCGTCCTAAATGTTACCACGGGATCCGTATCTGTCCCCGTGGAGTTCTTGGTGGTCAATGATAATTCCGGCCACAATGCGATCTTGGGCCGACCGTGGCTTCATGCTATGCGGGCGATACCTTCCACTTACCACCAGAAGGTGAAATACCCTAATGCCAAGGGGGAGATCGAGACAGCCCGAGGATGTCAGGAGGATTCAAGACGCTGTGAAGACATCACCGCTGCATTGAAGAGACAACTTGTAGTTGTCGAACAGCCCATAAGCGCAGGGAAGCTGATCGACCAAATAGCACGAGCTGAGAGGGTCGTTGAAGAACAAGTCGGAGAAACACTCCGGAAGGTGTATATCCCGGATACGGATGAGGAGCACTACTTCCTCATCGGAGATAGCCTTCCTAAAGAGGAATCCAAGGAACTAGAAGTGTTCCTCTTCAGCAACATCGATAAGTTCGCTTGGAGCCCCAAAGACATGCCCGGTCTAGATCCGAAAACAGCATGCCACCACCTCAGCGTAAATGCCGAGTACAAGCCCATAGCTCAAAGGAGCAGAAAGGTGTCCGTCCAGCACAGAGCGGCAATAATTGCTGAAGTCCGAAAGTTGTTGGCAGCAGAAGCAATACGGGAAGTGTTCTACCCAAAGTGGCTGTCCAATCCGGTAGTCGTCCCGAAGAAGAACGGGAAGGAAAGAGTCTGTATAGACTTTACCAATCTGAATAAAGCCTGCCCGAGGGATCCATTCCCCCTACTAAGGATCGATCAATTGGTGGACGCCACGACAGGAGCAGAAAGGATGACCTTCCTCGACGCATACTCGGGATATCATCAAATCCCCCTTGCCCCCGAAGATCAAGAAAAGACCTCGTTCATATCGCCTTTGGGAAACTATTGCTATACGGTTATGCCGTTCGGCCTACGAAATGCAGGAGCGACATACCAAAGGATGATAACGAAGGTATGCCAAAAGCATATAGGGAAGACAATGGAAGTATACATAGACGACATGGTCGTCAAGAGCGAAAGGGCCACTTCCCACCTCCAGGACATTAAAGACGTCTTCCAAACGCTGGGCGGACACAAACTAAAGCTTAATGCTAGCAAATGTGCTTTCGGCATCAGTAAAGGGAAGTTTTTGGGGCATATGGTCAGCCAAAGAGGAATAGAGGCTAACCCCGACCAGATAACGGCTCTGCAAAACCTAGCAGAACCAAAGAATAAGAAGCAGGTGCAAGAGCTCACGGGAATGATGGCCGCACTGAGCAGGTTCATCAGTCGATCCGTAGATAAGGGACGACTATTTTTTGAGACCCTCAAGAAGGATAAGAAGTTCGTATGGGACCCGGCGTGCGAGGAATCATTCGACAACCTCATAGAGTATCTAAGGACGCTGCCACTGCTAGTGAGGCCGAATAAAGGAGATATTCTGGCCTGCTACCTAGCAGTTTCCACTACAGCTGTGAGCGCGGTCCTCCTAAGAGAAGAGGGACGAGAACAGTTTCCGGTCTACTTCGTCAGCAAAACTATGGTCGAGGCCGAAACACGATACCTACCGTTGGAAAAGTTGTGTTTGGCGTTGGTCGTTGCTACCCGGAAACTACCACACTACTTCATAGCTCACAAATTCCAAGTCTACACGAAGTTCCACGTCAAGGAGTCCCTTCGACGGACGGATATCAGCGGTAGGGTGGCGGCATGGGGGGTCGAGCTATCCCAATTTCATATCGAATTCGCACCCCGACATGCCATAAAAGGACAGGTGCTGGCTGATTTCGTCGCTGAGTTCACCGAAGGTTATGACGAGCCCCTGACCATTTCACCACAGTCGCACTGGGAGATACTCGTCGACGGATCGTCCACAAAGGACGGATCGGGAGCAGGCATTATCCTCAAGTCTAGAGAAGGGGCGATCATCGAGAAAAGCATCAAGTTGGGCTTCCGAGCTACTAACAACAAGGCGGAATATGAAGCCATGATCAATGGCATGCTCATCGCCAGATCCCTCGGATGCACCCACTTGATTGCTAGCTCCGACTCCATGCTAATCGTCAACCAGGCTACTGGTGAATTCCAAGCCAAGGACGACCGAATGATCCTCTACCAAGAGAAAGTCCAGAGCATAATGGTCATGTTCGCACAATGCGAACTAATAAGAATCAATCGCACCGAAAACGCACATGCCGACGCCTTGGCCACCCTAGTCTCTACATTAACGTTGACTAGCACTCGGACAATCACAGTGGAGCTTTTGGAAGCCCTGAGCATAACTAAAAGAATAGACCGAGTGACATCGGTACAATACGAGCTAGGGTGGATGGACGACATGATTCACTATCTGCGAAACGGGACGCTCCCGGCAGACAAGATAAAAGCGTTGAAGATCACAAGAAAAGCCCCTCGGTTCTGGCTATCTGAGGACGACAAATTGTATAAATCCAGTTACCGAGGCCCTCACCTTTTATGCGTTGAAGAGGTCCACGAAGGGTTCTGCGGAGCACACATCAAGGGGCGATCCCTCGCCAACAAGGCAATCACTCAAGGATATTGGTGGCCTTATATCAAACGAGATGCAGACATTTATGTCCAAAGATGCGACAAGTGCCAAAGATTCGCCAAAATACCTCGTCTCCCATCATCGATGATGACCCCGGTATCGGCACCCTGGCCATTCGCGCAATGGGCAATTGATATTGTCGGAAAATTTCCCAGGGCACCCAGCAGCGTGGAATATCTGATCGTAGCGACGGACTACTTTACCAAATGGGTCGAGGCTAAGCCTCTCCGAGAGATTAAAGCCAGCAACGTTAAACAATTCATCTGGGAGTACATCATCACTAGGTTCGGCATACCATACGCCATTGTCGCGGACAACGGCACTCAGTTCAAGGACGCCAAGCTGCAGCTTTGGTACGAAGAGCTCGGTATCCGGAAATTCTATTCGACCCCGACATACCCACAGGGTAATGGGCAAGCCGAGGTTACGAACCGAACTGTCCTGGATGGTATCAAGACAACCCTCGAACGGGCAAAGGGAAGATGGCCTGAACGACTGCTCAACGTCTTATGGTCTTGCCGAACTACGCCAAAAACGGGCACCAAGGAAACCCCGTTCAGTTTAGCGTACGGCGTCGAGGCCGTCATACCAACGGAAATCGGACTACCCACACTCCGAACAACTCTAGTCGAGTAGGGAAACAATGAAAAAAAGGATGAGAGAAGAACTCGACATGCTGGATGAGAAATGGGAGATAGCAGCCCTTACACTAGCAAAGTACCAGCAAAGCGTCAAGCAAGCCTATGACAAAAGGGTGAAAGGGACCAAGGAATTTATGGTAGGAGAGCTGGTGTTGCGGAGAGTAACGGTCTATACCCGAAACGTGATACATGGCAAACTGAGCCCTACCTGGGAAGGCCCGTACGAAATCGTCAAAAGAACAAGCCCGGCGACCTACAAGATCAAGAGCGTTCTGTTCGAAAATAGCCGAGGAGAAAAGAATTCTTGGAACGTGACGAATCTCAAGAAGTACTACGTATGAAATGGCTCCCAGTACAGGTCACAACGTACCTCAACTTTGTCATAACATTATTTTTTTTTAATTCATAAGATATTTTGCTATTTACCAAGGTTGAGGAATACTAAAAAGTCCTCCAACGTAACCGGAGGCATAAAAAATTCCTAAACGACATGTATGACTTATTGCCTAGGAATACTAAAAAGTCCTCCAACGTAACCGGAGGCATAAGAAATTCCTAAACGGCATGTATGACTTATTGCCTAGGAATACTAAAAAGTCCTCCAACGTAACCGGAGGCATAAGAAATTCCTAAACGACATGTATGACTTATTGCCTAGGAATACTAAAAAGTCCTCCAACGTAACCGGAGGCATAAGAAATTCCTAAACGGCATGTATGACTTATTGCCTAGGAATACTAAAAAGTCCTCCAACGTAACCGGAGGCATAAGAAATTCCTAAACGGCATGTATGACTTATTGCCTAGGAATACTAAAAAGTCCTCCAACGTAACCGGAGGCATAAGAAATTCCTAAACGGCATGTATGACTTATTGCCTAGGAATACTAAAAAGTCCTCCAACGTAACCGGAGGCATAAGAAATTCCTAAACGGCATGTATGACTTATTGCCTAGGAATACTAAAAAGTCCTCCAACGTAACCGGAGGCATAAGAAATTCCTAAACGGCATGTATGACTTATTGCCTAGGAATACTAAAAAGTCCTCCAACGTAACCGGAGGCATAAGAAATTCCTAAACGGCATGTATGACTTATTGCCTAGGAATACTAAAAAGTCCTCCAACGTAACCGGAGGCATAAGAAATTCCTAAACGGCATGTATGACTTATTGCCTAGGAATACTAAAAAGTCCTCCAACGTAACCGGAGGCATAAGAAATTCCTAAACGGCATGTATGACTTATTGCCTAGGAATACTAAAAAGTCCTCCAACGTAACCGGAGGCATATGAAATAATGGCTCAGTCCCACTTATGCAGGTACCAACTCCATCAAGGAAAAAGGGGAAATAATAGTTCTGTCCCACATTATGGAGGCAATGAAACATCGAACGAAGAAATCGGCAAAGAAAAATCAATCCAGTCAATGAAATATCAGTACGACAATGAGAAGATCCGAAAAACAAGAAGAAAGAAATAAAGAAAATAGTCCTGGCCCACTTTATGGAGGCAATGAAACATCGAAAGAAGAAATCGGCAAAGAAAAATCAATCCAATCAATGAAATATCAGTACGACAATGAGAAGATCCGAAAAACAAGAAGAAAGAAATAAAACAAATAGTCCTCGCCCGCATTACGAAGGCAACAAGATACAACCAACCACAACGAAATTAATTTAAGAACTACTACATGAGGAGCACGACGGCAATCGACCGAGCTCTACCTCTTCGTCATCCGTCGCCGTATCCCCATCGGTCTCCTCGCCATCGAAACGCTCCTCAGAAATGAGGGCATCAAAGTTGGTCGTATGAACACCAACGCATGTCAGCGTCTTAAGCCGCGCGGAGAACTCAGCTACTTTAGCGACCTCGTGAGCATCCGAGGCCGCTTTACGGCGAGCATCGTCGAAAGAAAGCTTACGAGCTTCGATCATAGCCGCAGAAGCATCGAATCTGGATTGGGACAGACGAAAATACTTCACCAAAATATTAGCTTGGGGTACCAACGATTTTAGTTTACCGAGGTATTTTTCCTTTACACGCCAATATCGATCTAAACGACGTTCCTGAACCTTAACGACATGCTCGGCACGACGAACGTATTCACGAAAAGAGGATGCCTGGATTTTCAACTTGGCCCTAAGTCGGGCACACTGATCGACCAACTTGACGTTTTTGCCCATTAAAACGATGTAAGGCTACTTGGCATGCCCTTCACTAGCCGCACCAGATGATACCTCGTCCCGGGCAACACCAGTAGGTCCTAGCCCCGGACTAACTAGGCATGGAGAACCAGCCTGGTGCGACATAGTAGCATGTGCCTAAAAAAAAAAAAAAATGGGGAAGGAAGAGATGAATATTCATCCGCAAATAAAGAAAAGACATGAAAGTAGAAGAACGAAGATTTTTTATATACAAGCTACAAGTAAAACGATAAAACAAGCTACTCAATCATCAATCCGATAACCCGTCAACAGACACTGAGGTCTCTACGGCATCAGCGAAATGAATATCTCTCAATGAGACAATTTGAGTCCCCAAACGTTCCTGTACAACCGCATCCACTCGGTTCAAGGCAGCCGTGGTCTCAGTTACACCGGCCATAGCGTCACCCATGCGCTCTGCCCGGGCAACACCATACATCCCTTTTACATGATCGAGCACATCTAATGCGCGACTTCGGGCCCAATACGTTTTGGCAAAGGATAGCAACAGGTCCGTGTCCTCGAAAACGGCCCCTAGAACCAGGTTCAAGCTCGTCACCCGGCCTCGGGCTTCATCACGAGAGCGCCGAAGCGCACCAAGAAGCTCTTTAGCCTTTCGCTTATTTGCCGTATA
Source organism: Primula veris (assembly GCA_963682055.1). NCBI lineage: Eukaryota > Viridiplantae > Streptophyta > Magnoliopsida > Ericales > Primulaceae > Primula > Primula veris. The sequence goes on along the minus strand of OY821742.1, from coordinate 3,726,364 downwards.
ATAGGCGGTCTTCTTGCTGAACTTCTCTCCCAAGTCACGTAATCGAATCGACAAGTTTGAAATATGAATATTCAGACCCTCGATTTCACGACGAGCAGAATTCAGTTCAGAAGTTAGCGACGCTTTAGATCTTTCAAGACCATCTATAACATCGCCTACACTACGATTAGGCGAAGTCCATACCACCATGGCAAGGGGGTTAACAGGTACCTGACAAGATTTCGTTTTTTTTTTACATCCTTCAAAAGACGACGACCCACAAACAAGGAAATTAACAAGGAAAGCCAAAGAGAAAGCAAACGTAGTGCCTATATTATCTTTCTAGTTACAAAAGAGACCCACAATTCGGGTACCAAAATATTTTACGCTAAGCTACATAGAAAATACCGCAAGAAAATGGTCAAGGCTCCACCTGAGGGGATGCGGGTGGGGGAGTAACAGCAGCAGCAGCAGACCGAGGAGTCGAGGGAACCGACCCGGGATGGGGACGGAGCGCCGTCGATGTAGTCTGCCCCAGTAGCCGTGGGAGCTCCTCATCCCGAAGATTGGCCCAATCTAGAGGCTTAGGAGGGGCACCTTGCGGACAGGGATACACCAATTCCGACCACGCCCGGTCCGACAGTGGTACCTTCGCAAAGTTTAGAGCTCGGACATGAGCGCAAAAGACGGAAAAATTAGCCATCATTGCAAACTTTTTTCGTTCATCTGCTTGCTCCGCCTTCAGAGCAGCAACCTCTGATGTTCCGGCCTCCACATCCTCCGCCATGAGCAAGTTATCGGCCTCCAGCAGGTCGTATTTTTCGACCAAATGCTCTTTCTCGGCCCCCAACTTCTCGATTTCCTCGGTTAGGCGTAAGTTGTCTCCCACCAATTTATCATAATTAGAGGCCAACTTAGCCATCTGGGCTTTTTCCTCGGCCGTTGTTTTGCTTTCGACCATCAGCTTCTCTTTCTCCGCCTCTAGCTCGGAGACCAACTTCACTTGCTGAGCTTTATCCTCGGTCAAGGCTTTATTTTTGGCCATCAGCTTCTCCTTCTCAGCCTCTAGTGCTGACAGCTGATCCCTTAACACCACGATATCCACGAAGACCTGTATTTAGAAACATCAGACACCAGCCAAAACAAGAGCATCACGACCTATATAACAAAATATGTGCGCAACATACCCGAAGCGCATCAGTGCTGGCCTGCTCTATAACCGACATTACAGGCCGAGCAGCTATTTTCTCTGCATCCTTGACGATGAGGGGCTTAAGAGCAGTATACCCCATCCTCAAGACTCGGGGCTGCTCCAACAGCTCACCCCTACACCGATCGATGTAACGGGTCATTGCAACCCCATCCACCAATACCTTTTCAGGTCACTCGAGAACCTCATCCTCTCCATCCACCACAACATCCATGGCACTCTCTTTACCGGCTTCCACCTCCACTTCCTCCCGCACATCCTTCTCCGAAGGACCGGTCTCAGGGGCCCTATGCTCGATCACCTCCTCAGTACGGATGGGTGAGCAAACAGGCAGGACTATCGGGTCCTCAGTATGGATAGGCGAGGTAACAGGCAGGGTCATCGTATCCTCACCCATGTTCACCAAGAGGTTCATATGCCCGAATACGTCATCAATAGACCCCTGAAACACATTAATACCCATAGATCGGGCAAGAGCAGGGGTAACCAACGAAGAAGTCAGTAGCTGAAACAGGATGACAAATAAAGTGACGAACAAGAGAGTTAAAAGAAATAATTCACAAAACAAATATATACACGTACATCGGCATGAGTAGAAGCCCCCTCGGTGGTATCACCCTGAGAAGAAGTAACCACCGCCACTCCAGGACCAACAGCGGCACCTTCCTCACTTACCGAGGTCTCAGTCCCTCTAGCCCTCTTCGAGGTACCAACAGCGGGGTCCGATGCTCGGTGCTTAGAACGAACAGGCCTTTTCCCTCCCCGAGAAGCGTTTCTAGCCTTGACAATTTTGAGGAAGTCCTCCTCAGTCTCTATGGGAATCTCGGGCGCAGGATTGCCCTTGGTCACCGGCCCCGCAGGATAAACTAACAACATGGGAGCAGTACGGCTCGCCGGATCCTTCGTCGGTCCAGGACCCCACCAGTTCCAAAGAGCTAACAACGCTTCAACATTTGCAGCACCTAGGTCTGGAATATCGGGAGCCGTCGTGGCAGGTCCCGAAATCTGGTGTCCAGCACAACCCCACTCTCCGGAAGCAATCACAACACCAAGGTTATGCTCTTTGTTAGTATCTGAAAGACCGATGACGAGCCGAGAGAAGGAGCGCAAAGTCTTCAAATACGAGCTGCGACGCTCGAAACTCAAACTGTAGACCCCAAACACATCTTTCAGTTCGATAGGTATCCCGAATAACTCCGACAACCTTTGAATACCGTTCAGCGTGCGGTAACCATTCAAGGCTAGTTGGGCTGGCGCGATCTGGACGGCCTCAAAGAATGAAGCCACCCAATCAGTAAACGGAAGTCGAAGACCTCCAGTTAAAAACGCCGAAGAACGAACGGCTATCTCGCCGGCCGGAACAAATCCCATGACCTCCTCATCGGAGACAGGCAGCCGAATACGTATGTCGGCGGGTATTCCGGCCGACCTCTTAAAATCTTCCTCCACAAATGGGCCAACTTGGGCCAGGCATTGGGTCAGAATTTCCTATCCAAACATCATCAAAACTCCATCAAAATACTAACCAAAAACACATGACACGACAAGCCCCCCCCCCCCCCCCCCCCAATTGATAGAAACCCTAAACGTTTTCCACCAAACCAACAACTATCCTATACAGGAAGAAAAACCACTACTCAACAACCTAGATAGACATATATCGACAACCAAGAACATATATGACCACAACCACAAATCAAATACGTATCCTAATCACAGCGGTATCCAGACAAACAAACCACAAAATACGAAGATACTTACAGTCATGTTCACGAGCAAGCGAGCGAGAACAGCAGCAAATCTATCTACAATCAGGCGAAACCTTAGATGGAGAGGCAAGAAATTTTTTGGCGGGAAGAACAAACCCTAGAGCGAGAAAATAAGAGATATTTTTTCAGCAAATTATGAGATAAAAACCAAAGGAATTACTTAGCACAGTTAAAAGGAGTGAAGCCACATAAAGAATAAAATAATAACCGTCCTTTCGTGTGACAGAGGTTTACCTTTTTCCCACCCACAGGAAAATCCCCAATTGCTGCTATTTTCAACAAATCAACGCTCCAGATCTGCCCACGTCAGATACTGTATCCCACTACCCAAGGCAGTTCACATCATTACACCTAAATAAACGGCCAGTGGACCCTACCACGAAAAGCTTCCAGCATACGCTACCAATATTACCAAACCGAGGATGTCCTCCTATTAAGTTCCTCGACGCCCCACCATTTCTTACCTGAACAAATGGGCCACCGAACAAGGTGGACGGAGACCGTTCTTAGCTCGACGGCATTTAAGCGTCCAGTCTACCAACGCTCTCCGGGGGGATAATACCATGCTCGGTGTCCGGTATTTGAGAAACATCAATATAAAGGCAAAGCAGATACAAAATAAAATAGACAGGATCAAGTTGCAAAGCAGAAGTTTTATTCATCCACACCGGGGGATACAAACAAACAATACAACAGGAAAAGAAAAGTTTACAAGAAATACAACCCATCCTACTTCTTCGAACTACCCCCCATGTCGACATCCTTCTTCGCCAGGAGCTCCTCCAGACGCTCTTTCTCCCTAATCAGATGAGAAATGCCAATCTCCAATTGTTTTAAAGCATGAGATTGAGACTTGCACTTTTGCTCGGCTTCAAAATGAGCAGCGCTCTATTCCTGCCAGTACTGTTTGAACCGCCTCATTTCGGTCTGAGCACACTTAAGATCGTGTTTCAGCCACGACATCTCGATCTCTTTTAGTTGAAGAGGAGTCAATTCCTCTTCCCCAAAACCAGGGAGACGGGGTAGCAAGAAGGTAGGCTCTTCAACAAGGGTTTTCTTTTTGGAGGCAGATCTGGTGATGGGAGCCATCTCAAACAAAAGCAGGTTAGAAGAAACAAGAGAGAGAAAAGGAGATTGGATAATAAAGTACAGGCAATATGGAGCATTTATAAAGAAATTCAATGGCACAAAGTACGAAAAGACACAAAGTACGAGGCATTGCAACGGTTCACAAGACAAAGGCACGAAATACGAAAAGATACAACTGTTCAAATACAAGTTCCAAAACGAAAAATACATCAGAAAAATAGACTAATCTAATCAAGGATCAGTGGGGGGGACAACAGAACTGCCAGACCGAGAGGCAGTCTCCCGAGCAGAGCTAGCTAACCGAGCTTCATATGAGTCGTTCATAACGACCAAGCATTCATTCTCCCGGGCAAGGTATGCATTCTCGCCAATAAGGGCAGTAACTTGCTCTTTAAGCCGAGCATTTTTAACAGTCATACTAGCGAGGCCTTGAGGGGAGTTATCAAACTCATTCTGAGCATGATCCCAAATCTCCTCGGCTTCATACCAGGAGTTGGCCAGAGTGTTCCTATGCACCAATAGGTGGTCAAGTTCACGACCCAAGGCCGAAATCTCGGTCCATTTAATTGTCTCCTCGGGGTGTGAGTTATATAAACTCAAAGCCAGGACACCATACTCCTTCTCAAGCTTAGCCATTCTATGACGGACCCGGGATACCTCAGCATCTAAGTCCTTCATCTGAGCATGATATCTCACCACGGGCTCAGACATTAGGACAAGTTATTCTTATACAGAAGGAGATGAGAGATGAAAGAGAAGCAAACACAGTATGAAAAAAGATATATTCTGAAGAAAGATTGAAGAGTATTTATAGAGCAAAGATAATGTGATATTGTCTGACAATGCTTGGGAACATGTATATTTCCTGACATACTTAGGGAGCATGCATATTTCCTGACATTACTTGGGAACATGCATATTATCCAACCCTGCTTGGGAGCATGCACCTATGATTGACAATGCTGGGGATAGGCCTACAGTCATCTGAGATCACAGTTCGACAGGAAATAAAGACGAGATGTTCAAAGATCCAGATTCCAGAAAAACGACAAACCACAAGTGCAACATAAAAAGAAATGCAATATAAAGGGGCAAAGATACAAGTGCAACATAAAAAGAAGTACAAGATAAAGGGGCAAATATAATTTTCATTAATAAGATGGGATATATTACTGTTCATTACATCAGAGGACATCAAAAAGGAAATCAATTACATCCGAGAAAATCTATTACAAAAGATCATACAAAGAAGATCGACTGTATCAGCAGGCCAAGCGAGCTGGCGGCGATGGGGAAGAGGAAGAAGAAGATGAAGAGGAACATAAAAAAGAAGTGAAAAGCAAGAAGAGAAAAATGAAAAATGACAAACCCTAGAAGTAACAAAAACCTTTAGGATCACAGGGTTGATTGTTACATCGTAGTGGTGCAGAAGAAGAGAAAAAGAAAAAAAGAAAAAGAAGAGAACAAAGTATTAAACAGAAAAGAAGAAGAGTGCAAGAAAAGAAAGAAGAAAAGAGTGATGGGAGAGAAGATGAAGAAAAAAAAAGGGGAAGCGCAGAAGAAAAAAAAATAAAAATAAAAAAGAAGAATAAAAAGAAAGAAAAAAGGGGTGTGGGGGGGGGGGGGGGGGGGACGCTAGGGGGAAATCGATCGGTTTCGATGAGAGGGCCCGGCAGAGACATTCCTGTCCCGAAGTGTTGGGTTCCCCCTCAACACCTCATTCTCTTCGACTAGGGCCCGACGAGCACGTCGACAATAATCCAGCTCGGACCTTAGCCAAGTCAATTCCCGAACCATCTCGGTATGGTGATAACGCATCACCTTTAACTCCTCTTCAGCATCCTTCAACAACTTTAGTGCATGGCCATAGGAGGCTTCAAAAGCCTCCACTTGCATAACCAGTGCAGATTTGGTGAAAGAACCAGCCATTTTAAGGGAGTTATGGGATGAAATTCTGTATATAATGAAGAGAGATAACGGGGAAATTGTGAAGAAATCCATATCTTAAAGAAGGTATTTATAGATAAATTAAGGAAGGTTTAGCGTGGGGAAGTGCAACCGTTCGTCAAAAGACTCTGGAAAACATGGGTAATTAAAAAGAGGCGCCTGTTGAGAAATTTAAAGTGGGGAGTTGCAACCATTCGTTATTAAAAGAGGCGTCTGTTGAGAAGAAACGCTTGGATTCATGCCAGTATTTAAAGAGGGTAGAATTCGAAAAGCCTCTGCACGTGTCAATCTGGAAAAAGTGCAACAATATTAAGATATAAGGGATAAGATTTGTGCACAGGGCTCAAGAAATCCCAGTGGTCCCTAGATACAAATATTAAGAAGATCCAGTGGATAAGGTCAAACACAATGCCCAAGAAAAGTCATTAAAGAAGCCACAAGCATGCGCAGTCAAAATAAATTGCATTGGGAAAGTAATTCAGATATAAACAAGAAAAAGAAGTCTTTATTGATTGATTGATACTTCATTACAGAAGAGGCAGTCAACATAAAGGAAGTACAATAAAAAGAATAAAATCATTTCGTAGAAGGGCATGCTTCGTCGTTCGGCTTCCTCTTAGACCGAGCATACAATTCCTTAAGGACCAGTTTGTAGGCCCTCTTGGAAGCAATATGCCTATCTCTAGAAGCCTCAAGCTCTTTGATCCGAGCATGAGCCCAAATATTGTCGATCAGAGACCTCTGATATTCACTCTCCATGGCCTCCAAGCGCTCGTCCATCTCAGCAGCTCGGTGAGCCTCCACGGTTAAAGAGGCAACCCTCCTTTCGAGGATACGAGCCTTCCTAACCTCCTCCTCGAGATGGGCAACATATTCAGGAAGGTTGTCACCACTATTTTCACGAGGAGAAGCCATTTGTTCGTTAATAAAGAATTGAGTTGCACAAAGAATATAGGAATAGTCCCCTTTTATAGGAAGAAACGAGGGGTAGATCAAAGGTCATCTCGAAGAAAGACAACCTCTTGAACTTCCCAAGAGCATTTATGTTTAACTACAGCAGTTCAAATCCAATTAAATCATCCAAGAAGGTATCAAGAGAATAAACAGGCAAGAATGAAAATAAAAGATGTTTTATTAATATTTTTCCATGATTCGATTACAACTTGGTGATGACACCCAATACAAAGAAATCACAAGACTAATTATTCCGAGGAAGAGCCTCCTTCAACGTCATCCGAACTCGATTTAGACCGAGCATGCAACTCCTTGAAGGCAAGCTTATAGGCCCTTTTTGATGCCTTTTGCTTAGCCAAATAAGCCTCGAGCCTCTTTATACGCTCAAAGGCCCAATCCAGGTCAGCCATCGTCAAGTGATGGGCCACATCCATATCGGACAACCTTTTTGTCATGTCCGCCAGTTTCCTTTTCACAACGCGAGCCTTCTTGACTTCATTCTCCAAGTAAGCGACATAATCTGAAGAATTGTCTCCAGTAGAACCATTGGGAGAAGTCATTAAGTCACAAGTAAGGGGGTGATGGAATAAGTAATTGTGGGAAGGGTATTCCCTTTTTATAATAAGGTGATTTTTGGAAAGGTCAAGGGTTCCTCGAAGAAAGATACCAAGGGTCATATCATAGTCAAATAGCAAATTTGCAAGTTCTCAAGGAGCAGTTATAAATAGGGGCAATTGTCGAATGAAACTTAGGGAACAGCTAAACCGAAGTAATCTCTTCGACAGACCAATCATGACTCCCTCGACGTGGAAACCACATCGAGTAAGTCAGAGAGCACTTGATAGAACATAAAAATTAGACCCAAATATTCTATTCGGGTACGAATCGACCCACCCATCATAAAGGGGTATCCAATGCTTGAATGGGCTATCACATGCCTTTCTTTGAGAATAAGAGTGGATATTACTAAAAGACCAAGCCCACTTAAATAGGGACCCATGTCTGAAAAATCTCATGAGATGGAGACATTTGTCAACATCTTAGGAGGCATAATTGCCTATAAATAGCCAAATATCCCCCATAAGAAAGGGACCAAAAAACATATCTAAAAAATATAGAGAGAATGAGAGAAAAGATAAAAACTCGTCAGAACGTATCACATCAATAGCCAAACCGAGCAAGATCGAGAACCGAGCACCGAAGAGAAGAGAAAGATCACGTTCCGGATCGAGCAGTGAATCCGAGCATAAATACAGTGATAGAATTGTAGTCCGAACAATGGCAATTGCCGAATAATAATAAAGATCAAGAAGTGTTCATCGTTTATTGTCAATTCATTATATATTATTGTTGAAAATCTTAACGCTACCGATCAGAGTTATGGCTTTGTCATAGAGTCTTAGACATCAAAGTATACTACTATATTGTATATATGTTGCGGAGGAGGAAGCGGAAGAAGATAGAGGCAAAGAGGATGAAGCGGATCATGATCATCAACTAGTGAATAAGTTAAATACCAGATATTTAAACAACCAAGTAAACCTACTATTGCATTTATCCACATGACAGGCAACGAGCAGGAACTCGAGTATATCTTTCATCTTTAAGTTCAGCATCGGTTGGCTCTCAACATTCGGAACAAATCACCACAAACTTTATGGCCAGAACCAACTCTTCATTCTGAAAACCACTCGATACCTTTAATTGTGCTTCTAATAACTTTTCTGTATTTCTGTTTTGGAAGACTAAAGATAACTTTGAATATATACCACGGCTTATTTTTTTTTTATTTTTTTTGCAGATTTGAATTTATTTTATTCCTAAATTGTTATGTCTGAATATCGTGTGTTGGACTTGGAATTAGAAAAAAAAAAAAAAAGAATCTCATTACCATCGGAAACATTTACCCTATAAATCTGTTTTTTTTTACATTTTAGAAAATTAGGCATGTGTATCTATAATTAAATAAGTTGGATAAAAGTGGCTACCTAGCTAGCTAGGCCGACGACAATTACCATGCATGATTTGAATCTACAAAAGGAGAACTTGACCTGGTACTAGCGTGCCTAACTCTTTCCTATTAGGGAGTAGTCAAATTATCTTACTATTGACTTTTGAACGATTTTATATTTAAGATAAAAAAAAATATATAAATAAGAAAATGAACATATAAATATATAGGATGGGTTAATTATTTTTTCTCTTAATTATATAAAAAAAAAAAAACAAATTATGTTTTGGAAAATGTCAAAACTATATTTCGATCACAATAAAACTCAAATAAAAATATAGAAATCTAATTGAAACTATCCGAAATTTAAATAAAAAGCTATCTATCTAGCAGAATAAAACTCAAATAAATATGTAGAACCCTAATTGAAATTAAGTATTTTTTAGCGCTATTGAATTATGTATTTATGAGTTTCCTTTTAGATGTTTATTTTTTTTTTCCTTTCTTTCTTTTGTTAAATCTTTTTCCACCCTTAGATGAGTTTTAAATCTATCCGACGGTCAGGGGCAGCACATGCCCAAGTCTAGTAAGGTTTGGGTCTGGGGCATAAAAAAACAAAAATTGAAAAATGATTCAGCCCAATATAATTATATAAAACTCAGTTTTAGTCTAAATTGACAATTGGATTAATTCAACGTTTGCAAAAGAAAACTGTCACTATATATATATATATATATATATATATATATATATTAAAATAAAGTTGGTTTTATTTTATTTTTATTTGATAAAAATGCTACGAACAACTGAATAATTTGAGCATTGGTCAATCCGTAAAGTCGGACGGCCCCTAACTGCGGCTACTATAGTGAGAGTCTGAGTACTCTCTTTGTGCGGGTAGTCTGAGCCTCCTTTTTTGGTACTTACTAGGTTGCTAAATATTGTATCCCAGAATCTGTAGAATGATGATTTATTAATTTATGTGAAAGTGAAAAAAAGAAAATATTGATCTCTTGGTAATTTATATACCCTTTCAACGTATGACATTAAGAACACGTCTGTGTTAATGTGTCCAGTCATTTTAGGAATAGTTTGGTCTTATTGATCATATTTTTCTGCAGTTTTTACTTTTTTCTGAAAGCTAGAAACATAGAATCAGATACTATCACTTTATCACTGAAAGATCATAGCATAGTCAGCTTTGGGAACTTTAATTAAGTATGAAATTAGATTTCCATGCAATTGAAATTAAGGTGACAATTCTACTATACTTTTCTGACTGTGATATAAGTTTTGATTTGAAACAATTTTAACAAGGCACACACGAGTAACAAAATTAGATTTTTAAGATGTATTTTTACATATTTATAAAAAGCATATCAGGATATAATTGCCCTCGGTGCCTCACATAGTAACAAAAAGATCATTCTAAGAAAAAAATCATTTTTTATCATGTATTTTGTTATATATAAAAATCACATACTATTTTATGATTTCAGCACCCTCACAAAAAAACACGATCCCAGTTCCCAAATATAAAATTTATATAATGGAAATCACATTATAACATATGTGTTGGTAGAATAAAATTCCTGAGAAATTTTAAAATAGATAATCAAGGATTCAAATTACTTCTACGTCTCTATATAATTTATTACTTTCAACCATTACAATTTACAAGTATATTTACGTACTAATTATAAGAGCTTTTATTTAATTATCTTGGGACAATTCAAAAGATATATATCAAGTGTTTTGCTGTGATTTCGACTTATTGATTTTTTATATATAAAAAATAAATAGATACTGATTGATTCGAATTGTCCACACGTTCACATGCTACCTATCATAACCTACACTTTTGTAATTTTCTAATCCGTTAATTACTTATGTGCTGGGTAACAATGAAAAGGACTGGTAATGCCTTTAACCCCTCGTTTGTTTGCGATATTAGTAATTCCGAAACTACGAATAAATCCGAGATTGGGGTCGGATAGGGAAAGGGGATATACACGTAATTCCAGGACTACAAATACTACTCTTTCCTAATATTACAAATGACATTCTTTATGGCCATTTACTATCCTGTTGTAATAATAGTTCCGTCCATATTTACTCACACAATTGTAGTATTTTATTTGTAATCACATACCGCATAATTAATACCGGCCAAATCAAACAAGATCTAATATTTCAGCACTAGTTTAATGTATACCTAACCCAACTACATCTTTCAATGCTACTTTCAAACACGTTCTAATCAACTTTTTTCCATGGGTATAAACCTATGGGGGAATTCTTTATACGTGTCTCATATCAACTTATATTCCTTCTATCTAACTCAAAAATTTTACATTCTCTTTAGATAGCATTTTTTAATTATTAGATTTATTTACCAAGACATAATTATACAATCAAAACGTAATACACATGTTTTATCTCTCTAGAAACAAAAAAAAAAAAAATAGTTTTAAATTACAAGAAAATTTATAAAATCGAAAAAATTGGAAAAAAATCACAAAAAATCATAAAAAGTTATAAAAAAAAAATGGAAAAAATCACAAAAAATTATTTAAAAAAAGGAAAAAAATCACAAAAAAATGTATCTTTACAAAAAAATAAAGAAAATTGTAATCATTAAAAAAAAGTCATAGAAAATGAAAAAAAAAAATACAAAAATGTATTTTTCCAAAAAAAATATTAAAAAAGGATAAAAATCACTAAAAAAAAAAGTATTTTATATTTAAAAAAATTGATAACTATGAGGAATGCAACTTATGATAGATAAGTTGTGGGAATTAAAGTTCAAAAGTGCTACTTATGAGGCATTCTTGTATCTAATTGATATAGTACTTTTATTCTTAATTAATATTTCGGTAAAAAGATGTTGTTTATAAGTGTCTTATCTAAAATAATAAACTATGTGGAGAAAGTTGTAGGTTGTAACTTTTAACTCCTCTTTTTGTAACATTAATAGACGAAAATGTAACTTTTTGTAATGATTTTTTTTATCAAAATCTATAAAAGTAAAGGTTCAGATAGAGAAAAAGTCATAAGGAATTTAAGCTCCTCATATTTAAGTTATCTATGTGCTATCCCTAGCCCTCCTTGGAATAAAATAGTACCGTAAAGGTTGACCCTTCCTTTCGATACCAACGTTTTCAAAATGTTTAGGTACAACATACTTTTTTAGCTAGAAAAATATACAATACGAAAATACAAACCTTTTAAAATGAATGTTAGAATACAGGAAAAACAAATAAAAAGGCAACATGCATGATTCTTTTTACATTTGTGGTCTTCTAAAAGATTTGCACTGAAATAATTATATTCCCTATGACTTTATTGCACACAACATTTTTTTTTTCACTGCCTTAAAATTTTACTTTTCATATCTTAAACTTCAAAAGAAAAAAGGCACTTGGTGGCCATTGAGAGGTTCATGCAAAAGCTAAAATACGTTGTTAAAATCCATATAGAATTTGCTTAGGGAGCGAAAATATTCACATGTAACTTGTAAGGGTAATAAGTTTGTCAAAGAAAAAAGGAATATGTGTAATATTGATGAAGACATTATTTTGATAACTTTTCTATTATTTGACCGTCCTTGAGGCAAAATGAAATGTAACTATATGATTTTGATGTGGTGATCATTGCACTAAAGGGTAGATAAGGTCTGGGTGAAAAAGGGCCGGCATGAGTTGATTTCTTAATCTAATTTTCCTATTTCTTATGATTGTGTTTCTCATTTTTCACCGATTCTTACATCATTTTTCACAGATTTTTTGGTCCAAAACCATATTTTAAAAATCTTTTTTGAAAATCAACTGAAAAACTAGATTTTAAAATTCTGAATTTTTTAAATTGTTCAGCCTAAAAATCATATTTTTAGAAGCCGGATAATTGTCAAACACTCGCATATTTTTAAAATCTAAAATCAAAAAATTCACTAAAAAAATTTGTTATCAAATGGACCCTAAATCCCTACATTTTGATTAAGATTAATTTTTATTATTTGTAATGATTATATAAAGATAAAATGCATGCGGGCAACAAGTTGTGTCTCTAAGGCTACATTTATAAGTGACAATATTCCTGAGGATATATAATAAATCATCGATCATGGTAAAGATATGGGGTTTAAAGATTTTAATTTGTAAAAGCAAATTCTCGTTTCGAAAAACAAAAGTCTTTTGTACATTAATTGAGTGCAAATAATGTTGATGTGTCTTGTGAACCACCCACTGTTAACCCTCCTTATCATCATTAATAATTATTATTTTTAGTACGTAAAATTAGCTTTGTAATTAGTTGTTTACTGCGATTAACTTTATTTTATCATTTTTTGTCTATATATGTTCAAAGACTAGTCTTGAAACGTGTTGATGGACTCATTTGTGCAATGGAAATATATCTTCTATCACTGGGTCGCTTTGTGAAATTGTGTGGACTTCTTATATATCCAATAGATCTAGAACCCTCATGTTTAACGAAACAAACCTTTAGTTTCAAATCAAGATTATAAATTTGAAGGACAATGAAAGACCCTTGATTTAACCAATGAAGAACTGTATTACGAAAATGACCTATCTACGACGGTTCAACTAGTCCTTAATTATAATAATATAACGTAGGTATTAAAAATTATAAAGAAACGATAGTTTTGAATGTATTCGAAAACAAATACTAGTCAATTCAAAGAGTCTATAAGCAAGATATGCAGCTACTGTGCATTGTTGATTAGAACAGGCACAGAAACGGGCCGAAACACTACTTTTGGTGAATGAAGGGCCGATACGCTACTTTTTGAAGATTTTAACTAAATTACATTAAACAAAATCAACTTTTTAACAATTTTTTATCTAAATAGGAGAGCCGCAGCATCCGACTATATTTACCTAATTCCTTACTTGGATTGAAACGATAGATAGATGATAGGTAGATGTGTGCGATAGCACCCACTTTAAATTCCATTAAAATCTACTTAAATTTGTAGAAAAAATATGAACTATTCTTAGTTAATTTTACACATAACCTCTATATTTATTGAATACGTCAACTTTCGTGTAGGAGTATAATTCTCTGTCTTTGTTTTAAGTTAGATCATTGTCTCTTGTACTCTTGAATTATTACATCTTTATTTCTAGTATCTAATTAATATGCATGGATTAGATATTTAGATGTGAGAATGGAAGAGAAAGAATAAAGAAAATAATTATTACAGATTTTGTCTTTGTTTCAAGCTAGTTCATTTTCACTTGTACTCTAGAATTATTACATTTTTATTTCTAGTATCTAATATGAATTGATGTAAGAATGGACGAGAAAATAATTCACGAAAAGAGATATTAAAGATTTCCTGCTTTTATTTGGGATTTATTCATACTGGAATTAAAATGACTTTGCCCCTAAGTACTAAAAAGTTCAACTTCGGAATTGACGATATTATGTCTCCTTTTCTATTAAAATAATAACAATTTCAGAAATATGTGTTTGTTTGGTCAAATTTCATTTATCTATCTTATTGGCATGCATGATTTCATTGCCATTATTTGCCAGGATCTGGACCAAAAAAGTCATAGAAGTCATTTATTGTTAAATAATTATATTATTGCTTCTTAGTATACTTTTCTTGAAGCACAGTGAAAACCAAGTATAATCAGCAGTAACTGAATTTATTGAGAGGAAATTGAGTTGAAAAGTACACGTTTGAACTATTCTTCATTCATTCAATTAATTTGTTGAAAGTCCATGTATACCTTCATTATTCTACAAGTCTTCACCAAATCTCTTAGACAAACACAAAAAGCATTAAATATGCTTTTAATCGTAACATCAATAAACTAATTAAACTACACCAATTTGTTAACGAACCAATCGTTGACTACTCACACTATCAAATTCTCCTTTAGTACATTGTACTAGTAATTTTATATCATAAAGAAGTAACTAAATTCTTTATTGGGATTTTTTTTTTAAATTTCCCTTTTCTCAATTTGTCACTGTTTCACACGTAGAAAAAAAGACCATGCATCTAAGTCACTGAGTTAGGTAACCTACCCTGGTGAAGACCATGAGATATGGATATTCCAGATTATTTATAAATACTCTTAAACATTTTAACATATTTTCACAAATCTCTTAGTTCACTAGCAATATATAGAGCTCACCAAGTTATCTAGCTAGCTAACTATTAAAAATGGCTTCATTTTCCTCTTCTTCCAATACCATTGTTACATTGGCTTTTGTTTTAATCATTATGGGAAGCTCCTCGGCTCAACTTTCGACCAGTTATTACTCGAAATCTTGCCCAAAACTATTCGACACCGTTTATAATGCGGTTCACTCTGCAGTTCAAAAGGAGGCACGGATGGGGGCTTCCCTCCTTCGTTTGTTCTTCCATGACTGCTTCGTAAATGTAATTTTTCTATTCCGTAGGCTGTATGAATATACTTTCAAACAAATTTTAACGTCAAATAACTTTTTCGGTTTTTCCTAACTTCAAATATAAGATGACATGGTCCATGAACAAGCTTCTTAATTTATTCCATCTTATACTACGATAGTATTCTTGCATGTCTAAGCATGTATACTTTTACAATAATAAATGAAAATATTTTTCTGCTTAGAATACATAATCTTACTAACAAAATGTAAATACCTGAATTCAAGTGAAGGCGTCCTTTTGGATAAGTAAGTATTGGTACTTTCTATTGATTTAATTTTCCTTATGTTCTGATATCTTTTCAAAATGACAAAGAATGCAAACACTTACTCATATAATGAAATGGAACTTTTCCGAATACAAACTATTATCAAAATCTAAACGGGTCTGTGTGCATGATTATTCAGTAACGACGTTAACATTCTTTCTATTTTACTATAAAATATAACAATGATACGAATTTTTCTAGGGATGTGACGGATCACTATTGCTCGACGACACTTCATCCTTCACTGGGGAGAAGAAAGCTAATCCAAATGTGAACTCTGTAAGAGGATTCGAAGTAGTTGACAACATCAAATCCGCCGTTGAGAAAGCATGTCCCGGTGTAGTCTCCTGTGCTGATGTGCTAGCCATTACTGCTAGGGACTCCGTCGTCATTGTAAGTATATATATATATTTATTTAAAAACTAGCTTCTAATCTGAAAAGGTTAAATTCGATTCAAAAGCTAGAGAAAAAAAAAACTTAAAGAACGCTTCGTAAAAATAACATACACGTGTACGTTTTACGTCGAAATGTTTTACACTTGTAAGCTTTTCAACAAATCTCTTGCAAAATGCACTTTCCCGTTTTGAAACATTGATATGAACTGATATATGTAAATCACTAATTTTCTTAGGATTGGTATTCAAATTAATTGAACTCATCCACGAAGCCCTTTTCCATAATTTATTTGCAAAGCCCTTTTCATTTCCTTTGCATTAAACATGTTTACGCCTACATATACAATAAACAGTGTTCCCGAAAAATATGACAACAATATATATCGAACATGCAAAGATAATTCGGTCCCCTTAATGGAATAATCGAAGTGATCAACTGATCATTATAAAGAGCAATTGTCATAATTTGATATATCTTATATAGTGATATTTATGGGTTTTTTATCGTAAAAATATGATGATCATATATGTATGAAAATGTATATGTGATGATGCAGCTAGGAGGGCCTGACTGGGATGTGAAGTTAGGAAGGCGAGACGCAAGGTCAGCAAGCCAAAGCGCAGCTAATAACGGCATTCCGCCTCCGACTTCAAGCCTTAGCTCACTCATCTCTAAATTCAGTGCTGTTGGCCTCTCCTCTAAAGATATGGTTGCCCTTTCAGGTACGTACTTTAATCTAGCTAGGTCACATCTTAGCTATCCAAACTAAGTAGATAGTACATGATTTCAGACTTAATTATTAAAAAATCATAGTTACTTAAATATTTTAAGATTACGTATGTATGATGGTGTTTGTTTGTTTTTACTCTTTTTATTTAACTTTAATGTCCATTGATGCTACATTGATTGATATGTATCGATCCTTAAACGAGAAACGCATATTAATGTTTTGAAAATTAAGCTTGAAACTTGAAAGTATGAATTAAACATAAAAAAAAATTCGCAAAATCCTACCTCTCTGATTCTAAATATAAAATGTCAATTAAACTTCAATACATCACTCACCAAAGATATTTATTGTAAAGCTTGTAAACTAAACTCTATCCTTGTAAGTTGTCGTAATATATACTTGGATGAAGATTAACAGATGAGCAATTATTTAATTTCACTAGTTCTATTCGATTCGAAAAATAGAACTTTTAGCTAATTATCAATAAACCCAAAATAACTTTCCCTATTTATTTATGTTTCGTTTTTCAATAGGTGCACACACACTAGGTCAAGCACGGTGCACGAACTTCAGGGCACGTATCTACAACGAGAGTAACATCGACGCTTCATTTGCCTCAACCCGCAAGGCTAGCTGCCCAAACAAATCCGGGTCAGGTGACAACAACTTAGCCCCACTCGACAATACTCCAACCTCCTTCGACAATGCATACTTCAAAAACCTTGTAGGTAAAAAGGGTCTCCTCCACTCTGACCAACAACTCTACAACGGTGGTTCAACAGACTCTACCGTGAGGGGATATAGCACGAGCCAGAGCAGCTTTAACTCGGACTTTGTTTCAGCTATGATTAAAATGGGGGATATTAAGCCACTTACAGGGTCGAGTGGTGAGATTAGAAAGAACTGCAGGAAGATGAATTAAGAGATGTTTTTGTGCTGGTTAACTAATTTTGCGGTTTTTTCGTGTTTGTTTACTAATTTTCTTTTCTTTTCTCAAAAGAGTGCTTTTTTTTAATTGTGTGTGGTATGCCAAGTTGTCTTTTGAATTCAGATGATCTATGAACTTTATTAGAAGATTATTATTATAGCCGCCCTTAAAACCATTAAAACCATTACGTGTAATATTTTAGTCACCTTATTAATTACATCAATTATCACAGCCCAAAAACAATTGGAATGTAAAACTAAGGTTACCCCATTTCCCAATTCTAGTTACCGACTTAATCAATGTATTTTCCTATTTTACTTTTTCATCAATTATCAATCATTTATTTTTAGAATGATGTTAGACACACAAATTGAACACAACTTCCGCAATCACTAGTTAATGCAAGACATATTTATTTCTTCAAATATAAATAAAATAAAATCTATAATTTGATAAACCAAAATATAAATATTCAACGTAATAAAAACTCAACATAATTAACTGATTTGTTTTTAATAAACAATAAAACGTAATAAATGCTCTTACCTAACAAATCATAAATTATTAAATTGTTACCATTTAACATTAACAATTAAAACTCATGATAAATGGATTTGTCATGTGTATATGTCAGATAAGCGGATTGATTTTTTGGGTAGAAAAATAGGTAAACAAAATCATTTTCCTTATTACAATTGTGAGCTTCTTCTAATATATTAAATAAACCAAATTTGAGACACTTCTGCTTTGCCTTATTTTTTCCGGAGAAATGAGAGGATTGTGAAATTACTAATTGAAGCTGTAATGGGCAGAGGAATACAATCAGTAATCAAAGCGAAATGAAAATACGTGTAAGCACAACATTTTAAATCATTTATACAGATCTTTCCGATCCAAATAAAGTTGAATAGTTTTGAAATATAGCGATTAATTTGTGTAGAAAATTCTCCGATTCACTCGAAGCAAAAACTTTATGTAGTAGGCCAAAATGACCCGACGCAAGCTTTATCAGCTTCTTTTTATTCAAGGAAACCCCAAATGTTCTGTTTTTTTTCTTTTAAATTTTAGACGTGTTTTTTCCATTCATGGATTTCTTATTTCGAATTTACCTTCTCCATTTTGAGTTTTTCTAGCATTTTTTTCTGTACTTTTTCTTCTTAAAAAGAGAATATACATCTTAGAGCTTTGGATCAAAAATAGGGCGTTTTGGTAGTTAGGATGAGCACTGAATAAGTGTGACATTGTCATGAATGGCAATAGAAGTTCTATAACCATGCATATAAAGAAAAAGAGTTTATTTTGATAAGTAATTGGGCATTCACCCTCAAATTTGATATTAGATTACTTAATTTGTAATTTTTTTTTTCATTTAAAAATTTAAATTAGTCATCTTCTTTAGACTCAAACCTTAAATAAATCTAAACTTTTACACACATACACCAATAAACTGTAATGTATTCTTATCTTTTCGAAGTGCTCTTCCAAAAATTAGTGTACATGTGTAGACGTTGCTTTATTAGCAATAGGACGTACTCAAATTACACAATGTGACACGCTTTATAACTATATTGCGAGAATGTTATGACACAACTACATGTTGGGACCATTTATGGCATTTAATAGTGCAACAATTTTTTTGTTTCTTGTACCAACTATAAGGTGAAAGTAATTAAATAAGTGGCCGGCTTGCGTTACACAATATTAAATGTTTTCTTATGAAGTCTTGCAACAACATGATTTAGTTTATCGTTAAAAAAAATATGATTGAGCATTAATATTTCATATGCATTTCCACATATATGGTCAAGGATTAAGACCCCTTCTTTTTCCATGTAAATTTTTCCTTAATTATATTGAAAGCATTAGTAACTAAATGTTTATAAATTCTACTTTGAAATAGTACTCCAGTTACTAACTTTATTAAAATTTTATATATACTATATATATTTGGTACTCCAAAACATCACTTTTATATCAGGAACTAATTGTATAACATTATCGGGTATGTGAGTAGAAATAACACCGACAAAATTCCTCGATATATGGAAAAAAAAAGTACAAGAAATTAAAGCTTTTGAAAACTATTGTCCACGACTCCACATTCCAAATAAAAATGGATAGTTTAACTCGACTCAATTTATTAATGTTTACATAGAATATATATACATCATCATAGAAGTGACATATGAACAATATTTTCTTGAGGAATTTGAGATTATCTCCATTTTTATTTATTTATTTAGTTTACATACAGAGGGAATCCGTCTGTTTTTTTCATCATTCAAATATTTGAGATTATCTCATTCCTTGGGTAACGCCCTTAAAAAACACGATGAGATCTTGCACTCAGTGTTGCCTTTTATTCACATAATAAATTAAGACCAATATTGATAAAGATACATTTCAAAAAAAAAAAGATTGATAAAGATAGAGAAGACCACCGATATATGAACTACACATTAAATAGCAAATGTTAAAAGAGAAATTTCTTGTTCATCCCCTTGCCCTATTTGCTATATCCACTTGGTCTAACACCAAAACACAAATTCGAAGAACCGGAAAAACATCTTCTAAGACGAACAAAGTGCTTCATCGTATCCGAATACGACGAACCAGAGCCAGAAGAGCACGATGACGATGTTGACGGAGACGAAGCAATTGTTGGTGTCACGTAACTCTTTTTCAAGAAGAAACTTCTCTTAAAAATATCATGAAAAGGGAATTTCCGCTTTGAGTTTGTGTTCATGTTGGTAGATTGAGATCTTGGGCTAAAATGGTAGGAAGGGGGCGGAACAAGAGGCGGCAAAGTCGAGTGAGAAAGAGGATGCTTAGGTGTACCTGGTTGAGACTCCCATAAAAATGGTATAACACTTGAGTTACCACCATAGTAGAGGACCCTAAAAGACCCTTCTCCTTTGGGATTACTAGGCTTCTCCTTTGAGAGGAGTTTGGAAAAAAACTTGTCATCTTCTTTAATTCGAAAGGATTTGTGTTGGGAAATAATGTAGTCATGACTACCACCTAGCATAGTATCTAGATATCTATCTAGCTAGCTATGAAAGTATCTCACTTTGTTAAGAGATCACAAATCATGTGTTGATGTATATGAAATGAGAGGTATCTAAAGGGACAAATCGAGTAGCTAGATAATATGGGTGGGGATGGTGTGCATTAATTTATATATGTCTCTATGATAGATGTGTATTTATAGAGACTAAAGAGTGAACGGTTACAAAATGACTTGGTTTGTTGTCGTTTTAAAAGCTCTGATTTTTTGTAGTATACTTAGAAAGTTGAACTACATTAGGCAGCTAATTGGTTTAAGCATGAAAAGGGTAAAAGCT
Source organism: Primula veris (assembly GCA_963682055.1). Lineage (NCBI taxonomy): Eukaryota > Viridiplantae > Streptophyta > Magnoliopsida > Ericales > Primulaceae > Primula > Primula veris. The sequence continues at coordinate 3,705,353 of OY821742.1, read as the reverse complement.
TGAAGCTGAGTTAATAGCTTTTTTGAAAAATAAACATTCGAATTATTTGATTAAAAGTTGCAACCAAACAAGCTCAAAATACACGAAGGGTTAGGTTAAAATTTCTGAAAATGTCTAGAAAAGGAGGAAATAAGGATTTAATTGTTGAAAATAGGAACTTGCAACTTTAAGTTTTTATATTCCCTAACGTGCCTTACAAACTTCCACTAGAAATAAGCAATAGTAGGTGGGGAACACCTTATAACCAATCATATTCTTGGTTGTTTTAGATGTTACGAGTATATTTTAGTAATAAACATCTACTTGTCAATAAAATATCTAATTAAAATAAACGTGATTACTTGGAAGGATTTTTTTATTTTATCTTGTCAAAAGATTGAATGACGGAACTAAGATTCATAAATATTACAAAAGTATATGGGAGGGGGCGAGGGGCTAAATTTTAGCACCTTTTATTACTATTGTGGAGGGTGGGGTGAAATTTTAAAGCCGGTAATACTTTATTAACATACACGGTAACAAATCCGTTTTTTTCTTAATATCGGATTCGGTCTTTTTCGGTTCGGTCTTTTTCGGTTCGGTTATCGGTCCGGTTTGCTTTTTCCGGTTTTTCGCCCAGCCCTAGTCTTTAGTCTACTCCTATTTTCTCCATTGAATAGATAGCTCAATATAATTTAGCTTATTTACTTCTAATTTATAGTTTACAAATTGAACCTTTGTTAATGTTATATTCGACCACGTAATAAATAGTACCAAGCTCTACTTATCAAAAAAAAAAAAAGTAAAAGTGGCAAAAGGGATCAAATTTAGAGGCTGCTAAATAGTCCGGCATATGAGAATTCCTAATGTATTATTTATACAATGAGTTTAAAATCTCAGGTTTGGTGAAAAGACAAATTTTGAATATGAGCCAATGTAACAGTATTTAAACATAAAACAGATGCTAAATGTTTTAATTTCAAAAAGAATAATGTCTGTATTGTTTCTATATTACTGGTGTAATAAAATTACACTCCAAAAAGATTGATGTGTATGTAACATTACAAGAAGCACTTTACACCATTATGTACACCCCCGACTGCAAAATTTTGATAAGAATCACAAAAATTTGGGAAAGAAATGGACATTCTACTTAATCCTAGCATTCGAGCAAGTCTTCAGTTCTCTTTGGTGAATATCTTTCTGGGACAAATTTAAAATACCTGATTGCTCCTCAACTTTTTGAATCAGAAGTTTCAGCACTGGAACCTTTGATAGCGTCTTGCACGAACCCACCATTATCATTTTCCTCTGTTTAACAAAAAAGAATGAAAACAAATTTAAAAGCTAAAGTTAGGGTTGCTGTGACTGCAGACTTTAAGCAGATAAAAACTATATAAACGGGTCTGAAGCTGCACTACAACCCAAAAAAATACAGCTTTTAAGGTGACCAACTAAATGCACCACAATTTATAAGCAAAATAAAAAATAAGCTAGAGCAAATAGCTGAAACCCATCAAGATTTTATAGTAGTAACAAGCACGTAAAAAAACACATTAGCTAATTTTAAAAAGAGGGCAATTTTGTAGTTTTAACGAAAGTTCGTTATTACAATTGGTTTACCATCTTAGGTTTAGGAAAAGAAAGAAATTTTCTGTGCCGGTTAATTGTTTAAGAAAATTATAGTCTAAGCTGACCTTCGCACGTGTGATAGCCACATTAATTCTATGCCAGTCGCCGAGTAGTGACAAGATGTAGTTTCTTGGGATTTCATTAGACCTTACAAAAGAGATCAAGATGCAGTCCTTATCTCTACCCTGGAAGATCAAAAGATAAATAATGTATGAATGAAACAGTTACATGCTAAAAAAGATGCATTCTATATTATAAATATACTGCTAGAAATGACAAGAAAAGTGGCAAGTATACTGCTGGGGCTGATTAGATCCATTACCAAAAAGGGGTCTAAAAACAGGTCTCTGAGTAGTATACTTATCAAATTGTATTACAAGCAAGAAAAAGAAAAGGTTAAACATTGTGACCTGGTATTTGTCAATAGTATGTATCTCTACGGAAGTGGAAACAACATGGCGGATGAGATTAGCCTGAGAGTTGTAGGGGGTAATGACACCGATATCTTCTGCTTTAATCCCCTTGCTAACTAGCTCTTCTGTAATCTGACCGAGACAAGCGAAAAACTCATTCAGGTGAAACATCCAGATTAAATTCTACATAGCTTAAGGTTTTACTGGATGCAATGTTTACATGAATGAAAGCACCAAATATCTTATAGAAATAGCAGGCAATACCTGGGCAACAAGCTTAGCTTCCAGTGGATTGTTAACTGTTTTCCCATCTTTTGACTCCAGGGCAGGCAACATATCTAATACACGAAAAATCAACTTAAGGAACTGTAAAAACTCGAGCAAAAGGGGCAAACCCTGTGCTAAAGCTCCCGCTATGCGCGGGTCCGGGAAGAGGTTGGACCACTTTGGGCCTAATATAGACAACATTTCCTTGCATTTCTGCAAGAGACTGCCCTCAACTCGAGTAATAAAATGAGAAGTAAAACTAAGACTAGCATGGCGCTACTCCTGGTTACTTGTACATGATCCAAATGATGGCACTTTTGACCATCATAACTACCAAAAAAATGATATTTGTGAAATATCCTGACTAAGCATGTTGTGAATATCTGTGGTAAGATTCGATGCTTGTATATTCAGCCTTTCTTTTCATAAATAAGATATAGTTAAAGCAGGGAATTTTACATTGTAACAATAGGAAAATCATGGCTACACACCTGTATTCACAAATATTACTGGTCTGTTTGGATCCAGAACCTGCAAAAGTACAAAAATGCTGATTTCAGGTACTAGTTTCCATTACAAAGCAAGCAGACATGCAAGATAAAGTTGGCCTAATTTTTTTCCGTAGGAAAGAAATAATCTATTGAGTGATTCCACTAAAATGTAACGAAGATTGTGATGAATTTCACCTAAGTTGAAACTCTAATCACACCTCAAAGGCTGCATGCACTTCAACTACTTAAACCCTGTCAAAGATAATCTTTTTTTAATGAACTGCCATTATCTAAGAGTGGCCTCTAGATACGCATCGAATAAGGGCTCTCTGTTCGTTAAACATTGAGACTCAATGTGTATTACTAATAATTCAGGAGAAGTGGTTGCTGCTAAAAAGATTCGACAATGTCAGTCAAATGGATCTCTTCCCTTCTCTTTTCTAAAAGCATTCATAACAAGTTGACAACAGTGAAAATAAAAATTAACAGCGTAGAATTTCCAAATAAATTTATAGTACAAAGTTGACAAAGAGAACAAGTTAAAAAAGGTTTAAAATTTGAATTGTTACTTTTGTTTTTAGAGCATTCAGGAGCTGTAGACATCTAATATCTGCTATGTATTGCCCAAACTTAGATTCGCAATAAACTAAACAAAGTTTTATATCTCCTCCCGGCCAGAGAAGTTTAAATGTTTTGCCGCAAGCAAATAAGAAGTGTCTCACACGCAAAACCTACATACTCAAAAGTTTAAAAATTAAGGTAATTATGCTACTGACTTACCTCCTTCAGCCAAGGTAACGAATATCTTGAACTTGTAAACTTTAGTTTAGAATTTTCTACTTCAGTAGAACCACAGCTCAATCTGTTACCATATATCAAGGCATTTGACAATTGCATGATACCGGCACACATTCGATACTGCATAGTGCCAATGTCCATTTTTAGTTAATTATAGACTAAGAAAATATATGGCAAAATATTAATGATTATGAAAACTCGGAAGAATGATGAAACTGGAATTACCTGGCTTCGCAATGCTGAAATTGCTTGTGGGTGAGCTTCAGATAGCCTGCAAAACAAGCTTACACCCATTCCATCTTCTAAAGCCTCTGTGCTCTGGAAAAATAGACAGCGTTAAGAGCTTCACCCGAAAAATTAATAGTTGCTAAGTTTTGTACTTCTGAAATAGTGTTCCTGAACATTAATTATATCACATTTTTTTACCCAAAAGCTCTTGAAATCACGCTCCAAACATGACCTAAATCTTGTTTAGTACCCAAAAAGCTTTTAAAATCGTGTTCCAAATTCCAAAGCAGGATTTAAAATCATATTTTGTAGTCTGTACCCAAAAACTTTTAAAATCTTGTTCCGAAAAATGATTAAAATCAAGTTTTGTAGTCTGTGCCCAAAAAATTTTAAAATCGTGTTCCGAAACATGATTCAAATCCCGTTTTGTACCTAAAATTTATTTGGGCTATTGTTGTAAAATATGATTTAAACCACAATTTATGCCCATATTATTTTTAAAGTAGTGTCCTAAAACACACCCATTCCGTTTTCTAAAGCCCCTGTGCAGTTGAGAGTTTAAAAAAAATATGATGTTGCCAGGTGTTAGTGGTGGTGTAAATGGAAAAATTAAGGATGCAACAAAAGATCTGTTTTATTGTCATATTATACAAAATAAAAATTAAATAAAATTAGACATCAACATAACCAGTCATTGACTGGTTAATGATTAACCTTCACTTTTGCGAACAGCCAATTATGATTTGAAACTTGAACACCATGAGATGTACCCCTTTTGCAATTACTCTTGTGATAGTTCACTATGTATAATTCGATGCCTTACCAAATGTAAACTTTTAAAAGATAAATTTATGTAAAATTAGCAAACACCAAACTAAGATAGAAACTAAATTTAAACAGATAAAAATTAACCTGGACAAGAGGTGGTAACTGATAATGATCACCAACAAGTACAAATTTGGATGCATACATCAGTGGGCCAAGCGATACCTGAAATAGCAATTAAACTCATTAACCACTCAACTACACTAACCAGGTCATAGCTTAAGCACGTCAATAGTGACAAACGAAAAGTTGAATCTTTTGTTCTGGAAAAATAGCACGACTCCATTGACAAGGAAAGTTATTATATGCTTTGCGTCAGGAGCTATAAAAGAACTTTCAACTTTGTAGCTTGTTAAGAAAATACAAGTAATTAACCCACAAATGTCAAGATAAGAAACCAATAAAAAAACACTTCTGTGCATGCTTCTTATTTAGTTTACTTATTTATTAAATCGCCAAGAGGGAAGAAGAAGACATACAGGAAGCGTGGTTTGTCCAGCTTCATCCATGATACATACATCAAATCTTTTGTTGACAAGTAAAGGACTGGTTATACCCAAACAAGTAACTGCGACCACTTTAATTTGATCCAGTCTTGCTTTAATTTCATCAACTCTTTGAATGTCCATTTCTGTAAAATCAAATAAGATTTTATTTGAAATCAAATAACAAACTAAAAGAAGAAAAAGATTGGATAGTCATGGCATATGTAACCTGAGAAGCAATGTCCTCGAACTTCTTCATGCACGGCATAATTTCTTCCAATGCGTACAAAATCTATCCCCTGCAGCAGCATAATGTCAAGTTAATAAATAGTACATTTGTAACATTCATTGATTTCGACATGGTATATTTCTACAAAATCTATTCCATGCGGCAACATAAGGATTCAATCATTAGCTGGACCTTTTACTGTGAGAAAGCATTTCAACAATGCAAATTACTGAGTATTTGGGTCATGCCCTAAAGTATGAGATGCTAACTGTTATCTACCTTGTTAAATCTAACTACTCTAATTAATTGGATATATTTAACATAATATGTGCACGAGACATGTAAGATCTAAGAAATGCTCATGCAAATCTTTAGCACAAACACTCATATATGAGAATATGAGATCCACAAGAACGTAACAAGTATGTATGGTACATTCACACCCTAACGGCACTCTCAATTCTCAATCTTGTAATTTTCTTAATCTTAGGTTTCGCTCCCATTCAAGATCTTACTTCATTTCCAAACTAAGTAACCTAGGAGATTTCCTTGGTTTGCTTATGCATTACAAAGAGCGATTATTTTGTGAAAACAAAAAGAATAATATATGGAAGATTAGTGAGAGATACCTGCGCTTTCAATTTGATCAGTAAATTATCAACGGCTGAGTTTGTGTACGACGTTAACAAAATGGATGCTCCTCTCATCAACAATGCTTTAACCGCATACACCATAGTTGATGTTTTTCCGGTTCCAGGCATTCCTAGAATAAGCGCATAATCTTTTGCATTAAGAATCTGAAATATAAATTTTCCCGTAAGTAAAATATTTATAAAAAAAATTAGTGGGAAATTGACATAATGCACAAAAAAATAGAAGCAACAAAAGGTCTGGATAGGTATGCTGATAAACAATCAAATTACCTTGATTATAGCTCGTCGCTGATCGTTATTTAAATTCTTCTCAGACCAGATATAAGATATTGCAGGGTCTTGACTATATACAGCGCCACTATCAAACCTAGGCGCCTGCCAGATATGTACAACAACTATTACCGACAAAATTAGAAACTTCGAAGAAAAATTATTTTCAGGCGAACACGCTGGTTACCTCAAGGTCCGCAATCATCCTCCTCAAATTAAAACTATGCTCGCTTTGCAGAAAAAGCTGTACAAGGTTGAACCTACGAAAAACATGTTAGATGTAAATAAATTGATGGTGACAAAATCTTGATAAAATAACCATAAATTTATTAGTTGTGACTATTATTGTCATTTCACAACCTCATAATGGCAAATAAGGTAACAGATTCATCCTTGTACAAACACCAAACTTCTCTCTGGAGATCCTGAGCCATTGAAGCAGGGGAGCTAGCTGGAAGTCTTAAATGTTTTGAAAATGAGACCTGCGAGTTATATGAGACATTTAGATGTGATCTTAAATTTAGAAGTCTATAACACGTCTTATTTTGAAAACTCATCCATTCCCCTAATAATTAGAAAAAAAGAGCAGATGAAGAAGAATGTAAGCAAGGGAGAAAAAGGTGCAATAATGCTTACGGTCACATGGGAGCGGTTGATTTCAACTATAATCCCACTTGCAACCATTAGGCGCCGACTCTTTGTAGTCAGAACCTATAACAATAAAAGATTAATGTACTGAGTCCAATCTTGTGAATACTTTTAAACATTTAGTACATAGAAGCATATGAGCATGCAAACGTATCTACATATTTGCAGTAATTCATAGCACAACAGAAAATCAAGTTAAAAAACCGTTGTAGTTTCTTTTCTGACAACTAATGAATAAAATATTTTGAGATAAAGCTTAGGATTCAAAAATAAGTTTAACAGATAAATTGTGAGGAAATAGAAATATCTGCAGTTTACAGTACTGCTTTAGGGTTTTTGAGTTAGGAACACTTTTGTGTACTGGTCGGAAACATAAAATGCTATGTACAGGAGAATATGTACCACATAGTCTCCACTTCTAAGTGCACAGTTAATGTCATCCTTAGGAGAAGATCTCGAGCTCGAAGAATCTCCATTATTAGCATCATCGACAAGTTGAGACAGATCTCGTCGTATAAAACGATAAATGAATCGGGTTTCCTTGGAGAATGTTTTCTGTAAATGATCTTCTGAAGTATCAAGAACAACCGAAGATAAGCAACTAGCTGACTTATCGAATGGTGAACTAGATGGGCTCCAGATGTCTTTCTTACTATCCTGGAAGAGTTGCAAGGAACCAATTAATATAAGGCTTTTATAGTTGTAAAATAATTATTACATAAAGGGGTCAGAACTGTTGTGCAAACTGACCGACCTATCATGAGATTTTGATTTTGCACACTAACCTACCATTTTTTTATTATTACATTTGATACAATAAACTGACAGGAAAAGGTCAATCAGGGTACCTCTGTCTCACTTAAACGAAAAACTAAAGTTTTAATAATTACTTTCGTACACTAAGGTTCTGATAAGTATCACTTTTGTAGACTAACATATATGCTAAAATTAATGGGAGTGAACTGACACTAAAAGCCAACTTAGAGACCGTGTAGGTTGGTATAGAAAACTGAAAGAAAGCACAATAGGTCGGAGTACAAAACTGTGAAAAGCCCAGAAGATAAAACTAATTTAAGAGGTGAGGATAACTTAATTTTGAAAGTTTATGACTCGACATAAGTGTGTATATATAATAATGAAAATAAAAACTTTACCTGTGTAACCTTGGCTTCTAAGTCAATTAGCCGCTCCCATTGTCGAAGGAATGTACAGTGTCTACTTGTGAGATGTTGAACTAGTGATTCATACATGTCACTCAACCCACTACCCTCTTTACTCCCACCATGAGCCTTCAGTTTTAATGAGTCAGTAAATTAAGGGGAAGAACAAGTTACCTTCAAGTTTATAAAAAATTAACGAAAAGCGTAAATAAGTAACAAATTGCGCACCTATTAAAAATTGTGAACTGTAATTTGATTTTAACTTCTTTAAATTCTACCTTGAGTCAATAAACATCATCTGATTCCAATTGGCTTTAAATTTATTACAAGCTAACCCGGGGAACATGCTTTAAATCATAACATCACATGTTTCTCAAAAGAACGGCCAGTACTAACAATAAAATTGTATAAAGGGTTCTTATCAAAAAACTTATATGAATTTACATAAAACAGTACACTTTTGGGAATTTTAACATAGAGTGATACCGGTTAATCACTAAACACAAGTCTCTACAAGAATAGAGTGAAATTACCTTATGGTAAATGGTACAAACATTTAGGTGACGACAACCCTTGCACATGTTTGGGCTCTGGAAAGTAAAATAAATAAAAAATGTAAATAAGGTTCGTGTAGAAATGGTAAATATTACCCCAGCACAGGATTCCAAGAACTAATAGTACCTGTAACATTGGTGGCAATTGTTGGGTTATTGATGCCTTTAAGATATCATTTGCAAGTTCATTTCGCCGCATAATCATCCCAACCAAGTTGGATCTACGAATGGCAATTCCCTTTACAATGGGTATTACAAATGTTACACGCAAAAATTTGAAAACTAGAAAAAACTAGCAGCAGTTGTCTTCCTTTACCTGTGTTTCATCAGTATGGAGGTAGTACAATATCCCATGATCAATAGGCTTCAAGTACCTTAAGGCAGGAGAGAAAGCAAAGAGATTAGAGAGAGAATAGTAATCTTCCATTACACCTTTTGTTTAAAGGAAACACAGAAGAAACCATACCTCTCTGACATAAGAAGTGTGTATAACATAACTTGTGCCCTGTGTTCCATAGCTGCCTAGAAAAGTAATAGATTATTTAAAGAACATATTTTTGGAACTCAAAAGCATTTCTAAACTACATCAAGAAAAAATTATCGAAAATGCTTACCTGGCCACTGGTTCCTTTCCCAGTTTTGAACTCAAAAGGCATCAATCTCTCCTCTGCTACACTTGAGCCAGAGCTGTATCTAACACGAAGAGAAGCATCAAACATTCCTTTCAAGCCATATTTTGGGGACCATGCCATCTCTTCAATGTCTGTTACCTACATTTGTATTGTGTAGTTTGCACATTAGAATTTATGCACAGCCTCATATTGTAAGAGTAGATATATGAATTTTGGTACATGCTTCACATTGGCACGGCCTGCCACAACCATTTAACTAATTCCAATTGAGAATGCTTCTTTTTCTTTTTCTTTTACAAAATTATACTTGTGATTGACGTAGGAAAGAATCATGTAGAATGAAGAACAGCATATGATTGACAATAAAAGGAACAAAATTTATTACCTCAGTAATTTTAACATTCTTCAGTCCTTCATCACATCCAAAATCAACACTAGCAACTCTTGAATCCTGCAATTTAATATACAATTAAGGAAACTCTAATTTGATATGAACTATAATCGAATGGCTTTCAGGCCCTAGCAAGAAAAAATTTCAACACTAGCAACTCTTGAATCCTGCAATTTAATATACAATTAAGGAAACTCTAATTTGATATGAACTATAATCGAATGGCTTTCAGGCCCTAGCAAGAAAAGTTTCAAGTAACATTTTTTGTGACGTAAATCGCTACTAGAAGAAACTAAAACACAAAGTACAATCATGTTGCTAGCTTTATACAAGTACAGAATATCACAAATAATTAACCTGAATAAATTTCCAAACCAGATGAGGAAACTATGTTCATATGTTAGAATTGTAGAAAAATAAAATAGTTTGATACTGTATTTGTTAAGATTTCATGTTACTTCACTTTGACAGTTATAAAAAAACATTATTAGCTTTTGATGATATCCTGGTAGCTTAAGTTTGCCTAGTGAAACAATGGCTCGAAAGCAGAATTAGTCATAGTCAAGTTTGTTGGTCCTACAAAAATAAGGATTTAAATCCAGAATACATGTATATCTGTTAATTTATATTGTATGCAACTATGTCAAGTAATGCTGGCAAAAAAGCCATATGTAAAAGAAACTTAGAATAGTATTCATTTAAGCCAATTCAGAATAAGCATGTTGAAATTGCTACACAAAAAGCTCACCCTACTTATCATGCGGATTTTCTTACACTTACGTAGTAATTTGAACCCTAAGATAAGCCTCTCTCTATTCTCATTCTTTATAGAAGTTACAAAAATTAAACTGCAAAAGCTCATGTAATCTAAAAAGCTCCCCACGCACAAAGACAGTATAAAATATAAACAAGCAAGCTCACGCACCTGTGAATCTCGAAAGAGGTCTATCCAGTTTAACATTTTTGGAATCGCCTCTATCAATGTTTTGTGAATTTCATACTCATTCACTGCATCCACAGAATAAAAGAATTAAGAGTTTTCAATTTTTTCATGTAACAGAAGAAACCGGATTATACTCTAAAAAAAACTGCAAAAGAATCTCAAGAAATAGACATAATGTAATAAATCATTACCTCCGCATGCATACATGCTCTCTAAATTTTTCTGGAGCACTATGTTTGCATATTCTTCCAAAAATTCTTTTGTTGGGGATTCCCTAACTAATCCAGCCTGGAACAATAAATCAAACATCATACCAAATAAAACAGTTAATTGAAAGCCGTTTATATACTTTACTTGCATAAAAATGAACATGCATCAAATGTAAAATTCCAGGTTGTGGGACCTGAAAAATTTGATGAAGCAAAGTACCAATCAACGCCGGAACGGAGTGCTCACCGCACTTAAGCCTCTCATCAAAGACAGCTCGCCTTGGGCAACTGAAACTAGCAGCGACCTGCAAAATTACAGTGTTTTCGGCATATAGAATACAACTAGCATGGATATAAAAGAATAAAAGTATAAGGTCAAATAGGAAGGAAAAAAAGTACCCGGGTTCCTGACACCAAAACATCAGGATGAACAATTATATAGTTGTTATCACGATTTACGTCACATTTTCCCCCATCATCAAAATCACCAATAACATTAACTGTATCACCAGGTGCAACAATGCTGTAGAACCTGTTGGAAACATGATGAAAATAATCCCATTATGCTCTATGAAGGAATTGGATTTTTCAAATACTCGTAAGGAATTGGCTTTATCAACGAGTACATTCAGAAATATTTGGACAAGAAAATGTACTAATCCAGTACCCTAATATTAGTAAGTACAAAGAAAATGTATTAGGTGTTTAATTACAATAACCAGTGTCTTCTGCTTTGTATTTCAATATAATTATCTTATTCAACTTTTCATATAATTATAACCAAGCATTTCGAACATAGAGGACCAAAAAAGGTGGAAGTGAAATTAATAATTAATAAATAAAAATGTGGGTTTTCCCCACCAATTATATATAAAAAAAAAAAGTGAAATTCAGTTGTAGTGTACCACATCTTTCAAGATCTCACTTGTCAAGTTGTCTGGTGTGATGTATTTTGTACACTGAAAGCATGGCAGTGATTATTCTAAATTTTGTCTGTGTTATATTAAACTTACTTAGTATGTAAATGCATCATGTTAATAATTCTTTACATAGAACGCTAATTACATCCCATTAGACGAAACAAAGTGACCTTGCTTAAGGGGTTTTGGTAAATGGACTGGTCTAAATATTTGAAAGCAAAGAAGCATAAATAGATGTGTATTCAACAACTAAGCACGAGTAGTGGCATTTTTCATACATTACGTCTGACAGCCTAATATTATTATCTCGTCTGTAAAAACCACCACGTAAAAGCCTCCATTAGTGTTTCTCAGGTGAAAACTGTCTGAATTTCTATGTATACCACTAAATGTATTAACCGAAGGGGAGTTAACCATGGGGAGACATAAACGTAACATCAACTCTTCTGTAATTATAGATGAGAAATTATGGTGTGAAAATAGAGATCTATCTATGTATGAAAATTCAACTAATATGCATACAACTTCTATTCGACCGTCGTTACAGTACCCAACCAATTGAAACAAAAGGCCAGTTGATACTGGCTAATTTCTAATGGTGACAACTAAATTAATATGGAGTATGGACAAGTTAAAGATACTGTCAGTTTTTTTTTTAAAGATACTGTCAGCTACGAAATATTATTATTAGAAAAACACCCGTAACTACTTACCACTCGTCCCACAGGTGGACAGCCTTTTCTTCCCCACTTTGCTCATTCAGTAATCTCAATACCTGAGACACGGAGATATTGCGGTGTTTAGCTTCTCGGCCATACTAAAGCAGTTTAAAAAACTGATCGTTTAAGTTTCAAAATTAAAAAAACCTTGAAAGCACGTTGAGAACCAGTTGAATTGGCAGACCCACGTTTCTCAGAAACCTACATAATTTTTTGCAAAAGAATCTACATGATAAACAAAATATATTCTCCACATAAAAAAAATGAGAATTAAGAAAGAATATTATTACCTCTAATACGAGAAAAAGAAGGTCAGGAACTTCCACCTTGACCTTTTTTTGTATGTCATTAATTAAGCTAGCCATAGCAGGATCAGAAATTTCAGAGATCTCATCACTTTTTTTAGTTTCAACTTTAGATGAGAGAGTAGCCAGTCCCTTACAATCTGATTCCTCCACTGAAACTGCACCTTCCACCTGGTCTAGAAGTTCAAGCAATGCCTGAAAATGAAAAATCTTTTAACAAATGCTAACGCCCACAGTATAGGTCAAGGATAAAGACTGCTGCGTCAGAAAAAACCATTAGTGGTAATGAACTTAAAAAAAATCACAAGATGATGAAAAAATTGGTTCTTTTGCTAAAAGAACCTTTTTATGTTGTCTGGAACCCAGCTGATCACTTTTACCATCAGTCTGATCCATATCATCGGGCTGCACATTTACCGTACAGAAACAATTAAGAAGCTGTATACATTAGAACGAACAGTAAAAAAAGCATAGTCGATAGTAAAGCTGAAGAACTTGATATACCTTATCAGGGCAGTATGACAGAGATGGTGGAGTTTTAAAAGGACTCTGGCTATTGGTTAAACAAGAGTTGTTCTTATCATCGAGACTCCCTTGACTTCGACATATACTTGAATCATGACACGGGTTTACTCTTTTCAAGCCAACTCTAGTTGACAATGCAACAGACTTTTCGTGGGGTTTTAATGGCGGTGAAGAAAACCACTTCTCTCTCTTTGCAGGTGATTTCGGAAAATCCTGAAATTTCAAATGTTAATATGCAGAAAATTTTCGCAGAAAATTTTCACCACTGGATTTGGAAAAAATGGATGACTAAAATAATGCGTGCCTTGTTTAACTGGCAACGCTGGATATTCAGAGAGCTGATCCTTGAAGATTCTGCTAGTACTCTGACCATTTCAGGTAACTTCTTTGACGCTGCATTTAGCCGTTCATTAACAGGTGAAATTTTCCAAGTGATCTCATCACCTCCGTCATCTTGGCTCTGTTTTATCAACTATTGGAGAATAAAAATGTAAATAAGGATCTAAAGACAGCCAAGTCAGAAATATAAAGATGTATATATTGTCCTTTTTCTTTATAATAACAGTCCAGCTAATAGAAAAGGCAAAACATAGACACCACAATAGACAATATCTTTAAACAAGCTTTGACACGATCTATAAATCGGTTGACCCTTAGATATATACTATATACTACTTACCCCTTGTTGATTTAAGTTTGTTATTTGCTTCTCCGGAAAACTATTTCATAAATCTCAAAGGTTGCACCTATAACAAAAACATAGAACATCTCAAGTCATAGATAAGTGTCAATCAAGAAACAAAAACACCGGTATCCTCGATTCCTTTACCCTAGTTCTACTTTATCAGCAAACACGGCAAGAAAATAAACAAAATTAAGGTAACCTGGGAACCAATCACATTTCCACTAAATAATTCAAAATATCGGCTTACTATTCAAATCAGAAGTCCCCATGGGTCTAAAATATATACTAGTGACTACATGGCTTTTTTTTAACACACTTGATTTTCGAGTGATTCGACTCTAATTTACCTGGAACACAGATTGTAGAAGAAACGTGAAGAAAAAAACAGACACCTAGTGCCCATAGCATTCTATAATATTAATAATGGTAGCGTGGCCTTCCAATACAACATGATGTATACAGAAGGCAATCACAGCTATTTTTCTGCGTTCCTAACCTAATTAACCTAAGTTAAATGTTTAAACAATTAGTTTTCACAAAGGGACATTATTTGAATATAAAAGCTTTTGAGAGAGGGAATATATTCAGCTAAGTACTCATTAACTTCTCCTGAAAATAGTTTTTGAGATTGAAAATTCAAAACTTAATGTGTCGCTGTCGCCTTGGCATACTGAAATTAGAAATTTCTACCAAATTGCAGTTTAAAACTGTAATCACAAACATCAATGGCAATGATTAACTTCTTCTTCTTTTTAAATCTTATTAAGGAGGGTCAAGGGATTTCACACCTACCCCCCTTAACAAGACTCGAACCCTGCACCTCCTATTTGATAGTGCGGGCTCTAGCCCACTAGGCTATTCCTAGTGGGTTAACTTCAATTAAGCATAATACATCTTTCATCCCTCTTGTTTATTGATCTTTGTAGGGCTTCTTTGCAATCAAAAAACAACTGATGGTGCTTCCACCATTAATATTCTCACCCAAACTTCTTTGTCTAGACATAAGGAATGAATCAGAATGCTTAGAATAAAAATAAATTTACCATTCCAGGCGAAAACTTGAAGCGCTTGACTGACAATGACTTGCATACTTCAGGTGTCACCTCGGAGTGATCTTCTTGTAATAAACAACAATCGGTTGGAGTATTCTTTCGCGGAGTTAGCATCTCTTTTACCCCCAAATTCAGCTCATTCTTATTCTTCTCAGCATCATAACCCACAATATCTGAACCCGCTTCCTTTCCAGGGTTTGAAGTCTCAGTATCGGCTCGTTTCAAGTTAGATTTGGGATCTAACGCTCGTGGGCTCGGGGCTTGTTGTACTTTCTGGGAGAGAGAATTTTGAGTGTGCCGCTCGAAAAAGTGTACTATTCCAAACTTTGATGGCTGCGTGTTTTGCGGGTTTTGGTTTAATTTTCTCGATGTGGTACCTTTCTTCCTCGGAGCCATTAAAGACCTAAGTAAAACAACCATTAGCCTCAATAATGTTCTTCTTATTAAAACAAGGGAAGATTAGGACAATGTACAATTCAGAATTAAAACTTAGCAATCAGTAAAAAATGTGATCTTCCTTTCAATTTAGTCATACCAAAATGCTCCAATTGGGGAGTATCAGTACCAGTAAATCAATGAATAAGATCAAAATTGGGGGATTTAAAAGAAACCCTTTTGAGGGTTTGTAATACATATCATGGAATGCAACATGAAAAAAAAATGGATAAAAATAACTTATAGCAAAGAGTTCAAAAAACAATATTTTTTCCAATTTAACTATACCAAACTAAATCCCCATGTATGATGGAATATCAGTATACCAATCAAAATGTAATTAAAGACAAAGCTCCTCAATAAGTCTAATAAAATGTAACAAACAGAAATTTACTCAATTTAGTAACTGAATAAATAAAAAATGGGGGATTTAGAAGAAACCCTTAGGAGGGTTTGTAATAAACATTATGGAAATGCAATAGAAAAAAAAAAAAAAAAAAAACTTACCAAAAAAGTTAAATAAGTGGCCTTTCTTTCAATTTAGTCATTATCAATCTAAATCCCCCAATTATAGAGTTTCAGTACACTAATTTAGATATAAGCTCCTAAATAAGTCTAATTAAATATAACAAACAGAAAGTACCCAAGTAAGTAAATTAATAAATAAGATCAAAATTGGGGGATTTAGAAGAAACTCTTTATGAGGGTTTGTAATAAAAATCATAGAAATGCCTCAAAAAAGGATAAAAATAACTTACATCAAAGAGTTAAAAAAGTGATCTTTTTTTTTAATTTAACTTTACCAATCCAGATATAACTAAAAATTGAGCTCCTAAATAAGCTTAATTAAATGTAACAAACAGAAAAATACCCAGTTAAGTAAATTAATAAGTAATATCAAAATTGGGGGAATCAGAAGAAACCCTGTTGAGGGTTTGTAATAAACATCATGTGAATTAAACAGGAAAAAAAGGGATAAAAATAACTAAGCAAAAAAGTAAAAAAATCGATCTTTTATTTCAATTTAACCCATACCAATTTAAATCCCCTAATTATAGAGTATTGGTATACCAATCTAGATATAACTAAATATTAAGCTCCTAAATAAGCTTAATTAAATTTAACTAACAGAAAACTACCAAGTTAAGTAAATTATAGAAATAAGATCAAAATTGGGGGATTTAGAATAAACCTTTTTGAGGGTTTGTAATACACGTCATGGAAATGCAACAGAAAAGAAAAAATTTAGCAAAAACGTTAAATAAGTGACCTTTTTTTCAATTTCAATACACTAATCTAGATATAAGCTTCTAAATAAGTCTAATTAAATTTAACAAACAGAAAAGTACCCAAATAAGTAAATTAAAAAATAAGTTCAAAATTGGGGGGATTTCAAAGAAACCCTTTTGAGGGTTTGTAATAAACATCATAAGAATGCATTAAGAAAAGAAAAAGGATAAAAGTAACTTAGAGCAAAGAGTTAAAAAATCGATCTTTTATTTCAATCTAACCCATACCAATTTAAATTCCCTAATTATAGAGTATCGGTATACCAATCTAGATATAACTAAGATTAAGCTCCTAAATAATTCTAATTAAATATGAACTTACAGAAAACTACTTAATTAACTAAATTAAAGAAATAAGATCAAAATTGGGGGATTTAGAAGAAACCCTTTTGAGGGTTTGTAATACACATCATGGAAATGCAACAGAAAAGAAGAAAAAAACTCAGCAAAAAAGTTAAATAAGTGACATTTTTTTCAATTTCAGTACATTAATCTAGATATAAGCTCCTAAATAAATCTAATTAAATTTAACAAACAGAAAACTACCCAAATAAGTTCAAAATTGGGGGATTTAGAAGAAACCCTTTCGAGGGTTAGTAATACACATCATGGAAATACAACAGGAAAAGAAAAAAGACAAAAATACTTAAACATAGAGTTAAAAAAGTGATCTTTTTTTTTCAATTTAACTTATACCAATCTTAATCCACATACTAATCAAAATATAACTAAATATTAAGCTCCTAAATAAGTCTAATTAAATATGAACTTACAGAAAACTAAATAATTAACTAAATTAAAGAAATTAGATCAAAATTGGGGGATTTAGAAGAAACCCTTTTGAAGGTTCATAATAAGCATCATGGAAATGCAACAGGAAATATATATATATATATATATATATATATATATATATATATATATAACTTAGAGCAAAGAGTTAAAAAAAACAATATATTTTTCAATTTGACTCATATTAATCCAAATCCCCCAATTAATTTAGAAGAAACCCACCCTTAAGTGAGTAAATAATTATTCACCTAAAAAAAACTCCTAAATAAGTTTAGGTACATGTAACAAACAGAAAAGTACCCAATTAAGTGAGTAAATAAATAAGATCAAAATTAAGGGAATTAGAATAAACCCTTTCGAGGGTTTGTTATAAACATCATGGGAATGCAACAGAAAAAAGAAGAAAAAAAAAATTGGAGAAATACGAACCTGGACAGGTTCGGCAGAGAGAGAGAGAGAGAGAGAGAGGGAGGGAGATTGTGTGTGTTTTTCCCGCTCACAAACCACAGTTCTAATTTTATTTTACTTTTTTTTTTTTTATTAAGTTGTGTATTTTTTATTTAATTGTCTATTACGAAACTTCGTCCAATTTATACCGGCTAATAACTTGTATCAAAATTGTCGGAATAAATTTTTTTAAAATTTGACCATATAGATCAAATGTTAAATTTTATGATTAGATTTAAAAAAAATTAATTTCGACAATTTTGATACAAGTTATAAGCCGGTCAAAATTGCATGTAGTTTCGTAGTGGACAATTAAATGGGAACGGAGTGAGTAATGTTACTCCATATCGAGCATATTTTTCGGTTCGATTTTTTTTTGTTTCAGTTTTTTATTTTTTGAACCGAACCGGTTTTTTACGGTCCAATTTCAGGTTTTTCGGTTTTCCGGTTATTTTTGGTCTTTTTCGGGGTTGTTTGGTCTTTTTCATTTCGGTTTTATTGAAAACCGAAACCGACACGAAAAAAATTAGGTTTTTCTTTTTTGGTCTTTTTCGGTTCAGTTATCGGTCCGGGTTGGTTTTTCCGTTTTTTCGCTCAGCTCTGTGTTCGATTACAGACGAGCTTATCATGAGTAATTTATTAACACGTTTTTGCCAAATTGGATGTCGTTTTGTCTAAAAAAAACTTTTTCACTTAGTTAAAATAAATGTTAATATATGAAAAAAAATATATTAAAAATACTTAAACGAGCTTTCAAACAAGCCGAACATGCTCACGAGCCTAATTATCCTGTTTAAGCCCAACTCATTAGTAAATGAACGAACACGAGTCGAGTCTCAATTGAAAATATTGATTAATGAGTTTTTGACTTTGATATTTTTAACGAAGTTTCTTTTAAAAATATGAGTTTTGGTAGTTTTTGTATATTTGTTTTTATGTAAAACACGTTTTATAATCAATATTACAAACCGTTGAACCAAGACGAATTTTACTGATTTAGTTTGGTTTGGTTTGGTTTCAATCAATAATTTGGTCCAAACCGAATCGAATCAAACTATTACTTTTAATTAATTGGTTTGATTTATTTTATTTTTTCTTAAAAACATAAAGACCTAAACCGAAACAACATGAAATTTTCTAATTATGCTTATCTTTTTGAAGTTGGGAGTATTTAGGATGTGGATCAGTGTGGCTTGCCAAATTTTCAAGAGACCCAAAATAGCCAAATAATAAGAGAAATAACCTATTTAACTTATGATTCTTAATCAAGAGAACATATATGAATACGAGATAAGTTAAGTTGTCATCAAACGGATGGGAATCTTCATTCAGCTACCATCCAATAAGTTTTATTGGGAACGTGATATTTGAATAACAACAAAGTAACATTAGATGAGACAAACGAGGGGGTGGAGGGTAAGAATTTTCATTAATGTGCATTTTAGATACTCTTTTGCTTTTCGAAAGACAACATCACAAGACAAATAGATAGAGAAACAGAGTCGACTAACAAAAATCTCGCTTCTCACCTCCACACGTTTCGGGCATACGAGTTTCTCTTACATGTTATTTCCCAACAATGTTGATGTTGAGCTGGTTTTCGTACTTCATCTCATTTTATGCAGGCGTTGCAGCATTGTGCAGGTCAAGGCGGATCTGGTTTTCGTACGTCAACTTATTTTTACTTGATGCATTTGGTTACTTCGCGTCAAGGCGGCAAGTCTGCATCATTGTGCACGCCTACCACTTTAAGTTAGAGTCCACGTACAGGGGCGGGTCAGTCCCAAATCCAGTAAGTCTTGGGTCTGAGACAAAGACTGGGCTGTGACCAAAAAAAAAATAATAAAATATATATATATATATGGCATTGTTTTAAGTACTGACCAACCAAAAAAACTAGGCTTTGGGCAACCAAAAGCACTGGGCCGCCCCTGTCTACTCATTCACGTGAAAGTTTAATCACAAGCACCTTATATTGGAAATAAACTTGGAAATATAAAAAAGAAGGGGTTTGAAAATTAAGCATGCGGAAAGGAGATTCTACGAATACACTTGAAATATATCGTGTTATTTGGTAACACTGAACAGACAACGATATAAACTCATTAGAAAATATGAATAAGAATTACATAGTAAGATAAAATCCCTAGCTAAAAGATGAGGATAGTGTACAACTTAATATTATAATTTTCAAGTTTAAGAAAATAAAATTACCACACAAATAATAATCTATATTACTGTGTATAGACTTAAAACCTACCTAAATTGTTATCATTCCTCAAATGCTTTTCTCCATTAGTTAAGTAAGTTAAGATTGAGTGACTGAATCAAGTCATTCCTTATTCTAAACTAAACAGCAAACATGACCATACAAAAAGCAGATTAGTGTATGAAAAATATACATAGACAATAATAATATTTCTATAAACTTGAAACACCCATACACAAATTGAGCTACATATATACAAAAGTAAAGCTGCTTAAAATCTGAAATGTGTCAAACTATCGCAATAAAGATAGGTCATAGCTAGAACCATCAACTCAATGACAAACCAAACAAAACATGACAGAAAATCGGGATTCTAACACACTCAATAATATTAATATTGTGAACTTGTTTGAAGATCATCTAGGAGAATAACGAATCCATGAAGAACATACAATTAAAGCTACTTTTAATAACAATAATAACAACTTCTAAGAAAAGCCTGAATGTTTGAAATTTTATTAACGTGAAGGGACTAATCGTTGGACTGTTGTAATATCCCCATTTGACGCCTTTAGACACTCATTAATCATCAAATTAAAAAACACATCTTTCCAATTAGGTTGTAATACAACAAAAAAAACACCCACAAGGTCCAAATTTCAATCAAGTACCTCTTGAGGTCTCAGCTGTTACCTCCTAAATCGAAAAATTACTCTGTTTGTATCGAACTTTTTTGTAATCTATTTTATACTATATACTATTAGTTTTCTATCATATTTTTGTATAAATGTTACCATACATTTTTTTATCAATATATTTTTAGTTTACATATAAAATTATATGAGCCTATAAAAATAAGCACAATCTTTTTCACCAATTAATTGTCTTCTGTTAGTTTAGACAAAAGACTCAAAATTCTAGCTATCTGAACTTTTAAGAAACACGAACAACGGTGAAAAAGGACTTTTAATGTATTTTAAAATTACACAATCAAACAACTTTAAGCGGTGAATTAGATGAATTGAAAATTTAAGAGGTGTGTTTAATTTACACTCAAACTCGAGGTAGTCTAATAACCCCGCTCGAGCCAATCTAATCAATATATCCCCGATCTAGTGTCCAAGCCTAGCGTGAAGTTATATTGGATCATTCATCAAAATTGAAGAATCAGGAGAAATAACATAAGCTTCACAATTAACAAAAAAAAATTGAATGCAAGTCTAACATATATAAAGAAATTGTTCCTCAAAATACCATAACTATAATTGGTTTTACCAACATAAGTAAACAAACCATTATTCTCAAAATGAAAAGAAAAGTCTAGCTCTAATAAAACTAAAATATATAGTAAAATGCATCGGAAAGTGGAAGTATGAAGCACATCATGTAAAATTAAAATATGCCCATAACACATCTTGAGTGGATATCCAACTCGGTCTTTACCTATAAGTTTCCTTCTGCTTGTGTCTTCTTCGGCTTAGGACATTCTTGATCGAAGTGACCCCTTCTTGCGACAGTTAATATACGAGAGTTTTGAGTTCTCTTTCTTCCCGACACGTTTTTCTCTAGGACGCTTATCAATGTTTCCACCTTTTGGTGTCGGGTTTTGAGTTTTACCATGTCTAGGTGTTTTTTGAATACCCTTGCGTGTTTTTTGAATACGCTTAAAATGTATCGGGCAACGAGTTCAGCACTACGTTTCATACTATTGCGCTCTTCTTCAACCTCAAGATAGCGAGACACATCATCAAAATCTCTAGAGTTTAATAAGGTTTAGTTTAATTAGTTTTGCTCCAATTTTGATTTAGTGTGTTGAATTCTAAATTTTCCTAATTAATATAATTTAGCATGTTGATATCTAAGTTTCTTAATTAATGTATTGGACTTTTTTTATTCTCAACTTAATATAATGTAGTTACATCACGTATCTATTTCTGTATGACGTATGAGTATTTTGTCATTTGAACATGTGTCATGTATTAAAGTTTAAACACATTAACTTCTTTTTTTCTCTCGTTACACTTCCGACCAAACAGACCTAGGGTTCACTCAGTCTCAATTATTTGCTAAAGTTAAATTGGACCAATTTAGCTACAATTGAGGTTAATATATACTTAAGGGTCAATCCATTCAAACAAATAGCACACATTAAGATTGCTAATATTATACCTACGGCCAAGATTGTTTCCAGTCTATAATGTTAAAACCTGTGCTAATCCGTACACTTGCACAAATTATCCATTCCACAAATTATATATTATGTATATATGTTTGAAAGTATATGTAACACCATCCGCATCTGATAACTTACTCATTTACTCAAACGTAACGCATTTTATATCTTTTAAAAAAGCGTTTACATTTACATAAAATGTCAGCATTCTTATTAATCTCTTTATAATGACCCTACATTATTTCTTTTTATTTGTTTATTATCATTTAATAATCATAACAATATTCCAACCACAAAAATATGGACCGCATGATATTTTTTTTACTATTATATTCATCTAGTGAATCATATACGTTCCTCGTATATAAGGTGAATTTGGTGTTCCTTGAAATTTAGAAAATTTATAGGGTTCCTGATACATTACACTTTTTATACCATAATTATCAAATTTTAGGAAAAAAATATGTTTTGATATACTAGATGTGAATGCTCTAACATTTATAATTAGAGTAAGATGAGTTTTCAGATTTGGGGAAGGGTATTATGGTATTTTTCATATGTTAATTAAGGGTATAAATTTCACTAGACAAAAATAAAGTCACGTGACTGCATGTGGCACATTTCTAAAAAAAGAAGTCTAGTACATTAATTCGAAAAACTGAGAGATCAACATACTAAGTCAGGATTTAAAGTTAATTACACCAATAAGGAAAACTTAGAGTTCGACATA
This sequence comes from Primula veris, assembly GCA_963682055.1. Classification (NCBI taxonomy): domain Eukaryota; kingdom Viridiplantae; phylum Streptophyta; class Magnoliopsida; order Ericales; family Primulaceae; genus Primula; species Primula veris. The sequence continues at coordinate 3,682,265 of OY821742.1, read as the reverse complement.
CTAAATAGGAATTTAACCAAAGTTTATTACATTAAATCTTATTAAACTCATATTCTTGATAATAACAACTAAATTCACATCTGAGCAAATTGGGTGAGGAGGGATCAAAGCACCGCAATAACCTGTTGCTCGTAGTGAGCTCATTATCGGATCATGGTAGACATGATTCGGAGGTGCTTATCTATAGTATGTTTTGGATTCATGACATACTAGTTGAACTTCATAGTTAAGACACGTAGTCTTATGACACTTGTGCCATTCCACTATATATACGTAAATTTTAGCTCGTCACACATATCATTAGCAGTTGGGTAGGTCTCCCCCAATGAGATCATCGTGCATGCTACAAAACAAAGTAAAACTCATAGAACGATCCTTCTTATACCAAGCATCGTATACCTCCAGGTCACAATGGTGTTGGGTCGAATTTCCTTGATTCGAACGAACCATATCATTGGTCAAACGGTCGAGCAAGTGTTGCTCGTTCAAAAGCGTCTGAATCTTTCTTTGCCTCATATTATAGTTATTTCCTTCAAGTTTCTAATTTGTCGTATTAATATTAGCGGTCACGTTTTTCTAGGTCATTCAATGGAACGGATTTTGATTGTGTTACTAGATTTATGAATATCGCCTTTAAAAACTTTTTAGCCTACGAAGTAGAACGGTTAATAGAATCGTCTACTAATTCTCATACCTCACAAGTCCACAAGTATTTTGATGATAACTTAGAGATGATCAAGAAAAGATAGAAAAATATTGAATGTGTAATTTTATGTATATGCCTTTCGTTAATAGTAGCATAAAATAGGGGATCTATAGAGTTTCTTGAGAGTTTAAATAAAATCAAAGATTATTTCTTAAACTCAAATACAAGATCACAAAGATAGATAAAAAATAACAAACTCAATCATATTACTAACGGTAATGTTGATGTTATAAAGTTTATAATTTTTTAGAACTTCTGGACTGTAGTATTAAGTAACACAGACTAATTTTCAAGTTTTCGCGTAAATTTATACAACGAACGATCGATGTAAAAGTTTCACTCATAAATTATATAGTATCTTGTTTTTCGATATTAAATGTGAAGAGCGACAGCTAATATATTCTCCAGTACTCTAATTAGTCCGAAGTAGTGGAACAGTGACAAATTGAGATAAGGCATGTATTACATATAATTTGAAATTGAGACAAACTAAAATTTATTTGGACTGTAGTAATTGTATTATTTGACACCGCAAATCCTTTCATTATACTTTAAATACATACATTTCCCTTTAAGTTTACATAATAATAAAAAGCACCCATAAAATGTTATAAAATTCAATTAAGTACCCTTTGGTGTTTAGAGATACCTCAATTCTACCTCTGAAGTGAAAAATTCCATGGGTTTGAGGGTTGATTTTTTTTGTAACCACTAATTTAAATTTACAGTTATGTACCATATTTTTTTATAATGGTTACCATATTTTTTTTTTTTATCATTATATACTTATTTTACAGATAAAATTAAGCACAGTTTCTTTCACTAATAAATTATCTTCTGTCAGTTTAATCAGCCAAAAGACTCAAAACTAAGACTATATTAACTGTTAAGAAACAAACAATATTAACAAAGGCTGAAAAAGTATTTAATGTATCTTAAAATCACACAAGAAAATTACTTTACGGTGTGAATTAGATGAACTTTTAAACTCAAGGGATGTGTTTAGTTTAAACTAAAACTCAATGGCGTGCTTATATATAAATTTTGGATCGTTACCTTGTCTACAAGACTACAACTTAATTAATGACTAGTCCATAAAACTGAAACTAATTAAAAATTGGTCTATTTTCCCTAACTAACCAATAAAAATGTAAAAACAAGAAAATTAATGGAAAAAATCCAGAAAATAAAAATGGAAAAGTGAAAAAATATAAAATATCTGGAAAAAAATAAAAATTTAAAGAGACAAAACCCCGAAAAAACACGAATAATTTTTTAAAGAATAATGCTATATGCACAAGGTTATTTGCACAACATATACACATATTGATGACATGACATACAAGTCACCCAAAAATCATATTTCCTTAGCTATTACCAAAAAAAACAATTATATTTTAAATATGATTTTTTTGGTTTTCCCACTTTTTTAAAGATTTGTTCATTTTTTTTGGTATTTCCGTTTTTTTTTTGTTTTTTTTATATTTTTTATGTTTTTTTTTATTTTTCCATTTTTTTTTTTTTTTATTTTTATTTTTATTGAGTAATTAATTAGGTGAGTGACCAATATTTAATTAGTTTTACAAATAAATGACCAATAATTAATTAAATTTTATAGACTAATTAATTTTTAAGTAGTTTTGTTTTTATGGATCAGTTAAACTTACCTATAAATATGTACCTGTCACGTCCAAAATAGGCACTTTTGTCTTGTCACATCCTATTACCAAATTTGCCTAAAAAAGATTACTCTCTCACTATATATTACCATAAATAATCTACCTTATATACTCTACTACTAAAATGTCTGAAGATCTTCAGCTGACTATATTAACAGTGCCCGAAGGTATATTGTATATTTATACATTTATATATAAATGTTTGGTATCAGAGCCAACAATTAAAACATGGGCGGCCGATAGAGAAATGGCTCTGATACCAACAATTAACTTCCAACCAAGAAAACTTAAAACTTATCTTACAACTTATCTTATATAATATTGCTTGAATATATTACAGAGAGAGAGAGAAACACTTATTATTGGTTGCCTAGATGAGAAGACATACCTTCTCTTATATACTCTACTACTAAAATGTCTGGGGATCTTCAAATGACCATATTAACAGTGCCCGAAGGTATATTGTATATTTATACATTTATATATAAATGTTTGTATGTATGTATTTTTTAAACTTTTTCAATGTTTGAACCGAAAGAAAGCTTTTTTCTTTCCCAAAATGTATGGATTAATGGAATCTTTATTATCTTTCTTTCAACTTCACGCATAAAAATACAGAAAAACGAGTAGAAAATTAGATAATAAGCCTTATCAAAGCTTTAAAATTTCAGAAGAACATAGTAAAAGCTTAGATAAATTAATAATAAAGCCTTGTCATTCTTTCAACTTGAGCTTAAAAAAGAAAGATTTTTTTTCTCCATATATATATACTGTCACCCCCACTATATATGATTTCATTTTAGTATTTTTATGAAAGAAATACCAGTAAAATACATGGTATTAAGTATTAGTTTGAATATCAAGAGATGGAAAACCATTAGTTTATTTGTTAGGGTTTACAAAACCAGAGTACTCTCGATCCTACCTTTTCACTATAAAAATATGATTTTTTTTTTTTTGTATATATATGCATTTATGAAGCTTAATTTATTATCTGTCTTTCAACCTGAGATAATAAAGCCTTAATGTACCAAAAAAGAATATATTTAATTCTTAGACATGTTTTCCCAATATATACTGTCACCTCTGCTATATATATGATTTCAGTTAGCGTTTTTATGAAAGAAAATCACCAGTAAAATTTGTATATTAAGAAAACCATTAATTTTTATGTTACGGTTTACTATCCTGCCTTTTCACTATATAAAAATGATCTTTATTCTTACTAATACCATATTTTTATTAGGCTATCTAAGGTACCAATTTGGAATACTTCTCATTCTTGCTTTGCTTATTTAGAGTTCTTTTTTTTTTTGTTATTTTGAATGAGGAAAATATCACCATTAATTATTATTTTAGCTAGGGTTTACAAAATTATTACACCACTCGATCCTTCCGTTTCACTACCTAAAAATGTAAAAAAAAATGATTTTTATTCAAATGTTAGGTACTGGAGGCACCAACACAGCAGCAACAGTCACCACAGACCAAGGTTGTAATATATATTAATATAAATAGAGTATAAGTAAAGGGTTATCAGTGTTTCAACTAAAATAAAACATTTTTCTTTCAACCTGAAATATAAACATACAGAAAACATAAAAAAACTTAGATAATAAAGCCTAAATGTACCCCAAAAAAAAAAGCCTTGTCAGTCTTTCTCTTTCAACTTGAGCATTAAAAAGAAAGTTTTTTTTTTCCAATATAAACTTGTTGAACCATGGGGTTCAATAATTGATTTTGATTATAACTTTGATTATGTTTTTAATGATTTTACGATTTCTCTATTTCGATGATATAATGCTTGTTTTTTCCAAAAAGAGAATTTGTAAATTGCAATACGCCAGAAAGATAGAGCTCGGAAAAACGAAGCCACAGGTTCAAGCGGAACCAGAATCGGAGCTAAAACGAAGGAGTTATGAGCATTCGAAGATTTACGGGACCAGGATTACAGTCGACCGATCGACTGGACAAAAACGACCGATCGTTTTTGATCCAATTTCTTCCAGTGAGTCCAGTATAAAAACGACCGATCGTTTTCAGAAAACGACCGATCGTTTTCTGTAAAACGACCGATCGACTGTAGAAAACGACCGATCGTTTTCTGCAGTTTTCGAAAACAGCTTTTCAGCTTATTCTGGAAAAGAGCTGTTATATCTTCAACGGTCATAACCCAGAAAAACAGACTTTGCTGTTATATAAACCACCCCAATCTCTCTCCTAAATCACCAATTACAATATCTATTAACATCCTTCAACCTCTCTCATAAAAACCCTAAAATCACCATTTTTGTGAATATATTCGAGAAAGAGGGAAATCAAAGAAAAGGAGATTCAAGCTCGATCATCATCAACAACTCACCAATTAGCTTTTTAAGAAGCAATAAGAATCGTGAGCGAAGTTACATTTTTGTAACTAAATTTGTATCGAGTGTTTTATAAACTCAATTGTGAGCGAGTGAACGGGTAGAGGCTTTGTAAGCAAGTGAAGCTTAAAAGCTCTAGGTTTTTCATTCGGGTACTCATAAATTGAGGGGGAGTCGTAGACTCGTAGACGTGTTCTCTTGCACTTGTATCAAGAGTAGGAACCCCGGGTAGAGGGTGAGCCAATCGGTAGATTGAGCTCAATAGGATTTGTAATATCCGCAAGAACATTTTTAGTGAAATACTCGGTAGTACCGAGGAGAGGACGTAGGCGCGTTTGCCGAACCTCTATAAATCGCGGTGTCAATTCCTTTCCCTTACTTTTACTTTACGCAACTTATTTTATTGCTTATTTTCTTGTTTGCGTTAAGTAATTCTAACAATTTTTTAACTCTTGTTATAACGCTTAAGCTTAGAATTGCATTAGTTGGGTGTTAGTTGCTTAGAATTTTAATTAGGCAAAAATCGCCATAAACCTTATTCACCCCCCCCCCCCCCCCCCCCCAAGGTTAGCACACGGGCCAACAATTGGTATCAGAGCCGAGGCTCTTGCATATAGGAATCTAACGATTTTAGAGTTAAGATCCGTATGGCTAATCTATACCATTTTACTTCCGCTATTGCTTCATCACCCAATACTCCACCATTTTTTGATGGGGTAAATTATTCATATTGGAAGGATAGGATGAGTATGTTCCTACAAAGCTATAATGTTAATGTTTGGAAGATTATTAAAGTAGGATATTCCGCACCTACATCCGAAAATAGCGAGAACCCAATCCCCGTAGAGGACCTAGATAACGCTCAACTAGAAGCCTACTCTACTAACGCCAAAGCGATGTACACTATTGTTTGTGCCGTTTCTCCTAATGAGTACAACAAAATTTCCGCTTGTAAAACCGCTAAGGGTATGTGGGATAAGCTAGTAGTAATGCATGAAGGGACTAACCAAGTTAAGGATTGCAAACTCCAACTATTAGTTCATGACTACGAGCTTTTTAAAATGAGCGAGGGTGAAACCATTTCCGATATGCTTGCTAGGTTTACAACTATTACTAATGGATTAACATCTCTTGGTAAGTGTTTGTCTTCTAAGGAAATGGTCTCAAAGGTGATTCGGAGCTTACCGAAAGAATGAGAACCAAAGGTCACCGCAATTCAAGAGGCACATGATATGAACACCTACACCCTTGATGCGTTGACGGGTTCACTCCTCACTCACGAAATCACCCTCAATAGTCACAAGCCAATCTCGAAAAAGAGGGAGATAGCTTTCAAAGGAACAACTTGTGACGAAAGCGATGAGCTATCCAATGACGACGAAAATTCAATGCAAATCATTCGAATCGTCAAAGAAATACTCAAGCTAAAAGACCACCGCAAACATAAAGGTAAATCGTCAAATAATTCAATTTATTCTAACGATTTTGTTTGCTATACTTGTGGCAAGGAAGGACACATGGCGAGAGATTGCGTCATGAATCGCAAGAGCAAAGGAAAGAAGAAGATATCCGCTTCAAGCTCTAGCGATAGCTCCGAACAAGATGAAGTCGCTCACCTTAGTTGCTATGTGGCCTTGGAAGACAACAATGAGCCTAACCAATCTTCGTCAAGCGAAAATGAAAGCGAAGCCGATGAGGTAAATGATCTTTCTTATGATGAATTACTTCATATGTGCGATGTTTATTCTAAAAAAGTTCCTAAGCTTTTCAAAAAGGTCGACTCTCTTAAAAGGATAAATTCTTCTCTCAATGAAGAAATAAGATCCTTAAAAAGAGATAAAATTGAAAATGAGTCTATTCCGACATCGTCATTTTCTCTTCATGATGTAGATGACGAAAAGGAAGACTTAAAAGATAAAAACGAGTTTTTAAAAACCGAAAATGACTCTTTGAAAAATAAAAACGATGAGCTTGTCATTGCGGTAAAGAAACTCGAGTTAACAATCTCAAGGTTTTCCAAAGGGAAAACCGTGTTGGACGAAATTTTGAGTTGTCAAAAAGATGTCAATGACAAAAGCGGTTTGGGTTTCGTTTCCAACTCTATTGGCTCAAGCACAACCCGCTATGTCAAATCTTCTAGCATGTCTACAACTCCTATTCCGCCTATACAAAAGGTTGTTTTTACACAAGGGAGCACTTCAAGAGTTTTGCCAAACTCTTGTAATAATAGAAGAGGTTTAGGTTTTCAAACCAAAACCGCTCATTATACTTCTAAAACTTCCTACATAAAGTCGCATAGTTCTCGTTATTCAAAAAAATCTATGCATTGCATTCATTGTAGTAGAAATGAGCATGTTTCTTCTAAATGCCCAAATCGCTTTCATGTTAGTAGAAGCGATTTGAAATGGGTAGTCAAGACCCGAACCACTAACAATGTCGGACCCAAAAGAAATTGGGGACCAAAGGACAAAACTCGTGTTGTAGGTATCTCCATCCAAAAGGAGAAAATCAACAAGTGGTTGGCAACACCGGCAAAAGCCGTGGAAGTCCCTAAGATCGACTCCACCATCAAGAAGGAAGTTCCGTTAATCGACAAAGGTGGAAGGCATACCAACAAGTGGTACCACCTATTTGGAATCGGCAACGCTCAATGCAAATGCCATTAGCGAGCGGACTCGACTCCACATCACATATGCGGTATACTCTAATCTACAATATCTACATATATGTGATTAGTTGGGTCGGGTATATGCATCATATTTACATTTTTCATGTTTTGGTTTTTCTTTAAAAACCCTTCACATAACCCCATATTTTTCGATTGCATTTTGATAATGCCAAAGGGGGAGAAAAATGATATATTTGGTGTAATGCGTTTTGTTAAAATGGAGGAGATATTTTTCTTGTAAAATCATCATTAGTTTGTCATAATCAAAATGGGGGAGATTGTTGAACCATGGGGTTCAATAATTGATTTTGATTATAACTTTGATTATGTTTTTAATGATTTTACGATTTCTCTATTTCGATGATATAATGCTTGTTTTTTCCAAAAAGAGAATTTGTAAATTGCAATACGCCAGAAAGATAGAGCTCGGAAAAACGAAGCCACAGGTTCAAGCGGAACCAGAATCGGAGCTAAAACGAAGGAGTTATGAGCATTCGAAGATTTACGGGACCAGGATTACAGTCGACCGATCGACTGGACAAAAACGACCGATCGTTTTTGATCCAATTTCTTCCAGTGAGTCCAGTATAAAAACGACCGATCGTTTTCAGAAAACGACCGATCGTTTTCTGTAAAACGACCGATCGACTGTAGAAAACGACCGATCGTTTTCTGCAGTTTTCGAAAACAGCTTTTCAGCTTATTCTGGAAAAGAGCTGTTATATCTTCAACGGTCATAACCCAGAAAAACAGACTTTGCTGTTATATAAACCACCCCAATCTCTCTCCTAAATCACCAATTACAATATCTATTAACATCCTTCAACCTCTCTCATAAAAACCCTAAAATCACCATTTTTGTGAATATATTCGAGAAAGAGGGAAATCAAAGAAAAGGAGATTCAAGCTCGATCATCATCAACAACTCACCAATTAGCTTTTTAAGAAGCAATAAGAATCGTGAGCGAAGTTACATTTTTGTAACTAAATTTGTATCGAGTGTTTTATAAACTCAATTGTGAGCGAGTGAACGGGTAGAGGCTTTGTAAGCAAGTGAAGCTTAAAAGCTCTAGGTTTTTCATTCGGGTACTCATAAATTGAGGGGGAGTCGTAGACTCGTAGACGTGTTCTCTTGCACTTGTATCAAGAGTAGGAACCCCGGGTAGAGGGTGAGCCAATCGGTAGATTGAGCTCAATAGGATTTGTAATATCCGCAAGAACATTTTTAGTGAAATACTCGGTAGTACCGAGGAGAGGACGTAGGCGCGTTTGCCGAACCTCTATAAATCGCGGTGTCAATTCCTTTCCCTTACTTTTACTTTACGCAACTTATTTTATTGCTTATTTTCTTATTTGCGTTAAGTAATTCTAACAATTTTTTAACTCTTGTTATAACGCTTAAGCTTAGAATTGCATTAGTTGGGTGTTAGTTGCTTAGAATTTTAATTAAGCAAAAATCGCTATAAACCTTATTCACCCCCCTAAGGTTAGCACACGGGCCAACAAAACTGATGTCACCTCTACTATATGATTTCAGTTAGCGTATGTTATATGAAAAAATTCACCAGTAAATTTTATATAAAATATTAGTATAGGTATTAGTTTGTATATTAAGAAAACCATTAATTTTTATATTAGGGTTTACCATCCTGCCTTTTCACAATATTAAAATGACCTGTACCAATATGAAATACTTCTCATTCTTGCTTTGCTTATTTAGAGTTATTTTTTTTTTGATATTTTGAATGAAGAAAAATAGCATGGAAAACCATTAATTATTATGTTAGGGTTTACAAAATTATTGTATCACTCTGGATCCTACCTTTTCACAATATAAAATTGATCTTTATTCTTAATATCATCATTATTTATATATATATAGGCTTTACTTAATAAGGTATATGAAATGAGGAAAATTATCTTTATTTGAATGTTATAGGTACTGGTGGAGGTGGCAGTACATTAGAAACAGTCACCACAGACCAGCAACTTATTAACGATCCACCCAAAGACCAAGGTTTGAAAATTAAAATTATTTCTCCTACTATATATATATAATATATATATCACCCCTATTTTAGTAAAATTGTGCATCAAAATTTTAGTAAGATAATAGTTTGAATATATAAAAAAAAAAAGACTATGGAAAACCAATAATATATTGTTATGATGGGTGTCACAAAATTAGTGTACTCTCAAGATTTACCTTTTCAGTGTGGTAATTGGTAAATAGATCTATACTCTTTATTCTTACTATCATTATCTAGGCTTTACATGTAATTAGCTAGGTAACATTATTGGAAATAACAGGACAGTACATATAGCAAAACAATTCATATCCCATTTTATAGGGTCTTAGAAATAAAAGCACCTATCTTTTTAACTACGCAATTTATAGACACTCATCTATTCCTACTGATTTTTTTTTATTTTATTTATTTTTTTTTTTTTTTTTGATTCCTCCTTTGGAGGAAAACCTGCGAAACTTGCAGACGACAGGGTTCGAACTCTGGTGGTGAGCGTGGTATACTCGGATAACAATCACGTGGCTACCTATTCCTACTGATTTGTATATAGTGTTTTACAATAGCATTTTATCTTAACAACCAGTTAGAAATACTATTTATTGTCCGGTTACATTTTTTTTGACTGTTTTGAATAAAAATTTACATTCACTGCATTTTTTTTTAGCTATCTTCCTAATTAAATTAAAATGCCCGTTGAAACTGAAAGGGCCAAAGACGATGTTGCTATCAACAAGACAGCTGTAAAAAAAACAGTCAAAAGTTACCGCAAGTGGCAGTAAAAGTTCCCCGTGTAGTATTTCCTTCGTTTACAATTAATTGTACTTTATGAAATTACGTGTAATTTTGACCAACTAATAACTCATATCAAAATTATCGAAATAAAAATTTTCAAAAGTTAATCATATAGTTAAAAAAATAATAATAATAAAATGGGATAGTCTTCCAACTTGAGCTTTGAAAATAAAGTTTTCCCCCTAGTGTCCCCTCTAGTATGACATGTACTGATCAGTTTAGCGTGCAAAAGAGAAATTACTATAATAAAATTGTATATATATATATATATATATATATAGCATTTTAGTATACTGTATTTAAAATATACAATGATTATTATCTATCTGCTCCTACCTTTTAACTATGGTAAATAAACAAATACTCTTTATTCTTTTCATTATTTCGTATAGATAAAAAAGCCAAGGGAACCGCCGAGGGATCTACAAAGCAATGGATACTAGAAAGCTTTTATGGATCTGGTAATATTACTCTTTATTCTCACTATTATTATCTAAGCTTCTTTACTTCTTATAATTATCTACTACCAATATATAAGAAATATAGGTCTAATTCTTGCTTATTACAGTTATTTTTCTGCTTTTTTGAAATGTTGAAAATACACTTTCTATATAAACCATATAATTTGTTCAAAAATTTTACAACCTTTAAATAGACAGCTGTTTCTATTACCCCTTAATTTTACATTAAAATTTAAATATGCCTAAAATGGAAATACCAACAATTATCATGTTGAGTTACAATGTTTGATTTTAATCCAGAATTCGGAAATAACAATATTAAGACACATGCCAGGACCATGTCATTTTCATATAGGCCAGGTCTAAAGAAATAAAATAATAAATGTATTAGAATGGAATACATAATACTCATTTGTTCCTTTTATGTAGGGTTTTATATTTAGTATCTTATTAAGTAAAATAAAATAGAAAGGAACTATATATTAATTGTCCGGTTACATTTCTTTTTACTGATTCATTTGAAATGAAAATTCCACTTTACTGCAATTTGTCTTTAGCTAGTTTACTAAGTAAATCATTATCTCTCTCTCCAATTACAAAAATAAAAATAAAAAAAAATCTCTTTCTCTCTCTCTCTCTGGGAGAGAACCCACTAGTATAATTTTCAGGTATGTGCATTTGTATCTCCATTTTGTTCATGGTTATAAAATATTAGAGGTTACAATTTAATTGGATTTGACTTAGCTTATTTGTTATATATAATTGATTGTGGATCATCCTCATTTATTTTCTTTGTCTAGTAAATTTTTAGTTTATGTAATAATAATCAGTTTATTTTGTTGGCTACCACTTGTGAATTATACATTTTAAAACCAATCAAAACATGTAATCTTTCTACCATGTTGAAAAGATTGCATCTTTTTAGCTTAAAAGCTACCATCAAACTTATTTTCCTGTTGGGTATTTTTCTTGTTATCCCAAATCATATAGAAGCATTCAAAACATACAATCTTACTACCAATTTAAAATGATTGCGTCTTTTTAGCTTAAAAGCTACACCCAAACTGATTAGTTTGGTGGGTGTTTAGTTAGTAACCCAATTAAATACTCTATGCTAGGGGTGGAATTTTCTACCACAATGTACCAACCAACCGCAATTACCATCCATACCGTATCACTTGTACCGCATTTGCGATACTACCACACATATGGTACGGTATTACCGTACCACTCAATTTAGTGGTACGCTAATGGTAATCGATTTTCGATACCATGGTATTGTACCATTTGTACCATATTACTATTTATATATAAAATACTCACATTCAAATCTAATTATTAATATTTTTTAACATTTAAGATACAAAATAAGTTGCACAAAGTATGATCATGTTTATAATCTTGTTTAAATATTCATAAATGAAGTGTTATATTTAAACTTTTTTGCTAATGAGATATTTTTCATAACATTGTGTGTTGTTTTTCGAATTTGGTAATGTACCGTACCATACCGCACTTGCGATATACCGAAATTGCGGTATAGGAAAGTGTGTGGTATCACGAAAATTCCCACGATATTGTACCATTTCCACCCCTACTCTATGCCCACTAAATGCCTTTATTCTACTTTTTGTCTATTGTGCTGTTGGGTGATTGTTAGAATTCTGAGTTGATTAATATTTTCGGAAAGAAAGGTAAAATATGACTAATTGCCGAATGTTAATCTGGGTTAGTTTTGTTTGTGTCTGCAACTGCGGACTTATTGGTTGCGATTCTGTTAGTTCAATTTGATCTAGTTTTTTACATATCCACCATTTATATAGAATATAAGAAATCATTTTTGTATTATAAAATGGTAGGTACTGGAAGCGACAATACAACATCAACAGTCGAGAAAGACGAGTCCCGTAGTGACAAGCAAAGCGGCTACAAAGGTTACAATATATAATTATATATACATAGATAGTTGTCTCTATTACCCCCTAGTTTTTACCCCCTAATTTTACATTCAACTCAATAAGCCTCAAATGGAAATACCAATAAAAAGCATCTTACCCCCTAATTCTATATGAAATTAAATGATTAGAAAGGCTTTTTATGTCCGGTTACATTTCTTTTTACTGCTAGCTTCCTAATTAAATTATAATGCCAGGAGTACAACAAGCTGAACACAAGGTTACTGAACAGCAAGCAAAAGTCACCTTAGATGCCCTTCTCGAAGCTAGAGACAAACAGTGCCAAGCAAAAGTCAGTGCCCTTCAACAAGCTAGAAACAGTATTGAATCTTCAAAAGAAAAAAACGCCGAGGATGAGTCTGCAGAAAAAAGAAGCACCACAGGTGATATATATATATATATATATAAATGCATAGATTTATAGATGTATGTTTGTATGTATATCAGTCTTTTAACTTGAGCTTTATAAATACAGGAAAAAAAATCACCTTGCTTGACCTTCTACAAGCTAGAGACAGTGTTGAATCTTCTACAAGCAACAAAGGTGATATATATATATATATATATGCATAGATTTATAGATGTATATATGTTTGTATGTATATCAGTCTTTTAACTTAAGCTTTATAAATACAGGAAAAAAAATCGTACATAAAAGAGCGTTATCAGTTTTTCAATTTGAGACCCATGGAAAATAGATACTGTGCCCATTGTTATGACCTTCTTCTGAGCATGTAAAATAGAAAAATATTAATAAATTTTTATATAATACACATTAGTAGTATAGATTTTAGTTTGAATATAAAAAAAAACGCATGGAAAACCATTGATCACAAGCTAGAGACAGTTTTTTTTCTTTTTATTTTGAAATGAAGCTAGAGACAGTATATGTACGCCATTTAGGAAAATGCTTAATTACAGTCTATTTTTATTTTATACTCGATCTGTACTTGATAGGAGTAATTAGGAAAACACTTAATTACATGTAGGATTTTATAATTTGCTTACTAGTCATGTTCTATTTAATTAGTAAAGTTTCTTTCTTTAGGAAATCTTTATTAGGGGAATGAACACACTTTATATATTCAACGAGGTTTATCCTATTTATCAATCCTGTACCTTTTAATTTAGCAAGAAAGGGGTAACTAAAACATTTTATAACTAAGCAACAAACTAAATGAGATTTAGTTATAGCATTCTATCATGTGTAAATGTTTTAACTTGGTCATTGTTCAAGTAACTTTATAAAGTATAATATGTAAATATGTAACAATATTGTCAGACTTGTCTATACAATTTAGGTGAATACTGAATAGATTAATTTTTTGAGCTCAAAACAGTACAAGAAACTAGAAATAATGAGGCAGCTTGAGCACAAAACAATTTCTCCTAACTCATAAGTTATTTAAACCTTTTTGTGACCACTTTACAATTTTTATAATGGAAAAACACATGTGAGTTCTATAAATTCAAAATATACATTAGTCAGGATTATAGTATAACATCAACAGTCGCCAGAGACCAGAGACCAGACCCGGATAATTGACAAGCCACGCAGGGTCGAGGATTATAATTATATATATATATACATAGGTATATAAATATATGTATGTGTATGTATGTATGAGTGTGTCAACTTGAGTTCTAATACAGAAAAACAAAATCGTTGTTATCGGTCTTTGAACTTGAGCTTTAAAATGTCTGAAATTTTAAATGGTAGGTACTGGAGACGACAATATAATCCGCGGAGACGAGCACAGCGACAGAGAAATTCAGGAGGTAAAAGACGATACAACCAACGAAGTACCTAAACAAGAAGAAAAAGTTAGCGGAAGTCCACAAGCTAGAGACAAGCAAAAAAGAGCTAGAGACGAACGACTTCAACAAGAAAAAAGCAACAGAGGTGAATATATATATATATATATATATATAGTATTATATATGTATGTTTGTATGTATGCGTTATCAGAGAATTTCAACTTGAGCTTTCAAAAAATAAAGTTTTCTTAACCTATTGTCCTTCCTAATTTGTCATTTAGTTAAGCATGCAACAGAGAAAATTACCAACTAAATTGCATAGAAAACGTTAGTATAGATATTGATTTGAAATATCAAGAAACCTATAGAAATTCCTATATACTGTATTGGGTTTTAAAAAATCAGTGCATCTCTTGGATCCTACCTTTTCTGTATAAGAATACTCTTTATTCTTACTAATATTATATATGCTTTATTTATAATTACCTTATCTAAATTACCAATAAGAAGAAAAAAAAAACTTACTTGTTTACAGTTTTTTACTTTTTTGAAATGAGGAAAATACACTTTCACTAGAGTTTATAATCATCGGCTAAGTCAAAAGTACGGCAAAATAAAGCGTACAAAATAAACCATATAATTTGTTCAAAGTTTTAACTTTGAATAGATAGCTATTTCTCTAAGATTAATATACTAAATTTCTAAAATTTAACATGGGACACCGAATTATGGAATGCTACTAATTGCTTTTTTTTCACGCCATGGCTTATCCGTCGAAGGTCAAATAAGAAAATGAACGTTGTATGGTTATTTTCCGGTTTCGTATTTTCGACTCTAGAGTCTTTTCTTTAGTAGCCCACTTGGGAGGTCGTGTAGCGTTAAAGAATAAGATTGGTTTGCAAAAAGGAATAGGTATGTTCTTTGATGCACACAGCTTGAGGTTCACTATTGTAGGTGTTATCGGTTCCGTAGCATTCGTCACTGTCCTAATGTTGGTAGGTGGGGCCCTAAAAACAGATTGGGCATTTAGGTACTTATGGATGTCCCTAATTACTATAATATTATTCGAGTATGGACAGGTTTAGGCGGTGATGGAGGCTTGTAAAGCAATTGGCACAAATACGGTGCCTTTGTGCGTTTTTATGTTTCCACATGTGTGTATGTTTAGCATTAACAAAGTATGGCTAAAAACATAGGATTTTTTAATTCCCGCTTTTTTATTCGAAGTTGGTATAAATGCTTCACAAGCATTGGTGCTAGAGTTTAACTCAAAATATTTTATTTTAGGATGTTTAGTGTTATATATAATAAAAAATAGTATGGAATTTAAAATTTGGGAGTGGCGTGAAAAGGGTTGCGATGATTGAAGATTCAAGAGGGAACGTGTAACGGAAGGGGTAAATGGGTTAGAAGTCCGGTTGAAAAGTCTGGAAAGGTTCGAGATGTTTTTGAGGCGTAAAGGAGAGGGAGAAGCTGATTTTGTTTTACACCTCAAAAACATTTTAAAACTTTCACAAAATCAGCTTCTACCTCTCTTTTACGCCTCAAAAACATCTGGAACCTTTCCAGACTTTCCAACCGGCCTTCTAACTCATTTACCCCTTCCGTTACACATTCCCGCTTGAATCTTCAATCGATCGCAACACTTTTCACGTCACTCCTAAATTTTAAATTTCATACTATTTTTTATTATATATAACACTAAACATCCTAAAATCAAAAGTTGAAGAAAATATTGTGAAGCATTTATACCAACTTCGAATAAAAAAGCGGGAACTAAAAAATCCTATGTTTTTAGTCAATATTTTGCTAATGCTAAACATACACGCACATGTGGAAACATAGAAAACGCACAAAGGCACCGTATTTGTGTCAATTGCTTTACAAGCCTCTATCACCGCTTAAACATGTCCATACTCGAATAATATTATAGTAATTAGGGACATCCATAAGTACCTAAATGCCCAATCTGTTTTTAGGGCCCCACCTACCAACATTAGGACAGTGACGAATGCTACGGAACCTACAATGGTGAATCCCAAGCTGTGTGCATCAAAGAACATACCTATACCTTTTTGCAAACCAATCTTATTCTTTAACGCCACACGACCTTCCAAGTGGGCTACTAAAGAAAAAGCCTCTAGAGTCGAAAATACGAAACCGGAAAATAACCATACAACGTTCATTTTCTTGTTTGACCTTCGACGGATAAGCCATGACGTGAAAAAACAGCAACTGATAGCATTCCATAATTCGGTGTCCCCTAATGTTAAATTTTAGAGATTTAGTATATTAATCTTTGAGAAATAGCTATCTATTCAAAATTAAAACTTTGAATAAATTATATGGTTTATTTTATACGCTTTATTTTGCCGTCATTTTGTCTTACCCGATGATTATAAACTCTAGTGAAAGTGTATTTTCCTCATTTCAAAAAAGTAAAAGAACCGTAAACAAACAAGTTTTTTTTTTTCTTCATATTGGTAATTTAGATAAGGTAATTATAAATAAAGCCTATATAATATTAGTAAGAATAAAGAGTATTCTTATATAGAAAAGGTAGGATCCCTATATAATTATAATTTCTATAGGTTTTCTTGATATTTCAAATCAATATCTATACTAACGTTTTCTATGCAATTTAGTTGGTAATTTTCTCTGTTGCATGCTTAACTAAATGACAAATTAGGAAGGATAATAGGGTAAGAAAACTTTATTTTTTGAAAGCTCAAGTTGAAATTCTCTGATAACGCATACATACATATATAATACTATATATATTCACCTCAGTTGCTTCTTTCTTGTTGAAGTCGTTCGTTTCTAGCTCTTTTTTGCTTGTCTCTAGCTTGTGGACTTCCGCTAACTTTTTCTTCTTGTTTAAGTGCTTCGTTGGTTGTATCGTCTTTTGTGATATTTACTTTTTCTTATTGTCTCAGAGAAGTTGGATTAAGTTGATATTTTCTTCAACTTTAAGCGACAACTTGACATTGATATCATTAGAAAACTAATTAAGTAACCGAGGAATGTCTCAATAGAAAACTACGGTGGGATTCCTTTTATTTTTTTGGTAATTGTATCATTAGGTGCCTAACATTTTGTTTTGCCTTGCTGTTGGCTGACCTCTTGAATACTGCCATTGATTGTTTAGATTAAGGTTGGGTCATGATGTAACCACCCGGATACAAGTGCAGCAGAACTAAGAGCTATAGACGCCAAAATTGGGAACATAGAGTATACTACAATACGATATGATCATAAAGGTGTGTCCTTGCCTTTCTTCAGTTTCACCTTTTTGCAATATGATAATCAAAGGAGCCCGGTATTTATTTTGGTTGCGTTGGATCCTTAGTATGAAGACTAATGTTCAAGCTTGAGCTTTGTATAGGTCATGCTTTTATCAAATACCAAATTCAGCAGATTTTGTCCCTTTTCTCACTTGATACTACTCTAGGTATACATATCAGTTCGGCATTTTTAACATCAATTTGTCTTCTCTATTTGAGAAAATTGATGAATGCATTTGCATCCAACCGTTAGGTTTATTTGGGACAACTTCTAAACGTGGCTTAGATTTCCAACTTTCCCATAATCAAGTGCATGAATGTATTCAATTTTGGTGTATGCAATTGCAAGGACAGTAGGATACATAGCTTCCAAAGCATTTTGTAATCATCAATTTCATAGTTGTTGTTGCCCTGCTGCCCAAGACAAGATGTTATGATTTAAAAGTGATATGTTTGCATTGCCTTAGTGAATCCTTATTAGAAACACACTTTTTTTGTTAAATGTGTACCATATCAACAAATGTTAATTTTTCCCATACAAGCAAGAACAACAAGTGTTTCCATACAAGTAAATCTTGTGTACAATAAAGCGAAGGAAATAAATTGCAGAGATCTTTTTAAAGTTTTACTTACATTGCCAAATTGCCTTGGAAAAAAATAGTTATGAAATGCTTTGGGACATAAACAGTTCAGGTCGTTGATTCGTATCATTAAATAGGTAAATGATCTGGTATGTCATACAATTGTCTCACTGTATATCATGATAGGTTTTAGGATCAGTATCTTCAGTTACATGGTTTAAAAGAGAATCTATTTGTAGTTACCTGCCATTCTTTGATTTGGGGAATGTTTCATACTTATGCACATACTTTATTGTTGCATCACTTTAAACACAAGCAAAAAGTCTGTATCTAAATATCTATAACGGCGCTTAAAAAGTCTCAGATTTCGATATTTGGTCATGAATAGTCGGCTAACCACATACACAAGTTTGGTAATTCTGTGTGTGCGTAAATCTCATTCTTAGTAACGATGAGGATATGTCCTTTTGTCAGTTATTTTATATCAGTTTACGTTGCGCAATGTATGCTTTTTGTTTCTAAATTGATGAGGGTGGTTAATTCTTCCAAATGTGATTTGTTCCCCCGTTTTCACTTGTCAGTTATAACTCACTTTACGTTTCTTACTGTGTGCTTTTTGTTGCTAAATTGATGAGGGTGGTTAACTCTACTAGATGTGATTTGTCCCCTGATTTCACTTGTTAGTTATAACTAATTTTCTGAAATTAAGACTTAAAAGAGTACTATACTAATATAAAAGACGTCAAATGCTCTGGGATGCAAGTTACGCTGCAAGCATAGCACCAGCAAACTATAGATAGCCAAATACTCCTACTAAAACCATATGAACCACGTATCTTTACTGGTAGGGGAAGGGTAAAAAGCATGATGTTGTATTGAAGAGAATAAGCATATTGCTTAGTCTTTTCATGACGTTGCGTATAGAGTACCAACAAGGAACCGTAGCATGATCTTGTGTTGGTAAAAAAAAAGGCGTTTTGCATAGTGTTCATGTTATTTTGCTTCGCCAAAATGCACATTTATGTAAGAAAAAGGCATGTGTCAACAACATACTTATAAAAAAGTTTGTGCTGATGTAAAACTATGAAAAACTGCACTAAATTTTATCACATTGTTTTATGTCATTTTGTTCATTCATACCATTTGGTTGTTTTACTCAGGCAAGCTGCGGTTGTATTTAGGAGGAACAAAGAGTGTACATATATATCCATGTTCGAAATTCTCAAAGCGGGTTTTCGAAATTCTTGGCGAGTTAATGTGCAACCATTTTTGTGCAAATTTTGTATATTTAACTTCCATTCAGAGCTGTATTTGTTATTAAATACATGCTTTTTGACCCGCAGCCCTTCTGTTAGTTTGTTTTAAATAAGAAGTTAAAGGGGAGCGACCAATTGTCTTATTATAATGTACGATGTCAATGTGTAAACATGACAACTGAAGCAACAATTGATCGTTTAATGGGGTTGCAATGGCCACCCTTTGTTTGGCACTCTAAAATGGGACATGAATTGTTCAGTGGTTGCAGTATATAGACACTAGTAAAAGTTGCTCACGCGTTGCGTGTGAGACGCGTAATGACATAAATATCGTAATATATTTTATTTTTAACATAATATTCAGATTTTGTATAATTTATTATAGTTACGGAGGTTAAAACGAATTGTTAATTAATTTAGGGTACATCCGTAATTAGTAAAATATATTGAGGACAAATAGTTAATTAATTAGATTATGTATATTGGTAATTATTAAAATAGAGTGAGGGTATTTTTGGAAAAAAGTGGCTAAATTGAGCCGGCTCAATTTTTCTTGGGTTGACTTATTATAATAGAATGATAATGAAAACTCGAATATTATAGCCGTTTTCATCACTTTTGAGTATTTTCTACCAAATGCATACTCTTCATTGCACACTAGACATGAAGAATAAACTGATATCCAAACATTTGGCAGTTGTTTTATTTCTAAAAATTTAGGAGTCTGAGGCTCTAAAACGCCAAAAAAAAGAATCTACTCGTAATATACAAGGCCAAATAGAACGAAAATGAACTTTGATATGTTTACTTCGTATTACTTTGAGAATATTTTTTACCGTATACTGGTTTGAGCTTTGGATTCATGTTGCACATTGGGTTTAGGGCCTCTCAATTCTATATTTGATTTCTTCAAACTTGTGTTTACGTCTTCTTACTTGTTTTTCGATCCTCTACCTGCAGCTGGAACACTAGTCTCTGCGTTTCTTTTCAGTTCGACAATGTAATTCTATTGCTCTCTTTCTTCATTTGCATGTGTATTCTTACTGTATACGTGTTGCTAGTTTTTTACATTTCTTGCAATTTGAACCCAACTCCATAGTCACAAAGCAAATTACATGACTTAGTTACGAACTTCTTCAAAATTTTATTGACGAAAACATAATAATGAAGTATTTTATTGCCTTGAGTACACACTATTGGAATCTCGCAAACTGCTTGTTAATTGCTTTTTCTACAGACAACTCCTAATAACTCAAATATAAATTCTTGAAAATGCTAATAATTGAAACGAAATAGACTTGAATTTAAAGTGCCTCGATGTTCTCGTATGTGCTTTTGTCCTTGTAGGCGTATTAATTTAAACTGCTTGAATTCGCTCTGAAATGTGGTGTAAAGTACGTTTGTTTTCTTTTTCTTTAAAATCCTTTTTTATTTAAATTCACAACTCGGGATCTTCAAAATTTGAGGCGGAATTTTTTGTAATACCAACTGCAGGTGATCACTTTAGTAATGTGTTAATTTTCAGTTTCTAAGTTCCAGGTCTAGAAAAAAAAATGGGAATATAGTTTTTTTTATACTTGCAACTTTTTGGTAATTGCCCCATTTATTATCAAGTACATTCTAAAAACACTTTCATATGTGCTTAACTTGCAAAATATTTTCTTTTTAAAATGTTTATTGTAAAGTATTAGAATGGATAATATTGCGCAGGCTTACTGTGAAGAGAATTCAAGAGAACAAATCAGTGGAAGAGTTCAAATCTGACCTCTACCTTGCATCAACTATAAGCGGCTTATTTTGGATACTATACTGTGGTATCGGTGGCCAAAACATTTCTTTTTTTCTTGTGGGTTTTGCCAATGGCTTAGGGTCATTTTATGGGTTTTTCGCTCTCACTATCTTCCTCATATACGGTAATAAAAGCCAAAGGGTATGAATGAACTTGAAAGATTAATCAATAGTTTTACTTGAAAGATTCTTAAATAAAGGGAAGTAGCATATCGCCTTCTAACAATTATTGCTTTTAACTTTAGAGGTGGATTCTTATCTTACTTGCCGTTGGGGATCTTTGTGGGCATTGCATATGCAGCATATAAAGTATTTCATACTCATACTCGGATGTCTACCTTGACCGGTTGTTTCTCTGTTTTCTTTGGGATATTGCAATACGCTTCACCTTTAACCATAATGGCAAGTTATCTTACCGAGTGTTACGTTAGAACTTGCTCCATTTCAATGATCTTATTCATGCTCTTATATATTTTTTCTCAACAGCGGAACGTGGTCAAGAACAAAAGTGTGGAATATATGCCTTTTTACTTGTCTTTGTTTTACTTCCTCAATGGAATCATCTGGACCATATTTTCTTGTTTGGTGTTTAATGTTTACATCTGTGTAAGTATCTGTTTACGATTATATTATACCATGCTTGCTCTAATGGTCATAAACTGATTTTCTATTCTACAATCATTAAACTTCTATTAGGGTTGGAAACTCGCAGTATTTTATTTTCCTTGTTGGTTGCAATGTGCAAATGAATTTTTGTAAGCGTCATAAACTGACATTCTTAAATTGTTCTTGCAGGTTACGAATGGTGCAGGAATACTACTTGGAGGTCTACAGCTGGTTTTATATTGGCATTATTCCAAGAAAACTCAAAAAGTAATTGATGATCCAGATGCTTGATCAATTTAACCACTCCCTCACCCTCCTATCTCTCTCTAGTCTTCCTTTTAGACTCCGAACCGTTTAACTATAGCAATGTTCGATTTTAATCTGTACTGATTAATGAACATGTTTCTTTACTGTGATTTCCGTCTTCATGCTTTTAAATTCCTGAACTAGGTATTCTCTAATAGAATTTTATTCTTCATTAGCTTTGTAACAATCATCCGGAAAACTGACTTAGTTAATCTGGATAGATGAGATGAAATTTGTCCTAATTCCAGCTAGTGTTTCTAGATCAGATAGATGATGCGCACAACTAATCTCTTTTACATGGAGAATATGTCTGGTTTGCTATTTTGCTTCATATCATCATGTAGTCCCCTTGCTATGAGTTTGCAATCATCCATTCAGATATTATTACACCATTGAAACTTAGTCGCACGGGTTACAATGTGAATGAATACTAATGGCATTTCATATATCTGTTCCGAACGGGGCGTGGCTTTGTTGGCTATGAGTCTATGACTCATGAGTCTTCATTAGCTGTCTTGCTGTGCTAGAATTGTTATATTGGACATTCAAGTTTCTTAATGAACGTACACATGTTCGTAATATATGGGTGATTGTAATCGACATGACTCATTAGTTTGTGACATTAGTACAAAAACGTTTGTTTCTAAACAATTTTTTTTTTTTTATTTAGTTCATCTCGTTGCTGTTCTTTTGTCGTGTTATAGATAAAATTGTTTACTGTATCGAGCTCTTCGCTCATTTCGCCAAAAAAACATGTGTATCGTGTGAAATGAGCCTATATTTAAATCTAGAGCTTGTTGTATATTTGAAAATTATCATCAACAGTTCACCACGCCAATTAAATGTCAAACTTTGATTATTATGTTTTAGAATTCAAACGTGACAACTTGATGGGTTGGCATTTACACAGTTTACCGAATTCACACTAGCCCCTATATTCTACTTAGTCAATACTATAACATGGGACTTTTTTTCGTTTTGTTAGTTTAATTCCTTTCATCTCTTTGTATTTTTAAGATCTTGGTTGTCAAAAAGAGCTATTGTTAATCACAATTGATCGTTACGGATATAAGGAGAAATATGTGTGCTTTGAGCTCAATTTGCTCTTAAAACGAGGTTTTGAATGTGGTTTAATTAATTGATTATCCTTTTTGTCTGCCCCAAGTTTATGGTTTTGAATTTAGTTTATTTTTCAATAGTGATCGTTCAGCGCCATCCCCGCTGAACGATGACTATTGAAAAATAAAAGAGCTGAGTAAATCATAGCAGCGGCCAAATAACTAGATTTTCCATTTATTAGCACGACATAAGAGAGCTCACCATATGCTATAAATACTCTGCTGAACACTGCAATCTACAATAGCATAAAAAGAAATATAAAGTTTTTTTCTTATATTTATTTAAATGGAGAAGTTGTATTATTTGTAATTTTCCTGTTCATATCATGTTGTAGTCCCCATGCTATAAGTTTACAATCATCATCCCTTCAGATATTTTAAAACCCTTGATACTCACGCGCGCTACAAGAAAAGTTCTAATCGGGGATGTACATATAAGTCGCTAAATGACAATATATGTCAGTAAAATCGAAATATGTCCTCATGCCTTCTTCTATTTAAACGTTGGTAAGCAAAATCTGTCACTAATTCTCTTTACGATCTACTTTTTTTTAGCTGTATTGTTTTAAGACTATTAAACTAAAATTAACATTTAACATCCTATATATCTTTTTCATTGTGGAAACACTTGATATAGTATTAGAGCACGCCACTTTATATAAGTCAAAATGGAAGATAAAAAAATAAAGACAAGTCGTAGTTTTTGTTAGCCTTTCCACACCTTTAGTCAAATATATGACTGATAAATAAACATGCCAGTTCACTTTGAAATGTCACGAATTCTATAGCTATATATAATAAGGTACTAATTAACTAAATTAAAATGTCAGTATAACATAATGTTTGATTTAGTGAGAGTTAAAATCTGTCACAAGCCTGTCGCTAATTTAAAATGATGTCATAAATCTGTCGCAAATTGACTAAAGCCGTCACAAAAACCGTCGCTAATAAGCTCGTAACAAAAAATACCGACAGCAATCCCGTCGTTATTTGGGTATTTTTTTTGGTGTAATGTTTCCGTACACTGTAACTCCTTGTTTAGATTATTAATTTTTTGAAAGACATTTTGTTACATTTAATATTTAATAACAGTGCTATATTTGATATGCATAAACATCAGTAGATTTATCAATAAATCTCAATATGCCGTTTAATCTAACCCCCTCCGTTCCGTTCCGTTCCGTTCCGTTCCGTTCTCAATTAATTGTCTTTTGACCACCGATCAATAACTTCTATCAAAATTGTCGGAATGAAATTTTTTAAAAGTGAATCATATAGTTTAAACATTAAATTATATGATTGAGTTTTGAAAATTTTAATTTTAACAATTTTGATACATGTTATAAGTCGGTCAAAATTGAATATAATTTCATAATATATAATTAATTTGGCTAAAATTGTAGATAATTTCGTAACGTACAGTTAATCGGTAAAATTGTAGATAATTTCGTAACGTACAGTTAATCGGAAACGGTGGGGTATGTTTTATATATACCGTATCTTAAGCAAGTGATGAGATTGTTTTGTTTTGTTTTGTACTAAAAGTTCAATATCAACCCAATTCGATCACCAAACATTGGTTGTGACTAAAATGGTTCCCTAAGTTGGAAATGTAACATATAGGCCAGGAATATATCCTCTTGCAAAACTTAAATCATTCTACAGTAATAATTAAAGGTCCCAAATAATTTTCCTATTTTAATCATCTGGGACGCAAACCACTAAAACCAGCAAGCTTGATTAATATAGCAACAGATAATTTGAGAAGACAAGCACACACAAAAAAAACTAGTTCGTATTGTATATATACAAGTCGTGAAACAATGAGTTTAAACGATTTTGAAAACCAAATAAAGTAACACAAACCAAAAAAGTAATGATATAAGAAGAGACTAAAAGACACACCAAAAACTCAAATGGAAGAGCGTGTTGACTTAATAAAAATAATTCTTAGCAAGTGATAGACCGCAACGATAGCTTCTATATATTTTGAACTAAAATACATTTTTTTTTTGGAAAGTTTCTTAATATAATTATACCGGTATAACTAAACACAGCTCAAATATAACTAAACGGACTAATAATGTATTTCACACCTATTTAAGCAAGTCCGGATCTCATGTACCATTTCGTGTCCCCTTGCTTATTTTCGTCCAAATTAAAAAAAAAATCAACTTTTTTCCTATTTTTATAGAATTTTATAATATATTCTATACAAATTTCATAATATTTGAACATAATATTGCTTTTTTTTTTTAACTTCACTAATTAAATTATATTAGTTTTTTCACTTATTCCAAATTTAATTGTGTGTAACTTTTCTCTTTAAAATAATTGTTGTAGTGTATCAATACATGTATAATCGCAATTGTAGAAAAAAAATTCAATTTATCTTAGTAAATATTTTGGATTAAAAAGGTAAGGAGGCAGTTAAATAAACCATAGTCCATAATCAAATTTGAGTATTTGACTATATCATACTATTAATATAAGTCAACCTAAGCATTTTGAGACTGTCCAATTTTGTCCAAATTTTCTAAAAATACACTCATTCTAATATTGTAATTACTCTTAAATGCCATCACTCAATTCAAATATATAAATAACTTAAAAAATATTATTTTCCACACATTTATATTTCAAACAAAATCGTTGTGTATTTTTTATAAGAGTAAAACATTATGTTACTCTTTATATACGATTGTTAATTAATTATATTTATTCATTCGATATTTAAATTTTAAAAAAATTATTAAGTTTATTTGTCGGGATCATATCTATGTCAGTACGTATCGCATACGCAACGCGTGGGTAACGATTACCGGTATATAAATATCTCATCTCATTAAAATCACCAACTGAAATGAAAGTTATGAAACTAAGTGAACTAAAAGAGTATTTAACACCTATTTAAACTCCCTTACATAAAAGTGTACTTCACACCCCTATGATAAGCATTTGACTATATATATATAAATTACTCTCCGTCTCATTTAAATTTTACTTACACAAGAATCTGAATCTCCCAATGGAGTTGGAGTCCCAACCCCTTCCCCGACGTTCTCGGATCACACGTGTCAATGACTACATGGCCAAGACACATGTCGGTAAACGGTTCAAGCTCAAGGACCGGAAAACAACTTTCACAACTGAACTAAGAGCCGGTACAGCCACGTTTTTAACCATGGCTTATATATTGGCTGTTAATGCTTCGATATTAACTGATTCTGGTGCCACGTGTACTGTCAAGGATTGCGTCCCGCTTTGCCCTACTTGCCCTGCCCCTGGCCCGTCTTGCAAGTTCGATCCGGTCAACCCTGGTTAGGCCAATTCCGTTTCGTTTTTTTTTTTAATATTTTTAGTTAGGTTTTATTTTATATAGTTAACGACTTTTTGACGCATATATATTATAGGTCCGTTGTCTATCTCGATATACTTCTAAACGTCATAGGCCGATTCCATTTTGTTTTTTTATAATTTTTATAGAGAAGGTGTTTAATCACTACAAGAAAAAGTTCATTTAGTATCATAATTTTTTTCCAGTTATGTTGCTAGAGTGGTTGTGGCTAAATTTTAGCAACAGTTTAGCAACAAATAGCAACATAATTTGTTGCTAAACTATTGCTAAAATTTAGCCACAACCACTTTAGCAACATAACCGAAAAAAAATTATGATGCTAAATGAACTTTTTATCGTAGTGAATATAGTTAGCGACCTATATATGATTCATTATTTAACTCCATATAATAATAAAAGTCACTAACAAATAAGGTGATTATATAGTATGTATAAATCATATACTCTGCCAAAAAATAAAATGTTCTGCTATATTGTCGGAATATGGGATGGATAAAAAGGTGAATTACTAATTTATTCTTTTTTTTTTAGTGTATATATGTAAGTAGTTTGTAGATATTTTTACAGACTTATGCTTTATGTAGACCGTTTCTGATTAATACAGACGGTAATAGTACAAATTACGTCACGTATTAAAAACTAAACATATTAAAAACTCAAATAAATATATTGGAACTCTAGTTAAGTCTATCATAAATTTAAATATTAGTTAAAAATAATAATTTTTTATTTTTATTTTTAGTAGATTGAGTTTTTATTAGGAAACGAAATATTCTCACTTATCATATGGGTTTTACTTATATTTTTATATTGTTGCCATGGTTTAAGGGAGTAATGATATTTAATTTTAGTTGTGTAATTAACTGTTAGTAGTATATAGTAGTAACTGTTATACAGTTCGCTATTGGTCTTGATGAATAATCGTATTATAGAAAAGAAGCACCCAGCTAAAATATATTATGGGTACACTTAAAAAGTATAGAAATTTCTATAATTTTGAGTATTTAACGTAAAGTTAGTTATGATATCTGAAAATGAAACTTCCAATTTTCTTTTTACAGACTCTATTAAAATGGAACAAAAGGAATAACTCGACACATAGGAAATAGGAGTATATAACACGCAAGTAAACACTTTTTATTTCATTTAAAAAAAAAAACACTTTTTATTCTTGTTGTATAGTATAATTGGTTTGGGACTCTTAGTTATGAAGAATTTTCAACTTAAATTATGTACAAATTATAAGTGTAAAATGTTGAAATTAATGTCATCATTCAATCATGGTGAACTAATTTAGTTGGACAAGGGGTGTCAGACTATACCTTTGGTATAGTCTGAAAAACTATCCATGTGGCACCATTGGATTATACAATCTATGGGTCTTACTGTTGATTCAATAATGCTACAGATGAGAGTTTTCTAGACTATACCAAAGGCCTAGTCTGACTCCCCCTCTGCAATTTAGTTTGGGTCCCTACCAGTACTTTTAATTTACCTTATTAGTGTTGACTGTTGACTTGAGGTAGTAAATTCTGCATAATTAATAGGGAAAATGATTTCTTTTTAATTTCCAAAGTTATACCATCGTCCTTACTGTTTCAAAAATTTGGAATTAATCCCTCTGATGTACACATTTCCATAATGGAAGTGTATCTATTAATCTATCATTGATTCAAAACTCAAATATTAAACTACATAAATAACTAGACATTATTTTGAATATTTTCCCAACAGGTTACACTGCATGTCTTGAACGTGTCCGTAAGGACCTAATAGTTGCGACTGTGGCGTCATCTCTGATCGGATGTGTAATCATGGGGTCGTTAGCGAACCTTCCGTTAGCACTCGCCCCAGGAATGGGTACAAACGCGTACTTTGCCTACACTGTTGTGGGCTTCCATGGTTCGGGCTCAATTTCCTACGGTTCAGCTTTAGCTGCTGTTTTCATCGAAGGGCTAATATTCCTTTTAATCTCTGCTGTTGGATTACGCGCCAAACTAGCGAAACTTGTTCCTAAGCCCGTTAGAATCTCCTCTTCAGCTGGTATTTGCTACAATTATTATACCTCATGAATTTCTTTTGCTAAGTTTTGTAACTTAAAAGTTTTTTTTCTATAACTGTTTATAAAATAAAACAATCCTATAAGCTTCATCTTTGTCTACATAATTGATTTTGCAATTTTCCGGAACTGTGACTGTTGTTATTACTAATATAACTCTTGAAATGTTTTTGATATATTTCCTATATATATTTCCTCAAGTTTTAAGTAGTTATAAGGATAAATTTTAGTCTAGTCCTACATAACAGTGGGAATTCTGAATTTCACGCTCTATTTTCAAAACAGTTTATCGGGACAATGTGTCGATGACACTCTATCTCAAGCTATCTCGCAAATGAAATAAAATTTAAATAAATTGAGACCCCTGACCATGGGTTTTTGCTTGATAAATATAAGTGAACGTCTTAAAGATTAAGTTCATCGATGATGTATTTTGTCATACTTAGCAGCACATCAAACAGTTTTAATTAATCATTAGATTAAACAACAGGTATCGGGCTCTTCCTAGCTTTCATTGGATTACAAAACAATCAAGGGTTGGGATTAGTCGGCTACAGCTCGTCTACTCTCGTGACCCTTGGCGCGTGCCCTGTATCGGCTCGCGCATCCTTAGCACCTGTCATGACTGTTAACGGCACCACGACTTTAATCCCAGGTGGGACCGTTTCGGGCGGTATATTATGCCTACATGGGCGTATGGAGAGCCCCACATTCTGGCTTGGAATAGTCGGATTCGTTATAATTGCTTATTGTCTTGTTAGAAACGTCAAAGGCGCAATGATTTATGGGATTGTTTTCGTAACAGCGGTTTCTTGGTTCCGTAACACCTCTGTCACGGCTTTTCCTGACACTTCTGCAGGTAATTCTTTTCCTTTTTTGAAATTTTCCATTTTTAGATTTTAAGTTTTCCCGACACGGTGCTAACCCAGTTTGTCTTTTTGCAGGCGATGCGGCTTATGATTATTTCAAGAAAGTAGTAGACGTGCATGCGATCGAGAGCACCGCTGGAGCGTTGGATTTCAGTGCTATCGGAAAAGGATACTTTTGGGAGGCTCTCGTTACGTTTCTATACGTAGATATATTAGATACAACCGGGACGTTGTACTCAATGGCAAGGTTTGCGGGGTTCACGGATGAAAATGGTAATTTCGAGGGCCAATATTTTGCATTTATGTCCGACGCTTCTGCGATAGTCATCGGGTCATTATTAGGTACTTCGCCCGTAACGGCATTTGTTGAGTCGTCAACGGGGATTCGGGAAGGAGGGAGGACGGGGATCACTGCTCTGACAGCTGCCGCTTATTTTTTCTTAGCGTTATTTTTCACGCCATTACTTGCGTCGATTCCTTCATGGGCGGTGGGGCCACCTCTGATACTGGTCGGGGTTCTGATGATGAAGGCGGTCACGGAGATTAATTGGGACGACATGAGAGAGGCTATACCGGCGTTCATTACATTGATACTTATGCCGCTTACGTATTCGATCGCGTATGGGTTGATAGGAGGGATCGGGACTTACATTGTTTTGCACCTTTGGGATTGGATTGTGGGACTTTTGAGGTATTATGGAGTTATTAAGGGGTCTAATAGTAATAGTTTGGAAGTTGATGGAGTAAATAGGGAGCTTGTGGAGGGTGGTAGTGTAAAGGCTATAGAGGTTTAGGGGGTTAAGATGTAATAACTTTTATGGGTACATATATTAATTTTTAAGTATTATTGGTCTATTCATTTTGCTAGATTTAGTTAGTAGTACTTAAATTTACATGAATAATATTTACTACTTTATATGTTGAAGTTGACGACTTTAACTGTTTAAGATTTTATTAACGATTTCGAAGTTGTGTTTTTTTTTTTTTTGTGTGGAAGTATTTCAAAGTTATGCTTAATTTTTTGCTTTGTTTCTTTTGTTTGTTTTGAATCATTGATTTTTATTGTTTTGACGTTTTTTAAAAGAAAAGATGAATGTAAAGTAGAGATGGGACTATTCCATAAAGCCTTTCTTTTCAAAATGTGACATGTGCACCTTTAATATGTTAGTGACCCATCACATAAATGAGAGTATATGAATAGCCCACATCATATGAGCATTAATTCTAGGATAGAAAATGCCTTTGCATGACCAAAAAAAATAAAAAAATGCCTTTGCTCAAGTATTTAACCTTTGCATGACCATTTTACACTTGTTTTAGCTAAACTTTTTTCCACCTTACTAATTCTACATGCTACTGAACATAATAAGTGGCATGATTTTTTTTTCTTCTTGTTATCGGTTTTCGTTTTATGAGAATTTAGAGACCGACACTTCGTAGGGACAATAAGAAACATTAAAAAAAGATCGAGCTACGACATCCGAAAAGTCATACAAGCAAGAACAGAAAAGATGCAACAGGCCAATAAAATAAATGAATTAAAAGGAATTAAGAGCAAAACTTCAACAAATCAAGAGTTAAGCAAAGCACTAAATTCATTCAAAACGGAAGCTTATTGGAATTTTTACATATCCCCACTTCCAGTGAGACATTTTTTTTCTTCTATTAAATACTACTTGTAACTTGTAAGTTGACAAAACTCAGTAACTACACAAATAATAAGTCACCTCATTTGTATTTTAATACTTATAAAATAGCCGGCTAATTAATATTGATCAACACGAATCGATGCATACTTATAATAAGTTGCATTTTGTAAATAAATTTGATTTATCATCGTCATGAGTACACATAAAGTAATTACTCAGTTAACAATTTGAGAAAAAATAATGTTAGGCACAAAGCACTTCTTGTTAATTAGTGGACAACTACTCCATTGAAGATCTTATTTAGAAATACTGCATAATCCAAGTAATGTATAAATCACTTTTGTTTTATTATCATTAAGTCACTTTTTTTAATCAATATTCGGTCAATTTTATTGATAAAATAGTAAAAATATTCTTTCATAAGTCAAGCCCCCATGATAGCTTTTTCGATAAAAAAAAACATTAACGGGAAATGATTGGCATTACGACCTACGTTCAAAAGTCATCTAGTGCTAATGAACCTATTTTACTAAATACATGGCAAAAAAATAACATAATTAACACTTTTAATCTCCAATTTTCAAAATAAAAATAATTTACGATAAATGCTCACTTTTGTTTTTCTTCATAGCTGTAATAGACTACTTCAATATTAAACAGAGGCGGTCCTTATCAAGAGTAATAATATCCAACCAAACGTGTAAAATTTCGAATATTAAAGTGAATTCCAAAATGAAATCTTAATCAAGATAAGTATATTTAGCCATAATAAAAGCATACGTGGGACAATTCTCAATATTATAACCTCTAGTCATATTATTTTTAATCCAAAAAAGCTACCCACTGATTATTTAATGGACCATACATGTATATTATGAAGTAGGGTTATCGGCGATCTGTAGGGTAATGCTAATTATTCACGTCTATTATTAAACCTAATGTAGATAAGGGGTAATGATTTTATTTTTTATTAGTAAAAACACACAACACATATTTGAAATCGACATCGTTTCCTCCGATCACATATTATTAATTTGTAGAATTATTAAAGCAATAAAATGAAAACTCCAAAATCGACATCGTTTCCTCCGATCAAATTTAAAATCATTAAGGGCACTTCCATGTTTTCTTGATTCTTCCCCCGTTTATTTGTTATTTTTCTTCGTTCTTACTCTATTTTTGTAAGCTTGATGGACAATATATAGTGCAACAAAAGTGTAGTCCTTATTCTTGCATATCAGCTTTCAAGGGCTCTACTATTTATTGATAATTTATAAACTCAAAAGAATAGTGCAATACATGATTATGACCCACTACTAGCTAGTGGTCGAAAACTTACTTTTTCAAATAATAAAAACTCACTTTTCAAATAAGAGGCTTGGGAAGTCGTCGACCCCTTTGCAAACGACAAACTATATCATAAAAAGAGTAAAAATATAAAATAAAATGACCCTTAATTAAGAACTCGTCTTTCTAACAACCGAGTTTCTCATTACATGCATGCGTACGACCGCTAATAATTGTTATAGTGAGGGTCTGAGGCAGGGGGAAGCTAAGTGGGGACGATCGGGTGCCACGACACCCCCCATAATTTTAGAAATCCCAAGTGACGCAATTTTTTTTTAGTACAATTTCTTTTTAGGTGTAGATTTGGCACCTCCATAAAAATATGTTACTTGTACATATATTTTGGCACCCCCCATTTACACATCCTGGCTTCGCCCTGGGATTAACAATGGTTAAAAAGGCGAGTTTTTATACACATATCGGTCAAAGAAATTACCAAATCGTCGCAAAACTAGCAATAAACAAGACTTTTCAAATTTGTCTCAAAACCGGTGTGTGTCTGTTGCAGTTAGGCAAACCATTAACCGTGATTCAGTTTTCGTATGTCATCGCTGACGGATTTTCTGTATTGTTGAAGAATAAAGGGTAGTCTAACCCATCACGGATCAGTCACAACGTTACAATAATTTAAGAGGCAGTCGCAATCGGGTATTTGGGAGCAAAATTATTACAAAGGACAAGTTAGAATACTCCAAAGTTATAAGACAACTCAGTTTTGTTGAAGATGTTCAATAAGACTCAACTATAGAAAGTGAATTGTAATCTCTATCCTAAAAAGGGTAGAAAAATATTTAAAAAAAAACCAATGCCTATAGGCTAGCTATAAATACAAATTAAGGGTCTAAAATAAGTCATTTTGTGGTGTAAAAATGAAAAGAAAGTATTATAGGTTAACCTATTTTATATATGAATATTGAATGGAATAAACCAAGTGAATTTGGATAAGAAAGAAAAGCCATGAGGCATCTTTATAATGAAAGAGACCGGGGATAAGAAATTCCAGGTTAGATGTCTTTGTTTATGCGCTAACTTATGTCGTGTGTACTTTGGTTCGTTAGACAAACTGAATCGAACAATTATTCAAATGACAGTACCCCAACTTTCCGAATCTGTCTCTCTTTATATATATCGAGAAATTAATTTGAATATACATGCATATAGAGAAATTTAAATACTTGATATGGATATTCACATTTGGATCATTCATTTGCTAACGAGTGATTAGCAATAACTTATATCCATGTCTGCACCCTTTCGATTCCTCGATGAACATTAGATGTACACGAAGGAACCCTAAAACGGCTTGGGTTTAATTTCACTATAGCTAAAAAACTGCACATGCATGCATACTTACAACGTAATGTTTTCACCGGATGAATAAAACCTGCTATGCAAGTTTTACGTATGATTCCTAAAATAGTTTATCAATGTCAAATTCTTGGTATTCACACTTAATTACTTCGTACTCCTTTTTGAAGTAATAAACACGTATCGTCTGAAAACTGATTTTGCCACTATAAAAATCTTACCCGATCGATACTTCACCCGCCGATACGGCAAAATACATATACCCCAATCATAAGTTTAGTGGTTTTTTAATTTTAAAGAAAGAGTTAATATTGAATAATTCATCAATGGAGAAACCAACATGTGGTTTTTTGGCAAGGTATTCAAACTTTTATATTTCTATCTTTGGAGAAACAGGAATATGACAGAATTTAAATTCTCAAATGAGATTATTATCTGCATCAATCTTTGGGTAACAGATAAGTTTAGCTAGTAATGTGTCATGATATCCATGTGAAATTGATTCATCTTAGCTTGGTCCTTAACATGACTTTTTATTCTTGGGGTGAAAAGAAATAAAGATGGGAGAGAATAAATTCTTATAGTGAATGTTTGCATTTGTGCATTTATCAGCTGGAATGCCCTGATTTAACATAATTATTTAAACTTATTTTTGGGCCTTTAAGAATAAAAAAATATACACTGTTATGTTTAGAAATGGGAACACGTGTTAAGCCATTAACCATAAAATAAAGTGATGCCCAAGTTCTCTACTAGACATATCGCATCCTCATCTAATACAGAAAAGAGAAAACTAAATTGATTAGGCCTGTGTAAACCCGTCCAAGTTTAACAGGTTTTGAATATATAACTAAATTGTTGAAATAAAAATTTTAAAAATTTATATACATAGTTCAAATATTAAATTATAGGAAAAATTAACATAAATATGCTCTACACCTGTTATTTCAATAATTTAAATACAAGTTATTTACCGGTCAAAGTTACGCGTGTTTTCGTATATGACTTATAATGTGGGAGGGAGGGAGTATAAATAAAATGTGGATTTTACTTAGAAAAGAGTTGATTACCAATTAGCAGTAACCATTTTGTTATAGTCATACGGTTTGATGATACCCGATATAAATAAACAGAAGGCAGAAATCATGTAAAAAAAACTCAAGACGCAAAGCATATGGTTGCTTGGTTGAAAACATTGCCCAGAAAGTAAAAATATTGCCATTTGTATTTCAGTTTTTTTTAAAATCAACCAGGATTACATATTAGCTACTCAAAATTATATTCTTTTTTTTCGCAACCCGATTGCTGGTTCCACCAGCGTGCCAGCTTTTATCGTAAGGCGCAAGTCCTCTATACTTTCTGTAAGTAATTAGAAGAAGAAGACTGGTTCATAACTTCTAAAAAAAAAAACATTCTTTTGTCCGGATGGAGAACCAGTTTGAATGGTTACGGGTGTTCCATCCTCTTGGTAAGTCTAAGAATAAAAGTATTTCCTATAGTTCGGGGCAAAACATGAGACAACTGGTGAAATGTATCGGTATGACTTTTACCACGTATAAAAAAAACTGTGATAACTTTTCTCATTCTGTCAATTTTTGCAATACTATCATCTGAGTAGTGTCTAATGTACAAATAGATTGTTGTAATTTTCATGATCCTATGTAATGGCTTATAACTACAAAACCTAGAGACAATTTAGGCCGTGTGCGGGGCATGTTCTTCCTTCTGTCTCCATGTATATAAATACTTCATTGGACAGGAAAACTAAGATTTGGTATAAATTCCAAGTCACTGTACAACAAAAGGAATCTTGCTCAAGAATCAGGTGGAAACGGACTGATATTTTGCTAATTCTGTTTGGCGACGTCCCAAATGGAATGCTGTGATAATCCATAGCAGACAAACCTGATGAAAAGTTGACAAGTTAAAAAACAGGTAGGTTCAGAAGTCGATAATGAACTCAGTTAGACAAAGCAGTAATACCACAAACTAAAAATGATCCATTGTAACTGACAATGTGATACGAAAAGAAACTATCTATTCATAAAACAAGGCCACGATTTATTTTTCTTAACTTTTTCCTCTGTAAGACACATCATCATAAACTCTGGACCCTAATAAAAGCGAATACGGAATAAGCGGGAGACGATATTCACGTAGTTCGGTCGTAAGAGTTAAGTTGCATTTGGTAGTTAGAGATAAGTCTATGACAACAGAATACACGTGGTAAAATCAAATAAACTTAATACATGAACTCAGTGAATACAACAATGTCCACCATACAGAAGTTAAAAGTCTGGACAACCCATAATGGAATAAAAAAAATGTGATTCAGATTTGATGTATTCCATTTTAGAAAGATAAAGTTGATACTGACAAATATATTGGAACCTTATTTCAACAATAAAAAATCTCAGTTCATTTTCGTACCAAAAAAATATTTATGGATTCACTGCACTTAAGATATTTATCAGGTTCTGACCAGAGAAAGTAAATTATTATTTCTAGTACTCGCATATTTTAGGTTGTAATATTCTGACCCAGTTAACCGTTAAGTACAGAGTTCTGTAGAATGTTTATCAGATACGTTGGTACTTGGTAACATGAATTGTGACGATTGCTACCTAAAACCATGCAGTACTTTTGGCAAGTAAAAAGAAATCAACAAATTAGGAATTTAGCCAACTTTAAGAGGAAGGACGAGAAAATTTATCCCTGAGGTCAATGGTCAATATAAGAACCTGACTCGGAGTTTTGATGTAAGGATAAGGAAATTCATATACCTTGCAATCAGGTTTGAAATGTTTTGAAATTTTTTGTTAACTTTTGAGAGAAAAAATTAAAGCAGAAATATAAATAGATATATATACTCCATATCTTATTAAAAATATGTTCACATGCGTATACATAAGTCTAAATTTATTCAGTTTGAGTAGATATGTGGTATGGCCTGTCATTGTAAAAAGTCTACATGAAAAACACAGAACATGAACAGCCCATTTTCAGCAAAAAATAACTCAAAAGGAACACGGCAAGCCCTTGCAACTAGAAAATATAGCAAGTCCTATTGTCGACTCACTTCTACACCCCAAAATAACCAATATTAAGAATAAAGCATGGACAAGAGTATCTAGCATTCCCAGCAAATAATATATACCTGTACCATGCTAACCACTAACAAGCCCTGATCTTTAGAGAGAATAGTACCCTATATCGTATCCTATTCCAGCAGCCAAAGTCTCAGATAAATTGTGTACGTAAAGCACATAGGAAAGTGGAAGTGTGGACGTAGAATGGCACAATATAATGAACTCAAGACAAACAAGCAACTACTTTACAATTAAATACGTTGCTTAACACGCAAATCACGAGTAATATAGTCCTTATACTTACAGGTACGGCACAGAGAGAGACAGTCGATATTTTGCCGTTAAAATTGCTCGAGAGTAGTTTATACAGTCCTGCTGCTGTAGCGTCTCCGAGCCTTTGAACAACTACATCTATGCAAACCTGCAATATTTAGATGATATCATATCCTCCTCAATTTCATCCCACAAGGATCATGTCATTTTAATTTCAAAGTGCATATGGAATGAACAAATATTATTGACCTCGTTTGGTTGTATTTATCTAGTAAGTAAATATACTTCTATACAGGAGGTGAAAACGTACACTTCTAGGTACATTTATAAGTGCGTTGGGTAAAAATAAAACAAGTAAGTATACTTTCCTGTATTGTGAAAAGTGAAAAAAAATTGACAGTAACGCAA
Organism: Primula veris; assembly: GCA_963682055.1. Classification (NCBI taxonomy): domain Eukaryota; kingdom Viridiplantae; phylum Streptophyta; class Magnoliopsida; order Ericales; family Primulaceae; genus Primula; species Primula veris. Next base: position 3,644,554 of record OY821742.1, on the reverse strand, counting down.
ACTTGCAACATTTTATTATTTAGTGAGCAGTATTCATATCCTTTTCGATTTCATCCAATAAGGATCATACCTTCTTTGTTAAAGGCAAGTCGTAATTTTACTTCGAAAAGAATGTATACACATGAACAGAGACTATAGGCCTGGTTTGGTTTCGCTTTATAAAAAGAAAAGTATTTTTTTTTAAGTTGAGGTAAAAAAAACTTTTACATACTTCAATAAGTAATTTCAACAGCGCAGGCAGACGGAACGTAGTGAAAGATAATTGTGGCATAAAAACTTGTGGTAATTAATTGATCCAATATAGCAAAAAAATTCTCCATAAAAAAAGTCACTCGCAGTAACCAAAGTTCTACTAAAGCACCTTAAGACATACCTTAGCCTTGTATTTCTCCTCTTGTGAAACAACAGTAAAAAGTAGTTCCCTCCCAGGTCTAGTTACCACGTAAGTTACCACCTAGAATGCAAAAGAATGAACGTATTAGCCTGACATTTGGAATTTCTCTATATTAAAAAAAAGTTCGATGGAAATACAATATATATTGGCTTGCTATTGTGTGTGCACACTATTTGTCTGTTTACACAAGTATTGCAGTCTTATGATTCAGTCTTTTAGTCTTCTTCTAGAAAACCCAAATTTACTTGCTATCACAACAAAAATGGTGTAACTGGGCCAACAAAGGTATTTAGCAATAGGCTAACTGCTGTACATTGTATATTCCAATATGCTTAGTCTATTTAGTATTTACTAAGGCTACCTCTAGCAAACACAATTTTCCTTACTATCATAACAAAAAGGGAGCAACTGAGCCAACAAAAACATTCTGCAATCCACTAACTGCTTGATTAAAATCATTACAATATATGATTGAATGGAACTGTTTGCTACAGCATACGAGAGAAAGAGCAGAAACATATCTTGACGGATAGGATTCCATATCAGATGCAATTATAATAGGGGGAAAACATTTTATTACAAGAAATTGGGATACACTACGGCTAGGATTTTGTTTCTATATTGAGATGTATATACATATATGCTAGAAGCCTAGAATATGATTACTTTAGTAGAGTTATGCATTATAAAGAAAAATAACCAAGTTCCTGCATATTTTTCCAAAAGAAAGCAAATATGATGGGTTGTTGATCCATGGGATTCATCAGGATGACTTATCTCCTATTCGGCTTATGTAATGAATATTTAAACTTCTTGACTTGTTCATCACTTTCTTTATAGATGAAACTTAATGGTTACTAAATTTAAAATCTTCTATATCTCATATTTAAAAAAAAATTAACTTCAGCCCCAGTTTCTTGAAAAGCATAGTATTAATTTGACCCAGCAGTATCATCCTTTCCAAACTGCATCTGAACAATAATTGAAAACACAACGATAGTCCAAAATGTGTCCGATACTTATACTCCAGTGTCTATATTCAATACTCGAAAATACTTTTTTTATTATTCATGCTACATAGGTGAAGACAAACCTTCCGTAAAGTCTCAGAAACAGCAACTGCTAGCCACATTGGCCACAAAGCGACAGCAACCAAATTAAGCAAGGCGACAAAAGGGGTAGAACATATTGCCACTGTAACACCAGCAATAGTAAGTATGCGACCCTGTCACCATAAACAGCATAACAAATAAGTGAACTGCGAGGAAGATGAGACCTAAAAAACATAAGATACGAAATGCATATTAAAAAAAATGAACTGCTGAGCACATTATCTTAATAGAAAAGTTCTAAATGAGTGACTAATGCAGAGAGTTGAACTTGTTTTGAATATAAGGTTAAAACTAAGCACACATAAAGTTCAGCAAATTTGCTAATTTGAAATGCGAATATGATTACAAAAGCCTTGAAAAGAGAATTATCAATCATGTCGGTGGTAATTTTTTAACACGTTACCGTTAAAGTGAGTTGCCCCGCGAGAATAAATACAGCAATAAAACTATTGATCTGCGCGAACAATTTTCTTCTTCCGGCAGGGCTTGCAACAGTTGAGGCAATAACAGTAACTTTCTGCAGTAAGCGGAAGAAAATAAGTTATGATAAACCCATTAAGGATGCCAGTACTTTTAGGTACTCACAACCTAATTAACAGAACAACTGAAAGTCTATGCTTGACGAAGCAAAGGAACCAGAAATGACATCATTGTTAATGTTAGCAGTAGAAATGGAAAAGTATTTTTAATTTTTTTTCTAGTTTAACAAGAGTGAGTTTTGTTCTTTACGTGAAGATAAATTATGAACCACTGTTTGCATGAGTAATTCGACAAATTATTACTAGCATCTGGTGCAAATCTGTTTAGATCATACAACTTTCATCACACACAAACTTCATGTAAAATTTTATAAGTTTCCTACAATTAAAAAAACCATAGGGCCATAAGTGGGATAAACAGAAAAACAACTTTTCATATGTACTTTAATCATGCATACATTTTAAAAACTAGTTTATGTCCAACATTGTTATACATGTAGCTCTGTTAGAAACGGTTAGTACCTCTATATTTGGTTTACAATACTGTTAAATTCTTTAAAAGTGTTATTCTCTTCAAGCCTATCAGAAATAATAGGGAGTTTTTTGTCAACGAAAAATATTTTTCCTAACTCAGCAAATAGGGAAAATGGTAAGAACCAAAACACCTATTTCTGTGTAGAACACTTCAGAAAAGAAGTTGCTTTAATATTACCTGAAAATAGAAGAATGAAGAGACAACAGCACCCAGCCACAGAAATAGTGACACATACAATAAATATGATGAGGACAAAATTAGCTGGAAACCATCTAAAATGGCTGCAATTTGAGGCGCCACTGCAGGTTTGGACATTTTAGGAGATAATCTAGGAGAAGGTGAACTCTGACCATCTGCTTCACTACGTTGATTCAAATCTGCTTCACTACGTTGACCAGAATCAGCTTCCCTAAGATCCAAAAGAACTTGGTCACAATGTGCATAAAAAGTGAATTAGCCGATGACAAATACTTATCATAAAGTTATACAATAATTTCTATATGCTAATCCAATTCTTCTGATTTATGCTTTGCAAGGAAAATAAGGAGTACAAACATTGTGTATCCAAAAAATACACATGCAAATAAGCAGATGAGACTACACTTTACAGGCAAAGGTTTCCGAAAAGCCTTTTTAGTGTCACAAAAGAAAGGCTATTTATGTCTAAAGCTCAGATAGACAATGCAACTAATAGGTTTCTCCATTCTCCCTTTACATCAACATACTCTACATTCTATATATCCTGCAATGCTTTAGGACAAAGTGAACAACTAACTGATATTGATCGTGTCAACTTGATCTTTCATAAGGACCAGCCCACCAAGAGAAAGACCGAAGTCGTTAATAGAAGATTCAAACCAAAAAAAAGGCAAACATATCAAGATACCTTATGGGATGAAGTTCCTCTATAATACAAGGTGAATCCTTATGGATCATCATTGAAGATTGTGCTGCAAGTTCCATCAGTAATGCAGCCAGAAGAAGCAAATCTGAATGAATAGAATTTATTGAAAAAAATTTATAATCTAATATATTACTATCATTATTGTTGGGTTCAGTGAAAAGGGAAGGAAATAGGAGAATACACTAACAAAATTGGCCTTTTTTGGTTGCAGCTTTTAAGTTTTTTTTTTCCTTTAAGCCAAGCTAGCAAATATTTAGCTGACCTAACCACTGTAAAAGCTGGGATTTCCTGGGTTTTTGGCATGATGAAGCTGGACAAACTAGCTTTTCTCTAAAACATGGAAAAGTTTCAGTTTATTTGCTTTTTAGCTGCAAAAAAAAAGCTCAAATCTATTTATTTATGAAGAACCGAGTTCAACATTTGGAAGAAAACATCATACATGGTCCCATCCAAGCCATTCCAGTAGCAAATAAAGAACCACAAAGCTGGCCAAGAGTAGCACCGGCACCAATGAACCCAAACAATCTTGAACCTGACTATATACAGAACAAAAGTTAATGCATAAAATAGCAAGAAATAATACACATCAATTATCAAAATTAGATGCTAACAGATGCACCTCAGTGTCCATCACATCAATGATTCTAGCCCAAGTTGAAGAGATAGTAATAAGATTGAGCAAAGCAATCTGCAAAGGAGAAAAGTTCCGCAATGAGCAAATCTTTCACTATTTAAGAATTAATCAGCCCTAGTAATTAGTCGCTAAATAAAGAAGAAAATACAAACATACCCAGAGAAACAACCCAACTCTTACTGATACATAAAACCATCCATGATTGACCCAATCCACAGAATTGGTGGGGCTCAATTTATCAACCTCAACCTTTAGCTCTTCTTTTGCAGTAGACAGTGATTTGCTCAAATTCTGGAGATGAGAATTGCAGATCGAAGAAAATGCACATCAGGAGATACAGAGTGAGAATGTCAATAATGAAAGAAAAATTTACTTGTTGCAGAATTCATCTATACCTTTGAAGTGGTGAATGAATATCCGGGTGATGAAAAATGCCATAAGACGAAGAATAATACAAGAGAAACGCCAAAAAACCTGTGTATTAAAAGTAAAGCCTGAAAAATGCAAGAAGCATCTGTTATACTTCATAAATTAATACAAGTCTACTATAGTGCCGATTAGAAAAGTTTCCTACAAAACATTATAGTAACATCTTTGTGCCATCTTGATGCCAATAACATTTTGCACACATCTCAAGTACAAAACAATGCTGTTGTCATTCTACACGAATAACACATTGAACTACAAAAAATTAGGATGTCGAAAGCAGGTAACCTATACATTCTAGTCACTACCTAATCTTGTCAGTTTAATATATTTACTTTCAGTATAAATTATTGACAGCAGGTCCTTAATTTCTGCTAATTGACAAATTCTATTCCATGAACTGGCAATTAGCAATTTGTAATAAGCAACTCCAGAATGAAAACATGCTTGCAATTGTTATTTTTTTACAATTTGGTGGAATTTAAAACTAAGTTGCACGTATGGCGAGACAGAAGTACTTGGAGTACCAATTAAGACCCTATACTACGTTACAAAAAAAACGACTTTGAATACTCAAATCATAAGGATCAATTAGACAAATGTCTCGGCAGAAGTAGCAAAAAAGCAGCCCTTATAATAGCATCAACTTTACCCAGAAACATATTCCATGTAATTCGAATAATCGACTTGTTTGGAAACACCCAAGGGTATAAAAGTACATACCTTGATGTATACTATTACAATTTTAGAGATAAAAAAACATACTATATGTTATTTTTCCCATAAAGAAAACGTTTTTATTTATATCCAAGTGATCTACTTTTCAGTTCTCACTAATCCCACACAAACAACTACGTTAACAACTTTTTTACAAGTAATTACCCTTATAAATTACTCCCTCCGTTCCTATTTAATTGTCCACTACGAAACTACGTGCAATTTTGACCGGCCAAAAACTTGTATCAAAATTGTCGGAATGAAAATTTTCAAAAGTTGATCATATAGTTCAAATGTTAAATTTTATGATTAGATTTTAAAAAAAATTATTTTGACAATTTTGATACAAGTTGTAAGCCGGTCAAAATTGCACGTGGTTTCGTAATAGACAATTAAATGGGAACGGAGGGAGTATTATTTTTACCTCCAGAAGTAAATAATAATGATAATTGAACGTAACCGGTCCCATAAACATGTTTAGTAACAGTAAGAGAGGCGGTATTCATTACAACAATTAATGCTTTCAAAATAAAGAAATTTTCAAAGGTTAAGATTAACATATCTTCAGAACAAGTCGAGGAAATCTACCATTATAAATATTATCGTTTTAATTTCAGCATTAGGTATTTCAAATGATTGCTGCAATTGAAATGAATTGTAGACCTCAATTGATATAAAAGACGGAACTGCTCTTTTTTTCCTTATTAATGTTTATATGGCAGACACAACTTCTATTTGTAGTTTAATATTGGTCTCATCTTCTTGGAGGATGCAACTTTAATTTGTGACTTCCATGTAAATTAACAATTAAAAGCCCCTACTAAAGTCCAACTCAGACAATATAAAGAATAACAGTAACGACATGCCAGAGACGCAATATATGTATTAGATGTTAACTATCTTTACGCACGTTTGAAGACCTTTTAAAGGATTAACTCGACAAAAAATCTACCCGTATAGATCTAATAATTTAACCATAAAATTATTCACAGTCCATTCTCAAAAACTGAAGCAGCTGAAAATCAGCTGTAATAGAAGAAGCCATATATCGATAATGGAACAGCTACTAGCAGCTATAAGTTGGCCTCATTAACACGGAAGGATGTGTAAATTTCATGTAAAATTTTCACTCCACAAAGGGGTCAAAGCTCCCTTAATAATAAACAATCAACTCAACGTCTTATAGTTTTAACCTAATATTTCAATAATAGTAGTTCCACTAAACAAAAATATATCCACTTTGAAAATGACCCTCGTCCCAATAATATGTGGGTTCGCCCTGATTAATCGTTAAGTACAAATCCAATTCAAACATTAAAAAAAATGTCGGTAATAAGTAATAACCTAGTCGGATCGCAATTTAGCAATTAACGAGCAACGGCGGTATAGAATCATCAAACACAAACAATTAACATCAAAATAAATCAACAGTACACTTGAATATCAATACCTTCGATTTCGAAATATTGGGTGAGGAAAAAATGAGAGTTGAAACAGGAGCAGCGACGAGAGTGAGTAGCAACGAGCCTACAAAGAGCTCGGGAAGCTTATCTAACCCTAGAGAAATCGCGCCCTCGTCTCGTAAAGGCAGAACAACAAAATACGCACTTAGAATCTGCAAATCCCGAATCGAAACCCAAATTATAAATAATTAGAAAACGTTATTTGTTGTCTAATAATTCTAATCGACTAAAGTAAAAAAGATGCAGCAATTGATATACGGTTAAACGAGCAACTATACAAATTAGAAGACGAATAGTTATAGACCAATAAGTCGAGATGTTTTGTTCAATTTAATCATACATTGACAGTGACATAAATAGACGATATAAGACACTGAGAAGCACCCTCCTCGCCACCGTAGAGCGCTGCCCAACATTTCTCCGTATGTATAACCAAATAAGAGAGGATATCAATGGTGTAACGGAAGAACAACAAAATATGCACTTAAAACCTGCATAACTAGAGCATGAGACTGGGTATATAATCTATTAAACACGTCAAAACAACAATTGATTTACGGAAAAAACAGAAAACACTTGCTATTTAGAAGATAAATTACTTAAAAATACCAGATATTTTTTCACTTCGATCATAAAATTGATAATATATGACTTGAACAGACAGTATACGACACCAATGAGCACCCCAAGAGTGTCGTTGGATCGGCCCTAACAGTTTTAAGGGCCACGTTAAAAAAACAAAATTTCTTAAGAAACATGACTACAAAAGCCCAAAAATGCTAAAAATGACTTTTGGATACAAAAAAAAAGCCGTAAAACCCCCTAAATATTCTTTAAGGTGTCATGCCGTGCCTTATTTAACTATTTAAGTATGGCAAGCGTCGACCTCGTCGCTGACTAGGGCCGCCCCAATTTTGCTGTATACGGTATACCTACTAAATAAATCTCTTTATTTTAAGCTAAATAAATCTAGTTATTACATAACTATACTTCTTTTGTAATCAACAAAATTGATATTATACAACACCAAAAAACAACCCTCCTTCGCCATGGTAAGCGCCTCCCAAGATTCACAGAATACATAGCTAAATTTAAAATAGGATTTGTCTATTTACATTAACCTAAACAAATCTAGAAAATTACCAAACTGTAATTTCCTCTAAATCTCTTAAAAGGGTATATACAAAACAAGTATATATATATATATATATATATATATATATATATATTGACAGAGCAACAGCATTACAGCATACATAATAAAGAAATAAGATTAGTCTATATAATTTAAGCTAAAAAAATCCAGAAAAATTACCAAACTGCAATTTTTTCGTATGTATAGAGAAAGAGACATAGCAACACAATAAATAAGATTAGTCTATATAATTTAAGCTAAAAAAATCCAGAAAAATTACCAAACTGCAATGTTTTCTTAATTCCTTAAAATGGTATGTACAAAACATGTATGTATAGAGAAAGAGACATAGCAACACAATAAATAAGATTAGTCTATATAATTTAAGCTAAAAAAATTCAGAAAAATTACCAAACTGCAATTTTTTCTTAATTCCTTAAAATGGTATGTATAGAGAAAGAGACATAGCAACACAATAAATAAGATTAGTTTATGTAATTTAAGCTAAAAAAATTCAGAAAAATTACCAAACTGCAATTTTTTCTTAATTCTTCAAAAGGGTATATAAAAAACATGTATATATAGAGAAAGAGACATAGCAACACAATAAATAAGATTAGTCTATAAATTTAAGCTTAAAAAAATCAGAAAAAAATACAAAAAATGTAAATTCCTCAAAAGGGTATATACAAAACATGCATATAGAGGGGGAGAGAGAGAGATTACGAAGAAAAAAGTGGAGGAAGAGTAGAACAAAGCAGAGGTCTCATGAGGATGAACATTTACAAACCGAGTAACAATTGATTCTATTATTATTACTCTGCTAATAATCATATTTTATTTTCTTTTTAGTTGTAATAATAATATAACTAAAATGAGAGATTATATATATATATATATATATGATTTTTTGTATCTATAGATTCATCTCTCAGAGCCTGGGCACAGTGGGCTGATCCAGTTATTGAATTAATTACTATTTTTTAGTGTTAATTTTAGTTTAGTGATGCCTTTTTTTTTTTATAACCAAAATTGATTTGGTAACAATTTTAAAAATATTGATTAAAGGACATGTGTTATACACTTTTAATTAATGATTTAGTGATCTGTCGTTAACTTATTAGATGGAAAACGTTATACTTAACTTTAAGAGTTTGAAACATTTACGTTCATAGTTTAGAAAGTAACCATTAAGCTAGTAAATTAATAAAATTAACAAAATGAATCCCTTTTCAGTTTTTTTTTTATATATTTTTTAGGAAAATACACATTTTCAATTTAGTACTTTTTCTGGAGAAAAATGCAATATTTCAATGAATTTTTTTTCAAGAAAATTCAAGTTTTTTCTTTAAATGATTAAAAAAATTACGCTAAATTGTTTTCTCTTTTACCAATATAATGTTTACTTTAAGCATTTTATTCATTGTTTACTTCGGAAAAAACGACTTTGGAAATAACTTTGTTTTTCAGTTTGTTTGGATAAATCAATATTTTCTAAAAACTTCTTTTATTTTGGAAAGAGATTTATATATTAAACAAATATTTCAGAGAAAAAAGCCTTTTCAAAAATTGATATTATTTTTAATTCTCTTATTTTTGAAAAAAAATATAAATATTATTTCTTACTTATTACTCTTAAAATTTGTCTTTTCTAAAAATTAGTAATTTTTTAAGAAAATTATAAAAAGTATTTACACATTTCTGCAAAATTAATAATAAAATACATTTTTTTACAAACTTTTGAATCGCATAGACATAATTGTTTATTGTGTTACAAAAATTAAATCAAAATATTATAATTTAACTTTTTCCAAACTGAAATCTGCATCTTTTAAAATTTTAAGGTTATATTATAAAGTTTCAAACTATACAGACTAAAATTGTAATTTAAAAATCTTTCCATCCAAAAAAGTTGACGGGAGGTCACTAAATCAGTAACAATGCATAACACAAGTCACCGAATCAATATTTTTGAAAATGGGGTAATCAAATCAATTTTGGTAAAAAAACACATGTCACTAAACTTAAATTATATGTTACAAAAGAATGATGTTTTTTTTTTGAAGGAATATGTGCTCAATTTATTCAATTTATGATGGTAATAGTATTTGGGTTATGAAAAATGACATATTTGGTGTTATGATTTCTAAGGAAAATCGGGGAGGCAGTTTTTGCTGCGGTTGTTGTTTATGGTGAAGAGGGTGAAATGCTCGGAAATGTAGATTGTGACAACGTCATTATCGTTGTGTAACACTAAGTCTATTGGAATTAGTATGTTGAATGAAGGTGTATTTGGGCTCAATTTATGATAGTAATAGTATTGAGGCTGTGAAAAGTGACATATTTGGTTTATGGTGATGAGGGTTAAAATGCTTGAAAATGTAGATTGTGACAACATCATTATCGTTCTATAATCGATCTAGTTATTGAACTATTTTTTATGTTAAAAAAGAAGATGCTTATTGAAGGTGTAAATATATATTAAAGTTTATAGTTTTACATGAAATATATATTAAAGTGACTATATTTCCTGAAAATATGGGTATATAGTCCCTGCCAGCACCCACCTAGCTCCTCCCCTATGTTAACCATTCTATGTCACATCATCAACTAAATAACTTGTTAAATTTAACAAAGAGTTTAACAAGAATAAAGTTAATTGATAGTTTAACGTAACCAATGTGAATGTAAAATAGTTTGTTAGCTAAAACTGTTATGTAACGAGTAAGATAAGTGTACAATTGTGGATGCTTTATAAGATATCAAACTAATTGAAGTGGCTAACTTGAGTAATTTAATAATTCTAAAATATTGGTTGAGCAAGCCGCCATTAGTGCACCTGCTGCGATAGACGAAGGCAACATAAGGAGAAAAAGATGTGACAGCAAGAAGGGATCGATACGGGGCAGAGAAAAAGAAAGTAGAGAGGGAAAACAATCGTAAACAATGGAAATTAGATTTGAACTTTTTTATATTTAATGAGTTGGTAACGAAATCTAAATAAGTTTGATAAATTGGCCTTTTTAAATATTTTATTATATTTGGTATGCGCCTCAAATTCTTCTTCAAGTAGTCTCTTACCATACTTATAAATTTGATTTTTCATATTGTAGAAAATTTGGAAGCAACAATTCCCAAGATTTGTGATCTCTCGTACCTTAAAATATTTTCTCTTTAAGAACCCTTTTCTAATATTCCTAGCAAAAATGACTACGAATTTGAGGAAGAAAATGGAGATAAGAGTTCTATTTATAATGAATTAATGAATACAAATTGGATGCATTTACTCACGTTTATCTAAGAAAAATGTCACTATTCAGACTAAGGGTATGTCAGACGTAACTTTTTAAAACAGACGGACCTCTTTGGCTCACAACTATTCATAGTGGGTTTAGAGCAAATTCAATAACAATCAAAAAATTGCAAGAAACGGTTAAAAGTTGGTATATGTGAAAAAGCTTCGTGTATTTGAAAAGAAAACATATTAGGTGGAAGCTAAATACAGACCATCATCAGTGGCGACGACAACTCTATAATTCTGAAAAAAAATCTCTCCAAATTTACCAAAATAAAACATTCCCCAATTTTATCAAAAATAAATTGTAACCATCAACCACCAAACTACTTCCTATATCAAATTAGTGCATCTGCTGCGATGGACGAAGGCAACATAAGAAGAAAAAGATCTGACAGCAAGAAGGGATCGATACGGGGCAGAGAAAAAGAAAGTAGAGAGGGAAAACAATCGTAAACAATGGAAATTAGATTTGAACTTTTTTATATTTAATGAGTTGGTTCGAAATCTAAATAAGTTTGATAAATTGGCCTTTTTAAATATTTTATTATATTTGGTATGGGTCTCAAGTTCTTCTTCAAGTTGTCTCCTACCATACTTCTAAATTTGAAAATTTGGAAGCAACAATTCCCAAGATTTGTGATCTCTCGTACATTAAAATATTTTCTCTTTAAGAACCCTTTTCTAATATTCCTAGCAAAAATGACTACGAATTTGAGGAAGAAAATGGAGATAGACTTCTATTTATAATGAATTAATGAATGCAAATTGGATGCATTTACTCACGTTTATCTAAGAAAAATGTCACTATTCAGACTAAGGGTATGTCAGACGTAACTTTTTAAAACAGACGGACCTCTTTGGCTCACAACTATTCATAGTGGGTTTAGAGCAAATTCAATAACAATCAAAAAATTGCACGAAACGGTTAAAAGTTGGTATATGTGTGAAAAAGCTTCGTGTTACTGTGTATTTGAAAAGAAAACATATTAGGTGGAAGCTAAATACAGACCATATCATCAGTGGCGACGACAACTCTATAATTCTGAAAATTATGAAAATTTTAATTTTTAACTTTGTATTTTCACTAAAATATGTTAAAATCGATGATTTGACATCTCCTAGTTTTTATTTCACTTAATTTAATTAGTAGTTGATATTAATTTTGACACCATGCATAAACGCTTCAACCTCCTGCCCAAGCATAGTACTAGTAGCATATTTATATCGATTTTTTTTTTATCACATTTGATTGTCGGTACCTAGTGTTTTAAAAGGCACGCCTAGGCGAAAGTTAGGCAGAGCCTATAAGCCTAAAAGAATATGCGGATGCGCCTAAACGTTAATTAGGCGCTAAACGATTAATTTCGTCTAAAGTTCGTCTTGCGTATTTTAAAACATCAGGAAACACATACATAGTCAAGTATACTTCCTCGCCAAGAAGTTTAAATAAAGTACTATGAAAAAAAGCAAAAAACTCATTTAAAAAACAACATTATCCACCAGATAGCTCATATATCTATACTAATATTTTATGTCTATAGGCCTTATAAGGCATTGAAACAAATATTTACATAAAATGTAACGACCCGGTCCTACGGACCGAACCGCTACGCCCGTATCAACAATATTGTCCGCTTTGGCACAACTTCTCAGGGGGGTCACCCATCCCGGTACTACTCCAGGCTAAGCACGCTTAACTGTGGAGTTTCGTACTCGCTGTTGTGCCGCACGGCTTTAAAAAGCCTTATTGATAATAAATGGATCTTTAAGCTCATATACCACACGAGTACTCTCATATCTGGGCGATGTGGGACTGACGCACAATACCGCACCACAAAATTTCCTTCCTGAAAATCTGGGTCGTCACAATCACCCCCCTTTAGGCACGACGTCCTCGTCGGGCACGTCGCCCTTCCGGGGCTCACACACTCGTGCTAGTCCCCACATTTCCGGCCAGATAGAGGCTCTGATACCATCTGTAACGACCCGGTCCTACGGACCGAACCGCTACGCCCGTTTCAACAATATTGTCCGCTTTGGCACAACTTCCCAGGGGGTCACCCATCCCGGTACTACTCCAGGCTAAACACGCTTAACTGTGGAGTTTCGTCCTCGCTGTTGTGCCGCACGGCTTTAAAAAGCCTTGTTGATAGTAAATGGATCTTTAAGCTCATATACCACACGAGTACTCTCATATCTGGGCGATGTGGGACTGACGCACAATACCGCACCACAGAATTTTCTTCTTGGAAATCTGGGTCGTCACATAAAACCTCTCAAATTAATAAATTTACAAAATAAACCTGCCTTTTTAAAATTCAAAATTTTTAAAACTGCAATTGATAACCACCCCACGTATTTTATGTTAAAAACTTAAAAGTAATCATCCTCATTTTCATTCATTCTCTTTGACACTATTTAGGAAAATGAGTTACTAAAGATCTCAATCCAATTTTCTCTTAATGTAATACATATATTACTTACACTGATCCACGCAATACACACACGCAGCGCGTGTGCTCTTACGCTAGTATATATACTATATCCACACAAAAAAAAACATCGTCCAAAATCCCAACCGTACGTAGATTTATTAGCTTTTTAGGCTAAGTCGGCTTTTTAAAAGTTCTCCAAACACTCACAGATATTATAAATAAATAAAAATATGTTGATAAACGACCAAATGGGTCAAATATATTTCATTTAGAGCAATATATAGCTCAAAAACGACCATTTTAGTGTTTCAATTCAGAGCAATTAAAGTTATTTGTTGCATTTAACTTCTTGAATTTTCACTATAATTTTGAAGATGTCAGTTACTACGCCATCGTAAGAACCTAATTAATAAACTTGTGAATATAAGTAATTCTGGAAATTGTAAAATCCTATCAACAACATGCATCTTTTATTACTTATTAGCGTTGAAAGTAGATTCTGATTTAAGTTTGGTATCCTCTTCTGACATATCCTTTTCCAAATAGTTTTTGTTAATTTATGTATATATTTTATATTTACACCAATTTATAGGGCTAGACCTACATGCATAATACACATACCACAAAAGAAATACTTTTCTGGATCGCGCGACTTTGCTTTCCGTTCGGTGTACAACCCCCGTCTTGCAATGCTACATGATCCAATGAATGTGTAGTTCGAAATTATGTTTGAGGAGTATGCTTGGAGGACCAAGTGATTATTCTTTCACAGACATAATGTTATAACTACTTCTTTTGGTTTGTATACATTTAGGTTTTCTCAAGAAAAAAGTTCACAGCAAATGGAAACATGGAAAAATATCAGTTTTTTTTGTGTGTGAAAATATATGTTATCATAATGTTCTCTCAATCTCTCCAACTCTTAGATTTCTCTCGTCTGGTTTGACATTATTTTGACGACTTCTTCAACCGTCATTCATGAATCAATGACGACTAGGCACATCTTATATAAGGTACAATTCACATTGTTGATGTAGAAAAAGACAAAAACAAATCAGAATTATGAATACCAGTTGTAAAATTGCTTCCAAAAAACAAGTATATGAAATTATCCATTGATTTAATTTGGTCTAGAGAAGTACGTTCTTGATTTTCTTCCTAAACCAATGAGCACACTCGTAGTCTTCGCTTCAAGGTAGATACTCAAATTTGCATGGACCGTGACCTGTGGGACGATATACAACAAATAAGAGAGATAAGTACCTAAAACAGTAAATTAAAGTACTAATAAGAACAAAATTACTACTATATTAAGAAATAAATTAGGTTAATGGCTAATGCTTACTTGGATCAATAGATGTGATGATAGCAGCGCCACGCAAATAGCAAGAACCTCCGTTGTGCTTCGTATTTTGATAGTAAGAATTGAATGCAAACGAGGCATGGTCTTTCAAGGTTTTTGGCAAATAACACGGCTCATCTGGTTGTATCTTCGAGCAATCTGCACCGTTCTCACAAGCCCAAGCAAGCTCATCCGCTAGATCTACCTCAACGAACTGCTCATCTGCTACACACCACTCCGGATCTACTTGCGCTTCTATACTCATTTAAGATAACATTTTTAAACACGGCAACAAATATGTAAAAAGTTTATTCATAGTAAATCTGATTGTAGATTTATACTGCTAAAATATTACTACCGAGAGATCACAAGTTGATTACGTTATATTTGAATAAGGAAATATGCGTTATTTGTTGCCTAGTTTACACATAACGTAATCAACTTGTGATCTCTCGGTATGAATTAGGATGTGTATTCTGTACACGTGTCTATCTTTAATATATAATTTGGACGAGATAAGATGATTATATATTGTGAAGTAAAGGGAAAGGATTTGGCTGCCCTGAAAAAAAAATTTAAGGCGGTCTGTCTTGAATTTTTCAGACAGCAAAATCCTAATTTATTTATTATTAATTTTTTTTTTAAATAATGTAATTTTGTATGTTATATTTTTGGGTTCATTAATATGTGTTAGAGTTTTAATATGTGTTAGAGTTTTAGTTTGTGACACACCATAAATTACATTATTTTAACAAAAAAAAAAACATTTTGCTGCCTGAAAAATTTAAGACAGATTGTCCTGAATTTTTCAGGACAGCAAAAATGCATCCGAAGTAAAGAACCAGATGTAGACAAAATAGTTATCTATGTCCCCCCATTTTTTGACAAAAAAGACATCAAGATTTATTTTTTTTATCTATGTATTATAACTAATAAAATTTCTAAAAAGTTCACATGGATTACTTTATGAATTTCACCACCTCCCCTTTCGAAAATAACAATTACAGAATTACTCGTGTGAAAACATCTTCAATATTTGTGAGAAGGCAGTTAAGAATATAGTCAGAGGCGAAGCCAAAAATAGTATATGGGGATACCAAAATTTAAAATATAAAAATAAGTTGTGTCAAATCATCGTTTTTAACGTATTTGAGTAAAAATACATGGTCAAAAATTGAAAAACTCATAACTTTCGGAATTACGGGGATGCGGTCGTCCCCGAAGGTCTCCACTTAGCTTCGCTCCTGAATATAGTCTATATAAACAACAGTAGTAAAAATATAAAACCAAATTACCTGATCTTTTAGGAATTGAGTGTAGAAAGAGCAGACCAAGTAGGAAAAGGAAAATTCTAATAAACGAAACAGAAGGCATTCTAATAAATCACTATATATCGATCAGAAGTGATCTTCTTACTTATGGCTTGAAAACCTTATAGAGAAAATGATGAATTGTTACATGTAAAGAAGACTTATTTATAGAAAAACCCGACTCAGAAAACACATTTACATACTAATTTAAAAATACCTATCTTGCACCTATTTATGTATATTCATGTAATTTGGACTTTCTTTACTTAGTCCATCTTTATTACTTTACTAATATTTATATTTTTCAAACTTTCCATATACAAAAGGATCAAAAAGGGAGCCAGACTCTTATCACTTTAAGTACTCAAATTATTCTTATTTCAACCATAGAATTTTATTTATTTTGATTCGATGGGCCAAATAGAAATATACTAATATGGGAATATTGGATAGAATCTTTTCCTAAATCTTTTTTATTTGCTTCTTTCTCCCTGGGCTATGAGAGATTTGATAAAATAAAACATATAGTACTACCCAACACAATGATTAATTAATATTAAGTTTGATAAAAAAATTTGTTTTTTTGTTTTGTTTTAATTAACAATTAAATTTAGGGTGGTAACAACTAAGGTTTTGCATTTTTATTTGAGTTTTTATTGGAGTGAAATGTTAGTTTTATGGTGTTTTTTTTTTCCTGATAATGTTTGATGAAAAAATTAATAATATTTTTTTTTAATTAATAATTAAGTTTACGATGGTATCAACTAGGGTTCTCCTTTTTTAATTGAGTTTTTATCTAATTATTTTTTATTTTGTTTTTTTCCTTATTTAAAAAATCTGTTTTGTAGCTTTGGTTTAAGTCATTGGATTTTTTATATTAAATCATACGACTCTTATAGTAGGAGTCTGAGTACTCCACTCTATGATAGGAGTATGGTACACTTAATCCCAAAAGGATATAGAAATATAAGATAAGCATTTAATAATATAAATATTTATGTATATTCATGTAATTTGGACTTTCTTTAATCAATCCACCTTTATTACTTTCCTAATATTTATATTTCAACTTTACATATACAAAAGAATATAGAAAGAAATACTCACTGTTTTCCTAAATAAGTGTTCACTATTACTTATTGAGTTGTCCCTAAATAAATGTCCGAATTCTCAATTTGGTTATTATAAAGTAACAAATTTACTCTCTTACCCTTTATATAATCTACATTTAAGAAAATAAAAATAAAAATTTGGTACATTTACCATTCATGGCTATAACAACCACAAATTTTAAGAAAAAAGTTATCCGCATTAATTTAAATTATAGTATTTATAAAGGCACTATTGGTACTTTATTTCTTAAAATTTAATACTCTTAAAAAATAGCAAATTATAAGAGGGACAATTAAAAGGGACGGATGGAGTATAATGGATAAACATTTAAACCAAATATAAATATCAATATTAATAAATTTTATGCTAAATTGAAGTGTCAACCCATAACACATATTTTAAGAAAAAAATTGTCACAGATTTAAAGCATCACGTAGCATCATTTGGTATTATAAAAACGAAGTATCACGTCGCGTTATCTAGTTTGATGCTACAAGAAGCGTACAATTTATTTTATTTTAATTTTTTGTTTCATTTAGAAAAAAACATGTTTATTTTTATTGTTTAGTAATCATGTAGCATCAAAAAATGAAATTGATATCATTATGTAAATGTGAAACATCATTTGGTATTAGAAAAACGAAGTATCAGGTGTCATTATCTAGTAACTTGATGCTATGTACAAGAAGCTTCCAATTTTATTTTGTTTAATTTTTGTTTCTTTCCTTTTAAACTTATTATATATGTTTATTTTTATTGTTTCAAAAATCATGTAGCATCCAAAAAATGAAATTGATAAAATCACATGTAAACGTGAAGTATCACGTCGCATCATTTGGTATTATAAAAACGAAGAATCATGTAGCATTATCTAGTTTGATGCTACAATTAGAGCTTCCAATTTTATTTTGTTTTGTTTTTTTGTTTCATTTTATTTAGAAAAAAATATGTTTATTTTTATTGTTTTAAGAATCATGTAGCATCACATGCAGTGACAGAACCAACATTGTGAAATTGGGGGCTTATTTTCTATATATATATATATATATATATATTATACTTTATATGAACTTGTTTTACGGAATGGGGGATGAGACATTAAAATTTAAATGTTTTCATCAAAATACAAATGAAAAATCTATTTTTTTATCAATTTTTTTCAAAATGAGAGATTGCAGCACACGACTGTCCCTATAGCTAGTTCCTTCACGGGTCACATGTACATGTGAAGCATCACATAGCATCATTTTGGTATTAATTATAATCTAATTTGGTAAGGAAATGAGAGTTTTAATGTTTCTAGCGAAGAAAGAGTATTTATATCCGAGTATTTGTCATATGTACCGATCATTAAAAGAGATTTCAAAATATGGGTTTTTAGATAATAAGGTAGTTATTATGTACTAATCAATAATTCTTCCAACCCCTCGTAAGCAAAACGTATTGTGACTAAAAATTTGTGATTCCATATCACTTTCATTTCTTTTCACCAAATGTACTGAATCAGACTTTTAGAATATTATTGAATTTATGACAAATATACGAAAGATGTATAGTTGGTCAAAACTTTTGATTTATTCTCAAAATCTTTGTAACAATTTACATAAAACATCCTTTAATTGAGTCATTTTACAAACTTGACTTCATTTACATGAATACTTTTAGGATCCGTTTACGAAATCTGATTTTAATAATCTGGATTTGAATGTTCGGCAATATATACAAAAATATAGATTTTTTACTAAAATTAATTTGGTCAAACCTTTTGGATTTTTTAATAAAAAGTACAAAACTACCCTAATTGAAGATAGACTTTCTAAAATCTTTCCATATCCTAAATTCAACTCAGATAAGTCGGATTATTGATTTTTAGATTTTCTAGATTATGTTGGACAAAAGTATGAATTTTAAAAATAAAAAATCCTACCAAACGTCATGGGTTTTTAAAACATTTTATGATTATTCGAAAACAGCCAAGTACTTTTTAAACTACTTATGGTCATTTAAAGAAGAACTTGTGATCGTTTAACAAGTGTTTATGTTTTTTTAAAAATAGATTTTGGTCAAAATTATAATTATTTTCAAAAGAATAGGGCGAAAGTATAATTTTTTAAAGCGATTTACATAATTAATGAATCCATGGGTTAAGCATAAAGTTTCAAAGTAAGTGGATCGATTCAATAATTTGATCAAAATCATCCAACTTTTAGATGCTAATGTTACAAAGTGTGTTTATGGCAGCCCACAACCGTCGTGAGTTGAACTTCTTAGATTAATGAAACTACTGTTTAATTTGTCTCTTAACATATTTCTAAGTTTTTCATAATATTAGTAATAGTTGTCCACGCGTCACGATATATAGTGACATAGATATGATCACGATAAATAAATTTAATATTTTTTTAAAAATTTAAATATCGAATGATTAAATATAATTAATTAACAATCATATATAAATAATAACATAATGTTTTACTCTTATAAAAAATACACAACGATTTTGTTTGAAATATAAATGTGTGAAAAATAATATTTTTTTAAGTTATTTATGTATTTGAATTGAGTGATGACATTTAAGAGTAATTACAATATTTGAGTGAGGATATTTTTGAAAAATTTGAGCAAAATTGGGCAGCCTCAAAATGTTTGGGTTGACTTATATTAATAGTACGATGCCTAACAAAAATAACTACGGATGTGAGGGAGAAAACGGAGATAAAGTTCAATTTATAATGAACTAAATAATGCAAATTAGATGAACCCGCACTATTATTAAACGTGTATCAACCAATACAATTTTTTAGTTTTAATTTTGAATTAATTTTAGAATATTTATTTTGGAGTTAATTAACATATGTTTGATTTTTAGTGGATGTCACGTCATAAATTAAAGTGCACCGAGTTTACGGTAGTGTTAGTCCACGTTTATACTAAGAAATGCCACACCTAGGTAGCACCGGTACACCGATTTTTCAAATTTTTCCATACCCAAAATGGGTACGGTACGGTAAAATCCGTACCTATGAAGTTTTGACTGATTTGACCGTTTGGTTACGGTGCCGGTACGTGATCGGTATGGTTCGAAAATTTTTTTGGTTTAAATATTTGATGGTTTTAACTAGTAATATATGTATAAAATTATCAAATTAAGGTCTTTTAGATTCTAAAATTTATACTAAAACCTGTAGAATTGAAAATATGTATTATAGAAATATTACAATTTTATTTTATTGTATAAATTCATCCAAAACTTTTAAAATATTAAGACTAAAAATCCACAAAACTAAATAAAATACAAGTTGATCTATTTAAAAATATGTAATATAAATATTAAATATAATTATTATATATTGAAGTACCGTAGCCGTACCGTACCCAAAATTTTTAACTTTTGTCGTATCGACATACCCGTACCGTACCGTACCCGATACGGTACGCGTATCCGTACTGGTGCAACATTGGCCACTACTCAGACTAAAGAGGGCGTCAAACGTAACTTTTCGAGCAAAGTGGTTGGTGTAAGTGGTTGAGACCCTATTATATCATGATCACCATCATGGTTCGATCACTGACGTTTGTAAAACAGATTTTCTACCGAGTGAGGATAATTAATTATAAAAAAACAACTAACTATTCAAAATATACGGACCTCTTTGTGATAGCTCACAACTATTCATAGTGGGTTTAGAGTAAATTCAATAAAAGTTACTCCATCCGTCTCATTTAATTGTACACTACGAAACTACGTGTAATTTTGATCCGTTTATAATTTGTATCAAAATTGTTGAAATATTTTTTTTTAAAATCTAATAATAAAATTCAACATTTGAACTATATGATTAATTTTTAAAAAATTCATTCCGATAATTTTGATACAAGTTTTTGACAAGTCAAAATTACACGTAGTTTCGTAATAAACAATTAAATAGAAAAAAGAAGCATCTTAATTAAAAAAAAAATTAAAAAAAAAATTGAGCAAAACGGTTAGCGTTGGTCTGTGAAAAAACTTCATATATATTACTGTATTTTAAATAATAAAAAAATATTATATCCATTTTATTTTATTTTATTTTGTCACATTTGACTTTCAGTTTCCGTTTCCCAACTATGATAACTCTCTATCCTAAAATCCCTCTCAACCTATCTCTACATTCCCTCTCTATAAAATCCCACCTCCGTACCGAACGCGGCGTGGAATTCGACACAGGAGACTCTTTCTTCCGCCACGAGAGCTCCACAGGCCGAGACCTCGGAGTCCTCGCAGCTGCATTGCATAAAAAAGGTAAGTATTAAATTGAAAAAAAAGGGTATTAACTAAAATTAAAGGGTTTGAACATAGAAAAAAAAAGGGTATTAAACTTAGAAACTAATGTATATTAACTTTAAAAAAAAGGTATGAACTCGAAATTTCATCAAATTTTCATAATGTAGATCTTCACAAGAAGGGTGTTTCTGGGCTGCGTGTGCTTGATGCGCTTTGCGGGTGTGGAGTGAGGTCGCTACGGTACTTGGTGCAGTCCGAGGCCGATTTTGTTTTGGCTAATGATGGGAATGATGAGTATAACAGCCTCATTGTGTCTAATTTGTCTCGGGTAAGATTATATTTTATGAAAGCTAGAATATTTGGTTACACAATTTTGTTTTTTGGAAATTTTCTGCATTGTTTTTGTCATTTTTGCCCTTTTTATCTTTTGCCTTTTTGCTCATAATAGGATTGATGAATAATAGAGTATAACAGGCTTAATGTGTCCAATTTGTTTTGGGTAAGTATAGTTTATATTAGAATTAAATAATCTTTAGTTATCCAATATTTAGTATGGCAATTTAGTTTTTGGTCATCCTATCCACCTTCCACCACCACAACCCCTTATGAACCTCCCCTCTCTCTAAAAATCCATCTCGGTACTGAATGCGGCGTCGAATTCGACACTTGAGACTCCTTCAGCCACGAGAGCGCCACAGGCCGAGACCTCAGAGTCCTCGCGGCTGCCTTGCACAAGAAGGGTGCTTCCGGGCTTCCCTGGCTTGATGCGCTCTGCGGGTGCAAAGTGAGGTCGTTGTGGTATTTGGTGCAGTCTGAGGCCGATTTCGTGTTGGCTAATGATGGGAATGATGAGTATAACAGCCTCATTGTGTCCAATTTGTTTCGGATATAATTTATAAAAAAGAAAGGATCTTTAGTTACCTAAATCGGTTTTTTTGGAAATTTTCAACATTGTTTTGGTCATTATTGGGAATTTCTTTGAAGTGCCCTATTTCACTTGTTGGCATTTTCTCATGATGGGAATTAAGAATAGAATTTAATTTCGAGTTACCCAACCTTTAAAGCAGGCTAACGATGGGAATGATGAGTATAACAGCCTCATTGTGTCTAATTTGTCTCGGGTGAGATTATATTTTATAAAAGAAAGAATCTTTAGTCACTTAAGCTTTAAAACCAGCCTTGTAATAAGAATTTGATAATGTTTTAAAGAATGTTTCTACATTGTTTTGGTCATTTAAAAGTATAACAGACTCACTGTGTTTAATTTGTCTCAGGTAAGAGTATAATTTATAAAAGAAAGAATCTTTAGTTACCTAAGTTTAAAACCGGGCTTGTAATAAGAATTTGGTAAAATTGCGTTTTTCGAAAATTCCCCTATCAACCTTCCCTCTCTCAAACCCTGCAAATTCCCGAGCGCCACAGGCCGCAACCTCCGAGTCCTCATGGCTGCATTGCATGAGAAGGGTGTTTTAGGAGGCGTGCGAGTGCGGCATGAGGTTGTTGCGGTGCTTGGTGCTTGGTGCAGTCCAAGGCCGAGTTTGTGTTGGCTAATGACGGGAATGATGAGTATAACAGCCTCATTGTGTCTAATTTGTTTCGGGTAATATTATTGTTTATAGAAGAAAGAATCTTTAGTTACCAAAATTGGTTTTGGGGGATTTTTCAGCATTACTTTGTTCATTTTTTGGCCTTTTTCACTTGTTGGCATTTTTCTCATGATGGGAATTTAATAATATAATTTATGAAATTAAGATCTTTAAGTTTCCCAAGCTTTAAACCAGGCTAATGATGGGAATGATTATAACAGCCTCATTGTGTCCAATTTTTCTCGGGTAACAATATAGTAGTTTATAAAAGAAAGAATCTTTAGTTACCCAAGATTTAACACCAGGCTTGTACTATGACAATTTTGTTTTTGAGAATTTTTCTACATTGCTTTGGTCATTTTCAAAATTCCCAAATTTAAATGGCCTTTTCATTTTTTGGCATTTTACTCATGATGGGAATGATTAATGTGATTAAAACAGTTTTATTCTATCTAATTTGTCTCAGTTAACTGTAATTTATAAAAGAAAGAATTTTAGTTACCTAGCTTTAAAACTAGGGTTGTACTAAGAATTGGTAGCCATCAGGGAAATTTTGTACATTACTTTTCTTGGGATTTTCTTCAAAATGCCCTTTTCAAATTTTGGTATTTTTCTCCTGATGGGAATGATGTATTAAAGTAAAACAGCCTCATCGTGTCTAATATGTCTCAGGTGGTTGATTGTGTATATATATGTAATGGAATTGAGCATTGAGGGATTTTGTGTAGTTTGGCAGGTACCTTTTTCCATTTTAGAGGTGGAAGTGAGAATTAAAGCACGTTTAACAGAATATTATGTTAAAAAGATAACATATAGATGCGTACATGTTTCATGTTTATGTTCATTAACAGTATAATGGAATGCTGGAAATGAAGAGTAGTTTGGCTGATTTTGTTCTGCCTAATGAAGTAATGATGGGATTTATGGGAACGATGAGTATACCAGTCTAGTTAGTGTCTGAAGTGCGAATGTAAGTGAAATAATTTCATTTACCCAAGCTCCTAAAATCAGACCCATACCAAGAATTTGGTAGAATTTTCATCACGGCAGTTTTGCATTTTTTTTGGTTGGATTATAGGGTATTTTGAGAATTATTTTTATAAAAACAGGGAACTTTTATGTTGGACATCGAAAGTTTTAGGGAGGGCCATGATTGCCATCGTGCTTGTCTGGGATCTTAATTGAACTGAATACTCAGGGATCCTTTCTAGTGTTTGAAATTATCAATTTACATTTTTAGTAATGAGAAGAAGAAAGGAAAGTGTGTGTAGAAACACAATTTCGTGAAAACTTTAGAATTAATATAAATACATATACAGAATACAAGTTATATGATGTTATTTGGAGATGGAAATGATATTTGAGGGGTTTTGTTATACATGACCAGTGATATTATTTGGGGAATGAGTCTTATCACCAATTTTTGATGAATGATATAGAAATTGTTTCAAGTGTTTGGATATAGTTTCATTTGATCATCTAATCACGTGAGAGCGTTATCAGTAGTTGATTTTTTGTTATGGTTATCATTTTTAGTTGGTTAAAACGAAAACTGAAGAAAGGGTGTATCCGATTCTCCTTGCTAATGTGAATGTAACTTCATACATGAGCGAATATTTTAGAGCAGCTTGTCAGAAGTTGATATGTGAATGTCACCGATTTCACACAAATGATGTCATTGTTAGAATGATACATTCAAAAACACATATAAGCAACGGGTTCTGTAATTTAAAAATCTAGCGATGCGAATGTCACAATAGTGGGCTTTTTCATTGTTTGAGTACACTATGATTGTTTTGGTACTTGTCTCTTGTGCTTATATAAGTCTCACTTGAAATTTGACAATTCTTTGCAAAAGTGTCACATTTCAGTTCTTGTTCCGATGTTGACTGTCTCCTCAGTTTCCCTTTCTAGTGATGGAAATCATGGAACAGATAATTGAAACCCTGTGTAGCAGTGTAAGAACTGGAATATCTGTGTATAACGACTAACGAGCAGTGATATTTCTGGATAAACTATGCCCAGTTTAGCATTTGACCAGTTTAGCTTGATCTAAATTCCAGACCAGGACAAATCTATAGTAAGAGTAAAAACACAAAACAACAATTCTGGAGTTGTTATTTCTTGTTTGTACTTTATTGGGAATTCTTTCTTTGTTCTTGACGAAAGCAAAAGGAAACTGAGGTGATAAAAGCAATTCTTTTCTAATTCATATCGCCTGCTGCATGAAAATGTTAAATATACCATGATTGTTTATCTATATTGT
Source organism: Primula veris (assembly GCA_963682055.1). Taxonomy (NCBI): domain Eukaryota; kingdom Viridiplantae; phylum Streptophyta; class Magnoliopsida; order Ericales; family Primulaceae; genus Primula; species Primula veris. Next base: position 3,619,141 of record OY821742.1, on the reverse strand, counting down.
CTTAGGTACCAATGAGTTCTGGTGGTGAGAGAAGATGGAAGGTGGCACATTCGGAGGCAAATAGAATAATGACAGAGTGTTATATGCAGAGAGATTATTTCGATCTTGTTGATGTCGATTCATTTGGTAGCGATTCGGTTTTCTTGAGATCTGCTCTAAACGCATTGAAACTGGGTGGGCTGTTATATGTCACTTGTACTGATGGTTTTTCTTCCGCAGGTCACCGTCCTTATCAGTGAGCTTATTGTAATTTTGTTAGTAATATGTCCTTTTATTTAAACTAACTTCACTTATTTGGGGTTCTATTGTTTTATACCCTCAACCCTTACCTAATTTCATTTTTTTAAATTGAAGTAGGGACATTTTGATTTAGTATACTGAACGATAATTTTGCCATCAGTTTATTATCGTGTTATTGCTTTTAAACTCCAATTTAGGCGTTTTTTTTCCAACTTTGTACACTAACGACTAAATTTTGGGGGGTGGCTATGACTTATATACTCCTTTCAAAAATCAATGGCAATTCAGAATACACAATTGAATAACAAGTAAGTTCGAGGCTAATAGTGTATTGAATCGAAATAATTCACAGTTTACCAAATCAAGATTTCAAGTTACGCTGTACAAAATTGATATAATGCAACAACCGAGTGCACTAAACCATAATAAATCCTATGATTTTGATTACCCGTTTTCTCTATTATCCCAGTTGTTTAGCTGCGTATGGAGCATATATACGTAGTGTGCCATTCTGTAATGAGATTGGTCTCCGGATGCTCATAGGCGGTGTAGTGAGAGAAGCTTCTGTATTGGGCTATCATGTGACACCGCTTTTCTCATACTATTCATTCCATGGACCTGTTTTTAGAGTGATGCTCCGGTTAGGCCGTGGAGAGCTTCCCGACAATAGGTGATCATGTTAGTTATTTTTCGAAATCTCAAAGTACTGTGTATTTATGCTTGAAACTAATTTTGAAAAGACAACAAGTTTGATGACTTTCTTGTTTAAAGTAGCCATTACAGTTTCATCAGCTACTGCAGCGATTGTGGACACTATCAAGTAATTTCATGGGATCGCCTGGGTAGCATCCATTCCCCTTGCAATGCAGCAAATGTATGGCTTCAGTCCTATATTTTCTTAATCGCGTTTAATAATATTAAAATACGTCTTTCTGTTCATTAATAACATCCTGATTAGTCAGATTTTTTTTCCGGCCAGGATTTGGTTCTTGCTTGTCATTGTTAAAATCCGTGATACTTCTTTAATGTGAACCTAACAATTTCCCTGATGCTTCTCTGTGTCAAGCCATAGATTGAATATGCTTTTAGCTGTCATAATAGATAGAATTCTGTTTCTTCTGGTTGCAAATGGAACTCATTGTTGTTTCTGAAATGAAATTTAGATGGGTTCACTAGTTATCAAAACCCAAAAAGCAAAGATTTTATGAATAGGACGCATTTCTTTATGGAAATCACCATCTCCCATCTTTGCTTGAAGTTGTGGGGAACTAGATTACTAAAGTGAAAATAGATAACTAGAAGATCTTCATGGAGACCTTTGATGTGATTGTGTCTTGTGGTTTAGTCAGTTAAGGACGTGTGTGAAAAATTAACTTTCATGTAGATAAAAGAGTTTCCAAGTAGTAAAACGGGGTTCTTAATTACAGCAGCAATTTTATAAATTGACCATCATTTTCATATAGGGTTTGATTTTTGCTCAGGTTTCAAGTTCACCTATTCTAATAGGGCCCCTTTGGACTGGACCTCTTCACAGTGGCACCTATCTCTCGGAAATACTGAACTTAGCCGAACAATGGGGTTGGACAAATAATAGCAAAGTTTGTGATTTGGAAAAGCTACTTAGACGGATGATTGACGAAAGTAACCCCGAGTTACCACCTGGATACACTAATCTGGATGAGGTAAGTCATTATATTTTCAATTATATGAATTTCTGGTGAGATTTGACATGACAACATGCTCTCCCTAGTAAAAAAAAAAACCATAATTGATACTTTTGACTTGAAATATGACGTTCAATTAAGTGTTATTAGGATACCAAACTTTAATAACTATCTGATTTAGATTTTCGAAGTGAAAACCTAATTTGAAAGATGCAACAGAAATCATCCCTTTATCAGAAAGGGTGGTTTTTAAACACCAAATTTCAATAGTATCAAACTCTTCCAATTTTATTCTTACTACAAACTGATTTTATCTGTTACAGCTTCACAGCAATGTTTTATTTATATTTTCTTGGAAGACTCAATTTTTGAAGAAAAAATTAACAAAACTATTAAAATGAATACACACTTTATTCAACAAATGAAATGAATACCAAATAATTTAGTTTTCATTGAAGTGCACCTATTATGTGATTTTTTATGCAAGCATTTTTGGTTGATTGTGTTCCAGGTAGCAAAACGTGCCAGAGTTAATTCTCCTCCGCTTAAGAAAATGTTGGATCTCATGCATAAGGTAATTTTCCCTCTGGTATTTTTTATGTAATTTTGACATGATGTTTGCACTTCCCCACCCAAAAAAACCCAAAGAGCTAGCAGAGTAAAGAAGGATTGGGTTCATTACACTTGTAGTGAATAAAATGCCGATTAATATTAATCAAGTGGTTATCATTCATTTGCTTATTTAAACAGGAAACGATTATGAAAATGAGTCATAATCTCAAAGCATCGCTACCACGTCCGTGACAATATATTATAGCTACTTACCTCATATCTTGGTGTAAGATAAATGGGGAATGTTCTCTCCAGTAAACCTTAAATTGACAGACATATTATAAATAGTCGCGTCCCAACCAAAATTCTTGATCTCTGTTACTGTTACATAACTTACATTTATATTTCTTACGGACAGATTTTTAACTATAATATATTTCTTAACAATAGCATAGTCATAATTGGCTCACTGTTGACACTTTCGAAACATTTTCTTTTTTGTTAATTTTTGTTGGTGAAATAACTACAGGAAGGATATGCCGTTAGTAGGTCCCACATTGCCTATAATTCGATAAAGACCAACTGCCCCATGGCAGAGTGCATTAGGATTGCCAAGGAACTAAACGATCGATGTGCATAAATCAGTTTTGCTGTTGCTTTGTAAACATTGGACTGAACTTATTACGAGAGAATATGAGAATTGGAAGTGTCAGCGTCAGCGAGGTAATGAACCCACTTCTAAAAAATAGTGTGATAGAGCCGACCGTTGTAATTTCACAAAATGAGGATAAATTTTGAATTGATAATTTATCTATAAGTTAATTAATTATTGGTTCATTAAACAAAAACTAATTAAGGATTAGTACATTTCAGCAACCCACATTCAGAGAGCGACACGTGTCAAATAGGTGTTGCGTGCGAAGCACTAGATCACACCCACTGTATGGTGAATTTACAGCGTTGCCCAATAGCTTTAGATATTATCATTTCAGTCCCTTTAGTTTAAATCTAATTATAAAAGGCTATATAATTCGAAAATTTGATATATTAAATCACAAAAATTAAATGAAAATAGGAAGAAGTAAGAAAATTTCAGAAAATTTAAAAACAAAATTTTAAATAAATCTGAAAAAATAAAACCAAAATCCAAAATATATTAAAAAAAAAAGCAAACCCCGAAAAAGCACAAATAAAATCTTTAAAAAATCTCAAAAAATAAAAAAAAAACCAAAAACCAAAAACGAAACAAAACAGTCTGACCCATTTTAAGTCATTTTAAAAACAGTCTGATCCATTTTAAGTCATTTTAAAAATCAGCATGACCCAGTTTAAGTCATTTTAAAAGGAGTCTGGTTGATTTTAAGTCATTTTAAAAAGAGTCTGAACCATTTTAATTCATTTTAAAAATAGTCTGAACCATTTTAAGTTATTTTAAAAAGAGTCTAAACTATTTTAAAAAAGTTTTTTCGATTATGTATGATTTGGCATGGATTCAAAAAAGTTGCACTGGAAAAGACGCACCCTTCTTCCAAAGACCTAAAATGCTCATAAACAAATTTAAAGGAAGGAGTAGAAAATTGTAAAAAATCAATTTAAATCAAAATCATCCAAATTTCAACAATGACGACTCTCCTAATTAAAACCCCATCCAAATTCCATTTTCTCAATTAGTATCTTGGTAATTAATTTCTTAATTAGGAAGTACTATAAAAATTTGGATGGAAAACAATCGTGTATCATGCGTATGCCTCTTTTAAAAGACCGTACTACCCCTCTAAGCTTATCGGAATGCATCCTTTTTCAACGGTTTGGTTTTAAATCGAAAAAATCACAAATTGTAGATACTAGCTATATAGGAAAAAATGAGTATACAGTATACTAAAAAAATCGTAAGAATAGAAGTATCAAAAAATCAACAAAAAAAATAGAAACCAAATAAATGAGTTGGAAAAAACAAAAAACTCATTTGAAAAACAACATATATATATAATTATATATCATCCAAACTCCCAACCATGAACCCTCATCTTCTCCATCTTCCTCCATCATAAACCCTCTAACTTCCCCTCTCTACACTCCCCCTCTCTAAAAACCCAGCTCCGTATCAAACGCGGAATGGAATTCGACACAGGAGACTCACTCTAGGGTACTTTGTATGTACCAAACGCCCGTGAATGAATAGCAAACAAAAAGTTTTCACCGTAAAACTTCTTAGAAAAGTTTTTTCCAACATAAAACATTTTACACTATTTTGTAATTCATATATTGTATGTAATTTCGTTATACCTATGTGTGTGTATGATGAATAAACATGTCATTTGAATCGATTTTACACGAGAAAAACTTATAATTCAACATATCTTATTTAGAGAAAGATGATCTCATTTAGTAATGAGTTGCTTCAGTTGCGTAAATATCAGGAAGACATACAAAATAAAATAGATTTGAGCAGTTTAGTACCCACGCTATACACGTTTTCAATTTAGTACCATATACAACGTATACCTTATACTACCAAAATCACTCAATTTAATGCCCTCTCCATCAATTGATTAACAAAAAGTTAGTGATTTTGGTAGTTGAAAGTACTAAATTGAAAAAAAATGTACAACACATAGTATTAAACTTATAAATTTTGGCGGTGTGCCAGTGACGTCATTGCCACATAATTTTTTGTTAAAGTAACTGATTGAGATGGTACTTAGTTCAAAGATTTTGATAGTTGATGGTATTTAATTAAATTTTCATAGTAAATTTTACTACACTGAAAAATGACTAAATGAGTATAGGATAAGGTAATAAACTGTTTAATCACGATAATGAAATAGCAACGGTCAAATCGAATCATTGAACATTGTAAAGCTTGAGGTTAATAGTAAATATAGTAAAAAATTATCATTATAAGAAGGTTATGTCTAAGTATTGGTTACATTTATTTTATTTTATTATATATAATAATATAAGATATATAAAGTTTAGATTATTAATGATTTACGCCTCAAAAGCAATATCCATGCTTAAAAAATGTGGATAGTATTTTGGTTTAAATGAGAAGGTGTTCATAGGAACGAGCTACTAGTATATGTTAACAACCAAAAAAAAAATAAAAAAAATCATTATCTCAAAAGAAATTAGAAAAAAGATTATATATATTATCTTAAATAACTATGGATGGGTATATATATTTTTGCAAGAACACGTCGTTTATTACTTACTATAAACAAGACAAATGTATTTAGACAAAAAAAAGTGTAGGCCAATATAAAGTTTAATACTACATGGTAAAAATCTTACCATGCATAGAGGTTATTTGCATTTTAATTACCATGCATTAACAAGTGTTTAAAAATCTTTTAGCAAACAATAATACAATATTAGAATGTACGGTGGTAAAAACGGTATAGCCCGATTAATTAATCTTATTACTGATTTAAAGATAGATAATGGAAAACCATAGTAAAATATTGTACTATATTAAAATGTACTAAATAATTAAAACATATATTCTGGATGGTACTCTCTCTAGACTAAAATTTCATTTCAAGAATGAAAACCATACACTGAATTAGGGACATACAAATATATATATATATATATATATATACACAGAGACGGTGAGCAGCTAAGCTAGAAATAACTGGATCTTTAACCCCTTAAAAAGATTATATTTTTAATCTTTAGAAAGACTAGATTTTTAACCTGTAAAGAGACTAGCTTTTAAACGTTTAAAAGGCGGGGTTTTTAACCCTTAAAAAAACTAGATTTTAACTTTAAAAAGACTATTTTTAACCTTAAAAAGACAAGATTACCTTAAAAAGACAAAATTTTGGTTTTGGGTAAAAAAAAAACAGTTAAAAGGCTCAAAAGCATGAAAGCTGGTGAGCGGGGTAAGAAATCGTTTTAACTTGTAGAAATATACAGTAGACTAGATTTTTAACCTTGAAAATGCCAGATCTTTAACTGTAAAAAGACTAGATTAATTTTTAACCTTAAAAAGACTAGAGTTTGGTTTTGGGTAAAAAAAAACCGGTTAAAAGGCTCGAAAGCATGAAAGCTAGTAAGCGGGGCAATAAATTGTTTTAACTTGTATAAATATACAGTAAAAAGACTAGATTTTTAGCCTTGAAAAGGGATTCTTTTTTACATATGGTAATTACTTATGACTATAACAGGCGTGGGATTGGTAATCCCACGTCTACGTGGCACTGCAATTTTTTTTTTCCTGTGATTTCGTTTTTTGTGATTTCGTTTTCGTATATCAAATTTTTTTCCAATTTTAACTCTAATTTTATCAAAAAAAAACTCTAACCATCCACCATCAAACTATTTCATATATCAAATTAATATATTTTTTTATCAAATCAATATCAATTTACCACTACAATTATCCCCAATTTTACTACAAATTTAAAATTGGTGTATGTTTTTTTTTGGTAAATTGGGATATGTTTTTTTTTTTGGTAAAATTGAGTATAAATGTAGTGGTAGAGTGATGTTGATTTGAGAAAAAAATATATTAATTTGATATAGGAAGAGTTTGATGGTTGATGTTTAGAGTTTTTTTTTGGTAAAATTGGGGATAATTGTAGTGGTAAAGTGATGTTGATTTGATAAAAAAAATATATTAATTTGATATATGAAATAGTTTGATGGTGGATGGTTAGAGTTTTTTTTTGATAAAATTGGAGAAGTTTTTGGTTAAAATTGGAAAAAATTGATATACGAAAACGAAATCACAAAAAACGAAATCACAGGGGAAAAAAAAAATTACAGTGCCACGTAGACGTGGGATTACCAATCCCACGTCTGTTATAGTCATAAGTAATTACCATATGTAAAAAAGAATTTGAAAGGCTAAAAATCTAGTCTTTTTACTGTATATTTATTCAAGTTAAAACAATTTCTTGCCAGCTTACTAGCTTTCATGCTTTCGAGCCTTTTAATCGGGTTTTATTTATCCAAAACCAAACTCTAGAAGGTTAAAAATTAATCTAGTCTTTTTACACGGTTAAAGATCTGGCCTTTTCAAGGTTAAAAATCTAGTCTTTTTACTGTATATTTCTACAAGTTAAAACAATTTCTTACCCCGTTCACCAGCTTTCATGCTTTCGAGCCTTTTAACTGTTTTTTTTTTTACCCAAAACCAAAATCTTGTCTTTTTAAGGTTAAAAATAGTCTTTTTAAAGTTAAAATCTAGTCTTTTTTAAGGGTTAAAAATTCCGCATTTTAAACGTTTAAAAGCTAGTCTCTTTACAGGTTAAAAATCTAGTCTTTCTAAAGATTAAAAATCTAATCTTTTTAAAGGGTTAAAGATCCAGTCTAGCTAATTTTATTATAAAGTTAAATATATTTGCATGAATATATAAATAAATAGATAGGGGTTTACTTACAAACGATATTAAAACACTTGAGAAATATTTCTAGCTTAGCTGCTCACCGTCTATATATATATATATATATATATATATATATATATATATATATATATATATATTTGTATGTCTCTAATTCAGTGTATGGTTTTCCATTCTTGAAATGAAATTTTAGTCCCAGCCAGAATATATGTTTTAATTATTTAGTACATTTTAATATAGTACAATATTTTACTATGGTTTTCCATTATCTATCTTTAAATAAGTAATAATATTAATTAATTGGGCTATACCGTTTTTACCACTGTACATTCTAATATTGTATTATTGTTTGCTAAAAGATTTTTAAACACTTGTTAATGCATGCTAATTAAAATGCAAATAACCTCTATGACCATGTAGTATTAAACTTTATATTGGCCTAAACTTTTTTTTGTCTAAATACATTTGTCTTGTTTATAGTAAATAATAAACGACGTGTTCTTGCAAAAATATATATACCCATCCATAGTTATTTAAGATAATATATATAATCTTTTTTCTAATTTCTTTTGAGATAATGATTTTTTTTATTTTTTTTGGTTGTTAACATATACTAATGTAGTAGGTCGTTCCTATGAACACCTTCTCATTTAAACCAAAATACTAATATAGCTTTTTAAGGCGTAAATCATTAATAATCTAAACTTTATATATCTTATATTATTATATATAATAAAATAAAATAAATGTAACCAATACTTAGACATAAGCTTCTTATAATGATAATTTTTTACTATATTTACTATTAACCTCAAGTTTTACAATACACACAACTTTGTGTTCAATGATTCGATTTGACCGTTGCTATTTCATTATCGTGATTAAACAGTTTATTACCTTATCCTATACTCATTTAGTCATTTTTCAGTGTAGTACAATTTACTATGAAAATTTAATTAAAAATACCTTCAACTATCAAAATCTTTCAACTAAGTACCATCTCAATCAGTTACTTAACAAAAAATTATGTGGCAATGACGTCACTGGCACACTGCCAAAATTTATAAGTTTAATACTATGTGTTGTATATTTTTTTTCAATTTAGTACTTTCAACTACCAAAATCACTAACTTTTTGTTAATCAATTGATGGAGAGAGCATTAAATTGAGTGATTTTGGTAGTATAAGGTATACGTTGTATATGGTACTAAATTGAAAACGTGTATAGCGTGGGTACTAAACTGCTCAAATCTCTTTTATTTTGTATGCCTTCCTGATATTTACGCAACTGAAGCAACTCATTACTAAATGAGATCATTTTTCTCTAAATAAGAAATGTTGAATTATAAGTTTTTCTCGTGTAAAATCGATTCAAATGACATGTTTATTCATCATACACCCATAGGTATAACGAAATTACATACAATATATGAATTACAAAATAGTGTAAAATGTTTTATGTTGGAAAAAACTTTTCTAAGAAGTTTTTGGGTAAAATTGGAAAAAATTTTAATATACGAAAACGAAATCACGAAAAACGAAATCACAAAAAAAAAAAATTGCAGTGCCACATAGACGTGGGATTGGAATCCAACGTCTGTTATAGTCATAAGTAATTACCTATGTAAAAAAAATCCCCCTTGAAAAGACCAGATTTTTAACCATAAAAAGACTAGATTTTGGTTTTGGGTAAAAAAAAAAACGGTTAAAAGGCTCGAAAGCATGAAAGCTAGTGAGCGGGGCAAGAAATCGTTTTAACTTGTAGAAATATACAGTAAAAAGACTCGATTTATAACTGTAAAAAGAATAGTTTTTGTAACTGTAAAAAGACTAGATTTTTTTTACCTTAAAAAGGCCAGATCTTTAACCTTAAAAAGACTAGATCTTGGTTTTGAGTTCAAAAAAAAAAAAAAAAGCATGAAAGCTAGTGAGTGGGGCAAGAAATTGTTTTAACTTGTAGAAATATACGGTAAAAAAAAAACTATATTTTTAACGTTTAAAAGACTGGATTTTTAACCTTAATTAAAAAGACGATAGCTTTTTAACTGTAAAAAGACTGGATTTTTAACCTGTAAAAAGACTAGCTCTTTAACTGTTAAACGACGGGATTTTCGAAAGCATGAAAGCTAATGAGTGGGGCAAGAAATCATTTTAACTTGTAGAAATATACGGTAAAAGACTAGATTTTTAACCTTAAAAAAGACTAGATTTTAACTGTAAATAGACTAGATTTTTAACCTTAAAAATATTAGATTTTGATTTTGGGTATAAAAAAAAGGTTAAAAATATTAGATTTTGATTTTGGGTATAAAAAAAAGGTTAAAAGGCTAGAAAGCATGAAAGCTTGTGAGTGGGGCAAGAAATCGTTTTAAAATTGTAGAAATATAGAGTTGATAAGTTTTAGTAATCTTTTAGCTGGGTGTTAGACTAGGAAATCAAAATTTTATAACAAGTAGTAACACACTTTTAAGTGTAAATAAGAACATAAGTTTATAATTCTAAAATCAGCATATAATTTCATTTTTCCTAAAGTTCCACTAGATATTTTAGCTACTTGGTTTTTGAGCCAGTGTCAATTAAATAAATCAGGTATATATGGCGGATCAAGCTCTAGTTGGGTCTGCTTGGAAAGAAAATTATCCTCTCTTTGACTCTCAAGACGAGTCTGTAACGCTAAGATCCTGTAGACTACAGTGGTTTATTTTATTTGGTCTTGCCACCATTGGTTATGTAGGGGCATTGCGGTATCATGGCTTTATTACTGATTCAAATATTGATGTTGGACATATAGTTGTCCTAGTTGTGAGTGTGATGATTGAACTGGTCGTGTGCCCAATGTATGCAACGAAACATATTCCTGAGTTCAAAATAAGAAATATAGTGATTCACATGCTTGCAAAAGCAGCTTGCGACTTTAGTGGGGTTTACATGTGCTATTTCATTCTAAGAAACATCAAAAAGCATACCCGAGGTACCTGTTGGATTTTCACCTCGTGGTCAGCATCCTCTTTAGCTTTGTTTAGAATCATTTCTCCTACCTTCGAGTTTTCCATCCACAGTTTACTTGCTCAGTTAGCGATGAATGAATCCATGCACAAAACAAACCAAAGCCCTGGACTCACCATCGGAGTAGGGTTTGTATGCTTCTCGATAATCGTCTTAGCTGGGTCCAGAGATGTAAGATAGTTTAATTGTAGCATGTACGGAGAAGAGTAAGGCGGAATAATAAACGATTGGAACCCTTTAAATGCCTTGTTTGAATCAAAAGGGATAATGTTAGGAGATTTTTTTGGGCATGTGTTTCTATGCTTGCTATAGCTACTTTCATATGGTGATAAACCCGACCCGAATAGAATTTCATTTTTATCCAATCCGCGACGGATCGGATCGGGTTGAAACCCGCAAAATTGCCATATATATATATAAAGAAATATAACAGTATAGACAAGATTTGGAGCTAGATATATATCTTTTTTAATATATTTTATTAATCAAATAAAACCCTCAAATTCAGGTTTTTTTGGCTCATATGAACGAAAGTCTCTCTAAAATTGAGAGCTTTATTTCCCCACCTCAACAAGTCACAAAAACGTAGTCTGACTTCAATCAAATTTTTCTTACTTTTGCCCAAGATAGTTCTTTATCTTCGGTTCTTTCCCGTTTATTTAACACCATCAAATTTTCGGCCAATATGTAGCCAAACAATTACTCTTCTAGAAAGACAGATCCATATTTGTTGGAGATGTGGGCAATCACTTCATTTTTTCAATTTTTTTTTGTAATTTAAATAATTATTTTTTCAATTTCTATATAAGATATGATTGTATAATAGTTTATTCTTTAGGACTAAGATACATAAATTTGTTGTTTGGACTAGGTTAGGCAGATTACAGAAATAGTTAATTACTATGTTGTTTTTTTCTTTTTTTTAGTTTGGATTTAATAGACTGGTAGGATATATTATGGTTATCTAGTCCGGATTATTAAAAAGTTCATTGATTTCTTTAGTTATCCTGCATTTGCCAAAAGAAAAAAAGATAGGGAGAGTAAACTAATAATAAATAAATTATTATTTTAACCAGATATATATGTAAATCTATAAAGACCGATGCCCGTTATATACAAAGGCAACCATATAAAATCTTATAAAGTCACTATTGATTTCTTTTTATAGATAAGTGGTGTATAGACGGTTGTGAATACTCTAAAAGATTCTTTAGGGAGATCAGAAAATTTAATTAAAAAAATCTCCAGGTGTAAAATACAAGTTTTAATGGCAAAACTAACATTTGGTTGATCTTCGTGAAACCATAAAAAAAAAATAGCAACATCCCCACCCATTACAGAAATGATCTCTAGTTCTAAAACATAGCAACATCCCCACCCATTACAGAAATGATCTCTAGTTCTAAAACATGACTACTGTGGAAGTAGGACACAACATCCCCACCCATTACAGAAATGATCTCTGGTTCTAAACAACATCCCTACCCATTACAGAAATGATCTCTAGTTCTAAAACATGACTACAGTGGAAGTAGGACACCTAACTCAAAATTACCGTAACTTGATTTCTTTATATACATTATATATATTTAAAATAATTCAATTTCATTTAAAACTCAACTAAATAGAAACATAAAGTAGAAAAAAAAATTATCCATGTTCATTATAATTTTCAAAAAAATCACTATATACATAATTTTAAAAAAAAAATCTCTATATACATCAATATCCTTCATCTATCGCTTAGTTTATTTTGAAATTTTGAAATTTGTATATGTTTATCTTTTATTAGTTGAATTTTAAATGATTGATTGAATTAGTTTGAATAGATATAATGTATATAAAAAGTTCGAGTCGTAGTAACTTTGAGTTAGCTACCGCACTTCCGACTATTGTCTTGTAAAGTTCCTCAAAAAATGTAAAACATTATCTAGCGTCCTACCTCCCAAGAGAGCAAAAAAAAAATTATACTCTGGATTTCTCAACTTTCGTTATGTTAATTAGGCAATCTGGTTCAACATTCTTTTACAATCGTAAACCATCTAGTATTGCAAAATTGAGGAACTTTTTGTTATTTAAGCAATGTATTTTAATATTCTTATACTGCAATGAGAAACTTTTTTTTTTGAAATTCACAAACACAGCGAGAAACGCTGTGTGTTGCAAATTTGAGGAACTGATGTCAAAGATACTCTAAATTTCAGTGCACTTGATATCTATTCTATTATAATAAGCCAATCGAAAGAAAAACAGTTGCTTTTGAGCCTCCTAAAGTGCTGTCATTTTTTTAGGAAAAAAAAAAGCAAAAACTTTTAATAATTACCCAAGAACTAACTATTTAATTTTTAAAACAAAATTTTGAAAATACTTTTAAATTTTGAAAAAATCACGGCCAAAAACTAACTTTACTACCGCAAAACTAGGCATTTCAACCACAAAATTCTCTCGTACTTGCAAGTTGAAAGAAATATTTCTGTCTAATTACGGTTTCGTTTTGAGCACATACATAAAGCCATAGAACTAAAATGCGCGACCAATGCTGCTTTACTAAATGGCCATGGTGAAATAAGTATTCATTTTGATTATAAGGGCCTTTTAACATAGACATCTGAAGTACCTGATAGTTTGCTACACTAAAAATTGTTCCAAATCGGAATTCAGTTACCTTTTCTCTGGAAAACAATCTATTTAGTGCTATATAGCTAGTATATAAGAGCATGTAAGAGATTTTGAACATTAACGTGCACCATCAGAGATGAACTATATATTCAAAGTCGATGTTAAATAAATATATTTCGCGGTTGGAATTTAATATTCTTCTAAATTTGTAATCTGAACTTTAAATAAACTTCTCATTCACAAAGAAGTTAGCAGATTAAAATAAAATCATGGGGATCTACCTCGTCTTTGGCTTGTATTAGGCTGGGTATGATTTGAACACTTTAAACATGGAATATGTAAAAATAGAAAAACAGTACTCATCAGATGCAGATAACATAAATCTTACATAATAGGATATAAATTACACATCGTACGTACAAATAATCTACAATAATCCACGGCATAAACCACACGCTAGTACGTACTTATTACGTAAAAAAATCAATTCTCTCTTCCAGAAGCTCATAAAAAGCCCAGACAAACCAAAAACACTGATTTTATAAGTCTGAAAACAAACAAACTAAACTTAAAACCTTCGATCAAACAAATCTCAACTTCTACTACTACATGTTTCAATTTAAACACCCACATTAGTTTTAACTTTAACAATATTATATATTTTAATTAAAAATCAATTATCCAAAATATAGGATTTATCTGTTTTTTCCGCGCCATACATTAGCGCCAAATTTCAAAAATATACAATTTTAGAAACATAGAAATAAGTTACTCTATTTTCAACATGTCTTTATTTTAAAATTCAATTGTAAACAAATAGCTGGGTCATACAAAATGTGGGTTCAATGATTTGGTAAATATGAATATCAAGAAAATATGATGAGTATTATGAATAACTGCTAGGAGAAAAGTAATAGTAGTATGCGTACAAAGAAAAAATATGCCTGAGATATCAAATTTTAGGAAATAACAGTTAATTGTGGAGTTGGTTTGTACTTTTACCATGTTATTAGTAATAACAATTAAAAAGTTGGCTATCTTTAACAATGTTTTTAACATTTATAAAGTTAACACACACCATAACATAGAGAGACAAAATTGCATTGTTAACTAACATTTTTAATTAAAAATAAAGATAACAATACTATTATAGATGCTTAGGTTAACCTTAAATAGTCACCACAAAATATGAGAAAGTCTATCATATTTTAATATTGGCTCCACTACTGGGTCAACATCCGATTAATTAGTGTATTTCTTAACTTTTATAATCATATCTTTGCATAAAAGTTTATATAAATAGAATGTATGCCAACATAATAAGCTCAGCTTATTTGAAAATAAGTCACTGCTAGCAAGAAAAGTCATTATTTGCACTTAAGTAATTCCTTTCAATAAGTTCACTTTCTTTTTTAAAAAAGGCACTCTAAAAAAACATCTTAAATTATGAGCAACCAAAATGTCTGAAAGGAAGTCTTGAACACTCCAAAAAACGAGCTTTTTCACCCTCCAAACAAACCCTGCTTATTAACTCAAAACTGCACCAACACGAAACTTAAATATAGTACATAATAATGTGTGTGTGTACAAATATTAGGCTATAATTAGCATCATATACAACCAAGAATAGATCTCTTCTTTTATTAGTATAAACTTCCTTAAAGATTAAATTTTGAGTACAGCCACTAAAAATTAAAAACTAGTAAATACACAAAAAATAGCTTAAAATATCTTCTTCTGTTATAACCGCTTGAAAACTACCGTACCTTATAAATAGAATATAGTTACCGGGAAAATCGTTTCCGCTTTTAAAAACTCCATAACCCGCTTCTCGTTTACTCTATCTCGTTAATTTGACGTGTATATTACAGTTTTTTGTACTTATTTTACGTTCCGGTTTCCCATTTGGCTTCCCGATGTCGTTTATGTTTCTTTCTCGTTAACTACGGAATAAGCATAAAATACCGTTTCAATAGTGAGCTTCTAGATAAATAAGAAAACTCAATTCAAAGCTTAAAAAAAACTTCAAAAGCTCATTTTTTTTCAGCTTTTTAGGCCGTTAAAAGTTTAAAAAAACACTTTAATTAGCTAAGATTTCGATTCTTAAAACACTCAGCATAAATAGACAACATGCATACACAAAACAAATATGGGGTAGTAAATAAGAATGTATACCTACACAAATTACAAACACACACACACGTATAGAGAGAGTAAAATGCAGTTACTTAGAAAACCCAGATCACAAATCCTGCCAAACAGAATGATAAACAACAAAAACATATACTTAAATACATATACATACATACATACATACAGGGACGGCCGAGGCCCAAGTCAAGTAAGGCTTGGGCCTTGGGCAATATTTGGTTTGGGAAAGAAATTTCGGACAACAGCCGACTATATTTTTAATATAATTGATAGTTAAAATAAAAATATTAAACACTAATTTGTTTACAATGTGTTGCAATAGATAAAATGCTAGATTTGTTTGGTATTTTAGATAGAACATGAGTTTGAAACTCTTTAATTACAATTTAATTTTGTTTTTATTTTGATTTGTATTTATTAAGTTACAAACAAAATTCGAGCATTAGTCATTCCGTGATATCGAACCGCCACTACATGCATACATAAGTAGATACTTATACATAGTAAGTAGGAACACATACATACATAGAAAGAGAGAGTGACCACAGGTTTATGACTTTTTAATGTCTTTTGTCAGCTAGCTAGGGCTTTTTTTTAACAAGTATTGTTATATCTAATCAAAAATAATCTTACCATGACGGACTATGTGGATCAATTATAATTTAAATAAAAATATGTTTTCAATATCAAAACAAAACAAAATTAATTGGTACACATAATCCGCCACGTCAGCGGGTAAAATTTTTGGATAGCAATATCATTTCTCTCTTCTTCTTCTTCTTCTTTTTTTTTTTTTTTTCATGCGTTACATTGTTGCCAGGAGTATAAGTTTTTGAATTTACTTTTCCCACAAAAATTAAGACTATTAAGTGAACTGTTTCCTATTTTGTGACTTGCTAGAACAAGGGTTCATCTTCTTCTTTTTTGTATGTTTACTTATTTTTTATATTTGTTTTTGGGTAGTTAAAAACTTAAATCGTGTCAAATTTACAATTATGAGCTCCTATTTTAAGTAAGAAATAATTGTCGCTATAATTTTTTAAGTTTTTCATATTTTTTTTGTTGAATTTTAGGTGAAATTGGTTCAAATCCTTACATATCAATGTTTTTAAAGCTAGACAATTATTTCGAGACTGATGGAGTGTCTTGGAAATTAGAGACCCGAAAATATTTGCCACGAAAATAAAAGTTTTTAGAGTGTATTTATGTTCAAATACATAACTTATCCATCCCGACACAAGTGTCATATTTTATATTTTGATCGACATGTCATAAAATAAGTGTTCACTTTCTATTTTAATAAATTTTATGTTTTTATTTTATAAAATATTTATTTCTAGTAGTTAATTATCTCAAATTACAATTTCAAATTTTAAGTAAGAGATAGTTTTGTTTGGAAAGTTTGATTATTATTTTTTTTGTTGAATTTTAATTGAATTTTTTTCAGATTCATAAATATCACAGTTTCTAAGCATGACACTTATGTCGAAATGGAATGAGTTTTTATTTGTGAAATTAGAGACCCGAAAATTTTTTCTATGAACATAAAACGTTTTTAGAGTGTTTGTTTAACAGGAAAAATGGTTTTTAGAAAAAATAATATTCAAAGTTGATCGGAATAGATTTTAGGGGAAATTAAGTATTGATCCATCAAAACAAAACTATTTAAGGATTGGTCACCCTATAAAATTTAATTAAGGATTGGTCAATTATTTGTAAAATTAATTAAGGATTGGTCACTCACCTAATTACCTAATAAAAATAAAATGGAAAAAATAGGAAAACCTTAAAAAATAAATAAAAAATCAGAAAATTCAGAATTTATTTATAAAAAAACTAAAAAAAACGAAAATACAAAAAAAAAACTCAAAAACAATTAAAAAAAGTCGAAAACCCGAAAAAAAAACCCCCAAAAAAATGCTTAAAAAATCAAGAAAATTCGAAAAAAAAAAAATTTAAAAAAAGTTCAAAAAAACCGGAAACCCGAAAAAACCCGAAATTGGTAAAAAGTTAAAACAAACCTTAAGAAAATCCAAAATCAAAAAACAATGAAAAAAACGTTCATAAAAGTCGGAAACCCGAAAAAAACCCGAAAATTGGTGAAAAATAAAAAAAAAAACCAAGAAAAATCCAAAATCACAAAAAAAATGAAAAAACGTTCAAAAAAGCCGGGAACCTAAAAAATGGTTAAAAATAAAAATAAAAAGCAAGAAAATTCCAAAATCACAAAAAAATGAAAAAACGTTCAAAAAAGTCGGGAACTTGAAAAAAATCCGAAAATTGGTAAAAACTTAAAAAAACCAAGAAAATTCCAAAATCACAAAAAAAAAATGAAAAAACGTTCAAAAAAGCCGGGAACCCGAAAAATGGTAAAAAAACAAAAAAAAAACCAAGAAAAATCCAAAATTACAAAAAAAAAATGAAAAAACGTTCAAAATGTCGGGAACTTGAAAAAAATCCGAAAATTGGTAAAAAAAAAAAAAAAAAAATACCAAGAAAAATCCAAAATCACAAAAAAAGAAATGAAAAAACGTTCAAAAAAGCCGGGAACTGAAAAAAACCTGAAAAAATGGTAAAAAAAAACCAAGAAAAATCCAAAATCACAAATAAAATGAAAAAAAGTTCAAAAAAGTCGGAAAAAGCCAGAAAGTCCAAACAATGTTATAAACTTTAAAATAACTTGCAATTGTTTTCAAATGACTCAAAATAAATTTACATGACTTAAAACTCATTTAAAACAACTTAGACTGTTTTTAAAATGACTTAAAATGACTCATATTGTTTATAAAATTACTCAAGACTGTTTTTAAATTAAATTAAAACGACTCAGACTATTTTTTAAAACGACTCATACTGTTTATAAAATGACTTAAATTGACTCATACTGTTTTTAAAATTACTTAAATCGACTCAGACTGTTTTTAAAAGGACTTAAACCGACTCAGACTTTTTTAAAATGAGTTAAAATGACTCAGACTATTTTTAAAATGACTAAAATAGACTCATACTATTTTTAAAATGACTGAAATCGACTCATACTGTTTTTAAAACGACTTAAATCGACTCATACTGTTTTTAAAACGACTTAAATCGACTCAGACTATTTTTAAAACGACTTAAAATGACTCAAACTATTTTTAAAATAACTTAAAACAATTCAGACTGTTTTTAAAATGACTTAAAATGACTCATACTGTTTTTAAAATGGCTTAAATCGACTCATACTATTTTTAAAATGACTTAAATCGACTCATACTATTTTTAAAATGACTTAAAACGACTCATACTATTTTTACAATGACTTAAAATGACTCAGACTTTTTTTTACAATGACCTAAAACGACTCAGACTGTTTTTAAAATGACTTAAATCGACTCAGACTATTTTAAAATGACTTTAAACGACTCATATTGTTTTTAAAACGACTTTAATTGACTCATACTGTTTTTAAAACGACTTAAATCGACTCATACTTTTTTAAAACGACTTAAATCGACTTATACTGTTTTTAAAACTACTTAAATGGACTCAGACTATTTTTAAAATGACTCAGGCTATTTTTAAAATGACTTAAAAAAACTCATACTGTTTTTAAAATGACTTAAAAGGACTCAGACTGTTTTTAAAATGGCTTAAATCGACTCATACTGTTTTTAAAATGACTTAAATCGACTCAGACTGTTTTTAAAATGACTTTAAACGACTCATACTGTTTTTAAAATGAATTAAATCAACTCATACTGTTTTTTTTTGTTTTGCATTTTTGGAATTTTGTTGATTTAGATATTTTTGGATTTTTAAAATTTTATTCGTGCTTTTTTAAGGTTTTGCCTCTTCTAAATTTTTTTGGATTTTTTTTTTTCATTTTTCCATTTTTATTTTTTGGATTTTTTTATATTTTTTTATATTTTTATTTGTTTGTTAGGGGAAAATGGAGCAATACTTAATTAGTTTCAATTTCATAGACTAATCCTGGATTAAGTTATAGATAAGGTACCAATCCAAAATTTAACCAAGATTTTAATTTTTTTTTCCGGACTTAAATGAAGTTTTTATGTGAATTTGACACGCTCTATTTTAGAAAGTAACACATAAACCAAGAATTATTGCACTAGAGCTAAGCGGTTATAGTTTCCATTTGTTAAAAATTCCGTACAAAAAATCTTTTGATTATGGGTGGACTTTTTGTACCGATTTGTATCAATCGACTGTTTTTCGAGCCGAACTAATTAAGTCGATACCAAAAGTTTGGCATACCGACATTACGGTACGGTACAACCAAACTGATCTTTGAATGTCAGTTCGGTTTCGGTATTTATTTGGTGAGTTTGGTATGGTACCGATTCAAAGCAAAATATTAAAATATAATATATAGACAAATAAACTAGAAAACTTATATACACTTATTAACATAGTTATATTTAATTTTTCTAGTGAATACTTATAATATTTTCTTTTATTTATAACATTTACTAAAAATATCTAATAATGTTTACTTTTTTTATGCAAAGAAACAATAAATGTAACAATGATATAAATAAATACAATATACATTTTTAATATACTATTTTTAAAACTTTATACTATATTTTTTTCTGACACGCACCATTTTTCTATCATCACTTGTAAATTTTAAAGTTTGGTATAAAAACCAAAATCGAACCGAACCAACCGAATAGTTTGGTATATCGAAAGTTCGGTATACTGAATTTTTTGGTTCGATAATGGTATAAAAATTCTCAAAGCAAACTAATTTGATATGTTATCGATATATAGTCAAAAAGTTTGGTAGTAAACCGATCTCACCCCTACTTTTAATATATCTTTTCCTCCCATATTTCATTTAACTGTAGAAAGATCCCCATACTTCCAGAAAAAAATAGTTATGGTTTCGTTTAAAGTACATATGGTTTAAAAGAAAGTCTATATGATACCGTTTGCCGTTTATATAGTTCAACTCAAAGAGTGTTTATGATACAACTTAAAAGCTCGTTTTTTTAAAAGTGCATATTTAAAAGTTTTGAATAAAATTTGTTAGTTTCTAAGAAATTACATCTTCATTGAGATTTATTAAAAAAATATAGGGAACAAAATATAGAAAAACTAAATAACTAATTCGATATAATCTATCATAGAGGTCTCAGAACATTAACCTAAACCTAGGCTTTCAAACTACACTCCCCACCGCCGCTGCTGTTGGGTTAGGTGTAAGGTTACACGACGGTGACGGAACCAAGGGCATATGGGACTTACAGAGGCGAGTGAAAATATAGGAAGAGATAGATAAAAGACGGGCAATGGATATGTAACATAACAGAGATTGTACATAGAATAAAATTGCGAAAACCACAACCACAAGATCTGGAAGAGAAACTAAGGGCTAAAATTTTGAGATATATATTAGTGTATAAGTTTTGGAATAATATAGTGACAATTTGGGACTATTGGATTGGTTTAATTTTCACTGTTGATTATTGTGAAGTTTTGTTATAAATAATTGGCTATTCTACCTTTGAATTCAAGCTAAAAAATATAGCTAAAATGTTTCTTTTCGCTTTTATATTTTCGTGTGTTGGTGTTTTGTTTCTAACCTTCCTGGTCCCTCTAAATAATATCAACAATGTATATCGAATTAAAATAAAGAACATAAGTTAGCTGAAAACAAACAAACCGAGAAAAAAATAAACTAACTTAAAAAATGGGTGTTAATCAGGGTATTAAAAATAAGTATTATTATATAGACTTGCTTCAGCAAAAATAAAAAAAATTGACCTTTGTCAAAGCCGAGATCGTTACTAACATAAATTAGAATTTTATTTTCGAGATTTGAAAAAAAATAATATATAAGCTATACACAATGTGACATACTAAAATTGAGACATTTTTTCCCCATATCAACAAGTCACAAAAACATAGTCTGCATCCAATCAAAATTTTCCTACTTTTGCCCAATATAAGTCTACATTTCCTGGAAATAAAAAGATATAGAGAGTAAACTAATAATAAATAAATTATTATTTTAGTGATATATATATATGTAAATCTATAAAGACCGATGTCCACTATATACAAATGCAACCATATAGAGTATTATCGGGCACTATTAATTTATTTCCATACATAAGTGGTATGTAGAGTCTATACAGTTGTGAATACTCTAAAACATTATTCGGGGAGATTAGAAAAATTAATAAAAAAAACTTCAGGGGTAAAATACAAGTTTTAATGGCAAAATTAACATTTGGGTGATGTTTTGGTGAAACCATAAAAAGGAAATAGCAACGTCCCCACACATTACAGAAATGATCTTCGGTTCTAAAACATGACCTAAACTAAAAAATTTGAATAATATTTAAAAGTTTTGAATAAAATTTGTTAGTTTCTAAGAAATTACATCTCCATCCATTGAGATTCATTAAAAAAATATAGGGACCAAAATATAGAAAAACTAAAAAACTAATTCGATCTAATCTACCACAGAGGTCCCTGAGCATTAACCTAAATCTAGGTTGGACGAAATGATCAAGGAATACTCGGAGACACATATACAAAAACTTCGTATAGGAATGCACAAAGAAACGATCCAATTAATAAAGATATACAATGAGGATTTTATCCATACGATTTTGCATTTCTCGACAAATATAATCTCTTTCATTATTCTAAGTGGTTATTCTATTTTGGGTAATGACACTCCCCACCGCTGCCGCTGTTGGGATAGGTGCAAGGTTTCGCGACGGGGACCAACATTGATGGGGATGAGCAATAGATCTGTAGTAATAGATCTGTAATATGAGAGAGATTGTACATCGAATAAAAGTTCGAAAACAAAAAGATCTGTATGATAAACTGAGACCGAGAGAGAGACAAAATTTTGAGATATCTAAGTTTTGGAATAATACAGACACAACTTGGGATTGTTGGATTGGTTTAATCTCCACCGTTGATTATTATGAAGTTTTGTTATAAATAATTGGCTATTCTATCCTTTCTATTAAGCTAAAAAAAATATCTAAAATGTTTCTTTTTGCTTTTATATTTTCGTGTTTTGTTGTTTTGTTCATAGCCTTCGTTCCCTCTAAATAATCCCAACAATATATATTGAAGTAAAATAAAGAACATAAGTGAGGTGAAAACAAAGAAACCGAGAAAAAAATAAACTAACTTAAAAAATGGTGTTAATCAGGGTATTAAAAATAAGTATTATCATATAGATTTGCTCCAGCAAAAAGAAAATTTGACTTTTGTCAAAGCCGAGATCGTTACTAACATAAATTAGAATTTTATTTTCGTTACTAACATAAATTAGAATTTTATTTTTGAGATTTAAGAAAAAAAGGAATATATAAGATTAACACAATGTGACATACTAACATAAAAGCTGGTTGGAAAAAGAATTATTTTGCACACTATTGTTTGTATTTCGGTAATGTTTACAAACATCAAAATTATTCTTCAGTATTGTATTGGGACACATTTTAGAGATTTCTTACAATTAATAAAATGCTAAAATGTGTCTAGAAATAACAGTCATTTGTTATTTTTCCCCTCAACTTGCATATCCTAGCCTTCATTAATATATTATCTCCGTCTTTTGATTTTTCGGTCCCAAATATATTTTTACAAGTAGCAATGAATGAATCATTGAACCACAAGAATAACGGTCATTTGTTGTTTAAGTTCGTCGTGTTTTAGCTTGTTTTGGCATTTTCTTCATTGAAGCAATACTGGATATCAGATGGGAAATATTGAGATATAAATTCATGCCAATGTTCGGAAATACGGGAAACGTGCTTGTCTCGGTATCGTACCCTATAATGAACAAGAAATGGTGGGGAAGATTCCAAGTGGCAGGGTGATGGAGCTAATGTTTGAACTTTTAACGATCAAATACAGTGTCATAATTTTGCAACTCCATAACTTGCTTAATAATGAATTATTATTAAGCATCTTACGTTAAAATATTTTAAAGCTATCTTGCCGTCCCTTCCAGTATTGTGCCACATCTTGAGTTTAAAATTTTAGAAAAAAATATCATCAAAAGATAGGATAACAACCACAAATAATTTGTAACTCCGACACGTATCTCCAAGTCATGTTTATATGAAATGTGTCAAGAAAATTAATGAACAAGATTGTTCACATATATTACTAAACACAAATGATGGCGTGCGAGAATATTATCACAACTATAAATATACAATATGGAAAAGTATCCCCATTTGCGGGGACATATATATAATATAGAAAGTTCCATATGAAAATTATAGCAAAACTCGAGACAATAGCCCCCATAATGTCCAAAGTTGTAATGTGTCTATTATCATATTAGAATCAAATAGAGATGGAAGGGGTTCAACTCATTCATTAAACCACATTCTTCTTCTTCCCATAGGACAATGCAACCAATTTATTTCTCGCGTCTCTCTAATACGATGATAATGAAGTATAAGATCACTACTTTGCTAGCCAGATCAATATTTTTTTTTACCTAAGGACTCATTCATAGCTACTTAGGCTAGTAAATTGAGAAGTTAAATGTGGGAGAATTGACTTTAAACAGTGCAAGTGAGTATCGGACCACGATACGAATATACAACAAGCAGCTCGAGTATGATTATGGATGTAGCTTAAACACAAATAGCATATATAAACCCCTGAAATCACAAACTGCTTTTCCAAATGGTTGAACTATCGTATTTCCAAACTTAAATTCCTGAAGAGGTACATTTGCGTATTGTCACTAGCATGAGTTCTATCGTCCCAATTATACATAACCCTTCAATATCTCAGCCATTCACCTCGTCATTAGTAGTAAACTTGTGGTAATATAAAGCTACTACAATAAAACATTTATACAGTCATATCGTTGAGACCACCAGAAAGTATTACTATAGAGAGAATATTCTTAAGTAGAGATTACATATAAAAGATTTATTTTTTAAAAAAATGAAAATTTGTAAACATAATACTCTGTCTGTTCCAAATTGTTAGTTCACCACGAAACTACGTGAAAATTTAACCGGTAAAAGCTCATACCTAAAATGCCGAAACTAAAATTTTTAAAAATTAATCATAAAGTTTAGATATGTGACTCAATTTTGCATTTCCATAATTTATTTGATGTTTGAGAATTTATGAAATGACTTTCTAGCTACTAGCCTACTGTATATAATAGTATGCTCTAGTAATTACAACGGAGAGATATGTTGGTACAAAAAGGTGACAACTTGTTTTTACTTTTAGGTGAAATGCAAAATAACCCATGAACTATTGGATGATATGCAAATGACTCCTATTAACTTTGAACTTATGTTAATCAACCCCATAGAAAAGTCTAGTTTTTGTAGTTAACCCAATGACGAAACAAAAAATTGTAAATGGGAAGAGAGAGGAGTGAGAGGGCGCACACTAGCTATATTTATAAGATTTATTCAAAATACATAGCTAGGAAAATATTATTTTTCATTATTTTATCAAATTTAGAGGAGGGGGACTCAACTGACTCCATCTAACTTTAGCTTGATGGTCCATTTGGGAAAGGTTCTTTAGTCTATGTGGCTGCTTGACATGTATGCAACTATATAAAGTGAGAAAATGTTCAAGTTTGCCACTTTTTCGTGATTTCAAAATAAAATAAATTAGTTTTTGACATTAACATTTTTTCTTCTATGTGAAAGCGTCTCAACTGGCCATTTTTTGTTAAAAACTATCTTACATAAATAGTATATTCACGAATTTCATATGTAAAATGAAGAAAAATGTAAATTGTCTTTTTTAAAAGTAGAGACTTGGTTAATCTCAATGATTGGGTTGCGTTAATTGATAAAAATAAATTCCATGGGTTGCTATTTGTAAGTAACCCATAGTTTATGGTGGTTATTTACATTTTAACCTTTTACTTCTCGACAGCTAGGGTTTTATTTTCTCAAGAAAATAATTATAGGAATTAAACAAGAGTCGGTATACGATGAGTCAAAATCTTATACTCATATTCTCTATTCCCTTTCATGTTTTCTTATTTATTTT
Organism: Primula veris; assembly: GCA_963682055.1. Classification (NCBI taxonomy): domain Eukaryota; kingdom Viridiplantae; phylum Streptophyta; class Magnoliopsida; order Ericales; family Primulaceae; genus Primula; species Primula veris. Next base: position 3,593,526 of record OY821742.1, on the reverse strand, counting down.
TACTCAAATTTTAAATTTTCATAATTTATTATGCAATTTTATAAGCTTTTATATTATATTATATTATATTAAAATTTTAAAACATTTAGACATAATATTGTTTTAGACATTTTTCTAATATTCAATGTTTAATTTACATTAATTTATATATTTGTTCCAAAATAAATTGTGTGTTGATTGTTCTTTTAAAAATAATTATTGAAATGTATTGATACATTTATTATAGTAATTGTACAATTTTTTTCAAGTTTTTTAGAAATTGTTTTTGGATAAAATAAACAAGGGGCACAGAAGGATTAAAGAATAAGGGGTAGAAGATTTGGACTCGTATATGATCTTATTATTTTATTATTTTGAAAAAATATAGTAGTCGTAAGTTGCAGAACCAAGGTATAATTGCATCAAATTTGCAATAGACTACCCTTGTACACTGCCACACAGGACTGAAAACATAACGGAGTTCCGACCTTGTCAAGTTGCTATGCGAACTCTTCTTAGAACGTTGCTAAGCGAAATTGAAATTTAAAATGGGTGTTGCTTTGTGAAAACAGTTGGAAATTAGCGCATACACAGGAGGAGACTGCGACTGAATGCTTCGTTCCCCCACCATACCGGTTTTGTGGATAGTGTCTGTATTTCGAACTACGTGCTATGATTCAAAATCGTTTTCAAAATAATCGGTTAACAGTATGGAACTTGGTATGAGTTTTTCTAAAAGAACAATCAACATCTGCTCTAAAAACACTCGGTATCGCCTTTTTAACACATCAACATTCACAACTTCCCCTTTCTTATAAAATTTGGTATTAAAATTTTTTAATCGTTTTCAAATTTTGTTTCTTAAGATTATTTTCTTTCATGAAAAATAATTTCCAATCCTTAATCGAGATTTGTGTTTATTCGGTTGTTCATATGCAAAAGAAGATATTTACCTCAATTATAGTAGCCATTTTCAAACATATATGTTATGCTTTTACTTTTTACATTAAATTTTTTATCACATCTACATTACTTTGTTTTATTATTCACGATGTTTGACATCTGTAATAAGAATTTACTTGTCATGCAAAATGAATTTTAGGTTTTCAAAATTAATTTTTTTTCAAAATATACATGACTGTTTGACAAAAATTTTAAAAAGCGAACTTTTAAAATATTGTTTTTTGCCATTAGCTAATAGCCTTCTGATTTTTCAATCAAAATAACTTTATAAGATATTTTTTTGATAAATTTTCAAAATATCATATTTTAACGAGCAAGTAATACGTCAAGTATACGAATAAAATTTTAGTTGAGACAAGATCAATATTCATTTAATTCTTAAAACGGTTGTGAGAAATCTACCAAAATTTTCAAAATGTGTAACTTTTTTGCTTTTAACTTTTCTAGTTATATTCCTCCAAATCTAGATTTTTAAAAGCTAAAAAAAGCAATGATATCAAACACATATGCCTTTTTAAAATTAAGAAACTAAAAAAGCTAACAAAAAATTTTGATGTCATGCAAATTATAACTTTTAAAAGATAGAGGTTGTTAATGAAATTTATAACCAACTTCACTCTTATTTTATATTGATGGATGATAATAAGTCATTATTCTATGCTTGTCATTATGCAATTACCTTGTGCGTGCATTTTTCATAATGAAATCAAACAACTTAACGACCACAAATAAATGTTTTAGTAAACAATTGGTGAAGTCAAGTAAAAAACAACATTAGAAACTGATCTTATATATATAATTCCAGGCTAATCACTAACAAAAATGAATGAATGCCCCTACCTGATTTATAGTTAAAATCGATTTGATGTAGATTGTTTCGGCCTTTTCAATGAGCATGATGGAACGGAGTTGTTGCAAACTAAAGTGACTACGTTAAGGTTCGTTTGGCGAATTAATAAAGCCGAGAGTCAAGATACGTTTCATGTATAAATTACCTTAGTTGTTGGGTCGGTTATCACTTATCACAAGCAAAGTCGTGTGTTCGATTTATCTTACTCTTTCATAAATTCTCGCATATGGGATATTTTGATTAGAACTGTATGTGAAAATTTTAACCTAGCATAAGTACATTGATACGATAGAAATAAAAGTACTCCATATATGGAAATAAAAAGGCCATAATTTCTTTTATCAAAACGGTCAAATACCTTTATAGTTCTTCTACTTATTTCACATGAAGGCTAAACCCAGCCAACTATCCATTTCCAATTTTTTTGATTACCAGAAAAATAAAATCCATCGGTTCTCACTTCCCAGAAGCAGTGAAACCTAGCCCAATGAGAACCGCATTTACTGTCGATAGTTAAGTTATACACGTCAAGCGCTTTGTCTTTGTTTTCCCAATAAAAATGGCAAAAGTATAAGGTTCTCCCGACAGGATTAATAGTGACATCCCAACTGAAATATTCTCCGGTGGAAAGTATTCGGTACCCTAAATCTCTATCTTTGGCTTGGCAATGCAACTTTAGACTTGTTGGAACTCGACTCACGATATGGATCTTTCCCCACCAAAGTTGTTGTTCGGAATAGTTTGGAAAAGCGAGAAATAATATTATGATCAGTTGGACAAGGATTAGAAACCTCATCTTTTGCTGTCTTGCAAGATTTTTCGAAATGTCCTTAGTGTGCTTTTATAAGTGTACCGTATTACTAAATCTCTATTTAATGTGTTCATAAAATCTCCTTCCATTGACTGAAAGAAATGACTAATAAATATCAAGATTTGAGACTAAATATACAGTTACAACAACCACCAACATTAATATTGAAATTGATTTTATTGAAAATATGGATCATTAATTTTGACCATATGACCAAAGACATATAAAGTCTATTATGGAGACATATATGTAGATATATTAGAATATTAATTACAAATCATACGACCAAATCATTGACTATGAGAACCAATTCATGTGTACAGTACTAGTTTATTATGGACCAGCTAATCAAATTTTGCATAGGACCAATTAATCTCGGTTCGTAAATGACAACTTACTACAAGAATTGCTTACCAAACAATCCATAAAGACATCAGTTTTCTCAATGAAATTTTGAAAGTTTCATAGCACGAAAGCAATTATTTGCTCAAGTATGAACTACGAAAATCAATATACCCTCAACAACAGTCTGCCAGACCGCCACCTTCAATATTTTCAGGGTCAAGATTGTTCATTGGACATTAAAAAATGCATTAATTAACAGTCAAAGTGTAGTGCTGCTTTCGCTGGCGGAGATGGAAGGACTTTCAGATTTGACAATGTGAGTCCCACGAGTGTGGATATCGAGGCCTTGGAAATGACCAAGAGAGTCTTGTTGTAAAATATCAGAGAAGGCTTGGGAATGAGAGCCCATGAGAAGAGTACTGTGGCGGTTTCGTATGTCATTCGAGTGTTGGTGATTGAACTGAGGCATATGTATCGAGTGTGTATCGTTAGGTCTTTGTTGAGGCTGTTGTTTGAAGAAGGAAGATTGGGAGTACTGAAAGTTTTGTGTTCCAAAGTTATATGTATCTGATTGGTTCGAAATTTCACCGGTGGCGAATTTTAGTCTTTCTACTTCTTGCTTCAACGCTTCGTTTAGAGCTAATATTGGGAAAAGAAAATGATAAGAGTATTAGAAACTAATATTATCGAATTATATTAACGGTGAGAATTCCAAAGATGCATAATGCGACAACAGACAGAAAATAAGAACTCAAAAAAGAAGTTTATCAGAATAATGTAAACATGATAAGTTTTATTGTGTCCTTGCACCACAAATGTTATCTATAATTCTATATACAGCATTTAGTTTAAGCAAAGAATCAGAATTGATATCGACAGACAAGAGCTATAACATGACAGTGTTTCAAACAGTCGAAAATATACAGTCGTACACAGTAAGTAAAATGTCAAACACCTCTGAAACTTACATGAGAATCAAGCTTATTTGGATAATTATAGGCAGTAATGGAAGATAGGAAACAGAGAACAATTGCACATACCATCACGTAATTGAGCTTGTTGCTCCATCGCTTCTAATCGAAACTTTAGCTCTGTATTTTCATTTGACAAGCCTGTAGTATCTCTCTGCAAAGAAAAGTAAGATATATGCAGAACGCAATTAGATTGAGAAAGTATACTGAGAGAGCAATGTTATGGAAAAAGTCAGACCAGTAAAATTAATGTTAGCATCACAACACATAAAAACAATGGGTACTCATAAATAAGATTAAAACTTGGAAATGAACATCAAAATAGGAGATCAAGAGGGAAAACTGCAGTAGAAAGTAAGAAAAAATGAACTATCAGTTATAGGTGAACTTTGAATTACTTCTCGACTTTCTTCTCAGTCTCTTTATGATCAGATCCCCTTGTACCCATATTCCAAAGAAAAGGTCAAGAAGCTATACACCCGAAGGGCAACTTGATATGTATGGCTTTTAGATATAAATACCCTTATTCCGAGGTTACATCAAACTTTTAGGCCAGTGCAGAAGCATTATTTTACAATGCAGCACAAGGTTAAATCAAATATTAGTGGCAAATATTTTTCTACCAACAAAGTTAAATCTCCAAGTAACATAGAAGCTAGAAGTTAGAACTATAACACAAATGCCAAATCGTGATTAGGTTGGGTCCAGACTGTACAGTTACAAATCAAACCTAAAACATGAGGCAAGAACATGTCTGGGGGAAAGGGGTTAAAGTTAAGGAATAAAAATTTAATTACCATCAATAATATTCAAAATGAAGTGGAATTTATTGAAGGGTCAGACCTTAATTTGAGATAGACCCTCATAAAGCAAGTTAGCTTATATGAGACAATCACCTGGAACAATGTGAGTTGAGCAGAAAGGGTAGTCGCTTCAGTTTGAAGGGCCAATACTTTTCTCTCAAGTTCAGTGATGTAACGGGCTTTCCTCTCCTTTGAACGAGCAGCAGATTGCCGATTTGCAATAATCCTACAAACAGACGTAGATAAACTTTAAGAATATATGAGAAATGAAAAGTGAAATCACCATAATTTACCAGAACACACTAAAATTACACCCCAAAAGTCAAAAGGCATATACATTACTCCCTCAAAAGGCATAATGCTTATAAAGTCTACTTTCAGTATTCACAAGCATCCAGTTAATTTCAATACATATAACTGTTAAGTATAAAAACCAATTAAAAGGTGTATAACACATGAAGCCCGTATTGCACTAAAATTTCTTGGAATTTGTTGCAAATATAACAGTAGGCTTTCTCCATTGGACTAGAGGTCAAGTTTGATTAAAAGACTCACCAATGATGAATACATTTCCATCAATAAATAGCTTACAACATCACAAAGCATATGCATAACTATATTATGGATTTGACATAATCAACTTTTCGAGTTGCGACTTTCAATTCCCAGAAATAAGGGCTAAACCTTCGAAGGTTCAAGTTCACTTTAGTGCTTATTATACAGTTACTTGCTTAGTGCGGTTGAAAACACAATGTTAATCTATCTATATTACCCATGTAATACTGGGCAATTGAAAACCACATACAAATAAGAAAATCATCTTAATTTCTAACATTGATACCTGGAACCAAAAAATTCAAAATTATTAATTGGGACTGTAAATTCAATCCTAGGGCTAACCCAGATCTGTTAACCCCTGAAACACTTCACTTTATATTAATTCTGACACAGCAAAGATAAAAATTCCGAAAAGAAATAAAAATGAGATCAACTAATTTGGTAATGTAAGAAAAACAACAGCTGCACTATTGATCAGTCTCACGGGGAGCAATACATAGCTTAAAACATTATAGCTGCTCGCATAATTTAACGCGTCTGACTAAAATGATCAATAAAACACTAGATTTGTATTTTTTCTTGTTGCATAATTTGAAGTAGACTATTTTGCTTCAATTTTACCCCTTGCCCCTTGCAGTAAACTATTGTCAATCTAACATCTGAAATTCAACTACATCCTCCTCGAACCATTCAAAACTAATATATGGATAAGGACGCTCACCGGAAGCAATAGAAACTTCATAACTCCAAAGCCGCACACACTCTACATAATAACTGACATTCAGGCAAACACTAGAGTTGCAGTTCATTTCCATAACATATTTTGTTATAAGCTGTTAAAGAGGGCATGAACTTTATTACGGCAAGGATTTCAACAGATGAGCTTCATCGGATTCTTCGCGGAAGCAAAAGAAAGTTCACAGCTATAGCTTTATGTTCAATATACTACTGAAAATGTAAGACATACATAACTATATAAGTCTATAATGATGCAATGATTGCGGAATACAAGTGAAAGTTGGCAGTTTCCACACATTGTTATTGGTGTTTTTCTTTCTAATCAAATGTATTAGTACTTGCCAAATAGATCATAAAAATATGCGTATAACTACTCAGATACTCAACACGATCCTGGTATTTCTCGATGTATGCAAGTTATTTACCTGATATAGAGTACAATTTTGCATTGCTATTTCATATAAAACATGTAAAACCAACCACATTCTCCTTAAATCACCCACAACTAAATTGCACATCAGGTTCTCACTGGAAGCAATAAACCGTTCATAGCTTCACAACCTAACACATAATTGCTGGAAGCCTGGAAGTCGCAATAATTACAGGGTCCATAGAGCTTATTCAAGGATAAACCCCACAAAATCTAGTTTTAAGCTAACCAGCAAAACAAATTTCAGTTTTAAGCAAAGAAGCTGATCTTAAAAGATGAAACCGTGTTTCTAACTTAATCAAATAGTACTAGTTTGCAACTTTCCCCTAACATATATAAACTAGAAGACTTCAGTTTTTAATCAATATTCTTTAGAAAAGCACCTAATTTTTCACTAGTCTCAATAAACTAACATTTTTTAAATAACTCAAAATTAAACAAAAAGTAGATTAGAACTACAATACTTCAATTCCGAATTTCTGATACTTTCAATCACAATTCATAATAATCTGAGATCAACTAAATTGCCTTCGAATCACCCAAAACTAACTACATTTCCTTCAAACCACTCAAAACTACATTAAAAATCAAATCTTTTTCACTTCTTAGCTTTCTTATGATCAATTGTCCCAAAGCTTGGCTAACTTCTCCGGCACCATAGCCTTCTTCGCCTCTATCCCTATCAATCCATCCACCCAGTTACTATACCGATGACGTGGCCTCATACTCTCCTCTTCCCCACCGCATTCCCATGACCTAGACCCGAGCTTTTCCATATCCATATATGTACTTAACAAATCATCTCAAAACTACTACAATTTCCTTTAAATCACTCAAAACTAATTACGTTACCTAGAAATCACTCAAAACTAACTACATTACCTACAAATCACTCAAAAGTCAAAACTAACCAAAACTAATAAAAAACTTATCAGCATATCATTAAGAAAAACTAAATCCCATTAACATAACACCGTAATAATTAATGATCGTAAACACAACACCATAGAAATCGAATCTTTTTTCACCTTTTCGCCTTCTTAGGATCAACAGTCCAAAGCTCGGCTAACTTCTCCGGGGCCATAGCTTTCTTCGCCTCAATCCCATCAACCGAATGACTATAACGATGACGTGGAATTGTCTTTTCCCCCTCTTCCTCAATGCCACCACCGCATTCCCCCGAGCTGGACCCGAGCTTCTCCATATCCATATAAGTAGTAAAAAGATCGTCCTCGGATCCGGTGAAGGGGTCCGAAAGGTCGTCTGGGAGACGGAATGTGGATTCAGAATGAGCCCGACGGTGGTGAGAGGTTGGATCTTGCATCTTGAAGCTTCTCTTTCTCTCCCTAGAGAGATTGAGAGAGAAAGAGAGAGAATGTGTGTTACTGTGTTTTTAACTGAATTTCCCGCAATTTAATTACAGGGGGAGACTAAAAATAGGAGTAAAATGTTTTGAATTTTTATTGATTCTTTTAATAAAAGTCAATGGTTTCATCTTTCATTGTTTTTTTTTTTTTACTTTACTTTGAAAAAATATTGAATTTCATGGTTTTATCATTTTGGGTTTTATAGACTAATTCTACTTTTTCTTTCTTTTCAGGAACAAGTAAATAAATAAAATTTATAAGGTAAGTTGACCCAGTAAATAAAGGAAATAAGTTTTAAAATAAATAAAAATACTGTAGTTGAAACTTGAAAGACAGTTGAATGTTTATAAAGAAAAGAAGAAGGAAAAGTAAATTTTTTACTTTATTTATTTTTATGTTGGTTTGAACGTTGGACTTTCTTAATTTAAGAAATTGTGATAAATCAGAATAAACAGATTATTGAGGATGGCTTTGTTTTTTCTTTTTCCGAAATAGATACAAGGGTGTATACTAAAAGAAATCTATACAATTAAACTAAACCGAAAGAATAACGAGTGATTAATGAGAAAAATTGAGGATCGTCATAGTTAAAGTTATTTATCTTTCTTCATAAATATTAGTATAAAAGAATTCACTTAAACAATATTGTTGGGCAAATCGATAAACAAATAACATTAGATATAAACAAATGACAATGTAAATCTCGTTGTTATGAAAAATCATGATTTGTTATATGATTTTATATAGACAATACTAAATTATTGTCACAATTTGCTTATACCAAGATCTACTTACAATAAAATACAAACCTGTCATAGTTTTAGCAAATTAGCTTATACCAAGATCTACTTACAATAATTTAGAAAGAAAAATTATTGTTGGAGAATGATCAAAATAAAGTTTATAGAAAGAAAAATTATAACGCTAAAAAGTAAGTAAATTAAAGAAGAAAGTCAAAAAGTTTATGGTTTGATGAGGACCGGTCACGATAAAGTCAACAAAATAAAGTTCAAAGAAATAAAAATCATAACGTTTCGCATAAAGTAAGTAAATTAGATAAAATAGTCAAAAAGCTAATCCAACGTTCGGGAATATCATAACTTTGTCGTAATGAAGAAACTTTCTCATTTTGAAGAGAATCAAGGGCTAAAACTATGACGGGTTTGTATTTTATTTCTCTAACGAAGATCGACTTAATGATTTAGATTTAATTGGGCTTACATTAACGTTGAATCGTTATTGTAATACAAAATATACTATCACCCTCTACACAATTTGAAAATAATAAGAGGCTGTTACGAGAACTCCATATGATACAACAAAATAATGACGACCATATGTGTATCATTTTCGGTTTAAATTAGTTCTATCATATACTCCTATAGTAAATGTTACCAGTCATATTCATACCATAGTCGTCGTTGGAAAAAGAGATGTGGAAAAAAAACCGAAAACAAGTACCTAAAACGTAAAAAAAAAAATCTGAAAATTTTACGTGAAAATATGAAAAGTGGAAAACAAGACTACTTACGACAACACAAATTTTTAAAAAATCGATTAATCCAACCACGAGTCCATCATAATATACTAAAAAACAAACACAGCAGTTTGAGACTTCTAAATTTTGACTCATTTTTTGAAAAACATCTTTATTATTTTTCGGGAAAAAATACGTTTAGTACACCAAACTATAGTTGTGTTAACGATTTGGGTATACACATTTCAAAAATTTTAATTTGGGTACCACACTATAATAAACTGTCAAATCTAGGTACAACTGTCTAAATTAATCACGAAAATATGTTTCATGACAGCACGTGCTGGATAAACTTGAATGTGTGAGGGTAATTTTGTCATTCTGCACCAAAATATATCATACTAGAAAAACGTTTTCCCAAATTTGGATTATGTGCTAATTTTTGTTATGCGTGAAATTGGTGAAAACGTTTTTATAAGATGACATATTTTTGTGTAAAATTGTCAAATTAGTCTATCAAATTAACGTTTGTCAAATGTCATACAATTATTATAGTGTGATATCGAAATTAGAAAGTTATTATAGTGTGATATCCAAATTGAAAAAATTGAAATGTCAATATCTAAATCGTTAAAAGCAGACGGTTTGGTGTGCTAAAACATGTAAAACCACCTACTTTTCTAAAATTCCTAAAATACTCTTTAATTTTTTTTTAAAAAACTTCCCAATAAATGAGCTCATTTACTTTTAAAAACCAAAACCAAAACAAAAAAAAAAAGGTATATTTATTGATCCAACGCGGCAATATTCCTTCACTTATAAATCCCTCCATCAATTTCGAATTTGAAAATCATAAATTCATAAAAAAAAAAAAAAAAAAACTAGTAATTCAAAACCCTAACTTTAACTTCTTACCTTTCTCTATCTCTCTCTACATTTATCTTCAAAACTCATACAAAAAATGTGAAATATTATTTCTCAACACTATAATCTACAAAACCCACAATTTAATTACCTCTTTAAACCCAAAAAGATGAGATCTTGGCTTTGATTATATTAAATAAGTGTGTGGAATTTTAACATGGGGGATGAAATTGGGTCCAGATCTGCATTAAAAGTTTGATCTTTTTGCATTAAATGATGTTTAATTGTGTTATTTGATATGGGTTTTGGATGTTTATTTTATTTTATTTGGCTTTTTTGATAAATTTGTAGCTAATGGTGGGTGAGAAGTAGAGAAGTGCTTAATTTGGGGAAAATAAAATATTTTATTTTATTTTAAACAAAATGGTACAACCTTTCAATGTTTTAAATATTATATTTAATTTGTCTTTGTGATAAATTTGTAGCTAATGGTGGGTGAGAAGCAGAGAAGGGCCCAATTTGGGAAAAATTTGGAACGGTGTAAGCGTGCAAAAATGCAAGATGTTGACTCCGATTGTCGCTCGGATGGTAAAATCGTAAAATCCCTTTATTTGAAATTAAATTACAATATTGGCATGCATATGTCTGTAATTGGTGTACATGGATGGTATTTTTAGGATTATAATTGTGTTTTACTTTGTAATCATTTATTGCTCTCTTGGATGCTCGAAGGTAAAAGCCCTTTTTTTTTTATAAAGTTACAATATCCATATGCATATGTATGTAATTGGTGTACATGAGTGGTATTTTTAGGATTACTTTGTTTTACGTAATTATTTTAATTGTTCTATTGATTGTGTTAAGAAATGGAAACGTTCCATTTACCCGATAAATTGGTATATGGTATTAATAAACGATATAAACATTAAATCATGAAAAGTCCTTTTATTGCTTAGAAAGAAAACAGTGGTACCATTTTATACCTGTTTAGTTTGAGACTGCACATAGGAGGAAGCTAAGTGCAGACTATCGGGGGCCATGACACCCCATCATCAGCTTGAAAATTGCAAATTTTTTTCTTTTTTGACATGCATTTTTACTATATTTTGTTGAAATTAATGATTTGGCACCCCTCATATTTTTATCACTTATCATCCTTGGCTTTTCCCCCGACTGCATAAGTACTATATCGAGATTTTTTCGGTGTATTTTGTTATGCATTTGAAGAGTACTTGTTTTGAATTTTGAAAACCAAAAGGGAACCAGAACATATTTTGAGAACTACCCTTAAACCCTTACATCTTTTGTTGTTAATTTAACTGTGTGTTTCTTCTATTCCAAATACTAAAGATTTGAACTATTGTGAATGCTGCCTCATGAGTAACTGTGTTTTTCTCTATATGTTATTTTTCTTTTTTGTTAATATTTTTTTTATCTCATAACTAACAGAAATGACAGAAAGCAATGGGCATTTTTTGTTCATTGACAAGAAAAAGTCACAAGAACTTCCGAAAGACACTGCAAATGCATCTTCTAACATTGCTCAAGATGAATTAAGGAACAGAACAGTACCATTGTTACGTGATCCTGGCGTTGTATCTATCGACTTAAATGATGAAATTCATGAACCTAACAATCCGGCTAGTAGTGAAAAATCAAAGGGGTTTCGTTGGGATTTAAATGCAGAACATAAATCTAACTCACCTACTGAAGATCCTTTTTTTCTTTTTAAAAACCGTGAAACCTCAAGATTATGTGATGAATCAGAATGTGGGAGCACCACTGGTCCATTGGAGGAGAAAGATCCTATGAAGGTCTGGAAAGAGATGAAACAAAATGGTTTTCTTTCATCTTCGCACATTAGTGTAAGTTTGCCAAAGCAAAGAGGGAGAAAGAGTAAAAACGATGGGATTATTAAGAAAAAAATGGAGCTTGCTAAGAAAGAACAAATCGATAGGTTTGCGAAAATTGCTGCTCCTAGTGGATTATTAAATGATTTAAATCCTGGGATTATAAACCACGTGAGGAACAGGAAGCAGGTTCATTCGATAATTGAGGCTTTGGTGAGGTTAGAGAAGAAAGAAAATCATCAAACCGTTGGAAAACAGGCTGTTTCTGATAGAGGTTATACAGGTGGTTATGTTAATGGTGGTTGTCAAGTTGGGCCATTGGGTACTTTATCGATGACTCAGGGCACAGTCAGAGGTGGTGACTCTAAGGCAGAGAGATGGTTTTTTGATAAAAATAGTTGTACCTCATCAAAGAAAAAAGATAGAGAAGATGATTTATTTGCGTTAAAGTTGGCTTCGTCGACAACTATGGGTTCGGAGAATATTAGCTCTTTGTCTAATGTTGAGTCAGGGAACTTGGGCACTATTTCTTCTCTATCTGTCAAAGGTCAGTTTTTTCATCTTTGTGACTTTTAGTATTCTTGTTGTTTGTTCAAATGGTTAACAGACTATCCTATAGGTGGTGAAGTTTTCTACAATGACTTGCTCTTTTGCTTTATATTTCATAGTTTGTTTGTTTAGTAATGACTTGAATGCTAAGTTTGTTCTAATTTATCTTGAGAGCAATAGCTTAAAATTGAGAACAGTAGAAGTTTAGAACAAAGTATTAGGTCGGTGCAACTAAAAATGCCCTTCTTTGCTTTAATACTTGAGCACATGTTTACTGGTATTTATGTTTCTTGGAAAATTGTTTCATTGGTTTCAGTGAAGGAACTAGATGGGAAGTTAATGAAAAATTAAAAAAAATTATGTATTTTGATCAAAATCTTGAAAAATTTGCTCCCCCCCTCACACACACATTACAGAAAAAACTCATATACGGTAAGAAAAATAGAATATCAGCCCCTCCCATTCAACTTTTCTGGTTCCACTACTGATTGGTTTCCTTCGGTTTCGATAGTTGTATGAAAAAATATTGTCATGACTGGTATAATTGTTTAAGCTGATATATGCATGTCTCTTATATTTATTAGCTGCTGACATAGCTTATCATTGGATGGAACTTCTTCGACAAGACATCCATGGCCGTCTTGCAGGTAAAAGCATTTGTAAATTGGTGTGATCAATACAAAGCTTAGCAGTCCTATTTATTACCTACTTCTACTTGTTTGTAAATTCGCGATTATATTTTGTTATGCAATTTTCTTCTTGCTTGTAACTGGAATGCTGTTTGAAATAGCTCATAACTGATCAGGAAAGTTGAGCTTACCTTTTCTTTTTATCATTATGCATTTGTTTGGTTGCAGTATTTGAGCTCATCGTGTTTATTTTTTTGCTCAAAAGCTAGATTCTTTTTAGGTGACCAGCTTAATTAGATGCTAATCGTAAGAGCTAGACAAAGTTGAGCTTACCTCTCTCTCACTTTAAAGCTGAACTTTCCCGAAGCTATGGCCTGGAAAGCTTGAAGCTTTAATAGATGAGCGCAACTCTTTTATTATCCCCTAACCGGGCTCATTGGTCATAGGTCACTTTTTAATAAGATTTTTGTTCATAGGTCACTCTTCTCATAATATTTTTAAGTCTAGGCCATCTTAATAATTCAAAAAATAGCTTTTAAGTTGTTTTTTTACACTTCAATATTTTTTTTACTTAATGATTCAAACAAACACTAAAAAAACAAAAAAACAGCTTTTAAGTTGTTGTTACACTTTAGTATCTTTCAAAAAGAGATTATAATATCTTTTTTTAGTTTATAATTTTAGCTTAAAAACAGTTTTTAAGCTCTTTTTTACATTTTAATATATTTCTAAAAGAGATTATAAGTTATTTTTTAAGCTTAAAAAGAGCTTAACAACAACTTTTAAGCTCTTTTTTATTGAGCCGGGTGATTAGAACTTAAAAAAGTTTGGGCCCATGACTTCCACTCGAAAAATCTTATGAAAGGTGACTTGGACATAATTATCTCCCCCTAAAATCCAGCCTACCTGCTCAAAAGCTGCAGCCAAACAAGCCCTAATTAGTACTTGAGTTTGGATTAGACCTTTTCATCTACGGGATATAGTCATATTGACTTTACACTACCTTTTACTCGTAAGATGCAACCACCTGAGTAGCTATGCATGTTGTTGCTGAACTGTTCTTTGACACATATATATAGTGTATTATATGCAACCAAATCTTGCAGCTACAATTCTGTTTCTGTCACTTTCTTTAATAAATGTATTTCTTAACAAAAAATTATACATGTACTTGCAGCATTGAAACGCAGTAAGAAGAGGGTTCGATCTGTAATTGACACCGAATTACCTGTACTCTTGTCACGTGAATTTTCGGATAGTCAAGAAAATGAACCTCATTTTGCGAAAAATGTTGCCGATTTATGTTCTCTCAGTGAGAGTGCTGATGCTCATCGAGCTAAGTGGAGTGTTTTGTTTGATCAGATGGACAAAACACTCGCTGAAGAAGAGAAACACCTGGTGAGTTTTTCTGTAGGATTGTTTGTTGGACATATTTAGAGACTTAAATGATGGGACAGATTGAAGAACCAATAGGTTAGTTTGCTAGAATGATGAAGTTTTTTTTCTATAAAAAACTGAGCTTGTTTGGCATATATTTTAAGCAAAAAGCTAGACTAATCCATTGTTAAGCTTCTAGCAGGCTCAAACTTAAAAAGCTCCGTCTTAAGCTGTCCGGCCAAACAAAATCCAACCATAAAGCAAACAAATTGAGCTTCTAGGTCGCAACTAAACAACACCTTGTCGTCATTTAGTTTCTTTTGGAAAAGTCAACATTCACAAACAATGAAGTTAGAACCTTTTTTGTTAATCTTCTCCCTTCTTGAGAACTTTCAATAATTTCATCCTTGTAATTTAACCAACAAAAAGAATATTGGAAAGCTTGAATTTTTACATCAAGACCAAAAATTAGAAAAGAATTATGCAGCTTATATTCTTGGTCTTAATGTAAAAATTAGGAAATAGGAAATTTGTTAGATAACAAAAATGCAGCATATATTTTTGGTCTTAATGTAAAAATTCAAGCTAGGAAAAATGCAGCTTATATAAAAAAAATGAAGAAGCTTATATTTTTGGTCTTAATGTTAAAATTTTCCCAAATGCTTATATAACAAAAATATAAGAAACGATACCCACATTATTCTTCAAACCAGACAACAAAAATGAAGAAGCTTTCCCAAATGCCAGCTTATAACACCTTGTTGCTTTATTTGTTAGGAAATTTGGTTGCACCAAATCATCGAAATGCAGCTTCATTGTGATCAGGGACTACAATCTTACCCGTTATATGGTTCACAACGATCTGGAACATCCCAAATTGACCACAGGTATTGCGTTTCTTTCATCTCAAAATGTATTTTTGTTTCGTCTTTAGCACATTAAGGAAACTTGTAAGCAGATTTTACACATGAATGTTGCTTGTTGGGTCCTCTACTTTTGATTTTCTTTGAATACTCCTTCATTGAACTTCACTGAAGTTATTTTGTTTTTAAAGTTGAAACATGAAATCGAGGATGACAAATTCAGTTATGAACTTGATTTTGTGTTCCTCTATTACCTGGAAACGATTTGCTATCTAATATAAGACTAACTTTTTTGCTTTTCTCTGTTTTGCAGGTTAGAGATAGCCAATAAGCCGGAGAGGGAATTAGCTGTTCAGGCTGCTGCTGCTTCAATTTACTCAACTTGCAACTTTTTGTCATCGAGTGAAAATTTGCCATGTTTCTGATTTTTTTTACTTACCTCACCCCGATGCCAATGCCTTTTCTCCATGGGAGTTCAGCTAATCTTCATCAAGATGTTTTAGTAGCGAAAAGGCTTTGGGAGCTTTTCAGTCTGTTACATGTAACTTGGGCGATAAAAACCATTTGTATCTCAGTTTATTGTTTCAAGTTTCCCCCCTTCAAATTGTAGACATTAATATCATGAATTACCGAAACTGAATTTCATGTTTTGATGTACTCTGTTTATTAACAGAACCTAAATATGAGATATACATCAAGGAACTGGTTTATATATTCATGGTCTTTGCAATGGTAGAATTTTCGTAGAAACCAGTTTTAGCGTAATATCTAGCAATGGGAACGAGGGTGAATGTGCTTTAAATCTCCACGAGAAACAAAATGCTATTACTGAAATTTTCATTTAAGCAAAGTACATATATAATGGAAACTTGAATTCTATGGGTTTTTTGTGTTGTGCGAAAATTTACCATGTTTCCGATTCTCGTCGTTCACTGTTAATTTGTTAAGTGGTGTATGTGCATTATGAATGTTCATAAATGTTTATACTCCTATGTTTAGGAAATAAAATGGATATTAAACCGCTTAATGTATAAGTTAAGTTATTAAATTCAATTTTCACATATATTGAATTACTTACTTTTAACCTTTTGCAATGACTTCACGCCCATACGATATTGTATCCTTGAATCTTGAGGGGTAAACATGTATCCGAGACGTACTCATGCTGCATTACAAATTAATTGACAAAATCCCAGATATTAAGTTAAGATATAATGTTATCGAACTATGTTTTTATCCAAAAAAAATTGAGGTCGGCTATATGAAACTATATGAGAATTTATTCGTTACCGCAACAATATATAAATGAGACTTGAATAGTCACAAATTCTGTTCCATAATATTGTCTATCTCATATGTTAACTTGTAAAGATAGGTACGCTTTTTCGAATTTCAAGTGTGAATAAGTATTGAAAAACATGGTTACATTAAAGTAATTCAATTTCAAACATGACATGTATTGTATATTAGAATCAATTAGTTAGTGGACTCAGGATTGTATAATTATGTACGATCAGAAAGGACATAACAACAATTATGCACAAGCTCCTAATTAAAACATAGCATTTTGAAATAGTCTACGAAATTGTTGTACCAAAAGAAAAACTACACAATCAAGGAATTAATATAGCCTAAATAATCAGGGATGGTATCGGTTCGTTACTGAATTTTTTGACCACATATCGATATCGTACCAAACTAGTTTGGTTTGACAATTTTTATACCATTACCGAACCAAAAATTCGGTATACCGACCTTTCGGTATATCAAACTATTCGGTTGGTTCGGTTCGGTTTCGGTTTTATACTAAATTTTAGAGTTTACAAATGATGATAGAAAAATGGTGAGATTTGAGAAAAAAAACATAGTATAAAGTTTTAAAAATAGTAGATTAAAAATATTTATTTATTTATATTATTGTTGCATTTCTTGTTTATTTGTATAAAAAGAAAACACTACTAGACATTTCTAGTCAAATTAATAAATAAATAAAAATATTATAAGTATTCACTAGAAAAAGTAGTATAAGTATATTATAACAACGTTAATAATTAATTGTATATAAATGTTTTATTTTATTTGTCTATATAATATATTTTAATATTTCGGTTTGAATCGGTACCATACCGAACTTACCAAACGAATACCGAAACCGAACCGACTTTCAAAGATCGGTTAGGTTGTATCGCACCGTAATGTCGGTATACCAAACTTTTGATATCGACTTAATTGTTTCGGCTCGTAAAACGATTGGTTAGTATAAGTCGGTAGAACAGCCCACCCTTGTAAATAACATCAATTCAGGTCTAATATAAGGAAAAGGCGGCATACTCTTCCTTCCTATGCTAAACCTTCGTCAAGAACCCGAGCCTAGTGATAATTTGTCTCGTGTTGACTCACATAAAGCTTGTGAAGGATATCATCGGCTCGAGAGTCGCTTGGCATGTTTGGAAATTGGACCTTAGGGAGAACATTGGTACGCGTGAAGCATAATATCTTGAAATGATACGAACAACGATCGAGTGATCTCTAACTTGCCTAAAAGAACTTGCATCATCCGCAATGTTTGCCTAAAAGAGAACACACATTTTATTCAGATCCATCATTAAACAAATATATAATCAATATTCAAGCACTTTTTATTCGTTAATTTTAAGGGATATCTCTTTGAGAACAAGTTCAACACCAAAGTTATCTATACAAACACACACACAAAATGAGGTTTAGATAGAACACTACTTTAATCTCCACAGTTCCGATTTTGATGACTAAATATTTCGGCGAATGCGATAAAGGAAGCATATATCGAGTTTTAATATAGAAACATTACGTTGATTAAATACTTATGGTAGCTGCAACAAATAAGCATATTTGGAATATAACAAAGCCGTAGTATGGATAACTTTGTAAGAATAACTCGAGATACGTACCGTTTACCGCAAGTAAGACTTATTAATATTCGCGCGAGGCGTAACTCGTATTCACTCATTGATACGAGACAATACTTCGAGATGAATTATTCTTCTTTTGCTGTCATAGTTGGGAAGAGAAATAATATTCTTGTTTGATATTTCATGATATTACTCTCCCATGTATATATATTGATAGAAAGAGATGAGAAAAGGGAAATAAACCTTTAAAATGTAACCATAAAAATCCTTGCCCAACATGGAAATATGATAACTTCTCATTTAATCGCCTGTTAATTTGGGAATGAATTTTTATCCTAAGAAAAATACAATGTTTCTTGTATTAGAGTCTTAAATGTTAAATGTCAAAAATGTACTTTGAATGACATACAGAAATGCGTACTTACATACTATGCTAGATTATATGTATATTTCGAATTTCGAAATATTTTTGACTTTCGATTACTCAAGTTCTCCTATTTGATTGAGCAGTAAAAAAACAAAATTACAACTTTCACGTTATTTTTTGCATTTCATAGAGTTCATTCTCCTTCATAAGTTTATATAGTTAATAGTACTTGTGTTTTGTTTTTTTGAAAGGAAGTTAATAGTTGTGTTTGCGTAAGTAATAATTTGACTACCGTATTATTGTTGGCTTCAAATAGGAGTGGCAATTACGTGACATCCTAGGAATAGGAGCCGAAATCCTCTATCCTATTTTTCTACCCCTTTCGTATTTCCTTTCTTATTTTATCTAAAAAAAATTTAAAAAACTTGAAAAAAATTGTACAATTACTATAATACATATATCAATACATTCCAATAATTATTTTTAAAAGAAAATCCATACAAAATTTATTTTGGAATAAATGTGTAAATTAGTGTAAATTAAACATTGAATATTAAAAAAATTGTTTAAAACAATATTATGTTCAAATGTTTTAAAATTTGAATACAATATAATATAAAAGCTTATAAAATTGCGTTATAAGTTGTAAAAATTTAAAATTTGAGTGAAAATAAGAAAGGAGGCATGGAAGGGATAGAGAATATGAGGTAGAAGATTTGGACTCCACGAATATGCCATATAATATGTAGATTTATTCAAATTTGTCAGATAAAAATATTCCACCACTTATAGAAATTGATAGAACACAAAAATTAGACCCGAATATACTTATTCGGGTATAATGAGTTGACTCAAACATTATTAGAGGGTATCCAATGCTTAAGTAATTGAGTTCTCAATGCTGTTCCACACTTAGGGACAGGTAATTATACCACAAATATCTTAGCCCTGTTGAACTTAGAGTTCAATAATGATTTTGATTATAACTTTGATTATGCGTTTAATGATTTTACTATTTCGATGATATAATGCTTGTCTTTTCCAAAAGAGAATTTGTAAATTTCAGCTCACCAGAAAGTTAGAGCACAGAAAAACGAAGCCACATGTTCAAGCGGAACCAGAATCGGAGCCATAACGAAGAAGTTACGGGCTTTTGAAGATTAACAAGAAAACAGAGAAAACTGAACAACGACCGATCGTCTCTACAAAAACGACCGATCGTTTTTGTACCAATTTCTTCCAGTGAGCTCGTCTTTTAAACGATCGATCGAAACTCAGAAACGACCGATCGTTTTCTGGAAAACGACCGATCGACTGTAGAAAACGACCGATCGTTTTCTACAGATTTCGAAAACAGCTTTTCAGCTTATTCTGGAAAGCTGCTTAAAACTTCTGAACAAAAGCCTCAACCACTGCCAACGGTCATATACAGAAAAACAAGCTTTGGTGATTATAAAAACCAACCCAATTGACTTTCAAAAACCACCAATTATAACAACAATCAATCCTTCAACCTCTCTCATATACAAAAACCCAAAATCACCATTTTGGTGAAATACTTCGAAAAGAGAGAAATTGAAAATAAAGAGATACAAGCTCCAACAAAGATCAAACATCATCGAAACCACATATTAGCTTATTTTAGAAGCAATCGATTGTGGGTGTTGTTTCAATTTTCGATAAAATTGTAACGAGTATTTTATAAACTCATTTTTGTGAGCGAGTGATCGGGTAGAGGCTTTGTAAGCAAGTGAAGCTTAAAAGCTCTAGGTCTTTTCATTCGGGACACTCATAAAGTGTGGGAGAGCTTAATCGGTTGATTAGCTCATTAGGATTGTAATATCCGGGAAAAGAATTTTTAGTGAAATACTCGGTAGTACCGAGGAGAGGACGTAGGCGGGTTTTGCCGAACCTCTATAAATCACGGTGTCATCTTCTTCCCTTAAACTTTTAATTTCCGCAAATATTTTATTCTTGCTTGCTTGCGGTTGTATTTAATAACGATTATTAACGATTAAGCTTAGAATTGCGTAAGTTGGGGTGTTAGTTGCACTTAAGTTTTAATTAGGCGAAAATCGTCATAAATCTTATTCACCCCCCCTCTAAGGTTTAGCCGCACCGGGCCAACAAGCCCAAATAGTGAAAGTCCACAGTGGAAAAGCCCATGATGACGCACGAGATGGAGACATTTGTCAACATCCTATGAGGCATAAGTGCCTATAAATAGCCAAATCCATTTGAAAAATCTCAGAGAAAGAGATATATTAAAAAAATCTGTCAGAGCTTATATCACTAGAAAGCAATCCGAGCAAGATTAAAGACCGAGCACCAAAGATCAAGAAAAAGACCAAGATCAAGATAAAGACCAAGATTAAGTTGTTATACCGAGTACAAGTGTAATAAGAAACTGTTGAACGTTGATTCTTCTCGATTATTTTGATGATAACAATATTTGTAAAACATGATAAAAGCTCGTTTTGCGTACTAATCATTTATCAAGTGTGTCAAAGGATCAAAATGATAGAATACGCAATTACGAAGCCAACGGTTCAAGCGGAACTTCAATCGGAATTGAAACGGACTATTTACGGGCTTTCAAAGTATGTCGAGAAAACCGAAACTCTGCCAGAACTAAAAACGATTGATCATAAGCATAAACGATCGATCATTTCAGTGCAAAATTCTTCCAGTGAGCACCACCCAAAAACGGCCGATCGCCAGCATCAACGACCGATCGTTTCAGTGCAAAATTCTTCCAGTGAGCAAAGAACAAAAACGACCGATCGCCAGCATTAACGACCGATCGTTTCAGTGCGAAATTCTTCCAGTGAGCATAGATGAAAAACGACCGATCGTTTTACAGAAATGACCGATCGTTTCTGTAGAATTTCAAATTCCAGCTTTTAAGCTTTTCCTGAAAATTGGGCGAACTGCTGAATAACCAGCATTTAATTCAGTCAACAACCAGCAACGGTCATGAATTAAATGAGAGACCTTTTGGCTCTACTTATAAGCCATAAATCCATTGAAGAAGACACACATCTTTACTCAACATTTTAAGCAATTACACAAAGAAATTCTTCAAGCTTATACTACTCATTTCTCACTTATTATTCATAAATTATTCTCGATTATATTCTCATTGTAATCTTATAAACATCGAGATAATATTTGTTAGTGAGTGATTCATTCAATTCAAACTTGTAAAAGAGTGTATTATAAACTCATTTGTGAGCGAGTGATTGGGTAGATGCTTTTCAAGCAAGTATAGCTTAAAAGCTCTAGGCTTTTCATTTCGGGATACTCATAAAGTGAGGGGGAGCTTAATCGGTTGATTAAGCTCGTTAGGTTGTAATCTTGAAAAGAGATACTAGTGAAACACTCGGTAGTGAAAATACCGAGGAGAGGACGTAGGCGCGTTTTGCCGAACCTCTATAAATCTTGCGTTATTTCTTTCCCTTAACTTTTACTTTTCGCATTTGCTTATCGCTTATATTATTGCTTGCTTATATTAAAATTAGCAATTATTTGTTAACGAAAGTGTTTTAGTTATACAATTCACTAGTTTAGCTTAGTTATTAACCCATAGATTTTATTCCGCGAAAAACGTACAAAACCTTATTCACCCCCCCCCCCCCCCCCCCCCCTTTAAGGTTTAGACTCCTACGGACCAACAGAAACTGTAATCCGAATAAGAATAATACCGAGTAATAAGAAATACCAACGAAGTGTCCAATATTTAATATATTTTACTTATTATATTATTGTTGAAAAGCATAACGACACCGATCAAAGTTATTGCTTTATCAGGTATATTTATAATTAAATAGAAAATACAATAAATAATCATTTAGCAATATACTTTTTCCATCCCAAAATATTAAGAATCTATGTATCTACGTGCAATTTTGACCGACAAATATCTTGTCTTTAAATTGTTGAAATGTAATTTTTTAAAATTTGTTCGTATAGTTTAACATTTAAACTATGTGATTATATTTTGAAAAACTCGATTTCGACAACATAGATATGAATTATTTGTCGGTTAAAATTGCACGTGTTTTCGTATATCTCCAATAATTTGGAATGGAGGGAGTAGTAAAACCTCTCTCTAACAATACTCTCATATGAATAAACTCTCTATAAAAAAAAAATCGATCTCAACTCAGACAATTATAAATAAGAATAAAATTTTATATTGTCATATTCCGTAATTTTATGTGGTCATGTTAGTTATAAATTCACCTGTTTATTGTAATAAATAATATTTTATTACAAAAAATCATATCTTCTTCTATAAAATTTTATATTGTCATATTCCGTAATTTTATGTGGTCATTGTTCAACTCTTGAGAAAATAAGGTTTAATTCTTAGACAAGTTTTCTCAAGTTTGTATGGTCATATTTTGGTCATGTTATGGTTTTTCATATGTATTCGTAATTTTTTTTTGGATTTTTTTTTAAATCATTGAATTATTTCATTCTAAAGCGTTTGTTAAAAAAATAAGTAAAATTTGATCTATGTCTAATTGTTTGTTTGACATTTTATAAATTAGTAATATTAATAAATACAAAAAAAGAAAATTAAAAGGTCAAATTTTACATATATTTTTGAACATGTTTATAAATAATATAATAAGTTAATTTACAAAAAAAAATGATTTTTTTTTTTACAAATACATATGAAAAAACCGATAACATGACCATATTAACTTCAGTAAATTGGATCCCGAATTAAATATAATTATAATAAATAAATAAAAAAATGAAAATTATATATACTACCCATATTTTTCAAAAATAAGAAAAGACTATATTTTAAATATATTATTGAGCTGGCGGGAAGATCTCCTACTGCACAGATATAGATGCTGTCACTTGCATGCATGTGTAACTATTTCTAGATATACATTGTCATATATATCCAATAGGTATAGGTTGAGTGTGATAAAATTTAAAAATTTAAAATATATCATTATATGTTGTGGAAAAAAAAAACAGTACGCATATTTGTATTTTTATCATGAAACCGTAGAGATTTGAATTAATTAAATATTGATTTGAAACGTTTTTATAAAAAAGTATTCAAGTCGATGTTCAGATAACCTCTCAGATTATATATATATATATATATATATAAAAGATATGGGATATGGGGCAGGTCTTGTGGGGAAGTGCATTACATCACCAATATCTATTTAGAGACCCAAAAAAGATCACGAAAAATCTGTGACTTCCTCACTTGATTTTATTTTTATCCTCAATATTGTTTCCTATATTTATTTATTCATATTAGTTATTACCCATCTCACATTCTCATCTTTCCTCACAAGTTTCTAGTTTTTCTTGGTTTAATACTTTTTTTTTTATAAGTTTTGTTTTAAAAATGCAAGAGAATGTGCCACATGTGTTAGCAGTTGATGACAATATTATTGATCGTAAGCTTGTTGAGAAGTTACTTAAGAACTCATCTTGCAAAGGTAATATTTTCAATACCCTAAAAATCTAGAATGAAAAAAAATGTATAGTTGTTTATCCTTTTTTTTTTTAATGATCAAAAGTTGTACAAATCCTATATCATTAGGCTTGCAATCATATAAACTTGAATATTTTGTGTTTTGGGATTAACTTAAGATGAGGCCAATATTCTTCTCTGATTCAGAAAATTCAATTTATTTGCTTAAAATTTGTAGCAAAACAAGTGCATATATATAGAATGTTTGTTGAGTTTTGTTATGGCAAAGAATGGAGACAAGAGGCTGTTATCCATTAGTTGTAGCAACTATGAAGCTTAAGGATTGTTTGATTACAGATTTTAAACAAAAAAAAGCTGTATTTTTGCCGATTCGCCAAACCTAGCTAGTAGGCTCAGTGAACATGCCTTTTTGAGCCTGTAATTTAATGTTGGGAAATTTTAAATGGGAAATTATTATTTCATTACAAAAAATGGTATAATTGGAGACGGCCAAATTTGTTGCAAATCTGTCCATAAATGACAAAATATGTCAGTAAAACGGAAATCTGTTGTCATGTCGTCCCCGAATAGGGCGTTGAGAAGCAAAATCTGTCATTATTTCCTGTTTACGATCTGACTTTTTTTGTAGTGTTTGTTGGGAAACTTTAGCTTTTTGTATTTTTTTCCAACAGTTGCTATATACTAAAACTCGCTCGTAATTCAAGTTCTGTAACTTATCCCAAAAATAAAAAAAAACAAGTTCGTTACTTTTCTCATCCGACTTGAAAAGTACAAGTATGAACCTAGGTTGAGTTAACTCTATCCATTTCGTTTCCTTCTAGGATTATAACTCTGTTTGTTTGTGTTGATTGACTTTGTTGACTAGTTTTAAGTTTTTCCTATGCTCAAAAAGCTACAAGGTTTGAATTGTTGAATGAAAATAAATTTTCTTGTTGTCTCAAGTAAGATAACTTCATTGATAAAAAGATGCACCCAAACAAGCCTCACTTCGAAAAACAAAGTTCATGCTTAATAGTCAATTAACCGTACTGCCACTACAGTTTATTATCCAAAGAAAAAAAGGTGGTAACCGGCATATATGGATCGTTCACCATCGACAAATATACCATCACAATGGTAATTTGTCGAGTTGAAATGAAATTATTTTAGACTAAATGGAGAAGTGTTTTACGACTAATTTGCAATTAAAGAATGGAGAACTCTTCTTAAGTCAGATTTCGCAATCCATTGTGACTGTTTTTGTTATAATATAATAAAAAACCAGATGTTTATAAGTACATATTTTTCATTTTTGCAGTGACCACAGCAGAAAATGCATTGAAAGCATCTGAGTATTTGGGCTTAGAAAATGATGAAAATAACATTTCCAGGGAAAATGTGAGTATTTCTTGAGTTCTAAATGAATGCTTGCAAGTTTTTGCCTCAGAAATTTATTTATTGTTGATTTACTTTTTTCTTTTTTCAGGGATCCAAAGTGAATTTTATCATCACAGATTATTGTATGCCAGGAATGACAGGCTATGATCTACTCAAAAAAGTCAAGGTATAGTCTAGTACTACTAAATAATACTGCCTTTTTATTTAATCTTTAAATGTGAAATTGGTTATGACTTATATTTATGCTGGTAGACCGAGTTAGTTTTATTTTTTTCGTGCATGGTTTATTTCTTTTAATAGAAAATACAGTTCTTTTAAATAAAAAAATGCAGATGTAATTAAATGTTTACTACATTGATCACTACATCACTGAATCAAAGTAACAGGAAGAACTAGATCCAATTTAAATATTGGATGAGATTTAAATCTTTTTTTATCTTTTAATGTCTCTCTTTTTTCCTCAATTAAGATGGAAAAACTAATAAATTTTTGAATATAATGTTGTATGCATTTCCAGTCTTAATAGTCTTTACATTTTAGAGATTTCACAAATATGCTTCCAAGATTATGCAAATATGTATATATATACATATTTATCTTTGACTTTTTGACTTTTTGAATATTAGAATGTGCATATTCCATTCTTGATTATTTAGAAATATATACGCAATCACATGTATAAAATATGCATATTTGATTCTATATAGTAGTAAATTACTAGGATATTGTATGTTTGATTCTACAAATATCTGTACATGCATATTTGATTCTACATTATGACATTCTTTACATCATATTTTCCACAACCTTTTATTCTTTGAGTTTATATATATATTCCTAATAAATCAGAGATGAGGTAATGCTCTGATAGAATTTATTATACTTCAGAAGAACTACATCATGTACTTGTTTTGCAAAACAAGAAGTCTTATTCAAGATTTGACAAAAATATTGCGGTTTTTAAAAGTATGCCTATGTCATGTCAAGAAAATAAAAACTCAAAAACTTTGAAATAGTGTTTCACAAGCCAAAATGCAAATACTGAAGCAACCAAATAAGCAATATATTTGTAGTTTCTTGACTCGGGAATTCGATATATTCTATAACTTCGATATATTCTTGACTCGGGAGTTCGATATATTTATATTTATACTCCATTTGTTCTTAAATCAATTTGAAGCAGGAATCAAGTTTCATGAGGGAGATTCCAGTTGTTATAATGTCGTCGGAGAATATACCAATGCGCATAAACAAGTAATTATCTCATTTAATCTCAAAATATTTCAGATATTTTTCGACCTACTTTTATTTATATTTTACATTTTTGTATTTTAATATCCATTGCGACCGGCAGGTGCTTAGAGGAAGGTGCTCATAAGTTTATGCTAAAGCCTCTCAAGCTTTCAGATGTGAAGGAGTTGAGATGTGAATTGATGCCAAATATAAGCTGAAGATTAGCATTGAAGATTAGCATTGAAGATTAGCATTGATGAAGAGTTCGAATGATAGTCTTACATTTGTTACCGTCTTTAGTAGGTGAACCACTTTTAAGTCATGTACCAGTTAAGAGTTCGAGCAATAGTCGTAAATTTCTTTTCAGACTGATTTTCTAGCTAAAAATTGCTCTTTCTTGAATGTGGTATTCATTTGATGAAATGATTTGGAAACACTAGCTTGGCTCGACTCATACGCAGCTGATATTTTTTCGATTAGACACCTAACGAACAAGTGTTTAAAAGGATAGTAAAAGCCAAGAAACAAGCACAATCCAAGATTTATTGCAATCCTTGTTGATTAGAATTGTAATTATTAGTGTAAACTGCATGCAATTAAATGACCCATTTAACGATCAAGAGACTATATGCCCACTAAGATGTAATTAAAGATTAGTTAACATAATCCTTTCTTGCCCAGCAAGGGAAAATGAAAATTAAACTTTGAAAAGTTTATTAAAAACACAAACTGAATAGCTTCACTTGCTTTTATAAAGAAAGATGCAGTAATTTCGAAGAAGTGAAGCCACATGTATGTAAATTGAACAAAAATGCCAAACTTCTCCTGAGAGACGGTAATGTGTTCCAAGCCTTAACTTTATCGAGCATCGAGGATCTCCATAGTTATGAGAGAAATATATTTGGTCTCCATACTTTCAAGAAATGAAACGATTCAAAAGTTTTAGTAGGAGTGCATCAACTTTGTGTTGATAAATAATAAAATGCAACCGTAAGGACTCATGTTGTCATCCAAAATCTCAGAGTTTCAAAATGGACTACACCAAACAAATTTAAAAAGAATTGTGTTTGATAGGATGAATCATATTACAGGGAGGTGGCAGAAAATGGTACATCAAAAAGTTCATATAAAACACCTCAACACAACCTAGTGCCTCTGTGTATTCTATTGTCAACACTCCCAACCAAATAAATTTAAAAATGTACAAAAAATGGAGTTTTAACCTATTCTCCGAATCACTCGTTTTCTTTCTCTCTTTTTTCCCATTCTCTAAATCCCACCGGTGTGTATTTTACATACCAGATGAGGAAGTTCGGTTAATTTTTTGAGCACCCAATTTTGGAGCAGCAGGTTTGTTCCCCCGACCTCTACCAATCGAAATCGGCTTGGCTCTGGTGGTGGGTACTGGAGCGGCAATGGCGGCCCATGGGTCATCATCATCCACCATTGATTTATTTTTCAACGGCTTTGATGCTGATTTTGGAGGAGGTGCAGCAATGGATCCCCATAACTCATCATCTTCGTTTTTTGGCATTTTGGATCCCGATCCCCATAACTCATCATCATCGTTATTTGCTATTTTCATAGTAGCCTTTGGTCGTAAATTTGAAGCTGGGGAAGAAAATGTTTGAGAATATGTTCACACGTTAGTAAATGAACAAAAAAATAATACGCTAAACAAGTGAATGCATGAGCGATAATTGAATTAATTTTGTTGAAAGCCACATATTGACTTCAACATTTAAAACTTGCTTTCCTTGTTAAAACCCGCCTTCTTTTAGCAGTTCAACTCAAGAACCGGTTATGCAATAAACAACTTGCTTTTGGAGTCTAGATCTAGAATAAATAAGATCACTCTTTCCTAGGCCCCTTACTAACTATGAATAGTTTTAGGTAATATCATGATGAGTAATATGTTGTTCTTCTGAGGCTAAAAATAAATAAATAAAATGAATAGTTTAGGTAAACAACTTAAAGACCCCATTTAAATGCGCAAGGAAAGAGTTATAAACAGTTTGGGATTAACATGGTTAAGTTCTGTTGTTGAAATGATGAATAAAAAAACTATCAGCAAAAGTCTACTAAAATAGCTTTTATTGTTAAAATCCCCCTCCTTGTAAGCTTCTACAGTCTAAAAAAAACTGACAATTACAATTCCTCCATGCACTACTCTTTTACCAGTCTTAAATATATTTTTGGGACTGGAGTAATAATTTAGATGTACCTTGAGGTTTAGGGTGTACGACAGGACGTTTCTGAGCTGCTTGAATATTTGCAAGAGCTACAGGTGGTTTAGGCTCTTCAAGTGGTTCAATATCATCCCATCCATCTTTCTCACTTTCAAGCTCTTCACCTAGTCCATTTTCAACCTCTCCCCAACCATCATTAGATGTAGTAGGAGACGGAGGAGCAGGTAAATCAGCTATACCAGAGCAAGATCTTACGCGTATTGGTGGCACCATACTAGAACCAACTGAAATCGTGAAATATGGATTTCAAAACGCATATTAGACCAAAGTAACAAAAATACAAAATAAGCCAAAAATATGAGAAGCTTCTCAAAGAAAACAAATTTGTAAGCCAACTGCATCACAGAAATACACGAGATGTGTGTGTGCAGGCGGCGGTGGGGGTGGGGGTGGGGGTGGGGGTGGGGGGTGGGGGGTGGTAAAAGGTGTCATTGAATGAGAACTGAGTATAAAAAGGCCAATAGAACAAACGAAAAAGGAGGATAAAATGGCTTATGGCAAAGATGAAAGAAGTAAAATAAATCACAGTGGCCCAACAGGCCAAAAGATATGAGGCAGTTCTGCAAGAAAACAAAAGTACAGCCAAATGCAGAGATGTGGGCATATACACACCTTCCTCTACGAGAATGGAAATGCACAGGAAAAGGGAGAAACAAAAAAGGGCACTTTTCTTAACATGGACGAAAATTAAGTAAAAAAAGGCAGATAGAATAACAAGAAAAGAAGATAAAGTTTGTTAGAAATGCATAACACAACCAGGTCAAAAGTTTCTCTACCGAGTCAGGCCCACAAGGGCGGCGAAAACAATAATAATTCCTTTCTTAAAAACACGTAAAGGGTCACGGAAGATTAAAAAAGATTAAAATATAGAAATAGATGGTTGATGATATCAATTACCAAAGTTACACAAAAAAGGACCACAACAACAAACCAAATCATGTCAATTTAATGAATCCATCTTACGCTCGTATAGTGGCCAACAGAAGTTAATTGCGCGTTAAATGAAGAAACAATATCAATCACATCATGTACAAGCCCAATTTAGTCAAATAACAACACTATCACATGAAAATATTTTTCTCAGAACCCACGGATAAGAAAACACACTTGTGATATGTGACTGCTATAAAGAAAGAACCATAAATATATTACGACACATACCCGAGGTGGCACTGGAGACAGGAGTCACAGGTGCAGTCGAATTAGCCGAAGCTGGTGAGGTTTGTTCAGAAGTTTTGCCTTTATGAGTTAAAGAACTCATGGCCCACCTGTAGGTCATAATATAGCAAGATATCAATCAAAAATTCAATGGGATATCTATTGAGGCCGAGTAGTTGTATAATTAACCTACCCAAGTAAACTTGCATTCCCTGCCAGTGATGGAATTCCTCCACCTGTATCACCTGCACTGTCCCCTGAATTTGTCTACAGAGATAAACCAAGAATTATTAATCAGAATTAATACCTACAAGAGATATTAGAATGAACAAAACACAGCCAATGTCTATTTGGCTGTACGGTTGTACCCTATCCCTTGAAACATTTTGAGTTTAGTGAACCTAATAAATAAAGTACAGATACCACAACGATCAATAAGTGACAATTATTTTCATATTGAACTAGAGTAGGGAACATATAACATATGACAAAACTGGGTAAAATAGTCACATGGAAGAAAGATAATACATATTGCACGCTTTGCATGTTTTTGCAGAGCTAAAGTTGAGGATTCTAGTGTGACTGTCAACTTCACATATCGACTTCCAATTACCTAAAGAAGATATATTTCTTCCATAGCCGATTCTACGATAAAATGGGCTTCTTTAAGCTAGAAGTATCAAACACCAATTAGAAACACGAAATAACTACACAACGCAAGCTGGAGAAAATAATGAAAAACACCTTGAGAGAATATATTCAGAGTATAAGAAAGACATGAACCGATATTAACAACAAAAAGTTTCAGTTACCTCATTGTGTTGCCTCACTATTTGCAAAAACTGATCAACTGCTTGGAATGCCTTTAATCGTACATCACTGCGCCAATTATAATCAAGATGAACACCAAAAAAAAAACATGCTCATGAAAAACGTAGAACAATGTCTTTCTATCTTCTAATTAACTCAACAATTGCCACAGCTTGAAAAAATGGTAGATAAAATAGAAATAGGTTTCTTTTAAGCATGCTGAGTTTAGCTGTTTGTATTTTGTGACACCACTACTCATTTATTCTTAGTCCAGCAAGACACTTAAGACTTCACGCATGAAAATGATGCCAAATCAGGATTCATCAAAGCTCATTATCCTGTCTAACAACGCAAGTTTCCAACCGAAAACATAATTATGACCAGAACAAAATGGTCAATTCATCTTTAGTTGGCCACAAACTCGTAGCATGGCCAGTCATTGGTGCTTCACTCAATTAAGGAGCCAAGTATATGATATAACAAGTAAAAATTGTTAAGACATGCCTGCCATGTCATGACATCCAGCAAAAAGAAAACAAATCCAGGATAATAGATGCCAAAACTGAAAAATTGTAAGGCAATGTAGGGTAAAGAAAAAAAGATATGCTAAAAGCATTCAAAAGCATTGCAGGAAAGCCAATACGATTAAACAAATAATTGAATTGAAAGCACATTAGATAACTCCAATGAGAGATTACCTGTCTTGGTCAATGATGAGGATCACAATATTTGGAAGGATCCTGGTTGCTATCTCAGTGACATCATAATAGGAACTGGTGGCACATAGAGCCATAACACCTGCAGCAATATTATGGTTGTTAACCAAATCTTTCATAGAAAAAACAAAATATAACCAAAATGGCAATGGCTGGTACCTGCTCCTCGGGCAGGAGAAAACGTATCACGTAAAGCACGAGCTGTAAATGCATTTATAAGGACTCTTTTCCGCGTCTGCAATGTATCACTCAAATCTATCAATTTCTATCAAATTGTATCGAGGTTTTAAAATGCTCATCATGATTTTTAAATAATAGAGCGTATTGACTACATTGATATTCGGCATTACACAACTAACAGAGTTTTTTGAGATAAATAATTATTAAGCATATATGGCCGTCACTAACCCCTTCATTTAGGTGGCTGGCAATGTTTCCAAGTAGTATAGTGGTATTTGTTCTAATAGCCGGTTCTTCATCGACCTGCAAAGTACACAAATTGAATGAGACAACTACAAATTCATGAAATGAGAAGAAAGTTTTCCTGCTGCTTAAAAAAAATCATAAATCATTAAATTTTAATAAATTGGGAAGTATAAGAACACGCAACCTAGTATTAAAACCAACTTAAGACCCCTTACGATTGCATAACCTAAGAAATGACAAAATACCTGTAGCTTAGAAAGATACTTCAGAAGAGATCCAGAGATAGTTCGTTGAGACAGCTGCAAATAAAAGTTGAACCAATAACGTTTAAGACAAGTTTGTTGAACTAAAACGGGTACATGAAAAGTTAAAAATGATTAACTTAAAATTCAATAACTACGGATCTATCACTGATACTACGAATCTACTATGCAGTACATCTACAAGAGCAAACAAGCAATCAAAAGTTCAAAAACTGTCAGAACATCACTAAAGAGGTAAGACCATATAAGAAGCTTACAAATAAAAAACAAACATCCGGATGCAAGTTAAACTTAAACAAGTCAGTGAAGTTACAATTTACTAAGGTTATTTAATAGCCAATTTAAAAGGTGAGCTCTTGTACTTTCCTCAAACAAATTTGTAAATATAATTTTAATATTTCCTTTATAAGCTTTCTACATGGTACAGGGTAAGAATCTGATACGAAAAGACAGTTCTTCTGCCATTTTCACTAGCTTCATCAGGTAAACATTTTACCAGAGCAGTAAACATTAAGCATTGGGAAAACTAAGAAATAAAAGAAGTGTTGAAATTAAGAGTATAAAGTGTATTGTGAGAGAGAATATAAATTAATTTGCGTGAGTTGTGACTCCATCTACATATGAGACAAAAAATACATTAAATGTTCCAACTTCCAACTATTAACTTATTTCTCACTAATTAAAACAAGTTCTAGCAACTTGTAACACCACTTCGAATCATCTCAAACATTAGACAAGCTTCTACTTTTTACAATTATCCAAATTCCGACAAGAAGTTTCTTTGAAAAAGATAAACAAATAGAATCCAAAAAGTAATACCATCAGATAACCGCACCTTGGGAGCTAGGACAAGCATAGATTTAAGAGTCAATTCTCTAAGGAAAGCAGATGTGTCGGAAAACCCAGTAGCAACATGAGGGTAAACCTAATAAAGAATATCAACATACGTTTTTCAGAACAAAAATAATCAATGTGCTTATAGAATTTAGAAAGAAAATGATCGATGAATCATGATCACATACTTGCTCATCAACAATTTTTGATGATAGCGATTCACCAAATTGATCAATATGCTGCAGGAGTCCAACTCGAATAGCTCGGTCATTAGATGAAAAGAGTTTAACAATTGTCGGTAATACCTGCAAAATGAACCACGGTACTGAAAGCAGATTAAAAAATAAACAAGAACTACTATCTTCTATTTGAATCAAATGACAAAAAAGCAGCAACATCAACAAGTAAGGTTAAAAGTAAACAATGAAGTAAAGCGTAATCAGAATTGACTGAAAGGTTAACCTTAAGGTTAAACTCGTCTGGTGAAAGCCAAGAACCCATTTTTAAAAGTGCAGTCAAGGCAGGGGCGGCAGCTGATCCAAATTCGAGGGAAGATGCTAACAAGGGTAGTAGCTGAAGATACAAACTGAAGTCAGTATCTTATATGTAAATATTCATACACACACACATATGTGTATGTGTGTACATGTGGGTGAAAAAAAAAACCTTTTTTAATACGATCGGGCGAGGAAGCTGTTCTGATAGACTAGGAAGTTTGCGGAAAAAAGTGTCCTTCTCGACACTGTCCTTCAAATTCATTATTTCCATAAAGTGTATGGTATCTAGCAACTTGTTTTGAAAGTACTCTGCAATAAATATGCAAGGGAAAATGAAGGTTCAAAAACCATACCACATTACACGAACTTAATTAAAAAGCATGATGCAAGCATGGTACACTCCAAGGATTGCTTTTAATGAAACTATCATGTGCATAAAATAGGGAAGAAATATAAGCTCACCACTTTCTATGAGCTTTGATGAGTTCAACCTGCGAGAAGGTGTAGAGCTCAAAAGCCTTTGGTAATCTGGAAGTAGAGACTGTGAGAGAAGAAGTTAAAAAAAGATGGAGACAACTTTAATATCAAATGACTAGAAACTGAAAGAAACTAAAGACAAACAAACATCATTTCACCATGGAAAATAGTCAAAGGAACCTTCAAGCAACATTAGACATTACCCGGACAAAAGACTCTTTGTTTTTCTAAGTAAAATTAAGAAAGTAAGCATTAGTATAGAGTACCTTTGGGATAGAAGAAGTGTTGCACAGCTCCTCCGAATTGCTCAGCTTACTTTTAGAAAAAAGTTCATAAATAAGACATCCTGTAAAGAAACCAAAATTATACAGAAACTGTTAGTTAGAATCGTAATCAAACTTACTTTATACCAAAGTAAGTACAGTAATTCATAATCCATCCAACGCAAAAGCTTCCTCATCACTCCAAACATCTTACTTAATTAGCAAACTTTTTGCAACTAACTTTATCAATATGTGTAATAGCTGAAAAATATGAAGTCTTGTGGGGAAAATAGTTATTCGTGCTATATGAGATTAAATGCAGATGCAATTTCACATTTCAATACTCATATTTCACATTTTCTGCAAACGCCGACAAGTTCAACATTTATTATATAAGTATTACATGATGACCAGATTTTATATGTAAGCATAGTGAGCAGAAATTTCTGATAACACGATATCACAAAATTTATATATCCAAATAGCACCTAAACAAGTGTACGGAAATAAAAACCAGAGCAAGGAGCATTTCCCAACTGTCAAAGTGATGAAAATATTCACCGAGAAAACATTAAAAATAAACAAA
The DNA here is from genome assembly GCA_963682055.1 of Primula veris. NCBI lineage: Eukaryota > Viridiplantae > Streptophyta > Magnoliopsida > Ericales > Primulaceae > Primula > Primula veris. The sequence goes on along the minus strand of OY821742.1, from coordinate 3,558,479 downwards.
TATAGCATTTTGGTTTTTGAGCTAAGAAAATAGCTAAACGGACAATGTACTACCTAATGTCCATGAAGAAAAAATGATTACTTACCCAACCCCCAGGAGTCAATAGCCCAAGGTGGAGATTTTCTGATCGTTGCCCATTCAGATTTTGCCATTTCCTTTGGTTTGTATTGAAGGCCAACAAGCCACTCGTATTGCTGAAGAAAAACACAAACTATTCACTACCCAAACATATACTTGACCAAAATAAATTGTGCCCTAGACAATAATTTCAACAAAAGACATAAATGCTCCTATAATTCAGTAAATTAGACAGTCTTTAACGATTTAACCCTTGTTACACTGCAACATTTAAGATGGGGAATTGTAACCCCTACAAAAAGAAGAAAATAAGCAATATCCAGAAAGGCAGAAAAAGGTTTATTTATTTTTCACTGTAGCATTGTTGATAGGTCTAATATTTCAAGTGTTAAACCCTTATTGGACATCTATCAATTAATAGTTGAGAGTGGTAGTCATTATATAAAAAAAGAAAATTTATCAATATTTAGGGTGTAAAGGATATTATAAACAAATTCAATGCATCCGAAAACATACCAGCATAGGTCCAGTAGATGCTTGATTATTTCCATCAAACTCAGAAAGAACATCAAAAGCATGTAGCTTCCAATCTAAAGTTTGAGTAACAACAACACTGGCCAGGCAAACATTACCATGAACCTACACATCCAAACCAATCACAATGATTATCGGTTGTCTGAAGGAAATATATATATACACACATGATTAAACATGTATTCATTTATGTGCATACACACATTTATTTATAGAGATGGAAAGAGAGGGATGTACTTTTCTAAACATTAAGTTTAGTAAACTACTATTCAAGGACTTAAGGAAACCCTGTTTCACAATGACTGGATTTTTTTTAATCTCTTTTCTTCCAAATATTTTCACAATGAACACAACAAGCTGCCCCTAAAGACAGTGATAATGTACAAAAGGCAATCCAATGTAAATAAATACCTAAGAACACTAAGGAATAAAACCTATTGCCACTACGTGAGTAATAAGCAACTTGTTCACAATTGAATCATACAAGCTCTACACATACATCATGCATGTGACAATTTTAAAAATAGAATCCAAGAAAGTAAAAGTTAATGATTGGTATTTGAACATAATAGTTAGCAAACAGAGTAACCCATTTTACTCCAATCTGTGAGGAGAATGTATGTGTAAGGCAACGTTGAGTTATATTCTAACTGAAATAACTTTGAAGAATCCTTTTGAAAACCTTGTTAGTAAATTTAACTTGGTAAAAAGAAGAATAGTGCGCCTCCATGAACATACTCACCAGTTTACAGTCATTATTTAAAAAGCTCACTGCCTTAGCTATTCTGTGTAAACCCCACGCGTAATAATCATCCCTGCAAGTAGAAGAAGCAGTTAGCGAGTAAAACAAATCCGCCATTTGGACAAAATATGTTTGCTTCAAAGAGGACAACTGCTATTTTGCTGGCAGGGAACTATCAATAGAGTCAATAAACTAACAACAGGTACCATAGAGAAATGAAGGAAACTCTATTAGAGAAAGTGAAATGAAAAAAAGTACAATTATGGAGAATATATATGCAGAAAATGAATTTTCATTGTTTTCACATATAAACCCTCAAGCTTTCGCATAAACAACAGGAATTGGTGGAAAAAAAAAAAATCGTAAACTTAAATTGAGAATACTGACGAATTTTAGAAAATTAATGAAATTAAAACGTGAATGCACGATTATAAGTACCTTTGTGTACCTTCTAATCCTAATTCCTTGATCTTTTCTGACAGAGGCGTTACAGGCTCAGTAACAATATAGATGGTAACCTTAGAAGAAGAACCATCAAAACTTTCATCCTCAGTACTGTGAAGAAATGACAAAATATTTGGATGCCTAACCTGAAAGAAAGTAGCAGACAGATGTCAATAGACTCAATACAGTAACTGTGGAAATTTAACCGACAGGGCAGGTAAACAAATGAATAATTGCAGACAACTATGGATAGTCACACTTTTGTACACCATCCTATCTGCTTTTAACAATTAGTACGACTTACTTTTAACTTTCACGATTTAGGCATCAATGTATGCAGAATCAAAAAATTTAAACACCATCATTATATATATGAAGCATAAACTACTGTTTATGAACTATTTGTTGAATGATGTTTACACACACAGAAAATTGATCAATTAGTACATTAATTTAAAACATGACATTAACCACTAGTACATTTGATAGGCCGGGGTACTGATTTCTGACAAGTGAAATGAATATAGGCACGAACAACATTAAAGTATACTCCTACAACAGAGTGAAGACTGAGGGACACGTTTTGCAAGTAAAAGGGCACACAGGCAATTCCAACCGCAGATGCTTACTAAAATGGTCAATAAGAATATGTTGAAGATAACGGTTGACAACAGAACCAATTAAATCTTTGAAGCAAGACATATCAATTTTAGAAGTACAAAACATGTCAAATGTCTTGACATTTGAGTTATGGGACCGGAGTGATTCTTTTTCTCCACTAAATACCGATGAACAAGAAGATCATTCAAATTGTTTAGACTCTGAGTTACATGACATAACATTTGAGGGCCTTAAATCAGTGGAGATGATTACAGAGGGTTCCGTAGAAGATCAGTTTAGCAGACCCGAAATGAATAATGATGGTAATTTTTAGGTAAATTATGATAACACAATTGTGAAAATGCAAGTTTTCTATAGTGCTGTTTTTATTAACATAAAAAATTCTTTCCACAATGAGATGCCAACTCCTTTTTTTAACTAATATCAGAATAACTGACTTGTGAATTATGATAAATCGCATGCTAATTGATAAATTTTGTGTAAATTGGTGTCGAGATTATAGCATTTCTGGAGCTCTAATTATTAAAAGCCGACAGCTTAGTGTACAAATGATATTTTCCACAAAGAACTATGAGGCTTCTAATATAAAGCTAAGCTGCATAAACGAGTTAATTCACAACCCCGAAAAATTGGTGTTAATAGAACGTGCTCATAAGTTAAATCTTCACAGACAGAAACTTCACAACATACTCTTTTTTTTTTTAAAAGATTTCATAGTAATTGAGAGCTTACTGTGCGTAGACGCTTGACACCATTACGACCAGCAGCTAGATGTCCATCATTAGCATTACTTCCAGAGAGGGAAAATATAGACACAGGGGCTCCATCATCCTGCAAGAACATCAACTGTCAGAAAATGGTTTCACATCAAAATGTAAGTGCAAAGAATAACAATGATGAGTCTTTAGTAGGACAAGAAAAAGGTTTAAATAGATTGGGCCACCAACAACATAGGTTCGGCTGTGGATTCATTAAGTTCATTCTAGGTTCACAGGGAGAAACTAATTAAAAGGAAGGAAGCGAATATATACATATAAATAGATACATACATATATATACACACACACATATACATACATACATTTATATATAAAAAAGTGTCTATAAAAGTGTCTATGTTGATGTCCCTTGATCGCCCCCCTATATATATATACACACACAAACACATATAGATAATTATATATATTTATTTATCCTGAGAGTCCACTCATTAATACAATTGATGATTAAGTTTTACATAGAGACTCGTGTGGAGGTCCCCTATATGGTTGTTGGATATCACATGCATTGTTAGGAAAAAAAACACACGAAAACAGATAGTATTAAATTGCCCTGATTGGAAAGGTCTAGAAAGGATCACTTAGTACGGACAACTAATTTCTAAAAGGAAATTTCTTGTTTATTGTTCTCTTAAGTGCTGTTCAACGTATCTAATAATCTCATTCTTTTTTTCCTTTTCAAATATTCTGATATGCTCTCGTCATGTTCATGCATTAGTAGCTGAAAGAGACTTCAGTCCTATAGGCGTTTCTTTTATTGGTCAAGTGTTATTGACTTATTTATAATCGAGGAAAAAATACGGAGAAATGTATGAGGTGCCGTAGAGATGGAAGACACACCAAGACGTGCTATGCAATACCGTGGATCCTATGAGTTAATTTCATAAAATAAGGATACATGGGGTTAAGGCCAGAGACATAAAGGCATGTAGGGTCCAAATTAAACTTAAATTCTTAATTTTGGTAACTATTTTGAAGGGCATAATTTAATATATGGTCGGGTTTAATAGTGATTCATTTTCTTAAATTTGGTAAGTACCTGAATATTTAAAGTTTTGCTTTGATTAATTATAGGAAGATACCTAACTGCGTCTGCATTTTTGTCAAAAAAATATGATATAAAACAAAAACGATTCACAAATTGCTGGCATATCTATGTCTGCATCTTTATCAGAGTCATCGTAATTGCATCAGTTCCCATAAAAGGAAAGGATGAATAGAAAAAGAATGGAAACCAGCCTTCCTAAAAAAAACATTTACGAAGCTACAAAAAGTATCAGGTACAAGTAAGCGCACTAAAACTTTTCAGTATTTTAGTGCCCTCCCATTATTTTCTGATAAAATGGGGTGGGGTAGAGACTATATAAGAAAATGAAACCAAAAGTTTCAAACAAGGGTATTGAACGTGATTTCATAGAGAACTGTAGCACTTCAACACACATCAGACCGAGAAAAACTTTTAATCAGGTTCTGAAAAGTCTAAATTGTCTTGAAAATGGTTAATTGGGAAGGGAAGGTTCAGCAGAAAATGACTAGCTGAAACAGATACATACGCAGAACTTACGAAAAAATATCTACACGCCACTACCACCATTATTTTAATCCTCATAGCATCTCACAGATCATCCACTAAACAAAATTTTGCCATCGCCATTAGAAAAAATGTACAGAAGTCGCATAGTTAACTCAATATGTAATCTCCCTTTGGATAAGTTCCCATACTGAATAACAACAAACGAATCATGAAATATCACATTTTTTCTTTATAATTTTGACATGGCCAAAAGTATAACATGACTTTTATCTCATAAGTCATAGCTAGATAGTTTTCAAATAGAAATGTATACAACTCTGTTCAATTGTGCTTAAGAGAATATTACCCTTTCTCCAGGATTGAGCCACGGAGGGCGAAACATTTAACCATCTTTGAAAAGTGTAAACTGCTACAAAACTACGGAAAAGAGAAATACAAACTAATTTCATTAGCAAAAAAGGGGTAAAAACTATAACATCTAGGAAAACCCAGATAAATGTTCATCACGACGAATGTAAATATTTTGGTTTCCCCTACCAAAAACTCTTTTTTTGCCCCTTGTCCACAAACAGAATTAGTCCGTACTGCTCCTTTTACAATTTAAACGAATTAACCTAGACGATTGTCTGGTTTGGCTTAATCTGTCCCACACTGCCTTCAGATCTATAAATTGCAGTTATTCAGAAAACCCAGATCACAACAAATCCTATCAAAATGGTAATAAGCTACTACACAAATGCAAACACAGACACACACATTTATATATATATAGAGAGAGAGAGTAAAATGCAGCTAATTAGAAAACCCAGATCACAAATTCTACCAAATAAAGTAATGACCTGGAAATCACACAAATACAAACACATTTACGCACACACACACACACACACATACAGTATATATGTAAATATACATATATATATAGAGAGAGAGAGAGAGTAAAATGTAGCTATTTAGAAAACCCATATCACAAATCCTAACAAATAAAGTACTCCAATAACCTGGAAATCACACAAATACAAACACATTTACGCTCACACACACACATATACAGTATATATATATATATAGAGAGAGAGAGTAAAATGCAGCTATTTAGAAAACCCAGATCACAAATCCTAACAAATAAAGTAATAACCTGGAAATCACACAAATACAAACACATTTACGCGCACACACACACATATACAGTATATATATATATATATAGAGAGAGAGAGAGAGAGTAAAATGCAGCTAATTAGAAAACCCAGATCACAAATTCTACCAAATAAAGTACTCCAATAACCTGGAAATCACACAAATACAAACACATTTACGCGCACACACACACATATACAGTATATATATATAAAGAGAGAGAGAGAGAGTAAAATGCAGCTAATTAGAAAACCCAGATCACAAATTCTACCAAATAAAGTACTCCAATAACCTGGAAATCACACAAATACAAACACATTTACGCGCACACACACACATATACAGTATATATATATAGAGAGAGAGAGAGAGAGTAAAAAAAATGCAGCTATTTAGAAAACCCAGATCACAAATTCTACCAAATAAAGTACTCCAATAACCTGGAAATCACACAAATACAAACACATTTACGCGCACACACACACATATACAGTATATATATATATAGAGAGAGAGAGAGAGTAAAAAAAATGCAGCTATTTAGAAAACCCAGATCACAAATTCTACCAAATAAAGTACTCCAATAACCTGGAAATCACACAAATACAAACACATTTACGCGCACACACACACATATACAGTATATATATATATAGAGAGAGAGAGAGAGTAAAAAAAATGCAGCTATTTAGAAAACCCAGATCACAAATTCTACCAAATAAAGTACTCCAATAACCTGGAAATCACACAAATACAAACACATTTACGCGCACACACACACATATACAGTATATATATATATATAGAGAGAGAGAGAGTAAAAAAAATGCAGCTATTTAGAAAACCCAGATCACAAATTCTACCAAATAAAGTACTCCAATAACCTGGAAATCACACAAATACAAACACATTTACGCGCACACACACACATATACAGTATATATATATATAGAGAGAGAGAGAGAGTAAAAAAAATGCAGCTATTTAGAAAACCCAGATCACAAATTCTACCAAATAAAGTACTCCAATAACCTGGAAATCACACAAATACAAACACATTTACGCTCACACACACACATATACAGTATATATATAGAGAGAGAGAGAGAGAGTAAAATGCAGCTAATTAGAAAACCCAGATCACAAATTCTACCAAATAAAGTACTCCAATAACCTGGAAATCACACAAATACAAACACATTTACGCGCACACACACACATATACAGTATATATATATATATAGAGAGAGAGAGAGAGTAAAAAAAATGCAGCTATTTAGAAAACCCACCCAGATCACAAATCCAAACAAAATTGTAGATAATACTCAATAAAACTACTACAAAAACAGAAACAAATAGTCATAGATAAATACGTATATATATATATATATAAATATAAATATAGTAAAAATAAAAAAAAAACCTTGGAGGTGCCGCGAAAATGGGTCCAAGAGCCCCAAGAAGTGGAATACGGGTCACCAATGGTATAAGGTAGGTTATTAGGACCCGACCCGGATCCCCCTACCACTCCCTTCAAAAACTTCAACATCTCTCCCCAAAACTACTTCACACACACACACAGAGATTACAGAGAGAGATAGAAAGAGAGAGAGAGAGAGAGTTTTTTCCGATCTGATTACTTCGCGTTAAGTTAGTTTTTTTAGTTTTTACACCTAAATTAATACAATCCATTTATCAATAAAAATAATTGTTATACAATTACAATATTATAACAATAATAATAATTATTATTATTATACTTTTTTGGTTAATCGGGTTTTTATATCGTTACCTAAGTGGGGTCGGGACCATCTCTAATTTTGTAAAAAATTATTGAAAAAGTATATTTTTTTCTATATATTTTGATTTAAAATTTCAAAAATTCTTCACCCATGTTAAGGAAAAAGTTGTTTTTATAAAGGGTATGAAAAAATTATGTAGAATTTCGGTCCCTTTATCGACTTTCTAGTTCCGTCACGGCTGGTATTGTTAGTTTTCCACCAAAATTAAGTAGTACGTACCTATACTGTATCATGAAAGTGCGTGCAATTAAGTTGTTAATTTTTTGCAACTAAATTTTAGAAACATGAAATTTATATTCTCGTTACGTGAGTCTAAGTATGAATTATATGGTTAATTTTTGAAAATATTCGTTTTGACATTTTAAATACCAAAACTTGGGTGTGTAGGGACCCGGTGAATATAATTATTATGAAAAAATACGTTTAGTTTACTGTACTATCAGTTTTTAACGATTTAGGTAGCGGACTACCAATTTTAACGATTGAACTACCAAACTATAAAATTTGTCACAATTGAGAAACTACCATTAAATAAAATGATGAAATTGCATTAACATTTTCTTGTCTATTACATGGTAATTGCAATTCTATCAATATACATCAAAAATAGATCCCAAATATGAGATACAGTGATTGCAATCTCGTTGATTTATGATGTTAATCCCTTAATTGGACGAAATTTCATAGTTTGATAGCTCAATTATTAAAATTGGTAGTTCAGTATCTAAATTGTTAACAACTGGTAATACATTACGCTAAACGTATGTATTTACTATAATCATGCTATTAATATAAGTCAACCCGAGAGAAATGAAGCTGCCAAATTTTGCTCATTTTTTCCAAAAATACTCATATTCTAATTTGCTAATTAATCATATACCATAATGCAATTCAAATACATAAATAACTAAATAAATACGCTACTTCTCACACATACTTCTATTACTGCTTATATACGATTATTAATTTATTATATTAATTTCATCATTTTTTTTATTTTTATTTTTAAAATTTTAAATTCATTTGTCTGGAATCATATTTATATACGTATCGCACACACAACGCGTGAGCTACGATTAGTGGTTATTGTATAACTTAACTAATGTTCTTGAAAATGGTTTAAAATCGTTTTATTAGTATGCCCCTGCTATACACTATTGAAATTAACTGTAGCTAGATTTATTCGTACAAGCATAAATTGGACCTTTGGGACGGAGAAAGCACCTTTTTAATCGCGTCGACTCGCTCTAAAAGGCGCGAGACGAGTCTACAAGAAAAAAAGATTTCTTAACGTTTGATCTTACTTCATTCCCGCTTGATCCAATTCTAATCTTGTCTATCATTTTCGCTTCTAACTTTCAAGTACCGTCTAATTTTGGTCTACGTTCATCTTTTACAGCACCTGCTAGTTGCTACGCATTGGGTTTATGGGTGTTTTGTTAGTCATATTTTGTTTTGCATTGCGATCAGCTACCATTGGTGATATAGAGCAGGACGCCGCCTAATTGATGGCTTAGGTGGTTTCTTGTTTTTACCATTACACTTAGCTCCGAATCTGGAGAGGTGATCGAGGGAGAAAGAGAGATTTCCGATCCGGCTTTACTAGTTATTACAAAGATAGATAAGATACCGGGGGTAAATCCAGCCTTCCATGTAGGTAAAATTGTTAGGAAAAATTATTATTTACTACACCAACCTATTGGTGGTTAAAAAATCGCATACCCACCTACGAGCATTAATTATCTGCATACCCACCTATAACAAATCAAACAATCACAACACTTTAGTTAATATTTGTTGAATTTTTAAGGGAAGTTTTGTCTTGTGCGATCATGTGGAAAACAGACAATTCTCATTCAAAGTGACTACGTGATCGCACATGATCAAAATTCCGTTTAAACTTCAACAAAAGTTAACAATAGTGTGTTGATTGTTTGATTTGTTAAAGCTGAGTATGTAATGTTGGTTTCCGTGTACGAAATAACAATTAATAATAATAAAAGGACTAAACAAGAATTAATTAAAACCAGTGTAATCTTTATTAATTTCCAAATGAAATACAATAAACTGATTACAACATGTAGGTACTGAAAAATAATTAAAGCAAACGTTATCAGATTATTATTAATTAATAATCTGATGTACTGAATTGCAATAAATAGAAACTGCCGGACTGGAAAGTACAAACTTAACAGCCGGACTGTTCTGTTTGAAATTGAAATTACAGGACTGAATTGAAACTATTCTAATTACAGAATTAAATTACAGAATAGTAATTACAGCAAAAAACAGAACTTTAAACTAATTACAGAAAGGTACAAACAGAATTAAAAGCTACAGCTAAGGACAGCAATTGAAATACTGAAATAAAAAAGGACAGAATTGAAATACGTAAATGAAATGAACAGAATTAGAATGCGTAAATGAAATGGACAGAATGTAAATAAAACAAGACGAGGCTACTGTTAACAGTATGCCCTTAACCGATATTCGCCCAACCACCTTGATGTTTCTGGTTGCGTTGGCGCTTCGATCCCAAGGTACAACGTCTCGGATGACTCGCCGGAAACTGGCGACGAGTCAAGGTCGAGCTGTTGGTGGGTGGTTCTCTCTGGTTCTAAAATGTAATGCTGATTTTTGAGAGATGATATATGCTGCTGTATTTGATTTCAGAATGTTGTTTTTTGACATGTGGGGGGTCTGCCTATTTATAGGCTTGCTGAGTATCTCAGCCATTAAGGTCACTTTACTACTGTCAGTTTTCGAAATTCGAAACTGCAGTATTAACTTTGCAATGAAATCATATTTATTGCAACAGTTACAGCTTTGCTGGAAGCTTTTCCCGAATAGGCGCACTTTTCCCGTCGAGCAAGCAAGCCCGTCGAGCAAGCAAGCCCATCGAGCAAGCAAGCCCATGTGTGGTACACAATACACACATGTGTATGTGGACACACTACTTTATATCCACATGGGATACCTTAGTATATATATTGTAAAAATCACTCATGATTTTCCAATGTGGGATAACCCTCATGGGTTAAATCCCATTTCTTTTCTCATTTTCCAGCATTGGCTTTATTGCCTCTTTCGAGTACCAACCTTCGAGTCCAATTATCATTCACACCTTTCCTCCGAATAGGTCATGCGATATACCGTTGCGAAGCTAGTCGCACGAGCTACTCAACCGCATTGAGTATGGCCTCAGAAAAACTGAGGAGTCGCATTGAAAATTGACTCAAAGATGGTCCCTGACCACTTGGAACAACCATGTATAAAATACATGTTTTCCTACATTTTTCCAACAATCCCCCACATGAATGCAATTGGCTCGAAAGCCCATGTCCTAAATGCAAATCAAGAGAACCGCAAAAGTTCACTGCCTAAGGTCAGGTAGCGCGCGCCTTGAACCTGCCGTAGCGGAATACCACCCAGAATACTGCTATTAGGTAGCTGTAAAGCTTTGAACCATCAAGCTTTGTGTATCCCAGAATGGCACCCGCACAGTGCCCTCTCTACCCACGTACTAGGCCCTTTAGTTGTTGTCCATATTTGGCCTGGACTGCCTTGGCAACTTCAACTGAGTGCTCTAGTGAATTAGCCCAAGCTCATCACATGGTACCGGCCTTACACACTCGTTATAGGTGTTCCAAGTCGAAAGTGTCCTGACTCACTTTACTCGACCGTCGAGTTACTTGGATCATTAAGAGCCTCTAGCTCACCCTTACAATGGTACAGGTCTATCACTCTGTCATCGCGGAAATGGGCTGGGAACTCCAGGTTTCCAAGTGCTTTGTTTGGTTGCCCCCACAGTTCAGTTTCCCTTTGAACCTATCAGGAGATTCCGTTTAGGTTGGGTTGCCTATGGGGGGGGGGGGGGGGGGGGCACCAATTTAATGGGCTTTAATCCCATTCCGTTCGATGACGTCTCAACTCCCACTTGAGTCAAGCCTTTTGTTAATGGATCCGCTATGTTTTCCTTTGATCTCACAAAATCTAAGGATACCACACCGTTGGATAACAATTCCCTTACGGATTTATGTCTCCGACGTATATGTCAAGACTTTCCATTATACATATGATCCTGAGCCCGTGCAATAGCTGATTGACTATCGCAATGCATGCTTATTGCGGGAACAGGTTTCGGCCACATTGGAATTCCTTCCAATAAACTTCTCAGCCAGTCTGCCTCTTCGGTTGCTAAGTCTAACGCTATGAATTCATATTCCATAGTTGACCTTGCAATACACGTCTGTTTGGAGGATCTCCAAGACACAGCAGCTCCTCCCATTATAAACACATATCCACTCGTGGATCTTGTGCTATTGGAGTCTGATATCCAGTTGGCATCTGAATACCCTTCCAGTACTGCTGGATATCTGGTATAGTGCAGCCCGTAATCGGCTGAAAACCTCATATACCTGAGAAGTTTCATTATGGCCTTCCAGTGTTCCTCATTTGGATTACTGGTGTATCTGCTCAGTCTACTCACTGAGTTTGCTATGTCTGGTCTAGTGCAATTCATTATATACATGAGACTGCCTATGACTCGAGAGAACTCTAATTGATTCACACTTTTACCGAAATTCTTTTTCAGGTTACAGTTGAACTCAATTGGGGTTCTAGACATAGCCTTACTGCCCTTGTCAAACTTGTCTAATACTTGTTTAACATAGTGACCTTGGGACAAGGCATATCCTTCTGATGTTTTGGTAATCTTCATACCAAGAATTACATCAGCTATACCCAGATCCTTCATATCGAAGTGTTGTGATAACATTTTCTTTGTGGAGCTGATTCTATCATTACTCCCAATTATGATCATGTCATCTACATAGAGACAGACTACAACACAGTCTCTTCCACTTCCTTTAGAGTAGACACATTTATCGCACTCATTAATGCGAAAACCGTTTGATAGCATAATTCTATCAAACTTCTCATGCCATTGCTTTGGTGCTTGTTTGAGTCCATATAGAGACTTTACAAGTTTGCACACTTGGTGCTCTTTACCAGGAACTACAAACCCTTCCGGTTGTTCCATGTAAATCTCTTCTTCCAGTTCTCCATTTAGAAACGCCGTCTTTACATCCATTTGATGTATTTCCATATCAAACAAAGCTGCGAGAGCAATGACGATTCGGATAGACGTTTTCCTGGAGACAGGAGCATACGTGTCGAAATAATCGACACCTTCAGTTTGCCTGAATCCTTTTACTACAAGTCTCGCCTTGTATTTCTCAATCGTGCCGTCAACCCTTAACTTCCTCTTGAAGATCCACTTGTGTCCTAGGGGCTTGCATCCTTTCGGAAGATCCACTAGTTCCCAAGTGTGGTTTTGCATGATTGATTCAATTTCATTTTGAATAGCTTCTTCCCAATATTGGGAATCCGGTGTTGACATAGCTTGTTTATACGTCACCGGTTCGCCTTCAATCATGAAGGTTAGGAAATCAGGTCCAAAGGAAGTTTCCTTCCTTGCCCTTTTGCTGCGCCGAGGCTCTTTCTCTTCCTCTTTCTCTTCCTCTGTCGGTTCACTTGCCCCCACATTTCCTTCACTGTTCAACTCTTCAGTTGGTACAGATGTAGGTAATTTCCGGGGAAAGATATCTTCAAAGAAAGAGGCCTCTCGGCTTTCCATATACGTATCTACGTGTACATCGGGATTGTCCGACTTGTGCACGAGAAACCGATATGCACTACTATTCTGTGCATATCCGATGAACACACAGTCCACCGTCTTAGGACCAATTCTCATCCTCTTAGGAGTGGGAACTAGGACCTTTGCGAGACTAACCCAAACCCGCAGGTTCTTATAACTGGGTTGATAACCTTTCCATAATTCATATGGAGTCTTTTCTCGCTTCTTATGTGGTAACTTGTTTAAAACATAGTTAGCGGAAAGTATCGCTTCCCCCCACATGTTCTGGGATAACCCAGAACTTATTAGCATAGCATTCATCATTTCCTTTAGCGTTCTATTTTTACGCTCAGCAACCCCATTTTGCTCGGGAGTGTATGGGGCTGTGGTCTGATGTATGATGCCGCTTTCAGCGCATATCTGTTCAAACGGTGATTCATATTCACCGCCTCTATCACTTCTCAATGTTTTAATTTTCTTATTGAGTTGATTTTCCACTTCGGTCTTATAAAGAGCGAATTTCTCTACTGCTTCGTCTTTACTTCTCATTAAGTAAACGTAACAGTATCTAGTACAATCATCTATAAAGGTGATAAAGTACTTTTTCCCTCCTCGCGTTTGTATAAACTTTAAGTCGCATACATCCGTGTGTATTAGACCGAGAGGTTCACTTTCTCGTTCAACATGTTGAAACGATGATTTCGTTAATTTTGCCTCTACACAAATCTCACATTTGTGCTGCTTATCAAAAACGAAATTTGGTATTAGTTTTAGTGATATTAATTTCTTTAAAGAATTATAATTCACGTGACCTAATCTACCATGCCACAAATGAAATGACTCAAATAAATAATTAAACTCAGAATTTTTATTGGCCTCTTGGGCAACAGTCATTACATTGCTAGTGCTAGCCTCAGCTTTAGCACCTTTATTGGGAGCAGGTGTCCCTACATTCAACTTGAACATGCCGTTGGTTATATAGCCACGGCCTACATAGACACCATTTTTGGTGATTACAATTTTGTCAGATTCTAAAACGACCTTGAACCCGTTCTTCACCATCACTGATCCGGATACCAGATTCTTACGGATATCCGGAACATGGAGCACATTGGTCAACCTCAGCTCTTTTCCAGAGGTCATCTTCATCACCACCATTCCTTTTCCTTCCACCTTGGAAGTAGCAGAATTTCCCATGAAGCAGCTTTCTCCCTCTACCGCTTCGTAGGTCTTAAACATCCACCTTGTTGAGCAGATGTGGCTTGTGGCGCCGGTATCCAGCCACCACTCTTTGGGATTGCTCCCCACGAGATTCACCTCAGAGACCACAGCAGTAAAGTGGTCATCATCTCGTCCTCCCTCGGCCAGATGTGCCTGAGCTGGAGCTTTCCTTTTCCCCTTGCCTTTGAAGTTCCTCGGGGGGGGGGGGGGGGGGGGGGGGCTTAGGCTTAGCAGCGCCTTTATTGTCATAACAGTCCGCGGCACGATGGCCAGTCCTGTTACACACAAAGCAGGTTCCCGCAAATTTCTTTGCGACAACAGCACTGCCTCCGGTGTCAAAACGTTTCCGTTTGACGTTGGAGCTTTCGACCACATTGGCCTTTGCCATCGGGATGACAGCACCACCGACTCTCCTCACGGAGCGACGGTTGCTCACCTCGATGTTGAGCTTCTCAATGAGCCCCTCCAACCTCATTTCCTTCCGCTTGTGCTTCAGGTAGTTTTGAATGTCTTTCCATGACGGCGGCAATTTCTCAATCATGAGTGCCACCTGGAAAGGCTCATTAATAACTAGCCCCTCAGCCTCAAGGCGGTGATAAATCAGTTGGAGCTCCTCCACTTGCTCCATGACACCCCTGCTGTCAGTCATACGGTACTCGTGAAAGTCCGTGACAACAAATCTCTTTGTGCCAGCGTTATTCACTTTGTACTTATTTTCGAGAGTCTCCCACAGCTCCTTTGCAGTAGCTTTGGGCTCGAAAACACTGAACAACGTGTCATCTAGAGCACACAGGATATAGTTCTTGCATAGGTAGTCGGCATGTCTCCATGCCTCAACCGCAGAGAACGACTGCTCGTCCAGATCGTCCTCGCTTAGGACGGGAGCAGTCTCCTTGAGAAACCTGGTCAGATTCAGGGTCGTGAGATAAAACAGCATCTTTTGCTGCCAACGTTTAAAGTTGTCTCCCCTGAATTTTTCCGGTTTCTCCAGATGAGAAGTCGGCAAAGTAGGCACAGCCGAATACATCGGTGCCTTGCCCTTGGCCGCAGCCTTGGCTCTTGCCGCAGCCTTAGCTGCGGCCTTGGCCGTGGCCGCTGCTTCGGCCGCAGCCTCAACTTTGGTCGTAGCATCCGCCATGGCCGCAGCTGCGGCGGTCTCAGCCGCTGCAGCTACGTCATCGGCGGTAGCCCCCACAATCGCATCGCCCCCAGTGTTATGGACATCTCCACCAACCACTGGGTCATGCTCACTTCCGATAGGCAACTGAATAGGCGACGTGTTAGTCATCTGAAACGACAACACAAAACGTATGAGATACGTGTACAATAAATTCTTTAAACAAAACACCAAAACTGATATTTGGGTTTGTAAAAGAATTATTAAACAAACAATAAAATTTAAACTCTTATCCTTTTGAATATCAATACGGTTGATATTAAAAGGATTAAACGATTCTTATTGAATACCAATACGGTTGGTATCAACAAGAAAATAAAATAAAATTAAAACTGTTTGGAATTTTTTCTTTGTAATTCAATTTCTAATATGATTTAGAATTGAAAACAAGAAAACATTATTCCTTATAAAAAATAAATAATTGTATTAATCAATACACGAAAGAAACAACAGGCTATCGGTTAAGATTGTTGGTTTCCGTGTACGAAATAACAATTAATAATAATAAAAGGACTAAACAAGAATTAATTAAAACCAGTGTAATCTTTATTAATTTCCAAATGAAATACAATAAACTGATTACAACATGTAGGTACTGAAAAATAATTAAAGCAAACGTTATCAGATTATTATTAATTAATAATCTGATGTACTGAATTGCAATAAATAGAAACTGCCGGACTGGAAAGTACAAACTTAACAGCCGGACTGTTCTGTTTGAAATTGAAATTACAGGACTGAATTGAAACTATTCTAATTACAGAATTAAATTACAGAATAGTAATTACAGCAAAAAACAGAACTTTAAACTAATTACAGAAAGGTACAAACAGAATTAAAAGCTACAGCTAAGGACAGCAATTGAAATACTGAAATAAAAAAGGACAGAATTGAAATACGTAAATGAAATGAACAGAATTAGAATGCGTAAATGAAATGGACAGAATGTAAATAAAACAAGACGAGGCTACTGTTAACAGTATGCCCTTAACCGATATTCGCCCAACCACCTTGATGTTTCTGGTTGCGTTGGCGCTTCGATCCCAAGGTACAACGTCTCGGATGACTCGCCGGAAACTGGCGACGAGTCAAGGTCGAGCTGTTGGTGGGTGGTTCTCTCTGGTTCTAAAATATAATGCTGATTTTTGAGAGATGATATATGCTGCTGTATTTGATTTCAGAATGTTGTTTTTTGACATGTGGGGGGTCTGCCTATTTATAGGCTTGTATTTGATTTCAGAATGTTGTTTTTTGACATGTGGGGGGTCTGCCTATTTATAGGCTTGCTGAGTATCTCAGCCATTAAGGTCACTTTACTACTGTCAGTTTTCGAAATTCGAAACTGCAGTATTAACTTTGCAATGAAATCATATTTATTGCAACAGTTACAGCTTTGCTGGAAGCTTTTCCCGAACAGGCGCGCACTTTTCCCGTCGAGCAAGCAAGCCCATCGAGCAAGCAAGCCCATGTGTGGTACACAATACACACATGTGTATGTGGACACTACTTTATATCCACATGGGATACCTTAGTATATATATTGTAAAAATCACTCATGATTTTTCAATGTGGGATAACCCTCATGGGTTAAATCCCATTTCTTTTCTCATTTTCCAGCATTGGTTTTATTGCCTCTTTCGAGTACCAACCTTCGAGTCCAATTATCATTCACACCTTTCCTCCGAATAGGTCATGCGATATACCGTTGCGAAGCTAGTCGCACGAGCTACTCAACCGCATTGAGTATGGCCTCAGAAAAACTGAGGAGTCGCATTGAAAATTGACTCAAAGATGGTCCATGACCACTTGGAACAACCATGTATAAAATACATGTTTTCCTACATTTTTCCAACATGTAAATTGTTGATGTTCGTAGGTGAGTGTGCATTTTCTTAACCACCAATAGTTTGATGTAGTAAACAATAATTTTTCCTCATTTTAAGTGAAAGATTTTGCTAATATACGTGATGTTTCGACCATAGAGATTGAGCATGTTAATAAGGGATTGATTACCCCTAAAGCTTCTACTATCTGAATCGTCCAGGTTAAATACCCTGTATAAAGCTCATTTTTCTCGTCACCGCTACCTCTTCCTGAGTTTATGGAGATTGATGAGCTTGAAAGGGCCAAGAAAGTCACTTGATTTGATGATAAAAAACAGAAGATAGTGCGTATGATGGACGAGAAAATGCTACGCCAGTAGCGAAAAAGAGATTTCTTAGTAAAATGCATTGGGTCATTGGGTGGATATGCTCATAGACTGTATGTTGAGCAATGGACACCATTGTGGAGGAGCTGGGTGTCATTGTGGCCAGAGGACGGCGCAATTATTCTATCGTTTGTTATGCACTTTGTGAAACTAACCAAATGAAAAATGTTTGTCAAACTCAGCCAAACTGCAACCGACATTACCCACAAAGCCGTTGTTACAAGGAACTAGTGTTTTTTCTGGTAGAATTGTTTTCGACAGAAGATGGTCAGGCATTGTGAATTTTTGTATCATATGTTGTCTTTGCTCCGCTACTATATCGATAAAAAGAAATGCCAACTGATCTTAATATTCATTTTCACATGTACATGTTATGTTGAATGAATCGAAGTAGCGCCCACACCGCATAATACTGGCAATCATACTATCCAGTCTTGCTTCATTTCACAATATGAGCAACACATTCGGGCATCCTTCAATAAAAACTCAAGCTGCTATTATAAAAAAAATATACTGAGCAAATAAAAGGGCGAGTCAGGTCTTCGTTTGGCTAATAAGCTGATTGAAAAGGCACTGAGTAGGCGAGTACATAAGGAGCATCTGTTCATTGGTATGACAACCAAGTTTATTAAAAGCAAAGAAAGATGGGTCATCTGATTATAGTCCGTTCTTGGATGAACCTTGTTGAGGGTTGACTCAAGTCGATATTAAACGGTGAGTTATCAGCTGGTCAATCAAGAGTGCCAGAATGGAACCATTTGTTGAGATCATAATAAATTACGATTCAAATGTTCTTGTTTCGAAGGATGCTGCGAAATTTTTGGATTTTTTTGACATACCCTATCAAGTTTATTTAATTATGTTTGGTTCACATATCTAGCTGAGGGAAATTACTTAGCCTGAAACTTATTTTGTATGTATAAAATCATTGCTGCAGGTTAGAGTAATGCCAGCTTAACAATATTTTTTTTACTATCAAAATTATTCTATTTGAAAATAGAAATAAAAAAGGGAATTCATTAAAAAAAATCGTTTCTTTTTTATGAAATGAATAAAAAAGACTAATGGGAGGGAAGATTTAATCCCTGATTGCTTCGATTCTTATTTTATAAAATAGCTAAAAGAAAAGAAGAGTTCCGATTTCTTTTCTTTTTTATATTAATGGTGGGCAAAAACCCACTTTTTATTTATTTATCTAATTCCATATCTTAATAGCCAGAGTACTTGAGCTCAAGAGATGCTCTAAATCTTCTTCCTTCTTCCAATGAATCTCGGGATTGGACCGAAGTTGAAATCGTTGTTGTTTAAGTCCAAATGGCGAAGGTGCTTCAAATAGAGCAATGAAGGATTAATTTCGCCACCTAACCGCGGCTGATAATAAGCTCGATTCTGATTATAGACATACGGGTTATAAAGATAAGAAAATGGATTTCCGAGTTTTATTTTAGTGGCGTGGCCAGTGACGTTGTTGCACACTATTCCATCCCATGCACAACAGTCGTAACCGACCCATGAAGATAGGCGGTTTGTAGGGTCAGTAAGATCTTGTTTGAACTTGAGAAGAGCTTGTCGCTCAGTTTGAAGACGAAGAGTAGCAAACTTGCTATTACCACTTGCAAAACACAAGCAATAACCGAGTGTGGTGAAAAAGAAAACATAAATCGAACGAAGGAGTTTACCACGATTCGCGATTGAACCCATGTCTATATACTCATATAACTTTGTGCATGTGTAGCTTTGGACATGATATATTGTGATATGATTGTGTTATATATATATATATATATTAGTAATAGTTGCCATTTAAATGTATTTGAACCGACTGATGATATTTAAAAGTAATTAAAATATTAGAGTGAAGATATTTTTGGAAAATTTGTATAAAATTTGACAGTTTCAAAATATTTGGGTTGACTTATATTAATAATATGATAGTGCATTTCCGTAGTTTAGATAAGACTTTTCACAACAAGATATTGGAGTCTTATCAAATCAATTAGCAAGGGCATCGGACCATTTGCATTGTTTTTACAAGTGTTTTTTTCTATCATGAAAATGTTAAAGAAAGAAAATTTAAAATAAGGAGTTTCTTTTAGCAGTGTGTGCAATCATAAGAAGTATGTGTCAGATTATTAAAAAAAGAAAAGAAAAAGTATGTGTCTAAATTTACCGAGTTTTCCAAACACACAGTGATGACCTATAAAATCCAGTGTTTTAAAAAGCACTTTGTTAATCAAAGCGTTTGTACGAGAGATACGCTAAACATTACAAGAACATGTTAACTTATCATCAGAACGCATGTTGCTAAACTGATGGTAAAATGAGGGTCGATAAATTTAGCAACAGTTTACTAACAGTTTTTGCTGCTAAATTGTTGCTAAAATTTAGCGACACTCATTTACCAACAGTTTTCAAAAAGTAAACTGTTGCTATCTTAACTTTTTATTGTAGTGAAAAGCATAGGTTTGAAGCGTAAAACGTAAACTTTTTATAGTACAAAAATATACATGTTAGAAATATTTAAAAAATATACATGTTTAATAATTTGTTTGAAAACATCATTTTGCGATTTTATACATAAGAAAAATTGAAATACTTCATAAATAGCAAAAAAAAAAACAAATTTAAGTCTTATAATACTTAAAATTTTCAAATGTTGTAATTCGTCAAAATGATCGATTAAGTTATCATTAGCTAAGGTGGTACAATTTGTTTGGAATCATGTTTTTCATAAAAATTTTAATACTAAATCAGCGTCGTTTTCGTAGTTTTTTGACGAAAAAAAACCCTGAAAAGCGCACGACAAACACACTAAAAGTGCTTTACCAGCCAAAAAACGAAAAAGCGTAGGCATTTTCATTTCGTAAATAGTTTTATCGCTTTAAAGCACGCTTTTTAAAACACTCGTAAAATCTACACATTATGAAAGGTTCAGAATCTAAGAGCGACGAAGATGATAGTTCAACTGAAGTAGTTCGTTCAATGTTTGCGAAAATATAGTGCTTCAAAGGTGTAAATATTTTCTTGAGTTTGGTATATAGGCCGTAGCTAGCTATAGATTTATCGATTTGTGAATAACATATTGGGGATTCATGACCATCAAAATTGCAAAATTGCACGTATCTCCATTATTACTTTTAATATGGGACGGATTGAGTATATTTTTTATTTTAATAGTTTCATATATTCAAAATTACAAATCTATATTATATTTATCTCATTATAACCAATATACGAAGAAAAAAAAGATTGTAACTCATACGATAGAGTGCTAATATGACATGCTAGAGGTATACAGTTCGATTCTCATCACTTTCATTTGATATAGATTAACTTACATTTGATATAGATTAATTTACATTCTAGTGTTGAAATAAAAAAAGATCACGTTATATAATATAAAATAAAAAATTAATTAAAAAGTCAGGTCGGGTCGGAACACTCGACGAAATCAAAATTATCATCCGATTCTGAAGTTTGTCGGGTCGGGACAAAACCCGACGTTTTCGGATCAGGACACGCGTCGGGTCGGGATTTAGAACTTTTCTTAAATTATCTCTCATATCTAAATTTAGTAAGGGTAGACCAAAAATCGAGAACATTTGGGATCACTCAGCAAGAAATTGAGGCATAACTCAAATATCTATAGTGGGATTAATTGATCACAGACATGTTTTAATCAAGGCTCAAAATATTGAGGATTACAACAAAATTTGGACTAGATCTTCTCATGAGATGGAGAGTGCTATGTTTAGATTGTATAACTGTCTGTGGATTTTTTTATTAAATAAAGAATCATTCATAGCACCTGTTTGGGTTAGATTACCACTACTACCTCTCAATTTTTGCATTTTGTCTTACCTTAAGGCAATTACTCAATCATTAGGAGGGTTTTTAGTGGCTGATTTAACTAATCTAACATATGTTAGACCCAAATATACACAGGTGTGCATTGAAATAGATTTGTCGAAACCTATAATAGACAAAATTTGGATAGCCTCTTCGTTGGAGAATAGGTATGGTTTTTGGCAAATAATAGATTATGAGAATCCTCTAAAATATTGTAACAATTGCTGTTTACAAGGTCATGATATATATGAGTGTAAAAGGAAGCTTAGCTCTCAAAAGATGGTTAATGATTAAGAAAACAGTAAAGTAAATCAAGGTAGGCCTAATGACAACAAATTTGAGGCAAAAAAAAAGTAAATACTAAGCAGCAGTTCATGAAAAAAATCAGAGATAATCAAAATAGTTGAAGAGAATGGGAGTAGTAAGCTAGCTTTAGAGAATGTAAAGAGCGATAAAGATGGTCTTGTGGATATAGAATCAATGGGTATAGAGTCACAAGTGAGTGAGATTAATGAATGTGATGGGAACAAGTTTTTTCACAAACTTGGTAATAAATGGGCTCCTATTGAGAATGAAAATGTTGAGAATGAATTAGAAAACTCAATAAGCACAAGAAAAACTATTGAATAATCAGGACAAATCATGGAAATGGATACTGAGTTGGTCTCTGGCAATGGTATGAAATAGAATCAAAATGAATTGGGGCCAACAAGTTCTTGTTTGTATCTAAACGTTGAAATATTTGAGCCAAATTTGGAAAATATGATGAATACTCCTCACTATGAGGTCTTGAGTAAATCTGTCATAGCTAAATATAGTGAGCTATCCAAATTTGCAAAAAAGAAACAGAAAAAGAGAGAGGCAGGGAAAGCAATGAAAAATGTAAAAAAATACTCACTTTGCAAGAAAAAACTTGCAATCAAGTTCATGATTATGAATATGTTCACTACAACCATACTCTCTTTGATCTAATGGGGAATTACAATATTCACTCATCATTAAGCCTGAATCATGAAACAACAAAGGATGAAGGAACACACTCAGACAAGGGATTTAATAAAGAAAAATGGAACCATAAATAAAATTGACACACTATGAAGACTAGAGGACACAAAGTGCAAACAAGATGGTGATACATTTTGTTTTTCTGTTGTTGGTTTTGAATTTTTTTTGTACTGTTTTCAAACTGAATTTGCTTACTAGTTTCAAAGCAGATTGGCTACTATGGCGGCTTGTTCCATAGACCAGACTCTTTTGTTTTCAGTAATTCTAATGTGTTTTAATTAAAAAAGAATGTAGCCAATTAAAATCGTGTTAACTTCTAGTGAACCTACATTAGTAAACCACTTGATCTTCTCAATCGTGGGAATGTAGTATTTACATATCATGGTTTCATTTAAGAAACTTGCACTTGTAGCAGAGAAATACTAGTAGCATCTAATTCTCTGAAGTCCAAATCAGTAGAGAAAACAAATTATAGAACTTCAGTGAGAGACTTTGTACTGAAACAGATAAAATTATTCAAGAGCATTGGCATACGTATAATAATTTAAATTATTACACAGATTACAAGTAAACTAAGTTGATAGCAAAGGTATATGATCTCTCTTTAGTTTAAATTATTTTTTCGTGGTCTTTGGAAATTCAAATTACTTATTACAACTGCTCTCTTTTATTAAAAAAGTATTTAGGAGCATCTAGACATAAAATTCGAGAGCTTAAACCAAGCACTATCTAATGCTCCAAAGCAAGTAATTCTCCAGGATTTGATGAGCATCAAGGGACCTATAAGAACCCAAAAACCAACTATGAATCCCATTGCAATGCTGCCAATAAACCACAAATCTAGATATTCATCACTTTCTTCTTCAACTCCAAGCACAACTTTCGGTACTATCTTGTTCTCATTGCATTTTCCAAGAGGTGGCCCACAGAGCTTGTTACCGGCGTAGCTGGCTTCGTTAAAGCTTTGGAGTTGAGTACTTGAAGGAATTTGTCCCTTGAAGTTGTTATTGGACAAGTTCAAGTAACTTAAGAAATTTAATCTCGACATGCTCAATGGAAGTTCGCCTGAAAGTTTGTTAAAAGAGAGATCTAAGCTTATCAGTGATCGCATTTCACCGATGTTTGTTGGAATTAAACCTGAAAAGTGATTCCCAGACAAATTCAGAAACATCAAACCCGCAAGTCTTGTTAATCCCTCTGGGATCCAACCTGATAAGTTATTCGATGAAAGATCCATAAACTTAACGAACATGATTATTGAACTATATTCATTCTCACTTCCTTTTGTAACCAAAACCGCATTATCAGAAGATGTAAAGTCTCTATCGAATTGTCTGGTTCTCAAATATACATGTGGCCTGTAGTCCGTATTTCGTTTTGTGTTTATCAGAGCACTGAAATTAGAGAAGCACTTTGGCACTACCCCGGAGAGGTTATTGTGTGCAAGGTCCAAGATCTGAAGAGATTGAAGATGACAAAGTTCGTTTGGAATATTTCCATAAAATCTATTAGAGTGAAGATTCAAATTGACTAACCCTGGAAATGACTTACCCACCCAAGAAGGTATATTTCCTGAAAACTGGTTTCCTCCAAGGTCAATTGTTTGCAAATTCGTACAACTTTGTAATGTCTGAGGCAACTTTCCCGAGAGATTGTTATTACGCAAGTGTAAATATATAAGATTATATATATCTCCGATTGAGTTTGAGATGTGACCATTCAGAAAGTTGTTGTCTAAATTTAGAAGTTCTAGATTTGTCCAATACTCGAAGCAGTCAGGAATAATTCCTGATAAAAGATTATTTTGAAAATTTAGAAAGAAACTATTTGAGTTCCTCTGATTACAAAAGAAGTGGTGAATAGATTCTGAGAAAGAATTGTTCGAAAGATCTAGCCAATACACATTATACATAAATCGTGGTAATGGACCAGTGAAATGGTTTGAACTCAGATCGACTACTGTTAAAGAACTTTCATAAATTCCATCATTAGGTATTTCTCCATAAATTCCGTTAGATGATAAATTTAGGTATGTAAAACCTGGATGGATCTTATACCAGAACTTGGTGGGAACAATATCCGATATTCCTGTGTTTGATATGTCTAAGAAATTTAGTTGCTTTTGGGATTGTAGCCAAGAAGGGAATCGAGATCCAAGATACCAATTGCTCAAATCCAAAACTTGAAGTTGAAAGGGAGGAATCCAGGAATCACTAGATTTCCAGGTTAGTTTATTTCCAGATGCAGTCAGGTACCTTAATCTCTTAAGATTTGCAAAATGAAGGTCTGTAATGACACCTTCCATCGAGTTCCCATCAAAGCTAAGTGTTTCTAACATTGTAAGTTGCCATAGAACTTCAGGCAGGGTTCCATTCAATAGATTGAAAGAAAGATCAAAATACTTCAAGTTTGATAATCTTGCTATTGAAGATGGAATTGTACCCGAGATGGAGTTACCAGAAAGGCTAATGTAGACTAGATTTGTAAAATCGCCAATCTCATATGGCAAGCGACCAGTGACATTAGCTCCATTCAACTCCAGTACTTCCAATCTTTTAAACATGAAACTCTTAAGGAAATTTCCTATTTCCATCATATAGAGATTATTAGAAGACAACATAATAGCCTTCAAGTTGCGGAGCTTTCCCAGGGATACTGGCACCGAGCCCTCCAGTTCATTGCCGCTCAGATCGAGACTTGTTAGAGAAGTCAAGTTCCCTATTTCATTTGCAATGTCACCTTGAAACGAATTATAAGAAAGATCAATTTCTTCAAGATATTTTAAGCTATAAAACCACTTTGGTATTCTCATACTAGAACCTTCATTGATATTATTGAAGAAGGATTTTATCGATGTCGTGTTTTGAAGAGCACTAGGAAGTGGACTGCCATAAAATGATCCTCTTCCTATGTTTAGGGAGACTAGACAAGGGAGATTAAATATCCACTCAGGGACAGTTGAATTGAACTTGTTTTTAGAAAGGTCGAGAATGAGGAGTGAAGTAAAGTTGACACTGGTAATCGAGGGTGAAATATCTCTCAACTGACAATCAGACAAGTGCAGTTCAAGTAGAGAAGGGAGCATGCTCGTCGCATGTTCCCAGCCTATTGTTTCGCTCAGGTCTACGTTAGACAAATCTAGATATCGTAATGAAACAAGGCCTGAAACCCATCGGAAACTATCACTTCTTAGACCATAGTTATGTCCAAAATCAAGATGGCGGATCCTGGATAGATTTCCAAGTTGATGAGGAATATTTCCGCCAAATTCAGATAGTGAAAAGTTGAGGTACCTCAAACTTGTAATGGAGCCAATGAAGCTAGGTATTTGACTATAATTAAAGTCATTGTTGCTAAAGTCGAGATGACGGAGGTGCTTGAGGTCAAGCAATGAAGGATTAATCTTGCCCCCTAATGGTTGCTGCTTAAAATAATACTCACTGTAAAAAAGATCACCCATTACCGTCACATAATTATAATTTAATACATATGGACCTCGGAGTTTAATTTTAGTGACGTGGCCAGTGGAGTTGCTGCATACTATTCCATACCATCCACAACAGTCGTTGCCGACCCATGAGGATAGGCGGTTTGTTGGGTCGGATAGATCTTGCTTGAATTTAAGAAGAGCTTGCCTCTCAGTTTCAAAGCAACGAGTACCGAAGCTATCCGTATTTGTAGAAGACGGGCAACAAGGGAATGTGGTGATGGCGAAAAAGCAACAACAAAATGAAATAAGAAGTTTAGTGTAGCTCATGACTGAAACTGTGTTTCATAAATATTTCATTTCCTGTATGTAGTTTTGGACATGATTCAGAGCCAAGACTGTGGTTGATATATCTACAGGCAATGACTTTGAAGTTTCAACACCAAGACTTTTAGCTTGAGGTACACCAAAAATAATTGATACTGGCCTCCCCTGTCCCTAAACAAATGTCGCATACGAAAATACGTGTAATTTTGACCAACAAAATTTTCATATCAAAATTACCGAAATGAAAAAATTGAAAATTTCATCATATAGTTCTAACCATAAACTACGTGATTAACTTTTGAAATAATTTTTTCCGGCAATATAAATATGAAAAAATTGTCGATCAAAATTGCACGTATTTTCGTATGAGGCATTTGTTTAGGGACGGAGGGAGTATTTCTTATTAAACGTTCTTAATAATGAATACCATAGATATATAGAAAGAAAAAAAAAGTGTTTTAAAGTGATCTTGCATGAGCTTTATTATAAGAAAAATGAGATGAAATTTGTTTGAGTCTTCAATAATATAGCGATTATTGTGATGACACAGCTAATATTCTAGTTTAGGAATAAACATTAGATTATTGAGAGACGAAAATTATGCGGTGGAAACTGGAAAATTAAGCTTTTAATTTGGTGGCAGAATCTATGTTATTCATTTTTACCGGTAGGCTTTTAATTAAATGAGAAAATGAGTCTTCTTAATTAAATGAGAAAATGGTCTTTTTTTTCAACATCAAGGGGCCAAATAGCAGACCTAAGCGAGGATTAGAATTTTCTAAAGCCGTGTAATTTCTGTTCTTTTTGAGCGTATCTTTGGAACAGTCACCTTATTTGACTGTTTATGAAATAGTCACATTAACCACCGTTAGATTAAAAAATTGATGGTTAGATAATGTTTTTCAATAACTAATTTATTTTTTCTATTTTAAACAAATTAGAATTTGATAAATTAAAAACAAATTAGAATTTGATAAATTAAAAACAAATTGTACAACACACTAAAAAACCCAAATAAAAATATAGAACCTGGATTTATTTTAAACCGGACACGTTTTTGCAGGGTTTTTCCCCCAAAATTTTCTTTTTCTCTATCGTTAATAAATAAAAAAATGTATTTTCTCCAGCATTTATTTTCTTTAAAAAAGGGGCCAAATGGATTTCTGACTACTCAGTGCAATATTTTGGAAAAAGCAGATATAACCCAAAAAGTAGAATTTCTTGGAATAATTTTAAGTTCTCAAGTCAAGCCACCGGAAGTGACTGCAGTTTCTCGTATTTTCAAAAAACATTTGTTATCGTGAAAAAAAAAACGAAAAATAACTATTTAACCCCTTATATTAAAATTTTAAAATCCAGTCACCCATCCACTAATTCTGCCCCCACCACGAACTAGAAACTTGACCAGTTTAAGAATTAATCAAACATTAAAAGGCTTCCATTTTATAAATGCATGGATAAAATTGTATTTATCCTCATAAAATTTACTGTATGTCTGTCTTGATCGCTCCCAAGTTATGACATACATACAATTTTCTTCCATTTATTTACCCCTATAAAATTAAAGTCCAGATTTTCTGTCCCCTAATTGAGTCCCGTTCTCGGTCTCATCAATACTATTGGTCCAACTCATAAATAATAAATATTGGACATCACCATAGTAATATTATACATAAGCATTGACGCAATTTCATAGCAAAGGTTAATATTTCAAAATAGCTAGCAAACCAGAGTCTTATCGAGAGCTCAAATTGTTTTTACACGTAAACTTTCCTTGAACATTTTGATTTGATTTTTATTTTATTCATTAAAAATGTAGTCACTCCGTTACTAAATAAGTGTATATTACGAAAATACGTGTAACTTTGGTCATCGAATTTTTCGTATTTAAATCGCCGAAATGAAAATTCTAAAATTCCGTCATATAGTTCTAACCATGAACTATATTTTTGAAAGAATTTTTTCCAACAATCTATATATATTAGAAAATTGTTCATCAAACTTGCATGTATTTTTGTAATAAACACTTGTTCGGAAATGGTGTAAATTAACTTGCCTTACTGACAGAGACCAGGACTTGGTTCTTTGGTCAAGATCGATGGCTTTCAAAAAGCATTGCAAAATAAACTTTTTGTATATATTAATATATTGCAACTGTGTCGCTTTAGAATAGTCTTCAAATTAAACTTTCCACAAAGACTAGTACAACAGTGTCATTCATTGTACATGGATGATAATGAGGTGAAAAATTAAAGAAATCATATTCGTTTAATTTACAACTCGTGTCGTTTTTGTTTATTACTACATGAAATGACGATGAAATAAAATATATATTCATCTAGTAAACGAGATAATAATGATCATAATCTTTTTCATTCGTTAAATTTTGTTTTCGCCCAGTATATAATATATATATATATATATATATGAATTATACACATATAAATGTATACACATATATAAATACTAGTAATTGTTGTCCACGCGTTGCGTGTGCGATAAGTAGTGACATAGATATGATCCCGACAAATAAACTTAATATATTTTTTAAAATTTAAATATCGAATGATTAAATATAATTAATTAACAATCGTATATAAATAGTAACATAATGTTTTACTCTTATAAAAAATACACAACGATTTTCTTTGGAATATAAATGTGTGAAAAATAATATTTTTTAAGTTATTTATGTATTTTAAAATTTAAATGTCGAATGATTAAATATAATTAATTAACAATCGTATATAAATAGTAACATAATGTTTTATTCTTATAAAAAATACACAACGATTTTGTTTGGAATATAAATGTGTGGAAAATAACATTTTTTAAGTTATTTATGTATTTGAATTGAATGATGACATTTAACAGTAATTACAATATTAGAGTAAGTGTATTTTTGGAAAATTTGGGCAAAATTGGGCAGCCTCAAAATGCTTGGGTTGGCTTATATTAATAGTATGATATACGTGTGTGTTTGTATCAATAAACGTATAGTTAAAAGTATTTTTAATATAAATTCAAAACTCATTATATAAAAATATATAAGCCGATGTGTAAATACAATTACGTGAAACATATTGGTTCACGTAAAAATTTAGAGTTACTAAGTTACGTACTTACAAACTAATAGGGCTGTGAATAATACGAAAATTTCGTGTTCGTTTCGTTAAAAGCTCGTTTCGTTTTCGTTCATTACTAAACGAAATGAAACAAAAACAAAAACAAAAACAAGATTAACCGTTTTCGTTTTGTTTCCCTTCATTATCGGCCGGCCCTAGGTGCATATGTTCCTGACTTTTCCTTGCTACGAAAATACATGCATGGAAATGTATTAGTTGAAGACACCTCTGGAATGCAGTCTTGTTTCAATCCCAACCATATTATAAAAATAACTCGGGATATATAAAGTATACATATAATCAAATATAATATCAACCTGTCTCATTTAAAGTTTTTGGTTCCGCCCATGTAGACATGTATATACTGTCTTTAAAAGGCAAAATGTCGGAGGTATCTCAAATTTTCTCGCTCGAGGGAGAAAATGTCGGAGTTAAGAATAAGAATCATGTACTCGGATATATAGAGTATACATTTTCTTTGCTAACTCGCAACAATTTGTAGTTTTTGTCAATCGTCCTCAGATGCCAGATGTCCGTTAATTTATTTCCAAGTAATTATAGTTGATTCTTAATATTATGTCCTGATGGTTATATTTGCTTCTAAGTTCTAACTAATACATTGTCTAAGGATAAACTGGAGCTAAAATAAAATACAGAAATAATAAATAGTTACTACTAGACTGGACAAAGCTTATATTGAAGAATCGCAAGAGCTTGCGTTGCTGTCTTTGCTTGGGCATTTCTGAACCGATTAAAAGTAGCAAAACCCCAAAACAAATCATCCAGTACTAGTAACGTCCAAGGGGTTTAAAATAGACTAGCTTTAGCGTCGAGGCTTAAGAATAATCAACGAATTAAGAAATAGATCTTATCGAATACACGAGAAGTTACCTAGTACTCCATTTATTGAGCCCTCCTACAATCAAATTTCATAATGATATGTACGCCACTTTGTACAATAAGACGTAAAAAGATTGAGGAATGCAACTGCATACCAGGTCCTGTATGGACCGAATATGTACATTATCATCTCACTCATTTCGATGTTCTTCTTCCACTGATACAACTTAATTAGGCGCAAACCATGAAAATCAATGTTGTGAGCATTTTTTCTTAATCCGTCTTCATGTTCTTTCTTTGCTTTCCATTAGTCGTCTCTCAGCAGCTAAGGCAGAAGCAACAGAAGGCGGCAAATGCATTAAGTTACATCCAGAACTGCCATGTGTTTGATCTTGAACGGTAGAGGTTGTTTTCGTCATTAGTAAAGATTCAATATCTTTTATCGTCAAAACAGGCTCGTCCTGATTCCTCTTGTTTCCGCTGATGAATGAACTTGTACTCCTGCTTCTATTTAGTTTGTGTATGCTCTCTTCTACAGTGTTTTTCACCTATCAACCAGAAATAGAAAACAGAAGTTAGGGGTGCATTTTTTTTTATTGTTTCCACTTTCCAGAACTCTCAATTTCTCCTTTTTCGTATTCACTCGTTTTGGGCTGGATCAATCCACGAAGAGAAACCATGAAAAGAAGTAAAAATGACTTCTCATGGATTCTAAACCTGTAGTTTCAGGACATGAAAACTGTTTCCGAACAACTCTTCCAAATACTGTTCTTTTTTCTTCTGATAATTTTTGTCCCAATATCAGGAAACAGCGTAAAAAGAATAACCAAAAACCTGGGAGTACCAGGTAAGTTTTTTTTTTTCTTTCTGGAATCCAAATTCAAAAACCTTCTGTAATCAAGAAATTAACTAAGACTACATAGGATGAAATTACAATCAATTTTTTTTAATTGACATTACAAGGACATGTTCTAGCTACACCATGAAAACCAAACTCCAAAAACATAAAACAGACGGATTAAAAGGGAAATTTATGGAAAGAGATCCTCAATTATCTCTCTCCTGGAAGATAGTCATTCTACAATGCATGCATATAAGATGAAGAAAAGATTTACATACAATGAAACGGTGAACAAGAGTGTTGTTCTTCTGGCCAATCCGGTGAACACGCCCAATGGCTTGTGCCTCAGCTGCAGGGTTTAAAAGTGGCTCTACGAGAATAACATGCTGAGCTTCTAACAGATTAAGACCATTAGCTCCATGTTGTATCAACAGTAGCAACACCTGTACATGTTTAGTTTCTGACACCTGGCATTGACCATGCTTCTTACTTTTATCTTTTTTTGCACTGCTGCTACATTTTTCACCCTTGAATTGGCTGATTGAAACATGGGCCTTCCTGGATATTTTACATACTAAGATGAGTTAATTGCAGTTTTAGACACCAGCGACAAACTTAGTGAATGGTACATTAACAAGAAATTTCTTGAAAATTTAATAAGCTCGCTGTACCATATACTCCCTCGGTCCTAAGTTTTTGGGAATAAATAGGGAAAAGAAAGGTTTCAAAGGAATATAATGATTCTCTCTCTTTTTTACTAAGGTTGGCCCTTCCTTCGTAATAATTGCTTTTAGTGTTTGGAGAAGTGTAAAATGGTCGAGTATTGTAATTGTTTTTATTATTTTAGGAAAGTGATCCTAGCAATTTGGACATCTGAAAAAAGAACAGTGCCCAAGCAATGTAGGAACTGCTACGATTTATAGGTTGAATTAAAAAAATAATAATGATGCACTAACATCAAAATAAAGTAACCTTCAAGTGCTTTGGTGAATTCTTAAGAAGTTTCGGAGAGAAAGTTAACAGCGGAAACCAAAGTAATTACCTGCCTCCTTTCATCCTGATACAACTTATATTGTTAGTAACAAAAGCGTGCTCCAACACGTCTAAGACATCAATCCAACTGGAAAAAACAAGCAATTTTGCTGATGGGTCTTCAGAAGTGATCCAGAGTATTCTCCTCGTGATTGCCTCAATCTTTCAAAGATAAACCAATTAATTCAACACAGATGTAGCAGGGATGAAAGTGAAACAGATAAGTGGCAATGGCTTAGTTAGTAGAGTGCATAACCCAGAGAACACATTAAATTGTCAAAAAGGGTGGTGGCTATGAAACTAAATATGACAGGAAGATTTTGACTCAGATGGGCAAGCTGGGTAGGCTTGGAACAATGCCAAGATATTTAAATGTTTCAAAACAGAAGCATAGTGAGGCAACTCCATTAGTAACCATATAACATTGTTCATAATATCAAAAACTATGATGAAGTAAATACTCAAACAGATACGAGCAAAACAAGCCATGTTCAAAAACAGAAATCTTCTAAGAAGCAAATGTTGCATAAACAAAAGATGAAACTCAAAGCAGCGTGGAAGTATAGTCTGCTAGTGTTCTTGTTTGTAGTTCTATAACAAAATGAATATATTAAAAAATCATGTACCTTAGTTCCATATGATCCTTGGACAGTAATAGACGCTTCAGATTTTTCACCTCCCTTGAAAGGAATTTCTGTTTTCTTTTGTTCATCATCGGCAAAAGCAATATTTCCAAAATCTGTATGTTGTCGACATGTTGGGCACATCACCCAATTGTCTCGAGACTTTTCATGTTGAGCCAGCCTTTGCTCAGTCCATACAAAGAAACCTGAAATAAACAACTTATAATGTGTTACTTTCAGAAACAAAAAACTTATAATGTGCAAACTGTAATATATATTTCGAAAAAATGGCTGTGAATACGAAGTTAACCCAACTTCCAAGAGACAGTATGCATTCAATCTGCAGAAATTCTAAGCAGAATATAAAAACTGACCATCCTAACAACTTGTACAGATTTTTAAACAAGAAAAAAGAAGAAGAGAGAAACTCAATGGGATTGCAAGGAACGGACTCTTTAAAATAAAAATTGTAAAGATCCAGTTAGAATGTTGCTGTGCTTCCAAGTTACAGATCTTATAATGAATTAATGAAGAAACATATGGATCCAATTTTACATATTTTTATTCAA
Source organism: Primula veris (assembly GCA_963682055.1). NCBI lineage: Eukaryota > Viridiplantae > Streptophyta > Magnoliopsida > Ericales > Primulaceae > Primula > Primula veris. The sequence continues at coordinate 3,524,922 of OY821742.1, read as the reverse complement.
ATTTCTACCGTACTGTTAGAGGCTAATATCAGAGATTCATGAGAAACAGTAAACTTACATTTGCAGCAAGTAAGGTGTCCACATTGGAATACTATCTTTTGATTTATGAGCTTTTCTTGACAAATTGGGCAAGTTTCTTCAACATCTTTAACACCAGAACCCTTTTCTGTTGTGGAAGTTGATGCTGACACTTCATTTGAGGGTGGACAATACGAACTCTTATTCTCTTCATTATTTTCTTTAGATTGTACCAAGCCCTGGAAGCATAAACAATAATAACTTTAACTGAAGTTTTACCACCTTTGCAAATACTCAGTGAATTAAGAATCGAATGGAAGCTTAATCATAGAAACATTAAAAAAAAGGTGACATGACTCTTTTGCCCAAAATAAGCATTTGTAGACCACATCCTAGTAGAAACACAACGTGCTTGCTGGTAAAGGGTGTCAAGAAGTTAAGTTCTTAAAATTGTTTTAGCCTACAAGTAAAGAGGATGCCTACAGGCTACTACTCAAGCAGTGCAAACAACTACAGATCAGCTCCCATATTAAGACCCTCACGAAACGTACAACTTCAAACATGGACAGATCTAGTGACGAACTCAGAAATCTAGAATGTTACCTGATCAATGTTTTTAGAGGTAAAAGCGTAGCCAAAGAGGTATTGCAAGAGATTCACTAATGTCATAAGGTGTAAGCTTTTCATGTTCTGGAACTCATAAAAGGCAAAAAGAAAATACGCCTTTTGAGATATTAAGCAAAAGTAAGCTGCAAAACTTTTTTTCTTTGCCTGATATGAGTAAAAGTGAGCTTCAAAGCCTTTTCAAGCCAGTTTTACAAACCAGAGGTTTTGATTAGAAATAGGTGAGTTGTTTGATGATAATTAGAGGATATAAATCCTGATTCCTTTTCTTAACACAAAAAAGAAAAATAAGTACAAGCGAAGTGCATCAAAAAGATATTTGCATAACAACACTTGCCCTAGACAAACAGAGAAGAAGGTTAGCATGCTTACGTGCAAGTATCGAAGTTGTCCTTTAATACGTGATAATGATGCCAATGCCATGAACTTATCACTGGAATTGTAAGCTATAGCAGCATCAAGCTCTTCAAACCTTAAGACATTGATGGATTGATAATCGTCGTCATTATTATCCCACAAACGTAAACGTGAAGTTGCCATCTCCAGTTCATCATGAGCACGTAATATCTGAGCTTGAGATTTTGCCAATGAACTTGCTTGAGCATACTCCTTCCGCATTCCCTGAACCAAATAAAAAAGGGGCAATTGCAACTAGGTAGAATTTGGACAACTTATCTTGTAAAAACACAAACCCCTCGATCTTTTTTAACTTAGGTATTACAGTCAAATCCAATAAACATACTGTTACGTTATTTTATGTACTCTAAATTATTTGCATAATATTTTGTCAAAACACACCCCAATTAAAGATCTGTGTATGAATATAAAAACAAAAACAAATCCCAAATCAACCCGATGTCATCAAAATACTGCTTAATTATGCCAAAAATATTGTCTAATTATACTGCATAATTATCGTCAAAGACTGCATATTTATACATACATACATACATACATAGATATATACACAAGTAGTCGGCGGTCTCGCCGGAGATCTAACCGGAGATCTTACCGGAGAACTTCTCAACTGTGACAGAGAGAGGAAAACTGAGGATGGAAATGAGATAGTTGTTGTGCAACAGAGATATCCAGAGATATCGAAGCAGTGTTGCTCTGGAGATTGCGAGGTTGGCCTGCGACGGTGGATCCAGGTTGCCATCAGAAAGGAGATTGCGAGGGTGGGCTATCGTGGATCCTGGTTACACTCGGAGAGGAGAGACAGAGAGAGGGGATCAACGGAGAATGTGGACAGAGAGAGAGATGAGAAGGAGACGGAGAGATGATGGGATGTATCTGGCTGTGAGTTTTACAGTGATGACTAATTAGCAAATAAGATCATTGGATTTGAGTTATCGCTAATTAAGTCTCTTGTTTTGTACCTTAGCATAATATTCCTAATAAAAAAATGTAAGATATAGCCTTTCTTTTGGCTCCGGAGAACACAAGAGAAAAACAATAAACAAATGTTTCAGGGGCATGTCGGTCTAAAAGAGAAGACAAATGGATACGAGAAGGTAAATAACGGAAGAAAGTGTCAACAAAGTTGCAGGATCCAAAATCTACTTTCAGTTTCCGAAACTGGGAATGTCATATCTTACGGTAAAGTTGTAAACAGAAATTGTTTACAGAAAAACTTTTTAGTTTTGTTTTAAAAACTAATCCCTTTCTATGAATCAAGAAATGTCTATGAGTTTCAAGCAAAAGAAAACGCCTTGAGCTGATGGAACTTGGGTATTTCCAATTAGCTTGCATTTCTATTGCACAAAGTCCAAAATTAGAAACGTAAAACCAAGTTTGAAAACTCACAAAGTTGTTTTCACGAAAACACATTTGTAGATTTGAAGATGAATGTTCTTTCTGCTTTTAATCTTACCCCTCCCTTCTACGAAATTCAATTAAGAGTAAATAGGAGAAGTTTACACAACATTTACGAAGTAATTTTTTTGGTATTAAGATATAGAAAAATGTAGTTTATATGACACACCTCAAGAAGAAGCAAGTGTTTGGCAGCTTCAGCAGATCCAATTTGTCCTAATAGAGCCTTGGAGAAGCTTTTTATGATCCCCAGAACAACTTCCAATACAGAGGGAGACTTCGAAACCTATCAGATAAAAAAATAAGAATATGGAAGCTCAGTAAAAACTGAATTTGAAGATGAGCAACTTTTGACATGAAAAGTTGGCATAACTCATACATGTAACTCACCATAACTTTTTCCATAGCATCCCTCTTCCCTCCACTTTCTTCATCGTTTGCAGTTGATGAAGTTGAACTTTTGTCATGCTGCGACAAGTTCCTCAAAAAAAGGTTCAGAGCCGACGTCTTTTTTTGCAAATTTACTGCTTCTTCAGCAGAAGAAATAATTCCGCCATCATGTCGTTTATTAAGACGAAAGAGTCTGGCTTCATATATCTAAATTAAGAAGAGGGGAAGGGGGGCTCAGATTACAAGTTAATAACAATGCGTTATAATCTATCATGATAAAAGGTGTGTGTGTGTGTGTGTGTGTGTGTGTGTGTATGTGTGTGTATCAAACCTGGAAAAGTTCATCCATCTCACAGTGCACGCATATACGGCCTTCTCTGTTAGCTTGGCAATTTGGACAATATCTCACACGCCCTACATCTTCTTCTCTGGGATTTGCCATTGTTTGGTCAACTTCCAAAAGCTTATCAAGTAAAGTCTTCCTAGTATCCTCTAGAGCATCCAAACCGGTTTGAATGTAATACGCCAAGCCAGATATGCTTCGAAAGCTGGATTTTGTAAAATAGAAATAAAATAGTCACATGTCGGAAACCCTTATCAGTGACAAGTATTACAATGAAAAACAATAATATTTCAATAACCTGGATGGAATTCTAGACTTCCTTGACAAATTTAGAGAACTAGAAATAGCGTCTTCAATCTTTTTAAACAACTCACTCGAGGAGTCTTTATTCTGCTCAATGAGATGAAGGGCATCTAACCACCAAACAATTTTCCGCTCTTTCCTTCCACTTAAAGAATCGCATACCTTCGAAAAGAGCAGGAACTCATTCAAAAACGTAATCCAAATTATTTATGAGTTAAAATGGAAGAATTGTCAAAATATGAGAAAATAGGAAGAGAAGAAACTATAACAATATATACGAGCAATAATTACTTTGACTTCATTATCGTGCAGGATGCTTGACTCGATAAGCATTTATTTAGTACCAATACTCACTTGTAATATATATTTTAGATTTGACCATTATATGCATGACCCACATCATACAAAGAGAACGCAGCTTAAACTGAACTTGGATCGTTCCAACAAAAAAGAAACACATATACGTAAACTTTTAATGCAACATACACAAAGACTGTACATAGCATAAAAAATTGAAAATATACCTGTACATGTAGCTTATTGAACTCTTGCTGAGCCAAGGATAACCTTGAGTTGAACGCAGATAAGAAGTTTTGTTTCAGATTCTCACATTTTGTTCTCAAGCATACGTTGGTAAAAGACTTAACTTTTGCATGATTATTTGAATTATCGTTCATATTCATGTTTGGCTTATCACATTCTTTTCCTTCATTTGAATCGATATGATCTGAATATTCTGGAGTTAATGGTAGAATCTCGACAAGATTATGATGAATGTGAATGTTGAGCAAAGGGTCCAACTTGAAACTGCTCGAATGCTCCCCAGCTAACTCCAGTGCTTCTTTATACAAAGATATTGCTTGAGTAAATTCTTGTCTTATTACAGCTATACCTGCGAGCCCATTCAGAGCACCAACTGCCACTCTGAGAGCTTCTTCCCCTTCTACCTTAGTCTTACCAACAAGAACCTACGCAAAAAAAGAATATGTATGTTGAGAGAATATATTAGGGTGTTAGCCTTCACCACAAACAGGAAGGTAATAGAGCATTCCAGCATTAGAGCATTTTGTTAATGGAGGGTTCTCCATATAAGTAGGGCAACTACGCTATTAATTGGGTTAAGATTATACTTTTGCAGACCATACTATCAGTCTATCATGATATTTCGTTTAGTACATCTAACTAAATTTTTATAATTAGTGCAATAGACTTTTGTTTTTTTTCCCATTTAGTACACTGCTGTTACTTTTCCCGGGAACTTGATGGCATCAGATGTCACATGGATGCTTTTCGTGAAGATTAATCACAGCTATGCACACCCAACCATCACAAATTTTAATTTGTACACCCAACTTGGCGGGAGAGTGTTAAATGAGGAAAACACAACGAGTATCTTGTGCACTTATTGAAATAATTCTATAAAACAGGAAAATCGAGATAGTTGAATGTATAAAACTGCAAGTAATCCAAATTCTTGGGTAACTAATTTTTGTGTAAAGGTATTCCCCTGTTTTTTCCAAATCTTGTTCTGATTTACCTCTATACCTTCTGAAAATAGAAAAAAATCCACATGACAAAATTAGCAGAATGTTTGAAAGTTGAAAGTATATAGGAAATAGCTTTCCATGTAATACAAATATACAATAGCGTATGGCCTAACACATATTTATGCGATACTCACAGATAAAATTTCCTCCATACTCATGGGAGATTGTTGTAAAGATCGCAACCCAGAACTTCCCACTTGAGGATGACAACAAGCCTGTCTAAGCTTCAAAAGTGAATTGAATAATTTTGCAGCCTCCACGTGTGTTATATAAAAATCAGTTTTGGCACCAGAAGACATGGAACCTAGCACAAATAAAAGGTTAAATCAGATGAAAAGTAATGTTGCCGTTCACCAGCTCATAAAGAGAGGAATTGAAATTCTTTTTGAGACCTGTAAAACTCTCAATTACTTCATTAGCATCGCTCACACAAGTGTCATGTTGCCTCTGATAAAAATGTTCTTCAATTGGTGATAAAGAGAGCCAAGTGAGACACTCTTCCTGGGGAGGTAGCTGTAATTCATCCGATACATGTACTTTCGAAGAACGCCACATTATTGTTTTAAAGAAATCATGGGTAAATCGCATAGCTCCTGCATCTTCCCTCTGCATGAAAGATGCAAAAAGATGAGTTGCATATCAACTACTATGTTAGAAAAACAGAAGAAACATACTTTTTTCACTCCATTCAAACAACTCAACAAACTGGCATGAACTAGAGAAAACATCAATTTTACCTCGTATGGATCCCGAATAACTTCAACCCACCACTTAAGCACATCAAAAGGAGTAGCTTTAAGGAACTTTAATAGCCCAAATAAGTCATCCAGTTTTTTTTGTATGGGAGTCCCTGTAATACACCATTGATGTTTTGCATGAAGACGAAGGGCCATTTCTGTTGCAGAAGCAGTATTGCTCTCCACCATCTGTGCCTCATCCAAACAAACCCGCCACCAATATATTCTTGTCAATGGAGTTGGGATAACCGGGTATCTACAAGACAGAACCTGTAAGTAATTGAGCAAAAGAAACGAGAAAATTAAGAAACTGCAACTATCCATACTCTACCCAGTGTCATTTAATCAACATGGCTGAATAATCAACACTTACATCTCAACTATTTGCTTCTTTTTTTCAGGAACAGGCAGGTCATATCCTTTTTTTAAATTGTTAGTTTCTCATATCAAAATTCTAAGGAAGAAATATATAGTGGCACCAATTGTAGAAGCAGGCATCAGGGTGTGCCCAGGACCAGAACGGACAACATTAAGCCAACGGTGGAAAGATTAGGTCCTATAATATAGGCGAAATTTCTAGAAATTACAGGTTGATTATCGGAACTAACAATAAATTATAAACTAACACTTTCATTTTACAGGATAAGACTTCAAATAAATGATACAGGAAAGAAATTGTACCTCTTCTGGAATCTCATAAAACGACGGTCTCCTTCATATCGGTCAGAATCATGTGATAGGTCATCTTTAAGCACGTCGTATGTTGTCAAAACTATGTCAGAACTAGTAAGGTCACTTATATCCATCATTGCTATATTTGCGAGCGAAGCGTTCCGAACACCTTCATATATGTAAGTCTTCAAGGAATTGGGGCTTGTATGACTAGAAATTACAACAAAAATTTAGACTGGAGAACACTGAAAGCGGTATGACAGATAATAATAAAAAGTAGATATTTAGGACCAGCGCTACCTCAGACATGACTCCATAAAGATGAATACATAAATAAAAAGAGTAAGCAGCAAATAACCCTGATGTTCTGTCATAAATAACCCTATGTACTTTAGTAACTTTAGTTTAACCCATGTGCTACAAAAGAATTTGAAATTGACCTCCATGCCCAACATTAAAATGACACAACCTTATGCTGGAAGGTGCTTTTGAATAACAAAAAGATTATCTCGTGTAAATGTTAAAAAATTTATGCATTGGGAGCAGTCGAATGCGCATTGACACCAAATTGCTTATAATGAAAATGCAATTTTTTGCAGTAATATGAGTTTTTCTATAAGTTGTTCTAAATGTGGTTTTTTTTAGCCAATGTGTTGAAACATTGATATTGTCATGATACATGTATAAAAACAACAATCATCCAAAAATGGGTATAGGACATAAAATTAAGCTATTCAAAATTGGTCACTGGGGTTGTTCAACACATTTCTCATGTATGGCCTTTATTTGCAAGTAAAAGTAGATGGGGCTAATTTGCAAATCACCAAGAGTATATGGGATAGTTTTTTTCGATACCCTAAAACATGTCATGATGCTAAAGACTAAACCAAAGCACTTGACGTAGTCACTCTATTGAGGACCTGGGAAACTAGTCTTATCTTCCCCCAAAAGTGTAAAAGCCGACCAACTAAAGACCAAGGAGCTGATACTGTTAAATGTTTTTCTTAATTAACTCAGATTGGGGGGGAACCAATACAAATGAAGTGGTTAAGAGAAAAGTGGACTTAGGCACTAAAGAAGATGACGTAAGAGAAGCAAGAAAATATTATATTATTTAGGTTAAAGCAAGAAAATTTCACCGAATAATTTCAGAATGCCATTGGGACAGTATAGGAGATGGGCATACAATAAGTGTAGCACCACTAGCAACTGGAGGAACACTGGCTTCAATAAGTTCTGCGCACATCTGACAAATATGATCTTCATCCATCACAACTATTTTAGTTTCGTTTTTTCTTTTCGTGCGCTTTTTTGCGCTCTCAGTCCTTTTCTCGTTGCGTTGTTTTCCACTACAGGACTTTTCAGATTTTGCACTTTTTCTTCGGACCGAATAGTCAACACAATCAGCATGCTGCCAAGCATCACAAACATCGCATTGTACCCATAATCCTTTATATCTAAAGCTTTCGGTGACAGCTCCGCATATACACTCAACACGTTCTCTTTTTAATCTCTTCAGTCTAACATTTCGGTTTTCAGGAATTTGACTCAGGTTAACATTACTCTTTCCATCTTTTGCTTCTGACTTTCTATGAGCAAAAACACAAGCAAGAAGCTCAACTGTTTTACCTAAACCCATTTCATCTGTAAATCGTAAACTAGTGTTAAGTACAAAAATGGTAAGCAGGTGTAAGAAACAAGCCATCAAGTGTAATTATAGTTCAGACTACATTTAAAAAACCAACAAGTTATCTCTCTCTGTGTATGCTGCATAACAAATATATACAGCTATTATCTCCCCAAAAACTATTAGAGGGAAATTGGTTAGGTCATTTAACTCCTGGAAAATTTCAGATTTGGGATATGTCTTGAGAAGATGCTTCAGAAAAACATGTACATCGAATTTAGTATAAAGTATTTTCCTTAAGAGAGAGGAAATGGTACTGACCAATATAAGTCAACTGCCAGCCAACATTTACTCATTTTTTAAAAGCACAACACCAGTGTATAGCAGAACTTACCAGCTAAAATACCCCCAAAGACATATGATGGAGAGCTTACAGGATGCGTCGCAATAGTTCCACTGAACATAAAAGCAACTTTTTTCGATTACAAAAATGAATTATTAATGCTACATATCTTGAACAAAATTTATTTCCGACTTGGAATAAAAAATAATCTTCAACAATACAAGAACATACCTAAACGGGTTATAGTATATAGTTGCAGAAGTATCAATCAGATCCACTGGCCTGCATAGCGGGGACACGAATTTATTTATTTCACAATCACCTGAGTTAACAGAACCTTTCTCTCTCTGAACCATCCACTTAACTGCTCGCCGCTGATACGGTCTAAGCTCTGGAAGCAGATCAGGAATTTCATCTTCCAGCATGGGCTCCGCTCTATATGAATATTAGTATCATAAATTGTTCAGATTAATGTTTTTATATCATTTCAAAGAAAAAGTTGTGTATTCTGATTCCAGAGAAAGCTTTAAAAAAACCCTTAAAATGTAGTATCTCTGTGAGCGTAGAGAATGCAGAAATTCAGGGATTGGCACGAATTACCATTACAATTGGCCTCGACAATATTGAAAAAAAAAATGATAAGAAAAGACAAAAGTTTGAAATTGCAGCCAACACAAAAGTGGTTTGGTTTTTTTTCTATAGAGCCTACTATAATGATCTTCCTATGTTACACCCAACTAATCACCTATTAAATGAGTGCACCAGACTTTTGTTGTTTTCTCGATTAGTACACTCCCGTCATTTTCATGTCAAGTTGGGTATACAAAATCCAATATTAGTGATAGTAGGGTGTAGAAAGCTATTGCATATCGCCATATCCTAATGTAAACATCCAATTGAGGCCACGCCATCTATTTTGCCGAAAAAAGTGACGGGAATATACTAAGTGGGAAAAAAGAAAAGTCCAGCGCACTAACAAGAAAATTGTGAGTTGGGTAATACTGAAATGAAATTTCTAGATAGTAGGGTTTAAAAAACAGTAATCAACCCTTGATACGTATGACAGGAGCAGATGGTATACACAAAATTAGACTTACTTTGATAGTTTAATGGCTTCGTAAAATCCAGCAGCATCAAATCTTGCTCGTTTTCTTGGGAAAACGTCCTCCGTGTCATTATCAACTCCAATAGACTCATTACATCCATATAAAGCTTCTGCAGTAGTAATTTCGGGACGAAGCCAAGCCATTACATTCATCATGCTTTTTCTCCATAATTGCCTAGTCGTATCAAGAAGAGAATCACAAGCCTCGAATGCCTTCTTTAGTATTTCTACTCTCACCCTTATAGACGACACGTTTTCAGAAAGTATAAATCCGTCAATTGGTCTTATTGTCAAAAACTTTAGACTAATTAGGTGGACAAGACCAGTTACTCCTTCATTTGGCCCATCGAAATTCCCCGAAGCTATTACAGAATCAACAGCATTTTCTGTAAATTCCAAATAAATATCACTGGCAGGTAATACCGGCCAATGGCCTAACTTAAAGCGCCCAACAAACTCATTCACATTACACAGCCTACACCTCAATAATAAATTTGAGGCTTCTTTACAACCCGCTGAAATATCCCGTGTTATATCCAAATTTGTCAGAACAACTTCTGAAATGTCAAAATGTTTGTTGGAATCCCAATTACTCCTATCAATTTCGACATAAAATGGTTGTTCAATGGTGAGAGGCTCATCCTTTTGGCCACTTGTGGAAGTTTCTTCTGCATTCACTTCAACTCCAGCATTAAGATGGGTTCCGAAACAGCGATGTGGTCGCTGTTTTTTTCTCCCCATCACTATGTAGAAAAAAGAAGACCAAGAATAAGGTTGCAACTAGAAGAAGAGAGTTAAACAAAGTGAAACTTTTAAGTTTGTAAAAAGTGAGTACACTGTAACCATTTATAGGGTTTAACTTTTAAGGCACATCTCGACAGTTAAAAAAGCAAGTCTCGAGGAAAATAGTTGCATTCGGTAATATTAATTAAAGTAATTGTGGCCCGCAGGCCACAGACCTCAAACTAAAATGGCTTTAATGGTAGATTCATATGTTTCAAGGGTGGTAGAATACGAAATAGGCAGTGAGATGTGTACAGTAACCAGACGTGTGAAAAGTTTCAATAGGCTCGATCCCGCTGAATCAGTATGGAAACATTCTACACTGCTAGAAATAGTGTACAATTTGAGCTACGTGAAGGTATGAAGTGCTTTTCATACCAGCAAATTGTATGCATAAAATTAGTCAGTAAGTCCATAAAGATACATGTGGTCACCACATCAAATACACATCCCACTCCAGTGATATATAAATAACTATGGAACAGCAGTAGGGTAAAATTAAATTTAAATAAATTGGGTTCAAGAATTATAATTAGGCAATCTAAATTCGTGTACATAACAAGCCAAGCAGCTTTTTCAACATAGATTCCAACAGGCTCGACCGCAATAAATCACTGCAAAAGATAAAACTACAAGAGTAGTGACCTGTTGAAGTTTTGTCACAAGAGAAGTATTGTTATACCAGTGTACTTGTGTGCATGCGTATATACATACATCAATTTCGGCACAACGCTTGTATCATTCTTCCTAACCCGGTGGAGTAAAAACAGATTTAAACCGGTAGTAAAAGTAACCAAATTCAATTCTTTAGGTTCAAGGGTTAAAAATTAGGCAATCAAACTTGTAGACGTAACAGGCACGGTCGCACTTTTAACAAATTTACAGGCTTTCAGCAGGCTCGAGATCTAGGATACTAAAAATAACATAAAGTAGAACTAATATTGCTGGAAGGAATAATTACGAAAACACACAATCGAGTTGAAAAGCACTTGTTTGCAAATATAGAATAAAGCCCACATAAAAACGCCTATGTATGCAAACAATTACTCAAGCCACACAAAAAGACAATACCACATGATGTGTATACTTAATAAGTAAAGCTAGCTTTTCCCAATTACTAATAGCAGAAACTCCAAATCAAACAAAATTTCACCAAAACTCATAAAATTGCGCACATAAACAATCATGGGCAGCATACGTATCAATATGGCATTAAATACTTCTAAAAAAAATGCAAAAACAATGCGAAAACAATAATTGTGAGACAAAAACTAACATACAGTAGAAAGAATAGTGCTGCAAAGGAATAACTACAAAAACACATAATCGAGTTGAGAATATTACTTGTTTACAAATATAGAACAAAACCCACCTAAAAATGCTTATGTATAGCAAACAATAACTCAAAGTACACAAAATATAATACCGCATAATGATGTATACAGTTGATTAATAAAGCTAGCTTGTTTTTCAAACAGTATCAAAAACCCCAAATTAAACAATTTTTCACCACATTGCATTTACTGCCTTTTGCAAAAATGCAAAAACGATAATTACAGGATTGAAAAAGTCAAAAAGGTGCTTTTTTGGTATAAATTTGGTGAGTAAATGTTTTTTCCAGTTACAACAAGGAAAGAAAACAAACCCCATATTAACTATACATATTAACCATTCAAAAATCTAGTTATCTAGTTTAGCAATTTGGTAGGCCTCTATTTAACACGAAACATACAATTCAAAACCCCAGAACATAAATTAAGTAAAAACACAAAGTGGGAATTGCAACAATTGCAATTACACAAAACATATACATACACACACACATATATGTAAAAAGGTATGGGTTTTTTCATTTTTAGTAAAATTTGGCGAGTAAATGTTTTTTTCAATTATAGTAAGGAAAAAAAACAGAACCCAAGTTAATTATATATGTTCAGCATTCAAAAATCTAAATTAGGAATATTTTAATCCCCTATTTAACACAAAACATACAATTCAAAATCCCAGAACATAAATTGAGTAAAAACACAAAGTCGGTATTGCAACAATTGCAATTACACAAAAGATATACATATATGTAAAAAGGTATGTTTTTTTCATTTTTGGTAGAAATTTGGTGAGTAAATGCTTTTTTCAATTATAGTAAGGAAAATAAAACAGAACCCAAGTTAATTATATATACTAAGCATTCAAAAATCTAAATTAGGAATATGGTAATCCCCTATTTAACACGAAACATACAATTCAAAAGCCAAGAACATAAATTGAGTAAAAACACAAAGTGGGTATTGCAACAATTGCAATTACACAAAACATATACATATATATATATATATATACATATATGTAAAAAGGTATGGTTTTTTTCATTTTTAGTAGAAATTTGGCGAGTAAATGTTTTTTTCAATTATAGTAAGGGAAAAAAACAGAACCCAGGTTAATTATATATGTTCAACATTCAATTATCTAAATTAGGAATATTTTAATCCCCTATTTAACACGAAACATACAATTTAAAACCCAAGAACATAAATTGAGTAAAAACACAAAGTGGGTATTGCAACAATTGCAATTACTCAAAACATATACATATATGTAAAAAAAGGTATGGTTTTTTTCATTTTTGGTAGTAATTTGGTGAGTAAATGTTTTTTTCAATTATAGTAAGGAAAAAAACATTGAAAAAAAAACAAACCCAAGTTAATTATATATACTAAGCATTCAAAAATCTACATTAGGAATATTTTAATCCCCTATTTAACACGAAACATACAATTCAAAACCCCAGAATATAAATTGAGTAAAAAAAAGTGGGTATTGCACACAAAAAACTACAGAAAATATATAAATATAACACACACACACACACACACACATATATATATATATATAGAGAGAGAGAGAGAACCAGATTGGAAGCTGAGCCGCCTTGAGTGAGCTGAGGAATGGAGAAATAAAAATTATAAATTATAAACAAATAATATCTACCATAAAAAATAATAATCAAATCAAGGTTCTATAAGTCTATATGGAATATATATAGTAGTATTTATTTTACTAGTTTTTTTTTTTTTTTTTTTTAATGCTTGTGTACTTAGAATTTGATCATTTTCTTTGAGTTAAAATTTTATCAGTTTTTCGATTTTTTCATATCTATTCATAAAAAAAATTCGAATTTTTTTTGCAAATCAACGTATTATTTTATTTCTAAAGTATTTGTTCAAAAAAATCTGAAATTTTGACATTTTATATTTTTTTTTATGTTTAACTGTTTGTTTGACAATTTATAAGGTAGTAATATTAATAAATATCAAAAAAATATAAAATGTCAAGTTTCATAGATATTTTGAACAAATATTTTCAAAATAAAATAATACGTTGATTTACAAAAAATATCGGGAAAAAATTACGAATAGATATGAAAAAACCGATAATTTGACGAAAAACAAGACATTTCGAACTTGATAAAATTTGAAACATGTTTTGTTACGTAAGAAACGATGTATCTATCTTTATTTCGAGACAATAGTGTCGATTACTTGCCTTATAATTAGGGTATATCCACAATAAAAATAATATTTAGGGTCTTATAAGTAATAAGTAATGTGTCCATATGGAATAGATATGTTTATTTAAGTCCTTTAGAATGTTTGTGAACTTATTTGGGTCATTTTTTTTTCCACTTAAGACATGAACTCGAGACAATCGAGAAAGCATTCTCTATTTTGAAGAAATAAAGGATTTATTGCCCTATAATTAGGATGTATCTACAATAAAAAAATAAAAATCAGGGTTTTATAAGTAATGTGCCCTTATATAATGAATATATTATTTAAGTTCTAATATTTTATTTAAGAAGCGAATTGGACATGCCATGTAAAAGGACTATCTACAATAAAATTTGGTTTTTGTTAATATAGTCTAATTATGATTTGTTTGAAATAATGTGATTTCATACTCTAATAATCTTGTTAACTTTCAACCATTTGGCTTTTGACACTTCCAATTTGTAATTTCTAAAGTCGGTGCTAGTGACAAATAATACTTTCATTATTATGTTGTTTATACTTTATATATGTTGTTTCATGTTTGGAGATTCTTTCACATTTCAGGTTATTGATGACTTATTAATAACAACAGGAAACTTATGTTACTTGTTACTGATTAGGATCAAATCTGTCACTTTACAGTTTGTTGTTTTGTAATATTTAATACAAACGTGAAACGACTCCACGAATAATTAGGGTTGGTTCGGTTCGGGTTTTTGGCAAAACCGAAACCGCTCAGATTTTTCGGTTCGATTTTTTTTAGTTTCGGTCTTTTTATTTTTTGGACCGAACCGTACCGGTTTTTTCGGTCCGATTTCGGGTTTTTTCGGTTTTTCGATTTTTTTCGTTTCGGTTTTATTGTAAATTAACCGAAACCGACCCAAAAAAATTTCTGATTTTCGGTTCGGTTTTTTTTTTTTCGTCTGGCTCTAACTTGCATAGTATAGTATTATATATAACAATATAATTCATATGCATTTTTTTTCTTTTAAATCTAACTCTTTCTTAACTTAAACACACTAATCAGCCTGTTACAATTTATATTTGGCGAAGTTTCATACTTTCAGTAAGAACATGCAAATAACTAAGCAAATAATTTGTATTGGTTAAAACAAATAATAATAAGAACATGCAAAGAAAATGATCCACAATATGAACTATCGATAACAAAACACTCACTTTGCGTGTAACTAATTAACAACTCTTGTTATAATATAAAATGGCTTAAGTGGAATAAATTAAACTTAAGCCCTTATAAAAAAAAATAGCTCATTTGCAAGAAAACACATGAGAAAAGATTTCGTCGAGCTTGCTTCAATTCAAATTTCAAGTATGTCTATTATAATTTTTCTGTTAACGACGGTAAACACGTTATTACTATGGCCTATAAAGACATTTAGAAGAATTTGGCGACGCATCGAGCTGTTTATTCTTCTTGCAGAGTTAGAAGGCCTCGATCCGTATTATGTTTTTTCAGGTGACATTCATCATCTTAGATGACATTAAACTGCATGAAGCTGGCAAACGTCATATTTTATTGCGAGTATCAATTATTATGGTATTACGTTTATGAATTTCTACTTTTTATCTTGTTGCGGTCTCAAGGTATAATTGTATAAATAAAAATGTGAATAGTTCATTTCCTATGTGGTAATACATTTGAACTAGAATTATTTCAGTTTATTTATTTTAACTTATTAACAAACGGGTGAGAATGCTAAACCAGAGTTTGATCAAGATTTGATAAAGGTAATGAATAGTTTTCTATACTTCTCAAGATAGATATAGTTTAGCCAAAACAGGTTACACAAACTATGGGGTCTACATGAGCAAAAATTACAAAGTTGGATTAGGGTGGTAATGTGCTTAGTTAATTTGATTTCTTTGCTAGTACAAAAATTACAAAGTTGGATTAGGGCGGCACACCCATGTGACCAGGGGTTGCCACGACAACCTCATAATTTCGAAAAATGATTTTTTTTACATATACGATAAGGTTGTGTAATTTTTTTTTCCCTTTTTGAAATATTATAAGCTGTGTAACTAACCCCAAATTCAACATATATATTTGAAAGTTCTGAATCATAAATGTTATGCTTTTAGCTACGTGACTTCAAGATCAAACCTTCCATCTTGGTGTTCTAATGTATGTAGGATCACTTTCCGCAAGGTTTTTCTATTGATTTTGTGGAATATTCACTTACCAGTTAACTCGAATATTTACTCGGTAAACAATTCAGATGAAAAGTCTCCAGCAAAGAAAAGTTCACCCAAAAAGTGAATAATTGGTCTCGTATCGTAATCTGTAATCGTATTAATAAGAGAGCTTAATTAAATATTTTCCTGAGTCGAGATATGACACAATCTTATAGAGATTCAGATGTTTAATGTAGCGAAGAATAAAGTTCTAAGACCCTCGAGAAAAAGACCAGACAGTAATGTGATGAGAATTAACGTAAAAAAACGTTAATTAGCAGCTAGCTAGGCATAATTAAAATAAAACATACTTCAGATTATCTTAGGGTTCTTTTATTAAAATGAAGATTATCTTAGGTTATGAAGTACTAAACGGGCAATGCAACTACCCGCATGAGTTTCGAAGTATTTAATTAACATTGTTTTGGAAGATAGATTAGGCTAATGAAATTAGTACAAGATGATATGTCCGGCCAAATAAATCATTGCAATCGTATACTTCTATTATAATAATCCAATTCAAGATTTTCAAGATTTGTTGATACTATCAAATTTGTTAATTTTTTTTCAAAATTATCCATATATTTTTTCATTAATTACCGTAATGTCACTCTTATAAATAATAGAAATTTTTTAAACTAATTAGCGCGTTTTATTAAAATTATTTTAAATATTCTTTTCTTTTATTTTAACAACTAGCTAGTTTCTAGTCTTCTCTTATATGGAACCAATCCATAATTCTCTCACACACTCCATGTGTATGCATGCTTATTATTTTATTCACACTCACCTTACTAACTACTTATAAGCAAGTAAGCATATGTTTTGTTTAATTTTTAATAACGTTAGTTACGTTACATATAATAAATTGTTGGGGATGTTGGATATAAAGATAGATTTAAATATATGTAAGAGAATCGAAACAACTATATGGTAATTATAAATAGTCTTAGTTACACCCTTAAATTGTAAATACTGGTATAATTTGTACGTGAATGATTATTTTAAAAAATGTCGATTGACGTGTTTAGCTTTTGTAAACAATTGAGACTGGAAAAAAAAAACGAAAAAAAACGAATGCATGTGTAGAAGAAAGGGAAAAAACTAATATGTAAAACCAAGGTTAATCCCGCAAAGAGTTGTGGGTTGGATTATTCAGATTCTCTTTGTTTTGAAAACTTACATCATTTTACCATTCCTAGCTACTTGAATAAAGAGAAATTACTAGTAAATAGTCACTCTAAATCACTTGTTAATAATCCGTTTGCATAAAAATTATTAAACTGATTAAAAAGAATTTTGATTAATATTTAAGTTTATGGTGGACCATGTTATGATTATATATTTTTATATGATTTTTTAGTTTAGCGTAAACTTTGTTTTTAATTTATCAAATTCTAATTTGTTGAAAAAAAAAATTAGTTATTGAAAAACATTATCTAACTATTCATTTTTAAATTTAACGGTAACTAAGATCAATGTGCCATAAAACGTCAAATAATGTGACTGTTTTAAAGAGACAGCCGAGTAAAGTCATGTTTGTGTTTTTTTAGATGTTAGTAGTAAAATTTAATTCGCACCATCAGACCAACATTTGCTAAATTAGTACGATTGTGTTTTTCCATTTGGTACTCATTTCCCATATTACATGTCCCTTTTATTCAGAATGATAAATTTCCTGGTACTCATGAGTACTTAATTAACAGTAGTTTTTTTTTTTTTTTTTTTTATAATTAACAGTAGTATGTGATTGAAAAGCATGAACATAAATTCAATAAGTTGTGGTTGGGTTATAAAGTTAATCATTGTGGTAGAAAAAAAAGTAAGAACCAGTGAACCACGATGATCCATACCGTCTTTGCCCTATCGTCGCCATCGACTATATTCACCTTAACCTCCAAGTATATAACGAGCATTCACCTTTGCTAATTATGAATATCATTAATATTTTAAAGTTTATCTGAGAAATCATACTCATTTTATTAGTTCAACTAAGTGTAACTAATATTTTTTAATATTCATAAAAAAAATATAGACTATTTTTAAGTGACGGAGATAATAATTAACTTAGTAACACAAACTAATTAATTTGGATTAATTGTTACCTATAAATTTATACTTAGATGTAAAAGTTTCACCCATAGAGTATTACCCTAGGCTGGTGAATTTTGTATCTGCTCTTGGTGTGGAAATTATTTATACTATTAAAATCATCCACGTCTGTTATGTCAAAACATAATTTTTATTAAAATTTGAGTATTATGATATAAAAAGTAACATTTATCAGTAACTCTATAAAATCACTAAATTTCAGAAAAAACAAAATTCACGTATATGATTCCTTACATAAATATAATAGTAAAAAACTATCGTGGGGTCCATATTTTTATGGTTGTAATATTGTTATAATTATTAAATGATAATAAACAAATAAAAAGAAATAATGTAGGGTTATTATAAAAAAGATTAGTAGAAATCTGTAATTTTATGTAAATGTAAACGGTTATTTAAAGATATAAAATGTGTTAGGTTTGATAAAATCACTAAACATGCCGATTAATATAAGCATTGATATGAGTGATAGACTCCTATTCGAAGTACTGTCAAATACTATATTTTGAATTTACAAAATACACCTATGTTGCTACTTAATCATTTCAACAAATCATTTCTTTACACTAACAAAGTTCATGAGTTGTCCCATCATGAACAAATATTGGAATATACTTTTCTAACCTAGTAACAAAGTTCATGAGTTGTCCCATCACCTAGTGAACAAATACCGGGTATACTTTTCTAAGTAAGAGAGTTACTCCGTACGTTGTTAATTAATTGTATTTTACGGATTTACGTGTAATTTAAACCGGCTTATAACATGTATCAAAATTGTCGAAATGAAAATTTTAAAACTAAATCATATAATTTAATGTTTGAACTATATGATTAACTTTTAAAAAAATTTCATTCCGACAATTTTGATACAAGTTAGTGGCCGATCAAAATTACACGTAGTTTCGTAATGAACAATTAATTGGGAACCGGGAATTAATTAATAAACACATTTTTCTAACTGATCGTGTCTTTTCACAACAGTTAGGTTTGAACATGCCTTTTATTTAAAACATCGATTCAAATTTTATCAAGAAAATATTAGCTAAATTTACAATATTTTTACCTGAATAAGCTCCCTAAAAAAAATTATTGTAACATCATTCCCACTGAATAGTCGGAACTATGCAATTTTAACAAAAAGATTCACTTCAAAATGCATAATAAGAATGGATTTGTAAGAACCATTCTACTTTGAATATGCCTTACTAAATACTATTACTTGCAAATGAAATTTGAAAATCCTGCTATAATAAATCTAATTGAAAAGAAAACGTGTAAAGCTCATTGCTCAATTTCCAATGAAGCCAAAATAAGTTCAAATGGTTGTCTTTGCCTAGCAATATTTACTGTAATTTTTCTGTCAATAATAGTATTAAAAGTGGTTGCCTAATTATCTTCCAGACAATACAGTGCATTTACGTTAGCATATAAAATAAACACACTCTCTACTTTATCCACAGTTTAAAACATAGAATTATGGTTAAAAAAAACACCAATCAATCAATAGTTATTTCCATAGTTATTTACATGCATGCATGCATGGTCTCATGCATGTTTTACTAAAAGTCTACTGGATAAAGACAGTTTAATTAATTAAGTGGGTAAATTTTGGATTGGAATATGGAAACAAAATTATTTAAGGATTGGTCCATGAAACTGAAACTAATTAAGAATTGGTCCATTTCCCCTAACTAACCAATAAAAATGTAAAAAATCAGAAAAAATAAAAAAATTCCAGAAAATAAAAATGCAAAAATGAAAAATAAAAAAATATGAAAAAATGCAAAAAAATTTAAAAGAGGCAAAACCCCGAAAAAATATGATTTTTTTTAAAAAAAATCCCAAAAAATAAAAAAAAATCTCATAAAATCAACAAAAATCTAAAATCAACAAAAATCCAAAAACGCAAAAAAAAAAAAAACAGTCTGAACCAAAAACAGTCTGAACTATTTTAAGTCATTTTAAAAACAGTTTGAACCATTTTAAGTCATTTTAAAAACAGTCTGAACTTTTTTAAGTCATTTTAAAAACAGTCTGAACCAAAAACAGTCTGAACTTTTTTATGTAATTTTAAAAACAGTCTGAATTTTTTAAAGTTATTTTAAAAACAGTCCGAAACTTTTTTAAGTTATTTTAAAAACTTGTGTGATGAGCTCATTTACAATAGAGTCCGGTGGCAGTAATATCTGTCGCTAATATTGAGGAGTGATGAAAGATTCTCTTCTGTGACAAAATTGTATGCTCTTGATGAACAGCTCTTTTGTAGTATTTTTGGTATCTTTTTAAGCACTTTAATTTTCTTTATCTGTCTACTGAGAGTTGTTCCTCTTTCCATATAAATGAAAAAAAAATAAAAATTAATGGTACTGCCTTTTATCTATTGAATAAACTAGAAAGGTTATATAGACAAAATGAAGGGCTATTTGAGGTTTAAAATGCAATTACAGAAGGCTAGTTGTACCATATATTATAGACTGTCATACTTTTATAATGTTAAAGGCAGCCGATATTTTGAGGCTCGGGTAGAGCGCCGGAAAGGCTAGGGATGGTCATGGCTACACATGCGAAGTTTTATTTGCCGAAACTGGTAGCATGTCAGACACTTTTTTAAGGAAATAGTATGTTGTTTCATAATGAATGTATATTGCTTTAAGGTATCATTGATTCCTATTAAAAAAATGGTTCTGAGTTATTTTCTTTAGACATAAAATATGATCGAGTCAAATTACATATCTGTTTTTGTTTAATATGGCTTGAGGGGCTCCCCTCTCCTTGTGATCTGTATAATAGATGTTCACTTTTCTTTCATCGCCATCAGGAGGGAAAGCAACAAGATGATTGAGCAGTTTCCGATGGACATAGATAAAGAAGAAAAAGACGAGTCAATGGTAAATGAGCCACCTAAGATTCGGCGTCTGGAGGAGTCGGCGTCAGGGAAAGTCATTTTAAAAACAGTCTAAACCAAAAACAGTCTGAACCAAAAACAGTCTGAACCAAAAACAGTCTGAACTTTTTTATGTAATTTTAAAAACAGTCTGAACTTTTTTAACTTATTTTAAAAACAGTCTGAACTATTTTAAAAACAGTCTGAACTGTTTTTTTTTTTTGCATTTTCGGATTTTTGTTGATTTTAGATTTTTGTTAATTTTTTGGGATTTTTTTTTGATTTTTTGGGATTTTCTAAAAAAAATCGTGTTTTTTTCGGGGTTTTGCCTCTTTTAATTTTTTTTTTTTCATTTTTGCATTTTTATTTTCTGAATTTTTTTTATTTTTTTTTATTTTTTACATTTTTATTGGTTATTTAGGGGAAATGAACCAATCCTTAATTAATTTCAGAAATAATGGATCAATCCTTAATTAAATTTTATAGCCGGACCAATCCTTAAATACTTTTGTTTTCATGGTCCAATCTTTAATTTTCTCTGATTAGTAAGTTGAATGTGATAATTAACATCAAATCTTGAACATGGTTCAAATTATCAATGATGGTGGACTAACAAAATCCAGCAGATCAACTCACTTTCGTATATCCTCTATATCCATGCCTAGTAATATACGAATATGCACTAAAACTTCTTTATAAAACTACACTATATATCAATAATCTATCTATATTTATAAAAAAAAATCGGTCTCAACTCGGTTCAGTTATAAATAAAAGTAAACTCTCTATTATTATATTTCATAAAAAAAATTAGGTTCCCTTAGTAGTAAATTCATCTACTTATAGTAATAAATTGACATTTCATATTCAAAATATATATTATAAATTGTTATATTAAGTTTAAGATGATTTAAAATAATTATGTTAAATAGTTGGTAACAATAACTTAATGTTTTCGTTACTAGCACATCTTATAATTTGTACATACGTAATAACTCGTACACATGGACATAACTTGCAATTTAATACTGATATTGGCATGCATGGTTGAAACCTGTTCGTATGAATCGTTTTGTTTATATACTATCATCTTTCAGATCTATTTGCATGGTTACACATTATTATATACATGTATTTGTTTTGTTTTCTTAAGAAACTTAAAATTAAATTTTTATACATTTCACGGTTTGTATATGTTAATGTGGGACATATATCTTATATTAATAAATTTATTTTAAACAAAATATATATCCACTTAAGAATAATATCCATATAGTAATAATTTTTCGTGGTCCTAACGATATGACTGTATAGGGGTTTTTACTATATAGAGAAAGTACGACTTCAACTGATCATACACCGAAATATATATATTTTTTGTTTATATATATTTTTATACATTTCACGGTTTGTATATGTTAGATCTTTTAATATATTTTGTTAATATATATATATATATATAGATCTTTTACTGAAATTTTTAAATAATATTTAAAACTAGTATTTTTTTTTTGGCGCCTACCGATCCGACTTCATCTAAGCTCAATGGTTTTTATGACTCACATCAGGGCCGACCATATACATAAGACTATTTGCGACCGTCTTTCTTTTGTATATTCTTTTTAAGGGGCAGTTTTGGATATTCATTATTTACACACTCTTTTAACGTATCGTGTTTTTGTAGATATTCAATTTGTTTTGAATATTCATTAAGAAATAAATTTAGAGTGAATGTTGTGATCGGTACATTATTTTTGTATGTTACATATGTAAGCAAACAAATAGTGTATCATTCATTAACTAACAACATATGCATCAATTTTAAGTTGTGATTGTGTAAGTTAGAAGTCAATTTAATTGATTTTGTGGCAATTCACATTTGGAATTGACGGAATCAAGGGTGCATTTTAGCACAATTTAAGTTGAAAATGATAGGCTATGATGTTGACAATACACCATTTAGAGAATGTCAAAGTCTACACAAGTAATTGGTTTGGTCTATAAGTAACCATTTTCATGCAAACCTAGAGAATACAAACTTTAGAAAAATACTATGTTTTTAGAAAATTATTTTCCATATTAGATTAAAAAAGAAGGAAATCTTCACTCAATATTGAGTAGAAAATATTTTCGGGATTAAATGAGTGAAGTAAATAAATTAACTTATTACTAAAAAAAAAAAGTGAAAAGTTAAAATAACTTCTAATAATATTTACAAATCACTTAGAAGTTAAAAACAACTTGATTGAGAATTTATAAGTTAAACAATTTAACTTTCTTTTTAAAGTGGTTTATTAACAACAAGTTACTTATTCAAAAAAAAAACCCTCAGAACAAGTAAACTAAACTATAAGTCACAAGAACATCAATAAATTTTATTTCTTTAACTTTTTTGTTCTCATAGTAACTTTTTATGAGTAAAGAGTAACTTAACTTATATTACCTGAAAGTAATTTACAATTAAAATATAGCTTATAAGTTATAAACAAACTTACAAGAAAATTCAAACGAGAGAAATTAACTTTTATAAATTAAGTATATGATCTAGGAGAATTTTTTGAATAAAATTTTAGTGAGTGTCAAATAAATTTTTTCTTAAAAAATGTTTTTATAAGTTTTCTTATGTAACAAACATAGGCTAAAGCTATTTGTTAATGTAGGAGAATTCATTTAATATTTGTATGTGCATACAAAATCATATTTCAGTACAGATATTTTCTTTTTATGTGACTAGGAATATTGTTATTTATATATACTAAGAAAGTCTTGGCTAGAAAAAAAAAAAGGAATAAGACAAAAATGTCTTTAACATTTCAAGCAAAATTTTCTCATTAATGTCTTAATAAAATTTGTATAGAAAAGGCAACAAGCCACTCCTCTCTCTTCTATATATAGACCTAATTACTATTCAATATCGCCACACCAAACAACCAATATATTACATTCATTTCCAATATGAAAATCTTTTTTCTTCTTACTTAAAACCCTATTGCGTTGCTATATATATATATCCCTTTTCTTTTCAAGAAATCCTTTAAAGACTCCATTTTTATTTAATAGTAGTTAATATCTACAAACTTTCCTTCTTTCATATATCTTGAAAGTTATTTCAATATATTTCTCGTACTTTAGCTAGCCCCAAGTTAATAAGGTAATATCATCTTCTTGGTTTCGTTTAAAGATACATTGTGTAGTTTTAGAAGCTTTGTTATGTACTAGATATGTAAATGTGGGTAAAAAAGGAAATGATTTTTGGAAAGATAACAACTTTCCATGACCTAAAGAATCAACTTTGAATTGATAATGGTAATAATTATGCAAAGAAAGTTACAGTGTTTTTTTTGGTAGAAATAAGTTTAATTAGTTTAATGCGAAATCTCAATGAAGCATTAAAAAGGCATTGTTTGTGCTTATTAAATAATTATTGTTTATTTAATACCTAAATTACTAATCAAGTTCCAATATCTTGAACACTTGTTTATGTAAAAATTTTTTGGATCTTTATAAAGATTAGTGTTAATATTGGTATTCACTAATGTAAAATTTCAGCTGGCCGGGTTATATGTTGAGGCAATTTACATATGCTACCTTTTTGGCTTTTTTGGAGATATGATGTTAAAATGAAACAAATGACCAAAAATTTAAGTTAATTTACTTGTAAAATGTGTTTGTATAGTTAGGTTGTATTTTTTTTGAAAAAAGGTTGAATCTTTTATCTAGGTGTTTAAAGTCTTATATATGGCCCAGGAGTAAATTTAATACTAAGTTTTGTTACAGATACGATGTTAAAGTGGAAGAAATGACCAAAAATATAAGTTCATTTACTTATATAGAATGTGTTTATATAGTTAGGAAGTTTTTTGATAGAAAAAAGGTTAAATTCTTTTATATGTCTAGGTGTGTAAGTGTTAGGGTCTGGGTGGAAATTTAATACTCCAAGTTTGATGTGTTTATATACACGTGTACATATAGGGCTGGGTCCGGTCCGGTCCGGTTTTTGACAAAACCGAAACCGAAACTGAGCATATTTTTCGGTTCGGTTTTTTTCGGTTTCGGTTTTTATTTTTTGGACCGAACCTGACCGGTTTTTACGGTCCAGTTTCGGTTTTTTGCGGTTATTTTTCGGTTTTATTTTTGATTTTTCGGTCTTTTTCGGTTTTTTTTTGTTCGGTTCGGTTTTTCCGGTTTTTTTCGGAGCTACAGATATGATGTGAAAGTGGAAAAAAATGACCAAAAATACAAGTTAATTTACATATAAAATGTTTGTATGGTTAGTAAAGTTATTTTTTATATGTCTAGGTGTTTAAATGTTAGTATCTGCCAGGAAACTTAATACTTCAATTTTGTTCTGTGTATATGATATGTTAAAATTGAAGACATTATTTAATTGTGTTCAGACAAGACATGTTGTCTTGTAGTATATTGTGTTTTATGTTTTAAATTTATGTTTGCATCATAGCAAAAAATATTTGTATTTACAATCAGAGCCCAAAAGTCATTAGTTTATTGTTGGTCAATGACGGTCAAAGGCTAATTAGACTTCTAAAGACTTTTATAACATTGTTTAGTTTTAAAAGGGTAAAAAGTTAAATCAAAACTTAAAAATCTTTATGTAATTTTTTGTTGTGGATTTAAAAAGCTAATTTTATAAACATTTACAGATGGCTGAACAAGTTGTTGCTTGGACTCACACTACTCCTATATTCGACACCCGTAACGAGTCGAATGAGCTTAGATCGCGCAGACGGTTATGGTTATTGTTTTCCATAGTCACTTACATTTCTTATGGAATAGCTTTATACTACCACGTGCTTACTGCTAATCACAAGTTGAGTGGGTGGAATATTGCCGTGATAGTTATGATTGGATTGACAGAAATCGTATTAGTCATACTATATGTAATGAAAAATCTTCCGGAGTTTAAGTTTAGAAATACGATATCTCAAGCAATTGGAAAAGCCATTTGTGAGTTCGCAGGGGTTTACGCATGCTATTGGATTTTAAGCCAAATTCACAATCACACTCGAGCCACTTGTTGGATATTCGTCTCCTTGTCCGCATACTCACTTGCCCTGCTTAGACTAATTTCACCCACATGTGACTTTTCGATTCCGAGTTTGCTAGCCCAAGTAGCTATGAATGAGTCCTTACATAAAGAAACCCATAGGTGGGATCTGACCATCAAAATAGGAGTCATATGCTTACTTTTAATCGTATTAGCTGGGCAACAAGATGTAAATTGGCGTCAATGTACCCTATATGGAGAAGAAGAAGAAGGTGTAATCAATGAGTGGAACCCACTTCCATCTCTATTTCATTCTATTGTGCTAACAGACACATTACAAATTCGGAGGTTCTTTTGGGCTATTATCTCATGTCTATCTATACTTGGTTTCATAGTGACCTTTTTATGTTACATATTGGGCCCCGCATATGGTAATCCTTTTCCATATTGGATCTTTATAGTTGTCATGGTATTCATGTTAGTTTTAGAACTATTGTTAGTTGTATACGATCGTCTACCCCATTTAAGATTTAGAAACAAGGCGGTAAAGACGGTGTTTAAGGCAGTGCTTGATGGACTAGGGGTATATGGATGTCTTTTTTTACTATCAAGTATTAAAAACCATATAGATGGAGGAGCTTGTTGGATGTACTTCATGTTAGCTTTGGACAGCCTAGCGCTTTTCAAAATAGTATCTCCTTCTTTTGATTTTTCAATCCCTAGCATATTGACTCAAGTAGCAATGAACGAATCGCTGAATAACGAGAGTAATGGTCATTGGTGGTTTACGCTAATTATAACTTTTGCTTGTGCATTCGTGTTCGCTATTCAAGTACTAATTGAAATCGCTGCGGTAAAATTGAGAGAGAATTTCATGACTGTATTCGGCAAACCGGGAAATCGGATAGGTGCTATTCTGCGTATCCTACCACCGAACCCAATAGTTCATCACCAGGAGATGGTGGAGCACGGTGCTGGTTAATATCTGAAATCGAGAAGCCAGTATCTGATTCTGTTTGCTCTGAGCAAAGGTAATCTAATACATGATACTATGATAAGATGGGTAAATTTTCCCCCACTTTGATAGTAGTTACAATGAAAAAAACATAAGATGGGGAAATTTTTCCCACGTTGAAGTGTACTAAATAAAAGTAAAAATTTGACCACACTAAAATTTTGAAACAAGTTAAATACTTCAAACAACACGTTAAACATATTTTTCAGTTATCATTTAACTGTCAGTTATCTTGTTGAAGAATCTGCTGACTTTAAGCAGGTCTGGTCCGCCTTTTTAATTTTTGCATGGCCTTCGACAAAATGGAGTATTAGTTTTCACCAGTTATTCCATCTTTAGCTGATCATGAAAATATTAATTTGAAAGTATATTCTTATTGTTATTTAAAAATTAAAAACTTAAAAAGCAGTGTGTAATTTGTGGTGCTCCACTTGGAATCTGCTTTGGCAATGAATAAATTGCTAACAACTTTTCGTTGTGCTTTTCAGCTTTAACTGTTATTTGATTATTAGCAGAATGATATAGGCATATGACAGTAAAATTGGGGTACAACAGTTTATGATAATCGTTTATTTCGTTTAGCAACCTAGTATTATTCGTTTAATAGTAACTTAGTATGGAATCAAAAATTTAGAAGTTCGCATTGTTTAATTCGCAAGAGAAATGTTATTAGAAGTTTATAAGTTCGTAGCAGCCACGCAGGTGGAAAAACTTAATGAGGCCATTTGCAAGTGAAATAATAAATCTGGCAGCGCTGAAGTTTTTCTTTCTAATTAACACTTTTCAACTTTATTTAATTTTACGCAGGTGCGCTTTGTTTTTGCCTGGCATGACATGGGAAAGCAAATGGTCTGGGGTGATCGTTCTCAGTATTCTCGTGTCTATTTCTCTTCATTGTTTGTATGATGTAGTACAATTGCCGGAGTTTTATGTAGTTCCTTAGTATGCATCTACCGATCTACACTATGGTGGGTGTGAAAGACCTCTATTTTTCTCGTCTAGTTTTCATCTTGCGTACTGTTTTTTATTCAAATACTTTTTTAACTGTTATCAAAGATCGACCATGGCAAGACAAGTCTGTTTCGCAATCTTATTTATAAGAAGCTTATTTTGTGCCCGTACATCATAACCGTGATATATTTCCTTTTTTTCCGTTCTTCTGGATCTACTTTCCAGAAGGTTCATCTCTGATGGTGCACCTGTGTAGCAATGAGAAATCTTAACATTCTTTCGAGTAAAAAAAACTAGATAAAATAGTAAATGTGTTTGCTTATGGTGCAGTTTTTAGTTTAACACCACATCATCAAAATGGAAAAACATTTTTAAAATGGCTCATTCATTTTACCACCTATAAGATAAATAGATAATAGGTACTAGTTTGTGGTTTATGTCGTTGTAGATTATTCGTATGATGTATGATTTATTCTCCTATTATGTAGGAATATTATGTAGTCACTCAAAGAGATTGCGTGGCTGATCCTATATTATATGGAACCGGCAGTTAAGCCCATGATTTTTACAATTAATAGTAGTTCTCTTTAACACGGTATGCAATGAAATGGTGCTTTCATCGACGAATTGCAAACATTTATATGTATGAGTTGAGGCAAAATTGACACACGAAAAGATTAGCATAACCTCTTCAAAGCTCTCACCTTAATTAGTTCATGTTAATACTCCTCATACATTTGACCAACTGATATGGTAGGTTGAAAATTAGCAGCTGAACATAAATATGTGGAAACGTGAAACTAATTAAGTTCAGTCGCAATTGGACTTTTATTTATAAGAAGAGATGTGGTGATAATGCTTTCAGGAAGAAAAGGGAAGGTTAAACAACTTCCAAGGGCTTCTCAGCTGAACGCGTTGTGTTGTTGCCGTCTTTTGT
Source organism: Primula veris (assembly GCA_963682055.1). NCBI lineage: Eukaryota > Viridiplantae > Streptophyta > Magnoliopsida > Ericales > Primulaceae > Primula > Primula veris. The sequence goes on along the minus strand of OY821742.1, from coordinate 3,495,967 downwards.
GCATCAAGTTTCTGAACTTGACTAATTTCTTCCGTTTCCATGAAAATAGTCGTGGACGATGGAGTAGACCAATGCCTATGGTAGATAATTAATAAGTATGATCATAGTTATTAAATGATATAGATCCTCTTTCTTAGAAACGACAATAATTTGCATAATAATTCCAACTATCACCTCTGTAAACAAAAGATCAGGAGAATTATATAACATTTTGCAAATAATTTGGAACTCTATCACTATTAGGGCCCAAATAATCGAGTTGCAGATGCCATCGAAAGAATATCTCAAGACTATAGCTACGGCTAAAGCATGTCAATTAACCCCTTGTTTAAGCACCCAATTAACACCTTGTTTGAGCCACTGTTAGCTCTTTTTTGTTTGTGAGTAATTTGAAATTTGCACAATAGGTACCATTTACCATTTTCACTTCTAATTGTTGCCAATACTATTATAATTTTCTTTAGCAATATTATACTTAGTTGGTACAAAATTCACACTAACACCTCAATGGAACAAAATCTCATTATATATATATATATTCACTATTTTCAAAATGATTTCTGCTAAAATTGATAAGGAAACGATTGTACAATCTCGCTACTATTGTTAATATTAAGAAATGTTACAATCAGAATATTATATATATATATATATATATATATATATATATATATATATATATATATATCCCCTCACTCTCTTAGCTCTATCTCTATATCTCAATTTTAAATTCTTATGAAAATTTGATGTACTCTTATCTTGGCAAAAAATTAGGGTACATGAAACCAATTATGAGGATAATGTTATTTGATTATTTCAAAATCAGCACTCTATTCAATTTATAGAACCTTCGGTAAGTGAGTACGTTTGGTGATTTATTAACCCACGGTGCCTATTTGATGAATTTTAATTAATTAAAATTATTATTGAAAGAAATCTCACACGCCACTTTATTTCCAACTCAAATCAGATAAAATCATATGTTAATTAAAACTCGTGTACTCTTGACTCTGTCAATTATCTGTCGTGGGTTCAACGTAAAATTAAAAACAAAAAAAATATTACAAAAGGGTTAACAGTGAGGCAATTATAACTATGCCAATGTTGAAAAATATATCATAGTTATAACTTCACTCTTTAAGAAATATAAATGTAAGCTATATAATATAAGACTAACAGAGATCAACGATTCTGGTTGGGACACCATTTTTTACAACATGTTTATATATACTCCTAATCTTTAAAAGTGTTTCAGGGTCCGAATTTTTGATAATTAAATACTACTTATATATAGATTATCATCATTTTCTCTTTTTTATTTATAATAACATGTTTATCAATATAAGATTTATCGGAGAAAACATTCTCCAGTGATCTTACACCGAAATACGAGTTAAACTTTTACAACTTTTTTCACAGGTCGTGATCTTTTATAATACAATATATTTTTATGCAAATAGCATATAACATCTGGACGTTTCTTTTCGAGAATTGTAACGTGATGTAGAACTAGAACTATGTCAGTCCGCAAGCCCAGAGTTGTTTCCAGAGCTTTGTAGACCCAAATCAAGTTAGAAAAATAACGTCTCGTCAAATAAGCTAGGTATCTTTGAAAAAAGATAATATGATTCATGATACAATTTTTTTTGATATTTTTAAATTGATTACTCTATAAATAAAAGTAATAAATAGAAAAACAATCATGAGGGTAAACTATGTGAGAAACATTACATGTTTTGTAGAATTATAAACTTAGACAACTGTTTATACTATGAATATGTATCAAAATAAATTGTATACAATAAAATTAATAAAGGCTCTGACAAAGTATATAACCAACATTTCGAATACTTGAGGACCAAACTAGTTATTTTTTATTTATTTGTTTAGCTGTTAATATTTATGATAAAACTATAGAAACTAAATGGTATTCATCTACATATATAAGGACCTTTAATTTAATTATAACATATTACCATCGTTTCTCCCTTCTTAAATAAAAATAGAATGAAAGTGGCAGTAGCACGCAGATGTGCATATTTTAAATCATATCATATCATATAACTTAATAAATTTGAGTCTGTCTAATTTAATAATTTTTTTAAAAAAATACTCTCATTCTAATATTATAATTAATTTTAAATGTTATCATTCAATTCAAATACATAAATAAATGTTACCATTTTTTTCAACATATTTATATTTCATACAAAATCACCATAAAAGTAAAACATTATATTACTCTTTATATATGATTGTTAATTTATTATATTTATTCATCAATATATTTTTTTAAAAATATTAACTTTATTTGTCGGATCATATCTATTTCGGTACGTATCGATCGCACACGCAACGCGTGGTCAACAATTAATAGTTTGGATATAGTTTCGGTTTTCATACAATTTGTTTTCAGATATTTACACGGCAAACAATTCAGATGCATAATCTCAAGCAAAGAAAACTCATCGAAAAGTGATAAGTTGGTCCCATATCTGATATGGTTCCAGTTAGAACTTTGCAGGCTTTGCAAATGTAAATGAAAAAAAACACACAATTTTTTATATATCTGAAAACTGCTACATTTTAGAGTATTTATATTCATTAGGAAATAACTGAAAATATAAGTAGTGAATAATTACTGTAATTAGTAACTGCTGCATCCAATGGCTGAGATTAACCCAACCCAAACTAATCCTATGGTCCAAAATAAATAACAGAAATAACATAGGTTTTTGAACTAATTACATAGATGTCCTAATACTGAAAATAACAAAAGAAAATTAAACAGTGCCACGTCTCATTTTAGCTCTCTCTCTCTCTCTTTGTTCAGCTGTTCATCAATGGTGATTATGGCTTTCCCTTTGCATCATCGCCTTGCTGTTCCTTAGGTTTTGAGCCATAGATTCAATACAATATCGCAACTGCTTTACTTAACTATCAAAACTTAAATATTTTTTTTGCCGAGATTGGACACTTAGACAGGAGACACAATCTTTTAGAGATATAGATGCTTAATGGCGAACAAGAAAATTCTAAGACCGGAAATAAATACATGTATCTATATAAAAAGTCAAATACATAAATCTAAAAGAGTTGAAAAAACACGAAACTAACATATTTATGAATTCAATAAAATTTAATTAAATATATATTTATTTAAAAAATTAAGTACATGTATTTAGAAAGATAGAAAGTCATATAAAACTTTATCTATAACTTTTTTTAGATGTATAAATAATAGGTATAATTTTACATGTATTTTAAATCGTATTAATTTTAATATAACAACATATATATATATATATATGTATGTATATGTATATATATATATATGTATATATATATGTATATGTATATATATATATAATTTTACACTGTAATTTATTCCTATATGAGGCAAATTTGTTAAGACGGGACCATAAAAAATCATACATATTACAATACGAATATTATCTTATTTTGAACTGGCCGAGTTGGTAACAAACATTTTTATTTCTATAATGAGTTTTTTCCTATATAGAGTATTAGTATATAGATGTATTTAAGAACTTTTTGACTTAACCTTTTTAATAAAAAATACACGTTAAATGCAAAACTATCTTAGTAGACAGCTCAAGAATTAAAATATGAGATCATCTCTATTTGTGATGTACAGTATTTAAGTAAATATGACGTTACCTAATTTCTAATACAAATAAATTTTGCATAAAAGTAGAAAGGAGTAACAAATTTTGAATCACGTTTGGACTATTTTCACCTTTCATTAACTGATAGACCTAAGTAGTGGAATCTTTTTTTTCTAACACGTTTGGTAGTTTATTAGGCCAAGGTGCCTATTTGATGAATTTTCATTAATTAAAATCATTATTGAAAGAAAGCTCGCATGTGTGGCACATCACATGCTCTTTTTTTCCCCTTTTGTTTTAATAGTGGGTATATTAATTTCTACAAATAAGAGATGTGGTGCTCTTTTGCAAGTCATTTGATATGTTCTGTAATTTTAGCATGTGTATTCATCGGCACACAATGATCTAAAAATGCAAGTATAGACAGTTACTATAAGAAAAGAAAAAAGTCTAATTTTCAAAATAGCAAAAACATGTGAATGGGTAAAACTTAAGAGAAAGAAAAAGAAACCCTAAACATCTTCCAATGGCTTCTCAGCTGAATACGATGATGTTGTTGTAGTTGTTGTTGTTGCCGTCTTTTGAGCAAGTTCATGAACTTGACTAATTTCTTCTGTTTCCATGAAAATCGTCGTGGACGATGGAGTAGACCAATGCCTATGGTAGATAATTAATAAGCATAATATGATCATAGTTATCAAATGATATAGATCCTCTTTCTTAAAAACGACAATAAGTTGCATAATAACTCCAACTATCACGTCTGTAAACAAAAGATCAGGAGAATTATATAACATTTTGCAGATAATTTGGAACTCTATCACCATTAGGGCCCAAATAATCGAGTTGCAGATGCCAGCGAAAGAATATCTCAAGACTATAGCTACGGCTAAAGCTAGAATGTTAATTAACACCTTGTTTAAGCACCCAAGTTTACGACGCATCACTGTTAGATTACAAAAGCTACCCCTAGACGCTCTTTCAAAAAGCATAATGTTGAAGGAAGTTGCAAAAATTAAGCCAAGCAGATATATTTGATCTCTCAGAAAAAAGTCAGGAGTTGTTTCCATAAGCCGTCCTAAGAAACCATTGGGGCATGCAAAAGCAGTACCGGGGACGAAAAGTACAGAAAAAAGAGCTGAAAAGATCCACACAAGAGTATCTGCCACTGCAAATTAGATTAGAGCAAGCGAGTTGATTTCATGTGATTGCAAAACGAGGATGAAACTCAAAAATTCTGACAAACAGACACTTAAGAATGAATACGTCAAATTTAATTTTATTCTATTTTCAAGAGTGAACTCTGGTCTTAGAGCTATAACCTATGTGTATAAAAGGCTTTAAGATTATATTGTTAATATCTATTTCAATTTACAATAAGATTATTGTTCTACTTTTCTACCTCTACTGAACGAGACGGGTGAAGTAGCTTTACCGTTACCGCCGGTTTGAGTCATTGTTAGGCGTTTTTTTGTTTGTGAGTAATTTGAAATTTGCACAATACGTACCATTTACCATTTTCACTTCTAATTGTTCCCAGTACGTACTACTATAATTTTCTTTAGCAGTATTAATTATACTTAGTTCACATGGTACAAAATTCACACTAACACCTCAATCACAATCACAGTAGGAACAAAATCTCATTATATATATATAATTTTTTATTTTTTTTCAAAATGATTTCTACTAAAATTGATAAGGAAACGATTGTACAATCTCGCTACTATTGTTAATATTAAGAAATGTGCAGTAAAACGATTCAAGAATATTTAATAGATAGTTTGGGGGTACTTACCATGAAAACAATATGACATTGATCTTAGTGTAAAGCCAATTAAATGTTACAATCATAATATTATATATATATATATAGACATATATCCCCTCTCTCTCTCCTTACTCTATCTCTATCTTTTTATCTATATCTCAATTTTAAATTCTTATGAAAATTTGATATCCTGTTATTTTGGCAAAAGACTAGGATACATGAAACCAGAATGATAATGTTATTTGATTATTTCAAAATCAGCACTATATTCGATTTATAGAACTTTCAGTAAGTGAATCAATCAAATGCCTTTTAACACGTTTGATGGTTTATTAAGCCACCGTCCCTGTTTTATTGAATTTTAAAATAAAAATATGTTAAAAATAAAATAACTTATTTTTTAAAATTATATCTTTTTGAAATTTGGTGTTGAAATTTGGATAAGTCCTATATTTTGGATAATTAATTTTTAATTAAAATAAATAATATTTTTAAAGTTAAAACTAACGTGGGTGTTAAACTTAATATGCATGTGTGATTTAATAGATTTTTCAAATGATGATCACTACTTAATAATAAAAAATAAAAAATACTATTATATACGCTCTTGACGCATTTGGTGGTTTATTAAGCCACTGTGCCTATTTGATGAATTTTAATTAATTAAAATCGTTATTGAAAGAGAGCTCACATGCGACTTTATTTCAACTCAAATCAGATAAAATCATACATTAATTAAAACCCATGCACTCTTGATCTGTCAACTATATGTTATGGGTTAACAGTGAGCCAATTAATTAGGACTGTCAATGTTGAAAAATATATATCTTTACAACTTGAATATGTAATAAATATAAATGTATGATCATAAATCATTAATTTAATTATAACATATTACCATTGTTTTTCTCTTCTCAAATCATTCTATTATAATAACTCAATACAAAACAAATGAGTTTACCCAATTTTTGTCCTTTTTTTTCGAAATAGTCGCACTCTTTTTATTAATTAGTTATTTACATTTATTTAATTCAAAATATAAAAACCACACAAAAATCATCATCTTTTCAAAACAATTATAATCATATAACAAACAAAATCGTTTTACATGTATTTTATATAAAAAGAATATTATATTAATTATGATTTCTAATTTAATATATTCATTCAATCAATATATTTTTTTAAAATTTATTTACCCGAATCATATATATAACACATGTCGCACACACAACACGTGGATAACAAATACTAGTACAAATAGAATGAGAGTGACTGTAACACGTAGCAGTGCATATTTTAAACGAAAAATATTTTGTATCATATTTACATATAAAAAAAAGGATGCTTTAAATTGGTGGGAGGCCCCAATTCTATGCCTCAAGGATTGGACGTGGAAGTCGTATCTGCACAAGCCCTTGCGAGGCCAAGGCCAGGCGCCACAATGACTTTGGGTATAGTTTCGGTTTTCAGGCAATTTGTTTTCAGATATTTACACGACAAACAATTCAGATGCAGAATATCAAGCAAAGAAAACTCGGAAACTGATAATTAAGTTGGTCCCATATCGCAACTGCCTTACTTAACTATCAAAACTTAAATATTTTTTTCGTCGAGATAGGACATTTAGATGCTTAATGCAGCGAAGAAGAAAATTCTAGGACCAAAAATAAAAATAAGATAGCAATAATGTGATGAGAATAATTAGCGTAAACGATGTTAGTAGGCTTCTGGATTTATTTTTTTGTGAAAAACAATCTTAATGATCTTTGGTTATGAAGTATTTAACGTACCCGCTTGAGTTGAAAACTTAACGTTGTTTTGACAGATAGATTAGGTTATAAAATTAGAGCCATGTATATCCAAGTAAATCATTGCAATAATATCTCACTAGGCAAAAACAAGATATAGGAGCATTGTGCATGAGATTTTAACCTTAAATCAAAATAATTAATGCAAATTGGTTTAATGTTATTAACTATTGGGCTATACACTACATTTGATATATACAAATGAATTTTAAAAATATATATATAAAAAGTTGTGTTGTGCCGTTACAATGTTGTCCAATTTTTTGTTGAATTTGATCTTAGTCAAGGTATAAGCACTACAAAAAAAATTAGATTGCATACGGAATTAATAACAGATTTTACTGACACATTTGGTCGTTCCGGGTTAGATTTTTTTTTAGTGAAGTCTCTGACTAATGCTAATTTTTTAGTCTTCTATGATTATATGGGACCAATGCACGATTATCTCATACTCCATGTGAATGCATGTGTATTATATTCACACCACCTTACTAAGCGTATGCTTTGTGCTTTGTTGATAAAAAAAACATTTGTTCTGATTAACTTTTAATATAACTTTAGTTACGTTACATATTATGATTTGTTTGGCGATGTTGGATATAAAGACAAATGTAAGTAAATATACAAGAACAGTGTAACGATTTGTTTGGCGATGTTGGATATAAAGACAAATGTAAGTAAATATACAAGAACAGTTGCAACGATATAAAAAGTTTTAGCTAGCTACACCACTAGATAGTAAATACTAATAATTTTACGTGAATGATAATAATTTTTGTATGTTGATATTCGAATTTGTTTATCTTTTGTAAACAAAGGATATAGAAAGAAAAAGAAAAAGAATAGGAATATGCATGCATGTGTAGAAGAAAGGGTAAAAGCTTAGTAAAATGAAGATTAAAACTGTAACACTCGTGGGTTGGATTGTTCAGATTCTCTCTTATTTTAAAAACTGACATCACTTTCCCATTAATTCTTTCTTGAATAAAGTGATGCTTGTATTTTGAAATTATATATTGTGTGTATTTTTCCATTTAGTACGATCAGTTCCCAAATTACATTTCCCTTTTATTCAGAATGATAAATTTCCTAGTAGTAATGGGTACTTAATTAACAGTAGTATCTGATTGAAAAGCATCAATCTAAATTTAATAAAATGTGGTTGGGTTATAGATCGACTTATATAGTACTGTAGTAGAAAAGTAAGAACCAGCGAACCACGATGATCCATACGATCTTTGCCGTATAGCCTCCATCGACTGTATTATTCACCTTAACCCCGCACTCATGTACTGTAAGCCTCGACACATGTTCCTCGGTTCCGGAAAGCTTGAATGTGTTGATTGGTCTCTGACAAAATTTTGTTAACCATGACAAGTCGAAAAAGCTTCTAACTACTGCGCAAAACAAAAAATGTATCGCAGTATTCTTTACTCCATATAATTATATATTGTAACATTAATTGAATAGAATGTGTTTGCGTCGAATGTAAAATAAAAAATTATGGTCGATCCAACTTCGGTTCTAATTACACTGTTATTAGTCACATTCTTTTAATTATAATGTTTTTACTCACACATTTTTTCTATCCAAAAAATCAACCCACATTACATGACATATTCAGCTCATCAAAAGTTTTGATTTTTATTAATATTAAATTTAATATTTTTTTTTATTTTTAATTAATATTTAAATTTAGGGTAGATTCAATTAGGGTTCTATTATATTTTTATTTGCGTTTTTAGTGGGTTGTATTTTTAGATTGAACAATTTTTTTTAATTATTATTTAAATTTAGGATAGACTCAGCTAGCGTTCTGATATATTTTTATTTGGGTTTTACTAGGTTGGATTTTTATTACGTGACGTGATTTTTATTTCTATCTTTTAATTTTTTTTACCTCGTATGGATACCGAATAACTTCAACCCACCACTTAAGCACATCAAAAGGAGTAGCTTTAAGGAACTTTAATAGCCCAAATAAGTCATCCAGTTTTTTTTGTATGGGAGTCCCTGTAATACATCATTGATGTTTTGCATGAAGACGAAGGGCCATTTCTGTTGCAGAAGCAGTATTGCTCTCCACCATCTGTGCCTCATCCAAACAAACCCGCCACCAATATATTCTTGTCAATGGAGTTGGGATAACCGGGTATATACAAGACAGAACCTGTAAGTAATTGAGCAAAAGAAACGAGAAAATTAAGAAACTGCAACTATCCATACTCTACCCAGTGTCATTTAATCAACATGGCTGAATAATCAACACTTACATCTCAACTATTTGCTTCTTCTTTTTTTCAGGAACAGGCAGGTTATATCCTTTTTTTAAATTGTTCGTTTCTCATATCAAAATGCTAAGGAAGAAATATAGTGGCACCAATTGTAGAAGCAGGCATCAGGGTGTATCCCCAGGACCAGAACGGACAACATTAAGCCAACGCTGGAAAGATTAGGTCCTATAATATAGGCGAAATTTCTAGAAATTACAGGTTGATTATCGGAATTAACAATAAATTATAAACTAACACTTTCATTTTACAAGATAAGACTTCAAATAAATGATACAGGAAAGAAATTGTACCTCTTCTGGAATCTCATAAAACGATGGTCTCCTTCATATCGGTCAGAATCATGTGATAGGTCATCTTTAAGCACATCGTATGTTGTCAAAACTATGTCAAAACTGTTGTTTTTGGTACTATATCGAAAAGCAATAAAGTAAAGAACAAATGACTGCAATGGAAATAAACAATTTTATTTCTCACAATTGGAATATAAATTACAATTTCTGACTCAACAGAATTAAAATTACACTAATTTAAATTCCAGACAGATTTAATACAAACTATTAAACTGTTGGACTGTTTTGACAATTAAACAAACTGCCAGACAGAATAGTATAATTACTAACTGCTGTACTGTTTTGACAATTAAACAAACTGCCAGACAGAATAGTATAATCACTAAACTGCTGGACTGTTTTGACAATTAAACAAACTGCCAGACAGAATAGTATAATTACTAAACTGCTGGACTGTTTTGACAATTAAACAAAACTGCTGGACTGTTTTGACAATTAAACAAACTGCCGGACTGTTTTGACAAATAAATAAACTGCCGGACTGTTTTGTAATTAAACAAACTGCCGGACTGTTTTGACAAATAAACAAACTGCCGGACTGTTTTGTAAATACTGGAAATTACATAATAGAAAGACTGAAAATAAACAGTACTGAAATGTAAATACAAAAAGGAAACAGTACTGAAATGAAATGGACAGAATAATAAAAAGCGGAAATTAAAAGAAGAGGCAACTGCTGGACAGTTTCCCTTAAACAATATTGAAATCACAGGTCTCAGAGTGGCTCAGGTACAACTTTGTTCACAAGGTACAACTTCTGTCTCAGAGTGGCTCGTATGGAAACCGGCACCGAACCACAGGTCGAACTGTTGGTGGTGCGGTTCTCTCTCTCTAAATGCTATGCTATGAGTTGTGTGTAATGTTGTATCTGAATGAGAGGGGGAGGGCTGCCTCTTATAGCTTCTAATGAAACCGCAGCCATTAATGGTTAATCAATTCTGGGAGTTACACCCCCAGAATCTGCTCAATTGATTTCTGAAACTGCTGCAATTTAATCTCATTTATTGCTGGCGTTTTAGTTACTGGAAACTTTAGGGACTGCTTTTGTATTTTATACAAAACTCCTTTTTCAGATTTGACCCGAGATATTCCCCAAATCCTAAATATCCCGAGCCCGAGCCCCGAGCGTGTGGTACACACTAATACTCTTAGGTGTATGTGGACATGTTAGTTTAACAAATACATGGGTTGGTATTGTATATATATTGTGAAATTGACTCTCAATCTTCCAATATGAGATTAATCTAAATGGTTTTTTCATTTATCATTTCGTTTTCCAGATTTGAGCTTTCGAGAGCCCAACTTTGAAGCCACATAGTATTCACACCCATTCTCCGAATAGGACATGCGATATACCGTTACGAAGCTCGTCACACGGGCTACTCAAATACGTTAAGTACGGTATAAAAAACTCAGCGTTGTCACATGTAATATTGACTCGAAGTTGGTCCAGCGACCATTCGGAAACACCCATATTTATACATGGTTTTCCAACAAGAACTAGTAAGGTCACTTATATCCATCATTGCTATATTTGCAAGCGAAGCGTTCCGAACACCTTCATATACGTAAGTCTTCAAGGAATTGGGGCTTGTATGACTAGAAATTACAACAACAAAAATTTAGACCGGAGAACACCGAAAGCGGTATGACAGATAATAATAAAAAGTAGATATTTAGGACCAGAGCTACCTCAGACATGACTCCATAAAGATGAATACATAAATAAAAAGGGTAGGCAGCAAATAACCCTGATGTTCTGTCATAAATAACCCTATGTACTTTAATAACTTTAGTTTAACCCATGTGCTACAAAGGAATTTGAAATTGACCTCCATGCCCAACATTAAAATGACACAACCTTATACTGGAAGGTGCTTTTGAATAACAAAAAGATTATCTCGTGTAAATGTTAAAAAATTTATGCATTGGAAGCAGTCGAATGCGCATTGACACCAAATTGCTTATAATGAAAGTGCAATTTTTTTTGCAGTAATATGAGTTTTTCTATAAGTTGTTCTAAATGTGGTTTTTTTTAGCCAATGTGTTGAAACATTGATATTGTCATGATACATGTATAAAAACAACAATCATCCAAAAATGGGTATAGGACATAAAATTAAGCTATTCAAAATTGGTCACTGGGGTTGTTCAACACATTTCTCATGCATGGCCTTTATTTGCTAGTAAAAGTAGATGGGGCTAATTTGCAAGTCACCCAGAGTATATGGGATAGTTTTTTTCGATACCCTAAAACATGTCATGATGCTAAAGACTAAACCAAAGCACTCGACGTAGTCACTCTATTGAGGACCTGGGAAACTAGTCTTATCTTCCCCCAAAAGTGTAAAAGCCGACCAACTAAAGACCAAGGAGCTGATACTGTTAAATCTTTTTCTTAATTAACTCAGATTGGGGGGGAACCAACACAAATGAAGTGGTTAACAGAAAAGTGGACTTAGGCACTAAAGAAGATGACGTAAGAGAAGCAAGAAAATTTCACCGAATAATTTCAGAATGCCATTGGGACAGTATAGGAGATGGGCATACGATAAGTGTAGCACCACTAGCAACTGGAGGAACACTGGCTTCCATAAGCAAGAAAAAAAATTACGAATACATATGAAAAAACCGATAATTTGACGAAAACCTGACATTTCGAACTTGATAAAATTTGAAACCATTTTGTTTGTTACGTAAGAAACGATGTATCTATCTTTATTTCGAGAAAATAGTATTGATTACTAGCCTTATAATTAGGGCATATTCACGATAAAAATAATATTTAGGGTCTTATAAGTAATAAGTAATGTGTCCATATGGATAAAAATAATATTTAGGGTCTTATAAGTAATAAGTAATGCGTACGTATGAAATAAATGTATTTATTTAAGTTCTTTAGAATGTTTGTGAACTTATTTGATTCATTTTTTTTCTGTCAATTAAGACAATCGAGAAAGTACCTATCTCTATTTTGAAGAAGAAAAGGTTTTATTGCCCTATAATTAGGATGTATCTACAATAAAAAATAAAATTCAGGGTTTTATAAGTAATGTGCCCTTATATATTCATTATATAATTTATTTAAAGAATCGAAGTGGAGACATGCCATGTAAAAGGACTATCTACAATAAAAATTGGTTTTTGTTAATATAGTCTAATTATGATTTGTTTGAAATAATGTGATTTCATACTCTAATAATCTTGTTAACTTTCAACCATTTGGCTTTTGACACTTCCAATTTGTAATTTCTAAAGTCGGTGCTAGCGACAAGTAATTTTTCATTATTATGTTGTTTATGTATGTCGTTTCATGTTTGGAGTAATTCTTTCACATTTCAGGTTATTGAGGACTTATTAATAACAACATGAAACTTATGTTACTTGTTACTGATTAGGATCAAATCTGTCACTTTGCAGTTTGTTGTTTTGTAATATTTAATACAAACGTGAAACGACTCCATGAGCTCTCTTCGGTTTGGTTTTTGCCGAAACCGAAATCGAGCAGATTTTTCAGTTCGATTTTTTTCGGTTTCGATCTTTTTATTTTTTAGACCGAACCGGACCGTTTTTTTTAGATCCGGTTTCGATTTTTTCCGGTTTTATTTTTGGTTTTTCGGTCTTTTCCGGTTTTTCGGTTTTTTTTTATTCGGTTTTATTGTAAACCGAAACCGACCCAAAAAATTTCGGTTTCGGTCTTTTTCGGTTCGCTATCGGTTCGGTTTTTCCGGATTTTTGCGCAGCCCTAACTTGCATAGTATAGTATTATATATAACAATATAATTCATATGCTTTTTTTTTTCTTTTAAATTTAACTCTTTCTTAACTTAAACACACTAATTAGCATGTTACAATTTATATTTTGCGGAGTTTCATACTTTCAGTAAGAACATGCAAATAACTAAGTAAATAATTTTTATTGGTTAAAACAAATAATAATAAGAACATGCAAAGAAAATGATCCGCAATATGAACTATCCATAACAAAACACTCACTTTGCGTGTAACTAATTAACAGCTCTTGTTATAATATAAAATGGCTTAAGTGGAATAAATTAAACTTAAGCCCTTAATTATAAAAAAAATAGCTCATTTGCAAGAAAACACATGAGAAAATATTTCGTCGAGGTTGCTTCAATTCAAATTTCAAGTATGTCTATTATAATTTTTTTGCTAACGACGGTAAACACGTTATTACTATGGCCTATAAAGACATTTAGAAGAATTTGGCGACGCATCGAGCTGTTTATTCTTCTTGCAGAATTAGAAGGCCTCGATCCGCATTATGTTTTTTCAGGTGACATTCATCATCTTAGATGACATTAAACTGCATGAAGTTGGCAAACGTCAGATTTTATAGCGAGCATTAATTATTATGGTATTATGTTTATGTTGTCACGAATTTCTACTTTTTATCTTGTTGCGGTCTCGAGGTATAATTGTATAAATAAAAATGTGAATAGTTCATTTCCTATGTGGTAATACATTTGAACTAGAATTGTTTCAGTTTATTTATTTTAACTTATTAACAAGCGGGTGAGAATGCTAAACCAGGGCTTGATCAAGGTTTGATAAAGGTAAGGAATAGTTTTCTATACTTCTCAAGATAAATCTAGTTTAGCCAAAACAGGTTACACAAACTATGGGGTCTACATGAGCAAAAATTACAAAGTTGGATTAGGGTGGTAGTGTGCTAAGTTAATTTGATTTTTTCGCTAGTAAGTTGATCTATAGAGCCAGGGGCTACAGGGGCGACACACCCATGTGACCAGGGGTTGTCGCGGCAGCCTCACAATTTCGAAAAAATTTATTAATGTTTTTCATAAAAAAATTTATTAATGTTTTTCATAATAATTTATTTATACGGATAAGGTTGTGTAACTTTTTCCCCCCTTTTTGAAATATTATAAGCTGTGTAACTAACCCCAAATTCAATACGTATATTTGAAAGTTCTGAATCATAAATGTTATGCTTCTAGCTACATGACTTCAAGATCAAACCTTCGATCTTGGTGTTCTAATGTATGTAGGATCACTTTCCGCAAGGTTTTTCTATTGATTTTGTGGAATATTCACTTACCAGTTAACTCGAATATTTACTCGGTAAACAATTCAGATGAAAAGTCTCCAGCAAAGAAAAGTTCACCCAAAAAGTGAATAATTGGTCTCGTATCGTAATCTGTAATCGTATTAATAAGAGAGCTTAATTAAATATTTTCCTGAGTCGAGATATGACACAATCTTATAGAGATTCAGATGTTTAATGTAGCGAAGAATAAAGTTCTAAGACCCTCGAGAAAAAGACCAGACAGTAATGTGATGAGAATTAACGTAAAAAAACATTAATTAGTAGCTAGCTAGGCATAATTAAAATAAAACATACTTCAGATTATCTTAGGGTTCTTTTATTAAAATGAAGATTATCTTAGGTTATGAAGTACTAAACGGGCAATGTACGTACCCGCATGAGTTTCGAAGTATTTAATTAACATTGTTTTGGCAGATAGATTAGGCTAATGAAATTAGTACCAGATGATATGTCTGGCCAAATAAATCATTGCAATCATATCATTCTATTATAAATTTATAATAACTCAACCCAAGATTTGTTGATACGGTCAAATTTGTTAATTTTTTTCCAAAATTATCCATATATTTTTTTATTAATTACCGCGTAATGCCACTCTCATAAATAATAGAAATTTTTTAAACTTATTAACGCGTTTTGTCCATGTTTTAACGAATCAAAATTATTTTAAATATTCTCTTCTTTTATTTTAACAACTAGTTTTTTATTATACGCGTCACGCAAGACATGTGACACGATTATTATTACTAGTATATACTATCTCAGTAGGCCATGGTCCAGCTTGTTTTTTTTTTCTTTAGACTAATTAAGGTGATGCTAATTTTTAGTCTTATATTATACGGGACCAATCCATAATTCTCACACACTCCATGTGTATACATGCTTATTATTATATTCACACTCACCATACTAATATGTTTTGTTTAACTTTTAATAACTTTAGTTACGTTATATATAATGAATTGTTTGGGATGTTGGATATAAAGATAGATTTAAGTATATGTAAAAGAATCGAAACAACTATATGGTAATTATAAATAGTCTTAGTTACACCACTAAATTGTAAATACCGGTAATAATTTGTACGTGAATGATTATTTAAAAAAAATGTCGATTGAAGTGTTTAGCTTTTGTAAACAATTGAGACTGGAAAAAAACCGAATGCATGTGTAGAAGAAAGGGCAAAAGCTAATATGTTAATCCCGCAACGGTTGTGGATTGGATTGTTCAGGTTATCTTAGTTTTGAAAACTTACATCATTTTACCATTCCTACTTGAATAAAGAGAAATTACCAGTAAATAGTCCATCTATATATGACTTGTTCACAATCAGTTTGTATAAAAATTGTATTAAATTGATTAAAAAGATTAAATTTTGATTAATATTTAAGTTTAGAGTAGGCCCTCCTAGAGTTGTATATTTTTATTTGATTTTTTAGCGTGGTGTACAGTTTCTTTTTAATTTATCAAATTCTAATTTGTTGAAAATAGAAAAAATAAATTAGTTATTGAAAAATATTATCTAACCATCCATTTTCAAATATAACGGTGGCTAAGATAACTGTGTCATAAACAGTCAAATAATGTGACTGTTTCAAAGAGCCACTCGAATAAAGTCATGTTTATGATCGATTTTTTTTTTTATAATTATAGATAGATTATTGCTATATAGAGTATTTTTATAAAGAGATTTTACTGTATATTGTCGTATATTACTAGGCATGCATACGGAGGCTATACGAAAGGGAGTTGATATGCTGCATTTTGTTAGTCCACCATTGATAGTATAACTGTTATTCACCTATTAATGGATAAACTTCCTATTTTAGCACATAAAATTTAATGCAAAAATTAAAACCTTAGTAAGTCTTAAACCCATGACCATGCAAAGTGGGAAGAATTAAATACACAAAACTCTATCATTAGACCATGCTTTGTTATATGCTATGAAATGAGCATGTTTATATATATATATATATATAGATCTTTTACTGAAATTTCTAAATATATATATACCGATCCGACGCCACCTAAGCTCAACGGTTGTTATGACTCACATCAGGGCCGACCATGTACATAAGACTATTTGTGACAACCTTTCTTTTGTATATTCTCTTTAAGGGGCAGTTTCGGATATTTATTATTTACATGCATATGATGTTGACAATACATGCATTTAAAGAATGTCAAAGTCTACACAAGTAATTGGTTTGGTCTATAAGTAACCATTTTCATGCAAACCTAGGAGAATACAAACTTTAGCTGCCGACTGGTTTAGCTGAAAAATACTATGTTTTTAGAAAAAGTATTTTCCATATTAGATTAAAAAAGAAGGAAATCTTCACTCAATATTGAGTAGAAAATATTTTCCGGATTAAATGAGTGAAGTAAATAAATTAACTTATTACTAAAAAAAAGTGAAAAGTTAAAATAACCTCTAATAATATTTATAAATCACTTAGAAGTTAAAAACAACTTGATTGAGAATTTATAAGCTAAACAACTTAACTTTCTTTTTAAAGTGGTTTATTAACAACAAGTTACTTATTCAAAAAAAAAAAAAAACTTAGAACAAGTAAATTAAACTATAAGTCACAAGAACATCAATAAATTTTACTTCTTTAACTTTTTTTTTCTCATAGAAACTTTTTATGAGTAAAGAGTAAACATATATTTTCTCTTTTATGTGAGTAGGAGTATTGTTATTTATATAGACGAATAAAGTATTGACTAGAAAAAAGAAATAAGACAAAAATGTTTTTAACATTGCAACCAAAATTTTCTCATTAATATGTCTAGATGTTTAAAGTGTTAGGATCTGAGAGGAAATTTAATACTTCAAGTTTGTTCTCTTTATATAAACACATGTTCAGACATGATATGTTAAAATTGAAGACATTATTTAATTGTGTACATATAATTGTGTTCAGACAAGAGACATGTTCTGTTTATATAAACACGTGTCACAAGTTAAGTGAATGGAATATTGTCGTGATAGTTATAATTGGGTTGACAGAAATCGTATTAGTCATACTATATGCAATGAAAAATCTTCCGGAGTTTAAGTTTAGAAATACGATGGCTCAATCATTTGGAAAAGCCATTTGTGAGTTCGCAGGGGTTTACGCATGCTATTGTATTTTAAGCCAAATTCACAATCACACTCGAGCCACCTGTTGGATATTCATCTCCTTTTCTGCATACTCGCTTGCCCTGCTTGGAGTAATTTCACCCACATGTGACTTTTCGATTCCGAGTTTACTTGCCCAAGTAGTTATAAATGAGTACTTACATAAACAAGCCCATAGGTGGGATCTGACCATCAAAGTACGGATCATATGCTTCCATTTAATCGTATTAGCTGGGCAACAAGATGTAAATTGGTGTCATTGTACCATTTATGGAGAAGAAGAAAAGAAGGTGTAATCAATGAGTGGAACCCACTTCCATCTCTATTTGATTCTATTGTGCTGACATACACATTACAACTTCGGAGGTTCTTTGTGCTATTATCTCATGTTTAGCTATACTTGGTTTCATATTGACCTTTTTATGTTACGTATTGGGCCCCGCAAATGGTAATACCTTTTCATATTGTATCTTTATGGTTGTGATGCTATTCATGTTTGTTTTAGAAGTATTGTTGTTTGTATTTCGTTTAAAGATACCTTGTGTAGTTTTAAAAAGCTTTGCCAGTTTGGAAACATAACAACTTTCCATGACCTAAAGAATGAACTTTGAATTGATAATGGTAATAATTATGCAAAGAAAGTTATAAATTTTTTTTCCCAAATTGGGTACAAAGAAGTTTAATTAGTTTAAAGCTCAATGAAGCATTAAAAAGGCATTGTTTGTGCTTATTAAATAATGATTGTTTATTTAATACCTAAATTTCTAATCCAGAAGTTCCAATATCTTAAACTTGGTTTATGTAAAAAAAATTGGATCTTTATAAACATTAGGGTTAATATTGGTATTCACTGATGCAAAATTTCACCTAGCCGGGTTATATGTTAAGGTAATTTAAATATGAGATTATATCTCGTATCTACTTTTTTACTATTAAAGTTTTCTTTTCTTATTTGCATAGTTTCTTGGCCCGGGGTAAATTTAATACTCCAAGTTTTTTTTTTGTGGAGATATGATGCTAAAATGGAACGAATGTCCAAAAATTTAAGTTAATTTACTTGTAGAATGTGTTTGTATAGTTAGGTTGGAGTAGAAAAAATGTTGAATATTTTATTTAGGCCCATGATTAAATTTAATACTCCAAGTTTTGTTAAAGATAATATGTTAAAGTGGAAGAACTGACCAAAAATATAAGTTCATTTACTTATAGAATCTGTTTATATAGTTAGGAAGTTTTTTTTTATAGAAAAATGTTAAATTTTTTGAGGAATTCCATATAAGTATCTCATAGCAACTTATATTTATTCTAAGTAACTCCATAAGTTCACATTCTTCGTAAGTATCACTTTTTTTATTATTTATTTTATTTACCAAAACGTCATCATACAATCCAAAACATAATACCCATATTTTATATATCTCTAAAAACCCAAAAAAATAGTTTTAAATTACAACAAAATCAATAAAAATATAAAAAAAACACAAAAATTATAAAAAATCACCAAAAATTAAAAAAATCAAACAAAAAAAATGTATTTTTTTTAAAATCAGAGAAAATGAAAAATAACACAAAAAAATGTATTTTATAAAAAAAACATAAAAAATATATTTTTTCTAAAAAAATCACAAAAAATGAAAAAAAATACAAAGTTTTTAAAAAATTAAAATATATATATATTTTTTTTGTCAATATACCATTTTTTACGCCGAAAAAGCTGCTTTTTCATCAAAAAACATTTTTTCCATCAAAAAGTGGTTTTTCTTTACCATAAAGTGGTTTTTCCATGAAAATGTACCATTTTTTTAAATCTAAATGAGCTGAAAATGTATCTAGTTCAGTCGAAAGTACATATAGTTCAGTCAAAAGCGTATATAGTTCAATAAAAGTGCATATAATCCAGTCGAAAGTGTATTTACTACAATCGAAAGTATATATAGTTAGTCGAAAGTGCATAAAATTGAGTCGAAAGTGTATTCAATTCAGCTGAAAATACATCTAGTTCCGTCGAAAGTGCATACAAAATTTGGTATTAGTTTTAATTTTTTAACGAATTATAATTCACGTGACCTAATCTATCATGCTACAAATGAAATGACTCAAAGACATAAGCAAAATCAGAATTGCTATTGGCCATTTGGTCAACAGTCATTACATTACTTGTGCTAGACTCGGCTTTAGCACCTTTATTTGGAGCTGGTGTCCCTATATTTAATTTAAACATGATGTTGGTCATATAGTCACGACTTACATAGACACCATTTTTGGTGATTACAATTTTATCAGATTGAAAAACAAGTTTAAACCCGTTCTTCACCATCACAGAACCGTATAACAGATTTTTACGGATATCCGGAACATGGAGCACCCCTGTCAACCTTAGCTCTTTTTCCGAGGTCAGTTTCATCACCACCGTTTCTTTTCCTTCCACCTTGAAAGTAGCATAATTTCCCATGAAGCAGCTTTCTTCCTCCACCGCCTCGTATGTCTTGAAGATCCACCGGTTAGAGCAGATGTGGCTCGTAGCGCCGGTATCCAGCCACTCGTGGCACCGGTATCCAACCACCATTTCTTGGGATTGCTCCCCACAAGATTCACCTCGGAGACCACAACAGTGAAGTGGTCTTCATCTTGTCCTCCCTCGGCTAGATGTGCCTGAGCTGGAGCTCTTCTTTTCCCATTTCCTTTCAAGTTCTTAGCCGGGGGGGGGGGGGGGGGGGGGGGGGTTGTGTGTGTGTGTGTTTAGCTTAACAGTGCGTTTATTGTTATAATAGTCTGTGGCACGATGGCTATAAAACAGAAAAGGAAAGTTATACAAAGAATCATAGTTAAACAGAAGAAGTGAAGAACTAATTTCAATACACATCGCTATCAAGTTCTTTTATGATTTCGATCACTAAAAAGAGAGGCCAAACGATTGCAAAGGTCAACACATTATGAAATCTAGAGTGTGTCACAAATACGTAAAGCAATCTTGTTACAACCGTGATAGGGTATTTTCTCCCTTCAAATATGGTTTATGGACCATAGTTCAATCTTTTTTACCTCAAAACGTTTAATCACTGCTAAGACAACTTTGGTATAACTTCATGTGATGATGCAAGTTTATATGGGTACATGTTACATGCGATCAAAACAGATGATGAGATACAAGATTTGATCAAGCTCAGTGGATCTTTGAGGAAAATTCCTTTCTTAATTTTTATTACACTACCAACGTCTACAGTGCACCAAGTTATTTATCATAAACATGTTTTTAATTAATCTTGGGCTTAAAGAAGATTTTAGTATTCGATTGGTGGGCCAAAAACATTTTCTTTTGAGATTTCATCATGAAAAGGGTATGGTTAAGAAATATTTAGGTTATTTCTAGATGCACTATGAGAGTCCTTAAACGGACCTATGATTTCAAACCCGGAACAGAGCCCTCAATCACCACTCTTTGGATTCGATTACATATGTTGCCTATTCATTTATACAATAAATCTAGCCTATTCTCTATAGCTACTTCTCCACTAATCTTACACCGAGATACGAGTTAAACTTTTACAACTTTTTTCACACGTCATGATCTTTTATAATACAGTATTTATTCAAAAAAACAGAAATTTCGACCTTTTATATCTTTTTATGTTTAATTGTTTGTTTGACAATTTATAAGGTAGTAATATTAATAAATACCTAAAAAAAATATAAAATACCAAATTTCACAGATTTTTTGAACAAAAACTTTCAACATAAAATAATACGTTGATTAACAAAAAAATACGAATACCACTACAAAAAAATACTCAAATAGTGACGGGATTAGTGACGAGATTTTTTGTTACGAGCTTATTAGCGACGGTTTTTGTGACGGTTTTATGACAGTTTAGTCAATTTGCGACAGATTTGTGACAGCTTTTTAAATTAGCGACAGGCTTGTGACAACTTTTGACTCTCACTAAATCAAACATTATTTTGTAGTGTACATATGAAAAACCGATAATTTGACGAAGACCTGACATTTCGAACTTGATAAAATTTGAACCCATTTTCTTTCGTTACGTAAGAAACGAGGTATTTGTCTTTATTTCGAGACAATAGTATCGATTTTTTGCCTTATAATTAGGGTATATCCACAATAAAAATAATATTTAGGGTCTTATAAGTAATAAGTAATGAGTCCATATGGAATAAATGTATTTATTTAAGTCCTTTAGAATGATTGTGAACTTATTTGGGTCTTTTTTTTTGTCACTTAAGACATGGACTCGAGACAATCGATAAAGCACCTATCTCTATTTTGAAGAAAAAAAATGTTTATTGCCCTATAATTAGGATGTATCTACAATAAAAAAAATAAAAAAATCTGGGTTTTATAAGTAATGTGCCCTTATATATTCATTATATAATTTATTTAAAGAAGCGAAGTGGAGACATGCCATGTCAAAAGACTATCTACAATAAAATTTGGTTTTTGTTAATATAGTCTAATTATGATTTGTTTGAAATAATGTGATTTCATACTCTAATAATCTTGTTAACTTTCAACCATTTAGCTTTTGACACTTCCAATTTGTAATTTCTAAAGTCGGAGCTAGTGACAAATAATACTTTCATTATTATGTTGTTTATACTTTATATATGTTGTTTCATATTTGGAGTAATTCTTTCACATTTCAGGTTATTGAGGACTTATTAATAAGAACAGGAAACTTATGTTACTTGTTACTGATTAGGATCAAATCTGCCACTTTACAGTTTGTTGTTTTGTAATATTTAATACAAAGGTGAAACGAGTAATTAGGGCTGGTTCGATCCGGTTCAGTTTTTGGCAAAACCGAAATTGATCAGATTTTTCGGTTCGATTTTTTTTTAGTTTCGGTCTTTTTATTTTTTGGACCGAACCATACCGGTTTTTTCGGTTTTATTTTCGGTCTTTTTTCGGTTTTTGCCATTTTTCGATTTTTTTCGTTTCGGTTTTATTGTAAACCGAAACCGACCCGAAAAAATTTCTGTTTTTCGGTTCGGTTCGGTTCGGTTTTTTTTGGTTTCGTCCGGCCCTAACTTGCATAGTATAGTATTATATATAACAATATAATTCATATGCTTTTTTTTCTTCTTTTAAATCTAACTCTTTCTTAACTTAAACACACTAATCAGCATGTTACAATTTATATTTTGCGGAGTTTCATACTTTCAGTAAGAACATGCAAATAACTAAGCAAATAATTTTTATTAGTTAAAACAAATAATAATAAGAACATGCAAAGAAAATGATCCGCAATATGAACTATCCATAACAAAACACTCACTTTGCGTGTAACTAATTAACAGCTCTTGTTATAATATAAAATGGCTTAAGTGGAATAAATTAAACTTAAGCCCTTAATTATAAAAAAAATAGCTCATTTGCAAGAAAACACATGAGAAAATATTTCGTCGAGGTTGCTTCAATTCAAATTTCAAGTATGTCTATTATAATTTTTTTGCTAACGACGATAAACACGTTATTACTATGGCCTATAAAGACATTTAGAAGAATTTGGCGACGCATCGAGCTGTTTATTCTTCTTGCAGAATTAGAAGGCCTCGATCCGCATTATGTTTTTTCAGGTGACATTCATCATCTTAGATGACATTAAACTGCATGAAGCTGGCAAACGTCATATTTTATAGCGAGCATTAATTAATATGGTATTACGTTTATGTTGTCACGAATTTCTACTTTTTATCTTGTTGCGGTCTCGAGGTATAATTGTATAAATAAAAATGTGAATAGTTCATTTCCTATGTGGTAATACATTTGAACTAGAATTGTTTCAGTTTATTTATTTTAACTTATTAACAAGCGGGTGAGAATGCTAAACCAGAGCTTGATCAAGGTTTGATAAAGGTAAGGAATAGTTTTCTATACTTCTCAAGATAAATCTAGTTTAGCCAAAACAGGTTACACAAACTATGAGGTCTACATGAGCAAAAATTACAAAGTTGGATTAGGGTGCTAGTGTGCTAAGTTAATTTGATTTCTTCGCTAAGTAAGTCGATCTATAGAGCCAGGGGCGACACACCCATGTGACCAGGGGTTGTCGCGACAACCTCACAATTTCGAAAAAAATTTAATAATGTTTTTCATAAAAAAATTTATTAATGTTTTTCATAATAATTTATTTATACGGATAAGGTTGTGTAACTTTTTTTCCCTTTTTTGAAATATTTTAAGCTGTGTAACTAACCCCAAATTCAATACGTATATTTGAAAGTTCTGAATCATAAATGTTATGCTTCTAGCTACATGACTTCAAGATCAAACCTTCGATCTTGGTATTCTAATGTACGTAGGATCACTTTCCACAAGGTTTTTCTATTGATTTTGTGGAATATTCACGTACCAATTAACTCAAATATTTACTCGGTAAACAATTCAGATGAAAAGTCTCAAGCAAAAAAAAGTTCACCCAAAAAGTGAATAATTGGTCTCGTATCGTAATCTGTAATCGTATTAATAAGAGAGCTTAATTAAATATTTTCCCGGGTCGAGATAAGACACAATCTTATAGAGATTCAGATGCTTAATGTAGCGAAGAAGAAAGTTCTAAAACCCTCAAGAAAAAGACCAGACAGTAATGTGATGAAAATTAACGTAAAAAACGTCAATTAGTAGCTAGCTAGGCATAATTAAAATAAAACACTTCAGATTATCTTAGGGTTCTTTTATTAAAATGAAGATTATCTTAGGTTATGAAGTACTAAACGGGCAATGTACGTACCCGCATGAGTTTCGAAGTATTTAATTAACATTGTTTTGGCAGATAGATTAGGCTAATGAAATTAGTAACAGATGATATGTCTGGCCAAATAAATCATTTTGCAATCATATACTTCTATTATAATAACTCAACCCAAAATTTATTTGTTAATTTTTTTTCAAAATTATCCATATATTTTTTTATTAATAACCGTAATGCCACTCTTATAAATAATAGAAAAATTTTAAACTAATTAGCGCGTTTTATCAAAATTATTTTAAATATTTGCTTATTTTATTTTAACAACTAGTTTTTTATTATACACGTCAGGCAAGACACGTGACAGGATTATTATTACTGGTATATACTATCTCAGTAGGCCAATTTATAGGGTTAGTAATTACGAATAAATACAAAAATATATATAAAATTTACAGATTGCCCACCTTGTTTTTATTTTCTTTAGACTAATTAAGCTGATGCTAAATTTTTAGTCTTCTCTTATATGGAACCAATCAATAATTCTCTCACACATGTTTTGTTTTTACTTATAAGCAAGAAAGCATATGTTTTGTTTAATTTTTAATAACATTAGTTACGTTACATATAATAAATTGTTGGGGATGTTGGATATAAAGATAGATTTAAGTACATGTAAGAGAATCGAAACAACTATATGGTAATTAAATAGTCTTTGTTACACCCCTAAATTGTAAATACTGGTATAATTTGTACGTGAATGATTATTAAAAAAAAAATTGTCGATCGAAGTGTTTAGCTTTTGTAAACAATTGAGACTGGAAAAAAAAAACAAAAAAAAAACTAATGCATGTGTAGAAAAAAGGGAAAAAGCTAATATGTAAAACCAAGGTTAATCCCGCAAGAGTTGTGGGTTAGATTATTCAGATTCTCTTTGTTTTGAAAACTTACATCATTTTACCATTCCTACTTGAATAAAGAGAAATTACTAGTAAATAGTCACTCTAAATCACTTGTTGATAATCCGTTTGCATAAAAATGTATCAAATTGATTAAAAAGATTAAATTTTGATTAATATTTAAGTTTAGGATGGGCCATGTTATGATTATATATTTTTATTTGATTTTTTAGTTTGGTGTAAAGTTTGTTTTTAATTTATCAAATTCTAATTTGGTGAAGAAAAAAATTAGTTATTGAAAAATATTATCTAACTATTTATTTTCAAATTTAACGGTGACTAAGATCAATGTGCCATAAAACGTCAAATAATGTGACTGTTTTAAAGAGACAGCCGAGTAGAGTCATGTTTGTGTCTTTTAGATGTGAATACTAAAATTTAATTCGCACCATCACACCAACATTTGCTAAATTAGTACAATTGCGTGTGTTTTTCCATTTGGTGCTCATTTCCCATATTACATGTTCCTTTTATTCAGAATGATAAATTTCCTGGTACTCTGCAGCGAATCTATGTCTAAGAAGTTGTTAGTTACGAAAGCTATGATGGATTAGACTGAGGTGAAGAACCCTAATGGGTAGAGAGAGGGTAGAAGAGGAGAAGCTGCTGTTTATGTTTATGATATATTTTTATTCTGTAATATGTATTGTAATGGTGAATTACTTACACCATTAGATGTTATTAGCGTGTACTAATTAAGACCCTAGGATCAGACTTGAACTAGTTAATTTCGTTAAGCCAGATCATGCCATGTGGCTAGATCAATGGCAGAGGCAGAGCAGTTACTAAACTGCTCAATAACTGCCCAAAGTTTGCAACTGCTTTATTTTCAGTATTTAAATGTCTGTAATGTAACAAGAAAAGGCTATCAGATATATAATTAAGTCAGTTTACTTTTACTTGTGTTTTTAACTTCAAACTACTGCAAAAATGGTATCAGAGCAGTCTTTCCGATGACCGGAAAGCGATCTCAATCATTACTAAAGGGTAATCAACCCCCAGAACAACCTTTTTTACAATCTAATCAACCATTAATTCAGCCAAAAAATTCAAATTTCCTAACTACTGACCAGAAACTGGACCAATTACAAGCATTACTATTGGCTAGTTTGGAAGACAAAAAGACTATGGAACAACAATTGGCACAAATGAACCAACAATTACAGCAAATTTCTTTCTCTCAAGACTAAGGAAAGAATAAAGAAGGGGATTATCATGGTTCTTCAGCATCACCACTTCACCAGAAAAGTCATTCCCTTTTCAATGAGGGATCCAACAATCTGGTACATGATCCAAACCAAATTAATTTTAAATCAGTCAGACTTGAATTTCCAAAGTTTTTTGGTGAAAAAGGTGTTGAGTGGGTATACAAGGCCAATCAATTTTTTAAATTGTATAATATTCCTGAAAATCAAAAGATTACCATAGCAAATATGCATTTTGAGGATCAAACACTTATTTGGTATCAAAATCAAGAAAATGTTGTATTAATAACCACATGGGAAGAATTTACTGAGCAACTTATTAGGAGGTTTTCTTCTAATCTTAATGAGGATCCTTTAGATCTCTTAATTAAAATAAGGCAAAATGGTACTGTTAAGGAGTATAAGAGTGAGTTTGAGTCTATTTCTAACAGAGTGAAGGATTTGTCTGAGAGCCATAGGTTGGTGTATTTCATTAGTGGTCTTAAGGAACTAATTGGTTTAAGTGTGAAAATGCTCTTTTCTAAGGATGTTGAAACTGCTTTTTCCATAGCCACATATCAAGAAGAGAAATTAATGATAGAAAAAAGGCATCAATTCAAAGCTCTTAATAATAATCCTAAGTTTAATAACCCTACTATACACTCAAATTATTCCAGGGTACAAATCACAAGTGGAACTGCTAAATTACCAATCAAAAGGTTAACACCTACTGAGTTGGAAGAAAGAAGGACTAAAAACTTGTGTTACAATTGTGATGAAAAGTGGGTTAGAGGTCATGTATGTGTTAAACCAAAGATTTATCTTCTTCATAATGAATTAGTGAGTAATGAGGAAACTGAAAATGAAGTTAGTATAAGTGACCAAGAGGAGAACTTCAAATGAACAACCTAAAATCACTTTACAAGCAATCACTGGAGGCACTAATTCTAATTTAATTAGGTTTGTGGGTAAAATATTGGGGCAAAAAGTAGGAATTCTAGTGGATTCAGGAAGCACACACAACTTTATTGATCCTAGGTGGGTTACTAAGTTAAAATTACCTATCATTGAACATAATAAAGTTAGTGTAAAGGTGGCTAATGGTGAAACCTTGCAAAGTATGGGACTGTGTGAAAAACTAAGAGTTAATATCCAGGGTAACTCTTTTAAATTTGACTGTTTGGTGCTTCTTTTAGTTGGTTATGACATGGTTTTAGGGATCCAGTGGCTAAGTTCTTTAGGAGAAATTGTATGTGACTTTCAAAAATTAACTATGACTTTTAATTATGAGGGATCACAACTCAAATTAAAGGGAAATAACAACTACTCCACTGAAATCACTGAATTTAATTATTTAGAGGGAAAAGAGATAAAAGGGCAGGGACTTATCTTGCAATTATATTCAACTTTTGTACAACAAGATGCCTCTCTTGAGATTTCCAAATTTGAAACCTTTTTGAGAGATTTTCCAGAAATCTTTTCTAAGCCAAAAGGGCTAACACCTGAAAGGCAACATGAACACAAAATTGAATTAGTGGCAGGTACAAGTCCAATTTCAGTAAGACCCTATAGGTACCCTTACTTCCAAAAAAATGAAATAGAAAAGATAATAGCTAATTTGATGAAAAATGGGTTTATAAGACCTAACCAATCACCTTATTCATCACCAGTAATCTTATTTAAAAAAGCTGATGGGATCATGGAGAATGTGTGTAGATTATAGGGCTTTAAATCAAGCTACTATTAAGGATAAATTTCCTATTCCAGTTGTTGATGAGTTATTGGATGAATTAAATGGTGCATACATATTCTCTAAGTTAGACCTTAGGTCATGTTATCATCAAATCAGAATGGCAGAGAATGATATACCTAAGACTGCATTTAGGACACATGAGGGTCAATATGAATTTTTGGTAATGCCTTTTGGACTAACTAATGGACCAGCAACCTTTCAGAGTACAATGAATGCTGTTTTTAAACCTTATTTAAGGAAGTTTGTGTTGGTCTTCTTTAATGACATCCTAGTTTATAGTAAGTCTAGAGAAGAGCATGAGAAGCATTTAAAATTAACTCTAGAAACCATGAGGAAACACCAGTTTTTTGCAAAGCAATCTAAGTGTAAATTCTTTCAATAAGAAATAGATTACTTAGGTCACATAATATCTCAAGAAGGTGTAAGTGCAGACCCTCAAAAGATAAAAGCTATGGTTGATTGGCCAATTCCCAAAAATATAAAAGGGTTGAGGGGTTTTCTGGGTTTAACAGGTTATTACAGAAGATTTATTAAAAATTATGGAGGAATTGCAAGTCCCTTTACTGATTTATTAAAGAAAAATGTCTTTATTTGGAATGAAATGGCAGAAAAATCCTTTAATAATCTCAAAATTGTTGTTACCACCCCACTAGTTCTTACCTTACCTAATTTTACCAAATCATTTGAGATTGAATGTGATGCATCTGGTACTGGAATTGGAGCTGTTCTGCAACAAGAGAAAAAACCAATTGCGTTCTTTAGTAAGGGATTGAAAGGAAGGTTACTTAGTCTATCTACTTATGAGAAAGAGTTGTATGCACTAGTACAAGCTATTCAAAAATGGAGGTCTTACCTTTTTGGTCAGGAATTTTTGGTTAGAACTGACTACCAAAGTTTAAAATATTTGTTATAACAAAAAATTGGCACTCCAACTCAGCAGAAATGGCTTTCAAAATTATTGGGTTATAATTTTAAGATTCTATACAAGCAAGATATTCAAAACAAAGTTGCTGATGCTTTATCTAGGCAAAATGAGAGTCAAGGAATGTGTTTTTCTTTAGTAATTAGCCCTAGCGCTGAATTAGCAGAAACAATTAAACAAGCTTACCTGGTTGACCCAAGGGTACAAGAAATAACAAAAGAAATGGAGAAGGAGGTTTTGTCATCTTTAAGTTATAAGTGGGTGAATGGACTGCTTTTTTACAAAAAAAGGTTGTATATTCCTAATGACTCTAAAATGAAATTGAAAATGATGGAACTTCTTCATGAAGATCCCACTTCTGGCCACAGTGGATTAACAAAAAGTTTAAACCTTGCTTATAAAGAAATTTTTTGGCCTGGACTTAAAAAAAATTTTGAAAATTTTATTTCAACCTGTGAGGTGTGCCAGAGGTGCAAATATGGAAAAACAAAATCTTTCGGCTTACTTCAACCCCTACCAATGCCAGAACAAAAATTGTCAGAGATCAGTATGGATTTCATAAATGGATTACCAACTTCAAATGGTTACAATTGCATATGGGTGATTGTTGATAGGTTAACAAAGTATTCCCATTTTATACCTTTGAAACATCCTTTGGTTGCTACAAAATTAGCAAAAATATTCTTGATGGAGGTTTTTAAGCTACATGGAATTCCTAAGAAAATTGTTTCTGATAGAGATACTGTATTTACATGTGATTTTTGGAAAGAACTATTTAAGCTACTGGGAACAAGATTACTTTTAAGTACAGCTTTTCACCCTCAGACTAATGGCCAAACAGAAGTTGTCAACAAAACCCTAGAAACTTATTTGAGATGCTACTCATCTGACTATCCAAAAAAATGGTCTTTGTGGATTTACTTAGCTGAATATTGGTACAATACCTCTTACCATGCAACCATCAAAATGCCACCCTTTAAAGCCCTTTATGGATATGATCCACCTAAATTATGCCATTACCTTACTGACAGTGATCATAAACAAGATGTCCAAGAGCTTTTATCCACTAAAAATGAGATTATCCAAACTCTAAAACAAAATTACTTACAAGCTCATAATAGAATGAAACAAAATACAGATCTAAAGAGGGTGGATAAAAGCTATGAGATTGCAGAATTCGTGTACCTGAAATTGCAGCCCTATCGACAAGTTACTGTGGTAAAAAGGAAAAATCAAAAGCTTGCACCAAGATTTTTTGGTCCCTACAAAATAATAGACAAAATTGGTTCAGTGGCTTATAAATTAGATCTTCCAAAAGGAAGCTCAATTCACCCAGTTTTTCACGTGTCTCAATTAAAATTAAGGGTTAAAAATGAAGATAAAATTATGCCAGAATTACCTCAGCAAGATATGCAAGGACGCCTTCGACCATTACCAATACAGTTCTTGGATTTACGACAACAAAATAGAGGTAAGAGGGTATGGAATGAGATTTTGGTACAGTAGAGCGGTCAATTGGAAAAAGAGGCAACTTGGGAAAATCTGAAGAGGATGTTTCATCAATTGAGTGATCTTGTGGGCAAGATAAAAGTTAAGGGAGAGGGAATTTACAGCGAATATATGTCTAAGAATTTGTTAGTTACGAAAGCTATGATGGATTAGACTGAGGTGAAGAACTTTAATGGGTAGAGAAAGGGTAGAAGAGGAGAAGCTGTTGTTGTTTATGTTTATGATATATTTTTATTCTGTAATATGTATTGTAATGGTGAATTACTTACACCGTTAGATGTTATTAGCGTGTACTAATTAAGACCCTAGGATCAGACTTGAACTAGTTAATTTCGTTAAGCCAGATCATGCCATGTGGCTAGATCAACGGCAGAGGCAGAGCAGTTACTAAACTGCTCAATAACTGCCCAAAGTTTGCAACTGCTTTCTTTTCAGTATTTAAATGTCTGTAATGTAACAAGAAAAGGCTATCAGATATATAATTAAGTCGGTTTACTTTTACTTGTGTTTTTAACTTCAAATTACTGCAAAAATGGTATCAGAGCAGTCTTTCCGATGACCGAAAAGCGATCTCAGTCATCACTAAAAGGTAATCAACCCCCAGAACAACTAAGTGTAACTAATATTTTTTAATATTCATAAAAAAAAAAATATAGACTATTTTTAAGTGACAGAGATAATAATTAACTTAGTAACACAAACTAATTAATTTGAATATGAGAAATGTATATGATACCTTATATAAATATAATAGTAAAAAACTATCGTGAGGTCCATATTTTTGTTGTTGTAATATTGTTATAATTATTAAATGATAATAAAAAATAAAAAGAAATAATGTAGGGTTATTATAGAAAAGATTAATAGGAATCTATAATTTTATGTAAATGTAAACGGTTATTAAAAGATATAAAATGTGTTAGGTTTGATAAAATCACTAAGCATGCTGATCGAGTGCTAATTACTATAAGCATTGATACGAGTGATAATTACTATGCGGAGGAGACTCCTATTCGAAGTACTGCCAAATACTATATTTTGAATTTACAAAATACACCTACGTTGCTACTTAATCATTTCACCGAACCAGTTCTTCACACTAACAAAGTTCATGAGTTGTCCCATCATCTAGTGAACAAATACTGGAGTATACTTTTCTAAGTAATAGAGTTACTCCTAATTAATTGTCCTTTACGGAATTACGTGTAATTTTGACCGGCTTATAACATGTATCAAAATTGTCGAAATGAAAATTTTAAAACTAAATCATATAATTTAATGTTTGAATTATATGATTAACTTTTAAAAAAATTTATTCCGACAATTTTGATACAAGTTATTGGCCGATCAAAATTACACGTAGTTTCATAATGGACAATTAATTGGAAACGAAGGAAGTAATTAATAAACACATTTTTCTACCTGATTGTGTCTTTTCACAACAGTTAGGTTTGAACATGCCTTTTATTTAAAATATCGATTCAGATTTTATCAATAAAATATTAGCTAAATTTACAATATTTTTACCTGAATAAGATCCCCAAAAAAAATGATTGTAACCAACGACAATATTTTTAAAGCAAACCCCCATGTTGTAGATCATTCCCGCTGAATAGTCGGAACTATGCAATTTTAACAAAAAATTCACTTCAAAATGCATAATAAGAATGGATTTGTAAGAACCATTTTACTTTGAATATGCCTTACTAAATACTACTACATGCAAATGAAATTTGAAAATCCTACTATAATAAATCTACTTGAAAAGAAAACGTGTAAAGCTCATTGCTCAATTTCCAATGAAGCCAAAATAAGTTCATATAGTTGTCTTTACCTAGCAATTACTGTAATTTTTCTGTCAATAATAGCATTAAAAGTGGTCGCCTAATTATCTTCCAGACAATACAGTGCACTTACTTTAGCATCTAAAATAAACACACTCTTCTATTTTATCCACAGTTTAAAACATAGAATTACCGTCAAAGAAAACACCAATCAATCAATAGTTATTTCCATGCATGGTCCCATGCATGTTTTACTAAAAGTCTACTTGGTAAAGACAGTTTAATTAATTAAGCTGAATGTGATAATTAACATCAAATTTTGAACATGTTATACTATCCAATGGATTCAAACTATTAATGATGGTGGACTAACAAAATACGGCAGATCAACTCCCTTTCGTATAGCCTCCATATGCATGGTTAGTGATATACGACAATATACAGTCAAACCTCTTTATAAAAATACTCTATATAGTAATAATCTATCTATAGTTATAAAAAAAAATAGGTCTCAACTCGGGCCAGTTATAAATAGAAGTAAACTCTCTATTATTATATTTCGTAAAAAAATTAGTTCCCGTTAGTAATAAATTCACCTCCTTATAGTAATAAATTGACATTTCATATTCAAAATATATATTATAAATTGTTATATTAAGTTTAAGATGATTTAAAATAATTATGTTAAATTGTTGGTAACAATAACTTAATGTTTTCGTTACTAGCACATCTTATAATTTGTACATACGTAATAACTCGTACACATGGACATAACTTGCAATTTAATACTGATATTGGCATGCATGGTTGAAACTTGTTCGTATGAATCGTTTTGTTTATATACTATAATCTTTCAGATCAATTTGCATGGTTACACATTATTATATACATGTATTTGTTTTGTTTTCTTAAGAAAGTTAAAATTAAATTTTTATACATTTCACGGTTTGTATATGTTAATGTGGGACATATATCTTATATTAATAAATTTATTTTAAACAAAATATATATCTTTTATATGTAACCTTCCACTTAAGAATAATCTCCATATAGTAATAATTTTTCGTGGTCCTAACGATATGACTGTATAGGGGTTTTTACTGTATAGAGAAAGTACGACTTAAACTGATCATACACCGAACTACCGAAGTAATGCATAAGCAGAGGCGGCCCTAACAATTTGGCACCTAACTTTAGAATAAATTTCGGCGCCTTTTTTTACTTAATTCAGAGACATAAATTTATATTGTCAAGTATTAAAAATATAACAATAAATTCTTATTGTCAAGATTGTAGAAATATAGGTATTAAGTTAGTTAGAGAATATGTTTAAATTTTATTCACTTATTAATGGATAAACTTTCTATTTTAGCACATAAAATTTAATGCAAAAATTAAAACCTTAGTAAGTCTCACACCCATAACCATGCAAAGTGGAAAGAATTAAATACACAAAACTCTATCATTAGACCATGCTTTGTTATATGTTATGAAGTGAGCATGTTTATATATATAGATCTTTTACTGAAATTTCTAAATAATATTTAAAACTAGTATTTTTTTTGGCGCCTACCGATCCGACTCCATCTAAGCTCAATGGCTGTTATGACTCACATCAGGGCCGACCATGTACATAAGACTATTTGTGACCGTCTTTCTTTTGTATATTCTTTTTAAGGGGAAGTTTTGGATATTCATTATTTACACTCTTTTAACATATCATGTTTTTGTAGATATTCAATTTGTTTTGAATATTCATTAAGAAATAAATTTAGAGTGAATGTTGTGATCGGTACATTATTTTTGTATGTTACATATGTAAGCAAACAAATAGTGTAGCATTCATTAACTAAGAGCATATGCATCAATTTTAAGTTGTGATTGTGTAAGTTAGAAGTTAATGTTGGTTTTTGGTACTATTTCGAATACAATAATGAAAGGACAATAAATAAAAGAGACAGGAACGCAAAGGAAATAAACAATTTTATTTCTCACAATTGGAATATGAATTACAATTCCTGACTCAACAAATAAATAAAACTGCTGGACTGAAATAAAGAAACTGCCGGACTGTTTTAAAGAAACTGCCGGACTGGTTTTACAGAAACTGCCGGACTGGTTTTACAGAAACTGCCGGACTGGTTTTAACAAACTGCCGGACTGGTTTTAAACAAAACTGCCGGACTGGTTTTAAACAAAACTGCCGGACTGGTTTTAACAAACTGCCGGACTGGTTTTAAACAAACTGCCGGACTGGTTTTGAACAAAACAAACTGGACTGGTTTTAAAGCATAAAAAACTGCCGGACTGTTTTTTGTAAATACTGGAAATTACAGAACTGAAAAGTAAATAACAGAATAGGAAAGACTGAAATGTAAATTACAGAAACTAAAGGTACTGGAAAGAAAAATACAAAAGGGAAACAGTACTGAAATTAAATGGACAGAATAATAAAGGACTGAAAAGTAAATAACAGAAATTAAAAGAAGAGGCAACTGCTGAGCAGTTTCCCTTAAACAATATTTCCCGAACCACCTTTAAAGGTTTCTGGTTTCGGGACTTTGTTCCCAAGGTACAACTTCTATCTCAGAGTGGCTCGTATGGAAACCGGCACCGAACCACAGGTCGAGCTGTTGGTGGTGCGGTTCTCTCTCACTAAGTGTATGCTTATGCTGTGAGTTGTGTGTATGAAGGTGTACTCAAATGAGAGGGGGATGGCTGCCTTTTATAGGCTCTACTGAAACCGCAACCATAAATGTTGGTCTTTAATTCTGGGAGTTACACCCCCAGAATCCGCTCAATCAATTCTGAAACCGCAGCATTTACTCTCATTCATTGCTGACGTTTCTCTTGCTGGAAACTCTAGGGACTCCTTTTTGTATTTTATACAAAACTCCCTATTCGGGTTTGGACCCAAGACCCAAGACCCAAGACCCAAGACCCAAGACCCGAGACCCGAGACATTCCCCAAATCCCAAATCCCAAATCCCAAATCCCAAATCCCAAATCCCAAATCCCAAATCCCAAATCCCAAATCCCAAGCCCAAGCCCAAGCCCAAGCCCAAGCCCAAGCCCACGCCCACGCCCACGCCCACGCCCGTGCCCGTGCCCGTGCCCGTGCCCGAGCCCGAGCCCCGAGACCCGAGACCCGAGACACGAGACACGAGACACGAGCGAGCGCGCGTGTGTGGTACACACTAATACTCTTAGGTGTATGTGGACATGTTAGTTTAATAACTACATGGGTTGGTATGGTATATATATTGTAAGATTAACTCTTAATCTTCCAATATGGGATTATACTAAATGGTTTTTCTCATTAACCATTTCGTTTTTTCCAGATTTGAGCTTCCGAGGTACCAACTTTGAAGCCAATTTGTATTCACACCCATTCTCCGAATAGGTCATGTGATATACCGTTACGAAGCTCGTCACACGGGCTACTCAACCACGTTGATTACGGTATAAACAACTCAGCGCTGTTACACGAAATAATGACTCGAAGTTGGTCCAGTGACCATTCGGAAACACCCATGTTTTCACATGTTTTTCCAACAATCCCCCACATGAATGCAATTGGCTGAAAATAAAATGCTCCTAAATGCATACGAGAGAAAACCGCAAGAGTTCACTGCATAAGGACAGGTAGCGCGCGCCTTGAACCTGCCGTAGTGACGAAAAATCTGATATGCTACTATTGGGTAGCCTTTAAGCCTTGAACCCTTTAGCGTTTGTGCATACCAGGGTAATGCGCACACAGTGTCCCCTCTACACCACTTACTAAGCCCTTTGGTTGTTGTCCATATTTGGCCGTGGACTGCCTTGGCAAAGTTCAACCGAGTGCTCTAGTGATTTAGCCCATGGCTCATCACATAGTATCGGCCATACACACTCGTCATAGGTGATTTCAAGTCAAGGGTGTCCTGACTCACCCCTCTCGATCTTCGAGATACTTGTTTTCATTAAGAGCCTCATGCTCACCCTTAAGATGGTCTAGGTCTATCACTCTTTCATCCTAGAAATGGGCTGGGAACTTAAGTTCCCGAGTGCTTTGTTCGGTCACCCCCACAGTTCGGTTTTCCCGTTGAACCCGACGCTGGAGAATCCAGTTCGGGTTGGGTTGCCTCT
Organism: Primula veris; assembly: GCA_963682055.1. Classification (NCBI taxonomy): domain Eukaryota; kingdom Viridiplantae; phylum Streptophyta; class Magnoliopsida; order Ericales; family Primulaceae; genus Primula; species Primula veris. The sequence goes on along the minus strand of OY821742.1, from coordinate 3,458,947 downwards.
GAGGAGGTTTCCAGTTTAATGGGCTTCAACCCCATTCCCCTCGATGAAACTTCAACTCCTACCTGAGTCAAGCCTTTTGTAAATGGATCCGCTATATTGTCTTTAGATCTCACAAAATCTAAGGACACCACACCGTTAGCTAACAATTCTCTTACGGATTTATGTCTCCGACGAATATGTCGGGACTTTCCATTATACATATGATCCTGCGCCCGTCCAATAGCCGACTGACTATCGCAGTGCATGCTTATTGCTGGGACAGGTTTCGGCCACATTGGAATTCCTTCCAGAAAGCTTCTCAGCCAATCAGCCTCTTCTGTTGCTAGATCCAACGCTATGAACTCAGATTCCATAGTTGATCTAGCTATGCACGTCTGCTTGGATGATCTCCATGAGACAGCTGCTCCTCCCATCACGAACACATATCCGCTAGTGGATCGTGTACTGTTGGAATCCGAGATCCAGTTTGCATCAGAATACCCTTCCAGTACAGCTGGATATCTGGTATAATGCAACCCTCGGTCTGCTGTGTATCTCATGTATCTGAGAAGTCTCATGATGGCCTTCCAGTGTTCCTCATTGGGATTACTGGTGTACCTACTCAGTCTACTCACTGAGTTGGCTATGTCTGGTCTAGTACAGTTCATGACGTACATCAGACTGCCTATTATTCGAGAATATTCCAATTGTCTCACACTCTCCCCAAAGTTCTTTTTCAGGGTGGTTGAGATCTCTATCGGAGTTCTGGATGTAGCTCTACTATCTTTATCAAATTTGTCAAGCATCTGTCTGACATAGTGAGTTTGAGATAGCGCATATCCGTCTGATGTCTTGGTAATTTTCATACCAAGTATAACATCAGCGACACCCAAGTCTTTCATCTCGAATTTTTGTGACAACATTTTCTTAGTGGAGTTGATGTTATCAATACTCCCTATTATAATCATGTCATCTACGTAGAGGCAGACTACCACGTAGTCCTTTTCATTTCCTTTTACGTAGACGCATTTGTCACATTCGTTTATCCGAAAACCGTTTGATAGCATCACTCTATCAAATTTTTCGTGCCATTGTTTAGGTGCTTGTTTAAGTCCATACAAGGACTTCACAAGTTTACACACCTTGTGAGCTTTACCTGGAACCACAAACCCTTCCGGTTGTTCCATGTAAATTTCCTCTTCCAACTCACCATTCAAGAACGCCGTTTTAACATCCATTTGATGTATTTCCAGATCGAACAGTGCTGCGAGAGCAATGACTATCCGGATTGACGTCTTCCTGGAGACAGGAGCATAGGTGTCGAAATAGTCGACACCTTCGGTTTGTCTAAAACCTTTCACTACAAGCCTAGCCTTGTATTTCTCGATTGTTCCATCGAGCTTTCTCTTCCTCTTGAAGATCCACTTGTGTCCTAGTGGCTTACACCCGGGTGGTAGATCCACTAGTTCCCAAGTGTGATTTTGTAATATCGATTCAACCTCATTGTTGATCGCTTCCTCCCAATATTGGGCTTCCGGGGATGACATTGCTTGTTTGAATGTCGCCGGTTCGCCTTCTATCATGAAGGTTACAAAATCTGGACCGAAAGTCGTTTCCTTTCTAGCCCTTTTACTACGTCGAGGCTCTTCTTCTTCTTCCTCCAACGGTTCACTTGCCCCCACATTTTCCTCACTGTTTGACTCCTCAGTCTCTACAGTTACGGAAGACTTGCGGGGAAAGATCTCCTCGAAGAAAGAAGCTTCTCGAGCTTCGATGATAGTATCTGCATGCACATCGGGATTATCCGACTTGTGCACGAGAAAACGATAAGCACTACTGTTTTGTGCATATCCTATGAACACACAGTCTACCGTCTTTGGCCCTATTCTCGTTCTTTTAGGAAGCGAGACAAGGACCTTCGCGAGACAACCCCAAACCCTTAAGAATTTATAGCTCGGCCTATGGCCTTTCCATAGTTCATAAGGTGGTTTATCACGTTTCTTATGTGGTAGCTTGTTCAATACATAGTTGGCGGAAAGCAGCGCTTCCCCCCACATGTTCTGGGGTAACCCAGAACTTATTAACATAGCATTCATCATTTCCTTGAGCATCCTATTCTTACGCTCGGCAACCCCATTCTGCTCCGGAGAGTATGGGGCTGTCGTTTGATGTATAATGCCATTTTCTGCGCATATCTGCGCAAACGGTGCTTCGTATTCACCGCCTCTATCACTCCTCAATATTTTAATCTTTTTATTGAGTTGATTCTCTACTTCGGTCTTATAAAGAGCGAATTTCTCTACCGCTTCGTCTTTACTTCTCATTAAGTAGACATAGCAGTATCTAGTACAATCATCTATAAACGTGATGAAATACTTTTTCCCTCCTCGCGTTTGTATAAACTTTAAGTCGCATACATCCGTGTGTATTAGACCGAGAGGTTCAGTACTTCGTTCAATATGTTGATACGAAGACTTGGTTAATTTTGCTTCAACACAAACCTCACATTTATGTTGTTTATCAAATACAAAATTAGGTAGTAGATTCAGTGATATTAATTTCTTCATCGAATTAGCATTCACATGACCTAATCTACCATGCCATAAATTAAATGAATCGCAAGAATAAGCAAACGAAGTTTTATTGGCCACTTGGGCAACATTCACGATTACATTATTCTTGGTACTGGCCTCAGCCTTAGTACCCTCAATAGCTAACTCGGCTTTAGGAGCCGGAGTACCAACATTTAATTTAAACATGCCGTTGGTCATATAGCCACGGCCTACATACATTCCGTTTAAAGTGATTACAATTTTTGCAGATTCAAATACAAGTTTAAATCCTTTGTTCACCATCACGGACCCGGAAACCAGATTCTTGCGAATTTCTGGCACATGGAGCACGCCATTCAGTGTGAGCTCCTTTCCCGATGTCATCTTCAGCAGCACGGTTCCTTTTCCTTCCACCCTGGAAGTAGCCGAGTTCCCCATGAAGCAGCTCTCATTGTCCACGGCCGTATAGGTCTTGAACATCCATTTGCTGGCACAGATGTGACTAGTGGCGCCTGTGTCCAGCCACCATTCCTTTGGGTTGCTCCCCACCAGGTTCACTTCCGAGACCACAGCACTCAGGTGCATATAGTCCTGTCCAGCATCATCTCCTCCCTCAGCCACATTAGCTTGAGCAGGTGCCCTCTTCCTCCCTTTCCCTTGGAACTTCCTCTTTGGGGGGGGTTTGGGCTTGTCGGTGCGCATCTTACAATCCGCGGCACGATGGCCCGGTTTGTTGCACACAAAGCAGTCTCCCATGAATTTCTTCTTGAGAGAGGCACCGACTCCGCTGTCAAAGCGTTTCCGCTTAGACACAGCGTCCTCAACCACATGGGCCTTGGCAACCGCGTTGCCTGCTCCGCCACCGCCTTTCCTTCCGGATCGGCGGTTGCTTTGCTCAACATTGAGCCTCTCAATGAGTCCCTCCAAGGTCATAGCCTTTCGCTTGTGTTTCAGGTAGTTTTGAAACTCTTTCCAAGAAGGTGGCAGTTTCTCAATCATTAATGCCACTTGGAAAGGTTCGTTGATAACTAGCCCTTCAACCTCAAGCCTATGGTATATGAGTTGGAGTTCCTCAACCTGCTCGATAACACTCTTCCCATCAGTCATCATGTACTCGTGAAAGTCCGTGACGACAAATTTCTTTGCGCCAGCGTTATTCACTTTGTACTTTCGTTCGAGAGACTCCCAAAGCTCCTTTGCAGAAGCCTTGGGCTCGAATACACTGAAGAGAGTGTCATCCAGAGCACACAGGATGTAGTTCCGGCATAGGTAGTCGCCGTGTTTCCACGCTTCCACCGCCGAAACCGTCTGCACGTCCTCATCGTCCTCGCTTAGGACGGGTGCAGACTCCTTAAGAAACCGGGTCAGATTAAGGGCAGTTAAATAAAACAGCATCTTTTGCTGCCAACGTTTGAAGTTGTTGCCCCTAAACTTTTCCGGTCTCTCCAGTTGAGAGGTTGGCAACATTGGCATCGCCGGTGTTGCCGGAGCCTTGCCCTTTGCCCTGGCTGCAGCCACAAGCGCTGCCTTGGCCGCAGCCTTAGCAGCAGCCTGTGCTGCGGCCGCAGCCGCAGCCATAGCATCAGCCTCTGCCGCAGCAGCGTCGGCCGCAGCCTTTGCCGCAGCAGCTTCGGCCTCAGCCTGAGCCTGAGCCCCCCCACTCGCAGCGCTCGCATTGTTATGGCTACTACCAATCACAAGTGCGCCCTGCACGTTTTCCGAAGAAACGGTGGGTATTTGATCCTCATTAGTCATCTGAAATGACAATATAAAACCGTTTAGTTTCTCGCAAGAAACCTAAATTCTTTATCGCAAATACTAATTATAACTTAATTAGATTGCTTTAAAAGAATAAAAACCAATGAAAGAGATTCTAGCGTGAAAATCAAATCACTTTTGATTTCACTAAGAATTCTTTATAGTATTCTAGAATAAAAGAGATTAAAACCCAATTCGGATTTATTCTATGTGCAAATTTCAATTTCTAGAAAACTAGCAATGATTTTGCGAGAATAAAAACCGAGACGTCAACAACAATAAAATAAAAAAGAAAAGTCCTTTCTTATTTCGAAAATAGAAAAACCAAAAAATAATATTGTTTAAGATTGTTGGTTTTTGGTACTATTTCGAATACAATAATGAAAGGACAATAAATAAAAGAGACAGGAACGCAAAGGAAATAAACAATTTTATTTCTCACAATTGGAATATGAATTACAATTCCTGACTCAACAAATAAATAAAACTGCTGGACTGAAATAAAGAAACTGCCGGACTGGTTTAAAGAAACTGCCGGACTGGTTTTACAGAAACTGCCGGACTGGTTTTACAGAAACTGCCGGACTGGTTTTAACAAACTGCCGGACTGGTTTTAAACAAAACTGCCGGACTGGTTTTAAACAAAACTGCCGGACTGGTTTTAACAAACTGCCGGACTGGTTTTAAACAAACTGCCGGACTGGTTTTGAACAAAACAAACTGGACTGGTTTTAAAGCATAAAAAACTGCCGGACTGTTTTTTGTAAATACTGGAAATTACAGAACTGAAAAGTAAATAACAGAATAGGAAAGACTGAAATGTAAATTACAGAAACTAAAGGTACTGGAAAGAAAAATACAAAAGGGAAACAGTACTGAAATTAAATGGACAGAATAATAAAGGACTGAAAAGTAAATAACAGAAATTAAAAGAAGAGGCAACTGCTGAGCAGTTTCCCTTAAACAATATTTCCCGAACCACCTTTAAAGGTTTCTGGTTTCGGGACTTTGTTCCCAAGGTACAACTTCTATCTCAGAGTGGCTCGTATGGAAACCGGCACCGAACCACAGGTCGAGCTGTTGGTGGTGCGGTTCTCTCTCACTAAGTGTATGCTTATGCTGTGAGTTGTGTGTATGAAGGTGTACTCAAATGAGAGGGGGATGGCTGCCTTTTATAGGCTCTACTGAAACCGCAACCATAAATGTTGGTCTTTAATTCTGGGAGTTACACCCCCAGAATCCGCTCAATCAATTCTGAAACCGCAGCATTTACTCTCATTCATTGCTGACGTTTCTCTTGCTGGAAACTCTAGGGACTCCTTTTTGTATTTTATACAAAACTCCCTATTCGGGTTTGGACCCAAGACCCAAGACCCAAGACCCAAGACCCAAGACCCAAGACCCAAGACCCAAGACCCGAGACATTCCCCAAATCCCAAATCCCAAATCCCAAATCCCAAATCCCAAATCCCAAATCCCAAATCCCAAATCCCAAATCCCAAGCCCAAGCCCAAGCCCAAGCCCAAGCCCAAGCCCAAGCCCACACCCACGCCCACGCCCACGCCCGTGCCCGTGCCCGTGCCCGTGCCCGAGCCTGAGACCCGAGACCCGAGACCCGAGACACGAGACACGAGACACGAGCGAGCGCGCGTGTGTGGTACACACTAATACTCTTAGGTGTATGTGGACATGTTAGTTTAATAACTACATGGGTTGGTATGGTATATATATTGTAAGATTAACTCTTAATCTTCCAATATGGGATTATACTAAATGGTTTTTCTCATTAACCATTTCGTTTTTTCCAGATTTGAGCTTCCGAGGTACCAACTTTGAAGCCAATTTGTATTCACACCCATTCTCCGAATAGGTCATGTGATATACCGTTACGAAGCTCGTCACACGGGCTACTCAACCACGTTGATTACGGTATAAACAACTCAGCGCTGTTACACGAAATAATGACTCGAAGTTGGTCCAGTGACCATTCGGAAACACCCATGTTTTCACATGTTTTTCCAACAGTTAATTTAATTGATTTTGTGGCAATTTAACGTAGACAAATACAATGTGTATGATCCCATTTGGAATTGACGGAATCAAGGGTGCATTTTAGCACAATTTAAGTTAAAAATGATAGGCTATGATGTTGACAATACATGCATTTAGAGAATGTCAAAGTCTACACAAGTAATTGGTTTGGTCTATAAGTAACCATTTTCATGCAAACTCGGAGAATACAAACTTTAACTGAAAAATACTATGTTTTTAGAAAAGCATTTTCCATATTAGATTAAAAAAGAAGGAAATCTTCACTCAATATTGAGTAGAAAATATTTTCCCGATTAAATGAGTGAAGTAAATAAATTAACTTATTACTAAAAAAAAAGTGAAAAGTTAAAATAACTTCTAGTAATATTTACAAATCACTTAGAAGTTAAAAACAACTTGATTGAGAATTTATAAGTTAAACAACTTAACTTTCTTTTTAAAGTGGTTTATTAACAAGAAGTTACTTATTAAAAAAAAAATTATAAGTCACAAGAACAACAATAAATTTTACTTCTTTAACATTTTTTTTCTCATAGAAACTTTTTATAAGTAAAGAGTAAACATATATTTTCTCTTTTATGTTAGTAGGAATATTGTTATTTATATAGATGAATAAAGTATTGACTAGAAAAAAGGAATTGACAAAAATGTTTTTAACATTGCAAGCAAATTTTTCTTATTAACATGTCTAGGTGTTTAAAGTGTTAGGATGTGGGAGTAAATTTAATACTTCAAGTTTGTTCTCTTTATATAAACACGTGTTCAGACATAATATGTTAAAATTGAAGAGATTATTTAATTGTGTGTACATATAATTGTGTTCAGACATGACACATGTTCTGTTTATATAAACACGTGTTCATACCTGATATGTTTATTGTTGATCACAAGTTAAGTGGGTGGAATATTGTCGTGATAGTTATGATTGCGTTGACAGAAATCGTATTAGTCATACTATATGCAATGAAAAATCTTCCGGAGTTTAAGTTTAGAAATACGATAGCTCAATCATTTGGAAAAGCCATTTGTGAGTTCGCAGGGGTTTACGCATGCTATTGCATTTTAAGCCAAATTCACAATCACACTCGAGCCACCTGTTGGATATTCGTCTCCTTTTCCACATACTCGCTTGCCCTGCTTGGAGTAATTTCACCCACATGTGACTTTTCGATTCCGAGTTTGCTTGCCCAACTAGCTATGAATGAGTACTTACATAAACAAACCCATATGTGGGATCTGACCATCAAAATGGGGATCATATGCTTCCCTTTAATCGTATTAGCTGGGCAACAAAATGTAAATTGGTGTCATTGTACCATTTATGGAGAAGAAGAACAAGAAGGTGTAATCAATGAGTGGAACACACTTCCATCTCTATTTGATTCTATTGTGCTAACATACACATTACAACATCGGAGGTTCTTTTGGGCTATTATCTCATGTTTAGCTATAATTGGTTTCATATTGACCGTTTTATGTTACGTATTAGGCACCGCAATTGGTAATACCTTTTCATATTGGATATTTATAGTTGTGATAGTATTCAGGTTAGTTTTAGAAGTATTGTTGGTTGCGGGACTCGTGGTCACATGATTATGAGTCCGGACGAGATTACGAATCACCCTTCATATATAGTCCCGGGACTATTAATACCACACTCCCATGGTATTGTAAATACACATCGGCGTGATTTGTTATCCCGTTTCACTAATAATCCCGGTTTTATTTACCCATCCAAACAAAGTATTTGTTGGACCCATTGCATTTGAAATGTTATCACACATTAATCCCAACCAACCAAACAAGTCACAAGTATATAATGAGTATTCGTTTTTGATAATTATGAATAGCATTACTATTTTAAAGGTTTATCTGAGAAATGATACTTATTTTATTATTTCATCGAAGTGTAATTAATATTTTTTAATATTCATAAAAAACAATATAGATTATTTTTAAGTGACAAGGATAATAATTAACTTGGTAATAGAAACTAATTTGAATTAATGGTTTCGTATAAATTATACTATGATGTAAAAGTTTCACTTATAAAATATTACCCACTAGTAACATTTGTCTATATTTTTAGTGTGAAAGTGTTTAATATAATTAGTATGTGGAGGAGTTGTATACGAGGTACTACCAAATAATAATATCTTCCAAGTTTTTGAATTTACAAAATATAATATATTTTAATTGCTAATAATTTATTTTACTGAACCATCGATTGTTCTTTGTACTGACAAAAAGTTCATATGTTTATTGAATCTTTATATGTTACATTTATTGAATGCATATATGGTAAATAGGTTTGCCTAATCTTGCAGTTGTGAGCTACACTATAATTTTTTTTATTTTTTTTTGGTATCAGAGCCAGGTGCTAGACTACAATATCTAACTACATTTTCATCACTAATTAAATATTGTTGGCTTGATAATTTATATACTTTATTAAAGTAATAATTTAATGCTACTTGTGTTTGGTATCTATTAAATTTTGATGGAGATATATATTTTTCACAAAAAATTGAATAAATCATAATTAAGTAATAAAAAAGACACTAGATATATTTGCATACACATTTACATGTATAAATATGTATTTGAACACGTGTGAATTTGCATTTACAGAAAATTCAAAATCTCACTCTGAATTACCGCAAAAAAAAAAAACAGTGAAATGTAGCTAGAAGACAAAAGCATATTATTATATCATTATATCAAAAGTTATATTTATCTATCTATATCTATATCATAGTGAACTTTGTTATGTATTTAGCCCGCAAATGGTAATCATTTTTCGTATTGGATATTTATAATTGTGATGATAGTCATGTTAGTTTTGCAAGTATTGTTGGTTCTATACGATCGTCTACGTCATTTAGAACGATGTGGTAAATGTAGTGTTGAAAGAATCGCTTGATACGCTAGAGGTATATAGATGATTATTTTTACTATGAGTATAGAAAACCAAAAAAAGAGGGGCTTGTTGGATGTATTTCATGTTGTGTTTGGACATCCTAGCGCTTTTTAAATATTATATCATCTTATGATTTTTCAATTCCAAACATATTGACCTAAGCAAATCAACGAATCGTTGAACGATAAGAATAACGGTCGTTGGTGGTTTAAGATCATACTGGCTCTCGACTGTTTAAGCATTTTCTCCATTCAACCAATACTTGAAATAGCATTGGATCTGATTTAGAACAAGGTGGTAAATTTTGGGAGATAGACTATGATTTTTTATTTTATTTTGGTATCAGAGCCATGAATGTTTGACTACAATATCTAACTATATTTTCATCACTAATTAAATATTGTTGGCTTGATAATTTATATAGTTTATTAAACTAATGATTTAACGTTACTTGCGTTTGATATCTATTAAATTTTGATGGAGATATATTTTTTTCATAAAAAATTGAATAAATCATAATTAAAGTAATAAAAAAGACGCTAGATATATTTGCATACACATTTACATGTATAAAGATACATTTGAACAAGTGTGAATTTGCATTTACAGAAAATTTAAAATCTCACTCTGAATTACCGCAAAAAAAAAACAGTGAAATGTAGCTGGAAGACAAAAACATATTATTATCATCATTCTATCAAAAGTTATACTTATCTATATATATATATCATAATGAGCTTTGCTATGTATTTAGCCCGCAAATGGTAATCATTTTTCATATTGGATCTTTATAATTGTGATGATAGTCATGTTAGTTTTGCCAGTATTGTTGGCTCTATACGACCGTCTACCTCATTTAGAACAATGTGGTAAATGTAGTGTTGAAAGAAGCGCTTGATGCGCTAGAGATATATGGATGTTTTATTGTTCATATGTCAAGTGATCCAACTCCTAAATTATATCTATATGGCGCAACAAGAAGTTCGCAAGATTGATCTCATTGACTCTTGTGACGAGGTTGATGATTTAATATCTCATATGTTATAATGGGTTTTCTTGTCGGTTTTTTCTGTATTGGTTATGTAGTCACACTATTTTATTATGGGTTTATAATTCGTACTAAGCTAAATTTTGAACAATTGACGTGATGTTTGTTACAATAATTCAAGTGTTGAGAAAGACGAAAAATCATGTGTTTATCACCTTCTTTTGAGCGTGTGTGTAAAACTTAAACAGTGTTTCTTTAATTTTACAATATATTCTTTTTTTGGTAATCAAGTTCACAATATACTTATCATGTGTGATTTCTGCAACATCACATCCCGATAGATCGGCTTAGGAGACCCTTAAACTCAAACAACCCCCGATAAGATTGATAAAATGAATCACTTATTTTTATAGGAATAGAATTGATAAAGTGATTCACTTATTTTTATAGGAATAGCATTGACAAGGAATTAAGTATTGTTTTCAAATTTGTATTTGATGACCTAAAATGTTGAGCTTCCTCGTATATGTATTTGATAAATTACCACATATTTCTTAGTTACGAAAAGAAAAGAAAAAAACAACTCAATATATATAGTCAAACATGTAATGATGTAAAATGAATCTATTGATATTGACTGTTGCATACATGACAAACCCATACATAATACACTTTGCAGTGTTTAAAAAATGATGAAAAAATAACACAAAAAAACAAAATATGAAGATGCATAATAATATGTAAGTGATATCACCGACCTTGCTAAATATGAATACTTATTTAAGCGGCTCAATGAACGATAACATGAAACAGATAACTTGAGTAATGATGACTAATTAAACTAATTTGACAAACTGACAAATTATTGAACTCATTGTTACAAAGTGAAAATTAAAAACTTACCGGGAAATAGAGTCAATTTGATAGTGCAATGCAGCCGCAAGAACTTCGAGATCATGTCATATGACGCTTTCGTGCGCGGAAGAAGAGTCTCTTATGTCGAATTCAAATATATATACTAATGCAATTATCTCACTAGGCCATGACCAAGCTTAACTATATATATTAATGCTAATTTTTTAGTCTTTTCTAATTATAGACGGGACCAATCCATAATTCTTCCACCCTCCGTGTATGCATATGTATTATATTGACACCCACCTTACTAAGCATATGTTTTGTTGATAAAAAAACGTATGTTTTTATTAACTTTTAATAACTTTAGTTATGTTACATATTACTATGATCTGTTGGGGATGTTGGATATAAAGACAGATATAAGTATTACTGTATAAGTATAAGAACTGATGCATGATAATATTTTAGCTACACCACTAAATTGTAATATCTACTAGAAATAATTTGTGATAATATTTTTTGATCGATCGAAGTTGACTAACTTTTGTAAACAAATGAGATAGAAAGAAAAAGAAAAATAAAAAAAATAAATGCATGTGTAGAAGAAATGACAAAATCTTTATAAATAAGATTAAACTCATGGGTTGGATTGTTCATATTCTCTCTATTTTAAAAATCAATATCAATTTCTTATTCTTTCTTGAATAAAAGTGATGTTTGTGTTTTTTAGATATTAGTAGTAAAATTTAATTCGCACAACACAGTGCACGCGATCAGACCAACATTTCTACTAAAGAAGTACTTGGGTGTATTTTTCCAGTTAGTACTTAATTTCCCAAATTTAGGTCACGTTTATTCGGTATGATCGATCAATTGAATACTTAGTACAAAATTTACAGTAGTATATGTGATTGAAAAGTAGGGTCATACCGAATAAAAATACATGAGTTTGGAAAATTTAATAAGATGTAACGATCTCTATCATCATCTTAGCCCCATCGTCGCCACCGTCTTTGTCACCTTAACCCCTCACACATGACCGTAAGCTCCGACACATCGTCATGGGTTCCGGAAGGTTTGAAAGTTTTGACGGGTCTCCGACAAAATTTTGTTAACAATGACAAGTCAAAAAAACTTCTAACTACTCCACAAACAAAAAAGGTATCACAGTATTATTTACTCTGTATATAATTATATATAGTAACATGAATTGAATAGAATGTGCTTGCGTCGAATGTAAAATAAAAACTATGGTCGCTCTAATTACACTAGCACTAGTCACATTCATTTAATTCTGGTTGAAATAAGTCGTAGTTGTTGTCGTCCAAATACAGTTACTCTGAAGAACTAGACCATCCGACTTCGAGTCTATCATGATCTGCATGTAGTAAATATGAAAAAATTATAGCAATTATAAGCATTCGTTCCAATTATATTTTCAATTCAAAAATAGAAATAAATAAACAGAAAGCTTTCAGCACAATCTTTGTCACACAATGTTATCATTACCTCTTTCCAAATAAAAATACAAAAGGAAAAAAAAAATTGCATAGTAAAGTATTGTTTTTCACTAGATTTTTGTCTTGTTTTTAATACTGCACCACAGTTAAAAAAAATATATAGTTTTTAATACTGCACCACAGTTAACAAAATATAACAATGCACTATAAAAATACAAGGTTCCAACAAAGCAACCAACCAAATTTAGTACAAATCAACCGCTAAAGGACAAATGTTGTTTAAAAAATATAAATATGTCACTATGCGATATGAAATAAAATCGGGCGAATCAAAATCTGTTAATATTTTACATTTTTTTACTGGATTATGAATAATGTTTCGAGAAAGAAATACTAGTACAATAACATAAGTAGTGGAGTACGATTTAGTAAAATAGTTTAATTTAAAATATACTAAATTAGTTGGTGTGTAACAACATATATTTGGTAAATAATTTGATGGAAAATAGTATTCCATTAAAGTAGGTGTTAGTGCACATTTTGGCCGGATTGACGACAATCCGAAAAAACCGAACCGAAAAAGACCGAAATAGAAAAATCGAAACTTTTTCGGGCCGGTTTCGGTTTACAATAAAACCAAACCGAAAAAAACCGAAAAACTAGAAAAACCGAAAAAAACTGAAAAAGCCCGAAAAACCAAAAATATAACCAAAAAACCAAGAAAATACCGAAACCGAACCAAAAAAGGCGGTCCGATTCGGTTCAAAAAATAAAAAGAACAAAACCAACAAAAATCAAACCTAAAAATATGGTCGGTTTCGATTTTACCAAAAATCGGATCGGATTGGATCCAACTCAGTTGTTTAGTTGTTTAGTTGTTTAGTTGTTTAATTGTTTAATGCTTTTTTGACACATTTCTCTTTCACTTTTGTCTGCCCTTCCTTCTCTCTCTCTCTCTCTATATATATATATATTTATATATATATAAAGCAAATCATAAATAAAGTAGTAACAGAGCAAAAACAGAGTGTATTTATTGAAATCATATAATTAATAATTAAGTTCACCATTTCTCATTCTCTGAGATCTCTCTCCAGGTACCTCTCTCTCTCTCTCTAGATTCTCATTTTCAGCTTTTAGAGTAATGAACACTTTCTAATTGAAAACCCACTTCTCATTTTCATTATTACCTATTAATTTCAAGTTTTTTTAAGTATATTGATGCTTAATTATATCATTTTTAAGTATATTTACACTTATATAAGCTACTCATGGTTTCACATTGTTGTTGTTAGCATTCTCTCTCTATATATATATGTGTGTGTGTTAGATCTGATTGAGAATTGGTGATGAGTTTGGGTTTTAATTATCTTGTTTTGTATTTTGACCCTCAAAAGATTTGATTTTGAATTATGGGTTTGTATTTATTTCCCTCTATTTGAAAGAAATGGGAATGGTTTTACAAGTAATATTACTTTGTCCTTGTTTTCTGCTGATTTATTTAAGGCTTATTTATTTAATAATGAATTAGTTATAATGTAATGTTCTTTTAGGTAATTAGGATTTATTTTAGTGCAATTTTATTTTTTTTGGATTTTTGACCCTCAAAAGATTTGATTTTGAATTAAGTACAAGTTTGTATTTTTTTTTTCTTTATTGAAGGAATTTGGAATGGTTTTAGAAGTAAGATTTTTCTTTTGTCTTTGTTTTCTGCCGATTATTCAAGGCTTAGTTCATTATATAATGCTATAAAGTAATGCCCTTTTAGGTAATTAGGATTTATACTATAGCAAATTTGCAAATTTTCTTTTTTTGGTTTTTGGCCCTCAAAAGATTTGATTTTGAACTACGGGTTTGTCTTTTTCTTTCTCTATTTGAAAGATTTTGCAATGGTTTTAGAAGTAAGATTACTCGGTCTTTCTTTTCTGCTGATTTGTTTGAGGCTCATTTCATTTAGTAATGAGTTAGCTATAAAGTAATGCCCTTTCAGTTTATAAGGATTTATTCTATTACATATTTTAAAATTTCTTATTTTGCATTTTTAACCCTCAAAAGTTTTGATTTTGAATTGATGGGTTTTGTCTTTTTTATCTATTTGAAAGAATTTGGAATGGTTTTAGAAGTAAGGTTACTTTTTGTGTTTGTTTTCTGCTGATTTATGTAAAGGCCCAAGTCATTTAATGATGAATTAGCTATAAAGTCATGTCCTTTTAGTTTATTAGGATTTATTCTGTTACAAATTTAAATTTTTTTTAAGGGGTCAGGTTACTTTTGTGTGTGCTTTTTTGTGACTTTATTTATTTGTTTACTCTATTTGAGAATTGGGTTGTTATAATGGTAGATTTTGGGTGTTTTCTTTTTGCTGATTTTATTTGACCTTAATCTGTGAGTTAGCTATGTCGTGATTTCCTTTTAGTTTATCAGGATTTATTCTTTTACAAATTTGAAATTTTATAAGGGGGGTCAGGTTACTTTTCTGTGTGCTTTTTGTTTTTTTAAAGGCTTAATCCATCAATCAGCTCTAAAGTGATGGCCTTTAAGTTTATTAGATTTTATTTCTTTGTTTATTCTACTTGAAGATTGGGATGTTATAATGGTAAACCTTGAGATCCATTTAGTATTATTTTTTTTCTATTTGAAATTTGGAATGTCGTAGGGTAAGATTTTAGGTTTGCTTTCTACTGATTTATTTAAGGATTAATTCAATTGAGTAGTTATATAATGATGCCCTTTTAGTTAATTAGAACAAAAGGTCAATGCTGGGACATGATAAGTTGAACTTAGTCTTATTTCTCTGCAGCTTTTATGCAAAACAATTACTTTATATGAGAACAAGAATAAGCTTGAATGGGTTCAGGTAAAGGAAAGCAAAAAAGGATGAGCTCCATTTCTATTTCCTTTCTTGTACAACAACTTGAAACTTTCTCAATCCCGGGGATTAAAGGAATCACTAGCTATTTGGAGAATTGCTTTGGATGAGAACTTTCCTTGGTGGTTCAATTTTTTATCAGTCATTTTATGGAAGATGTCATGATTCTACTAAGCACCCAGAAAAATGAGACATCATAGAAAGTACATGAAAATCTTTCCAGAAAAAAAGCTCTTTGAAGATTATATTGAACTAAAATAAACAGAGCCAAATCATATTCTATGATTTGGACTAACCTATACGTTGGAGTACAGCTCATTAATTAGCATAAGCTAATTATTCATACACCTTAAATAAATGCTTAGGTTGATTGGGATTTTCTTTTTTTGTTCAGGTTTAAAAGTGCATGAAATAAGCTGATTGAGATGGAAAGTGTAGTTGACAATGATGCACCACTTGACTATGTTGAATTTCAGTTATTTCCAAATCATGACAGGTTTGAGCTTCTCCCAGGGTCATCTCTTGCTTTTGTCCTTTGTTTGGTCTGGTCATGTCATCTTGTATTGTAACCAAATGAGTATATAATAGATTAATAGGAGCCAAAAATGAGCATGGTTTTCGCATGGCCAATCAAGTATGGCAAACGGTTTTCTAGTTTCTCATCAAGTATGGAAAACCATTTTATAGTTGCTTTCTGCAGACCATTTCTGAATTTTGTTGATTAAGTCGAATATCCTTTTATCGGGCCATTTGTAAGAAATCATGTTTTTTTTGCATTCTCAAAGCTGTATAGACTATTCCAGCCTCTATCTATTACATGGTGTATGAAATAAGTGCTTCGTAAAATAAAACCATTGAGAGAATTGTGCTTGCTAATCTAAAACTATTCAGATCTGTTTTTTTTTTTCATGACCGTTCATGTAACTTCTTTGGTGGTTATACGTGTCAATGCTCCATTGCTAATAACAATTGAGAAGAAATTTTTTGAGGGGATATTAGCCTAAAAAGGGGACAGTGATATATATGTATTTCTCAAAGGTTTTTATGTTACATTAGACTACTAATACTGTATTTCGTCTGTGATAAACGTTCATACATATGTAGATACGAGGCATGTGCATGCAGTGGAAACACAATAGAAACCATATCATCTGGTGTACTTGGACAGCTGGTTCTACATTTACCTAGACTGAAAGATCTGTTTTCAAGAGGATCCAAAGCTACTTTCCAAATTCAATGTCCTGAAAGTCTTGATAGTTCTCAATGGTTCTCAAAAGCTACTGTTTCAAGGTTTCTCATTAAAAGGGTTTCTTTTTTATCATCTCTCTTCTTGAGAGGGAAAAAAGTAGATAATCCAATCTACTAACAGCATTTTCTGATGGTTTCTCAGATATTTACATGTTGTTGGTTCAGTGAACATGCTAAACACGACCACCTCTATTCTAAATGAGATTACTCAGTTGGAGGAGGCTAAGAAATTCCACCTTTCTTTATATGCCGAGGTATATGTATCTATCTTTCCTTACTTTAATTGGCTGATGAATTATACCTATGATTTCGAAGCTAATATGATCTGTTTTGACAGGATGAAATTGAGATTGCACCATCAGATGAATCAAAGTGCGTACTTCTTAATCTGCGTTCAGTTCAAATTCATTATTTTTGCGTTGTTTGTTCTGATTTTGTATGAGTTAAACAGACATGAACTGTTACGTGCAATGGAGTTGAGGCTAACAACATTGAGGAGAGAACTGTTTAATGCATTTAACCGTGCTGCTGGGTCTAGTTGTACGTTAGAGACTATTGCTGATTTGGAAAAACTTGCTCAACTTCTTGGAGACGTGAACTTAAGGTAAAATAAAATGTGAATCGTCGATTGTGTTGTTTTACAAAAATTACTAATTAGTACACGAGCATTAGTTTTTTCCACGACCCAGTACACTGTTCTATCATTAATTAAGAAAAGAATTAGTAAAAGGTGGGAGTACTAATTAATTAAGAAAATTAAATCTATACTATTCCATTTTCTTTGCTTGTAAAGATTATCTATCAATTTTTTTATGTTTTAAGTTCTCAAACTGTGAAACTTTATCTGTGTTATAAAAGCAAAAAAGAAAGTAAAGCCAGTGAGCTTTGCCAAGTTCTATAGGTTCAGTTACAAAATGGAATTCCGGTGATACCTGACTCTTTAAAACTGTAAATTACCCATTACGTATATTTGAATGTTTTAACCAATCGAAATAGTTGCTGCTTCTATATGACGTGTAATTCATTTTACGGTGTTCTAATATAGGAACACCTTTCACAAGTTTCTAGAACACTCACCAATGGACCAAAAAGCTGATCTGCCAATTAACTTGAGCAATGACACCGCAAAGCAGCCCAATGAAAAGTCTCAAGCAAAAAAACAAGCAGATTTAGAAAGAGAAAACTCACCAGAAAGCGATAAATCTTGTGTTTCAAGTGAGGATGATCAGCCTTCAGGAGAGAGAAGTAGGTCCTTTGCCAGGTTAGCATCACCTAGAAGGACAGCGTCTCCAATGCGTAGGGTCCAAATTGGTCGATCTGGTTCCCGCAGGGCAACTGCCTTGACTATTAAAAGCCTAAATATATTTCCCGGTCGAGACAAGACACAAAGTTATAGAGACACAGATACTTACAGCAGCGAGGAAGAAGGGCCGAAGAATGAAAAGTCAGAAAGTAATGCACAAAGAATCAGTGTTAAAGACGCAATCAGCCTTTTCGAAAACAAACAAAATAACCATACTTCTGAGAAAAGTAGGTCACACTTGGATGCTTCTTTAGTGAGAAGACGGAGTGGCAATGTTTCGGAAAGTTCTTCTCAATTGAATTCAGAAAATGTGGAAGTGAAAAAAGATGATGTTGTGCATGGAGAATTTAAACATGTAGAGGATGCTAAAGTAGACAAACTTAACTACCCAATTCAAGAAAAATTGATGAAACCAATTGATAACCAGCCTGATATTCTTGTAATTCAACACGAGGAAGATACTGAAAACTTATCAGCCTCATCTGAATGGAATCGGAGAAAAGAAGCCGAGTTAAATGAGATGATGACAAAGATGATGCAAAGTAAACCTCGTAGAAATCAAAATCGCATTGCAGTTCCCAAAAGAACCGGGGCCCAAGATGGTCCAAATGAAAAGAGAGAGAAACTGACGAAAGAGAAAGCAGAAAAGCGAGCAGAGAAAGATGCAAAATTTATAGCAATGCAGCAGGTTCTTGAACAGAGGAAAGTTGCTATAGCCTCGTCCAGTTCGACAGCTGTCATTCGATCGAAAAGCTCAATTTCCAACCCTGAAAAAAATCGTAAAAATTCAACTCAAATTTTGACGTCCAGAAAAGAATCCCTGAAACCTGCAGTTGCACCTTCAACTGTTCGCAAATCGTGGTCATCTACACCATCCCCAAGAGCAAGCATTAGGGGAATATCTCCAGTTAAGACACCTGGTGGGACCACATCTCCTGGACCGACCCCTACACAGAGGAAAGCTCAACCAGGCCCAGTGGGCTCACAGCCAAGCCCGAAAGTCGAGAGAATTTTGCAGAAGACCAAGCCCTCACTGGCTACTCCCCCGGCCGAATCTCGAAAGAGAACAAAAGGTATTTTGGAGAAACCTCCACCGCCCACGTCAAAAAATGAAAAAAATTTGAAAACCAAAGTTCGAGTAATTTCTGAGAAGGAGAGTTCAAAAGATGTTGCAAAGCCTAGTTTCTATAACAAGGTAACTAAGAAGAGCAGTGTTGTGCCACTAGAGCCTAAGCCTTTCCTTCGTAAGAGCACTGGTCCGATTGTTGAGACAAAGGCCTCTTCTCCACTTAAGGAACCTGTAAAAAATCCTGAAATTACAATAGAAGTCGAGAAAAGTGAGACAAATATCGAAGTTATTGACACAGCGACTCAACTTATCTTAGAGGAAAATGTTGAATTAGTTGAAAGCCGTGCGGATCTACAACCAGAAGCTCAATTGACTACCCATCGGCTGAGTGATCAAATTGTAAGTTGTGAGAAAGCAATATCCAGTTCTGATGATAGCTTCAGAAGAATGTCAAATTCTGAAGTAAAATCCGAGGTTGAAGAAGATTTAACTATCTCACCAACTGCGTGGATAGATACGGAGGACCAAGAAGGCCCATATGTTCCACCGGATAACAATACTTACGAAAATGCGGGACCAGAGGCAACAGTAAGCCCACGCATTCGACATTCTCTCTCTCAAATGCTTTTGAGAGAGAGTGAGTTAGATATGGCTGAGTGGGGGAGTGCTGAGATTATCCCTTCGATAGTTTACCAAAAAGATGCTCCCAAAGGATTGAAGAGGCTCTTAAATTTTGCACAAAAGAGCAAAGGAGATCAAAATTCAACTGGTTGGTCTACCCCATCTCTATTTTCTGAAGGAGAGGATGATTCTGAGGAATTTAAAGGTTTTAATAAGAGAAACAGTGACACATCACTGAGAAAAGTTGCTCTTCATGCGAGTAACCATGGGCAACAAAAAACTTTGCATGACGAAGGGCATGAGATAGATTTTACCGGTCCACAAAGACTTAGTGGTAAATATACTTTTGCCCTGTATGTCAGTAGTGTAGTACAGTAAATGGGTTTGAGGGAAAACAATGAAATTTGCAAACCATTTATAAAAGGATACATTAAAAATAAAAGAAACTGAAGAGCTGAACAACTTATTTTTTTACTAGTCAAGAACCCACTTTGTGGGCGCCAGGTTTCGAACCCCGGTGGTGAGTAACAAATACTAGAGTCCCAACCACTTGGACCAATGCCTTTGTTTGACTGACCAAATGTGTTTGTAAAGTTGCAAACATGTGAACAAAATTCTTTCTTTCAACTCATTCCTCTGAGAATCAAATATCTAGGAATTGCAGCAAGCTCTAGTTTAACTGTATAAATATGTTCGGTTGCTATTGCATAATCACAAATTTTCGATTTGCTATTGACATGTTACCTGGACTGAGGCTGATTAAGTTTTAATGATATTATTTCAGCTCATTTGAAATTGAACAACTTCAGCACTTCCAACAGCTTGCTGGACTACAACTATGGTGCAACCACGGCTAATAAAGGTCGATTCCCCCCCCCCCCCCCCCCCCCCCCCCCCCCCTTGAGTCTTTAGACTATGTAGTTTGCAATTAATGATTGTGAACTTTTTCTGCATATTAATCACTATAAAAGTTGAGCATATCCATGACGTGTAGTGGCAAAAGCATGGGCCTTTCTAAAGGAGTTTGAAATTTGGACAATTTGGTATCTATGATGATTTCATAACACAAGCAATTTGTTCATTTTAAGATGTTAATGAACTAATAGTAGATCGGGATATTTCAAATATGGTTAACACATGGGGTAACTTCCTATGTTCATCCCATTATACTCGTTTTTATGGTTGCAAGTACTTGCAACTTCAACTCATGTTTTCTTTCTTTGATCTTTTAAGCTGCCGTGTTTTAAAGTTTCTCGTTGGTCCAGGTTTTCAGATTTACTGGTCTAAACATGCTAGAAGATTCTAGTTGTGTGATATATTTGTTTTTTCAATCTGTTTTATTAAAAAAAAACTAACATTCTTGCTTAAAATTCCGGAAACTGTTTCAATTCAGATCCTATTCCCACACACAGCCTTGGTCCTTTAGTGATCATAATTTTTGCTATTTTTTCCATGGTCCTAATATGTTCTATATTTTTGTTTCAGCGACAAAGTCATTCTTCTCTCTTTCAGCATTTAGGGGAAATAAGCCAAATTGAAACAGAACTTCAAGTTTCTCATTGAGACTTGTTTTGCTCCTTCACATGATAATTTTGTTGATGTTTGGAGTTTCAGACTTGTAGTTCCAAATTACAGAACTTCCATCCCTTACCGAGGTTAGCACACCAGGGGTACACATGTATCAGTAGTGAGTCGCATTTTTTAACAAATTTGTTTATATGTTGTATGGGAACATGTGCAAATATTGTAATTTCTTCTGATGATTTGTTAAAAAAATTGTTGGTTTAATAACTTTAATTTCTGCATTCACTGCTGGAACACTAAACAAATCGCATATATGCACAGGAAACGTAAG
This sequence comes from Primula veris, assembly GCA_963682055.1. Taxonomy (NCBI): domain Eukaryota; kingdom Viridiplantae; phylum Streptophyta; class Magnoliopsida; order Ericales; family Primulaceae; genus Primula; species Primula veris. Next base: position 3,437,415 of record OY821742.1, on the reverse strand, counting down.
CTTCTATCAGTCATGAAACTTTTTAAAGTCAAGTCATGCAACCATTTAGCACATCCATCCCAAATGAGATTCTTACAGAATTGTCAATTTGTAATTGTCACACCATACATGCATAACCTTTTTATACAATTCACATGAATGCAACACTATCAAAAGAGAAATATTGATAAGACGGACTTAAGTTAATCACATTCCTCAACATGAGACAAGACTTGCATAATTTCTTATCCCATACACAAACCTTAGTGCACAATACGGGAAAGGGTTCACGATACACATTTTCTCAGCACCTAAGGTAAACGAAAGCGGTATGTATTCTACCAAACTATTCGGAAAATGGATTTTGCAACTATGTTGCACCGGATGGCTAGTAAATCTCTTGTTTCTAGATTCACGAGAGATCACATCCTCGAAAGTTGAAACACTTCTATGTAAAATTTTACAATAACACGAGTTGAACCATAGCTCGAGATGGCAATGTGATTATGTCCTAGTGACATTTTTGTTCTTTCGACGAGTAACTTGATGCGCCTCCTTTTTTAGGCCTTGAAGGCATGGGAAAATCTGGTCCATGTCAGATCCATAATAACGTGAAAAGATTACTGCTACACGGTTTACGCTGTCAAGAGCACTTTGATCACCCAGTTCTAGCTGAATTGATGAAAGTTTTAGCAATTCGTTTCCGGTAGCAATGTGATCACACCCATAAAGCTTCTCAAGTATCTGCCAATGCCAAAATAAAGATTAGTACCTTCTTGGTTTTTTAAGTTATCAAGCAAATATAGTACAGGTAAACCAAAATGATGAGGATGATAATTAGGAATTTTCCAAATTGAAGTGAAGGAGGAAGGAATTATCTTTACCAAAAAAGCAGATTAACAATGCCATAAAATATCGGTAAACAAAAATCAAGCGAGACAATTTACAGCATGTCAAATCAGTATCACTATTTAACTTGACGAGTAGCAGGACACAACAAAAATATGGAGTATGCTGTAAAGCGGAACATTCTAGCTACTTGCTACTTTCCAAAATAAGTATATGATGAAATAAAAAGGACAAAGACACTCATCTAGAAGCAGTTTATTGCTTTGGTTTGTGACCTTGTCAGAGTAACAACTACCAGAGTGAAAATGTGTTATCTTTTAATTATCCGTACTATCTTAGCTTTATAATCCAACAAGCAACTGAACAACTAGTTCTTTTGTTCTACTGTTCAACAATCTTATGTTAACAAATATGCCCCTACTGCTTCACGAATCTCGAGTTTTTCTAGAATGTCAAAATTATGAAAACAAAATACTTGCTTTCACAGGATTTATATCTTATACACTGTCCTGGAGGTTTTTTCTGTCTTGCGCAACTCAACAACTGTGCAAAGCTAACAAATCCAGTAGTTCTATACACTAAATCCACTAAAGTTGTTTCAAGTGACCCGAGTAGGCATTCTACTCACAGATACAAGGACATGGTTATATTACCTGCAGTGATGCTTCACAATGTTTTACTGCTAGTTGTAGTTTTCCGACCAAACAAAAGGCATGTGCAAGATGGTCCTCCAACTACGCATAAAATTGGAAAATTTAGATTATGTAATTGTTTGTTCCTACCTCGTCCCCTTCAAAAATAATGAGATTGAAGTTTAATTCATGTTGTGGGCATTTCCTGTGAACCAATAATATAAAAGGAGAAGGGGGGTGGGGAAGAGGCAACATGAAATAGCAAAAACTGATATTGACTAAAAATTTCGAAAAAAAAACATCATAAAAAAATATAACAACAGCACGCACTAAGTAGCCGATTCAGTTCCCCACACACAATGATTTATTAAGAATTCAACTTTCATGTTAACTTAAGACAATTGCACAAACAAAACGAGAGGAATAAAAGAGGAAAATATAACTAAGAGAATGATTTTCCAGCAAAATAGTCCTCAAAGCATTCATGTTCTCTAAAAAAAAAAAGGAGGGTTGAGCTTGCACGAAGACAAGGCACCTCAGGTACCAAACTTTTTTGTTTCAAAACATGATAGACAATAAACTGTTTTCAATGTGGTCCACAGTCATAAAAATTTAAATGTTTGCATATGAGGATGATAAAAATACGACACTGTATATAAAACTCACCTCTGCAATCTTTTTATTGTATGCATGCAATGTCGATCTCAACTGATCAAGTGAAACTAAAGCTTCTGAAATAGTTTTCATATGGACTGCATTGATTACTGTTTGATGCTGCAAGCTGCAGAAATTTTAGATAAGTGAAACTTTTGCAAGGATAAACATAGACCATATATGCATCCATCAATCATTAATGAATATATACTATGGTCTACCTACGTAAGCATGCAAAAAGCTTGCTACTTACTTTTCCAATTTTACAAAAAGCTCAAATTTAAAGTTTTAATAATTATAATTAGAAAGGCATTATTTATGTTTTCCATGAGTTTCTAATAAGTGAAATAGCCGCAAGGAGTACTATAAGCATGCACCATACATGCATTCATCAACCGTTAACATGATAATCTATCTAACTATATCTCTCTAGAGGTTGCTATTTTTTGCCATTTTACCAAGACTTCAACTTTAATTGTTTCGGTGAAATATAAAATTGGAAGTGCCTTTTAAAGGACTGTCACACTCCGTCTGGCTATATTTTCTTGCTACTAGTTAATTCATCTGATACCAAAGCATTGAAAAACCAAAATGAGAAGTTGGCGTACCATTTGACAACAATGTCAGCTTTACTGGCTATCAAGTGCCCATCTTCGAGATCACGATAGGAACCACAATTAAAACACTTTCCAGGCTCAACTAAATAGCTACTACTGGATTGTCGAAGCACTTGACTAGCTACTTTACAGATTTCACCATATTCCATCGTGTCTAACTACAATAAATAAGCACTTCACTCAGAAGAGGATAAGCTGTTATAGACATTCTACTTGTATTTTTACACTGATTTTCAACGAGTGTGTAATTTAACAAAAACCCTGCCACAATTTAAGTTTTACTAATAATCATTGAAAGATCCATCCATAGGGAAATCATACAGAAATCATCTCACTGTGCAGTCTTGTATCAGAAAATTTCATTACTGAAGACTGAAATTTAGAACAATTCTTCAGTTTCTAACTGAGAATTGAAAACAGTTCCTGATGCAGACATAGATGAAGGTTCTAGCACCTATTATAAAGGAAGAAGAAAACCCAGAATTGGTTTGATTCAGTAATCAGTATTCCGTTAGTATTAGTATTACATATAGTCATCATCAAACTATGCCTTTACCCCAGGAATTTGGGGACGGCCAAGTTTTAGTATTACGTATATTTAACTTTTATCTATTATTGTCCAATAACTGTAACGGTTGAGATTTAAATTAATGAACTGAAAAGTCGTAATCAATTAGGAGTGAATCAGGGTACCTACTGGGAACAAACTGGCGTACTTCATGTTATTGCCTATGCCCAGCATGTATTGTAAAACTCAGATTTTATTGATATATATATATATATATACATATGGGGGAGGTTCAAGGGACACCGTATATATATCTTCTTTCTCTCCTAATTCTATAAGTATTAAACTACTTATAAATTAAGTTTCGGAAAATTTGTCACTGAGAATTTAATTTACCTGCTGAAGAGGGAAACTTGAGTGGATGATCTTTTGTTTCTCACACTGGGTCTCATAGTAGTCTAGAACCACACCACAACAATTGGGTTTGGTGCACCGAAAAGCATTTAATACTAGGTCTGGAAAATTTATTTCTGAGCAACCTTTACAGCCACATTTAAATGAATATCTCTCTTCCAGAATTTCTTGGCGTTTTTTGCAGTCCAATTCACCAACCTGTGAAAAAGTTACTTTAATACTCAGGTCAAAAAATGAGCAAATGTGCTGCCCAAGTGGTTAGGGCCTTAGCAATACCTCCAAAGTGAAGGTAATTAATTGTCAAAAAGAAAAACAGTCGAAAAAGAAGTAATATGCGATTGCGAGTAGCGCTATCTTGTGCAAAAGTACTATGGTAAACTAATTAAGAAAAAGTACCTGAGGACCATATGACAGCTCCAGTGGACACCCCGCTCTCACATGGTCTGTTGATCTTAGGAAGAGAGTACGAGAGAGAAAATACGCGTGAATGTTTGGCTGGCAAGAATGGTTAAACAAACTCCCAGCTGAATAAACAGCTTGACCGGCTTTAATCTTGAAAAAAAATAGATAAATTAGCTTGTTGGAAAAGAAGCAAGTTGATTCGAGTAAACTTTTAACGGAAAGAAAGGAGAGAAAGTCATAATCATAAGTTCCTACTCTCAAACTCTCAAAAAGGAACGTAAAAATTTGGTTGCAGATTTTCAGCTAAAGAGCTGAATCTTTAGATGTATGTAAGAAAACTGAATGCGACCTGTACTGACTTATTTGGTTTAATACTAAATAAGCTGGATAAATGTAACCAATGTTGCCTAATTAAAACAGTTGACGTGGAGAAAATAGTTACTTCATTGGACAAAGTAAACAAGATATTAACATTTTGTAACTGGATTTGCTAATAATCTGGGTACGATAGTAATTAAATTCTTAGACAAGCAAATGAGACAGGTAGGGAGGTTTACTTCCCCAACACCCACAGCCAAGTTTAACACCAGAGTTCCCCCATTTCGAAAACAAGCTGGTCATCCAAAGATGATCCAGCTTAAAAGCTAAACAACCGAAAAGGCCAAGGTTTTAATATAGAATTTACAGCCTGAAAATAAAGGGATCATGCCGAGTAATTAAAAGAAGCAATTACGCAACCCCTAGCAATTAGTGTAGGTAAAAGATAGACTACCAATGAAACTCATCCGCAGTAACAGTAAGCCAATATTCAAACGAACTCAATATTCTCCAAACCAAGCACTAAATTGAATAAAAACCGTACACATTAAATGGCCAAATTCTGGATTTGGAAGATCCTATAACCAAAAGGTAATTAATATGGAAAGCCAGCTAAACCCGCAGATAGTATGTTGCTACCTGTTCTACAGAGCTTGTCAGAACTTCATCACAAGTATCAGGGAATTTCATACGTACAATCGCCATGGAATTCACCTTAATTTGAGTTAGTAATACCACAAACTGCAAAAGAGAAATTTTTTTAAATTAAACTGCAGACGAAAAAATGTAGAAAGGCGACGAAATGATACCTATTTTTTCAAACTCACTGAGACTAATAGCGTTAAAAGTTATGAACATTTCACGTCTTAATTGACATGATCTTTTATATCACTATATCACTACAGGAAGAAGATCACAAACGATTATTGATGAAATATAGTAACCGGGAGAGACATGGGTTTTAAACTACAAAATGATGAAAAAAACATTTCCGCCCTCTATTTCTTAATATAGATGTGGAAAGAAAAAAAAAAGTTACAACATTAAAGAATAAAGTATGGGCACATATCATCTTTAAAAGTATGATTTTAATAAATTCGGTTCTTAATAAAGAAGTTACAAATGTAAGTTTCACAAACAAAAATAGCACATTCATTTGAATGGTCCCTTAACTTCAGTCGTGCTCTTTGTGAAAACGATTGCTGGCACTACTGCACAGATAGTTTAATGTAGTCTTTATGGAAACCGCTATAACTCATAAGGTTTTCACTAAGCAAAGACTAAAAAGATTGTTTCCATTACCTTTGAAATAGTCTCTCCATTCTTAGGGAAATCCAATCTATAAGATTGGGGAAGGCAATACAGTAAAATAATAGAAGAGATGTGTAACTCCAGTTTTCTTTCTGGTAGTAACTGTTCATAGTTGTGAGAAAGCTCCTGCATATGAAAGCCACATGCAACGAATTTAGAAGCTGCTGTAAACAGTAAAAAGCTGCAATTATTCTGGGACAAAAAATATATTAGAGAGCTTGCTATAAAGTGAAAGCTATCTATGAAGTATATTCAGAATTAGTACAAAAATTACACTCTGGTTTTCAAGTTAATGAAGTATCATATTTCACAAATTTATATAGTAAAAAAAGTATCATAATTCACACTCCCTCCATCCCTAATAAGTCAAAGGTGATATGGCTTTTTAAGAATAATGAAAACGCACATTTAATATAACAAAACTACCCTACAAAGGTCGAAACGTCATTGGACTTTACAAAGTTACATTGTAAATGAAAGGGCAAAAGAGGTACATTAGTATTTATTAACTAGAATAGTTGCCTTACTCCTTTGGTTGAAACTCAGACAGACCAATAATTACCCACTCCCTAAGAGAGAGGGTGTCATGGGTTTCTCCCTTGGAACTTGTTTGGTTTCATCTTGGAGGCACATTAGCTGGATTTTCTCAAGTTGATAAAAAAAACTTGGCCAATCTAATTTTAGGCAAAAAAATGAGCTCAAAAGCTACGCAACCAAACAAGACCTTGAGTCACCAGTCTACTGTCCACCCTTATTGCAAGCCATCAAAGAGAGAAATTTTAAAGCAATGATAATTAAAACAGATAACTTATAAATACCTTAATTTCAGTGAGGCCAGAATTAGGGGAACAATGTCTTTGTAGCTCAACAGTTCTTATTAAAATACGACCAGCAAGGACTATCTCAGTTGGCAATACTTTAGGCCAATGTACACCATTGCACTCATGTCTATGTTCAAAAAACTGCTGGGCATCTGAGACAACATTTTTTGGGTAAGTAATATTGTTAAAATGCGTTTGAACCTCGTCGGACAAAGGTTTAAGAATGTCTGTGTTTATCGTGTTATTCTCCAATATTATTCCTCCGGCTAGTTCTTGACATTGCTGAGAGCAATATAATGGTATTGAACATGAGAAACATGGGACCGTGTCCATGGGTAAATCACTTAAGCAGAAATGGCAATGAGTTTCTCGGCAAGGCTTTAATATAATCTGGGGGGAAAAAAGGACATTCAACTGACAAAGTCTTTTACCGCATCCAATAGAAGTAAGTCTTTCAAAACTCAAAGTCAAATATGATTTAACTTTATGCAAACATGTTTTCATCATGTCAAAACCCATAACAAATTTTAAAAATTTCTTCCGCCATAACAAATTCACCTTTATGTTTCTGTGAAGTCGTTACTAATCTAGGATGTAAACTGGAGGTAAATAGTTCTTTATTTCATCTTTTCTGATTTGGCCCAGGGAGTAGTTCTACGATCTTGAGTTTATATATCGTTTTAGTTGTGTAAATCTGAATTGATGATGGGAGTCTTATCCATTAAAATGTCTGGTTCTCAGTGAATGTGCTTCGTCTGATGCTACCAGGTGAACACATTATTGACTTGACGATGCTTAACTTCAAACTGAAATAATAGACAAAATGCCTTGAAAATTAAAATTTTGATTTTTAAAAAATAAATAACGGCGACGTCTCACTCACAGCAGCATATACATGGTCGACCATTCACTGCAGCCAATGATAAAACAATCTTCTGAACTCAAATGAAATGTAGTTATTAATTATTATGCAAAAATGCAGTCACATCAAACACCAATACAAAGATTTTTAAAGATTTCTGCGTCAAAGCAAATTCACATTCTTAGTAGGATGTAAAGTTGAGGTAAATAGTTCTTAGTTTTTTATAATTTATTGAATTCTCATTTGTTTCACAGGGAGGGTTCTATGATCTTAAGTTTATTCTAGCAGCTTTAATTAGGTACATCTAGAATCTCGATTGGTGGTGCCTCTTCTGATGCTATCAAGTGAAACATGATATTTTCCTAATAATGCTTTATGTCAAAATGAATCAAACACGAGATAATGCCAAGAATATAAAATATTTGATTTTACAAAGAAAAAATAATTGACAACTCACTGCAGCATACGGATCTTCAGAAAGAACTAAAGAAGCCTCAGGAATGTCGTCTAGAGAAGCCATTCCCCTTCCTTTAGTTGGTGTCGATACGCATTGCAGTTTCTTTTGGTGCGACTCATCTGAGAAATAAAGCATGTGCTATAAGAAAAAGAATAGCAAAATGAGGGAAATTTAATACATCAATCATATAAACAAGTACATCATGAACGAATATACAAAATCAGCAATTCACGTCACTACTGCAAGAGTAATTAGGGGTAGCAATAAAAGTGGCATATTTGCTTGCAGATGTTGATACACTTCCAAGACATATTAGCCAAGAACAAACTAATTATGCATTTAGATTGTAATGCACAAAATTGGTTTCTCTGAACTATATGTGAATTGTGATTCATCCTACACTCATACTACTTCTGGTAAATCCTGAGCTTAAGCATATTGAACTTTGTTTTTAATGGCTTACAGTATGCGAAATGAGCGACTGACTTTGTAAGCCACTTGCAAAAACTTGTAGTTTATCCATAATGTTAAGCATAGTAATTGCATATAAAGGGCATAAAAAAAGGTTCCTACTCCACGTGGTGTTGTTACAATAAAGGGCCCACAAATGGATCATTGTAAGTGAACAAATCATTTTTTCTATGACATGCCTACTTACAGTTTTAAATTAGAAGAGATGATGGTATGGCACTTCATTGATTCATAGATTAAATATAAACTTAAATATGGTGTACATCTCTGAATAGATATTTCGGGTCATGGGATGTACTACACATAAGTAGCATTTAAAATGAACAGACGAGATGAAAGAGGCAAGAGATGTTGAATATATAACCCATATAATAGAAATAGAAATTGTGTTATAGTTCAAGAAATGATCAATCTTTACTCTTTAGTAGGTTTCTAACTGACTTTATCTTGCTGACTCCAAATAATATATACTCATATTCCAGTCGTACCAAAGTTTGACCGACTGGCAAGGGTAGTTCCAAATATATCCAATTAATGATCAACGACAGTTGACAAAATCATAATTATAGTAATCTTAATACATAAAGATACAATGTAGGTAGATAGATAGATAGATAAGAACTCATACTGAGAACTACCCAGGCTTCTTCCGATAGGCTTATTTGTTGAACTACTTTTCATTTGCTGAACTGATATCAATTTCCACTCGTCTTTTATCTGCCTTCTTCCTCTGGAAGACAGTTCAAAATGCATGGAAATATCTAAGTCACGTGTTGCATCTTCATTCTTTTCTAAGGAGGCATTTGCTTTACCTCTTCTATACCATGCCTGCATCAAATAACCTATTTGTAACTTACCCACGTCCAACATAAGAGACATATTTTAAACATAAAATAAAGAATGACGATATATAAAATATACTACGAATCAGAGAGGAAAGGTCCCCTTCCATGCAATTACAGATGCATATCCAAAGAAAGGAAAAATCAACGACAATAACTGCCAAATTGGTTATACTTTTCCTCAATGATGTTTGTTGGTCATAAAAAGCGCCACTCCCCCCAACTAAAACTGACAGTGTCCTCACTGTTGGAAAAAGTAAACCACATTGGAGTTGGTCAGCCCAAATAGACTCCATGTGGACTATATACAAAAAAATATATATATATATAAAAATTGGCGGCATTCAAAAGTCAGAACCTAGATTTTCAGTTCTACATAACCTTTGATAAATAAGGTATAAATGAGGTAATAATAAAGTAACATCTTGATGCTTGGGAAGCATTATAGTCACTTAAGTTCTCCATTGAATAGAAAGCAAAAGGGAGAAAAAAAGTAAACCAAGAAAAGAAGGAACTCTTTTCTTTTTTCTTTCACTCGCTTCTTTAGTCCTCCACTGTGATTTTTAGACTCATTGCTTTCTTTTTCTTTACTGTATAAATATTTCAGAAAAATGTAATATTTGAATTAATGGAAAAAGAAATTTATTGGCTGAGAATGGACATAGTTTTGTAACAATCAAATATAGCAACATGAAGCAAGCACTTTCTTTACCTTCGCGTAAGCTGGACATATTAGAAGGGCCCGATCGCAATCTCGTAAGGACCCTGCAAGAAGACCCTTTTTCTTGAAAATGAAAAAAATACATGATTAGTCATTGGAAATACACTGTTGAATTTAATAAAACCATAACAATTCAGAATATGCCCAACTTTCTCTAGTATTCCTGAAATTACTGTAATATTAAAGATCAAGACCAGATCCAAACAAAGATAAAATATTGCATAATGAGCTAAACCAATATAAACTACACATAGAAAGCACATTACACATGACTACACTGGCAGATGATCTGGTTATGTTCTTTGTTTAAAACATTCAAAAATCTTCAGTTTAACTTCTGTAAGTACTGTTAAACATAGAAAATGCATCCTGTACTCATAATTCTCCTAACAATGGCTCAAACGGTAACCGAAGAAGTAAAAGGGTTATTTGAAAGCAAAGACAAAGACGGCTTTACATCTTATTACTTTATGATTGCACTCTTAAAAAAAACTTACATGCAATGCAGATGCTCGATTAACATATATAACGGCCAAAAGGTTCTTGTCCTTGTCAATAGCATCTGCTGGAGCAACACGCAATGCCTGTTCAAAGTCTATATTGAGTAAGTCATTAAACCATAACAATATAGGTCATATTTGAAAAGTTTAGTATTCATACTTGAAGTACAAAAGCTGTAGCTGGACGGCTAACAGGAAAACTGAATAGGTTCCTACTCATAATATGATATCATAATTGCCAATAGTTTTTAAATTAGCTTTTGCAACTAAAAAGGGACAAGCTCAAGTGCGCAACGATTGTATGATAAAAAAAAACACAAAACCTTCCAAGCAAGAATGAAAGAAAAGAAGCCAAAACTTTTAGGGGATCCAGCACCTCCCTTATGGCTTGTTTATAACAGTTAATCAACTAAGTTGGAATTTTCCAGGAAAAGTTAGGTTCATCCAGCTTAAAACTGTCTACCCTTTTTGTGCCGAAAGAACCAGAAAAACTCAGCTATCAAATTGACATTTAACAACCAAGTGCAGTCTAGCTTTTGAGCAAAAAATGTAAGCCTGACCAACAAGGCCAAATTTTAAAAACGAACAAACTGCCTTTGTTGCCAATAGCTAGGAAAACAACCGTGATCCACTAAGGTGAGGACTTCATGTCAATTAGAATGGGAAAGGAACAATAGAATCAAAAAGATCGGAAGCTGCATAATCAATTTGAGATGTTTCTCATTAAAATCAATGAGTGCCTAAATTTATGAATTGCTTCTCCCAACTCATAGAATTAAGCACAATCATCTACACCACCGATTATATACCAAAGTTTATAGGAAAAAGTCTTACTTTAACCTTTGTCCAACTAAAAATAGCAAATTAAGGATAGAAAATGAAAAAAAAAATGATCATAATAAAGATAGTTCACCTTGGAGTAAACACTCACAGCTTGGCTATAATCTCCTCTGGAGTAGTGTTCATTCCCTATGTTCTTTAATTCTACGGCAGCCTCCTTATTCTTTCGACAAAGAGCCACTTCTGGGTCTGTTAAGTCCCCAACTATCTACCAAATAAAAATAAGGAAAGAACAATCGTGATAATCCAGCAAAAACAAGTATGGAGATAATTAATCTAAATCAGAGCAAAATGTGGGGTTTGAAAGTACTAAAAACTCTTGCTATTTCTATGAATCGGGCAAATATTACAAACACAGAAAACTGTTATTTTTACGCACCAAACAAATACAAAAGAGAAAATGAAATGATATGGGAACATTTCAAAATTCTGGCCTGAAATTCACAGAATGTCATAAAAAAGTCTTGCTTTGAAGCAAAAAGGCTCGATTCAAAGCTTAAAAAAGCTTGCTTTCCCGCTTTGTACACTGACACCAGTAAAAAAGCTTACACTTTTAGAGTTACTCTTGCAAAACTCTTTTAGCTTAATTGTAGATTTTTAAAACATTCCTTCAAACATTCATATCCTCGTCATACACTAGTATTAAAGAAACAAATAAGCAGATAATTAACCAGCAACATGGGGGTGTCAAATAACCATATTTAAATTACTCAAAAAGGACTAACAAACAGTCAAAGTTTTCCGAGAGAGGAAACAGAAGCAGGAACCGCAACGAGCAACGGACACACGAAACGTGAAAAAAATGAAAATTTATGATATTTACATGTTAAATAATGGGTAAACAAGTTTATCAGTAACTATGAATCAAATATACAAACATATGAACTGGTAATACAATGTGTGTGCATACATACATATCATTGTTTTAAAAAGTTCGCTTCATAGTAAAAATGCTCGATTTAAAGCTTACAAATAGCTTAAAAGGCACAATTTAAAGCTTACAAAAAACTTTAAAAAACTCGATTTAAAGCTTACAAAGAGCTTAAAAACCCTCGTTTTTCCGATTCTTAGGCCGCTAAAATCTTAAGTTTTCTACGCTATTGTAAAAACGCCTTAGCTACGATTTCACTTTCTAAAAAACTATATGTACACACACACACATATACACACATATATCAGTATTATGAAAAATAATTAAAAAGCTCGATTGAAAGCTTACAAAAAGCTTAAAAAGCTCGTTTTTTCCGATTTTTAGGCCGCTAAAATCGTACGTTTTTTACTCTTTAAGCGTATCTGTTACAAATACGCTTTATTTCTTTACACACACACACACACACACACACACATATATATATATATGTATAGAAATGTTAATAACACGTGCTTATAAAAGAGACCTGATGGAAAATAGGTTGATTAATGAAGAAATCAAGGAGAGATGAACACGTGGCAGGTAGGTCGTCGGTAAAGCTCTCTGAAATTCGTCGCTGAAGGGTTTTAGGGACCATACTCTTCAGCTTCTCCATTTTCTATTTCTCTCACTACAAAAATATATGAAATTTCAGGTTTTGGGTTTATGCTAGTAGCACCCATGGCTCGTTTCCGTCCCGGTCTCGGTCTCGGTCTCGGTCTCGGTTTCGGTTTCGGTTTCGGTTTCGGTTTTGTTTTTGACAAAACCGAAATCGAAATCGAAATCGGGTATATTTTTCGATTCGTTTTTTTTCGGTTTCGGTTTTTTTATTTTTTAGACCGAACCGGACCTGGTTTTTTCGGTCCGGTTGTTTTTCGGTCTTTTTTGGGGGTTTTCGGGTTTTTTCGGTCTTTTCCTGTTCGGTTTTATTGTAAACCGAAAACGACCCGAAATTTTTTTGATTTATCGGTTCGGATCGGTTTTTCCGGGTTTTCGCCCAACCCTAGTTAGTGGGCTTGTAAATAAATAAATAAATGGATTCGACCAATCAATTTGATTATTTTAATTTCGTTATAACCGATAAATGTAATAGCATAATATTTCATAAAAATACATATTCGTTTAACTTCATTATACTTTGCTAGAACTTGAAATAAAACGGTCGATCTTTGTTTTTTGAGTAATGAAGTCAAGTTAGGGACGGAGGAGGCTAGGTTAGTCGAATTATGGTTATAGGTTCAAGGACGTAAAATGACTTTGTTTTTTCAAGCCAGAGTATCAGCCGATGTCACATGTTAAAGACGCCAAAATCAATTGTCAATATGTCCAAAATTATAGACATGTACAAATCTATTCATACACTACGGTTAACTCGTATTTTTCTAAAAATATCGTTAAAAAAGTAATGTGATTTTGAAACTCGATTTTCGAAGGATTTCACAGATAATCATTGTAAATAACCCAGCCTCGCAAAATATGGATGAATGCCAAAATCTTGGAAAAGATATAGTCAATAAGTAGTTTGTTTAGTTTCTTTTATTTCCGTTTTGACCTTAGCCACCAATATGAATCAAAAATAGTAAAATGGTTTTGATGGTTTAATGAAGACTGATATAACTATTTTAATCAAAATTGCAATATAGTATTGACTGACAATAAGCTAAGCCCCATGTATATTTAAAAGTAGGGCTTCAAATGTGTCGGGACTGGCTCGGCTCGAGCTTGGCTCGTTTACTCAAAATGGTTGTTCAGACTCGACATGGGCTCATAACTTGTTTGAAAAGCTTAGCTTGTGATCATTAGCCTCGTTAAACTCTAATGACCCAAGCCTGAACTTGTTTCATTATGCTCATAGAAAACAGTTATTTTCTTATATATAGAGTAGTTTTTTTGAATTTTAGATGTATATTTATACAAATACACACACTCATAGGTATCCATGTATATAATACATATACATATTTTTTAAAAATATATTAATTTAATCAAACGAGCTCGAGCACTTACAAGTCGAACAACCTATATATTGCTGAGACTCGGCTCATATATTACACAAGCCCTATATTTTTGGCTAGACTCTTCGTTTATAACTGAACGAACATGAGCCAAGACTTTACCGAGCCAAACACGAGCTTGTTTATGAACGACTCGGTTCATTTGCAGCCATACTTAACTGTAGATACTTCCTCCGCCCATAACAATAGTACACGACATAATGATAGCCATGCATGGAGCTGTTATCTTCGATATAGAGCGTTTTTTCCATGATTGAATTACAGGAAACATCCAAGTTTGTAAAGTTATGCAAAAAAAATGATGCAGAATATTTGGGGGATCGTAGAAGAAATCCGTATGCAATTTTCGGCTCTTTATCATCAAGGGACAGATTCCGGGACTTCGACTTTGGTTTTAGATATAGAGGATTATTTGCTCCTGTTTATGGTACAACAGGATTTAGCCTTCTAGGAGAGGATTGCTTATACATTGATTATGTAAAGAACATGTTTCTATGGTGAAATTCGATATATTTATTGTTGATTATCTCATGAATTGTTCTAGTATTACGAGTTTTATAAGTCGTCCAGTAATGTGAACATAGTTTATAACTTCTGATTTGAGCTTTTAGTTGATCACGTACTTTATGTTTTTTTTTTGATCTACTTTTCGATTATATATCTTACCCCTCAATATCTGAAAGGCAGCCCAAGAATATGAAGTAACGAATCAAGAGTTTTGAAGAAGATCTCTTACTATTTCTACCAGAAAGAAAAAAGAAACAATGGTAAAGAAGTGCAATTAATACTAATTAAACAATATGAATTATAGAAACAATCAGAAAGACACATCAGTTCCTTAAAAAAGTGTGAAAAGAGCGCGGTACTTTAGGGGATCAGATGTGAAACTCGTATTCAGGTTGAAGTTGATACCGTGACTATGAGAGAATTGCGTTATAGCCCAGTCAATAAACTTGTAACAACAAGATTGAGGTGATCAGTTTCGAATGAGATTTTTCAGGTCTTACACCAATCTACACGACAACATATTAAGCGATAGAGCCGTTAACTTTGGTAGAGAGCTTTAAATCCAGGACCAAAGCAGAAGAGATGCACCGATTTTCTTAAACTATGCAAAAATAATACTGCATATTATCTTGGAGAACATTGAAAAAAATTCAAGAAACCTAAAGGAGGTTCAAATTCTGCATCATTAAGAGATGATTATGTGACTACGACTTTAATTTTAGATATAGAGTATTATTTGCTCCTGTTGTATAGTTACGATGATTTTAGTTCGTATATGATTCCATGAAACAAGCCTGTATGTAAAGAATCACACCCTAGTCGATCAGTTTCAGCTAAGTAGTACTGTAGTAGTGTGATTAAATGGAGCTTATATGTGATTCAGTTGTGCTTTGGAATTTCTGGGTGCTAGAGGCGGAGGTTGTCGGAGACTCGAAAAAATGTAAACACAAATAGGACATATTAAAGTGTATGGATTCAATTACTAGTGTGCCGTAACACGAATATAATGTAAACATTATGCGAAAACGTAGAGAGTACATCGACCAAGTCGATGAAAAAATGATGCAAAATGTGATCATAGACTAAGAAATTGATTTGAAATTAGAAAGGAAAGAATGGGAAAGATATAAGAGAGTATATCAGTATACTAATTTTTCTTCTTCTTTTTTTTCGCTTTTTTTTAACCAATAAATTTAACTTTCGTATGAATACTATAAAAAATTGTATCATTACCCAAATTTAAAAAGGCCATATATATTGGCTCCACATATACAATATAAGACTAATAGTTACCAAATGAATTTGTCAAGTCTTGATAAATCTTGACATCGTATAATAATAAATACAGATGTGTTAAATTGTAGATAGTTACCGTCAAAATTACAAGTTGTGGTACTAACAATTAATTATATTTTAATTTGAAACATAACTTTTATTACACTGATATTTGTAAAAGTATTGTTTTATAATTTTATTTTTTTAAAAGAGCAGTATACGATAAATTTGGAAACTCAATGACCAATTAGGTAGGTAATTTTGGAAGAATAATTAATTAGTACATAAGAACATACTTAATTTTCAAAACCCTTAATTCTCAAGGTTGTTTAAGATTTGTTACATAATCTAGCATAAAAGTTAAAATAAAAAGTAAAAAATGTAGCATTATGTAGCTAACATATGTAGTAACATCATGCAGCATCATATATTATATGTACTAATTTTTAAAATTATTTTAAAATACGGGTTTTTGATAATTAACTATCACTTATATGTATCTTTTCATCATTTTTTCATTCAATTTTAATTGTTTCACGCGTATTTTCTAGGTCGGACTTGTAATACTTATTGCCTCTATAATTAAATATTACATACCGTCTTTGCAATTCATTAATCATAAATCATAAATTTCTCTCTATAATTTTCATTCGGTATTGATTTATAGTGCATTCCAAATATGTCTGCATATTAAATCAATTATACCTTAATCGGCAAGGGGAAGTGCAAGATAGCGAAGCTACGCCAAGGTACGTTGAATGTTCATGTCTTTTACGATGCCCTAAAAAGCTATGGAGTGATTTATCTGCTCTTAAAGTTTCAGATAAATAAAAGAATGAACGTGTTAATCAGTTTCTGATAGGAATTCGTGAAATCTTACTCCAATGTACGGTTTTGTAGTGGACTATTGTTATGGAGGGAGTATTTAATCAAAATTTCAATATAAGGGGTGTTGACCGAGAATAATATTAAACCTAAGGGATACTCAATGATAATTAACCCTTATTACAATATTTAACATAGACATAAAACATAAAACATATATATATATAGAGAGAGAGAGAGATAGAGAGATAGATATAGAGAGAGATGGAGTATGAGCAGCAAGAAGATGAAGTGTACGGAGGTGAGATTCCTGAAGATGCGGAGATGGATGCTGACGTGTCATATGACCATGAAGATCCCAACCCTAAAGTATATATATCTATAATTTTATCTATATATATATATATATATATGTATATATGTATATGTGTCTGTTTATGTATCAATTTATGTTTATATGTATATTGGTTACGTGCCATTTATCTATTTATGCTATTTCTATTAAAATTGAATGAATAGAGAGCATAAGACATAAGGCTAATTTGTGTTTTATATGATTTGTATTGAGCTTATGGTTTATTAATAACTTTTCTTGATTTAATTTAGATAAATTGCAAGTATGTATATATCCTCTACTGTTGGAAGTTATATATCTATATCTATTAATCTATATATGTGTAATGTGTGTGTGTATGTATGTATCTATGTGTTTATGTATCAATTTATGTTTATAAGTATATTGGTCATGTGCCATTTATCTCTTTATGCCATTTCTATTCAATTTGAATGATTAGAAAGCATAAGATTATACTGTGTTTTATACTTTTATATGGTTTGTGTAATTGTATTGAGCTTATGATTTATTTGATATAATTATCTAGATTTAATTTAGATAAATTGCCAGTATATATCATCCTCTACTGTTGGCAGTTATGTCCAGATTACAAAAAAAATTGAAAGTCATGTGTTTTTTTTTTTATGTTAGGGCGTGTTTTTATGCGCTTTTTAAGAAGGAATTTAAGACCAGTTTTTTGTTGTTGATTAATTGCCTGAAAAAGATGCGACTTTTTGGGTTTTTTCGATCTGGAAAGCTAGGAGTTTTAAGCTCGGGTTTTTCTTCGTTGGTCCAAGTAAAAGCTAAGATTTTTTTATTTTTTTAAGTCTGATAAACTTGAAGTTTAATCTCAGGTGTTTTCTTTGTTGGTTAGGTTAACAGACGTATTTTTGGGTTTTTTTATTCTGAAAAAAATTTAAGCCCAGATTTTCCTTCGTTGGTTAAGCTGAGATTTTCCGGTTTTGGTCTGGAAAGCTAGAAGCTTTAAGCTAAAGAACCCATTTTTTTATATATAAAACTTAAGCAGGACAGCTTATTTGTCTTATTTATTTATTTATACATGAAACTATAATTAAACTAAGCTTTTTCATCTTATTTAAAAAAACAACAAAAAAAAAAAACTAGGCTTATTCATCCATGTTTCATATGGTATGAATGATAAATGAGGATTAGGTTGGCGTGAACATGAGATTGAAGGAGACATTCATTCTGCATGCATTATAACTTTCAATTATGCATTTATACATCGTCGTTAATGTTTGTAGGCGAGGAGATGATTATAATGTATGTAGCGGTGGAAACATAGATGTTCCGATTAGGACTTTGATAGCATGAAAAAGATACTATTTTTTTTTTGAATTATAGAGATCGTACTTGGCTAATTAAGTTATTAAACTGATTGTTAATCGGTGCGATATGTATTCAAGATCAAATTAAAATTTTAAGGTTCGTACAGACTTTTCTTGTGTAAGAGATGTAAATAATCATGGATTAAATTCTACAGAATTACGTTCGCTCCTGCTCTCGTACAGTCAGACACATGTTTACAAGTTAGAAATCCGTGCATACAATTTGCACGTGGAATTGTCTGAACTTCTTTGCTAAACGTGATAGTATGTCCTAGAACAGGTAGGGCGTATGTTTAATTTCTACTTAATGTCTTTATTTGTTTGACGGTATGCATTAGGATTTGGAAGACATGAAAAACAGACTCAAGGAGATAGAAGAAGAAGCAGGGGCCCTACGTGAAATGCAAGCCAAAGTTGAAAAAGAAATGGGTGTCGCTCAAGGTACTTCCTTAGATTCCCCTGATTGTTTCTATAGTATTTTTTTTGTAGTTTGTTTTATATCTTTTATACTTTCCGGTGAGTCTAAGTCAGAATAATTGGTTTGGTTTCTTCTGTTATTTTGGAATTTTTTCGATCTCTATGTTCAGTTACAAAGCCTTTTCTTTTTTTCTTACGCTACTTTTTATTGATCCATGGTCTGTTCAATATAATTTTTATCATCCGGATGATGATACCATAGATGGCGATTTACTGTAATATTATCACTCAATTATCCTTATTTCCATATTTTTTTGCAACGTCTATCCTTTTCGCTACTATTGTTTCAGACGTGTTAGAATTTTTACTAATCTAGTAATGATTATATCATAAATGATTGAACAGTTTAAATGCTCTGTGCTGTGAGAATTATCATATATTCATGCTGAAACATCAGTAAACTTCTTACGACTGCTTATTATATGATCTCATAAATGAATGTGACCTTTTCTCCTGATATATAATTCAAAGCTAGTGTAAACATATATTGGTAGGTTGTGTTGATAATAAAATGTCATTAATCACGCGTAATTTGGATAAACACTCTCAGGTGCTAATCTTTGCTTCCTATTATAAGTTTAGGCACGTGGACCTAATATATTTGCTACAGAGTTTGGTTGTTTGTGTCCTGCTTTGCCTGGACTTTACATGTCCACAAAAAATAATGGGTATTGTCTCATAGACTCAACAGTTACGGCCAAGAGAATTAGTCAAACAGAACTACACCTGTGTATGACAAGGTTTTTGTGATTGGTTGTGGTGAAAAAATACTTGGAGCTTAACTTTTGTGATAAAATGTGATCCAAAAAGAATTTAGCTTGATGATGGGAACCCAAAATAGATCTTGTGTAGGGACCACTTGCCGAATGACATTATACTTTTTTATCACCTTTTAAAAGTGTTCCAGTGCAACTTCTAGACCACTGCCAATATTCATTTATTTGTTTTCCTACTTTTGTTGTACATGCAATGCTAGTTTGTTAAACTTCTACAGTTTTTCAGTATCGCATATTTTCTTTCTAGTGAAAATCTTTCTGATTTGTATGGTAAAAGAGACCAAGCATCAGTCAGGATCAATCTTTCGTAAACCAAGTGACTTTAAATAGTACCTCTGCCTCACTAGATACAGATTATCTTTTTCGTCAGTTGGATGACAACAAAAAATGTTTTGGATCCCTCCCTTTCTTCTTCCGCTTGTCTCAGCTCCAACATCCAAGCATCCCCTTATAACACTTGGCATAACCCATTGATTTGAAAGCAATGCATGTTTTCAAATATTCTTCTATAAGTTACTAAAGAGAGCTCTGTGATAAAAACGTTACTCAGACACAATTCACCCATTTAATCCTCAGGTTGAAATGTTGAAATGAATACTCTTGCATGTGTGGTCCCTTTGCCTTTCAGGTTGTTTTTCCTAATTAGGATTTAGAGTCTGTAAACAGAATCAATCCAATTGTTCATATTTATACACTTAATGTGGTAATTAAATAGTTGAATTGGTGTTTACTATCCTTAAAAAGTTTTGTAAGGATTCTGAGATTACAGACTATTATGTGTAATGATTTAGGTTTTTGGAAGGGTATATTCAGATTTCCCTTTTTTCTTTCGACTTTTGTGGAATCTGGTTTTATGAATATTTCATATTTAGACTTTTAGACTCCTTTTTAGCAGCCTCTACATAGGTAGTGAACAATGTTCCTCTCTTCAGATGGTTTTCTTTTTTCATGTCATGATCCCATCGAACATCCAGTTCACCCAAGACAGACACAGTAGGAACTGAAAGAGAAAAGTTCTACAATTGTTTTATTTATTGTTGTGTTCTTGATATTGTTGTGATTTTGGTATGTCAGCATATAACTCTTGTACATGTTTGAGCAAAAGAACTTGCCTTTATGGCCCCTTAAGAACTTATCGCAAGATGCTGATTTTGGTGTCATATCTTATTTTAACCTTTTCTTTTGCTGTGTATGAACATGAAGACTCTACAACTGTTGCTTCTCAGGCCGAAAAGGAGGAGGTGGACTCACGCTCAATATACGTTGGGAATGTAAGTTCTCGAGTAAACTCGTCTTGGACCTTGGTGTAATTCTTTATTTTTTTGCTTGCACAGTTGCATCATATATCATCTACATACCTGTTATTGATCACTTGCTTTTGCAGTGATTGTCTTTAGTTTGGCTCTTACAGTCTAGTATAGAAAGATAAGTGGTAATATTTAATAATATGTGCAAGTGGCTGATAATCTACATAAGTACATGTAACAACTCTTTAAAAGGAAAATATTTTGATAATATTAGTTGGAGAGTTAGACAAAATCCCTCAGAAATGTATGAGCTTGTGCAGTAGCTGTACTTGTAATTAGATAGGAAAAACATTTTACTTTCCTATTTTGTTTTCTATTAGGAAGTTAAATATGCACAGCCAAACTACTACACCTTATAGGTGCAAAGCCGTTGTGACTTTAGACCAACGAAGGCTTAAAGAGTTGGTGCTGGAACAGTTTTCTAATGAGCAGAGTGTTCTAATGTTCTTTCTAGAGTTCTATCTTAAACTTCTGATTTAATAAGATAATATTAATAAACTTATCCAAAAGAAAAAATATGAAAATAAAGGAAAGGATAGGAACTCTTGAGTTTCTCCTAGCCAAACGCTAAATAACATTATCTGGAAATGTTATCACTCCGGCATGCCTTTCCTAAAAGTAGAAAGAAATAAAAAAATTGAGAAAAGGTTGTAATCTGTTTGAGCTTTCTCAATGTAGTTGAATATCTGTCTTGCTTTCAATGTGTTTTTCTGCTGTCAACTGTCAAATTCACCATACAAAATTAAGTTGAATCTATCTGTGATGCATTCAGTAGTCATTCTGACTGGTCTAGTACATTAGTAGAGTGTTGGATATGAAGCGCAAGTTGTTGGGGGGTGAATGACTTTGCGGATGGTACAATAATTGTAGTGTAAGCGATAATTTGATAATTGATAGATATCTGACAGTGTGGTAATTTTTTTCGTGGATAAGATGCTGTCATCTTAGTGGAGGGTGGTTAGGACCTGGTCAATGAAAACAAACTGTTCTGGTCTATTTAATTCTGGACACACCTATTTTCGTTTTTAAAATTTTTTGAAGTAGTGAAATATCTTGCAAGTAATGGCCTCAAAACTTGAACACGACCATCTACGTATTTAGGTCAATGGGAGGACAAGAAATGGAACAGGGTACTAAACATAAAATTTTAATCTTGTTAATGCTCTAAACCCCATGCCTTGCGTGGGAAGAAAAGCCCTGCAATTTTGCACTGTTTAGGATTGTTCTATTTGTACTAAACATGTTTTTCATTGGGTATGTACTTTTCTGGCGTGCATCCAAAGTAGATATTATTGATCACTAAATTTTCTACTTTATTCTTAATTATATCTTGATTTCCCAGGTGGACTATGCATGCACTCCTGAAGAGGTTCAACAACATTTCCAATCGTGTGGAACAGTCAACAGGGTCACAATATTGACTGATAAATTCGGTCAGCCCAAAGGATTTGCGTATGTGGAGTTTGTGGAAGCTGAAGCTGTTCCAAATGCAGTTCTATTGAATGAATCAGAATTGCATGGTCGCCAGTTGAAGGTAGTCCTTGAACTGCTATATTTTTCATTAATAAACATGCCCACTTACTCTTTTTCTTTATTTGAATTATGAAAGTTGATTATCAAAAAGAGGACATCTATAACCTCTATGCAACAACTTATGAGATGGTATCAATTATTAAGTTGTAGCAAGTAGAATGTAGACACCTTCTAAACAAGATTGAACAATTGGGTACTAACTAATCAAAATTCACAATTTTGATACAAAGCTACACAAAAGCAAACCAATCAGTACAAATTTATTGCTTAAAAGTTTGTTTTTTAATGTTGCGTAATATCTGTTCATTTTGTACAGATGGGTGTTTAGTATGTGAGACCATTATCTAGCTTTTGAACTACTGTTTAGTTGGTATAAGCTGCAATTTGAGGTTTTGTTTGGATCAGGCTCTTAATTAAGTGCTTACAAAACTGAGTTTTGGTTGTTATTAAAATACGCTTTTGATCACAATGATCATGGTGCTAAAAGGTGAGAGATAAGGATAGGGGGTATAATAAGAAATATTGTGTTTTTTGGAGCTCAAAATCTCATGTTTCATTAAGGACTTATGTTAATGATCCTGTCTTTGATCATTTGCCTGCCCTTTGCAGTTTCTGAAGGCTCTAGATAGTCGTATTTTAGCATCTGGTTTTATGTATGCTGTTTTCCAACTGGACTACTGCTGGATATTGCCACCCTGGGGGCATGGCCCAGACAAAACATTTCTCTGTTCTTGAGAAAAAGAAGGGTGCCTAGCATGTCAGCCTATTCAAACATTCAACATATAACTATAGCTTTTGCAGGACTTAAGGAGTCATATTTCTTTAAAGAAGTACCAAGTAGCTTTGTACACCAAAAAGAAAACATAAAATTGCTAAGTAACTTCACAATCGTGGATAAGTGGTGTCATAACATTGTAGTAGAGTTAAAAGTGAAAATTCTGTTTTTCTTTTGGCTCATCACATTATGTTCATTAGGAAACAAGACTTCTATATTCTTGTTACTATCACATTATTCTTCATTAGGAAACGAAAATTTTGTATGAAACTTATCAATTGCGCTATAGATTTGACATACATCGATTTGTTCGATAAACCTTAAGTGGTTATCTTTTTTTACAGATATCTGCAAAACGGACCAACGTACCTGGCATGAAACAATACCGAGGAAGGCGGCCGAACCCATTTTTTGGTTTTGGGCCCCGACGGCCGTACATGCCAGCTCCATTCTTTGCTCCGTATGGATATGGGTAAGTATGTGCATTGCTTTCTGGTTATTTGCTTGATATCTGAAAATATGAGGTTAAAAGTAGATCCATGTGCCAGTGTAATTGAATCCTTAGTTTCATCTTACCTACCCTTCTAGCAAATAGATTTGAGTGTCAAAATTAAGATGAGGAACATGTAGGACAATGTTATGCGGTCTTATATAATAAGGAACTTGTAAGCCAGCTATGATGCTTTCTGGGTATTGCTCGTTTTTTGTAGGTAAACCTTTCTCATCTTTTGTTTTGTTCAGTAGTGTGCTACCACCTCACTTGAAAACTTACATTCTTGAAGAGATGCATATTAGTTATGTATTAATTGTTTTTTATTTCATGCTTTCTATTGTGGTGGATTAGGAATGTAATTAGTGCCAATTAGGTTTTAAGTGATTGCATGTGAAACTTGAAAGTGTTTCTCAAGTGTAATTTCGGCCATAATTTTAGTAGGGTTGTCTAATGGTGGTACTTTTTGGGTAATCATGTTCCCTGAGGAGATTGGTAGGATGGTATTGTAAATGTACATGTATGTAAGCGGACATCAACTTTCATACTAAAATGCTGGGTTCTTTTTAGCGTGAAAATACTTTATTACTGTTAAGCTGACGGAGATTTGGTTAACAACCTAGTTTAATTTTATTAGAACTGACTTGTAATCGTAGGCCTGTTTGAATGAGTCATATGTGGTACTGTTAAGAGATTAAATAGTTACTACTTAGAAGTCCATAAAGCTCAATAATATTTCCACATTTTTCTCATGCTTTTTGATATTGATGTTCAATTGTGTCCTACCTTATAAATCAATAAGCTCTCACCAAACGACACCAGATACTATCGTTTCGTTCCCTGGGAAATAGGAACATGTGCATTAATTCTACTACTACAACACGACAAATCACATATAGATTAGATGTCGTACATGTCTTTTATGGGTTTTACTTCTTCTTGCCATATGCATCAGTTCAAACTTCAAACTTTAACAGCTATATAAAATACTTTAAATATGCAGTATTTAGAATTATACTCTATTTCTGTTTGCAGACGGGTTCCGAGGTACAGGAGGCCAACGCGGTACAGACCATACTAATTACAGATCTCGTACTTAGTATCTCTGCAGCGAATCAGTTCTCAGGATATTGCGATCATTGTGGTTTTAGTTGTCTGTACTCTGTAGTATTATGTAACACCAGAAAAATTGGAACTGAACTTCATCATATAGCAGTTGGCAAAAAAATTGTTTCCTATCCGCATTTTCCTTTCCCATTATGTTTGTAAAAATTGAATTGTTTGTTTTTAAGGATTTCAATGTGGAGATTAATGTCAAAATGTTCAAGGATAAGTCTATTCCACAGAACTTTTTTCTTAAATTTAAGACGGAAGAAGTGTACTAATGAAGGTTTTCTGCACATGGTTGGCCTAACAATTTCGGGAAACTGTGCGGAAAAAAATAGTACCCTATTCGATAACGAGTAGTTTTTCTAATAATAATTGTCGTGGGTAATCTGGTGCATTAAACTTTTGGGTAACGGGTAAATGATTTAGTCCTTTATTGTAATTTGTAAGTTGGTGCGTTCCGATTTCCTCACCTTTCTAAACTTTTAAACTAAGTGAGTTGTACTTTCCTTTTTTCTAATCATTTGACTCGGTTTGGTAAACGATCAAGACCCACTAATTTCCGCTCTCTAGAACACAATGATCTAAAAACTGGTGCGTTGTAGGCCAAAGTTTCGGAGGCTCAAGACATTTTCCAAAATGAGCCTTTTCTTTTATCGTGCGGGCACACAAGAGATTCGATTTTTGAAATTTACAGATGGACGTAACTAGGGCGTTTCGTGCAAATCAAATAATAAACAGAATATTCTTCGATACTTCGAAATTCACCAGATTCAAGGGAGTGATTAGCAGGATGAAATAAGCTGCAACAACCCAACCCCCTCATTTTAAGATGAAAGCAATTTTTACAACGTAGTTTAAAAAATGATCACAAATTTCAGGACAATATTTGTCATTATTGTCCAACATATTAATACTTCCTCTGTTTCCATTTAATTCTCCATTTGAACGGCTTATGGCTTATATCAAAATTGTCGAAATGAATTTTTTTTAAATCTAATCATAAAATTTAACATTTGAACTATATGATCAACTTTTAAAAAATTTCATTCCGATAATTATGATACAGGTTATTAAACGACTAAAATTACACGTAATTTCATAATAAACAATTAAATACGAACACGCCGTATTTTTCCAAAAAGATAAGGAATATGAGAATTATTTTCCTGTGCCAACTAACGAAGATATTTTTGTCTATATAAAAGAAGAAAGAGACTTTTAAGATAAGGAAATTTGTACTAGTGGACAAAAATATTATTAAGATTTCCAAAAAAAAACTTTCAACATACGCGGGGACACGTATAGGATAGGATCAAAAATAGAAAATCTTAACTTTGAAATTTTATTTTATTTTATTTTATCTCTCTACGTGAAATGATTATCTTAACTACGTAAGCTAATTGTTTACCTCAAAATTGACTGCAGAATATTAGTACTGCTTGTGACTTAGACCTGTATAATTATGAGAAAATATAAGTTAATATATTGTACTGTCAGTATCTCACGATTTAGATATTTTATTACTAATTTTAACAATTGAGCTACCAAACTACGGAACAATTGAAGACGTATACCGCTAAAAAAAATGATTAAATTGCATTCACATTCTTTTACCTATCACATGATGAGTGCATTTATATCAATATCTGTCAAAAATAAATTACAAATGTGAGATATAGTGACTGTAATTTTATCGATTTATGTTGTTAGTCCCTTAATTTGACGAAATTTCGTAGTTTGGTACCTTAATTGTTAAAATTGATAGTACAATACCTAAATCGTTAACCACTGACAGTGCAGTAGACTAAACGTATTTTTTCCCGGTAATTATAGACTTGTAGTTTCCCTATTTTGAACTTTTACTTGAATAAAAAACTTATAGTTTGTTGGATAATAAATAAATATTAGTAGTAATAATAGTTTGCGTAATTAGTTTGAAATGTAAAGGGAGACGGTGATGAAATGATAAATGAAAAAATATAATTTAAAATTCAAATGATGAAATGAAGTGTATATGTTTAATTTTTTTTTTTTTAAATGTCAGCTAGAGAACTCGATACGAATTATAGACATAAAAACATATTTATGTACCGATTCAATCAATTCCAATATCACTGTTGTACATATTGAATTAACTTTAGATCTCAAAACGAAACCGAGTTATTATAAATGATTGCGCCAATTAATTATTAACGGCAGATTAAGAAACGAATGGATACAGAGCAATCACCAATGAAACTATCGTTATCTTAATAATGTAGTTTCCGCCATTGGTAACATACTTGCCAACGTCAACTTTCTTTATTTTTTCTTTGACATGATCCTGTTATACATATTGAATTAACTTGAGATCTCAAAACAAAACCGAGTTATTATAAATGATTGCGCCAATTAACTATTAGCGGCAGATTAAAAAACGAATGGATACAGAGCAATCACCACTGAAACTATCGTTATCTTAACAATACAGTTTCCGCCATTCGCAACACACTTGCCAACGTCAACTTTCTTTATTTTATTTTTGACATGATCCGGTTGTACATACTGAATTAAATTGAGATCTCAAAACGAACAGAGTTATTATAAATGATTGCATAAATTAACTATTAGCGACAGATTAAGAAACGAATGGATACAGAACAATCACCACTGAAATTATCGTTATCTTAACAGTAGTTTCCGCCATTGGCAGCACACTCACCAACATCAACTTTCTTTATTTTATTTGACATAATCCGGTTGTACATATTGAATTAACTTGAGATCTCAAAAACGAACAGAGTTATTATAAATGATTGCGTAAATTAACTATTAGTGACAGATTAAGAAGCGAATGGATACAGAACAATCACCACTGAAATTATCGTTATCTTAGCAGTAGTTTCCGCCATTGACAGCACATTCGCCAACATCAACTTTCTTTATTTTATTTGACATGATCCGGTTGTACACATTGAATTAAATTGAGATATCAAAACAAGTAGAGTTATTATAAATGATTGCGTAAAAAAAAAATACACTAGTAGTATTGGTTTTAGTGAAAGCATTATAAAATATTAATAAAATTGCACAATTTAATGTTATTCATCTTGTGATTATCCATCCTAATCACCACCACCTACACATTACTCTTATAAAACCCTTCTCTTTCTCTCTCTATCTCTCACTTACAAATCTCCATTTTCTACTTATTTGACTTAAAACTATTCATTTAACTTCTTTTTTTAATATTTTTATTTTTCTTGATAAAAACAATGAACGCTCTTGCAGCAACCAATCGGAACTTTCGACGTGCCGCTCGCATTCTCGGACTCGATTCGAGGATCGAGAAGAGCCTTCTTATCCCTTTCAGAGAAATCAAGGTTTTTTTTTTATAATATTTATTATCTGTTGAAATTTGCTGGATCATTTAGCTTATATAGAATGAGGTTTTGTTTTTTGTTTTTTAAGTAAAAGGTTGTTGCTGAATTGGGTTTTTGATCATTTGAGTTTTTGTTAAATTGTGTGCATGCAAACTTGGGTTTTAGATTTTAATGTTTTTAGAACCGAAAACAGAACTTGGATGCTAAAACAAAACAAAAACGTAAGCTTTTAATATTTATCGTCTGTTGAAAATAGCTAGATCATGAAATGAGGCTTCTTTTTTGTTTTTAAGTAAAGGGTTGTTGTTGAATTGGGTTTTGATCATTTGGGTTCTTGTTAAATTGCGTGCATGTAAACTTGGGTTTTGAAATTTTAATATTTTAAAAAGGGAAAACAGAACTTTGTTGCTAAAGCGTAAAAGGGTAGTCTTTATCACGGTAATCACTTAAAAACGAGTTTTTTCCCCATATTTGTTGATGGCTATTGCTAGATCACTTAGCTTATATGGAATGAGGTTTTGTTGTTTTTAAGTAAAGGGTTTTTGCTGAATTGGGTTTTGATCATTCGAGTTCTTGTTAAATTGTGTGCATGTAAACTTGGGTTTTAGATTTTAATGTTTTTACAACTGAAAACAGAAATTCGCTGCTAAAGCCTAAAAAAAGTAAACTTTATCGATGTAATTACGTAAAAACGAGTTTTTCCCCATATTTTTTGAGCTTTAATCAGAATCGAGCATTTTCGGTTCGAATCAAGATGTTAAATACAGTGGTTTGACATTTGATCATTTGGAACTGGCTTTTGATCATTTGGGTTCTCGTTAAATTGTGTGCATGTAAACTTAGGGTTTGAAATTTTAATGTTAAAAAATGTGATAACAGAAATTCGCTGTTAAAGCGTAAAAAGCGTAATTTTTATTGTGGTAATCACTTAAAAACGAATTTTTTCCCCATATTTTTTGAGCTTTGATCAGAATCGAGCCTTTTCATTTTGAAGCAAGATTTTGTATACAGTGGTTTGAAATTTTCATCATTTGGAATTGGGTTTTGATCATTTGGGTTCTTTTTGAAGTGTATGCATGCAAATTGGGGTTTAGATATTAATGTTTTTAGAACCAGAAACAGAACTTCGCTGGTAAAGTGTAAAAAACGTAAGCTTTATTGACGTTACTACGTAAATACCAATTTTTTTCTTCATATTTTTCGAGCTTTGAATCAAGCTGCATTAAAATCAGAATCGAGCTTTCTCGTTTCGAAGCAAGATTGAATTATGATCATTTGGTTTTGGGTTATTTACTACAAGGTCCATGCTTTTTGACCGAAAGTTCTGTTTGGTCTCCTTATATTGAAATCTAACTTAATGTCCCCAATGTTTAGATTACAGTAACTTCTGTTTGTAATCCTAGGTTCGATGAGCGCTGTTTTCTTGACGACATTGCAAACTGTTGTTCATCGTGGGGGAACAAAAGAGAGTTTTCACTTTTCACCTAAATGGAGCTATTTTTGTTTATAAGGGCCATTAGTGTAATTCACTCTTTCAAGAAACTAACATACATCCAACTTAGGACCACAGTAGTTGAGAAACAATAGATGTTGCAGTTGAAATTACGAGGTTCATTAGAATTTTCCTCAAACAGTTGAAACCATGAGTGTAATTCATCCGTTTGGTAGGTTTTGACTTTTGATCATTGGTTTTTTGTTGAATTGGATATTTAATTTATTATTTGTTTTTTGTTGTTGTGAACTTTGGTTTTGGTCAGGTGGAATGCACCTTACCTAAGGATGATGGAACTCTAGTTTCATATGTTGGATTCAGGGTTCAGCATGATAATTCTCGTGGTCCGATGAAAGGAGGGATCAGATATCATCCTGAGGTTTCATTCTAATCTTTTTCAATGATTATTTTCATGTATGTGGTTCATTTCAAGCATGTATGGAACATAGATATAGTATTAACTTTGAGGTTGCTGAAAATATAATGATTTTGTTAATTAAGCCTTTATTGAAAATTACGTAGTAAGTATGCGGTATGTCGAAAGTCATGGTTTCCAGATAAAGAAGCTCATTTTTTTAGATGCATGGCGTATGATTAAATCTGAGCTTGAGCGTTTGTGAATTGGAATTATTTCTTGATACCTCTTGTTTTTGCTTACATGGAGGTTATTTATAGCTAGTGATGGGTTTGGGATAGGAATCTTCTTGTTATTTATGATTTATCAGTTGCATTAAACATATGAACCCCATTGAATCACGGCTGTGGAAAATGATGCATTTTTCTTTGAGGACTAATGCTAGGTGCTCTCAGTATGCGGAGGGGAAAATGATAACATTCTAAAAATCTAGTACTCTGATCCATTTCTATTAAATATTCTTTGTATACGTTAAGTTTTTGACCATAGTTCTGATGATACGATTTTGCTTGTCTTCTATCTTTCCATATACGTCTCTGTTTAGAATTTAATGTTCTAAATCTTCATTGTATCTTTCCATTTTAATGCTAACTGAGTTATGTAATGTAGCAAAATTATTTGCATGTAATCAAAGTATTCCCATTGGCTTTGTTCAAAAAGTAAAAATACAAAACTAATCTGTTTTGGGAGTGTTGTCATGTATGTATTGTTCCATAGGCAGCACCAAAATAAGGGTCCATTCTATAGTTACTTTACGCTCACCAGACTTACATTGTCGGCACAAAATGCTTCATTAACTATTAATATTCTACCGGTCTTTAAAATTAGTAAGCTAATAATGAGAAGTGATGGAAGAAGAACTCATCAACATTCTTTTCAATCACTCTGGTTTTACATCCTACGGCATTGTGTTTGGCAAAGTGGACAAGAATGTCTTCCTAGTTTTCATCACGTATCAACTTAATAAATTATTTTGTTTTCATAGGAAATTAAATTGACCGTGTCTCAATCAATAGATGAATTAGAAGAAAGTTACAGTCATATGTGACTTTTGAAGTTATTTTAGGTTTTAATGACCTCTTTTTACCCCCTTGAAACTAGGTTGACCTGGATGAGGTAAATGCTTTGGCTCAACTGATGACATGGAAGACAGCTGTAGCAGATATACCTTATGGTGGAGCTAAGGGCGGAATCGGGTGTACACCAAGGGAGCTAAGTAGGAGTGAGTTGGAGCGCCTCACTCGTGTATTTACTCAGAAAATACACGATTTGATCGGGGTTAATATGGACGTACCTGCCCCAGATATGGGGACAAATTCTCAGACAATGGCTTGGATTTTGGACGAATACTCAAAGTTTCATGGCCATTCACCAGCTGTTGTCACCGGAAAGCCCATTGTAAGTATAAATCACACAGTCAATACAAAATTGGAAGCTTTTGAATTATTAAAATGTAAATGTAATCTTGTATCTTGCTTTCTTGCTTGCTGTGACATTACCATACAGTCAAAATTCACTCTAGGTTTGTTATTGCATTGTCTTTGTTCTCATGATTATTTTCTATTGTTTCCCATTTCATTTTTTCATTTGCTTTATGTAAAAAAGAGACTGTTGCATTAGCCTAAAGATGTGGAACAGGGGAAAACAACATTTGACCGTTTTTCTGAACTTCAGGGGTTTTCAGGAAAATTAAAGTTGACATATAAATAAATCAGCCAAATGTGGTTCTAAATGTTTGTTTTCCTCTAAAATATTCATAAGTAATCTGAAATTGACCGAGCTAAAAAATAATAAAAGATGCAAGCACAAAGGATGTGAAGCCATTTTTGGCACTTTTCTACTAAAGTCGCTTTAGTGTTAGATTCTGTAGGTGCTGAGATTGGTGCTATGTTTTCCAAAAGAATAACCTTCCAAAATGACTTTTTCTTTGTTAGAAAAAAAGGAAATCTGTCACTTTTAGAGCCTTTTGACTGTTTTGCTTCTTAGGATCTTGGTGGGTCCCTCGGTAGGGATGCAGCGACTGGGCGTGGTGTTGTCTTTGCAACCGAGGCATTACTTGCAGAACATGGGAAGTCGATAAAAGATTTGACATTTGTCATTCAGGTACATTTAATTGGTTTTTCCCTAAATTTTAAATATTTTTGTTTCCATATATTTTGATGACACCAGGGAAATAATTTCATGGTAAACGAAAATTTATAAAGAAGTTGTTTTCAGGGTTTTGGAAATGTTGGGTCATGGGCTTCAAAGCTGATACACGAGAGGGGAGGAAAGGTAGTTGCTGTGAGTGACATCACCGGAGCTCTTCAAAACCCAAATGGGATCGATATACCGGCTTTGCTTGATCATAAAGAATCCACTGGGAGCTTGAATAATTTTAATGGTGCAGATGCTATGGACCCACATGAATTACTCATACACGAGTGTGATGTTCTGGTTCCTTGTGCCTTAGGAGGAGTTCTTAACAGGTCTTGATACTTGTATTTCCCTTTTGTATGTTATTTCTTGTTTATTGCCCAATTTGTTTGTATGTTGAATGTATATAAGTGATGATGTATATGTTGCTTGGTAATGCTTGGACTGTCATTCCTTGTTACTTTTCTGAGAAAAGCCAAACTTCTGTTTTTCACTATGTTTGCCTTTTAGATCCGAGCCTCACTTTGATGTTACATAAAATATGGATGTTTTACATTTTACTTTTTGATGCGAAATGTTGATTCTGTAGTGAAGAAAGAAAATCATCCGACAGGGTAATTTGTGATTTATGTCTTTAATATTCTCATGAGATGTTTCAATGGGACATCAATAAATTTACTTACTAATCATTGATTATGCTATTCTTGTGGATTAGTTTCTTATTTTGATTCCGATTTCACATTGTAGAGAAAATGCTGGGAATGTTAGAGCCAAGTTCATTATAGAAGCTGCGAATCATCCTACTGATCCAGAAGCAGATGAGGTAATATATTTGAGAGATTTATTTTTTCTCTTTAAAAAGGATTGAAGAATTTGAGAACATCAAATGTTAAGGAAATGCTTTTTCAAAATAGGTCTTTAGATCAGCTTCTACTCCATAGAAGGATCTTCCTTTGGATTACTGCAACTCAAGCCAAAATAAGATGAAATCTAAGGATTTTTATTAATTTGTGTTTTTCCAATCCAGAAACCAGATATCAATCTTGATAGTCCTTTTTTGTAAATGTGCTAATTCCTTAATTGACATTCTCTTGTGTCTGTAGATTCTATCGAAAAAGGGGGTTGTTATACTTCCCGATATATATGCTAATTCTGGAGGTGTGACAGTTAGCTATTTCGAATGGGTTCAGGTAAAGAAACTGGCTATTTTCTGCTTTGTATATATCATCTTGGTTATTATCATGGAAGAATATAATTTTTACTCCGTTATCTTCAATTAGGTCTCTTGACTTTCTGGCATATACCCTGCTGATTGCGTTTTTCTTAAGGTTTTTTTTACAATACAAGCAATTGTACTACTGACAGATCGCTCGATTGCTAAGTCCTTGAGTTCGCTCCTAAATCATTCATAGTTTGAGTCCATAATGTGTCAAACAACTTGTCACAATTTTGAAATTTTGAATTGATATCAAGTAAATGTTAGGAAAATAGTCAAAGGAAGACCAACAATGTTTTAGATTTGGTTGTTATATACAAATATAAATGACAGCTTTTGAATTATGGTGGATTTTGTTGCAGAACATCCAAGGTTTTATGTGGGACGAAGAGAAGGTGAACAAGGAGCTTCATCGATACATGACCAGAGCTTTCGGCAACATAAAAAACATGTGCAAAACGCATAATTGCGATCTTCGAATGGGCGCATTTACCTTGGGAGTTAACCGTGTGGCTCGAGCCACTATATTAAGGGGCTGGGAAGCGTAATTAAATAAAAACAGACCGCTCCATAGTGTCTCTTTCCCTTTGTTTTTTTTACTTTCAAGAAAGGTTTACCAACTCATCACAGATTGTGAAATTGTACCCATATAGACTTTTCTTTTACATTTTCACAAACTGGATAAAGTTACAATAACCGTGTTCCAGAATTTCTGATAAAGAAAACTGATAAATTCCAATAACGAGAAGTGTCTGGCTGGAGTTCAGAAGCTGCATTTAAAAATAGGATGAATTATCTAATTTAGTTCACAACACAGTAATAAGTTTCCAATTTAGACATATATGCCTTTCTTTCTCTTTCTCCTATTACTCACACTAGTAAATGGTTTATCATTTGATCATTTTATTCAGATAAATTAGTAGTATTTTGTTTCCAATTTCATTTTAAAGCACCTTGCCTTCATGTAAATGTATATAAGCATGTGGACAAGCATTAACTTTAAATGGGAATGAATGATTATATATGATTTTTTTCCCCACTAATATGGGAAGGATTGAAACGTTATTCTTTTATGATTTCAATCGTAATACAATAAAAAAAAAAACTTGCTTTTGATCAAGTTTTTATTAAAATGGGAGTAGTTACTATTTTTTGTAGCTTATTATTCAAGCGCAATAAGTAGTCTCGTTATCCTATGGGCCACAATAACTCAAATCATTTTACTAGTCTATGGGGAAAGTTGCCTTTGATGGGAACTGTTCTAAAGACACTCGGTTGCAATTTACCCCGTCTACGAAACTATGTGCAATTTTGACTCGTTTATAATTTATATCAAAATTATCGAAATGAATTTTTTTAAAATTTAATCATAAAATTTAACATTTGAACTATATGATCTAACTTTCGAAAATTTTCATTCCGACAATTTTGATACAAGTTCTTGGCCGGTCAGAATTGCACGTAGTTTCATAATGGACAATTAAATAGGAACGGATAAATTATTATTCAAGCGCAATTAGTAGTCTCATTATCCTATGGCCACAATAACTCACCTTTTACTAGTCTTTGTGGAAAGTTGGCTTTGATGGGAACTGTTCTAAAGACACTCGGTTGCAATTTACTCCGTTCGTTCCTATTTAATTATCCATTACGAAACTATGTGCAATTTTGACCGTCTTATAAATTATATCAAAATTGTCGAAATGAATTTTTTTAAAATTTAATCATAAAATTTAACATTTGAACTATATTATCAACTTTTGAAAATTTTCATTCCGACAATTTTGATACAAGTTCTTGACCGGTTAAAATTGCACGTATTTTCATAATTAACAATTAAATAATAACAAATAAAGTATTATTCAAGCTCAATAAGTATTCTCATTATCCTATGGGCCACAATAACTCAGTCGTTTTACTAGTCTATGTGGAAAGTTGGATTTGATGGGAACTGTTATAAAGACACTCGGTTGCAATTTACTACGTTCGTTTTCATTTAAATGTCTATTACGAAACTATGTGCAATTTTGATCGGGTTATAACTTATATTAAAATTGTTAAAATGATTTTTTTTAAAATTTAATCATAAAATTTAATATTTGAACTATATTATCAACTTTCGTAATGGATAATTAAATATAAACGGATAAAGTATTATTCAAGCGCAATAAGTAGTCTCATTATATTATGGGCCACAATAACTCAATCCTTTTACTAGTCTTTGTGGAAAGTTGGCTTTGATGGGAACTGTTCTAAAGACACTCGGTTGCAATTTACTCCGTTCGTTCCTATTTAATTATCTATTACGAAACTATGTGCAATTTTGACCGTCTTATAAATTATATCAAAATTGTCGAAATGAATTTTTTTAAAATTTAATCATAAAATTTAACATTTGAACTATATTATCAACTTTTAAAAATTTTCATTCCGACAATTTTGATACAAGTTCTTGACCGGTTAAAATTGCACGTATTTTCATAATTAACAATTAAATAATAACGAATAAAGTATTATTGAACCTCAATAAGTATTCTCATTATCCTATGGGCCACAATAACTTAGTCGTTTTACTAGTCTATGTGGAAAGTTGGATTTGATGGGAACTGTTCTGAAGACACTCGGTTGCAATTTACTACGTTCATTCTCATTTAAATGTCTATTACGAAACTATGTGCAATTTTGATCGGGTTATAACTTATATTAAAATTGTTAAAATGAATTTTTTTAAAATTTAATCATAAAATTTAATATTTGAACTATATTATCAACTTTCGTAATGGACAATTAAATATAAACGGATAAAGTATTATTCAACCGCAATAAGTAGTCTCATTATACTATGGCCCACAATAACTCAGTCCTTTTACTAGTCTCTGTGGAAAGTTGGTTTTGATGGGAACTGTTCTAAAGACACTCGGTTGCAATTTAATATTCGTTCTCATTTAAATATCCATTACGAAACTATGTGCAATTTTGACCGGGTTATAACTTATATTAAAATTGTTAAAATGAATTTTTTTAAAATTTAATCATAAAATTTAACATTTGAACTATATTATCAACTTTCGTAATGGATAATTAAATAGAAACGGATGAAGTATTATTCAAGCGCAATTAATAGTCTCATTATCCTATGGACCACAATAACTCAATCCTTTTACTAGTCTATGTGGAAAGTTGGCTTTGATGGGAACTGTTCTAAAGACACCCTGTTGCAATTTACTCCGTCCGTTCCTATTTAATTATCCATTACGAAACTATGTGCAATTTTGACCGGCTTATAATTTATATCAAAATTGTCGAAATGAATTTTTTTAAAATTTAATCATAAAATTTAACATTTGAACTATATGATCTAACTTTTGAAAATTTTCATTCCGACAATTTTGATACAAGTTTTTGGCCGGTCATAATTGCACGTAGTTTCATAATGGACAATTAAATATGAACGGATAAATTATTACTCAAGCGCAATTAATAGTCTCATTATCCTATGGGCCACAATAACTCAATCCTTTTACTAGTCTCTGTGGAAAGTTGGATTTGATGGGAACTGTTCTAAAGACACCATGTTGCAATTTACTCCGTCCGTTCCTATTTAATTATTCATTACGAAACTATGTGTAATTTTGACCGGCTTATAATTTATATCAAAATTGTCGAAATAAATTTTTTTAAAATTTAATCATAAAATTTAACATTTAAACTATATAATCTAACTTTTGAAAATTTTCATTCCGACAATTTTGATACAAGTTTTTGGCCGGTCATAATTGCACGTAGTTTCATAATGGACAATTAAATAGGAACGGATAAATTATTACTCAAGCGCAATTAGTAGTCTCATTATCCTATGGGCCACAATAACTCAATCCTTTTACTAGTCTCTGTGGAAAATTGGATTTGATGGGAACTGTTCTAAAGACACTCGGTTGCAATTTAATTCAATAGTATATAAATATAAACAAGTAGTGGTCTCTATTGGCGAACCACTCATACTAATGTCGGACCAACTATGAAGTTAATTTTACACAGTCTATTTGGCCACTTGATAGAGTAGTACGGTAAATGAGATGAGTTGTTTGTGAAATCGTTCGTGTTCGGCTCGGTTAATATTCGGTTCATGTTCGTTCATTTATAAATGAATCACGAGAATGAACAAAAATATAGTGTTCGTCTATTAAGTGAACTGAACATGAACATGCCTCTGTTCGGTTCGTCTAATCTCGTGTTCGTGCAACTATATATAAAGTTTGATAAAATAAAAACTAAATCTATTAGTGATGTAACAAAAACTAATATCACATGATATAAATGATATGTTTGTATTATTTTGAAATTATTATGTTAATTTATATCATCATACTATAAATATATTTACCGATTTTATCGTTAAGTGTTCAACTCGTTAAAATAATCATCCATATGTAAAAAATAATTTATACAATATATAAACTTAAAATTATATGTGAACTATTTTATCCTATTTAACAATATAGTAATATATGATAAAATTAAAATATATTTTAAAAAGAAAGAAAAATACATTTTTTTCAATTATTAATTATTGAATGTTTTGAAAGAAATTAGATGTTCACGAACAACTCGTGTTCGGTTCGTCAAATGTTCGTTCGTATTTAAATGAACATGAACTGAACATGAACAAAAGCTTTACTTCATGAACTGAACATGAACATGAACATGAACATGAACATGAACATGAACATGAACATGAACATTAACATTAACAGAGTTTTATTCGGTTCGTTTACTACTAAGCTGAAAATGACTCATTTTCTCATTTAATGAGATGATTGAAAGTGAAAGCGACGGCACTAGCATCCAACTTATATCCAAATAAACAAGAGCACAGATTAAAGTTACAGGTAAAATATATATTCTGCCACCAAACAAAGGCTTGATTTTCCAGTTTCCACAAGATAATTTTGCTCTCTTAATAATCTAATTATAATGTCTCAAACTAGATAATTTTTTATCAATGCTATAATGTTTATATTTCAAACTAGATTGGCATAGACAGAGGCGGAACTAGGGGGAAGGGGGTGTCATCCCAATTTTTTTTAATTTTTTTTTTATATAGAAAAATTCTAAGGTTTAATCTCCAAGTTTTTTTGGTTTTTTATACCGTTTATATTTATTGTACTAACAAAAAAAAGTCAACGTTTAAATTTTTAGATCAATTGACAAGTCAGATAAGTTTTAAACTCCAGTTTTTTTTTATACCGTTTATTGGTTATTGTACTAACAAAAAAAAATTAACGGTCCCCTATGTCATCTTTGTCGTAATTTATTGGTTTTAAAAAATAAAGAGGAAACTTCCTTAAACACTGAAATATATAATAATAATATAAAAAAATCGGATCTGAAACCAATCCAGAACCATTTAGGTTTGGGTATGGTTCAGTTATTTTGGGAATATTTTTGCAATAAAATCCGATCCGAGAAAAAACAAATCCAAAATCCGATGGATCGGACCGGATGAGATGGGATTAGATTTTTGTGCCATCCCTAAGTACTAGTTGCAGAATAGAATATAAATATATGGAATGAATTTTTTTCCCAAAGCTTTCGAAAAAGCCATTGACCTTGATGAAAGCCAAAAAAAAATTGTTGGTCGATTTAAAGCACCTAAGATATCTGGACTTGAATTGCAGCAAGTCTAACAAGAATCAAATTCATAGCTTCAATGGCTCCATTATAAATACGAGACAATTATAGTTTATAGCACATTATTCGTATTATTAACACTGCAATTCTTATCTAACAACACTGTATCTGCATGAAGTGACGGAACCATGATCGTAAAATGGAGGGCGATTTTTTATAAAAAAAAATTATACCTTATATGAAATTATTTTACGGAATGGGGGTTGAAACACTAAAATTTAAAGGTTTTGATCAAAATATATAGTAAAAATCTATTTTTTTATTATTTTTTTGCAAAATAAGAAGGGATGCAGCCTTTTATTGTCCCTATCTAGTTCATTCGAGTACAAATACTCTACCCCCTTCCGTGCCCCCTTACTTATTTTCACTCAAATTTTAAATTTTCATAATCTATACCGTAACTTTATAAACTTTTATATTATATTGTATTCAAATTTTAAAACATTTGAACATAATATTGTTTTAGACAATTTTTTTAATATTCAATGTTTAATTTACACTAATTTATGCATTTATTCCAAAATAAATTTTGTGTGGATTTTATTTTAAAAATAATTATTGGAATGTATTGATACATGTATTATAGTAATTGTATAATTTTTTTCAAGTTTTTTAGAAATTTTTTTTGGATAAAATAAACAGGGGACACGAAAGAAAATAGAGAAATAATATAGAAGATTTGGACTCAGTTCCTTCACTGTCTGCATGTAAAAAGAAAAGTAGATATATGGATGTATTTTTCTTTTTACATAGCAAGAAAAGGTAATTAGGAATTATACTTGAGCGTAATCACTCTCATATTTTTTGATGGACCACAATGGCACAATCATTCGGTACTAGTAGTTGCAAAATATTAATATAAAGAATTATTTTTTTTTTTTCCAAAGCTTTCGATAGTCATAAACACTACAAAATAATATTTGATTTAATGAGAAACAAAAGCTGTCATAAGCCTGTTACTAATTTAAAAAATAGTCACAAATCTGTCACAAATTGACTAAACTGTCACAAAATCGTCACCAAAACCTTCGTTAATAAGCTCGTAACAAAAAATACCATCACTAATCCCGTCGCTATTTGAGTAATTTTTTATAATGAGACCGTGACCAAAGACCCAAGTCATGGTGTACGTCTGTAAATACTAAGTAGGAACTACTATGAAGTTAATTTATACTCAATACTAACTTAGATATGTAATATAATGATTATGATTTTATTTAGTCTTTCTTTCAACTTTGATGCTCAATACTGTTACACTAATTATTGACAGTATTACAATTGGATTCATAGTTGGTTTTTGGGTTCTGATAGGTCCCTTGGTTCTTAGTAAATCTTTTTAGTATTACATAAAGTTTTGCTTTATTAATACAGAACAAATGGTACATATGGATTATAAGATTTATTCATGTTGGTGAATGACCTACATATATAAGAGCAACTACATTGGTGTACATAACTCATCCTCTAAGGTCACATATTAGAAATGGAATAAAAAAGCACCAAAATTGTATACGTTAGACTAGCTATAAATGAGGAAAAAAATACATTTAAGTACACCAAACTATAGTGCTGTTAACGATTTGAATATCCACTTTTTAAATTTTTAAATTTAGATACCACACTATAATAACTTTTCAATTTAGGTACCGCTGTCTAAATAAATCATGGAATTATGTCACGTGACATTTGACAAACATTAATTTGATAAACTAATTTGACAATTTTGCACAAAAATATGTCATCCTAGAAAAACTTTTCCCCCAATTTCACACATAAAAAAAATTAGCATATAATCCAAATTTGTGTTATGTGTGAAATTGGGAGAAACGTTTTTATACGATGACATATTTTTATGCAAAATTGTCAAATTAGACTTTCAAATTAATATTTGTCATATATCACGTGATATGATTCCGTGATTTATTTAGACGGTGGTACCTAAATTGGAAAGTTATTATAGTGTGATAGCTAAATTGAAAATTTTGAAATCATTAAAAACAGATAATTTAGTGTACTGAACCTATAAAACAACATATAAATGATGACATGATATTTTGTGGGTATCACTCTATAAAACACTTGTTAAAGTTAACAAGTGAAAAATGAGTCATGTAGGTCATTTAGACACTCAAAATCAATATTAATGTTTTAGATCTCAACCAAATCCCAAGCACAGTTCCATTTACATACTCACACAAAATGATACAGTAGTGAAAACCATTTCCACACCAACCTATGATATTCTATATTTATTTTTGGGAAAAAGACATGTAACCACATATTTTCTAATTTTATGCCAAAAAAAAATCGCAATTCTTCCAACAACATACAAAAGGTAACCGGGGGTACCTATCTTATGTAAAAAAAAGCAAAAAAAAAGATAAATTGGTTTACAATTTTGGTTTTACTGGAATTTCACTAGATTTTAATCGGTTACATCACTTACAAGTTTAGTTGTTGCTGAACAAGTCATTTACAAAGTTCCCATTCAAAAATTGTATGGAGTGATTGACAAATAAAATAAAAAAAGTCATTACCTTTTTAGAGCAAGAAAAAGATTAGGCGACAGTGATAACGCGATTTAAAACTCTGAGCTATCAAATTAT
The DNA here is from genome assembly GCA_963682055.1 of Primula veris. Classification (NCBI taxonomy): domain Eukaryota; kingdom Viridiplantae; phylum Streptophyta; class Magnoliopsida; order Ericales; family Primulaceae; genus Primula; species Primula veris. Next base: position 3,395,616 of record OY821742.1, on the reverse strand, counting down.
AAATTCGTTGGTTAAATTGGTTGCAAGGTAAATTTAAAATATAAAAAAACCTTCCGACTTTGTTTTTGTTTCTACATCAGCCCCTTGTGAAAAAGTCGGGAGTAGTATTTTCGATTGCCTTGCATCAAACGATACCTATCTATTATTATAAGGGCATCTACAATAATATTGTTATCTGTATTGTTAACTAAAATAGTTAGCTAACAATGCATTTTTTTGTCTTTATTAGATAAGTTAAATCATGTGTTATCTTTATAGATATTAAAAAAGTTGTTAAATATATACAATGTTTTTAATGTTGTTAATTGATGATGTGACAAAATACCATTAATTAAAACGTGAACTCTATTTCAACTACCCCTATTTTACTTCCTATATTAGTGGGGGTTTACAAAATGACTAATTAATGAGATTTTAATTAATAATTAATTTCAATTAAAATTAGATAACTTTGTTAAGTTAATACACTAATGTGAATGTTATGTGTTAAAATTAATAACACCGTTAGGGATACTCTAATATTTTTTCATATCAGTGCACAGGCCTAAGTATATGACCTACGAAATGACCTGCATGTAAAAAAAAGGACATATGAATGCATTTTAATAGAAAGAAAAAGTCAGAAAAAAGGCATTGATCTTGACCAAAGACCCAAGTCGTTGTAACTGTAAATTTAATAAAACGAAACATAATCTATAAAGAGCCGAATTTTTAAATCTTTTAAAGATTCGATATATACGTAAATTTATAAAACTAGAATAACCTTAAATTTCATTAAACATGATCTCATAATTATTCATAAATCATTCCCCACTCATATTATAGATCATATTTTCTCTCTCCATAAATCACTCTACAAACTAAAAATTCATATCTAGGATAATAATAATAATGTAACATCATTCATGCTATTATTTAACATTTCATAGATATAATATAGAATCCCAGTTAAAAACAAATAGTAAAAAATGCGTTTTAACTTTACCAAAAAGAAAAAAAGTAAAAATAAACAGTATCATCATTTATAATTGCATCATGTAACATTATATTAAGATCATGTAGCATCAAATTTAATAGCAAAGAATAAATATAAATATATACAATAAATTTGATTTGAGTACCATTCAAGAGACATTCACTACTAATAGGGCCCGAATTCGGAATGGTCCCATCCCAAACTCAATTAGAGGTGCATATAATCTGCATGGTCCCATCCTAACTCACAAGCATTCCGAATACTTGTAACTACCATTGACTTGAAAAATGACTTAAGACCCTTCCAAATTTTGGTCTCTTTCAACGAGGTCCCCTTCCTTGAACTGAACCACTCAAAAAAATGGTTAAAGTCGTTGATACGATTGCTCTTAACTATCTTAATTGAGCGCTCGTTTTTTTATAAACCACAATGACACTATCAATGTGATAGTGTTTATGTATGGTCCCAACTTCCAAGCATTCCGAATACTTTCAACTACCATTGACTTGAAAAATTACTTATGACCCTTTCAACTCTTGGCCTCATTCAACGAGGTCCTCTTTCTTCAACTGAGCCACTCAAAAAAATGGTTAGAGTCGTTGATACGGTTGCTCTTAGCTACCTTAATTGAACGCAATACCTCTCGTTTTTTTATAAAGGACAATGGCACTATCCTTGTGATAGTGTTTATGTATGCTCCCAACTCCCAAGCATTCCGAATACTTCCAACTTCCATTGACTTGAAGAATGACTTACGACCCTTCCAAGTCTTGGGCTCATTCAACGAGGTCTCATTCCTTGAACTGACCCACTCAAAAAAATGATTAAATTTGTTGATACAGTTGCTCTTAGCTATCTTAATTGAACACAATACCTCTCGTTTTTTTTATCAACCACAATTGCACTATCCTTCTGATAGTGTTTATGTATGGCCCCAACTCCCAAGTATTCCGAATACTTCCAACTAACATTGACTTAAGAATGACTTAAGACCCTTCCAAGTCTTGGCCTCTTTCAAAGAGGCCCACTTTCTTAAACTGAGCCACTCAAAAAAATGTAGGAGAAAACAATAATTGAAATAAGACGGTCATAAATACTGTAGCAAAATAATGTAGGAGCAGCTATACTAAGCTAACTACTTTTTTTTATATATTTTTAATGAGTGGATGAATACTTTTAAGTTCGTACATCCGTTAAGTGGGAATATGAATCCACTGTTAGTCCATTTGAAGCACCAATGGCTTTCATTATATGCGAGACAATTCGTACTTTAAAACCGAGATTCTCATCTAACAACACCGCACCTGCATGTAAAAAATACATATGGATGTCTTTTCATAGCAAGAAAAAGTCAGAAATTTATGCACTTTTTTAGTTTTTTTTATATGGACACCCTCTTAGTTTCTTAGCTATCATATTTGAGCGCAAAAATTCTCATTTTCTTTATGGACCACAATAGCACAGTCCTTTAACTTTTACTAGTATTTGTGGAAATCTTGACTTGAGTACTACTCCCCCGTTCTAAAATATTGGGACACTATCTATCTATATGTAACTTTGACAGGTAAATATATTGTGCTTAAATTGTTGAAATCTAAATTTTTAAAATTTGTTCAAATAATTTAACATTTGAACTATGCGATTAGCTTTTGAAAAATTCGATTCCCACTAGTTATATATGAGTTATTTGTCGGTTAAAATTGCACGTAATTTCGTATAGTCCCAACAATTTGAAACGAATGAGTATTTTATAGACATTCAGTACCAGTTATCATCAGGATAGCTAAGGGAAGTAACAAGTAGGGCGACAGCCCCGACCTCACCGGAAAAAAAGGCACAATTATTTTTTTCATCTATTTCTATAATTTGTTAAGAGCAATAATATTTAAACAAAAAAAAATTGTGTTAGGAGCAGTCAAGACAGACTAGGACTAAGGCAACCTATCGATCTCTGTATAAAATGGAAATCTTTAAAGGTTGATTAACGCCTAAACTACTCAAATCAGTAGTCTGGACACTAAAAAAAAATATCAGTTTACCATCAGAGGTTCTGTTATTAAACTGATAGTAAAACGAGTGTCGCTTAGTTTAGCAATAAAAATTGTTGATAAACTATTGTTGATAAATTGTTTATTAGTTTAGCAACAGAGACCCCGATAATAAACTAACAATTTTTTTTTTTTTTTATTGAGACAACACGTATTTCCCAAAAAAATTGCATCGAGGGGTCAGAAATCTATTTGGCCCCTTGATTATTATATATAAATTTCAATAAAAGTTATACATATATAAAGTGTTCATTTATTATCATGGATCAAAATGTGTTATAATGGTAGAGTTTCGTATCTATCTTTCTTCCACTTTGCAAGGTCATACTTATAGTCTCTATAAAAGACATAAAATTTTGTATTTAAATTTTATGTGCGAAACTGGAATATTTATTAATTAATGAAATTCAAACTCACTTTTTCTAAATAACTTAAACTTTTCTATTTGTACCATCTTAACCCTAAAAAAATAATATTATAATTGCTATCTTTTTAATACTCATCAATATATTTTATTATCTCCGAATTAAGTAAAAAAAAAAAAAAAGTAGTTTTAAGGTGCAACATCACGTTAAAAAAAAAATCTCTTTCACTTTTCCTTTCTATCTACAATATTCATTATTTAAAACGATTAGAAAAAAAGCTTACGAAAATCTTAATTCTTTTTGGTACAACCCAAGCTAAAAGTCTTGGTGTTGAAACTTCAAAGTCTTTGCAAGAATAGTTGTAGCTAAATATTAGCTTATATATATCAACCATAGTCTTCACATTAAATCATGTCCAAAACTACATACACGAAATAAAATATATTTATCAATACAGGTTCAATCATGAGCTATACTAAACTTCTTATTTCACTTTATTGTTGCTTTTTCGCTGCCACTACATTCAATTGTTACTGCTTAGCTAGTGCGAGTAGTGATAGCTTGGGTACTCGTTGCTTTGAAACTGAGAGGCAAGCTCTTCTTAAGTTCAAGCATGATTTATCCGACCCTTCGAACCGCCTATCCTCATGGGTCGGCAATGACTGTTGTGCATGGTATGGAATCGTATGCAGCAACTTCACTGGCCACATCACTAAAATTAAACTCCGAGGTTCATATGAGGCGCCGTTCTATATTGATGGATACTTTCCTTATTCTTATCAATCATTAGGTGGCAAGATTAATCCATCGTTGCTTGATCTGAAGCACCTCCATCATCTCGACTTGAGCGGCAACGTTTTTGATAATAGTCCAATACCTAGCTTCATTGGCTCCATTACAAGTTTGAGGTACCTCAATTTTTCAGATTCTTGGTTTAGCGGGAATATCCCTCATCAACTTGGAAATCTATCCATGATTCGCCATCTTGATTTTGGAGGTAACTCCGGTCTAAGTAGTGATAGTTTAAGATGGATTTCAGGTCTTGTTTCATTACGATATCTCGATATGTCTGGGCTAGACCTGAGCGAGACAATAGGTTGGGAACATGCGACGAGCATGCTCCCTTCTCTACTTGAACTGCACTTGTCTGATTGTAATTTGAGAGATATTTCACCTTCGATTACCAGTGTTAACTTTACTTCACTCTCGATTCTCGACCTTTCTTATAACCAGTTCAGGTCACCTGTTCCTGAGTGGCTATTTAATCTCCCTCGTCTAGTCTCCATAAACATAGGTGGAGGATCATTTTCTGACAATCCATTTCCAAGTGCTCTTAAAAACACGACCTTGATAAAATCCTTCTTCAACAATGGGAATATTGAAGGTTCTAGCATGAGAATACCAAAGTGGTTTTATAGTTTCCAATATCTTGAAGAAGTTGATCTTTCTGATAATATGTTGGAAGGTGTCATCGCAAATGAAATAGGTAACTTAACTTCTCTAACTAGTCTCGATCTGAGCCTCAATAAACTGGAGGGGTCGGTGCCAGTATCCTTGGGAAAGCTCCGCAACTTGAAGGGTATTATCTTGTCGTATAATAATCTCTATATGTTGAACATAGGAAATTTCCTTAGGAGTTTCATGTTTAAGAGATTGGAAGTACTGAGGTTAGATGGAGCTAATGTCACTGGGCACTTGCCATATGAGATTGGCCATTTTACAAATTTAGTCTCTATTAGACTTCCTAATAACTTCATCTCAGGTACAATTCCATCTTCATTAGCAAGATTATCAAACTTGAAGTATTTAGATCTTTCTTTCAATCTATTGAATGGAACCCTGCCTGAAGTTATAGGGCAACTTACAATGTTAGAAAGACTTCGCTTTGATGGGAACTCGATGGAAGGTGTCATTACAGACCTTCATTTTGCAAATCTTAAGAGATTAAGGTACCTAACTGCATCTGGAAATAAACTAACCTGGAAATCTGGTGATTCCTGGATCCCTCCCTTTCAACTTCAATTTTTGGATTTGAGAAATTGTCATCTCGGACCCCGATTCCCTTCTTGGCTGCAATCACAAAAACAACTAAAGTACTTAGACATTTCAAACACAGGAATATTGGATGTTATTCCCACCCAGTTCTGGAATAAGACCCATGGAACTTTTACATACCTAAATTTATCATCTAATGGATTTTATGGAGAGATTCCTAATGATGGAATAATTAGGTTTACTCGTTTTTATTCATTCGCCGATCTAAGTTCAAACCATTTCACTGGTCCATTAACAACATTCATGTCTCAAGCATATTGGCTAGATCTTTCGAACAATTCTTTCTCCGATATTCACCAATTCTTTTGTAATCAGACTAACTCAAATAGTTACTGCATAAATTTTCGATATAATCTTTTGTCAGGGAGTATTCCTGACTGCTTCGGGAATTGGACAAATCTAGAAATTCTAAAATTAGACAACAATCATCTGCATGGTCCCATCCCAAACTCAATTCGAGGTGCATATAATCTTATGAATCTACACTTGCATAATAACAATCTCTCGGGTAAGTTGCCTCAGACTCTACAAGATTGTACGATGTTGCAAACAATTGACCTTGGAGGAAATCAATTTTCAGGAAATATACCTACTTGGGTGGGTAGGTCATTTCCACAATTGGTAAATTTGAATCTTCACTCTAATAGGTTCCACGGAAAGATTCCAAATGAACTATGTCATCTTCAATCGCTTCAGATTTTGGACCTTGCTCACAATAGCCTTTCTGGGTTAGTGCCAAAGTGCTTTACTAATTTCAGTGCTCTGAGAAACACGGAATTGAATATGAACTACAGAGGACATGAGTTTTTAACAACATATAGTTCACACACAGTCTTTACATATGATAATGGGGTTTTGGTGACAAAAGGAAGTGAGAACGAATATAGTTCAATAATTATGTTCGTGAAGTTTATGGATCTTTCATCGAATAACTTATCAGGTTCGATCCCAGAGGGATTAACAAGACTTGCGGGTTTGAGGTTCCTGAATTTGTCTCGGAATCACTTTTTAGGTTCCATTCCAATCAACATTAGTGAAATGATATCACTCGAAAGCTTAGATCTTTCTCTTAATCAACTATCAGGTGAAATTCCGTTGAGCATGTCGAGAATGAGTCTCTTAAATAACTTGAACCTGTCAAATAACAAACTCACAGGGAAAATTCCTACAAGTACTCAACTCCAAAGCTTTGATGAATCCAGCTTTGGCGGTAACAAGCTCTGTGGGCCACCTCTTGGAAAATGCAATGAGAACAGGATAGTACCGAAAGTTGTGCTTGGAGTTGAAGAAGAAAGTGATGAATATCTAGACTTGTGGTTTATTGGCAGCATTGCAATAGGATTCATATTTAGTTTCTGGGTTCTAATAGGTCCCTTAGTTCTCAGCAAATCGTGGAGAATTACTTATTTTGGAGCATTAGATAGTGCTTGGTGTAAGCTCTTGGATTTTATATCCAGATGCTGCTATATCTTTTCAAATAAAAGAGGACAGTTGTAATATGTAATTTGTATTTCCAAAAACCAGGAAAAAATAAAGAGCGATTATGTACCTTTGGTCTATGAACTTAATTTACTTGTAATCTGTGTAATAATTTCTTTCAACTTTTATACGTATGTCTCTTCGATAATTTTATCTGTTTCAGTACAAAGTTTCTCACTGGAGTAATATCTATATCTCACAGTTGCACAAAAGCGCATAAAGAATTAGATGGATCCCATGTTTATATATGTACTCCATAATTACTATATTGCAACTTTCCTATTAGTTTGTAAATTGATGATACAACTTTTTGTTTATGGTAAAAACAATCTAGAAATATATGAAGTATACAGGAGGCCGCAAAAAATATATTTTATTTGTCGATAGCTCATCGGAACTTGTTCCCGGGACAAATTGAACTATGTACCTCAATTTTTCAGATTCTTGGTTTAGTGGGAATATCCCTCATAAATTTGGAAATCTATCTAGGGTCCACCATCTTGATTTTGGAGGTAAGTCCGATCTAAGTAGTGAAAGTTTCAGATGGGTTTTAGGTCTTGTTTCATTACGATATCTCGATATGTCTTATGTAGACTTGAGCAAAGTAATAGGTTGGGAACATGGGATGAGCATGCTCCCTTCTTTACTTGAACTGCACTTGCCTCATTGTCAGTTGAGAGATATTTCACTGTCGATTACAAGTGTTAACTTTACTTCACTCTCGATTCTCGACCTTTCTTTTAACGAGTTCGATACAACTGCTCCTGAGTGGCTATTTAATCTCTCTCATCTAGTCTCCTTAAACATAGGTGGAAGTTCATTTTCTGGCAGTCCACTTCCAAGTGCTTTTCAAAACACGGCCTTGATAAAATCCTTCCTCAACTCTAGAAACCTCGGTTATGGAATGAGAATACCAAAGTGGTTTTTTAGCTTAAAATATCTTGAAGAAATTGATCTTTCTGAAAATGTGTTGGAAGGTGTCATCTCAAATGAAATAGGAAAGCTCCCCAATTTGAAATAATCTGTATATGTTGGAAATAGGAAATTTCCTTAGGAGTTTCATGTTTAAGAGATTGGAATTACTGGAGTTATATGGAGCTAATGTCACTGGGCGATTGGCGATTGAAGGTGTCATATGAGATTGGCGATTTTACAAATTTAGTCTCTATTAGACTTTCTAATAACTTCATCTCAGGTACAATTCCATCTTCATTAGCAAGATTATCAAACTTGAAGTATTTAGATCTTTCTTTCAATCTATTGAATGGAACCCTGCCTGAAGTTATAGGGCAACTTACAATGTTAGAAATATTTCACTTTCAAGGGAACTCGATGGAAGGTGTCATTACAGACCTTCATTTTGCAAAACTTAAGAGATTAAGGTCCTTAACTGCATCGGGAAATAAGCTGACGTGGCAATCTCGTGATGTCTGGATTCCTCCCTTTCAACTTCAAGTTTTGGATTTGAGAAATTGGTATCTCGGACCCCGATTCCCTTCTTGGCTGCAATCCCAAAAACAACTAATTACTTGGACATTGCAATGAGAAAAAGATAGGACCGAAAGTTGTGCTTGGGGTTGAAAAAGAGAGTCATGATGAATATCTAGACTAGTGGTTTATTGGCAGCATTGCAATCGGATTCATAGTTGGTTTTTGGGTTCTGATAGGTCCCTTGGTGCTCAGCAAATCTTGGAGAATTACTTACTTTGGAGCATTAGATAGTGCTTGGTGTAAGCTATCGGCTTTTATAACTGAATGCTGCTAAATCTTTTCTAATAAAAGAGAGCGGTTGTAATATGCAATTTGTATTTCTAGAAACCAGGAAAAAATAAAGAGTGATCATGTACCTTTAGGATATGAACTTAATATATTTGTAATCTATGTAATAATTTCAAATATTATACAAATGTTAATGCTCTTCAATAATTGTTTCCCTCTACTAATTTCGACTTCAGCGAATCAGATGCTATTAGTATTTTCTGCTTCAAGTGCAAGTTTCTTAAGGGAAACCATAACATGTAGTCACTAGATGTCTACGATTAAGAAGATCAAGTGGTTTACAAATATGGTTTCACTAAAAGTTGACTCGATTTTAACTGGTTACATATTTGGTTCTAGACTTCTAGTAAGAGACAATGCGTTTCATATCTCGGACAATTGCAGCGCTAACAGTATCAAACTAAAGATTGAAATTGTCCTTGAGACTTCTTTTTGCATCAGAACCTTGTGAAAAAGTGAGTACACAGAGATAATAATAAGATATTTTTTTTCATATTTGTAAATATAAACGAAAGTTGATCTCCAATAGTTTTTAATATTCAACAACTTGCTAGCGAAACCATCAACATATTGATATTACAGGAATAATTTGTCACACATTTGGATTGACGTCTTTAATATGCGATATGCTTAGACATACATTTGAGTTACATCAAGCCAAGATATATTTGAGGCGTAGAAAATTAATGCTACGAGTGCAAGCGTTCGAGACTAGTGCTAGAGACTAGTTCTAGCACTGTGTTTTTCGTTGCAGTTAGATAAGAAACTGAAATAATTTAAGTAGACATGAGGTCCACTTGGTTTATATGTCTACTTCTTCCGATTTTGCTATTTCATGCTTAGATGAAATGGTCTTCAGAGGTAATTTTATAAATCTGTAATTGTACTACTGATTCTGGTGAAGTGCCAAAATTAATATTCCTGGTAGAGACTGAAGCAATCATAAAATCAAATGGAGGGACTATTAGTTTTCCTGATCTCTCGCAAACACCTTTTATAACAAAATGTAAGACCGGAATAAAAAGACAGTACACTGCACTAGAAAATCAACAAAACCTTGCTAAGTTTCTAAAGAACTTCATCCATGGCATCAAATCTGCAACCACTTTTTAGTATCAAGAGTATCTCTTTGCAAGCCTGGTACGACATCAATCAAAATCACAGTTCAAATTGAAGCTCTTGGGGATGTCATCGAAATAAAATAACAAACAGAAGGGAAAGGTTGCTAGTCAATTAGGCCATTGTTACGGTAAAATTAGGATTACAATTTTAAAAAAATCGTACGCGCAGTTCTACAATCTCAATAAAATCCCAAGCACCTTCAGTTCCATCTACATACTCTCACACAAAATGACACTAGTAAAGAACCATTTCCACACCAGCATATGGAAACTAGTTGCAAATCAGACCTCTTTTCCTTAGATTGGTTTGATCTTGAAGTGGAGTGAGATGAGAGAAAACACAAAGCACTTCAAATCCTGCAACCACCAAAAAATGACATTAAATTGAGAATTTTGGAAGACTACAGAAATAACCAGAGAGAAAGAGGGGTCATGGAAATCAAATATAATGGCATGGTACGTGATATAGTACGATATACTAGAATGGAATACAACTAAAGTAGTTTAACTACTATCTTTGTCGGCAGAGGATAAATAGAAAATGTACTTATTAAACTCCATCAGCAAGAATTGTCGTTCCAGTAGGACAGTGTAGAAAGCCATGATAGTCTACAAGCCAAACATGATCAAGAGATACAAATGCTACATTTAAATTTTACTAAACTTCCATGATATAAATTACCACTTGAGTGGTACACAGATCATCATCAGCTATCCCAACACAGCACAAAAGTAAAAACTTTTGTAAGTGGTAGTTCTCAACCAGTGAGATGATAACAGGTTCATGTGGATAATCAAACACCCAGTGTTTTAAAAATCGGCCTAGGCGACGCCTAGCGCCTTGATGCCGGGACTAATTCAATTCGTTTTCAAGCTGGTCAACGCATGTATAAAGTTTAAAAAAATCAAAAAATTATTTTTAAAATACTCAAAACCTTCAATTAGACTAACTTTACTCTCTCACCTAGAAATCACAAAAATAATAATAAAAGCTTATGATTTTATATATTTCTTTATCATTTTGTTTTCAGCAATACTTTAAAAAATGGATTTTAATAGTATAACTATTGGCTAATAGACTTGAAATGTTCAATTTAACTTGGTAAATTTATTTATAACACATTTATTGTATGAATGTCTAAGAAAATTGTGAAAAATTATGAAAAAATGGTCTTGGCGCCTAGACGCCCCCCTCACCGCCTAGCGCCATTTGAAACCTTGCAAACACCTAAGATTAAATAAAGAAGGGGATAAATGTATCAACTTGAACACAATCAATTCAGATAAGAAGATTACTGAATTTGTTGTCAAACTCAGTCCTACAACTTGAACAAAAAGCAGAGAAGTATTTGATATGAGCTGCTGGCTAGTGTCTGAAGTCTTAACTCAAGGACATATATTGATTCAAGTGACTAAAAAGAGAAAACTTCAGTGTAATACCACGGATCCAGTGTTTTGAATTGTTGCGAAAATCATTCAGCTCGTTTAGTATGTAAAGGTCTAACAAAGATCATAAAGATAACAATAGAGGCAACAGAAGAAAGACGAGAAAATTGTTAGGTTATATGACTAAAAAAAACTTCAATTAAAGTCGAAGGAAACTAGAAAGCAGCAAAGCCACTATAACAAAAACCTAGAACTAAACAAGTGAACACCCCCCCCCCCCCCCCCCCCAAATGCATATTAAGTCCTTAATTGAGTATTATTTTTGTCATGTTCCACTTTGCTTGCAAAATTCAAGAAGTAGCAAATAAAATATTCTTACTCTCCAGTTTTTTAAGATTGACACCACATAAAAATGCAATGGTGATGTCCCTTTGAAAAATTTAATGGCCACAAAATATTGAAGATAGCACGTATAGTGGGGATATGAAACACATTACTCTATCCTACGCATGATAAAGTCATCAACGTTTCACATTTTTTCAGAACTTTGAGATGTTAATGTTTCATCAAAACTTAACATTGGTGTGCCTTAAAAAATAACCAATACAAGAGGTTTTATGTATTTAGATGCTACTGTATCCACTAGTAAACTCCGATAAGAGTGAATATTAGCAGATAGAGAGCATCTCATCAGTGAAGAGACGAGCATAACTAGACTCATATAGTAGTAAGACTATCCAATTAAACAATACAACCATGAGAAAAGACCATAGTATAAGTAATTATAGATGAAAAACTATAAAGACCCTAAAGCATGATAGGATAACGTTCATTAACTGGAAACTTATATTCGCAGTAACTTTCTGTCGGATCTTTTATTCTTTGACAAAATAGCAGAAAACAAAACTATATGTTAAATTGATATCTAAACTGCACGGATGCTAAACATATAAACAAGATTCTTTCCCGCTATCGCCTAAAACATTTGAAGCATCAACTGGAACAAAATCCACTAAGCATAGCATAGAACTTCAAGCATAAATATTACTCCCCAAAGATATTACTAATAGGTACTTTAATTTAAGGTTTTAAAGTACACAGTGTGTACCAATTTAACAGTTTCTAAAACTTTTTCAACCATGCTGTCATCAGCTTTTTACACCCTTCTGGCAGAAAAAATCAAAAAATTGCCAATTCTTACAACTATTTTCCAGATCAAAACCAGCATCCAACTCAAGAACATTGTATTCCCAAGATGACAGAATAACATGTTATCCTACTCTATTTTTTTCCGGAAAATCTGAACAAATATTATGTATATAAAGTATAAACCGGTTTAATTATTAATATATTCGAGAAAGAAAATCCATCATATAGCAAAGTATTGCACTTATAACTAATCATAATATTCAAACAAGTTCGGAATAAAACATCTACAAATATCCAGGTTGTCAGCCGATGCATAAAAACAAAATTTACAAGGAAAATGGTAAAACAGATTACCTGAACAAGATAGTGTTGGTGATTTTAGTATCATCAATGTATTCTAGTAGTAATGTGATTTATTATAGGCCGATGCAATAATGCGTTAAACTCGGAAACGAGTTAGGGAAGTGCGGAGTGCACGCTCGTCGAGCCAACGTATAATTGAATATGAATAATTGAAACGGGGTTCCAAGGGGCAGAGCCCCTGGCGGGGTCCAAGGGGCAGAGCCCCTGGCGGGGTCCTAGGGGCAGCGCCCCTGGCGGGGTCCAAGGGGCGAGACCCTTTCCCAACAGTTGCTTCCTTTCCGGAACAGTTGCTTCCTTTCCGGAAAATTTTGAATAGTTGCACCCTTTCCCAACAGTTGCTTCCTTTCCGAAACAGTTGCTTCCTTTCCGGAACAGTTGCTTCTTTTCCGGAACAGTTGCTTGCTTTCAGTTTCGGTTATTGATCTCCTATATAAGAAGTCATTTGGCCTCGGTTTTGGTGACAGAAACATATAAGAAAATTCTCTCTACATTTCCTAATCTATTCTCCTTGCCAGAAACAGATTGTTCTTCAAGAATTATCCCCACAAAGATTTCGTGAACCCAGGCAATAATAGGGTCGAAATACTTTGTTCGGAAAGTGTACGAACACGATTCTTCGAAGTTATCCAGGATTATCATACCCTAAATTTCTAACAAACGAACAAAGTAATTCTGATAATCATGGCTGGAGGAAGCACCGTCAAGGAGATGACTACAAATTTCGGAAAATTGGACAAGTTTCAAGGACAAGACTTCAGGCGTTGGCAGAAGAAGATGCATTTCATGTTGACAACGTTAAAGGTGGTGCACGTCCTGTCTACACCGATTCCAGAATTTGTAGAGGATGACACGGTTGAAAATCTAAGACGCAGATCAAAGTGGGAGAACGACGACTACATTTGCAGAGGGCACATTCTTAACGGTATGTCTGATCCCTTATTTGATATTTACCAAAACGTGGAATCTGCAAAGGAATTGTGGGATTGTCTCGAATCCAAGTACATGGCAGAGGACTCATCCAGTAAAAAGTTCCTGGTAACCGATTTCAACAATTACAAAATGGTTGAATCGAGGTCTGTCATGGAACAATTCAATGAACTCCTCCGAATCCTTGGACAATTCACACAACACGGATTGAAGATGGATGAAACAATATCTGTCTCAAGCATCATAGACAAGTTGCCTCCTTCGTGGAAGGATTTCAAACACAATCTGAAACATGGAAAAGACGAACTGTCTTTGATCCAACTTGGAAGTCACTTGCGCATAGAAGAATCTCTAAGAGCGCAGGAGGATGACAAAGGAAAGGGCAAACAAATTGCTGGACCCTCGGTTAATATGGTTGAAGAGGGTGGTAAGAACGATAACAACAAAAACAAAGGAAAGAAGCGTGCTTTCAAGAACAATAAGGGCAGTTTCGATGCTAACAAGAAACCGAAACTAGAATGCTGGAAGTGTGGCAAAACAGGCCACTTCAAGAGGGATTGTCGTTTCGGCAAAAAGCATGACAACGCGAATGCAAGTGGTTCAGGAAAAGGGTCTAGGGACCAATCCGAAAACCAAGGTCAGAAATCAATTCGTGATTTGAATAGTTTGATTAAACATTCGGTTTCACTAAATTCTGAAGCATTTTATGTGCAGGATGATGCTATCGCGTGGTGGATTGATTCTGGCGCCACAACACATGTTTGCAAGGATCGTTTCTGGTTCAAGATTTTTGTTCCAGTGGAAGATGGTTCTGTCCTCTACATGGGAGATGATCACTTTGCTCCCGTTGAAGGCAAAGGAAACGTTGTGCTAGAATTCAGTTCTGGAAAGACTATTACTTTGTTTAATGTTTTGTATGTTCCTAAATTACGTAAGAATTTAATTTCTGGTCCTGTATTAAATAAGCTTGGATACAAGCAAGTGTGTGAATCCGATAAATATGTTTTATCGAAGTCTGGTGTGTTTGTAGGATTTGGATATTATAATAATGGTATGTTTATGATGAATTTGAATGGAGTTCCTAATGATTCTGGTTCTGTATTTATGTCTTCTTCGAATGTTATCAATTTCTCGTTATGGCATGCTCGTCTAGGACATGTACACTATAAAAGAATGCATGAAATGTCTAAAGATGATTTAATTCCTGTTTTTAATGAAAATGTAGAAATATGTAAAACTTGCATGTTAACAAAGATCACTAGGCAACCTTTTAAAAGTATAACAAGGAAATCTGTCATTCTTGAATTAATACATAGTGATTTATGTGATTTGCATGCTACTCCATCATTAGGGCATAAAAAATATTTTATCACTTTCATAGATGATGCATCTAGATTCTGCTATGTCTATTTGTTGCACGCTAAGGACGAAGTCTTAGATAAATTCAAAATTTATAAAACTGAAGTTGAAGTGCAACAGAATGTGTTGATTAAAACATTGCGTACAGATAGAGGTGGTGAATATTATGATCCTATATTTTTCCAATCCGTAGGAATCATTCATGAGACTCGGCACCTTATACACCTCAACAAAATGGTGTGGCTGAAAGGAAAAATAGAGTTCTTAAAGAAATGGTGAATGCCATGTTATCTTACTCTATTTTAAGTGAAGGGTTTTGGGGAGAAGCTATGTTAATGACTTGCTATTTGTTAAATAGGGTTCCTAATAAAAGGAACAAGACTACCCCATATGAACTTTGGTATAAGAAACGACCAAACTTAACATTTTTACGTGTTTGGGGTTGTAGGGCCGTGGTTAGACTCCCGGACCCAAAAAGGAAAACTTTGGGTGAAAAGGGTATAGCTTGCATCTTTGTTGGATATGCTGAGCACTCCAAGGCCTATAGGTTTTATGTTATAGAACCTAATGACTCGATTTCTATTAACACGATTATAGAATCGAGAGATGCCATATTTGATGAGAATTGTTTCTCTTTTATACCTAGATCAAAGGACTCTATACCTAATTCAGATGAATCTCTAAGGGATGATCATTCAATTGATGTGCCAAGTGAGACACTTGAACCCCGTAGGAGCAAAAGAGCTAGAAAATCTAGATCTTATGGATCTGATTTTCAACTATATTTAGTTGAGGGATCAAGAGATCAGATTGGTACTCAATACTATTATTGTTATAGTATAGAGGAGGATCCAAGAACGTATGATGAAGCTGTGAAATCTCGAGATTCTGTTTTTTGGAAAGAAGCAATTGATGAAGAGATTGGTTCTATCATGGAAAATAATACTTGGGTATTATCTGATTTACCACCAGGTTGCAAACCATTGGGTTGCAAATGGATCTTCAAAAAGAAGATGAAAGTTGATGGTACAATTGACAAGTTTAAAGCTAGATTAGTTATCCAAGGCTTCAGACAAAAGGAAGGGATTGATTATTTCGATACCTATGCTCCAGTTGCCCGTATCACTACTATTAGATTGTTGATTGCCTTGGCGGCTATTCATAATCTAGTGATTCATCAAATGGATGTCAAAACAGCATTTCTGAATGGTGATTTGGAAGAAGAAGTGTATATGAAGCAACCTGAAGGATTTGTAATGCCTGGTAATGAGCATAAAGTGTGTAAGCTAGTTAAGTCGCTGTATGGGCTGAAACAAGCTCCGAAGCAGTGGCATCAAAAGTTTGATGAAGTTGTTTTGTCTAATGGTTTCATTCTAAACCAAGCAGACAAATGTGTATATAGCAAATTTAATACATCCGGTAAAGGAGTTTTCATTTGTCTATATGTTGATGACATGTTGATCTTTGGCACCGACCAAAATCAAGTTGATAAAACGAAGAATTTCTTGTCATCAAAGTTCTCCATGAAAGATATGGGAGAAGCGGACGTTATTCTTGGTATTAAGATTAAACGTGAGAATAAAGGGATTGTAATTACGCAATCTCATTACATTGAGAAAATACTCAAGAAGTTCAATTATGAAAGTTGTTCTCCAGTAAGTACTCCCATGGATCCGGGAGAAAAGCTTATGCCAAATACAGGTAAACCTGTGGATCAACTTGAATACTCAAGAGCTATAGGCTCTTTGATGTATGTTATGATTAGCACTAGACCGGATATTGCTTATGCGGTTGGAAAGTTGAGCAGATTTACTAGTAATCCTAGTAGACATCATTGGCATGCGATAACTAGGGTATTCAAGTACTTGAAGGGTACTATGAATTATGGATTGGCATATATGGGATTTCCTTTGGTGTTAGAGGGTTATTCGGATGCTAGTTGGATAAATAATGCTGAAGACTCATCCTCTACAAGTGGATGGGTGTTCTTGCTTGGGGGAGGTGCCATCTCATGGGCTTCCAAGAAGCAAACATGTATAACTGGTTCCACAATGGAATCTGAGTTTGTAGTATTAGCAGCTGCTGGTAAAGAAGCGGAATGGCTCAGGAACTTGGTATATGAGATTCCGATATGGCCTAAACCGATATCACCAATTTCTATCCGTTGTGATAGTACTGCCACACTGGCTAAAGCTTATAGTCAAATATACAATGGAAAGTCTAGACATTTGGGTGTTAGACATAGTATGATTAGGGAATTAATCATGAATGGGGTGATATCTATTGATTTTGTTCGGTCGCAACAAAACTTAGCTGACCACTTGACGAAGGGGTTAGCTAGAGACTTAGTGAATAAGTCGGTAATTGGGATGGGATTAAAGTCCATTTAAATCTATTAGCTGTGGTATACCCAATTCCCTTCGAATACAACGTTAGAAGCAGAATTCAATGTGGAAAGATCATAGTTAGAGATTGGAGCAATTGTGTTTATCTTCCTAAGGTATGTGCTCAGACCTGCAAGTGATGGCTAGGTTGAAGTATATCTTCTTAATGGTTCTTTTGAAAAATTGCAAATGCAGGTGCAAGATTAAAAGGATCACCTATGTGAGCATGAAGTTTTGCCGCTTCAAGAAGCTTGGACTTGGCTTCCTATATGCTTATTAATGGATAAGGACACATGGCTTGTAAAGTGTCAAGTATGAATAGTAGAGTATTGTAAGAAACATATGTGTACTATATCTTCAGATATTCAAATGGATTGACGGGTTCAATCGTTATGACACCCAGATTTTCGAGTATTTGGAATGTGTATTTGTACTAAGATGAAAATTCAATCGTAAGACATTTTCATCTATGCATTTGTTTGATTGTTATACCTGTGTGTTATACCCTTGTATATATTATTGTATATACTGAGTAAATCAAGGATTACACTAAAATGGGGGGGATTTGTTGGTGATTTTAGTATCATCAATGTATTCTAGTAGTAATGTGATTTATTATAGGCCGATGCAATAATGCGTTAAACTCGGAAACGAGTTAGGGAAGTGCGGAGTGCACGCTCGTCGAGCCAACGTATAATTGAATATGAATAATTGAAACGGGGTTCCAAGGGGCAGAGCCCCTGGCGGGGTCCAAGGGGCAGAGCCCCTGGCGGGGTCCTAGGGGCAGCGCCCCTGGCGGGGTCCAAGGGGCGAGACCCTTTCCCAACAGTTGCTTCCTTTCCGGAACAGTTGCTTCCTTTCCGGAAAATTTTGAATAGTTGCACCCTTTCCCAACAGTTGCTTCCTTTCCGAAACAGTTGCTTCCTTTCCGGAACAGTTGCTTCTTTTCCGGAACAGTTGCTTGCTTTCAGTTTCGGTTATTGATCTCCTATATAAGAAGTCATTTGGCCTCGGTTTTGGTGACAGAAACATATAAGAAAATTCTCTCTACATTTCCTAATCTATTCTCCTTGCCAGAAACAGATTGTTCTTCAAGAATTATCCCCACAAAGATTTCGTGAACCCAGGCAATAATAGGGTCGAAATACTTTGTTCGGAAAGTGTACGAACACGATTCTTCGAAGTTATCCAGGATTATCATACCCTAAATTTCTAACAGATAGTAGAAGATACGAAGTCCTTCCGGATCCTTACTAGATTGGACATCCATAAGTGATCCAATCTTTGAAGTTGTGAAAGAAATGTGTTCATTTCCCATCACAATCTCTAACTCTTGTCTCCCAATTTGGTCTGGCTCTGGCCACTCCCTATCATCTTCCTTCATTATCTACAAGAAAATATATCAATGAAAATTTTAGCTGATATTCACATGCAAAATAACCAACCATAAATCAACGACGTTACTTCTAAATCCTCTACCAACAACCACTGACAAGTGACAACCACCAACAAAAAATCACAGCAAAGGTAATAAAATTAAAGTTGAAAAAACTAGATTTTTATTAAGATTAAGGCTTTATACCTCAATCAAAAAGCTTAAAAGCATATTAGAAAATTACCAAGCACGTGCAAACAAACAAATTAAAATAATCAAAATACTGACGATAAACTGAAAATACAAAAAATGTTTCCCCCAATTCAAGGAGAAAAACTAATATCATACAAAATATGGGGGTCTGAATGAAATTAAAATAAAGACTAGGGCTTTTATTCACCTCGGAATCTGGTATCTGTAACAACACGAAGACACTTGCAGTACACAGCTGGGGTGGTTAAAAAAGCCTCTTTACGGGTCATAGTATCGTTTTTTCTAGAAAATAGAGCATTTGAATGAAATCACGAACAACCACTAATAAAGAATAAAAACCCACATAACAAAATCAAAATAAAAAAGAAGGGTCTCCCTTCAAATCGAGAAACAAACCCTAGGGTTTAATTAAAATTAGGGGTTTATACCTCAATAAAAAAAAAAGCTCCAATCACATTAGCAAAATACCAATTACGTGCAAACATATTTGTTTTAATCAAAACCCTGATACAAAAATAGGAAACACCAAATTGGGTTTCACTTAATTCAAAGAAGAAAAAAACATTTTCTCCATAATTTAGGGGTCTTAATGTAGTTTAAAACAAAGATTAGGGCTTTATATATATATATATATATATATATATATACACACTACCTCAGAGTTCATAACAATGCGGCAAGACTCACGATAAATAACGGAGGGGTCAAGAAAGCCTTTTTACCCAACTTGAAAAAGGCCAGGGTTTATACTAAATGGGATATAGAATGAATTAAAATAATTGAAACCCAGAACTTGAACACAATGGTCATCATCAATCCACACAAAAAACTACATATTCTACACAAATTAGGAGTCTGGATGAAACTTAAAACAAAGATTATGGCTTTTTTCACTTCGGAATCCATAACAATACGGCGACACTCAAACACTAACTACTAATAAATAATCAAAACCCATGACAAAATCAAACTTAAACACAATGCTTACACAAACTAGGCTTCTTAATGTAATTTAAAACAAAGAATCGGGGTACATATATATATACTACATCGGACTCCGTAACAATGCGACGACACTCGCAATAAACAGAGGAGGTCAAGAAAGCCTCTTTTACGGATCAAATAGGGCTTCTCAATAAAAACACTAGCAACCACAAATAAATAATCAGAACCCAGATTCTAAATCAAACTTGAACACAAGTTCTCCCTCAATTCATACAAAAAACTACATTTTATACACAAATTAAGGGTCTGAATGAAATTCAAAACAAATATCAGGGTTTTTATTCAGCTCAGAATCCATAACAATGCGCCACAACCAAAACCCTGACAACCACTAATAAAAAATCGAAACCCATGATTGTATTCAAACTTGAATACAATGCTTCAAAAATTAAAGGCTTTTTAATGTACTTTAAAACAAAGATTGGGGCTTTATAGTATATAATACCTCAGAATCTGTAACGATGTGACAACAATCGCGATAAACGGCGGGAATCAAGAAGGCCTCTTTACGGATCAAATTGGGCTTTTGAAACCAATATAATAAAATCAAAATTGAACACTATGATCTTCCTCAATTCATACAAAAATACTACGTTAACTACACAAATTAGGCTTCCTAATGTACTTCAAAACAAAGATTAGGGCTTTATATATACATACAACCTCGGAGTCCATAACAACGCGGCAGAGACTGAGTTATGTAATGTAGCAAAATTATTTGCATGTAATCAAAGTATTCCCATTGGCTTTGTTCAAAAAGTAAAAATACAAAACTAATCTGTTTTGGGAGTGTTGTCATGTATGTATTGTTCCATAGGCAGCACCAAAATAAGGGTCCATTCTATAGTTACTTTACGCTCACCAGACTTACATTGTCGGCACAAAATGCTTCATTAACTATTAATATTCTACCGGTCTTTAAAATTAGTAAGCTAATAATGAGAAGTGATGGAAGAAGAACTCATCAACATTCTTTTCAATCACTCTGGTTTTACATCCTACGACATTGTGTTTGGCAAAGTGGACAAGAATGTCTTCCTAGTTTTCATCAGGTATCAACTTAATAAATTATTTTGTTTTCATAGGAAATTAAATTGACCGTGTCTCAATCAATAGATGAATTAGAAGAAAGTTACAGTCATATGTGACTTTTGAAGTTATTTTAGGTTTTAATGACCTCTTTTTACCCCCTTGAAACTAGGTTGACCTGGATGAGGTAAATGCTTTGGCTCAACTGATGACATGGAAGACAGCTGTAGCAGATATACCTTATGGTGGAGCTAAGGGCGGAATCGGGTGTACACCAAGGGAGCTAAGTAGCAGTGAGTTGGAGCGCCTCACTCGTGTATTTACTCAGAAAATACACGATTTGATCGGGGTTAATATGGACGTACCTGCCCCAGATATGGGGACAAATTCTCAGACAATGGCTTGGATTTTGGACGAATACTCAAAGTTTCATGGTCATTCACCAGCTGTTGTCACCGGAAAGCCCATTGTAAGTATAAATCACACAGTCAATACAAAATTGGAAGCTTTTGAATTATTAAAATGTAAATGTAATCTTGTATCTTGCTTTCTTGCTTACTGTGACAATACCATACAGTCAAAATTCACTCTAGGTTTGTTATTGCATTGTCTTTGTTCTCATGATTATTTTCTATTGTTTCCCATTTCATTTTTTCATTTGCTTTATGTAAAAAAGAGACGGTTGCATTAGCCTAAAGATGTGGAACAGGGGAAAACAACATTTGACCGTTTTTCTGAACTTCAGGGGTTTTCAGGAAAATTAAAGTTGACATATAAATAAATCAGCCAAATGTGGTTCTAAATGTTTGTTTTCCTCTAAAATATTCATAAATAATCTGAAATTGACTGAGCTAAAAAATAATAAAAGATGCAAGCACAAAGGATGTGAAGCCATTTTTGGCACTTTTCTACTAAAGTCGCTTTAGTGTTAGATTCTGTAGGTGCTGAGATTGGTGCTATGTTTTCCAAAAGAATAACCTTCCAAAATGACTTTTTCTTTGTTAGAAAAAAAGGAAATCTGTCACTTTTAGAGCCTTTTGACTGTTTTGCTTCTTAGGATCTTGGTGGGTCCCTCGGTAGGGATGCAGCGACTGGGCGTGGTGTTGTCTTTGCAACCGAGGCATTACTTGCAGAACATGGGAAGTCGATAAAAGATTTGACATTTGTCATTCAGGTACATTTAATTGGTTTTTCCCTAAATTTTAAATGTTTTTGTTTCCATATATTTTGATGACACCAGGGAAATAATTTCATGGTAAACGAAAATTTATAAAGAAGTTGTTTTCAGGGTTTTGGAAATGTTGGGTCATGGGCTTTAAAGCTGATACACGAGAGGGGAGGAAAGGTAGTTGCTGTGAGTGACATCACCGGAGCTCTTCAAAACCCAAATGGGATCGATATACCGGCTTTGCTTGATCATAAAGAATCCACTGGGAGCTTGAATAATTTTAACGGTGCAGATGCTATGGACCCACATGAATTACTCATACACGAGTGTGATGTTCTGGTTCCTTGTGCCTTAGGAGGAGTTCTTAACAGGTCTTGATACTTGTATTTCCCTTTTGTATGTTATTTCTTGTTTATTGCCCAATTTGTTTGTATGTTGAATGTATATAAGTGATGATGTATATGTTGCTTGGTAATGCTTGGACTGTCATTCCTTGTTTTCCTTTTATATTTTGATGTTGATCCTTTTCGATCATAGGCCTTCACTTTTCTGAGAAAAGCCTCTGTTTTTCACTATGTTTGCCTTTTAGATCCGAGCCTCATTTTGATGTTACATAAAATATGGATGTTTTACATTTTACTTTTTGATGTGAAATGTTGATTCTGTAGTGAAGAAAGAAAATCATCCGACAGGGTAATTTGTGATTTATGTCTTTAATATTCTCATGAGATGTTTAGTGGGACATCAATAAATTTACTTACTAATCATTGATTATGCTATTCTTGTGGATTAGTTTCTTATTTTGATTCCGATTTCACATTGTAGAGAAAATGCTGGGAATGTTAGGGCCAAGTTCATTATAGAAGCTGCGAATCATCCTACTGATCCAGAAGCAGATGAGGTAATATATTTGAGAGATTTAATTTTTCTCTTTAAAAAGGATTGAAGAATTTGAGAACATCAAATATTAAGGAAATGCTTTTTTAAAATAGGTCTTTAGATCAGCTTCTACTCCATAGAAGGATCTTCCTTTGGAGTACTACAAGTCAAGCCAAAATAAGATGAAATCTTAAGGATTTTTATTAATTTATGTTTTTCCAATCCAGAAACCAGATATCAATCTTGATAGTCCTTTTTTGTAAATGTGCTAATTCCTTAATTGACATTCTCTCGTGTCTGTAGATTCTATCGAAAAAGGGGGTTGTTATACTTCCCGATATATATGCTAATTCTGGAGGTGTGACAGTTAGCTATTTCGAATGGGTTCAGGTAAAGAAACTGGCTATTTTCTGCTTTGTATATATCATCTTGGTTATTATCATGGAAGAATATAATTTTTACTCCGTTATCTTCAATTAGGTCTTTTGACTTTCTGGCATATACCCTGCTGATTGCGCTTTTCTTAAGGTTTTTTTTACAATACAAGCAATTGTACTACTGACAGATCGCTCGATTGCTAAGTCCTTGAGTTTGCTCCAAAATCATTAATAGTTTGAGTCCATGATGTGTCAAACAACTTGTCACAATTTTGAAAATTTGAATTGATATCAAGTAAATGTTAGGAAAATAGTCAAAGGAAGACCAACAATGGTTTAGATTTGGTTGTTATATACAAATATAAATGACAGCTTTTGAATTATGGTGGATTTTGTTGTTGCAGAACATCCAAGGTTTTATGTGGGACGAAGAGAAGGTGAACAAGGAGCTTCATAGATACATGACCAGAGCTTTCGGCAACATAAAAAACATGTGCAAAACGCATAATTGCGATCTTCGAATGGGCGCATTTACCTTGGGAGTTAACCGTGTGGCTCGAGCCACTATATTAAGGGGCTGGGAGGCGTAATTAAATAACAACAGACGCTCCATAGTGTCTTTTTCAATTTGTTTTTTTTACTTTCAAGAAAGGTTTACCAACTCATCACAGATTGTGAAATTGTACCCATATAGACTTTTCTTTTACATTTTCACAAACTGGATAAAGTTACAATAACGGTGTTCCAGAATTTCTGATAAAGAAAACTGATAAATTCCGATAACGAGAAGTGTCTGGCCGGAGTTCAGAAGCTGCATTTAAAAATAGGATGAATTATTTAATTTATTTCACAGCATACTAATAAGTTTTCAATTTAGGAATATATGCCTTTCTTTTCTCTTTCTCCTATTACTCACACTAGTAAATGGTTTATCATTTGATCATTTTATTCAGATAAATTAGTAGTATTTTGTTTCCAATTTCATTTTAAAGCACCTTGCCTTCATGTAAATGTATATATGCATGTGGACAAGCATTAACTTTAAATGGGAATGAATGATTATATCTGATTTTTTTCCCACTGATATGGGAAGGATTGAAACGTTATTCTTTTATGATTTCAATCGTAATACAATAAAATAAAAAACTTGCTTTTGATCAATTTTTTATTAAAATGGGAGTAGTTACTATCTTTTATAGCTTATTATTCAAGCGCAATAAGTACTCTCATTATCCTTTTACTAGTCTCTGTGGAAAGTTGGCTTTGATGGGAACTGTTCTAAAGACACTCGGTTGCAATTTACTTCGTCCGTTCTTATTTAATTGTCCATTACGAAACTGTGTGCAATTTTGACGGCTTATAATTTATATCAAAATTGTATAAATGAATTTTTTTAAAATTTAATCATAAAATTTAACATTTGAACTATATTATCAACTTTTTAAAATTTTCATTCCGACAATTTTGATACAAGTTCTTGACCGGTTAAAATTACACGTATTTTCGTAATAAACAATTAAATAAGAATAAAGAAAGTATTATTCAAGCGCAATAAGTAGTCTCATTATCCTATGGAACACAATAACTCAATCCTTTTACTAGCCTCTGTGGAAAGTTGGCTTTGATGGGAACTGTTCTAAAGACACTCGGTTGCAATTTACTACGTTCGTTTTCATTTAAATGTCTATTACGAAACTATGTGCAATTTTGACCGGCTTATAACTTATATTAAAATTGTTAAAATGAATTTTTTTAAAATTTAATCATAAAATTTAACATTTGAACTGTATTATCAACTTTCGTAATGGATAATTAAATAGAAACGGATGAAGTATTATTCAAGCGCAATTAATAGTCTCATTATCCTATGGACCACAATAACTCAATCCTTTTACTAGTCTCTGTGGAAAGTTGGCTTTGATGGGAACTGTTCTAAAGACACCCCGTTGCAATTTACTACGTCCGTTCCTATTTAATTATCCATTACGAAACTATGTGCAATTTTGACCGGCTTATAATTTATATCAAAATTGTCGAAATGAATTTTTTTAAAATTTAATCATAAAATTTAACATTTGAACTATATGATCTAACTTTTGAAAATTTTCATTCCGACAATTTTGATACAAGTTTTTGACCGGTCATAATTGCACGTAGTTTCATAATGGACAATTAAATAGGAACGGATAAATTATTACTCAAGCGTAATTAGTAGTCTCATTATCCTATGGGCCACAATAACTTAATCCTTTTACTAGTCTCTGTGGAAAGTTGGATTTGATGGGAACTGTTCTAAAGACACTCGGTTGCAATTTAATTCAATAGTATATAAATATAAACAAGTACTGGTCTCTATTGGCGAACCACTCATACTAATGTCGGACCAACTATGAAGTTAATTTTACAGAGTCTATTTGGCCACTTGATAGACGAGTATTACCGTAAATGAGATGAGCTGTTTGTGAAATCGTTTGTGTTCGGCTCGGTTAATATTCGGTCCATGTTCGTTCATTTATAAATAAACACAAGAATGAACAAAAATATAGTGTTCGTCTATTAAGTGAAATGAACATGAACATGCCTCTGTTCGGTTCGTCTAATCTCGTGTTCATGTAACTATATATAAAGTTTGATAAAATAAAAACTAAATCTATCACTGATAGAACATAAAAATTAGACCCGGATATCCTATTCGGGTAGTAATCAACCCATACTTCATAAATGGGTATCCAACGCTTAAATGGGTCATCACATGCCTTTCATAAGAGAATAAGGTAGTTACTATCAAAAGCCCAAGCCCACTTAACTAGGGACCCATATCTGAAAAAACCCCCTGAGATGGAGACATTTGTCAACATCCTAGAAAGCATAGTTGCCTATAAATAGCCAACTACCCCTCCTAGAAATAGACCAGAAAATCTATCCAAAAAATATAGAGAGAAGTTGAGAAAAGAGAGAAACTAGTCAAAGCTTAGCCTGATAAGAAGCAAACCGAACAGCGAAAGAGCCGAATATCGAAGAGAAAGGAGAACGACCAAGATAAGAGATTAAGTAGTCAAATCGAGCACAATTGTAAAAAAGTGTAATAATCCGAGCAAGAGTAATAATCCGAATAAGTGTAATAATCCGAGCAATAATAAAAATCAAGAAGTGTCCATTATTTACAGTTGATTTATCATTATAATATTGTTGAAAAGCCTAACGTGACCGACCAAAGTTATGGCTTTATCAAATGGCGCCGTCTCCGGGAATCATCTAGTTCCCAACTAGTTTAGAATTCGAATACCAATACTCTACCAGACGAGCGACAATGGTGACCAATGTAGAAGAAACCCATCTCGAGATAGTAGAAACCAATAACCAAAACGCACAAATTAGCCAACAAGACCTCGACGATCTACTCGCCATCCGTGACAGATATGACGCTATCCAGTCCGGAAACCAACCAACAACCTCCTATGTCAACCAAGAACAACCCCAACAACTTGAAGGGATTGTTGAGGAACATTCCTCGTCCTCGGATGACGAACAAGTCATGCCAGTATTAAGGCGTGCACGAAGACGCCTACCCGGATCCCAAGCAGGGCCGAGCTCAAGAGTCCCTTTGCCAACAGCCTCGGTCAACTCCGGTGCTCGTTTACAAACGAACGAAGCTCACCGATATGGTATGCCCGGGGATCATGTACTCGAACAGTTGTCCAAACTACCGACTCATCCGCCGAGGATAATTACACCACCCACGGTGGAAGTACAACACGTAGTTCCGCTAGCCGATGAAAGGAACTACGCCCAGCTACAAGCTCAACTGGCGGCATGCATGACGGCCATGACAGCAGCCGGCATCGCATTGCCAATTACCCAACTCACCAATACAGACAAAGATCAACACCGTGAAGCGGAAGATTCAGCTTACAGGGCCGCCCTGGAAGCAGCGGGTCGACGAACTGATACAAGAGTGCCCCATCAAGGGGGTAATGTCCCAGAGATGATCCCTCCGATAATCGTCCACCCAAACACTCATAGGGAACATGTCCTCGACACCCACACGAAGGACGATAGATATCCCGAACACATGACTGGGAGAGGATACGGCCCAACACCACATCAGGGGGGATACCCCCCCTACCAAGCCTCGGATGACGTGTTCCAATAGGCATGGAACGTATGCCAAGAAACCCCATGTGCCGAACAGATCACGCGATATCGCAATCCGGTGGGGTTCGTCATCCCCGAGTTCAGACTCTATGACGGAAGGAGTTGTCCTATTGACCATCTGAGGCACTATAAGACGAAGATGGAACTATGGAGTGATGACCATGCACTGATGTGCAAATTTTTCAAAAACAGCTTGGGCCAAAAGGCTTCGTCATGGTATCACAACTTACCACGGGGCTCCATTAGAGACTGGGCAGAGTTGTTAAGAGCGTACTCCACCCGATACGCTGCTCATCGGAAGAAGAAGGTTAGCATCGAAACCCTTCTGAAAATGACGATGACACCGAATGAAAGGCTCAACGACTACTGCATACGTTTCATCGACGTAGCAAACCAGATTCCACAATACGCCCATAACATAGCCATCCAGAACTTTATCAACTCCATCCCTAATGGCTATTGGGCGAGAAGGAAGTTCATAGGCAAAAACTTCCCGACCACTGATTCTCTGCTAGCCTATTGTACCCACCTCACCGATAAGAACGATGAACTGCGCTTCCTCAATCGAACTCTACCAAGAAGAGAATCGGTCCGCGAGGCACAGGTGGGTCGCAAAAGAGTTAGGAATAACCAGGGAGAAACATTCCAACCGACCAGAAAGGGCAAAGGTCCCGAGGTCCATAGCAGGATAGAGCGACCACGAGCACTTGAGCCCAAACCGCTCCAGATCGCATACCCAACCCCGATCAACGAACATAAACCGCTCCAGCTCACCTACCCAATGCCCCCCAAACCATTTCAACAAGGTCGACTCCAAGAGGGGGAACGCCGAAATACATTCGAACCGGTCAAACTGCGATACACTTTCAACCTATCTGCTGAAGATATCCTCAAGGATATATGCAGGGAAAGTTGGTATTCCCGACCACAACCGATAACCTCTCCCCCAAATCAGAGAGATTCCAAGCTCTTCTGCGCATATCATGAGGATCATGGCCATCTCACTGAGCATTGCCGTAACCTGCGATGGAGAATGAACCAGTGGGGCGATGCGGAATACCTAGCCAAGTTCATCAAAGGATCTGGGAATAAAGGCAAACAACTGGCCATCGAGGGAGCCGACGACCGGCAAGGCAAAACAATCAACGTCGTTCATATGTCACGACCCAAGGGCCCAGGTGGGGAACGGTCACGACAACGACAACTGGCTCACTTTGGCCAAGTAGCCAAGGCATCACAGGCATCGACCTCTAAACGACAATGCACACTACGGCGACATCCACCCATTTCCTTCTCGGATATGGACGAGGAAGGGGTGATTTACCCCCACGGGGACGCTATCAACCTCCGTGTTCAAATCGGCCTTGACACGGTCAGCAGGGTGCTTGTCGACCAAGGAGCCTCTTGTGATATCATGTACAGAGAGCTCTTCGACAAAATGGAACTCAAGCGGCAAGATCTACAGCCTACCGATGTCACACTGCTCGGGTTCATCTCCGAGACAACTAAACCGTTGGGAAAGATCGTCCTCAGGGTCACAACTGGATCCGTTTCAGTTCCCGTGGAGTTCTTAGTAGTCAACGACAACTCCGACCACAACGCAATCTTGGGCCGACCTTGGCTGCATGCCATGAAGGCCATACCCTCGACCTACCACCAAAAAGTCAAATAACCAAATGATAAGGGAGAGATCGAGACAGCCAGAGGATGTCAGGAAGATTCTAGACGCTGTGAGGACATTACCGCGGCTCTTCAAAAACAACGGAGCGTTGTAGAACAACTCACCAGCACAAAGAAGCTGATTAACCAAATAGCCAAAACTGAGAGGATTGTTGAAGAACAAGTAGGAGAGACACTTAGGAAGGTGTATATCCCAGACATGGACGAGGAGCATTACTTCCTTCTCGGCGATAACCTTCCAAAATGGGAATCCGAAGAGTTAGAAGCATTCCTCTTCAGCAACGTTGATAAATTCGCCTGGAGTCCCAAAGACATGCCAGGCCTAGACCCTGAAACGGCATGCCACCACCTAAGTGTTAATGCCGAATACAAGCCGATAGCTCAAAGGAGCAGAAAAGTGTCTGTACAGCACAGAGCAGCTATAATCGCTGAAGTACAAAAGCTATTGGAGGCTGGAGCCATAAGGGAAGATTTCTATCCCAAATGGTTATCCAATCCAGTCGTCGTCCCAAAGAAGAATGGAAAGGAGAGAGTCTGTATAGACTTCACCAATCTCAACAAAGCCTGTCCGAGAGACCACTTTCCCCTTCCGAGGATTGATCAACTGGTGGACGCGACTACGGGAGCAGAAAGGATGACCTTTCTTGACGCATATTCAGGATACCACCAAATTCCCCTAGCCCACGAAGATCAAGAAAAGACGTCGTTTATATCGCCTTTAGGAAATTATTGCTACACGGTAATGTCGTTCGGCCTGCGCAATGCGGGAGCAACATACCAAAGGATGATAACAAGGGTATGTCGAGATCATATAGGGAAGACGATGGAAGTATACATAGACGACATGGTCGTCAAAAGCGAAAGGTCTACATCCCACCTCCAAGATATCAGAGATGTTTTCCGGACGTTGGGCGAGCACAAACTGAAACTCAATGCGAGCAAGTGTGCCTTCGGCATCAGCAAAGGAAAATTCCTGGGGCACATGGTCAGCCGACGAGGAATAGAGGCTAATCCCGATCAGATCACAGCTCTACGGAACCTAGCAGCGCCCAAGAATAAGAAACAGGTACAAGAGCTTACGGGAATGATGGCCGCATTGAGAAGGTTCATCAGTCGATCCGCAGACAAGGGACGACCGTTTTTCGAATCACTCAAGAAGGATAGGAAATTCGTGTGGGACCCGGAATGTGAGGCTTCATTCAACAATCTCAAAGAGTACTTGAGGACGCTGCCACTGCTGGTAAGGCCAAACAAAGGAGATATTCTGGCATGCTACCTAGCAGTTTCCGCTACAGCTGTGAGTGCAGTTATCCTAAGAGAAGAAGGTCGCGAACAATTTCCGATCTACTTCGTCAGCAAAACTCTAGTCGAAGCCGAAACACGTTACCTACCCTTGGAAAAGCTGTGTCTGGCATTGGTCGTCGCGACCAGAAAGTTGCCGCATTATTTTATAGCTCATCAGGTCCGGGTATACACGAAATTTCATATCAAAGAGTCACTTCGACGGACGGACATTAGCGGTCGAGTTGCCGCCTGGGGGGTCGAACTATCCCAATTTCATATTGAGTTCGTACCCCGACATGCCATAAAGGGACAAGTCTTGGCGGATTTCATCGCGGAGTTCACCGAAGGCTACGACGAGCCCTTGACACTCTCTCCACAATCACACTGGCAGATACATGTCGACGGATCAGCCACCAAGGACGGATCCGGAGCAGGGATAGTCCTAAAGTCTAGAGAGGGAGCAATCATCGAAAAAAGCATAAAACTGGGCTTCCGAGCTACCAACAATGAGGCAGAATACGAAGCCATGATAAATGGCATGCTCATCGCCCGGTCCCTCGGGTGCTCCCACTTAATTGCAAGTTCAGACTCCATGCTCATCGTCAATCAAGCCATCGTCGAGTACCAAGCCAAAGATGACAGAATGATCCTCTATCAAGAGAAAGTCCAAAGCTTGATGGCCACCTTCGAACATTGCGAGTTAATCAGAATCAATTGCACCGAAAATGCACATGCCGATGCCTTGGCCACCCTAGCCTCGACATTAACATTGAGTGACACCCGGTCGATCACAGTGGAACTGCTGATGACCCCGAGCATAATGAAAAGGGTAGACCGAGTGACATCAGTACAGTACGAACCAGGTTGGATGGATGACATGACTCATTATCTGCGAAGTGGAACGCTCCCGGCCGACAAGATAAAAGCGCTAAAAATTACGAGGAAAGCTCCTCGGTTCTGGCTAACCGAGGACGACAAACTGTACAAGTCCAGTTACCGGGGACCTCACCTACTGTGCGTCCCTCCCGAGCTACAATTGCCGGTCCTGGAGGAAATCCACGAAGGATTCTGCGGAGCACACATCAAAGGGCGATCCCTTGCAAATAAGGCAGTCACGCAAGGGTATTGGTGGCCCTATATCAAACGAGACGCGGATGTATATGTACAACGTTGCGATAAGTGTCAACGATTCGCCAAAATACCACGACTCCCCTCGTCTCTAATGGCCCCCGTATCGGCTCCATGGCCGTTTGCACAATGGGCAATTGATTTGATCGGAAAACTCCCAAAAGCACCTGGAAGCGTGGAATATCTGATCGTCGCGACGGATTATTTCACCAAATGGGTTGAAGCTAAACCCCTCCGAGAAATCAAAGCCAGCAACGTCAAACAATTCATCTGGGAATACATCATAACCAGGTTCGGAATACCGTACGCTATTGTCGCCGACAACGGAACCCAGTTCAAAGATGCCCAATTACAACTGTGGTACGAGGAACTAGGTATCCGAAAGTTCTATTCGACGCCGACATTCCCACAAGGAAACGGGCAAGCCGAGGTGTCAAACCGAACAATAATAGACGGCATCAAGACAACCCTTGAGCAAGCAAAAGGGAGATGGCCCGAGCGGCTACTCAATGTCTTATGGTCGTGCCGAACTACGCCGAAGACGGGCACCAAGGAAACCCCATTTAGCTTGGCGTACGGTGTCGAGGCCATCATACCAACAGAAATTGGGCTACCCACGCTCCGAACGACTTTAGTCGAGCAGGGAAACAATGAACAAAGAATGAGAGAAGAACTCGACATGATAGACGAGAAACGAGAGATAGCAGCCCTTACCCTAGCCAAATACCAACAAAGCGTGAAGCAAACCTATGACAAGAGAGTGAAAGGAACCAAGGAGTTCATAGTCGGAGAACTGGTGCTGCGACGAGTAACGGTCTATACCCGAAATGAAATACATGGCAAATTGAGCCCCACCTGGGAAGGACCATACGAGATCGTCAAAAGAACAAGCCCGGTTACCTACAAACTCAAAAGCGTTCTGTTCGAAAATAGCAGAGGGGAGAAAAATTCTTGGAATGTGGCTAACCTAAAGAAGTACTACATATAAGCCATCTCATCAGTACAAATACAGGTGCCGCCTTACCTCTCTAGCTTAATGTCATTGTCTTTTGAATGAATAAAGTATCTTATCATGCTGTCTAACCAGTTCAGATGAAATTCCCAACATGGCATAAGGGCCTAGGAATACTATGAAATTCCCAACATGGCCGAAGGGCCTAGGAATACTATGAAATTCCCAACATGGCATAAGGGCCTAGGAATACAATGAAATTCCCAACATGGCATAAGGGCCTAGGAATACTATGAAATTCCCAACATGGCCGAAGTGCCTAGGAATACTATGAAATTCCCAACATGGCCGAAGTGCCTAGGAATACTATGAAATTCCCAACATGGCATAAGGGCCTAGGAATACTATGAAATTCCCAACATGGCCGAAGTGCCTAGGAATACTATGAAATTCCCAACATGGCCGAAGTGCCTAGGAATACTATGAAATTCCCAACATGGCCGAAGTGCCTAGGAATACTATGAAATTCCCAACATGGCCGAAGTGCCTAGGAATACTATGAAATTCCCAACATGGCATAAGAGCCTAGGAATACTATGAAATTCCCAACATGGCGTGCTATCAAAGGAACGCCTAGGAATACTATGAAATTCCCAACATGGCATGTCTAAAAGAGTGCCTAGGAATACTATGAAATTCCCAACATGGCGTGTCTAAAAGAATGCCTAGGAATACTTTTTTATATGCAGGTACCAATTGACCCAATGAGCAAGGATGGAAAGCAATACAGCAATTAAAAGAATAATTCAGGCCCACATTATGGGGACGATAAATTATCAAATGGCGAAAACAATGAAAAGGAATCAATCAACACAATGAAATAGCAGCAACGGGAATGTCCAATACACGAATTACGAAATAAAGCAGATAATAACATCCTACACTATGGGGGCAACACAATGCCAAACAACGAAATCAGCAAAGGAAAATCAATCCAATCAATGAAATATCAGTACGACAATGAGAAGATCCGAACACAAGGGTAAAGAAATAAAATAAATAGTCCTCGCCCGCATTACGGAGGCAACAAGGTACAACCAACAATAAAAAAATTTATTTAAGAACTACTACATGAGGAGCACGACGGTAACTGACCGAGTGACACTTCTTCGTCATCCGTCGACGTATCCCCATCAGTTTCCTCGCCATCAAAACGCTCCTCAGAAATGAGGGCATCAAAGTTGGTCGTATGCGCACCAACGCATGTCAGCGTCTTAAGCCGCGCGGCGAACTCGGCTCCTTTAGCAACCTCGTGAGCATCCGAGGCCGCTTTCCGAAGAGCATCGTCGAAGGGAAGCTTTCGAGCTTCGGTCATAGCCGCAGAAGCATCGTATCTGGATTGGGACAGGCGGAAATACTGCACCAACGTATTGGCTTGGTTTACTAACGACTTTAGTTTGCCGAGGTATTTTTCCTTTACGCGCCAATACCGATCTAAACGACGCTCCTGAACCTGTACGACGTGCTCGGCACGACGAACATATCCGCGAAAAGAGGACGAACGAGTTTTCAACTTGGTCCTCAGTCGGGCACACTGCTCGAGCAACTGGACATTTTTACCCAATAAAAAGATGTAAGGAACCTTGGCATGCCCATCACTAGCCGCACCAGATGGGACCTCGTCTCGGGCAGCACCAGTAGGTCCTGGCCCCGGACTAACTAGGCTTGGAGAACCAGCCTGGTGCGACGTAGTAGCATGTGCCTATATAAAAAAAAATGGGGAAGAAGGGAAGAGATGAATATTCAACCGCAAGAAAAGAAAAGACGAAAATAGAAAAGCGAATATCTTTATACAAGCTACTAATAAAACGACAAAACAAGCTACTCGATTATTAATCCGATAACCCATCAACGGACGCCGAGGTCTCAACGGCATCAGCGAAATGAATCTCTCGCAGTGAAACAATTTGCGTCCCCAAACGCTCACGAACGACCGCATCGACTCGGTTCAAGGCAGCTGTGGTCTCAGTTACCCCGGCCACCGCATCAACCATGCGTTCTGCCCGGGCAACACCACTCATCCCTTTTACATGCTCGAGCACCTCTAAAGCGCGAACTCGGGCCCAATACGCTTTGACAAAGGATAGCAGCAGGTCCGCATCCTCGAAAACGGCCCCTAGGACCAAGTTCAAGCTCGTCACACGGCCTCGGGCTTCATCACGAGAGCGCCGAAGTGCACCAAGAAGCTCTTTCGCTTTACCCTTGTTCGCCGTATAATATGCAGTCTTTTTGCTGAATTTCTCTCCCAAGTCACGTAACCGAATCGACATGTTTGAAATATGAACATTCAGATCCTCGACTTCATGACGAGTAGAATTCAATTCAGCAGTTAGGGACGCGTTAGCTTTTTCAAGGTCATCTATAACGTCACCTACCCTACCATTAGGAGAGGTCCAGACCACCATGGCAAGAGGGTTATTAGGTACCTGACAATATTTTGTTTTCACATCCTTCAAAATATGATGACCCTCGAAAAGGGAAATTAACTCGGAAAAGCCAAACAGAAAGAAAGCACAACACCTATATTATCACTTCCCCAAAAGAATACGTTTCTAGATACAAAAGAAACCCACAATTCGGATAAAAAAAATAAAAAAAAAAATGGTCAAGGTTCCACCTGAGGAGATGCGGGTGGGGGAGCAACAGTAGCATCGGGCCGAGGTGTAGCCGGGGCCGACATAGAATGGGGACGGAGCGCTGTCGAAATTGTCTGCCCTGGCATCCGGGGAAGCTCTTCTTCACGAAGATTCGCCCAGTCTAGGGGTTTCGGTGGTGCACCATGAGGACAGGGGTACACCAATTCCGACCATGCTCGATCCGACAAAGGAACCCTCGCGAAATTTAGAGCCCGAACATGTGCGCAATAGACGAAGAAGTTAGCCATCATTGCCAACTTTGCCCTTTCATCTGCATGCTCCGATTTCAGAGCAGCAACCTCGGCCTTTTCGGCTTCAACATCCTCCACCATGAGCAAATTCTCAGCCTCTAATTGGTCGTACTTATCGACCATGCTCTCTTTTTCAGCCTCCAACTTACCGACATCCTCGGTCAGGCGCAGGAAGTCCGCCGACAGCTTGTCATAATTATCGCCCAGGATTTTATTCTCGGCGACCAGTTTCTCTTTCTCGGCCTCAAAAGCCGCAAGCAGGTCCTTAATCTTCCGATCGTTCTCCTCGACTATGGCCTTCTTCTCGGCCACCATCTTCTCTTTCTCAGCCCCTAACGCTGCCATCCGATCCCTCAACACCACGGTACTCAAGACAACCTGTACTTCAAAACATCAGAGCCCATATAACAAAATACGAGCATCATGGCATATATAACAAAACACACGCCCAACGTACCCTCAGCGCATCAGCATTGGCCTGCTCTATAATCGACATGGTAGGCCGAGCAGCTATTTTTTCTGCATCTTTGAAGACGAGGGGTCTAAGAGCAGTATACCCCATCTTCAAGACTCGGGGTTGCTACAACAGCTCACCCCCACACCGGTCAATGTAACGAGACATTGCAACCCCATCCACCAACACCTTTTCCGATCCCTCGGGATCCACATTATCACTATCCGTCACGACCACCTCGGTCGTATCCACGCCGGCTTGCACCTCCACGTCCTCAGTCACCTTCTTCTCCGGAGAATTAGTCTCAGGGGCCCTGTGCTCGATTACATCCTCAATACGGATGGGCGAGATAACAGGCGGGTCCATCACGGCCTCAGAACGGACAGGCGAGACAACAGGCAGGGTCATCGTCTCCTTCCCCATATCCACCAGCAGGTTGATATGTCCGAACATGTTATTGATCGACCCCTGAAACACAATAATACCCATCGACCGAGCAAGAGCGAGGATAACCAATGGAGAAGTCAGTAGCTGAAACAAGATAACTAATGAAGCAAAGAACTAGACAACAAAACGACAACAATCAAAAGACAAGAGAATCAATATACATGTACACATACATTGCCAAGCGTAGAGGCATCCTCGGTGGTATCCCTTTGGGAAGCAGCAAACACCCCCTCGCCTGTGCCAACGTTAGCAACATCATCGGTGACCGATGTCTCGGTCCCCCTAGCCCTCTTCGTTGTTTCAACGACGGGGTCAGATCCACGACGCTTAGAATGAACGGGCTTTTTCCCTACCCGAGCAGCACTTCGAGCTCGGACCACTTTTAAGAATTCCTCCTCGGGCTCTTTAGGGATCTCGGGCGCAGGATTCCCCTTTGTCACTGGCCCCGTAGGGTACCCGAGCAGCATGGGAGCAGTACGGCTCGCTGGATCCCTCGTCGGTCCAGGCCCCCATCATTTCCAAAGAGCTAAGAGAGCCTCGACATTGGGAGCGCCGAGGTCTGGAATAGTGGGAGCCTTGTTAGCAGGTCTGGGAATTTGGTGTCCCACACAACCCCATTCACCGGAAGCGATCACAACACCAAGGTTATCCCCCTTGTTGGTATCCGGCAGACCGAAGACAAGCCGAGAGAAGGATCGCATAGTCTTTAAATAAGAGCTACGCCGCTCAAAACTCAAACTATAGACCCCGAACACATCCTTCAGTTCAATCGGTATTCCGGACAACTCCGATAACCTTTGGATACCATTCAGAGTACGGTAACCATTTAGGGCCAGTTGGGCCGGAGCAATCTGGACGGCCTCAAAGAACGAAGCCACCCAGTTAGTAAAATGAAGTCGAAGACCCCCAGTAAAGAATGCCGACGAACGTACAACAACTTCGCCGGCAGGCACAAATCCCATCACCTCCTCGTCAGAGACAGGCAGCCTAATGTGTATGTTGTCCGGTATTCCGGCGAGCTTCTTAAAGTCCTCTTCTACAAATGGGCCAACTTGGGCCACGCATTGGGACAGAATTTCCTACCCAAACATCATCAAAACTCCATCAATACACAAACCAAAACCACATCAACATAACGAAAGCCACCCCCCCCCTACTAAAATCAACCAGAAACCCTACGTTTTACTACCATCCCAATCAACGTAAATCCAATACATAACTAAAAACCATCAGACATATATAGACAACCAAGACCCTTTACCAACGCCACATCTATGACCACAACAACAAATCAAATACCAGTCCTAAAACAAAAAGAAAATCATAATAACAAAGCACTTACAGTTGTCATTCTGAGCAAGCACGTGCGAAAAGCAGCAAATCTATCGACAATACAACGAAACCCTAGATCGAGCGGCAGAACGATTTTCCTTTTTGGCAAGAAGAATATACTTTAGAGAGAGACAGAGGTATTTTCTTCAGCAAATTATGTGATAAAAACAAAAGGGATTACTTGGCACAGTAAAAAGGAGTGGAGTCACAAAAAGAATAAAATAATAACCGACATTTCATGTGACAGAGGTTCACCTATTTTCCAACCATAGAAAAGTCAACAACCGCTGTTATTTTTAACTTATAAACGCTCCAGATTTTGCCACGTCAGAGTGTATCCCACTACCCAAGGCAGGTCACATCATTACACCTAAATAAACGGCCAGTGGACCCTACCACAAAAAGCTTCCAGCATACGCTACCAATATTATCACACCGAGGATGCCCCCTGATTACGATCCTCGACGCCCAATCCATTCTTACCCAAAGGACACACCGAACAAGGTGGACGGACACCGTTTCTAGCTTGACGGCATTAAGCGTCAAGTCTAACAACGCTCTCCGGGGGGATAACCGGGCACATTGCTCGGTGTGTACTGAAACATCGACTGTATTGACATAAAGGCAAAGCGAAGAAATAAAACAGAATAGACGGGATCAAGTGTAAAGCAAAAGTTTTATTCATCCACAAGGGGGAAAAACACACAACAATACAACCAAAAGGAAAATTTTTACAAGAAAATACACCCATCCTACTTCTTCGAGCTACCCCCCATATCGGCATCCTTCTTCGCCAAGAGCTCCTCCAGACGCTCTTTCTCCCTAATCAAACGAGCAATCGCCATCTCAGCCTGTTGCAAGGAGTAAGACTGAGACTTGCATTTTTGCTCGGCTTTGAAACGAGCAATGCCCTCCGCATCCCAATATTGTTTAAACCTCCTCACTTCAGTCTGAGCACACTTGAGATCATGTTTCAGCCATGACATCTCAATTTCTTTTAGCTGAAGAGGAGTCAAATCCTCTTCCCCAAAACCAGGCGGTCGAGGTAGCAAGAAAGTAGGCTCCTCGTCCAGAAGGACTTTCTTTTTGGAGGCAGATCTAGTAATGGGAGCCATCTCAAACAAAAGCAAGTTAGAGGAAACAAAAATTATCAACAAGAGAGAGAAAAGAAGATTGGATAATGAAGTACAGGCAATAGGGAGCATTTATAAAGAAAGGGCACAAAGCGCGTGGCGTCACAACGGTTCACAAAACAAAAGCACGAGATACAAAAGATACATCTGATTCAAATACAAAAAAAAAAAAAAGATACAAGTTCCAAAACGGGAAATACATCAGAAAACCAGCCCAATCTAACTAAGGACCAATGGGTGGAAAAACCGAACTACCAGACCGAGAGAAAGCAAAACGAGCAGAGCAGTTCAACCGAGCTTGGTAGGAATCATTCATGGCAATCAAATTTTCGTTCTCCGTGGAGAGTTCGGATTTCTCCCTAGTGAGAACCATGACGCGCTCCTCCAGCCGAGCATTCCTAACCATCATGTTAGCTAGGCCTTGAGGGGAGTTATCGAACTCATCTTGAGCATGATCCCAAATCTCCTCGGCATCATACCAGGAATGGGCCAGATGATTTCTTTGAAGCAACAAGTGATCAAGCTGACGACTCAAGGCCGAAATCTCGGTCCATTTCACTGTCTCTTCGGGGTGAGAGCCGAACAGACTCAAGGCCAAAATGTTGTACTCCTTCTCAAGCCTTCCCATTCGACGTCGGACACGAGATACCTCCGCATCCAGACCCTTCATCTGAGCATGGTATCTCACCACAGGTTCAGACATTCTGGGAAATTGCTATAGTGCAGGAGAAAGTAGGGGATGAGGGAGAAGCAAACAATAAAAGTAAAATGAGAGATGATGACTACTAAAGAAAAGAAGAGGAGTATTTATAGAGAAAAGATAACATGATATTTTCTGACAAATACTTGGAAACTCGCATATTTCCTGACATACTTGGGAGCATGCACACTTCCTGACATACTTGGGAGCAGGCATCTATGATCGACAGTACATCTACTGACATCTTATACTACAGTACAGTATAAAATAAAGAAGATATTCGAAGAGCTGGATTTCAGAAACGACAAACCACAAGTGCAACATGAAAAGAAGTACAAAAATAAAGGGGCAAAAATACTTCTCATTAATAAAGATGGAATACATCATTGTTCATTACATCAAAAGACAATCTATTACATTGAGGTCTATTACATTGAGGTCTATTACATCCGAGGATAACATCAAAAGAAAAATCTATTACAGAAGATCAACTATGTCGGCAAACCCAGCGAACAGGATGCATGAAGGAAGAGGAGGCGCCAAAAAGGAAAAGTAAAAAGAGAGAGAAAAAGGAAAAGAAGAAGAGTGCAAGAAAAGAGGAACATAAAGAAGAAGTGAAAAGCAAGAAGAGGAAAATGAAAAATGACAAAAACCCTAGAAGTAACACAAAACCCTTAGGATCACGGGGTTGATTGTTACGTCGTAGGGGTGTATGAAACAGAAGGAACATGATAAAAAAGAAAAAGAAAACAAAGAAATGATGAAAACTGAAAAACAAAAGAGGAAGAGGAAGAAATGAAGGAAACAGAGAAATAAAAAGAAGAAAAAGAAAGAGATGGGAAAAGATGGGGAAAAGGAAATGGAAGACAAAGTAAAATAGAAAGGTTAGGGGGAGGTTGATCGGTATCGATGAGATGGCCCGGCAGAGACATTCCAATCACGGAGCCTCGGGTTCCCCCTCAACACCTCATTCTCTTCGACTAGAGCCTGACGAGCACGTCGGCAGTAATCCAGTTCGGATCTTAGCCAAGTTAATTCCCGAACCATCTCGGTATGGTGATAACGCATCACCTTTAACTCCTCCTCAGCATCCTTCAACAACCTTTGTACATGGCCATAGGAGGCTTCAAAAGCCTCCACTTGCAAAGCTAATGCTGATTGGGTGAAAGGACCAGACATCTTAAGGAAATTATAAGATGAGGATCTGTATATGGGGGAAAATAATATGATGAGGGTTGTGAATATAACCATGCTTTAAGCAGGTATTTATAGATCAATTAGATGAGGGCTGGTATTGAGAATC
This sequence comes from Primula veris, assembly GCA_963682055.1. Classification (NCBI taxonomy): domain Eukaryota; kingdom Viridiplantae; phylum Streptophyta; class Magnoliopsida; order Ericales; family Primulaceae; genus Primula; species Primula veris. The sequence goes on along the minus strand of OY821742.1, from coordinate 3,354,664 downwards.
GCAACCGTTCGCCAATGGGTTCGAAGAAGCGATGGCAACTAAAAGATGTGTCTGTTCAAGAAAAAAAAAACGTTTGGATTCCCAAAAGGCTCTAAAAAAGCGTGGGTAATTAAAAGCCACTCTTGTTCAAAAAACGCTTGGATTCTTACCAATATTTAAAGGGGGTAAGTCATAATGGCATCGAAACACGCGTCATTTTGGGGAAAGGCAGCAGTTCAAATAAATATTAAAGATCTTTTGCACAGAGCTCAAGAAAACTCTGATGAGTAAGATTTTATGCACAAGGCTCAAGAAATCCCATTGGTCCCTAGATACAAAGAATCAGAAGGTTCAATGGATAAGGTCAAACGCAAGACCCAAGAAAAAGCATTAATGAGGCCACAAGCGTGCGCAGTCAAAATAAATTGCAGTGGGAAAGTAATTCAGATATAAACAAGAAAAAGAAGTCTTTATTGATTGATTGATACTTCATTACAGAAGAGGCAGTCAACATAAAGGAAATACAATAAAAATAATAAAATCATTTCGTAGAAGGGCCCGCTTCGTCATTCGACTTCCTCTTCAACCGAGCATACACTTCCTTAAGGGCCAGTTTGTAAGCTCTCTTGGAAGCAATATGCCTATTTCTAGAGGCCTCAAGCTCTTTGATCCGAGCACGAGCCCAAATATTATCGATCAGAGACTTCTGATATTCACTCTCCATGGCCCCCAAGCGCTCGTCCATCTCATCAGCTCGGCGAGCCTCCATGGTTAAAAAGGCAACCCTCCTTTCGAGGATACGAGCCTTCCGAACCTCCTCCTCAAGATGGGCAACGTATTCATGAAGGTTGTCACCACCATCTTCATGAGGAGAAGCCATTTGTTCGATAATAAAGAGTGAGTTGCACAAAGAATACAGGGACAGTCCCCTTTTATAGGGAGAAACAAGGGGTAGATCAGAGGTCATCTCGAAGAAAGACAACCTCTTGAACTTCCCAAGAATATTTATGGCTAACTACAGCAGTTCAGATCCAATTAAAGTCATCCAATAAGGTATCAAGAGAATAAACAGACAAGAACGAAATTAAAAGATGTTTTATTAATATTTTTTCCATGATTCGATTACAACTTGGTGATGACACCCAATACAAAGAAATCATAAAAGACAAATTATTCCGAGGAAGAGCCTTCTTCATCGTCATCCGAACTCGGTTTAGACCGAGCATGCAACTCCTTGAAGGCAAGCTTATAGGCCCTTTTTGCTGCCTTTTGCTTAACCAGTGAAGCCTCGAGCCTCTTTATACGCTCGAAGGCCCAATCCTTATCGGCCATCGTCACATGATGAGCAGAATCCATGTCTGACAACCTTTTCTTGTAGTCTGAAACCTTGGCCACAAGTTTCTTATTCGCGGTACGAGATTTCGTGACCTCAGTTTCTAAATAAGAAATGTAATTAAAGGAGCTCTCACCAGTAGAACCAGAGGAAGCCATTGTATCACAGTCGAAGTAATAATAAATGGGATAATGGGGGATGGGGCACTTTTATAGTAGATAAATGTGGGAATATCAAGGGTTTTCCTCGAAAAGAGTTCTTAATGACCTCAAATGGACCCCAGGGAACAGTCATGAATCTATCGCATTTCTCGATGTAACCTTGGGAACAGCAAAACCGAAGTAATATCCTCGACAGACCGATCATGACTCCCTCGACGCGGAGACCGCACCGAGGAAGTCAGGGAGCACTTGATAGAACATAAAAATTAGACCCGGATATCCTATTCGGGTAGTAATCAACCCATACTTCATAAATGGGTATCCAACGCTTAAATGGGTCATCACATGCCTTTCATAAGAGAATAAGGTAGTTACTATCAAAAGCCCAAGCCCACTTAACTAGGGACCCATATCTGAAAACCCCCCCTGAGATGGAGACATTTGTCAATATCCTAGAAAGCATAGTTGCCTATAAATAGCCAACTACCCCTCCTAGAAATAGACCAGAAAATCTATCCAAAAAATATAGAGAGAAGTTGAGAAAAGAGAGAAACTAGTCAAAGCTTAGCCTGATAAGAAGCAAACCGAACAGCGAAAGAGCCGAATATCGAAGAGAAAGGAGAACGACCAAGATAAAAGATTAAGTAGTCAAATCGAGCACAATTGTAAAAAAGTGTAATAATCCGAGCAAGAGTAATAATCCGAATAAGTGTAATAATCCAAGCAATAATAAAGATCAAGAAGTGTCCATTATTTACAGTTGATTTATCATTATAATATTGTTGAAAAGTCTAACGTGACCGACCAAAGTTATGGCTTTATCAATCACTGATGTAACAAAAACTAATATCACATGATATAAATGATATGTTTGTATTATTTTGAACTTATTATGTTAATTTATATCATTATACTATAAATATATTCACCGATTTTATCGTTAAGTGTTCAACTCGTTAAAATAATCATACATATGTAAAAAATAATTTATACAATATATAAAGTTAAAATTATATGTGAACTATTTTATCCTATTTAACAATATAGTAATATATGATAAAATTAAAATATATTTTAAAAAGAAAGAAAAATACATTTTTTTCAATTATTAATTATTGAATGTTTTGAAAGAAATTAGATGTTCACGAACAATTCGTGTTCGGCTCGTCAAATGTTCGGTTCATGTCGTCAAATGTTCGTTCGTATTTAAATGAATATGAACTGAACATGAAGAAGGGGTTTAGTTCCTTATGATTCACTTGAAAATAAAGACTCATTTTCTCATTTAATGAGATGACTGAAAGTGAAAGTGACAGCACTAGCATCCAACTTATATCCAAATAAACAAGAGCACAGATTAAAGTTACAGGTAAAATATATATTCTGCCACCAAACAAAGGCTTGATTTTCCAGTTTCCACAAGATAATTTTGCTCTCTTAATAATCTAATTATAATATCTCAAACTAGATAATTTTTTATCAATGCTATAATGTTTATATTTCAAACTAGATTGGCATAGACAGAGGCGGAACTAGGGGGAAGGGGGTGTCATCCCAATTTTTTTTAATTTTTTTTTTATATAGAAAAATTCTAAGGTTTAATCTCCAAGTTTTTTTGGATTTTTATACCGTTTATATTTATCGTACTAACAAAAAAAAGTCAACGTTTAAATTTTTAGATCAATTGACAAGTCAGATAAGTTTTAAACTCCAGTTTTTTTTATACCGTTTATTGGTTATTGTACTAACAAAAAAAAATTAACGGTCCCCTATGTCATCTTTGTCGTAATTTATTGGTTTTAAAAAATAAAGAGGAAACTTCCTTAAACACTGAAATATATAATAATAATATAAAAAAATCGGATCTGAAACCAATCCAGAACCATTTAGGTTTGGGTATGGTTCAGTTATTTTGGGAATATTTTTACAATAAAATCCGATCCGAGAAAAAACAAATCCAAAATCCGATGGATCGGACCGGATAAGATGGGATTAGATTTTTGTGCCATCCCTAAGTACTAGTTGCAAAATAGAATATAAATATATGGAATGAATTTTTTTCCCAAAGCTTTCGAAAAAGGCATTGACACTACAAAAAAATATTCAAATAACGATGAGATTAGTAACGGTATTTTTTGTTACGAGTTTATTAGCGACGGTTTTTGTGACAGTTTAGTCAATTTGCGACAGATTTGTGACAACTTTTTAAATTAGTAACAGGCTTCTGACAGCTTTTGACTCTAAATAAATCAAACATTATTTTGTAGTGTGAACTTGACCAAAGACCCAAGTCCTGGTGTACGTATGTAAATACTAAGTAGGAACCACTATGAAGTTAATTTATATATACTCATACTAACTAGATATGTAATATAATGATTATGATTTTATTTAGTCTTTCTTTCAAATTTGATGCTCAATACTGTTTTACATTAATTATTGACAGTATTACGATTGGATTCATAGTTGGTTTTTGGGTTCTGATAGGTCCCTTGGTTCTTAGTAAATCTTTTTAGTATTACATAAAGTTTTGCTTTATTAATACAGAACAAATGGTACACATGGATTATAAGATTTATTCATGTTAGTGAATGACCTACATATATAAGAGCAACTACATTGGTGTACATAACTCATCCTCTAAGGTCACATATTATAAATGGAATAAAAAAGCACCAAAATTGTATACGTTAGACTAGCTATAAATGAGGAAAAAATACGTTTAGCACATCAAACTACAGTGCTGTTAACGATTTTGATATCTACTTTTCAAATTTTCCAATTTAGGTACCACACTATAATAACTTTTCAATTTAGGTACCACAGTCTAAATAAATCACGGAATTATGTCACATAACATTTGACAAACATTAATTTGAGAAACTAATTTGACAATTTTACACAAAAATATGTCATCCTAGAAAAACTTTCCTCCCAATTTCACACATAAAAAAAATTAGCATATAATCTAAATTTGTGTTATGTGTGAAATTGGGAGAAACGTTTTTATATGATGATATATTTTTATGCAAAATTGTCAAATTAGCCTTTCAAATTAATGTTTGTCATATATCACGTGACATGATTCCGTGATTTATTTAGACGGTGGTACCTAAATTGAAAAGTTATTATAGTGTGATATCTAAATTAAAAAATTTGAAATCATTAAAAACATATAATTTAGTATACTGAACCTATAAAACAACATATAAATGATGACATGATATTTTTTGGGTATCACTCTATAAAACTCTTGTTAAAGTTAACAAGAGATTTATCAAGTGAAAAATGAGTCATGTAGGTCATTTAGACACTCAAAATCAATATTAATGTTTTAGATCTCAACCAAATCCCAAGCACAGTTCCATTTACATACTCTCACACAAAATGATACAGTAGTGAAAACCATTTCCACACCAACCTATTATATTCTATATTTATTTTTGGGAAAAAGACATCTAACCACATATTTTCTAATTTTATGCCCAAAAAAAATCACAATTCTTCCAACAACATACAAAAGGTAACCGGGGGTACCTATCGTATGTAAAAAAAAAAACAAAAAAAAAAAAGATAAATTGGTTTACAATTTTGGTTTTACTGGAATTTCACTAGATTTTAATTGGTTACATCACTTACAAGTTTAGTTGTTGCTGAACAAGTCATTTACAAAGTTCCCATTCAAAAATTGTATGGAGTAATTGACAAATAAAATAAAAAAAGTCATTACCTTTTTAGAGCAAGAAAAAGATTAGGCCACAGTGATAACGCGATTTAAAACTCTGAGCTATCAAATTATAAATTCGTTGGTTAAATTGGTTGCGAGGTAAATTTAAAATATAAAAAAACCTTCCGACTTTGTTTTTGTTTCTACATCATCCCCTTGTGAAAAAGTCGGGAGTAGTATTTTCGATTGCATTGCATCAAACGATACCTATCTATTATTATAAGGGCATCTACAATAATATTGTTATCTGTATTGTTAACTAAAATAGTTAGCTAACAATGCATTTTTTTTTCTTTATTAGATAAGTTAAATCATGTGTTATCTTTATAGATATTAAAAAAGTTGTTAAATATAACAATGTTTTTAATGTTGTTAATTGATGATGTGACAAAATATCATTAATTAAAACGTGAACTCTATTTCAACTACTCCTATTTTACTTCCTATATTAGTGGGGGTTTACAAAATGACTAATTAATGAGATTTTAATTAATAATTAATTTCAATTAAAATTAGATAACTTTGTTAAGTTAATACACTAATATGAATGTTAAATTTAAGTTACATATTTATCATTTAACATGCAATTAAATAATAATGTGTCAAAATTAATAACACAATTACGGATATTCTAGCATTTTTTCATATTAGTGCACAGGCCTGGTATATGACCTACGAAATGACATGCATGTAAAAAAAAAGTACATATGAACAGGGGGAAGCTAAGTGGGGACGATCGGGTGCCACGACACCCTCCATAATTTTAGAAATGCCAAGTGACGCAATTTTTTTTTAGTACAATTTCTTTTTAGGTGTAGATTTGGCACCCCCATAAAAATATGTTAATTGTACATATATTTTGGCACCCCCCATTTACACATACTGGCTTCGCCCCCCCATATGAATGCATTTTAATAGAAAGAAAAAAGTCAGAAAAAAGGCATTGATCTTGACCAAAGACCCAAGTCGTTGTAACTGTAAATTTAATAAAACGAAACATAATCTATAAAGAGCAGAATTTTTAAATCTTTTAAAGATTCCATACATATGTAAATTTATAAAACTAGAATAACCTTAAATTTCATTAAACATGATGTCATAATTATTCATAAATCATTCCCCACTCATATTATACATCATATTTTCTCTCTCCATAAATCACTCCACAAACTAAAAATTCATATCTAGGATAATAATAATAATAATGTAACATCATTCACGCTATTATTTAACATTTCATAGATATAATGTAGAATCCAAGTTAAAAACAAATAGTAAAAAATGCGTTTTAACTTTACCAAAAAGAAAAAAAGTAAAAATAAACAGTATCATCATTTGTAGTTGCATCATGTAACATTATATTAACATCATGTAGCATCAAATTTAATAGCAAAGAATAAATATAAATATATACAATAAATTTGATTTGAGTACCATTCAAGAGACATTCACTACTAATAGGGCCCGAATTCGGAATGGTCCCATCCCAAACTCAATTAGAGGTGCATATAATCTGCATGGTCCCATCCTAACTCACAAGCATTCCGAATACTTGTAACTACCATTGACTTGAAAAATGACTTAAGACCTTTCCAAATTTTGGTCTCTTTCAACGAGGTCCGCTTCCTTGAACTGAACCACTCAAAAAAAATGGTTAAAGTCGTTGATACGATTGCTCTTAGCTATCTTAATTGAGCGCTCATTTTTTTATAAACCACAATGACACTATCATTGTGATAGTGTTTATGTATGGTCCCAACTTCCAAGCATTCCGAATACTTTCAACTACCATTGACTTGAAAAATTACTTATGACCCTTTCAACTCTTGGCCTCATTCAACGAGGTCCTCTTTCTTCAACTGAGCCACTCAAAAAAATGGTTAGAGTCGTTGATACGGTTGCTCTTAGCTATTTTAATTGAACGCAATACCTCTCGTTTTTTTATAAAGGACAATGGCACTATCCTTGTGATAGTGTTTATGTATGCTCCCAACTCCCAAACATTCCGAATACTTCCAACTTCCATTGACTTGAAGAATGACTTACGACCCTTCCAAGTCTTGGGCTCATTCAACGAGGTCTCATTCCTTGAACTGACCCACTCAAAAAAATGATTAAATTTGTTGATACAGTTGCTCTTAGCTATCTTAATTGAACACAATACCTCTCGTTTTTTTTATCAACCACAATTGCACTATCCTTCTGATAGTGTTTATGTATGGCCCCAACTCCCAAGTATTCCGAATACTTCCAACTAACATTGACTTAAGAATGACTTAAGACCCTTCCAAGTCTTGGCCTCTTTCAAAGAGGCCCACTTTCTTAAACTGAGCCACTCAAAAAAATGTAGGAGAAAACAATAATTGAAATAAGACGGTCATAAATACTGTAGCAAAATAATGTAGGAGCAGCTATACTAAGCTAACTACTTTTTTTTATATATTTTTAATGAGTGGATGAATACTTTTAAGTTCGTACATCCGTTAAGTGGGAATATGAATCCACTGTTAGTCCATTTGAAGCACCAATGGCTTCCATTATATGCGAGACAATTCGTACTTTAAAACCGAGATTCTCATCTAACAACACCGCACCTGCATGTAAAAAATACATATGGATGTCTTTTCATAGCAAGAAAAAGTCAGGAATTTATGCACTTTTTTAGTTTTTTTTATATGGACACCCTCTTAGTTTCTTAGCTATCATATTTGAGCGCAAAAATTCTCATTTTCTTTATGGACCACAATAGCACAGTCCTTTAACTTTTACTAGTATTTGTGGAAATCTTGACTTGAGTACTACTCCCCCGTTCTAAAATATTGGGACACTATCTATCTATATGTAACTTTGACAGGTAAATATATTGTGCTTAAATTGTTGAAATCTAAATTTTTAAAATTTGTTCAAATAATTTAACATTTGAACTATGCGATTAGATTTTGAAAAATTCGATTCCCACTAGTTATATATGAGTTATTTGTCGGTTAAAATTGCACGTAATTTCGTATAGTCCCAACAATTTGAAACGAATGAGTATTTTATAGACATTCAGTACCAGTTGTCATCAGGATAGCTAAGGGAAGTAACAAGTAGGGCGACAGCCCCGACCTCACCGGAAAAAAAGGCACAATTATTTTTTTCATCTATTTCTATAATTTGTTAAGAGCAATAATATTTAAAAAAAAAAATTGTGTTAGGAGCAGTCAAGACAGAATAGGACTAAGGCAACCTATCGATCTCTGTATAAAATGGAAATCTTTAAAGGTTGATTAATGCCTAAACTACTCAAATCAGTAGTCTAGACACTAAAAAAAAATATCAGTTTACCATCAGAGGTTCTGTTATTAAACTGATAGTAAAACGAGTGTCGCTTAGTTTAGCAATAAAAATTGTTGATAAATTGTTTATTAGTTTAGCAACAGAGACCCCGATAATAAACTAACAATTTTTTTTTTTTTTTATTGAGACAACACGTATTTCCCAAAAAAATTGCATCGAGGGGTCAGAAATCTATTTGGCCCCTTGATTATTATATATAAATTTCAATAAAAGTTATACATATATAAAGTGTTCATTTATTATCATGGATCAAAATGTGTTATAATGGTAGAGTTTCGTATCTATCTTTCTTCCACTTTGCAAGGTCATACTTATAGTCTCTATAAAAGACATAAAATTTTGTATTTAAATTTTATGTGCGAAACTGGAATATTTATTAATTAATGAAATTCAAACTCACTTTTTCTAAATAACTTAAACTTTTCTATTTGTACCATCTGAACAATAAAAAAATAATATTATAATTGCTATCTTTTTAATACTCACCAATATATTTTATTGTCTCCCAATTAAGTAAAAAAAAAAGTAGTTTTAAGGTGCAACATCACGTTAAAAAAAATCTCTTTCACTTTTCCTTTCTATCTACAGTATTCATTATTTAGAACGATTAGAAAAAAAGCTTACGAAAATCTTAATTCTTTTTGGTACAACCCAAGCTAAAAGTCTTGGTGTTGAAACTTCAAAGTCTTTGCAAGAATAGTTGTAGCTAAATATTAGCTTATATATATCAACCATAGTCTTCACACTAAATCATGTCCAAAACTACATACACCAAATCAAATATATTTATCAATCATGAGCTATACTAAACTTCTTATTTCACTTTATTGTTGCTTTTTCGCTGCCACTACATTCCATTGTTACTGCTTATCTAGTGCGAGTAGCGATAGCTTAGGTACTCGTTGCTTTGAAACTGAGAGGCAAGCTCTTCTTAAGTTCAAGCATGATCTATCCGACCCTTCGAACCGCCTATCCTCATGGGTCGGCAATGACTGTTGTGCATGGTATGGAATCGTTTGCAGCAACTTCACTGGCCACATCACTAAAATTAAACTGCAAGCTCCATATGAGAAGCTGTTAGTTGTTGATGAATACCTTCCTTATTCTTATCAACGATTAGGTGGCAAGATTAATCCATCGTTGCTTGATCTGAAGCACCTCCATCATCTCGACTTGAGCAGCAACGGTTTTAATTATAGTCCAATACCTAGCTTCATTGGCTCCATTACAAGTTTGAGGTACCTCAATTTTTCAGATTCTAGGTTTAGCGGGAATATCCCTCATCAACTTGGAAATCTATCCAGGATCCGCCATCTTGATTTTGGAGGTAACTATTTTCTAAGTAGTGATAGTTTCAGATGGATTTCAGGTCTTGTTTCATTACGATATCTCGATATGTCTTGGCTAAACCTGAGCGAGACAATAGGTTGGGAACATGCGACGAGCATGCTCCCTTCTCTACGTGAACTGCACTTGTCTGGTTGTTTGAGAGATATTTCACCTTCGATTACCAGTGTTAACTTTACTTCACTCTCGATTCTCGACCTTTCTTATAACAAGTTCAGGTCACCTGTTCCTGAGTGGCTATTTAATCTCCCTCGTCTAGTCTCCATAAACATAGGTGGAGGATCATTTTTTTACAATCCATTTCCAAGTGCTCTTAAAAACACGACCTTGATAAAATCCTTCTTCAACTATGGGAATGAAGGTTTTGGTGTGAGAATACCAAAGTGGTTTTATAGTTTCCAATATCTTGAAGAAGTTGATCTTTCTAATAATATGTTGGAAGGTGTCATCGCAAATGAAATAGGTAACTTAACTTCTCTAACTAGTCTCGATCTGAGCAGCAATAAACTGGAGGGGTCGGTGCCAGTATCCTTGGGAAAGCTCCGCAACTTGAAGGGTATTATCTTGTCGCATAATAATCTGTATATGTTGGACATAGGAAATTTCCTTAGGAGTTTCATGTTTAAGAGATTGGAAGTACTGAGGTTAGATGGAGCTAATGTCACTGGGCACTTGCCATATGAGATTGGCCATTTTACAAATTTAGTCTCTATTAGACTTCCTAATAACTTCATCTCAGGTACAATTCCTTCTTCATTAGCAAGATTATCAAAATTGAAGTATTTAGATCTTTCTTTTAATCTATTGAATGGAACCCTGCCTGAAGTTATAGGGAAACTTACAATTTTAGAAACACTTCGCTTTGATGGGAACTCGATGGAAGGTGTCATTACAGACCTTCATTTTGCAAAACTTAAGAGATTAAGGTACCTAAGTGCATCGGAAAATAAACTGTCCTGGAAATCTCGTGATGTCTGGATTCCTCCCTTTCAACTTCAACATTTGGATTTGAGAAATTGGTATCTCGGACCCCAATTCCCTTCTTGGCTGCAATCACAAAAACAACTAAATTACTTAGACATTTCAAACACACGAATATCGGATTTTATTCCCACCAAGTTCTGGGATAAGACCAATGGAGCTTTGTTTTACCTAAATTTATCATCTAATGGATTTTATGGAGAGCTCCCTAATGATGTAACTAGGTTTACTTTTAATACTATGGCTGATCTAAGTTCAAACAATTTCACTGGTCCATTACCAACATTCATGTCTGAAGCATTTTGGCTAGATCTTTCGAACAATTCTTTCTCCGAATCTATTCACCAATTCTTTTGTAATCAGAATAACTCAAATAGTGGCGTCATAAATTTTCGATATAATCTTTTGTCAGGGAGTATTCCTGACTGCTTCGGGATTTGGACAAGTCTAGAAGTTCTAAAATTAGACAACAATCATCTGCATGGTCCCATCCCAAACTCAATTCCAGGTGCATGTAGTCTTACAAATCTACACTTGCATAATAACAATCTCTCGGGAAAGTTGCCTCAGACTCTACAATATTGTACGATGTTGCAAACAATTGACCTTGGAGGAAATCAATTTTCAGGAAATATACCTACTTGGGTGGGTTGGTCATTTCCACTATTGGTAAATTTGAATCTTCACTCTAATAGGTTCCACGGAAAGATTCCAAATGAACTATGTCATCTTCAATTGCTTCAGATTTTGGACCTTGCTCACAATAGCCTTTCTGGGTTAGTGCCAAAGTGCTTTACTAATTTCAGTGCTCTGAGAAACACGGAATTGAATATGAACTACGGAGGACATGAGTTTTCGACAGAATATAGTTCACACACAACATATGATAATGGGGTTTTGGTGACAAAAGGAAGTGAGAACGAATATAGTTCAATAATTAAGTTCGTGAAGTTTATGGATCTTTCATCGAATAACTTATCAGGTTCGATCCCGGAGGGATTAACAAGACTTGCGGGTTTGAGGTTCCTGAATTTGTCTCGGAATCACTTTTTAGGTTCCATTCCAATCAACATTAGTAAAATGATATCACTCGAAAGCTTAGATCTTTCTCTTAATAAACTATCAGGTGAAATTCCGTTGAGCATGTCGAGAATGAGTCTCTTAAATAACTTGAACCTGTCAAATAACAAACTCACAGGGAAAATTCCTACAAGTACTCAACTCCAAAGCTTTGATGAATCCAGCTTCGGCGGTAACAAGCTCTGTGGGCCACCTCTTGGAAAATGCAATGAGAACAAGATAGTACCGAAAGTTGTGCTTGGAGTTGAAGAAGAAAGTGATGAATATCTAGACTTGTGGTTTATTGGCAGCATTGCAATAGGATTCATATTTGGTTTCTGGGTTCTAATAGGTCCCTTAGTTCTCAGCAAATCGTGGAGAATTACTTATTTTGGAGCATTAGATAGTGCTTGGTGTAAGCTCTCGGATTTTATATCTAGATGCTGCCATATCTTTTATAATAAAAGAGGACAGTTGTAATATGTAATTTGTATTTCCAAACACCAGGAAAAAATAAAGAGCGATTATGTACCTGTGGTCTATGAACTTAATTTACTTGTAATCTGTGTAATAATTTCTTTCAACTTTTATATGTATATCTCTTCGATAATTTTATCTGTTTCAGTACAAAGTGTATGAGGCAATAGCAGTACTGTTTTTGTAAATACAAAGTGTAATCCGAGTTATTTTTTTAGTATGGTAGGGACTCAAAACGTTAATCATAATACGTAGAAATTTCTTTCCTTTTTCATTAAAAAGAAGAAGCAGAGATTCCATCCCATGACTCTTCAACTTTCTTTTTCAAGAATGTATTTTTGTAGAAAGGAAAAGTCAGGAACATTTGTACGCTCTTAACTATCATAATTGATCTCAATAACTATCATTCTTTCTACTCTGTAGCAACGCATGACTGATCCAGAAAGAGCGATAGAGGTATATACTTTGTATTAATTGTAATTATATATATGTTAGCCCAGTATAAGTAATAAGTTAACAAAGATACCTGAATTGCCGTCTCTATATCACCGTCAAGGAATATTATTGACGTACGTGATAGCTCGAAGTTCATTTTCAGTCAGTGGTGGGTAACCCTATTGTCCTGATAAATCATAAGAAACAAAATAAACTTTTCTAGAAAAATGAATTGCCAAGGTCGAATATACAAAAGCAAACAACATGGATGACGTAAAGCAATATAACAGCCCTTGATAACCAAACCTTATCGTGACTGGTATTTGATTATTATATCGTCTAAAGAAAAATGTAACAGCGGTACTGTAATTAATTAGTAGATGTTCTTTTAGATCAAGCAAATGTACCAACTATATATAGGACTACTTTGTTTCTAATTTCTTTTTGAAGCAAAAGTATATATGCATGTGGATAGAAGTATCAACTTTAAATGGGAATGATTGAACCGTTATTTTTTTAATGATTTTAATCATAATACATTTATTTATTTTTACTTTTTTATCATTTTTATTTTTTATCAAAATGGAAGGAGTTGCATCACGATTCAAGAGTAACTTATGCACTCTCCAAGTCTCTTGGCCATCATATTTAAGCGCAATAACTCACATTATCTTATGGACCACAATAACACAATCCTTCGACTAGTCTTTGTGGAAAGTTTGATTTGAGTAATATTCTAAAGACATACATTTGCAATTTATTTCAATATAAATATATACAATTCGTTTATTTATACACTATACTTTTAATGAATAAAATTCAACAATCAAATCAAAATATTGAAGCTAAGTACTAAGCATAGATGTAAAAACAATTTGAGCTCTCGATACGAATCTGGTTTGCTTCTTTGAAATATTAACCAACTTATCCTCCTCAGTATGGGACCGTGTCAATGCTTATGCCAGTAATACAATCTGAATAAGTGGCGGAGTTAGGATTCGACAACCGAGCATTATGCTGAAATTCAAAAGAAAAAAAACTTCAGGTGCAAAGAAGATACCGGGTGCTAATCCATCACTTGTATGAATTTATATCATCATATGAACCGTGTTGGGTTTTTTATAAATATGGAATACGCTGTAACTCTATCACCCCCCTCTATTTTATTTTAGTTTTTATACTTTTTTGTTCATACTCTATTTTGTTTATAAATTATTTTAGTCTAAACTAGGGTTGTATATTTTTTTATTTGAGTTTTATTGTGTTAAAAAAGTTTTTTATTTAATTAATATTTAATTTTAAGTTAGTTTCAACTAAGATTTCCTGTTTTTATTTGAGTTTTATTGTGTTGTAAAAATGGTTTTTTGTTTAATAAATCATAAAATATATCAATTATAAATACTATTAGCATAAACTATTAATTGATGGATTAAAAAACCAATCGGATTTTGACTAGTTATAAATAACTATATCAAATAAGGTTTAAATAATACCCCATAGCACTTGTTAGTCAAACCATTTAAGGAATAGAGGAGAGATTTACTATTAGGGGTAATTTAGTACATATATACAAAATAAATGTACTAAAACTCAAACAAAGAAACACAAATTTGTGTTTCTGAATATTAAGTCTATAGCATATCTGCATATGACCTACGTAAATGAAAACATTGTTTGTCTATATATTTTTAAAAATGAAACTTCATTGTCGAAATTCTGTGTGATACTTCTGAGTGGACTTAGGATTAATAATAATTGAAAACTTTTGCTAATGGTAGCAAATCCAATCTTGAAGTAATTATGAAATTTATTTTCTCTTATGAGCTTGCATCAGCTCAAATGCTTAATAAAGTTAAAAATATTTTCCTTACTTATAACTCAAAGCATGTGATAAAAAGTATCATTGCTAAAGTGATTGGATTTTTTGAGAGATCTTTACCGACTAAGTATCTCGGTATTCCACTTCATCACACTAGGCTTAGTGTTGCTATGTATGACCCTTTATTTGAAAATATCACTAAAAAAATAGTTAGATGGAAGGCTAATTTCCTAAACTCTGGTGCTAAATTAACTCTTGTTAAATATGTGCTTTCCTCAATACTAATGCATCTTCTTCCTATTCTGAATCCCCCTAAAATGGTTATTGAGAAACTTGAAAAAAGTTTATCTACCTTTTTCTGGGAAGAATACGAATGACATAATAAACATCATTGGTTAAATTGGGGTAAATTTTCTTGTCCTATTTCTGAAGGTGGCATATGTGTGAAAAGGCTACAAGAGTTTATGAATGCACTTCACACTAAAATGAGCTGAAGATTGCTGGAAATAGAATCTTCTTGGTCAATTTTTATGTACCAAAAATATTTTAAGAATAATTTGAACCGGAAAGAACCTATTGTCCATGCCACTCACTCGTGTGTATGGAAGATGGTTAGTGCTCATTTCAAAATCGTTGTCGATAACAACTTGTGGAATATTAATGAGGGCTCTATCAGCTTTTGGTATGAAAATTGGTTTGGGGACGGTCCTTTGTGCCACTCTTTTGATGTTATTTTTCCCAATGTTCTTTTGAATCGAGTTATTAATCATAATGGGTGGGACATCGGGCTCCTCTTCCATATGGGGATAATAATCTTATTCTCAAAATTACTAGTAAGAATTTGTTTATAAGAAACGGTGATGATGCCCGATATTGGCCACATTCTGGTGATGGTATTTTTTCATCCAAAAATATTTACCGTTTTCTTAGAGAGAAAAAACATTTGTTACCTATTGCTAAATTTATTTGGAACCCTATCATCCCCACTAAAATTGGTATTTTCTCTTGAAAATTGTGGTTCTCAGCTATTAAACTTGAAGAACATTTTAAAAAGGTTGGGATTTGCTTGGTTACAAAATGTTCATGTTGCGAGAATAATGATGTGGACAAAGCAGAACATTTGTTTGGTTCCAGTGATATTTCCAAGCAAGTGTGGAGTTATTATAATAAGGCTTTTGCTTTTAATTCTCAGTTCACATGTAATTGGAAACAAATGGAAGTAAGTTGGTGTAATTTATGTGATAATCCTCAAACAGGTTTACTTGCTGCTATGCTACATTTCTTTATTGCATGGGAAATTTGGCTGAGTAAAATTCAAAGTAGCTTTGATAATGTACCTATGAGTGCTGATAGTATTATAATCAAAATTGTTAGGTGGCTTAGAGAATTAAATACCTTGTTAAAACCTAAAAATCCTATAAAAAAAAATTGAGTGCCTCACTTTCAGTATTTTAAATGTCAATTCAATCCCTTGTAAAATGAAAAAAAAGCTAAGTTAGTTCATTGGAATTGTCCCCCTTCTGGTAGATTTAATGTTGATGGTTCTTCTTTTAGTAATGGTTCTAGTGGTTGTGGAAAAGTTTTGAGAGATCACAATGGTTTCATTATTTTTGCATTTTCTTACTTACATGGTAATCACTCAAATACTTTTGCCGAGTTAATGGCAAAAAAAAGCGAGTTATGCCTTTGTTATAATCTTGGTTTTACTGATTTTTTGGTAAAGTCTGATTCTAAATTAATTGTTAATTGGTGGAACAGTAATTCATTCTTTTGTGTCTGTAGATTCTATCGAAAAAGGGGGTTGTTATACTTCCCGATATATATGCTAATTCTAGAGGTGTGACCGTAAGCTATTTCGAATGGGTTCAGGTAAAGAAACTAGCTATTTTCTCCTTTGTATATATCATCTTGGTTATTATCGTTGAAGAATATAATTTTTACTCCGTTATCTTCAATTAGGTCTCTGACTTTCTGTTATATACCCTGCTGATTGTGTTTTTCTCTAAGGTTTTTTTTTACAATACAAGCAATTGTACAACTGACAGATCGCTCGATTGCTAAGTCCTTGAGTTCGCTCCAAAATCATTAATAGTTTGAGTCCATAGTGTATCAAACGACTTGTCACAATTTTGAAAATTTGAATTGATATCAAGTAAATGTTAGGAAAATAGTCAAAGGAAGACCAACAATGTTTTAGATCTGGTTGTTATATACAAATATAAATGACAGCTTTTGAATTATGGTGGATTTTGTTGTTGCAGAACATCCAAGGTTTTATGTGGGACGAAGAGAAGGTGAACAAGGAGCTTCATAGATACATGACCAGAGCTTTCGGCAACATAAAAAACATGTGCAAAACGCATAATTGCGATCTTCGAATGGGCGCATTTACCTTGGGAGTTAACCGTGTGGATCGGGCCACTATATTAAGGGGCTGGGAGGCGTAATTAAATAAAAACAGACACTCCATAGTGTCTTTTTCAATTTGTTTTTTTTACTTTCAAGAAAGGTTTACCAACTCATCAGAGATTGTGAAATTGTACCCATATAGACTTTTCTTTTACATTTTCACAAACTAGATAAAGTTACAATAACCGTGTTCCAGAATTTCTGATAAAGAAAACTGATAAATTCCGATAACGAGAAGTGTCTGGAGTTCAGAAGCTGCGTTTAAAAATAGGATGAATTATCTAATTTATTTCACAGCACACTAATAAGTTTTCAATTTAGGCATATATGCCTTTGTTTTCTCTTTCTCCTATTACTCACACTAGTAAATGGTCTATCATTTGATCATTTTATTCTGATAAATTAGTAGTATTTTGTTTCCAATTTCATTTTAAAGCACCTCGACTGCATGTAAATGTACGAGTCCAAATCTTATATCCCCTTCCGTGTCCCCTTACTTATTTTCATTCAAATTTTAAATTTTCACAACTTATACCGTAACTTTATAAACTTTTATATTATAACATAATATTGTTTTAGACATTTTTTTTAATATTCAATGTTTAATTACACTAATTTATACATTTATTCCAAAATAAATTTTGTGCGGATTTTATTTTAAAAATAATTATTTGAATGTATTGATACATGTATTATAGTAATTTTACAATTTTTTTCAAGTTTTTTAGAATTTTTTTTTAGATAAAATAAGCAAGGGGCCACGGAATGAGATAGAGAAATGAGGTAGAAGATTTGGACTCTAAATGTATATATGCATGTGGACAGAAGCATCAACTTTAAATGGGAATGAATGATTATATATGATTTTTTCCATATTATATACGATTTTTTCCCCTGATATGGGAAGGATTGAAACGTTAATCTTTTATGATTTCAATCATAATACATAAATAAATAAATAAAACTTGCTTTTGATCAAATTTTTTTATTAAAATGGGAGTAGTTACTATTTTTTGTATCAAGTCTCTTATTCGCCATCGTATTTAAGCGCAACAAAGTACTCTCGTTATCCTATGGACCAATAGCTCAGTCCTTTTACTAGTCTATGTGGAAAGTTGGATTTGATGACTACTGCAGAGCATCTGTACCAGTTATCCCATCAGTTTTTCTAAATTCGGGGTAATATTTATATTATTTTATTTATTATAATACAACTTCCACATCAATGACTCTATCATCTCTCTTATAACATTAAAATATTATTTATATATTATTTAATAATTTATTTTCAACTCACATTAATTTTTTAATATATATCTAAGAGAGAATATGAAGAGAGATGAAAGATAAAATCATTCCCTTAAATTTGGGGGAATGAGCCGAATTTCTCTATATTTGAGGAAAATATAGAGAAACTGATATGCTATCATTTTAACAATTTTTTCCATATTTATAAGGGAAAATGGTTGTTTAGGGTAACTGATGCGGGTGCTCTAGACACTCAGTTGCAATTTATTTCAATATATACAAGTAGTTGCAATTTATTTCAATACATAAATATATACAAGTAGTTGCAATTTATTTCAATATATAAATATAAACAAGTAGTTGCAATTTATTTCAATATATAAATATATACTCACGGACGGATACAGCTAGAGTATGGGGTCATGTCCCTTCCCAAATTTTTATCATGTTAAATTACGAAAATGCTTTTGGGATAATATAATTAATTAAATATAAAATTAGTATACAAACTAAAAAAAATAAAAACCTATTATGTATTATCTCTCTAAAGCAGTAAAGCAGTACAAAAGTGACGAATTAAAAAACCAAAAACTCCATCGGCTAAATAATAGTACTAAATACTAATAGAAATCTATCTCTCATATATTTTTCCCATTACACGTTTTCGTTTCGGCTTTCTCTACGTCTATCCCAAGAGTTATTGGCTCGTCAATTTTCATCACTTGTAAACTATCATCAACTAAGTTATTTATGGTTTATTCTTTAATTTTTTTTATTGAATATATGCTCAAATTTGATGATTTTGTTTACTATTATCAGTTTGTAGTTTAATTTGTGCAAAGTATATTGTTCAAATTGAATTTTTTATTTATATTCAATTTTTTTTATCAACCCAATTTATAGGATTTGCAATTACGGTCTACAGAGTAAACAACAAGCATCCAATTTTTTTTGTTTGATAAAGTAGTTAATAAATTTTGTTTTTTTAGGTAAAGATGATGAAATATCTAATTAAAAAATCAAATGTGCACGTATCGTCTTCAAATGATGGTGTCGAACCTCTTGAGAAGGATTCCGTAAAAAAATCGTTATCCATTTATAGTGGCCAGTTTTCTAAGAAAAGGAATTCTGAATTTATTAGAAAGAAAAAAAAAAAGTGATTCCGACTTGTCTGAACTCCCTTCTGATCCAAGTCAGCGAGTTAGTATTATGAATTATGACTCCAATATTCGTGATAGAACACGTAGGTGCTATTATTTAAATGGGCCATGTCAACCTCGTGAACATATTTAAAAAAAAAAACTAAATGGCCGGCAAGGATAGAAAATTTGTTTCCGGATGGTTCGATGAATATGCGTGGTTAGAGTATAGCGTTACAAAATCTCTGGTACTTTAGAAAATGATGTAATTATGGAGCGTTTTCAAAAATTGGGAAAGCGTCGAGGGCAACTGTAATTTTACTTTAAATTCGTAATAAAGTTCGTTTTTTTGTGTTCTATCTACTTTGCTCGTTTTTTTTTGTATTCATATTGAAATTGTGCCCTCGCAAATATAAAATGCTGGATCGCCCCTGAAATTAGTGGTCTCTATTGGTAAGCCACTTATACTAATGTCGGACCAACTATGAAGTTAATTTTATACAATATATTTGGCCACTTGATATACAAGAGTCACTTGAAAATAAAGACTCCTTTTCTCATTGGAAGTGGAAGTATACAATATATTTGGCCACTTGATACACAAGAGTCACTTGAAAATAAAGACTCATTTTCGGAATCAGAATAGCTGACTCTGAATCAGGGTTACTCTGCTTCCCACAGCCATTGGATCTGCTACAGATTAAATTTAATAACAGATCCAATGGCTATGGAAGCAGATAACCCTGACTCAGAGTCAGGTACTCTGCTTCCCTCATTTTCTCGGTGGAAGTGGAAGTGGAAGTGGGAGTGTGGAGTGGGAGTGGGAGTGGGAGTGACAGCACTACCATGTACCATCCAAATAAACAAGAGCACAGATTAAAGTTACAGGTAGAATATATATTCTGCCACAATAAAAAGGCTTGATTTTCCGGTTTCCAAAAGATCATTTTGCTCCTCTTAGTAATCTAATTATAATTATCTCAAACTAGATGATTTTTTATCAATGCTATAATGTCTATATTTCAAACTTGATTGGCAAAGACAGGGGCGGAATCAGGGGAAAGGGGTATCACCGCCACCCTAAAATTTTTAAAAATATTATTTTTATATAGAAAAATTCAGATATTAAGGTTTTATACATTAATAATCCTCAAATAAACAAATAGTAACTTAATTCAAATGGTAAACATAAAACTTTTGTTTCATAAGGTCCCGGTTCGAATTTTGTAATGCAGAGTGAGATTGACTTGAAAAGTTAAAATTCTTCAAAGAATTGTTTATAACGTAGAGTCGCTTGACTTGAAAAGTTAAAATTATTCAAAGAATTGTTTACTTTTTGATACAGTAAGTATATACGTTATTTCCCAAAAAATTGCACCGAGTGGTCAGAAATCTATTTGGCCCCTTGATGGCCCAGAGTCTTTGAAAATAAAGACCTGAAGGAATAAGAGCATGTGCGAGTTATAATTATGCTATAAAAAATGACATGCACTCGATAACTTTATAAATTTATTAAATTTTAAAAAACACAAAATTTAACTTATATATGATTAATGTATATGATTTTCTATATTAATAGAATAGTAATAAACTGTCACGTGGTTCATATTTTTTTTTTTTTGTAATATTGTTATAATTATTAAATGATAATAAAAAAATAAAAAATAATAATATCGGGTTGTTATAAGTAAATTAATAAGAAAACTGTAATTTTCTTTAAATATAAGCGTTTCCTTAAAAGATATAAAATGTGTTAAATTTGATAAAATGATTAATTTTACTGATTTGGTTGCTCTAAGGATGGATCCTCATTTTCTCATTTAATTAATGAGTTGGAAGTGCAAGTAATAAGACTACCATCAAACTTAATATCCAAATAATTACACAAAAACAAATAGCACGGTGTCCATTTAGCAACATGATTTTTTAGATAATTTTTTTATTTTAGATTTTAAAAATTTGTGTGTGTTTGATTAATCAGATTATTTAAATTCTGAAAAAATAATTTTTAGGTTGAAAAATCTATAAAAATCCAATATTTTAAAATATTTTTTTTAGTGGATTTTCAAAATATGATTTTGGACTAAAAAATATGTTACCAAATATAGCCTAAAACTATAGCTAAAAATAAATAACATAGATTATGTTACCAAGTTAAAGCTTAAATTTTCAATTTCCATCACAAAAAAGTCATAATGTTAATTATTATATATAAATTTCAGTAAAAGTTCTAAGTCATAATGTTAATTACTATATATAAATTTCAGTAAAAGTTCTACATATATAAAATGTTCATTTAATATCATGGATCAAAACGTGTATAATGTGAGTCCAAATCTTCTACTCAATTTTTCTATCCTCTTTCGTGCTCACTTGCTTATTTTATCCAAAAAAAAATTCTAAAAAACTTGAAAAAAATTGTACAATTACTATAATACATGTATCAATACATTCCAATAATTATTTTTAAAAGAAAATCCACACAAAATTTATTTTGGAATAAATGTATAAATTAGTGTAAATTAAACATTGAATATTAAAAAAATTGTCTAAAACAATATTATGTTCAAATGTTTTAAAATTTGAATACAATATAATATAAAAGTTTATAAAAATTGCGGTATAAGTTGTGAAAATTTAAAATTTAAGTGAAAATAAATAATGGGACACAAAAATAAATAGAGAATAACTCGTATAATCGTAGAATTTCGTGTCTATCTTTCTTCCACTTTGCAAGGTCATGCTTTGAATCCCGGTTAAGGCCATAAAATTCTTTTGCATTAAATTTTATGTGCAAAACTATAAAATTTATCAATTAATAGGTGAATAAAATTCAAACTTCCTTTCTCTAAATAACTTAAACTATTCTATTGGTACCATCTTAACAATAAAAATTTATTGTTATAATTGCTATTTGTACAATCAATTAATAGAAAAACGATACACTGCAATATAAAATCAATTACAATAATCTTGCCAGGTACGACATTAATCAAAACCACGAGAGTTCACAATGAAGCTCTTGAGATGTCATCTAAATATAAAAAAAAAATATGGTCACAACTCTCAAGCATTCCGAGTACTTTCACATTGGCACTATACTTGTGTTAGTGTTTATATATGGTCCCAACTCTCAAGCATTCCGGGTACTTTCAGCTACCATTGATTTGAAGAATGACTTATGACCCTTCCAAGTCTTGGTTTCTTTCAACGACATTCGCTTTATTATTAATTTAGCAACAGAGACCCGATGATAAATTAACTTTTATTTTTTTTATTATTACGGAGACTCGCTTGACTTGAAAAGTTAAAATTCTTCAAAGAATTGTTTACTATTTGGCTCCTTGATGTCATTTGAAAATAAAGACACTAAGGACTAAGGATAGTCATTTTCTCATTTAATTAACGAGTTGATTTTTTTTTGAAATGAAATTAATGAGTTGATTGAAAGTGCATGTGATAGCGTGACCATCAAACTTAATTACTTAGACATTTCAGACACAGGAATATCGGATTTTATTCCCACCCAGTTCTGGAATAAGACCCATGGAACTTTTGCATACCTAAATTTATCATCTAATGGATTTTATGGAGAGCTCCCTAATGATGTAATTAGGTTTACTTTTAGTTCTATCGCTGATCTAAGTTCAAACCATTTCACTGGTCCATTACCACCATTCATGTCTGGCGTGAATTGGCTTGATCTTTCGAATAATTCTTTCTCAGAATCTATTCACCAATTCTTTTGTAATCAGACGAACTTAGATATTTTATTTATAAATTTTCGGTATAATCTTTTGTCAGGAAGTATTCCTGACTGCTTCGAGAATTGGACAAGTCTAAGAATTCTAAATTTAGACAACAATTATCTGAATGGTCCCATACCAAACTCAATTAGAGAAATACATACTCTCAGATATCTACACTTGCGTCATAACAATCTCTCGGGAAAGTTGCCTCAGGCTCTACAAAATTGTACGATGTTGCAAACAATTGACCTTGGAGAAAATCAATTTTCAGGAAATATACCTACCTGGGTGGGAAATTCATTTCCATTGTTGGTCAACTTGAATCTTCACTCAAATAGGTTCTACGGAAAGATTCCACACAAAATATGTCATCTTCAATCTCTTCAGATTTTGGACCTTGCACACAATAGCCTCTCCGGGTTAGTGCCAAAGTGCTTCTCGAACTTTAGTGCTCTGATAAACACGAAACGAAATATGAACTACGGAATATATATACCACCCAGGGTAAGTGGGAATTACAAATATGATAATGGGTTTTTGGTCACAAAAGGAAGTGAGAACGAATATAGTTCACTAATCGTGTTCGTGAGATTTATGGATCTTTCGTCGAATAACTTATCAGGTTGGATTCCAAAGGGGTTAACAAGACTTACGGGTTTGAGGTTCCTGAATTTGTCTCGGAATCACTTTTCAGGTTCCATTCCAATAAACATTGGTGAAATGAGTACACTCGAAAGCTTAGATCTTTCTCTAAACCAACTTTCAGGTGAAATTCCGCGGAGCATTTCGAAATTGAATTTCTTAAGTGAATTGAACCTGTCCGGTAATGAACTCACAGGACAAATTCCTTTAAGTACTCAACTCCAAGGGTTTAACGAATCCAGCTTCGCTGATAACAAGCTCTGTGGGCCACCTCTGGCCAAATGTAATGCAAAAGTTGTGCATGGAGTACTTGAACAAGAAAGTGATGAATATCTGGACTTGTGGTTTATTGGCAGCATTGCAATCGGATTCATAGTTGGTTTTTGGGTTCTGATAGGTCCCTTGATTGTCACGCCCCGGATTTTGGATAAACCCGGGTCGTGAATGTAAATTAAAATAAAAAGGAAAAAGTTAAAATAACGAAACATGCAGAAAGTCATTCAATAATATGCTAATCAATAGAACCAAATAAATACTTCAGGCCATGCCGATAATCACATTTGATTCACTAAATTGGTCCAAGGGTAGCCAACGGTGTTCAAATGTGACAACACAAACAAGACAAAACGTTTTAGAAAATTTCGGCATGAGCTTCGCGTATCTATTTGTTTCCAATAAATTAGACCTGCCTGAAACAACACATAACAAAATCGCAACACGATTACCAAATAATCCAACAAGGATAAATCAAATCCAACCCAGCTGACATTCTATAAAATAGCGTAATCTAAAATATACTTGCGTTAAACGCCTATTAGGTCCACAAGGCTCAAAATGAGGTAATACAAAAATGAATAAAAACAAGTCTGACGTGCGCACGATCACGTGTAATATGATAATGAGCCCCATGCAAGCATTCTAAACTTCGCCACAGTCTACATCAACACCTGTACATCGATCATGAACAAAATGTACAGAAAACAAAGAAAGGAGGTAAGAAAACAATCTCGCATTAAAAACGGCGCGTGCTACTAAGCACGCACACACAATCTTAGCATGGCAAATATGATATCTTGACAAATAATGACAAAGGCAATTACACGAAAAACACATCAACAAATATAACTCGCAACACAAGTAAATGAACATATAATCAAGATTAACTGAAATAAGAATAAAATAAAATAAAACAAAATAAAACAAGACTCAACGAAACACAAAGTCGGGATTGCCTCACATGTACCCACTTTTAGAGCCACTCTGCTCTAGGACCCAAAGTGCAATGGTTCCCTCACCCATATTATGACACTAACATGTGACCAAAAGATATGGGGCCGGCTTTAAGGGGACTAACCCTATGGTACCGATATACCTAATCCTTGTGCAAGTTTCCGGGATCTCACCGTAAGCTGACACAGCTCCGCCTTAACACTTGGTACTGCAATCCCTAAAATAAATATAAAAGACTCCGAACACCAAACGCGAAAACCGTAAACTCCACAATAAAACATAAAACACACTTTATAATATTCGATGTAATTAGATAAACATATCACTAGAAAAATATACACGGTATCACCACAAGAGTATACACGATATCACCACTAACACACTTTCACCACTTTCACGATTTTAAAAGATTTAATTAAAGAACACATTTAAATCACCTTTTTTTTTTTTCACAATTCATTTTATAATAAAAATAGTAAAATCGTCATACACAATATAATTACCATAAAAATAACGATGCAATACACACTAACCATTTCACATAACCTAGCATACAACAAACAACACACAAAACCGCCTTTAAAGCGAAACCATATTCTTCCCCCTTACCTATACAAACGAGAGCTCGTTTGTAAAAATACTCCCAAACTCAAGCCGAAAACCCATCGAACAGTTAGAACCAGCTCTGGACAGCCTAATAACAGTCCATAAACAGCCCCTAAACGCAATTAAAATGAGCTACCGATTAATAAAACTATTATAAATTCGGATTATTTATAATCCCAAAAAAACTGGGTTTTTATAAAATTTAAAATCAGATGAAACGGCTTACACGGATAGAAAGCTCTCGAAAAATAGGCTAGGAAAACATATTTGATTGTCGAAAACGGACACCCGATGACCTCGTAATCACCCCTCGAAGTCGCAGCCTTAAAACCCTAAACCGCACCCACTACCGCCACCTACCACCGCAGCCTGGCCGGTCATCGGAGTCGGCTGCCAAGTCGCTGACTTCGGTCAGTCTCCCTCCGTCATGTCTTCTCTTTCTACCTCTCCGTTCTATGTATGTATATATGTATTCGATGCATATATGTATATGTATATGTATATATATATATATATGTATATATGTGTGACTGTGTATGTACGTAGACATATACATATTTAGGTATTAGCTTAATAACATTTTAGCCCACATAATTATTAGTATTTACACATGACCCAACATTATCATTACATATACATTAATACATTATCTATTTCACATATATCCAATTACACAATACATTACTATCACTTTAGAAAAAAATACAAATAAATAATAAATACCCAAAATTTCCGAGTCGTTACATTGATTCTCAGCAAATCGTGGAGGATTACTTATTTTGCAGCATTAGATAGTGCTTGGTTTAAGCTCTCGGATTTTATATCTAGATGTTGCTATGTCTTTTTTAATAAAAAAGAGAGGTAGTAATATTTAATTTGAAGTTCCAAAAATGTGGAAAAAGTAAAAGAGAGGTTATGAACTTAGTTTACTTGTGATCTGTGTAATAATTTCAAATACTATACGTATGTTGATGCTCTTCAATAATTTTATCTGTTTCAGTACAAAGTCTCTCACTGAAGTTAAATATAATTTGTTATCTTCTACTAATTTCGACTCGAGAGAATCAGATGCTACTAATTCTATTAAAGTGGTACCGTCCTCCAATTAAGTCAATTTTCCGTTTCAAGTGCAAGTTTCTTAAGTGAAACCATAACATGTAGTTACCAGATGCATGTAATTACTACATGCTAACAGTTAATAAGATCAACGGGTTTAGAGTACTGTCTTCAATACTTTGGAGGCATAAATTAATTTTGAAACAGAGGACTTAAATTAGAGTTTTTTTCAATAATGATTATTAATATGACTTTTTATTAAACCGTATTTAAAGTAAATTGTTTTAATTATAACGTATTAAATACAATTGACTATTCTAACTAGACTGTATCCCTTAATTATGTGTTATTTAACTAGAATTATAATGTTTTCTTTGATATTTTTACTTCGGATGTGTCTAACGTCATTATATTGATTCCAAAAAAGATAAGAGTCAATTATGTTATTTCTCTTCAAATGAGAAACTATTATTAAAGTTTTTATAAACTTTATCTTCATATTTACTTCTTTTTCAAAATTAAAACGTATTTTGACTGGTAGTGTTAACTAGAATCATGAAATAATTAGTTAGCGAAAGAGAATATAAAACCGTTTGATGTAGTCTAGTTGTCTAGTGGTAGACATACACTACTCATAAACACTAAATATAAAACAAATATGAGTGATATTAAGTAATAATCAATAATTTTCCTGTGCATGTAATTACAAAAATGGGCCCCTTGTGGGTTAGATGCCCCAATTTAATGCATCTCAGATTGGGCTTCAGGACCGTATCCGATGGTTTACAAAGATGTCATAATTTACTCGATTTGAATTGTTTACATACAGTAATACCTCTATAAATTTATAAATTAATAATTTATTATTTTAGAGAGGCTTAAAATCGATTCAATAATTATACTCGTCAATGGCATAAAACTTCGTATATATTATTAAGAAAACTCGTTAATAAAGTCAAATATACTACTTCATTTACTAATATATAAATTTTGTTATATCTTAAATCGTCTAACAAAATAAGAATAGTCATTAGATACATCAAATTAGAGAGTACCTCCAACTAGATTTAGATTTTAAGAAGAAAAAAAATGATTATAAAGTCATATTTCACTAAATCGTCATATTAATGTTTATCATTTTGAATAATTATTAATTTATGATTCTGTATGGATCAAATATTTATATAAGAATATTTCAATTTTTATTATCTTATTAATTTATCAAAATTTACAATTTTTTACACTGATTCAAGTCAGGACCGAAAAAAATTATTAATTTAGAAAAATTATTAATTTACCGAGTATTAATTCAACGAGGTTCTAGTAAAGATAAAATGCCTTTCATATCTCTGACAATTGCAGCGCCAACACTTAAAAAAGGTATCGAACTAAAGATTGAAATTGTCCTTCGAATTCTTTTTGCATCAGCACCTTGTGAAAAAGTGAGTACACAGATAATAAGATTTTTTTCCATATTTGTAAATATAAACGAAAGTTGATCTCCAATAGAAGTTTATTTTCAAAAACTTGCTCGCAAAACCGTAATATATTGGTATCACAGGAATAATTTGTCACACATTTGGATAGACGTCTTCAAACACCATACATGTTTATCATTTGTGATATGTTTAGACAACCCATCCGTTGTAGTTGTAAACGCCATACATTTGAGTCCTACATCAAGCCAAGATATATCTGAGGCGTAGAAAATTAATGCTACGAGTGCAAGCGCTCGAGACTAGTGCTAGCACTGTTTTTCGTTGCAGTTAGATAAGAAACTGAAATAATTTAAGTAGACCTCAGGTCCACTTGGTTTATGTCTACTTCTTCCGATTTTGCTATTTCATGCTTAGATGAAATGGTTTTCAGAGGTAATTTTATAAATCTGTAATTGTACTACTGATTCTGGTGAAGTGCCAAAATTAATATTCCTAGTAGAGACTGAAGCAATCATAAAATCAAATGGAGGGACTATTAGTTTTCCTGATCTCTCGCAAACACCTTTTATAACAAAATGTAAGACGAGAATAAAAAGACAGTCCACTACACCAGAAAATCAACAAAATCTTGCTAAGTTCCTAAAGAACTTCATCCATGGCATCAAATCTGCAACCACTTTTTAGTATCAAGAGTATCTCTTTGCAAGCCTGGTACGACATCAATCAAAATCACAGTTCAAATTGAAGCTTTTGGGGATGTCATCGAAATAAAATAACAAACAGAAGGGAAAGGTTGCTAGTCAATTAGGCCATTGTTACGGTAAAATTAAGATTACAATTTAAAAAAAATCGTACGCGCAGTTCTACAATCTCAATAAAATCCCAAGCACCTTCAGTTCCATTTACATACTCTCACACAAAATGACACTAGTAAAGAACCATTTCCACACCAGCATATGGAAACTAGTTGCAAATCAGACCTCTTTTCCTTAAATTGGTTTGATCTTGAAGTGGAGTGAGATGAGAGAAAACACAAAGCACTTCAAATCCTGCAACCACCAAAAAATGACATTAAATTGAGAATTTTGGAAGACTACAGAAATAACCAGAGAGAAAGAGGGGTCATGGAAATCAAATATAATGGCATGGTACGTAATATAGTACGATATACTAGAATGGAATACAACTAAAGTAGTTTAACTACTATCTTTGTCGGCATAGGATAAGTAGAAAATGTACTTATCTCCATCAGCAAGAATGTGTCATTCTAGTAGCACCGTGTAGAAAGCCATGATAGTCTACAAACCTGTCACGCCCCAAAATCCATAGAACACGGATATCGAGGCATGACCTTTTTAAAACAAAAGAAAATAGAACCTGTTGGTACAAAATTGAAATTTTTAAAAGAAAAAGACTTGCGAGCTAATGGAACAATTAAATGAATAACATAAACTGTTTGCCAAACGTGCCTACAAGACGAGATAGTTTTGACAAAATTATAAAAGAAAATAAACGAATGTAAATCGCCCGTAGGCTACAACCTCAAAATGAACTAAATAAAAAGAAAGCGATTAAAGAAGCCCCGAACCCATGCGATACCGTGCTAATGCACCTACCCAACGCCTCAACCTAATTTGTACCTGAAAGACAAAAATTGTAACGGTGAGTCCCACGCACGTAACTAGACGGGACGGCAACACAAATACTGTCACTCCATCCCTTAAATGCAAGAGCTCACAAATTCTGCAACTACGATAATCGACGTATAAAAAGAAATATAATAACATTCTATAACGGGATGAATTAAATAAATTAAATAACGTCAACACAAATCCATAACAAACATGGACCTCTCATGCCACCTACCCCAGTCCGTAAGTTAGGTCATTCCCTATCCCCACGGCCGTCTTCTGTCCCCGGAATTAGGAAGAGACAGAGACCATTGCAACATAAAAGTAGATTTATAATACGCACTTGGACCTCTCATGCCACTCGTCCCAGTCCGTAAGACGAGTCATTTCCTATCCCCACAGCCGTCTTCTGTCCCCGGAATTAGGAAGAGGCAGAGACCATAGCTAACATAAAAATAAATATAGTGCACACTAGGACCTCTCATGCCACTCGCCCCAGTCCGTAAGACGAGTCATTCCCTATCCCTACTGCCGTCTTCTGTCCCCGGAATTAGGAAGAGACAGAGACCATTGCTAATGTATCAATATTAAGGCCTCGGCCGATAATATTATACTATTCATATAACACATTCTCATACATATAAATATTAAGGCCTCGACCAATAAATAATAAACCAATCATTTATCACATTCTCTTACGTCATTCTAACGTAATTCAACGAAACCCAAAAGCATAGGTGCTAGATTCGCACTAGCCAAACAAGTCTAATCAACATGAAAACTCATTCAGGCATTTTAGCAAACACCTTGTATGCATAAACTACAATGCATCTATATTCAACAATAAATTACCCAATTTAACAACAATTATAATAACACAATATCAATACATAAAGACATGCAAACTCATCCATATTCTCGCTAATCCGAAATTAACACGACTAAATCCTCAATTAACAATTAAGTGAATTAAACATATAATCAACTAAACCCAATTAACAAATAAGTGAATTAAACATATAGTCAACTAAACCCAATTAACAAATAAGTGAATTAAACATATAATCAACTAAACCCCAATTAACAATTTAAGAACTTAATTAATATAAAAGGCAAAAACCCCCAATTTATACTAAACGTAAAACATAATCCTAACATACACCCTCGTCTAGTCGCAATGGATAACCCCCGTTACCTTAGCGTGTAGAGGAGATGCTTCCGATAAGAACCCGCTAACGGTGGTTTCCTCCTCTTCTTCTTCTCTTTTCTCTCTTTTTCTCTCTTGGCTGATTTTTTTAGGTTTAAAGAATTGAAAAGTGGGCTGATTTTAGATATAGAAAAACTGTTTTTACAAAGTTTGTGGAAACGAACTATATGGTCCCCAAAGTTCTAAAAGCTAACTTTTAATCCCAAAAATATAGTTTTACTACTCAAAAATAACAAATCTTTAGAAACAAATCTATTGGGTCTTTTTTATTAGTAAAATTAGTAACAGGTTTTTAAAATAAAGTTTTTCAGAAAAGTTTCGGTTTTTAGCTAAAAAATTAGTCGAGTGACCGGTTTTTGATAAAATTTTGAATAAAACGTTTTTGGATAAATTAATTTATAAATAAAAACACTTATAAAAATACGGGACGTTACAAAACCAAACATGATCAAGAGATACAAATGCTACATTTAAATTTTACTAAACTTCCAAGATATAAATTACCACTTGAGTGGTATACAGATTATCATCAGCTATCCCAACACAGCACAAAAGCAAAAACTTTTGTAAGTGGTAGTTCTCTCAACCAGTGAGATGATAACAGGTTCATGTGGATAATCAAACACCCAGTGTTTTAAAAATCGGCCTAGGCGCTAGGCGCCAGCTTACCGCCGGGCCTAATTCAATTCGTTTTCAAGCTGGTCAACTCTGGTCAACGCATGTATAAAGTATTAAAAAAATCATAAAAAATATTTTTTAAATACTCAAAACCCTCAATTAGACCAACTTTACTCTCTCACCAAGAAATAACAAAAATAATAATAAAAGTTTATGATTTTTATATATTTTTCATCATTTTGTTTTCAGCAATACTTTAAAAAATGGATTTTAATAGTATAACTATAGGCTAATAGACTTGAAATGTTCAATTTAACTTGGTAAATTTATTTATAACACATTTATTGTATGAATGTCTAAGAAAATTATGAAAAAATGGTCTTGGCGCCTAGACGCCCCCCTCACCGCCTAGCGCCATTTGAAACCTTGCAAACACCTAAGATTAAATAAAGAAGGGGATAAATGTATCATGTGACGACCCAGATTTCCCGGATGGAAATTCTGTGGTGCGGTGTTGTGCGTCAGTCCCACATCGCCCAGATATGAGAGTATCCGTGTGGTATATGAGCTTAAAGATCCATTTCCTAAAAACAAGGCCTTTTAAAGCCGTGCGACACAACAGCGAGGACGGAACTCCACAGTTAAGCGTGCTTAGCTTGGAGTAGTACCAGGATGGGTGACCCCCCTAGGAAGTTGTGCCAAAGCGGACAATATTGTTGATACGGGCGTGGCGGTTCGGTCCATGGGGCCGGGTCGTTACATATCAACTTGAACACAATCAATTCAGATAAGAAGATTACTGAATTTGTTGTCAACAAACTCAAGTCCTACAACTTGAACAAAAAGCAGAGAAGTATTTGATATGAGCTGCTGGCTAGTGTCTGAAGTCAACTCAAGGACATATATTGATTCAAGTGACTAAAAAGAGAAAACTTCAGTGTAATACCACGGATCCAGTGTTTTGAATTGTTGCGAAAATCATTCAGCTCGTTTAGTATGTAAAGGTCTAACAAAGATCATAAAGATAACAATAGAGGCAACAGAAGAAAGACGAGAAAATTGTTAGGTTATATGACTAAAAAAAACTTCAATTAAAGTCGAAGGAAACTAGAAAGCAGCAAAACCACTATAGCAAAAACCTAGAACTAAACAAGTGAACACCCCCCCCCAATGCATATTAAGTCCTTAATTGAGTATTATTTTTGTCATGTTCCACTTTGCTTGCAAAATTCAAGAAGTAGCAAATAAAATGTTCTTACTCTCCAGTTTTTTAAGATTGACACCACATAAAAATGCAATGGTGATGTCCCTTTGAAAAATTTAATGGCCACAAAATATTGAAGATAGCACGTATAGTGGGGATATGAAACACATTACTCTATCCTACGCATGATAAAGTCATCAACGTTTCACATTTTTTCAGAACTTTGAGATGTTTAATGTTTCATCAAAACTTAACATTGGTGTGCCTTAAAAAATAACCAATACAAGAGGTTTTATGTATTTAGATGCTACTGTAACCACTAGTAAACTCCGATAAGAGTGAATATTAGCAGATAGAGAGCATCTCATCAGTGAAGAGACGAGCATAACTAGACTCATATAGTAGTAAGACTATCCAATTAAACAATACAACCATGAGAAAAGACCATAGTATAAGTAATTATAGATGAAAAACTATAAAGACCCTAAAGCATGATAGGATAACGTTCATTAACTGGAAACTTATATTCGCAGTAACTTTCTGTCGGATCTTTTATTCTTTGACAAAATAGCAGAAAACAAAACTATATGTTAAATTGATATCTAAACTGCACGGATGCTAAACATATAAACAAGATTCTTTCCCGCTATCGCCTAAAACATTTGAAGCATCAACTGGAACAAAATCCACTAAGCATAGCATAGAACTTCAAGCATAAATATTACTCCCCAAAGATATTACTAATAGGTACTTTAATTTAAGGTTTTAAAGTACACAGTGTGTACCAATTTAACAGTTTCTAAAACTTTTTCAACCATGCTGTCATCAGCTTTTTACACCCTTCTGGCAGAAAAAATCAAAAAATTGCCAATTCTTACAACTATTTTCCAGATCAAAACCAGCATCCAACTCAAGAACATTGTATTCCCAAGATGACAGAATAACATGTTATCCTACTCTATTTTTTTCCGGAAAATCTGAACAAATATTATGTATATAAAGTATAAACCGGTTTAATTATTAATATATTCGAGAAAGAAAATCCATCATATAGCAAAGTATTGCACTTATAACTAATCATAGTATTCAAACAAGTTCGGAATAAAACATCTACAAATATCCAGGTTGTCAGCCGATGCATAAAAACAAAATTTACAAGGAAAAAGGTAAAACAGATTACCTGAACAAGATAGTAGAAGATACGAAGTCCTTCCGGATCCTTACTAGATTGGATATCCATAAGTGATCCAATCTTTGAAGTTGTGAAAGAAATGTGTTCATTTCCCATCACAATCTCTAACTCTTGTCGCCCAACTTGGTCTGGCTCCGGCCACTCCCTATCATCTTCCTTCATTATCTACAAGAAAATATATCAATGAAAATTTTAGCTGATATTCACATGCAAAATAACCAACCATAAATCAACGACGTTACTTCTAAATCCTCTACCAACAACCACTGACAAGTGACAACCACCAACAAAAAATCACAGCAAAGGTAATAAAATTAAAGTTGAAAAAACTAGATTTTTATTAAGATTAAGGCTTTATACCTCAATCAAAAAGCTTAAAAGCATATTAGAAAATTACCAAGCACGTGCAAACAAACAAATTAAAATAATCAAAATACTGACGATAAACTGAAAATACAAAAAATGTTTCCCCCAATTCAAGGAGAAAAACTAATATCATACAAAATATGGGGGTCTGAATGAAATTAAAATAAAGACTAGGGCTTTTATTCACCTCGGAATCTGGTATCTGTAACAACACGAAGACACTTGCCGTACACAGCTGGGGTGGTTAAAAAAGCCTCTTTACGGGTCATAGTATCGTTTTTTCTAGAAAATAGAGCATTTGAATGAAATCACGAACAACCACTAATAAAGAATAAAAACCCACATAACAAAATCAAAATAAAAAAGAAGGGTCTCCCTTCAAATCGAGAAAAAAACCCTAGGGTTTAATTAAAATTAGGGCTTTATACCTCAATAAAAAAAAAGCTCCAATCACATTAGCAAAATACCAATTACGTGCAAACATATTTGTTTTAATCAAAACCCTGATACAAAAATAGGAAACACCAAATTGGGTTTCACTTAATTCAAAGAAGAAAAAAACATTTTCTCCATAATTTAGGGGTCTTAATGTAGTTTAAAACAAAGATTAGGGCTTTATATATATATATATATATATATACACACTACCTCAGAGTTCATAACAATGCGGCAAGACTCACGATAAATAACCGGGGGGGGGGTGGGGGTGTCAAGAAAGCCTTTTTACCCAACTTGAAAAAGGCCAGGGTTTATACTAAATGGGATATAGAATGAATTAAAATAATTGAAACCCAGAACTTGAACACAATGGTCATCATCAATCCACACAAAAAACTACATATTCTACACAAATTAGGAGTCTGGATGAAACTTAAAACAAAGATTATGGCTTTTTTCACTTCGGAATCCATAACAATACGGCGACACTCAAACACTAACCACTAATAAATAATCAAAACCCATGACAAAATCAAACTTAAACACAATGCTTACACAAACTAGGCTTCTTAATGTAATTTAAAACAAAGAATCGGGGTTCATATATATATACTACATCGGACTCCGTAACAATGCGACGACACTCGCAATAAACAGAGGAGGTCAAGAAAGCCTCTTTTACGGATCAAATAGGGCTTCTCAATAAAAACACTAGCAACCACAAATAAATAATCAGAACCCAGATTCTAAATCAAACTTGAACACAAGTTCTCCCTCAATTCATACAAAAAACTACATTTTATACACAAATTAAGGGTCTGGATGAAATTCAAAACAAATATCAGGGCTTTTATTCACCTCAGAATCCATAACAATGCGCCACAACCAAAACCCTGACAACCACTAATAAAAAATCGAAACCCATGATTGTATTCAAACTTGAATACAATGCTTCAAAAATTAAAGGCTTTTTAATGTACTTTAAAACAAAGATTGGGGCTTTATAGTATATAATACCTCAGAATCTGTAACGATGTGACAACAATCGCGATAAACGGCGGGAATCAAGAAGGCCTCTTTACGGATCAAATTGGGCTTTTGAAACCAATATAATAAAATCAAAATTGAACACTATGATCTTCCTCAATTCATACAAAAATACTACGTTAACTACACAAATTAGGCTTCCTAATGTACTTCAAAACAAAGATTAGGGCTTTATATATACATACAACCTCGGAGTCCATAACAACGCGGCAGAGACTGAGTTATGTAATGTAGCAAAATTATTTGCATGTAATCAAAGTATTCCCATTGGCTTTGTTCAAAAAGTAAAAATACAAAACTAATCTGTTTTGGGAGTGTTGTCATGTATGTATTGTTCCATAGGCAGCACCAAAATAAGGGTCCATTCTATAGTTACTTTACGCTCACCAGACTTACATTGTCGGCACAAAATGCTTCATTAACTATTAATATTCTACCGGTCTTTAAAATTAGTAAGCTAATAATGAGAAGTGATGGAAGAAGAACTCATCAACATTCTTTTCAATCACTCTGGTTTTACATCCTACGACATTGTGTTTGGCAAAGTGGACAAGAATGTCTTCCTAGTTTTCATCAGGTATCAACTTAATAAATTATTTTGTTTTCATAGGAAATTAAATTGACCGTGTCTCAATCAATAAATGAATTAGAAGAAAGTTACAGTCATATGTGACTTTTGAAGTTATTTTAGGTTTTAATGACCTCTTTTTACCCCCTTGAAACTAGGTTGACCTGGATGAGGTAAATGCTTTGGCTCAACTGATGACATGGAAGACAGCTGTAGCAGATATACCTTATGGTGGAGCTAAGGGCGGAATCGGGTGTACACCAAGGCAGCTAAGTAGCAGTGAGTTGGAGCGCCTCACTCGTGTATTTACTCAGAAAATACACGATTTGATCGGGGTTAATATGGACGTACCTGCCCCAGATATGGGGACAAATTCTCAGACAATGGCTTGGATTTTGGACGAATACTCAAAGTTTCATGGTCATTCACCAGCTGTTGTCACCGGAAAGCCCATTGTAAGTATAAATCACACAGTCAATACAAAATTGGAAGCTTTTGAATTATTAAAATGTAAATGTAATCTTGTATCTTGCTTTCTTGCTTACTGTGACAATACCATACAGTCAAAATTCACTCTAGGTTTGTTATTGCATTGTCTTTGTTCTCATGATTATTTTCTATTGTTTCCCATTTCATTTTTTCATTTGCTTTATGTAAAAAAGAGACTGTTGCATTAGCCTAAAGATGTGGAACAGGGGAAAACAACATTTGACCGTTTTTCTGAACTTCAGGGGTTTTCAGGAAAATTAAAGTTGACATATAAATAAATCAGCCAAATGTGGTTCTAAATGTTTGTTTTCCTCTAAAATATTCATAAGTAATCTGAAATTGACTGAGCTAAAAAATAATAAAAGATGCAAGCACAAAGGATGTGAAGCCATTTTTGGCACTTTTCTACTAAAGTCGCTTTAGTGTTAGATTCTGTAGGTGCTGAGATTGGTGCTATGTTTTCCAAAAGAATAACCTTCCAAAATGACTTTTTCTTTGTTAGAAAAAAAGGAAATCTGTCACTTTTAGAGCCTTTTGACTGTTTTGCTTCTTAGGATCTTGGTGGGTCCCTCGGTAGGGATGCAGCGACTGGGCGTGGTGTTGTCTTTGCAACCGAGGCATTACTTGCAGAACATGGGAAGTCGATAAAAGATTTGACATTTGTCATTCAGGTACATTTAATTGGTTTTTCCCTAAATTTTAAATGTTTTTGTTTCCATATATTTTGATGACACCAGGGAAATAATTTCATGGTAAACGAAAATTTATAAAGAAGTTGTTTTCAGGGTTTTGGAAATGTTGGGTCATGGGCTTCAAAGCTGATACACGAGAGGGGAGGAAAGGTAGTTGCTGTGAGTGACATCACTGGAGCTCTTCAAAACCCAAATGGGATCGATATACCGGCTTTGCTTGATCATAAAGAATCCACTGGGAGCTTGAATAATTTCAACGGTGCAGATGCTATGGACCCACATGAATTACTCATACACGAGTGTGATGTTCTGGTTCCTTGTGCCTTAGGAGGAGTTCTTAACAGGTCTTGATACTTGTAATTTCCCTTTTGTATGTTATTTCTTGTTTATTGCCCAATTTGTTTGTATGTTGAATGTATATAAGTGATGATGTATATGTTGCTTGGTAATGCTTGGACTGTCATTCCTTGTTTTCCTTTTATATTTTGATGTTGATCCTTTTCGATCACAGGCCTTCACTTTTCTGAGAAAAGCCAAACTTCTGTTTTTCACTATGTTTGCCTTTTAGATCCGAGCCTCACTTTGATGTTACATAAAATATGGGTGTTTTACATTTTACTTTTTGATGCGAAATGTTGATTCTGTAGTGAAGAAAGAAAATCATCCGACAGGGTAATTTGTGATTTATGTCTTTAATATTCTCATGAGATATTTCAGTGGGACATCAATAAATTTACTTACTAATCATTGACTATGCTATTCTTGTGGATTAGTTTCTTATTTTGATTCCGATTTCACATTGTAGAGAAAATGCTGGGAATGTTAGGGCCAAGTTCATTATAGAAGCTGCGAATCATCCTACTGATCCAGAAGCAGATGAGGTAATATATTTGAGAGATTTAATTTTTCTCTTTAAAAAGGATTGAAGAATTTGAGAACATCAAATGTTAAGGAAATGCTTTTTCAAAATAGGTCTTTAGATCAGCTTCTACTCCATAGAAGGATTTTCCTTTGGAGTACTACAAGTCAAGCCAAAATAAGATGAAATCTAAGGATTTTTATTAATTTCTGTGTTTCCAATCCAGAAACCAGATATCAATCTTGATAGTCCTTAATTGACATTCTTTTGTGTCTGTAAATTCTATCGAAAAAGGGGGTTGTTATACTTCCCGATATATATGCTAATTCTGGAGGTGTGACAGTAAGCTATTTCGAATGGGTTCAGGTAAAGAAACTGGCTATTTTCTGCTTTGTATATATCATCTTGGTTATTATCATTGAAGAATATAATTTTTACTCCGTTATCTTCAATTAGGTCTCTTGACTTTCTTGCATATACCCTGCTGATTGCGTTTTTCTTAAGGTTTTTTTTACAATACAAGCAATTGTACTACTGACAGATCGCTCGATTGCTAAGTCCTTGAGTTTGCTCCTAAATCATTAATAGTTTGAGTCCATGATGTGTCAAACAACTTGTCACAATTTTGAAAATTTGAATTGATATCAAGTAAATGTTAGGAAAATAGTCAAAGGAAGACCAACAATGTTTTAGATTTGGTTGTTATATACAAATATAAATGACAGCTTTTGAATTATGGTGGATTTTGTTGTTGCAGAACATCCAAGGTTTTATGTGGGACGAAGAGAAGGTGAACAAGGAGCTTCATCGATACATGACCAGAGCTTTCGGCAACATAAAAAACATGTGCAAAACGCATAATTGCGATCTTCGAATGGGCGCATTTACCTTGGGAGTTAACCGTGTGGCTCGAGCCACTATATTAAGGGGCTGGGAGGCGTAATTAAATAAAAACAGACGCTCCATAGTGTCTTTTTCAATTTGTTTTTTTTACTTTCAAGAAAGGTTTACCAACTCATCACAGATTGTGAAATTGTACCCCATATAGACTTCTTTTACATTTTCACAAACTGGATAAAGTTACAATAACCGTGTTCCAGAATTTCTGATAAAGAAAACTGATAAATTCCGATAACGAGAAGTGTCTGGAGTTCAGAAGCTGCGTTTAAAAATAGGATGAATTATCTAATTTAGTTCACAACACACTAATAAGTTTCCAATTTAGGCATATATGCCTTTGTTTTCTCTTTCTCCTATTACTCACACTAGTAAATGGTTTATCATTTGATCATTTTATTCAGATAAATTAGTAGTATTTTGTTTCCAATTTCATTTTAAAGCACCTTGCCTGCATGTAAATGTATATATGCATGTGGACAAGCATTAACTTTAAATGGGAATGAATGATTATATCTGATTTTTTTCCCACTGATATGGGAAGGATTGAAACGTTATTCTTTTATGATTTCAATCGTAATACAATAAAATAAAAAACTTGCTTTTGATCAATTTTTTTATTAAAATGGGAGTAGTTACTATCTTTTGTAGCTTATTATTCAAGCGCAATAAGTAGTCTCATTATCCTATGGGTCACAATAACTCAATCATTTTACTAGTCTCTGGGGAAAGTTGGCTTTGATGGGAACTGTTCTAAAGACACTCGGTTGCAATTTACTCCGTCTATGAAACTATATGTGCAATTTTGACTCGTTTATAATTTATATCAAAATTATCGAAATGAATTTTTTTAAAATTTAATCATAAAATTTAACATTTGAACTATATGATCTAACTTTTGAAAATTTTCATTCCGACAATTTTGATACAAGTTCTTGGCCGGTCAGAATTGCACGTAGTTTCATAATGGACAATTAAATAGGAATGGAGAAATTATTATTCAAGCCCAATTAGTAGTCTGATTATCCTATGGGCCACAATAACTCAATCCTTTTACTAGTCTTTGTGGAAAGTTGGCTTTGATGGAACTGTTCTAAAGACACTCGGTTGCAATTTACTCCGTTCGTTCCTATTTAATTATCCATTACGAAACTATGTGCAATTTTGACCGTCTTATAAATTATATCAAAATTGTCGAAATGAATTTTTTTAAAATTTAATCATAAAATTTAACATTTGAACTATATTATCAACTTTTGAAAATTTCCATTCCGACAATTTTGATACAAGTTCTTGGCCGGTTAAAATTGCACGTATTTTCATAATTAACAATTAAATAATAACGAATAAAGTATTATTCAAGCCCAATTAGTAGTCTCATTATCATATGGGCCACAATAACTCAATCCTTTTACTGGTCTATGTGGAAAGTTGGATTTGATGGGAACTGTTCTAAAAACACTCCGTTGCAATTTACTACATTCGTTCTCATTTAAATGTCTATTACGAAACTATGTGCAATTTTGATCGGTTTATAACTTATATTAAAATTGTTAAAATGAATTTTTTTAAAATTTAATCATAAAATTTAATATTTGAACTATATTATCAACTTTCGTAATGGACAATTAAATAGAAACGGATAAAGTATTATTCAAGCGCAATAAGTAGTCTCATTATACTATGGCCCACAATAACTCAGTCCTTTTACTAGTCTCTGTGGAAAGTTGGTTTTGATGGGAACTGTTCTAAAGACACTCGGTTGCAATTTACTATTCGTTTTCATTTAAATGTCCATTACGAAACTATGTGCAATTTTGACCGGGTTATAACTTATATTAAAATTGTTAAAATGAATTTTTTAAAAATTTAATCATAAAATTTAACATTTGAACTATATTATCAACTTTCGTAATGGATAATTAAATATAAACGGATGAAGTATTATTCAAGCGCAATTAATAGTCTCATTATCCTATGGACCACAATAACTCAATCCTTTTACTAGTCTCTGTGGAAAGTTGGCTTTGATGGGAACTGTTCTAAAGACACCCTGTTGCAATTTACTCCGTCCGTTCCTATTTAATTATACATTACGAAATTATGTGCAATTTTGACCGGCTTATAATTTATATCAAAATTGTCGAAATGAATTTTTTTAAAATTTAATCATAAAATTTAACATTTGAACTATATGATCTAACTTTTGAAAATTTTCATTCCGACAATTTTGATACAAGTTTTTGGCCGGTCATAATTGCACGTAGTTTCATAATGGACAATTAAATAGGAACGGATAAATTATTACTCAAGCGCAATTAGTAGTCTCATTATCCTATGGGCCACACTAACTCAATCCTTTTACTAGTCTATGTGGAAAGTTGGCTTTGATGGGAACTGTTCTAAAGACACTCGGTTGCAATTTACTCCGTCTACGAAAAAATTAACGGTCCCCTATGTCATCTTTGTCGTAATTTATTGGTTTTAAAAAATAAAGAGGAAACTTCCTTAAACACTGAAATATATAATAATAATATAAAAAAATCGGATCTGAAACCAATCCAGAACCATTTAGGTTTGGGTATGGTTCAGTTATTTTGGGAATATTTTTGCAATAAAATCCGATCCGAGAAAAAACAAATTCAAAATCCGATGGATCGGACTGGATCAGATGGGATTAGATTTTTGTGCCATCCCTAAGTACTAGTTGCAGAATAGAATATAAATATATGGAATGAATTTTTTTCCCAAAGCTTTCGAAAAAGCCATTGACCTTGATGAAAGCCAAAAAAAAATTGTTGGTCGATTTAAAGCACCTAAGATATCTGGACTTGAATTGCAGCAAGTCTAACAAGAATCAAATTCATAGCTTCAATGGCTCC
This sequence comes from Primula veris, assembly GCA_963682055.1. Classification (NCBI taxonomy): domain Eukaryota; kingdom Viridiplantae; phylum Streptophyta; class Magnoliopsida; order Ericales; family Primulaceae; genus Primula; species Primula veris. Next base: position 3,312,399 of record OY821742.1, on the reverse strand, counting down.
ATTATAAATACGAGACAATTGTAGTTTATAGCACATTATTCGTATTATTAACACCGCAATTCTCATCTAACAATACTGTACCTGCATGAAGTGACGGAACCATGATCGTAAAATGGAGGCCGATTTTCTATAAAAAAAATTATACCTTATGGAACCACTATGAAGTTAATTTATATATACTCATACTAACTAGATATATGTAATATAATGATTTTATCTAGTCTTTTTTTCAACTTTGATGCTCAATACTGTTTTACATTAATTATTGACAGTATTACAATTGGATTCACAGTTGGTTTTTGGGTTCTGATAGGTCCCTTGGTTCTTAGTAAATCTTTTTAGTATTACATAAAGTTTTGCTTTATTAATACAGAACAAATGGTACATATGGATTATAAGATTTATTCATGTTGGTGAATGACCTACATATATAAGAGCAACTACATTGGTGTACATAACTCATCCTCTAAGGTCACATATTAGAAATGGAATAAAAAAGCACCAAAATAGTATACATTAGACTAGCTAGAAATAAGGAAAAAAATACATTTACTACACCAAACTATAATACTGTTAACGATTTGAATACCTACACCAAATTTTTGTTATTTGTAAAATTGGGAGAAACGTTTTTATAGGATGACATATTTTTGTGCAAAATTATCAAATTAGCCTATCAAATTAATGTTTGTCAAATGTCACGTGACATGATTCCGTGATTTATTTAGACGGTGGTACTTAAATTGGAAAGTTATTATAGTGTGGTACCTAAATTGAAAAATTTGAAAGGTGTGCACCCAAATCGTTAAAAACAGATAGTTTGGTGTATCAAAAATTGTATGGAGTAATTGACAAATAAAATAAAAAAAAATCCTTTACCTTTTTAGAGCAAGAAAAAGATTAGGCGATAGTGATAACGCGATTTAAAACTCTGAGCTATCAAATTATAAATCCGTTGGTTAAATTGGTTGCGAGGTAAATTTAAAATATAAAAAAACCTTCCGACTTTGTTTTTGTTTTTGCATCAGCACCTTGTGAAAAAGTCGGGAGTAGTATTTTCGATTGTCTTGCATCAAATGATACCTATCTATTATTATAAGGCCATTTACAATAATATTGTTATATGTATTGTTAACTAAAATAGTTAGCTAACAATGCATTTTTTTTTATTAGATAAGTTAAATCATGTGCTATCTTTATAGATATTAAAAAAGTTGTTAAATATAACAATGTTTTTAATGTTGTTAATTGATGATGTGACAAAATATCATTAATTAAAACGTGAACTCTATTTCAACTACTCCTATTTTACTTCCTATATTAGTGGGGTTTTACAAAATGACTAATTAATAAGATTTTAATTAATAATTAATTTCAATTAAAATTAGATAACTTTGTTAAGTTAATACACTAATGTGAATGTTAAATTTAAGTTACATATGTATCATTTAACATGTAATTAAATAATAATGTGTCAAAATTAATATTACTAAAATTAATAACACATATTCTAGCTTTTTTGATATTAGTGCACAGGCCTAGTATATGACCTACGAAATGACCTGCATGTAAAAAAAAAGTACATATGAATGCATTTTAATAGAAAGAAAAAGTCAGAAAAAAGGCATTGATCTTGACCAAAGACCCAAGTCGTTGTAACTGTAAATTTAATAAAACGAAACATAATCTATAAAGAGCCGAATTTTTAAATCTTTTAAAGATTCGATATATACGTAAATTTATAAAACTAGAATCACCTTAAATTTCATTAAACATGATCTCATAATTATTCATAAATCATTCCCCACTCATATTATAGATCATATTTTCTCTCTCCATAAATCACTCTACAAACTAAAAATTCATATCTAGGATAATAATAATAATGTAACATCATTCACCCTATTTAACATTTCATAGATATAATGTAGAATCCAAGTTAAAAACAAATAGTAAAAAATGCGTTTTAACTTTACCAAAAAGAAAAAAAGTAAAAATAAGCAGTATCATCATTTGTAGTTGCATCATGTAACATTATATTAACATCATGTAGCATCAAATTTAATAGCAAAGAATAAATATAAATATATACAATAAATTTGATTTGAGTACCATTCAAGACACATTCACTACTAATAGGGCCCGAATTCGGAATGGTCCCATCCCAAACTCAATTAGAGGTGCATATAATCTACATGGTCCCATCCTAACTCACAAGCATTCCGAATACTTGTAACTACCATTGACTTGAAAAATGACTTAAGACCCTTCCAAGTTTTGGTCTCTTTCAACGAGGTCCCCTTCCTTGAACTGAACCACTCAAAAAAATGGTTAAAGTCGTTGATACGATTGCTCTTAGCTATCTTAATTGAGCGCAATGCCTCTCGTTTTTTTATAAACCACAATGACACTATCATTGTGATAGTGTTTATGTATGGTCCCAACTCCCAAGCATTCCGAATACTTCCAACTACCATTGACTTGAAAAATGACTTATGACCCTTTCAAGTCTTGGACTCATTCAACAAGGTCCTCTTTCTTCAATTGAGCCACTCAAAAAAATGGTTAGAGTCGTTGATACGGTTGCTCTTAGCTATCTTAATTGAACGTAATACCTCTAGTTTTTTTATAAAGCACAATGGCACTATCCTTGTGATAGTGTTTATGTATGCTCCCAACTCCCAAGCATTCTGAATACTTCCAACTTCCATTGACTTGAAGAATGACTTACGACCCTTCCAAGTCTTGGGCTCATTCAACGAGGTCTCATTCCTTGAACTGACCCACTCAAAAAAATGATTAAATTTGTTGATACGGTTGCTCTTAGCTATCTTAATTGAACACAATACCTCTCGTTTTTTTTATCAACCACAATTGCACTATCCTTCTGATAGTGTTTATGTATGGCCCCAACTCACAAGTATTCCGAATACTTCCAACTACCATTGACTTAAGAATGACTTAAGACCCTTCCAAGTCTTGGCCTCTTTCAACGAGGACCACTTTCTTAAACTGAGCCACTCAAAAAAATATAGGAGAAAACAATAATTGAAATAAGACGGTCATAAATACTGTAGCAAAATAATGTAGGAGCAGCTATACTAAGCTAACTACTTTTTTTTTTTATACTTTTAATGAGTGAATGAATACTTTTAAGTTCGTACATCCGTTAACTGGGAATATGAATCCACTGTTAGTCCATTTGAAGCACCAATGGCTTCCATTATATGCGAGACAATTCGTACTTTAAAACCGAGATTCTCATCTAACAACGCCGCACCCGCATGTAAAAAATACATATGGATGTCTTTTCATAGCAAGAAAAAGTCAGGAATTTATGCATTTTTTTAGTTTTTTTATATGGACACCCTCTTGGTTTCTTAGCTATCATATTTGAGCACAAAAATTCTCATTTTCTTTATGGACCACAATAGCACAGTCCTTTAACTTTTACTAGTATTTGTGGTAATCTTGACTTGAGTACTACTCCCCCGTTCTAAAATATTGGGACACTATCTATCTATATGTAACTTTGACCGGTAAATATATTGTGCTTAAATTGTTGAAATCTAAATTTTTAAAATTTGTTCAAATAATTTAACATTTGAACTATGCGATTAGCTTTTGAAAAATTCGATTCCCACTAGTTATATATGAGTTATTTGTCGGTTAAAATTGCACGTAATTTCATATAGTACCAACAATTTGAAACGAATGAGTATTTTATAGACATTCAGTACCAGTTGTCATCAAGATAGCTAAGGGAAGTGACAAGTAGGGCGACAGCCCCGACCTCACCAGAAAAAAAGGCACAATTATTTTCTTCATCTATTTCTATAATTTGTTAAGAGCAATAATATTTAAACAAAAAAAAATTGTGTTAGGAGCAGTCAAGACAGAATAGGACTAAGACAACCTATCGATCTCTGTATAAAATGGAAATCTTTAAAGGTTGATTAATGCCTAAACTATTCAAATCAGTAGTCTGGACACTAAAAAAAATATCAGTTTACTATCAGAGGTTCTGTTATTAAACTGATAGTAAAACGAGTGTCGCTTAGTTTAGCAATAAAAATTGTTGATAAACTATTGTTGATAAATTGTTTATTAGTTTAGCAACAGAGACCCCGATAATAAACTAACAATTTTTTTTTTTATTGAGACAACACGTATTTCCCAAAAAATTGCATCGAGGGGTCAGAAATCTATTTGGCCCCTTGATTATTATATATAAATTTCAATAAAAGTTATACATATATAAAGTGTTCATTTATTATCATGGATCAAAATGTGTTATAATGGTAGAGTAATTCGTATCTATCTTTCTTCCACTTTGCAAGGTCATACTTATAGTCTCTATAAAAGACATAAAATTTTGTATTTAAATTTTATGTGCGAAACTGGAATATTTATTAATTAATGAAATTCAAACTCACTTTTTCTAAATAACTTAAACTTTTCTATTTGTACCATCTTAACCCTAAAAAAATAATATTATAATTGCTATCTTTTTAATACTCATCAATATATTTATTGTCTCCCAATTAAGTAAAAAAAAAAAAAGTAGTTTTAAGGTGCAACATCACGTTAAAAAAAATCTCTTTCACTTTTCCTTTCTATCTACAATATTCATTATTTAAAACGATTAGAAAAAAAGCTTACGAAAATCTTAATTCTTTTTGGTACAACCCAAGCTAAAAGTCTTGGTGTTGAAACTTCAAAGTCTTTGCAAGAATAGTTGTAGCTAAATATTAGCTTATATATATCAACCATAGTCTTCACACTAAATCATGTCCAAAACTACATACACCAAATCAAATATATTTATCAATCATGAGCTATACTAAACTTCTTATTTCACTTTATTGTTGCTTTTTCGCTGCCACTACATTCCATTGTTACTGCTTAGCTAGTGCGAGTAGTGATAGCTTGGGTACTCGTTGCTTTGAAACTGAGAGGCAAGCTCTTCTTAAGTTCAAGCATGATTTATCCGACCCTTCGAACCGCCTATCCTCATGGGTCGGCAATGACTGTTGTGCATGGTATGGAATCGTATGCAGCAACTTCACTGGCCACATCACTAAAATTAAACTCCGAGGTTCATATGAGGGGCTTTATCCATGGTTGTTTGATGATACATACGTTCCTTATTTTTATCAATCATTAGGTGGCAAGATTAATCCATCGTTGCTTGATCTGAAGCACCTCCGTCATCTCGACTTGAGCAGCAACGATTTTAATTATAGTCCAATACCCAGCTTCATTGGCTCCATTACAAGTTTGAGGTACCTCAATTTTTCATATTCTTCGTTTAGGGGGAATATCCCTCATCAACTTGGAAATCTATCCAGGATTCGCCATCTTGATTTTGGAGGTAACTCCGATCTAAGTAGTGATAGTTTCAGATGGATTTCAGGTCTTGTTTCATTACGATATCTCGATATGTCTTACGTAGACCTGAGCGAGACAATAGGTTTGGAACATTCGACGAGCAGGCTCCCTTCTCTACTTGAACTGCACTTGTCTGGTTGTAATTTGAGAGATATTTCACCTTCGATTACCAGTGTTAACTTTACTTCACTCTCGATTATCGACCTTTCTTATAACCAGTTCAGGTCACCTGTTCCTGAGTGGCTATTTAATCTCCCTCGTCTAGTCTCCATAAACATAGGTGGAGGATCATTTTCTGACAATCCATTTCCAAGTGCTCTTAAAAACACGACCTTGATAAAATCCTTCTTCAACCATGGGAATATTGAAGGTTCTAGCATGAGAATACCAAAGTGGTTTTATAGTTTCCAATATCTTGAAGAAGTTGATCTTTCTAATAATATGTTGGAAGGTGTCATCGCAAATGAAATAGGTAACTTAACTTCTCTAACTAGTCTCGATCTGAGCGACAATAAACTGGAGGGGTCGGTGCCAGTATCCTTGGGAAAGCTCCGCAACTTGAAGGCTATTATCTTGTCGTATAATAATTTCTATATGTTTGACATAGGAAATTTCCTTAGGAGTTTCATGTTTAAGAGATTGGAAGTACTGAGGTTAGATGGAGCTAATGTCACTGGGCACTTGCCATATGAGATTGGCCATTTTACAAATTTAGTCTCTATTAGACTTCCTAATAACTTCATCTCAGGTACAATTCCATCTTCATTAGCAAGATTATCAAACTTGAAGTATTTAGATCTTTCTTTTAATCTATTGAATGGAACCCTGCCTGAAGTTATAGGGAAACTTACAATGTTAGAAACACTTCGCTTTGATGGGAACTCGATGGAAGGTGTCATTACAGACCTTCATTTTGCAAAACTTAAGAGATTAAGGTACCTAACTGCATCGGAAAATAAACTGGCCTGGAAATCTCGTGATGTCTGGATTCCTCCCTTTCAACTTCGATATTTGGATTTGAGAAATTGGAATCTCGGACCCCAATTCCCTTCTTGGCTGCAATCACAAAAACAACTAAATCACTTAGACATTTCAAACACACGAATATCGGATTTTATTCCCACCAAGTTCTGGGATAAGACCAATGGAGCTTTGATTTACCTAAATTTATCATCTAATGGATTTTATGGAGAGCTCCCTAATGATGTAACTAGGTTTACTTTTAATACTATGGCTGATCTAAGTTCAAACAATTTCACTGGTCCATTACCAACATTCATGTCTCATGCATTTTGGCTAGATCTTTCGAACAATTCTTTCTCCGAATCTATTCACCAATTCTTTTGTAATCAGACTAACTCAAATAGTTACTTCATAAATTTTCGATATAATCTTTTGTCAGGGAGTATTCCTGACTGCTTCGGGAATTGGACAAATCTATATCGTCTAAAATTAGACAACAATCATCTGCATGGTCCCATCCCAAACTCAATTCGAGGTGCATATAATCTTAGGAATCTACACTTGCATAATAACAATCTCTCGGGAAAGGTGCCTCAGACTCTACAAAACTGTACGATATTGCAAACAATTGACCTTGGAGGAAATCAATTTTCAGGAAATATACCTACTTGGGTGGGTAGGTCATTTCCACAATTGGTAAATTTGAATCTTCACTCTAATAGGTTCCACGGAAAGATTCCAAATGAACTATGTCATCTTCAATCGCTTCAGATTTTGGACCTTGCTCACAATAGCCTTTCTGGGTTAGTGCCAAAGTGCTTTACTAATTTCAGTGCTCTGAGAAACACGGAATTGAATATGAACTACGGAGAATATGGGTTTCCGAACATATATAGTCCACACAGAGTCTTTTCATATGATAATGGGGTTTTGGTGACAAAAGGAAGTGAGAACGAATATAGTTCAATAATTAAGTTCGTGAAGTTTATGGATCTTTCATCGAATAACTTATCAGGTTCGATCCCGGAGGGATTAACAAGACTTGCGGGTTTGAGGTTCCTGAATTTGTCTCGGAATCACCTTTCAGGTTTAGTTCCAGTCAACGTCGGTGAAATGCAATCACTAGAAAGCTTAGATCTTTCTATAAACCAACTTTCAGGTGAACTTCCATTGAGCTTGTCGAGATTAAGTTCCTTATGTTACTTGAACTTGTCCAATAACAATTTCACAGGGAAAATTCCTACAAGTACTCAACTCCAAAGCTTTGATGAATCCAGCTTCGGCGGTAACAAGCTCTGTGGGCCACCTCTTGGAAAATGCAATGAGAACAAGATAGTACCGAAAGTTGTGCTTGGAGTTGAAGAAGAAAGTGATGAATATCTAGACTTGTGGTTTATTGGCAGCATTGCAATAGGATTCATATTTGGTTTCTGGGTTCTAATAGGTCCCTTAGTTCTCAGCAAATCGTGGAGAATTACTTTTTTTGGAGCATTAGATAGTGCTTGGTTTAAGCTCTCGGATTTTATATCTAGATGCTGCCATATCTTTTATAATAAAAGAGGGTGAATGTAATAAGTAATTTGAATTTCCAAACACCAAGAAAAACTAAAGAGCGATTATGTACCTTTGGGCTATGAACTTAATTTACTTGTAATCTGTGTAATAATTTCTTTTAGCTATTATATGTATGTCTCTTCGATAAATTTATCTGTTTCAGTACAAAGTCTCTCACTGGAGTAATATCTCTCTCTCACACAGTTACACAAAAGTACATGAAGAATTAGATGGATCCCATGTTTATATATATGTACTCCATGATTACTATATTGCAACTTTCCTATGAGTTTGTAAATTGATGATACAACTTTTTGTTTATGGTAAATACAATCTAGAAATGTATGGAGTATACAGCAGGCCGCAAAAAAAGTATCTTATTTGTCGATAGCCCATCGGAACTGTTCCCCGGACAAATTGAACTATATACTAGCGCACGTTATTATTAATAATAATGAACGGAAAAAAAAAGGAGGCCGCGAAAAAGGTAATGGGTAAACTAAGAGAGAGAGAGGAAAGAGGAGAAACTTGTAGTTTTTTTTATCCGGACAATTGTACTTTCACATCAGTCTCATCAAAATTCTCTTCAAATAAGAAATAAAAATTTAATTTTTTAATATTTAGAAAGTCATACGTTTTATAGTCTCTGTAAAGCATGCTCACTATCAATAATTAACTATTTTAGCATTATATTTTAATGTAAATTTCACATTTGGAGGAATAACATACACATGATTAAAGTGAGATCGATTGATTTTTAATTGATGAGTAGTCTTATTTATTATCTATTTATAAAAAATTGTAGTGGTCTTCTTAAAAAATAGAGAGTTTATTGTGAGCTTGATTTAGTTGAATTTTGGAGCTAAACTATTCAAAATTATAGATAAATTAGAATTTGATGGGTGAGATCTGAATACTCTAATGGTGAACATCTTTTTTTTTAAAGTTAAACATATTGTATCATTTCACGATATAAAAGTACAAGTTAGAGCTCTGATAGCACACTCTACCACTTAGAGCGCAAGCAAAGAAAGCAAATACACTAAGATAACTCCTTTCCGGCTAACATAAAACTACAACTTGAAGAAAGTCGTAGTTGGGAAAATAAACTACAAAGCAAAGTCAATATGCTAAATGTAGTAATGGCTATACCAAAAAAGAATCACATGATTTGCCGCAAAGGTACCATTCTAAAAGTCACGCCAACTTTTACTATTTCACTTCGCAAGAAACTCATCTTTGTTCCCCCTTACTAGTCTCGGTAAATCTTAGCAATAATGGTTACAAGGTGAACATCTTCTCAGGAATGGCTTTTTTGGAATCAATTACACAGTATATGTATCTAGTTATAATTTTTCTTACATTTTTTTTATCAATAATGCTAAAGAGTCAGATAAGTTCAGCCAGACTTTCAACACATCAGTACTCAATTTAAATTTAGAATTTACTTTTCACCCCGAAATTTAATAGTATGCTATTCGGCCCTATATCTAAAAATATCATTAACTTTTTTTAATATTTTTAATCAGTATTTAACTTTAGGGTAGTATCAAATAGGATTTTATAATATTATATTTGAGTTTTTATTTTATTGAATGTTTCGTCAAATAAAATATTTTAAATATTTTCAATTAATATTTAACTTTACAGTAGTCTCAACTAAGATTATATAAAATGGGTCTGTTATTAATAATAAAAAAAAAGTCTTGACTATGATTTTATAATATTAAATTTGAGTTTTTATTGTGTTGTAAATTTTAGTATCAACTAGGCTTTTATAATAATAATTTCTAAAAGAGAGAGATGATTACCAAAATAAAGAATACGGAGTTGTATGAGTTTTTTGTTTATAACAAAAGTTGAGTGGAAAATGTAATATGAAAATTACAATTAGGAACAGTCGGACCATTAGTCTGTCTCAAGTGTCTGACGCAATAGCAGTACTGTTTTTGTTTACTATATCCGAGTTATTTTTTTAGTATGGTAGGGACTCAAAACGTTAATCATAATACGTAGATTTTTCATTCCTTTTTCATTAAAAAGAAGAAGCAGAGATTCCATCCCATGACTCTCCAACTTTCTTTTTCATGAATATATTTTTGTAGAAAGGAAAAGTCAGGAACATTTCTACCCTCTTAACTATCATAATTGAGCTCAATAACTATCATTCTTTCTACTTTGTAGCAACGTATGACTGATCCAGAAAGAGCGATAGAGGTATATACTTTGTATTAATTGTAATTATATGTTAGCCCAGTAAAAGTAATAAGTTAACAAAGATACCTGAATTGCCGTCTCTATATCACCGTCGAGGAATATTACCGACGTACGTGATCGCTCGAAGTTCATTTTCAGTCAGTTGTCGGTAACCCTATTGTCCTGATAAATCATAAGAAACAAAATAAACTTTTCTAGAAGAATGAATTGCCAAGGTCTAATATACAAAAGCAAACAATATGGATGACGTAAAGCAATATAGCCCCCCTTGATAACCAAACCTTATCGTGACTGGTATTTGATTATATCGTCTAAACAAAAATGTAACAGCGGTACTGTAATTAATTAGTAGATGTTCTTTTAGATCAAGCAAATGTACCAATTATATATAGGAGTACTTTGTTTCTAATTTCTTTTTGAAGCAAAAGTATATATACATGTGGATACAAGTATATGAAACCTACTGCTCTTGAGAATTTTACTCTTAATTCAGCATGAAATATTGTCAGAGAAGTAAGAAATATTAGCTGGAGAAGTACTTTTATATGGAATAGTATGATACCTGTAAAAGTCTCTTGCTTCATGTGGAAAGTTTTTAATCAAGCTGTTTCCTTGGATAGCAACCTGCATAAATTTGGCATTAATATGGCTTCTATGTGTGGATGTTGCAAAAATTCAGAAGAAACTTTTGACCATTTGTTTAGTAATGGTTTAGTTGCAAATGAGGTCTGGAATTTCTTTGAAAGTAAATGGGGTATTATTATTCAGAATAATTATTTGTTTGGAAGAATTAACAGTTGGTGGACTTATATCAGCAAGAAAAAAACATTTTCTGAAAGGAAAATTTGTCAAGTTCTACCTTCTATCATTATTTGGGTTATTTGGAAATCTAGATGCTCATGCAAGTTTGAGAATATCAAAATGAGGTCTAGAAATATTATTAAAAACTCTGAAGATCTGATTATTCAAACTGGTTATAAAGAGAAGGAGTTCTCTTATTCTAATTACAGTGGAAAAAAGAATGTTAAAAAAGCCACTATTATTAAGTGGCTTAATCCACCAACTGGATATCTGAAATTAAATATAGATGGCTGTTATAAGCAAACTGAGATTCTTAATGGAATTGGTGGACTAATTAGAGATGAAAATGGGTATTTTATCAAAGGGTTTTCTAGGGCTATAACAAGCTATTCAGCTCTTTATTCTGAGTTTAAAGCCCTATACTATGGTCTCCAAATATCTCCAAAAAGACTCCTAATTATAGAGAGTGATTCCTTGCAGTTAATCAATATTATTAAAGGCAAACAAAAATGTCCTTGGAATGTTTTAGACCTATTTAACTGTATAAAAGAACAAATCAAGGAAGGAGAATACCAGTTTATGTACGTGGCACGAGAAGGCAATAAGGCTGCTGATTTACTTGCGAATTGGGAGGGAGTCACCATTTCTAATCGCCTGGATGATTTTCCACAGATTTTAAAGGGGATTATTATTACTGAGGCCAAGGGTATTTCTAATTTAAGGTTTAAATGAAGATGAAGATGGAATTATAGGCTTTTTCTCTGTTAATCAAGAGGAAGATGAAAAGGGAAAGGAAGAGAGAGAATATGCTCTCTTAGGGTTTATTTTTTCTCAGAGAGATATGAAGGGGTGCAAGAGACAAGTGACAAGTGTTCTTACAGTGCGTTTCAAGTCCAGTCCCTCTAGTTTCAAGCACCAACCTATTGAGTCCAATTTTGGCAAATTCTGTGTATTAAGTTTCAGTTTTTTCATTTGGCTGTAAAAGTTTGTTTTTATTTCTTTTCGGTCTCTTACCTAAGGATTCTATCTATAATTACCTTTAATTTCGATCTGTGAGGTTTTTCCTCAGCAGCTCGTGTTTTATTAATAAAGTGTGGGTATCCCCACTAATTATTTAAAAAAAAAAAAAAAATGTGGATACAAGTATCAACTTTAAATGGGAAGGATTGAACCTTTATTTTTTTAATGATTTTAATCATAATACATTTATTTATTTTTACTTTTTTATCATTTTTTTTAAATCAAAATGGAAGGAGTTGCATCACGATTCAAGAGTAACTTATGCACTCTCCAAGTCTCTTGGCCATCATATTTAAACACAATAACTCACATTATCTTATGGACCACAATAACACAATCCTTCGACTAGTCTCTGTGGAAAGTTTGATTTGAGTAATATTTTAAAGACATACAGTTGCAATTTATTTCAATATAAATATATACAATTCGTTTATTTATACACTATACCTTTAATGAATAAAATTCAACAATCAAATCAAAAGATTGAAGCTAAGTACTAAGCATAGATGTAAAAACAATTTGAGCTCTCGATACGAATCTGGTTTGCTGCTTTGAAATATTAACCAACTTATCCTCCTCAGTATGGGACTGTTGGGTCGATGAACAATGAGAAAGACATAAAACAAAAATCGAGCACACACTCTTTGATAACGGAGTTCACCCAAATTGGCTACGTCTCCGGACCGCTACACGTGGCACTTATTATTATTATAATGAGGATTACAATCGTAATATAGCTCAATCACAAGCTATGGTTATCTTACAAATAGAACTCTCTCTTTACAATATTCTCTCTTGAATATGTGATTGTGATGTGTAAATTGGTGTATTAAATATACAAGATAGTAGGACATATATATATAACACAAAGTGGGTTTTATTACGATTTCAAGCGATGTTGGATAATTAGAAAATATGGCCAAAACTCATTTGGCTGTCCAACTCAACAGAGACCGTGTCAATGCTTATGCCAGTAATACAATCTGAATAAGTAGCGGAGTTAGGATTCGACAACCGAGCATTGTGCTGAAATTCAAAAGAAAAAAAACTTCAGGTGCAAAGAAGATACCGGGTACTAAATCCATCACTTGTATGAATTTATATCATCATATGTTAGAGTAAAGTGAACTGTGTTGGGTTTTTTATAAATATGGAATACGCTGTAACTCTATCATCCCCTCTATTTTATTTTAGTTTTTATACTTTTTTGTTCATTCTCTATTTTTCCTTACAAAATTATTTAAACATGGAAAATAAACGGTGAGGGAGACTTAACTAAAAAAGAGAAAAGTATGAAGATATTTTAAGGAAGGGTAAAGACAGGTAGTGTCCCATGCACTAGATAATAAATGTAATTAAGGTATTATATTTAACAATTAATATAATTATTTAATATTTGTAATTATATATTAAATTACATTTTAAATGGAGATTTGGAGAAAATATATGTAAATCCATAGTGAATAATTTGTTAAGAAAACGAATGTATCAATATTTTATTTCTTTTATTTCCATATTTCAATTCTAAATATTCTTAGAGTATATTTTTTAAAATTTTAGAATAGTCTAAACTAGGGTTCTATATTTTTTATTTGAGTTTTATTGTGTTAAAAAAGTTTTTTATTTAATTAATATTTAATTTTAAGTTAGTTTCAACTAAGATTTCCTGTTTTTATTTGATTTTTATTGTGTTGTAAAAATGGTTTTTTGTTTACTAAATCATAAAATATATCAATTATAAATACTATTAGCATAAACTATTAATTGATGGATTAAAAAATCAATCGGATTTTGACTAGTTATAAATAACTATATCAAATAAGGTTTAAATAATACCCCATAGCACTTGCTAGTCAAACCATTTAAGGAATAGAGGAGAGATTTACTATTAGGGGTAATTTAGTACATATATACAAAATAAATGTATTAAAACTCAAACAAAGAAACACAAACACAAATTTGTGTTTCTGAATATTAAGTCTATAGTATATCTGCATATGACCTACGTAAATGAAAACATTGTTTGTCTATATATTTTTAAAAATGAAACTTCATTGTCGAAATTCTGTGTGATACTTCTGAGTGGACTTAGGATTAATAATAATTGAAAATCTTTGCTAATGGTAGCAAATCCAATCTTGAAATAATTATGAAATTTATTTTCTCTTATGAGCTTGCATCAGCTCAAATGCTTAATAAAGTTAAAAAAAATTTCCTTACTTATAACTCAAAGAATGTGAGAAAAAGTATCATTGCTAAAGTGATTGGATTTTTTGAGAGATCTTTACCGACTAAGTATCTCGGTATTCCACTTCATCACACTAGGCTTACTGCTGCTATGTATGACCCTTTATTTGAAAATATCATTAAAAAAATAGTTAGATGGAAGGCAAGTTTCCTAAACTCTGGTGTTAAATTAATTCTTGTTAAATATGTGCTTTCCTCAATACTAATACATCTTCTTCCTATTCTGAATCCCCCTAAAATGGTTATTGAGAAACTTGAAAAAAGTTTCTCTACCTCTTTCTAGGAAGAATACGAATGACATAATAAACATCATTGGTTAAATTGGGGTAAACTTTCTTGTCCTATTTCTGAAGGTGGCATAGGTGTGAAAATGCTACAAGAGTTTATGAATGCACTTCACACTAAAATGAGCTGAAGATTGCTGGAAATAGAATCTTCTTGGACAATTTTTGTGTACCAAAAATATTTTAACAATAATTTGAACCGGGAAGAACCTATTGTCCATGCCACTCACTCTTGTGTATGAAAGATGGTTAGTGCTCATTTCAAAATCGTTGTCGATAACAACTTGTGGAATATTAGTGAGGGCTCTATCAGCTTTTGGAATGAAACTTGGTTTGGGGACTGTCCTTTGTGCCAATCTTTTAATGTTATTTTTCCCAATGTACTTCTGAATCAAGTTATTAATCATAATGGGTGGGACATCGGGCTCCTCTTTCATATGGGGGTAATAATCTTATTCTCAAAGTTACTAGTAAGAATTTGTTTATAAGAAACGGTGATGATGTCCAATATTGGCCACATTCTGCTGATGGTATTTTTTCATCCAAAAATACTTACCGTTTTCTTAGAGAGAAAAAACCTTTGTTACCTATTGCTAAATTTATTTGGAACCCTATCATCCCCACTAAAATTGATATTTTCTCTTGAAAATTGTGGTTCTCAGCTATTAAACTTGAAGAACATTTTAAAAAGGTTGGGATTTGCTTGGTTACAAAATGTTTTTGTTGCGAGAATAATGATGTGGACAAAGCAGAACATTTGTTTGGTTCCAGTGATATTTCCAAGCAAGTGTGGAGTTATTATAATAAGGCTTTTGCTTTTAATTCTCAGTTCACATGTAATTGGAAACAAATGGAAGTAAGTTGGTGTAATTTATGTGATAATCCTCAAACAGGTTTACTTGCTGCCATGCTACATTTCTTTATTGCATGGGAAATTTGGCTGAGTAAAATTCAAAGTAGTTTTGATAATGTACCTATGAGTGCTGATAGTATTATAATCAAAATTGTTAGGTGGCTTAGCGAATTAAATACCTTGTTAAAACCTAAAAATTCTGCAAAAAAAAATTGAGTGCCTCACTTTCAGTATTTTAAATGTCAATTCAATCCCTTGTAAAATGAAAAAAAAAATAAGTTAGTTCATTGGAATTGTCCCCCTTTTAAACTTAACGTTGATGGTTCTTTTAGTAATGGTTCTAGTGGTTGTGGAAAAGTTTTCAGAGATCACAATGGTTTCATTATTTTTTCATTTTCTTACTTACATGGTAATCACTCAAATAATTTTGCCCAGTTAATGGCAAAAAAAAGCGAGTTATGCCTTTGTTATAATCTTGGTTTTATTGATTTTTTGGTAGAGTCTGATTCTAAATTAATTGTTAATTGGCGGAACAGTAATTCATCCTTTGGTATTAAATTTTATAATTTGTGGGCAGATATTGTTATACTAATGGACTATGTTTGTTTAACCTTGACACATGTGTACAAGGAGCAAAATCAAGTGCCGGACGGCTTAGCAAATCTAGGTTCTGGTGGTGGTAATTTGTCAAATTTTAGAGATATGGGTGTTTCAGGTCACACTTATGTTGCATACAGGCTTGATCAAAAGGATGTAACTTGTATGTGAGGGAGTTACTTTAAAATTTAATGATATCTTATACCAATGATGTTATGAATGCTGAGGTTAAGCCATATAATCAATTGAAATATATGCTAGATGAGCTATTTGATGGTTATTATGCTAATGATGAAGATATTCTGAAGCTATTTAATTATAAAAATTTAGAACACTTCTGTGAGGACTGTGGTCGGAGATGTGTTCTTGTTGATTACTAAATGTTTGTTTCTACTAGTTTTCAGGTACAAAACTTTAATGAAAAAAAAATTTCTTATGAAGCTGCATTAAAAAGGAACAGAACATAAGCTATCTTATATACATTGGTTATAAACCTCATTTTGTAATTTTAGAATCATTTGTTGACTTTCTATATGGCCCAGTTTTGTATCTTGTGCTTTAGCAGTAATTTTAATCTTTTTACTAAACTTTAATGCCACTGAATTTTTAAACTTTATGTCTATATTTGCTCTTGAATTCGTACTCTAGATCATTCTGATCATGGAGACATAAGGGGGTATATAAGGCTTAGAGTGATAAGGAATAGAGCATGAATTATCGAAGTTTGACTATTTAAGTTTTTAAAGATTTGTGGTATTAAATCATGTGATTTTTCTACTCATTTTACTGTTTTGCAGGTCATTCTATGTGTAACTTAGTTTGTTTACGCGTATTTCATCGTACTTTTAAATTCTTGCCAGCATTGAAGTCTTGTCCATGCACTGAATATTTCCTTTTTAATAAAGTTAGGCGTGTATAAAAATAAAAAATAAAATAATAATTAAAAATCTGAAAGAGTATTGTTTTCATGATTTGAGTGTCGTGCAAGAAAAATTAAAAACCAATATTTTGCTATCTATGAACTCATTGCTTTTCGGAATTATATACTTCCTATATATTTACAAACAGGGGCGAAGCCATGAATGGTTCAAAAAAACATGGTAAAAAATTAAAAACATACATATAATTATCGGAATTGTGGGGGCGTCGTGCCCCCGATGGTCTGCATTTAGATTTCCTCTTATTTATAACCAATCACGGCCTAACGGGACGAACCCCTTACAATCGATATATATATAATAGAAATATAAAAACCGGGAAAGAAAAACATTTAAATCAAAATTAAATATTAGGGTCCCCGCTCCAAACTGCCAACTACTTCAAGTACGAAGTTCCAACAACAATTGACTTGACTAATGACCGTTCCAAGTCTTGGTTTCTAGAGCCGGGTAAAAACCGAAAAAATCGAACCGGACCGATAACCGAACCGAAAAAGATCGAAACCGAAAAATTGAAAAAATTTCGGATCGGTTTCGGTTTTCAATAAAACCGAACCGAAAAATACCGAAAAAACAGAAAAATAACCGAAAAACCGAACCGAAAAATATGCTCGGTTTCGGTTTCGGTTTTCCTAAAAATTGAACCGAACCGACCCAGACATATTGGTTTCTATCAATTGACTTGAACTGATCCACTCAAACAAAAAAATGATATATATTGAATGTCAAAATAATCAATAATACTAATGAACCAAATACATTCAACCAGACTCTCAACACACCAGTCATTAGTGTAAATTTAAAATTTCATTTTCATCCCGAAATTTAAGAGTATGCTATTCGGCCATATAGTTAATATTTTTAATTAATATTTAAGTTTATGGTAGTCTTAAATAGGGTCCTATAATATTATATTTGGGTTTTTATTTTGTTGAATCGTCAAATAAAATATATTGAAATCATTAAAATTTTAAATATTTTTAATTAATATTTAAGTTTATGGTAGTCTCAACTAGGGTTTCATAAATATTATATTTTGGGTTTTATTTTGTTAAATAGTCAACTAAAATATATTAAAATCATTAAAATTTTAAATGTTTTTAATTAATATTTAAATTTAGGGTAGTCTCAACTAGGGTTCCATAAATATTATATTTGAGGTTTTATTTTTGTTTTGATTGGGTGTCAAAAGAATTCTAAAAATTATATAAAGGACTGTCTGGTAATCAGTCTGATTGAGACAGTCTGTCTCTATAGCGTTACTGCAAAATAATGGAGGAGCAGCTATTAAGTTAATTACTTCTCAATACTTTTAATGAATGCTTCTTAGTCACGTATTTGTGCACCAGCTATTAAGTTACCTACTACCCTCTTGTTAGTAATTGCCTAAATTGATAACTTTAGTCTGCCTAATTTATAAACTATTGTCATTTAGACCTCATCGACTTCGGAATCTCTTCAGTATCTTGATTTTGTTTTCGATTTCATTATATTTCTTCCAGATTTAGCAGCGCAATACAGAGGGTTTATATATTTTTGTTTTTTTCCGAATGCAAATTATGTGAGATAATATCCGTAATTTATATAGTACTTGTTTTGTATTATTAACATCGAGATTCATATCTAAAGCACCGCACCAGCATGTTAAAAGTACATATGCATGCATGCCTTTTCTAGCAAGAAAAAGTCAGGAACTTATCCTCCCTCCCATTTTTTTTTTTTTTTGTGTGTGAACATTCTCGGTTTCTTAGCTATCGACAATATTCGAGCGCTGCTGCGCTAGAACCCTCGTTTTTTATGGACCACAATGGCTCAATCATTGTACGTACCAGTCGTTGTGGAAAGTTTGATTTGAGTACCTATTCTAAACACATCTACAGACCTACAGTTGCAATATTATACATATCTCTGTATTTATAAAATGGAAGCCTTTAAATGTTGATTAATACTTTTGGATTTTTTTTAACTTTTTGAGAGAGTACGTAAATCTGTTATTTCCCAAAAAATTGCACCGAGTCATTTGAAAATAAAGACTACAAGGACTAAGAATCAATAGTCATTTTCACAAGACGATTGAAAGTGCATGTGATAAGACTACCATCAAACTTAATATCCAAATAATTACACAAGAGCACAGAGCTATAGCTAAAAATAAATAACATAGATTCTGTTACCAAGTTAAAGCTTAATTTTTCAATTTCCACCACAAAAAAAAAGTCATAATTTTAATTATTATATATAAATTCCAGTAAAAGTTCTACATAATATAAAATGTTTATTTAATATCATGGATCAAAACGTGTATAATGGTAGAGTTTCGTGTCTATATTTCGTGTCTATAATGGATCAAAATCTTAATCCTTTTTGGTACAAGCCAAGCTAAAAGTCTTGGTGTTGAAACTTCAAAGTCTTTGCAAGAATAGTTGTAGCTAAATATTAGCTTATATATATCAACCATAATCTTCACTCTAAATCATGTCCAAAACTACATACACGAAATAAAATATATTTTTAAATACAGGTTCAATCATGAGCTATACTAAACTTCTTATTTCACTTTTTTGTTGCTTTTTTGCTGCCACTATATTCCATTGTTGCTGCTTATCCAGTGCGAGTAATGATAGCTTGGGTACTCGTTGCTTTGAAACTGAGAGGCAAGCTCTTCTGAAGTTCAAGCATGATTTATCCGACCCTTGGAACCGCCTATCCTCATGGGTCGGCAATGACTGTTGTACATGGTATGGAATCGTATGCAGCAACTTCACTGGCCACATCACTAAAATTAAACTGCAAGCTCCATATGAGGCGCTGTTAGATATTGATGGATACTTTCCTTATTCTTATCAACGATTAGGTGGAAAGATTAATCCATCGTTGCTTGATCTGAAGCACCTCCGTCATCTCGACTTGAGCAGCAACGGGTTTAATTATAGTCCAATACCTAGCTTCATTGGCTCCATTACAAGTTTGAGGTACCTCAATTTTTCAGATTCTTGGTTTAGCGGGAATATCCCTCATCAACTTGGAAATCTATCCAGGATTCGCCATCTTGATTTTGGAGGTAACTCCGATCTAAGTAGTGATAGTTTCAGATGGATTTCAGGTGTTGTTTCATTACGATATTTCGATATGTCTGGGCTAAACCTGAGCGAGACAATAGGTTGGGAGCATGAGACGAGCATGATCCCTTCTCTACTTGAACTGCACTTGTCTGGTTGTAATTTGAGAGATATTTCACCTTCGATTACCAGTGTTAACTTTACTTCACTCTCGATTCTCGACCTTTCTTATAACAAGTTCAGGTCACCTGTTCCTGAGTGGCTATTTAATCTCCCTCGTCTAGTCTCCATAAACATAGGTGGGGGATCATTTTCTGACAATCCATTTCCAAGTGCTCTTAAAAACACGACCTTGATAAAATCCTTCTTCAACCATGGGAATGAAGGTTCTGGTGTGAGAATACCAAAGTGGTTTTATAGTTTCCAATATCTTGAAGAAGTTGATCTTTCTAATAATATGTTGGAAGGTGTCATCGCAAATGAAATAGGTAACTTAACTTCTCTAACTAGTCTCGATCTGAGCCGCAATAAACTGGAGGGGTCGGTGCCAGTATCCTTGGGAAAGCTCCGCAACTTGAAGGGTATTATCTTGTCGTATAATAATCTCTATATGTTGGACATAGGAAATTTCCTTAGGAGTTTCATGTTTAAGAGATTGGAAGTACTGAGGTTAAATGGAGCTAATGTCACTGGGCACTTGCCATATGAGATTGGTGATTTCAGAAATCTAGTCCATATTAGCCTTTCTTATAACTTCATCTCAGGTACAATTCCATCTTCATTAGCAAGATTATCAAACTTGAATTATTTAGGTCTTTGTTTTAATCTATTGAATGGAACCCTGCCTGAAGTTATAGGGAAACTTACAATGTTAGAAACACTTCTCTTCGATGGGAACTCGATGGAAGGTGTCATTACAGACCTTCATTTTGCAAATCTTAAGAGATTAAGGTACCTAACTGCATCGGAAAATAAACTGGCCTGGAAATCTCGTGATGTCTGGATTCCTCCCTTTCAACTTCAATATTTGGATTTGAGAAATTGGTATCTCGGACCCCGATTCCCTTCTTGGCTGCAATCACAAAAACAACTAAATTACTTAGACATTTCAAACACAGGAATATCGGATTTTATTCCCACCAAGTTCTGGGATAAGACCAATGGAACTTTGTTTTACCTAAATTTATCATCTAATGGAATTTATGGAGAGATTCCTAATGATGGAAGAAGGTTTCCTGGTATTCCAAGAATAGTCGATCTAAGTTCAAATCATTTCACTGGTCCATTAACAACATTCATGTCTCAAGCATTTTGGCTAGATTTTTCGAACAATTCTTTCTCCGAATCTATTCACCAATTCTTTTGTAATCAGACTAACTCAAATAGTTACTTCATAAATTTTCGATATAATCTTTTGTCAGGGAGTATTCCTGACTGCTTCGGGAATTGGACAAATCTAGAAATTCTAAAATTAGACAACAATCATCTGCATGGTCCCATCCCAAACTCAATTCGAGGTGCATATAATATTAGGAATCTACACTTGCATAATAACAATCTCTCGGGAAAGTTGCCTCAGACTCTACAAAATTGTACGATATTGCAAACAATTGACCTTGGAGGAAATCAATTTTCAGGAAATATACCTACTTGGGTGGGTAGGTCATTTCCACAATTGGTAAATTTGAATCTTCACTCTAATAGGTTCCACGGAAAGATTCCAAATGAACTATGCCATCTTCAATCGCTTCAGATTTTGGACCTTGCTCACAATAGCCTTTCTGGGTTAGTGCCAAAGTGCTTTACTAATTTAAGTGCTCTGAGAAACACGGAATTGAATATGAACTACGGAGGACATGGGTTTTTGACAACATATAGTTCACACACATTCTTTACATATGATAATGGGGTTTTGGTGACAAAAGGAAGTGAGAACGAATATAGTTCAATAATTATGTTCGTGAAGTTTATGGATCTTTCATCGAATAACTTATCAGGTTCGATCCCGGAGGGATTAACAAGACTTGCGGGTTTGAGGTTCCTGAATTTGTCTCGGAATCACTTTTTAGGTTCCATTCCAATCAACATTAGTGAAATGCAATCACTCGAAAGCTTAGATCTTTCTCTTAATCAACTATCAGGTGAAATTCCGTTGAGCATGTCGAGAATGAGTCTCTTAAATAACTTGAACCTGTCAAATAACAATTTCACAGGGAAAATTCCTACAAGTACTCAATTCCAAAGCTTTGATGAATCCAGCTTTGGCGGTAACAAGCTCTGTGGGCCACCTCTTGGAAAATGCAATGAGAACAAGATAGTACCGAAAGTTGTGCTTGGAGTTGAAGAAGAAAGTGATGAATATCTAGACTTGTGGTTTATTGGCAGCATTGCAATAGGATTCATATTTGGTTTCTGGGTTCTAATAGGTCCCTTAGTTCTCAGCAAATCGTGGAGAATTACTTTTTTTGGAGCATTAGATAGTGGTTGGTGTAAGCTCTCGGATTTTATATCTAGATGCTGCTATATCTTTTCAAATAAAAGAGGACAGTTGTAATATGTAATTTGTATTTCCAAAAACCAGGAAAAAATAAAGAGCGATTATGTACCTTTGGTCTATGAACTTAATTTACTTGTAATCTGTGTAATAATTTCTTTCAACTTTTATATGTATGTCTCTTCGATAATTTTATCTGTTTCAGTACAAAGTTTCTCACTGGAGTAATATCTCTCTCTCACACAGTTACACAAAAGTACATGAAGAATTAGATGGATCCCATGTTTATATATATGTACTCCATGATTACTATATTGCAACTTTCCTATGAGTTTGTGTTAGGACCAGATTTCTGGTCTAAATATTGTTAATTGTCTATTGGTTTTTACTAAATAAATCCTAACTGTTATTAATAACTAAGACAGGATTGACAGGTTCCAAGTACCAGTTGCAACCTCAGTTACAACCTACTAAGTTAGTTGTATTAGGTTTCAAGTACTGGTTGCAACCTAAGTTACAACCTGTGGTGACAGGTTTCAAGTACCAGTTGCAACCTCAGTTGCAACCACAGTTCAACCTGCTGTTAAAACAGAATTCTGTCTTGTCTCATTATTCTACATTACTACTTGTTTGATGCTAATCATTTGTTTTAAAGAATGTAGGATATATTCTCATAAGGTCTTAAACGTGTATATGTGTTTATTGAGAATATTAATGTGTTAAGGAAAGATGTTTTATAAAAGATATAAAGAGATTAGTTTATAAGGTTGTGTTTCCTTTTAATATATATATCTCTATTCTTATGCTTGTCCTTATCACTTGTTTCAATCTTTTGATTCTTATAATATTCAGTAAAGATATGAATAAAGATTGATTGATATGTGGAGTTAAATGTTTCATATGTTTATGAAAAGATATTATCTTTAAAAGATCATATCTTTATATGTTTCCTTTCAAAGGAAAAGATTAACTCCTACTTTCAAGTGTGTTACTAAACAGGTGTTAATCAAAGATGATTAGAGTCAATCCATGCTGAAGAATCTCGTGATACTTGGAGAGATTGAAGCTAATCAACCAAGTCAAAAGCAATCAAAAGATATTGAAGATAGAAGATTGTTTTTACTTGTTTATATACTTAGTAACTTAAGCTTGTAAAGTGGTGTGTTCTAAATTATAAAGAACTTATTTTCTAGAGAGAATACACGTGAGCTTTAAAAAGAAAAACAATGGTGGGATGCCATTGATTTATAAGTGATAGTTATAGAGTAGGAGCAATATAGTGATAGGCAGAAAAACATAGAGGGAGTCTAAGTTTTTCATTAAGACTTGAGTCATATATTGTAAGCTTTTTATAATATCATAATCTGGGTAAGTGCCCCGGAGACGTAGCCTAGTTAGGTGAACTCCGTTGTTAAATGTGCGTGTGAATTATTTCCAAGTACATTTAATTTTAAAACAGTTTTGTCCATTAATACACTTGGTTCCAACTGCAGTTTCAACCTCACTTGGAACCTTATACACTTGGTTCAAACTGCAGTTCCAACCCCACTTGGAACCTTACTGCAAAACTGCATCTAGAACAACGGATAGGAATTTCAATTGGTATCAGAGCCTCACACTAGATCTTACTTAGTGTGGATCCTGTGTTCTAGTAACAATGGACTTAATGAGGGAAGGAAACGCCTTCAACAAACCTCCATTGCTTGAAGGAGGAGTAAACTATGGAGTATGGAAAATTAGAATGAGGTCCTTCATCAAACAGCAGAATGAACATGCATGGAAGACTGTTATGTATGGATGGGAGGCTCCAACTACCATGGATAATGAAGGAGAACTGATTCTCTTACCTGAAGACAGATGGTCTGCTGAAGAAAACAGAAAATCAAGTGCCAACTCAACAGCCATAAACTTGATTTTTGCTGGTGTAACTCTCAGCGTATTCAGGTATATCTCTCATTGTGAAACAGCTAAAGAAGCATGGGATATTTTGCAAGTTACTTTTGAAGGAACAACTAAAGTAAAAGCTTTCAAACTTCAACAGTTAACTACCCAATTTGAGAACTTAAGAATGGAGGAAGATGAAAATATTGAACAATTTAATGGTAGAATCTGCCACATTGCTCATCAAGCTGGAACATTAGGTGAAAAATACAGTGATGCTAAGCTTGTTAAGAAAACTCTTAGGTCACTCCCTGAAAGGTTTGAAATTAAGGTCACAGCTATTGAAGAATCAACTGACTTAGATAATCTTAAACTTGAAGAACTCATAGGAAATCTTAGTACACATGAACTAAAATTCTTCAAACATAAAAGACCAGAAAAGGGAATAGCATTTCAAGCTAAGAAATCTGAATCTAATACCTGTGATAAAATGAGTGATGAAGAACAACTAGCTTTCTTTGCAAAAAAGGTGTACAAGAAGTTTTATAAGAAAAAGGAGGATGATACTGGTTCATCTAAAAACTTTCAGAAAAAGGATAACCAGTTTAAGACAGAGTCTAGATTCAATAATAACTCTACAGGAAAGTGGAATTCCAAAGAAAAGGATAACAAAGAATACAAATCTAAAGAAATTCAGTGTAGAGAATGTAGAGGTTTTGGTCATATTCAGGCTGAGTGTGCAAACACTTTAAAAAGAAACAAAAATGCTTATATAACCACTCATAGTGATAGTGATTCTGAGAGTAACAGTGATGAAGAGGATGGTTCAAATTTTGTTAATTTCATGGGAATAATCACTGAAAAAGAACCTACTTATGAAAGTGACTGTGAGCATGTTTCAACCCCAGTTACAACTGCCTGTGATACATATAGCAGTGATGAGGAAGAGCCTTCTGATGAAAACATTACTAAGCAATACCTTGTTCTGTATGAAAAGTATAAAAGTCTGAGTAAACAATGTTTGATCATAAGCAAGCTAAATGTTGATCTAAAGGATGAGGTCAAAAATCTTACTGAAAAGCTTAAATTACAACTGGCTGAACTTACTGAAACTAAAAAGATAATAAAATTGCTGAATGTCTCTGCTTCAGATAAATTAGATGACATGCTGTCATATTCTAGAGGATCCAAAGATATCAGTGGTTTAGGGTACTATGGTGGTAAGAGTACAGGAAAAACTACCTTTATTGAAGCTGTTGCTAAAGCTAAAACTCATGATTTTGATCACAAGGTTAGAAGCTCAGTTGCAACCAGAGTTGCAACCAGGAATAAAACTCAGGTTTATGTAAAGAAGGTTGGAAGCTCAGTTACAACCAAAGTTGCAACCATGAACAAACTGAATAACTTTAGGTTGAAATTGTGCAATTTCTGTAAAAAACCTGGTCATTCTGAAATCCAGTGTTATTTAAAAAGAAACAGAAAGTATATTTCCCAGAAAACCTGGTTAGCTTCTGTCAATAAAAATTTGAAATGGGTTTGGAAAGTTAAAGAAAAAACAATCTTAGTTGCTAACAACAAAGCTGTTATCAACTCTTTGAATGCTGTTACTTCTAATGATTGGTATTTTGACAGTGGATGCTCTAAGCATATGACAGGTACTGCAAGCCTCCTAAAAAATGTCACCATTCTTACAGGTAACACTGTTGTGTTTGGAGGAGGAGATACAGGTAAAATTATTGGTAAAGGTACCTTAAACAAACCTGGAATGCCTGATATTGAGGATGTTTTTCTTGTAGATGGTCTAAAAGCTAATCTTATCAGTATCAGTCAACTCTGTGATAATGAAATGACTGTTAAATTTGACAAAGAAAGGTGTCTTATTACTAATCTTAACAATGATTTAATCATGACTGGAGTTAGATCAACCAACAGTTGCTATGTGTTTGAAAAAGCTGAAAAAGAATTACCTCAAAGTAGGTGTAATCAAGCTATTACTAATAATGCAGATATTTGGCATAAAAGGCTTGGGCATGTGAATTACAAAACTTTAGATAAGCTTGTTAAAAAGGAGCTGATAAGAGGAATTCCTAAACTGAGTGCTAAAACTCAAAGTGTCTGTGGTGATTGTGCTATAGGAAAACAAACCAAAAGTATACACAAAAGTACTAGTCTAATCTACACTAAAAGAGTCTTAGAACTTCTTCACATTGACTTGATGGGTCCTATGCAAACTGCCAGTATAGGTGGTAAGAAGTACATTCTAGTAGTTGTAGATGATTTCTCTAGATACTCTTGGGTAGTGTTCTTAAAGGATAAGTCTGAAACTTTTGAACTATTCAAAACTCTGTGCTTAAAACTGCAAGTTGAAAAAGGTTCCACTAGTGGTAATATTGCTAGAATTAGAAGTGATCATGGAACTGAATTTGAAAATATCAGGTTTAAAGAATTCTGCAACTCCTTAGGAATATGTCATGAGTTCTCTGCTCCTAAGACTCCACAGCAAAATGGCATAGTTGAAAGGAAAAATAGAACCATTCAGGAAATGGCAAGAGTAATGCTTAACTCTAAGAAACTTGCAAATAGATTTTGGGCTGAAGCTGTTAATACTGCCTGTCATATAGTTAATAGAGTTTATATTACTAAAGGTACTTCCATGACAGCTTATGAAATATGGAAAGGTAGAAAACCCAA
This sequence comes from Primula veris, assembly GCA_963682055.1. Classification (NCBI taxonomy): domain Eukaryota; kingdom Viridiplantae; phylum Streptophyta; class Magnoliopsida; order Ericales; family Primulaceae; genus Primula; species Primula veris. Next base: position 3,285,409 of record OY821742.1, on the reverse strand, counting down.
TGTAAAGTATTTTCAAGTTTTTGGATGTGTTTGTTACATTCTCAGAGATAGAGAGCATCTTGGTAAATTTGACTCTAAAAGTGATAAAGGGATTTTTCTTGGTTATGCTCAGAATAGTAGAGCATTTAGAGTTTTTAATCAAAGAACAAACTGTGTCATGGAATCTTATAATGTGTTATTTGATGATCTAAAAACTATTGATGAGATTACAGGTGATGATGAACAGGCTGAGACTACAGAAAAAGAGAAAGAAGAAACTCAACAAACTGGAAGTTCCAGAGTGGTTGGAAGTCCAGTTGCAACTGAGGTTACAACTGAGGTTGGAACTGAGGTTGGAACCACAGTTGAAACCCAGAATGCTGCTGAATCTGAAGAAGAAGAAGAAATTTCTCATGCTCAGTCAACTAGCAGGCCTCGCTATGTAAGGACTCAGAAAAATCATTCTCTTGACAATGTCATAGGAGAAGTTACATCAGGTATGAAAACCAGAGGTAAAAGAAATAATGTTGTTCACTTTGCTTGTTATATCTCTCAGTCAGAACCTAAGAATATAAAAGAAGCTCTAGAAGATAGTGAATGGATTTTAGCTATGCAGGATGAATTGGCCCAATTTGAGAGAAATGATGTATGGACTTTAGTACCCAGACCTTCTAATAAAAATGTTATAGGGACTAAATGGATTTTTAGAAATAAAAGTGATGAGGATGGAGTGATTATTAGGAATAAAGCTAGGCTGGTAGCTCAGGGTTATACACAAATTGAGGGAATTGACTTTGATGAAACCTTTGCACCAGTAGCTAGAATTGAATCCATTAGAATGCTGCTGTCTCTTGCATGTCTGTATGATTTTAAACTGTTTCAACTTGACATAAAGAGTGCTTTTCTGAATGGTGTGATTAATGAAGAAGTTTATGTTTGTCAACCTAAGGGATTTGAGGATCCTAACTTTCCTGAACATGTCTATTTGTTGAAAAAGGCCTTGTATGGTCTAAAACAAGCTCCTAGAGCTTGGTATGATAGATTAACCAAGTACTTGATTGAAAAAGGTTTTAACAGAGGGGGAGTTGATAAAACTCTGTTTACTAAGAAAACCACAAAGGACATAATAATTGCTCAAATCTATGTTGATGACATTGTCTTTGGTTCTACTTCTAATAACAGAATAAAAGAATTCATTTCTGATATGAAGAATGAATTTGAAATGAGTGGAGGAGGTGAACTAACTTACTTTCTAGGATTGCAAGTTAAACAGAATGAGAAAGGAATTTTTCTGTGCCAAAGTAAGTATGCAGACAATCTTGTTAAAAAGTTTGGTCTGAGTGAGAGTAAAGAAAAGAGAACCCCTATGAGTACTACTCTTAAACTGTCCAAAAATGATAAAGGTAAAAATGTCTGTCCCAGTCTTTATAGATCCATGATTGGAAGTTTGCTGTATTTAACTGCTAGTAGACCAGACCTTTGCTTAAGTGTAGGAGTTTGTGCCAGATATCAAGCAAATCCATTAGAACCTCATCTTCTAGCTGTCAAAAGAATTCTAAGGTATGTAAAAGGAACACCTCATCTAGGCCTATGGTATTCTAAAGATACAAACCATTTTCTTAGTGGCTACTGTGATGCAGATTGGGCAGGAAACATAGATGACAGAAAGAGTACTTCTGGTGGTTGTTTTTATTTTGGAAATAATCTTGTTTCTTGGTTCAGTAAAAAGCAAAATTGCATATCTTTATCTACTGCTGAGGCAGAATATGTTGCAGCTGGAAGTGGATGCACTCAACTTATTTGGATGAAACAAATGTTAACTGATTATAATGTTAAACAAGAGATATTAACTCTGTTTTGTGATAACAAAAGTGCTATAGATTTAGCCAAAAATCCAGTTCAACATTCCAGAACCAAACATATTGATCTAAGGCATCATTTTATTAGAGAACTAGTTGAAGAAAAGAGCTTAATTTTAGAACATGTTTCAACTGAAAGACAACTAGCAGATATTTTCACAAAGCCCCTTGATACAAACAAGTTTGAATCATTAAGAAGTGACATAGGGGTATGTCATTATCAATCTAATTGAATACTTTTGCTAAATATGTCTGTATTGAGTACCTTTAATAAGTTTTATTTCTAAGGTTAAAGTCTTATTTTGAGCTATGATGTTTTTGTCTTGAAAAAGCCGCTTTTTTGGTGTCTCAAAAACAGATGTGAGGTAACTTGTCCTTAAAAACCTCTCTGGTAATAGAGTTGCTAGCACAAAGTGCAATTTTATATGATGGTTGCAAGTTCAGTTGCAACATCAGTTGAAACCTCACACTCTCTATAGTTGGTTGGAAGTTCAGTTGCAACATCAGTTGAAACCTTGTGTTAAAAATACTGGTTGCAAGCTCAGTTGAAACATCAGTTGAAACCTCAGTCTCTGTTATAGCTGTCAAGACAAAGTCTTGTAAAATTTTGACATCACTTATACTCTTTCCTTGCTGAGGTCATCAAACTAGTTTTTGTGTAGAAATAAAAACGGATTTGCTCATTTTAAGCTCCTAAAATTTAATCTTTATTAGTGTTATTCTTTGATAAACATATTTTCGTGAGTAAATTGCTAGATTTCTTTTGTTCTCCTAAAAGCTAGATATCTGTTTAAGTTTTGTTTTTATCTTGAATCAAGTCAAATTTCCTTAAAGCTTCAATGTTTGATTTTTCAAATTTTGGATGAATCTGTTTTGAAAAAGGAATGTTTATCTGTTTAATTGGCTGAAGTTATCTTATTGCCAACTGTTTCTTGCGTAATCTTAGTATGATTTTCTTTTAAAATCTGTTGATAATATACTTCCTATGTTTAAGCCTAAATTTGCTGCTTAATTGATTTGCATATATCTATTTCCAATTTCAAAAAGATATGGTCTTTATTGCTATTTATACAAACTTCTTTTTACTATCCAAAATCAATTACTTTTTACAGAATAACTCTCTCTCTCTCATCCCTGTAAAACCCTAGGCTTGCTGTAGAAACCCACTGCAAGGTTCTAAGTAAGGTTCTAACCCCAGTTGCAACCATGTCATCAAACCCTTCTAAAAACCCCAATTCTGATGATGATTGCACCCTCAGAGATTTTATGAATAAATCTCCATCACGTCAAGGTTCCAAATCAAAGGTAAGTGAGTCTTCCTCACCCAAAATTAAGCGCACTAAGAAGCGTGCTAGAAGGAATTTTGATAATGACCCTGTTACTGCTAAGTTTGAGTATGTTCCAACAAACAATAATGTTGATCCTCGTTTCTGGAGTAGGACAACATATAGGAGGTTTAGGGGAATGGCTAGTAAAGAAATTCTGTGTGAAAGAAGGCTTAATTTAGTTAGCTATCCTCACATACAAGTGTATGTTGAGAAATTACTCTCTGCTGTTGGCTTAGCCAAAACTGTTTGTTATGCAGACTCCTATTACCCTGCTGTTGTAAAAGAATTCTATTCCAATTTAAGTAGTGGTGTCTTTGAAGAGGGTAATCCTAAGTATGGAAGAGTGTTTTTGAGAGGTGTAACTTTGGATTTCACCCCTAAGTTGATTAATGACTATCTGTGTTGTCCCAGTCCTACTATAGACAACAATGCTGAACCAGATTTAGAAATTCTAGCTTTAATTCTAACTGGGAAGAACAATAGGTTTGATGGTCAGTCCATCAAAACATCCTCTCTCACATTAAGTGCTGCTGTGTTGCACAAAATTGCTAGGTTTAACTGGACACCCACCAAACAATCTTCCAAAGTCAACAAAGATATGGCTATTTTTCTATACAGGATTATGTCTTCACTACCCATCAACCTTGGCCTTCATATTTTTAATCTTATAAAGGAATTTAGTGATGATAATTCACCTTCCATTCTGCTTCCTTTCCCTTGCCTCATATCTAGTCTACTTCTGGGCCAAGTCTCTTCTATGCATAGAGATTCTCCCATTAGTATCACTCATGAACCAATCACAGATTGTCCCTCTGCTCTTTATATTTCTGCCAAACTACTGAAGGAAGGACATGTCAATGACATTTCTGGGGACAAAGGGAAAGAAAAGGAAGAAGAACCTTCATCTGCTCCTTCAGCAAAGAAGAAAGGAGTAAAGTGGTACTTACTCCAGAAGCTGGCTTATAATCAAGAAAGGAGAGCTGAATTGGATGCTGATGATTATCAAATCAATAAGCTGCTGGTGGACATTATTGAGAATGAGGATGATGATGATAGTGATGGTGTCTCAATCAGCAGTGAGGATGACAATGAAGAAGATGAAGAAGTGGTCAGGCAGAATCCTCTAAGAGAAAGACCCCCACAATGTGATATTCCAAGTGACTAATTCCATTGGTTGCTGACAAATAGGGGGAGTGAAGTTTGAAGTTTATGCTTTTGTTTTATGTTTTGTTTCATTTTGATGTTTTCAAGACTTTAATCTGTTTTTCAATTCTGCTGTATTAAGACAAGTTTATGCCTGTTTGGCTTTAATCATTCTGCAATTTCTTTCTGCAAATATCTTGATATCTTGTTGAAGTATGAAAGCTTTAAACTTGAAACAGGTCTGAAAACTAATTGTGTGCACATACATTGTGCTTATATATTTTGCCTGCAATTCTAACATACAGGGGGAGCTTACTGATATGGAATTTGCAGGTGGTTGGGATGATTTATAAACTTTATTGATTTGTCAAAACCAATGACAAAGGGGGAGATTGTTAGGACCAGATTTCTGGTCTAAATATTGTTAATTGTCTATTGGTTTTTACTAAATAAATCCTAACTGTTATTAATAACTAAGACAGGATTGACAGGTTCCAAGTACCAGTTGCAACCTCAGTTACAACCTACTAAGTTAGTTGTATTAGGTTTCAAGTACTGGTTGCAACCTAAGTTACAACCTGTGGTGACAGGTTTCAAGTACCAGTTGCAACCTCAGTTGCAACCACAGTTCAACCTGCTGTTAAAACAGAATTCTGTCTTGTCTCATTATTCTACATTACTACTTGTTTGATGCTAATCATTTGTTTTAAAGAATGTAGGATATATTCTCATAAGGTCTTAAACGTGTATATGTGTTTATTGAGAATATTAATGTGTTAAGGAAAGATGTTTTATAAAAGATATAAAGAGATTAGTTTATAAGGTTGTGTTTCCTTTTAATATATATATCTCTATTCTTATGCTTGTCCTTATCACTTGTTTCAATCTTTTGATTCTTATAATATTCAGTAAAGATATGAATAAAGATTGATTGATATGTGGAGTTAAATGTTTCATATGTTTATGAAAAGATATTATCTTTAAAAGATCATATCTTTATATGTTTCCTTTCAAAGGAAAAGATTAACTCCTACTTTCAAGTGTGTTACTAAACAGGTGTTAATCAAAGATGATTAGAGTCAATCCATGCTGAAGAATCTCGTGATACTTGGAGAGATTGAAGCTAATCAACCAAGTCAAAAGCAATCAAAAGATATTGAAGATAGAAGATTGTTTTTACTTGTTTATATACTTAGTAACTTAAGCTTGTAAAGTGGTGTGTTCTAAATTATAAAGAACTTATTTTCTAGAGAGAATACACGTGAGCTTTAAAAAGAAAAACAATGGTGGGATGCCATTGATTTATAAGTGATAGTTATAGAGTAGGAGCAATATAGTGATAGGCAGAAAAACATAGAGGGAGTCTAAGTTTTTCATTAAGACTTGAGTCATATATTGTAAGCTTTTTATAATATCATAATCTGGGTAAGTGCCCCGGAGACGTAGCCTAGTTAGGTGAACTCCGTTGTTAAATGTGCGTGTGAATTATTTCCAAGTACATTTAATTTTAAAACAGTTTTGTCCATTAATACACTTGGTTCCAACTGCAGTTTCAACCTCACTTGGAACCTTATACACTTGGTTCAAACTGCAGTTCCAACCCCACTTGGAACCTTACTGCAAAACTGCATCTAGAACAACGGATAGGAATTTCAGTTTGTAAATTGATGATACAACTTTTTGTTTATGGTCTAGAAATGTATGGAGTATACAGCAGGCCGCAAAAAAAGTATCTTATTTGTCGATAGCCCATCGGAACTTGTTCCCCGGACAAATTGAACTATGTACTAGCGCACGTTATTATTAATAATAATGAGCGGAAAAAAACAAGGAGGTCGCGAAAAAGGTAATGGGGAAACTAAGAGAGAGAGGAAAGAGGAGAAACTTGTAGTTTTTTTAATCCGGTCAAATGTACATTCACATCAGTCTCATCAAAATTCTCTTCAAATAAGAAATAAAAATTTAATTTTTTAATATTTAGAAAGTCATACGTTTTATAGTCTCTCTAAAGCATGCTCTCTATCAATAATTAACTATTTTAACATTATATTTTAATGTAAATTTCACATTTGGAGGAATAACATACACATGATTAAAGTGAGATCGATTGATTTTTAATTGATGAGTAGTCTTATTTATTCTCTATTTATAAAGAGTTATAGTGGTCTTCTTAAAAAATAGAGAGTTCATTGTGAGCTTGATTTAGTTTAATTTTGGAGCTAAATTACTCAAAATTATAGATAAATTAGAATTTGATGGGTGAAATCTGAATGCTCTAATGGTGAACATCTTTTTTTTTTACGTTAAACATATTGTATCATTTCACGATATAAAAGTGCAAGTTGGAGCTCTGATAGCACACTCTACCACTTAAGCTCTGATAGCACACTCTACCACTAAGAGCGCAAGCAAAGAAAGCAAATACATTAAGATAACTCCTTTCCGGCTAACATAAATGTTGGCCCTTGTGCTAACCTTAGGGCGGTGAATAAGCTTTATGGCGATTTTCGCCTAATTAAAATTCTATGCAACTAACCACCCAACTTATGCAATTCTAAGCTTAAGCGTTTTAACAAGAGTTAACAAATTGCTAAAATAACTAAACGCAAGCAATAAATACGCAAGAATATAAGTTGCGGAAAGTAAAAGCAAGGGAAGAAAATGATACCGTGATTTATAGAGGTTCGGCAAACGCGCCTACGTCCTCTCCTCGGTACTACCGAGTATTTCACTAAAATGTTTCTTCCGGATTTTACAAACCCTATCGAGCTCAATCGACCGATTGGCTCACCCTCTACCCAAGGTTCCTAGTCTTGATACAAGTGCAAGAGAACACGACTATGAGTCAACGACTCCCCCTCAATTTATGAGTACCCGAATGAAAAACCTAGAGCTTTTAAGCTTCACTTGCTTACAAAGCCTCTACCCGTTCACTCGCTCACAATTGAGTTTATAAAACACTCGATACAATTTTTGTTACAAAAATGTAACTACACTCACTATTCTAATTGCTTCTTAAAAAGCTAATTGGTGATTTGTTGATGATGATCGATCTTGAATCTCTTTCTCTTTGATTTTCCTCTTTCTCGAATATATATACACCAAAATGGTGATATTGGATTTTGAATGAGAGGTAGAAGGAAGTTAATAGATATTGTGATTGGATGTGTTTGGGAAAGAGATTTGGATGGTTATATATGCCAAACAGTCTATTTTTATGTATATGACCGTTGGAAGTGGTTATGGCTTTTATCCAGTGTTTTAAGCAACTTTCCAGAATAAGCTGAAAAGCTGTTTTCGAAATCTGCAGAAAACGATCGGTCGTTTTCTACAGTCGATCGGTCGTTTTACAGAAAACGATCAGTCGTTTTCTGAAAACGATCGGTCTTTTTTACAGTGTACTCTCTGGAAGAAATTGGTACAAAAACGATCGGTCGTTTTTGTCCAGTCGATCGGTCGTCTGTGATTCTGGCAGTTTTTCGGTCTTCTTCGAAAGCTTGTAGCTTCTTCGTTTTAGCTCCGATTGTGGTTCCGCTTGAACCGTTGGCTTCGTAAACGAATGCTCTTTCTCTCTGAAAACCTGAAATATACATTTTTATTTTCTTGGACAAGACAAGCGTTATATCCTTGAAATCGTAAAATCATTAACACATAATCAAAGTTATAATCAAAATCATTATTGAACTCTAAGTTCAACAATCTCCCCCATTTTGATTATGACAAACTAATGATGATTTTACAAGAAAAAAAATCTCCTCCATTTAAATAAAACGCATTTACAACAAATATCAAAATGCAATAAAAGAAATATGGGGTTATGTGAAGGGTTTTCAAAGAAAAACCAAAACATGAAAAATGTTATATATGATGCAAATTGCCCCACCTAATCACATATATGTAAATATCAAGGATTAGAGTATACCGCATATGTGATGTGAGTCCGCTCGCTAATGGCATTTGCATTGAGCGTTGCCGATTCCAAATAGGTGGTACCATTTGTTGGTATACCTTCCACCTTTATCGATTAATGGCACTTCATTCTTAAAGGTGGAGTCGATCTTATGGACTTCCACGGCTTTTGCCGGTGTTGCCAACCACTTGTTGATTTTCTCCTTTTGGATGGAGATACCTACAACACAAGATTTGCCTTTTTGTCCCCAATTTCTTTTGGGGCCGGCATTGTTAGTGACTTGGGTCTTTACTACCTATTTCAAATCGCTTCTACTAACACGGAAACGATAAGGGCATCTAGAAGAAATATGCTCATTTCTACTACAATGCACACAATGCTTAGACTTTTTGGTATAACGAGAGTTATACGATGTTTTGGAAAGGGTTTTCGGAGTATCCAATTTGGTTTTAAAACCTAACCCTTTTCTATCATTAAAAGATTTTTGAAAAATCTTGGAAGTACTCCCTTTTGTAAAAACAACCTCTTGTTTAGGTGGAATAGGAGTTGTAGAAATATTAGAGGCTTTAACGAAGCGGGTTTTGTTTGAAGTAGAACCAATGCAATCAAAACCTAAACCGCTCTTATCATTGAAATCTTTTTGACAACTCAAAATGTTATCTAAAACGGTTTTACCCTTAGAAAACTTTGAAATTGTTAACTCAAGTTTTTCAATGGAAATGACAAGCTCGTTGTTTTTAGTTTTCAAAGATTCATTCTCGGTTTCTAAAACCTTGACCTTGTCATTTAAGTTAAAAGCATGAGAACTCAAAACCTTGTTTTTGCTTTTAACTTTATCGAAAGCATCCTTTAACTCTTCAAAATTTTCTAATAAATCACAATTTAAAGAAGATGGTTTTGAAAGAGTTTTAGTAAGTTTAGAGACTTCATTTTTGAGAAAATTGATCTCGGTTTGTAAAGACTTGTTTTGAATGACGAGATCATTGTTTTTGTCTTTCAAGTCTTCCTTTTCGTCATCTATATTATGTAAAGAGAATGACAATGTTGGAATAGACTCATTTTCAATTTTATCTCTTTTTAAAGATCTTATTTCTTCATTGAGAGAAGAATTTATCTTTTTAAGAGATTTGACCTTCTCTACAAGCTTAGGAACTACGTCGGAATAAATTCCACACATATGCATTAATTCATCATGAGATAAAGCTTTTATCTCATCGTTGTCACTTTCGCTTGAGTGGTCACTTTCGCTTGAAGACGATTGGTTAGGCTCATTGTTGTCTTCTATGGCCATATAGCAACCAAGGTGCGCGACTTCATCTTGGTCGGAGCTATCGATAGAGCTTGTATCGAATATCTTCTTCTTGGCTTTGCTCTTGCGATTCTTTAGGCAATCTCTCGCCATGTGTCCTTCCTTGCCACATGTATAGCAAACAAAATCGTTAGAATAAATTGAATTATTTGACGATTTACCTTTATGTTTGCGTTGGTCCTTTAGCTTTAGGACTTCCTTGACGATTCGAATGATTTGCATTGAATTTTTGTCGTCATCGGATAGCTCATCGCTTTCGTCACAAGTTGTTCCTTTGAAAGCTATCTCCCTCTTTTTCGAGATTGGCTTATGACTATTGAGGGTGATCTCGTGAGTAATGAGTGAACCCGTCAATGCATCAAGAGTGTATGTATTCATGTCGTGCGCCTCTTGAATTGCGGTGACCTTTGGTTCCCATTCTTTCGGTAAGCTCCGAATCACCTTTGAGACCATTTCCTTACAAGACAAACATTTACCAAGAGATGTTAATCCATTAGTAATAGTGGTAAACCTAGCAAGCATATCGGAAATGGTTTCACCCTCGCTCATTTTAAAAAGCTCGTAGTCATGAACTAATAGTTGGAGTTTGCAATCCTTAACTTGGTTAGTCCCTTCATGCATAACTACTAACTTATCCCACATAGCGTTTGCGGTTTTACAAGCGGAAATTTTGTTGTACTCGTTAGGAGAAACGACACAAACAATAGCGTACATCGCTTTGGCGTTGGTAGAGTAGGCTTCTAGTTGAGCGTTGTCTAGGTCCTCTACGGGGATTTGGTTCTCGCTATTTTCGGATGTAGGTGAGGAAAATCCTACCAAAATAAAGAATACGGAGTTGTATGAGTTTTTTGTTTATAACAAAAGTTGAGTGGAAAATGTAATTTGAAAATTACAATTAGGAACAGTCGGACCATTAGTCTGTAGTGTCTGACGCAATAGCAGTACTGTTTTTGCAACGGTTAGTTTGTAATTATTACAATTTATTTCCCTCTGTTCTATTAATAAAATTGTGGGTTTCCCACTGTTTAAAAAATATATATATATTCGAGTTATTTTTTTAGTATGGTAGGGACTCAAAACGTTAATCATAATACGTAGATTTTTCTTTCCTTTTTCATTAAAAAGAAGAAGCAGAGATTCCATCCCATGACTCTCCAACTTTCTTTTTCATGAATGTATTTTTGTAGAAAGGAAAAGTCAGGAACATTTGTACCCTCTTAACTATCATAATTGAGCTCAATAACTATCTTTCTTTCTACTCTGTAGCAACGCATGACTGATCCAGAAAGAGCGATAGAGGTATATACTTTGTATTAATTGTAATTATATGTTAGCCCAGTAAAAGTAATAAGTTAACAAAGATACCTGAATTGTCGTCTCTATATCACCGTCGAGGAATATTATTGACGTACGTGATCGCTCGAAGTTCATTTTCAATCAGTGGTCGGTAACCCTATTGTCCTGATAAATCATAAGAAACAAAATAAACTTTTCTAGAAGAATGAATTGCGCCAAGGTCTAATATAACCCCCCTTGATAACCAAACCTTATCGTGACTGGTATTTGACTATATAGTCTAAAGAAAAATGTAACAGCGGTACTGTAATATTTTAAGAATAATTTGAACCGGAGAGAAACTATTGTCCATGCCACTCACTCGTGTGTATGGAAGATGCTTAGTGCTCATTTCAAAATCGTTGTCGATAACAACTTGTGGAATATTAATGAGGGCTCTATCAGCTTTTGGTATGAAAATTGGTTTGGGGACGGTCCTTTGTGCCAATCTTTTGATGTTATTTTTCCCAATGTTCTTCTGAATCAAGTTATTAATCATAATGGGTGGGACATCGGGCTCCTCTTTCATATGGGGGTAATAATCTTATTCTCAAAGTTACTAGTAAGAGTTTGTTTATAAGAAACGGTGATGATGTCCGATATTGGCCACATTCTGCTGATGGTATTTTTTCATCCAAAAATACTTACCGTTTTCTTAGAGAGAAAAAACCTTTGTTACCTATTGCTAAATTTATTTGGAACCCTATCATCCCCACTAAAATTGATATTTTCTCTTGAAAATTGTGGTTCTCAGCTATTAAACTTGAAGAACATTTTAAAAAGGTTGGGATTTGCTTGATTACAAAATGTTTTTGTTGCGAGAATAATGATGTGGACAAAGCAGAACATTTGTTTGGTTCCAGTGATATTTCCAAGCAAGTGTGGAGTTATTTTAATAAGACTTTTGTTTTTAATTCTCAGTTCACATGTAATTGGAAACAAATGGAAGTAAGTTGGTGTAATTTATGTGATAATCCTCAAACAGGTTTACTTGCTGCCATGCTACATTTCTTTATTGCATGGGAAATTTGGCTGAGTAAAATTCAAAGTAGCTTTGATAATGTTCCTATGAGTGCTGATAGTATTATAATCAAAATTGTTAGGTGGCTTAGAGAATTAAATACCTTGTTAAAACCTAAAAATTCTGCAAAAAAAAATTGAGAGCCTTACTTTCAGTAGTTTAAATGTCAATTCAATCCCTTGTAAAATGAAAAAAAAGATAAGTTAGTTCATTGGAATTGTCCCCCTTCTGGTAGACTTAAACTTAACGTTGATGGTTCTTCTTTTAGTAATGGTTCTAGTGGTTGTGGAAAAGTTTTGAGAGATCACAATGGTTTTATTATTTTTTCATTTTCTTACTTACATGGTAATCACTCAAATACTTTTGCCGAGTTAATGGCCAAAAAAAAGCGAGTTATGCCTTTGTTATAATCTTGGTTTTACTGATTTTTTGGTAGAGTCTGATTCTAAATTAATTGTTAATATGTGGAACAGTAATTCATTCTTTTGTGTCTGTAGATTCTATCGAAAAAGGGGGTTGTTATACTTCCCGATATATATGCTAATTCTGGAGGTGTGACAGTTAGCTATTTCGAATGGGTTCAGGTAAAGAAACTGGCTATCTTCTGCTTTGTATATATCATCTTGGTTATTATCATGGAAGAATATAATTTTTACTCCGTTATCTTCAATTAGGTCTCTTGACTTTCTGGCATATACCCTGCTGATTGCGTTTTTCTTAAGGTTTTTTTTACAATACAAGCAATTGTACTACTGACAGATCGCTCGATTGCTAAGTCCTTGAGTTTGCTCCTAAATCATTAATAGTTTGAGTCCATGATGTGTCAAACAACTTGTCACAATTTTGAAAATTTGAATTGATATCAAGTAAATGTTAGGAAAATAGTCAAAGGAAGACCAACAATGGTTTAGATTTGGTTGTTATATACAAATATAAATGACAGCTTTTGAATTATGGTGGATTTTGTTGTTGCAGAACATCCAAGGTTTTATGTGGGACGAAGAGAAGGTGAACAAGGAGCTTCATAGATACATGACCAGAGCTTTCGGCAACATAAAAAACATGTGCAAAACGCATAATTGCGATCTTCGAATGGGCGCATTTACCTTGGGAGTCCATTTGTTTTTTTTACTTTCAAGAAAGGTTTACCAACTCATCACAGATTGTGAAATTGTACCCCATATAGACTTCTTTTACATTTTCACAAACTGGATAAAGTTACAATAACCGTGTTCCAGAATTTCTGATAAAGAAAACTGATAAATTCCGATAACGAGAAGTGTCTGGAGTTCAGAAGCTAATAAGTTTAAAAATAGGATGAATTATCTAATTTATTTCACAGCACACTAATAAGTTTCCAATTTAGGCATATATGCCTTTGTTTTCTCTTTCTCCTATTACTCACACTAGTAAATGGTCTATCATTTGATCATTTTATTCAGATAAATTAGTAGTATTTTGTTTCCAATTTCATTTTAAAGCACCTCGACTGCATGTAAATGTATATATGCATGTGGACAGAAGCATCAACTTTAAATGGGAATGAATGAATGATTATATATGATTTTTTTTCATATTATATACGATTTTTCCCCCTGATATGGGAAGGATTGAAACGTTATTCTTTTATGATTTCAATCATAATACATAAATAAATAAACCTTGCTTTTGATCAATTTTTTTATTAAAATGGGAGTAGTTACTATTTTTTGTATCAAGTCTCTTATTCGCCATCGTATTTAAGCGCAACAAAGTACTCTCGTTATCCTATGGGCCAATAGCTCAGTCCTTTTACTAGTCTATGTGAAAAGTTGGATTTGATGAGTACTATTGAGCATATGTACCGGTTATCCCATCAGTTTTTCTAAATTCGGGGTAATATTTATATTATTTAATTTATTATAATACAACTTCCACATTAATTACTCTGTCATCTCTCTTATAACATTAGAATATTATTTATTTATTATTTAATAATTTATTTTCAACTCACATTAATTTTTTAATATATATCTAAGAAAGAATATGAAGAGAGATGAAAGATAAAATCATTCCCTTAAATTTGGGGGAATGAGTCGAATTTCTCTATATTTGAGGAAAATATAGAGAAACTGATATGATATCATTTTAACAAATTTTTCCGTATTTATAACTGATGCGGGTGCTCTAGACACTCAGTTGCAATTTATTTCAATATATAAATATATACAAGTAGTTGCAATTTATTTCAATACATAAATATATACAAGTAGTTGCAATTTATTTCAATATATAAATATAAACAAGTAGTTGCCATTTATTTCAATACATAAATATATACAAGTACTCACGGGCGGATACAGGTAGGAGTATGGGGTCATGTCCCCTCCCAAATTTTTATCATGTTAAATTATGAAAATGCCTTTGGGATAATATAATTAATTAAATATAAAATTAGTATACAAACTATAAAAAAAAACCTATTATGTATTATCTCTCTAAAGCAGTACAAAAGTGACGAATTGAAAAAGCAAAAACTCCTGCGGCTAAATAATAATACTAAATACTAATAGAAATCGATCTCTCATATATTTTTCCCATTACACGTTTTCGTTTCGGCTTTCTCTATGTCTATCCCAAGAGTTATTGGCTCGTCAATTTTCATCACTTGTAAACTATCATCAACTAAGTTATTTATGGTTTATTCTTTAATCTTTTTATTGAATATATGCTGAAATTTGATGATTTTGTTTACTTGATAGAACATAAAAATTAGACCCGTATATCCTATTCGGGTAGTAATCAACCCATACTTCATAAATGGGTATCCAACGCTTAAATGGGTCAACACATGCCTTTCATAGTAGATAAAGGTGGATACTACTAAAAGCCCAAACCCACTTAACAAGGGACCCATGTCTGAAAACCTTCTGGGATGGAAACATTTGTCAACATCCTAAAAGGCATAGTTGCCTATAAATAGCCAACTACCCCTCATAAAAATGGGCCAGAAATCATACCTCAAAAATATATAGAGAAGGAGAGAAAACATAAAAACTAGTCAGAACATTCCATATCAATAGCCTAACCGAGCAGAACAGAGAAACGAGCACCGAAGAGAAGAGAAAGATCGTATTCGGGATCAAACAGCGAATCCGAGTATAAATATAGCAATAGAATTGTAGTCCGAACAGTTACAATTACCGAGTAATAATAAAGATCAAGAAGTGTTCATCGTTTATTGTCGACCCATTATAATAATATTGTTGAAAAGCCTAACCCCACCCACTAAAGTTATGGCTTTGTCAAATGGCGCCGTCTCCGGGAACGATCTAGTTCCCAACTAGCTTCGAAAATCGAACACCAACACTCTACCAGACGAGCAGCAAATGGCAAACACTAGGGAAGAAACCCGACAAGAGGAAGTAGGCACATCGACTAGTCAGGAAGTCCCGGTCCATAGAGACGTATTAGCACATCTACTCAACATCAAGGACCATTACGAGGCGCTTCAAGTTGGATCCCGACCAACTACCTCCATCGTCCAAACAGAACAACAAACCGACCATCCCCCACAGGTCGACGGTTTTGTCGACGAAAATCCTAATTACACGGAGGCGGAACAAGCGCCGCCCATGGCTACACATGTGGGGACACCCTTGCCATTCAACCACCACCCCGACAACGCAAGACTAGGCTATATGGCCCCCCACACAGCAATCTCAGCCAACTCCAGTCCCCAACGAGTCTGTTTTCAAACGGATGAAGCCCAACTTTATGGCATGCCCGGTGACCCCGTAATAGAACAGGTAGTCCCGTATCCAACCCTCCCACCTCGGATAACAACACCGTACACGGTGGAAACACAGACCCCTGCTCACCAAGATAGGACTACGGCCGCACTGGCACGGGCCGCCAAAAAACGTAATGTCCAGCTACAAGCCCAGCTAGGGGCATTCATGTCGGCCATGACAGCGGCCGGCATCACAATACCGCCCCTTCAGCCAACCAACATGCATACCGACCCCCGACGCGAAGGGGAAGATTCTACTTATCGAGCAGCGGCATTAACAAGCCGACCTCACGATACGAGGATACTGAGACAAGGCAAGTCCGCCCCGAGGATAACCACAGCGGACAAAAATCCGAACGACGGGAGATACGGCGACCACAGGGTCATAGTCGGTTACTATCCACCACACCCCTATGGGGGATACTCGCCACACTACCCGGCATCGGATGAAGCGTTCCAACAAGCTTGGGACGTATGTCAAGAGACTCCATGTACCGATCAGATAACTCAGCACCGCAATCCTGGGGGGTTCGTCATTCCCGAGTTCAGACTATACGACGGAAGGAGCTGCCCCATTGACCACCTCCGACACTACAAAACGAGGATGGAGCTGTGGAGTGACGACAGTGCACTGATGTGCAAATTTTTTAAGAACAGCTTGGGTCAGGAGGCGTCGTCGTGGTATCATAATCTACCACGGGGATCCATACGAAGCTGGGCTGAGCTCCTCCGAGCATATTCTACCCGATACGCCGCTCATAGGAAGAAGAAGGTTAACATTGATACCCTTCTAAAGATGGCTATGTTGCCTAATGAGAGGCTCCAAGACTACTGCATCCGCTTCATCGACGTGGCGAACCAAATTCCGCAGTACGCCAGTAACATAGCCATCCAGAACTTCATCAACTCTATCCCCAGCGGCTATTGGGCAAGAAGGAAGTTCATCGGCAAAAATTTCCCGACCACTGACTCCCTTCTGGCCTATTGCACCCACCTTACCGACAAGAGTGAAGAGATGCGAGTCCTCAACCGGGCTCCGCCAAGAAGAGAGACGGTCCGGGAAGCGCAGGTGGACCGCAAGAGGGCCAAGAACAATCATGGGAAACCTGTCCCCCAATCCAAACGGGACAAGGGTCCCGAGGTTCAGCGAAGGGAATACAGACCCGTAGAGCCCGAGCCCAAGCCTCTCCGAATTGCCTATCCAACGCCGCCCAAGCCACCCCAGCAAGGTCGGGGATCAGAAAGGGAACGCCAGAGGCGTTATGAACCGGTCGAGTTAAAGTACACTTTCAACCTGTCAGCCGAAGATATCTTAAAGGATATATGCAGAGAAAGTTGGTTTTTCCGACCCGAACCACTCCGTTCCCTCCCTGATTCCAGAAACACCAAGCTCTTCTGCGCCTATCATGAGGAACATGGCCATCTCACCGAGGAATGTCGTAACCTGCGGTGGAGGATGAACGCTTGGGGAGACACGGGGTTGCTCAGCAAGTTCATCAAGGGCGCTAGGGACAAGGGCAAGCAACTAGCCGTCGAGGGAACGGATAACCGACAAGGCAAAACTATCAACGTTGTCCACTTATCAAGGCCCAAGAGCACCGGGGGGGATCGGTCCCAACAAAGGCAGCTGGCCCACCTTGGGCAAGTAGCTAAGGCTTCGCAAGCGTCGACCTCAAAGAGGCAATGCATGCCGCAAAGACACCCACCCATTTCTTTCTCAGATCTTGACGAAGAAGGGGTGGTATACCCTCACGGGGACGCCATTAACCTACGCGTCCAGATCGGCATAGACACTGTTAGCAGAGTGCTTGTCGACCAATGAGCCTCTTGTGATATCATGTACAAAGAGCTCTTCGACAAGATGGAGCTCAAATTGCAAAATCTACAGCCCACCGACGTCACACTGATCGGGTTCATCTCCGAGACAACCAAGCCGTTGGGGAAGATCGTCCTAAACGTTACCACGGGATCCGTTTCTGTCCCCGTGGAGTTTTTGGTGGTCAATGATAAATCCGGCCACAATGCGATCTTGGGACGACCGTGGCTTCATGCTATGCGGGCGATACCTTCCACGTACCACCAGAAGGTAAAATACCCCAATGCCAAGGGGGAAGTCGAGACAGCCCGAGGGTGTCAGGAAGATTCAAGACGCTGTGAAGACGTCACCGCGATGTTGAAGAGACAACTTATAGTTGTCGAACAACCCTCAAGGGCAGGGAAGCTGATCGACAAAATAGCCCGATCTGAGAGGGTTGTTGAAGAGCAAGTCGGGGAAACGCTTCGAAAGGTGTATATCCCGAACACGGATGAGGAGCATTACTTCCTCATCGGAGATAGCCTCCCCGAAGAAGAATTCAAGGAGATGGAAGCGTTCCTCTTCAGCAACATCGACAAGTTTGCGTGGAGCCCCAAGGACATGCCCGGTCTGGATCCGAAGACAGCATGCCACCACCTCAGCGTAAACGCCGAGTATAAACCCATAACTCAAAGGAGCCGGAAGGTGTCCGTCCAGCACAGAGCGGCTATCCTTGCTGAAGTCCGAAAGCTGTTGGCAGCAGGAGCAATACGGGAAGTGTTCTATCCGAAGTGGTTGTCCAATCCGGTCGTCGTCCCAAAGAAGAACGGAAAGGAAAGAGTCTGTATAGACTTCACTAATCTGAATAAAGCTTGCCCGAGGGATCCATTTCCCCTACCAAGGATTGACCAATTGGTGGACGCCACGGCAGGAGCAGAGAGGATGACCTTCCTCGACGCATACTCGGGATATCATCAAATCCCCCTTGCTCCCGAAGATCAAGAAAAAATCTCGTTCATATCACCTTTGGGAAACTATTGCTATACGGTTATGCCGTTCGGCTTGCGAAATGCAGGAGCGACCTACCAAAGGATGATAACGAAGGTATGCCAAAAGCATATAGGGAAAACAATGGAAGTATACATAGACGACATGGTCGTCAAGAGCGAAAGAGCCACTTCCCACCTCCAGGACATTAAAGACGTCTTCCAAACGCTGGGCGAGCACAAACTAAAGCTTAACGCTAGCAAATGTGCGTTCGGCATCAGCAAGGGGAAATTTTTGGGGCATATGGTCAGCCAGAGAGGAATAGAGGCTAACCCCGGCCAGATAACGGCTCTGCAAAACCTAGCAGTGCCAAAGAACAAGAAGCAGGTACAAGAGCTCACGGGTATGATGGCCGCACTAAGCAGATTCATCAGTAGATCCGCCGATAAGGGACGACCCTTCTTTGAGACCCTAAAGAAGGATAAGAAGTTCAAATGGGACCCGGCATGTGAAGAGTCATTCGACAACCTCAAGGAATATCTTAGGACGCCGCCACTGCTGGTGAGGCCGAACAAAGGAGATATTCTGGCCTGCTACCTAACAGTTTCCACGACAGCTGTGAGCGCGGTCCTCCTAAGAGAAGAAGGACGAGAACAGTTTCCGATCTACTTCATCATCAAAACTTTGGTCGAGGCCGAAACACGCTACCTACCGTTGGAAAAGTTGTGTTTGGCGTTGGTCGTCGCTACCCGGAAACTGCCACATTACTTCATAGCTCACAAAGTCCAAGTCTACACTAAGTTCCACGTCAAGGAGTCCCTTCGACGGACAGATATCAGCGGTCGGGTAGCGGCATGGGGGGTCGAGCTATCCCAATTTCATATCGAATTTGCGCCCCGACACGCCATAAATGGACAAGTGTTGGCTGATTTCGTCGCTGAGTTCACCGAAGGTTATGACGAGCCCCTGACCATATCACCAAAGTCGCACTAGGAGATACATGTCGACGGATCGTCCACCAAGGACGGATCGGGAGCAGGCATTGTCCTCAAGTCCCGAGAAGGGGCTATTATCGAGAAAAGCATCAAGATGGGCTTCCGAGCCACTAACAACGAGGCGGAATACGAAGCCATGATCAATGGCATGCTCATCGCCCGATCCCTCGGATGCACCCACTTGATTGCTAGCTCCGACTCCATGCTAATCGTCAACCAGGCTACCGGTGAGTACCAAGCCAAGGACGACCGAATGATCTTATACCAAGAGAAGGTCCAGAGCATAATGGTCATGTTCGTACAATGCGAACTGATAAGAATCAATCGCACCGAAAACGCACATGCCGACGCCTTGGCTACCCTAGCCTCGACATTAACGATGACCAACACTCGGACAATCACAGTGGAGCTTTTGGAAACCCCGAGCATAACTAAAAGGATAGACCGAGTGACATCAGTACAATACGAGTTAGGATGGATGGACGACATGATTCGCTATCTGCGAAATGGGATGCTACCGACAGACAAGATAAAGGCATTGAAAATCACAAGAAAAGCCCCTCGGTTCTGGTTATCTGAGGGCGACAAACTGTATAAGTCAAGTTACCGAGGACCACACCTTCTGTGCGTCCGGCCCGAATTGCAACTGCCAGTCTTGGAAGAAATCCATGAGGGATCCTGCGGAGCACACATTAAGGGGCGGTCCCTTGCCAATAAGGCCATCACGCAAGGATATTGGTGGCCTTATATCAAGCGAGACGCCGATGTCTACGTCCAAGGTTGCGACAAGTGCCAACGATTTGCCAAAATACCACAGCTCCCGTCGTCGATGATGACCCCGGTATCGGCACCATGACCATTCGCGCAATGGGAAATTGATATTGTCGGGAGACTTCCCAAAGCACCCGGTAGCGTGGAGTATCTGATTGTAGCGACGGACTACTTTACCAAATGGGTCGAGGCTAAGCCCCTCCGAGAAATCAAAGCCAGCAACGTTAAGCAGTTCATCTGGGAGTACATCATCACCAGGTTCGGTATACCATACGCTATTGTCGCCGACAACGGAACCCAATTCAAAGATGCCAATCTACAGCTCTGGTATGAGGAACTGGGTATCCGGAAGTTCTACTCGACGCCGACATATCCGCAAGGAAATGGACAAGCCGAAGTGTCAAACCGAACTATACTCGATGACATCAAGACAACCCTTGAACAAGCAAAGGGGAGGTGGCCCGAGTGGCTACTCAACGTCTTATGGTCGTGCCGAACTACGCCTAAAACAGGCACCAAGGAAACCCCGTTCAGCTTAGCATACGGCGTCGAGGCCGTCATACCCACAGAAATCGGACTGCCCACACTCCGAACAACTTTAGTCGAGCAAGGGGACAATGAACAAAGAATGAGAGAGGAACTCGACATGCTAGACGAGAAACGAGAGATAGCAGCCCTTACTCTAGCAAAGTACCAACAAAGTGTAAAGCAGGCTTATGACAAAAGGGTGAAAGGGCCCAAGGAATTCATGGTAGGAGAACTGGTGCTGCGCAAAGTAACGGTATATACCCGCAATGAAATACATGGCAAGCTGAGCCCCACCTGGGAGGGACCATACGAAATCATAAAAAGAACGAGCCCGACGACCTACAAGATCAAAAGCGTTCTGTTTGAAAATAGCCGAGGAGAAAAGAATTCATGGAACGTGATGAATCTCAAAAAGTACTACGTATGAGCTAACTCACCAATCCGGGTACTATGAAACTCTCACATCTCTTGCTTAATGATATTGTTTCTTGAATAAAGTGTAGTATCTTGTCATATTATCTGGATAGGTGCAGCTGAAACTCTCAAACGGAATGCCTACGGGTAGGCCTAGGAGTACTAAAAGTCCTCCAACGTAATCAGAGGCATATGAAATTCTCAACATGGCCGAAGTGCCTAGGAATACTAAGAAATTCCCAACATGGCCCAAGGGCCTAGGAATACTAAGAAATTCCCAACATGGCCCAAGTGCCTAGGAATACTAAGAAATTCCCAACATGGCCCAAGGGCCTAGGAATACTAAGAAATTTCCAACATGGCCCAAGGGCCTAGGAATACTAAGAAATTCCCAACATGGCCCAAGTGCCTAGGAATACTAAGAAATTCCCAACATGGCCCAAGGGCCTAGGAATACTAAGAAATTCCCAACATGGCCCAAGGGCCTAGGAATACTATGAAATTCCCAACATGGCCCAAGGGCCTAGGAATACTATGAAATTCCCAACATGGCCCAAGTGCCTAGGAATACTTTGAAATTCCCAACATGGCCCAAGTGCCTAGGAATACTATGAAATTCCCAACATGGCCCAAGTGCCTAGGAATACTATGAAATTCCCAACATGGCCCAAGTGCCTAGGAATACTATGAAATTCCCAACATGGCCGAAGTGCCTAGGAATACTATGAAATTCCCAACATGGCGTGTTATCAAAGGAACGCCTAGGAATACTATGAAATTCCCAACATGGCCCAAGTGCCTAGGAATACTTTGAAATTCCCAACATGGCCCAAGTGCCTAGGAATACTATGAAATTCCCAACATGGCCCAAGTGCCTAGGAATACTATGAAATTCCCAACATGGCCGAAGTGCCTAGGAATACTATTAAATTCCCAACATGGCCGAAGTGCCTAGGAATACTATTAAATTCCCAACATGGCGTGTTATCAAAGGAACGCCTAGGAATACTATGACATTCCCAACATGGCATGTCTAAAAGAATGCCTAGGAATATTTATGTATATGCAGGTACCAATTGACCCAATGAGCAAGGATGAAAAGCAATACAGCAATGAGAAGAATAATTCAGGCCCACATTATGGGAACGATAAATCACCAAATGGCGAAAGCAATGAAAAGGAATCAATCAAAACAATGAAATAGCAACAACAGGAATGTCCAGTACACGTATAAAGAAATGAAGCAGATAATACTGGCCTATATTATGGAAGCAACACAATGCCAACCGAGGAAATCAGCAAAAGGAAATCAATCCAATCAATGAAATATCAGTACGACAATGAGAAGATCCGAACACAAGAATAAAGACATAAAACAAATAATCCTCGCCCGCATTACGGAGGCAACAAGGTACAACCAACAATAAAGAAACTCATCTACGAGCTACTACATGAGGAGCACGACGGCAATTGACCGAGCTCAACCTCTTCGTCATCCGTCGACGTATCCCCATCAGTTTCCTCGCCATCAAAGCGCTCCTCGGAAATAAGGGCGTTAAAGCTGACCGTATGAGCACCAACGCATGTTAGCGTCTTAAGCCGTGCAGAAAACTCGGCTCCTTTAGCGACCTCGTGAGCATCTGAGGCCGCTTTCCGACGAGCATCGTCGAAAGGAAGCTTGCGAGCTTCGACCATAGCTGCAGAAGCATCGTATCTGGATCGGGACAAACGGAAATACTTTACCAGCATGTTCGCTTGGGTTACCAACGACTTTAGCTTACCAAAGTATTTTTCCTTTACCCGCCAATATCGATCTAAACGACGCTCTTGAACCTTAACAACATGCTCGGAACGACGAGCATACTCACGAAAAGAAGACGCCTGAGTTTTCAACTTGGCCCTAAGTCGGCCACACCGATTAAGCAACTCGACGTTTTTGCCCATTAAAACAATGTAAGGCCATCTGGCCTGCACGTCACTATTCGCACCAGATGAGACCTCGTCTCGGGCAGCACCAATAGGTCCTGGCCCCGGACTAACTAGGCCTGGAGAACCAGCCTGGTGCGACGTAGTAGCATGTGCCTATAAAAAAAAAATGGGAAAGAATATCGAGATGAATACTCAACCACAAGAAAGAAAAGACGAAAATAGAAAAACGAATATCTTTATACAAGCTACTAATAAAACGACAAAACAAGCTACTCGATTATTAATCCGATAACCCATCAACGGACACTGAGGTCTCTACTACATCAGCGAAATGAATATCTCGCAGTGAAACAATTTGCGTCCCCAAACGCACACGAGCGACCGCATCGACTCGGTTCAAGGCAGCCGTGGTCTCAGTTACCCCGGCCATCGCATCAACCATGCGTTCTGCCCGGGCAACACCACTCATCCCTTTTACATGCTCGAGCACCTCTAAAGCGCGAACTCGGGACCAATACGCTTTGACAATAGATAGCAGCAGGTCCGCATCCTCGAAAACGGCCCCTAGGACCAAGTTCAAGCTCATCACGCGGCCTCGGGCTTCATCACGAGAGCGCCGAAGAGCACCAAGAAGCTCTTTCGCTTTACCCTTGTTCGCCGTATAATATACGGTCTTTTTGCTGAGTTTCTCTTCCAAGTCACGTAATCGAATCGACATGTTTGAAATATGAACATTCAGATCCTCGATTTTATGACGATCAGAATTCAATTTAGCAGTTAGGAAAGCCTTAGATCTTTCAAGACCATCTATAACGTGACCTACGCTACGACTAGGCGAGGTCCAGACCACCATGGCAAGAGGGTTGTTAGGTACCTGGCAATATTTTGTTTTCATATCCTTCAAAATATGATGACCTTTAAAAAGGGAAATTAACTCGGAAAAGCCAAACAGAAAGAAAGCACAACACCTATATTATCATTTCCCCAAAAGAATACGTTTCTAGATACAAAAGAAACCCACAATTCGGAAAAAAAAAAAAAAAAATGCCAGAAAAATGGTCAAGGTTCCACCTGAGGAGATGTGGGTAGGGGAGTAATAGTAGCATCGGGCTGAGGAGTGGCCGGGGCCGACGTAGAATGAGGACGGGGAGCTGTCGAAATTGTCTGCCCTGGCATCCGGGGAAGCTCTTCTTCACGAAGATTCGCCCAGTCTAGGGGTTTCGGCGGTGCACCATGAGGGCAGGGATACACCAATTCCGACCACGCCCGATCCGATAGAGGAACTTTTGCGAAATTGAGCGCTCGCACATGAGCGCAATAGATGGAGAAATTAGCCATCATTGCGAACTTTCTCCGCTCCTCCGCGTGCGCCGCATTCAGAGCAGTAACCTTGGCCTTTTCGGCTTCAACATCCTCCGCCATGAGCAAATTCTCATCCACTAGTTGGTCATACTTATCGACCATACTCCCTTTTTCAGCCTCTAACTTACCGATATCCTCGGTCAGGCGCAGGAATTCCGCCGACAGCTTATCATAATTATCGCCCAGGACTTTATTCTCGGCGACCAGTTTCTCGTTCTCCTCGACCATGGCCTTCTTCTCGGCCACCAGCGTCTCTTTATCAGCCCCAAGCGCTGCCATCTGATCCCTCAACACCACGGTACTCAAGAAAACCTGTACTTCAAAATATCAAATTCCAGCCAAAATACAAGCATCATGACATATCATACAACATACACGCCCAACATACCCGCAGCGCATCAGCGTTGGCCTACTCTATAATCGACATTGTAGGCCGATCAGCTATGCTTTCTGCATCCTTGAAAGCAAGGGGTTTAAGAGCAGTATACCCCATTGTCAAGGCTCGGGGTTGCTTCAACAGCTCACCCCCACATCGGTCAATGTAACGGGTCATTGCAACCCTGTCCACCAACACCTTTTCAGGTTCCTCGGCAACCTCATCTTCACCACCCACCGCCACGTCCACGGCAGGGGCTTTATCAACTTCCAGCTCCACCTCCTTCTCCGGAGGGCCAGTCTCAGGGGCCATATGCTCGCCCACATCCTCAGTAAGGTTGGGCGAGGTAACAGGCGGAACCTTCATGTCCTCGGCACGAACCGGCGAGATGACAGGCAGGGTCATCGCATCCACGTCCATATTCACCATGAGGTTGATATGTTCGAACATGTTATCGATCGACCCCTAAAACACAATAATACCCATAGACCGGGCAAGAGCGAGAGTAACCAATGGAGAAGTCAGTAGTTGAAACAAGATAACCACTGAAGCAAAGCACTAGAGAACAAAACGCCAACAATCAAAAGACAAGAGAGTCAATCTACATGTACGCATACCTTGCCAGGCGTAGAGACAACCTCGGTGGTATCCCCTTGGGCAGCACTCAACACCCCCTCACCCGTACACACATTAGCAGCCTCCTCGGTGACCGATGTATCGGTCCCCCTAGCCCTCTTTGTTGTTCCAACGACGGGGTCAGATCCGTGACGCTTAGAACGAACGGGCTTTTTCCCTACCCGAGCAGCACTTCGAGCTCGGACCACTTTTAAGAACTCCTCATCGGGTTCTTTGGTGATCTCGGGCACAGGATTTCCCTTTGTCACGGGCCCCACAGGGTACCCGAGCAGCACGGGAGCGGTACGGCTCGCAGGATCCGGTGTCGGTCCAGGCCCCCACCATTTCCAAAGAGCTAACAGAGCCTTAACATTGGGAGCGCCAAGGTCTGGCATTGTGGGAGCCTGGGTAGCAGGTCCAGGAATCTGGTATCCCACACAACCCCATTCTCCGGAAGCAATAACGATTCCAAGGTTGCGCTCCTTGTTGGTATCTGGCAAACCAATAACAAGCCGACAGAAGGCACGCATTGTTTTCAAATACGAGCTGCGGCGCTCAAAACTCAAGCTATAGACCCCGAACACATCCTTCAGTTCAATCGGTATTCCGGACAACTCCGATAACCTTTGGATACCATTCAGAGTACGGTAACCATTTAGGGCCAGTTGGGCCGGAGCAATCTGGACGGCCTCAAAGAACGAAGCCACCCACTCAGTGAAAGGAAGTCTGAGACCCCCAGTAAACAAGGCCGAAGACCGAACAGCTACCTCGCCGGCAGAAACAAATCCCATGACCTCCGCATCGGAGACAGGCAGCCGAATATGTATGTCGGCAGGTATTCCGGCGGCCTTCTTAAAGTCCTCTTCCACAAATGGGCCAACTTGGGCCAGGCATTGGGACAGAATTTCCTATCCAAACATCATCCAAACTCCATCAATATACTACCCAAATACACAAACCAAGACCACATCAACATAACAAAAGCCACCACCCCCCCCCCCCCTCCCCTACTAAAATTAACCAGAAACCCTACGTTTTACTACCATCCCAATCAACATAACTCCAGTACATAACTAAAAACCATCAGACATATATAGACCACCAAGACTATTTACCAACGCCACATCTATGACCACAACAACAAATCAAATACCAGTCCTAAAACCAAAAGCACATAATAATAACAAAGCACTTACAGTGGTCATTCTGAGCAAACACGTGCGAAAAGCAGCAAAATATCGACGATACAACGAAACACTAGATCGAGCGGCAGCACAATTTTCCTTTTTGGCGGGAAGAATATACCTTAGAGAGAGAGACAGATATTCTCCAACAAATTATGTGATAAAAACAAAAGGGATTACTTGGTGCAGTAAAAAGGAGAGGAGTCACAAAAAGAATATAATAATAACCACCTTTTCGTGTGACAGAGGTTCACCTTTTTTTCCAACCATAGACAAGTCAACAACCGCTGCTATTCTCAGCAAATCAACACTCCAGATCTTGCCACGTCAACCACTTAGCCCACTAACCAATGCAGTTCACATCATTACACCTAAATAAACGGCCAGTGGACCCTACCACGAAAAGCTTACAACATACGCTACCAATATTACTACACCGAGTATACTCCCCGACTCAGTTCTTCGAAGAAGACCGTTCCTAGCTCGACCGCTTTTCGTCGGCCAACCTAGCAACTCTCTTCGGGGGGATAACCATAACCACTATGCATTGCACCTGTTCGGTATGGTTTCAACAAGCAGAGTAGAAGCAATAAAAGAACAACAGAAACAGAAATTTTTATTCATCCACATAGGGGGAAACAAACAAGTACAACTTGAAAGAAATTTACAAGAAAATACAACACCCATCCTACTTTTTCGAACTACCCCCCATCTCGGCATCCTTCTTCGCCAAGAGCTCCTCCAAACGCTCTTTTTCCCTAATCAAATGGGAAATACCAATTTCCACTTGTTTCAAAGCATGAGATTGACACTTGCACTTATGCTCGGCTTCAAAACGAGCAGCGCTCTCTTCCTGCCAATACTGTCTATACCGCATCATCTCGGTCTGAGCATACTTAAGATCATGTTTTAGCCGTGACATCTCAATTTCTTCTATCTGAAGGGGAGTCAATTCTTCTTCCCCATAACCAGGGGAACAGATAAGGGATTTCTTTTTGGCAGCAGATCTAGTAATGGGAGCCATCTTGGATAAAAACAAGTTAGAAAAAGCAAAAATTGTAAACAAGAGAGGGAAAAAGGAATAATTGATGGTGAAGTACAAATATTAGGGAGCATTTATAGAAAATCAAAAGGCACACAATACGAGACGTTGCAACAGTTCGAAAATTAAAGGTGCAGATATTAAGAGGCACAAAGAACGAAGCGTTACAACGGTTCAATATTTACAGGGTAGTACATAAATTCAAAATTCGAAAAGAAAAGGAAAATACAAGGGAGCCCAATAAGTCATCAAGGACCAATGGGTGGAAAAACCGAACTGCCAGACCGAGAGAAAGCAAAACGAGCAGAGCAGTTCAACCGAGCTTGGTAGGAATCATTCATGGCAATCAAATTGTCGTTCTCCATGGAGAGTTCGGATTTCTCCCTAGTGAGAACCATGACGCGCTCCTCCAGCCGGGCATTCCTAACCATCATGCTAGCTAGGCCTTGAGGGGAGTTATCGAACTCATCTTGAGCATGGTCCCAAATCTCCTCGGCATCATACCAGGAGTTGGCCAAATGATTTCTCTGAAGTAACAAGTGATCGAGCTGACGACTCAAGGCCGAAATCTCGGTCCATTTCACTGTCTCTTCGGGGTGAGAGCCAAACAGACTCAAGGCCAAAATGCCATACTCCTTCTCAAGCCTTCCCATTCGACGTCGGACACGAGATACCTCTGCATCCAGACCCTTCATCTGAGCATGATATCTCACCACAGGTTCAGACATTCTGGGAAATTGCTATAGTGCGGGATAAAGTAGGGGATGGAAAGAAAATAACAAACAATTAAGAGTTGATGAAAGGGGGTAACTACTAAAGAAAAGAAGAGGAGTATTTATAGGGAAAAGATAACAAGATATTTCCTGACATACTTGGAAACTTGCATATTTCCTGACATACTTGGGAGCATGCACCTATGATCGACAGTACGTCTACTGACATCTGATACTATAGTACAGTATAAAATAGAGAAGATATTCAAAGATCTGGATTTCAGAAATGACAAACCACAAGTGCAACATGAAAAGAAGTGCAAAAATAAAGGGGCAAAAATACTTCTCATTAATAAAGATGGAATACATCATTGTTCAGTACATCAAAAGACAATCTATTACATTGAGGTCTATTACATCCAAGGATTACATCAAAAGAGAATCTATTACATTGGTATTCAGTATATCCGAGGACAACATCAGTAAAAGGTCGGTTACGGCAATGGACAATGCCCAAAGAAGATCGAGTATATCGGCAAGCCAACCGAACAGCATATGACGAAGAAAAGAAGCATAAAAAGAAAGAGAAAAAGGAAGAGGAGACACAGAAGAAGAAAGAAAAGGAAGGGGATGAAGGAACATGAGAAAAAAGAAAAAAAACAAAGAAATGATGAAAACTGAAAAGGAGACGGGAGAAGATGAAGAAAAAAGAAAAGGAAATGGAAGACAAAGTGAAAAATAAGTAGAGGGTTTAGGGGGAGGTTGATCGGTATCGATGAGATGGCCCGGCAGAGACATTCCAATCCCGGAGCCTCGGGTTCCCCCTCAACATCTCATTCTCTTCGACTAGAGCCTGACGAGCACGTCGATAGTAATCCAGTTCGGATCTTAACCAAGTTAATTCCCGAACCATCTCGGTATGGTGATAACGCATCACCTTTAACTCCTCCTCAGCATCCTTCAACAGCTTTAATGCATGGCCATATGAGGCTTCGAAAACCTCCACTTGCAAGACCAATGCAGATTTGGTGGAAGAACCTTCCATTTTTAGGAGGTTAAAAGATAAAAATCTGTATATGATGAAGAGAGATAAGGGTGAGATTGTGAATAAATCCATATCTTGAGAGGGTATTTATAGAAAAATTAAGGATGGTTTAGTGTGGGGAATTGCAACCGTTCGTCAAAAAACTCGTGGAAACAGGGGTAATTAAAAAGATGCGTCTGTTGAGAAGAGTTTAAGTGGGGAAGAGCAACCGTTTGTTATTAAAAGTTGCGTCTGTTGAGAAGAAACGCTTGGATTCACGCCAGTATTTAAAAGAGGGTGAAATTCGAAAAGCCTCTGCACGTGTCAATCCAGAAAAAGCACAACAATTAAGATGTAAAGGATAAGATTTGTGCACAAGGCTCAAGAAATCCCAGTGGTCCCTATATACAAAGAATAAGAAGGTCCAGTGGATAAGGTCAAACGCAAGGCCCAAGAAAAAGCATTAATGAAGCCACAAGCGTGCGCAGTCAAATAAATCGCATTGGGAAAGTGATTCAGATATAAACAAGAAAAAGAAATCTTTATTGATTGATTGATACTTTATTACAGAAGAAGCAGTCAACATAAAGGAAATACAATAAAAATAATAAAATCATTTTGTAGAAGGGCCCGCTTCGTCATTCAACTTCCTCTTCAACCGAGCATACACTTCCTTAAGGGCCAGTCTGTAAGCTCTCTTGGAAGCAATGTGCCTATTTCTAGAGGCCTCAAGCTCTTTGATCCGAGCACGAGCCCAAATATTGTCGACCAGAGACTTCTGATATTCACTCTCCAGGGCCTCCAAGCGCTCGTCCATCTCATCAGCTCGGCGAGCCTCCATGGTTAAACAGGCAACCCTCCTTTCGAGGATACGAGCCTTCCGAACCTCCTCCTCGAGATGGGCGACGTATTCATGAAGGTTGTCACCACCATCTTCATGAGGAGAAGCCATTTGTTCGTTAGTAAAGAATGAGTTGCACAAAGAATACAGGGACAGTCCCCTTTTATAGGGAGAAACAAGGGGTAGCTCAGAGGTCATCTCGAAGAAAGACAACCTCTTGAACTCCCCAAGAATATTTATGGCAAACTACAGCAGTTCAGATCCAATTAAAGTCATCCAATAAGGTATCAAGAAAATAAACAGACAAGAATGAAATCAAAAGATGTTTTATTAATATTTCCCATGATTCGATTACAACTTGATGATGACACCCAATACAAAGAAATCATAAAAGACTAATTATTCCGAGGAAGAGCCTTCTTCATCGTCATCCGAGCTCGGTTTAGACCGAGTATGCAACTCCTTGAAGGCAAGCTTATAGGCCCTTTTTGCTGCCTTTTGCTTAGCCAGTGAAGCCTCGATCCTCTTTATACGCTCGAAGGCCCAATCCTTATCAGCCTTGGTCACATGGTGCGCCGCATCCAGGTCAGACAACCTTTTGGTCACGTCCGCCAATTTCTTTTTCAGGGCACGAACCTTCTTGACCTCATTCTCCAAGTAGGCTACGTAATCTGAAGAGTTATCTCCTGTCGAACCATTGGGAGAAGCCATTGTATCACAGTCAAAGTAATAATAAATGGGATAATGGGGGATGGGGCACCTTTATAGTAGATAAATGTGGGGAAGATCAAGGGTTTTCCTCGAAAAAGGGTGCCAAGGTAGGACCTCTTAATGACCTCAAATGGGCCCCAGGGAACAGTCATGATTCCATCGCATTTCTCGATGTAACCTTGGGAACAGAAAAACCGAAGTAATATCCTCGACAGACCGATCATGACTCCCTCGACATGGAGACCACGCCGAGGAAGTCAGGGAGCACTTGATAGAACATAAAAATTAGACCCGTATATCCTATTCGGGTAGTAATCAACCCATACTTCATAAATGGGTATCCAACGCTTAAATGGGTCAACACATGCCTTTCATAGTAAATAAAGGTGGATACTATTAAAAGCCCAAGCCCACTTAACAAGGGACCCATGTCTGAAAACCTTCTGGGATGGAAACATTTGTCAACATCCTAAAAGGCATAGTTGCCTATAAATAGCCAACTACCCCTCATAAAAATGGGCCAGAAATCATACCTCAAAAATATAGAGAGAAGGAGAGAAAACATAAAAACTAGTCAGAACATTCCATATCAATAGCCTAACCGAGCAGAACAGAGAAACGAGCACCGAAGAGAAGAGAAAGATCGTATTCGGGATCAAACAGCGAATCCGAGTATAAATATAGCAATAGAATTGTAGTCCGAACAGTTACAATTACCGAGTAATAATAAAGATCAAGAAGTGTTCATCGTTTATTGTCGACCCATTATAATAATATTGTTGAAAAGCCTAAACCCACCCACTAAAGTTATGGCTTTGTCATTACTATTATCGGTTTGTTGTTTAATTTGTGCAAAGTATATTGTTCAAATTGAATTTTTTATTTATATTCAATTTTTTTATCAACCCAAATTTATAGGATTTGCAATTACGGTCTACAGAGTAAACAACTAGCATCCAATTTTTTTTGTTTGATAAAGTAGTTAATAAATTTTGTTTTTTTAGGTAAAGATGATGAAATATCTAATTAAAAAATCAAATGTGAACGTATCGTCTTCAAATGATGGTGTCGAACCTCTTGAGAAGGATTCCGTAGAAAAATCGTCATCCATTCATAGTGGTCAGTCTTCTAAGAAAAGGAATTCTGAATTTATTAGAAAAAAAAAATATTGATTCCGACTTGCCTGAACTCCCTTATGATCCAAGTCAGCGAGTTAGTATTATGAATTATGACTCTAATATTCGTGATAGAATACATATGTGCTATTATTTAAATGGGCCATGTCAACCTCGCGAACATATTTTAAAAAAAACTAAAATGGCCGGCAAGGATAGAAAATTTGTTTCCGGATGGTCGATGAATATGAGTGGTTAGAGTATAGCGTTACAAAATCTCTAGTAGTTTAGAAAATGATGTAATTATGGAGCGTTTTCAAAAATTGGAAAAGTGTTGATGGCAACTGTAATTTTACTTTAAATTCGTAATAAAGTTCGTTTTTTTGTGTTCTATCTACTTTGCTCGTTTTTTTTGTATTCATGTTGAAATTGTGCCATCGCAAATATAAAATGCTGGATCTTCCCTGAAATTAGTGGTCTCTATTGGTGAGCCACTCATACTAATGTCGGACCAACTATGAAGTTAATTTTATACAATATATTTGGCCACTTGATACACAAGAGTCACTTGAAAATAAAGACTCATTTTCGGAAGAAGAGTACCTGATTCTGAATCAGGTTTACTCTGCTTCCCACAGCCATTGGATCTGTTACAGTTTAAACTTAATAACAGATCCAATGGCTATGGAAGCAGAGTAACCCTGACTCAGAGTCAGGTACTCTGCTTCACTCATTTTCTCGGTGGAAGTGGAAGTGGGAGTGGGAGTGTGGAGTGGGAGTGTGAAGTGTGGAGTGGGAGTGACAGCACTACCATGTACCATCCAAATAAACAAGAGCACAGATTAAAGTTACAGGTAAAATATATATATTCTGCCACAAAAAAAAATGCTTGATTTTCCGGTTTCCAAAAGATCATTTTGCTCCTCTTAGTAATCTAATTATAATTATCTCAGACTAGATAATTTTTTAACAATGCTATAATGTCTATATTTCAAACTTGATTGGCAAAGACAGGGGCGGAACCAGGGGAAAGCGGTATCACCGCCACCCTAAAATTTTTAAAAATATTATTTTTATATAAAAAAATTCAGATATTAAGGTTTTATACATTAATAATCCTCAAATAAACAAATAGTAATTTAATTCAAATGGTAAACATAAAGCTTTTGTTTCCTAAGGTCCCGGTTCGAATTTTGTAATGCAGAGTGAGATTGACTTGAAAAGTTAAAATTCTTCAAAGAATTGTTTATAACGTAGAGTCGCTTGACTTGAAAAGTTAAAATTATTCAAAGAATTGTTTACTTTTTGATACAGTAAGTATATATGTTATTTCCCAAAAAATTGCACCGAGTGGTCAGAAATCTATTTGGCCCCTTGATGGCCCAGAGTCTCTGAAAATAAAGGCCTAAAGGAATAAGAGCATGTGCGGTTATAATTATGCTATAGAAAATGACATGCACTCGATAACTTTATAAATTTATTAAATTTTAGAAAACACAAAATTTAACTTATATATGATTAATGTATATAATTTTCTATATTAATATAATAGTAATAAACTATCACGTGGTTCATATTTTTTTTTTGTAATATTGTTAAAATTATTAAATGATAATAAAAAAATAAAAAATAATAATATCGGGTTGTTATAAGTAAATTAATAAGAAAACTGTAATTTTCTTTAAATATAAGCGTTTCCTTAAAAGATATAAAATGTGTTAAATTTGATAAAATGATTAATTTTACTGATTTGGTTGCTCTAAGGATGGATCCTCATTTTCTCATTTAATTAATGAGTTGGAAGTGCAAGTAATAAGACTACCATCAAACTTAATATCCAAATAATTACACAAAAGCAAATAGCACGGTGTACATTTAGCAACATGATTTTTTAGATAATCTTTTTATTTTAAATTTTAAAAATTTGTGTGTGTTTGATAAATCAGATTATTTAAATTCTGAAAAAATAATTTTTAGGTTGAAAAATCTATAAAAATCCAAAATTTTAAAATATTTTTTTTAGTGGATTTTCAAAATATGATTTTGGACTAAAAAATATGTTACCAAATATAGGCTAAAACTATAGCTAAAAATAAATAACATAGATTCTGTTACCAAGTTAAAGCTTAAATTTTCAATTTCCATCACAAAAAAAGTCATAATGTTAATTATTATATATATGAAATGTTCATTTAATATCATGGATCAAAACGTGTATAATGGTAGGGTTTCGTGTCTATCTTTCTTCCACTTTGCAAGGTCATGCTTTGAGTCTTGCTAAAGGACATAAAATTCTTTTGCATTAAATTTTATATGCAAAACTATAAAATTTATCAATTAATAGGTGAATAAAATTCAAACTTACTTTCTCTAAATAACTTAAACTATTCTATTGGTACCATCTTAACAATAAAAATTTAATGTTATAATTGCTATTTGTACAATCAATTAATAGAAAAACGATACACTGCAATATAAAATCAATTACAATAATCTTGTCAGGTACGACATTAATCAAAACCACTAGAGTTCACAATGAAGCTCTTGAGATGTCATATCTAAATATAAAAAAAAATATGGTCACAACTCTCAAACATTCCGAGTACTTTCACATTGGCACTATACTTGTGTTAGTGTTTATATATGGTCCCAACTCTCAAGCATTCCGAGTATTTTCAACTACCATTGATTTGAAAAATGACTTATGACCCTTCCAAGTCTTGGTTTCTTTCAACGACGTTCGATTTATTATTAATTTAGCAATAGAGACTCGATGATAAATTAACTTCTTTTTTTTATTATTACGGAGACTCGCTTGACTTGAAAAGTTAAAATTCTTCAAAGAATTGTTTTGCTATTTGGCCCCTTGATGGCCTAGAGTCATTTGAAAATAAAGACACTAAGGACTAAGGATAGTCATTTTCTCATTTAATTAACGAGTTGATTTTTTTTTGAAATGAAATTAATGAGTTGATTGAAAGTGCATGTGATAGCGTGACCATCAAACTTAATTAATATCCAAATAGTAATTAAACAACAAATAATACCCAATATGTACCACTTTTGAAATTATATTACTCATAGCTACCTCCATAATTTCATATTCTCTATAGGTAGCACTTTTTAATTATTTACTTTATTTACCAAAATGTCATACACATATTTCATAAAAAATGGAAAAAAAACACATAAAATTATATAAAATGCAAAAAATCTCAAAATAAATGAAAAAAAAATCACAAAAAATTGTAAAAATGAAAAAAAATGTATTTTTATAAAAAAAATCACAAAAAATGAAAAAAAAAACAAAAAAAATCACAAAGAAAATAAAAAAATCACAAAAAAATTATAAAAAATCACAAAATCACAAAATTTTAAAAAAATTACAAAAAAAAATAAAATTATAAAAGATGAAAAAAATGAAAAAAATCACAAAATATTATAAAAAATGAAAAAAATCACAAAATATTATAAAAATATAAAAAAAAATAAAAAAATTATAAAAAGTGAAAAAAAATCACAAAAAATTATTTAAAAAATCACAAAATTATAAAAAAAAAAAATGAAAAAAATCACAAAAAAATCATTTTTATTGAACTTTATGCACTTTCGACTGCACTAGATGCACTTTCGATTGAACTAGATGCACTTTTGTCTGAACCATATGCACTTTCAGCTGAACCATATACACTTTCAGCTGAACCATATGCACTTTCAGTTGTACCAGATGCACTTTTAGTTGAATCAGATGCATTTTTA
Organism: Primula veris; assembly: GCA_963682055.1. Lineage (NCBI taxonomy): Eukaryota > Viridiplantae > Streptophyta > Magnoliopsida > Ericales > Primulaceae > Primula > Primula veris. The sequence goes on along the minus strand of OY821742.1, from coordinate 3,249,592 downwards.
ACATAATTATATGCACTTTCGACTGTACTATATTCATTTTCGACTACACTATATGCACTTTTGACTTAACTATATGTACTTTCCATTAAATTAGATGCACTTTAAGCTGAACCAGATGCACTTTTAGCTGAACTATATGCATACTCACTTTTATTGAACTATATTACTTTCGACTGAATTGTATGCACTTTCAACGGAACTTGATGTAATTTCAGCTGAATTGAATGCAATTTCGACTCAAATTTATGCATTTTTGACTAACTATATACACTTTCGACTGAACTATATGCACTTTTATTGAACTATATACTCTTTTGACTGAATTATATGTATTTTTGATTGAACTATATGCACTTTCAGCTCATTTAGATTAAAAAAAGGCACATTTATCATGAAAAAACCGTTTTTTTATATAAAAAAAATCACTTTTCCGTATAAAAAGTGTTATATTGACAAAAAAAAATTATATATTTTTTGTAATTTTTTAAAAAGTTTATGATTTTTTATTTTTTTTATAATTCTTTTTTTTTGATATTTGTGATTTTTTATAATTTTTTGTGATTTTTGTGATTTTTTTATAATGTTTTGTGATTTTTGGTGATTTTTTTATAAGTTTTTGTCATTTTTTATATATTTTTTTGATTTTTCGGTATAAAAAGTGTTATATTGACAAAAAAAATTATATATTTTTTTTGTAATTTTTTAAATTATTTGTGATTGTTTTCATTTTTTACAATTTTTATAATTTTTATAATTTTTTTGTGATTTTTGTATTTTTTTAATAATTTTTTGTGATTTTTTATAATTTTTGGTGATTTTTTATAATTTTTTGTATTTTTTGTTATTTTTTTTGTTTTTTTTATAATTTTTTATTTTTTTTGTTTTTTTTTATATTTTTTGTGATTTTTTTCATTTTTATAATTTTTTTTGTGTTTTTTTTTATTTTGTTGTAATTTAAAACTATTTTTTTGGGTTTGTAGAAAGATAAAATATGTATATTATATTTTGGTTTGTATTACAATTTAGTAAATAAACTAAATAATTAAAAATGGTACTACGAGCAATGTGAAATTATCAAGATAGCTAGAAGGAATATAAGTTGCTATGAGATATTTATAGGGAATTAGCCCATTAAATAATAGCACAAAGCTATAGGTAAAAATAAATAACATAGATTATGTTACCAAATAAAAGTTTAATTTTTCATTTTCCACCACATAATTTTTCTCTCTCAGTAATCTATTGTTTATTTATATCCCAAACTGAATAATTTTTACTCAATAATCTAATGTTTATATCCAAACTAGATTTAGCATATTTAGAGCTTGAATTGCTGCATTTTGGTATTACCTTCAAGAAAAGCACCACAATTAAATGTAACCACTTCGAGTCTCCGTAAATGACATAAAATTTTGCACTTAAACTTTATGTGCGAAACTGGAAAATTTATCAATCAATAAAAATTAAATTCACTTTCTCAATATAACTTAAACTTTTCTATTTGTACCATCTTAACAATAAAAATTTATTGTTATCTTTTTAATACTCATCAGTATATTTTCTTGTCTCCGAATTAAGTAAAAAAAAAAGGCGCCCAAATTTGGCTGAATTATTAGAGCTGCCCTTGCTTATTTATAAGTAAACTCAATGCAACATCACTTTAAAACAACTCTCTTTTACTTTTCATTCCAATATACAATATTCATTATTTATAACCATTAGAAGAAAAGATTACGAAAATCATAATCCTTTTTGGTACAACCCAAGCTAAAAGTATTGGTGTTGAAACTTTAAAGTCTTTGCAAGAATAGTTGTAGCTAAATATTAGCTTATATATATCAACCATAGTCTTCACACTAAATCATGTCCAAAACTACATACACCAAATCAAATACATTTTTAAATCATGAGCTATACTAAACTTCTTATTTCACTTTTTTGTTGCTTTTTCGCTGCCACTACATTCCATTGTTGCTGCTTAGCTAGTGCGAGTAGTGATAGCTTCGGTACTCGTTGCTTTGAAACTGAGAGGCAAGCTCTTCTTAAGTTCAAGCATGATCTATCCGACCCTTCGAACCGCCTATCCTCATGGGTCGGCAATGACTGTTGTGCATGGTATGGAATCGTTTGCAGTAACTCTACTGGTCACGTCACTAAAATTAAACTACAAACTCCATATGAGGTGCTAGAAAGTTTTTATTCTTATAAGCAGCAAACATTAGGTGGCAAGATTAATCCATCGTTGCTTGATCTGAAGCACCTCCGTCATCTCGACTTGAGCACCAATGATTTTAATAATAGTCCAATACCTAGCTTCATTGGCTCCATTACAAGTTTGAGGTACCTCAATTTTTCAGATTCTTGGTTTAGCGGGAATATCCCTCATCAACTTGGAAATCTATCCAGGATCCGCCATCTTGATTTTGGAGGTAACTATGATCTAAGTAGTGATAGTTTCAGATGGATTTCAAGTCTTGTTTCATTACGATATCTCGATATGTCTAAGCTAAACCTGAGGGAGACAATAGGTTGGGAACATGCGACGAGCATGCTCCCTTCTCTACATGAACTGCACTTGCCTGGTTGTAATTTGAGAGATATTTCACCTTCGATTACCAGTGTTAACTTTACTTCACTCTTGATTCTCGACCTTTCTTATAACAAGTTCAGGTCACCTGTTCCTGAGTGGCTATTTAATCTCCCTCGTCTAGTCTCCATAAACATAGGTGGAGGATCATTTTCTGTCAATCCATTTCCAAGTGCTCTTAAAAACACGACCTTGATAAAATCCTTCTTCAACAATGGGAATGAAGGTTCTGGTGTGAGAATACCAAAGTGGTTTTATAGTTTCCAATATCTTGAAGAAGTTGATCTTTCTGATAATATGTTGGAAGGTGTCATCGCAAATGAAATAGGTAACTTAACTTCTCTAACTAGTCTCGATCTGAGCTACAATAAACTGGAGGGGTCGGTGCCAGTATCCTTGGGAAAGCTCCGCAACTTGAAGGGTATTATCTTGTCGTATAATAATCTCTATATGTTGGACATAGGAAATTTCCTTAGGAGTTTCATGTTTAAGAGATTGGAAGTACTGAGGTTAAATGGAGCTAATGTCACTGGGTACTTGCCATATGAGATTGGTGATTTCAGAAATCTAGTCCATATTAGCCTTTCTTATAACTTCATCTCAGGTACAATTCCATCTTCATTAGCAAGATTATCAAACTTGAATTATTTAGGTCTTTCTTTTAATCTATTGAATGGAACCCTGCCTGAAGTTATAGGGAAACTTACAATGTTAGAAACACTTAGCTTTGATGGGAACTCGATGGAAGGTGTCATTACAGACCTTCATTTTGCAAATCTTAAGAGATTAAGGTACCTAACTGCATCTGGAAATAAACTAACCTGGAAATCTCGTGATGTCTGGATTCCTCCCTTTCAACTTCAATATTTGGATTTGAGAAATTGGTATCTCGGACCCCAATTCCCTTCTTGGCTGCAATCACAAAAACAACTAAATTACTTAGACATTTCAGACACAGGAATATCGGATTTTATTCCCACCCAGTTCTGGAATAAGACCCATGGAACTTTTGCATACCTAAATTTATCATCTAATGGATTTTATGGAGAGCTCCCTAATGATGTAATTAGGTTTACTTTTAGTTCTATCGCTGATCTAAGTTCAAACCATTTCACTGGTCCATTACCACCATTCATGTCTGGCGTGAATTGGCTTGATCTTTCGAATAATTCTTTCTCAGAATCTATTCACCAATTCTTTTGTAATCAGACGAACTTAGATATTTTATTTATAAATTTTCGATATAATCTTTTATCAGGAAGTATTCCTGACTGCTTCGAGAATTGGACAAGTCTAAGAATTCTAAATTTAGACAACAATTATCTTAATGGTCCGATACCAAACTCAATTAAAGAAATACATACTCTCAGATATCTACACTTGCGTCATAACAATCTCTCGGGAAAGTTGCCTCAGGCTCTACAAAATTGTGCACGATTGAAAACAATTGACCTTGGAGAAAATCAATTTTCAGGAAATATACCTACCTGGGTGGGAAATTCATTTCCATTGTTGGTCAACTTGAATCTTCACTCAAATAGGTTCTACGGAAAGATTCCACACGAAATATGTCATCTTCAATCTCTTCAGATTTTGGACCTTGCACACAATAGCCTCTCCGGGTTAGTGCCAAAGTGCTTCTCGGACTTCAGTGCTCTGATAAACACGAAACGAAATACGAACTACGGAATATATATACCACCCAGGGTAAGTGGGAATTACAAATATGATAATGGGTTTTTGGTCACAAAAGGAAATGAGAACGAATATAGTTCACTAATCGTGTTCGTGAGGTTTATGGATCTTTCGTCGAATAACTTATCAGGTTGGATTCCAAAGGGGTTAACAAGACTTGCGGGTTTGAGGTTCCTGAATTTGTCTCGGAATCACTTTTCAGGTTCCATTCCAATCAACATTGGTGAAATGAGTACCCTCGAAAGCTTAGATCTTTCTCTAAACCAACTTTCAGGTGAAATTCCGTGGAGCATTTCGAAATTGAATTTCTTAAGTAAATTGAACCTGTCCGGTAATGAACTCACAGGACAAATTCCTTTAAGTACTCAACTCCAAGGGTTTAACGAATCCAGCTTCGCCGATAACAAGCTCTGTGGGCCACCTCTGGCCAAATGTAATGCAAAAGTTGTGCATGGAGTACTTGAACAAGAAAGTGATGAATATCTGGACTTGTGGTTTATTGGCAGCATTGCAATCGGATTCATAGTTGGTTTTTGGGTTCTGATAGGTCCCTTGATTCTCAGCAAATCTTGGAGGATTACTTGTTTTAGAGCATTAGATAGTGCTTGGTTTAAGCTCTCGGATTTTATATCTAGATGTTGCTATGTCTTTTTTTAATAAAAAAGAGAGGTAGTAATATTTAATTTGAAGTTCCAAAAATGTGGAAAAAGTAAAAGAGAGGTTATGAACTTAGTTTACTTGTGATCAGTGTAATAATTTCAAATACTATACGTATGTTGATGCTCTTCAATAATTTTATCTGTTTCAGTACAAAGTCTCTCACTCAAGTTATATAATTTGTTTTCCTCTACAAATTTCGACTCGAGAGAATCAGATGTATTTTTTGGGTATTGACCCCTAATGGTTCTATTAAAGTGGTATCGTCCTCCAATTAAGTCTATGTTCTGCTTCAAGTGCAAGTTTCTTAAGTGAAACCATAACATGTAGTTACTAGATGCATGTAATTACTACATGCCTACAATTAAAAGATCAACGGGTTTACAATACCGTCTTCAGTATTTTGGAGGTCTGAATTAATTTTGAAACAGAGGCCTTAAATTAGAGTTTTTTTTCCAATAATAATCATTAATATGACTTTTTATTAAACCGTGTTTAAAGTAAATTGTTTTAATTATAACGTATTAAATACAATTGACTATTCTAACTAGACTGTGTCCCTTAATTATGTGTTATTTAACTAGAATTATAATATTTTCTTTGATATTTTTACTTCAGATGTGTCTAACGTCATTATATTTATTCCAAAAAAGATGAGTCAATTATGTTATTTCTCTCAAAATGAGAAACTATTATTAAAGTTTTTATAAACTTTACCTTCATATTTACTTTTTTTTCAAAATTAAAGCGTATTTTGACTGGTAGTGTTAACTAGAATCATGAAATAATTAGTTAACGAAAGAGAATATAAAACTGTTTGATGTAGTCTAGTTGTCTAATGGTGGACATACACTACTCATAAACACTAAATATAAAACAAATATGGATGATATTAAGTAATAATCAATAATTTTCCTGTGCATGTAATTACAAAAATGGGCCACTTGTGGGTTAGATGCCCCAATTTAATGCATCTCAGATTGGGCTTCAGACCGTATCTGATGGTTTACAAAGATGCTAGTAATTTACTCGATTTGAATTGTTTACATACAGTAATACCTCTATAAATTTATAAATTTATAAATTAATAATTTATTATTTTAGAAAGGTTTAAAATCGATTCAATAATTATACTCCTCAATGACATAAAACTCCGTATATATTATTAAGAAAACTTGTTAATAAAGTCAAATATACTACTTCATTTACTAATATATAAATATTGTTATATCTTAAATCGTCTAAGAAAATAAGAATAGTCACTAGATACATCAAATTAGAGAGTAGCTCCAACAAGATTTAGATTTTAAGAAGAAAAAAAATGATTATAGAGTCATATTTCACTAAATCGTCCTATTAATGTTTATCATTTTGAATAATTATTAATTTATGATTTTGTAGGGATCAAATATTTATATAAAGATATTTCAATTTTTATTATCTTATTAAATTATCAAAATTTACGATTTTTTACACTGATTCAAGTCCGGACCGAAAAAAATTATTAATTTAGAGAAATTATTAATTTAGCGAGTATTAACTCAAGTAGCAAGATAAAATGCCTTTCATATCTCTGACAATTGCAGCGCTAACACTTAAAAAAGGTATCAAATTAAAGATTGAAATTGTCCTTGGAATTCTTTTTGCATCAGCACCTTGTGAAAAAGTGAGTACACAGATAATAAGATTTTTTTTCATATTTGTAAATATAAACAAAAGTTGATCTCCGATATAAGTTTATTTTCAACAACTTGCTCGCAAAACCGTAATATATTGGTATCACAGGAATAATTTGTCACACATTTGGATAGACGTCTTTAATATGTGATATGTTTAGACAACCCATCCGTTGTAGTTGTAAACGCCATACATTTGAGTCCTACATCAAGCCAAGATATATCTGAGGCGTAGAAAATTAATGCTACGAGTGCAAGCGCTCGAGACTCGTGCTAGTACTGTTTTTCGTTGCAGTTAGATAAGAAACTGAAATAATTTAAGTAGACCTCAGGTCCACTTGCTTTATGTCTACTTCTTCCGATTTTGCTATTTCATGCTTAGATGAAATGGTTTTCAGAGGTAATTTTATAAATCTGTAATTGTACTACTGATTCTGGTGAAGTGCCAAAATTAATATTCCTGGTAGAGACTGAAACAATCATAAAATCAAATGGAGGGACTATTAGTTTTCCTGATCTCTCTCGCAAACACCTTTTATAACAAAATGTAAGACCGGAATAAAAAGACAGTACACTGCACTAGAAAATCAACAAAATCTTGCTAAGTTCCTAAAGAACTTCATCCATGGCATCAAATCTGCAACCACTTTTTAGTATCAAGAGTATCTCTTTGCAAGCCTGGTACGACATCAATCAAAATCACAGTTCAAATTGAAGCTCTTGGGGATGTCATCGAAATAAAATAACAAACAGAAGGGAAAGGTTGCTAGTCAATTAGTCCATTGTTATGGTAAAATTAGGATTACAATTTTAAAAAAAATCGTACGCGCAGTTCTACAATCTTAATAAAATCCCAAGCACACAAAATGGCACTAGTAAAGAACCATTTCCACACCAGCATATGGAAACTAGTTGCAAATCAGACCTCTTTTCCTTAGATTGGTTTGATCTTGAAGTGGAGTGAGATGAGAGAAAACACAAAGCACTTCAAATCCTGCAACCACCAAAAAATGACATTAAATTGAGAATTTTGGAAGACTACAGAAATAACCAGAGAGAAAGAGGGGTCATGGAAATCAAATATAATGGCATGGTACGTGATATAGTACGATATACTAGAATGGAATACAACTAAAGTAGTTTAACTACTATCTTTGTCGGCAGAGGATAGGTAGAAAATGTACTTATTAAACTCCATCAGCAAGAATGTGTCATTCCTAGGACAGTGTAGAAAGCCATGATAGTCTACAAACCAAACATGATCAAGAGATACAAATGCTACATTTAAATTTTACTAAACTTCCATGATATAAATTACCACTTGAGTGATACACAGATCATCATCAGCTATCCCAACACAGCACAAAAGTAAAAACTTTTGTAAGTGGTAGTTCTCAACCAGTGAGATGATAACACGTTCATGTGGATAATCAAACACCCAGTGTTTTAAAAATCGGCCTAGGCGACGCCTAGCGCCTTGATGCCGGGACTAATTCAATTCGTTTTCAAGCTGGTCAACGCATGTATAAAGTTTAAAAAAATCAAAAAATTATTTTTTAAATACTCAAAACCTTCAATTAGACTAACTTTACTCTCTCACCTAGAAATCACAAAAATAATAATAAAAGCTTATGATTTTATATATTTATTTATCATTTTGTTTTCAGCAATACTTTAAAAAATGGATTTTAATAGTATAACTATTGGCTAATAGACTTGAAATGTTCAATTTAACTTGGTAAATTTATTTATAACACATTTATTGTATGAATGTCTAAGAAAATTGTGAAAAATTATGAAAAAATGGTCTTGGCGCCTAGACGCCCCCCTCACCGCCTAGCGCCATTTGAAACCTTGAACTTGAACACAATCAATTCAGATAAGAAGATTACTGAATTTGTTGTCAACAAACTCAGTCCTACAACTTGAACAAAAAGCAGAGAAGTATTTGATATGAGCTGCTGGCTAGTGTCTGAAGTCTTAACTCAAGGACATATATTGATTCAAGTGACTAAAAAGAGAAAACTTCAGTGTAATACCACGGATCCAGTGTTTTGAATTGTTGCGAAAATCATTCAGCTCGTTTAGTATGTAAAGGTCTAACAAAGATCATAAAGATAACAATAGAGGCAACAGAAGAAAGACGAGAAAATTGTTAGGTTATATGACTAAAAAAAACTTCAATTAAAGTCGAAGGAAACTAGAAAGCAGCAAAACCACTATAGCAAAAACCTAGAACTAAACAAGTGAACACCCCCCCCAATGCATATTAAGTCCTTAATTGAGTATTATTTTTGTCATGTTCCACTTTGCTTGCAAAATTCAAGAAGTAGCAAATAAAATGTTCTTACTCTCCAGTTTTTTAAGATTGACACCACATAAAAATGCAATGGTGATGTCCCTTTGAAAAATTTAATGGCCACAAAATATTGAAGATAGCACGTATAGTGGGGATATGAAACACATTACTCTATCCTACGCATGATAAAGTCATCAACGTTTCACATTTTTTCAGAACTTTGAGATGTTTAATGTTTCATCAAAACTTAACATTGGTGTGCCTTAAAAAATAACCAATACAAGAGGTTTTATGTATTTAGATGCTACTGTATCCACTAGTAAACTCCGATAAGAGTGAATATTAGCAGATAGAGAGCATCTCATCAGTGAAGAGACGAGCATAACTAGACTCATATAGTAGTAAGACTATCCAATTAAACAATACAACCATGAGAAAAGACCATAGTATAAGTAATTATAGATGAAAAACTATAAAGACCCTAAAGCATGATAGGATAACGTTCATTAACTGGAAACTTATATTCGCAGTAACTTTCTGTCGGATCTTTTATTCTTTGACAAAATAGCAGAAAACAAAACTATATGTTAAAATTGATATCTAAACAGCACGGATGCTAAACATATAAACAAGATTCTTTCCCGCCATCGCCTAAAACATTTGATGCATCAACTGGAACAAAATCCACTAAGCATAGCATAGAATTTCAAGCATAAATATTACTCCCCAAAGATATTACTAATAGATACTTTAATTTAAGGTTTTAAAGTACATAGTGTGTACCAATTTAACAGTTTCTAAAACTTTTTCAACCATGCTGTCATCAGCTTTTTACACCCTTCTGGCAGAAAAAATAAAAAAATTGCCAATTCTTCCAACTATTTTCCAGATCAAAACCAGCATCCAACTCAAGAACATTGTATTCCCAAGATGACAGAATAACATGTTATCCTACTCTATTTTTTTCCGGAAAATCTGAACAAATATTATGTATATAATGTATAAACCGGTTTAATTATTAATATATTCGAGAAAGAAAATCCATCATATAGCAAAGTATTGCACTTATAGCTAATCATAATATTCAAACAAGTTCGGAATAAAACATCTACATATATCCAGGTTGTCAGCCGATGCATAAAAACAAAATTTACAAGGAAAAAGGTAAAACAGATTACCTGAACAAGATAGTAGAAGATACGAAGTCCTTCCGGATCCTTACTAGATTGGACATCCATAAGTGATCCAATCTTTGAAGTTGTGAAAGAAATGTGTTCATTTCCCATCACAATCTCTAACTCTTGTCGCCCAACTTGGTCTGGCTCTGGCCACTCCCTATCATCTTCCTTCATTATCTACAAGAAAATATATCAATGAAAATTTTAGCTGATATTCACATGCAAAATAACCAACCGTAAATCAACGACGTTACTTCTAAATCCTCTACCAACAACTACTGACAAGTGACAACCACTAACAAAAAATCACAGCAAAGGTAATAAAATTAAAGTTGAAAAAACTAGATTTTTATTAAGATTAAGGCTTTATACCTCAATCAAAAAGCTTAAAAGCATATTAGAAAATTACCAAGCACGTGCAAACAAACAAATTAAAATAATCAAAATACTGACGATAAACTGGAAATACAAAAAATGTTTCCCCCAATTCAAGGAGAAAAACTAATATCATACAAAATATGGGGGTCTGAATGAAATTAAAATAAAGACTAGGGCTTTTATTCACCTCGGAATCTGGTATCTGTAACAACACGAAGACACTTGCAGTACACAGCTGGGGTTAAAAAAGCCTCTTTACGGGTCTAGTATCGTTTTTTCTAGAAAATAGAGCATTTGAATGAAATCACGAACAACCACTAATAAAGAATAAAAACCCACATAACAAAATCAAAATAAAAAAGAAGGGTCTCCCCTCAAATCGAAAAAAAAACCCTAGGGTTTAATTAAGATTAGGGCTTTATACCTCAATAAAAAAAAAGCTCCAATCACATTAGCAAAATACCAATCACGTGCAAACATATTTGTTTTAATCAAAACCCTGATACAAAAATAGGAAACACCAAATTGGGTTTCACTTAATTCAAAGAAGAAAAAAACATTTTCTCCATAATTTAGGGGTCTTAATGTAGTTTAAAACAAAGATTAGGGCTTTATATATATATATATATATATATATATACACACACACATATATACTACCTCAGAGTCCGTAACAATGCGGCAAGACTCACGATAAGCAACAGGGGGTCAAGAAAGCCTCTTTACCCAACTTGAAAAAGGCCAGGGTTTATACTATGGGATATAGAATGAATTAAAATAACTGAAACCCAGAACTTGAACACAATGGTAATCATCAATCCACACAAAAAACTACATATTCTACACAAATTAGGAGTCTGGATGAAACTTAAAACAAAGATTATGGCTTTTTTCACTTCGGAATCCATAACAATACGGCGACACTCAAACACTAACGACTAATAAATAATCAAAACCCATGACAAAATCAAACTTAAACACAATGCTTACACAAACTAGGCTTCTTAATGTAATTTAAAACAAAGAATTGGGGTTCATATATATATACTACATCGGACTCCGTAACAATGCGACGACACTCGCAATAAACAGAGGAGGTCAAGAAAGCCTCTTTTACGGATCAAATAGGGCTTCTCAATAAAAACACTAGCAACCACAAATAAATAATCAGAACCCAGATTCTAAATCAAACTTGAACACAAGTTCTCCCTCAATTCATACAAAAAACTACATTTTATACACAAATTAAGGGTCTGAATGAAATTGAAAACAAATATCAGGGCTTTTATTCACCTCAGAATCCATAACAATGCGCCACAACCAAAACCCTGACAACCACTAATAAAAAATCGAAACCCATGATTGTATTCAAACTTGAATACAATGCTTCAAAAATTAAAGGCTTTTTAATGTACTTTAAAACAAAGATTGGGGCTTTATAGTATATAATACCTCAGAATCTGTAACGATGTGACAACAATCGCGATAAACGGCGGGAATCAAGAAGGCCTCTTTACGAATCAAATTGGGCTTTTGAAACCAATATAATAAAATCAAAATTGAACACTATGATCTTCCTCAATTCATACAAAAATACTACGTTAACTACACAAATTAGGCTTCCTAATGTACTTCAAAACAAAGATTAGGGCTTTATATATACATACAACCTCGGAGTCCATAACAACGCGGCAGAGACTGAGTTATGTAATGTAGCAAAATTATTTGCATGTAATCAAAGTATTCCCATTGGCTTTGTTCAAAAAGTAAAAATACAAAACTAATCTGTTTTGGGAGTGTTGTCATGTATGTATTGTTCCATAGGCAGCACCAAAATAAGGGTCCATTCTATAGTTACTTTACGCTCACCAGACTTACATTGTCGGCACAAAATGCTTCATTAACTATTAATATTCTACCGGTCTTTAAAATTAGTAAGCTAGTAATGAGAAGTGATGGAAGAAGAACTCATCAACATTCTTTTCAATCACTCTGGTTTTACATCCTACGGCATTGTGTTTGGCAAAGTGGACAAGAATGTCTTCCTAGTTTTCATCACGTATCAACTTAATAAATTATTTTGTTTTCATAGGAAATTAAATTGACCGTGTCTCAATCAATAGATGAATTAGAAGAAAGTTACAGTCATATGTGACTTTTGAAGTTATTTTAGGTTTTAATGACCTCTTTTTACCCCCTTGAAACTAGGTTGACCTGGATGAGGTAAATGCTTTGGCTCAACTGATGACATGGAAGACAGCTGTAGCAGATATACCTTATGGTGGAGCTAAGGGCGGAATCGGGTGTACACCAAGGGAGCTAAGTAGCAGTGAGTTGGAGCGCCTCACTCGTGTATTTACTCAGAAAATACACGATTTGATCGGGGTTAATATGGACGTACCTGCCCCAGATATGGGGACAAATTCTCAGACAATGGCTTGGATTTTGGACGAATACTCAAAGTTTCATGGTCATTCACCAGCTGTTGTCACCGGAAAGCCCATTGTAAGTATAAATCACACAGTCAATACAATATTGGAAGCTTTTGAATTATTAAAATGTAAATGTAATCTTGTATCTTGCTTTCTTGCTTGCTGTGACAATACCATACAGTCAAAATTCACACTAGGTTTGTTATTGCATTGTCTTTGTTCTCATGATTATTTTCTATTGTTTCCCATTTCATTTTTTCATTTGCTTTATGTAAAAAAGAGACTGTTGCATTAGCCTAAAGATGTGGAACAGGGGAAAACAGCATTTGACCGTTTTTCTGAACTTCAGGGGTTTTCAGGAAAATTAAAGTTGACATATAAATAAATCAGCCAAATGTGGTTCTAAATGTTTGTTTTCCTCTAAAATATTCATAAGTAATCTGAAATTGACCGAGCTAAAAAATAATAAAAGATGCAAGCACAAAGGATGTGAAGCCATTTTTGGCACTTATCTACTAAAGTCGCTTTAGTGTTAGATTCTGTAGGTGCTGAGATTGGTGCTATGTTTTCCAAAAGAATAACCTTCCAAAATGACTTTTTCTTTGTTAGAAAAAAAGGAAATCTGTCACTTCTAGAGCCTTATGACTGTTTTGCTTCTTAGGATCTTGGTGGGTCCCTCGGTAGGGATGCAGCGACTGGGCGTGGTGTTGTCTTTGCAACCGAGGCATTACTTGCGGAACATGGGAAGTCGATAAAAGATTTGACATTTGTCATTCAGGTACATTTAATTGGTTTTTCCCTAAATTTTAAATGTTTTTGTTTCCATATATTTTGATGACACCAGGGAAATAATTTCATGGTAAACGAAAATTTATAAAGAAGTTGTTTTCAGGGTTTTGGAAATGTTGGGTCATGGGCTTCAAAGCTGATACACGAGAGGGGAGGAAAGGTAGTTGCTGTGAGTGACATCACCGGAGCTCTTCAAAACCCAAATGGGATCGATATACCGGCTTTGCTTGATCATAAAGAATCCACTGGGAGCTTGAATAATTTCAACGGTGCAGATGCTATGGACCCACATGAATTACTCATACACGAGTGTGATGTTCTGGTTCCTTGTGCCTTAGGAGGAGTTCCTAACAGGTCTTGATACTTGTATTTCCCTTTTGTATGTTATTTCTTGTTTATTACCCAATTTGTTTGTATGTTGAATGTATATAAGTGATGATGTATATGTTGCTTGGTAATGCTTGGACTGTCATTCCTTGTTTTCCTTTTATATTTTGATGTTGATCCTTTTCGATCACAGGCCTTCACTTTTCTGAGAAAAGCCAAACTTCTGTTTTTCACTATGTTTGCCTTTTAGATCCGAGCCTCACTTTGATGTTACATAAAATATGGATGTTTTACATTTTACTTTTTGATGCGAAATGTTGATTCTGTAGTGAAGAAAGAAAATCATCCGACAGGGTAATTTGTGATTTATGTCTTTAATATTCTCATGAGATGTTTTAGTGGGACATCAATAAATTTACTTACTAATCATTGATTATGCTATTCTTGTGGATTAGTTTCTTATTTTGATTCCGATTTCACATTGTAGAGAAAATGCTGGGAATGTTAGGGCCAAGTTCATTATAGAAGCTGCGAATCATCCTACTGATCCAGAAGCAGATGAGGTAATATATTTGAAAGATTTATTTTTTCTCTTTAAAAAGGATTGAAGAATTTGAGAACATCAAATGTTAAGGAAATGCTTTTTCAAAATAGGTCTTTAGATCAGCTTCTACTCCATAGAAGGATCTTCCTTTGGATTACTGCAAGTCAAGCCAAAATAAGATGAAATCTAAGGATTTTTATTAATTTGTGTTTTTCCAATCCAGAAACCAGATATCAATCTTGACAGTCCTTTTTTGTAAATGTGCTAATTCCTTAATTGACATTCTCTTGTGTCTGTAGATTCTATCGAAAAAGGGGGTTGTTATACTTCCCGATATATATGCTAATTCTGGAGGTGTGACCGTTAGCTATTTCGAATGGGTTCAGGTAAAGTTCTGCTTTGTATATATCATCTTGGTTATTATCATGGAAGAATATAATTTTTACTCCGTTATCTTCAATTAGGTCTCTTGACTTTCTGGCATATACCCTGCTGATTGCGTTTTTCTTAAGGTTTTTTTTTACAATACAAGCAATTGTACTACTGACAGATCGCTCGATTGCTAAGTCCTTGAGTTCGCTCCTAAATCATTAATAGTTTTGAGTCCATGATGTGTCAAACAACTTGTCACAATTTTGAAAATTTGAATTGATATCAAGTAAATGTTAGGAAAATAGTCAAAGGAAGACCAACAATGTTTTAGATTTGGTTGTTATATACAAATATAAATGACAGCTTTTGAATTATGGTGGATTTTGTTGTTGCAGAACATCCAAGGTTTTATGTGGGACGAAGAGAAGGTGAACAAGGAGCTTCATCGATACATGACCAGAGCTTTTGGCAACATAAAAAACATGTGCAAAACGCATAATTGCGATCTTCGAATGGGCGCATTTACCTTGGGGGTTAACCGTGTGGCTCGAGCCACTATATTAAGGGGCTGGGAGGCGTAATTAAATAAAAACAGACGCTCCATAGTGTCTTTTTCAATTTGTTTTTTTTACTTTCAAGAAAGGTTTACCAACTCATCACAGATTGTGAAATTGTACCCATATAGACTTTTCTTTTACATTTTCACAAACTGGATAAAGTTACAATAACCGTGTTCCAGAATTTCTGATAAAGAAAACTGATAAATTCCGATAACGAGAAGTGTCTGGAGTTCAGAAGCTGCGTTTAAAAATAGGATGAATTATCTAATTTATTTCACAGCACACTAATAAGTTTTCAATTTAGGCATATATGCCTTTGTTTTCTCTTTCTCCTATTACTCACACTAGTAAATGGTCTATCATTTGATCATTTTATTCAGATAAATTAGTAGTATTTTGTTTCCAATTTCATTTTAAAGCACCTCGACTGTATGTAAATGTATGAGTCCAAATATTTTATCCCCCTCCGTGTCCCCTTAATTATTTTTACTAAAATTTTAAATTTTCATAAATTATACCGTAAATTTATAAACTTTTATATTATAACATAAATTGTTTTATACAATTTTTTTAATATTCAATGTTTAATTTACACTAATTTATACATTTATTCCAAAATAAATTTTGTGTGGATTTTATTTTAAAAATAATTATTGGAATGTATTGATACATATATTATAGTAATTGTATAATTTTTTTCAAGTTTTTAAAAATTTTTTTGGATAAAATAAGCAAGGAGGTACGGAAGGAGATAGAGAAATGAGATAGAAGATTTAGACTCTAAATGTATATATATGATTAAATGGGAATGAATGATTATATATGATTTTTTTCATATCATATACGATTTTGTGGGAAGGATTGAAACGTTATTCTTTTATGATTTCAATCATAATACATAAATAAATAAATAAAACTTGCTTTTGATCAATTTTTTTTAATTAAAATGGGAGTAGTTACTATTTTTTGTATCAAGTCTCTTATTCGCCATCGTATTTAAGCGCAACAAGTACTCTCGTTATCCTATGGGCCAATTAGCTCAGTCCTTTTTCTAGTCTATGTGAAAAGTTGGATTTGATGAGTACTACAGAGCATCTGTTCCGGTTATCCCATCAATTTTTTTAAATTCGGGGTAATATTTATATTATTTAATTTATTATAATATAACTTTCACGTTAATTACTCTGTCATCTCTCTTATAACATTAGAATATTATTTATTTATTATTTAATAATTTATTTTCAACTCACATTAATTTTTTAATATATATCTAAGAAAGAATATGAAGAGAGATGAAAGAGAAAATCATTCCCTTAAATTTGGGAGAATGAGCCGAATTTATCTATATTTGAGGAAATTACAGAGAAACTGATATGATATCATTTTAACAAATTTTTCCGTATTTATAACTGATGCGGGTGCTCTAGACACTCAGTTGCAATTTATTTCAATATATAAATATAAACAAGTAGTTGCAATTTATTTCAATATATAAATATAAACAAGTAGTTGCAATTTATTTCAATATATAAATATATACAAGTACTCATGGGCGGATACAGTTAGGAGTATGGGGTCATGTCCCCTCCCAAATTTTTATCAGGTTAAATTACAAAAATGCCTTTGGGATAATATAATTAATTAAATATAAAATTAGTATACAAACTATAAAAAAAAACCTATTATGTATTATCTCTCTAAAGCAGTACAAAAGTGACGAATTGAAAAACCAAAAACTTCGGCGGCTAAATAATAATAATAAATACTAATAGAAATCGATCTCTCGTATATTTTTCCCATTACACGTTTTCGTTTCGTCTTTCTCCATGTCTATCCCAAGAGTTATTGGCTCGTCAATTTTCATCACTTGTAAACTATCATCAACTAAGTTATTTATGGTTTATTCTTTAATCTTTTTATTGAATATATGCTGAAATTTGATGATTTTGTTTACTATTATCGGTTTGTTGTTTAATTTGTGCAAAGTATATTGTTCAAATTGAATTTTTTATTTATATTCAATTTTTTTATCAACCCAAATTTATAGGATTTGCAATTACGGTCTACAGAGTAAACAACTAGCATCCAATTTTTTTTGTTTGATAAAGTAGTTAATAAATTTTGTTTTTTTAGGTAAAGATGATGAAATATCTAATTAAAAAATCAAATGTGAACGTATCGTCTTCAAATGATGGTGTCGAACCTCTTGAGAAGGATTCCGTAGAAAAATCGTCATCCATTCATAGTGGTCAGTCTTCTAAGAAAAGGAATTCTGAATTTATTAGAAAAAAAAATATTGATTCCGACTTGCCTGAACTCCCTTATGATCCAAGTCAGCGAGTTAGTATTATGAATTATGACTCCAATATTCGTGATAGAATACGTAGGTGCTCTTATTTAAATGGGCCATGTCAACCTCGCGAACATATTTTAAAAAAAACTAAAATGGACGGCAAGGATAGAAAATTTGTTTCCGGATGGTCGATGAATATGAGTGGTTAGAGTATAGCGTTACAAAATCTCTAGTAGTTTAGAAAATGATGTAATTATGGAGCGTTTTCAAAAATTGGAAAAGTGTTGATGACAACTGTAATTTTACTTTAAATTCGTAATAAAGTTCGTTTTTTTTTGTTCTATCTACTTTGCTCATTTTTTTTGTATTCATGTTGAAATTGTGCCATCGCAAATATAAAATGCTGGATCTCTCCTGAAATTAGTGGTCTCTATTGGTGAGCCACTCATACTAATGTCGGACCAACTATGAAGTTAATTTTATACAATATATTTGGCCACTTGATACACAAGAGTCACTTGAAAATAAAGACTCATTTTCGGAAGAAGAGTACCTGATTTTGAGTCAGGGTTACTCTGCTTTCCACAGCCATTGGATCTGTTACAGTTTAAATTTAATAACAGATCCAATGGATATGGAAGCAGAGTAACTCTGACTCAGAGTCAGGTACTCTGCTTCACTCATTTTCTCGGTGGAAGTGGAAGTGGGAGTGGGAGTGTGGAGTGGGAGTGTGAAGTGTGGAGTGGGAGTGGGAGTGACAGCACTACCATGTACCATCCAAATAAACAAGAGCACAGATTAAAGTTACAGGTAGAATATATATATTCTGCCACAAAAAAAAAGGCTTGATTTTCCGGTTTCCGCAAGATCATTTTGCTCTCTTAGTAATCTAATTATAATTATCTCAAACTAGATAATTTTTTATCAATGCTATAATGTCTATATTTCAAACTTGATTGGCAAAGACAGGGGCGGAACCAGGGGAAAGGGGTACCACCGCTACCCCAAAATTTTAAAAAATATTATTTTTATATAGAAAAATTCAGATATTAAGGTTTTATATATTAATAATCCTCAAAATAAACAAATAGTAACTTAATTCAAATGGTAAACATAAATCTTTTGTTTCATAAGGTCCCGATTCGAATTTTGTAATGCAGAGTCGATTGACTTGAAAAGTTAAAATTCTTCAAAGAATTGTTTTTAACATAGAGTCGCTTGACTTGAAAAGTTAAAATTCTTCAAAGATTTTTTTTAAAAATCTGTGTGTGTTTGATAAATCAGATTATTTAAATTCTGAAAAAATAATTTTTAGGTTGAAAAATCTATAAAAATCCAAAATTTTAAAATATTTTTTTTAGTGGATTTTCAAAATATGATTTTGGACTAAAAAATATGTTACTAAATATAGGCTAAAACTATAGCTAAAAATAAATAACATAGATTCTGTTACCAAGTTAAAGCTTAAATTTTCAATTTCCATCACAAAAAAAGTCATAATGTTAATTATTATATATATGAAATGTTCATTTAATATCATGGATCAAAACGTGTATAATGGTAGGGTTTCGTGTCTATCTTTCTTCCACTTTGCAAGGTCATGCTTTGAGTCTCGCTAAAGGACATAAAATTCTTTTGCATTAAATTTTATGTGCAAAACTATAAAATTTATGAATTAATAGGTGAATAAAATTCAAACTTACTTTCTCTAAATAACTTAAACTATTCTATTGGTACCATCTTAACAATAAAAATTTAATGTTATAATTGCTATTTGCACAATCAATTAATAGAAAAACGATACACTGCAATATAAAATCAATTACAATAATCTTGCCATGTACGACATTAATCAAAACCACTAGAGTTCACAATGAAGCTCTTGAGATGTCATCTAAATATAAATGATGGCCTAGAGTCATTTGAAAATAAAGACACTGAGGACTAAGGATAGTCATTTTCTCATTTAATTTAACGAGTTGATTTTTTTTTGAAATGAAATTAATGAGTTGATTGAAAGTGCATGCATAGCGTGACCATCAAACTTAATTAATATCTAAATAGTAATTAAACAACAAATAATATCCAATAGGTATCACTTTTGAAATTATATTACTTCTAACTACCTCTATAATTTCATATTCTCTATAGATACCACTTTTTAATTATTTACTTTATTTACCAAAATGTCATACACATATTTCATAAAAAATGGAAAAAAAACACATAAAATTATATAAAATGCAAAAAATCTCAAAATAAATGAAAAAAAATCACAAAAAATTGTAAAAATTAAAAAAAATGTATTTTTATAAAAAAAATCACAAAAAATGAAAAAAAATGAAAAAAATCACAAAGAATCACAAAAAATTGTAAAAAATGAAAAAATAAAAAAAAAACACAAAATTTTAAAAAAAATTACAAAAAATATTACAAAAGAATTATAAAAAATGAAAAAATCACAAAATTTTAAAAAAAAAAAAAAAAAAAAAAAAATTTATAAAAGATGAATAAAATGAAAAAAATCACAAAATATTATAAAAAATGAAAAAAATCACATAAAATTATAAAAAATGAAAAAAATCACAAAATATTATAAAAATATAAAAAAAAATTAAAAAATTAAAAAATTAAAAAATTAAAAAAAATTAAAAAAATCACAAAAAATTATTTAAAAAATCACAAAATTATAAAAAAAAATGAAAAAAATCACAAAAAAAATCACTTGTATTGAACTTTATGCATTTTCGACTGTACTAGATGCATTTTCGATTGAACCAGATACACTTTTAGCTGAACTATATGCACTTTTCGTTGAAGCAGATGCACTTTTAGTTGAACTAGATGCAGATTTTACAGAACGATATGCACTTTTATTGAACTAGATGCACTTTTGTCTGAACCATATGCACTTTCAGCTGAACCATAAGCACTTTCAGTTGTACCAGATGCACTTTTAGTTGAATCAGATGTATTTTTAACAGAACTATATGCACTTTCGACTGTACTATATTCATTTTCGACTACACTATATGCCCTTTTGACTTAACTATATGTATTTTCCATTAAATTAGATGCACTTTAAGCTGAACTAGATGCACTTTTAGCTGAACTATATGCATACTCGCTTTTATTGAACTATATTACTTTCGACTGAATTGTATGCACTTTCAAAGGAACTAGATGTACTTTCAGCTGAATTGAATGCAATTTCGACTCAAATTTATGCATTTTTGACTAACTATATACACTTTCGACTGAACTATATGCACTTTTATTGAACTATATAAGCTTTTGACTGAATTATATGTATTTTTGACTGAACTAGATGCACTTTCAGCTCATTTAGATTAAAAAAATGCACATTTATCATGAAAAAACCATTTTTTTGTATAAAAAAAATCACTTTTCGGTATAAAAAGTGTTATATTGACAAAAAAAATTATATATTTTTTGTAATTTTTTAAAATGTTTATGATTTTTTAATTTTTTTATAATTCTTTTTTTTTGTAATTTTTGTGATTTTTTATAATTTTTATAATTTTTTTGTGATTTTTGTGATTTTTTTATAATGTTTTGTGATTTTTTTTGATTTTTGTGATATTTTTTCATTTTTTTTTTATAATTTTTTATAATTTTTGGTGATTTTTTATAAGTTTTTGTCATTTTTTATATATTTTTTTGATTTTTCGGTATAAAAAGTGTTATATTGACAAAAAAAATTCTATATTTTTTTTGGAATTTTTTAAAATATTTGTGATTTTTTTCATTTTTTGTGATTTTTTGTAATTTTTTAAATTTTTATAATTTTTATAATTTTTTTGTGATTTTTGTATTTTTTTAATAATTTTTTGTGATTTTTTATAATTTTTGGTGATTTTTTATAATTTTTTTGATTTTTTGTGATTTTTTGTTATTTTTATAATTTTTTGTGATTTTTTTCATTTTTTTTATAATTTTTTGTTTTTTTTATATTTTTTGTGATTTTTTTCATTTTTATAATTTTTTTGTGTTTTTTTTTATTTTGTTGTAATTTAAAACTATTTTTTTGGGTTTGTAGAAAGATAAAATATGTATATTATATTTTGGTTTGTATTACAATTTAGTAAATAAACTAAATAATTAAAAAGTGTTAACTATGAGCAATGTGAACTTATCAAGATATCTAGAAGTAATATAAGTTGCTATGAGATACTTATAGGGAATTAGCCCATTAAACAATAGCACAAAGCTATAGGTAAAAATAAATAACATAGATTCTGTTACCAAATAAAAGTTTAATTTTTCATTTTCCACCATATAATTTTTCTCTCTCAATAATCTATTGTTTATTTATATCCAAAACTGAATAATTTTTAGAGGTTGGATTTTTATACTATACTTTTTTCTGAAAAAACGCACAAACCGTAAAAAAAATCTACGGTTTACACTGTTTCTGTGTAAACCGTAGATTTAATCTACGGTTTACAGTGATTCACTGCAAACCGTAGATTAAATCTACAGTTTACAGTGGATTGATCCAGACCGTAGATTTAATCTACGGTTTACAGTCAATCACTGTAAACCGTAGATTAAATCTACGGTCCGGATCAATTCTGCAGAAATTACACAGTGAGTCCCTACTTTTCAGAAATTACACAGTCAGTCCCTGCGTCAAAAATTACACAGACAGTCCCTGAAAAACAGAAACTTACGTTTTTTTTTAAAAAAACATTTTTTATACTACACTCTCTCTCTCTCTCTTTCTCTCAAAAACGCAAATTTTTCATCAAAAATAACCCAAATCAATCAACCACAATAACTATCAACTTTCTTAACAAAAAACCTCAAATCATCAATCAAATTTATCCCTAATTCAAGTTATTTCTTTTATTCTTTAATTTATTATTTATTTTGTGTAATTTCAATTTGTAAAATAGGAAAAAATATATAAAATATGCAAATCCATAATTCACTTAGCTATATATAATTGTTTGTTGTTTGTTTATATTAATTATAGAAATTATAATAATTGTTGATATTTGTCCCATTTTTGCATTATTAATTTTTTTTGTGTAATTTCAATTTGTAAAATAGGAAAAAATATATAAAATATGCAAATCCATAATTCACTTAGCT
Source organism: Primula veris (assembly GCA_963682055.1). Taxonomy (NCBI): domain Eukaryota; kingdom Viridiplantae; phylum Streptophyta; class Magnoliopsida; order Ericales; family Primulaceae; genus Primula; species Primula veris. The sequence continues at coordinate 3,226,687 of OY821742.1, read as the reverse complement.
ATATATAATTGTTTGTTGTTTGTTTATATTAATTATAGAAATTATAATAATTGTTGATATTTGTCCCTTTTAATAAAAAAATTAGGGTTTTTATTCAAATTTGTTTATTTAGATATTTATTACTAATGGTTTGGTTATGATGTTACATGTTTATGATGGTTATTTGTTTTGATTGAGAAAAATAAAAATTGTTACGCTTTATTAATATTTACCCGTTTTGAAAATTAGGGGTTTTTATAAAATTATGTTTTTTAATTAGTTTGTTTGCCCAAATCACCAATAAAAATTGGGGTTGTTGATATTTTATCCGTTTTATAAAAAAATTGAGTTATCATTGTTTGGTTATCATTAAATGTGTTTGGTTATGATTAAAAAATTGAGTTATCATTGTTTGGTTATGATTAAAAAATTGAGTTATCATTGTTTGGTTATTATTAATTGGTTATCATTGAGTTATCATTATTTAGTTATCATTGAGTTATCATTGTTTGGTTATCATTAATTGGTTATCATTGTTTAATTAGATAATTAAAATAATTGTTTGGTTATCATTAAATGTGTATATTTATTATGTTGTTTTTATTGTTAAAAATAAAAATAGTTAGGATGGCAAGCCAGGTCCACAGATTAAAGGCAGGTTGAGCATTTTACGACAGACCGGTCATATTTCTAATCAGACTTGGGATGCTGGGAGAGAAGCGGGTAGAGGAGATGGGAATAAGATTAGGGTTTATAATTATAGTTGGCAGATACCGACGCCTGCCAGAGTAGTTCAAAATATGATTAGGGCTGTTTTTTACGGTAATCACGCTATAGGTAATTATAGCGTAGACCGAGGCCTGCTTACAGCCTTAGTTGATAGGTGGCGTGATCAGTCGCACACGTTCCATTTTGTCGGTGGAGAGTTGGGGATATCTTTACAGGATGTAGAGATTATGCTTGGTCTCAGGGTGGATGGTCTTGCTGTTACCCGATCAGAGCGGAATGATAACAGGGCGAGCAGGTTAGATATGATAGAGAGTTTGTTGGGTGTTAGACCTGCTGACCATCAAGTCGATACAAACTGTTTGACAGTTAGACTATTGACTTGGGATACAAGGGATGAAATGCTTGCTGATCTTGCTGATGTGGCTGGAAATTGTGGTTTCATTCTTACGATTCGTAGGTCTGGAGGGGGTGATGGGAGAAGAACACCGTATGTTGATATTGTGTGTGATAAATCGGGGGTTTACGAAAAAAAGAAACCATCTTCCGTAAATTCAGGTACAAAGAAAAAAGATTGTCCATTTTTCATTAAGGGTTACGTAGTTAATGGTGAATGAAAGTGTCAAGTAGAAAATGGACAACATAACCACCCACCTCCAACTTACCTCCAAGGGCAAGCACGACGTGCTCGTTTAACCCAAGATGAAAAAGAAATTGTTAAAACTTTAAGGCAAAGTAGTTTTAAAGTTGGTGCAATATTAGAGGCCATAAAAAATCGAAATTCTGACAATGTATCAAACACTAAAACGATACATAATTTTTTGGCTGGACTGAAATTTAAAGAACGAGATGGTAGAAACCCGGTATAGGAACTCTTTAATTTGTTGGATAGACATCGCTACACCTTCTACTATAATTTGAACCCAACAACTCATTGCTTTGATAACTTGTTAATGGATTGTACATATAGGACAAACCGTTTTAATATGTCATTTCTAGAAGTCGTAGGAATGACATCAACGAACCAAACATATTGTTTAGGTTTTGTTTTCATGAGTGATGAGACAAAGGAAAGTTATATATGGACATTGGAAAAATTTAAAGATACATTGGAGGGGTGTATACTAGTGTTTGTAACCGACAGGGAAATGGCCAACCAAACAACACATCTAGGTAACAGAACTAGCAATCGAGCCGAACAACAACATGCAAAGCTAAAAAGATCCCTTTCCACAAATACTGGCACGCTTGAAAATGTTTGGTTAGAGGTGAATAGAATTCTAGAAAAACAGTTTAAGGATATTAAGATGAAGTTGGATAAATGCAAGTCTTATTTTCCACATTCTGAACGAACACCTCTATTTATAAATCTTAGGTCGTATATCACACACTATGACTTTGATTTATTATTTCAAGAACACAAAAAATGTAGTGGCCAGGCTGATGAGAATTGTTCTTGCAGTTTCAAATTGTCTCACGGGTTACCTTGTCATCATATTATGAGTGAACATATTTTATTCGGGAAGCCTCTTCCTCTAGAATATATTCATCCATTCTGGAAAAAATTAGACGTAATTGATGATAATGGGAACATCGATGATTATGGGGTAGAGGGTGATCTAGAAGAGTTTAAAAGTGTTTATTCTAGAAAAACTAATGTTGAAAAAAGGCGTATGAAAACACAAATCCGAGAGATAACCGTACCATCTAGAACATCCATGAATGACCCCGAAGTGAGACAAAATAGGGGGAGACCTAGAAAATGAGACAATTCTAGTAAGAGAGATAAGTCGGGATGAGAGTATGTGGAGGAACAGAGTGCTGGTGCTAGTAGAGACAAGGGCAAAGGTAAGGCGGATGAAACACCGGATGTAAGGGTAAACCCAACTAGGAGGCCGCGAAACCAGAACCCTAAACCCACCCCCAATAGGCAAACCTTCATGTACAGTGACCAAATATGGGTCATGTTACATAGTTACATCGAAACGGTTTATGATGTGCGTGGGGATGGTAACTGTGGGTTCCGGGTACTTGCAAATGCGACGGGTAAAGAGCATGGGGAAGATGATTGGTATGCGGTAAGATGTGAGTTGTTTCAAGAGCTGCAGCAAATGAAAGGTGTTTATTATGAGCTGTTTGAGAGTCTTGATTTTGAAGGTTACCGGTATGATCATATTTTACCAAGTTTGAATTTTTTTCATCCTACAAATCCCGCCTCTTCTGACAAATGGATGAGATTTCCGTCTTATGGTTTTTTAATTGCTTCTCATTATAATATGCCAATTGTATTGTTGTCCTTATAGCCAAATAAAAATGGAGGGGTACAAGTGTGGAACGCCACTTTTTTACCTCTTTATAGTGGTGAGGTCCGCCTCAGGGAACGACATATTACATCCCGACTGTAATAGTGTTCGTCAACAGTTGTCACTATACTCAGGTTATTCCCAAAGAAGGGATCTTCCCAATGCCAAGAATTATAGCACGGTGAGAACAAACACGCACTGAGGCAGCTGCGCCATGGAAGGAACTTTTTCGACCAAATTTCAAGTTATATATTGTGCTGGAAAAGCAATCGGGAAAGCAAATTGCAAATGAAGAAGAAGTTATAGACCTCTCAAGTTCATAATCAGTTTTTTATTTTTAATTTTATGTAAATTACTCTTTTTTCCAAGTTGTTGTAAATTTATATGATGTAAACAAATGTTTAATAAATATGTTTTATGAAATTTAGTTCATGTTTGCATATTGAGTTAATTTATTTTATGAAATTTATATAATTTATGATTGTTTCATTCAAGAAAATTGACGATTGACACCAAATTGACGACTTAGTTAATGTTTCATATTGCGTTATCCAAGTATTAAAAACAAACCAAAAACACTTCACAAAAATTTACGATTTAGTTAATGTTTCAATAAATCTCAACTTATACACTTGACAAAAAAATGACATAAACCAAAAACATAAAATTTATCAAATCAACTTTTTTGCGTGTAAATTTGTCTAAATTTTTTGTTTATTTTGAGAGATTGTTAGAATTGATCAAATTTATTTTATGTAAAATTTTAAGAATAAGACATTTAGTTTTTTTATTAAAAAAAATCACGTTTATTAAAAAAAATCATCTTTAATTTGAAAAGAATATTAAGTATTTTAATTTTAATTGTTAAAATTGACCAAATTTAACAATTAAAAAACGCTGCAAACCGTAGATTTAATCTACGGTTTACAGTGATTAACTGTAAACCGTAGATTAAATCTACGGTCTGTATAAAGTCACTGTAAACCGTAGATATAATCTACGGTTTGCAGTGGTTTTATGCAGACCGTAGATTTAATCTACGGTTTGTATAAAATCACTGCAAACTGTAGATTTTTTTTTACGGTTTGTGCGTTTTTTCAGAAAAAATGTAGTATAAAAATCCAACATCTAATTTTTACTCAATAATCTAATGTTTATATCCAAACTAGATTTAGCATATTTAGAGCTTGAATTGCTGCATTTTGGTATTACCTTCAAGAAAAGCACCACAATTAAATGTAACCACTTCGAGTCTCCGTAAATGACATAAAATTTTGCACTTAAACTTTATGTGCGAAACTGGAAAATTTATCAATCAATAAAAATTAAATTCACTTTCTCAATATAACTTAAACTTTTCTATTTGTACCATCTTAACAATAAAAATTTATTGTTATAATTGTTATCTTTTTAATACTCATCAGTATATTTTCTTGTCTCCGAATTAAGTAAAAAAAAAAAAGGCGCCCAAATTTGGCTGAATTATTAGGGCTGCCCTTGCTTATTTATAAGTAAACTCAATGCAACATCACTTTAAAACAACTCTCTTTTACTTTTCATTCCAATATACAATATTCATTATTTATAACCATTAGAAGAAAAGATTACGAAAATCATAATCCATTTTGGTACAACCCAAGCTAAAAGTATTGGTGTTGAAACTTTAAAGTCTTTGCAAGAATAGTTGTAGCTAAATATTAGCTATATATATCAACCATAGTCTTCACACTAAATCATGTCCAAAACTACTACATACACCAAATAAAATACATTTTTAAATCATGAGCTATACTAAACTTCTTATTTCACTTTTTTGTTGCTTTTTCGCTGCCACTACATTCCATTGTTGCTGCTTAGCTAGTGCGAGTAGTGATAGCTTCGGTACTCGTTGCTTTGAAACTGAGAGGCAAGCTCTTCTTAAGTTCAAGCATGATCTATCCGACCCTTCGAACCGCCTATCCTCATGGGTCGGCAATGACTGTTGTGCATGGTATGGAATCGTTTGCAGCAACTCCACTGGTCACGTCACTAAAATTAAACTACAAACTCCATATGAGGTGCTAGAAAGTTTTTATTCTTATAAGCAGCAAACATTAGGTGGCAAGATTAATCCATCGTTGCTTGATCTGAAGCACCTCCGTCATCTCGACTTGAGCACCAACGATTTTAATAATAGTCCAATACCTAGCTTCATTGGCTCCATTACAAGTTTGAGGTACCTCAATTTTTCAGATTCTTGGTTTAGCGGGAATATCCCTCATCAACTTGGAAATCTATCCAGGATCCGCCATCTTGATTTTGGAGGTAACTATGATCTAAGTAGTGATAGTTTCAGATGGATTTCAAGTCTTGTTTCATTACGATATCTCGATATGTCTGAGCTAAACCTGAGGGAGACAATAGGTTGGGAACATGCGACGAGCATGCTCCCTTCTCTACGTGAACTGCACTTGCCTGGTTGTAATTTGAGAGATATTTCACCTTCGATTACCAGTGTTAACTTTACTTCACTCTCGATTCTCGACCTTTCTTATAACAAGTTCAGGTCACCTGTTCCTGAGTGGCTATTTAATCTCCCTCGTCTAGTCTCCATAAACATAGGTGGAGGATCATTTTCTGTCAATCCATTTCCAAGTGCTCTTAAAAACACGACCTTGATAAAATCCTTCTTCAACAATGGGAATGAAGGTTCTGGTGTGAGAATACCAAAGTGGTTTTATAGTTTCCAATATCTTGAAGAAGTTGATCTTTCAGATAATATGTTGGAAGGTGTCATCGCAAATGAAATAGGTAACTTAACTTCTCTAACTAGTCTCGATCTGAGCTACAATAAACTGGAGGGGTCGGTGCCAGTATCCTTGGGAAAGCTCCGCAACTTGAAGGGTATTATCTTGTCGTATAATAATCTCTATATGTTGGACATAGGAAATTTCCTTAGGAGTTTCATGTTTAAGAGATTGGAAGTACTGAGGTTAAATGGAGCTAATGTCACTGGGCACTTGCCATATGAGATTGGTGATTTCAGAAATCTAGTCCATATTAGCCTTTCTTATAACTTCATCTCAGGTACAATTCCATCTTCATTAGCAAGATTATCAAACTTGAATTATTTAGGTCTTTCTTTTAATCTATTGAATGGAACCCTGCCTGAAGTTATAGGGAAACTTACAATGTTAGAAACACTTCGCTTTGATGGGAACTCGATGGAAGGTGTCATTACAGACCTTCATTTTGCAAATCTTAAGAGATTAAGGTACCTAACTGCATCTGGAAATAAACTAACCTGGAAATCTCGTGATGTCTGGATTCCTCCCTTTCAACTTCAATATTTGGATTTGAGAAATTGGTATCTCGGACCCCGATTCCCTTCTTGGCTGCAATCACAAAAACAACTAAATTACTTAGACATTTCAGACACAGGAATATCGGATTTTATTCCCACCCAGTTCTGGAATAAGACCCATGGAACTTTTGCATACCTAAATTTATCATCTAATGGATTTTATGGAGAGCTCCCTAATGATGTAATTAGGTTTACTTTTAGTTCTATCGCTGATCTAAGTTCAAACCATTTCACTGGTCCATTACCACCATTCATGTCTGGCGTGAATTGGCTTGATCTTTCGAATAATTCTTTCTCAGAATCTATTCACCAATTCTTTTGTAATCAGACGAACTTAGATATTTTATTTATAAATTTTCGGTATAATCTTTTGTCAGGAAGTATTCCTGACTGCTTCGAGAATTGGACAAGTCTAAGAATTCTAAATTTAGACAACAATTATCTGAATGGTCCCATACCAAACTCAATTAGAGAATTACATACTCTCAGATATCTACACTTGCGTCATAACAATCTCTCGGGAAAGTTGCCTCAGGCTCTACAAAATTGTACGATGTTGCAAACAATTGACCTTGGAGAAAATCAATTTTCAGGAAATATACCTACCTGGGTGGGAAATTCATTTCCATTGTTGGTCAACTTGAATCTTCACTCAAATAGGTTCTACGGAAAGATTCCACACGAAATATGTCATCTTCAATCTCTTCAGATTTTGGACCTTGCACACAATAGCCTCTCCGGGTTAGTGCCAAAGTGCTTCTCGAAATTCAGTGCTCTGATAAACACGAAACGAAATATGAACTACGGAATATATATACCACCCAGGGTAAGTGGGAATTACAAATATGATAATGGGTTTTTGGTCACAAAAGGAAGTGAGAACGAATATAGTTCACTAATCGTGTTCGTGAGGTTTATGGATCTTTCGTCGAATAACTTATCAGGTTGGATTCCAGAGGGGTTAACAAGACTTACGGGTTTGAGGTTCCTGAATTTATCTCGGAATCACTTTTCAGGTTCCATTCCAATCCACATTGGTGAAATGAGTACACTTGAAAACCTCCGTCTCCCCCTCTCCGCCGCCGTCGCCGAAGAGATCCACCTCGTTGCTTCCGTACAGGTGGAATTAAAACCTACTACCCTTTATAAGCTCTTTGTTTGATTCTAAATAGTAATATTTAATTCAAAGGCGGGTTTTAATTTATAGTATTAAAGATTAAAATCACTTGCAAATGCTATAGTTTTAATTCTTAAAAACTTAACACTGAACTTGAGTAAAGACCTCTCTCCTATATATATATATATATATATATATACTAGTATACCCATGCGTGTATAAATTGCGACGATGATACAAATGTAGAGTAAAAAAAATATAATATAAATTGTGATATATACAAATATTTAGAGAAAAAAATATAGTATATACGAAATTTTGTGTGGTCAAAGAGTTTAATTAGTTTTTTTTTTATGAAAGTAGTTAATATGGTAATTAATAAAAAAATATAGGGGTATTTTTGGAAAAAAAAGGCTAAATTGGGCAGCCTCATTTGACTTGGGTTGACTTATCATTTGACTTGGATTGGGTTATTATAATAGAATGAAATGATATATATATATATATATATATATATATATATATATATATATATATATATATATTTCCCTTTTCTAATCTGTTTAGTTTGATTCTGAATATTATTATTTAATTCGGAGGCGGGTTTTATAATTGTTGTGAATTTATAGTATTAAAGATTTAATTCACTTGCAGTGAGTTAAGTACTGACTAGTTAGTGAGAATAGAGTGGTTTTCACCCTTAGGAATTATAAAAAAAAAAATATGCTTTAGTGTTTAGAAATTGTATTTTAAGGTAGATTAATTAGAGTCTAATACCCTTTTTCTAATCTCTTTGTTTGGTTCTGAATATTAGTATTTAATTCGAAGGCAGGTTTTATAATCGTTGTGGATTTTTAGTCTTAAAGAAATATCACTTGCAATGAGGTAACAAATTAACTTTTATTAAAAGAAAACTAACTACTCAGTGATCAGGGAGTGTTTTCCACCTTTAGGAATTGAAATATATGCGCCTTTTATTTTCTTACTTTGGTGTTATCAATTGAGGGGGAAGTTAGGGTTTGTGATTTGATTTAGGGTTTTTGATATTTGTTGCTGGTTATTGTTATAAAGCTTATAATCACTTACAGTGAGGTAAGAACTAACTCGTTAGTGACAAAAGAGTGTTTTCCGCCTTTGGGAATTAAAAGAAAAATGCTTTAAAAGTTGTATTTTAAGGTAGATTAATTTATGCGCTTTCTATTTTCTCAGTCTGAATGCAAATGCTATCAATTGAGGGGAACTTTTATTTGTGATTTGATATAAGGGTTTTTTAGTATTGTTGCGGTTTATAGTCTTATAGTGTAAAATCACTTGCCATGATTTAAGAATTAACTAGTTAGTGAGAATAGAGTGTTTTCCATCTTTAGGAATTAGAAAGTATGCTTCAGAAGTTGTATTTTAAGGTAAATTAAATTATGCCCTTTCACTCGTCACTCCCATCCAGGTAGATAAAAACCTATCCCCCTTTTTCTAATATCTTAGTTTGACTCTGGATATTATTTAATCCGTGGGGGAATTTAAGGTTTAGGATTTGATTTACGGTTTTTAATATTTGTTGTTGTTTTTTAGTTGTAAAGCTTCGGGAATAAAAAAAAAAGAAGCTTTAAAGTTGTATTTTAACTTTTGAGGTAGATCAATGTATTATTGCCTTTTTATTTCCTTAGTTTGATTGTGAAGGCTATCAACTGAGGGGGAACTTGTGGGGGTTTTTGTTATTTGTTGCGGTTTATTGTTATAAAGCTTATAATTGCTTGCAATGAGGTAAGAACTAGTAACTAGTTAGTGACAATAGAGTGGTTTCCACCTTTAGGAATAAAAAAATGCTTTAGAAGTCGAATTTTAAGGTAGATATTTTTTATGCCCTTTCTATTTTCTTACTTTTGACTGCAAATGCTATCAATTGAAGCAATGCTTTTGGTCTGTGATTTTGATTTATGGTTTTGATATTTGTTTCCGATTTATTGTTATAAAGCTATTGCGATGTGCCAAGTACAAACTAGTTAGTGACAATAGAATGTTTTCCACCTTTAGGAGTTAAAAAATGTGCTTTAGAAATTATATTTGAAGGTAGTTAAATTTATGCCCTTTCTATTTTCTTAGACTGATTGCAAATGCTATCAGTTGAGGGGAACTCAGGGTTTGTGATTTGATTTGGGTTTGAAATTTGTTGCGGTTTATTGACAAAAAGCTTATGATTTCCTGCAATCAGGTAAGTACTAACTACTTAGTAACCCCAACCTAACACCCGCCGCCGCCTGGGATGGGAGACGACGACGCCGATCTCCTACCCCTGGCTTTTTACGCTCCTCTCTCCTCTATTTTATTCTCGTACCCTCCATATCTTCTTCCGCTACCCCATCCAATCGCCATCTCCTCCCACTCTCCCCTTTTTCTCGATCTACACCCTCCGCCATATGGCGGTGTAGATCCGAGCTCACCTTCCCCTTTTTTCTCTTATCTCACCTCTATCTCTTCTTTCCCCACACCCACAACCTTCACTTTCTCTATTCTCATCCCCACCATCCCCCTCCCCTTTTTAGTTTTCTCCTCCCTTTTTAACCCTCTTAATGACCATCTTATAAAATTGTTTGGGGCTCAATAGTAATGGTTGGTGTAACATTTCCACGATCGGAGTCTATGATCGAAACATTGTGACTACCAGAGTGACCGCCTTACATTATGAGTCTCGGTTTGGGATGTTGGTATTCTGAGAATCGCGCCGCCGTAGGACTGCTTAGATCGGGTTTAATAGTGTAATGGCACCCTGATTATTACTACAATGCCGGACAGAGATGGATACTCTTATATCTTTCGGAACTTCCTTGACAAATGGTCTGGTATGTTTGCCCTTTTAATCCTTGATGACTGATTGTAGACCTGGTTTATCCGAACAGGTCTTTTGGGATGTCAAATGATTTTGGATAGTTTTGTTATCCCGTTCACACATGTTAGGCATATTATATGATATGATTTTGTCTCGGTGCATTATATGAGAATTGAAGGTGCTTGTCTAGATCGCAATGTGTAGAGCGTATATTGTTTGGTTGATGTCTGCGTGATTTTGTAAAAACCTTTGGCTTACGGGTTTGTTTCTATTGGGTCCTTCTGCTTGATTGGTGTGTTTAGATCGGGTTTTTGTGTGCTGGCACCCCGATGGTGTTTTTCTCGGCCTAGTCTGTGTGGGACCTCCTCTGGACCTCACATGTTACTTTTGGTTGGCTCTCAGCCGTTTTCCACCTTCGATGACTCGTGGCTCGCTCGACAAGATTTCAGTCCTGTTTATTTTGCTAGTTATGACTTTTTCTGTTTTGTATTTTATGTTTAATTTGGTTGTTATGTTTTTTCTATCCGGATGGAAGGATTTAGGATGGGTCTTATTTTTGTATTTCTCGTTTCTCGTAGATTTTTGGAGCTTGTTCCATAGGCACTGATATTTGTATAAGCTTGTTATTTTCATTAATGATAAGCTGGTTACTTTGCTGATTAAAAAAAAAACTAAGTAACAATATAGTGTTATCCACCTTAGGAATAATAAAAAAACTTTCAAAGTTGTATTTTAAGGTAGATTGTTTTTATGCCCTTTCTATTTTCTTAATCTGGTTGCAAATGCTATCAATTGAAGGGAACTTAGGGCTTGTGATTTTATTTAGGGTTTGTGATATGTGTTGTGATTTATTGTTCTAAAGCTCTTATTGCTCGTAATTAGTTAATTAGTTAGTGACAATAGAGTCTTATCCACCTCCACAAACCTATACCCTTTCTAATTTCTTAGCTTGATTGCTAATGCTACTAGTCGAGGGAAAATTAGGTTTCGGATTGCATTTATGGTATTTGTTTTGCGTTTTGTAGTTGTAAAACTCATAAAATCCTTGCAGTGAGTGTTCTCTACCTCCTTTGTTATAAAACTTTACTTAAAAAGTTGTATTTTAAGGTAGATATATTATATGCCCCTATCGGATTTCTTAGTTCGATTGCAAGTAATATGAATGGGGGAGTTTAGTGTTTCTAATTGGACTTAGGGTTGAATTTTTGTTTTGTATCTAGTCTTAAAGCTCATAATTGCTTACTATGGGGTAATTAATTAATTCCGATAGGGTGTTAACTGTTAAGGTACCCCTTAATATAGTAGAAGAGGAATCATGATGAATGGGAATAATAAGTAGTATAGATTATAGCGTAGAAAAAAAAATGTGTAGACTTTTAGGACAAAACAATTACATCAACCGGGTATTTGTTCGGTGGCAGTATTTTCCACTATTCACAGATACTATCAATTGACGGGAAATTGAAGATTTCTAATTGGATTTAGGTATTTATTGCACTTTCTTGTTATAAAGCTCATAATTGCTTGCAATTAGGCAAGTAGCAACTAGTTAGTGAAAATAGAGTGTTATCCACCTCCCTTAAATTAAAAGAATACTTAAAAAGGTTGTATTTTATATTTTTATGGTAGATAAATCTATGCCCTTTCTATTTCTTTAGTTTAATTGTCAATTCTATCCCTTGGGAAGATCTAGGGTTTCTAATTGGATTTTGGGTTTATGATATTATGTCCCGATTTATGATTGTCAACTCATATTTGCTTGCAGTTTGGTAACTACTAACTGGTTAGTGACTGTCTAATATAGTGTTATCGACCTTCATAAACTTATACCCTTTTTAATTTCTTAGGTAGGTTGCAAATACTATTAGTTCAGGGGAAGTTTAGGCTTTCGAACTAGACTTAAGGTTCTTCATATTTGTTGCACTTTATTGTTATAAAGCTCATAGTTGCTTGCAAGGAGGTAACTACTAGCTGGTTAGTGAAGATAGAGTGTCTCTATAGACATATTCTTTTTCTGATTTCTTAGTTAGATAGAGATATAATTTAAGATTTCTAATTGGATTTAGTTTATATATATATGTTGCGATTTATGGCCATAATTGCTTGCAGTGTGGTAACAGGTAAGTTCCAATAGGGTGTTATGACATTTGGGAACCTTAACTATAAAGTTTTAACTTAATAAGCTGTATTTAATTTTTATTATGCCCAAAAATTGTAGAACATAGTAGTCTTGCGCGCCCATTAGTAGATATCACTTCATATACGAGTTATTGCACTCTCGAGTAATTACAAGTTCTGTCTCTGCAATATGAACAAAGAACGTAGTGGAGAAAGAAACACCATATCTCATAAATGAATTTCAGAACATAAAAAATCACTCTGACAGTGTTCGTTCTCCGGTATTTCTGTATTTACTATTATATGTACATCTCCAACTGATATAGAATAACTGTAAACATGACGCTGTTTGGTGGAACCTTAAATAAATAAAAAGACACAAGAGCATATCATGTATTACACCTTGAAATATGCATAAAATGATTTTAGGATAAATAGAGCACTCCACTAAGTTCAGTTTACCTGAGGGAAAAGACGGAACTACTAGATAGGTTATCTTCTGTGAAGGGCAAAGAAGCTAAGAGTACAGAACTATATTGATTATGGAAAGGAAACAATAAATTAAGCTAGAAAACTGCAAAAAATGGAACCCTTGTAATAAACTTCGATGCATCATAATTCCCAACTGTTGAGAGTGATGCCTGGGATTAATCAACCTTCACTCTGATTATGGTCATAAGCAAGCCATAAAAAATTTAATCGGGAGAATGCTTATAACTTACCGATGGTACCAAGTATAGGAAAACTCAAAATAACTTGTTTCCTCTCATTTAGACGAGAGGTTTCTCTTGTGTTTTTATTAAAGTTTTTTTTGTTCTCTTGTTTACAGGGTGTAGCAGTGAATGGCCTACAGATCCCAGCATATATATCATCTGATAGTGATCTAAACAGAAAAAAAAGTACAAAGTTACATTCTGGCAACAAGAGAAAATCACCTCCAATTGCAAATGATGAGATCGAGGGCAAGAGGAGTCCAGAAAAGGCTCATGAAACACATGTATCAACCATAGAGATAGCATCAACAAAAAAACATAAATCAAATACAAATGGTTCATTGTCGAAACCAAAAAATTCCACTGACAAAAAACGGAAGGGGAAAAAATCATCTGCTACCAGTGAAGAATCGGACTCTAATGGACTTGAAAATCAGAACCAGAACCAAAGTCTGTCACAGAACTTTATAAACATGAAATCCCATTATAACTCGGAAGACGGGAGTGTAGTTGCATCTCAAATTGGAAAACCAAATGAGGGTGTAGATAAACAGCCAAATAAAGATGCTCTGTGGACCCAAAAGTCCTCGTGGACTGATCTTGTTGGTGGAACAAATGCTTCATTTAGCATTTCCCAGCTTTTGCCCGATACAAAATTCGAAGAAAAAGAGCAAATCGACCAGACAAAGAACTGGTTTGCTGCAAAAACGACTATTGATAGGCCAACTGAGATAGTGAACAAGTCAACCGACGGTGTAGCTGTTTCAGTTGGTTTTGAATCTTCTTTGGGAGTTGGTAAGGAGAGAGCCATTAGAGCTCCTATTAAATATAGCATTGGAGAAACTTGTTCATTTATGAGAAGTGATGCGTCTATGAAAGAGTGGAAGAGTATTAAAGCTGCTTTGAGTTCGTCTCTGAGAAAGAAAATCGATAAGAAGAAGCAACTGATGTGAGTATTGAACACGTTTTTTTGGTGAGTTGAAAAGAAATAGTTTTCTTGGCGGAAGTAGGATTTTTGGTAAGAGTGGTTGTTGAGTCATTTAACTGTGGACAATGTTTGAGAGGAGACTTTCATCTTAAAAGTTTTATGCCTTTTTTAGTTTTTGCGATTGGCAGAATGGCTAATGGTATGTTTTGTAATAGTTGAACTGGCAAGATATAATTTCCTTTTAAATTAGAGGATTAAAAATATATTTTTAAACCTTGTATGAGTTAGGTTTGTTATGGATTAATCAAAGGGCTGATTCAATATCACCGGAGTCGTGAACATAGAAAGCCTCGTCTATATTTCTCATTTTACTTTGCAATAGATATGACATGGAAGTTAAGTCTGTGAATTTATAGTTTATGAAGCAAATAAAAAAACTTGAGAAGTGTATGGAAATCCTGACATACGTAGTGGATAATTGTGTTATTTACAAATTTAACCACTGTGGTTGGACAATAAACGAGAGTGGTTTGTTTCAACATATTTGTAACATACAGTCAAACACATTAGGAAGCAACATGCTTTCATAAACGAGCATATGCATCGGTCTGTGTATATGTGCAATATCCCTTATTTTCAGGGACTCGTATGAAAAAAAAACCTTGCATCAGTCACCGTAGTGTTCCCTTATATTTTACGTTAAGCCCAGACTCCGTATAAATATAATAATATTACTTTTTGTTGGCTCCCGCCAAATACAACGCATCCTTCGTCTATCTGTTTATCTCTCTCTACAAAGATTAAACCAGGTACCCATCATCTATCCATTCATCTCTGTTAACTTTGTTCATATCATCGTTAATTTTTAAAATTGAAACCCTGGCTGTCAATCAAATAGATGATGAGACTTGGGTTTCATCAAATAGGTTGGTTGATTTTTAATTTTTGTTTTCTATTAACTGGATTTAGTTAGATTTTTTTTAAAATTTTGGACTATTTTTTTAATCAGAATTTATGACCTTTATTTGTGAGAAGAACATCACACTTTAGTGTAATTGACTTGCTACCCTGTTTATAATAAAAGGTTTCTCCGATTTTGATTTATGAATGATGTGTTCATGTGCTATTGATATGTTAATTTTTTCAATCAATGTGTGGTTTGATGCATTTTGTCTTTCATAATCTGATATTTGTAGTTGTGTTTTTTGCTCAATCCCGATACCTTTATTACATACAGATGGGTAAATAATTGGACAAGATGGACAAATAGGAGTATTTGACTTTCCTCTTTGGCACTAAACAAATAGCTAGCAATCAATTGACATGTTGGTTAATGTTTTTAGGTTTGCTATCCCTAGTTTAAACTCCATCCTAATTGTCTCCAATGAAAATACGTGTAATTTTGATCATTAAAAATTTTATATCTAAGAACATTCTCAACGGTGTATTTAAATTTGTAGATATGTGAAGATATTTAGCTATCCTTCAGCCTATTTTAAAGTCCTCTTTATCTTCAAAAAACTTCTACATTTTTTTATTGGCTCAACTAGCAAATCAAACATAAGTTCACGTTGTTTTCTTTCTTACTTTTTCATTTTTCTTTCTCTCTCTAGACATATAGTATTTTTTTCTCATGTAAAAACTTTTTTTCTCTCTCCCGTGTGATCTCCTCTTCTCTCCATTAAAGATAAAATTTCTCATCAGGCCTACATCTCCTTACTACAAACAATCATATCATGTGCTAGTAGGTTTTTGAAACTCTAGTTTGATTATAGATATTTTGACCATTTGCCTTTATATAATCAAAACGTAAATCCTTGTTAGAAGTTACTAATATGTGGAGTTTTATATGTTTTTATCTTTAAAATCATAGTTCGATCCCAGAGGGATTAACAAGACTTGCGGGTTTGAGGTTCCTGAATTTGTCTCGGAATCACCTTTCAGGTTTAGTTCCAGTCAACGTTGGTGAAATGCAATCCCTAGAAAGCTTAGATCTTTCTCTAAACCAACTTTCAGGTGAACTTCCATTGAGCTTGTCGAGATTAATTAGTTCCTTATGTTACTTGAACTTGTCCAATAACAATTTCACAGGGAAAATTCCTACAAGTACTCAACTCCAAAGCTTTAATGAATCCAGCTTCGGCGGTAACAAGCTCTGTGGGCCACCTCTTGGAAAATGCAATGAGAACACAATAGTACCGAAAGTTGTGCTTGGAGTTGAAGAAGAAAGTGATGAATATCTAGACTTGTGGTTTATTGGCAGCATTGCAATAGGATTCATATTTGGTTTCTGGGTTCTAATAGGTCCCTTAGTTCTCAGCAAATCGTGGAGAATTACTTCTTTTGGAGCATTAGATAGTGCTTGGTGTAAGCTCTCGGATTTTATATCTAGATGCTGCTATATCTTTTCAAATAAAAGAGGACAGTTGTAATATGTAATTTGTATTTCCAAAAACCAGGAAAAAATAAAGAGCGATTATGTACCTTTGGTCTATGAACTTAATTTACTTGTAATCTGTGTAATAATTTCTTTCAACTTTTATACGTATGTCTCTTCGATAATTTTATCTGTTTCAGTACAAAGTTTCTCACTGGAGTAATATCTATCTCTCACAGTTGCACAAAAGCGCATAAAGAATTAGATGGATCCCATGTTTATATATGTACTCCATAATTACTATATTGCAACTTTCCTATTAGTTTGTAAATTGATGATACAACTTTTTGTTTATGGTAAAAACAATCTAGAAATATATGAAGTATACAGGAGGCCGCGAAAAATATATCTTATTTGTCGATAGCTCATCGGAACTTGTTCCCGGGACAAATTGAACTATGTACCTCAATTTTTCAGATTCTTGGTTTAGTGGGAATATCCCTCATAAATTTGGAAATCTATCTAGGGTCCACCATCTTGATTTTGGAGGTAAGTCCGATCTAAGTAGTGAAAGTTTCAGATGGGTTTTAGGTCTTGTTTCATTACGATATCTCGATGTCTTATGTAGACTTGAGCAAAGTAATAGGTTGGGAACATGGGATGAGCATGCTCCCTTCTTTACTTGAACTGCACTTGCCTCATTGTCAGTTGAGAGATATTTCACTGTCTATTACAAGTGTTAACTTTACTTCACTCGATTCTCGACTTTTCTTTTAACGAGTTCGATACAACTGCTCCTGAGTGGCTATTTAATCTCCCTCATCTAGTCTCCTTAAACATAGGTGGAAGTTCATTTTCTGGCACTCCACTTCCAAGTGCTTTTCAAAACACGGCCTCGATAAAATCCTTCCTCAACTCTAGAAACCTCGGTTATGGAATGAGAATACCAAAGTGGTTTTTTAGTTTAAAATATCTTGAAGAAATTGATCTTTCTGAAAATGTGTTGGAAGGTGTCATCTCAAATGAAATAGGAAAGCTCCCCAATTTGAAATAATCTGTATATGTTGGAAATAGGAAATTTCCTTAGGAGTTTCATGTTTAAGAGATTGGAATTACTGGAGTTATATGGAGCTAATGTCACTGGGCGATTGGCGATTGACGGTGTCATATGAGATTGGCGATTTTACAAATTTAGTCTCTATTAGACTTTCTAATAACTTCATCTCAGGTACAATTCCATCTTCCTTAGCAAGATTATCAAACTTGAAGTATTTAGATCTTTATTTCAATCTATTGAATGGAACCCTGCCTGAAGTTATAGGGCAACTTACAATGTTAGAAATATTTCACTTTCAAGGGAACTCGATGGAAGGTGTCATTACAGACCTTCATTTTGCAAAACTTAAGAGATTAAGGTCCCTAACTGCATCGGGAAATAAGCTGACGTGGCAATCTCGTGATGTCTGGATTCCTCCCTTTCAACTTCAAGTTTTGGATTTGAGAAATTGGTATCTCGGACCCCGATTCCCTTCTTGGCTGCAATCCCAAAAACAACTAATTACTTGGACATTGCAATGAGAAAAAGATAGGACCGAAAGTTGTGCTTGGGGTTGAAAAAGAGAGTCATGATGAATATCTAGACTAGTGGTTTATTGGCAGCATTGCAATCGGATTCATAGTTGGTTTTTGGGTTCTGATAGGTCCCTTGGTGCTCAGCAAATCTTGGAGAATTACTTACTTTGGAGCATTAGATAGTGCTTGGTGTAAGCCTATCGGCTTTTATAACTGAATGCTGCTAAATCTTTTCTAATAAAAGAGAGCGGTTGTAAAATGCAATTTGTATATCTAGAAACCAGGAAAAAATAAAGCGTGATCATATACCTTTAAGATATGAACTTAATATATTTGTAATCTGTGTAATAATTTCAAATATTATACAAATGTTAATGCTCTTCAATAATTGTTTCCCTCTACTAATTTCGACTTCAGCGAATCAGATGCTATTAGTATTTTCTGCTTCAAGTGCAAGTTTCTTAAGGGAAACCATAACATGTAGTCACTAGATGTCTACGATTAAGAAGATCAAGTGGTTTACAAATATGGTTTCACTAAAAGTTGACTCGATTTTAACTGGTTACATATTTGGTTCTAGACTTCTAGTAAGAGACAATGCGTTTCATATCTCGGACAATTGCAGCGCTAACAGTATCAAACTAAAGATTGAAATTGTCCTTGAGACTTCTTTTTGCATCAGAACCTTGTGAAAAAGTGAGTACACAGAGATAATAATAAGATATTTTTTTTCATATTTGTAAATATAAACGAAAGTTGATCTCCAATAGTTTTTAATATTCAACAACTTGCTAGCGAAACCATCAACATATTGATATTACAGGAATAATTTGTCACACATTTGGATTGACGTCTTTAATATGCGATATGCTTAGACATACATTTGAGTTACATCAAGCCAAGATATATTTGAGGCGTAGAAAATTAATGCTACGAGTGCAAGCGTTCGAGACTAGTGCTAGAGACTAGTTCTAGCACTGTGTTTTTCGTTGCAGTTAGATAAGAAACTGAAATAATTTAAGTAGACATGAGGTCCACTTGGTTTATATGTCTACTTCTTCCGATTTTGCTATTTCATGCTTAGATGAAATGGTCTTCAGAGGTAATTTTATAAATCTGTAATTGTACTACTGATTCTGGTGAAGTGCCAAAATTAATATTCCTGGTAGAGACTGAAGCAATCATAAAATCAAATGGAGGGACTATTAGTTTTCCTGATCTCTCGCAAACACCTTTTATAACAAAATGTAAGACGAGAATAAAAAGACAGTCCACTGCACTAGAAAATCAACAAAATCTTACTAAGTTCCTAAAGAACTTCATCCATGGCATCAAATCTGCAACCACTTTTTAGTATCAAGAGTATCTCTTTGCAAGCCTGGTACGACATCAATCAAAATCACAGTTCAAATTGAAGCTCTTGGGGATGTCATCGAAATAAAATAACAAACAGAAGGGAAAGGTTGCTAGTCAATTATTCCATTGTTATGGTAAATTAGGATTACAATTTTAAAAAAAATCGTACGCGCAGTTCTACAATCTCAATAAAATCCCAAGCACACAAAATGGCACTAGTAAAGAACCATTTCCACACCAGCATATGGAAACTAGTTGCAAATCAGACCTCTTTTCCTTAGATTGGTTTGATCTTGAAGTGGAGTGAGATGAGAGAAAACACAAAGCACTTCAAATCCTGCAACCACCAAAAAATGACATTAAATTGAGAATTTTGGAAGACTACAGAAATAACCAGAGAGAAAGAGGGGTCATGGAAATCAAATATAATGGCATGGTACGTGATATAGTACGATATACTAGAATGGAATACAACTAAAGTAGTTTAACTACTATCTTTGTCGGCAGAGGATAAATAGAAAATGTACTTATTAAACTCCATCAGCAAGAATTGTCGTTCCAGTAGGACAGTGTAGAAAGCCATGATAGTCTACAAACCAAACATGATCAAGAGATACAAATGCTACATTTAAATTTTACTAAACTTCCATGATATAAATTACCACTTGAGTGGTACACAGATCATCATCAGCTATCCCAACACAGCACAAAAGTAAAAACTTTTGTAAGTGGTAGTTCTCAACCAGTGAGATGATAACAGGTTCATGTGGATAATCAAACACCCAGTGTTTTAAAAATCTTCCTCCAAAATATATTTATAGCAACCAGCACTACTACTAATTCCCGTTCTATAGGTTCCCATTTGGGGGCTTCAACCAGCATTTTGCTCCATGCATCGGGAATTTTATCAAGATCAACAGCTCCCAAGGAAAATCTCGAATTGGATCCCAAATCGGCCTAGGCGACGCCTAGCGCCTTGATGCCGGGACTAATTCAATTCGTTTTCAAGCTGGTCAACGCATGTATAAAGTTTAAAAAAATCAAAAAATTATTTTTTAAATACTCAAAACCTTCAATTAGACTAACTTTACTCTCTCACCTAGAAATCACAAAAATAATAATAAAAGCTTATGATTTTATATATTTCTTTATCATTTTGTTTTCAGCAATACTTTAAAAAATGGATTTTAATAGTATAACTATTGGCTAATAGACTTGAAATGTTCAATTTAACTTGGTAAATTTATTTATAACACATTTATTGTATGAATGTCTAAGAAAATTGTGAAAAATTATGAAAAAATGGTCTTGGCGCCTAGACGCCCCCCTCACCGCCTAGCGCCATTTGAAACCTTGCAAACACCTAAGATTAAATAAAGAAGGGGATAAATGTATCAACTTGAACACAATCAATTCAGATAAGAAGATTACTGAATTTGTTGTCAACAAACTCAGTCCTACAACTTGAACAAAAAGCAGAGAAGTATTTGATATGAGCTGCTGGCTAGTGTCTGAAGTCTCAACTCAAGGACATATATTGATTCAAGTGACTAAAAAGAGAAAACTTCAGTGTAATACCACGGATCCAGTGTTTTGAATTGTTGCGAAAATCATTCAGCTCGTTTAGTATGTAAAGGTCTAACAAAGATCATAAAGATAACAATAGAGGCAACAGAAGAAAGACGAGAAAATTGTTAGGTTATATGACTAAAAAAAACTTCAATTAAAGTCGAAGGAAACTAGAAAGCAGCAAAGCCACTATAACAAAAACCTAGAACTAAACAAGTGAACACCCCCCCCCCCCCCCCCCCCCCCCCCCCCCCCCCCCCCCCACCCCCCAATGCATATTAAGTCCTTAATTGAGTATTATTTTTGTCATGTTCCACTTTGCTTGCAAAATTCAAGAAGTAGCAAATAAAATGTTCTTACTCTCCAGTTTTTTTAAGATTGACACCACATAAAAATGCAATGGTGATGTCCCTTTGAAAAATTTAATGGCCACAAAATATTGAAGATAGCACGTATAGTGGGGATATGAAACACATTACTCTATCCTACGCATGATAAAGTCATCAACGTTTCACATTTTTTCAGAACTTTGAGATGTTTAATGTTTCATCAAAACTTAACATTGGTGTGCCTTAAAAAATAACCAATACAAGAGGTTTTATGTATTTAGATGCTACTGTATCCACTAGTAAACGCCGATAAGAGTGAATATTAGCAGATAGAGAGCATCTCATCAGTGAAGAGACGAGCATAACTAGACTCATATAGTAGTAAGACTATCCAATTAAACAATACAACCATGAGAAAAGACCATAGTATAAGTAATTATAGATGAAAAACTATAAAGACCCTAAAGCATGATAGGATAACGTTCATTAACTGGAAACTTATATTCGCAGTAACTTTCTGTCGGATCTTTTATTCTTTGACAAAATAGCAGAAAACAAAACTATATGTTAAATTGATATCTAAACTGCACGGATGCTAAACATATAAACAAGATTCTTTCCCGCTATCGCCTAAAACATTTGAAGCATCAACTGGAACAAAATCCACTAAGCATAGCATAGAACTTCAAGCATAAATATTACTCCCCAAAGATATTACTAATAGGTACTTTAATTTAAGGTTTTAAAGTACACAGTGTGTACCAATTTAACAGTTTCTAAAACTTTTTCAACCATGCTGTCATCAGCTTTTTACACCCTTCTGGCAGAAAAAATCAAAAAATTGCCAATTCTTACAACTATTTTCCAGATCAAAACCAGCATCCAACTCAAGAACATTGTATTCCCAAGATGACAGAATAACATGTTATCCTACTCTATTTTTTTCCGGAAAATCTGAACAAATATTATGTATATAAAGTATAAACCGGTTTAATTATTAATATATTCGAGAAAGAAAATCCATCATATAGCAAAGTATTGCACTTATAACTAATCATAATATTCAAACAAGTTCGGAATAAAACATCTACAAATATCCAGGTTGTCAGCCGATGCATAAAAACAAAATTTACAAGGAAAAAGGTAAAACAGATTACCTGAACAAGATAGTAGAAGATACGAAGTCCTTCCGGATCCTTACTAGATTGGACATCCATAAGTGATCCAATCTTTGAAGTTGTGAAAGAAATGTGTTCATTTCCCATCACAATCTCTAACTCTTGTCTCCCAACTTGGTCTGGCTCTGGCCACTCCCTATCATCTTCCTTCATTATCTACAAGAAAATATATCAATGAAAATTTTAGCTGATATTCACATGCAAAATAACCAACCATAAATCAACGACGTTACTTCTAAATCCTCTACCAACAACCACTGACAAGTGACAACCACCAACAAAAAATCACAGCAAAGGTAATAAAATTAAAGTTGAAAAAACTAGATTTTTATTAAGATTAAGGCTTTATACCTCAATCAAAAAGCTTAAAAGCATATTAGAAAATTACCAAGCACGTGCAAACAAACAAATTAAAATAATCAAAATACTGACGATAAACTGGAAATACAAAAAATGTTTCCCCCAATTCAAGGAGAAAAACTAATATCATACAAAATATGGGGGTCTGAATGAAATTAAAATAAAGACTTGGGCTTTTATTCACCTCGGAATCTGGTATCTGTAACAACACGAAGACACTTGCAGTACACAGCTGGGGTTAAAAAAGCCTCTTTACGGGTCATATATAGTATCGTTTTTTCTAGTAAATAGAGCATTTGAATGAAATCACGAACAACCACTAATAAAGAATAAAAACCCACATAACAAAATCAAAATAAAAAAGAAGGGTCTCCCTTCAAATCGAGAAAAAAACCCTAGGGTTTAATTAAGATTAGGGCTTTATACCTCAATAAAAAAAAAGCTCCAATCACGTGCAAACATATTTGTTTTAATCAAAACCCTGATACAAAAATAGGAAACACCAAATTGGGTTTCACTTAATTCAAAGAAGAAAAAAACATTTTCTCCATAATTTAGGGGTCTTAATGTAGTTTAAAACAAAGATTAGGGCTTTATATATATATATATATACACACACACATATATACTACCTCAGAGTCCGTAACAATGCGGCAAGACTCACGATAAGCAACAGGGGGTCAAGAAAGCCTTTTTACCCAACTTGAAAAAGGCCAGGGTTTATACTAAATGGGATATAGAATGAATTAAAATAATTGAAACCCAGAACTTGAACACAATGGTCATCATCAATCCACACAAAAAACTACATATTCTACACAAATTAGGAGTCTGGATAAACTTAAAACAAAGATTATGGCTTTTTTCACTTCGGAATCCATAACAATACGGCGACACTCAAACACTAACCACTAATAAATAATCAAAACCCATGACAAAATCAAACTTAAACACAATGCTTACACAAACTAGGCTTCTTAATGTAATTTAAAACAAAGAATCGGGGTTCATATATATATACTACATCGGACTCCATAACAATGCGACGACACTCGCAATAAACAGAGGAGGTCAAGAAAGCCTCTTTTACGGATCAAATAGGGCTTCTCAATAAAAACACTAGCAACCACAAATAAATAATCAGAACCCAGATTCTAAATCAAACTTGAACACAAGTTCTCCCTCAATTCATACAAAAAACTACATTTTATACACAAATTAAGGGTCTGAATGAAATTCAAAACAAATATCAGGGCTTTTATTCACCTCAGAATCCATAACAATGCGCCACAACCAAAACCCTGACAACCACTAATAAAAAATCGAAACCCATGATTGTATTCAAACTTGAATACAATGCTTCAAAAATTAAAGGCTTTTTAATGTACTTTAAAACAAAGATTGGGGCTTTATAGTATATAATACCTCAGAATCTGTAACGATGTGACAACAATCGCGATAAACGGCGGGAATCAAGAAGGCCTCTTTACGGATCAAATTGGGCTTTTGAAACCAATATAATAAAATCAAAATTGAACACTATGATCTTCCTCAATTCATACAAAAATACTACGTTAACTACACAAATTAGGCTTCCTAATGTACTTCAAAACAAAGATTAGGGCTTTATATATACATACAACCTCGGAGTCCATAACAACGCGGCAGAGACTGAGTTATGTAATGTAGCAAAATTATTTGCATGTAATCAAAGTATTCCCATTGGCTTTGTTCAAAAAGTAAAAATACAAAACTAATCTGTTTTGGGAGTGTTGTCATGTATGTATTGTTCCATAGGCAGCACCAAAATAAGGGTCCATTCTATAGTTACTTTACGCTCACCAGACTTACATTGTCGGCACAAAATGCTTCATTAACTATTAATATTCTACCGGTCTTTAAAATTAGTAAGCTAATAATGAGAAGTGATGGAAGAAGAACTCATCAACATTCTTTTCAATCACTCTGGTTTTACATCCTACGACATTGTGTTTGGCAAAGTGGACAAGAATGTCTTCCTAGTTTTCATCAGGTATCAACTTAATAAATTATTTTGTTTTCATAGGAAATTAAATTGACCGTGTCTCAATCAATAAATGAATTAGAAGAAAGTTACAGTCATATGTGACTTTTGAAGTTATTTTAGGTTTTAATGACCTCTTTTTACCCCCTTGAAACTAGGTTGACCTGGATGAGGTAAATGCTTTGGCACAACTGATGACATGGAAGACAGCTGTAGCAGATATACCTTATGGTGGAGCTAAGGGCGGAATCGGGTGTACACCAAGGGAGCTAAGTAGCAGTGAGTTGGAGCGCCTCACTCGTGTATTTACTCAGAAAATACACGATTTGATCGGGGTTAATATGGACGTACCTGCCCCAGATATGGGGACAAATTCTCAGACAATGGCTTGGATTTTGGACGAATACTCAAAGTTTCATGGTCATTCACCAGCTGTTGTCACCGGAAAGCCCATTGTAAGTATAAATCACACAGTCAATACAAAATTGGAAGCTTTTGAATTATTAAAATGTAAATGTAATCTTGTATCTTGCTTTCTTGCTTACTGTGACAATACCATACAGTCAAAATTCACTCTAGGTTTGTTATTGCATTGTCTTTGTTCTCATGATTATTTTCTATTGTTTCCCATTTCATTTTTTCATTTGCTTTATGTAAAAAAGAGACTGTTGCATTAGCCTAAAGATGTGGAACAGGGGAAAACAACATTTGACCGTTTTTCTGAACTTCAGGGGTTTTCAGGAAAATTAAAGTTGACATATAAATAAATCAGCCAAATGTGGTTCTAAATGTTTGTTTTCCTCTAAAATATTCATAAGTAATCTGAAATTGACTGAGCTAAAAAATAATAAAAGATGCAAGCACAAAGGATGTGAAGCCATTTTTGGCACTTTTCTACTAAAGTCGCTTTAGTGTTAGATTCTGTAGGTGCTGAGATTGGTGCTATGTTTTCCAAAAGAATAACCTTCCAAAATGACTTTTTCTTTGTTAGAAAAAAAGGAAATCTGTCACTTTTAGAGCCTTTTGACTGTTTTGCTTCTTAGGATCTTGGTGGGTCCCTCGGTAGGGATGCAGCGACTGGGCGTGGTGTTGTCTTTGCAACCGAGGCATTACTTGCAGAACATGGGAAGTCGATAAAAGATTTGACATTTGTCATTCAGGTACATTTAATTGGTTTTTCCCTAAATTTTAAATGTTTTTGTTTCCATATATTTTGATGACACCAGGGAAATAATTTCATGGTAAACGAAAATTTATAAAGAAGTTGTTTTCAGGGTTTTGGAAATGTTGGGTCATGGGCTTCAAAGCTGATACACGAGAGGGGAGGAAAGGTAGTTGCTGTGAGTGACATCACTGGAGCTCTTCAAAACCCAAATGGGATCGATATACCGGCTTTGCTTGATCATAAAGAATCCACTGGGAGCTTGAATAATTTCAACGGTGCAGATGCTATGGACCCACATGAATTACTCATACACGAGTGTGATGTTCTGGTTCCTTGTGCCTTAGGAGGAGTTCTTAACAGGTCTTGATACTTGTAATTTCCCTTTTGTATGTTATTTCTTGTTTATTGCCCAATTTGTTTGTATGTTGAATGTATATAAGTGATGATGTATATGTTGCTTGGTAATGCTTGGACTGTCATTCCTTGTTTTCCTTTTATATTTTGATGTTGATCCTTTTCGATCACAGGCCTTCACTTTTCTGAGAAAAGCCAAACTTCTGTTTTTCACTATGTTTGCCTTTTAGATCCGAGCCTCACTTTGATGTTACATAAAATATGGGTGTTTTACATTTTACTTTTTGATGCGAAATGTTGATTCTGTAGTGAAGAAAGAAAATCATCCGACAGGGTAATTTGTGATTTATGTCTTTAATATTCTCAT
Source organism: Primula veris (assembly GCA_963682055.1). NCBI lineage: Eukaryota > Viridiplantae > Streptophyta > Magnoliopsida > Ericales > Primulaceae > Primula > Primula veris. The sequence continues at coordinate 3,199,986 of OY821742.1, read as the reverse complement.
GAGATATTTCAGTGGGACATCAATAAATTTACTTACTAATCATTGACTATGCTATTCTTGTGGATTAGTTTCTTATTTTGATTCCGATTTCACATTGTAGAGAAAATGCTGGGAATGTTAGGGCCAAGTTCATTATAGAAGCTGCGAATCATCCTACTGATCCAGAAGCAGATGAGGTAATATATTTGAGAGATTTAATTTTTCTCTTTAAAAAGGATTGAAGAATTTGAGAACATCAAATGTTAAGAAAATGCTTTTTCAAAATAGGTCTTTAGATCAGCTTCTACTCCATAGAAGGATTTTCCTTTGGAGTACTACAAGTCAAGCCAAAATACGATGAAATCTAAGGATTTTTATTAATTTCTGTGTTTCCAATCCAGAAACCAGATATCAATCTTGATAGTCCTTAATTGACATTCTCTTGTGTCTGTAGATTCTATCGAAAAAGGGGGTTGTTATACTTCCCGATATATATGCTAATTCTGGAGGTGTGACCGTTAGCTATTTCGAATGGGTTCAGGTAAAGAAACTGGCTATTTTCTGCTTTGTATATATCATCTTGGTTATTATCATGGAAGAATATAATTTTTACTCCGTTATCTTCAATTAGGTCTCTTGACTTTCTGGCATATACCCTGCTGATTGCGTTTTTCTTAAGGTTTTTTTTACAATACAAGCAATTGTACTACTGACAGATCGCTCGATTGCTAAGTCCTTGAGTTCGCTCCTAAATCATTAATAGTTTGAGTCCATGATGTGTCAAACAACTTGTCACAATTTTGAAAATTTGAATTGATATCAAGTAAATGTTAGGAAAATAGTCAAAGGAAGACCAACAATGTTTTAGATTTGGTTGTTATATACAAATATAAATGACAGCTTTTGAATTATGGTGGATTTTGTTGTTGCAGAACATCCAAGGTTTTATGTGGGACGAAGAGAAGGTGAACAAGGAGTGAAATTCCTATCCGTTGTTCTAGATGCAGTTTTGCAGTAAGGTTCCAAGTGAGGTTGGAACTGCAGTTGGAACCAAGTGTATAAGGTTCCAAGTGAGGTTGGAACTGCAGTTGGAACCAAGTGTATTAATGGACAGAACTGTTTTAAAATTAAATGTACTTGGAAATAATTCACACGCACATTTAACAACGGAGTTCACCTAACTAGGCTACGTCTCCGGGGCACTTACCCAGATTATGATATTATAAAAAGCTTACAATATATGACTCAAGTCTTAATGAAAAACTTAGACTCCCTCTATGTTTTTCTGCCTATCACTATATTGCTCCTACTCTATAACTATCACTTATAAATCAATGGCATCCCACCATTGTTTTCTTTTTAAGGCTCACGTGTATTCTCTCTAGAAAAATAAGTTCTTTATAATTTAGAACACACAACTTTACAAGCTTAAGTTACTAAGTATATAAGCAAGTAAAAACAATCTTCTATCTTCAATATCTTTTGATTGCTTTTGACTTGGTTGATTAGCTTCAATCTCTCCAAGTATCACGAGATTCTTCAGCATGGATTGACTCTAATCATCTTTGATTAATACCTGTTTAGTAACACACTTGAAAGTAGGAGTTAATCTTTTCCTTTGAAAGGAAACACATAAAGATATGATCTCTTAAAGATAATATCTTTTCATAAACATATGAAACATTTAACTCCACATATCAATCAATCTTTATACATATCTTTACTGAATATTATAAGAATCAAAAGATTGAATCAAGTGATAAGGACAAGCATAAGAATAGAGATATATAAATTAAAAGGAAACATAACCTTATAAACTAATCTCTTTATATCTTTTATAAAATATCTTTCCTCAACACATTAATATTCTCAATAAACACATATACACGTTTAAGACCTTATGAGAATATATCCTACATACTTTAAAACAAATGATTAACATTAAACAAGTAGTAATGTAGAATTATGAAACAAGACAGAATTCTGTTTTAACAGCAGGTTGAACTGTGGTTGCAACTGAGGTTGCAACTGGTACTTGAAACCTGTCACCACAGGTTGTAACTAAGGTTGCAACCAGTACTTGAAACCTAATACTACTAACTTAGTAGGTTGTAACTGAGGTTGCAACTGGTACTTGGAACCTGTCAATCCTGTCTTAGTTCTTAATAACAGTTAGGATTTATTTAGTAAAAACCAATAGACAATTAACAATATTTAGACCAGAAATCTGGTCCTAACAATCTCCCCCTTTGTCATTGGTTTTGACAAATCAATCAAGTTTATAAAAACATCCCAACCACCTGCAAATTCAATATCAGTAAGCTCCCCCTGTATTTTAGAATTGCAGGCAAATTATATAAGCACAATGTATGTGCACACAATAAGTTTTCAGACCTGTTTCAAGTTTAAAGACATTTCTACTTCAACAAGATATCAAGATACTTTCAGAAGGAAACTGCAGAATTATTAAAGCCACACAGGCTAAAATTGTCTTAATACAACATAATTGAAAAACAGAATAAAACAGAATAAAGTCTTGAAAACATCAAAATGAAACTGAACAGCAAAACATAAACTTCACTCCCCCTATTTGTCAGCAACCATTGGAATTAGTCACTTGGAATATCACACTGTGGGGGTCTTTCTCTTAGAGGATTCTGCCTGACTACTTCTTCATCTTCTTCATTGTCATCCTCACTACTGATTGAAAAACCATCACTATCACCATCATCCTCACTCTCAATAATATCCACCAGCAGCTTATTGATTTGATAATCATCAGCATCCAATTCAGCTCTCCTTTCTTGATTATAAGCCAGCTTCTGGAGTAAGTACCACTTTACTCCTTTCTTCTTTGCTGAAGGAGCAGTTGAAGGTTCTTCCTCTTTTTCTTTCCCTTTGTCACCAGAAATGTCATTGACATGTCCTTCTTTTAGTAGTTTGGCAGAAATATAGAGAGCAGAGGGACAATCTGTGATTGGTTCATTAGTGATACTAATGGGAGAATCTCTATTCATAGAAGCAACTTGACCCAGAATTATACTAGAAATTAGACAGGGGAATGGAAGCAGAATGGATGATGAATTATCATCACTGAAATCCCTTATAAGGTTAAAGATATGATGGCCAAGGTTTATGGGTAGAGAAGACATAATCTTATACAGAAAGATGGCCATATCTTTGTTAACTCTAGAGGGTTGTTTGGTAGGAGTCCAGTTGAACCTAGCAATTTTATGCAAGACAGCAGCACAAAGTGTGAGAGAGGATGTTTTGATGGAAGTACCATCATAGCTAGTGTTCTTTCCAGTGAGAACCAGAGCAATAACTTCCATATCATATTCAGCATTGTCCACAGAAGAATTGGGTGTATTTAAACAGTTATTGATCAACTCAGGTGTAAAGTCTAACGTTATTCCCCTCAGAAAGACCCTTCCAAACATAGGATTACTTTTATCAAATACACCACTAGTCAAGTTTGCATAAAATTCTTTAACAACAGCAGGGTAGTAAGAATGAGCATAAGAAATAGTGTCTCCTAATCCAACAGCAGAGAGTAGTTTTTCAACATACACTTGTATGTGTGGATAACTAACCAAATTAAGCCTTCTTTCACAATGTATTTCTTTACTAGAGTAAGCCCTAAATCTCCTATAAGATTTTCTACTCCAGAATCTAGGATCAACTTCATTAAACCTAGGAACAAACTCAAACTTAGCTTTTAGAGACTCATTCTCAGGATTTCTCCTAGCACGTTTTTTAGTCCTATGTTTCTTAGAAGAAGAGGACTCATTTACCTTTGCCTTAGAGCTAGGACTGGTTGGAGTTTTGTTCATGAAGTCCCTTAGAGTGCAATCATCATCAATGTTCAGGTTGGGGTTTTTAGAAGGGTTTGATGACATGGTTGCAACTGGGGTTAGAACCTTACTTAGAACCTTGCAGTGGGTTTCTACAGCAGACCTAGGGTTTTACAGAGATGAGAGAGAGAGAGTTATTCTGTAAAAAGTAATTGATTTTGGATAGTAAAAGAAGTTTATATAAATAGCAATAAGGACCATATCTTTTTGAAATTGGAAATAGATACATGCAAATCAATTAAGCAGCATATTTTGGCTTAAAAATAGGAAGTATTTTATCAACAGATTTTAAAAGAAAATCATACTAAGATTACGCAAGAAACAGTTGGCAATAAGATAAATTCAGTCAATTAAACAGATAAACATTCCTTTTTCAAAACAGATCCATCCAAAATTTGAAAAATCAAACATTGAAGCTTTAAGGAAATTTGACTTGATTCAAGATAAAGAACACTTAAACAGATATCTAACTTTTAGGATAACAAAAGAAACCTAGCAATTTACTCACGAAAATATGTTTATCAAAGAATAACTCTAATAAAGATTAAATTTTAGGAGCTTAAATTGAGCAAATCCGTTTTTATTTCTACACAAAAACTAGTTTGATGACCTCAGCAAGGAAAGAGTATAAGTGATGTCAAAATTTTACAAGACTTTGTCTTGATAGCTATAACATAGACTGAGGTTTCAACTGATGTTCCAGCTGAGCTTGCAACCAGTATTTTTAACACGAGGTTTCAACTGATGTTGCAACTGAACTTCCAACCAACTATAGAGAGTGTGAGGTTTCAACTGATGTTGCAACTGTACTTGCAACCATCATATAAAATTGCACTTTGTGCTTGCAACTCTATTACCAGAGAGGTTTTTTTTAAGGACAAGTTACCTCACATCTGTTTTTGAGACACCAAAAAAGCGGCTTTTTCAAGACAAAAACATCATAGCTCAAAATAAGACTTTAACCTTAGAAATAAAACTTATTAAAGGTACTCAATACAGACATATTTAGCAAAAGTATTCAATTAGATTGATAATGACATACCCCTATGTCACTTCTTAATGATTCAAACTTGTTTGTATCAAGGGGCTTTGTGAAAATATCTGCTAGTTGTCTTTCAGTTGAAACATGTTCTAAAATTAAGCTCTTTTCTTCAACTAGTTCTCTAATAAAATGATGCCTTAGATCAATATGTTTGGTTCTGGAATGTTGAACTGGATTTTTGGCTAAATCTATAGCACTTTTGTTATCACAAAACAGAGTTAATATCTCTTGTTTAACATTATAATCAGTTAACATTTGTTTCATCCAAATTAGTTGAGTGCATCCACTTCCAGCTGTAACATATTCTGCCTCAGCAGTAGATAAAGATATGCAATTTTGCTTTTTACTGAACCAAGAAACAAGATTATTTCCAAAATAAAAACAACCACCAGAAGTACTCTTTCTATCATCTATGTTTCCTGCCCAATCTGCATCACAGTAGCCACTAAGAAAATGGTTTGTATCTTTAGAATACCATAGGCCTAGATGAGGTGTTCCTTTTACATACCTTAGAATTCTTTTGACAGCTAGAAGATGAGGTTCTAAAGGATTTGCTTGATATCTGGCACAAACTCCTACACTTAAGCAAAGGTCTGGTCTACTAGCAGTTAAATACAGCAAACTTCCAATCATGGATCTATAAAGACTGGGACAAACACTTTTTCCTTTATCATTTTTAGACAGTTTAAGGGTAGTACTCATAGGAGTTCTCTTTTCTTTACTCTCACTTAGACCAAACTTCTTAACAAGATTGTCTGCATACTTGCTTTGACATAGAAAAATCCCTTTCTCATTCTGTTTAACTTGCAATCCTAGAAAGTAAGTCAATTCACCTCCCCCACTCATTTCAAATTCATTTTTCATATCAGAAATGAATTCTTCAATCCTCTTATTAGAAGATGAGCCAAACACAATGTCATCAACATATATTTGAGCAACAATTATATCCTTTGTAGTTTTCTTTGTAAACAGAGTTTTATCAACTCCCCCTCTTTTAAAACCTTTTTCAAGCAAAAACTTGGTTAATCTATCATACCAAGCTCTAGGGGCTTGCTTAAGACCATACAAGGCCTTTTTCAGCAAATAAACATGTTCAGGAAAGTTAGGATCTTCAAATCCCTTAGGTTGACAGACATAAACCTCTTCATTAATCACACCATTAAGAAAAGCACTCTTTATGTCAAGTTGAAACAGTTTAAAATCATACAGACATGCAAGAGATAGAAGCATTCTAATGGACTCAATTCTAGCTACAGGAGCAAAGGTTTCATCAAAGTCAATTCCCTCAATTTGTGTGTAACCCTGAGCTACCAACCTAACTTTATTCCTGATAATCACTCCATCCTCATCACTTTTATTTCTAAAAATCCATTTAGTCCCTATAACATTTTTATTAGAAGGTCTGGGTACTAAATTCCATACATCATTTCTCTCAAATTGGGCCAATTCATCCTGCATAGCTAAAATCCATTCACTATCTTCTAGAGCTTCTTTTATATTCTTAGGTTCTAACTGAGAGATATAACAAGCAAAGTGAACAACATTATTTCTTTTACCTCTGGTTTTCATACCTGAAGTAACTTCTCCTATGACATTGTCCAGAGAATGATTTTTCTGAGTCCTTACATAGCGAGGCCTGCTAGTTGACTGAGCATGAGAACTTTCTTCTTCTTCTTCAGATTCAGCAGCATTTTGGGTTTCAACTGTGGTTCCAACCTCAGTTCCAACCTCAGTTGTAACCTCAGTTGCAACTGGACTTCCAACCACTCTGGGACTTCCAGTTTGTTGTGTTTCTTCTTTCTCTTTTTCTGTAGTCTCAGCCTGTTCATCATCACCTGTAATCTCATCAACAGTTTTTAGGTCATCAAATAACACATTATAAGATTCCATAACACATTTTGTTCTTTGATTGAAGACTCTAAATGCTCTACTATTCTGAGCATAACCAAGAAAAATCCCTTTATCACTTTTAGAGTCAAATTTACCAAGATGCTCTTTATCTCTGAGAATATAGCAAACACATCCAAAAACTTGAAAATACTTTACATTGGGTTTTCTACCTTTCCAAATTTCATAAGCTGTCATGGAAGTACCTTTAGTAATATAAACTCTATTAACTATATGACAGGCAGTATTAACAGCTTCAGCCCAAAATCTATTGGCAAGTTTCTTAGAGTTAAGCATTACTCTAGCCATTTCCTGAATGGTTCTATTTTTCCTTTCAACTATGCCATTTTGCTGAGGAGTCTTAGGAGCAGAGAACTCATGACATATTCCTAAGGAGTTGCAGAATTCTTTAAACCTGATATTTTCAAATTCAGTTCCATGATCACTTCTAATCCTAGCAATATTACCACTAGTGGAACCTTTTTCAACTTGCAGTTTTAAGCACAGAGTTTTGAATAGTTCAAAAGTTTCAGACTTATCCTTTAAGAACACTACCCAAGAGTATCTAGAGAAATCATCTACAACTACTAGAATGTACTTCTTACCACCTATACTAGCAGTTTGCATAGGACCCATCAAGTCAATGTGAAGAAGTTCTAAGACTCTCTTAGTGTAGATTAGACTTGTACTTTTGTGAATACTTTTGGTTTGTTTGCCTATAGCACAATCACCACAGACACTTTGAGTTTTAGCACTAAGTTTAGGAATTCCTCTTATCAATTCCTTTTTAACAAGCTTATCTAAAGTTTTGTAATTCACATGCCCAAGCCTTTTATGCCAAATATCTACATTATTAGTAATGGCTTGATTACACCTACTTTGAGGCACTTCTTTTTCAGCTTTTTCAAACACATAGCAACTGTTGGTTGATCTAACTCCAGTCATGATTAAATCATTGTTAAGATTAGTAATTAGACACCTTTCTTTGTCAAATTTAACAGTCATTTCATTATCACAGAGTTGACTGATACTAATAAGATTAGCTTTTAGACCATCTACAAGAAAAACATCCTCAATATCAGGCATTCCAGGTTTGTTTAAGGTACCTTTACCAATAATTTTACCTGTATCTCCACCTCCAAACACAACAGTGTTACCTGTAAGAATGGTGACATTTTTTAGGAGGCTTGCAGTACCTGCCATATGCTTAGAGCATCCACTGTCAAAATATCAATCACTAGAAGTAACAGCATTCAAAGAGTTAATAACAGCTTTGTTGTTAGCAACTAAAGTTGCTTTTTCTTTAACTTTCCAAACCCATTTCAAATTTTTATTGACAGAAGCCAACCAGGTTTTCTGGGAAATATACTTTCTGTTTCTTTTTAAATAACACTGGATTTCAGAATGACCAGGTTTTTTACAGAAATTGCACAACTTCAACCTAAAGTTATTCAGTTTGTTCATAGTTGCAACTTTGGTTGTAACTGAGCTTCCAACCTTCTTTACATAAACCTGAGTTTTATTCCTGGTTGCAACTCTGGTTGCAACTGAGCTTCTAACCTTGTGATCAAAATCATGAGTTTTAGCTTTAGCAACAGCTTCAATAAAAGTAGTTTTTCCTGTACTCTTACCACCATAGTAACCTAGACCACTGATATCTTTGGATCCTCTAGAATATGACAGCATGTCATCTAATTTATCTGAAGCAGAAACATTCAGCAATTTTATTATCTTTTTAGTTTCAGTAAGTTCAGCCAGTTGTAATTTAAGCTTCTCAGTAAGATTTTTAACCTCATCCTTTAGATCAACATTTAGCTTGCTTATGATCAAGGATTGTTTACTCAGACATTTATACTTTTCATACAGAACAAGGTACTGCTTAGTAATGTTTTCATCAGAAGGTTCTTCCTCATCACTGCTATATGTATCACAGGCAGTTTTAACAAGGGTTGAAACCTGCTCACAGTCACTTTCATAAGTAGGTTCTTTTTCAGTGATTATTCCCATGAAATTAACAAAATTTGAACCATCCTCTTCATCACTGTTACTCTCTGAATCACTATCACTATGAGTGGTTATATAAGCATTTTTGTTTCTTTTTAAAGTGTTTGCACACTCAGCCTGAATATGACCAAAACCTCTACATTCTCTACACTGAATCTCTTTAGATTTGTATTCTTTGTTATCCTTTTCTTTGGAATTCCACTTTCCTGTAGAGTTATTATTGAACCTAGACTCTGTCTTAAACTGGTTATCCTTTTTCTGAAAGTTTTTAGATGAACCAGTATCATCCTCCTTTTTCTTATAAAACTTCTTGTACACCTTTTTTGCAAAGAAAGCTAGTTGTTCTTCATCACTCATTTTATCACAGGTATTAGATTCAGATTTCTTAGCTTGAAATGCTATTCCCTTTTCTGGTCTTTTATGTTTGAAGAATTTCAGTTCATGTGTACTAAGATTTCCTATGAGTTCTTCAAGTTTAAGATTATCTAAGTCAGTTGATTCTTCAATAGCTGTGACCTTAATTTCAAACCTTTCTGGGAGTGACCTAAGAGTTTTCTTAACAAGTTTAGCATCACTGTATTTTTCACCTAATGTTCCAGCTTGATGAGCAATGTGGCAGATTCTACCATTAAATTGTTCAATGTTTTCATCTTCCTCCATTCTTAAGTTCTCAAATTGGGTAGTTAACTGTTGAAGTTTGAAAGCTTTTACTTTAGTGGTTCCTTCAAAAGTAACTTGCAAAATATCCCATGCCTCTTTAGCTGTTTCACAATGAGAGATATACCTGAATACGCTGAGAGTTACACCAGCAAAAATCAAGTTTATGGCTGTTGAGTTGGCACTTGATTTTCTGTCTTCTTCAGCAGACCATCTGTCTTCAGGTAAGAGAATCAGTTCTCCTTCATTATCCATGGTAGTTGGAGCCTCCCATCCATACATAACAGTCTTCCATGCATGTTCATTCTGCTGTTTGATGAAGGACCTCATTCTAATTTTCCATACTCCATAGTTTACACCTCCTTCAAGCAATGGAGGTTTGTTGAAGGCGTTTCCTTCCCTCATTAAGTCCATTGTTACTAGAACACAGGATCCACACTAAGTAAGATCTAGTGTGAAGCTCTGATACCAATTGAAATTCCTATCCGTTGTTCTAGATGCAGTTTTGCAGTAAGGTTCCAAGTGAGGTTGGAACTGCAGTTGGAACCAAGTGTATAAGGTTCCAAGTGAGGTTGGAACTGCAGTTGGAACCAAGTGTATTAATGGACAGAACTGTTTTAAAATTAAATGTACTTGGAAATAATTCACACGCACATTTAACAACGGAGTTCACCTAACTAGGCTACGTCTCCGGGGCACTTACCCAGATTATGATATTATAAAAAGCTTACAATATATGACTCAAGTCTTAATGAAAAACTTAGACTCCCTCTATGTTTTTCTGCCTATCACTATATTGCTCCTACTCTATAACTATCACTTATAAATCAATGGCATCCCACCATTGTTTTCTTTTTAAGGCTCACGTGTATTCTCTCTAGAAAAATAAGTTCTTTATAATTTAGAACACACAACTTTACAAGCTTAAGTTACTAAGTATATAAGCAAGTAAAAACAATCTTCTATCTTCAATATCTTTTGATTGCTTTTGACTTGGTTGATTAGCTTCAATCTCTCCAAGTATCACGAGATTCTTCAGCATGGATTGACTCTAATCATCTTTGATTAATACCTGTTTAGTAACACACTTGAAAGTAGGAGTTAATCTTTTCCTTTGAAAGGAAACACATAAAGATATGATCTCTTAAAGATAATATCTTTTCATAAACATATGAAACATTTAACTCCACATATCAATCAATCTTTATACATATCTTTACTGAATATTATAAGAATCAAAAGATTGAATCAAGTGATAAGGACAAGCATAAGAATAGAGATATATAAATTAAAAGGAAACATAACCTTATAAACTAATCTCTTTATATCTTTTATAAAATATCTTTCCTTAACACATTAATATTCTCAATAAACACATATACACGTTTAAGACCTTATGAGAATATATCCTACATACTTTAAAACAAATGATTAACATTAAACAAGTAGTAATGTAGAATTATGAAACAAGACAGAATTCTGTTTTAACAGCAGGTTGAACTGTGGTTGCAACTGAGGTTGCAACTGGTACTTGAAACCTGTCACCACAGGTTGTAACTAAGGTTGCAACCAGTACTTGAAACCTAATACTACTAACTTAGTAGGTTGTAACTGAGGTTGCAACTGGTACTTGGAACCTGTCAATCCTGTCTTAGTTCTTAATAACAGTTAGGATTTATTTAGTAAAAACCAATAGACAATTAACAATATTTAGACCAGAAATCTGGTCCTAACAATAACCGTGTTCCAGAATTTCTGATAAAGAAAACTGATAAATTCCAATAACGAGAAGTGTCTGGCCGGAGTTCAGAAGCTGCATTTAAAAATAGGATGAATTATCTAATTTATTTCACAGCACACTAATAAGTTTCCAATTTAGGCATATATGCCTTTCTTTTCTCTTTCTCCTATTACTCACAATAGTAAATGGTTTATCATTTGATCATTTTATTCAGATAAATTAGTAGTATTTTGTTTCCAATTTCATTTTAAAACACCTTGCCTGCATGTAAATGTATATATGCATGTGGACAGAAGCATCAACTTTAAATGGGAATGAATGATTATATATGATTTTTTTCCCACTGATATGGGAAGGATTGAAACGTTATTCTTTTATGATTTCAATCGTAATACAATAAAAAAAAAAACTTGCTTTTGATCAAGTTTTTATTAAAATGGGAGTAGTTACTATTTTTTGTAGCTTATTATTCAAGCGCAATAAGTAGTCTCATTATCCTATGGGCCACAATAACTCAATCATTTTACTAGTCTCTGGGGAAAGTTGGCTTTGATGGGAACTGTTCTAAAGACACTCGGTTGCAATTTACTCCGTCTACGAAACTATGTGCAATTTTGACTCGTTTATAATTTATATCAAAATTATCGAAATGAATTTTTTTAAAATTTAATCATAAAATTTAACATTTGAACTATATGATCTAACTTTTGAAAATTTTCATTCCGACAATTTTGATACAAGTTCTTGGCCGGTCAGAATTGCACGTAGTTTCATAATGGACAATTAAATAGAAACGGAGAAATTATTATTCAAGCGCAATTAGTAGTCTCATTATCCTATGGGCCACAATAACTCAATCCTTTTACTAGTCTTTGTGGAAAGTTGGCTTTGATGGGAACTGTTCTAAAGACACTCGGTTGCAATTTACTCCGTTTGTTCCTATTTAATTATCCATTACGAAACTATGTGCAATTTTGACCGTCTTATAAATTATATCAAAATTGTCGAAATGAATTTTTTTAAAATTTAATCATAAAATTTAACATTTGAACTATATTATCAACTTTTGAAAATTTTCATTCCGACAATTTTGATACAAGTTCTTGGCCGGTTAAAATTGCACGTATTTTCATAATTAACAATTAAATAATAACGAATAAAGTATTATTCAAGCTCAATAAGTATTCTCATTATCCTATGGGCCACAATAACTCAGTCGTTTTACTAGTCTATGTGGAAAGTTGGATTTGATGGGAACTGTTCTAAAGACACTCGGTTGCAATTTACTACGTTCGTTCTCATTTAAATGTCTATTACGAAACTATGTGCAATTTTGATCGGGTTATAACTTATATTAAAATTGTTAAAATGAATTTTTTAAAAATTTAATCATAAAATTTAATATTTGAACTATATTATCAACTTTCGTAATGGACAATTAAATAGAAACGGATAAAGTATTATTCAAGCGCAATAAGTAGTCTCATTATACTATGGCCCACAATAACTCAGTCCTTTTACTAGTCTCTGTGGAAAGTTGGTTTTGATGGGAACTGTTCTAAAGACACTCGGTTGCAATTTACTATTCGTTCTCATTTAAATGTCCATTACGAAACTATGTGCAATTTTGACCGGGTTATAACTTATATTAAAATTGTTAAAATGAATTTTTTTTAAAATTTAATCATAAAATTTAACATTTGAACTATATTATCAACTTTCGTAATGGACAGTTAAATAGAAATGGATGAAATATTATTCAAGCGCAATAACTAGTCTCATTATCCTATGGGCCACAATAACTCATTCGTTTTACTAGTCTATGTGGAAAGTTGGATTTGATGGGAACTGTTCTAAAGACACTCGGTTGCAATTTATTCCGTCCGTTCTCATTTAATTGTTCATTACGAAATTACGTGCAATTTTGACCGGCTTATAACTTATATTAAAATTGTTAAAATGAATTTTTTTAAAATTTAATCATAAAATTTAACATTTAAACTATATTATCAACTTTTGTAATGGACAGTTAAATAGAAATAGATGAAATATTATTCAAGCGCAATAACTAGTCTCATTATCCTATGGGCCACAATAACTCATTCGTTTTACTAGTTTATGTGGAAAGTTGGATTTGATGGGAACTGTTCTAAAGACACTCGGTTGCAATTTATTCCGTCCGTTCCCATTTAATTGTTCATTACGAAATTACGTGTAATTTTGACCGGCTTATAACTTATATTAAAATTGTTAAAATGAATTTTTTTAAAATTTAATCATAAAATTTAACATTTGAACTATATTATCAACTTTTGTAATGGACAATTAAATAGAAATAGATGAAATATTATTCAACCGCAATAACTAGTCTCATTATCCTATGGGCCACAATAACTCATTCGTTTTACTAGTCTATGTAGAAAGTTGGATTTGATGGGAACTGTTTCCAATTTAATTCAATAGTATATAAATATAAACAAGTACTGGTCTCTATTGGCGAACCACTCATACTAATGTCGGACCAACTATGAAGTTAATTTTACAGAGTCTATTTGGCCACTTGATAGACGAGTATTACCGTAAACGAGATGAGTTGTTTATGAAATCGTTTGTGTTCAGCTCGGTTAATATTCGGTTCATGTTGGTTCATTTATAAATGAATCACGAGAATGAACAAAAATATAGTGTTCGTCTATTAAGTGAACTGAACATGAACATGCCTCTGTTCGGTTCGTCTAATCTCGTGTTCGTGCAACTATATATAAAATTTGATAAAATAAAAACTAAATCTATTAGTGATGTAACAAAAACTAATATCACATGATATAAATGATATGTTTGTATTATTTTGAACTTATTATGTTAATTTATATCATCATACTATAAATATATTCACCGATTTTATCGTTAAATGTTCAACTCGTTAAAATAATCATACATATGTAAAAAATAATTTATACAATATATAAAATTAAAATTATATGTGAACTATTTTATCCTATTTAACAATACAGGAATATATGATAAATTTAAAATATATTTTAAAAAGAAAGAAAAATACATTTTTTTTCAATTATTAATTATTGAATGTTTTGGAAGAAATTAGATGTTCACGAACAACTCGTGTTCGGCTCGTCAAATGTTCGGTTCATGTCGTCAAATGTTCGTTCGTATTTAAATAAATATGAACTGAACATAAATAAAGATTTTAATTCATGAACCGAACATAAACAGAACTTTATTAGGTTGAGTTTCGATTTATTTAATAGTCACTTGAAAATAAAAACTCATTTTCTCATTTAATTAGATGATTGAAAGTGAAAGTGACAGCACTAGCATCCAACTTATATCCAAATAAACAAGAGCACAGATTAAAGTTACAGGTAAAATATATATTCTGCCACCAAACAAAGGCTTGATTTTCCAGTTTCCACAAAAAAAATTAACTGTCCCCTATGTCATCTTTGTCGTAATTTATTGGTTTTAAAAAATAAAGAGGAAACTTCCTTAAACACTGAAATATATAATAATAATATAAAAAAAATATCAAATCGGATCTGAAACCAATCAAGAACCATTTAGGTTTGGGTATGGTTCAGTTATTTTGGGAATATTTTTTCAATAAAATCCGATCCGAGAAAAAACAAATCCAAAATCCGATGGATCGGACTGGATCAGATCGGATTAGATTTTTGTTCCATCCCTAAGTACTAGTTGCAGAATAGAATATAAATATATGGAATGAATTTTTTTCCCAAAGCTTTCGAAAAAGCCATTGACCTTGATCAAAGCCAAAAAAAATTGTTGGTCGATTTAAAGCACCTAAGATATCTGGACTTGAATTGCAGCAAAGTCTAACAAGAATCAAATTCATAGCTTCAATGGCTCCATTATAAATACGAGACAATTGTAGTTTATAGCACATTATTCGTATTATTAACACTGCAATTCTTATCTAACAACACTGTATCTGCATGAAGTGACGGAACCATGATCGTAAAATGGAGGGCGATTTTTTATAAAAAAAATTATACCTTATATGAAATTATTTTACGGAATGGGGGTTGAAACACTAAAATTTAAAGGTTTTGATCAAAATATATAGTAAAAATCTATTTTTTTATTATTTTTTTTGCAAAATAAGAAATGCTGCAGCCTTTTATTGTCCCTATCTAGTTCATTCGAGTACATATCTTCTAACCCCTATTCTCTACCCCCTTCCGTGTCCCCTTACTTATTTTCAATCAAATTTTAAATTTCCACAACTTATACCGTAACTTTATAAACTTTTAAATTATATTGTATTCAAATTTTAAAACATTTGAACATAATATTGTTTTAGACAATTTTTTTAATATTCAATGTTTAATTTACACTAATTTATACATTTATTCAAAAATAAATTTTGTGTGGATTTTCTTTTAAAAATAATTATTGGAATGTATTGATACATGTATTATAGTAATTGTACAATTTTTTTAGAAATTTTTTTTAGATAAAATAAATAAGGAAACACGAAAGGAAATAGATAAATGATATAGAAGATTTGGACTCAGTTCATTCACTGTCTGTATGTAAAAAAAAGTACATATATGGATGTATTTTTCTTTTTACATAGCAAGAAAAGGTAATAAGGAATTATACTTGAGCGCAAGCATTCTCATATTTTTTTTATGGACCACAATGGCACAATCATTCGGTACTAGTAGTTGCAAAATATTAATATAAACAATTAGCTTTTTTTTCCAAAGCTTTCGAAAGTCATAAACACTACAAAATAATATTTGATTTAATGAGAGACAAAAGCTGTCATAAGCCTGTTATTAATTTAAAAAATAGTCACAAATTGACTAAACTGTCACAAAATCGTCACAAAAACCTTCGTTAATAAGCTCGTAACAAAAAATACCATCACTAATCCCGTCGCTATTTGAGTAATTTTTTATAATGAGACCGTGACCAAAGACCCAAGTCCTGGTGTACGTCTGTAAATACTAAGTAGGAACCACTATGAAGTTAATTTATACTCAATACTAACTAGATATGTAATATAATGATTATGATTTTATTTAGTCTTTTTTCAACTTTGATGCTCAATACTGTTTTACATTAATTATTGACAGTATTACAATTGAATTCATAGTTGGTTTTTGGGTTCTGATAGGTCCCTTGGTTCTTAGTAAATCTTTTTAGTATTACATAAAGTTTTGCTTTATTAATACAGAACAAATGGTACATATGGATTATAAGATTTATTCATGTTGGTGAATGACCTACATAAGAGCAACTACATTGGTGTACGTAACTCATCATCCTCTAAGGTCACACATTAGAAATGGAATAAAAAAGCACCAAAATAGTATACATTAGACTAGCTAGAAATAAGGAAAAAAATACATTTACTACACCAAGCTATAGTACTGTTAACGATTTGAATACCTACTTTTCAAATTTTCCAATTTAGGTACCACACTATAATAACTTTTCAATTTAGGTATCACCGTCTAAATAAATCACGGAATTATGTCACGTGACATTTGACAAACATTAATTTGAGAAACTAATTTGACAATTTTGCACAAAAATATGTCATCCTAGAAAAACTTTCCCCCCAATTTCACACATAAAAAAAATTAGAATATAATCCAAATTTGTGTTATGTGTGAAATTGGGAGAAACGTTTTTATATGATGACATATTTTTATGCAAAATTATCAAATTAGACTTTCAAATTAATATTTGTCATATATCACGTGACATGATTCCGTGATTTATTTAGATGGTGGTACCTAAATTGAAAAGTTATTATAGTGTGATACCTAAATTGAAAAATTTGAAAGATGTGTATCCAAATCGTTAAAAACAGATAGTTTTGTGTACTAAAACTATAAAACCCCATTATAAATGATGACATGATATTTTTTTGGGTATCACTCTATAAAACTCTTGTTAAAGTTAACAAGAGATTTATCAAAGTGAAAAATGAGTCATGTAGGTCATTTAGACACTCAAAATCAATATTAATGTTTTAGATCTCAACCAAATCCCAAGCACAGTTCCATTTACATACTCTCACACAAAATGATACAGCAGTGAAAACCATTTCCACACCAACCTATGATATTCTATATTTATTTTTGGGAAAAAGACATGTAACCACATATTTTCTAATTTTATGCCAAAAAAAAAATCACAATTCTTCCAACAACATACAAAAGGTAACCGGGGGTACCTATCTTATGTAAAAAAAAAAAAAAAAGATAAATTGGTTTACAATTTTGGTTTTACTGGAATTTCACTAGATTTTAATTGGTTACATCACTTACAAGTTTAGTTGTTGCTGAACAAGTCATTTACAAAGTTCCCATTCAAAAATTGTATGGAGTAATTGACAAATAAAATAAAAAAAGTCTTTACCTTTTTAGAGCAAGAAAAAGATTAGGCGATAGTGATAACGCGATTTAAAACTCTGAGCTATCAAATTATAAATTTGTTGGTTAAATTGGTTGCGAGGTAAATTTAAAATATAAAAAAACCTTCCGACTTTGTTTTTGTTTCTGCATCAGCACCTTGTGAAAAAGTCGGGAGTAGTATTTTCGATTGCCTTGCATCAAATGATACCTATCTATTATTATAAGGGCATCTACAATAATATTGTTATATGTATTGTTAACTAAAATAGTTAGCTAATAATGCATTTTTTTTTATTAGATAAGTTAAATCATGTGTTATCTTTATAGATATTAAAAAAATTGTTAAATATAACAAAGTTTTTAATGTTGTTAATTGATGATGTGACAAAATACCATTAATTAAAACGTGAACTCTATTTCAACTACTCCTATTTTACTTCCTATATTAGTGGGGGTTTACAAAATGACTAATTAATGAGATTTTAATTAATAATTAATTTCAATTAAAATTATATAAATTTGTTAATTTAATACACATTATTATTATTTAAATTCAAGAGACATTCACTACTAATAGGGCCCGAATTCGGAATGGTCCCATCCCAAACTCAATTAGAGGTGCATATAATCTGCATGGTCCCATCCTAACTCACAAGCATTCCGAATACTTGTAACTACCATTGACTTGAAAAAAGACTTAAGACCCTTCCAAGTTTTGGTCTCTTTCAACGAGGTCCCCTTCCTTGAACTGAATCACTCAAAAAAATGGTTAAAGTCGTTGATACGATTGCTCTTAGCTATCTTAATTGAACGCAATGCCTCTCGTTTTTTTATAAACCACAATGACACTATCATTGTGATAGTGTTTATGTATGGTCCCAACTCCCAAGCATTCCGAATACTTTCAACTACCATTGACTTGAAAAATGACTTATGACCCTTTCAAGTCTTGGCCTCATTCAACGAGGTCCTCTTTCTTCAACTGAGCCACTCAAAAAAATGGTTAGAGTCGTTGATACGGTTGCTCTTAGCTATCTTAATTGAACGCAATACCTCTCGTTTTTTTATAAAGCACAATGGCACTATCCTTATGATAGTGTTTATGTATGCTCCCAACTCCCAAGCATTCCGAATACTTCCAACTTCCATTGACTTGAAGAATGACTTACGACTCTTCCAAGTCTTGGGCTCATTCAACGAGGTCTTATTCCTTGAACTGACCCACTCAAAAAAATGATTAAATTTGTTGATACGGTTGCTCTTAGCTATCTTAATTGAACACAATACCTCTCGTTTTTTTTATCAACCACAATTGCACTATCTTTCTGATAGTGTTTATGTATGGCCCCAACTCCCAAGTATTCCGAATACTTCCAACTACCATTGACTTAAGAATGACTTAAGACCCTTCCAAGTCTTGGCCTCTTTCAACGAGGCCCATTTTCTTAAACTGAGTCACTCAAAAAAATGTAGGAGAAAACAATAATTGAAATAAGACGGTCATAAATACTGTAGCAAAATAATGTAGGAGCAGCTATACTAAGCTAACTACTTTTTTTTTATACTTTTAATGAGTGAATGAATACTTTTAAGTTCGTACATCCGTTAACTGGGAATATGAATCCACTGTTAGTCCATTTGAAGTATCAATGGCTTCCATTATATGCGAGACAATTCGTACTTTAAAACCGAGATTCTCATCTAACAAAACCGCACCTGCATGTAAAAAATACATATGGATGTCTTTTCATAGCAAGAAAAAGTCAGGAATTTATGCATTTTTTTAGTTTTTTTATATGGACACCCTCTTAGTTTCTTAGCTATCATATTTGAGCGCAAAAATTCTCATTTTCTTTATGGACCACAATAACACAGTCCTTTAACTTTTACTAGTATTTGTGGAAATCTTGACTTGAGTACTACTTCCCCGTTCTAAAATATTGGGACACTATCTATCTATATGTAATTTTGACCGGTAAATATATTGTGCTTAAATTGTTGAAATCTAAATTTTTAAAATTTGTTCAAATAATTTAACATTTGAACTATGCGATTAGCTTTTGAAAAATTCGATTCCCACTAGTTATATATGAGTTATTTGTCGGTTAAAATTGCACGTAATTTCGTATAGTACCAACAATTTGAAACGAATGAGTATTTTATAGACATTCAGTACCAGTTGTCATCAGGATAGCTAAGGGAAGTGACAAGTAGGGCGACAGCCCCGACCTCACCAGAAAAAAAGGCACAATTATTTTCTTCATCTATTTCTATAATCTGTTAAGAGCAATAATATTTAAACAAAAAAAAATTGTGTTAGGAGCAGTCAAGACAGAATAGGACTAAGACAACCTATCGATCTCTGTATAAAATGGAAATCTTTAAAGGTTGATTAATGCCTAAACTATTCAAATCAGTAGTCTGGACATTAAAAAAAATATCAGTTTACTATCAGAGGTTCTGTTATTAAACTGATAGTAAAACGAGTGTCGCTTAGTTTAGCAATAAAAATTGTTGATAAACTATTGTTGATAAATTGTTTATTAGTTTAGCAACAGTGATCCCGATAATAAACTAACATTTTTTTTTTTTATTGAGACAGCACGTATTTCCCAAAAAATTGCTTCGAGGGGTCAGAAATCTATTTGGCCCCTTGATTATTATATATAAATTTCAATAAAAGTTATACATATATAAAGTGTTCATTTATTATCATGGATCAAAATGTGTTATAATGGTAGAGTTTCGTATCTATCTTTCTTCTACTTTGCAAGGTCATGCTTATAGTCTCTATAAAAGACATAAAATTTTGTATTTAAATTTTATGTGCGAAACTGGAATATTTATTAATTAATGAAATTCAAACTCACTTTTTCTAAATAACTTAAACTTTTCTATTTGTACCATCTTAACCCTAAAAAAATAATATTATAATTGCTATCTTTTTAATACTCATCAATATATTTTATTGTCTCCGAATTAAGTAAAAAAAAAAAAAGTAGTTTTAAGGTGCAACATCACGTTAAAAAAAATCTCTTTCACTTTTCCTTTCTATCTACAATATTCATTATTTAAAACGATTAGAAAAAAAGCTTACGAAAATCTTAATTCTTTTTGGTACAACCCAAGCTAAAAGTCTTGGTGTTGAAACTTCAAAGTCTTTGCAAG
The DNA here is from genome assembly GCA_963682055.1 of Primula veris. Classification (NCBI taxonomy): domain Eukaryota; kingdom Viridiplantae; phylum Streptophyta; class Magnoliopsida; order Ericales; family Primulaceae; genus Primula; species Primula veris. Next base: position 3,179,241 of record OY821742.1, on the reverse strand, counting down.
AATAGTTGTAGCTACATATTAGCTTATATATATCAACCACAATCTTCACATTAAATCATGTCCAAAACTACATACACGAAATAAAATATATTTATCAATACAGGTTCAATCATGAGCTATACTAAACTTCTTATTTCACTTTATTGTTGCTTTTTCGCTGCCACTACATTCCATTGTTGCTACTTATCTAGTGCGAGTAGTGATAGCTTGGGTACTCGTTGCTTTGAAACTGAGAGGCAAGCCCTTCTTAAGTTCAAGCATGATTTATCCGACCCTTCGAACCGCCTATCCTCATGGGTCGGCAACGACTGTTGTGCATGGGATGGAATCGTATGCAGCAACTCCACTGGCCACGTCACTAAAATTAAACTGCAAACTCCATATGAGCGGCTGTTAGGTATTGATGGATACTTATTTTATTCTTATCAATCATTAGGTGGCAAGATTAATCCATCGTTGCTTGATCTGAAGCACCTCCATCATCTCGACTTGAGCAGAAACGGTTTTAATTATAGTCCAATACCTAGCTTCATTGGCTCCATTACAAGTTTGAGGTACCTCAATTTTTCACAATCTGAATTTGGCTGGAATATCCCTCATCAACTTGGAAATCTATCCAGGATTCGCCATCTTGATTTTGGAGGTAACTCCGGTCTAAGTAGTGATAGTTTCAGATGGATTTCAGGTCTTGTTTCATTACGATATCTAGATATGTCTTACGTAGACCTGAGCGAGACAATAGGTTGGGAACATGCGACGAGCATGCTCCCTTCTCTACGTGAACTGCACTTGTCTGGTTGTAATTTGAGAGATATTTCACCTTCGATTACAAGTGTTAACTTTACTTCACTCTCGATTCTCGACCTTTCTTATAACAAGTTCAGGTCACCTGTTCCTGAGTGGATATTTAATCTCCCTCGTCTAGTCTCCATAAACATAGGTGGAGGATCATTTTCTGACAATCCATTTCCAAGTGCTCTTAAAAACACGACCTTGATAAAATCCTTCTTCAACAATGGGAATATTGAAGGTTCTAGCATGAGAATACCAAAGTGGTTTTATAGTTTCCAATATCTTGAAGAAGTTGATCTTTCTTATAATATGTTGGAAGGTGTCATCGCAAATGAAATAGGGAACTTGACTTCTCTAACTAGTCTCGATCTGAGCGGCAATGAACTGGAGGGGTCGGTGCCAGTATCCTTGGGAAAGCTCCGCAACTTGAAGGGTATTATCTTGTCGTATAATAATCTCTATATGCTGGACATAGGAAATTTCCTTAGGAGTTTCATGTTTAAGAGATTGGAAGTACTGAGGTTAAATGGAGCTAATGTCACTGGGCACTTGCCATATGAGATTGGTGATTTCAGAAATCTAGTCCATATTAGCCTTTCTTTTAACTTCATCTCAGGTACAATTCCATCTTCATTAGCAAGATTATCAAACTTGAATTATTTAGGTCTTTCTTTTAATCTATTGAATGGAACCCTGCCTGAAGTTATAGGGAAACTTACAATGTTAGAAACACTTCGCTTCGATAGGAACTCGATGGAAGGTGTCATTACAGACCTTCATTTTGCAAAACTTAAGAGATTAAGGTACCTAACTGCATCGGAAAATAAACTGGCCTGGAAATCTCGTGATGTCTGGATTCCTCCCTTTCAACTTCAATATTTGAATTTGAGAAATTGGTTTCTCGGACCCCAATTCCCTTCTTGGCTGCAATCACAAAAACAACTAAATTACTTAGACATTTCAAACACAGGAATATCGGATTTTATTCCCACCAAGTTCTGGGATAAGACCAATGGAGCTTTGTTTTACCTAAATTTATCATCTAATGGAATTTATGGAGAGATTCCTATTCCTAATGATAGAAGAAGGATTCCTGGTATTCCAAGAATAGTCGATGTAAGTTCAAACCATTTCACTGGTCCATTAACAACATTCATGTCTGAAGCATTTTGGCTAGATCTTTCGAACAATTCTTTCTCCGAATCTATTCACCAATTCTTTTGTAATCAGACTAACTCAAATAGTCACTTCATAAATTTTCGATATAATCTTTTGTCAGGGAGTATTCCTGACTGCTTCGGGAATTGGACAAATCTACAAATTCTAAAATTAGACAACAATCATCTGCATGGTCCCATCCCAAACTTGGGGGGAATAAATCTTAGGTTTCTACACTTGCATAATAACAATCTCTCGGGAAAGTTTCCTCAGACTCTACAAAATTGTACGATGTTGCAAACAATTGACCTTGGAGGAAATCAATTTTCAGGAAATATACCTACTTGGGTGGGTAGGTCATTTCCACAATTGGTAAATTTGAATCTTCACTCTAATAGGTTCCACGGAAAGATTCCAAATGAACTATGTCATCTTCAATGGCTTCAGATTTTAGACCTTTCTCACAATAGCCTTTCTGGGTTAGTGCCAAAGTGCTTTACTAATTTCAGTGCTCTAAGAAACACGGAATTGAATATGAACTACGGAAGAAATGAGATTTCGACAATATATAATTTACGCTCATTATTGACATATGATAATGGGGTTTTGGTGACAAAAGGAAGTGAGAACGAATATAGTTCAATAATTATGTTCGTGAAGTTTATGGATCTTTCATCGAATAACTTATCAGGTTCGATCCCGGAGGGATTAACAAGACTTGCGGGTTTGAGGTTCCTGAATTTGTCTCGGAATCACTTTTTAGGTTCCATTCCAATCAACATTAGTGAAATGATATCACTCGAAAGCTTAGATCTTTCTCTTAATCAACTATCAGGTGAAATTCCGTTGAGCATGTCGAGAATGAGTCTCTTAAATAACTTGAACCTGTCAAATAACAAACTCACAGGGAAAATTCCTACAAGTACTCAACTCCAAAGCTTTAATGAATCCAGCTTTGGTGGTAACAAGCTCTGTGGGCCACCTCTTGGAAAATGCAATGAGAACAGGATAGTACCGAAAGTTGTGCTTGGAGTTGAAGAAGAAAGTGATGAATATCTAGACTTGTGGTTTATTGGCAGCATTGCAATAGGATTCATATTTGGTTTCTGGGTTCTAATAGGTCCCTTAGTTCTCAGCAAATCGTGGAGAATTACTTTTTTTGGAGCATTAGATAGTGCTTGGTTTAAGCTCTCGGATTTTATATCTAGATGCTGCCATATCTTTTATAATAAAAGAGAGTGAATGTAATAAGTAATTTGAATTTCCAAACACCAGGAAAAACTAAAGAGCGATTATGTACCTTTGGGATATGAACTTAATTTACTTGTAATCTGTGTAATAATTTTAAATATTATACAAATGTTAATGCTCTGCAATAATTGTTTCCCTCTACTAATTTCGACTTCAGCGAATCAGATGCTATTAGTATTTTCTGCTTCAAGTGCAAGTTTCTTAAGGGAAACCATAACATGTAGTCACTAGATGTCTACGATTAAGAAGATCAAGTGGTTTACAAATATGGTTTCACTAAAAGTTGACTCGATTTTAACTGGTTACATATTTGGTTCTAGACTTCTAGTAAGAGACAATGCGTTTCATATCTCGGACAATTGCAGCGCTAACAGTATCAAACTAAAGATTGAAATTGTCCTTGAGACTTCTTTTTGCATCAGAACCTTGTGAAAAAGTGAGTACACAGAGATAATAATAAGATATTTTTTTCATATTTGTAAATATAAACGAAAGTTGATCTCCAATAGTTTTTAATATTCAACAACTTGCTAGCGAAACCATCAACATATTGATATTACAGGAATAATTTGTCACACATTTGGATTGACGTCTTTAATATGCGATATGCTTAGACATACATTTGAGTTACATCAAAGCCAAGATATATTTGAGGCGTAGAAAATTAATGCTACGAGTGCAAGCGTTCGAGACTAGTGCTAGAGACTAGTTCTAGCACTGTGTTTTTCGTTGCAGTTAGATAAGAAACTGAAATAATTTAAGTAGACATGAAGTCCACTTGGTTTATGTCTACTTCTTCCGATTTTGCTATTTCATGCTTAGATGAAATGGTCTTCAGAGGTAATTTTATAAATCTGTAATTGTACTATTGATTCTGGTGAAGTGCCAAAATTAATATTCCTGGTAGAGACTGAAGCAATCATAAAATCAAATGGAGGGACTATTAGTTTTCCTGATCTCTCTCGTAAACACCTTTTATAACAAAATGTAAGACCGGAATAAAAAGACAGTACACTGCACTAGAAAATCAACAAAATCTTGCTAAGTTTCTAAAGAACTTCATCCATGGCATCAAATCTGCAACCACTTTTTAGTATCAAGAGTATCTCTTTGCAAGCCTGGTACGACATCAATCAAAATCACAGTTCAAATTAAAGCTCTTGGGGATGTCATCGAAATAAAATAACAAACAGAAGGGAAAGGTTGCTAGTCAATTAGGCCATTGTTACGGTAAAATTAGGATTACAATTTAAAAAAAATCGTACGCGCAGTTCTACAATCTCAATAAAATCCCAAACATAGTCTTCACACTAAATCATGTCCAAAACTACATACACCAAATCAAATATATTTATCAATCATGAGCTATACTAAACTTCTTATTTCACTTTATTGTTGCTTTTTCGCTGCCACTACATTCCATTGTTACTGCTTAGCTAGTGCGAGTAGTGATAGCTTGGGTACTCGTTGCTTTGAAACTGAGAGGCAAGCTCTTCTTAAGTTCAAGCATGATTTATCCGACTCTTCGAACCGCCTATCCTCATGGGTCGGCAATGACTGTTGTGCATGGTATGGAATCGTATGCAGCAACTTCACTGGCCACATCACTAAAATTAAACTGCATGCTCCATATGAGGCGCAGTTATCTATTGATGAACACATTCCTTATTCTTATCAAGGATTAGGTGGCAAGATTAATCCATCGTTGCTTGATCTGAAGCACCTCCGTCATCTCGACTTGAGCAGCAACGATTTTAATTATAGTCCAATACCTAGCTTCATTGACTCCATTACAAGTTTGAGGTACCTCAATTTTTCAGATTCTAGGTTTAGCGGGAATATCCCTCATCAACTTGGAAATCTATCCAGGATCCGCCATCTTGATTTTGGAGGTAACTATTTTCTAAGTAGTGATAGTTTCAGATGGATTTCAGGTCTTGTTTCATTACGATATCTCGATATGTCTCAGCTAAACCTGAGCGAGACAATAGGTTGGGAACATGCGACGAGCAGGCTCCCTTCTCTACTTGAACTGCACTTGTCTCGTTGTAATTTGAGAGATATTTCACCTTCGATTACCAGTGTTAACTTTACTTCACTCTCGATTATCGACCTTTCTGAAAACCAGTTCAGGTCACCTGTTCCTGAGTGGCTATTTAATCTCCCTCGTCTAGTCTCCATAAACATAGGTGGAAGATCATTTTCTGACAATCCATTTCCAAGTGCTCTTAAAAACACGACCTTGATAAAATCCTTCTTCAATTATGGGAATGAAGGTTCTGGTGTGAGAATACCAAAGTGGTTTTATAGTTTCCAATATCTTGAAGAAGTTGATCTTTCTAAAAATATGTTGGAAGGTGTCATCGCAAATGAAATAGGTAACTTAACTTCTCTAACTAGTCTCGATCTGAGCGACAATAAACTGGAGGGGTCGGTGCCAGTATCCTTGGGAAAGCTCCGCAACTTGAAGGGTATTATCTTGTCGTATAATAATCTCTATATGTTTGACATAGGAAATTTCCTTAGGAGTTTCATGTTTAAGAGATTGGAAGTACTGAGTTTAGATGGAACTAATGTCACTGGGCACTTGCCATATGAGATTGGTGATTTCAGAAATCTAGTCTACATTAGCCTTTCTGGTAACTCCATCTCAGGTACAATTCCATCTTCGTTAGCAAGATTATCAAACTTGAAGTATTTAGATCTTTCTTTTAATCTATTGAATGGAACCCTGCCTGAAGTTATAGGGCAACTTACAATGTTAGAAAGACTTCGCTTCGATGGGAACTCGATGGAAGGTGTCATTACAGACCTTCATTTTGCAAATCTTAAGAGATTAAGGTACCTAACTGCATCGGAAAATAAACAGACCTGGAAATGTCGTGATATCTGGATTCCTCCCTTTCAACTTGAAGGTTTGGATTTAAGAAATTGGTATCTCGGACCCCGATTCCCTTCTTGGCTGCAATCACAAAAACAACTAAATTACTTAGACATTTCAAACACAGGAATATCGGATTTTATTCCCACCCAGTTCTGGAATAAGACCCATGGAACTTTTACATACCTAAATTTATCATCTAATGAATTTTATGGAGAGATTCCTAATGATGGAATTAGGTTTAGTCGTATTTTTTCATTAGTTGATCTAAGTTCAAACCATTTCACTGGTCCATTACCACCATTTATGTCTAGCGTGGATTGGCTAGATCTTTCGAATAATTGTTTCTCAGAATCTATTCACCAATTCTTTTGTAATCAGACGAACATAAAAATGTTTTTTATAGATTTTCGATATAATCTTTTGTCAGGAAGTATTCCTGACTGCTTCGGGAATTGGACAAATCTAGAAATTCTAAAATTAGACAACAATTATCTGAATGGTCCCATCCCAAACTCAATTAGAGGTATGTATAAACTTAGATATCTACACTTGCGTAATAACAGTCTCTCGGGAAAGTTGCCTCAGGCTCTACAAGATTGTACGAGATTGCAAACAATTGACCTTGGACGAAATCAATTTTCAGGACAGATACCTACTTGGATGGGTAAGTCATTTCCAGGATTGGTCAATTTGAATCTCCACTCTAATAGGTTCTACGGACAGATTCCAAACGAACTATGCCATCTTCAATCTCTTCAGATTTTGGACCTTGGACACAATAGCCTCTCTGAGATAGTGCCAAATTGCTTCACTAATTTCAGTGCCCTGATAAACACGGAACGAAATATGAATTACAGAACAGATCGATATTTTGCATCAGGATTCCATGGCGTCATTACATCTGATTATGGAATTTTGGGGACAAAAGGGATTGAGAACAAATATAATTCAATAATCATGTTAGTGAAGTTCATGGATCTTTCATCGAATAACTTATCAGGTTCGATCCCAGAGGGATTAACAAGACTTGTGGGTTTGAGGTTCCTGAATTTGTCTCGGAATCACCTTTCAGGTTTAGTTCCAGTCAACGTCGGTGAAATGCAATCACTAGAAAGCTTAGATCTTTCTCTAAACCAACTTTCAGGTGAACTTCCATTGAGCTTGTCGAGATTAAGTTCCTTAAGTTACTTGAACTTGTCCAATAACAATTTCACAGGGAAAATTCCTACAAGTACTCAACTCCAAAGCTTTAATGAATCCAGCTTCGGTGGTAACAAGCTCTGTGGGCCACCTCTTGGAAAATGCAATGAGAACAAGATAGTACCGAAAGTTGTGCTTGGAGTTGAAGAAGAAAGTGAATATCTAGACTTGTGGTTTATTGGCAGCATTGCAATAGGATTCATATTTGGTTTCTGGGTTCTAATAGGTCCCTTAGTTCTCAGCAAATCGTGGAGAATTACTTTTTTTGGAGCATTAGATAGTGTTTGGTGTAAGCTCTCGGATTTTATATCTAGATGCTGCTATATCTTTTCAAATAAAAGAGGACAGTTGTAATATGTAATTTGTATTTCCAAAAACCAGGAAAAAATAAAGAGCGATTATGTACCTTTGGTCTATGAACTTAATTTACTTGTAATCTGTGTAATAATTTCTTTCAACTTTTATACGTATGTCTCTTCGATAATTTTATCTGTTTCAGTACAAAGTTTCTCACTGGAGTAATATCTCTCTCTCACAGTTGCACAAAAGCGCATAAAGAATTAGATGGATCCCATGTTTATATATGTACTCCATAATTACTATATTGCAACTTTCCTATTAGTTTGTAAATTGATGATACAACTTTTTGTTTATGGTAAATACAATCTAGAAATATATGAAGTATACAGGAGGCCGCGAAAAATGCATCTTATTTGTCGATAGCTCATCGGAACTTGTTCCCGGGATAAATTGAACTATGTACCTCAATTTTTCAGATTCTTGGTTTAGTGGGAATATCCCTCATAAATTTGGAAATCTATCTAGGGTCCACCATCTTGATTTTGGAGGTAAGTCCGATCTAAGTAGTGAAAGTTTCAGATGGGTTTTAGGTCTTGTTTCATTACGATATCTCGATATGTCTTATGTAGACTTGAGCAAAGTAATAGGTTGGGAACATGGGATGAGCATGCTCCCTTCTTTACTTGAACTGCACTTGCCTCATTGTCAGTTGAGAGATATTTCACTGTCGATTACAAGTGTTAACTTTACTTCACTCTCGATTCTCGACCTTTCTTTTAACGAGTTCGATACAACTGCTCCTGAGTGGCTATTTAATCTCCCTCATCTAGTCTCCTTAAACATAGGTGGAAGTTCATTTTCTGGCAGTCCACTTCCAAGTGCTTTTCAAAACACGGCCTCGATAAAATCCTTCCTCAACTCTAGAAACCTCGGTTATGGAATGAGAATACCAAAGTGGTTTTTTAGTTTAAAATATCTTGAAGAAATTGATCTTTCTGAAAATGTGTTGGAAGGTGTCATCTCAAATGAAATAGGAAAGCTCCCCAATTTGAAATAATCTGTGTATGTTGGAAATAGGAAATTTCCTTAGGAGTTTCATGTTTAAGAGATTGGAATTACTGGAGTTATATGGAGCTAATGTCACTGGGTTATTGGCGATTGACGGTGTCATATGAGATTGGCAATTTTACAAATTTAGTCTCTATTAGACTTTCTAATAACTTCATCTCAGGTACAATTCCATCTTCCTTAGCAAGATTATCAAACTTGAAGTATTTAGATCTTTCTTTCAATCTATTGAATGGAACCCTGCCTGAAGTTATAGGGCAACTTACAATGTTAGAAATATTTCACTTTCAAGGGAACTCGATGGAAGATGTCATTACAGACCTTCATTTTGCAAAACTTAAGAGATTAAGGTCCCTAACTGCATCGGGAAATAAGCTGACGTGGCAATCTCGTGATGTCTGGATTCCTCCCTTTCAACTTCAAGTTTTGGATTTGAGAAATTGGTATCTCGGACCCCGATTCCCTTCTTGGCTGCAATCCCAAAAACAACTAATTACTTGGACATTGCAATGAGAAAAAGATAGGACCGAAAGTTGTGTTTGGGGTTGAAAAAGAGAGTCATGATGAATATCTAGACTAGTGGTTTATTGGCAGCATTGCAATCGGATTCATAGTTGGTTTTTGGGTTCTGATAGGTCCCTTGGTGCTCAGCAAATCTTGGAGAATTACTTACTTTGGAGCATTAGATAGTGCTTGGTGTAAGCTATCGGCTTTTATAACTGAATGCTGCTAAATCTTTTCTAATAAAAGAGAGCGGTTGTAATATGCAATTTGTATTTCTAGAAACCAGGAAAAAATAAAGAGTGATCATGTACCTTTAGGATATGAACTTAATATATTTGTAATCTGTGTAATAATTTCAAATATTATACAAACGTTAATGCTCTTCAATAATTGTTTCCCTCTACTAATTTCGACTTCAGCGAATCATATGCTATTAGTATTTTCTGCTTCAAGTGCAAGTTTCTTAAGGGAAACCATAACATGTAGTCACTAGATGTCTACGATTAAGAAGATCAAGTGGTTTACAAATATGGTTTCACTAAAAGTTGACTCGATTTTATTTGGTTATATATTTGGTTCTAGACTTCTAGTAAGAGACAATGCGTTTCATATCTCGGACAATTGCAGCGCTAACAGTATCAAACTAAAGATTGAAATTGTCCTTGAGACTTCTTTTTGCATCAGAACCTTGTGAAAAAGTGAGTACAGAGATAATAATAAGATATTTTTTTCATATTTGTAAATATAAACGAAAGTTGATCTCCAATAGTTTTTAATATTCAACAACTTGCTAGCGAAACCATCAACATATTGATATTACAGGAATAATTTGTCACACATTTGGATTGATGTCTTTAATATGCGATATGCTTAGACATACATTTGAGTTACATCAAGCCAAGATATATTTGAGGCGTAGAAAATTAATGCTACGAGTGCAAGTGTTCGAGACTAGTGCTAGAGACTAGTTCTAGCACTGTGTTTTTCGTTGCAGTTAGATAAGAAACTGAAATAATTTAAGTAGACATGAGGTCCACTTGGTTTATGTCTACTTCTTCCGATTTTGCTATTTCATGCTTAGATGAAATGGTCTTCAGAGGTAATTTTATAAATCTGTAATTGTACAACTGATTCTGGTGAAGTGCCAAAATTAATATTCCTGGTAGAGACTGAAGCAATCATAAAATCAAATGGAGGGACTATTAGTTTGCCTGATCTCTCGCAAACACCTTTTATAACAAAATGTAAGACGAGAATAAAAAGACAGTCCACTACACCAGAAAATCAACAAAATCTTGCCAAGTTCCTAAAGAACTTCATCCATGGCATCAAATCTGCAACCACTTTTTAGTATCAAGAGTATCTCTTTGTAAGCCTGGTACGACATCAATCAAAATCACAGTTCAAATTGAAGCTCTTGGGGATGTCATCGAAATAAAATAACAAACAGAAGGGAAAGGTTGCTAGTCAATTAGGCCATTGTTACGGTAAAATTAGGATTACAATTTAAAAAAAATCGTACGCGCAGTTCTACAATCTCAATAAAATCCCAAGCACCTTCAGTTCCATCTACATACTCTCACACAAAATGACACTAGTAAAGAACCATTTCCACACCAGCATATGGAAACTAGTTGCAAATCAGACCTCTTTTCCTTAGATTGGTTTGATCTTGAAGTGGAGTGAGATGAGAGAAAACACAAAGCACTTCAAATCCTGCAACCACCAAAAAATGGCATTAAATTGAGAATTTTGGAAGACTACAGAAATAACCAGAGAGAAAGAGGGGTCATGGAAATCAAATATAATGGCATGGTACATGATATAGTACGATATACTAGAATGGAATACAACTAAAGTAGTTTAACTACTATCTTTGTCGGCAGAGGATAAGTAGAAAATGTACTTATTAAACTCCATCAGCAAGAATGTGTCATTCCTAGGACAGTGTAGAAAGCCATGATAGTCTACAAGCCAAACATGATCAAGAGATACAAATGCTACATTTAAATTTTACTAAACTTCCATGATATAAATTACCACTTGAGTGGTACACAGATCATCATCAGCTATCCCAACACAGCACAAAAGTAAAAACTTTTGTAAGTGGTAGTTCTCAACCAGTGAGATGATAACAGGTTCATGTGGATAATCAAACACCCAGTGTTTTAAAAATCGGCCTAGGCGTCGCCTAGCGCCTTGATGCCGGGACTAATTCAATTCGTTTTCAAGCTGGTCAACGCATGTATAAAGTTTAAAAAAATCAAAAAATTATTTTTTAAATACTCAAAACCTTCAATTAGACTAACTTTACTCTCTCACCTAGAAATAACAAAAATAATAATAAAAGTTGATGATTTTTAGATTTTTTTTTATCATTTTGTTTACAGCAATAATTTAAAAAATGGATTTTAATAGTATAACTATAGGCTAATAGACTTGAAATGTTCAATTTAAATTGGTAAATTTATTTATAACACGTTTATTATATGAATGTCTAAGAAAATTGTGAAAAATTATGAAAAAATGGTCTTGCCACCTAGGCGCCCCCTCACCGCCTAGCGCTATTTGAAACCTTGCAAAAACCTAAGATTAAATAAATAAGGGGATAAACGTATCAACTTGAATACAATCAATTCAGAGAAGAAGATTACTGAATTTGTTGTCAACAAACTCAGTCCTACAACTTGAACAAAAAGCCGAGAAGTATTTGATATGAGCTGCTGGCTAGTGTCTGAAGTCTTAACTCAAGGACATATATTGATTCAAGTGACTAAAACGAGAAAACTTCACTGTAATACCACGGATCCAGTGTTTGGAATTGTTGTTAAAATCATTCAGCTCGTTTAGTATGTGAAGGTCTAACAAAGATCATAAAGATAAGAATAGAGGCCACAGAAGAAAGACGAGAAAATTGTTAGGTTATATGACTAAAAAAAACTTCAATTAAAGTCGAAGGAACCTAGAAAGCAGCAAAACCACAATAACAAAAACCTAGAACTAAGCAAGTGACCTGCTACAAAATAATGGTGCTAAACAATAACACCTCCCCCCCCCCCCCCCCCCCCCCCCCCCCCCCCTGCATATTGAGTCCTTAATTGATTATTATTTTTGTCATGTTCCACTTTGTTCGCAAAATTCGAGAAGTAGCAAATAAAATGTTCTTACTGTCCAGTTTTTAAGATTGACACCACATAAAAATGCAATGGTGATGTCCCTTTGAAAAATTTAATGGCCACAAAATATTGAAGATAGCCCGTATAGTGGGGATATGAAACACATTACTTTATCCTACGCATGATAAATGTTAGGGTCGATACAGGCGAACACAAAGAAAGACAGAAAACTTAAACCGAGCACACACTCTTTGATAACGGAGTTCACCCAAATTGGCTACGTCTCCGGGCCGCTACACGTGACACTTAATATTATTAAGAGGATTACAATCGTAATCTAGCTAAACACAAAGCTATGGTTCTCTCGCAAATAGAACTCTCTCTTTATAATATAGAGGTGTTTGTGTAGGTGTAATTAAAATACAAGATATTGGGGCATATAAATAGAACCCTTAGTGGGTCATATTACAATTCCAAGTGATGTGGGATAAATAGAAAACATGGCCAAACTCATTTGGCTCCACAACTCAACAATCTCCCACTTTGAGTCAAATGTCGAGTGCTTCAAAAGAACTCCAATTATCCCCGACCACCGAACTCACTGTGCTCCACCGAGCAGAATGCTCCCATCGGTATCCTTGTATAGTAATTGATACTCTGCCGTCATCGGCGAGTTACTCAATCTTCCAGTGTAGCGGCGACCCTGAGCCTCATGCTCGGAGTCCTACTGAGGTTGCACACAGCCTCAGTTTGTCGATTGTAACAGTCTTCGTTAGCATATCGGCGGGGTTCTTAGCGCCCTCAATCTTTTCCAGCGCGAAGATTCCATCTTCCAGAACAGCCCGGATAAAGTGGTAACGAATCTGTATGTGCTTTGTTCGTGAATGGAATACAGGGTTCTTAGCTAGCTGAACTGCGCTTTGACTATCACAGTGCAGAACTCCCTTGTCGGTCCTCTGACCGAGCTCCTCTAAGAAACCTTGCAACCAAATCATCTCTTTGCTTGCTTCCGTCATCGCGACGTACTCAGCCTATGTGGTCGACAGTGCAACAATCTTTTGCAGCTTCGATGTCCAACTCACAGCAGTACCACCGTAGGTACAAACACATCCCGTTGTGCTCTTTCGGCTGTCCAGATCACCGGCCATGTCAGCATCCACATAACCGTGCAGGCCTTCCGAGGTCTTTCGGAAACATAATGCCAAATTTACGGTACCCGAGAGATATCTCAATATCCACTTCACAGCTTCCCAATGGTGCTTTCCTGGGTTACTCATGTAACGACTGACAACTCCCACTGCATGGGCAATGTCCGGTCTTGTACACACCATAGCGTACATCAAGCTACCAATTGCTGAAGCGTAGGGTATGTTCGACATACGATCCTTTCCTTCCTCGTCTGAGGGTGATTGTTTCTTCGACAAGCTAAAGTGTACAGCTAGCGGTGAGCCTACAGCTTTGGCATCACTCATGCTAAACCGTGCCAACACTTTCTTCACATACTCGGCTTGCGACAGAAACAGGGACCCATCCCTTCCTCGAGAAATCCTCATACCGAGGATCTGATTTGCGGCACCCAAATCTTTCATCTCGAACTGTTTCGCCAACTGTTGATTCACCTTGTTAATCTCAACAAGGCTCGACCCGGCGAGCAACATGTCACCTACGTACAACAGTAGTATGACGTACGAAGAGTTCGCAAATCTCTTCACGAAACAGCAGTGATCACTATCACTTCTTTCGAACCCGGTATGCACCATGAAACTGTCAAACTTCTTATACCACTGCCGTGGTGCTTGTTTTAGCCCGTACAAGCTCTTCCTCAGTTTGCAGACCAGTTTCTCTTTTCCCTTTTCGGCAAACCCTTCAGGTTGGAGCATGTAAATTTCTTCTTCTAGATCTCCATGGAGAAATGCAGTTTTCACATCTAACTGCTCAAGATGAAGATTCGCATTTACAACAATGCTCAACAATAGCCGAATAGTCGTCATCTTTACGACTGGTGAAAAGATCTCGGTGTAGTCAATTCCTGCCTTTTGCTGGAACCCTTTGACTACTAATCGTGCCTTATACCGTTTCGAGCCGTCTTGTTCCTCCTTCAGTCGGAACACCCATTTGTTGCTCAGTGCCCTTTTCCCCTTGGGCAGTTCGGCTAACTGCCAAGTCACACTCTTCTCGAGTGACTTCATCTCATCCTTCATCGCGAGCTCCCACTTGCTCGAGTCTTTCAGCTCCAGAGCTTCTTCTCTACTTTCGGGCTCTCCTGCATCACTGAGCAATATGTAATGCAGGGAAGGAGAGTATCGGGCAGGAGGTTTCTTCTCGCGATGACCTCGGCCCAATTCAGGTCGGGGAGTTTGGGGCAGCTCCTCGGCCTCTTCAGCATCTGCTGGTCGGTTGTCGAGCACCACTGGCTCATCGTCAGTGTCATTTTCCAACTCTCTTGGAAACACATTCATGTCGACCATACCACTTTCCTCGGACGGGAGCGCATCTTCTTCGACCACTGCACTTTGTCGATCTTTGTACAAAATGCCTTCGTTGAAGATGACATCCTTACTGCGAATGATCTTCTTTGCTTGACCATCCCAGAAGAGATATCCGAACTCAGCTCCACCGTACCCCACAAAGTAACACACTTTGGATTTCGAGTCAAGCCTGGTACGATCATTTATGTCGACATGGATATATGACAGACAACCGAACACTCGCAAGTGTTCATAAGAGATAGGCTTTCCTATCCAATCTTCTTCGGGAATTCTCCTCTCTATTGGCACTGAGGGTCCGCGGTTAATGAGGTAAACCGCCGTGCTTACTGCATGTGCCCACAAGGCTTTGGGCAACCCACTTTGCAGTCTCATACTCCTAGCACGCTCATTGATTGTTCGGTTCATTCGCTCGGCCACGCCATTCTGCTGTGGCGTTCTTCGGATGGTCTTCTCCATTCGAATGCCTTTCTGAGCACAGAACTCTACGAACTTCGCATCAATGTACTCTCCGCCGTTGTCGGACCTCAAACACTTGAGTTTATTCCCGGTCTCTAGTTCGACCATGGCCTTCCATTCTTGGAATTTCTTAAACACCCCAGACTTGTGTTTCAAGAAGTAGACCCATGTTTTCCTCGTCGAATCATCGATGAAGGTCACATAGTACCGAGCTCCTCCCAGTGAGGTTACTGGAGATGGTCCCCATACGTCTGAGTGGACCAGCGCTAGCTTCTCCTCCTTGGGAGCTTTTCCACCCTTCCGGAAGCTTACTTTCTTCTGCTTCCCGAAGATGCAACCTTCGCACATGTCGAGGTTGACAGACTTCAAGCCTGGAAGTTTGCTGTCCTTCGCTAACACTTTCATCCCCTTCTCACTCATGTGACCCAACCGTCGATGCCACAATTCCGAGCAGTTCTACGACACAGCTGTCGCAATTGTACGCTCCTCATCGGTCATGTACAGCGTACCGACCTTACTCCCTCGGGCTATCACCATAGCGCCTCGTGAAACTTTCCAAGCTCCACAGCTGAACGAAATGGAGTGTCTTTCGGCATCAAGTTGACCTACTGAGATTAGATTCTTGGTCAACCTCGGAACATGCCTCACTTTCGTTAGCTTCCATACTGACCCGTTTGGAATGCGAATCTTCACATCGCCCATTCCAACAACATCCAACGCTTCTCCGTCGGCTAGATACACTTTACCGAAATTACCCGCATGGTAATTTTCGAATAAATCCTTCTGAGGGGTTGTGTGAAATGATGCCCCAGAGTCTAGAATCCACGATTCTATGTTTCTCTGCTCGGCAAGCATTAAACAGTCTCCCGAATCCTCGTCGCTCGCAATATTAGCCCCGTGATCACGGCCGGTACCCTTCGTCGGCTGCTTGCACTCATGACTGAAGTGCCCCATACCCTGACAGTTATAGCATCGAAGATTCTTCTTACTCCGACCGCTATCTTTCCCGCCTCGGCTTTGCCCTCTTCTACCTCGGGATTGCGAACGTCCTCTAACGTCACATACCCTGGCCTTACCCCGGTCTCTTGAACCCACGTTCAAGGCTGCTCCATCATTTGAGCATTCACCCATATCCAATCTCCTGAGTTCCTCAGCGAGTATTTGATCTCGGATGCCATTGTAAGTCAGTTTCTCCTTTCCAATTGAGTTGCTAACAGCAGCTCGCATGAATTCCCAACTGTTCGGTAAAGATACTAGCAGTATAAGGGCTCTCACTTCGTCTTCAAAAGTTATCTCCACCGCATCCAACTGATTCACGGTGTCGATGAACTTGTTCACGTGACTCGCGACAGGTGTCCCCTCAGCCATGCGTAGGTTGAACAACTTACGCATGAGATGTACCTTGTTGTTCGCGGATGGTTTCTCATACATGTCGGTGAGGATCTTCATCATCCCCATCGTCGTCGTCTCTCTTGCGACGTTATGTGCTACACTCCTAGATAGTGTTAGGCGGATCACTCCCAACACTTGTCGGTCTAAGAGTTTCCACGCCTCCTCGGTGGTCGTGGTCGGCCTTTTCTCAAGGAGAAGTGGCTGATGCATCTTCCTCCCGTAGAGGTAGTCCTCTATTTGCATTCTCCAGAATGCGAAGTCCTTCCCGTCGAACTTCTCGATCCCGTGTGCGGTTCTCTCTTCTTTCGCCATCGATGTTCCGAGCTCTGATACCACTTGTTAGGGTCGATACAGGCGAACACAAAGAAAGACAGAAAACTTAAACCGAGCACACACTCTTTGATAACGGAGTTCACCCAAATTGGCTACGTCTCCGGGCCGCTACACGTGACACTTAATATTATTAAGAGGATTACAATCGTAATCTAGCTAAACACAAAGTTATGGTTCTCTCGCAAATAGAACTCTCTCTTTATAATATAGAGGTGTTTGTGTAGGTGTAATTAAAATACAAGATATTGGGACATATAAATAGAACCCTTAGTGGGTCATATTACAATTCCAAGTGATGTGGGATAAATAGAAAACATGGCCAAACTCATTTGTCTCCACAACTCAACAATAAAGTCATCAACGTTTCACATTTTTTCAGAACTTTGAGATGTTTAATATTTCATCAAAACTTAACATTGGTGTGCCTTAAAAATAACCAATACAAGAGGTTTTATGTATTTAGATGCTACGGTATCCACTAGTAAACTCCGATAAGAGTGAATATTAGCAGATAGAGAGCATCTCATCAGTGAAGAGACGAGCATAACTAGACTCATAGTAGTAAGACTATCCAATTAAACAATGCAACCATGAGAAAAGACCATAGTACAAGTAATTATAGATGAAAAACTATAAAGACCCTAAAGCATGATAGGATAACGTTAATTAACTGGAAACTTATACTCACAGTAGCTTTCTGTCGGATCTTTTATTCTTTGACAAAATAGCAGAAAACAAAACTATATGTTAAATTGATATCTAAACTGCACGGATGCTAAACATATAAACAAGATTCTTTCCCGCTATCGCCTAAAACATTTGAAGCATCAACTGGAACAAAATCCACTAAGCATAGCATAGAACTTCAAGCATAAATATTACTCCCCAAAGATATTACTAATAGGTACTTTAATTTAAGGTTTTAAAGTACACAGTGTGTACCAATTTAACAGTTTCTAAAACTTTTTCAACCATGCTGTCATCAGCTTTTTACTCCCTTCTGGCAGAAAAAATCAAAAAATTGCCAATTCTTACAACTATTTTCCAGATCAAAACCAGCATCCAACTCAAGAACATTGTATTCCCAAGATGACAGAATAACATGTTATCCTACTCTATTTTTTTCCGGAAAATCTGAACAAATATTATGTATATAAAGTATAAACTGGCTTAATTATTAATATATTCGAGAAAGAAAATCCATCATATAGCAAAGTATTGCACTTATAACTAATCATAATATTCAAACAAGTTCGGAATAAAACATCTACAAATATCCAGGTTGTCAGCCGATGCATAAAAACAAAATTTACAAGGAAAAAGGTAAAACAGATTACCTGAACAAGATAGTAGAAGATACGAAGTCCTTCCGGATCCTTACTAGATTGGACATCCATAAGTGATCCAATCTTTGAAGTTGTGAAAGAAATGTGTTCATTTCCCATCACAATCTCTAACTCTTGTCGCCCAACTTGGTCTGGCTCTGGCCACTCCCTATTATCTTCCTTCATTATCTACAAGAAAATATATCAATGAAAATTTTAGCTGATATTCACATGCAAAATAACCAACCATAAATCAACGACGTTACTTCTAAATCCTCTACCAACAACCACTAACAAGTGACAACCACCAACAAAAAATCACAGCAAAGGTAATAAAATTAAAGTTGAAAAAACTAGATTTTTATTAAGATTAAGGCTTTATACCTCAATCAAAAAGCTTAAAAGCATATTAGAAAATTACCAAGCACGTGCAAACAAACAAATTAAAATAATCAAAATACTGACGATAAACTGAAAATACAAAAAATGTTTCCCCCAATTCAAGGAGAAAAACTAATATCATACAAAATATGGGGGTCTGAATGAAATTAAAATAAAGACTAGGGCTTTTATTCACCTCGGAATCTGGTATCTGTAACAACACGAAGACACTTGCAGTACACAGCTGGGGTTAAAAAAGCCTCTTTACGGGCCATAATATCGTTTTTTCTAGAAAATAGAGCATTTGAATGAAATCACGAACAACCACTAATAAAGAATAAAAACCCACATAACAAAATCAAAATAAAAAAGAAGGGTCTCCCTTCAAATCGAGAAAAAAACCCTAGGGTTTAATTAAGATTAGAGCTTTATACCTCAATAAAAAAAAAAACTCCAATCACATTAGCAAAATACCAATCACGTGCAAACATATTTGTTTTAATCAAAACCCTGATACAAAAATAGGAAACACCAAATTGGGTTTCACTTAATTCAAAGAAGAAAAAAACATTTTCTCCATAATTTAGGGGTCTTAATGTAGTTTAAAACAAAGATTAGGGCTTTATATATATATATATATATATATATATACACACACACATATATACTACCTCAGAGTCCGTAACAATGCGGCAAGACTCACGATAAGCAACAGGGGGTCAAGAAAGCCTCTTTACCCAACTTGAAAAAGGCCAGGGTTTATACTAAATGGGATATAGAATGAATTAAAATAATTGAAACCCAGAACTTGAACACAATGGTCATCATCAATCCACACAAAAAACTACATATTCTACACAAATTAGGAGTCTGGATGAAACTTAAAACAAAGATTATGGCTTTTTTCACTTCGGAATCCATAACAATACGGAGACACTCAAACACTAACCACTAATAAATAATCAAAACCCATGACAAAATCAAACTTAAACACAATGCTTACACAAACTAGGCTTCTTAATGTAATTTAAAACAAAGAATCGGGGTTCATATATATATACTACATCGGACTCCGTAACAATGCGACGACACTCGCAATAAACAGAGGAGGTCAAGAAAGCCTCTTTTACGGATCAAATAGGGCTTCTCAATAAAAACACTAGCAACCACAAATAAATAATCAGAACCCAGATTCTAAATCAAACTTGAACACAAGTTCTCCCTCAATTCATACAAAAAACTACATTTCATACACAAATTAAGGGTCTGAATGAAATTCAAAACAAATATCAGGGCTTTTATTCACCTCAGAATCCATAACAATGCGCCACAACCAAAACCCTGACAACCACTAATAAAAAATCGAAACCCATGATTGTATTCAAACTTGAATACAATGCTTCAAAAATTAAAGGCTTTTTAATGTACTTTAAAACAAAGATTGGGGCTTTATAGTATATAATACCTCAGAATCTGTAACGATGTGACAACAATCGCGATAAACGGCGGGAATCAAGAAGGCCTCTTTACGGATCAAATTGGGCTTTTGAAACCAATATAATAAAATCAAAATTTAACACTATGATCTTCCTCAATTCATACAAAAATACTACGTTAACTACACAAATTAGGCTTCCTAATGTACTTCAAAACAAAGATTAGGGCTTCCTAACTTTAAATGGGAATGAATGATTATATATGATTTTTTTCCCACTGATATGGGAAGGATTGAAACGTTATTCTTTTATGATTTCAATCGTAATACAATAAAATAAAAAAAAAACTTGCTTTTGATCTATTTTTTATTAAAATGGGAGTAGTTACTATTTTTTGTACCTTATTATTCTTCAACCGCAATAATAAGTAGTCTCATTATACTATTAGTAAATAACTCAATCATTTTACTAGTTTACGTGGAAAGTTGGCTTTGATAAGAACGGTTCTAAAGAAACTAGGTTGCAATTTACTCCGTCTGTTCCTATTTAATTGTCTATTACGAAACTATGTGTAATTTTGACCGGCTTATAATTTATATCAAAATTGTCGAAATAAATTTTTTTAAAATTTAATCATAAAATTTAACATTTGAACTATATTATCAACTTTTTAAAATTTTCATTCCGACAATTTTGATACAAGTTCTTGACCGGTTAAAATTGCACGTATTTTCGTAATGAACAATTAAATAAGAAGGAATAAAGTATTATTCAAGCGCAATAAGTAGTCTCATTATCCTATGGGCCACAATAACTCAATCCTTTTACTAGTCTATGTGGAAAGTTGGCTTTGATGGAAACTGTTCTAAAGACACTCGGTTGCAATTTACTCCGTCCGTTCCTATTTAATTGTCCATTACGAAACTATGTGCAATTTTGACCGGCTTATAATTTATATCAAGATTGTTGAAATGAATTTTTTTAAAATTTAATCATAAAATTTAACATTTGAACTATATTATCAGCTTTTGAAAATTTTCATTCCGACAATTTTGATACAAGTTATTGGCCGGTTAAAATTGCACGTATTTTCGTAATGAACAATTAAATAATAACGAATAAAGTATTATTCAAGCGCAATAAGTAGTCTCATTATCCTATGGGCCACAATAACTCAATCCTTTTACTAGTCTATGTGAAAAGTTGGCTTTGATGGGAACTGTTCTAAAGACACTCGGTTGCAATTTACTCCGTCCGTTCCTATTTAATTGTCCACTACGAAACTATATGCAATTTTGACCGGCTTATAATTTATATCAAAATTGTCGAAATGAATTTTTTTAAAATTTAATCATAAAATTTAACATTTGAACTATATTATCAACTTTTAAAAATTTTCATTCCGACAATTTTGATACAAGTTCTTGACCGGTTAAAATTGCACGTATTTTCGTAATGAACAATTAAATAAGAAGGAATAAAGTATTATTCAAGCGCAATAAGTAGTCTCATTATCCTATGGGCCACAATAACTCAATCCTTTTACTAGTCTATGTGGAAAGTTGGCTTTGATGGAAACTGTTCTAAAGACACTCGGTTGCAATTTACTCCGTCCGTTCCTATTTAATTGTCCATTACGAACTATGTGCAATTTTGACCGGCTTATAATTTATATCAAGATTGTTGAAATGAATTTTTTTAAAATTTAATCATAAAATTTAACATTTGAACTATATTATCAGCTTTTGAAAATTTTCATTCCGACAATTTTGATACAAGTTATTGGCCGGTTAAAATTGCACGTATTTTCGTAATGAACAATTAAATAATAACGAATAAAGTATTATTCAAGCGCAATAAGTAGTCTCATTATCCTATGGGCCACAATAACTCAATCCTTTTACTAGTCTATGTGAAAAGTTGGCTTTGATGGGAACTGTTCTAAAGACACTCGGTTGCAATTTACTCCGTCCGTTCCTATTTAATTGTCCACTACGAAACTATATGCAATTTTGACCGGCTTATAATTTATATCAAAATTGTCGAAATGAATTTTTTTAAAATTTAATCATAAAATTTAACATTTGAACTATATTATCAACTTTTAAAAATTTTCATTCCGACAATTTTGATACAAGTTATTGACCGGTTAAAATTACACGTATTTTCGTAATTAACAATTAAATAAGAACGAATAAAGTATTATTCAAGCGCAATAAGTAGTCTCATTATCCTATGGGCCACAATAACTCAATCATTTTACTAGTCTATGTGGAAAGTTGGCTTTGATGGGAACTGTTCTAAAGACACTCGGTTGCAATTTACTCCGTCCGTTCCGATTTAATTGTTCATTACGAAACTATGTGCAATTTTGACCGGCTTATAATTTATATCAAAATTGTTGAAATGATTTTTTTTAAAATTTAATCATAAAATTTAACATTTGAACTATATTATCAGCTTTTGAAAATTTTCATTCCGACAATTTTGATACAAGTTATTGGCCGGTTAAAATTGCACGTATTTTCGTAATGAACAATTAAATAATAACGAATAAAGTATTATTCAAGCGCAATAAGTAGTCTCATTATCCTATGGGCCACAATAACTCAATCCTTTTACTAGTCTATGTGAAAAGTTGGCTTTGATGGGAACTGTTCTAAAGACACTCGGTTGCAATTTACTCCGTCCGTTCCTATTTAATTGTCCACTACGAAACTATGTGCAATTTTGACCGGCTTATAATTTATATCAAAATTGTCGAAATGAATTTTTTTAAAATTTAACATTTGAACTATATTATCAACTTTTGAAAATTTTCATTCCGACAATTTTGATACAAGTTATTGACCGGTTAAAATTACACGTATTTTCGTAATTAACAATTAAATAAGAACGAATAAAGTATTATTCAAGCGCAATAAGTAGTCTCATTATCCTATGGGCCACAATAACTCAATCATTTTACTAGTCTATGTGGAAAGTTGGATTTGATGGGAACTGTTCTAAAGACACTCGGTTGCAATTTACTCCGTCCGTTCCTATTTAATTGTCCATTACGAAACTATGTGCAATTTTGACCGGCTTATAATTTATATCAAAATTGTCGAAATGAATTTTTTTAAAATTTAATCATAAAATTTAACATTTGAACTATATTATCAACTTTTGAAAATTTTCATTCCGACAATTTTGATACAAGTTCTTGACCGGTTAAAATTACACGTATTTTCGTAATTAACAATTAAATAAGAACGAATAAAGTATTATTCAAGCGCAATAAGTAGTCTCATTATCCTATGGGCCTAAATAAGTGAGTCCTTTTACTAGTCTTTGTGGAAAGTTGGATTTGATGGGAACTATTCTAAAGACACTCGGTTGCAATTTACTCTGTCCGTTCTTATTTAATTGTCCACTACGAAATTGTGTGCAATTTTGACCGGTTTATAATTTATATCAAAATTGTATAAATGAATTTTTTAAAAATTTAATCATAAAATTTAACATTTGAACTATATTATCAACTTTTGAAAATTTTCATTCCGACAATTTTGATACAAGTTCTTGACCAGTTAAAATTACACGTATTTTCGTAATTAACAATTAAATAAGAACGAATAAAGTATTATTCAAACGCAATAAGTAGTCTCATTATCCTATGGGCCTAAATAACTCAGTCATTTTACTAGTCTCTGTGGAAAGTTGAATTTGATGGGAATTGCTCTAAAGACACTCGGTTGCAATTTAATTCAATATATAAATATAAACAGGTACTGGTCTCTATCGGCGAACCACTCGTACTAATGTCGGACCAACTATGAAGTTAATTTTACACAGTCTAATGGACAATTAAATAGAAACGGATGAAATATTATTCAAGCGCAATAAGTAGTCTCATTATCCTATGGGCCACAATAACTCGGTACTTTTACTAGTCTCTGTGGAAAGTTGGCTTTGATGGGAACTGTTCTAAAGACACTCGGTTGCAATTTAATTCAATAGTATATAAATATAAACAAGTACTGGTCTCTATTGGCGAACCACTCGTACTAATCTCGGACCAACTATGAAGTTAATTTTACACAGTCTATTTGGCCACTTGATAGACGAGTAGGCCCGTAAATGAGATGAACTGTTTGTAAAATCGTTCGTGTTTGACTCGGTTAATATTCGGTTCATGTTCGTTCATTTATAAATAAACACAATAATGAACAAAAATATAGTGTTCGTCTATTAAGTGAAATGAACATGAACATGCCTCTGTTCGGTTCGTCTAATCTCGTGTTCATGTAACTATATATAAAGTTTGATAAAATAAAAACTAAATCTATCACTGATGTAACAAAAACTAATATCACATGATATAAATGATATGTTTGTATTATTTTGAACTTATTATGTTAATTTATATCATTATACTATAAATATATTCACCGATTTTATCGTTAAGTGTTCAACTCGTTAAAATAATCATACATATGTAAAAAATAATTTATACAATATATAAAGTTAAAATTATATGTGAACTATTTTATCCTATTTAACAATATAGTAATATATGATAAAATTAAAATATATTTCAAAAAGAAAGAAAAATACATTTTTTTCAATTATTAATTATTGAATGTTTTGGAAGAAATTAGATGTTCACGAATAATTCGTGTTCGGCTCGTCAAATGTTCGGTTCATGTCGTCAAATGTTCGTTCGTATTTAAATGAATATGAACTGAACATGAACATGAACAAGAGGTTTAGTTCCTTATGATTCACTTGAAAATAAAGACTCATTTTCTCATTTAATGAGATGACTGAAAGTGAAAGTGACAGCACTAGCATCCAACTTATATCCAAATAAACAAGAGCACAGATTAAAGTTACAGGTAAAATATATATATTCTGCCACAAAAAAAAGGCTTGATTTTCCGGTTTCCAAAAGATCATTTTGCTCCTCTTAGTAATCTAATTATAATTATCTCAAACTAGATAATTTTTTATCAATGCTATAATGTCTATATTTCAAACTTGATTGGCAAAGACAGGGGCGGAACCAGGGGAAAGGGGTACCACCGCTACCCCAAAATTTTAAAAAATATTATTTTTATATAGAAAAATTCAGATATTAAGGTTTTATATATTAATAATCCTCAAAATAAACAAATAGTAACTTAATTCAAATGGTAAACATAAATCTTTTGTTTCATAAGGTCCCGATTTGAATTTTTTAATGCAGAGTCGATTGACTTGAAAAGTTAAAATTCTTCAAAGAATTGTTTTTAACATAGAGTCGCTTGACTTGAAAAGTTAAAATTCTTCAAAGATTTTTTTTTAAAATCTGTGTGTGTTTGATAAATCAGATTATTTAAATTCTGAAAAAATAATTTTTAGGTTGAAAAATCTATAAAAATCCAAAATTTTAAAATATTTTTTTTAGTGGATTTTCAAAATATGATTTTGGACTAAAAAATATGTTACCAAATATAGGCTAAAACTATAGCTAAAAATAAATAACATAGATTCTGTTACCAAGCTAAAGCTTAAATTTTCAATTTCCATCACAAAAAAAGTCATAATGTTAATTATTATATATATGAAATGTTCATTTAATATCATGGATCAAAACGTGTATAATGGTAGGGTTTCGTGTCTATATTTCTTCCACTTTGCAAGGTCATGCCTTGAGTCTCGCTAAAGGACATTAAATTCTTTTGCATTAAATTTTATGTGCAAAACTATAAAATTTATCAATTAATAGGTGAATAAAATTCAAACTTATTGTGATACATTGTTGTGATTGTCCATATTCATAGGTTACATACCTTATGTATAAACTTTAAGTTTGAGACTTATGGCTTTCTAGCTTTCCTCTTGTACATGTAACTTGTTCCACCCCTCCACTATATAAAGGGGTTGGAGTCTTCATAGTTGAACACCTACAACATACTTGAATACATATGTTTTGGCCCTCATTATCTCTCTCTATCTTACATATGTTATTGAGCTAATTTGGCGTAAAACACGTTATCGGCACTTTGCTTAACGACGGAATAAAGAAATAGCTAGATAGTTTCATTAGAAGTGAGTCTACGGGTCTATTTCTTCCTCGACGAGTTAGTAAGAGGGTTTATTGGGTTGCTAGATCACATATCGATCATCATTTTTGCATTTCCGAATTAAGGTACACAATTTCTACTTGTAATAAAACGTAGAAATTGCATGATTAATCTATAATAAAATCGGAAATCTCAAGTTTATGATGTATATCACATGATAGATGGTTTATTTTGATAAACAATGACTATTATAACCCATGTATATCACTTATAAAACAAGTTAAAACTTGTATGTGAATCTGTCCGACCAAAACTGTCACTTTTAGAACACTGCAGGACCATTCTGAAATTTTCTGAAACTGTAAGACTTCGCTGAAAACTATAGGACCAGAGCTGTAATTACCCTTAAAATGCAAATAGTTTCCTGTATTTACACTCGCAGTCCCTGTAGATACTCCCTATACACAGAATAGTATATATGTACGAGTTTACCCATTGTTTAGTCCGAAAATACTTATTTACATGCAAATGATGTAAGATTTAATTGCTACAACTTCTAAAATTTATAGAAATCTTGTAGAAAATACCTCTTGCATGATAATATTAATTGATTGTGTGACATTAACTAAATTTAGCCTCTTAGCATGCCACAATTTATTGCCTACGAATTGATATAACATATGCGATGTATTAATTACACATAGAAAATGGCAAAAGTCACACTTTAGTGTTGGATTTAATAATAACTCATGTGTTTTAATATTACTACTCCATGTTAGGACTAGTTTACATGAGTATGACATGCTTTTATATTACGATATTGTTAAATGTTATTTTATCTTGTCACATAAAAGCCCGTAGACATTTATATGTTACGTGAGCTTATAAATTGCCTCGAATTTGAACATTTTACTATGTATCTTTTTTGAGTAGAAATTTTCCTCAAGCTTAAACATTTAGATGTAGCTTTTGAGTTGAAAATTTGCGAAATCCGGAATATATATTCATATTTAAGTTGGAATAATTATGAATCTTCCCCAAATAGGCTCACCTATTTGGATACGATGTCTAGGAAAGATAAAGGCGGAAGTCGCTCTCCTAATGAGGTCGGTTTTTAAGAGGCATTCGTGCCCACCCCCCTCACCGTCTTTCCTGATCGTGTTCAAGTAGAGCTACCGAAAGGGGTTGAGTAAATAATAAGTTCCCCGAATGTGTCTATATAGGTGTATTTTCGCTGAATTGGTGTCTCAGTATCGGCCCGTTGTTCGATTAGCGCGTACCTATTCAAATTGAAAGCAAAACTAGTATTTTTCGAACCTGTCGATTCGAAACAAGTTTGTGCTTATGCAAACCATGAACATATAAACCTGTTGATTTATATGATAACTAATCCAGTATTTTTCTCCCGTTGTAGAAAAATGTCAATCAAACTTGACTTTCCGATCCTCGATGCCGCTGGCAAGAACTATTTGGACTGGACTCAAGATATCCAGAACCATCTAGATGCCCAAGGCTTGTTGGACGTCATCTACGCTGAGGATGAACGTGAAGTGGAAGTGTCGCGTGAAATGAATGCGAGGGCGATGATTCTGTTCCGCCGCCACTTATCAGATGCAATGAAGTCTGAGTTCATAGCGATCACCTCACCGAAGATGTTGTGGGACTCTCTCAGAGAGCGCTTCGACCATCAAAAGACCATATGGCTTCCTGATGCCCGCCATGATTGGCTGAATCATAGTCCAATACCTAGCTTCATTGGCTCCATTACAAGTTTGAGGTACCTCAATTTTTCACAATCTGAATTTAGCGGGAATATCCCTCATCAACTTGGAAATCTATCCAGGATTCGCCATCTTGATTTTTCAAGTAACCCCGATCTAAGTAGTGATAGTTTAAGATGGATTTCAGGTCTTGTTTCATTACGATATCTAGATATGTCTGAAATAGACACGAGCGAGACTCTAAGTAGTGATAGTTTCAGATGGATTTCAGGTCTTGTTTCATTACGATATCTCGATATGTCTTGGCTAGACCTGAGCGAAACAATAGGTTGGGAACATGCGACGAGCAGGCTCCCTTCTCTACTTGAACTGCACTTGTCTCGTTGTAATTTGAGAGATATTTCACCTTCGATTACCAGTGTTAACTTTACTTCACTCTCGATTATCGACCTTTCTTATAACCAGTTCAGGTCACCTGTTCCTGAGTGGCTATTTAATCTCCCTCGTCTAGTCTCCATAAACATAGGTGGAGGATCATTTTCTGACAATCCATTTCCAAGTGCTCTTAAAAACACGACCTTGATAAAATCCTTCTTCAACCATGGGAATGAAGCTTCTGGTGTGACAATACCAAAGTGGTTTTATAGTTTCCAATATCTTGAAGAAGTTGATCTTTCTAATAATATGTTGGAAGGTGTCATCGCAAATGAAATAGGTAACTTAACTTCTCTAACTAGTCTCGATCTGAGCGACAATAAACTGGAGGGGTCGGTGCCAGTATCCTTGGGAAAGCTCCGCAACTTGAAGGCTATTATCTTGTCGTATAATAATTTCTATATGTTTGACATAGGAAATTTCCTTAGGAGTTTCATGTTTAAGAGATTGGAAGTACTGAGGTTAAATGGAGCTAATGTCACTGGGCACTTGCCATATGAGATTGGCCATTTTACAAATTTAGTCTCTATTAGACTTTCTAATAACTTCATCTCAGGTACAATTCCATCTTCATTAGCAAGATTATCAAACTTGAAGTATTTAGATCTTTCTTTTAATCTATTGGATGGAACCCTGCTTGAAGTTATAGGGAAACTTACAATGTTAGAAACACTTCGCTTCGATGGGAACTCGATGGAAGGTGTCATTACAGACCTTCATTTTGCAAAACTTAAGAGATTAAGGTACCTAACTGCATCGGAAAATAAACTGTCCTGGAAATCTCGTGATGTCTGGATTCCTCCCTTTCAACTTCGATATTTGGATTTGAGAAATTGGAATCTCGGACCCCAATTCCCTTCTTGGCTGCAATCACAAAAACAACTAAATCACTTAGACATTTCAAACACACGAATATCGGATTTTATTCCCACCAAGTTCTGGGATAAGACCAATGGAGCTTTGTTTTACCTAAATTTATCATCTAATGGATTTTATGGAGAGCTCCCTAATGATGTAACTAGGTTTACTTTTAATACTATGGCTGATCTAAGTTCAAACAATTTCACTGGTCCATTACCAACATTCATGTCTGAAGCATTTTGGCTAGATCTTTCGAACAATTCTTTCTCCGAATCTATTCACCAATTCTTTTGTAATCAGACGAACTTAGGTATTTCATTTATAAATTTTCGATATAATCTTTTGTCAGGGAGTATTCCTGACTGCTTCGGGATTTGGACAAGTCTAGAAGTTCTAAAATTAGACAACAATCATCTGCATGGTCCCATCCCAAACTCAATTCCAGGTGCATGTAGTCTTATGAATCTACACTTGCATAATAACAATCTCTCGGGAAAGTTGCCTCAGACTCTACAATATTGTACGATGTTGCAAACAATTGACCTTGGAGGAAATCAATTTTCAGGAAATATACCTACTTGGGTGGGTAGGTCATTTCCAGAATTGGTAAATTTGAATCTTTACTCTAATAGGTTCCACGGAAAGATTCCAAATGAACTATGTCATCTTCAATCGCTTCAGATTTTGGACCTTGCTCACAATAGCCTTTCTGGGTTAGTGCCAAAGTGCTTTACTAATTTCAGTGCTCTGAGAAACACGGAATTGAATATGAACTACGCAGGACAAGGGTTTTCGACAGAATTTAGTTCACACACAACATATGATAATGGGGTTTTGGTGACAAAAGGAAGTGAGAACGAATATAGTTCAATAATTATGTTCGTGAAGTTTATGGATCTTTCATCGAATAACTTATCAGGTTCGATCCCAGAGGGATTAACAAGACTTGCGGGTTTGAGGTTCCTGAATTTGTCTCGGAATCACTTTTTAGGTTCCATTCCAATCAACATTAGTGAAATGATATCACTCGAAAGCTTAGATCTTTCTCTTAATCAACTATCAGGTGAAATTCCGTTGAGCATGTCGAGAATGAGTCTCTTAAATAACTTGAACCTGTCAAATAACAAACTCACAGGGAAAATTCCTACAAGTACTCAACTCCAAAGCTTTGATGAATCCAGCTTCGGCGGTAACAAGCTCTGTGGGCCACCTCTTGGAAAATGCAATGAGAACAAGATAGTACCGAAAGTTGTGGTTGGAGTTGAAGAAGAAAGTGATGAATATCTAGACTTGTGGTTTATTGGCAGCATTGCAATAGGATTCATATTTGGTTTCTTGGTTCTAATAGGTCCCTTAGTTCTCAGCAAATCGTGGAGAATTACTTTTTTTGGAGCATTAGATAGTGCTTGGTTTAAGCTCTCGGATTTTATATCTAGATGCTGCCATATCTTTTATAATAAAAGAGGGTGAATGTAATAAGTAATTTGAATTTCCAAACACCAAGAAAAACTAAAGAGCGATTATGTACCTTTGGGATATGAACTTAATTTACTTGTAATCTGTGTAATAATTTCTTTTAGCTATTATATGTATGTCTCTTCGATAAATTTATCTGTTTCAGTACAAAGTGTCTCACTGGAGTAATATCTCTCTCTCACACAGTTACACAAAAGTACATGAAGAATTAGATGGATCCCATGTTTATATATATGTACTCCATGATTACTATATTGCAACTTTCCTATGAGTTTGTAAATTGATGATACAACTTTTTGTTTATGGTAAATACAATCTAGAAATGTATTGAGTATACAGCAGGCCGCAAAAAAAGTATCTTATTTGTCGATAGCCCATCGGAACTTGTTCCCCGGATAAATTGAACTATATATAGGAGTTCTTTTAGATGTTCTTTTAGATCAAGTAAATGTACCAGTGTTTTAAATAGCATTATCGCTATCGTAGCGTTTTTTCGAGAGAAACGCTAAAAGCGCTAATAGCGTTGCTATATAGCGCTTTGCGGTGTATTTTTTTTTTTTTGCCTAAATATGCACTAAACTTTAGAATATATAACAAAAAATAAAAAGAAATGTATAGTTATATTAGATAGTAATAAAAAAAATATCAAAAAAAAAATTTGTTGTTGCTGAGTTTCAAACTTGGGTCTGCTGAAAATTACAGCACTGTCTTAACCATCTGGACTGCAGACACTTTTATGAAAATTACACAATATATATTAATTATTTAGATCCGCTGTTTTTTTTTAACTCACTATTTACGCTTTTGGTCCAGAATTTCGCGCTTTTTGCGCTTGTGGTCCCCTATAGCACGATTTTAGCGCAATTCCACCTAAAATCGTGATTTTTCGTTGTGTTTTTTACCAAAAAAACGCTATTTCGCGCTACGTAGCGCTATGTAGCGCGAATTTTAAAACAGAGAAATGTACCAACTATATATAGGAGTACTTTGTTTCTAATTTCTTTTTGAAGCAAAAGTATATATATATATGCATGTGGATAGAAGTATCAACTTTAAATGGGAACGATTGAACCGTTATTTTTTTAATGATTTTAATCATAAATTCATAATACATTTATTTATTTTTACTTTTTTATCATTTTTTTTTATTATCAAAATGGAAGGAGTTGCATCACGATTCAAGAGTAACTTATGCACTCTCCAAGTCTCTTGGCCATCGTATTTAAGCGCAACAACTCACATTATCTTATGGACCACAATAACACAATCCTTCAACTAGTCTCTGTGGAAAGTTTGATTTGAGTAGTATTCTAAAGACATACATGTTGCAATTTATTTCAATATAAATATATACAATTCGTTTATTTATACACTATACTTTTAATGAATAAAATTCAACTATCAAATCAAAAGATTGAAGCTAAGTACTAAACATAGATGTAAAAACAATTTGAGCTCTCGATACGAATCTGGTTTGCTGCTTTGAAATATTAACCAACTTATCCTCCTCAGTATAGGACCGTGTCAATGCTTATGCCAGTAATACAATCTGAATAAGTGGCGGAGTTAGGATTCGACAACCGAGCATTGTGCTCAAATTCAAAAGAAAAAAAACTTCAGGTGCAAAGAAGATATCGGGTGCTATCCATTCACTTGTATGAATTTATATCATCATATGTTAGAGTAAAGTGAACCGTGTTGGGTTTTTTTATAAATATAGAATACGCTGTAACTCTATCACCCCCTCTATTTTATTTTAGTTTTTATATTTTTTGTTCATACTCTATTTTTCCTTACAAAATTATTTAAACATGGAAAATAAACGGTGAGGGAGACTTAACTAAAAAAGAGAAAAGTATGAAGATATTTTAAGGAAGGGTAAAGACAGGTAGTGTCCCATGCACTAGATAATAAATGTAATTAAGGTATTATATTTAACAATTAATATAATTATTTAATATTTGTAATTATATATTAAATTACATTTTAAATGGAGATTTGGAGAAAATATATGTAAATCCATAGTGAATAATTTGTTAAGAAAACGAATGTATCAATATTTTATTTCTTTTATTTCCATATTTCAATTCTAAATATTCTTAGTGTATATTTTTAAAATTTTTAGAATAGTCTAAACTAGGGTTCTATATTTTTTATTTGAGTTTTATTGTGCTAAAAAAAATATTATTTAATTAATATTTAATTTTAAGTTAGTTTCAACTTAGATTCCCTGTTTTTATTTGAGTTTTATTGTGTTGTAAAAATGGTTTTTTTGTTTATTAAATCATAAAATATATCAATTGTAAATACTATTAGCATAAACTATTAATTGATGGATTAAAAAATCAATCGGATTTTGACTAGTTATAAATAACTATATCAAATAAGGTTTAAATAATACCCCATAGCACTTGTTAGTCAAACCATTTAAGGAATAGAGGAGAGATTTACTATTAGGGGTAATTTAGTACATATATACAAAATAAATGTACTAAAACTCAAACAAAGAAACACAAATTTGTGTTTCTGAATATTAAGTCTATAGCATATCTGCATATGACCTACGTAAATGAAAACATTGTTTGTATATATATTTTTAAAAATGAAACTTCATTGTCGAAATTCTGTGTGATACTTCTGAGTGGACTTAGGATTAATAATAATTGAAAATCTTTGCTAATGGTAGCAAATCCAATCTTGAAATAATTATGAAATTTATTTTCTCTTATGAGCTTGCATCAGCTCAAATGCTTAATAAAGTTAAAAAAAATTCCTTACTTATAACTCAAAGAATGTGAGAAAAAGTATCATTGCTAAAGTGATTGGATTTTTTGAGAGATCTTTACCGACTAAGTATCTCGGTATTCCACTTCATCACACTAGGCTTAGTGCTGCTATTTATGACCCTTTATTTGAAAATATCACTAAAAAAATAGTTAGATGGAAGGCTAATTTCCTAAACTCTGGTGTTAAATTAATTCTTGTTAAATATGTGCTTTCCTCAATATTAATACATCTTCTTCCTATTCTGAATCCCCCTAAAATGGTTATTGAGAAACTTGAAAAAAGTTTCTCTACCTTTTTCTGGGAAGAATACGAATGACATAATAAACATCATTGGTTAAATTGGGGTAAACTTTCTTGTCCTATTTCTGAAGGTGGCATATGTGTGAAAAGGCTACAAGAGTTTATGAATGCACTTCACACTAAAATGAGCTGAAGATTGCTGGAAATAGAATCTTCTTGGACAATTTTTGTGTATCAAAAATATTTTAACACTAATTTGAACCGGAAAGAACCTATTGTCCATGTCACTCACTCTTGTGTATGGAAGATGGTTAGTGCTCATTTCAAAATCGTTGTCGATAACAACTTGTGGAATATTAATGAGGGCTCTATCACCTTTTGGTATGAAAATTGGTTTGGGGACGGTCCTTTGTGCCACTCTTTTGATGTTATTTTTCCCAATGTTCTTCTGAATCAAGTTATTAATCATAATGGGTGGGACATCGGGCTCCTCTTTCATATGGGGGTAATAATCTTATTCTCAAAGTTACTAGTAAGAATTTGTTTATAAGAAACGGTGATGATGTCCGATATTGGCCACATTGTGCTGATGGTATTTTTTTCATCCAAAAATACTTACGGTTTTCTTAGAGAGAAAAAACCTTTGTTACCTATTGCTAAATTTATTTGGAACTCTATCATCCCCACTAAAATTGATATTTTCTCTTGAAAATTGTGGTTTTCAGCTATTAAACTTGAAGAACATTTTAAAAAAGGTTGGGATTTGCTTGGTTACAAAATGTTTTTGTTGCGAGAATAATGATGTGGACAAAGAAGAACATTTGTTTGGTTCCAGTGATATTTCCAAGCAAGTGTGGAGTTATTTTAATAAGGCTTTTGTTTTTAATTCTCAGTTCACATGTAATTGGAAACAAATGGAAGTAAGTTGGTGTAATTTATGTGATAATCCTCAAACAGGTTTACTTGCTGCCATGCTACATTTCTTTATTGCATGGGAAATTTGGCTGAGTAAAATTCAAAGTATCTTTGATAATGTACCTATGAGTGCTGATAGTATTATAATCAAAATTGTTAGGTGGCTTAGAGAATTAAATACCTTGTTAAAACCTAAAAATTCTGCAAAAAAAAAATTGAGTGCCTCACTTTCAGTATTTTAAATGTTAATTCAATCCCTTGTAAAATGAAAAAAAAGATAAGTTAGTTCAATGGAATTGTCCCCCTTCTGGTAGACTTAAACTTAACGTTGATGGTTCTTCTTTTAGTAATGGTTCTAGTGGTTGTGGAAAAGTTTTGAGAGATCACAATGGTTTTATTATTTTTTAATTTTCTTACTTACATGGTAATCACTCAAATACTTTTGCCGAGTTAATGGCAAAAAAAAAGCGAGTTATGCCTTTGTTATAATCTTGGTTTTACTGATTTTTTGGTAGAGTCTGATTCTAAATTAATTGTTAATTGGTGGAACAGTAATTCATCCTTTGGTATTAAATTTTATAATTTGTGGGTAGATATTGTTATACTAATGGACTATGTTTGTTTAAGCTTGACACATGTGTACAGGGAGCAAAATCAAGTGCGGCTTAGCAAATCTAGGTCTTGGTGGTGGTAATTTGACAAATTTTAGAGTTATGGGTGTTTCAGCTTACACTTATGATGCATGCATGCTTGATCAAAAGGAAGTAACTTGTATGTGAGAGAGTTACTTTAAAATTTAATGCTATCTTATACCAATGATGTTATGAATGCTGAGGTTAAGCCATGTAATCAATTGAAATATATGCTAGAGGAGCTATTTGATAGTTATTATGTTAATGATGAAGATATTCTGAAGCTATTTAATTATAAAAATTTAGAACACTTTTGTGAGGACTGTGGTCGGAGATGTGTTCTTGTTGATTACTAAATGTTTGTTTCTACTAGTGACAAAGCCATAACTTTATTCGGTAGCGTTAGGCTTTTCAGCAACAATATATAAATGAATTGATAGTAAATAAGAACACTTCTTGATCTTTATTATTGTTCGGCAATTGCTCTTTGCTCGGATTACAATTATATTACTACAGTTATGCTCGGATTCGCTATTTGATCTTGAACTTTATCTTCCTCTTCTCTTCGGTGTTCGTTTCTCTACCTTGCTCGATTTGACTATTACTGTGATAGGTCCTGACACGTTTTTATCTTTTCTCTCCTTCTCTCTATATTTTTTGAGATATATTTTCCGGTCCCTCTTTTGATGGGGGTGCTTGGCTATTTATAGGCAATTATGCCTCTTAAGATGATGACAAATGTCATCATCTGGGGCATTATCTCATGGGCTTTTCCTCTATGGACTTTATTAATTGGGCCCAGGCCTTTATAGATAAAGGCCTGTTAAGATAGCACTTTTAACCCATGGAGTTTAGGATTCTAGCATTGGGTACCCTCTAATAATGGAAGGGTCAATTCATACCCGAATAGGCTTATCCGGGTCCAATTTTTATGTTCTATCAAGTGCTCCCTGACTTCCTCGGTGTGATCTTCACGTCGAGGGAGTCATGATCGGTCGGTCGAGGATGTTACTTCAATCTTGTCGTTCCCAATGCTTCATCGACTTGTAATAAATTCATGACTGTTCCCTGGGGCCCATTTGAGGTCATTAAGAAGTCCTATCCTGGTATCTTTCTTCGAGGAAAACCTTTTGACTTTCTCAACACCTTTCTATTATAAAAGGGGAGTGCCCCATCCATAAGTACCTATCTTGGTACCACTTTGCCAGTGACGTAATGGCTTCCACTAGTTCCACTGGTGAAAGCTCCTTTGATTACATTTATTATTTAGAAAATGAGGTCAAGAAATCTCGTACCGCGAATGGGAAGCTTGTGGCCAAGGTTTCAGTTTTCAAGAAAAGATTGTCTGACATGGATGCTGCTCATCATGTGACGATGGCTGATCGGGATTGGGCCTTTGAGCATATAAAGAGGCTCGAGGCTTCGTTGGCTAAGCAAAGGGCGGCAAAAAGAGCTTATAAGCTTGCCTTCAAGGAGCTGCACAATCGGTCCAAACCGGGGTCGAATGACGTCGAAGCAAGCTTTTTCTCAGAATAATTAATCTTTGTAATTTCTTTTGTATTGGATGTCATCTCCAAATTGTAATCTTGAACTATTGAAATTAATAAAATATTTCCTATTTCATTCTTGTCTGTTGATTTTCTTGATACTCCATTGGATGAATGAATTGGATGTGAACTGTTGTTAGTTGGACATAAATGTTTTTGGGAAGCTCAAGGGGGTTGGTCTTTCTTCGAGATGACCTTTGATCTTCCCCATTATTTCTTCCTATAAAAGGGGGCTGTATATGTCCCTTTTGCATACTTCTCCATTAACGAATAAATGGCTTCTCCTCATGAAATTAGTGGTGACAACCTTCCTGAGTATGTTGCACATCTAGAGGAGGAAGTCAGGAAAGTGCGTACCCTTGAGAGGAGGGTTGCCTTACTATCGATGGAAGCTCGTCGGGCTGTTGAAATGGACGAGCGTTTGGAAGCTATTGAGAGGGAACACCAGTGGTCTTTGATCGACAATATCTGGGCACAGGCCCGGATCAAAAAGCTCGAGGCCTCCAGAGATAGGCATATTGCTTCCAAGAGGGCTTATAAACTGGCCCTCAAGGAAGTGTATGCTCGGTCTAAAAAGAGGCCCGATGATGAAGCTGGCCCTTCTACAAAATGATTCTCTTTTCTTTTCTCTTTTTTTTTTTTGTAATGTCTTTTTGCTGAGTAGTACCTTGTAATAAAGTTCTCATTAATCAATGAAAATTCTTCCTTTCCTTGTTCTTATATGATTTATTTTCCCAATGCAATTTCTCTTTGATGCGCACGCGTGTGGCTTCATTAATGGGTTTTCTTGAGCCTTGTGCTTGATCTTATCCACTGTGTTTTCTCGAGCCATGTGCTAGACCTTATCCACTGGGCTTCCTCGAGCCTTGTGCAAAGGATCTTATTTAATATACTTGAGACGTTTGCATTTCCCTATAAGGACACGTGCGCTGAAGCCTTTATGGTTCATCTTCTTTAAATACTGGTAAAAGTCCAAGCGTTTCTTCTTAAACAAACACAGTTCTTAATTGCCCACGCCTTTCAGTCTCTTCTGGGAATCCAAACGTTACTTCTTAAACAGACACATCTCTTGATTGTCACTATTTCTTAGAACTTTTTGGCGAACGGTTGCGATTCTCCATATTAATCCCTTCATAATTTATCTATAAATACCCCCTTAAGGCATGTTTATCTTCATAATCCTCCATCATATATCATTCTCCATCGTATATATATCTCTATCTTATAATTTTCGTAAGATGTCTGGACCTTTTACCAGATCAGCCTTGGCTTTGCAAGTGGAGGCTTTTGAAGCCTCCTATGACAATGTGCTAAAGCTGTTGAAGGATGCTGAGGCAGAGTTGAAGGTGATGCGTTATTACCACACCGAGATGGTGAGGGAATTGACTTGGCTAAGGTCCGAGTTGGACTACTGCAGGCGTGCTCGAAAGGCACTGGTCGAGGAGAATGAGATGTTGAGGGGGAACCCGACGCTCCGAGATCAGAATGTCTCTGTCGGGCCCTCTCATCGATACCGATCAACCTTCCCCTAACCTTTCTATTTTTCTTTATTTTTTACTTTGTTTTCCATTTCCTTCATTTCTTCATCTTCTCTCTTCTCCTTTTCAATTTTCTTCATTTCTTCCTCCCCACATATCTTCCTCTTTTTTGTTTAATACTCTCTTGTCTCACCACTACGATGTGACAATCAACTCATAGTTCTTTTTCTTTTTCCTTTTTGTTAAGTTGTGTTCTCCCTATTTGAGCGCTTTTCCTTTCTCTTCTTCGTTTTCTTCTTCTTCTGTCTTATGTTTATTTTCTTCGTATTTCTTTTCTTCTTTATGTTCCTCTTCTTCGCTCCCCCTGTTCGCTTGGCTTGCTGATATAGTCGATCTTCTTTGGGCATTGTCCTTTGCCGTAACCGACCTTCTACTGATGTTGCCCTCGGATGCACTGAATACCAATGTGATAGATTTTCTTTTGGTGTTGTCCTCTGATGTACTGAATACCAATGTAATAGATTTTCTTTTGATGTTGTCCTTTTATGTAATGAACACCTGTGTATCCCACCATTATTAATGAAAATTTTATTTTCCACTTTCCATTGTTATCTCTTCATGCCGTATTTTGTGGTTTGTCGTTTTTAGAATATTGGATATTCGAATGTCTTGTCATTTTTATTGCTCGCTGTACTGAAGCCATGTGATGTCTGTAACATGGCAGGTTGGTCAAAGATGCATGTTCCCAAGAATTGTCAGGCAATACCATATTGATATGAGCTGCTGGCTAGTGTCTGAAGTCTCAACTCAAGGACATATATTGATTCAAGTGACTAAAAAGAGAAAACTTCAGTGTAATACCACGGATCCAGTGTTTTGAATTGTTGCGAAAATCATTCAGCTCGTTTAGTATGTAAAGGTCTAACAAAGATCATAAAGATAACAATAGAGGCAACAGAAGAAAGACGATAAAATTGTTAGGTTATATGACTAAAAAAAACTTCAATTAAAGTCGAAGGAAACTAGAAAGCAGCAAAGCCACTATAACAAAAACCTAGAACTAAACAAGTGAACACCCCCCCCCCCCCCCCCCCCCCCCAATGCATATTAAGTCCTTAATTGAGTATTATTTTTGTCATGTTCCACTTTGCTTGCAAAATTCAAGAAGTAGCAAATAAAATGTTCTTACTCTCCAGTTTTTTTAAGATTGACACCACATAAAAATGCAATGGTGATGTCCCTTTGAAAAATTTAATGGCCACAAAATATTGAAGATAGCACGTATAGTGGGGATATGAAACACATTACTCTATCCTACGCATGATAAAGTCATCAACGTTTCACATTTTTTCAGAACTTTGAGATGTTTAATGTTTCATCAAAACTTAACATTGGTGTGCCTTAAAAAATAACCAATACAAGAGGTTTTATGTATTTAGATGCTACTGTATCCACTAGTAAACGCCGATAAGAGTGAATATTAGCAGATAGAGAGCATCTCATCAGTGAAGAGACGAGCATAACTAGACTCATATAGTAGTAAGACTATCCAATTAAACAATACAACCATGAGAAAAGACCATAGTATAAGTAATTATAGATGAAAAACTATAAAGACCCTAAAGCATGATAGGATAACGTTCATTAACTGGAAACTTATATTCGCAGTAACTTTCTGTCGGATCTTTTATTCTTTGACAAAATAGCAGAAAACAAAACTATATGTTAAATTGATATCTAAACTGCACGGATGCTAAACATATAAACAAGATTCTTTCCCGCTATCGCCTAAAACATTTGAAGCATCAACTGGAACAAAATCCACTAAGCATAGCATAGAACTTCAAGCATAAATATTACTCCCCAAAGATATTACTAATAGGTACTTTAATTTAAGGTTTTAAAGTACACAGTGTGTACCAATTTAACAGTTTCTAAAACTTTTTCAACCATGCTGTCATCAGCTTTTTACACCCTTCTGGCAGAAAAAATCAAAAAATTGCCAATTCTTACAACTATTTTCCAGATCAAAACCAGCATCCAACTCAAGAACATTGTATTCCCAAGATGACAGAATAACATGTTATCCTACTCTATTTTTTTCCGGAAAATCTGAACAAATATTATGTATATAAAGTATAAACCGGTTTAATTATTAATATATTCGAGAAAGAAAATCCATCATATAGCAAAGTATTGCACTTATAACTAATCATAATATTCAAACAAGTTCGGAATAAAACATCTACAAATATCCAGGTTGTCAGCCGATGCATAAAAACAAAATTTACAAGGAAAAAGGTAAAACAGATTACCTGAACAAGATAGTAGAAGATACGAAGTCCTTCCGGATCCTTACTAGATTGGACATCCATAAGTGATCCAATCTTTGAAGTTGTGAAAGAAATGTGTTCATTTCCCATCACAATCTCTAACTCTTGTCTCCCAACTTGGTCTGGCTCTGGCCACTCCCTATCATCTTCCTTCATTATCTACAAGAAAATATATCAATGAAAATTTTAGCTGATATTCACATGCAAAATAACCAACCATAAATCAACGACGTTACTTCTAAATCCTCTACCAACAACCACTGACAAGTGACAACCACCAACAAAAAATCACAGCAAAGGTAATAAAATTAAAGTTGAAAAAACTAGATTTTTATTAAGATTAAGGCTTTATACCTCAATCAAAAAGCTTAAAAGCATATTAGAAAATTACCAAGCACGTGCAAACAAACAAATTAAAATAATCAAAATACTGACGATAAACTGGAAATACAAAAAATGTTTCCCCCAATTCAAGGAGAAAAACTAATATCATACAAAATATGGGGGTCTGAATGAAATTAAAATAAAGACTTGGGCTTTTATTCACCTCGGAATCTGGTATCTGTAACAACACGAAGACACTTGCAGTACACAGCTGGGGTTAAAAAAGCCTCTTTACGGGTCATATATAGTATCGTTTTTTCTAGTAAATAGAGCATTTGAATGAAATCACGAACAACCACTAATAAAGAATAAAAACCCACATAACAAAATCAAAATAAAAAAGAAGGGTCTCCCTTCAAATCGAGAAAAAAACCCTAGGGTTTAATTAAGATTAGGGCTTTATACCTCAATAAAAAAAAAGCTCCAATCATGTCACGCCCCAAAATCCATAGAACACGGACATCGAGGCATGACCTTTTTAAAACAAAAGAAAATAGAACCTGTTGGTACGAATTTAAAAATTTTAAAAGAAAACACAACGAGCTAAAGGAACGATTAAACGAATAAATAAAATTGTTTGCCAAACGCGGCTACATGACCAAATGGTTTTGACAACATATAAAAATTACCAAACGAAAGTAAATTGCCCATAGGCTACAACCTCCAAAATAAAATCTAAGTGAAAAGAAAATGAAAGCCCGAGCCCATGCGATGTATTGCCATAGCTTCTAACCGAACGTCTCAACCTATAAAGTACCTGAAATACAAAATTGTAACGGTGAGTCCCACGCACCTAACTAGACGGGACGGCACCACAAATACCGTCACTCCATTCCATAAATGCAAGAGCTCACAAATTCTACAACTACGATAATCGACGTATAAAGAGAAATATAATGACATTCTACAACTATGATAAATTAAATAAATTAAATAACATCTACACACATCTATAGCATACATGGACCTCTCACGCCACCTACCCCAGTCCGTAAGGTAGGTCATTCCCTATCCCTTCGGCCGTCTTATGTCCCCGGAATTAGGGAGAGACATAGACCATTGCAACATAAAAGTAGATTTATAGTGCGCACTTGGACCTCTCACGCCACTCGTCCCAGTCCGTAAGACGAGTCATTCCCTATCCCTTCGGCCGTCTTATGCCCCCGGAATTAGGGAGAGACATAGACCATTGCTAACATAAAAGTAAATATAGTGCACACTGGGACCTCTCACGCCACCTACCCCAGTCCGTAAGGTAGGTCATTCCCTATTCCCTCGGCCGTCTTCTGTCCCCGGAATTAGGGAGAGACAGAGACCATTGCCACTACAGCTAAATCACAAGGTCTCGGCCAATAATATAAAATCATCCAATTAACACAATTTCATACGTATAAATATTAAGGCCTCGGCCAATAATATTATACTGTTCAAATAACACCATCTCATACGTCATTTAACGTAATACAAAATAATCCAAAAGCATTGGTGCTAGATTCACAACTAG
Organism: Primula veris; assembly: GCA_963682055.1. Taxonomy (NCBI): domain Eukaryota; kingdom Viridiplantae; phylum Streptophyta; class Magnoliopsida; order Ericales; family Primulaceae; genus Primula; species Primula veris. Next base: position 3,136,793 of record OY821742.1, on the reverse strand, counting down.
CCAAACAAGTCTAATCAGCATAAAAACTCATTCAGGCATTTTAACAAACACCTTGTATGCGCAATAAAACTCATATTTATTCAACAATAATTTACCCAATTCTATCAACAACCATATAATACATAATCAACGCATATAACACGCAACCCATTAATATTATCATTAATCCGAAATTAATTTAACTTATAAATCCACGTTACCAGATACATATCTGTCTCTGTTCCACTATCAAGTAGATTTCTTATACAGTCAAACGTAAGCATGATTCCCATCTATTAACAATTTGTAACCTACTGAAACAACATAATAACCATATGTTAATAACCATATGTTCTGCCATAACTTGCCCACTTCATACTGTCTATAAAGAACACCAACTACCTTCTACATTGATAACTAAAACTAAGAAGATAAAGATACTTCCAGAATTAGATTATGATTCAAGTATTTGTGTGTATGTTCAGAGAATTACAAATATGCACGTAACATTTGCCATCCTTAAAACTTAAGAGAACTTTCTCCTCAATTAACTGAATTAAACGTACCACAAATAAACCCAATTAACAATTTAAGAACTTAATTAATATAAAAGGTAAAAACCCTCAATTTATAATAAACGTAAAACCTAATCTTAACATACACCCTCGTCTAGTCGCAATGGATAACCCCCGTTACCTTAGAGCGTAGATGAGATGCTTTCGGTAATAACCCGCTAACGGTGGGTTCCTCTTCTTCTTCTTCTTCTTCTTCCTTTTTCTCTCTTTTCTCTCTTTTCTCTCTTCTTACTTGTTTTTTACTGTTTTTAGGTTATGAAAGTGGCTGAAAAAGTGTTTAGAAAAACTGTTTTGATATAGTTTGTGGTAACGAACTATTTGGTCCCCAAAGTTCTAAAAGCTACCTTTTAATCAAAATTATTAATAAACTACTCAATAATAACAAATCTTTTAGAAACAAATCTATTGGGTCCTTTTTATTAGTAAAATTAATAACAGGTTTTTAAAATAAGGTTTTTCGGAAGAGTTTAGGTTTTTGGCTAAAAATTAGTCGAGTGACCGGTTTTTGGTAGAATTTTGAATAAAACGTTTTTTGGATAAATTAAATCATAAATAAAATCACTTATAAAAATACGGGATGTTACAACTAACACTCCTTAAAAGAATTTCGTCCCGAAATTTCATCTCTAATCAACTATACCCAGAAATGATAAACTTATATAAACAAGACCATAAAAATTCTAAATGTACAATTCGTGTCATAATTCAAGAAATAACATACGCAGGGTTCACAACCTGTAACAACTCCATAACTCAAATGAGATAAACTTCAGATAATGCACAACCTGTAAAAGTAACTGCCTGTATACAATATCTAACAAAATGAAAGACAACAATGTAAAAGAAGCGGCTGCAACATAAAAGAAAATAAGGTAAACTAAGCTGACATGCTTCTACCTCAACAACTCCATAACATCTACAAAACTCAACTCAGATAAACACCTATATGCAATATCTTACATAATAAAAGACACGCAACAACTCCGTAAACTCTAGGCGTTATAACAAAAATAAATTCCAAACTCTAGGCGTTACAACCCTTCCCCGATAAAGAAATTTCGTCCCGAAATTAGAATGCATCTAAAGAAAAATACCTAAAGAAAAGTCGAGATTAGGATATTTCCTCTTCATCTCATCCTCGCGTTCCCAAGTTGCCTCCTCGGCCCCGTGGTGTTTCCAAACCACCTTTACCAGTCTAATAGTATTTCCTCGAAGTTCCTTCTCTTGCACATCGATAATCCTCATAGGTCCCACTTCGTAGGTCACATCCGCACTAACCTCAATGTCCTCAAAGTCCACCACGTGTGAAGGGTCGTGATGATACTTTTTCAACATTGACACATGGAACACCGGGTGAACCCCCGCCAACTTTGGTGGCAAGTCCAACCGATATGCAACTTCTCCAACTCGGTCCACGATCTCAAATGGTCCGATAAATCTCGGGCTCAACTTTCCTTTAGAGCCAAACCTCATAATCCCCTTCCTGGGCGAAACTCGTAAAAATACGTGATCCCCCTTTTTGAACTCCAATGGTCTCCTCCTCTTATCCGCATAACTCTTTTGTCTACTTCGAGCCGTCTCAAGCCTTTGCCGAATTAACTTAATCTTTTCAGTTGTTTCTTGAATCAATTGCGGTCCTAGCATTTCCGCTTCTCCCACCTCGGTCCAACACACCGGAGACCTACACGGCCGCCCGTATAAAGCCTCGAAAGGTGCCATGCCAATACTAGCTTGAAAGCTATTATTATACGCAAACTCAACTAAGGGTAGATGGCTCTCCCAGCCTCCCTTGAAGTCATTCACACATGCGCGCAACATATCCTCTAGCACTTGGATAGTCCGCTCAGATTGTCCATCCGTTTGGGGATGGAACGCCGTACTCATTGTCAACTTGGTCCCTAAGGCATTTTGCAATGCGCCCCAGAACCTTGACACAAACCTCGCGTCTCGATCCGATACTATCGAAATTGGTACCCCATGAAGTCTAACAATTTCCTTGATATACTTTCGTCCCAAGATTTCCACCGAATTCGTCATCTTAATCGCAATGAAGTGTGCGGATTTGGTCAAACGGTCGACCACAACCCACACAGCGTCATTCCCACTTACCGATTTAGGTAAGTTGGTCACAAAATCCATTGCTATCCTTTCCCACTTCCATTCCGCTACCGGTAAGGGTTGGAGCATACCCGCCGGCCTTTGGTGTTCCGCCTTCACTTGTTGGCAAGTTAGGCACTTGCTAACATATGAAGCTACATCTCGTTTCATCCCGGGCCACCAAAATTGTCTCTTCGCATCGTGATACATTTTCGTCCCGCCGGGATGAACGGCTAATCGGGAGTGGTGAAACTCCTTTAATACCTCGTTCCTCATATTTTCTGTCACATAAGTCCTTCCCTTAAAGCGTAGCCCTCCATCGGTTCCTTTCGTCCAACCCTCTAATCCTTCGCTCGAACTTATCTGTTTCTCAAAGTTCTCCACTTTCTCATCCCCTTCTTGTGCTTCCAAAACCCTACTCACAAGTTCCGGTTGTACCACTATTGTGTACAAGGTCCCCACATTAACATGTCCCAACTCCAAGTCGAACTCATTCACATTTCCCATCATCCTCCATTCGTCGATCGCCACATGCGCTAAGGTTGCATGAGACTTTCGACTCAAAGCATCCGCCACTACATTGGTCTTTCCCGGGTGGTAGTGCAAGTCGTAGTCATATTGTTCCAGATATTCCATCCATCGTCGTTGTCGCATATTTAGATCACGTTGGGTAAAGATATGCCCTAAGCTCTTGTGATCTGAGAACACTTCAAACTTTTCTCCGAACAAATAATGCCTCCATATCTTCAACGCATGAACTATTGCCGCTAACTCTAGGTCATGAGTCGGGTAGTTCTTTTCATGAACCTTTAGTTGTCGCGAAGCATATGCAATAACCTTTCCGTCTTGCATCAAGACGCAACCCAAACCTTCCTTCGAAGCATCGCAATACACTTGATAACCCTTCCCTTGCTCGGGAATAACTAGTATGGGTGAACTAGTCAACCGCTTCTTGAGCTCTAAGAAAGCTTTCTCGCAAGCCTCACTCCACACGAACTTCACCCCCTTCTTAGTAAGGTAAGTCATTGGAGTCGCTAACTTCGAGAAATCCTTGACAAACCGTCGATAGTATCCAGCTAAACCCAAGAAACTTCGAATCTCGAACACATTCTTCGGTTGTGCCCATTTCGAAACTGCCTCAATTTTTGTCGTGTCCACCTTTACCCCTTCTTCCGAGATCACGTGTCCCAGAAATTTCACCTCATTTAGCCAAAATTCACATTTGCTAAATTTTCCGTAAAGTTGGTGCTCCCTCAACGTGAGTAACGCTAAACGGAGATGCTCCTCGTGTTCCTCTCTTGAACTCGAGTAAATCAAAATATCGTCGACAAAGACCACCACAAACTTGTCGAGATACTCCTTAAAGATTCGATTCATTAACTCCATAAATGCTGCCGGCGCATTAGTTAACCCGAACGGCATGACCACAAACTCATAGTGACCATACCGGGTCCTAAAGGCCGTTTTCGAAATATCCTCATCCTTCACCCTCAATTGGTGATAGCCTGATCGCAAGTCGATTTTTGAAAAGAACGTCGCTCCTTTCAGTTGGTCAAACAAATCGTCAATTCGAGGTAGTGGGTACTTATTCTTAATAGTCACCCTATTTAGCTTTCGATAGTCGATGCACATCCTCATCGATCCATCTTTCTTTTGCACGAACAAGGCCGGTGCCGCCCACGGTGACGTACTCCGCCTAATAAACCCCTTTTCAAGCAGTTCTTCTAACTGCTTACTTAACTCCTTCAACTCTGCCGGTGCCAAACGGTACGGGGAAATGGCTATGGGTGCCGTTCCCGGTACCAAGTCGATAGAAAAGTCTAACCCTCTTGTCGGTGGTAACCCCGGTAGATCCTTCGGAAACACATCTCTAAATTCGTCCACTACGTGTGGCCACATTTCCACTTCCTCGTCGTTATCCACTATCGAGAGACTAGCCAAAAGACAAGACAGGTGGCCCACAACCCGCTTGGAATAATAAGGAATAGAAGAAAGGGTAGCATCCCTTTCCCCATGAAAGAACACCTCATCTCCGGATGAAGTCGTAAGGAAAACCTTTCGTCGAACACAATCGATGAAAGAATTGAAATGAACCAACCAGTCCATTCCAAGTATCACGTCGAATCCCGACATCTCTATAACGACTAAGTCAAATATAAATACGTGGTCCGCGACCACCATCTCACAAGACCGACACACTCGGTCCAACACAACTCGACCCCCAACAGGAGTCTCTACAACTATCGGGTTTTCAAGAACCCCAATTTCTAACGACAAAGACTCAACTAGACTTCTAGATATAAAAGAACGTGAAGCCCCCGTATCGAAAAGAACATGTGCCCAAGATGAGCACACAAGAACCATACCTTGTACATTTGCCGGATCTCCTTGGTTTGGCAATTGTGGCAAGGCAAATAGACGTGCTTGAATTGGTGGGTTTCCTTGCGGTCCTCGATTTCCCCCATGATTCCCTCGGTTTCCCGGGCCCTGATAGCCTCCTCGGTAGTTCCCACGGTTTCCCCCTCCTTGGTGGTTACCTCGAAACCCTCCCCCTTGGTTCCCAGGTAATTGGTGTGGTGGTACGAATCCTGGTCCTCTTGGTGGTGGTGGTGGCAACCTAGGTTGGTTAAACGGTCGGTTGGTGTCGATTCTTCCTTGTCCCCTGGGACAAACCCTTGCCGTATGTCCCATTCGGTTGCATGTCCTACATTGGACCCTAGGGCACTCGAATTGTCGATGACTCACATCTCCACAGTGGAAACACGCTCCCCTTATCATGACGTTTGTCGGTGGTAGATTAAAACTCCTCTCTCCTCTTCCCGGTTGTTGAAATCGCGAATTATTCGCCATATCCCAAGTCCGCTTTTTATCTTCCCTCGGAGCATTTCCGGTTTTCGACTTCTCCGATATTCGCTTGTTATGGAGGAGAGCTCCTTCCACAGCTTGGGCTGATTTTACCAATTCGTTATAGTTGACATGTCGAGCCGATGCCAATTGTAACGAGATGGTCGGATTCAACCCCTTCATGAATCTCCTACATCTTTCTGCGCCCCCTATAACCGATTCTGGAGCATACCTCGAGAGTGAGGTAAACTTCAGTTGGTATGCTTGAACAGTCATACCCCCTTGATACAGCTCCTCGAAACGTCTTCTCATTTCGTCCTTATAAGAATCTGGAAGAAACTGTCGATTAAACAATTCGATGAACTCGTTCCATTCGAAGTTGCTTACGTCGTACGTATCCACAATTCCCAACCACCATTTCCGTGCTTCACCCTTTAGGTGAAACTGAGCCATATTCATTCGTTGCTCCCCGTTAACTATTCCCGCTGCCGATAAATATTTCTCCATTTCGTCCACCCATCCCTCGGCTATGGATGGTTCACCTAACCCATCGAAGGTCGGAGCCCCCAATCGAGTGAAGTTAAGCAATCCATTGTTGCTTGAACTCCCAGCTTGTGCATTCTGCACCATCATTTGTACCACCTTCTGAAGATCGGTTATCACTTGGTTAGCATTGACCGTTTCCGGTTCCGGTGCAAATGTCTCTTCTTCTTCCACATTCACTTCCTCATACACATTCTCAGCCTCGGGTTGCTCAAGTGGCGGGGCATTAGTGTTACCTCTCCCCCCACGATTTCTTGCTGTCCTTCTTCCTCTAGTTGCTCCACGCCCCCTTGGAGCTCTTCTTTCTCTTCCATCTGCCCTACCTCGGGTAGCCGCCCTACCTCGGGTAGCCGCACCGCTTGATGGTGGTGCGCCCCCGCGTGTAGCTGGTCCCCTTCCACTAGTCCTTGTGGTAATAGCCATTACTATAACAGGTTAAACAGACACTTTAGTCCACGATTACATCATTAACAATACAAAAACGAAAAATTCCTCAATATTTGTAAATTCCTTACATGAAACATATCACCCAACTACGTCATTTTAGTTCACAACATATCAACATCCATTCGCATAAAATGTTCATTACCACACAAGTTAATAATATGAAAACGCACTACGTAAAATCATCAACTTCACAATTCTCGCGCTCTAATAGTTCGCTACTACCAGACATGCAAACTTATACCTCATACACACTATATCAATCTACGCACGCAATACAAACAACACAAAAGTGCGAGGGATAACCCATCACGATATGTTAAACTAAAGCATCCGAGCGTCCTCGCATACTCTAGAATTCCACATCGCTAAGGTATTCCTTCACACATACCGACGAAAGGTCTATTCACTAGTTTGGTGAGCCGGGATCAACAAGCGTCCCCATTGTCCCCAACTTGCCTCACATGTGGACTTTCCTTCCATCAACTACTACTAAATTCTAGCTAAATGTCTTAAGCTAAATGCAACCCCCCGTTTTAGAAAAGAAATTAGAATCTTTTGGAAAAAGTTTTGTAAAAATGATACGATGGATCTTGGTCCAATGGTTACCCATCTTCCCGTCGTCCCAAAGTATACAAGAACCTAGTTAGCTCTGATACCAACTTGTCACGCCCCAAAATCCATAGAACACGGACATCGAGGCATGACCTTTTTAAAACAAAAGAAAATAGAACCTGTTGGTACGAATTTAAAAATTTTAAAAGAAAACACAACGAGCTAAAGGAACGATTAAACGAATAAATAAAATTGTTTGCCAAACGCGGCTACATGACCAAATGGTTTTGACAACATATAAAAATTACCAAACGAAAGTAAATTGCCCATAGGCTACAACCTCCAAAATAAAATCTAAGTGAAAAGAAAATGAAAGCCCGAGCCCATGCGATGTATTGCCATAGCTTCTAACCGAACGTCTCAACCTATAAAGTACCTGAAATACAAAATTGTAACGGTGAGTCCCACGCACCTAACTAGACGGGACGGCACCACAAATACCGTCACTCCATTCCATAAATGCAAGAGCTCACAAATTCTACAACTACGATAATCGACGTATAAAGAGAAATATAATGACATTCTACAACTATGATAAATTAAATAAATTAAATAACATCTACACACATCTATAGCATACATGGACCTCTCACGCCACCTACCCCAGTCCGTAAGGTAGGTCATTCCCTATCCCTTCGGCCGTCTTATGTCCCCGGAATTAGGGAGAGACATAGACCATTGCAACATAAAAGTAGATTTATAGTGCGCACTTGGACCTCTCACGCCACTCGTCCCAGTCCGTAAGACGAGTCATTCCCTATCCCTTCGGCCGTCTTATGCCCCCGGAATTAGGGAGAGACATAGACCATTGCTAACATAAAAGTAAATATAGTGCACACTGGGACCTCTCACGCCACCTACCCCAGTCCGTAAGGTAGGTCATTCCCTATTCCCTCGGCCGTCTTCTGTCCCCGGAATTAGGGAGAGACAGAGACCATTGCCACTACAGCTAAATCACAAGGTCTCGGCCAATAATATAAAATCATCCAATTAACACAATTTCATACGTATAAATATTAAGGCCTCGGCCAATAATATTATACTGTTCAAATAACACCATCTCATACGTCATTTAACGTAATACAAAATAATCCAAAAGCATTGGTGCTAGATTCACAACTAGCCAAACAAGTCTAATCAGCATAAAAACTCATTCAGGCATTTTAACAAACACCTTGTATGCGCAATAAAACTCATATTTATTCAACAATAATTTACCCAATTCTATCAACAACCATATAATACATAATCAACGCATATAACACGCAACCCATTAATATTATCATTAATCCGAAATTAATTTAACTTATAAATCCACGTTACCAGATACATATCTGTCTCTGTTCCACTATCAAGTAGATTTCTTATACAGTCAAACGTAAGCATGATTCCCATCTATTAACAATTTGTAACCTACTGAAACAACATAATAACCATATGTTAATAACCATATGTTCTGCCATAACTTGCCCACTTCATACTGTCTATAAAGAACACCAACTACCTTCTACATTGATAACTAAAACTAAGAAGATAAAGATACTTCCAGAATTAGATTATGATTCAAGTATTTGTGTGTATGTTCAGAGAATTACAAATATGCACGTAACATTTGCCATCCTTAAAACTTAAGAGAACTTTCTCCTCAATTAACTGAATTAAACGTACCACAAATAAACCCAATTAACAATTTAAGAACTTAATTAATATAAAAGGTAAAAACCCTCAATTTATAATAAACGTAAAACCTAATCTTAACATACACCCTCGTCTAGTCGCAATGGATAACCCCCGTTACCTTAGAGCGTAGATGAGATGCTTTCGGTAATAACCCGCTAACGGTGGGTTCCTCTTCTTCTTCTTCTTCTTCTTCCTTTTTCTCTCTTTTCTCTCTTTTCTCTCTTCTTACTTGTTTTTTACTGTTTTTAGGTTATGAAAGTGGCTGAAAAAGTGTTTAGAAAAACTGTTTTGATATAGTTTGTGGTAACGAACTATTTGGTCCCCAAAGTTCTAAAAGCTACCTTTTAATCAAAATTATTAATAAACTACTCAATAATAACAAATCTTTTAGAAACAAATCTATTGGGTCCTTTTTATTAGTAAAATTAATAACAGGTTTTTAAAATAAGGTTTTTCGGAAGAGTTTAGGTTTTTGGCTAAAAATTAGTCGAGTGACCGGTTTTTGGTAGAATTTTGAATAAAACGTTTTTTGGATAAATTAAATCATAAATAAAATCACTTATAAAAATACGGGATGTTACAACTAACACTCCTTAAAAGAATTTCGTCCCGAAATTTCATCTCTAATCAACTATACCCAGAAATGATAAACTTATATAAACAAGACCATAAAAATTCTAAATGTACAATTCGTGTCATAATTCAAGAAATAACATACGCAGGGTTCACAACCTGTAACAACTCCATAACTCAAATGAGATAAACTTCAGATAATGCACAACCTGTAAAAGTAACTGCCTGTATACAATATCTAACAAAATGAAAGACAACAATGTAAAAGAAGCGGCTGCAACATAAAAGAAAATAAGGTAAACTAAGCTGACATGCTTCTACCTCAACAACTCCATAACATCTACAAAACTCAACTCAGATAAACACCTATATGCAATATCTTACATAATAAAAGACACGCAACAACTCCGTAAACTCTAGGCGTTATAACAAAAATAAATTCCAAACTCTAGGCGTTACAAATCACGTGCAAACATATTTGTTTTAATCAAAACCCTGATACAAAAATAGGAAACACCAAATTGGGTTTCACTTAATTCAAAGAAGAAAAAAACATTTTCTCCATAATTTAGGGGTCTTAATGTAGTTTAAAACAAAGATTAGGGCTTTATATATATATATATATATATATATACACACACACATATATACTACCTCAGAGTCCGTAACAATGCGGCAAGACTCACGATAAGCAACAGGGGGTCAAGAAAGCCTCTTTACCCAACTTGAAAAAGGCCAGGGTTTATACTAAATGGGATATAGAATGAATTAAAATAATTGAAACCCAGAACTTGAACACAATGGTCATCATCAATCCACACAAAAAACTACATATTCTACACAAATTAGGAGTCTGGATAAACTTAAAACAAAGATTATGGCTTTTTTCACTTCGGAATCCATAACAATACGGCGACACTCAAACACTAACCACTAATAAATAATCAAAACCCATGACAAAATCAAACTTAAACACAATGCTTACACAAACTAGGCTTCTTAATGTAATTTAAAACAAAGAATCGGGGTTCATATATATATACTACATCGGACTCCATAACAATGCGACGACACTCGCAATAAACAGAGGAGGTCAAGAAAGCCTCTTTTACGGATCAAATAGGGCTTCTCAATAAAAACACTAGCAACCACAAATAAATAATCAGAACCCAGATTCTAAATCAAACTTGAACACAAGTTCTCCCTCAATTCATACAAAAAACTACATTTTATACACAAATTAAGGGTCTGAATGAAATTCAAAACAAATATCAGGGCTTTTATTCACCTCAGAATCCATAACAATGCGCCACAACCAAAACCCTGACAACCACTAATAAAAAATCGAAACCCATGATTGTATTCAAACTTGAATACAATGCTTCAAAAATTAAAGGCTTTTTAATGTACTTTAAAACAAAGATTGGGGCTTTATAGTATATAATACCTCAGAATCTGTAACGATGTGACAACAATCGCGATAAACGGCGGGAATCAAGAAGGCCTCTTTACGGATCAAATTGGGCTTTTGAAACCAATATAATAAAATCAAAATTGAACACTATGATCTTCCTCAATTCATACAAAAATACTACGTTAACTACACAAATTAGGCTTCCTAATGTACTTCAAAACAAAGATTAGGGCTTTATATATACATACAACCTCGGAGTCCATAACAACGCGGCAGAGACTGAGTTATGTAATGTAGCAAAATTATTTGCATGTAATCAAAGTATTCCCATTGGCTTTGTTCAAAAAGTAAAAATACAAAACTAATCTGTTTTGGGAGTGTTGTCATGTATGTATTGTTCCATAGGCAGCACCAAAATAAGGGTCCATTCTATAGTTACTTTACGCTCACCAGACTTACATTGTCGGCACAAAATGCTTCATTAACTATTAATATTCTACCGGTCTTTAAAATTAGTAAGCTAATAATGAGAAGTGATGGAAGAAGAACTCATCAACATTCTTTTCAATCACTCTGGTTTTACATCCTACGACATTGTGTTTGGCAAAGTGGACAAGAATGTCTTCCTAGTTTTCATCAGGTATCAACTTAATAAATTATTTTGTTTTCATAGGAAATTAAATTGACCGTGTCTCAATCAATAAATGAATTAGAAGAAAGTTACAGTCATATGTGACTTTTGAAGTTATTTTAGGTTTTAATGACCTCTTTTTACCCCCTTGAAACTAGGTTGACCTGGATGAGGTAAATGCTTTGGCTCAACTGATGACATGGAAGACAGCTGTAGCAGATATACCTTATGGTGGAGCTAAGGGCGGAATCGGGTGTACACCAAGGGAGCTAAGTAGCAGTGAGTTGGAGCGCCTCACTCGTGTATTTACTCAGAAAATACACGATTTGATCGGGGTTAATATGGACGTACCTGCCCCAGATATGGGGACAAATTCTCAGACAATGGCTTGGATTTTGGATGAATACTCAAAGTTTCATGGTCATTCACCAGCTGTTGTCACCGGAAAGCCCATTGTAAGTATAAATCACACAGTCAATACAAAATTGGAAGCTTTTGAATTATTAAAATGTAAATGTAATCTTGTATCTTGCTTTCTTGCTTACTGTGACAATACCATACAGTCAAAATTCACTCTAGGTTTGTTATTGCATTGTCTTTGTTCTCATGATTATTTTCTATTGTTTCCCATTTCATTTTTTCATTTGCTTTATGTAAAAAAGAGACTGTTGCATTAGCCTAAAGATGTGGAACAGGGGAATGCAACATTTGACCGTTTTTCTGAACTTCAGGGGTTTTCAGGAAAATTAAAGTTGACATATAAATAAATCAGCCAAATGTGGTTCTAAATGTTTGTTTTCCTCTAAAATATTCATAAGTAATCTGAAATTGACTGAGCTAAAAAATAATAAAAGATGCAAGCACAAAGGATGTGAAGCCATTTTTGGCACTTTTCTACTAAAGTCGCTTTAGTGTTAGATTCTGTAGGTGCTGAGATTGGTGCTATGTTTTCCAAAAGAATAACCTTCCAAAATGACTTTTTCTTTGTTAGAAAAAAAGGAAATCTGTCACTTTTAGAGCCTTTTGACTGTTTTGCTTCTTAGGATCTTGGTGGGTCCCTCGGTAGGGATGCAGCGACTGGGCGTGGTGTTGTCTTTGCAACCGAGGCATTACTTGCAGAACATGGGAAGTCGATAAAAGATTTGACATTTGTCATTCAGGTACATTTAATTGGTTTTTCCCTAAATTTTAAATGTTTTTGTTTCCATATATTTTGATGACACCAGGGAAATAATTTCATGGTAAACGAAAATTTATAAAGAAGTTGTTTTCAGGGTTTTGGAAATGTTGGGTCATGGGCTTCAAAGCTGATACACGAGAGGGGAGGAAAGGTAGTTGCTGTGAGTGACATCACTGGAGCTCTTCAAAACCCAAATGGGATCGATATACCGGCTTTGCTTGATCATAAAGAATCCACTGGGAGCTTGAATAATTTCAACGGTGCAGATGCTATGGACCCACATGAATTACTCATACACGAGTGTGATGTTCTGGTTCCTTGTGCCTTAGGAGGAGTTCTTAACAGGTCTTGATACTTGTAATTTCCCTTTTGTATGTTATTTCTTGTTTATTGCCCAATTTGTTTGTATGTTGAATGTATATAAGTGATGATGTATATGTTGCTTGGTAATGCTTGGACTGTCATTCCTTGTTTTCCTTTTATATTTTGATGTTGATCCTTTTCGATCACAGGCCTTCACTTTTCTGAGAAAAGCCAAACTTCTGTTTTTCACTATGTTTGCCTTTTAGATCCGAGCCTCACTTTGATGTTACATAAAATATGGGTGTTTTACATTTTACTTTTTGATGCGAAATGTTGATTCTGTAGTGAAGAAAGAAAATCATCCGACAGGGTAATTTGTGATTTATGTCTTTAATATTCTCATGAGATATTTCAGTGGGACATCAATAAATTTACTTACTAATCATTGATTATGCTATTCTTGTGGATTAGTTTCTTATTTTGATTCCGATTTCACATTGTAGAGAAAATGCTGGGAATGTTAGGGCCAAGTTCATTATAGAAGCTGCGAATCATCCTACTGATCCAGAAGCAGATGAGGTAATATATTTGAGAGATTTAATTTTTCTCTTTAAAAAGGATTGAAGAATTTGAGAACATCAAATGTTAAGGAAATGCTTTTTCAAAATAGGTCTTTAGATCAGCTTCTACTCCATAGAAGGATTTTCCTTTGGAGTACTACAAGTCAAGCCAAAATAAGATGAAATCTAAGGATTTTTATTAATTTCTGTGTTTCCAATCCAGAAACCAGATATCAATCTTGATAGTCCTTAATTGACATTCTCTTGTGTCTGTAGATTCTATCGAAAAAGGGGGTTGTTATACTTCCCGATATATATTGTAACGACTCGGAAATTTCGGTTTTATTATTGATTTGTATTGGGTTTTTTTTTTTTGTAATATTAATGTATGGTGTAAGTGAATACAAGTGAAATAAATAATGTTGGGTTATATTTGTAATTAGTAATAACTATGTGGGCTAAGGTGCTTATTTGAATAATATTTAAAACCTAATATATATATATATATATATATATATATATATATATATATATTTATACATATACATATATACAGCCGCATGAATATGACATACACATATAATACATATATACATATAATATATATATATATATATGCCGAGAGAGAGGGAGAGAGAGGAAGGGCCGACAGTGAAGGGTTGCCGGAGACGTGGTCAGGCCGGTGACAAACCAGCGACCATCCGCGAGGTGTAGTTGGGTGTTTTTCGTTGGGTTTCTTCGTGGTCGCTTCGGAGGCTGATATCGAGGTCTTCGGGTGTCCGTTTTTCGCAATCAAATACATTTTCTTAATCTACTCGTCGATACCTATCTACCTGTGTAAGCCTGCTCCTCCGATTTTCACTTTTATAAAAACCCATTTTTTAAGATTTTATTAATAATCCGAATTTGGTCTTTTATATTGATTCGTGCCTTGTTTTAATTACATAATAGGAGCTGTTAAGGACTGTCTCTAGGCTGTCCAGAGTTTATTAGGTGGTACGGCTCGAGTTTGGGAGTTTTTACAAATGAGCTCTCGTTTGTTTCGGTAAGGGGGAAGAATATGATTTCGCTCTAAAAAGCGGGATTTATGTGTTGCTTGTTGCATGTTAATTTAGGTTCGGATATCGATACATGTGGTTATAACGAATATGGTGGTGCAGTTGTAGTATAATAACTAATGATTATATATTTACTATATTTAGAACATAAATTGTGAAACTATGATATAAATTAAACCTTTGAGAAGTGTTGAAAGTGGTGACAATGTGTATACATATGTGGTGGTACTGTGATTAAAATGATGTGTTTCAAGTGACATTCGATAACTAATTAACTATAACATATCAAAGTGTTGTGTATTATTTTCGGTGTGTGGACTTTACTGTTTTCCGTCCTTTTGGAGCTTATATATATATATATATATTCTGGGATTATAGTACCAATGTGTGTGGGGTACCATTGTATGATGGGTCCCTGAGCAGTGGCTCTAAAGGTGGGTACATTTGTACCATTGTGTATTTAAGGATGAGCCCCGGAGGCTTACGGTGAGAGCCCGGAAACTTGCGCAAGTATTAGGTGTATCGGTACCATAGGGGTAGTGCCCTTAAAGCCGGCCCCATATCTCTAGTCACATACGGTAGTGTCAGCGTGTGGGTGGGGGTACCATTGTATTATGGGTCCTTGAGCAGTGGCTCTAAAGGTGGGTACGTATGTGAGCAATCCCGACTTGGTTTTCGTTGAGTTTTATTTTTATTATCATAATCTATTTATTTAAACCTTGTTTATCTGTTCATTTATTGTGAATGTGTAATTTACTGAGGTGGTTACGTTTCCCATAAAATTGTCTTGTCATTATTTATCCTGATAATATATTTGACATGTTAGGATTGTGTGTGCGTGCTTAGTAGCATGCGCCGCTTTTTAAGCGAGATTGTTTTCTTACCTCCTTTCTTTGTTTTCTGTACGTTTTGTTTTCAATCGACGTACAGGTGCCGACGTAAGCCGTGACGAAGCTTAGAGTGATTGCTAGTGGCTCAGTTATCGGATTACACTTGATCGTGTGCACGTTAAACTTTTTATTCATGTTGGATTATTCATTTAGTTGAGCCATGTTGGCCTAATAAGTGTTATCGCGAGTTGTTTGTTATTTGCATACAAATACTTTATTCGTACCTCATTCATTTTGACTATATGTTTTGGATCTTGATGGTTAGCTGGATTGGTTTTAGAAATATCGCGATTGACGAGTTTTAATTATCTATATCATGTTGTTTGAACAGGTTGATTTTTTTGTGGAAACAAATAGATACGTAAAGGTCATGCCGAAATTTCTATAAATCATTTTATTAAAATTGCTTTCTTTTCGTATCGTCACATTTGAGCGTTGTTGGCTACCCTTAGGCCAATAGTGACTCAAATATGACTATCGGCATGTCCTGAAGGATCCGTTTGGTTTTATTTAGTGTGTTGTCGAATGCTTCCGCATATTTTGATATTTGAACCTTTTTTATTTTAATTTACATTCACAACCCGGGTTTATAAAAAATTCGGGGCGTGACAGCTTGGTATCAGAGCTAACCGGGTTTCGAGTACCTGGTGGCTTGTTGGGTAGGATAGACACACACGGGACTGAGGTTAGAGACATTGACTAGGTGGTTTAAGACTTTTTTTTATTTTATTTATGCATTGGTAGAATCTTTGTCTTGCATTTTGGTGTTTCTGCGCTACTTGTATGTGGGTGATCCGCTTGCGTTTTCTCTTGACAACTTGACGATGCTTTGTGTTTAGTACTCGTATTCGTAATTTTTGGTGCTTGTTTATTACTACATAGACATATTTTTGCAACCGGTGTTTCGATAATCTTTCATGTGTTTTTGTATTGGTGAAGACTGGCTGTGGTTTCAAAATTCATTTTTTTTTTTTATGATTAATCGCTAGTAGTTATTGAAATCTAATTACAGTGACTTAGTATGAGTTGTTTGGTTCAAGTGAAACTAGGTTACATACATATATGTGTTGTTTGACTGGTATTCTCGTGTTTACATACTGAAACCTTTAGTTGAGTTTCATTTTGTGCGTTATGGACAATTTAGATTTTCTTATAGTTAGTTCTATATTTGGTGTGGAAAGGGGATTGAATAGTTGGTTTATCTTTTTATGAAAAAAAGAAAGTAAAAGAACATGATAAACATATATCACATGCCTAATAATTTTGTATGATTTTTCGTTTTAAGTTAGTTCATGTAATTCTTATTTAGGTGTGAAACATTCGAAATAACTTATGGCATTAAGATGCAAACTGTGATGTGATGAATTATAGTGATACTAATAATTATTTTCTCATTGGAGTAAGACCAGATGTAAAGAAATAGTGGATTTCCTATATCAATCGATGATATGTCGGGTGTATACATTTTGATTCTCGACATGAGTGTTGGATTTTATTGCGTGTTATGGTAAAGTAAGTCGAATGAATTGTTATTGGTTTTATGTGGTCGGAAAGCTATCTAGTAAAAGCAATCGAGTATATATAAAAATATGGTGATCGAGAATACATTATTTGGTATAACATGTGCATGCATATTCACCCACATTTATATTTTACAATTTCAACGGATTTAGATTTTCTTTTGAAAAGTTATTGTCAGCTCAGTCGTTATAACTTCTATTTTGATGGAAATTATTGTCCGATTTTCATTTGATTGTAGAATAGGTATTATTAGATTGGCATTATATTATTTATAAATAAATAAATTACATAACATTGGTAGTGTGTTATTCGATTGCAGCGTTCGGATTTGCCCTTTTAAAATAGTGAATCTCATTATTGATTGAGATTGTAATAGATATTCAGAAGAAATAATTTAGTGGTGTAAGGTTACTTTAGAAGTGAATAAAATCTTTATATTACGTGTTATTAAACGTTATTTGTTTTATTACTTTCGATTTGCCATTCATATGAACAATGTGACTTTATTTGGATGAATTTGTACAATGTTAACATAGTGATGTTTGACATGTATCCATCTATGTGTTGATAAGTTTAGCGAGTTATTGTTTAACTTTGTCGTTTTGATAATCGTTGATGTTTTTAGGTTGTGAGTGTACAAACCTCAAGTGCGTAAAATTTTATATTTCATATTTACTTTTGAGTTAAATTTTGGTTTATTTTATTTGGATAGTGAAATTGATGTATGCAGTGTTTAAGTAGGCTGAGTATTTAAAATGCTTTAATTTCTTATATTAGATTTTAGATTAGCATTTGAACATGTGGTGAGCTCGGTGCATCTGACATTTCTTTATTCGTGCCAGGCAACTGTGGGTGATTTTGTGAGTTGACTTTCATTGTAATACTTAAGTTTATATATAATCTAAAGATTTAGTGTGTTTCGACTTTTTTTTTTTTGTATTTTGCTTAGGTGCTACGTGCGGATGTAATGTTAGTTTCTACTTATGGAGTTGCTGATTTGGAAATTAATTACGTGGTGCATGAGTTTGTGTGGCGGTACGGTTATTGATTTCAATTTTATTTCTTTTTAATCCCTGAAATTAAGATTTAGGTGTTTATTCTAGATAATGTTGCATTTTAAAATTTGTTTATATGAGTTAGTACCTAAGGTCGTTTGTGATTCAAATGGACTTATTAGAAATTGTGTATTTACTAATATCTTTATTTGGTTAAGTGTTTGATCATGCATAATGGTGAGTGGGATTGTTGTTGTGTATCAATGTAATTTTCTATTGATTATCTTATTATTATTCTTAATGAAAAATAAGAGTTTTTGTGGATATTTTGATAACGGTCAGAATTAAGATACCCTTTTCGAAGATTGTAGCTTCATGTCGAATTTGTAGTTGTCATTTCTCTTATTTTTCGATAATTCTGAAACTTGTGGTGTGTTATGTTCACATGCTATTTATTATAGTGACGGTATTGCTAAGTTTCTCATGTGTTCATTTGCCATTCTCCAAGTTATGTCTGTTTTATACTTTTTCTGTTTGGCGGGTGATGGAGTTTCTGGTTGTGGTATTGAATTGATCAAAGTTGGTGTTTTTCTTTTATTTCCTTAATTTTGTTGAGATGTGATGTTCGGGTATATATATTTATAATGTATATAAGTGAATTTTGAAAAGAAAAAAATCATTTGCGAGTTAGTCAGACGTGATATAATTTTATTTTATTATTACTTTATTTGAGAAAATAAAAAGTGTTATGAGAATATTCTTTTAATAATTTTACTGCGTTATATAGTGGTGGTTTTTAGGTTCTGGTACGTGGCTAAGTGCATGTGATGTATGTATATGACGATGTAAGGGATATCCAAATAATATTGCAATGAGTTTTTGCAACGTGTATACGGATGTGGATATGGTAGTTGAATGGACATTTTTGCGATGGTGATCATTGTATAGTAGAGCTATAACCTAATTACATGCATATTTTAATTTATTTCGAAAAGGTTTATGTTTATTTGAATTGACATTTGGACATGGTAATTACAGATGTTTGTAAAGAGAAAATTTCATTTCTTTTATGTCTAAATCTATTGGAATCGTTGCATTAGTTCTATTGAATTAATGTATTTACTCTTTGGACATCTAGCTGTTTTTTTTACCGGTCACTTATTTTGTCAATGTTTCTCAGATGTGATGTGTTTATACGTGGTTGACCTTACTCGTTTGGATAGTCTGCTTATATTACGTATAGCTAGTAATGTTGAACCGTCATAAATTATCTAAGAGGTAGTTTTATTTTATTGATTGGGTGAACAATTTTGTGTAGCACATTTATAAGTTTTGCTCTTAAAAGATGTTAGCAATTGCATGTGTTGTTTGGCTTGGATGAATTATTTGTGAGATGATATAATGGGACTCCGGTTACGGATATTTGATATGATGTGATTATATTTTTGCTAGAGTATAGAGATTCATGTTCTATAATTTTTACGATAATATCTTTGGCTGTAGAATTAATGCGAGTGTAGTACATGAAAAGGTTCTCTTTTGTGGTGGGGTGCGGTAATATGAAGTGTGTTGATTGTTCTGTGGTTAACTGTTAACAACCGTTCGTTCAATTTTAAGTTTACTTCGTCTGTCTTTCGCTTTTCTATTATCCGGGTATAATGCTTTCTTCTACTCTTCAAACAGTTTCTTTAATAGATAAAATCGTTCTTCTATGGGAAGTTTTGAGTTGTGAGATCATGTATAGTGGTTCGAATAGTTTTGGGCGATAACAGTGTTTGCTAAATTTCGGGACGAAATTTTTTTAAGTTGGGGAGAATGTAACGACTCGGAAATTTCGGTTTTATTATTGATTTGTATTGGTTTTTTTTTTTTGTAATATTAATGTATGGTGTAAGTGAATACAGGTGAAATAAATAATGTTGGGTTATATTTGTAATTAGTAATAACTATGTGGGCTAAGGTGGTTATTTGAATAATATTTAAAACCTAATATATATATATATATATATATATATATATATATATATATATATATATATATATTTATACATATACATATATACAGCCGCATGAATATGATATACACATATAATACATATATACATATAATATATATATATATATGCCGAGAGAGAGGGAGAGAGAGGAAGGGCCGACAGTGAAGGGTTGCCGGAGACGTGGTCAGGCCGGTGACAAACCAGCGACCATCCGCGAGGTGTAGTTGGGTGTTTTTCGTTGGGTTTCTTCGTGGTCGCTTCGGAGGCTGATATCGAGGTCTTCGGGTGTCCGTTTTTCGCAATCAAATACATTTTCTTAATCTACTCGTCGATACCTATCTACCTGTGTAAGCCTGCTCCTCCGATTTTCACTTTTATAAAAATCCATTTTTTAAGATTTTATTAATAATCCGAATTTGGTCTTTTATATTGATTCGTGCCTTGTTTTAATTACATAATAGGAGCTGTTAAGGACTGTCTCTAGGCTGTCCAGAGTTTATTAGGTGGTACGGCTCGAGTTTGGGAGTTTTTACAAACGAGCTCTCGTTTGTTTCGGTAAGGGGGAAGAATATGATTTCGCTCTAAAAAGCGGGATTTATGTGTTGCTTGTTGCATGTTAATTTAGGTTCGGATATCGATACATGTGGTTATAACGAATATGGTGGTGCAGTTGTAGTATAATAACTAATGATTATATATTTACTATATTTAGAACATAAATTGTGAAACTATGATATAAATTAAACCTTTGAGAAGTGTTGAAAGTGGTGACAATGTGTATACATATGTGGTGGTACTGTGATTAAAATGATGTGTTTCAAGTGACATTCGATAACTAATTAACTATAACATATCAAAGTGTTGTGTATTATTTTCGGTGTGTGGACTTTACTGTTTTCCGTCCTTTTGGAGCTTATATATATATATATATATATTTTCTGGGATTGTAGTACCAATGTGTGTGGGGTACCATTGTATGATGGGTCCCTGAGCAGTGGCTCTAAAGGTGGGTACATTTGTACCATTGTGTATTTAAGGATGAGCCCCGGAGGCTTACGGTGAGAGCCCGGAAACTTGCGCAAGTATTAGGTGTATCGGTACCATAGGGGTAGTGCCCTTAAAGCCGGCCCCATATCTCTAGTCACATACGGTAGTGTCAGCGTGTGGGTGGGGGTACCATTGTATTATGGGTCCTTGAGCAGTGGCTCTAAAGGTGGGTACGTATGTGAGCAATCCCGACTTGGTTTTCGTTGAGTTTTATTTTTATTATCATAATCTATTTATTTAAACCTTGTTTATCTGTTCATTTATTGTGAATGTGTAATTTACTGAGGTGGTTACGTTTCCCATAAAATTGTCTTGTCATTATTTATCCTGATAATATATTTGACATGTTAGGATTGTGTGTGCGTGCTTAGTAGCATGCGCCGCTTTTTAAGCGAGATTGTTTTCTTACCTCCTTTCTTTGTTTTCTGTACGTTTTGTTTTCAATCGACGTACAGGTGCCGACGTAAGCCGTGACGAAGCTTGGAGTGATTGCTAGTGGCTCAGTTATCGGATTACACTTGATCGTGTGCACGTTAGACTTTTTATTCATGTTGGATTATTCATTTAGTTGAGCCATGTTGGCCTAATAAGTGTTATCGCGAGTTGTTTGTTATTTGCATACAAATACTTTATTCGTACCTCATTCATTTTGACTATATGTTTTGGATCTTGATGGTTAGCTGGATTGGTTTTAGAAATATCGCGATTGACGAGTTTTAATTATCTATATCATTTTGTTTGAACAGGTTGATTTTTTTGTGGAAACAAATAGATACGTAAAGGTCATGCCGAAATTTCTATAAATCATTTTATTAAAATTGCTTTCTTTTCGTATCGTCACATTTGAGCGTTGTTGGCTACCCTTAGGCCAATAGTGACTCAAATATGACTATCGGCATGTCCTGAAGGATCCGTTTGGTTTTATTTAGTGTGTTGTCGAATGCTTCCGCATATTTTGATATTTGAACCTTTTTTATTTTAATTTACATTCACAACCCGGGTTTATAAAAAATTCGGGGCGTGACATATATGCTAATTCTGGAGGTGTGACCGTTAGCTATTTCGAATGGGTTCAGGTAAAGAAACTGGCTATTTTCTGCTTTGTATATATCATCTTGGTTATTATCATGGAAGAATATAATTTTTACTCCGTTATCTTCAATTAGGTCTCTTGACTTTCTGGCATATACCCTGCTGATTGCGTTTTTCTTAAGGTTTTTTTTACAATACAAGCAATTGTACTACTGACAGATCGCTCGATTGCTAAGTCCTTGAGTTCGCTCCTAAATCATTAATAGTTTGAGTCCATGATGTGTCAAACAACTTGTCACAATTTTGAAAATTTGAATTGATATCAAGTAAATGTTAGGAAAATAGTCAAAGGAAGACCAACAATGTTTTAGATTTGGTTGTTATATACAAATATAAATGACAGCTTTTGAATTATGGTGGATTTTGTTGTTGCAGAACATCCAAGGTTTTATGTGGGACGAAGAGAAGGTGAACAAGGAGCTTCATCGATACATGACCAGAGCTTTCGGCAACATAAAAAACATGTGCAAAACGCATAATTGCGATCTTCGAATGGGCGCATTTACCTTGGGAGTTAACCGTGTGGCTCGAGCCACTATATTAAGGGGCTGGGAGGCGTAATTAAATAAAAACAGACGCTCCCATAGTGTCTTTTTCAATTTGTTTTTTTACTTTCAAGAAAGGTTTACCAACTCATCACAGATTGTGAAATTGTACTCATATAGACTTTTCTTTTACATTTTCACAAACTGGATAAAGTTACAATAACCGTGTTCCAGAATTTCTGATAAAGAAAACTGATAAATTCCAATAACGAGAAGTGTCTGGCCGGAGTTCAGAAGCTGCATTTAAAAATAGGATGAATTATCTAATTTATTTCACAGCACACTAATAAGTTTCCAATTTAGGCATATATGCCTTTGTTTTCTCTTTCTCCTATTACTCACACTAGTAAATGGTTTATCATTTGATCATTTTATTCAGATAAATTAGTAGTATTTTGTTTCCAATTTCATTTTAAAGCACCTTGCCTGCATGTAAATGTATATATGCATGTGGACAAACATTAACTTTAAATGGGAATGAATGATTATATGATTTTTTTTCCCACTGATATGGGAAGGAATGGATTGAAACGTTATTCTTTTATGATTTCAATCGTAATACAATAAAAAAAAAAACTTGCTTTTGATCAAGTTTTTATTAAAATGGGAGTAGTTACTATTTTTTGTAGCTTATTATTCAAGCGCAATAAGTAGTCTCATTATCCTATGGGCCACAATAACTCAATCATTTTACTAGTCTCTGGGGAAAGTTGGCTTTGATGGGAACTGTTCTAAAGACACTCGGTTGCAATTTACTCCGTCTACGAAACTATGTGCAATTTTGACTCGTTTATAATTTATATCAAAATTATCGAAATGAATTTTTTTAAAATTTAATCATAACATTTAACAATTGAACTATATGATCTAACTTTTAAAAATTTTCATTCCGACAATTTTGATACAAGTTCTTGGCCGGTCAGAATTGCACGTAGTTTCATAATGGACAATTAAATAGGAACGGAGAAATTATTATTCAAGAGCAATTAGTAGTCTCATTATCCTATGGGCCACAATAACTCAATCCTTTTACTAGTCTTTGTGGAAAGTTGGCTTTGATGGGAACTGTTCTAAAGACACTCTGTTGCAATTTACTCCGTTCGTTCCTATTTAATTATCCATTACGAAACTATGTGCAATTTTGACCGTCTTATAAATTATATCAAAATTGTCGAAATGAATTTTTTTAAAATTTAATCATAAAATTTAACATTTGAACTATATTATCAACTTTTGAAAATTTTCATTCCGACAATTTTGATACAAGTTCTTGACCGGTTAAAATTGCACGTATTTTCATAATTAACAATTAAATAATAACGAATAAAGTATTATTCAAGCTCAATAAGTATTCTCATTATCCTATGGGCCACAATAACTCAGTCGTTTTACTAGTCTACGTGGAAAGTTGGATTTGATGGGAACTGTTCTAAAGACACTCGGTTGCAATTTACTACGTTCGTTCTCATTTAAATGTCTATTACGAAACTATGTGCAATTTTGATCGGGTTATAACTTATATTAAAATTGTTAAAATGAATTTTTTTAAAATTTGATCATAAAATTTAATATTTGAACTATATTATCAACTTTCGTAATGGACAATTAAATAGAAACGGATAAAGTATTATTCAAGCGCAATAAGTAGTCTCATTATACTATGGCCCACAATAACTCAGTCCTTTTACTAGTCTTTGTGGAAAGTTGGTTTTGATGGGAACTGTTCTAAAGACACTCGGTTGCAATTTACTATTCGTTCTCATTTAAATGTCCATTACGAAACTATGTGCAATTTTGACCGGGTTATAACTTATATTAAAATTGTTAAAATGAATTTTTTTTAAAATTTAATCATAAAATTTAACATTTGAACTATATTATCAACTTTCGTAATGGACAGTTAAATAGAAATGGATGAAATATTATTCAAGCGCAATAACTAGTCTCATTATCCTATGGGCCACAATAACTCATTCGTTTTACTAGTCTATGTGGAAAGTTGGATTTGATGGGAACTGTTCTAAAGACACTCGGTTGCAATTTATTCCGTCCGTTCCCATTTAATTGTTCATTACGAAATTACGTGCAATTTTGACCGGCTTATAACTTATATTAAAATTGTTAAAATGAATTTTTTTTAAATTTAATCATAAAATTTAACATTTGAACTATATTATCAACTTTTGTAATGGACAGTTAAATAGAAATAGATGAAATATTATTCAAGCGCAATAACTAGTCTCATTATCTTATGGGCCACAATAACTCATTCGTTTTACTAGTCTATGTAGAAAGTTGGATTTGATGGGAACTGTTTCCAATTTAATTCAATAGTATATAAATATAAACAAGTACTGGTCTCTATTGGCGAACCACTCATACTAATGTCGGACCAACTATGAAGTTAATTTTACACAGTCTATTTGGCCACATGATAGACGAGTAGTACCGTAAACGAGATGAGCTGTTTATGAAATCGTTTGTGTTCGGCTCGGTTAATATTCGATTCATGTTGGTTCATTTATAAATGAATCACGAGAATGAACAAAAATATAGTGTTCGTCTATTAAGTGAACTGAACATGAACATGCCTCTGTTCGGTTCGTCTAATCTCGTGTTCGTGCAACTATATATAAAATTTGATAAAATAAAAACTAAATCTATTAGTGATGTAACAAAAACTAATATCACATGATATAAATGATATGTTTGTATTATTTTGAACTTATTATGTTAATTTATATCATCATACTATAAATATATTCACCGATTTTATCGTTAAATGTTCAACTCGTTAAAATAATCATACATATGTAAAAAATAATTTATACAATATATAAAATTAAAATTATATGTGAACTATTTTATCCTATTTAACAATACAGGAATATATGATAAATTTAAAATATATTTTAAAAAGAAAGAAAAATACATTTTTTTCAATTATTAATTATTGAATGTTTTGGAAGAAATTAGATGTTCACGAACAACTCGTGTTCGGCTCGTCAAATGTTCGGTTCATGTCGTCAAATGTTCGTTCGTATTTAAATAAATATGAACTGAACATAAACAAAGGTTTTAGTTCATGAACTGAACATAAACAGAACTTTATTGGGTTGAGTTTCGATTTATTTAATAGTCACTTGAAAATAAAGACTCATTTTCTCATTTAATTAGATGATTGAAAGTGAAAGTGACAGCACTAGCATCCAACTTATATCCAAATAAACAAGAGCACAGATTAAAGTTACAGGTAAAATATATATTCTGCCACCAAACAAAGGCTTGATTTTCCAGTTTCCACAAGATAATTTTGCTCTCTTAATAATCTAATTATAATATCTCAAACTAGATAATTTTTTATCAATGCTATAATGTTTATATTTCAAACTAGATTGGCATAGACAGAGGCGGAACTAGGGGGAAGGGGTGTCACCGCCATCCCAATTTTTTAACTTTTTTTGTATATAGAAAAATTCGAAGGTTTAATCTCTAAGTTTTTTTGGTTTTTTATACCGTTTATATTTATTATACTAACAAAAAAAAGTCAACGTTTAAATTTGTAGATCAATGGACAAGTCAGCTAAGTTTTAAACTCTAGTTTTTTTTTATACCGTTTATTGGTTATTGTACTAACAAAAAAAAAATTAACTGTCCCCTATGTCATCTTTGTCGTAATTTATTGGTTTTAAAAAATAAAGAGGAAACTTCCTTAAACACTGAAATATATAATAATAATATAAAAAAAATATCAAATCGGATCTGAAACCAATCAAGAACCATTTAGGTTTGGGTATGGTTCAGTTATTTTGGGAATATTTTTTCAATAAAATCCGATCCGAGAAAAAACAAATCCAAAATCCGATGGATCGGACTGGATCAGATCGGATTAGATTTTTGTTCCATCCCTAAGTACTAGTTGCAGAATAGAATATAAATATATGGAATAAATTTTTTTCCCAAAGCTTTCGAAAAAGCCATTGACCTTGATCAAAGCCAAAAAAAATTGTTGGTCGATCTAAAGCACCTAAGATATCTGGACTTGAATTGCAGCAAAGTCTAACAAGAATCAAATTCATAGCTTCAATGGCTCCATTATAAATACGAGACAATCCGTAGTTTATAGCACATTATTCGTATTATTAACACCGCAATTCTCATCTAACAACACTGTACCTGCATGAAGTGACGGAACCATGATCCTAAAATGAAGGCCGATTTTCTATAAAAAAAATTATACCTTATAAGAAATTATTTTACGCAATGGGGATTGAAACACTAAAATTTAAAGGTTTTGATCAAAATATATAGTAAAAATCTATTTTTTTATTATTTTTTTTGCAAAATAAGAAATGCTGCAGCCTTTTATTGTCCCTATCTAGTTCATTCGAGTACATATCTTCTAACTCCTATTCTCTACCCCCTTCCGTGTCCCCTTACTTATTTTCACTCAAATTTTAAATTTTCACAACTTATACCGTAACTTTATAAACTTTTATATTATATTGTATTCAAATTTTAAAACATTTGAACATAATATTGTTTTAAACAATTTTTTTAATATTCAATGTTTAATTTACACTAATTTATACATTTATTCAAAAATAAATTTTGTGTGGATTTTCTTTTAAAAATAATTATTGGAATGTATTGATACATGTATTATAGTAATTGTACAATTTTTTTAGAATTTTTTTTTGGATAAAATAAATAAGGGAACACGAAAGGAAATAGATAAATGATATAGAAGATTTGGACTCAGTTCATTCAGTGTCTGTATGTAAAAAAAAGTACATATATGGATGTATTTTTCTTTTTACATAGCAAGAAAAGGTAATAAGGAATTATACTTGAGCGCAAGCATTCTCATATTTTTTTATGGACCACAATGGCACAATCATTCGGTACTAGTAGTTGCAAAATATTAATATAAACAATTAGCTTTTTTTTCCAAAGCTTTCGAAAGTCATAAACACTACAAAATAATATTTGATTTAATGAGAGACAAAAGCTGTCATAAGCATGTCACTAATTTAAAAAATAGTCACAAATCTGTCACAAATTGACTAAACTGTCACAAAATCGTCACCAAAACCTTCGTTAATAAGCTCGTAACAAAAAATACCATCACTAATCCCGTCGCTATTTGAGTAATTTTTTATAATGAGACGGTCACCAAAGACCCAAGTCCTGGTGTACGTCTGTAAATACTAAGTAGGAACCACTATGAAGTTAATTTATATATACTCAATACTAACTAGATATGTAATATAATGATTATGATTTTATTTAGTCTTTCTTTCAACTTTGATGCTCAATACTGTTACACTAATTATTGACAGTATTACAATTGGATTCATAGTTGGTTTTTGGGTTCTGATAGGTCCCTTGGTTCTTAGTAAATCTTTTTAGTATTACATAAAGTTTTGCTTTATTAATACAGAACAAATGGTACATATGGATTATAAGATTTATTCATGTTGGTGAATGACCTACATATATAAGAGCAACTACATTGGTGTACATAACTCATCCTCTAAGGTCACATATTAGAAATGGAATAAAAAAGCACCAAAATTGTATACGTTAGACTAGCTATAAATGAGGAAAAAAAATACATTTAGTACACCAAACTATAGTGCTGTTAACGATTTGAATATCCACTTTTTAAATTTTTAAATTTAGGTACCACACTATAATAACTTTTCAATTTAGGTACCACCGTCTAAATAAATCACGGAATTATGTCACGTGACATTTGACAAACATTAATTTGATAAACTAATTTGACAATTTTGCACAAAAATATGTCATCCTAGAAAAAAATTTCCCCCAATTTCACACATAAAAAAAATTAGCATATAATCCAAATTTGTGTTATGTGTGAAATTGGGAGAAACGTTTTTATACGATGACATATTTTTATGCAAAATTGTCAAATTAGACTTTCAAATTAATATTTGTCATCTATCACGTGACATGATTCCGTGATTTATTTAGACGGTGGTACCTAAATTGGAAAGTTATTATAGTATGATACCTAAATTGAAAATTTTGAAATATGTGTACCCAAATCATTAAAAACAGATAATTTAGTGTACTGAACCTATAAAACAACATATAAATGATGACATGATATTTTTTGGGTATCACTCTATAAAACTCTTGTTAAAGTTAACAAGAGATTTATCAAGTGAAAAATGAGTCATGTAGGTCATTTAGACACTCAAAATGAATATTAATGTTTTAGATCTCAACCAAATCCAAGCACAGTTCCATTTACATACTCTCACACAAAATGATACAGTAGTGAAAACCATTTCCACACCAACCTATTATATTCTATATTTATTTTTGGGAAAAAGACATGTAACCACATATTTTCTAATTTTATGCCAAAAAAAAATCACAATTCTTCCAACAACATACAAAAGGTAACCGGGGGTACCTATCTTATGTAAAAAAAACAAAAAAAAAAGATAAATTGGTTTACAATTTTGGTTTTACTGGAATTTCACTAGATTTTAATCGGTTACATCACTTACAAGTTTAGTTGTTGCTGAACAAGTCATTTACAAAGTTCCCATTCAAAAATTGTATGGAGTAATTGACAAATAAAATAAAAAAAGTCTTTACCTTTTTAGAGCAAGAAAAAGATTAGGCGATAGTGATAACGCGATTTAAAACTTTAGCTAAATTTAAAATATAAAAAACCTTCCGACTTTGTTTTTGTTTCTGCATCAGCACCTTGTGAAAAAGTCCCGAGTAGTATTTTCGATTGCCTTGCATCAAATGATACCTATCTATTATTATAAGGGCATATACAATAATATTGTTATCTGTTTTGTTAACTAAAATAGTTAGCTAACAATGCATTTTTTTTTCTTTATTAGATAAGTTAAATCATGTGTTATCTTTATAGATATTAAAAAAGTTGTTAAATATAACAAAGTTTTTAATGTTGTTAATTGATGATGTGATAAAATACCATTAATTAAAACGTGAACTATATTTCAACTACTCATATTTTACTTCCTATATTACTATATTAGTGAGGGTTTACAAAATGACTAATTAATGATATTTTAATTAATAATTAATTTCAATTAAAATTAGATAACTTTGTTAAGTTAATACACTAATGTGAATGTTAAATTTAAGTTACATATGTACCATTTAACATGCAATTAAATAATAATGTGTCAAAATTAATATTATTAAAATTAATAACACCATTATCGAAGTATTGTTTCATATTAGTGCACAGGCCTAGTATATGACCTAGGTAAATGACCTGCATGTAAAAAAACTACATATGAATGCATTTTAATAGAAAGAAAAAGTCAGAAAAAAGGCATTGACCTTGACCAAAGACCCAAGTCGTTGTAACTGTAAATTTAATAAAACGAAACATAATCTATAAAGAGCAGAATTTTTAAATCTTTTAAAGATTCGATATATATATGTAAATTTATAAAACTAGAATAACCTTAAATTTCATTAAACATGATCTCATAATTATTCATAAATCATTCCCCACTCATATTATAGATCATATTTTCTCTCTCCATAAATCACTCCACAAACTAAAAATTCATATCTAGGATAATAATAATAATGTAACACAATTCACGCTATTATTTAACATTTCATAGATATAATGTAGAATCCAAGTTAAAAACAAATAGTAAAAAATGCGTTTTAACTTTACCAAAAAGAAAAAAAGTAAAAATAAGCAGTATCATCATTTATAGTTGCATCATGTAACATTATATTAACATCATGTAACATCAAATTTAATAGCAAAGAATAAATATAAATATATACAATAAATTTGATTTGAGTACCATTCAAGAGACATTCACTACTAATAGGGCCCGAATTCGGAATGGTCCCATCCCAAACTCAATTAGAGGTGCATATAATCTGCATGTTCCCATCCTAACTCACAAGCATTCCGAATACTTGTAACTACCATTGACTTGAAAAATGACTTAAGACCCTTCCAAGTTTTGGTCTCTTTCAACGAGGTCCCCTTCCTTGAACTGAACCACTCAAAAAAATGGTTAAAGTCGTTGATACGATTGCTCTTAGCTATCTTAATTGAGCGCAATGCCTCTCATTTTTTTATAAACCACAATGACACTATCATTGTGATGGTGTTTATGTATGGTCCCAACTCTCAAGCATTCCGAATACTTCCAACTTCCATTGACTTGAAGAATGACTTACGACCCTTCCAAGTCTTGGGCTCATTCAACGAGGTCTCATTCCTTGAACTGACCCACTCAAAAAAATGATTAAATTTGTTGATACGGTTGCTCTTAGCTATCTTAATTGAACACAATACCTCTCGTTTTTTTTATCAACCACAATTGCATTATCCTTCTGATAGTGTTTATGTATGGCCCCAACTCGCAAGTATTCCGAATACTTCCAACTACCATTGACTTAAGAATGACTTAAGACCCTTCTAAGTCTTGGCCTCTTTCAACGAGGCTCACTTTCTTAAACTGAGCCACTCAAAAAAATGTAGGAGAAAACAATAATTGAAATAAGACGGTCATAAATACTGTAGCAAAATAATATAGGAGCAGCTATACTAAGCTAACTACTTTTTTTTATATACTTTTAATGAGTGAATGAATACTTTTAAGTTCGTACATCCGTTAACTGGGAATATGAATCCACTGTTAGTCTATTTGAAGCACCAATGACTTCCATTATATGCGAGACAATTCGTACTTTAAAACCGAGATTCTCATCTAACAACACCGCACCTGCATGTAAAAAATACATATGGGTGTCTTTTCATAGCAAGAAAAAGTCAGGAATTTATGCACTTTTTTAGTTTTTTTATATGGACACCCTCTTAGTTTCTTAGCTATCATATTTGAGCGCAAAAATTCTCATTTTCTTTATGGACCACAATAGCACAGTCCTTTAACTTTTACTAGTATTTGTGTAAATCTTGACTTGAGTACTACTCTCCCGTTCTAAAATATTGGGACACTATCTATCTATATGTAACTTTGACCGATAAATATATTGTGCTTAAATCTAAATTTTTAAAATTTGTTCAAATAATTTAACATTTGAACTATGCGATTAGCTTTTGAAAAATTCGATTCCCACTAGTTATATATGAGTTATTTGTCGGTTAAAATTGCACGTAATTTCGTATAGTCTCAACAATTTGAAACGAATGAGTATTTTATAGACATTCAGTACCAGTTGTCATCAGGATAGCTAAGGGAAGTGACAAGTAGGGCGACAGCCCCGACCTCACCGGAAAAAAAGGCACAATTATTTTTTCATCTATTTCTATAATTTGTTAAGAGCAATAATATTTAAACAAAAAAAAATTGTGTTAGGAGCAGTCAAGACAGAATAGGACTAAGGCAACCTATCTATCTCTGTATAAAATGGAAATCTTTAAAGGTTGATTAATGCCTAAACTACTCAAATCAGTAGTCTAGACACTAAAAAAAAATATCAGTTTACCATCAGAGGTTCTGTTATTAAACTGATAGTAAAACGAGTGTCGCTTAGTTTAGCAATAAAAATTGTTGATAAACTATTGTTGATAAATTGTTTATTAGTTTAGCAACAGAGACCCCGATAATAAACTAACAAATTTTTTTTTTATTGAGACAGCACGTATTTCCCAAAAAATTGCATCGAGGGGTCAGAAATCTATTTGGCCCCTTGATTATTATATATAAATTTCAATAAAAGTTATACATATATAAAGTGTTCATTTATTATCATGGATCAAAATGTGTTATAATGGTAGAGTTTCGTATCTATCTTTCTTCCACTTTGCAAGGTCATACTTATAGTCTCTATCAAAGACATAAAATTTTGTATTTAAATTTTATGTGCGAAACTGGAATATTTATTAATTAATGAAATTCAAACTCACTTTTTCTAAATAACTTAAACTTTTCTATTTGTACCATCTTAACCCTAAAAAAATAATATTATAATTGCTATCTTTTTAATACTCATCAATATATTTAGAGGTGGGCTTAATACACTACATAATTTCTAAAAAAACGCACAGACCGTAGATTAAATCTACGGTCTACAGTGATTCACTGTAAACCGTAGATTTAATCTACGGTCTACAGTGATTCACTGTAAACCGTAGATTTAATCTACGGTTTACAGTGATTGTCTGTAAACCGTAGATTAAATCTACGGTTTACAGTTAATCACTGTAAACCGTAGATTTAATCTACGGTTTACAGCGTTTTTAAAAATTTACACATTAAAAATTAAAATTAAAATTAAAATTCTAATAATTAAAATTAAAATACTGAATATTTTTTTCAAATTAAACATGATTTTTTTTTTTAATAAAAAAACTAAAAATGCCTTATTTTTAAAATTTTACATATTATAAATTACCAATATTCTAACAATCTCTCAAAATAAACACAAAATTTACACAAATTTACACAAAAAAAGTTGATTTGATAAATTTTATGTTTTTGGTTCATGTTATATTTTTGTCAAGTGTATAAGTTGATATTTATTGAATCATTAACTAAATCGTCAATTAAAACAGTTAAGACTGTTTTTTTAAAAGTTCAGACTGTTTAAAAGTTCAGACTGTTTTTCATATATATATATAAAAGTTCAGACTGTTTTTCATATATATATATATATAAAAGTTCAGACTGTTTTATATATATATATATATATAAAAGTTCAGACTGTTTTTATATATATATATATAAAAGTTCAGACTGTTTTATATATATATATATA
The DNA here is from genome assembly GCA_963682055.1 of Primula veris. Taxonomy (NCBI): domain Eukaryota; kingdom Viridiplantae; phylum Streptophyta; class Magnoliopsida; order Ericales; family Primulaceae; genus Primula; species Primula veris. The sequence goes on along the minus strand of OY821742.1, from coordinate 3,103,434 downwards.
TATAAAAGTTTAGACTGTTTTATATATATATATATATAAGTTCACACTGTTTTTTATTTTTCAGCTATAACAAAAAAATTTTAAAACAGTACTATTTACATATTGAGTTTTTACAAACCCTAAACCCTAAACCTTAAACCCTAAACCCTATTTACATATTGAGTTTTTACAAACCCTAAACCCTAAACCCTAAACCCTAAATTACAAATCCTAAACCCTAAACCCTAAATTACAACCCTTAAACCCTAAACCCTAAATTCCAAACCCTAAACCCTAAATTCCAAAACCTAAACCCTAAACCCTAAATTCCAAACCCTAAATTACAAACCCTAAACCCTAAACCCTAAACCCTAAACCCTAAACCCTAAATCGTAAATATTCTGAAATATACATACAAACCGTACATTTAATGTACGGTTTGTACAGATTTCATACAAACCGTACATTAAATGTACGGTTTGCATGTATTTTGTGCAAACCGTAAAAGTAATGTACGGTTTGTACCCCTTATTTAAGCAGCGTCATTTTACGAATGTACTTTTTGCACTGAATCACCGTTAATAACGTAAAAAAAAAAAATTACAAACCGTAAAAGTAATCTACGGTTTGTAGTGTAAATGACATTGGATACCATATCTATCAAAATAAATCCGACAACACCTTATCACTTTTGAATTATTATGATTTGACAACCCTATCCAAAAATGACTACTCAATGCATTATTAAAGTTTGGAAATGACTACACCAAAAATTCACTACAAACCGTAAAAGTAATCTACGGTTTGTAGTGTAAACTTACACTATAAATATGACTCAATTTTGCCAATTCTAACAAACCATAAAATCAAACACAAACACATTTCGGAAATCTCTAAAAAAATCCTCATTTCTCCCCAATAAAATATACAAACAAACACTTTTCGAAAATGAATTACAACTATGGTTATGACAACAACCAATGGAATAACAACAATGCGAATTCATCCAGTGGCTCAAACGATGAGCTAACTGATTATTCAGAGCACTTTGAAGTTGATGAATTGACTTGGGAAACAAGGGATGAAATGCTTGCTGATCTTGCTGATGTGGCTGGAAATTGGGGTTTCATTCTTACGATTCGTAGGTCTGGAGGGGGTGATGGAAGCAGAACACCGTATGTTGATATTGTATGTGATAAATCGGGGGTTTACGAAAAAAAGAAACCATCTTCCGTAAAATCAGGTACAAAGAAAAAAGATTGTCCCTTTTTCATTAAAGGTTACGTAGTTAATGGTGAATGGATGTGTCACGTAGAAAATGGACAACATAACCACCCACCTCCAACTTACCTCCAAGGGCAAGCACGACGTGCTCGTTTAACCCAAGATGAAAAAGAAATTGTTAAAACTTTAAGGCAAAGTAGTTTTAAAGTTGGTGCAATATTAGAGGCCATAAAAAATAGAAATCCTGACAATGTATCAAACACTAAAACGATACATAATTTTTTGGCCGGACTGAAATTTAAAGAACGAGATGGTAGAAACCCGATACAGGAACTGTTTAATTTGTTGGATAGCCATCGCTACACGTTCTACTATAATATGAACCCATCAACCCATTCCCTTGAGAACTTGTTTTTTGCACACCCCGATTCTATAAGGATGTTCAAAGCTTTTCCTGATGTCTTGTTAATGGATTGTACATATAGAACAAACCGTTTTAATATGTCATTTCTAGAAGTCGTAGGAATGACATCAACGAACCAAACATATTGTTTAGGTTTTGTTTTCATGAGTGACGAGACAAAGGAAAGTTATATATGGGCATTGGAAAAATTTAAAGTTACATTGGAGGGGTGTATACTACCTAGGGTGTTTGTAACCGACAGGGAAATGGCCTTATCAAATGCTTTATCCGTTGTTTTTCCCGATTCTCATCATATTTTGTGCACTTTTCATATTGCAAAAAATGTTTTGAAAAACTGCCGTAAAAAGATCCCTGATGAGGAGTGGCAAACGTTTCTAGATGATTGGGGTTTATTGGTTGATTCTGAGTCGATAGAGGAGTACAATCATAACCGAACTTATTTCAATTCCTCTTACAAATCGTACCCTGCTGTGATTAAGTATGTAGACAACCTTTTAAATGATTATGCTGAAAAGTTTGTTGCATGCTATACCAATCATACAACACATCTAGGTAACAGAACTAGCAATCGAGCCGAACAACAACATGCTAAGCTGAAAAGATCCATTTCCACAAATACTGGCACGCTTGAAACTGTTTGGGTAGAGGTGAATAGAATTCTAGAAAAACAGTTTGAGGATATTAAGATGAAGTTGGATAAATGCAAGTCTTATTTTCCACATTCTGAACGAACACCTCTATTTATAAATCTTAGGTCGTATATCACACACTATGCTTTTGATTTATTATTTCAAGAACACAAAAAATGTAGTGGCCAGGCTGATGAGAATTGTTCTTGCGGTTTCAAATTGTCTCACGGTTTACCTTGTCATCATATTATGAGTGAACATATTTTATTCAGGAAGCCTCTTCCTCTAGAATATATTCATCCATTCTGGAAAAAATTAGACGTAATTGATGATAATGGGAACACCGATGATTATGGGGTAGAGGGTGATCTAGAAGAGTTTAAAAGTGTTTATGCTAGGAAAAGTAATGTTGAAAAACGGCGTATGAAAACACAACTCCGAGAGATAACCGTACCAGCCAGAACATCCATCAGTGACCCCGAAGTGAGAGTAAATAGGGGGAGACCTAGAAAAGGAGACAAATCTAGTAAGAGGGATAAGTCGGGATGGGAGTATGTTGAGGAGGAACAGGGTGCTGGTGCTAGTAGGGACAAGGGCAAAGGCAAGGCGGATGAAACAACGGAGGTAAGGGTAAACCCAACTAGGAGGCCGCGAAACCAGAACCCTAAACCCACCCCCAATAGGCCAACCTTCCTGTACAGTGACCAAATATGGGTCATGTTACATAGTTACATCGAAACGGTTTATGATGTGCGTGGGGATGGTAACTGTGGGTTCCGGGTACTTGCAAATGCGACGGGTAAACAGCATGGGGAAGATAATTGGTATGCGGTAAGATGTGAGTTGTTTCAAGAGCTGCAGCAAATGGAAGGTGTTTATTATGAGCTGTTTGAGAATCTTGACTTTGAAGCTTACCGGTATGATTATATTTTATCAAGTTTAAATTTTTATCATCCTACAAATCCCGCACCTTCTGAGAAATGGATGAGATTTCCGGCTTATGGTTTTTTAATTGCTTCTCATTACAATATGCCAATTGTATTGTTGTCCTTATGGCAAAATAGTAATGGAGGGGTAAACGTGTGGAACAGTACTTTTTTACCTCTTTATACTGGTCCGCCTCGGGGAACGACATATTACATCCCGACTGTAATGGTGTTCGTCAACAGTTGTCACTATGCTCAGGTTATTCCTAAAGAAGAAGGGATCTTCCCAATGCCAGGAATTATAGCACGGTGGGAACAAACACGCACTGAGACAGCTGCGCCATGGAAGGAACTTTTTTGACCAAATTTCAAGTTATATATGGCGCTGGAAAAGCAATCGGGAAAGCAAAAAGCAAATGAAGAAGCTATAGACCTAAGTCCATAATCAGTTTTTTATTTTTAATTTGATGTAAATTACTATTTTTTCCAAGTTGTTGTAAATTTATACGATGTAAACAAATGTTTAATAAATATATATAAAATTGTCTGAACTTTTATATATATATATATATAAAACAGTCTGAACTTTTATATATATATATATATAAAACAGTCTGAACTTTTATATATATATATATGAAAAACAGTCTGAACTTTTATATATATATATATAAAAACAGTCTGAACTTTTATATATATATATATATATAAAACAGTCTGAACTTTTATATATATATATATGAAAAACAGTCTGAACTTTTATATATATATATGAAAAACAGTCTGAACTTTTATATGAAAAACAGTCTGAACTTTTAAACGGTCTGAACTTTTAAAAAAACAGTCTTAACTGTTTTAATTGACGATTTAGTTAATGATTCAATAAATATCAACTTATACACTTGACAAAAATATAACATGAACCAAAAACATAAAATTTATCAAATCAACTTTTTTTGTGTAAATTTGTGTAAATTTTGTGTTTATTTTGAGATATTGTTAGAATATTGGTAATTTATAATATGTAAAATTTTAAAAATAAGGCATTTTTAGTTTTTTTATTAAAAAAAAAAATCATGTTTAATTTGAAAAAAATATTCAGTATTTTAATTTTAATTATTAGAATTTTAATTTTAATTTTTAATGTGTAAATTTTTAAAAACGCTGTAAACCGTAGATTAAATCTACGGTTTACAGTGATTAACTGTAAACCGTAGATTTAATCTACGGTTTACAGACAATCACTGTAGACCGTAGATTAAATCTACGGTTTACAGTGAATTACTGTAGACCGTAGATTTAATCTACGGTCTGTGCGTTTTTTCAGAAATTATGTAGTGTATTAAGCCCACCTCTATATTTATTGTCTCCGAATTAAGTAAAAAAAAAAAAAAAAGTAGTTTTAAGGTGCAACATCACGTTAAAAAAAAATCTCTTTCACTTTTCCTTTCTATCTACAATATTCATTATTTAAAACGATTAGAAAAAAAGCTTACGAAAATCTTAATTCTTTTTGGTACAACCCAAGCTAAAAGTCTTGGTGTTGAAACTTCAAAGTCTTTGCAAGAATAGTTGTAGCTAAATATTAGCTTATATATATCAACCATAGTCTTCACACTAAATCATGTCCAAAACTACATACACCAAATAAAATATATTTATCAATACAGGTTCAATCATGAGCTATACTAAACTTCTTATTTCACTTTATTGTTGCTTTTTCGCTGCCACTACATTCAATTGTTACTGCTTAGCTAGTGCGAGTAGTGATAGCTTGGGTACTCGTTGCTTTGAAACTGAGAGGCAAGCTCTTCTTAAGTTCAAGCATGATTTATCCGACCCTTGGAACCGCCTATCTTCATGGGTCGGCAATGACTGTTGTGCATGGTATGGAATCGTTTGCAGCAACTCCACTGGTCACATCACTAAAATTAAACTGCAAGCTCCATATGAGGCGCTTAATTCATCGTTGTTATATGATGATGGATACTTTCCTTATTCTTATCAACCATTAGGTGGCAAGATTAATCCATCGTTGCTTGATCTGAAGCACCTCCGTCATCTCGACTTGAGCAGCAACGATTTTAATTATAGTCCAATACCTAGCTTCATTGGCTCCATTACAAGTTTGAGGTACCTCAATTTTTCAGATTCTTGGTTTAGCGGGAATATCCCTCATCAACTTGGAAATCTATCCATGATTCGCCATCTTGATTTTCGAGGTAACTCCGATCTAAGTAGTGATAGTTTCAGATGGATTTCAGGTCTTGTTTCATTACGATATCTCGATATGTCTTGGCTAGACCTGAGCGAGACAATAGGTTGGGAACATGCGACGAGCATGCTCCCTTCTCTACATGAACTGCACTTGTCTGGTTGTAATTTCAGAGATATTTCACCTTCGATTACCAGTGTTAACTTTACTTCACTCTCGATTATCGACCTTTCTAATAACCAGTTCAGGTCACCTGTTCCTGAGTGGCTATTTAATCTCCCTCGTCTAGTCTCCATAAACATAGGTGGAGGATCATTTTCTGACAATCCATTTCCAAGTGCTCTTAAAAACACGACCTTGATAAAATCCTTCTTCAACAATGGGAATATTGAAGGTTCTAGCATGAGAATACCAAAGTGGTTTTATAGTTTCCAATATCTTGAAGAAGTTGATCTTTCAGATAATATGTTGGAAGGTGTCATCGCAAATGAAATAGGTAACTTAACTTCTCTAACTAGTCTCGATCTGAGCGGCAATAAACTGGAGGGGTCGGTGCCAGTATCCTTGGGAAAGCTCCGCAACTTGAAGGGTATTATCTTGTCGTATAATAATCTCTATATGTTGAACATAGGAAATTTCCTTAGGAGTTTCATGTTTAAGAGATTGGAAGTACTGAGGTTAGATGGAGCTAATGTCACTGGGCACTTGCCATATGAGATTGGCCATTTTACAAATTTAGTCTCTATTAGACTTCCTAATAACTTCATCTCAGGTACAATTCCATCTTCATTAGCAAGATTATCAAACTTGAAGTATTTAGATCTTTCTTTCAATCTATTGAATGGAACCCTGCCTGAAGTTATAGGGCAACTTACAATGTTAGAAAAACTTCGCTTTGATGGGAACTCGATGGAAGGTGTCATTACAGACCTTCATTTTGCAAATCTTAAGAGATTAAGGTACCTAACTGCATCTGGAAATAAACTAACCTGGAAATCTGGTGATTCCTGGATCCCTCCCTTTCAACTTCAATTTTTGGATTTGAGAAATTGTCATCTCGGACCCCGATTCCCTTCTTGGCTGCAATCACAAAAACAACTAAAGTACTTAGACATTTCAAACACAGGAATATTGGATGTTATTCCCACCCAGTTCTGGAATAAGACCCATGGAACTTTTACATACCTAAATTTATCATCTAATGGATTTTATGGAGAGATTCCTAATGATGGAATAATTAGGTTTACTCGTTTTTATTCATTCGCCGATCTAAGTTCAAACCATTTCACTGGTCCATTAACAACATTCATGTCTCAAGCATATTGGCTAGATCTTTCGAACAATTCTTTCTCCGATATTCACCAATTCTTTTGTAATCAGACTAACTCAAATAGTTACTTCATAAATTTTCGATATAATCTTTTGTCAGGGAGTATTCCTGACTGCTTCGGGAATTGGACAAATCTAGAAATTCTAAAATTAGACAACAATCATCTGCATGGTCCCATCCCAAACTCAATTCGAGGTGCATATAATCTTATGAATCTACACTTGCATAATAACAATCTCTCGGGTAAGTTGCCTCAGACTCTACAAGATTGTACGATGTTGCAAACAATTGACCTTGGAGGAAATCAATTTTCAGGAAATATACCTACTTGGGTGGGTAGGTCATTTCCACAATTGGTAAATTTGAATCTTCACTCTAATAGGTTCCACGGAAAGATTCCAAATGAACTATGTCATCTTCAATCGCTTCAGATTTTGGACCTTGCTAACAATAGCCTTTCTGGGTTAGTGCCAAAGTGCTTTACTAATTTCAGTGCTCTGAGAAACACGGAATTGAATATGAACTACAGAGGACATGAGTTTTTACCAAATAGTTCACACACAGTCTTTACATATGATAATGGGGTTTTGGTGACAAAAGGAAGTGAGAACGAATATAGTTCAATAATTATGTTCGTGAAGTTTATGGATCTTTCATCGAATAACTTATCAGGTTCGATCCCAGAGGGATTAACAAGACTTGCGGGTTTGAGGTTCCTGAATTTGTCTCGGAATCACTTTTTAGGTTCCATTCCAATCAACATTAGTGAAATGATATCACTCGAAAGCTTAGATCTTTCTCTTAATCAACTATCAGGTGAAATTCCGTTGAGCATGTCGAAAATGAGTCTCTTAAATAACTTGAACCTGTCAAATAACAAACTCACAGGGAAAATTCCTACAAGTACTCAACTCCAAAGCTTTGATGAATCCAGCTTTGGCGGTAACAAGCTCTGTGGGCCACCTCTTGGAAAATGCAATGAGAACAGGATAGTACCGAAAGTTGTGCTTGGAGTTGAAGAAGAAAGTGATGAATATCTAGACTTGTGGTTTATTGGCAGCATTGCAATAGGATTCATATTTGGTTTCTGGGTTCTAATAGGTCCCTTAGTTCTCAGCAAATCGTGGAGAATTACTTATTTTGGAGCATTAGATAGTGCTTGGTGTAAGCTCTCGGATTTTATATCTAGATGCTGCTATATCTTTTCAAATAAAAGAGGACAGTTGTAATATGTAATTTGTATTTCCAAAAACCAGGAAAAAATAAAGAGCGATTATGTACCTTTGGTCTATGAACTTAATTTACTTGTAATCTGTGTAATAATTTCTTTCAACTTTTATACGTATGTCTCTTCGATAATTTTATCTGTTTCAGTACAAAGTTTCTCACTGGAGTAATATCTATATCTCACAGTTGCACAAAAGCGCATAAAGAATTAGATGGATCCCATGTTTATATATGTACTCCATAATTACTATATTGCAACTTTCCTATGAGTTTGTAAATTGATGATACAACTTTTTGTTTATGGTAAAAACAATCTAGAAATATATGAAGTATACAGGAGGCCGCAAAAAATATATTTTATTTGTCGATAGCTCATCGGAACTTGTTCCCGGGACAAATTGAACTATGTACCTCAATTTTTCAGATTCTTGGTTTAGTGGGAATATCCCTCATAAATTTGGAAATCTATCTAGGGTCCACCATCTTGATTTTGGAGGTAAGTCCGATCTAAGTAGTGAAAGTTTCAGATGGGTTTTAGGTCTTGTTTCATTACGATATCTCGATATGTCTTATGTAGACTTGAGCAAAGTAATAGGTTGGGAACATGGGATGAGCATGCTCCCTTCTTTACTTGAACTGCACTTGCCTCATTGTCAGTTGAGAGATATTTCACTGTCGATTACAAGTGTTAACTTTACTTCACTCTCGATTCTCGACCTTTCTTTTAACGAGTTCGATACAACTGCTCCTGAGTGGCTATTTAATCTCTCTCATCTAGTCTCCTTAAACATAGGTGGAAGTTCATTTTCTGGCAGTCCACTTCCAAGTGCTTTTCAAAACACGGCCTTGATAAAATCCTTCCTCAACTCTAGAAACCTCGGTTATGGAATGAGAATACCAAAGTGGTTTTTTAGCTTAAAATATCTTGAAGAAATTGATCTTTCTGAAAATGTGTTGGAAGGTGTCATCTCAAATGAAATAGGAAAGCTCCCCAATTTGAAATAATCTGTATATGTTGGAAATAGGAAATTTCCTTAGGAGTTTCATGTTTAAGAGATTGGAATTACTGGAGTTATATGGAGCTAATGTCACTGGGCGATTGGCGATTGAAGGTGTCATATGAGATTGGCGATTTTACAAATTTAGTCTCTATTAGACTTTCTAATAACTTCATCTCAGGTACAATTCCATCTTCATTAGCAAGATTATCAAACTTGAAGTATTTAGATCTTTCTTTCAATCTATTGAATGGAACCCTGCCTGAAGTTATAGGGCAACTTACAATGTTAGAAATATTTCACTTTCAAGGGAACTCGATGGAAGGTGTCATTACAGACCTTCATTTTGCAAAACTTAAGAGATTAAGGTCCTTAACTGCATCGGGAAATAAGCTGACGTGGCAATCTCGTGATGTCTGGATTCCTCCCTTTCAACTTCAAGTTTTGGATTTGAGAAATTGGTATCTCGGACCCCGATTCCCTTCTTGGCTGCAATCCCAAAAACAACTAATTACTTGGACATTGCAATGAGAAAAAGATAGGACCGAAAGTTGTGCTTGGGGTTGAAAAAGAGAGTCATGATGAATATCTAGACTAGTGGTTTATTGGCAGCATTGCAATCGGATTCATAGTTGGTTTTTGGGTTCTGATAGGTCCCTTGGTGCTCAGCAAATCTTGGAGAATTACTTACTTTGGAGCATTAGATAGTGCTTGGTGTAAGCTATCGGCTTTTATAACTGAATGCTGCTAAATCTTTTCTAATAAAAGAGAGCGGTTGTAATATGCAATTTGTATTTCTAGAAACCAGGAAAAAATAAAGAGTGATCATGTACCTTTAGGATATGAACTTAATATATTTGTAATCTGTGTAATAATTTCAAATATTATACAAATGTTAATGCTCTTCAATAATTGTTTCCCTCTACTAATTTCGACTTCAGCGAATCAGATGCTATTAGTATTTTCTGCTTCAAGTGCAAGTTTCTTAAGGGAAACCATAACATGTAGTCACTAGATGTCTACGATTAAGAAGATCAAGTGGTTTACAAATATGGTTTCACTAAAAGTTGACTCGATTTTAACTGGTTACATATTTGGTTCTAGACTTCTAGTAAGAGACAATGCGTTTCATATCTCGGACAATTGCAGCGCTAACAGTATCAAACTAAAGATTGAAATTGTCCTTAAGACTTCTTTTTGCATCAGAACCTTGTGAAAAAGTGAGTACACAGAGATAATAATAAGATATTTTTTTCATATTTGTAAATATAAACGAAAGTTGATCTCCAATAGTTTTTAATATTCAACAACTTGCTAGCGAAACCATCAACATGTTGATATTACAGGAATAATTTGCCACACATTTGGATTGACGTCTTTAATATGCGATATGCTTAGACATACATTTGAGTTACATCAAGCCAAGATATATTTGAGGCGTAGAAAATTAATGCTACGAGTGCAAGCGTTCGAGACTAGTTCTAGCACTGTGTTTTTCGTTGCAGTTAGATAAGAAACTGAAATAATTTAAGTAGACATGAGGTCCACTTGGTTTATGTCTACTTCATCCGATTTTGCTATTTCATGCTTAGATGAAATGGTCTTCAGAGGTAATTTTATAAATCTGTAATTGTACTACTGATTCTGGTGAAGTGCCAAAATTAATATTCCTGGTAGAGACTGAAGCAATCATAAAATCAAATGGAGGGACTATTAGTTTTCCTAATCTCTCGCAAACACCTTTTATAACAAAATGTAAGACGAGAATAAAAAGACAGTCCACTACACCAGAAAATCAACAAAATCTTGCTAAGTTCCTAAAGAACTTCATCCATGGCATCAAATCTGCAACCACTTTTTAGTATCAAGAGTATCTCTTTGCAAGCCTGGTACGACATCAATCAAAATCACAGTTCAAATTGAAGCTCTTGGGGATGTCATCGAAATAAAATAACAAACAGAAGGGAAAGGTTGCTAGTCAATTAGGCCATTGTTACGGTAAAATTAGGATTACAATTTTAAAAAAATCGTACGCGCAGTTCTACAATCTCAATAAAATCCCAAGCACCTTCAGTTCCATCTACATACTCACACAAAATGACACTAGTAAAGAACCATTTCCACACCAGCATATGGAAACTAGTTGCAAATCAGACCTCTTTTCCTTAGATTGGTTTGATCTTGAAGTGGAGTGAGATGAGAGAAAACACAAAGCACTTCAAATCCTGCAACCACCAAAAAATGACATTAAATTGAGAATTTTGGAAGACTACAGAAATAACCAGAGAGAAAGAGGGGTCATGGAAATCAAATATAATGGCATGGTACGTGATATAGTACGATATACTAGAATGGAATACAACTAAAGTAGTTTAACTACTATCTTTGTCGGCAGAGGATAAATAGAAAATGTACTTATTAAACTCCATCAGCAAGAATTGTCGTTCCAGTAGGACAGTGTAGAAAGCCATGATAGTCTACAAACCAAACATGATCAAGAGATACAAATGCTACATTTAAATTTTACTAAACTTCCATGATATAAATTACCACTTGAGTGGTACACAGATCATCATCAGCTATCCCAACACAGCACAAAAGTAAAAACTTTTGTAAGTGGTAGTTCTCAACCAGTGAGATGATAACAGGTTCATGTGGATAATCAAACACCCAGTGTTTTAAAAATCGGCCTAGGCGTCGCCTAGCGCCTTGATGCCGGGACTAATTCAATTCGTTTTCAAGCTGGTCAACGCATGTATAAAGTTTAAAAAAATCAAAAAATTATTTTTTAAATACTCAAAACCTTCAATTAGACTAACTTTACTCTCTCACCTAGAAATAACAAAAATAATAATAAAAGTTGATGATTTTTAGATTTTTTTTTATCATTTTGTTTACAGCAATAATTTAAAAAATGGATTTTAATAGTATAACTATAGGCTAATAGACTTGAAATGTTCAATTTAAAATGGTAAATTTATTTATAACACGTTTATCATATGAATGTCTAAGAAAATTGTGAAAAATTATGAAAAAATGGTCTTGCCGCCTAGGCGCCCCCTCACCGCCTAGCGCCATTTGAAACCTTGCAACAACCTAAGATTAAATAAATAAGGGGATAAACGTATCAACTTGAATACAATCAATTCAGAGAAGAAGATTACTGAATTTGTTGTCAACAAACTCAGTCCTACAACTTGAACAAAAAGCCGAGAAGTATTTGATATGAGCTGCTGGCTAGTGTCTGAAGTCTTAACTCAAGGACATATATTGATTCAAGTGACTAAAACGAGAAAACTTCACTGTAATACCACGGATCCAGTGTTTTGAATTGTTGTTAAAATCATTCAGCTCGTTTAGTATGTGAAGGTCTAACAAAGATCATAAAGATAAGAATAGAGGCCACAGAAGAAAGACGACAAAATTGTTAGGTTATATGACTAAAAAAAACTTCAATTAAAGTCGAAGGAACCTAGAAAGCAGCAAACCCACAATAACAAAAACCTAGAACTAAGCAAGTGACCTGCTACAAAATAATGGTGCTAAAGAATAACTCCCCCCCCCCCCCCCCCCCCCTGCATATTGAGTCCTTAATTGATTATTATTTTTGTCATGTTCCACTTTGCTCGCAAAATTCGAGAAGTAGCAAATAAAATGTTCTTACTGTCCAGTTTTTAAGATTGACACCACATAAAAATGCAATGGTGATGTCCCTTTGAAAAATTTAATGGCCACAAAATATTGAAGATAGCGCGTATAGTGGGGATATGAAACACAGTACTCTTATCCCACGCATGATAAAGTCATCAACGTTTCACATTTTTTCAGATGTTTAATGTTTCATCAAAACTTAACATTGGTGTGCCTTAAAAATAACAATAAACAGGGGAGGTCAAGAAAGCCTCTTTTACGGATCAAATAGGGCTTCTCAATAAAAACACTAGCAACCACAAATAAATAATCGGAACCCAGATTCTAAATCAAACTTGAACACAAGTTCTCCCTCAATTCATACAAAAAACTACATTTTATACACAAATTAAGGGTCTGAATGAAATTCAAAACAAATATCAGGGCTTTTATTCACCTCAGAATCCATAACAATGCGCCACAACCAAAACCCTGACAACCACTAATAAAAAATCGAAACCCATGACAAAATCAAACTTGAATACAATGCTTCAAAAATTAAAGGCTTCTTAATGTACTTTAAAACAAAGATTGGGGCTTTATAGTATATAATACCTCAGAATCTGTAACGATGTGACAACAATCGCAATAAACGGCGGGAATCAAGAAGGCCTCTTTACGGATCAAATTGGGCTTTTGAAACCAATATAATAAAATCAAAATTGAACACAATGATCTTCCTCAATTCATACAAAAATACTACGTTAACATTAATTAGGCTTCCTAATGTACTTCAAAACAAAGATTAGGGCTTTATATATACATACAACCTCGGAGTCCATAACAACGCGGCAGAGACTGAGTTATGTAATGTAGCAAAATTATTTGCATGTAATCAAAGTATTCCCATTGGCTTTGTTCAAAAAGTAAAAATACAAAACTAATCTGTTTTGGGAGTGTTGTCATGTATGTATTGTTCCATAGGCAGCACCAAAATAAGGGTCCATTCTATAGTTACTTTACGCTCACCAGACTTACATTGTCGGCACAAAATGCTTCATTAACTATTAATATTCTACCGGTCTTTAAAATTAGTAAGCTATTTGACAAAGCCATAACTTTGAGGGGTGGGGTTAGGCTTTTCAACAATATTATTATAATTGATCGACAATAAATGATGAACACTTCTTGATCTTTATTATCGCTCGGCAATTGTCACTGCTTGGATTACAATTCCATTGCTATATCTATGCTCGGATTACAATTATATTGATATATTTATGCTCGGATTCGAGATTGGATCCCGAATACAATCTTTCTCTTTTCTTCGTTGCTCGTTTCTCTGCTCTGCTCGGTTAGACTGTTGATGTGATGTGTTCTGACTAGTTTTTATGTTTTCTCTCCTTCTCTCTATATTTTTGAGGTATGATTTTCTGATCCTATTCTTGGAGGGATACTTGGCTATTTATAGGCAAGTATGCGTCATTAGATATTGACAAATGTCCCCATCTTAGGAGATTTATCAGACATGGGTCCCTATTTAAGTGGGCTTGGACTTCTAGTAATATCCAATCTTATTCTTATAGAAAGGCTAGAGATAGCCCATTTAAGCATTGGATACCCCTCTATAATGGGTGGGTCGATACATACCCGAATAGATACATTCGGGTCTAATTTTTATGTTCTATCAAGTGCTCCCTGACTTCCTCGGTGTGGTTTCCACGTCGAGGGAGTCATGATTGGTTTGTCGGAGAGATTATTTTGGTTTAGCTGTTCCCTATGTTCCATTTGACAAATGCCCATATTTATAACTGCTTCTCGGAACCCATATACTACTTTGGAAGTCTACAATCTAGATATTTGACTTTGATATGACCCTTGATTTCTTTCTTCTGAGGAAACCCTTGACCTTCCCCAAAAATCCATCTAAGATAAAGAGGGAATACCCTTCCCATAATTCCTTATTTCATCACCATCTTACTTGTGACTTAATGGCTTCTCCCAATGGTTCTACTGGAGACAATCTTCCGGATTATGTCACTTATTTGGAGAGTGAAGTTAAGAAAGCTCGCGCTATGAAAAGGAAACTGGTTGAAGTGACCAAGAGGTTGTCTGATATGGACACGATTCATCACCGGACGATGGCCGACCTGGATTGGGCCTTTGAGCGTATAAAGAGGCTCGAGGCTTTCCTGGCTAAGGAGAAGGCAGCAAAGAGGGCATACAAGCTCGCTTTTAAAGAGCTGCATGATCGGTCCAAGCCGAGGCCGGACAGCACTGGAGCAAGCTCTTCCTCGGAATAATTAGTTTCTGCAATTTCTTTTGTATGGGGTATCATCCCCCAGTTGTAACCTAATTATGGAAAATATTAATAAAGTATTTCCTTCTTTTATTCCTCTGTTTGTTTCTTTAATACCTCATTGGATGACTCAATTGGACTTTGGAAATTGCTGTTAATTAGCCTTGAATGCCCTTGGGAAGTTCAGGAGGGTTGTTCTTTCTTTGAGATGACCATTGACATTCTCTTCATTTTCCCTATATAAAGAAGAATTGCACTGTTCTCTTTTGGTAATTCTCCCATTGTTATCGAACAAATGGCTTCTCCTCATGAAACTAATGGCGACAACCTCTCTGAATATGTTGCTCATCTCGAAGAGGAAGTCAAGAAAGTTCGTGCTCTCGAGAAGAGGGTTGCTCGGTTATCTGTGGAGGCTATGCGGGCCGTCGAATTGGATGAGCGACTGGATGCCATGGAGAGGGAGCATCATAGGTCTTTAGTCGACAGTATTCGGGCGCGTGCTCGGATCAAAGAGCTCGAAGCCTCTAGGGACAGGCAAATTGCTTCCAAGAGGGCTTACAAATTAGCCCTTGAGGAAGTGTATGCTCGGTCGAAGAGGAAGCCCGGTGAAGAAGCTGGTCCTTCTACAAAATAATCTTATTTTTCTTAGTGATGTAATGTCTTTTTGTCGAGGAGTATCTTGTAATAAAGTTTCCCTTGGCTAATGAAAACTCTTCTTTTTCTTGTTCTTGCATGATTTATTTTCCCAGTGCATTTAATTTTGACGGCGCATGCTAGTGGCTTCATTAATGATTTTTCTTGGGTCTTGTGCTTGACCTTATCCATCCAATTTATGTATCTAGGAACTACTGTGATTCCTTGAGCCTCGTGCACAAATCTTATCTTTTGGACTCTTTGAGCCTTGTGCAAAAGATCTTCCAATATCAATTTGAACTGTTGCACTTCCCAAAAAGACACGTATGTCGAAGTAATCATGATTTAGCCTCTTTAAATATCGGTAAGAATCAGCATGTTTCCTTTAAACAGAAATGGCCCTTTATTCCCCACTTTTCTTGAAGTCTTTTGGGAATCCAAACGTTCCTTCTTGAAAAGACGCATCCCTTAAGTGCCTTTATCTCTCAGCACCCATTGGCGAACGGTTGCGATTCTTAATACCAACCCTTATCTAATTAATATATAAATACCTGCTTATAGCATGGTTTTATTCACAACCCTCACTTCATCACTTTCCCTCATCTATAGAATTTCATCCTATAATTTCTTTAAGATGTCTGGACCTTTCACCAGATCCGCATTGGCCTTGCAAGTGGAGGCTTTCGAAGCCTCCTATGGCAATGTATTAAAGCTGTTGAGGGATGCCGAGGAGGAGTTGAAGGTGATGCGTTATCATCACTCCGAGATGGTCAGGGAATTGACTTGGCTAAGGTCCGAGCTGGACCACTGCAGGCGTGCTCGAAAGGCACTGGTCGAGGAGAATGAGATGTTGAGGGGGAACCCGAGGTTCCTTGATCGGGATGTCTCTGCCGGGCCCTCTCATCGATACCGATCAACCTCCCCCTAACCTTTCTATTTTTCTTTTTACTTTGTCTTCTATTTCCTTTTCTTTTTTTTCTTCATCTTCTCTTCGTCTCCTTTTCAGTTTTCATCATTTCTTTGTTTTTTTCTTTTTCCTCATGTTCCTTCATCCTCCTCTTTTTCCTTCTTCTCCTTCAACTTTCGTCATTTCTTCGATTTTCTTTCTTCTCTTCTCACCACTACGATGTGACAATCAACCCTGTGATCCTTAGGGTTTTTGTCATTTTTCATTTTCCTCTTCTTGCTTTTCTGTTTTATACTTTCTTCTCTCTTTATCTTCTTCTTATCAGTTTTTCTTTTCTTCCTTATGTTCCTCTTTTTATGCTTCTTTTCTTCGTCACCTGTCGTTTGGTTGGCTTGCCGATATAGTCGATCTTCTTTGGGCATTGTCCATTGCCGTGACCGACCTT
The DNA here is from genome assembly GCA_963682055.1 of Primula veris. Lineage (NCBI taxonomy): Eukaryota > Viridiplantae > Streptophyta > Magnoliopsida > Ericales > Primulaceae > Primula > Primula veris. The sequence continues at coordinate 3,086,568 of OY821742.1, read as the reverse complement.
TTACTGATGTTGTCCTCGGATGCACTGAATACCAATGTAATAGACTTTCTTTTGATGTTGTCCTCTGATGTAATAGACCTCAATGTAATAGATTGTCTTTTGATGTAATGAACAATGATGTATTCCATCTTTATTAATGAGAAGTATTTTTGCCCCTCTATTTTTGCACTTCTTTTCATGTTGCACTTGTGGTTTGTCGTTTATGAAATCCAGATCTTTGCACATCTTCTTTATTTTATACTGTACGGTAGCATCAGATGTCAGTAGAGGTACTGTCGATCACAGGTGCATGCTCCCAAGTATGTCAGGAAATGTGCATGCTCCCAAGCACTTGTCAGAAAATAAGCAAATTTCCAAGCACTTGTTAGAAAATATCATGTTGTCTTTTCTCTATAAATACTCCTCTTCTTCTCTTTAGTAGTTACCCTATTTCATCAACTCTTGATAGTTTTGCTTTCTTTCTCATCTCCTATTTTATTCTGCACTATAGCCATTTCCCAGAATGTCTGAACCTGTGGTGAGATATCATGCCCAGATGAAGGGCCTGGATGCAGAGGTATCTCGTGTTCGACGTCGAATGGGAAGGCTGGAGAAGGAGTATAGCATTTTGGCCTTGAGTCTGTTCGGCTCTTACCCCGAAGAGACAGTGAAATGGACCGAGATTTTGGCCTTGAGTCGTCAGCTCGACCACTTGTTGCTTCAGAGAAATCATCTGGCCAACTCCTGGTATGATGCCGAGGAGATTTGGGATCATGCTCAAGACGAGTTTGATAACTCCTCTCAAGGCCTAGCTAACATGATGGTTAGGAATGCTCATCTGGAGGAGCGCGTCATGGTTCTTACTAGGGAGAAATCAGAACTCTCCGCAGAGAATGAAAATTTGATTGCCATGAATGATTCCTTCCAAGCTCGGTTGAACTGCTCTGCTTGTTTTGCTTTCTCTCGGTCTGGTAGTTCGGTTTTTCCACCTACCGACCCTTGATGACTCATTAGGCTCCCTTGTATTTTCCTTATCTTTTCGAATTTTGAATTTATGTACTACCTTGTAAATATTGAACCGTTGTAACGCTTCGTTCTTTGTGCCTCTTAATATCTGCACCTTTAATTTTCGAACCGTTGCAACGTCTCGTATTGTGTCTTTTGATTTTCTATAAATGCTCCCTAGTACTTGTACTTGGCCATCCATTTCTCCTCTCTCTCTTATTGATAATTTTTGTTTCCTCTAATTTGCTTTCGTTTGAGATGGCTCCCATTACCAGATCTGCCTCCAAGAAGAAAGTCCATCTGGAGGAGGAGCCTACTTTTTTACCACCGAAACAAGATTTGACTCCTCTTCAGCTAAAAGAATTTGAAATCTCACAGCTGATACATGATCTTGAGTATGCTCAGACCGAGATGATGCGGTGCAGACAGTATTGGCATGATGAGTGCGCTGCTCGTTTTGAAGTCGAGCATAAATGCAAATCTCAATCTCACGCTTTGAAACAAGTGGAAATTGGTATTTCCCATTTGATTAGGGAAAAAGAGCGTCTGGAAGAGCTTTTGGCGAAGAAGGATTCCGAGATAGGGGGTAGTTCGACGAAGTAGGATGGGCGTTGTGTTTTCTTGTAAAGTTTTCTTTCAAGTTGTACTTGTTTGTTTCCCCTTTTGTGGATGAATAAAAATTTCTGTTTTGTTATTTGTTTATTTTTTGCATTCTTCTTGCTGAAATCCTTCCGAACACATATCCATAAGCATAGTGGTTATAAGCATGCTTTTATTCTTCTTGTTGAAATCCTTCCGAACATATTCATATGCATAGTGGTTATCCCCCCGAAGGGCGTTGCTAGGTGGGCGGCTGAAAAGCGGCGAGCTAGGAACGGCCTTCGTCGAAGAACTGAGTCGGGGAGTATACTCGGGGTAGTAAAATTGGTAGCGTATGTTGTAAGCTTTTCATGGTAGGGTCCACTGGCCGTTTATTTAGGTGTAATGATGTGAACTGCATTGGTTAGTGGGCTAAGTGGTTGATGTGGCAAGATCTGGAGCGTTTATCTGTCGAAAAGAGCAGCGGTTGTGGACTTTTCTATGGTTGGAAAAAAGGTTACCCTCTGTCACACGAAAGGATAGTTACTATTTTATTCTTTCCCTGGCTCCACTCCTTTTAACTGTGCCTAGTAATCTTTTTGTTTTTATCTTCATAATTTGCTGAAAAAATATCTCGTATTTCTTCTCTCTAGGGTTTGTTCTTCCCGCCAAAAATCTTCTGCCTCTCTATCTAGGGTTTCACTGTGTCATCGATATTTTGCTGCTTTTCGTACGTGTTTGCTCAGAATGACCACTGTAAGTGCTTTGTTTTTATTACGTGCCTTATGTTTTAGGATTGGTATTTGATTTGGTGTTGTGGTCATAGATATGGCGGTGGTAAATCGTCTTGATTGGCTATATATGTTTGATGGTTTTTAATGATGTACTGGAGTTATTTTGAATGGGATGGCAGTAAAACATAGGGTGTCTGGTTAAGTTTAGTAGGGGGGGGGGGGGTGGTGGCTTTCGTTATGTTGATGTGGTCTTGGTTTGTGTACTTATGGAGTTTTGATGATGCTGGAATAGGAGATGCTGGCCCAATGCCTGGCCCAAGTTGGCCCATTTGTGGAAGGGGACTTTAAGGAGGCCGCCGGGATACCTGCCAACATACATATTCGGCTGCCTGTCTCCGATGAGGAGGTCCTGGGTTTTGTTCCTGCCGGCGAAGTTGCTGTGTGTTCTTCGGCGTTCTTTACTGGGGGTCTGAGACTTCCTTTCACCGATTGGGTGGCTTCGTTCTTTGAGGCCGTCCAGATTGCTCCGGCCCAACTGGCCCTAAACGGTTACCGTACTCTGAATGGTATCCAAAGGTTATCGGAGTTGTCCGGTATACCGATTGAACTGAAGGATGTGTTCGGGGTCTATAGCTTGAGTTTTGAGCGCCGCAGCTCGTACTTGAAAACAATGCGTGCCTTCTGTCGGCTTGTTATTGGTTTACCTGATACCAACAAGGAGCGCAACCTTGGAATCGTTATTGCGTCCGGTGAATGGGGTTGTGCGGGACACCAGATTCCGGGACCTGCGACCCAAGCTCCCTCAATGCCAGACCTTGGCGCTCCCAATGTTGAGGCTCTGTTAGCTCTTTGGAAATGGTGGGGGCCTGGACCGACACCGGATCCTGCGAGCCGTACAGCTGCCGTGTTGCTCGGGTACCCTGCAGGGCCCGTGACAAAAGGGAATCATGTGCCCGAGATCACCAAAGAGCCCGAGGAGGAGTTCTTAAAAGTGGTCCGAGCGCGAAGTGCTGCTCGGGTACAGAAAAAACCCGTTCGTTCTAAGCGTCACGGATCTGACCTCGTCGTTGGAACAACGAAGAAGTCTAGGGGGACCGATACAGCGGTCACCGAGGAGGCTGCGAATGTGTGTATGGGTGAGGGGGTTTTGAGTGTTGCCCAAGGGGATACTACCGAGGTTGTCTTTATGCCTGGCAAGGTATGTGTACATGTAGATTGACTTTCTTGTATTTTGATTGTTGTCGTTTTGTTCTCTAGTGTTTTGCGTCATTGGTTATCTTGTTTCAGCTACTGACTTCTCCATTGGTTACTCTCGCTCTTGCCCGGTCTATGGGTATTATTGTGTTTCAGGGGTCAATTGATGACATGTTCGAACATATCAACCTCATGGTGAATATGGACGTGGATGCGATGACCCTGCCTGTCATCTCGCCGGTTCATGCCGAGGACATGAAGGTTCCGCCTGTTACCTCGCCCAGCCTTACTGAGGATGGGGGCGAGCGTATGGCCCCTGAGACTGGCCCTTCGGAGAAGGAGGCGGATGTGGTGGTGGATAAAACCCCTGCCGAGGATGTGGCGATGGGTGGTGAAGATGAGGTCGCTGAGGAACCTGAAAAGGTGTTGGTGGACGGGGATGCAATGTCCCGTTACATTGACCGATGTGGGGGTGAGCTGTTGAAGCAACCCCGAGCCTTGTCAATGGTGTATACTGTTCTTAAACCCCTCGCTTTCAAGGATGCAGAAAGCATAGCTGATCGGCCTACAATGTCGATTATAGAGCAGGCCAACACTGATGCGCTGCGGGTATGTTGGGTGTGTTTTGCACGATATTTCATGATGCTTGTATATTGGCCGGAATTTGATATTTTGAAGTACATGTTGTCTTGAGTACCGTGGTGTTGAGGGATCAGATGGCAGCGCTGAGGGCTGAGAAAGAGACGTTGGTGGCCGAGAAGAAGGCCCTGGTCGAGGATAACGAGAAACTGGTGGCCGAGAAGAAGGCCATGGTCGAGGATAACGAGAAACTGGTCGCCGAGAATAAAATCGTGGGCGATAATTATGATAAGCTGTCGGCGGACTTCCTGCGTCTGACCGAGGAGGTCGGTAAGTTAGAGGCTGAAAAGGGGAGTATGGTCGATAAGTATGACCAACTAGTGGATGAGACCTTGCTCATGGCGGAGGATGTTGAAGCCGAAAAGGCCAAGATTACTGCGCTGAATGAGGCGCACGCGGAGGAGCGTACAAGGTTCGCAATGATGGCTAATTTCTCAGTCTATTGCGCTCATGTGCGTGCGCTCAACTTCGCGAAAGTTCCTCTGTCGGATCGGGCGTGGTCGGAATTGGTGTATCCCTGCCCTCATGGTGCACCGCCGAAACCCCTAGACTGGGCGAATCTTCGTGAAGAAGAACTTCCCCGGATGCCAGGGCAGACAATCTCGACAGCTCCCCGTCCTCATTCTACGTCGGCCCCTGCCACTCCTCAGCCCGACGCCACGGTGTCTCCCCTACCCGCAGCTCCTCAGGTGGAACCTTGATCATATACTGGTATTTTCTTGTGTAGCTTTGTGTAGGATATTTTGGCACCCGAATTATGGGTTTCTTTTGTAAGTAGAAAGATATTCTTTTGGGAAGTGATAATATAGGAGCTATGTGTTCTTTCTGTATGGCTTGCCTTGTTATTTTTCTTGTTTGTGGGTTGTTGGCTTGTGAAGGGTGTTAAAAACAAAATCTTGTCAGGTACCCGATAACCCCCTTGCCATGGTGGTCTGGTCCTCGCCTAGTCATAGCGTAGGCGATGTGATACAGAGTCTTGAAAAAGCTAACGCGTCCCTCTCTTCTAAACTGAATTCTGCTCGGCGCGAAATCAATGATTTGAATATTCATGTCTCAAATTTGTCAATTCGATTACGCGACTTAGGAGACAAGTTCAGTAAGAAGACCGCCTATTATACAGCAAACAAGGGGAAGGCTAAAGAGCTTCTTGGTTCGCTTCGGCGCTCTCGGGACGAAACCCGAGACCGGATGACGAGCTTGAACTTGGTTCTCGGGGCCGTTTTCGATGACGCGGACCTGTTGCTATCCTTCGCCAAAGCATATTGGGCCCGAAGTCAGGCCTTGGAGGTGCTTGAGCATGTGAAAGGGATGCATGGTGTTGCCCGGGCAGAGCTTTATTGGGACGACGATTATCGGGCAAAAGCTTTCCCTCATGCCCATTCATGGATGGCGCTCGGTCCGCCTCCGTGTCCGTAGGATTTTCGTTGACAAAACCGTCGACCTGTGAGGGATGGTCGGTTTGTTGGTCTGTTTGGACGATGGAGGTAGTTGGTCGGGTTACGACCTGAAGCGCTTCGTATCGGTCTCTGATGTTGAGGAGATGTGCTAACACATCTTTGTGGACTGAGATTTCCTGGGTTGTCGATGTGCCTACTTCCTCTGGGCGAATTTCTTCGTTCGTGTTTGCCATTTGCTGCTCGTCAGGTAGAATGTTGGTGTTCGATTTCGAAACTAGTTGGGAACTAGATGATTCCCGGAGACGGCGCCATTTGACAAAGCCATAACTTTGAGGGGTGGGGTTAGGCTTTTCAACAATATTATTATAATTGATCGACAATAAATGATGAACACTTCTTAATCTTTATTATCGCTCGGCAATTGTCACTGCTTGGATTACAATTCCATTGCTATATCTATGCTCGGATTACAATTATATTGATATATTTATGCTCGGATTCGAGATTGGATCCCGAATACAATCTTTCTCTTTTCTTCGTTCGTGTTTGCCATTTGCTGCTCGTCAGGTAGAATGTTGGTGTTCGATTTCGAAACTAGTTGGGAACTAGATGATTCCCACAGACGGCGCCATTTGACAAAGCCATAACTTTGAGGGGTGGGGTTAGGCTTTTCAACAATATTATTATAATTGATCGACAATAAATGATGAACACTTCTTGATCTTTATTATCGCTCGGCAATTGTCACTGCTTGGATTACAATTCCATTGCTATATCTATGCTCGGATTACAATTATATTGATATATTTATGCTCGAATTCGAGATTGGATCCCGAATACAATCTTTCTCTTTTCTTCGTTGCTCGTTTCTCTGCTCTGCTCGGTTAGACTGTTGATGTGATGTGTTCTGACTAGTTTTTATGTTTTCTCTCCTTCTCTCTATATTTTTGAGGTATGATTTTCTGATCCTATTCTTGGAGGGATACTTGGCTATTTATAGGCAAGTATGCGTCATTAGATATTGACAAATGTCCCCATCTTAGGAGATTTATCAGACATGGGTCCCTATTTAAGTGGGCTTGGACTTCTAGTAATATCCAATCTTATTCTTATAGAAAGGCTAGAGATAGCCCATTTAAGCATTGGATACCCCTCTATAATAGGTGGGTCGATACATACCCGAATAGATACATTCGGGTCTAATTTTTATGTTCTATCACTAATAATGAGAAGTGATGGAAGAAGAACTCATCAACATTCTTTTCAATCACTCTGGTTTTACATCCTACGGCATTGTGTTTGGCAAAGTGGACAAGAATGTCTTCCTAGTTTTCATCACGTATCAACTTAATAAATTATTTTGTTTTCATAGGAAATTAAATTGACCGTGTCTCAATCAATAGATGAATTAGAAGAAAGTTACAGTCATATGTGACTTTTGAAGTTATTTTAGGTTTTAATGACCTCTTTTTACCCCCTTGAAACTAGGTTGACCTGGATGAGGTAAATGCTTTGGCTCAACTGATGACATGGAAGACAGCTGTAGCAGATATACCTTATGGTGGAGCTAAGGGCGGAATCGGGTGTACACCAAGGGAGCTAAGTAGGAGTGAGTTGGAGCGCCTCACTCGTGTATTTACTCAGAAAATACACGATTTGATCGGGGTTAATATGGACGTACCTGCCCCAGATATGGGGACAAATTCTCAGACAATGGCTTGGATTTTGGACGAATACTCAAAGTTTCATGGTCATTCACCAGCTGTTGTCACCGGAAAGCCCATTGTAAGTATAAATCACACAGTCAATACAAAATTGGAAGCTTTTGAATTATTAAAATGTAAATGTAATCTTGTATCTTGCTTTCTTGCTTGCTGTGACAATACCATGCAGTCAAAATTCACTCTAGGTTTGTTATTGCATTGTCTTTGTTCTCATGATTATTTTCTATTGTTTCCCATTTCATTTTTTCATTTGCTTTATGTAAAAAAGAGACTGTTGCATTAGCCTAAAGATGTGGAACAGGGGAAAACAACATTTGACCGTTTTTCTGAACTTCAGGGGTTTTCAGGAAAATTAAAGTTGACATATAAATAAATCAGCCAAATGTGGTTCTAAATGTTTGTTTTCCTCTAAAATATTCATAAGTAATCTGAAATTGACCGAGCTAAAAAATAATAAAAGATGCAAGCACAAAGGATGTGAAGCCATTTTTGGCACTTTTCTACTAAAGTCGCTTTAGTGTTAGATTCTGTAGGTGCTGAGATTGGTGCTATGTTTTCCAAAAGAATAACCTTCCAAAATGACTTTTTCTTTGTTAGAAAAAAAGGAAATCTGTCACTTTTAAACCCTTTTGACTGTTTTGCTTCTTAGGATCTTGGTGGGTCCCTCGGTAGGGATGCAGCGACTGGGCGTTGTGTTGTCTTTGCAACCGAGGCATTACTTGCAGAACATGGAAAGTCGATAAAAGATTTGACATTTGTCATTCAGGTACATTTAATTGGTTTTTCCCTAAATTTTAAATGTTTTTGTTTCCATATATTTTGATGACACCAGGGAAATAATTTCATGGTAAACGAAAATTTATAAAGAAGTTGTTTTCAGGGTTTTGGAAATGTTGGGTCATGGGCTTCAAAGCTGATACACGAGAGGGGAGGAAAGGTAGTTGCTGTGAGTGACATCACCGGAGCTCTTCAAAACCCAAATGGGATCGATATACCGGCTTTGCTTGATCATAAAGAATCCACTGGGAGCTTGAATAATTTTAACGGTGCAGATGCTATGGACCCACATGAACTACTCATACACGAGTGTGATGTTCTGGTTCCTTGTGCCTTAGGAGGAGTTCTTAACAGGTCTTGATACTTGTATTTCCCTTTTGTATGTTATTTCTTGTTTATTGCCCAATTTGTTTGTATGTTGAATGTATATAAGTGATGATGTATATGTTGCTTGGTAATGCTTGGACTGTCATTCCTTGTTTTCCTTTTATATTTTGATGTTGATCCTTTTCGATCATAGGCCTTCACTTTTCTGAGAAAAGCCTCTGTTTTTCACTATGTTTGCCTTTTAGATCCGAGCCTCACTTTGATGTTACATAAAATATGGATGTTTTACATTTTACTTTTTGATGCGAAATGTTGATTCTGTAGTGAAGAAAGAAAATCATCCGACAGGGTAATTTGTGATTTATGTCTTTAATATTCTCATGAGATGTTTCAATGGGACATCAATAAATTTACTTACTAATCATTGATTATGCTATTCTTGTGGATTAGTTTCTTATTTTGATTCCGATTTCACATTGTAGAGAAAATGCTGGGAATGTTAGAGCCAAGTTCATTATAGAAGCTGCGAATCATCCTACTGATCCAGAAGCAGATGAGGTAATATATTTGAGAGATTTATTTTTTCTCTTTAAAAAGGATTGAAGAATTTGAGAACATCAAATGTTAAGGAAATGCTTTTTCAAAATAGGTCTTTAGATCAGCTTCTACTCCATAGAAGTATCTTCCTTTGGATTACTGCAAGTCAAGCCAAAATAAGATGAAATCTAAGGATTTTTATTAATTTGTGTTTTTCCAATCCAAAAACCAGATATCAATCTTGATAGTCCTTTTTTTGTAAATGTGCTAATTCCTTAATTGACATTCTCTTGTGTCTGTAGATTCTATTTGTTATACTTCCCGATATATATGCTAATTCTGGAGGTGTGACAGTTAGCTATTTCGAATGGGTTCAGGTAAAGAAACTGGCTATTTTCTGCTATGTATATATCATCTTGGTTATTATCATGGAAGAATATAATTTTTACTCCGTTATCTTCAATTAGGTCTCTTGACTTTCTGGCATATACCCTGCTGATTGCGTTTTTCTTAAGGTTTTTTTTACAATACAAGCAATTGTACTACTGACAGATCGCTCGATTGCTAAGTCCTTGAGTTTGCTCCAAAATCATTAATAGTTTGAGTCCATGATGTGTCAAACAACTCGTCACAATTTTGAAAATTTGAATTGATATCAAGTAAATGTTAGGAAAATAGTCAAAGGAAGACCAACAATGTTTTAGATTTGGTTGTTATATACAAATATAAATGACAGCTTTTGAATTATGGTGGATTTTGTTGTTGCAGAACATCCAAGGTTTTATGTGGGACGAAGAGAAGGTGAACAAGGAGCTTCATCGATACATGACCAGAGCTTTCGGCAACATAAAAAACATGTGCAAAACGCATAATTGCGATCTTCGAATTGGCGCATTTACCTTGGGAGTTAACCGTGTGGCTCGAGCCACTATATTAAGGGGCTGGGAGGCGTAATTAAATAAAAACAGACGCTCCATAGTGTCTTTTTCAATTTGTTTTTTTTACTTTCAAGAAAGGTTTACCAACTTATCATAGATTGTGAAATTGTACCCATATAGACTTTTCTTTTACATTTTCACAAACTGGATAAAGTTACAATAACCGTGTTCCAGAATTTCTGATAAAGAAAACTGATAAATTCCGATAACGAGAAGTGTCTGGAGTTCAGAAGCTAATAAGTTTAAAAATAGGATGAATTATCTAATTTAGTTCACAGCACACTAATAAGTTTCCAATTTAGGCATATATGCCTTTGTTTTCTCTTTCTCCTATTACTCACACTAGTAAATGGTCTATCATTTGATCATTTTATTCAGATAAATTAGTAGTATTTTGTTTCCAATTTCATTTTAAAGCACCTTGCCTTCATGTAAATGTATATATGCATGTGGACAAGCATTAACTTTAAATGGGAATGAATGATTATATATGATTTTTTTCCCCACTGATATGGGAAGGATTGAAACGTTATTCTTTTATGATTTCAATCATAATATATAAATAAATAAATAAATAAAACTTGCTTTTGATCAATTTTTTTTATTAAAATGGGAGTAGTTACTATTTTTTGTATCAAGTCTCTTATTCGCCATCGTATTTAAGCTCAGTCCTTTTACTAGTCTATGTGGAAAGTTGAATTTGATGAGTAGTACAGAGAGCATATGTACCGGTTATCTTATCCGTTTTTTTCAATTTGGGGTAATATTTATATTATTTAATTTATTATAATACAACTTCCACATTGTTGTGTGACATATTAGCTCGTTATAGATATATATAGAGATATGTATAGATATAGAGAGAGGTATGAGAGAGACAACAACAGAGTTTTTCATTAATCAGAATGTATGAATGAACATCAAATAGAAGACCCCTAACCCTCTTTATATAGATAGAGGGGTAGGGTTACAAGCCCACTTGGGCCCATAAAGTACAAGCCCAATAGTCCAATAATATCTTACAACACTCCCCCTTTGGACGTCTTGAATTCTTCGTCTTCATGCAGTCGATCTGAGTCGAGTTCATTCGCAGTGCTAAACACATAAAAACCTTAGGGCCGGAAAACCCAGTGTGGGACAAAACCGGTACCTAGGAGAAACTGTGTAGCCGAATGATATAGGCCGAAATATCATGTAAGTAACTAACCACAAAACAGTGTGCCTCATCAAAAACTTGACAGAGCAAACACAATGGGAAAATCTCTGATCGAAGGAAAAAGAGTGCAACAGTGGTAGTAGTATGGGATCAACCACAAAACAGGTGCCTCATCAAAACTTTGCTAGAGTAAACCCAATGGGAAAAACCTCTAGTCGAAGGACAAAAGAGTACACAGTGGTAAGAAGTATACAACAGGATACTCCCCCTAATTTCGGCAATCTTAAGTGAGATAAGATGGGAACGTGTCTCGCTAAAAACCTTGCCAAGGAAAACCCAATGGGAAAAAACCTTGGTCTAAGGACAAAAAGAGTACACGAGCATGCGACTGGATGCTCTCCCTCACTTGCACACGACAGGGTGCGAGAATTTCGACTAAGTAGTAATTAGTGCAATAAGCATTCACCTGGATGCTCCCCCTCACTTGCACACGACGGGGTGTAAGGATTTCATATTTCAAGAAAGAGTACGAGCATTCGACTGGATGCTTCATTTACTTGCACACGACTGGATGCAAGAAAATCTAACGTGGAATAGAACGAGCATTCGACAGGATGCTCTTAAACTTCATATGTGAAGATTTATTTCGGCAAGAAATGCAAAATAGCATAATCTAGTCATGTCTCTCTTGATCGATAACAACAAGTTGTCCTCAAATAAGACAAGTGTTTTATCTGGATCGTGAGACAGAGCATATGTAATTCAAATATGGCTAATACGAGCTCGAAGCCATATACACTCTCTAGTCGTCTCATAGAGCACGAGTAGATCAGAGTGATTCATTTGGAGTCATTCCAAGACCTCCAAGATATTGCCTTATTCCTAATGGTAAAGACAGACCATGTTAGAAATATCCCTTATGCGGGTCTGATAAGTAACCGGCATCGGTATAACCGAAAAAGGGTTGCGTTAATTCGAGTACCGAAGGGGGTAGGTACACTCGATGACGCAAATGGGATAAACTAGCCCACTTCCAAAATTACCATAAGGTAATGGAATGTGTCTTTAGTGCCATTTAGATGGCAGCGTGTTAGCGCGATGCTGTGTCGAGCTATACCATTCACAGCAGACAATATGTTCATCCTAGTACATTAGACCAAGTACAATGATGCACTTATTGTACTTAGATATGAACATCATGGTTCAATATCTCTTTATCATCACATCAGGGACGGACTGGGTCTATATCAATGTCTAGTGATCGAACGATCATGGGAGAATCTGACGACTTAGCGTCATGATGACTAAAATGTCATAACACCTTCTGGGTGTAGTCTGAATCATGGACTTAGATTCAATCTTTACGGGACTCGATCATCAGGCCGAGTCACTACCGTGTCTTCCCAAGATCCTTCATCTCGAAGGCAAATCGAAAAAAAATGAATCGCGTAATAAAACACGCAAGGGCATAATACTTGTTCAAGTATCCCAAGCTAATCAAGTACTCACTTAGACGGGTATACCACATCCGCTCGGATTATATTAATCCATATAGTGAATGTCTCATTTAATTGAGACCGTGTTCCGTGGTCAGGAACTACTTGATTAAAGCATTATGAAGTCACACAGGGACCTTCATCTATATCTCTTTGTCTAAATTCTCATAGAGATAAAACAGTGACCACCATCACATGCTGCATAATCAGTTTTTCGGAAAAACTACTAAACTGATAAAGTAGGGGACCGTTATAACGTCCATTACGAGGTAATCAACCATATCGTAATCAATTCCAAGATGTGTGAGAAGCCTTGCTCTACTAGGCGAGCATTCTACAATCTCATTATTCTCATCATTCTTCCTTACGAATAACCAAATAAACGAACTCGTTTAACATTGGTGGTGTTGGATCTACAGGTCCGAACACACTTTCTCTAAGGAGTCTACTTGGATTTCAAGTTTCCATTAGTACAGTCTATTCTCTGTTGACTTCAGGCAACGGTACATGGTTCCCTGTCATAATTTGTTCATATTATCAGTCGTCACCGAATATATGAACAAGTAATCAATGACAGTCTCATTTCGCTTCAATATCGTCTAAGATATCATGATCGACAGATATTTCAAGATTCTTAGGATGAGGAGGAAATCACACATCTCCTTGATCCTTTATAATCTCGTGCGACAAATGAGTTTCAGTTCACCACCTCTGGGGCTGAACGAATTAAGAACCGGTCAACTTCCTCGTATCTTGGGAAGGACGACAGACTGACGGCCGACGGCAGCGTCCTTTGCTTGGCGGGTTCGGCCAAAGCAACGTGTTACGACAGGAACACGGCGTCCGACAGGGACGTCTATCCTTGTAAGCATTTTGCAGCAGGTATAAATGATCTCGTGACATCTCATAAAGTCATTAAATGCGTTTGACATTTAGTTAGACTTGAGGGAGTCTATGCACTTACTTATCACTAAGTGCAGTTTTGGGGATTAAGCTAAGACTGAGTGGGTTATGCCACGTTACTTCACGTCGTTCCTTATCAACGGTAACGTGCAAATCTCCCCCTAACGACGGGGAGGACAGTCTTAGCGATGTCACTTTCGCATATCATGCGGTAAAGAGATCGCTTGCCAAGGTTGTTCTATCAAATGATAGGCATGGGATTCATAATCGACTTATGTTCCCTTCAGAGGTCCATATTTTGAACGCTAGAGCGGCTCAATCAAAATATTAATTAATCACTCTAAACACGCGTTAATATGAGACTTCTGGCTCATAACCAGTAACCAGCTGGTACGCATATGGTGTTTGAGTGTCTATGGGCCTCATGACGGACCAATGCAGCAAAATAGCATAACCCCACACGGAAATATAAATCTTGGTGCGCAAGACCAAGAAATACGTGCAATCATTTGCAGTCGCATCATCAAACTTTCCATGAGTCCATTTGGGTCTGAACATAATCGACAGGATGTTCAATTTGAATTTCCAAACTCAAGTAATTCAAATCGAAATTTCGATTTTTTTTACTCTTCGGAATTATCAAGTCGACTAGACTTTTCAGGATAATCCGGATCATGAGCCATCAACTTAATGATAGGGCTAGAAGTTTAGGAAATGCTGCATTTCTGTGGACAACAATAATCATGTGACCTTATTGTCGATGCATCAACCATAACCATTTATATTTATGGTCCGTCTTTTGGTTGGATAAGTCCACAATAACTCCTTCAATTATTTACAAGAATTCTACGAGTTCATTTCGTGATCTTTACACATACTAGTCTTTCAAAGTGAGCATTAGTGGCATGAATTTCGGATTAATCACGAAATATATTCTCAGAAAGAATCTAAATGCGATGCGATTATAAATCAAGCATCGTCTTTTGACCCGGGAATATCTCATCCGGTCAATGCCACAATATCAAAATGCTCTTATCAATCGACGACAGGCGAATGATAGTATAGACAATCATGTCTTAGCATCTAACTTTAAATGCTTTTAAAAGAATGTGGTAGCAACCACTTGAAAGACATTTCAACTCCTCTAAAATACGCTTTTGGTCGTATTGAATGAAGGCTATGTAAAGAAATTTTAATTTTTTTCATGAGCTATTACCAGATAACACTGGTTTTCTCGAATATTTTATAACTCAACAAGGTACGACAGGACCTATAGGAGTATAAGGCCTCATATTTGACAAATCAATTTGGCTTTACCAAAGATTTCGATTTGGAACGACAGGTCCAGAATCGTTGTCACTGAGTACTCTTTTAGGCAAGTAGTTGGTGAAATTATGTGGTACACTGTTACCCACTATTTTCAAAAAAAATCAGCTACCCCACAAGTATTGCCTAAAATTTCATAATTTAAAGTTTGGTCACATTTGTCAAAGGAATTTGCTCAAAACACTTTAAATTATTTCGAGAAATTTCGTAAATAGAAAAACCATAATCCAAAAGTATGTCCAAATGGAAAAATCATAATCCAAATGGAAAACATAATCCAGATGAGCGAAAAAAAAATGGCTCAATGATTTATCAAAATCAATAAAGAAAGGTATCAAACTCATTTGAGCCACAAAATCGGGGGTCTCAAGAGTTTCCTTTCAATTAACTTTAACCACATTAGCATCGGTTTTTCCACCTTTATAATAGTTGTGAACTATTTAAGGAGTAACCGTGCATGACCTTTGTCTTTATAGCATAGAGTTGGCTCCTTGAGCATTATCTCTTGCTTTGTGACAACGGCCCATATTGTTCATTTCAATTACTGTCTTGGAGCCACAGGTTTTCGATTTTGACGATTGTCTAAAATCTCGATTGACTAAGCGATTCATCGGGATCGCGACAGTTCGAGACAAATAACACTTGTCTCGGTTCTCGATTCATGGAAAAAAATATACACAAAGAGCATTAATATCAGGCAAACAATTCGCCATTGACCCAATAGGATTAAAATTACTCACCGGGGCAATTTTCTTATCCAATAACAGATGGGCAATAAAGGAACATGGTGAATATAAATTCACGATACTACTTATGGAATACAATTTCCAAGCTAATATTTTGGTGAAGGATTGCTCCAATATGTCAATTTCAGACATTTGTTCACCATAGACGTCATCACGTCTCAAATGTGGCGACGGAATAAAATCAACGCCTTAGCATTCATCCTGATGGTAACAACAAACTCGTGTTTTACTCATCAAAGATGGCATCCAAAAAGAAATTGGGCATCATATTTTCACACATCAGAGTGACTAACATGTGGTGACGGAATAACATCAACGTCTAAACAGTCATTTCGCAAGTATGTTTTGCGATTTTTCTCATCATAGATGGCATCCAACATGTGTTGGGAGTTCTGGATTATTTTTCATATAAAACGACTGGTTTATATGTTTATGGTTTGCACAAGCATAAACTTTATTTCGAAACGACAGGTTCGAAAAACAAGTTTTGCTTTTAAGTGAAGTGGTTCTCTTTGATCGAACGACAGGTCGATACTGAGACACCAATTCGGCGATACACTCAAACCCTTTCGGTAGCTCTATTTGAACACGACCAGGAAAGACGGTGAGTGGGGTGGGCACGAATGCCTCTTAAAAACCGACCTCATTAGGAGAACGACTTCCGCCTTTATCTTTCCTAGACATCGTATCCAAATAGGTGAGCCTATTTGGGAAAGATTCATAATTTTTCCAACTTAAATGTGAATATATACGATTTTCGCATTTTATATATGGCAATAATATTAACAGCATAGAGAATATCTATCTAGATTAACCACACATATATAAACAGGCAGTAAATATATTTTAGGATCTATCTAATCATGCAGTAGATCTGGTGTTATAAACAAATCAATTTAAGATTATGAATTAGATCTAATACAATAATTTACTGGCATATGTGATATTTATATATATGATAATATCAAAAATATATGATTATGCTAACAAGATATCAATCAATTTTCTATGTTTATCGCCATATTAATAATTCTATACATGGTAGTTTTAACATGCAAGCAAACAATATATTTTTAATTTACCAATCAATTCTATATATGGTAAAAAAAATATTTTAACATGCAAACAATCAATATATTTTTAATTACCAATTAATTCTATATATGGTAGTTTTTAACATGCAAAGTGGTTAAATATACATGGAAACATATCAATTTATTCAATTAAAAGACATATAGCATAACACAGTATATATGTCGATATATGATACATATTATATATTCAGGATTATATATGTGTAATATATAATTTAATTGAATAATATAGGATGATTTAGTCCTGACGTTTTACATATAACTAAATCATGGACTATACACAGGATACATATTACACAGTATAATTTCAATATATAATTTCAGCAAACTATAATATTTTGTTTGAATTCGATACCTTACGCACGGTATGTTGGTGAAGGTCGATATAACAAAACCCTAAAATTCCGGATAAACCTCAAGGTTTATAAATACCCAATATCCGTGCGTTTATCCAAAATCTCCAATATCCGCGAGCGTATATCCTATTCTCCGCGAGCAAAGTGCCGATAACGTGTTGTGTGACATATTAGCTCGTTATAGATATATATAGAGATATGTATAGATATAGAGAGAGGTATGAGAGAGACAACAACAGAGTCTTTCATTAATCAGAATGTATGAATGAACATCAAATAGAAGACCCCTAGCCCTCTTTATATAGATAGAGGGGTAGGGTTACAAGCCCACTTGGGCCCATAAAGTACAAGCCCAATAGTCCAATAATATCTTACAACACACATCAATTACTCTATCATCTCTCTTATAACATTAAAATATTATTTATATATTATTTAATAATTTATTTTCAACTCACATTAATTTTTTAATATATATTTAAGAGAAAATATGAAGACAGATGAAAGATAAAATCATTCCCTTAAATTTGGGGGAATGAGTCGAATTTCTCTATATTTGAGGAAAATATAGAGAAACTGATATGATATCATTTTAACAAATTTTTCCGTATTTATAATTGATGCGGGTGCTCTAGACACTAAGTTGCAATTTATTTCAATATATAAATATATACAAGTAGTTGCAATTTATTTCAATACATAAATATATACAAGTAGTTGCAATTTATTTCAATACATAAATATATACAAGTACTCACGGGCGGATACAGGTAGGAGTATGGGGTCATGTCCCCTCCCAAATTTTTATCATGTTAAATTACGAAAATGCCTTTGGGATAATATAATTAATTAAATATAAAATTAGTATACAAACTAAAAAAAAATCTATTATCTATTTTTCCCATTACACGTTTTCGTTTCGGCTTTCTCTACGTCTATCCCGAGAGTTATTGGCTCGTCAATCTTCATCACTTGTAAACTATCATCAACTAATTTATTTATGGTTTATTCTTTAATTTTTTTATTGAATATATACTGAAATTTGATGATTTTGTTTACTATTATCAGTTTGTTGTTTAATTTGTGCAAAGTATATTGTTCAAATTGAATTTTTTATTTATATTCAATTTTTTTATCAACCCAATTTATAGGATTTGCAATTACGGTCTATAGAGTAAACAACAAGCATCCAATTTTTTTTTGTTTGATAAAGTAGTTAATAAATTGTGTTTTTTTAGGTAAAGAAGATGAAATATCTAATTAAAAAACCAAATGTGGACGTATCGTCTTCAAATTATGGTGTCGAACCTCTTGAGAAGGATTCCGTAGAAAAATCGTCATCCATTCATAGTGGTCAGTCTTCTAAGAAAAGGAATTCTGAATTTATTAGAAAAAAAAATATTGATTCCGACTTGCCTGAACTCCCTTCTGATCCAAGTCAGCGAGTTAGTATGATGAATTATGACTCCAATATTCGTGATAGAATAGGTAGGTGATATTATTTAAATGGGCCATGTCAACCTCGCGAACATATTTTAAAAAAAACTAAAATGGCCGGCAAGGATAGAAAATTTGTTTCCGGATGGTTCGATGAATATGCGTGGTTAGAGTATAGCGTTACAAAATCTCTGGTACTTTAGAAAATGATGTAATTATGGAGCGTTTTCAAAAATTGGGAAAGCGTCGAGGGCAACTGTAATTTTACTTTAAATTCGTAATAAAGTTCGTTTTTTTGTGTTCTATCTACTTTGCTCGTTTTTTTTTGTATTCATATTGAAATTGTGCCCTCGCAAATATAAAATGCTGGATCGCCCCTGAAATTAGCGGTCTCTATTGGTGAGCCACTTATACTAATGTCGGACCAACTATGAAGTTAATTTTATACAATATATTTGGCCACTTGATATATAAGAGTCACTTGAAAATAAAGACTCATTTTCTCATTGGAAGTGGAAGTATACAATATATTTGGCCACTTGATACACAAGAGTCACTTGAAAATAAAGACTCATTTTCGGAAGCAGAATAGCTGACTCTGAGTCAGGGTTACTCTGCTTTTCACAGCCATTGGATCTGCTACAGTTTAAATTTAATAACAGATCCAATGGCTATGGAAGCAGATAACCCTGATTCAGAGTCAGGTACTCTGCTTCCCTCATTTTCTTGGTGGAAGTGGAAGTGGGAGTGGGAGTGGGAGTGGGAGTGAGAGTGGGAGTGTGGAGTGGGAGTGGGAGTGACAGCACTACCATGTACCATCCAAATAAACAAGAGCACAGATTAAAGTTACAGGTAGAATTTATATTCTGCCACAATAAAAAGGCTTGATTTTCCGGTTTCCAAAAGATCATTTTGCTCCTCTTAGTAATCTAATTATAATTATCTCAAACTAGATAATTTTTTATCAATGCTATAATGTCTATATTTCAAACTTGATTGGCAAAGACAGGGGCGGAATCAGGGGAAAGGGGTATCACCGCCACCCTAAAATTTTTAAAAATATTATTTTTATATAGAAAAATTCAGATATTAAGGTTTTATACATTAATAATTCTCAAATAAACAAATATTAACTTAATTCAAATGGTAAACATAAAACTTTTGTTTCATAAGCTCCCGGTTCGAATTTTGTAATGCAGAGTGAGATTGACTTGAAAAGTTAAAATTCTTCAAAGAATTGTTTATAACGTAGAGTCGCTTGACTTGAAAAGTTAAAATTATTCAAAGAATTGTTTACTTTTTGATACAGTACATATATATATATATTTGTTATTTCCCAAAAAATTGCACCGAGTGGTCAGAAATCTATTTGGCCCCTTGATGGCCCAGAGTCTTTGAAAATAAAGACATGAAGGAATAAGAGCATGTGCGAGTTATAATTATGCTGTAAAAAATGACATGCACTCGATAACTTTATAAATTTATTAAATTTTAAAAAACACAAAATTTAACTTATATATGATTAATGTATATGATTTTCTATATTAATATAATAGTAATAAACTGTCACGTGGTTCATATTTTTTTTTTTTTGTAATATTGTTATAATTATTAAATGATAATAAAAAAATAAAAAATAATAATATCGGGTTGTTATAAGTAAATTAATAAGAAAACTGTAATTTTCTTTAAATATAAGCGTTTCCTTAAAAGATATAAAATGTGTTAAATTTGATAAAATGATTAATTTTACTGATTTGGTTGCTCTAAGGATGGATCCTCATTTTCTCATTTAATTAATGAGTTGGAAGTGCAAGTAATAAGACTACCATCAAACTTAATATCCAAATAATTACACAAAAGCAAATAGCACGGTGTACATTTAGCAACATGATTTTTTAGATAATCTTTTTATTTTAAATTTTAAAAATTTGTGTGTGTTTGATAAATCAGATTATTTAAATTCTGAAAAAATAATTTTTAGGTTGAAAAATCTATAAAAATCCAAAATTTTAAAATATTTTTTTTAGTGGATTTTCAAAATATGATTTTGGACTAAAAAATATGTTACCAAATATAGGCTAAAACTATAGCTAAAAATAAATAACATAGATTCTGTTACCAAGTTAAAGCTTAAATTTTCAATTTCCATCACAAAAAAAGTCATAATGTTAATTATTATATATATGAAATGTTCATTTAATATCATGGATCAAAACGTGTATAATGGTAGGGTTTCGTGTTTATCTTTCTTCCACTTTGCAAGGTCATGCTTTGAGTCTCGCTAAAGGACATAAAATTCTTTTGCATTAAATTTTATGTGCAAAACTATAAAATTTATCAATTAATAGGTGAATAAAATTCAAACTTACTTTCTCTAAATAACTTAAAACTATTCTATTGGTACCATCTTAACAATAAAAATTTAATGTTATAATTGCTATTTGTACAATCAATTAATAGAAAAACATACACTGCAATATAAAATCAATTACAATAATATTGACAGGTACGATATTAATCAAAACCACTAGAGTTCACAATGAAGCTCTTGAGATGTCATCTAAATATAAAAAAAAATATGGTCACAACTCTCAAACATTCCGAGTACTTTCACATTGGCACTATACTTGTGTTAGTGTTTATATATGGTCCAAACTCTCAAGCATTTCGAGTACTTCCAACTACCATTGATTTGAAAAATGACTTATGACCCTTTCAAGTCTTGGTTTCTTTCAACGACATTCGCTTTATTATTAATTTAGCAACAGAGACTCGATGATAAACTAACTTTTTTTTTTATTATTACGGAGACTCGCTTGATTTGAAAAGTTAAAATTCTTCAAATAATTGTTTACTATTTGGCCCCTTGATGGTTTAGAGTCATTTGAAAATAAAGACACTAAGGACTAAGGATCGTCATTTTCTCATTTAATTAACGAGTTGATTTTTTTTTTAAATGAAATTAATGAGTTGATTGAAAGTGCATGTGATAGCGTGACCATCAAACTTAATTAATATCCAAATACTGTAGTAATTAAACAATAGCACAGAGCTATAGGTAAAATAAATAACATAGACTCTGTTACCAAATAAAAGTTTAATTTTTCATTTTCCACCACATAATTTTTCTCTCTCAATAATCTATTGTTTATTTATATCCCAAACTGAATAATTTTTACTCAATAATCTAATGTTTATATCCAAACTAGATTTAGCATATTTAGAGCTTGAATTGCTGCATTTTGGTATTACCTTCAAGAAAAGCACCACAATTAAATGTAACCACTTCGAGTCTCCGTAAATGACATAAAATTTTGCACTTAAACTTTATGTGCGAAACTGGAAAATTTATCAATCAATAAAAATTAAATTCACTTTCTCAATATAACTTAAACTTTTCTATTTGTACCATCTTAACAATAAAAATTTATTGTTATCTTTTTAATACTCATCAGTATATTTTCTTGTCTCCGAATTAAGTAAAAAACAAAAGGCGCCCAAATTTGGCTGAATTATTAGGGCTGCCCTGGCTTATTTATAAGTAAACTCAATGCAACATCACTTTAAAACAACTCTCTTTTACTTTTCATTCCAATATACAATATTCATTATTTATAACAATTAGAAGAAAAGATTACGAAAATCATAATCCTTTTTGGTACAACCCAAGCTAAAAGTATTGGTGTTGAAACTTTAAAGTCTTTGCAAGAATAGTTGTAGCTAAATATTAGCTATATATATCAACCATAGTCTTCACACTAAATCATGTCCAAAACTACATACACCAAATAAAATACATTTTTAAATCATGAGCTATACTAAACTTCTTATTTCACTTTTTTGTTGCTTTTTCGCTGCCACTACATTCCATTGTTGCTGCTTAGCTAGTGCGAGTAGTGATAGCTTCGGTACTCGTTGCTTTGAAACTGAGAGGCAAGCTCTTCTTAAGTTCAAGCATGATCTATCCGACCCTTCGAACCGCCTATCCTCATGGGTCGGCAATGACTGTTGTGCATGGTATGGAATCGTTTGCAGTAACTCCACTGGTCACGTCACTAAAATTAAACTACAAACTCCATATGAGGTGCTAGAAAGTTTTTATTCTTATAAGCAGCAAACATTAGGTGGCAAGATTAATCCATCGTTGCTTGATCTGAAGCACCTCCGTCATCTCGACTTGAGCACCAATGATTTTAATAATAGTCCAATACCTAGCTTCATTGGCTCCATTACAAGTTTGAGGTACCTCAATTTTTCAGATTCTTGGTTTAGCGGGAATATCCCTCATCAACTTGGAAATCTATCCAGGATCCGCCATCTTGATTTTGGAGGTAACTATGATCTAAGTAGTGATAGTTTCAGATGGATTTCAAGTCTTGTTTCATTACGATATCTCGATATGTCTAAGCTAAACCTGAGGGAGACAATAGGTTGGGAACATGCGACGAGCATGCTCCCTTCTCTACATGAACTGCACTTGCCTGGTTGTAATTTGAGAGATATTTCACCTTCGATTACCAGTGTTAACTTTACTTCACTCTTGATTCTCGACCTTTCTTATAACAAGTTCAGGTCACCTGTTCCTGAGTGGCTATTTAATCTCCCTCGTCTAGTCTCCATAAACATAGGTGGAGGATCATTTTCTGTCAATCCATTTCCAAGTGCTCTTAAAAACACGACCTTGATAAAATCCTTCTTCAACAATGGGAATGAAGGTTCTGGTGTGAGAATACCAAAGTGGTTTTATAGTTTCCAATATCTTGAAGAAGTTGATCTTTCTGATAATATGTTGGAAGGTGTCATCGCAAATGAAATAGGTAACTTAACTTCTCTAACTAGTCTCGATCTGAGCTACAATAAACTGGAGGGGTCGGTGCCAGTATCCTTGGGAAAGCTCCGCAACTTGAAGGGTATTATCTTGTCGTATAATAATCTCTATATGTTGGACATAGGAAATTTCCTTAGGAGTTTCATGTTTAAGAGATTGGAAGTACTGAGGTTAAATGGAGCTAATGTCACTGGGTACTTGCCATATGAGATTGGTGATTTCAGAAATCTAGTCCATATTAGCCTTTCTTATAACTTCATCTCAGGTACAATTCCATCTTCATTAGCAAGATTATCAAACTTGAATTATTTAGGTCTTTCTTTTAATCTATTGAATGGAACCCTGCCTGAAGTTATAGGGAAACTTACAATGTTAGAAACACTTAGCTTTGATGGGAACTCGATGGAAGGTGTCATTACAGACCTTCATTTTGCAAATCTTAAGAGATTAAGGTACCTAACTGCATCTGGAAATAAACTAACCTGGAAATCTCGTGATGTCTGGATTCCTCCCTTTCAACTTCAATATTTGGATTTGAGAAATTGGTATCTCGGACCCCAATTCCCTTCTTGGCTGCAATCACAAAAACAACTAAATTACTTAGACATTTCAGACACAGGAATATCGGATTTTATTCCCACCCAGTTCTGGAATAAGACCCATGGAACTTTTGCATACCTAAATTTATCATCTAATGGATTTTATGGAGAGCTCCCTAATGATGTAATTAGGTTTACTTTTAGTTCTATCGCTGATCTAAGTTCAAACCATTTCACTGGTCCATTACCACCATTCATGTCTGGCGTGAATTGGCTTGATCTTTCGAATAATTCTTTCTCAGAATCTATTCACCAATTCTTTTGTAATCAGACGAACTTAGATATTTTATTTATAAATTTTCGATATAATCTTTTATCAGGAAGTATTCCTGACTGCTTCGAGAATTGGACAAGTCTAAGAATTCTAAATTTAGACAACAATTATCTTAATGGTCCGATACCAAACTCAATTAAAGAAATACATACTCTCAGATATCTACACTTGCGTCATAACAATCTCTCGGGAAAGTTGCCTCAGGCTCTACAAAATTGTGCACGATTGAAAACAATTGACCTTGGAGAAAATCAATTTTCAGGAAATATACCTACCTGGGTGGGAAATTCATTTCCATTGTTGGTCAACTTGAATCTTCACTCAAATAGGTTCTACGGAAAGATTCCACACGAAATATGTCATCTTCAATCTCTTCAGATTTTGGACCTTGCACACAATAGCCTCTCCGGGTTAGTGCCAAAGTGCTTCTCGGACTTCAGTGCTCTGATAAACACGAAACGAAATACGAACTACGGAATATATATACCACCCAGGGTAAGTGGGAATTACAAATATGATAATGGGTTTTTGGTCACAAAAGGAAATGAGAACGAATATAGTTCACTAATCGTGTTCGTGAGGTTTATGGATCTTTCGTCGAATAACTTATCAGGTTGGATTCCAAAGGGGTTAACAAGACTTGCG
Source organism: Primula veris (assembly GCA_963682055.1). Lineage (NCBI taxonomy): Eukaryota > Viridiplantae > Streptophyta > Magnoliopsida > Ericales > Primulaceae > Primula > Primula veris. The sequence goes on along the minus strand of OY821742.1, from coordinate 3,061,875 downwards.
GGTTTGAGGTTCCTGAATTTGTCTCGGAATCACTTTTCAGGTTCCATTCCAATCAACATTGGTGAAATGAGTACCCTCGAAAGCTTAGATCTTTCTCTAAACCAACTTTCAGGTGAAATTCCGTGGAGCATTTCGAAATTGAATTTCTTAAGTAAATTGAACCTGTCCGGTAATGAACTCACAGGACAAATTCCTTTAAGTACTCAACTCCAAGGGTTTAACGAATCCAGCTTCGCCGATAACAAGCTCTGTGGGCCACCTCTGGCCAAATGTAATGCAAAAGTTGTGCATGGAGTACTTGAACAAGAAAGTGATGAATATCTGGACTTGTGGTTTATTGGCAGCATTGCAATCGGATTCATAGTTGGTTTTTGGGTTCTGATAGGTCCCTTGATTCTCAGCAAATCTTGGAGGATTACTTGTTTTAGAGCATTAGATAGTGCTTGGTTTAAGCTCTCGGATTTTATATCTAGATGTTACTATGTCTTTTTTAATAAAAAAGAGAGGTAGTAATATTTAATTTGAAGTTCCAAAAATGTGGAAAAAGTAAAAGAGAGGTTATGAACTTAGTTTACTTGTGATCAGTGTAATAATTTCAAATACTATACGTATGTTGATGCTCTTCAATAATTTTCTCTGTTTCAGTACAAAGTCTCTCACTCAAGTTATATAATTTGTTTTCCTCTACAAATTTCGACTCGAGAGAATCATATGTATTTTTTGGGTATTGACCCCTAATGGTTCTATTAAAGTGGTATCGTCCTCCAATTAAGTCTATTTTATGCTTCAAGTGCAAGTTTCTTAAGTGAAACCATAACATGTAGTTACTAGATGCATGTAATTACTACATGCCTACAATTAAAAGATCAACTGGTTTACAATACCGTCTTCAGTATTTTGGAGGTCTGAATTAATTTTGAAATAGAGGCCTTAAATTAGAGTTTTTTTTCCAATAATGATCATTAATATGACTTTTTATTAAACCGTGTTTAAAGTAAATTGTTTTAATTATAACGTATTAAATACAATTGACTATTCTAACTAGACTGTGTCCCTTAATTATGTGTTATTCAACTAGAATTATAATGTTTTCTTTGATATTTTTACTTCAGATGTGTCTAACGTCATTATATTTATTCCAAAAAAGATAAAAGTCAATTATGTTATTTCTCTTAAAATGAGGAACTATTATTAAAGTTTTTATAAACTTTACCTTCATATTTACTTCTTTTTCAAAATTAAAGCGTATTTTGACCGGTAGTGTTAACTAGAATCATGAAATAATTAGTTAACGAAAGAGAATATAAAACTGTTTGATGTAGTCTACTTGTCTAGTGATGGACATACACTACTCATAAACACTACATATAAAACAAATATGGATGATATTAAGTAATAATCAATAATTTTTCTGTGCATGTAATTACAAAAATGGGCCCCTTGTGGGTCAGATGCCCTAATTTAATGCATCTCAATTTGGGCTTCAGGACCGTATTTGATGGTTTACAAAGATGTCAGTAATTTACTCTATTTGAATTGTTTACATACAAGAATACCTCTATAAATTTATAAATTAATAATTTATTATTTTAGAAAGTTTTAAAATCGATTCAATAATTATACTCGTCAATGGCATAGAACTCCGTATATATTATTAAGAAAACTCGTTAATAAAATCAAATATACTACTTCATTTACTAATATATAAATTTTGTTATATATTAAATCGTCTAACAAAATAAGAATAGTAACTAGATACATCAAATTAGAGAGTAGCTCCAACTAGATTTAGATTTTAAGAAAAAAAATGATTATAGAGTCATATTTCACTAAATCGTCCTATTAATGTTTATCATTTTGAATAATTATTAATTTATGATTTTGTATGGATCAAATATTTATATAAGTATATTTCAATTTTTATTATTTTATTATTTTATTAATTTATCAAAATTTACGATTTTTTACACTGATTCAAGTCCGGACCGAAATTTTTTATTAATTTAGATAAATTATTAATTTACAATTCAACGAGGCCTTCATATCTCTGTAGTGAAGAAAGAAAATCACCCGACAGGGTAATTTGTGATTTATGTCTTTAATATTCTCATGAGATGTTTTAGTGGGACATCAATAAATTTACTTACTAATAATTGATTATGCTATTCTTGTGGATTAGTTTCTTATTTTGATTCCGATTTCACATTGTAGAGAAAATGCTGGGAATGTTAGAGCCAAGTTCATTATAGAAGCTGCGAATCATCCTACTGATCCAGAAGCAGATGAGGTAATATATTTGAGAGATTTATTTTTTCTCTTTAAAAAGGATTGAAGAATTTGAGAACATCAAATGTTAAGGAAATGCTTTTTCAAAATAGGTCTTTAGATCAGCTTCTACTCCATAGAAGGATTTTCCTTTGGATTACTGCAAGTCAAGCCAAAATAAGATGAAATCTAAGGATTTTTATTAATTTGTGTTTTTCCAATCCAGAAACCAGATATCAATCTTGATAGTCCTTTTTTGTAAATGTGCTAATTCCTTAATTGACATTCTCTTGTGTCTGTAGATTCTATCGAAAAAGGGGGTTGTTATACTTCCCGATATATATGCTAATTCTGGAGGTGTGACAGTTAGCTATTTCGAATGGGTTCAGGTAAAGAAACTGGCTATTTTCTGCTATGTATATATCATCTTGGTTATTATCATGGAAGAATATAATTTTTACTCCGTTATCTTCAATTAGGTCTCTTGACTTTCTGGCATATACCCTGCTGATTGTGTTTTTCTTAAGGTTTTTTTTACAATACAAGCAATTGTACTACTGACAGATCGCTCGATTGCTAAGTCCTTGAGTTCGCTCCTAAATCATTAATAGTTTGAGTCCATGATGTGTCAAACAACTTGTCACAATTTTGAAATTTTGAATTGATATCAAGTAAATGTTAGGAAAATAGTCAAAGGAAGACCAACAATGTTTTAGATTTGGTTGTTATATACAAATATAAATGACAGCTTTTGAATTATGGTGGATTTTGTTGTTGCAGAACATCCAAGGTTTTATGTGGGACGAAGAGAAGGTGAACAAGGAGCTTCATAGATACATGACCAGAGCTTTCGGCAACATAAAAAACATGTGCAAAACGCATAATTGCGATCTTCGAATGGGCGCATTTACCTTGGGAGTTAACCGTGTGGCTCGAGCCACTATATTAAGGGCTGGGAGGCGTAATTAAATAAAAACAGACGCTCCATAGTGTCTTTTTCAATTTGTTTTTTTTTACTTTCAAGAAAGGTTTACCAACTCATCACAGATTGTGAAATTGTACCCATATAGACTTTTCTTTTACATTTTCACAAACTGGATAAAGTTACAATAACGGTGTTCCAGAATTTCTGATAAATAAAACTGATAAATTCCGATAACGAGAAGTGTCTGGAGTTCAGAAGCTGCGTTTAAAAATAGGATGAATTATCTAATTTATTTCACAGTACACTAATAAGTTTTCAATTTAGGCATATATGCCTTTGTTTTCTCTTTCTCCTATTACTCACACTAGTAAATGGTCTATCATTTGATCATTTCATTCAGATAAAGTAGTATTTTGTTTCCAATTTCATTTTAAAGCACCTCGACTGCATGTAAATGTATATATGCATGTGGACAAGCATTAACTTTAAATGGGAATGAATGATTATATCTGATTTTTTTCCCACTGATATGGGAAGGATTGAAACGTTATTCTTTTATGATTTCAATCGTAATACAATAAAAAAAAAAAAACTTGCTTTTGATCAATTTTTTATTAAAATGGGAGTAGTTACTATTTTTTGTAGCTTATTATTCAAGCGCAATAAGTAGTCTCATTATCCTATGGGCCACAATAACTCAATCATTTTACCAGTCTCTGGGGAAAGTTGGCTTTGATGGGAACTGTTCTAAAGACACTCGGTTGCAATTTACTCCGTCTACGAAACTATATGTGCAATTTTGACTCGTTTATAATTTATATCAAAATTATCGAAATGAATTTTTTTTAAATTTAATCATAAAATTTAACATTTGAACTATATGATCTAACTTTTGAAAATTTTCATTCCGACAATTTTGATACAAGTTCTTGCCCGGTCAGAATTGCACGTAGTTTTATAATGAACAATTAAATAGGAACGGAGAAATTATTATTCAAGCGCAATTAGTAGTCTCATTATCCTATGGGCCACAATAACTCAATCCTTTTACTAGTCTTTGTGGAAAGTTGGCTTTGATGGGAACTGTTCTAAAGACACTCGGTTGCAATTTACTCCGTCCGTTACTATTTAATTGTTCATTACGAAACTATGTGCAATTTTGACCGGCTTATAATTTATATCAAAATTGTCGAAATAAATTTTTTTAAAATTTAATCATAAAATTTAACATTTGAACTATATTATCAACTTTTGAAAATTTTCATTCCGATAATTTTGATACAAGTTCTTGACCGATTAAAATTACACGTATTTTCGTAATGAACAATTAAATAAGAACGAATAAAGTATTATTCAAGCGCAATAAGTAGTCTCATTATCCTATGGACCACAATAACTCAATCCTTTTACTAGTCTCCGTGGAAAGTTGGCTTTGATGGGAACTGTTCTAAAGACACTCCGTTGCAATTTACTACGTCCGTTCTCATTTAATTGTCCATTACGAACCTACGTGTAATTTTGACCGGCTTATAACTTATATTAAAATTGTTAAAATGAATTTTTTTAAAATTTAACATTTGAACTGTATTATCAACTTTCGTAATGGATAATTAAATAGAAACGGATGAAGTATTATTCAAGCGCAATTAATAGTCTCATTATCCTATGGACCACAATAACTCAATCCTTTTACTAGTCTATGTGGAAAGTTGGCTTTGATGGGAACTGTTCTAAAGACACCCTGTTGCAATTTACTCCGTCCGTTCCTATTTAATTATTCATTACGAAACTATGTGCAATTTTGACCGGCTTATAATTTATATCAAAATTGTCGAAATGAATTTTTTTAAAATTTAATCATAAAATTTAACATTTGAACTATATGATCTAACTTTTAAAAAATTTCATTCCGACAATTTTGATACAAGTTTTTGGCCGGTCATAATTGCACGTAGTTTCATAATGAACAATTAAATAGGAACGGATAAATTATTACTCAAGCGCAATTAGTAGTCTCATTATCCTATGGGCCACAATAACTCAATCCTTTTACTAGTCTTTGTGGAAAGTTGGCTTTGATGGGAACTGTTCTAAAGACACTCTGTTGCAATTTACTCCGTTCGTTCCTATTTAATTATCCATTACGAAACTATGTGCAATTTTGACCGTCTTATAAATTATATCAAAATTGTCGAAATGAATTTTTTTAAAATTTAATCATAAAATTTAACATTTGAACTATATTATCAACTTTTGAAAATTTTCATTCCGACAATTTTGATACAAGTTCTTGGCCGGTTAAAATTGCACGTATTTTCATAATTAACAATTAAATAATAACGAATAAAGTATTATTCAAGCTCAATAAGTATTCTCATTATCCTATGGGCCACAATAACTCAGTCGTTTTACTAGTCTACGTGGAAAGTTGGATTTGATGGGAACTGTTCTAAAGACACTCGGTTGCAATTTACTACGTTCGTTCTCATTTAAATGTCTATTACGAAACTATGTGCAATTTTGATCGGGTTATAACTTATATTAAAATTGTTAAAATGAATTTTTTTAAAATTTGATCATAAAATTTAATATTTGAACTATATTATCAACTTTCGTAATGGACAATTAAATAGAAACGGATAAAGTATTATTCAAGCGCAATAAGTAGTCTCATTATACTATGGCCCACAATAACTCAGTCCTTTTACTAGTCTTTGTGGAAAGTTGGTTTTGATGGGAACTGTTCTAAAGACACTCGGTTGCAATTTACTATTCGTTCTCATTTAAATGTCCATTACGAAACTATGTGCAATTTTGACCGGGTTATAACTTATATTAAAATTGTTAAAATGAATTTTTTTTAAAATTTAATCATAAAATTTAACATTTGAACTATATTATCAACTTTCGTAATGGACAGTTAAATAGAAATGGATGAAATATTATTCAAGCGCAATAACTAGTCTCATTATCCTATGGGCCACAATAACTCATTCGTTTTACTAGTCTATGTGGAAAGTTGGATTTGATGGGAACTGTTCTAAAGACACTCGGTTGCAATTTATTCCGTCCGTTCTCATTTAATTGTTCATTACGAAATTACGTGCAATTTTGACCGGCTTATAACTTATATTAAAATTGTTAAAATGAATTTTTTTAAAATTTAATCATAAAATTTAACATTTAAACTATATTATCAACTTTTGTAATGGACAGTTAAATAGAAATAGATGAAATATTATTCAAGCGCAATAACTAGTCTCATTATCCTATGGGCCACAATAACTCATTCGTTTTACTAGTTTATGTGGAAAGTTGGATTTGATGGGAACTGTTCTAAAGACACTCGGTTGCAATTTATTCCGTCCGTTCCCATTTAATTGTTCATTACGAAATTACGTGTAATTTTGACCGGCTTATAACTTATATTAAAATTGTTAAAATGAATTTTTTTAAAATTTAATCATAAAATTTAACATTTGAACTATATTATCAACTTTTGTAATGGACAATTAAATAGAAATAGATGAAATATTATTCAACCGCAATAACTAGTCTCATTATCCTATGGGCCACAATAACTCATTCGTTTTACTAGTCTATGTAGAAAGTTGGATTTGATGGGAACTGTTTCCAATTTAATTCAATAGTATATAAATATAAACAAGTACTGGTCTCTATTGGCGAACCACTCATACTAATGTCGGACCAACTATGAAGTTAATTTTACAGAGTCTATTTGGCCACTTGATAGACGAGTATTACCGTAAACGAGATGAGTTGTTTATGAAATCGTTTGTGTTCGGCTCGGTTAATATTCGGTTCATGTTGGTTCATTTATAAATGAATCACGAGAATGAACAAAAATATAGTGTTCGTCTATTAAGTGAACTGAACATGAACATGCCTCTGTTCGGTTCGTCTAATCTCGTGTTCGTGCAACTATATATAAAATTTGATAAAATAAAAACTAAATCTATTAGTGATGTAACAAAAACTAATATCACATGATATAAATGATATGTTTGTATTATTTTGAACTTATTATGTTAATTTATATCATCATACTATAAATATATTCACCGATTTTATCGTTAAATGTTCAACTCGTTAAAATAATCATACATATGTAAAAAATAATTTATACAATATATAAAATTAAAATTATATGTGAACTATTTTATCCTATTTAACAATACAGGAATATATGATAAATTTAAAATATATTTTAAAAAGAAAGAAAAATACATTTTTTTCAATTATTAATTATTGAATGTTTTGGAAGAAATTAGATGTTCACGAACAACTCGTGTTCGGCTCGTCAAATGTTCGGTTCATGTCGTCAAATGTTCGTTCGTATTTAAATAAATATGAACTGAACATAAATAAAGATTTTAATTCATGAACCGAACATAAACAGAACTTTATTAGGTTGAGTTTCGATTTATTTAATAGTCACTTGAAAATAAAAACTCATTTTCTCATTTAATTAGATGATTGAAAGTGAAAGTGACAGCACTAGCATCCAACTTATATCCAAATAAACAAGAGCACAGATTAAAGTTACAGGTAAAATATATATTCTGCCACCAAACAAAGGCTTGATTTTCCAGTTTCCACAAAAAAAATTAACTGTCCCCTATGTCATCTTTGTCGTAATTTATTGGTTTTAAAAAATAAAGAGGAAACTTCCTTAAACACTGAAATATATAATAATAATATAAAAAAAATATCAAATCGGATCTGAAACCAATCAAGAACCATTTAGGTTTGGGTATGGTTCAGTTATTTTGGGAATATTTTTTCAATAAAATCCGATCCGAGAAAAAACAAATCCAAAATCCGATGGATCGGACTGGATCAGATCGGATTAGATTTTTGTTCCATCCCTAAGTACTAGTTGCAGAATAGAATATAAATATATGGAATGAATTTTTTTCCCAAAGCTTTCGAAAAAGCCATTGACCTTGATCAAAGCCAAAAAAAATTGTTGGTCGATTTAAAGCACCTAAGATATCTGGACTTGAATTGCAGCAAAGTCTAACAAGAATCAAATTCATAGCTTCAATGGCTCCATTATAAATACGAGACAATTGTAGTTTATAGCACATTATTCGTATTATTAACACTGCAATTCTTATCTAACAACACTGTATCTGCATGAAGTGACGGAACCATGATCGTAAAATGGAGGGCGATTTTTTATAAAAAAAATTATACCTTATATGAAATTATTTTACGGAATGGGGGTTGAAACACTAAAATTTAAAGGTTTTGATCAAAATATATAGTAAAAATCTATTTTTTTATTATTTTTTTTGCAAAATAAGAAATGCTGCAGCCTTTTATTGTCCCTATCTAGTTCATTCGAGTACATATCTTCTAACCCCTATTCTCTACCCGCTTCCGTGTCCCCTTACTTATTTTCAATCAAATTTTAAATTTCCACAACTTATACCGTAACTTTATAAACTTTTAAATTATATTGTATTCAAATTTTAAAACATTTGAACATAATATTGTTTTAGACAATTTTTTTAATATTCAATGTTTAATTTACACTAATTTATACATTTATTCAAAAATAAATTTTGTGTGGATTTTCTTTTAAAAATAATTATTGGAATGTATTGATACATGTATTATAGTAATTGTACAATTTTTTTAGAAATTTTTTTTAGATAAAATAAATAAGGAAACACGAAAGGAAATAGATAAATGATATAGAAGATTTGGACTCAGTTCATTCACTGTCTGTATGTAAAAAAAAGTACATATATGGATGTATTTTTCTTTTTACATAGCAAGAAAAGGTAATAAGGAATTATACTTGAGCGCAAGCATTCTCATATTTTTTTTATGGACCACAATGGCACAATCATTCGGTACTAGTAGTTGCAAAATATTAATATAAACAATTAGCTTTTTTTTCCAAAGCTTTCGAAAGTCATAAACACTACAAAATAATATTTGATTTAATGAGAGACAAAAGCTGTCATAAGCCTGTTATTAATTTAAAAAATAGTCACAAATTGACTAAACTGTCACAAAATCGTCACAAAAACCTTCGTTAATAAGCTCGTAACAAAAAATACCATCACTAATCCCGTCGCTATTTGAGTAATTTTTTATAATGAGACCGTGACCAAAGACCCAAGTCCTGGTGTACGTCTGTAAATACTAAGTAGGAACCACTATGAAGTTAATTTATACTCAATACTAACTAGATATGTAATATAATGATTATGATTTTATTTAGTCTTTTTTCAACTTTGATGCTCAATACTGTTTTACATTAATTATTGACAGTATTACAATTGAATTCATAGTTGGTTTTTGGGTTCTGATAGGTCCCTTGGTTCTTAGTAAATCTTTTTAGTATTACATAAAGTTTTGCTTTATTAATACAGAACAAATGGCACACATGGATTATAAGATTTATTCATGTTGGTGAATGACCTACATATATAAGAGCAACTACCTTGGTGTACATAACTCATCCTCTAAGGTCACATATTAGAAATGGAATAAAAAAGCACCAAAATGGTATACGTTAGACTAGCTCTAAATGAGGGGAAAAAATACGTTTAGTACACTAAACTATAGTGCTGTTAACGATTTGGATATCCACTTTTCAAAATTTTCAATTTAGGTACCACACTATAATAACTTTTCAATTTATGTACCACCGTTTAAATAAATCACGGAATTATGTCACGTGACATTTGACAAACATTAATTTGAGAGACTAATTTGACAATTTTGCACAAAAATATGTCATCATAGAAAAACTTTCCTCCCAATTTCACACATAAAAAAAATTATTATATAATCCAAATTTTTGTTATGTGTGAAATTGGGAGAAACGTTTTTATAGGATGACATATTTTTGTGCAAAATTGTCAAATTAGACTTTCAAATTAATGTTTGTCAAATGTCACGTGACATGATTCCGTGATTTATTTAGACGGCGGTACCTAAATTGAAAAATTATTATAGTGTGGTACTTAAATTGAAAAATTTGAAATGTGTTTACCCAAATAATTAAAAGCAGATAATTTAGTGTACTGAACCTATAAAACCACATATAAATGATGACATGATATTTTTTGGGTATCACTCTATAAAACTCTTGTTAAAGTTAACAAGAGATTTATCGAGTAAAAAATGAGTCATGTAGGTCATTTAGCACTCAAAACCAATATTAATGTTTTAGATCTCAACCAAATCCCAAGCACAGTTCCATTTACATACTCTCACACAAAATGATACAGCAGTGAAAACCATTTCCACACCAACCTATGATATTCTATATTTATTTTTGGGAAAAAGACATGTAACCACATATTTTCTAATTTTATGCCAAAAAAAAAATCACAATTCTTCCAACAACATACAAAAGGTAACCGGGGGTACCTATCTTATGTAAAAAAAAACAAAAAAAAGATAAATTGGTTTACAATTTTGGTTTTACTGGAATTTCACTAGATTTTAATTGGTTACATCACTTACAAGTTTAGTTGTTGCTGAACAAGTCATTTACAAAGTTCCCATTCAAAAATTGTATGGAGTAATTGACAAATAAAATAAAATAAATCTTTACCTTTTTAGAGCAAGAAAAAGATTAGGCGATAGTGATAACACGATTTAAAACTCTGAGCTATCAAATTATAAATTCGTTGGTTAAATTGGTTGCGAGGTAAATTTAAAATATAAAAAAACCTTCCGACTTTGTTTTTGTTTCTGCATCAGCACCTTGTGAAAAAGTCGGGAGTAGTATTTTCGATTGCCTTGCATCAAACGATACCTATCTATTATTATAAGGGCATCTACAATAATATTGTTATCTGTATTGTTAACTAAAATAGTTAGCTAACAATGCATTTTTTTTTATTAGATAAGTTAAATCATGTGTTATATTTATAGATATTAAAAAAATTGTTAAATATAACAATGTTTTTAATGTTGTTAATTGATGATGTGACAAAATATAATTAATTAAAACGTGAACTCTATTTCAACTACTCCTATTTTACTTCCTATATTAGTGGGGGTTTACAAAATGACTAATTAATTAGATTTTAATTAATAATTAATTTCAATTAAAATTATATAACTTTGTTAAGTTAATACACTAATGTGAATATTAAATTTAAGTTACATATGTACTATTTAATATGCAATTAAATAATAATGTGTCAAAATTATATGACCTACTAAATGACCTGCATGTGAAAAAACTGTACATATGAATGCATTTTAATAGAAAGAAAAAGTCAGAAAAAAGGCATTGACCTTGACCAAAGACCCAAGTCGTTGTAACTGTAAATTTAATAAAACGAAACATAATCTATAAAGAGCCGAATTTTTAAATCTTTTAAAGATTCGATATATATGTAAATTTATAAAACTAGAATAACCTTAAATTTCATTAAACATGATCTCATAATTATTCATAAATCATTCCCCACTCATATTATAGATCATTTCTCTCTCCATAAATCACTCCACAAACTAAAAATTCATATCTAGGATAATAATAATAATGTAACATCATTCACGCTATTATTTAACATTTCATATATATAATGTAGAATCCAAGTTAAAAACAAATAGTAAAAAATGCGTTCTAGCTTTACCAAAAAGAAAAAAAGTAAAAATAAGCAGTATCATCATTTGTAGTTGCATCATGTAACATTATATTAACATCATGTAGCATCAAATTTAATAGCAAAGAATAAATATAAATATATACAATAAATTTGATTTGAGTACCATTCAAGAGACATTCACTACTAATAGGGCCCGGATTCGGAATGGTCCCATCCTAACTCACAAGCATTCCGAATACTTGTAACTACCATTGACTTGAAAAATGACTTAAGACCCTTTCAAGTTTTGGTCTCTTTCAACGAGGTCCCCTTCCTTGAACTTAACCACTCAAAAAAATGGTTAAAGTCGTTGATACGATTGCTCTTAGCTATCTTAATTGAGCGCAATGCCTTTCATTTTTTTATAAACCACAATGACACTATCATTGTGATAGTGTTTATGTATGGTCCCAACTCTCAAGCATTCCCAATACTTCCAACTACCATTGACTTGAAAAATGACTTATGACCCTTTCAAGTCTTGGCCTCATTCAACGAGGTCCTTTTTCTTCAACTGAGCCACTCAAAAAAATGGTTAGAGTCGTTGATATGGTTGCTTTTAGCTATCTTAATTGAACGCAATACCTCTCGTTTTTTTATAAAGCACAATGGCACTATCCTTGTGATAGTGTTTATGTATCCTCCCAACTCCTAAGCATTCCGAATACTTCCAACTTCCATTGACTTGAAAAATGACTTACGACCCTTCCAAGTCTTGGGCTCATTCAACGAGGTCTCATTCCTTGAACTGACCCACTCAAAAAAATGATTAAATTTGTTGATACGGTTGCTCTTAGCTATCTTAATTGAACACAATACCTCTTTTTTTTTTTATCAACCACAATTGCATTATCCTTCTGATAGTGTTTATGTATGGCCCCAACTCCCAAGTATTCCGAATACTTCCAACTATCATTGACTTAAGAATGACTTAAGACTCTTCCAAGTCTTGGCCTCTTTCAACGAGGCCCACTTTCTTAAACTGAGCCACTCAAAAAAATGTAGGAGAAAACAATAATTGAAATAAGACGGTCATAAATACTGTAGCAAAATAATGTAGGAGCAGCTATACTAAGCTAACTACTTTTTTTTTTATACTTTTAATGAGTGAATGAATACTTTTAAGTTCGTACATCCGTTAACTGGGAAGATGAATCCACTGTTAGTCCATTTGAAGCACCAATGACTTCCATTATATGCGAGACAATTCGTACTTTAAAACCGAGATTCTCATCTAACAACATCGCACCTGCATATAAAAATACATATGGATGTCTTTTCATAGCAAGAAAAAGTCAGGAATTTATGCACTTTTTTAGTTTTTTTATATGGACACCCTCTTAGTTTCTTAGCTATCATATTTGAGCGCAAAAATTCTCATTTTCTTTATGGACCACAATAGCACAGTCCTTTAACTTTAACTAGTATTTGTGGAAATCTTAACTTGAGTACTACTCCCCCGTTCTAAAATATTGGGACACTATGTATCTATATGTAACTTTGACCGATAAATATATTGTGCTTAAATTGTTGAAATCTAAATTTTTAAAATTTGTTCAAATAATTTAACATTTGAACTATACGATTAGCTTTTGAAAAATTCGATTCCCACTAGTTATATATGAGTTATTTGTCGGTTAAAATTGCACGTAATTTCGTATAGTCCCAACAATTTGAAACGAATGAATATTTTATAGACATTCAGTACTAGTTGTCATCAGGATAGCTAAGGGAAGTGACAAGTAGAGCGAAAGCCCCGACCTCACCGGAAAAAAAGGCACAATTATTTTTTTCATCTATTTCTATAATTTGTTAAGAGCAATAATATTTAAACAAAAAAAAATTGTGTTAAGAGCCGTCAAGACAGAATAGGACTAAGGCAACCTATCGATCTCTCTATAAAATGGAAATCTTTTAAAGGTTGATTAATGCCTAAACTACTCAAATCAGTAGTCTGGATACTAAAAAAAATGTCAGTTTACCATCAGAGGTTCTGTTATTAAACTGATAGTAAAACGATTGTCGCTTAGTTTAGCAATAAAAATTATTGATAAACTATTGTTGATAAATTGTTTATTAGTCTAGCAACAGAGACCCCGATAATAAACTAACAATTTTTTTTTTTATTGAGACAGCACGTATTTCCCAAAAAATTGCATCGAGGGGTCAGAAATCTATTTGGCCCCTTGATTATTATATATAAATTTCAATAAAAGTTATACATATATAAAGTGTTCATTTATTATCATGGATCAAAATGTGTTATAATGGTAGAGTTTGGTATCTATCTTTCTTCCACTTTGCAAGGTCATACTTCTAGTCTCTATAAAAGACATAAAATTTTGTATTTAAATTTTATGTGCGAAAACTGGAATATTTATTAATTAATGAAATTCAAACTCACTTTTTCTAAATAACTTAAACTTTTCTATTTGTACCATCTTAACCCTAAAAAAACAATATTATAATTGCTATCTTTTTAATACTCATCAATATATTTTATTGTCTCCGAATTAAGTAAAAAAAAAAAGTAGTTTTAAGGTGCAACATCACGTTAAAAAAAAATCTCTTTCACTTTTCCTTTCTATCTACAATATTCATTATTTAGAACGATTAGAAAAAAAGCTTACGAAAATCTTAATTCTTTTTGGTACAACCCAAGCTAAAAGTCTTGGTGTTGAAACTTCAAAGTCTTTGCAAGAATAGTTGTAGCTAAATATTAGCTTATATATATCAACCATAGTCTTCACATTAAATCATGTCCAAAACTACATACACGAAATAAAATATATTTATCAATACAGGTTCAATCATGAGCTATACTAAACTTCTTATTTCACTTTATTGTTGCTTTTTCGCTGCCACTACATTCAATTGTTACTGCTTAGCTAGTGCGAGTAGTGATAGCTTGGGTACTCGTTGCTTTGAAACTGAGAGGCAAGCTCTTCTTAAGTTCAAGCATGATTTATCCGACCCTTCGAACCGCCTATCCTCATGGGTCGGCAATGACTGTTGTGCATGGTATGGAATCGTTTGCAGCAACTTCACTGGCCACATCACTAAAATTAAACTGCAAGCTCCATATGAGGAGCTGTTAGTTGTTGATGAATACCTTCCTTATTCTTATCAACGATTAGGTGGCAAGATTAATCCATCGTTGCTTGATCTGAAGCACCTCCATCATCTCGACTTGAGCAGCAACGGTTTTAATTATAGTCCAATACCTAGCTTCATTGGCTCCATTACAAGTTTGAGGTACCTCAATTTTTCAGATTCTAGGTTTAGCGGGAATATCCCTCATCAACTTGGAAATCTATCCAGGATCCGCCATCTTGATTTTGGAGGTAACTATTTTCTAAGTAGTGATAGTTTCAGATGGATTTCAGGTCTTGTTTCATTACGATATCTCGATATGTCTTGGCTAAACCTGAGCGAGACAATAGGTTGGGAACATGCGACGAGCATGCTCCCTTCTCTACGTGAACTGCACTTGTCTGGTTGTTTGAGAGATATTTCACCTTCGATTACCAGTGTTAACTTTACTTCACTCTCGATTCTCGACCTTTCTTATAACAAGTTCAGGTCACCTGTTCCTGAGTGGCTATTTAATCTCCCTCGTCTAGTCTCCATAAACATAGGTGGAGGATCATTTTTTTACAATCCATTTCCAAGTGCTCTTAAAAACACGACCTTGATAAAATCCTTCTTCAACTATGGGAATGAAGGTTCTGGTGTGAGAATACCAAAGTGGTTTTATAGTTTCCAATATCTTGAAGAAGTTGATCTTTCTAATAATATGTTGGAAGGTGTCATCGCAAATGAAATAGGTAACTTAACTTCTCTAACTAGTCTCGATCTGAGCTACAATAAACTGGAGGGGTCGGTGCCAGTATCCTTGGGAAAGCTCCGCAACTTGAAGGGTATTATCTTGTCGTATAATAATCTCTATATGTTGGACATAGGAAATTTCCTTAGGAGTTTCATGTTTAAGAGATTGGAAGTACTGAGGTTAGATGGAGCTAATGTCACTGGGCACTTGCCATATGAGATTGGCCATTTTACAAATTTAGTCTCTATTAGACTTCCTAATAACTTCATCTCAGGTACAATTCCATCTTCATTAGCAAGATTATCAAAATTGAAGTATTTAGATCTTTCTTTTAATCTATTGAATGGAACCCTGCCTGAAGTTATAGGGAAACTTACAATTTTAGAAACACTTCGCTTTGATGGGAACTCGATGGAAGGTGTCATTACAGACCTTCATTTTGCAAAACTTAAGAGATTAAGGTACCTAAGTGCATCGGAAAATAAACTGGCCTGGAAATCTCGTGATGTCTGGATTCCTCCCTTTCAACTTCAACATTTGGATTTGAGAAATTGGTATCTCGGACCCCGATTCCCTTCTTGGCTGCAATCACAAAAACAACTAAATTACTTAGACATTTCAAACACACGAATATCGGATTTTATTCCCACCAAGTTCTGGGATAAGATCAATGGAGCTTTGTTTTACCTAAATTTATCATCTAATGGATTTTATGGAGAGCTCCCTAATGATGTAACTAGGTTTACTTTTAATACTATGGCTGATCTAAGTTCAAACAATTTCACTGGTCCATTACCAACATTCATGTCTGAAGCATTTTGGCTAGATCTTTCGAACAATTCTTTCTCCGAATCTATTCACCAATTCTTTTGTAATCAGAATAACTCAAATAGTGGCGTCATAAATTTTCGATATAATCTTTTGTCAGGGAGTATTCCTGACTGCTTCGGGATTTGGACAAGTCTAGAAGTTCTAAAATTAGACAACAATCATCTGCATGGTCCCATCCCAAACTCAATTCCAGGTGCATGTAGTCTTACAAATCTACACTTGCATAATAACAATCTCTCGGGAAAGTTGCCTCAGACTCTACAATATTGTACGATGTTGCAAACAATTGACCTTGGAGGAAATCAATTTTCAGGAAATATACCTACTTGGGTGGGTTGGTCATTTCCACTATTGGTAAATTTGAATCTTCACTCTAATAGGTTCCACGGAAAGATTCCAAATGAACTATGTCATCTTCAATTGCTTCAGATTTTGGACCTTGCTCACAATAGCCTTTCTGGGTTAGTGCCAAAGTGCTTTACTAATTTCAGTGCTCTGAGAAACACGGAATTGAATATGAACTACGGAGGACATGAGTTTTCGACAGAATATAGTTCACACACAACATATGATAATGGGGTTTTGGTGACAAAAGGAAGTGAGAACGAATATAGTTCAATAATTAAGTTCGTGAAGTTTATGGATCTTTCATCGAATAACTTATCAGGTTCGATCCCGGAGGGATTAACAAGACTTGCGGGTTTGAGGTTCCTGAATTTGTCTCGGAATCACTTTTTAGGTTCCATTCCAATCAACATTAGTGAAATGATATCACTCGAAAGCTTAGATCTTTCTCTTAATAAACTATCAGGTGAAATTCCGTTGAGCATGTCGAGAATGAGTCTCTTAAATAACTTGAACCTGTCAAATAACAAACTCACAGGGAAAATTCCTACAAGTACTCAACTCCAAAGCTTTGATGAATCCAGCTTCGGCGGTAACAAGCTCTGTGGGCCACCTCTTGGAAAATGCAATGAGAACAAGATAGTACCGAAAGTTGTGCTTGGAGTTGAAGAAGAAAGTGATGAATATCTAGACTTGTGGTTTATTGGCAGCATTGCAATAGGATTCATATTTGGTTTCTGGGTTCTAATAGGTCCCTTAGTTCTCAGCAAATCGTGGAGAATTACTTATTTTGGAGCATTAGATAGTGCTTGGTGTAAGCTCTCGGATTTTATATCTAGATGCTGCCATATCTTTTATAATAAAAGAGGACAGTTGTAATATGTAATTTGTATTTCCAAACACCAGGAAAAAATAAAGAGCGATTATGTACCTGTGGTCTATGAACTTAATTTACTTGTAATCTGTGTAATAATTTCTTTCAACTTTTATATGTATATCTCTTCGATAATTTTATCTGTTTCAGTACAAAGTGTATGAGGCAATAGCAGTACTGTTTTTGTAAATACAAAGTGTAATCCGAGTTATTTTTTTAGTATGGTAGGGAATGGCTATAGTACAGAATAAGGTAGGAGATGAGAAAGAAAACAAACAATTAAGAGTTGATGAAAGAAGGTAACTACTAAAGAAAAGAAGAGGAGTATTTATAGAGAAAAGATAACGTGATATTTTCTGACAAATGCTTGGAAACTTGCATATTTCCTGACATACTTGGGAGCATGCACCTATGATCGACAGTACATCTACTGACATCTGATGCTACCGTACAGTATAAAATAAAGAAGATATGCAAAGATCTGGATTTCAGAAACGACAAACCACAAGTGCAACATGAAAAGAAGTACAAAAATAGAGGGGCAAAAATACTTCTCATTAATAAAGATGGAATACATCATTGTTCAGTACATCAAAAGACAATCTATTACATTGAGGTCTATTACATCCAAGGATTACATCAAAAGAGAATCTATTACATTGGTATTCAGTATATCCGAGGACAACATCAGTAAAAGGTCGGTTACGGCAGTGGACAATGCCCAAAGAAGATCGACTATATCGGCAAGCCAACCGAACAGCATATGACGAAGAAAAGAAGCATAAAAAGAAAACGAAAAGGGAAGAGAAAAAATGAAGAGAAACATAAGGAAGAAAAGAGGAAGATATGAGGGGAAGAGGAAGAAATGAAGAAAGAGAAAAAGGAAAAGGACTCAAAAAGAGAGAAGAAAGTATAAAACAGAAAAGTAAGAAGAGGAAAATGAAAAATGACAAAAACCCTAAGGATCACAGGTTTGATTGTCACATCGTAATGGTGAGGAGAGAAGAAAGCAAAAGCATTAAAAGGAGAAAGAAAAAGGAAAAAGAAGAGTAAGAAGGGGTGTATGAAACGGAACATGAGAAAAAAGAAAAACGAAGAAATGACGAAAGTTGAAGAAGAAGAAGGAAAAAGAAGGGGATGAAGGAACATGAGAAAAAAGAAAAAAACAAAGAAATGATGAAAACTGAAAAGGAGACAAGAGAAGATGAAGAAAAAAAGAAAAGGAAATGGAAGACAAAGTAAAAAAATAATAATAAAGAAAAATAGAAGGTTTAGGGGGAGGTTGATCGGTATCGATAAGATGGCCCGGCAGAGACATTCCAATCCCGGAGCCTCGGGTTCCCCCTCAACATCTCATTCTCTTCGACTAGAGCCTGACGAGCACGTCGACAGTAATCCAGTTCGGATCTTAACCAAGTTAATTCCCGAACCATCTCGGTATGGTGATAACGCATCACCTTCAACTCCTCTTCAGCATCCTTCAACAGCTTTAATACATTGCCATAGGAGGCTTCGAAAGCCTCCACTTGCAAGGCCAATGCGGATCTGGTGAAAGGTCCAGACATCTTAAAGAAATTATAGGATGAAATTCTATATATGAGGGAAAGTGATGAAGTGAGGATTGTGAATAAAACCATGCTATAAGCAGGTATTTATAGATCAATTAGATAAGGGTTGATATTAAGAATCGCAACCGTTCGCCAATGGGTGCTAAGAGGTAAAGGCACTTAAGGGATGCGTCTTTTCAAGAAGGAACGTTTGGATTCCCAAAAGACTTCAAGAAAAGTGGGGAATAAAGGGCCATTTCTGTTTAAAAGGAAACATGCGGATTCTTACCGATATTTAAAGAGGCTAAATCATAATTACTTCAACATACGTGTCATTTTGGGAAGTGCAACAGTCCAAATAGATATTGAAAGATCTTTTGCACAAGGCTCAAAGAATCCAAAAGATAAGATTTGTGCACAAGGCTCAAGGAATCCCATTAGTTCCTAGATACAGAAATTTGATGGATAAGGTCAAGCACAAGACCCAAGAAAAATCATTAATGAAGCCACTAGCATGCGCCGTCAAAATTAAATGCACTGGGAAAATAAATCATGCAAGAACAAGAAAAAGAAGAGTTTTCATTAGTCAAGGGAAACTTTATTACAAGATACTCCTCGACAAAAAGACATTACATCACTAAGAAAAATAAGATTATTTTGTAGAAGGACCAGCTTCTTCACCGGGCTTCCTTTTCGACCGAGTATACACTTCCTCAAGGGCTAATTTGTAAGCCCTCTTGGAAGCAATTTGCCTGTCCCTAGAGGCCTCGAGCTCTTTGATCCGAGCACGCGCCCGAATACTGTCGACTAAAGACCTCTGATGCTGCCTCTCCATGGCGTCCAATCGCTCATCCAATTCGACGGCCCGCCTAGCCTCCACAGATAACCGAGCAACCCTCTTCTCGAGAGCACGAACTTTCTTAACTTCCTCTTCGAGATGAGCAACATATTCAGAGAGGTTGTCACCATTAGTTTCATGAGGAGAAGCCATTTGTTCGATAACAAGGAATGAATTATCAAAAGAAAACAGTGCAATTCTTTTTTATATAGGGAAAAATGAAGAGAATGTCAATGGTCATCTCAAAGAAAGAGCAACCCTCATGAACTTCCCGAGGGCATTCAAGGCTAATTAACAGCAATTT
The DNA here is from genome assembly GCA_963682055.1 of Primula veris. NCBI lineage: Eukaryota > Viridiplantae > Streptophyta > Magnoliopsida > Ericales > Primulaceae > Primula > Primula veris. The sequence goes on along the minus strand of OY821742.1, from coordinate 3,041,466 downwards.
CCAAAGTCCAATCGAGTCATCCAATGAGGTATTAAGGAAACAAACAGAGGAATAAAAGTAGGAAATATTTTATTAATATTTTCCATAATTCGGTTACAACTGGGGGATGATGCCCCATACAAAAGAAATTACAGAAACTAATTATTCCGAGGAAGAGCTTGCTCCAGTGCTGTCCGACCTCGGTTTGGACCGATCATGCAGCTCCTTAAAAGCGAGCTTGTAGGCCCTCTTTGCTGCCTTTTCCTTAGCCAGGGAAGCCTCGAGCCTCTTTATACGCTCAAAGGCCCAATCCAGGTCGGCCATCGTCCGGTGATGAGCCGTGTCCATATCAGACAATTTCTTGGTCACGTCAGCCAATTTCCTTTTCGTAGTGCGAGCCTTCTCAACTACATTCTCCAAGTAAGCGACATAATCCGAAAGATTGTCTCCATTAGAACCATTGGAAGAAGCCATTAAATCGCGAGTGAGATGGTGATGAAATAAGTAATTAGGGGAAGGGTATTCCCTCTTTATATTAGATGGATTTTTGGGAAAGGTCAAGGGTTTCCTCGAAGAAAGATACCAAGAGTCATATCAAAGTCAAATAGCAAGTTTGCAAGTTCCCTAGGCAGTAAATGGGTCCCAAGGAACATTTATAAGAAGGGGCGTTTGTCGAAATGAAACACAGGGAAGAGCTAAACCGAGATAACCTATTCGACAGACCGATCATGACTCCCTCGACATGGAAACCATGCCGAGAAAGTCAGGGAGCACTTGATAGAACATAAAAATTAGACCCGAATGTATCTATTCGGGTATGAATCGACCCACCCATCATAGAGGGGTATCCAATGCTTAAATGGGCTATCACAAGCCTTTCTTTAAGAATAAGATTGGATATTACCAAAAGCCCAAGCCCACTTAAATAGGGACCCATGTCTGAAAAATCTCCCAAGATGGGGACATTTGTCAATATCTAAGGAGGCATACTTGCCTATAAATAGCCAAGTATCCCCCCCAAGAAGAGGACCAAAAAATCATACCTCAAAAATATAGAGAGAAGGAGAGAAAACATAAAAACTAGTCAGAACCTACCACCTCAATAAGCCTAACCGAGCAGAGCAGAGAAACGAGCAACGAAGAGAAGAGAAAGATCATATTCGGGATCAAACAGCGAATCCGAGCATAAATATAGCAATATAATTGTAATCCGAGCATAAATATAGCAATAGAATTGTAGTCCGAGCAGTGGCAATTACCGAGCAATAATAAAGATCAATAAGTGTTCATCGTTTATTGATGATCCATTATAATAATATTGTTGAAAAGTCTAACCACACCCCCTAAAGTTATGGCTTTGTCAGAGACTTAACTAAAAAAGAGAAAAGTATGAAGATATTTTAAGGAAGGGTAAAGACAGATAGATGTAATTAAGGTATTATATTTAACAATTAATATAATTATTTAATATTTGTAATTATATATTAAATTACATTTTAAATGGAGATTTGGATAAAATATATGTAAATCCATAGTGAATAATTTGTTAAGAAAACGAATGTATCAATATTTTATTTCATTTATTTCCATATTTCAATTCTAAATATTCTTTGAGTATATTTTTTAAAATTTTAGAATAGTCTAAACTAGGGTTGTATATTTTTTTATTTGAGTTTTATTGTGTTAAAAAAGTTTTTTATTTAATTAATATTTAATTTTGAGTTAGTTTCAACTAAGATTTCCTGTTTTTATTTGAGTTTTATTGTGTTGTAAAAATGGTTTTTTGTTTAATAAATCATAAAATATATCAATTATAAATACTATTAGCATAAACTATTAATTGATGGATTAAAAAACCAATCGGATTTTGACTAGTTATAAATAACTATATCAAATAAGGTTTAAATAATACCCCATAGCACTTGTTAGTCAAACCATTTAAGGAATAGAGGAGAGATTTACTATTAGGGGTAATTTAGTACATATATACAAAATAAATGTATTAAAACTCAAACAAAGAAACACAAATTTGTGTTTCTGAATATTAAGTCTATAGCATATCTGCATATAACCTACGTAAATGAAAACATTGTTTGTCTATATATTTTTAAAAATGAAACTTCATTGTCGAAATTCTGTGTGATACTTCTGAGTGGACTTAGGATTAATAATAATTGAAAACTTTTGCTAATGGTAGCAAATCCAATCTTGAAGTAATTATGAAATTTATTTTCTCTTATGAGCTTGCATCAGCTCAAATGCTTAATAAAGTTAAAAAAAATTTCCTTACTTATAACTCAAAGCATGTGATAAAAAGTATCATTGCTAAAGTGATTGGATTTTTTGAGAGATCTTTACCGACTAAGTATCTCGGTATTCCACTTCATCACACTAGGCTTAGTGTTGCTATGTATGACCCTTTATTTGAAAATATCACTAAAAAAATAGTTAGATGGAAGGCTAATTTCCTAAACTCTGGTGCTAAATTAACTCTTGTTAAATATGTGCTTTCCTCAATACTAATGCATCTTCTTCCTATTCTGAATCCTCCTAAAATGGTTATTGAGAAACTTGAAAAAAGTTTATCTACCTTTTTCTGGGAAGAATACGAATGACATAATAAACATCATTGGTTAAATTGAGCTGAAGATTGCTGGAAATAGAATCTTCTTGGTCAATTTTTATGTACCAAAAATATTTTAAGAATAATTTGAACCGGAAAGAACCTATTGTCCATGCCACTCATGTTGGTGATTTTAGTATCATCAATGTATTTTAGTAGTAATGTGATTTATTATAGGCCGATGCAATAATGCGTTAAACTCGGAAACGAGTTAGGGAAGTGCGGAGTGCACGCTCGTCGAGCCAACGTATAATTGAATATGAATAATTGAAACGGGGTTCCAAGGGGCAGAGCCCCTGGCGGGGTCCAAGGGGCGAGAGCTCCTGGCTGGGGTCCCGCTGCCAGGACAGCGGGCGGGGTGCGGGGCAGCGCCCCGAGCGAAATTTTTTCCGAACAGTTGCTTCCTTTCCGGAAAATTTTGAATAGTTGGACCCTTTCCCAACAGTTGCTTCCTTTCCGGAAAATTTTGAATAGTTGGACCCTTTCCCAACAGTTGCTTCCTTTCCGGAACAGTTGCTTCCTTTCCGGAACAGTTGCTTCCTTTCCGGAACAGTTGCTTGCTTTCAGTTTTGGTTATTGATCTCCTATATAAGAAGTCATTTGGCCTCGGTTTTGGTTACAGAAACATATAAGAAAATTCTCTCTACATTTCCTAATCTATTCTCGTTGCCAGAAACAGATTGTTCTTCAAGAATTATCCCCCACAAAGATTTCGTGAACCCAGGCAATAATAGGGTCGAAATACTTTGTTCGGAAAGTGTACGAACACGATTCTTCGAAGTTATCCAGGATTATCATACCCTAAATCTCTAACAACTCACTCGTGTGTATGGAAGATGGTTAGTGCTCATTTCAAAATCGTTGTCGATAACAACTTGTGGAATATTAATGAGGGCTCTATCAGCTTTTGGTATGAAAATTGGTTTGGGGACGGTCCTTTATGCCACTCTTTTGATGTTATTTTTCCCAATGTTCTTTTGAATCGAGTTATTAATCATAATGGGTGGGACATCGGGCTCCTCTTCCATATGGGGATAATAATCTTATTCTCAAAATTACTAGTAAGAATTTGTTTATAAGAAACGGTGATGATGCCCGATATTGGCCACATTCTGCTGATGGTATTTTTTCATCCAAAAATATTTACCGTTTTCTTAGAGAGAAAAAACATTTGTTACCTATTGCTAAATTTATTTGGAACCCTATCATCCCCACTAAAATTGGTATTTTCTCTTGAAAATTGTGGTTCTCAGCTATTAAACTTGAAGAACATTTTAAAAAGGTTGGGATTTGCTTGGTTACAAAATGTTCATGTTGCGAGAATAATGATGTGGACAAAGCAGAACATTTGTTTGGTTCCAGTGATATTTCCAAGCAAGTGTGGAGTTATTTTAATAAGGCTTTAGTTTTTAATTCTCAGTTCACATGTAATTGGAAACAAATGGAAGTAAGTTGGTGTAATTTATGTGATAATCCTCAAACAGGTTTACTTGCTGCTATGCTACATTTCTTTATTGCATGGGAAATTTGGCTGAGTAAAATTCAAAGTAGCTTTGATAATGTACCGATGAGTGCTGATAGTATTATAATCAAAATTGTTAGGTGGCTTAGAGAATTAAATACCTTGTTAAAACCTAAAAATCCTATAAAAAAAAATTGAGTGCCTCACTTTCAGTATTTTAAATGTCAATTCAATCCCTTGTAAAATGAAAAAAAAGCTAAGTTAGTTCATTGGAATTGTCCCCCTTCTGGTAGATTTAATGTTGATGGTTCTTCTTTTAGTAATGGTTCTAGTGGTTATGGAAAAGTTTTGAGAGATCACAATGGTTTCATTATTTTTGCATTTTCTTACTTACATGGTAATCACTCAAATACTTTTGCCGAGTTAATGGCAAAAAAAAGCGAGTTATGCCTTTTGTTATAATCTTGGTTTTACTGATTTTTTGGTAAAGTCTGATTCTAAATTAATTGTTAATTGGTGGAACAGTAATTCATTCTTTTGTGTCTGTAGATTCTATCGAAAAAGGGGGTTGTTATACTTCCCGATATATATGCTAATTCTAGAGGTGTGACCGTAAGCTATTTCGAATGGGTTCAGGTAAAGAAACTAGCTATTTTCTCCTTTGTATATATCATCTTGGTTATTATCGTTGAAGAATATAATTTTTACTCCGTTATCTTCAATTAGGTCTCTGACTTTCTGTTATATACCCTGCTGATTGCGTTTTTCTCTAAGGTTTTTTTTTACAATACAAGCAATTGTACTACTGACAGATCGCTCGATTGCTAAGTCCTTGAGTTCGCTCCAAAATCATTAATAGTTTGAGTCCATAGTGTATCAAACGACTTGTCACAATTTTGAAAATTTGAATTGATATCAAGTAAATGTTAGGAAAATAGTCAAAGGAAGACCAACAATGTTTTAGATCTGGTTGTTATATACAAATATAAACGACAGCCTTTGAATTATGGTGGATTTTGTTGTTGCAGAACATCCAAGGTTTTATGTGGGACGAAGAGAAGGTGAACAAGGAGCTTCATAGATACATGACCAGAGCTTTCGGCAACATAAAAAACATGTGCAAAACGCATAATTGCGATCTTCGAATGGGCGCATTTACCTTGGGAGTTAACCGTGTGGATCGGGCCACTATATTAAGGGGCTGGGAGGCGTAATTAAATAAAAACAGACACTCCATAGTGTCTTTTTCAATTTGTTTTTTTTACTTTCAAGAAAGGTTTACCAACTCATCAGAGATTGTGAAATTGTACCCATATAGACTTTTCTTTTACATTTTCACAAACTAGATAAAGTTACAATAACCGTGTTCCAGAATTTCTGATAAAGAAAACTGATAAATTCCGATAACGAGAAGTGTCTGGAGTTCAGAAGCTGCGTTTAAAAATAGGATGAATTATTTAATTTATTTCACAGCACACTAATAAGTTTTCAATTTAGGCATATATGCCTTTGTTTTCTCTTTCTCCTATTACTCACACTAGTAAATGGTCTATCATTTGATCATTTTATTCTGATAAATTAGTAGTATTTTGTTTCCAATTTCATTTTAAAGCACCTCGAGTGCATGTAAATGTACGAGTCCAAATCTTCTATCCCCTTCCGTGTCCCCTTACTTATTTTCATTCAAATTTTAAATTTTCACAACTTATACCGTAACTTTATAAACTTTTATATTATAACATAATATTGTTTTAGACATTTTTTTTAATATTCAATGTTTAATTACACTAATTTATACATTTATTCCAAAATAAATTTTGTGCGGATTTTATTTTAAAAATAATTATTGGAATGTATTGATACATGTATTATAGTAATTTTACAATTTTTTTCAAGTTTTTTAGAATTTTTTTTTAGATAAAATAAGCAAGGGGGCACGGAATGAGATAGAGAAATGAGGTAGAAGATTTGGACTCTAAATGTATATATGCATGTGGACAGAAGCATCAACTTTAAATGGGAATGAATGATTATATATGATTTTTTCCATATTATATACGATTTTTCCCCTTGATATGGGAAGGATTGAAACGTTAATCTTTTATGATTTCAATCATAATACATAAATAGATAAATAAAACTTGCTTTTGATCAATTTTTTTTATTAAAATGGGAGTAGTTACTATTTTTTGTATCAAGTCTCTTATTCGCCATCGTATTTAAGCGCAACAAAGTACTCTCGTTATCCTATGGACCAATAGCTCAGTCCTTTTACTAGTCTATGTGGAAAGTTGGATTTGATGACTACTGCAGCATCTGTACCAGTTATCCCATCAGTTTTTCTAAATTCGGGCTAATATTTATATTATTTTATTTATTATAATACAACTTCCACATCAATGACTCTATCATCTCTCTTATAACATTAAAATATTATTTATATATTATTTAATAATTTATTTTCAACTCATATTAATTTTTTAATATATATCTAAGAGAGAATATGAAGAGAAATGAAAGATAAAATCATTCCCTTAAATTTGGGGGAATGAGCAGAATTTCTCTATATTTGAGGAAAATATAGAGAAACTGATATGCTATCATTTTAACAATTTTTTCCATATTTATAAGGGAAAATGGTTGTTTAGGGTAACTGATGCGGGTGCTCTAGACACTCAGTTGCAATTTATTTCAATATATACAAGTAGTTGCAATTTATTTCAATACATAAATATATACAAGTAGTTGCAATTTATTTCAATATATAAATATAAACAAGTAGTTGCAATTTATTTCAATATATAAATATATACTCACGGACGGATACAGCTAGAGTATGGGGTCATGTCCCTTCCCAAATTTTTATCATGTTAAATTACGAAAATGCTTTTGGGATAATATAATTAATTAAATATAAAATTAGTATACAAACTAAAAAAAATAAAAACCTATTATGTATTATCTCTCTAAAGCAGTAAAGCAGTACAAAAGTGACGAATTAAAAAACCAAAAACTCCATCGGCTAAATAATAGTACTAAATACTAATAGAAATCTATCTCTCATATATTTTTCCCATTACACGTTTTCGTTTCGGCTTTCTCTACGTCTATCCCAAGAGTTATTGGCTCGTCAATCTTCATCACTTGTAAACTATCATCAACTAAGTTATTTATGGTTTATTCTTTAATTTTTTTTTATTGAATATATGCTCAAATTTGATGATTTTGTTTACTATTATCAGTTTGTAGTTTAATTTGTGCAAAGTATATTGTTCAAATTGAATTTTTTATTTATATTCAATTTTTTTTATCAACCCAATTTATAGGATTTGCAATTACGGTCTACAGAGTAAACAACAAGCATCCAATTTTTTTTGTTTGATAAAGTAGTTAATAAATTTTGTTTTTTTAGGTAAAGATGATGAAATATCTAATTAAAAAATCAAATGTGCACGTATCGTCTTCAAATGATGGTGTCGAACCTCTTGAGAAGGATTCCGTAAAAAAATCGTTATCCATTTATAGTGGCCAGTTTTCTAAGAAAAGGAATTCTGAATTTATTAGAAAAAAAAAAAACAGTGATTCCGACTTGTCTGAACTCCCTTCTGATCCAAGTCAGCGAGTTAGTATTATGAATTATGACTCCAATATTCGTGATAGAACACGTAGGTGCTATTATTTAAATGGGCCATGTCAACCTCGCGAACATATTTAAAAAAAAAACTAAAATGGCCGGCAAGGATAGAAAATTTGTTTCCGGATGGTTCGATGAATATGCGTGGTTAGAGTATAGCGTTACAAAATCTCTGGTACTTTAGAAAATGATGTAATTATGGAGCGTTTTCAAAAATTGGGAAAGCGTCGAGGGCAACTGTAATTTTACTTTAAATTCGTAATAAAGTTCGTTTTTTTGTGTTCTATCTACTTTGCTCGTTTTTTTTTGTATTCATATTGAAATTGTGCCCTCGCAAATATAAAATGCTGGATCGCCCCTGAAATTAGTGGTCTCTATTGGTGAGCCACTTATACTAATGTCGGACCAACTATGAAGTTAATTTTATACAATATATTTGGCCACTTGATATACAAGAGTCACTTGAAAATAAAGACTCATTTTCTCATTGGAAGTGGAAGTATACAATATATTTGGCCACTTGATACACAAGAGTCACTTGAAAATAAAGACTCATTTTCGGAAGCAGAATAGCTGACTCTGAGTTAGGGTTACTCTGCTTCCCACAGCCATTGGATCTGCTACAGTTTAAATTTAATAACAGATCCAATGACTATGGAAGCAGATAACCCTGACTCAGAGTCAGGTACTCTGCTTCCCTCATTTTCTCGGTGGAAGTGGAAGTGGGAGTGTGGAGTGGGAGTGGGAGTGGGAGTGGGAGTGACAGCACTACCATGTACCATCCAAATAAACAAGAGCACAGATTAAAGTTACAGGTAGAATATATATTCTGCCACAATAAAAAGGCTTGATTTTCCGGTTTCCAAAAGATCATTTTGCTCCTCTTAGTAATCTAATTATAATTATCTCAAACTAGATGATTTTTTATCAATGCTATAATGTCTATATTTCAAACTTGATTGGCAAAGACAGGGGCGGGATCAGGGGAAAGGGGTATCACCGCCACCCTAAAATTTTTAAAAATATTATTTTTATATAGAAAAATTCAGATATTAAGGTTTTATACATTAATAATCCTCAAATAAACAAATAGTAAGTTAATTCAAATGGTAAACATAAAACTTTTGTTTCATAAGGTCCCGGTTCGAATTTTGTAATGCAGAGTGAGATTGACTTGAAAAGTTAAAATTCTTCAAAGAATTGTTTATAACGTAGAGTCGCTTGACTTGAAAAGTTAAAATTATTCAAAGAATTGTTTACTTTTTGATACAATACGTATATATGTTATTTCCCAAAAAATTGCACCGAGTGGTCAGAAATCTATTTGGCCCCTTGATGGCCCAGAGTCTTTGAAAATAAAGACGTGAAGGAATAAGAGCATGTGCGAGTTATTATTATGCTATAGAAAATGACATGCACTCGATAACTCTATAAATTTATTAAATTTTAAAAAACACAAAATTTAACTTATATATGATTAATGTATATGATTTTCTATATTAATATAATAGTAATAAACTGTCACGTGGTTCATATTTTTTTTGTTTGTAATATTGTTATAATTATTAAATGATAATAAAAAAATAAAAAATAATAATATCGGGTTGTTATAAGTAAATTAATAAGAAAACTGTAATTTTCTTTAAATATAAGCGTTTCCTTAAAAGATATAAAATGTGTTAAATTTGATAAAATGATTAATTTTACTGATTTGGTTGCTCTAAGGATGGATCCTCATTTTCTCATTTAATTAATGAGTTGGAAGTGCAAGTAATAAGACTACCATCAAACTTAATATCCAAATAATTACACAAAAGCAAATAGCACGGTGTACATTTAGCAACATGATTTTTTAGATAATCTTTTTATTTTAAATTTTAAAAATTTGTGTGTGTTTGATAAATCAGATTATTTAAATTCTGAAAAAATAATTTTTAGGTTGAAAAATCTATAAAAATCCAAAATTTTAAAATATTTTTTTTAGTGGATTTTCAAAATATGATTTTGGACTAAAAAATATGTTATCAAATATAGGCTAAAACTATAGCTAAAAATAAATAACATAGATTCTGTTACCAAGTTAAAGCTTAAATTTTCAATTTCCATCACAAAAAAAGTCATAATGTTAATTATTATATATATGAAATGTTCATTTAATATCATGGATCAAAACGTGTATAATGGTAGGGTTTCGTGTCTATCTTTCTTCCACTTTGCAAGGTCATGCTTTGAGTCTCGCTAAAGGACATAAAATTCTTTTGCATTAAATTTTATATGCAAAACTATAAAATTTATCAATTAATAGGTGAATAAAATTCAAACTTACTTTCTCTAAATAACTTAAACTATTCTATTGGTACCATCTTAACAATAAAAATTTAATGTTATAATTGCTATTTGTACAATCAATTAATAGAAAAACGATACACTGCAATATAAAATCAATTACAATAATCTTGTCAGGTACGACATTAATCAAAACCACTAGAGTTCACAATGAACCTCTTGAGATGTCATATCTAAATATAAAAAAAAATATGGTCACAACTCTCAAACATTCCGAGTACTTTCACATTGGCACTATACTTGTGTTAGTGTTTATATATGGTCCCAACTCTCAAGCATTCCGAGTATTTTCAACTACCATTGATTTGAAAAATGACTTATGACCCTTCCAAGTCTTGGTTTCTTTCAACGACGTTCGATTTATTATTAATTTAGCAATAGAGACTCGATGATAAATTAACTTCTTTTTTTTTATTATTACGGAGACTTGCTTGACTTGAAAAGTTAAAATTCTTCAAAGAATTGTTTTGCTATTTGGCCCCTTGATGGCCTAGAGTCATTTGAAAATAAAGACACTAAGGACTAAGGATAGTCATTTTCTCATTTAATTAACGAGTTGATTTTTTTTTGAAATGAAATTAATGAGTTGATTGAAAGTGCATGTGATAGCGTGACCATCAAACTTAATTAATATCCAAATAGTAATTAAACAACAAATAATACCCAATATGTACCACTTTTAAAATTATATTACTCCTAGCTACCTCCATAATTTCATATTCTCTATAGTTACCACTTTTTAATTATTTACTTTATTTACCAAAATGTCATACACATATTTCATAAAAAAGGAAAAAAAACACATAAAATTATATAAAATGCAAAAAATCTCAAAATAAATGAAAAAAAATCACAAAAAATTGTAAAAATGAAAAAAAATCACAAAAAATGAAAAAAAAACAAAAATTTAAAAAAAATTTAAAAAAAATTATAAAAAATGAAAAAAATCACAAAAAATGAAAAAAAAAACAAAAAAAAATCACAAAGAAAATAAAAAAATCACAAAAAAATTATAAAAAATCACAAAATCACAAAATTTTAAAAAAATTACAAAAAAAAAAAATTATAAAAGATGAAAAAAATGAAAAAAATCACAAAATATTATAAAAAATGAAAAAAATCACAAAATATTATAAAAATATAAAAAAAAATAAAAAAATTATAAAAAGTGAAAAAAAATCACAAAAAATCATTTAAAAAATCACAAAATTATAAAAAAAAAATGAAAAAAATCACAAAAAAAAATCATTTTTATTGAACTTTATGCACTTTCGACTGTACTAGATGCACTTTCGACTGAACCAGATGCACTTTTAGGTGAACTATATGCACTTTCCGCTGAACCAGATGCACTTTTAGTTGAACCAGATGCAGGTTTTTACAGAACGATATGCACTTTTATTGAACTAGATGCACTTTTGTCTGAACCATATGCACTTTCAGCTGAACCAGATACACTTTCAGCTGAACCATATGCACTTTCAGTTGTACCAGATGCACTTTTAGTTGAATCAGATGCATTTTTAACATAATTATATGCACTTTCGACTGTACTATATTCATTTTCGACTACACTATATGCACTTTTGACTTAACTATATGTACTTTCCATTAAATTAGATGCACTTTAAGCTGAAACAGATGCACTTTTAGCTGAACTATATGCATACTCACTTTTATTGAACTATATTACTTTCGACTGAATTGTATGCACTTTCAACGGAACTAGATGTAATTTCAGCTGAATTGAATGCAATTTCGACTCAAATTTATGCATTTTTGACTAACTATATACACTTTCGACTGAACTATATGCACTTTTATTGAACTATATACTCTTTTGACTGAATTATATGTATTTTTGATTGAACTAGATGCACTTTCAGCTCATTTAGATTAAAAAAAGGCACATTTATCATGAAAAAACCGTTTTTTTATATAAAAAAAATCACTTTTCAGTATAAAAAGTGTTATATTGACAAAAAAAAAATTATATATTTTTTGTAATTTTTTAAAAAGTTTATGATTTTTTAATTTTTTTTATAATTCTTTTTTTTTTTTTGATATTTGTGATTTTTTATAATTTTTTGTGATTTTTGTGATTTTTTTATAATGTTTTGTGATTTTTGGTGATTTTTTTATAAGTTTTTGTCATTTTTTATATATTTTTTTGATTTTTCGGTATAAAAAGTGTTATATTGACAAAAAAATTATATATTTTTTTTGTAGTTTTTTAAATTATTTGTGATTTTTTTCATTTTTTACAATTTTTATAATTTTTATAAATTTTTTGTGATTTTTGTATTTTTTTTAATAATTTTTTTGTGATTTTTTATAATTTTTGGTGATTTTTTATAATTTGTTGTTATTTTTTGTTATTTTTATAATTTTTTGTGATTTTTTGTGATTTTTGTGATTTTTTTTATAATTTTTTGTTTTTTTTTGTTTTTTTTTTTATATTTTTTGTGATTTTTTTCATTTTTATAATTTTTTTGTGTTTTTTTTTATTTTGTTGTAATTTAAAACTATTTTTTTGGGTTTGTAGAAAGATAAAATATGTATATTATATTTTGGTTTGTATTACAATTTAGTAAATAAACTAAATAATTAAAAATGGTACTACGAGCAATGTGAAATTATCAAGATAGTTAGAAAGAATATAAGTTGATATGAGATATTTATAGGGAATTAGCCCATTAAATAATAGCACAAAGCTATAGGTAAAAATAAATAACATAGATTATGTTACCAAATAAAAGTTTAATTTTTCATTTTCCACCACATAATTTTTCTCTCTCAGTAATCTATTGTTTATTTATATCCCAAACTGAATAATTTTTACTCAATAATCTAATGTTTATATCCAAACTAGATTTAGCATATTTAGAGCTTGAATTGCTGCATTTTGGTATTACCTTCAAGAAAAGCACCACAATTAAATGTAACCACTTCGAGTCTCCGTAAATGACATAAAATTTTGCACTTAAACTTTATGTGCGAAACTGGAAAATTTATCAATCAATAAAAATTAAATTCACTTTCTCAATATAACTTAAACTTTTCTATTTGTACCATCTTAACAATAAAAATTTATTGTTATCTTTTTAATACTCATCAGTATATTTTCTTGTCTCCGAATTAAGTATAAAAAAAAAGGCGCCCAAATTTGGCTGAATTATTAGGGCTGCCCTGGCTTATTTATAAGTAAACTCAATGCAACATCACTTTAAATTTTAAAACAACTCTCTTTTACTTTTCATTCCAATATACAATATTCATTATTTATAACAATTAGAAGAAAAGATTACGAAAATCATAATCCTTTTTGGTACAACCCAAGCTAAAAGTATTGGTGTTGAAACTTTAAAGTCTTTGCAAGAATAGTTGTAGCTAAATATTAGCTATATATATCAACCATAGTCTTCACACTAAATCATGTCCAAAACTACATACACCAAATAAAATACATTTTTAAATCATGAGCTATACTAAACTTCTTATTTCACTTTTTTGTTGCTTTTTCGCTGCCACTACATTCCATTGTTGCTGCTTAGCTAGTGCGAGTAGTGATAGCTTCGGTACTCGTTGCTTTGAAACTGAGAGGCAAGCTCTTCTTAAGTTCAAGCATGATCTATCCGACCCTTCGAACCGCCTATCCTCATGGGTCGGCAATGACTGTTGTGCATGGTATGGAATCGTTTGCAGTAACTCCACTGGTCACGTCACTAAAATTAAACTACAAACTCCATATGAGGTGCTAGAAAGTTTTTATTCTTATAAGCAGCAAACATTAGGTGGCAAGATTAATCCATCGTTGCTTGATCTGAAGCACCTCCGTCATCTCGACTTGAGCACCAACGATTTTAATAATAGTCCAATACCTAGCTTCATTGGCTCCATTACAAGTTTGAGGTACCTCAATTTTTCAGATTCTTGGTTTAGCGGGAATATCCCTCATCAACTTGGAAATCTATCCAGGATCCGCCATCTTGATTTTGGAGGTAACTATGATCTAAGTAGTGATAGTTTCAGATGGATTTCAAGTCTTGTTTCATTACAATATCTCGATATGTCTAAGCTAAACCTGAGGGAGACAATAGGTTGGGAACATGCGACGAGCATGCTCCCTTCTCTACATGAACTGCACTTGCCTGGTTGTAATTTGAGAGATATTTCACCTTCGATTACCAGTGTTAACTTTACTTCACTCTTGATTCTCGACCTTTCTTATAACAAGTTCAGGTCACCTGTTCCTGAGTGGCTATTTAATCTCCCTCGTCTAGTCTCCATAAACATAGGTGGAGGATCATTTTCTGTCAATCCATTTCCAAGTGCTCTTAAAAACACGACCTTGATAAAATCCTTCTTCAACAATGGGAATGAAGGTTCTGGTGTGAGAATACCAAAGTGGTTTTATAGTTTCCAATATCTTGAAGAAGTTGATCTTTCTGATAATATGTTGGAAGGTGTCATCGCAAATGAAATAGGTAACTTAACTTCTCTAACTAGTCTCGATCTGAGCTACAATAAACTGGAGGGGTCGGTGCCAGTATCCTTGGGAAAGCTCCGCAACTTGAAGGGTATTATCTTGTCGTATAATAATCTCTATATGTTGGACATAGGAAATTTCCTTAGGAGTTTCATGTTTAAGAGATTGGAAGTACTGAGGTTAAATGGAGCTAATGTCACTGGGTACTTGCCATATGAGATTGGTGATTTCAGAAATCTAGTCCATATTAGCCTTTCTTATAACTTCATCTCAGGTACAATTCCATCTTCATTAGCAAGATTATCAAACTTGAATTATTTAGGTCTTTCTTTTAATCTATTGAATGGAACCCTGCCTGAAGTTATAGGGAAACTTACAATGTTAGAAACACTTAGCTTTGATGGGAACTCGATGGAAGGTGTCATTACAGACCTTCATTTTGCAAATCTTAAGAGATTAAGGTACCTAACTGCATCTGGAAATAAACTAACCTGGAAATCTCGTGATGTCTGGATTCCTCCCTTTCAACTTCAATATTTGGATTTGAGAAATTGGTATCTCGGACCCCAATTCCCTTCTTGGCTGCAATCACAAAAACAACTAAATTACTTAGACATTTCAGACACAGGAATATCGGATTTTATTCCCACCCAGTTCTGGAATAAGACCCATGGAACTTTTGCATACCTAAATTTATCATCTAATGGATTTTATGGAGAGCTCCCTAATGATGTAATTAGGTTTACTTTTAGTTCTATCGCTGATCTAAGTTCAAACCATTTCACTGGTCCATTACCACCATTCATGTCTGGCGTGAATTGGCTTGATCTTTCGAATAATTCTTTCTCAGAATCTATTCACCAATTCTTTTGTAATCAGACGAACTTAGATATTTTATTTATAAATTTTCGATATAATCTTTTATCAGGAAGTATTCCTGACTGCTTCGAGAATTGGACAAGTCTAAGAATTCTAAATTTAGACAACAATTATCTTAATGGTCCGATACCAAACTCAATTAAAGAAATACATACTCTCAGATATCTACACTTGCGTCATAACAATCTCTCGGGAAAGTTGCCTCAGGCTCTACAAAATTGTGCACGATTGAAAACAATTGACCTTGGAGAAAATCAATTTTCAGGAAATATACCTACCTGGGTGGGAAATTCATTTCCATTGTTGGTCAACTTGAATCTTCACTCAAATAGGTTCTACGGAAAGATTCCACACGAAATATGTCATCTTCAATCTCTTCAGATTTTGGACCTTGCACACAATAGCCTCTCCGGGTTAGTGCCAAAGTGCTTCTCGGACTTCAGTGCTCTGATAAACACGAAACGAAATACGAACTACGGAATATATATACCACCCAGGGTAAGTGGGAATTACAAATATGATAATGGGTTTTTGGTCACAAAAGGAAATGAGAACGAATATAGTTCACTAATCGTGTTCGTGAGGTTTATGGATCTTTCGTCGAATAACTTATCAGGTTGGATTCCAAAGGGGTTAACAAGACTTGCGGGTTTGAGGTTCCTGAATTTGTCTCGGAATCACTTTTCAGGTTCCATTCCAATCAACATTGGTGAAATGAGTACCCTCGAAAGCTTAGATCTTTCTCTAAACCAACTTTCAGGTGAAATTCCGTGGAGCATTTCGAAATTGAATTTCTTAAGTAAATTGAACCTGTCCGGTAATGAACTCACAGGACAAATTCCTTTAAGTACTCAACTCCAAGGGTTTAACGAATCCAGCTTCGCCGATAACAAGCTCTGTGGGCCACCTCTGGCCAAATGTAATGCAAAAGTTGTGCATGGAGTACTTGAACAAGAAAGTGATGAATATCTGGACTTGTGGTTTATTGGCAGCATTGCAATCGGATTCATAGTTGGTTTTTGGGTTCTGATAGGTCCCTTGATTCTCAGCAAATCTTGGAGGATTACTTGTTTTAGAGCATTAGATAGTGCTTGGTTTAAGCTCTCGGATTTTATATCTAGATGTTACTATGTCTTTTTTAATAAAAAAGAGAGGTAGTAATATTTAATTTGAAGTTCCAAAAATGTGGAAAAAGTAAAAGAGAGGTTATGAACTTAGTTTACTTGTGATCAGTGTAATAATTTCAAATACTATACGTATGTTGATGCTCTTCAATAATTTTATCTGTTTCAGTACAAAGTCTCTCACTCAAGTTATATAATTTGTTTTCCTCTACAAATTTCGACTCGAGAGAATCAGATGTATTTTTTGGGTATTGACCCCTAATGGTTCTATTAAAGTGGTATCGTCCTCCAATTAAGTCTATTTTATGCTTCAAGTGCAAGTTTCTTAATTGAAACCATAACATGTAGTTACTAGATGCATGTAATTACTACATGCCTACAATTAAGAAGATCAACGGGTTTACAATACCGTCTTCAGTATTTTGGAGGTCTGAATTAATTTTGAAACAGAGGCCTTAATTAGAGTTTTTTCCAATAATGATCATTAATATGACTTTTTATTAAACCGTGTTTAAAGTAAATTGTTTTAATTATAACGTATTAAATACAATTGACTATTCTAACTAGACTGTGTCCCTTAATTATGTGTTATTTAACTAGAATTATAATGTTTTCTTTGATATTTTTACTTCAGATGTGTCTAACGTCATTATATTTATTTCAAAAAAGATAAGAGTCAATTATGTTATTTCTCTCAAAATGAGAAACTATTATTAAAGTTTTTATAAACTTTACCTTCATATTTACTTATTTTTCAAAATTAAAGCGTGTTTTGACTGGTAGTGTTAACTAGAATCATGAAATAATTAGTTAACGAAAGAGAATATAAAACTGTTTGATGTAGTCTAGTTGTCTAGTGATGGACATACACTACTCATAAACACTAAATATAAAACAAATATGGGTGATATTAAGTAATAATCAATAATTTTTATGTTCATGTAATTACAAAAATGGACCCCTTGTGGGTTAGAGGCCCCAATTTAATGCATCTCAGATTGGGCTTCAAGACCGTATCCGATGGTTTACAAAGATGCCAGTAATTTACTCGATACTCGATACTCGATTTGAATTGTTTACGTACAATAATACCTCTATAAATTTATAAATTAATGAATGATTATATATGATTTTTTTCCCACTGATATGGGAAGGAACAATAATACCTCTATAAATTTATAAATTAATGAATGATTATATATGATTTTTTTCCCACTGATATGGGAAGGATTGAAACGTTATTCTTTTATGATTTCAATCGTAATACAATAAAAAAAAAAAACTTGCTTTTGATCAAGTTTTTATTAAAATGGGAGTAGTTACTATTTTTTGTAGCTTATTATTCAAGCGCAATAAGTAGTCTCATTATCCAATAGGCCACAATAACTCAATCATTTTACTAGTCTCTGGGGAAAGTTGGCTTTGATGGGAACTGTTCTAAAGACACTCAGTTGCAATTTACTCCGTCTACGAAACTATGTGCAATTTTGACTCGTTTATAATTTATATCAAAATTATCGAAATGAATTTTTTTAAAATTTAATCATAAAATTTAACATTTGAACTATATGATCTAACTTTTGAAAATTTTCATTCCGACAATTTTGATACAAGTTCTTGGCCGGTCAGAATTGCACGTAGTTTTATAATGGACAATTAAATAGGAACGGAGAAATTATTATTCAAGCGCAATTAGTAGTCTCATTATCTTATGGGCCACAATAACTCAATCCTTTTACTAGTCTTTGTGGAAAGTTGGCTTTGATGGGAACTGTTCTAAAGACACTCGGTTGCAATTTACTCCGTTCGTTCCTATTTAATTATCCATTATGAAACTATGTGCAATTTTGACCGTCTTATAAATTATATCAAAATTGTCGAAATGAATTTTTTTAAAATTTAATCATAAAATTTAACATTTGAACTATATTATCAACTTTTGAAAATTTTCATTCCGACAATTTTGATACAAGTTCTTGGCCGGTTAAAATTGCACGTATTTTCATAATTAATAATTAAATAATAACGAATAAAGTATTATTCAAGCTCAATAAGTATTCTCATTATCCTATGGGCCACAATAACTCAGTCGTTTTACTAGTCTATGTGGAAAGTTGGATTTGATGGGAACTGTTCTAAAGACACTCGGTTGCAATTTACTACGTTCGTTCTCATTTAAATGTCTATTACGAAACTATGTGCAATTTTGATCGGGTTATAACTTATATTAAAATTGTTAAAATGAATTTTTTTAAAATTTAATCATAAAATTTAATATTTGAACTATATTATCAACTTTCGTAATGGACAATTAAATAGAAACGGATAAAGTATTATTCAAGCGCAATAAGTAGTCTCATTATACTATGGCCCACAATAACTCAGTCCTTTTACTAGTCTCTGTGGAAAGTTGGTTTTGATGGGAACTGTTCTAAAGACACTCGGTTGCAATTTACTATTGGTTCTCATTTAAATGTCCATTACGAAACTATGTGCAATTTTGACCGGGTTATAACTTATATTAAAATTGTTAAAATGAATTTTTTTTAAAATTTAATCATAAAATTTAACATTTGAACTATATTATCAACTTTCGTAATGGACAGTTAAATAGAAATGGATGAAATATTATTCAAGCGCAATAACTAGTCTCATTATCCTATGGGCCACAATAACTCATTCGTTTTACTAGTCTATGTGGAAAGTTGGATTTGATGGGAACTGTTCTAAAGACACTCGGTTGCAATTTATTCCGTCCGTTCCCATTTAATTGTTTATTACGAAATTACGTGCAATTTTGACCGGCTTATAACTTATATTAAAATTGTTAAAATGAATTTTTTTAAAATTTAATCATAAAATTTAACATTTGAACTATATTATCAACTTTTGTAATGGACAGTTAAATAGAAATAGATGAAATATTATTCAAGCGCAATAACTAGTCTCATTATCCTATGGGCCACAATAACTCATTCGTTTTACTAGTCTATGTAGAAAGTTGGATTTGATGGGAACTGTTTCCAATTTAATTCAATAGTATATAAATATAAACAAGTACTGGTCTCTATTGGCGAACCACTCATACTAATGTCGGACCAACTATGAAGTTAATTTTACAGAGTCTATTTGGCCACTTGATAGACGAGTATTACCGTAAACGAGATGAGTTGTTTATGAAATCGTTTGTGTTCAGCTCGGTTAATATTCGGTTCATGTTGGTTCATTTATAAATGAATCATGAGAATGAACAAAAATATAGTGTTCGTCTATTAAGTGAACTGAACATGAACATGCCTCTGTTCGGTTCGTCTAATCTCGTGTTCGTGCAACTATATATAAAATTTGATAAAATAAAAACTAAATCTATTAGTGATGTAACAAAAACTAATATCACATGATATAAATGATATGTTTGTATTATTTTGAAATTATTATGTTAATTTATATCATCATACTATAAATATATTCACCGATTTTATCGTTAAATGTTCAACTCGTTAAAATAATCATACATATGTAAAAAATAATTTATACAATATATAAAATTAAAATTATATGTGAACTATTTTATCCTATTTAACAATACAGGAATATATGATAAATTTAAAATATATTTTAAAAAGAAAGAAAAATACATTTTTTTCAATTATTAATTATTGAATGTTTTGGAAGAAATTAGATGTTCACGAACAACTCGTGTTCGGCTCGTCAAATGTTCGGTTCATGTCGTCAAATGTTCGTTCGTATTTAAATAAATATGAACTGAACATAAACAAAGGTTTTAGTTCATGAACTGAACATAAACAGAACTTTATTAGGTTGAGTTTCGATTTATTTAATAGTCACTTGAAAATAAAAACTCATTTTCTCATTTAATTAGATGATTGAAAGTGAAAGTGACAGCACTAGCATCCAACTTATATCCAAATAAACAAGAACACAGATTAAAGTTACAGGTAAAATATATATTCTGCCACCAAACAAAGGCTTGATTTTCCAGTTTCCACAAGATAATTTTGCTCTCTTAATAATCTAATTATAATATCTCAAACTAGATATTTTTTTATCAATGCTATAATGTTTATATTTCAAACTAGATTGGCATAGACAGAGGCGGAACTAGGGGGAAGGGGGTGTCACCGCCATCCCAATTTTTTAATTTTTTTTGTATATAGAAAAATTCGAAGGTTTAATCTCTAAGTTTTTTTGGTTTTTTATACCGTTTATATTTATTATACTAACAAAAAAAAGTCAACGTTTAAATTTTTAGATCAATGGATAAGTCAGCTAAGTTTTAAACTCTAGTTTTTTTTTATACCGTTTATTGGTTATTGTACTAACAAAAAAAAAATTAACTGTCCCCTATGTCATCTTTGTCGTAATTTATTGGTTTTAAAAAATAAAGAGGAAACTTCCTTAAACACTGAAATATATAATAATAATATAAAAAAAATATCAAATCGGATCTGAAACCAATCAAGAACCATTTAGGTTTGGGTATGGTTCAGTTATTTTGGGAATATTTTTTCAATAAAATCCGATCCGAGAAAAAACAAATCCAAAATCCGATGGATCGGACTGGATCAGATCGGATTAGATTTTTGTTCCATCCCTAAGTACTAGTTGCAGAATAGAATATAAATATATGGAATGAATTTTTTTCCCAAAGCTTTCGAAAAAGCCATTGACCTTGATCAAAGCCAAAAAAAATTGTTGGTCGATCTAAAGCACCTAAGATATCTGGACTTGAATTGCAGCAAAGTCTAACAAGAATCAAATTCATAGCTTCAATGGCTCCATTATAAATACGAGACAATCCGTAGTTTATAGCACATTATTCGTATTATTAACACCGCAATTCTCATCTAACAACACTGTACCTGCATGAAGTGACGGAACCATGATCCTAAAATGAAGGCCGATTTTCTATAAAAAAAATTATACCTTATAAGAAATTATTTTACGCAATGGGGATTGAAACACTAAAATTTAAAGGTTTTGATCAAAATATATAGTAAAAATCTATTTTTTTATTATTTTTTTTGCAAAATAAGAAATGCTGGAGCCTTTTATTGTCCCTATCTAGTTCATTCGAGTACATATCTTCTAACTCCTATTCTCTACCCCCTTCCGTGTCCCCTTACTTATTTTCACTCAAATTTTAAATTTCCACAACTTATACCGTAACTTTATAAACTTTTATATTATATTGTATTCAAATTTTAAAACATTTGAACATAATATTGTTTTAGACAATTTTTTTAATATTCAATGTTTAATTTACACTAATTTATACATTTATTCAAAAATAAATTTTGTGTGGATTTTATTTTAAAAATAATTATTGGAATGTATTGATACATGTATTATAGTAATTGTACAATTTTTTTAGAAAATTTTTTTGGATAAAATAAATAAGGGAACACGAAAGGAAATAGATAAATGATATAGAAGATTTGGACTCAGTTCATTCACTGTCTGTATGTAAAAAAAAGTACATATATGGATGTATTTTTCTTTTTACATAGCAAGAAAAGGTAATAAGGAATTATACTTGAGCGCAAGCATTCTCATATTTTTTTATGGACCACAATGGCACAATCATTCGGTACTAGTAGTTGCAAAATATTAATATAAACAATTAGCTTTTTTTTCCAAAGCTTTCGAAAGTCATAAACACTACAAAATAATATTTGATTTAATGAGAGACAAAAGCTGTCATAAGCCTGTCACTAATTTAAAAAATAGTCACAAATCTGTCACAAATTGACTAAACTGTCACAAAGTCGTCACCAAAACCTTCGTTAATAAGCTCGTAACAAAAAATATCATCACTAATCCCGTCGCTATTTGAATAATTTTTTATAATGAGACCGTGACCAAAGACCCAAGTCCTGGTGTACGTCTGTAAATACTAAGTAGGAACCACTATGAAGTTAATTTATATATACTCATACTAACTAGATATGTAATATAATGATTATGATTTTATTTAGTCTTTCTTTGAACTTTGATGCTCAATACTGTTACATTAATTATTGACAGTATTACAATTGGATTCATAGTTGGTTTTTGGATTCTCATAGGTCCCTTGGTTCTTAGTAAATCTTTTTAGTATTACATAAAGTTTTGCTTTATTAATACAGAACAAATGGTACACATATGGATTATAAGATTTATTCATGTTGGTGAATGACCTACATATATAAGAGCAACTACATTGGTGTACGTAACTCATCCTCTAAGGTCACATATTAGAAATGGAATAAAAAAGCACCAAAATCCTATACATAGGGAAAAAATAAATTTAGTACATCAAACTATAGTACTGTTAACGATTTGGATATCCACTTTTTAAATTTTTAAATTTAGGTACCACACTATAATAACTTTTTAATTTAGGTACCACCGTCTAAATAAATCACGGAATTATGTCACGTGACATTTGACGAACATTAATTTGAGAAACTAATTTGACAATTTTGCACAAAAATATGTCATCCTAGAAAAACTTTCCTCCCAATTTCACACATAAAAAAAATTAGCATATAATCTAAATTTGTGTTATGTGTGAAATTGGGAGAAACGTTTTTATATGATGACATATTTTTATGCAAAATTGTCAAATTAGCCTTTCAAATTAATGTTTGTCATATATCACGTGACATGATTCCGTGATTTATTTAGACGTTGGTACCTAAATTGGAAAGTTATTATAGCGTGATACCTAAATTGAAAAATTTGAAATGTGTGTATCCAAATCGTTAAAAACAGATAGTTTGATGTAATAAAACTATAAAACCCCATATAAATGATTACATGATATTTTTTGGGTATCACTCTATAAAATTCTTGTTAAAGTTAACCAGAGATTTATCAAAGTGAAAAATGAGTCATATAGGTCATTTAGCACTCAAAACCAATATTAATGTTTTAGATCTCAACCAAATCCCAAGCACAGTTCCATTTACATACTCTCACACAAAATGATACAGTAGTGAAAACCATTTCCACACCAACCTATTATATTCTATATTTATTTTTGGGAAAAAGACATCTAACCACATATTTTCTAATTTTATGCCCAAAAAAAATCACAATTCTTCCAACAACATACAAAAGGTAACCGGGGGTACCTATCTTATGTAAAAAAAAACAAAAACAAAAGATAAATTGGTTTACAATTTTGGTTTTACTGGAATTTCACTAGATTTTAATTGGTTACATCACTTACAAGTTTAGTTGTTGCTGAACAAGTCATTTACAAAGTTCCCATTCAAAAATTGTATGGAGTAATTGACAAATAAAATCAAAAAAGCCTTTACCTTTTTAGAGCAAGAAAAAGATTAGGCGATAGTGATAACGCGATTTAAAACTTTAGCTAAATTTAAAATATAAAAAACCTTCCGACTTTGTTTTTGTTTCTGCATCAGCACCTTGTGAAAAAGTCCGGAGTAGTATTTTCGATTGCCTTGCATCAAATGATACCTATCTATTATTATAAGGGCATATACAATAATATTGTTATCTGTTTTGTTAACTAAAATAGTTAGCTAACAATGCATTTTTTTTTCTTTATTAGATAAGTTAAATCATGTGTTATCTTTATAGATATTAAAAAAGTTGTTAAATATAACAAAGTTTTTAATGTTGTTAATTGATGATGTGATAAAATACCATTAATTAAAACGTGAACTATATTTCAACTACTCATATTTTACTTCCTATATTAGTGAGGGTTTACAAAATGACTAATTAATGAGATTTTAATTAATAATTAATTTCAATTAAAATTAGATAACTTTGTTAAGTTAATACACTAATATGAATGTTAAATTTAAGTTACATATGTACCATTTAACATGCAATTAAATAATAATGTGTCAAAATTAATATTATTAAAATTAATAACACCATTAATACTGTAGTATTGTTTAATATTAGTGCACAGGCCTAGTATATGACCTAGGTAAATGACCTGCATGTAAAAAAATTACATATGAATGCATTTTAATAGAAAGAAAAAGTCAAAAAAAAGGCATTGACCTTGACCAAAGACCCAAGTCGTTGTAACTGTAAATTTAATAAAACGAAACATAATCTATAAAGAGCCGAATTTTTAAATCTTTTAAAAATTCGATATATATATGTAAATTTATAAAACTAGAATAACCTTAAATTTCATTAAACATGATCTCATAATTATTCATAAATCATTCCCCACTCATATTGGGGAGTTCTTTTTTAAATAGGCTAATTGCTTAAAAGTATAAGGGACGTGGTATCTGGGATCCCACGTCTACGTGGCTGAATTTATTTATTTATTTATTTATTTATTTTTTTTTTATTTTTTTTTTTTTGTCTTCTCTGAGTAGTGCGAAATTAATTGTTTTCTTCTTTTTTTTCGCTTCGTTTGTTATTTTATTTCATTTTAATATATCAAAAAAATTATCCAATTTTACTCAAAAACTTTTCTAATTTTATTCAAAAAAAATCCTAACCATCAACCATCAAATTCCTTCGTATATCAAATTAATATATTTTTTTCTCAAATAAACATCACTCTACCACTACATTTATCCCCAATTTTACCAAAAAAAAAACCTATCCCAATTTACCAAAATAAAACATCCCCCAATTTTACAAAAAAATAAACTCTAACCATCAACCACCAAAATACTTCCTATATCAAATTAATATCATTTTTTTTTTAAGTATTGATAACAATTATAATATTTGGGGAATGGATCTTAATTTATCTCCTCCGGATAATACTCCCCAAAACACACGATTGGGTGTTTTGGGAAGTATTATCCGGAGATGATAAATTAAGATCTATTACCCAAATATTATAATTGTTATTCATACTTCAGAAAAAAAATGATATTAATTTGATATAGTAAGTAGTTTGGTGGTTGATGGTGTGAGTTTATTTTTTGTAAAATTGGGGGATGTTTTATTTTGGTAAATTGGGATAGGTTTTTTTTTTTTTGGTAAAATTGGGGATAAATGTAGTGGTAGAGTGATGTTTATTTGAGAAAAAAAATATTAATTTGATATATGAAGAAGTTTGATGGTTGATGGTTGATGGTTAGAGTTTTTTTTTGGTAAAATTGGAAAAGTTTTTTTTTTTGTTAAATTGGGAGAGGTTTTTTTTTTGTTGTTAAAATTAGGGATAATTGTAGTGGTAGAGTGATGTTGATTTGATAAAAAAATATATTAATTTGATATATGAACGAATTTGATGGTTGATGGTTAGGGTTTTTTTTTGATAAAATTGAGAAATTTTTGAGTAAAATTTGATAATTTTTTTGATATATTAAAATGAAATAACATAACAAACGAAGCTAAAAAAAAAAAACAATTAATTTCGCAGCACTACTCAGAGAAAAAAAGAGAAAAAAAAAAAAAAAATTCAGCCACGTAGACGTGGGATCTCACATCTCACGTCCCTTATACTTTTAAGCAATTAGCCTATGTAAAAAAGAACTCCCCACTCATATTATAGATCATATTTTCTCTCTCCATAAATCACTCCACAAACTAAAAATTCATATCTAGGATAATAATAATAATGTAACATCATTCATGCTATTATTTAACATTTCATAGATATAATGTAGAATCCAAGTTAAAAACAAATAGTAAAAAATGCGTTTTAACTTTACCAAAAAGAAAAAAAGTAAAAATAAGCAGTATCATCATTTGTAGTTGCATCATGTAACATTATATTAACATCATGTAGCATCAAATTTAATAGCAAAGAATAAATATAAATATATACAATAAATTTGATTTGAGTACCATTCAAGAGACATTCACTACTAATAGGGCCCGAATTCGGAATGGTCCCATCCCAAACTCAATTAGAGGTGCATATAATCTGCATGGTTCCATCCTAACTCATAAGCCTTCCGAATACTTGTAACTACCATTGACTTGAAAAATGACTTAAGACCCTTCCAAGTTTTTGGTCTCTTTCAACGAGGTCCTGTTCCTTGAACTGAACCACTCAAAAAAATGGTTAAAGTCGCTGATACGATTGCTCTTAGCTATCTTAATTGAGCGCAATGTCTCTCGTTTTTTTATAAACCACAATGACACTATCATTGTGATAGTGTTTATGTATGGTCCCAACTCCCAAACATTCCGAATACTTCCAACTACCATTGACTTGAAAAATGACTTATGACCCTTTCAAGTCTTGGCCTCATTCAACGAGGTCCTCTTTCTTCAACTGAGCCACTAAAAAAAAATTGTTAGAGTCGTTGATACGGTTGCTCTTAGCTATCTTAATTGAACGCAATACCTCTCGTTTTTTTATAAAGCACAATGGCACTATCCTTGTGATAGTGTTTATGTATGCTCCCAACTCTCAAGCATTCCGAATACTTCCAACTTCCATTGACTTGAAGAATGACTTACGACCCTTCCAAGTCTTGGGCTCATTCAACGAGGTCTCATTCCTTGAACTGACCCACTCAAAAAAATGATTAAATTTGTTGATACAGTTGCTCTTAGCTATCTTAATTGAACACAATACCTCTCGTTTTTTTTTTATCAACCACAATTGAACTATCCTTCTGATAGTGTTTATGTATGGCCCCAACTCCCAAGTATTCCGAATACTTCCAACTACCATTGACTTAAGAATGACTTAAGACCCTTCCAAGTCTTGGCCTCTTTCAACGAGGCCTACTTTCTTAAACTGAGCCACTCAAAAAAATATAGGAGAAAACAATAATTGAAATAAGACGGTCATAAATACTGTAGCAAAATAATGTAGGAGCAGCTATACTAAGCTAACTACTTTTTTTTTATACTTTTAATGAGTGAATGAATACTTTTAAGTTCGTACATCCGTTAACTGGTAATATGAATCCACTGTTAGTCCATTTGAAGCACCAATGGCTTCCATTATATGCGAGACAATTCGTACTTTAAAACCGAGATTCTCATCTAACAACACCGCACCTGCATGTAAAAAATACATATGGATGTCTTTTCATAGCAAGAAAAAGTCACGAATTTATGCACTTTTTTAGTTTTTTTATATGGACACCCTCTTAGTTTCTTAGCTATCATATTTGAGCGCAAAAATTCTCATTTTCTTTATGGACCACAATAGCACAGTCCTTTAACTTTTACTAGTATTTGTGGAAATCTTGACTTGAGTACTACTCCCCCGTTCTAAAATATTGGGACACTATCTATCTATATATAACTTTGACCGGTAAATATATTGTGATTAAATTGTTGAAATCTAAATTTTTAAAATTTGTTTAAATAATTTAACATTTGAACTATGCGATTAGATTTTGAAAAATTCGATTCCCACTAGTTATATATGAGTTATTTGTCGGTTAAAATTGCACGTAATTTCGTATAGTCCCAACAATTTGAAACGAATGAGTATTTTATAGACATTCAGTACCAGTTGTCATCAGGATAGCTAAGGGAAGTGACAAGTAGGGCGACAGCCCCGACCTCACCGGAAAAAAAGGCACAATTATTTTTTTCATCTATTTCTATAATTTGTTAAGAGCAATAATATTTAAACAAAAAAAAATTGTGTTAGGAGCAGTCAAGACAGAATAGGACTAAGGCAACCTATCGATCTCTGTATAAAATGGAAATCTTTAAAGGTTGATTAATGCCTAAACTACTCAAATCAGTAGTCTGGACACTAAAAAAAATATCAGTTTACCATCAGAGGTTCTGTTATTAAACTGATAGTAAAACGAGTGTCGCTTAGTTTAGCAATAAAAATTGTTGATAAACTATTGTTGATAAATTGTTTATTAGTTTAGCAACAGAGACTCCGATAATAAATTAACAATTTTTTTTTATTGAGACAGCACGTATTTCCCAAAAAATTGCATCGAGGGGTCAGAAATCTATTTGGCCCCTTGATTATTATATATAAATTTCAATAAAAGTTATGCATATATAAAGTGTTCATTTATTATCATGGATCTAAATGTATTATAATGGTAGAGTTTCGTATCTATCTTTCTTCCACTTTGCAAGGTCATACTTTTAGTCTCTATAAAAGACATAAAATTTTGTATTTAAATTTTATGTGCGAAACTGGAATATTTATTAATTAATGAAATTCAAACTCACTTTTTCTAAATAACTTAAACTTTTCTATTTGTACCATCTGAACAATAAAAAAATAATATTATAATTGCTATCTTTTTAATACTCACCAATATATTTTATTGTCTCCCAATTAAGTAAAAAAAAAAGTAGTTTTAAGGTGCAACATCACGTTAAAAAAAATCTCTTTCACTTTTCCTTTCTATCTACAGTATTCATTATTTAGAACGATTAGAAAAAAAGCTTACGAAAATCTTAATTCTTTTTGGTACAACCCAAGCTAAAAGTCTTGGTGTTGAAACTTCAAAGTCTTTGCAAGAATAGTTGTAGCTAAATATTAGCTTATATATATCAACCATAGTCTTCACATTAAATCATGTCCAAAACTACATACACGAAATAAAATATATTTATCAATACAGGTTCAATCATGAGCTATACTAAACTTCTTATTTCACTTTATTGTTGCTTTTTCGCTGCCACTACATTCAATTGTTACTGCTTAGCTAGTGCGAGTAGTGATAGCTTGGGTACTCGTTGCTTTGAAACTGAGAGGCAAGCTCTTCTTAAGTTCAAGCATGATTTATCCGACCCTTCGAACCGCCTATCCTCATGGGTCGGCAATGACTGTTGTGCATGGTATGGAATCGTTTGCAGCAACTTCACTGGCCACATCACTAAAATTAAACTGCAAGCTCCATATGAGGAGCTGTTAGTTGTTGATGAATACCTTCCTTATTCTTATCAACGATTAGGTGGCAAGATTAATCCATCGTTGCTTGATCTGAAGCACCTCCATCATCTCGACTTGAGCAGCAACGGTTTTAATTATAGTCCAATACCTAGCTTCATTGGCTCCATTACAAGTTTGAGGTACCTCAATTTTTCAGATTCTAGGTTTAGCGGGAATATCCCTCATCAACTTGGAAATCTATCCAGGATCCGCCATCTTGATTTTGGAGGTAACTATTTTCTAAGTAGTGATAGTTTCAGATGGATTTCAGGTCTTGTTTCATTACGATATCTCGATATGTCTTGGCTAAACCTGAGCGAGACAATAGGTTGGGAACATGCGACGAGCATGCTCCCTTCTCTACGTGAACTGCACTTGTCTGGTTGTTTGAGAGATATTTCACCTTCGATTACCAGTGTTAACTTTACTTCACTCTCGATTCTCGACCTTTCTTATAACAAGTTCAGGTCACCTGTTCCTGAGTGGCTATTTAATCTCCCTCGTCTAGTCTCCATAAACATAGGTGGAGGATCATTTTTTTACAATCCATTTCCAAGTGCTCTTAAAAACACGACCTTGATAAAATCCTTCTTCAACTATGGGAATGAAGGTTCTGGTGTGAGAATACCAAAGTGGTTTTATAGTTTCCAATATCTTGAAGAAGTTGATCTTTCTAATAATATGTTGGAAGGTGTCATCGCAAATGAAATAGGTAACTTAACTTCTCTAACTAGTCTCGATCTGAGCTACAATAAACTGGAGGGGTCGGTGCCAGTATCCTTGGGAAAGCTCCGCAACTTGAAGGGTATTATCTTGTCGTATAATAATCTCTATATGTTGGACATAGGAAATTTCCTTAGGAGTTTCATGTTTAAGAGATTGGAAGTACTGAGGTTAGATGGAGCTAATGTCACTGGGCACTTGCCATATGAGATTGGCCATTTTACAAATTTAGTCTCTATTAGACTTCCTAATAACTTCATCTCAGGTACAATTCCATCTTCATTAGCAAGATTATCAAAATTGAAGTATTTAGATCTTTCTTTTAATCTATTGAATGGAACCCTGCCTGAAGTTATAGGGAAACTTACAATTTTAGAAACACTTCGCTTTGATGGGAACTCGATGGAAGGTGTCATTACAGACCTTCATTTTGCAAAACTTAAGAGATTAAGGTACCTAAGTGCATCGGAAAATAAACTGGCCTGGAAATCTCGTGATGTCTGGATTCCTCCCTTTCAACTTCAACATTTGGATTTGAGAAATTGGTATCTCGGACCCCGATTCCCTTCTTGGCTGCAATCACAAAAACAACTAAATTACTTAGACATTTCAAACACACGAATATCGGATTTTATTCCCACCAAGTTCTGGGATAAGATCAATGGAGCTTTGTTTTACCTAAATTTATCATCTAATGGATTTTATGGAGAGCTCCCTAATGATGTAACTAGGTTTACTTTTAATACTATGGCTGATCTAAGTTCAAACAATTTCACTGGTCCATTACCAACATTCATGTCTGAAGCATTTTGGCTAGATCTTTCGAACAATTCTTTCTCCGAATCTATTCACCAATTCTTTTGTAATCAGAATAACTCAAATAGTGGCGTCATAAATTTTCGATATAATCTTTTGTCAGGGAGTATTCCTGACTGCTTCGGGATTTGGACAAGTCTAGAAGTTCTAAAATTAGACAACAATCATCTGCATGGTCCCATCCCAAACTCAATTCCAGGTGCATGTAGTCTTACAAATCTACACTTGCATAATAACAATCTCTCGGGAAAGTTGCCTCAGACTCTACAATATTGTACGATGTTGCAAACAATTGACCTTGGAGGAAATCAATTTTCAGGAAATATACCTACTTGGGTGGGTTGGTCATTTCCACTATTGGTAAATTTGAATCTTCACTCTAATAGGTTCCACGGAAAGATTCCAAATGAACTATGTCATCTTCAATTGCTTCAGATTTTGGACCTTGCTCACAATAGCCTTTCTGGGTTAGTGCCAAAGTGCTTTACTAATTTCAGTGCTCTGAGAAACACGGAATTGAATATGAACTACGGAGGACATGAGTTTTCGACAGAATATAGTTCACACACAACATATGATAATGGGGTTTTGGTGACAAAAGGAAGTGAGAACGAATATAGTTCAATAATTAAGTTCGTGAAGTTTATGGATCTTTCATCGAATAACTTATCAGGTTCGATCCCGGAGGGATTAACAAGACTTGCGGGTTTGAGGTTCCTGAATTTGTCTCGGAATCACTTTTTAGGTTCCATTCCAATCAACATTAGTGAAATGATATCACTCGAAAGCTTAGATCTTTCTCTTAATAAACTATCAGGTGAAATTCCGTTGAGCATGTCGAGAATGAGTCTCTTAAATAACTTGAACCTGTCAAATAACAAACTCACAGGGAAAATTCCTACAAGTACTCAACTCCAAAGCTTTGATGAATCCAGCTTCGGCGGTAACAAGCTCTGTGGGCCACCTCTTGGAAAATGCAATGAGAACAAGATAGTACCGAAAGTTGTGCTTGGAGTTGAAGAAGAAAGTGATGAATATCTAGACTTGTGGTTTATTGGCAGCATTGCAATAGGATTCATATTTGGTTTCTGGGTTCTAATAGGTCCCTTAGTTCTCAGCAAATCGTGGAGAATTACTTATTTTGGAGCATTAGATAGTGCTTGGTGTAAGCTCTCGGATTTTATATCTAGATGCTGCCATATCTTTTATAATAAAAGAGGACAGTTGTAATATGTAATTTGTATTTCCAAACACCAGGAAAAAATAAAGAGCGATTATGTACCTGTGGTCTATGAACTTAATTTACTTGTAATCTGTGTAATAATTTCTTTCAACTTTTATATGTATATCTCTTCGATAATTTTATCTGTTTCAGTACAAAGTGTATGAGGCAATAGCAGTACTGTTTTTGTAAATACAAAGTGTAATCCGAGTTATTTTTTTAGTATGGTAGGGAATGGCTATAGTACAGAATAAGGTAGGAGATGAGAAAGAAAACAAACAATTAAGAGTTGATGAAAGAAGGTAACTACTAAAGAAAAGAAGAGGAGTATTTATAGAGAAAAGATAACGTGATATTTTCTGACAAATGCTTGGAAACTTGCATATTTCCTGACATACTTGGGAGCATGCACCTATGATCGACAGTACATCTACTGACATCTGATGCTACCGTACAGTATAAAATAAAGAAGATATGCAAAGATCTGGATTTCAGAAACGACAAACCACAAGTGCAACATGAAAAGAAGTACAAAAATAGAGGGGCAAAAATACTTCTCATTAATAAAGATGGAATACATCATTGTTCAGTACATCAAAAGACAATCTATTACATTGAGGTCTATTACATCCAAGGATTACATCAAAAGAGAATCTATTACATTGGTATTCAGTATATCCGAGGACAACATCAGTAAAAGGTCGGTTACGGCAGTGGACAATGCCCAAAGAAGATCGACTATATCGGCAAGCCAACCGAACAGCATATGACGAAGAAAAGAAGCATAAAAAGAAAACGAAAAGGGAAGAGAAAAAATGAAGAGAAACATAAGGAAGAAAAGAGGAAGATATGAGGGGAAGAGGAAGAAATGAAGAAAGAGAAAAAGGAAAAGGACTCAAAAAGAGAGAAGAAAGTATAAAACAGAAAAGTAAGAAGAGGAAAATGAAAAATGACAAAAACCCTAAGGATCACAGGTTTGATTGTCACATCGTAATGGTGAGGAGAGAAGAAAGCAAAAGCATTAAAAGGAGAAAGAAAAAGGAAAAAGAAGAGTAAGAAGGGGTGTATGAAACGGAACATGAGAAAAAAGAAAAACGAAGAAATGACGAAAGTTGAAGAAGAAGAAGGAAAAAGAAGGGGATGAAGGAACATGAGAAAAAAGAAAAAAACAAAGAAATGATGAAAACTGAAAAGGAGACAAGAGAAGATGAAGAAAAAAAGAAAAGGAAATGGAAGACAAAGTAAAAAAATAATAATAAAGAAAAATAGAAGGTTTAGGGGGAGGTTGATCGGTATCGATAAGATGGCCCGGCAGAGACATTCCAATCCCGGAGCCTCGGGTTCCCCCTCAACATCTCATTCTCTTCGACTAGAGCCTGACGAGCACGTCGACAGTAATCCAGTTCGGATCTTAACCAAGTTAATTCCCGAACCATCTCGGTATGGTGATAACGCATCACCTTCAACTCCTCTTCAGCATCCTTCAACAGCTTTAATACATTGCCATAGGAGGCTTCGAAAGCCTCCACTTGCAAGGCCAATGCGGATCTGGTGAAAGGTCCAGACATCTTAAAGAAATTATAGGATGAAATTCTATATATGAGGGAAAGTGATGAAGTGAGGATTGTGAATAAAACCATGCTATAAGCAGGTATTTATAGATCAATTAGATAAGGGTTGATATTAAGAATCGCAACCGTTCGCCAATGGGTGCTAAGAGGTAAAGGCACTTAAGGGATGCGTCTTTTCAAGAAGGAACGTTTGGATTCCCAAAAGACTTCAAGAAAAGTGGGGAATAAAGGGCCATTTCTGTTTAAAAGGAAACATGCGGATTCTTACCGATATTTAAAGAGGCTAAATCATAATTACTTCAACATACGTGTCATTTTGGGAAGTGCAACAGTCCAAATAGATATTGAAAGATCTTTTGCACAAGGCTCAAAGAATCCAAAAGATAAGATTTGTGCACAAGGCTCAAGGAATCCCATTAGTTCCTAGATACAGAAATTTGATGGATAAGGTCAAGCACAAGACCCAAGAAAAATCATTAATGAAGCCACTAGCATGCGCCGTCAAAATTAAATGCACTGGGAAAATAAATCATGCAAGAACAAGAAAAAGAAGAGTTTTCATTAGTCAAGGGAAACTTTATTACAAGATACTCCTCGACAAAAAGACATTACATCACTAAGAAAAATAAGATTATTTTGTAGAAGGACCAGCTTCTTCACCGGGCTTCCTCTTCGACCGAGTATACACTTCCTCAAGGGCTAATTTGTAAGCCCTCTTGGAAGCAATTTGCCTGTCCCTAGAGGCCTCGAGCTCTTTGATCCGAGCACGCGCCCGAATACTGTCGACTAAAGACCTCTGATGCTGCCTCTCCATGGCGTCCAATCGCTCATCCAATTCGACGGCCCGCCTAGCCTCCACAGATAACCGAGCAACCCTCTTCTCGAGAGCACGAACTTTCTTAACTTCCTCTTCGAGATGAGCAACATATTCAGAGAGGTTGTCACCATTAGTTTCATGAGGAGAAGCCATTTGTTCGATAACAAGGAATGAATTATCAAAAGAAAACAGTGCAATTCTTTTTTATATAGGGAAAAATGAAGAGAATGTCAATGGTCATCTCAAAGAAAGAGCAACCCTCATGAACTTCCCGAGGGCATTCAAGGCTAATTAACAGCAATTTCCAAAGTCCAATCGAGTCATCCAATGAGGTATTAAGGAAACAAACAGAGGAATAAAAGTAGGAAATATTTTATTAATATTTTCCATAATTCGGTTACAACTGGGGGATGATGCCCCATACAAAAGAAATTACAGAAACTAATTATTCCGAGGAAGAGCTTGCTCCAGTGCTGTCCGACCTCGGTTTGGACCGATCATGCAGCTCCTTAAAAGCGAGCTTGTAGGCCCTCTTTGCTGCCTTTTCCTTAGCCAGGGAAGCCTCGAGCCTCTTTATACGCTCAAAGGCCCAATCCAGGTCGGCCATCGTCCGGTGATGAGCCGTGTCCATATCAGACAATTTCTTGGTCACGTCAGCCAATTTCCTTTTCGTAGTGCGAGCCTTCTCAACTACATTCTCCAAGTAAGCGACATAATCCGAAAGATTGTCTCCATTAGAACCATTGGAAGAAGCCATTAAATCGCGAGTGAGATGGTGATGAAATAAGTAATTAGGGGAAGGGTATTCCCTCTTTATATTAGATGGATTTTTGGGAAAGGTCAAGGGTTTCCTCGAAGAAAGATACCAAGAGTCATATCAAAGTCAAATAGCAAGTTTGCAAGTTCCCTAGGCAGTAAATGGGTCCCAAGGAACATTTATAAGAAGGGGCGTTTGTCGAAATGAAACACAGGGAAGAGCTAAACCGAGATAACCTATTCGACAGACCGATCATGACTCCCTCGACATGGAAACCATGCCGAGAAAGTCAGGGAGCACTTGATAGAACATAAAAATTAGACCCGAATGTATCTATTCGGGTATGAATCGACCCACCCATCATAGAGGGGTATCCAATGCTTAAATGGGCTATCACAAGCCTTTCTTTAAGAATAAGATTGGATATTACCAAAAGCCCAAGCCCACTTAAATAGGGACCCATGTCTGAAAAATCTCCCAAGATGGGGACATTTGTCAACATCTAAGGAGGCATACTTGCCTATAAATAGCCAAGTATCCCCCCCAAGAAGAGGACCAAAAAATCATACCTCAAAAATATAGAGAGAAGGAGAGAAAACATAAAAACTAGTCAGAACCTACCACCTCAATAAGCCTAACCGAGCAGAGCAGAGAAACGAGCAACGAAGAGAAGAGAAAGATCATATTCGGGATCAAACAGCGAATCCGAGCATAAATATAGCAATATAATTGTAATCCGAGCATAAATATAGCAATAGAATTGTAGTCCGAGCAGTGGCAATTACCGAGCAATAATAAAGATCAATAAGTGTTCATCGTTTATTGATGATCCATTATAATAATATTGTTGAAAAGTCTAACCACACCCCCTAAAGTTATGGCTTTGTCAGAGACTTAACTAAAAAAGAGAAAAGTATGAAGATATTTTAAGGAAGGGTAAAGACAGATAGATGTAATTAAGGTATTATATTTAACAATTAATATAATTATTTAATATTTGTAATTATATATTAAATTACATTTTAAATGGAGATTTGGATAAAATATATGTAAATCCATAGTGAATAATTTGTTAAGAAAACGAATGTATCAATATTTTATTTCATTTATTTCCATATTTCAATTCTAAATATTCTTTGAGTATATTTTTTAAAATTTTAGAATAGTCTAAACTAGGGTTGTATATTTTTTTATTTGAGTTTTATTGTGTTAAAAAAGTTTTTTATTTAATTAATATTTAATTTTGAGTTAGTTTCAACTAAGATTTCCTGTTTTTATTTGAGTTTTATTGTGTTGTAAAAATGGTTTTTTGTTTAATAAATCATAAAATATATCAATTATAAATACTATTAGCATAAACTATTAATTGATGGATTAAAAAACCAATCGGATTTTGACTAGTTATAAATAACTATATCAAATAAGGTTTAAATAATACCCCATAGCACTTGTTAGTCAAACCATTTAAGGAATAGAGGAGAGATTTACTATTAGGGGTAATTTAGTACATATATACAAAATAAATGTATTAAAACTCAAACAAAGAAACACAAATTTGTGTTTCTGAATATTAAGTCTATAGCATATCTGCATATAACCTACGTAAATGAAAACATTGTTTGTCTATATATTTTTAAAAATGAAACTTCATTGTCGAAATTCTGTGTGATACTTCTGAGTGGACTTAGGATTAATAATAATTGAAAACTTTTGCTAATGGTAGCAAATCCAATCTTGAAGTAATTATGAAATTTATTTTCTCTTATGAGCTTGCATCAGCTCAAATGCTTAATAAAGTTAAAAAAATTTTCCTTACTTATAACTCAAAGCATGTGATAAAAAGTATCATTGCTAAAGTGATTGGATTTTTTGAGAGATCTTTACCGACTAAGTATCTCGGTATTCCACTTCATCACACTAGGCTTAGTGTTGCTATGTATGACCCTTTATTTGAAAATATCACTAAAAAAATAGTTAGATGGAAGGCTAATTTCCTAAACTCTGGTGCTAAATTAACTCTTGTTAAATATGTGCTTTCCTCAATACTAATGCATCTTCTTCCTATTCTGAATCCTCCTAAAATGGTTATTGAGAAACTTGAAAAAAGTTTATCTACCTTTTTCTGGGAAGAATACGAATGACATAATAAACATCATTGGTTAAATTGAGCTGAAGATTGCTGGAAATA
Organism: Primula veris; assembly: GCA_963682055.1. Taxonomy (NCBI): domain Eukaryota; kingdom Viridiplantae; phylum Streptophyta; class Magnoliopsida; order Ericales; family Primulaceae; genus Primula; species Primula veris. Next base: position 3,003,998 of record OY821742.1, on the reverse strand, counting down.
GAATCTTCTTGGTCAATTTTTATGTACCAAAAATATTTTAAGAATAATTTGAACCGGAAAGAACCTATTGTCCATGCCACTCATGTTGGTGATTTTAGTATCATCAATGTATTTTAGTAGTAATGTGATTTATTATAGGCCGATGCAATAATGCGTTAAACTCGGAAACGAGTTAGGGAAGTGCGGAGTGCACGCTCGTCGAGCCAACGTATAATTGAATATGAATAATTGAAACGGGGTTCCAAGGGGCAGAGCCCCTGGCGGGGTCCAAGGGGCGAGAGCTCCTGGCTGGGGTCCCGCTGCCAGGACAGCGGGCGGGGTGCGGGGCAGCGCCCCGAGCGAAATTTTTTCCGAACAGTTGCTTCCTTTCCGGAAAATTTTGAATAGTTGGACCCTTTCCCAACAGTTGCTTCCTTTCCGGAACAGTTGCTTCCTTTCCGGAAAATTTTGAATAGTTGGACCCTTTCCCAACAGTTGCTTCCTTTCCGGAACAGTTGCTTCCTTTCCGGAACAGTTGCTTCCTTTCCGGAACAGTTGCTTGCTTTCAGTTTTGGTTATTGATCTCCTATATAAGAAGTCATTTGGCCTCGGTTTTGGTTACAGAAACATATAATAAAATTCTCTCTACATTTCCTAATCTATTCTCGTTGCCAGAAACAGATTGTTCTTCAAGAATTATCCCCCACAAAGATTTCGTGAACCCAGGCAATAATAGGGTCGAAATACTTTGTTCGGAAAGTGTACGAACACGATTCTTCGAAGTTATCCAGGATTATCATACCCTAAATCTCTAACAACTCACTCGTGTGTATGGAAGATGGTTAGTGCTCATTTCAAAATCGTTGTCGATAACAACTTGTGGAATATTAATGAGGGCTCTATCAGCTTTTGGTATGAAAATTGGTTTGGGGACGGTCCTTTATGCCACTCTTTTGATGTTATTTTTCCCAATGTTCTTTTGAATCGAGTTATTAATCATAATGGGTGGGACATCGGGCTCCTCTTCCATATGGGGATAATAATCTTATTCTCAAAATTACTAGTAAGAATTTGTTTATAAGAAACGGTGATGATGCCCGATATTGGCCACATTCTGCTGATGGTATTTTTTCATCCAAAAATATTTACCGTTTTCTTAGAGAGAAAAAACATTTGTTACCTATTGCTAAATTTATTTGGAACCCTATCATCCCCACTAAAATTGGTATTTTCTCTTGAAAATTGTGGTTCTCAGCTATTAAACTTGAAGAACATTTTAAAAAGGTTGGGATTTGCTTGGTTACAAAATGTTCATGTTGCGAGAATAATGATGTGGACAAAGCAGAACATTTGTTTGGTTCCAGTGATATTTCCAAGCAAGTGTGGAGTTATTTTAATAAGGCTTTAGTTTTTAATTCTCAGTTCACATGTAATTGGAAACAAATGGAAGTAAGTTGGTGTAATTTATGTGATAATCCTCAAACAGGTTTACTTGCTGCTATGCTACATTTCTTTATTGCATGGGAAATTTGGCTGAGTAAAATTCAAAGTAGCTTTGATAATGTACCGATGAGTGCTGATAGTATTATAATCAAAATTGTTAGGTGGCTTAGAGAATTAAATACCTTGTTAAAACCTAAAAATCCTATAAAAAAAAATTGAGTGCCTCACTTTCAGTATTTTAAATGTCAATTCAATCCCTTGTAAAATGAAAAAAAAGCTAAGTTAGTTCATTGGAATTGTCCCCCTTCTGGTAGATTTAATGTTGATGGTTCTTCTTTTAGTAATGGTTCTAGTGGTTATGGAAAAGTTTTGAGAGATCACAATGGTTTCATTATTTTTGCATTTTCTTACTTACATGGTAATCACTCAAATACTTTTGCCGAGTTAATGGCAAAAAAAAGCGAGTTATGCCTTTGTTATAATCTTGGTTTTACTGATTTTTTGGTAAAGTCTGATTCTAAATTAATTGTTAATTGGTGGAACAGTAATTCATTCTTTTGTGTCTGTAGATTCTATCGAAAAAGGGGGTTGTTATACTTCCCGATATATATGCTAATTCTAGAGGTGTGACCGTAAGCTATTTCGAATGGGTTCAGGTAAAGAAACTAGCTATTTTCTCCTTTGTATATATCATCTTGGTTATTATCGTTGAAGAATATAATTTTTACTCCGTTATCTTCAATTAGGTCTCTGACTTTCTGTTATATACCCTGCTGATTGCGTTTTTCTCTAAGGTTTTTTTTTACAATACAAGCAATTGTACTACTGACAGATCGCTCGATTGCTAAGTCCTTGAGTTCGCTCCAAAATCATTAATAGTTTGAGTCCATAGTGTATCAAACGACTTGTCACAATTTTGAAAATTTGAATTGATATCAAGTAAATGTTAGGAAAATAGTCAAAGGAAGACCAACAATGTTTTAGATCTGGTTGTTATATACAAATATAAACGACAGCCTTTGAATTATGGTGGATTTTGTTGTTGCAGAACATCCAAGGTTTTATGTGGGACGAAGAGAAGGTGAACAAGGAGCTTCATAGATACATGACCAGAGCTTTCGGCAACATAAAAAACATGTGCAAAACGCATAATTGCGATCTTCGAATGGGCGCATTTACCTTGGGAGTTAACCGTGTGGATCGGGCCACTATATTAAGGGGCTGGGAGGCGTAATTAAATAAAAACAGACACTCCATAGTGTCTTTTTCAATTTGTTTTTTTTACTTTCAAGAAAGGTTTACCAACTCATCAGAGATTGTGAAATTGTACCCATATAGACTTTTCTTTTACATTTTCACAAACTAGATAAAGTTACAATAACCGTGTTCCAGAATTTCTGATAAAGAAAACTGATAAATTCCGATAACGAGAAGTGTCTGGAGTTCAGAAGCTGCGTTTAAAAATAGGATGAATTATTTAATTTATTTCACAGCACACTAATAAGTTTTCAATTTAGGCATATATGCCTTTGTTTTCTCTTTCTCCTATTACTCACACTAGTAAATGGTCTATCATTTGATCATTTTATTCTGATAAATTAGTAGTATTTTGTTTCCAATTTCATTTTAAAGCACCTCGAGTGCATGTAAATGTACGAGTCCAAATCTTCTATCCCCTTCCGTGTCCCCTTACTTATTTTCATTCAAATTTTAAATTTTCACAACTTATACCGTAACTTTATAAACTTTTATATTATAACATAATATTGTTTTAGACATTTTTTTTAATATTCAATGTTTAATTACACTAATTTATACATTTATTCCAAAATAAATTTTGTGCGGATTTTATTTTAAAAATAATTATTGGAATGTATTGATACATGTATTATAGTAATTTTACAATTTTTTTCAAGTTTTTTAGAATTTTTTTTTAGATAAAATAAGCAAGGGGGCACGGAATGAGATAGAGAAATGAGGTAGAAGATTTGGACTCTAAATGTATATATGCATGTGGACAGAAGCATCAACTTTAAATGGGAATGAATGATTATATATGATTTTTTCCATATTATATACGATTTTTCCCCTTGATATGGGAAGGATTGAAACGTTAATCTTTTATGATTTCAATCATAATACATAAATAGATAAATAAAACTTGCTTTTGATCAATTTTTTTTATTAAAATGGGAGTAGTTACCATTTTTTGTATCAAGTCTCTTATTCGCCATCGTATTTAAGCGCAACAAAGTACTCTCGTTATCCTATGGACCAATAGCTCAGTCCTTTTACTAGTCTATGTGGAAAGTTGGATTTGATGACTACTGCAGCATCTGTACCAGTTATCCCATCAGTTTTTCTAAATTCGGGCTAATATTTATATTATTTTATTTATTATAATACAACTTCCACATCAATGACTCTATCATCTCTCTTATAACATTAAAATATTATTTATATATTATTTAATAATTTATTTTCAACTCATATTAATTTTTTAATATATATCTAAGAGAGAATATGAAGAGAAATGAAAGATAAAATCATTCCCTTAAATTTGGGGGAATGAGCAGAATTTCTCTATATTTGAGGAAAATATAGAGAAACTGATATGCTATCATTTTAACAATTTTTTCCATATTTATAAGGGAAAATGGTTGTTTAGGGTAACTGATGCGGGTGCTCTAGACACTCAGTTGCAATTTATTTCAATATATACAAGTAGTTGCAATTTATTTCAATACATAAATATATACAAGTAGTTGCAATTTATTTCAATATATAAATATAAACAAGTAGTTGCAATTTATTTCAATATATAAATATATACTCACGGACGGATACAGCTAGAGTATGGGGTCATGTCCCTTCCCAAATTTTTATCATGTTAAATTACGAAAATGCTTTTGGGATAATATAATTAATTAAATATAAAATTAGTATACAAACTAAAAAAAATAAAAACCTATTATGTATTATCTCTCTAAAGCAGTAAAGCAGTACAAAAGTGACGAATTAAAAAACCAAAAACTCCATCGGCTAAATAATAGTACTAAATACTAATAGAAATCTATCTCTCATATATTTTTCCCATTACACGTTTTCGTTTCGGCTTTCTCTACGTCTATCCCAAGAGTTATTGGCTCGTCAATCTTCATCACTTGTAAACTATCATCAACTAAGTTATTTATGGTTTATTCTTTAATTTTTTTTATTGAATATATGCTCAAATTTGATGATTTTGTTTACTATTATCAGTTTGTAGTTTAATTTGTGCAAAGTATATTGTTCAAATTGAATTTTTTATTTATATTCAATTTTTTTTATCAACCCAATTTATAGGATTTGCAATTACGGTCTACAGAGTAAACAACAAGCATCCAATTTTTTTTGTTTGATAAAGTAGTTAATAAATTTTGTTTTTTTAGGTAAAGATGATGAAATATCTAATTAAAAAATCAAATGTGCATGTATCGTCTTCAAATGATGGTGTCGAACCTCTTGAGAAGGATTCCGTAAAAAAATCGTTATCCATTTATAGTGGCCAGTTTTCTAAGAAAAGGAATTCTGAATTTATTAGAAAAAAAAAACAGTGATTCCGACTTGTCTGAACTCCCTTCTGATCCAAGTCAGCGAGTTAGTATTATGAATTATGACTCCAATATTCGTGATAGAACACGTAGGTGCTATTATTTAAATGGGCCATGTCAACCTCGCGAACATATTTAAAAAAAAAACTAAAATGGCCGGCAAGGATAGAAAATTTGTTTCCGGATGGTTCGATGAATATGCGTGGTTAGAGTATAGCGTTACAAAATCTCTGGTACTTTAGAAAATGATGTAATTATGGAGCGTTTTCAAAAATTGGGAAAGCGTCGAGGGCAACTGTAATTTTACTTTAAATTCGTAATAAAGTTCGTTTTTTTGTGTTCTATCTACTTTGCTCGTTTTTTTTTGTATTCATATTGAAATTGTGCCCTCGCAAATATAAAATGCTGGATCGCCCCTGAAATTAGTGGTCTCTATTGGTGAGCCACTTATACTAATGTCGGACCAACTATGAAGTTAATTTTATACAATATATTTGGCCACTTGATATACAAGAGTCACTTGAAAATAAAGACTCATTTTCTCATTGGAAGTGGAAGTATACAATATATTTGGCCACTTGATACACAAGAGTCACTTGAAAATAAAGACTCATTTTCGGAAGCAGAATAGCTGACTCTGAGTTAGGGTTACTCTGCTTCCCACAGCCATTGGATCTGCTACAGTTTAAATTTAATAACAGATCCAATGACTATGGAAGCAGATAACCCTGACTCAGAGTCAGGTACTCTGCTTCCCTCATTTTCTCGGTGGAAGTGGAAGTGGGAGTGTGGAGTGGGAGTGGGAGTGGGAGTGGGAGTGACAGCACTACCATGTACCATCCAAATAAACAAGAGCACAGATTAAAGTTACAGGTAGAATATATATTCTGCCACAATAAAAAGGCTTGATTTTCCGGTTTCCAAAAGATCATTTTGCTCCTCTTAGTAATCTAATTATAATTATCTCAAACTAGATGATTTTTTATCAATGCTATAATGTCTATATTTCAAACTTGATTGGCAAAGACAGGGGCGGGATCAGGGGAAAGGGGTATCACCGCCACCCTAAAATTTTTAAAAATATTATTTTTATATAGAAAAATTCAGATATTAAGGTTTTATACATTAATAATCCTCAAATAAACAAATAGTAAGTTAATTCAAATGGTAAACATAAAACTTTTGTTTCATAAGGTCCCGGTTCGAATTTTGTAATGCAGAGTGAGATTGACTTGAAAAGTTAAAATTCTTCAAAGAATTGTTTATAACGTAGAGTCGCTTGACTTGAAAAGTTAAAATTATTCAAAGAATTGTTTACTTTTTGATACAATACGTATATATGTTATTTCCCAAAAAATTGCACCGAGTGGTCAGAAATCTATTTGGCCCCTTGATGGCCCAGAGTCTTTGAAAATAAAGACGTGAAGGAATAAGAGCATGTGCGAGTTATTATTATGCTATAGAAAATGACATGCACTCGATAACTCTATAAATTTATTAAATTTTAAAAAACACAAAATTTAACTTATATATGATTAATGTATATGATTTTCTATATTAATATAATAGTAATAAACTGTCACGTGGTTCATATTTTTTTTGTTTGTAATATTGTTATAATTATTAAATGATAATAAAAAAATAATAAATAATAATATCGGGTTGTTATAAGTAAATTAATAAGAAAACTGTAATTTTCTTTAAATATAAGCGTTTCCTTAAAAGATATAAAATGTGTTAAATTTGATAAAATGATTAATTTTACTGATTTGGTTGCTCTAAGGATGGATCCTCATTTTCTCATTTAATTAATGAGTTGGAAGTGCAAGTAATAAGACTACCATCAAACTTAATATCCAAATAATTACACAAAAGCAAATAGCACGGTGTACATTTAGCAACATGATTTTTTAGATAATCTTTTTATTTTAAATTTTAAAAATTTGTGTGTGTTTGATAAATCAGATTATTTAAATTCTGAAAAAATAATTTTTAGGTTGAAAAATCTATAAAAATCCAAAATTTTAAAATATTTTTTTTAGTGGATTTTCAAAATATGATTTTGGACTAAAAAATATGTTATCAAATATAGGCTAAAACTATAGCTAAAAATAAATAACATAGATTCTGTTACCAAGTTAAAGCTTAAATTTTCAATTTCCATCACAAAAAAAGTCATAATGTTAATTATTATATATATGAAATGTTCATTTAATATCATGGATCAAAACGTGTATAATGGTAGGGTTTCGTGTCTATCTTTCTTCCACTTTGCAAGGTCATGCTTTGAGTCTCGCTAAAGGACATAAAATTCTTTTGCATTAAATTTTATATGCAAAACTATAAAATTTATCAATTAATAGGTGAATAAAATTCAAACTTACTTTCTCTAAATAACTTAAACTATTCTATTGGTACCATCTTAACAATAAAAATTTAATGTTATAATTGCTATTTGTACAATCAATTAATAGAAAAACGATACACTGCAATATAAAATCAATTACAATAATCTTGTCAGGTACGACATTAATCAAAACCACTAGAGTTCACAATGAACCTCTTGAGATGTCATATCTAAATATAAAAAAAAATATGGTCACAACTCTCAAACATTCCGAGTACTTTCACATTGGCACTATACTTGTGTTAGTGTTTATATATGGTCCCAACTCTCAAGCATTCCGAGTATTTTCAACTACCATTGATTTGAAAAATGACTTATGACCCTTCCAAGTCTTGGTTTCTTTCAACGACGTTCGATTTATTATTAATTTAGCAATAGAGACTCGATGATAAATTAACTTCTTTTTTTTTATTATTACGGAGACTTGCTTGACTTGAAAAGTTAAAATTCTTCAAAGAATTGTTTTGCTATTTGGCCCCTTGATGGCCTAGAGTCATTTGAAAATAAAGACACTAAGGACTAAGGATAGTCATTTTCTCATTTAATTAACGAGTTGATTTTTTTTTGAAATGAAATTAATGAGTTGATTGAAAGTGCATGTGATAGCGTGACCATCAAACTTAATTAATATCCAAATAGTAATTAAACAACAAATAATACCCAATATGTACCACTTTTAAAATTATATTACTCCTAGCTACCTCCATAATTTCATATTCTCTATAGTTACCACTTTTTAATTATTTACTTTATTTACCAAAATGTCATACACATATTTCATAAAAAAGGAAAAAAAACACATAAAATTATATAAAATGCAAAAAATCTCAAAATAAATGAAAAAAAATCACAAAAAATTGTAAAAATGAAAAAAAATCACAAAAAATGAAAAAAAAAACAAAAATTTAAAAAAAATTTAAAAAAAATTATAAAAAATGAAAAAAATCACAAAAAATGAAAAAAAAAACAAAAAAAAATCACAAAGAAAATAAAAAAATCACAAAAAAATTATAAAAAATCACAAAATCACAAAATTTTAAAAAAATTACAAAAAAAAAAAATTATAAAAGATGAAAAAAATGAAAAAAATCACAAAATATTATAAAAAATGAAAAAAATCACAAAATATTATAAAAATATAAAAAAAAATAAAAAAATTATAAAAAGTGAAAAAAAATCACAAAAAATCATTTAAAAAATCACAAAATTATAAAAAAAAAATGAAAAAAATCACAAAAAAAAATCATTTTTATTGAACTTTATGCACTTTCGACTGTACTAGATGCACTTTCGACTGAACCAGATGCACTTTTAGGTGAACTATATGCACTTTCCGCTGAACCAGATGCACTTTTAGTTGAACCAGATGCAGGTTTTTACAGAACGATATGCACTTTTATTGAACTAGATGCACTTTTGTCTGAACCATATGCACTTTCAGCTGAACCAGATACACTTTCAGCTGAACCATATGCACTTTCAGTTGTACCAGATGCACTTTTAGTTGAATCAGATGCATTTTTAACATAATTATATGCACTTTCGACTGTACTATATTCATTTTCGACTACACTATATGCACTTTTGACTTAACTATATGTACTTTCCATTAAATTAGATGCACTTTAAGCTGAAACAGATGCACTTTTAGCTGAACTATATGCATACTCACTTTTATTGAACTATATTACTTTCGACTGAATTGTATGCACTTTCAACGGAACTAGATGTAATTTCAGCTGAATTGAATGCAATTTCGACTCAAATTTATGCATTTTTGACTAACTATATACACTTTCGACTGAACTATATGCACTTTTATTGAACTATATACTCTTTTGACTGAATTATATGTATTTTTGATTGAACTAGATGCACTTTCAGCTCATTTAGATTAAAAAAAGGCACATTTATCATGAAAAAACCGTTTTTTTATATAAAAAAAATCACTTTTCAGTATAAAAAGTGTTATATTGACAAAAAAAAAATTATATATTTTTTGTAATTTTTTAAAAAGTTTATGATTTTTTAATTTTTTTTATAATTCTTTTTTTTTTTGATATTTGTGATTTTTTATAATTTTTTGTGATTTTTGTGATTTTTTTATAATGTTTTGTGATTTTTGGTGATTTTTTTATAAGTTTTTGTCATTTTTTATATATTTTTTTGATTTTTCGGTATAAAAAGTGTTATATTGACAAAAAAATTATATATTTTTTTTGTAGTTTTTTAAATTATTTGTGATTTTTTTCATTTTTTACAATTTTTATAATTTTTATAAATTTTTTGTGATTTTTGTATTTTTTTTAATAATTTTTTTGTGATTTTTTATAATTTTTGGTGATTTTTTATAATTTGTTGTTATTTTTTGTTATTTTTATAATTTTTTGTGATTTTTTGTGATTTTTGTGATTTTTTTTATAATTTTTTGTTTTTTTTTGTTTTTTTTTTTATATTTTTTGTGATTTTTTTCATTTTTATAATTTTTTTGTGTTTTTTTTTATTTTGTTGTAATTTAAAACTATTTTTTTGGGTTTGTAGAAAGATAAAATATGTATATTATATTTTGGTTTGTATTACAATTTAGTAAATAAACTAAATAATTAAAAATGGTACTACGAGCAATGTGAAATTATCAAGATAGTTAGAAAGAATATAAGTTGATATGAGATATTTATAGGGAATTAGCCCATTAAATAATAGCACAAAGCTATAGGTAAAAATAAATAACATAGATTATGTTACCAAATAAAAGTTTAATTTTTCATTTTCCACCACATAATTTTTCTCTCTCAGTAATCTATTGTTTATTTATATCCCAAACTGAATAATTTTTACTCAATAATCTAATGTTTATATCCAAACTAGATTTAGCATATTTAGAGCTTGAATTGCTGCATTTTGGTATTACCTTCAAGAAAAGCACCACAATTAAATGTAACCACTTCGAGTCTCCGTAAATGACATAAAATTTTGCACTTAAACTTTATGTGCGAAACTGGAAAATTTATCAATCAATAAAAATTAAATTCACTTTCTCAATATAACTTAAACTTTTCTATTTGTACCATCTTAACAATAAAAATTTATTGTTATCTTTTTAATACTCATCAGTATATTTTCTTGTCTCCGAATTAAGTATAAAAAAAAAGGCGCCCAAATTTGGCTGAATTATTAGGGCTGCCCTGGCTTATTTATAAGTAAACTCAATGCAACATCACTTTAAATTTTAAAACAACTCTCTTTTACTTTTCATTCCAATATACAATATTCATTATTTATAACAATTAGAAGAAAAGATTACGAAAATCATAATCCTTTTTGGTACAACCCAAGCTAAAAGTATTGGTGTTGAAACTTTAAAGTCTTTGCAAGAATAGTTGTAGCTAAATATTAGCTATATATATCAACCATAGTCTTCACACTAAATCATGTCCAAAACTACATACACCAAATAAAATACATTTTTAAATCATGAGCTATACTAAACTTCTTATTTCACTTTTTTGTTGCTTTTTCGCTGCCACTACATTCCATTGTTGCTGCTTAGCTAGTGCGAGTAGTGATAGCTTCGGTACTCGTTGCTTTGAAACTGAGAGGCAAGCTCTTCTTAAGTTCAAGCATGATCTATCCGACCCTTCGAACCGCCTATCCTCATGGGTCGGCAATGACTGTTGTGCATGGTATGGAATCGTTTGCAGTAACTCCACTGGTCACGTCACTAAAATTAAACTACAAACTCCATATGAGGTGCTAGAAAGTTTTTATTCTTATAAGCAGCAAACATTAGGTGGCAAGATTAATCCATCGTTGCTTGATCTGAAGCACCTCCGTCATCTCGACTTGAGCACCAACGATTTTAATAATAGTCCAATACCTAGCTTCATTGGCTCCATTACAAGTTTGAGGTACCTCAATTTTTCAGATTCTTGGTTTAGCGGGAATATCCCTCATCAACTTGGAAATCTATCCAGGATCCGCCATCTTGATTTTGGAGGTAACTATGATCTAAGTAGTGATAGTTTCAGATGGATTTCAAGTCTTGTTTCATTACGATATCTCGATATGTCTAAGCTAAACCTGAGGGAGACAATAGGTTGGGAACATGCGACGAGCATGCTCCCTTCTCTACATGAACTGCACTTGCCTGGTTGTAATTTGAGAGATATTTCACCTTCGATTACCAGTGTTAACTTTACTTCACTCTTGATTCTCGACCTTTCTTATAACAAGTTCAGGTCACCTGTTCCTGAGTGGCTATTTAATCTCCCTCGTCTAGTCTCCATAAACATAGGTGGAGGATCATTTTCTGTCAATCCATTTCCAAGTGCTCTTAAAAACACGACCTTGATAAAATCCTTCTTCAACAATGGGAATGAAGGTTCTGGTGTGAGAATACCAAAGTGGTTTTATAGTTTCCAATATCTTGAAGAAGTTGATCTTTCTGATAATATGTTGGAAGGTGTCATCGCAAATGAAATAGGTAACTTAACTTCTCTAACTAGTCTCGATCTGAGCTACAATAAACTGGAGGGGTCGGTGCCAGTATCCTTGGGAAAGCTCCGCAACTTGAAGGGTATTATCTTGTCGTATAATAATCTCTATATGTTGGACATAGGAAATTTCCTTAGGAGTTTCATGTTTAAGAGATTGGAAGTACTGAGGTTAAATGGAGCTAATGTCACTGGGTACTTGCCATATGAGATTGGTGATTTCAGAAATCTAGTCCATATTAGCCTTTCTTATAACTTCATCTCAGGTACAATTCCATCTTCATTAGCAAGATTATCAAACTTGAATTATTTAGGTCTTTCTTTTAATCTATTGAATGGAACCCTGCCTGAAGTTATAGGGAAACTTACAATGTTAGAAACACTTAGCTTTGATGGGAACTCGATGGAAGGTGTCATTACAGACCTTCATTTTGCAAATCTTAAGAGATTAAGGTACCTAACTGCATCTGGAAATAAACTAACCTGGAAATCTCGTGATGTCTGGATTCCTCCCTTTCAACTTCAATATTTGGATTTGAGAAATTGGTATCTCGGACCCCAATTCCCTTCTTGGCTGCAATCACAAAAACAACTAAATTACTTAGACATTTCAGACACAGGAATATCGGATTTTATTCCCACCCAGTTCTGGAATAAGACCCATGGAACTTTTGCATACCTAAATTTATCATCTAATGGATTTTATGGAGAGCTCCCTAATGATGTAATTAGGTTTACTTTTAGTTCTATCGCTGATCTAAGTTCAAACCATTTCACTGGTCCATTACCACCATTCATGTCTGGCGTGAATTGGCTTGATCTTTCGAATAATTCTTTCTCAGAATCTATTCACCAATTCTTTTGTAATCAGACGAACTTAGATATTTTATTTATAAATTTTCGATATAATCTTTTATCAGGAAGTATTCCTGACTGCTTCGAGAATTGGACAAGTCTAAGAATTCTAAATTTAGACAACAATTATCTTAATGGTCCGATACCAAACTCAATTAAAGAAATACATACTCTCAGATATCTACACTTGCGTCATAACAATCTCTCGGGAAAGTTGCCTCAGGCTCTACAAAATTGTGCACGATTGAAAACAATTGACCTTGGAGAAAATCAATTTTCAGGAAATATACCTACCTGGGTGGGAAATTCATTTCCATTGTTGGTCAACTTGAATCTTCACTCAAATAGGTTCTACGGAAAGATTCCACACGAAATATGTCATCTTCAATCTCTTCAGATTTTGGACCTTGCACACAATAGCCTCTCCGGGTTAGTGCCAAAGTGCTTCTCGGACTTCAGTGCTCTGATAAACACGAAACGAAATACGAACTACGGAATATATATACCACCCAGGGTAAGTGGGAATTACAAATATGATAATGGGTTTTTGGTCACAAAAGGAAATGAGAACGAATATAGTTCACTAATCGTGTTCGTGAGGTTTATGGATCTTTCGTCGAATAACTTATCAGGTTGGATTCCAAAGGGGAACAAGACTTGCGGGTTTGAGGTTCCTGAATTTGTCTCGGAATCACTTTTCAGGTTCCATTCCAATCAACATTGGTGAAATGAGTACCCTAGAAAGCTTAGATCTTTCTCTAAACCAACTTTCAGGTGAAATTCCGTGGAGCATTTCGAAATTGAATTTCTTAAGTAAATTGAACCTGTCCGGTAATGAACTCACAGGACAAATTCCTTTAAGTACTCAACTCCAAGGGTTTAACGAATCCAGCTTCGCCGATAACAAGCTCTGTGGGCCACCTCTGGCCAAATGTAATGCAAAAGTTGTGCATGGAGTACTTGAACAAGAAAGTGACGAATATCTGGACTTGTGGTTTATTGGCAGCATTGCAATCGGATTCATAGTTGGTTTTTGGGTTCTGATAGGTCCCTTGATTCTCAGCAAATCTTGGAGGATTACTTGTTTTAGAGCATTAGATAGTGCTTGGTTTAAGCTCTCGGATTTTATATCTAGATGTTACTATGTCTTTTTTAATAAAAAAGAGAGGTAGTAATATTTAATTTGAAGTTCCAAAAATGTGGAAAAAGTAAAAGAGAGGTTATGAACTTAGTTTACTTGTGATCAGTGTAATAATTTCAAATACTATACGTATGTTGATGCTCTTCAATAATTTTATCTGTTTCAGTACAAAGTCTCTCACTCAAGTTATATAATTTGTTTTCCTCTACAAATTTCGACTCGAGAGAATCAGATGTATTTTTTGGGTATTGACCCCTAATGGTTCTATTAAAGTGGTATCGTCCTCCAATTAAGTCTATTTTATGCTTCAAGTGCAAGTTTCTTAATTGAAACCATAACATGTAGTTACTAGATGCATGTAATTACTACATGCCTACAATTAAGAAGATCAACGGGTTTACAATACCGTCTTCAGTATTTTGGAGGTCTGAATTAATTTTGAAACAGAGGCCTTAATTAGAGTTTTTTCCAATAATGATCATTAATATGACTTTTTATTAAACCGTGTTTAAAGTAAATTGTTTTAATTATAACGTATTAAATACAATTGACTATTCTAACTAGACTGTGTCCCTTAATTATGTGTTATTTAACTAGAATTATAATGTTTTCTTTGATATTTTTACTTCAGATGTGTCTAACGTCATTATATTTATTTCAAAAAAGATAAGAGTCAATTATGTTATTTCTCTCAAAATGAGAAACTATTATTAAAGTTTTTATAAACTTTACCTTCATATTTACTTATTTTTCAAAATTAAAGCGTGTTTTGACTGGTAGTGTTAACTAGAATCATGAAATAATTAGTTAACGAAAGAGAATATAAAACTGTTTGATGTAGTCTAGTTGTCTAGTGATGGACATACACTACTCATAAACACTAAATATAAAACAAATATGGGTGATATTAAGTAATAATCAATAATTTTTATGTTCATGTAATTACAAAAATGGACCCCTTGTGGGTTAGAGGCCCCAATTTAATGCATCTCAGATTGGGCTTCAAGACCGTATCCGATGGTTTACAAAGATGCCAGTAATTTACTCGATACTCGATACTCGATTTGAATTGTTTACGTACAATAATACCTCTATAAATTTATAAATTAATGAATGATTATATATGATTTTTTTCCCACTGATATGGGAAGGAACAATAATACCTCTATAAATTTATAAATTAATGAATGATTATATATGATTTTTTTCCCACTGATATGGGAAGGATTGAAACGTTATTCTTTTATGATTTCAATCGTAATACAATAAAAAAAAAAAACTTGCTTTTGATCAAGTTTTTATTAAAATGGGAGTAGTTACTATTTTTTGTAGCTTATTATTCAAGCGCAATAAGTAGTCTCATTATCCAATAGGCCACAATAACTCAATCATTTTACTAGTCTCTGGGGAAAGTTGGCTTTGATGGGAACTGTTCTAAAGACACTCAGTTGCAATTTACTCCGTCTACGAAACTATGTGCAATTTTGACTCGTTTATAATTTATATCAAAATTATCGAAATGAATTTTTTTAAAATTTAATCATAAAATTTAACATTTGAACTATATGATCTAACTTTTGAAAATTTTCATTCCGACAATTTTGATACAAGTTCTTGGCCGGTCAGAATTGCACGTAGTTTTATAATGGACAATTAAATAGGAACGGAGAAATTATTATTCAAGCGCAATTAGTAGTCTCATTATCTTATGGGCCACAATAACTCAATCCTTTTACTAGTCTTTGTGGAAAGTTGGCTTTGATGGGAACTGTTCTAAAGACACTCGGTTGCAATTTACTCCGTTCGTTCCTATTTAATTATCCATTATGAAACTATGTGCAATTTTGACCGTCTTATAAATTATATCAAAATTGTCGAAATGAATTTTTTTAAAATTTAATCATAAAATTTAACATTTGAACTATATTATCAACTTTTGAAAATTTTCATTCCGACAATTTTGATACAAGTTCTTGGCCGGTTAAAATTGCACGTATTTTCATAATTAATAATTAAATAATAACGAATAAAGTATTATTCAAGCTCAATAAGTATTCTCATTATCCTATGGGCCACAATAACTCAGTCGTTTTACTAGTCTATGTGGAAAGTTGGATTTGATGGGAACTGTTCTAAAGACACTCGGTTGCAATTTACTACGTTCGTTCTCATTTAAATGTCTATTACGAAACTATGTGCAATTTTGATCGGGTTATAACTTATATTAAAATTGTTAAAATGAATTTTTTTAAAATTTAATCATAAAATTTAATATTTGAACTATATTATCAACTTTCGTAATGGACAATTAAATAGAAACGGATAAAGTATTATTCAAGCGCAATAAGTAGTCTCATTATACTATGGCCCACAATAACTCAGTCCTTTTACTAGTCTCTGTGGAAAGTTGGTTTTGATGGGAACTGTTCTAAAGACACTCGGTTGCAATTTACTATTGGTTCTCATTTAAATGTCCATTACGAAACTATGTGCAATTTTGACCGGGTTATAACTTATATTAAAATTGTTAAAATGAATTTTTTTTAAAATTTAATCATAAAATTTAACATTTGAACTATATTATCAACTTTCGTAATGGACAGTTAAATAGAAATGGATGAAATATTATTCAAGCGCAATAACTAGTCTCATTATCCTATGGGCCACAATAACTCATTCGTTTTACTAGTCTATGTGGAAAGTTGGATTTGATGGGAACTGTTCTAAAGACACTCGGTTGCAATTTATTCCGTCCGTTCCCATTTAATTGTTTATTACGAAATTACGTGCAATTTTGACCGGCTTATAACTTATATTAAAATTGTTAAAATGAATTTTTTTAAAATTTAATCATAAAATTTAACATTTGAACTATATTATCAACTTTTGTAATGGACAGTTAAATAGAAATAGATGAAATATTATTCAAGCGCAATAACTAGTCTCATTATCCTATGGGCCACAATAACTCATTCGTTTTACTAGTCTATGTAGAAAGTTGGATTTGATGGGAACTGTTTCCAATTTAATTCAATAGTATATAAATATAAACAAGTACTGGTCTCTATTGGCGAACCA
The DNA here is from genome assembly GCA_963682055.1 of Primula veris. Taxonomy (NCBI): domain Eukaryota; kingdom Viridiplantae; phylum Streptophyta; class Magnoliopsida; order Ericales; family Primulaceae; genus Primula; species Primula veris. The sequence goes on along the minus strand of OY821742.1, from coordinate 2,987,009 downwards.
CTCATACTAATGTCGGACCAACTATGAAGTTAATTTTACAGAGTCTATTTGGCCACTTGATAGACGAGTATTACCGTAAACGAGATGAGTTGTTTATGAAATCGTTTGTGTTCAGCTCGGTTAATATTCGGTTCATGTTGGTTCATTTATAAATGAATCATGAGAATGAACAAAAATATAGTGTTCGTCTATTAAGTGAACTGAACATGAACATGCCTCTGTTCGGTTCGTCTAATCTCGTGTTCGTGCAACTATATATAAAATTTGATAAAATAAAAACTAAATCTATTAGTGATGTAACAAAAACTAATATCACATGATATAAATGATATGTTTGTATTATTTTGAAATTATTATGTTAATTTATATCATCATACTATAAATATATTCACCGATTTTATCGTTAAATGTTCAACTCGTTAAAATAATCATACATATGTAAAAAATAATTTATACAATATATAAAATTAAAATTATATGTGAACTATTTTATCCTATTTAACAATACAGGAATATATGATAAATTTAAAATATATTTTAAAAAGAAAGAAAAATACATTTTTTTCAATTATTAATTATTGAATGTTTTGGAAGAAATTAGATGTTCACGAACAACTCGTGTTCGGCTCGTCAAATGTTCGGTTCATGTCGTCAAATGTTCGTTCGTATTTAAATAAATATGAACTGAACATAAACAAAGGTTTTAGTTCATGAACTGAACATAAACAGAACTTTATTAGGTTGAGTTTCGATTTATTTAATAGTCACTTGAAAATAAAAACTCATTTTCTCATTTAATTAGATGATTGAAAGTGAAAGTGACAGCACTAGCATCCAACTTATATCCAAATAAACAAGAACACAGATTAAAGTTACAGGTAAAATATATATTCTGCCACCAAACAAAGGCTTGATTTTCCAGTTTCCACAAGATAATTTTGCTCTCTTAATAATCTAATTATAATATCTCAAACTAGATATTTTTTTATCAATGCTATAATGTTTATATTTCAAACTAGATTGGCATAGACAGAGGCGGAACTAGGGGGAAGGGGGTGTCACCGCCATCCCAATTTTTTAATTTTTTTTGTATATAGAAAAATTCGAAGGTTTAATCTCTAAGTTTTTTTGGTTTTTTATACCGTTTATATTTATTATACTAACAAAAAAAAGTCAACGTTTAAATTTTTAGATCAATGGATAAGTCAGCTAAGTTTTAAACTCTAGTTTTTTTTTATACCGTTTATTGGTTATTGTACTAACAAAAAAAAAATTAACTGTCCCCTATGTCATCTTTGTCGTAATTTATTGGTTTTAAAAAATAAAGAGGAAACTTCCTTAAACACTGAAATATATAATAATAATATAAAAAAAATATCAAATCGGATCTGAAACCAATCAAGAACCATTTAGGTTTGGGTATGGTTCAGTTATTTTGGGAATATTTTTTCAATAAAATCCGATCCGAGAAAAAACAAATCCAAAATCCGATGGATCGGACTGGATCAGATCGGATTAGATTTTTGTTCCATCCCTAAGTACTAGTTGCAGAATAGAATATAAATATATGGAATGAATTTTTTTCCCAAAGCTTTCGAAAAAGCCATTGACCTTGATCAAAGCCAAAAAAAATTGTTGGTCGATCTAAAGCACCTAAGATATCTGGACTTGAATTGCAGCAAAGTCTAACAAGAATCAAATTCATAGCTTCAATGGCTCCATTATAAATACGAGACAATCCGTAGTTTATAGCACATTATTCGTATTATTAACACCGCAATTCTCATCTAACAACACTGTACCTGCATGAAGTGACGGAACCATGATCCTAAAATGAAGGCCGATTTTCTATAAAAAAAATTATACCTTATAAGAAATTATTTTACGCAATGGGGATTGAAACACTAAAATTTAAAGGTTTTGATCAAAATATATAGTAAAAATCTATTTTTTTATTATTTTTTTTGCAAAATAAGAAATGCTGGAGCCTTTTATTGTCCCTATCTAGTTCATTCGAGTACATATCTTCTAACTCCTATTCTCTACCCCCTTCCGTGTCCCCTTACTTATTTTCACTCAAATTTTAAATTTCCACAACTTATACCGTAACTTTATAAACTTTTATATTATATTGTATTCAAATTTTAAAACATTTGAACATAATATTGTTTTAGACAATTTTTTTAATATTCAATGTTTAATTTACACTAATTTATACATTTATTCAAAAATAAATTTTGTGTGGATTTTATTTTAAAAATAATTATTGGAATGTATTGATACATGTATTATAGTAATTGTACAATTTTTTTAGAAAATTTTTTTGGATAAAATAAATAAGGGAACACGAAAGGAAATAGATAAATGATATAGAAGATTTGGACTCAGTTCATTCACTGTCTGTATGTAAAAAAAAGTACATATATGGATGTATTTTTCTTTTTACATAGCAAGAAAAGGTAATAAGGAATTATACTTGAGCGCAAGCATTCTCATATTTTTTTATGGACCACAATGGCACAATCATTCGGTACTAGTAGTTGCAAAATATTAATATAAACAATTAGCTTTTTTTTCCAAAGCTTTCGAAAGTCATAAACACTACAAAATAATATTTGATTTAATGAGAGACAAAAGCTGTCATAAGCCTGTCACTAATTTAAAAAATAGTCACAAATCTGTCACAAATTGACTAAACTGTCACAAAGTCGTCACCAAAACCTTCGTTAATAAGCTCGTAACAAAAAATATCATCACTAATCCCGTCGCTATTTGAATAATTTTTTATAATGAGACCGTGACCAAAGACCCAAGTCCTGGTGTACGTCTGTAAATACTAAGTAGGAACCACTATGAAGTTAATTTATATATACTCATACTAACTAGATATGTAATATAATGATTATGATTTTATTTAGTCTTTCTTTGAACTTTGATGCTCAATACTGTTACATTAACTTTGCGCCTTGGCCGCAGCCACAAGCGCTGCCTTGGCCGCAGCCTTAGCAGCAGCCTGTGCTGCGGCCGCAGCCGCAGCCATAGCATCGGCCTCTGCCGCAGCGGCGTCGGCCGCAGCCTTTGCCGCAGCAGCTTCGGCCTCAGCCTGAGCCCCCCACTCGCAGCGCTCGCATTGTTATGGCTACTGCCAATCACAAGTGCGTCCTGCACGTTTTCCGAAGAAACGGTGGGTATTTGATCCTCATTAGTCATCTGAAATGACAATATAAAAACCGTTTAGTTTCTCGCAAGAAAACTAAAAATTCTTAATCGCAAATACTAATTATAACTTAATTAGTTTGCTTCAAAAGAATAAAAACAATAAAAGGATATTCTAGCGTGAAAATCAAATCACTTTTGATTTCACTAAGAATTCTTTATAGTATTCTAGAATAAAAGATTAAAACCAATTCGGATTTATTCTATGTGCAAATTTCAATTTCTAGTAAACTAGCAATGATTTTGCGAGAATAAAAACCGAGACGTCAACAAAATAAAATAAAAGAAAAAATCCTTTTTCTTTTCGAAATTAGTAAAACCAAAAAAATAATATTGTTTAAGATTGTTGGTTTTGGTACTATTTCGAATACAATAATTGAAAGGACAATAAATAAAAGAGACAGGAACGCAAAGGAAATAAACAATTTTATTTCTCACAATTGGAATATAAATTACAATTCCTGACTCAACAAATAAATAAAACTGCTGGACTGTTATATAGAAACTGCCGGACTGGTTTAACACATAAACTGCCGGACTGGTTTTACATAAACTGCCGGACTGGTTTTAACAAACTGCCGGACTGGTTTTAAATAAAACCGCCGGACTGGTTTTGAATAAAAGAAACTGCCGGACTGGTTTTAACAAACCGCCGGACTGGTTTTAACTAAAATAAAAAACTGCCGGACTGAGTTTTACTGAATAAAAAAACTGCCGGACTGGTTTTAACAAATAAAAAACTGCCCGGACTGTTACTAAATAAACTGCCCGGACTGTTATGTAAATACTGGAAATTAAATTACAGGATAGGAAAGACTGAAATGTAAATTACAGAAACTAAAGGTACTGGAAAGAAAATACAAAAAGGAAACAGTACTGAAATTAAATGGACAGAATAATAAAGGACTGAAAATTAAATAACAGAAATTAAAAGAAGAGGCAACTGCTGAGCAGTTTCCCTTAAACAATATTTCCCGAACCACCTTTAAAGGTTTCTGGTTTCGGGACTTTGTTCCCAAGGTACAACTTCTATCTCAGAGTGGCTCGTATGGAAACCGGCACCGAACCACAGGTCGAGCTGTTGGTGGTACGGTTCTCTCTCTCTAAGTGTATGCTTATGCTGTGAGTTGTGTGTTTGATGGTGTGTTTGAATGAGAGGGGGAGGGCTGCCTTTTATAGGCTCTATAGAAACCGCAGCCATAATTGTGGTCATTAATTCTGGGAGTTACACCCACAGAATCCGCTCAATTTAATTCTGAAACCGCATCATTTAATCTCATTCATTACTGATGTTTCTCTTGCTGGAAACTCTAGGGACTCTTTTTTGTATTTTATACAAAACTTCCTATTCGGGTTTGGACCCAAGACCCGAGACATTCTCCAAGCCCAAGCCCAAGCCCAAGCCCGAGACCCGAGACCCGATACCCGAGACCCGAGACACGAGACACAAGCGAGCGTGCGTGTGTGGTACACACTAATACTCTTAGGTGTATGTGGACATGTTAGTTTAATAACTACATGAGTTGGTATGATATATATATATTGTAAAATTGACTCTCAATCTTCCAATATGCGATTATACTAAATGGTTTTCCATTACCATTTCGGTTTTCCAGATTTTCCAGATTTGAGCTTTCGAGGTACCAACTTTGAAGCCATTTTGTATTCACACCCATTCTCCAAATAGGTCATGCGATATAACGTTGCGAAGCTCGTCACACGGGCTACTCAACCACGTTGAGTATGGTATAAACAACTTAGCGCTGTCGCATGTAAAAATGACCCGAAGTTGGTCCAGCGACCATTCGGAAACACCCATGTTTTTCACATGTTTTTCCAACAGATAGCGCGTATAGTGGGGATATGAAACACATTACTCTATCCTACGCATGATAAAGTCATCAACGTTTCACATTTTTTCAGAACTTTGAGATGTTTAATGTTTCATCAAAACTTAACATTGGTGTGCCTTAAAAATAACCAATACAAGAGGTTTTATGTATTTAGATGCTACTGTATCCACTAGTAAACTCCGATAAGAGTGAATATTAGCAGATAGAGAGCATCTCATCAGTGAAGAGACGAGCATAACTAGACTCATATAGTAGTAAGACTATCCAATTAAACAATACAACCATGAGAAAAGACCATAGTATAAGTAATTATAGATGAAAAACTATAAAGACCCTAAAGCATGATAGGATAACGTTTATTAACTGGAAACTTATACCCACAGTAGCTTTCTGTCGGATCTTTTATTCTTTGACAAAATAGCAGAAAACAAAACTATATGTTAAATTGATATCTAAACTGCACGGATGCTAAACATATAAACAAGATTCTTTCCCGCTATCGCCTAAAACATTTGAAGCATCAACTGGAACAAAATCCACTAAGCATAGCATAGAACTTCAAGCATAAATATTACTCCCCAAAGATATTACTAATAGGTACTTTAATTTAAGGTTTTAAAGTACACAGTGTGTACCAATTTAACAGTTTCTAAAACTTTTTCAACCATGCTGTCATCAGCTTTTTACACCCTTCTGGCAGAAAAAATAAAAAAATTGCCAATTCTTACAACTATTTTCCAGATCAAAACCAGCATCCAACTCAAGAACATTGTATTCCCAAAATGGCAGAATAACATGTTATCCTACTCTATTTTTTTCAGTCTCTATTTTTTCATTGTATTCCCAAGATGGCAGAATAACATGTTATCCTACTCTATTTTTTTCAGTCTCTGGGCTAAACCTGAGGGAGACAATAGGTTGGGAACATGCGACGAGCATGCTCCCTTCTCTACGTGAACTGCACTTGTCTGGTTGTAATTTGAGAGATATTTCACCTTCGATTACCAGTGTTAACTTTACTTCACTCTTGATTCTCGACCTTTCTTATAACAAGTTCAGGTCACCTGTTCCTGAGTGGCTATTTAATCTCCCTCCTCTAGTCTCCATAAACATAGGTGGAGGATCATTTTCTGACAATCCATTTCCAAGTGCTCTTAAAAACACGACCTTGATAAAATCCTTCTTCAACCATGGGAATGAAGGTTCTGGTGTGAGAATACCAAAGTGGTTTTATAGTTTCCAATATCTTGAAGAAGTTGATCTTTCTAATAATATGTTGGAAGGTGTCATCGCAAATGAAATAGGTAACTTAACTTCTCTAACTAGTCTCGATCTGAGCCGCAATAAACTGGAGGGGTCGGTGCCAGTATCCTTGGGAAAGCTCCGCAACTTGAAGGGTATTATCTTGTCGTATAATAATCTCTATATGTTGGACATAGGAAATTTCCTTAGGAGTTTCATGTTTAAGAGATTGGAAGTACTGAGGTTATATGGAGCTAATGTCACTGGGCACTTGCCATATGAGATTGGTGATTTCAGAAATCTAGTCCGTATTAGCCTTTCTTATAACTTCATCTCAGGTACAATTCCATCTTCATTAGCAAGATTATCAAACTTGAAGTATTTAGGTCTTTCTTTTAATCTATTGAATGGAACCCAGCCTGAAGTTATTGGGCAACTTACAATGTTAGAAAGACTTCGCTTTGATGGGAACTCGATGAAAGATGTCATTACAGACCTTCATTTTGCAAATCTTAAGAGATTAAGGTACCTAACTGCATCTGGAAATAAACTAACCTGGAAATCTGGTGATTCCTGGATCCCTCCCTTTCAACTTGAAGTTTTGGATTTGAGAAATTGGTATCTCGGACCCCGATTCTCTTCTTGGCTGCAATCACAAAAACAACTAAATTACTTAGACATTTCAAACACAGGAATATCAGATTTTATTCCCACCCAGTTCTGGAATAAGACCCATGGAACTTTTACATACCTAAATTTATCCTCTAATGGATTTTATGGAGGGCTCCCTAATGATGTAATTAGGTTTACTTTTAATTCTATCGCTGATCTAAGTTCAAACCATTTCACTGGTCCATTACCACCATTCATGTCTAGCGTGAATTGGCTTGATCTTTAGAATAATTCTTTCTCAGAATCTATTCACCAATTCTTTTGTAATCAGACGAACTTAAGTATTCGTTTTATAAATTTTCGATATAATCTTTTGTCAGGAAGTATTCCTGACTGCTTCGGGAATTGGACAAATCTACAAATTCTAAAATTAGACAACAATTATCTGAATGGTCCCATCCCAAACTCAATTAGAGGTATGTATAAATTAGATATCTACACTTGCGTAATAACAGTCTCTCAGGAAAGTTGCCTCAGGCTCTACAAGATTGTACGAGATTGCAAACAATTGACCTTGGAGGAAATCAATTTTCAGGACAGATACCTACTTGGATGGGTAAGACATTTCCAGGATTGGTCAATTTGAATCTCCACTCTAATAGGTTCTACGGACAGATTCCAAACGAACTATGCCATCTTCAATCTCTTCAGATTTTGGACCTTGGACACAATAGCCTCTCTGAGATAGTGCCAAATTGCTTCACTAATTTCAGTGCCCTGATAAACACGGAACGAAATATGAATTACGGAACAGATCGATATTTTGCATCAGGATTCCATGGCGTCATTACATCTGATTATGGAGTTTTGGTGACAAAAGGGATTGAGAACGAATATAAATCAATAATCATGTTAGTGAAGTTCATGGATCTTTCATCGAATAACTTATCAGGGTCGACTATTACACTCATTCAATGCTCCTGCAATAAATTAACTAGTGACAGAGAGATAAAAAAGTAAATACGCCAACCCCAAGTTACAAGGAACTGAGTAGTACTAGTTAAAACCAAAAGTCAGAAACCAGCTTTTGACTTCATTTTGTCAAAATATGTCACTTATTAACAAGATTTTATTAGATCTTAGCAAGATTTTATCATATCTTTGGTCAGGTTACTGAAAACTTACATCATTGTTGTGACACTTGTATAGTTGTATTCTTACTCACAATGCTCCAATGGACTTAAAAACTTGAAACCTTCACTAATTACAGAGTTTACATCGGCAGAGTATTTTTCGAGGACTCATTACTTATCCGAGGATCCGTAAAAATTCCAATTCCACGTATATCTTATTTTTATTTATTTTTTCAATTTATTCCACTCAATTTCATTACAAAATAAATAACTATAACACCACATTCAATTTATTTTAAATTTTGGTTTGATTATGCAAACTATGAAAAATAAATGAACAAAATAAAAATTTAAGAATCAATCTAAACTCAACCCGTCCCAACCTGCAATTTATTTTGCGGGTTGGATTGGGTTGGGTTAGGGTTTTAATTGTAACGGGTTGGATTGAGTTGGGTTGGGTTGGGTTGAGATTTAAATTTAATCAATCCGCCCCGCCATTTATTTTATGGGTTGGATTAGGATTGAAACAAATTCGTCCCGTAACCACCCCTAAACGGCGGTTTGGTTCTCACTTTTCTCTTTTCTCTCATATCTCCGTCTTCAGATGGCCTGCTTGATGTACCTATTTGTAAATAAATTTACAAAATATGTAAATTTTTTTTGTAAAAAAGTCATCAAGTTCAAAACAATCTGCGTTTTTATAAATAAATTTCTAAATATATATTAAATTGTCATTTTAATTTAAAAAAAAAAAACAATACAGTATTAAACGCACATTAAAAACAAAAACCTACGAAAAAACTAACAATACAAAAACATCTCTATCTCTCTCTCTCTCTATATATATATATATGCGATGGCGGCGACGGCGGCGAGGGTGGCTGAAGAGGGGCCAGTAATGAGTCTAATAAGCAAACGCCTCCGCAAACTACGAAAGAAGCTCAGCTCTGACGCCACCGTCTCCGCCGCAATCCGCGAGCTTGAAAACCTCCGCCTCCCCCTCTCCGCCGCCGTCGCCCACGAGATCCACCTCGTCGCTTCCGTACAGGTGGAATTAAAACCTACTCCCCTTTATAAGCTCTTTGTTTGATTCTAAATAGTCGTATTTAATTCGAAGGCGGGTTTTAATTTATAGTATTAAAGATTAAAATCACTTGCAAATGCTATAGTTTTAATTTTAAAAAACTTAACACTGAACTTGAGTAAAGACCTCTCTCCTATATATATATATACTAGTATACCTATGCATGTAAGACGCTATAAATTGTGACGATGATAGAAATGTAGAGTAAAAAAAATATAATATAAATTGTGATATATACAAATATTTAGAGAAAAAAATATAGGATATACGAAATTTTGTGTGGTCAAAGAGTTTAATTAGTTTTTTTTTATGAAAATAGTTAATATGGTAATTAATAAAAAAAAAATATAGGGGTATTTTTGGAAAAAAAATGGCTAAACTGGGCAGCCTCATTTGACTTGGGTTGACTTATCATTTGACTTGGATTGGGTTTGATAGAACATAAAAATCAGACCCGAATATTTTATTCGGGTCATAATCAACCCACTTTATAAATGGGTATCCAACGCTTAAATGGGTCATCTCATACTTTTTATAGGAATTGGGGTGCTACTACCCAAAGCCCAAGCCCAATCAAAGGGGGACCCTTGTCTGAAAAATCCCTGGGATGAAGACATTTGTCAATATCCTAGAAGGCGCAGTTGCCTATAAATAGCCAACTACCCCTCCTAGAAAAAGACCAGAAAATCTATCCAAAAATTATAGAGAGAAGTTAAGAAAAGAGAGAAACTAACCAATACGTATCACTTCGAGAAATAAACCGAGAAAAGACAGCCGAGCACCGAACAAGAGAGGAGAAAGATCAAGACGAGAGATCAAATAGGTATATCGAGCATAATTGTAGAACCGAAATACTAATCTGAGCAAATGTAATAGTCCGAACAAGGACAATAATCCGAGCAATAATAAAGATCAGGAAGTATCATTTATTCACGGTTGATTTATCATTATATCATTATTGAAAAGCCTAACGCGACCGACCAAAGTTATGGCTTTATCAAATGGCGCCGTCTCCGGGAATCATCTAGTTCCCAACTAGTTTAGAATTCGAATACCAATACTCTGCCAGACGAGCGACAATGGTTACCAATGTAGAGGAAACCCATCCCGAGATAGTAGAGACCAATAACCAAAACACGCAAATTAGCCAACAAGACCTCGACGATCTACTCGCTATCCGCGACAGATATGAAGCTATCCAATCCGGAAACCAACCAACAACCTCCTACGTCAACCAAGAACAACCGGTCGAACCACCCCGACATCTCATCGAAGGGATTGTCGACGAACACCTTTCGTCCTCGGAGGACGAACAAGACGTGCCCGTATTAAGGCGTGCACAAAGACGCTTAACCGGGTCCCAAGCAGGGCCGAGCTCAAGAGTCCCATTGCCTACGGCCTCGGTCAACTCCGGTGCTCGTTTACAAACGGACGAGGCCCGTCAGTTTGGTATGCCCGAGGATCATGTACTCGGACAGTCGCCCCGACTGCCGACTAATTCTCCGAGGGTGATTACACCACCCACAGTGGAGGTACAACATGTCGTTCCATTAGCTGATGAAAGGAACTACACCCAGCTACAAGCTCAGCTGGCGGCATGCATGACGGCCATGACAGCGGCCGGCATCGTATTGCCAGTTATCCAACCCGACAAAGACCCACGCCATGAAGTGGAAGATTCTGCGTACAGGGCAGCCCTGGAGGCAGCGGGTCGGCGACCCGATACAAGAGTCCCCCACCAAGGGGGCAATGTCCCAATAACTATCGTCCATCCGAACACTCATATGGAACGTGTCCACACAAACACGAAGGACGATAGATATCCCGAATACAGGATCGGGGAGGGATATGGCCCACCACCACATCAGGGAGGATACCCTCCCCCCTACCAAGTCACGGATGACGCGTTCCAACAGGCTTGGAATGTATGCCAAGAAACCCCGTGTGCTGAACAGATCACGCGGTACCGCAATCCTATGGGATTCGTCATCCCCGAATTCAGGCTCTATGACGGGAAGAGTTGCCCTATTGACCATCTGAGGCACTACAAGACGAAGATGGAACTGTGGAGTGATGACCATGCACTGATGTGCAAATTTTTCAAAAACAGCTTGGGTCAAGAGGCTTCGTCATGGTATCATAACTTACCACGGGGCTCCATTAGAAACTGGGCAGAACTGCTAAGAGCGTACTCCACCCGATACGCTGCTCATCGGAAAAAGAAGGTTAGTATCGAAACCCTTCTTAAAATGACGATGATGCCAAATGAAAGGCTCAACGATTACTGCATACGTTTTATCGACGTAGCAAACCAGATTCCGCGATATGCCAATAATATAGCCATCCAAAACTTTATCAATTCCATCCCTAATGGCTATTGGGCGAGAAGGAAGTTCATAGGCAAAAACTTCCCAACTACTGATTCCCTGCTAGCCTATTGTACCCACCTCACCGATAAAAACGACGAATTGCGTTTCCTCAACCGGACTCTACCGAGAAGAGAATCGGTCCGCGAGGCACAGGTGGGTCGCAAAAGAGTTAGAAATAACCAGGGAGAAGCATTCCAACCGACCAGAAAGGGCAAAGAGCCCGAGGTCCATAGCAGGGGAGAGCGACCACGAGCACTAGAGCCCAAACCGCTCCAGATCGCATACCCAACACCGACCAACGAACATAAACCGCTCCAGCTCGCCTACCCGATGCCACCCAAGCCATTTCAACAGGTTCGGCCCCAAGAGAGGGAACACCGAAACCCTTTCGGACCGGTCGAGCTGCGATACACTTTCAACCTGTCTGCTGAAGATATCCTCAAGGATATATGCAGGGAAAGTTGGTATTCCCGACCACAACCGATCATCTCTCCCCCCAGTCAGAGAGATTCCAAGCTCTTCTGCGCATATCACGAGGATCACGGCCATCTCACTGAGCATTGCCGTAACCTACGATGGAGAATGAACCAGTGGGGCGATGCAGGATACCTAGCCAAGTTCATCAAAGGAGCTGGGAATAAAGGCAAGCAACTGGCCATCGAGGGATCTGACAACCGGCAAGGCAAAACGATCAACGTCGTCCATATGTCACGACCCAAGGGCCCAGGCGGGGAACGATCACGACAACGGCAGCTGGCCCACTTTGGCCAAGTAGCCAAGACATCACAGGCGTCGCCCTCTAAACGACAATGCACTCCACGACGACATCCGCCCATTTCTTTCTCGGATCTTGACGAAGAAGGGGTGATTTACCCCCACGGAGACGCCATTAACCTCCGTGTTCAAATCGGCCTAGACACAGTCAGCAGGGTACTTGTCGACCAAGGAGCCTCTTGTGATATCATGTACAAGGAGCTCTTCGACAAGATGGAACTCAAGCTGCAAGATCTTCAGCCTACCGATGTCACATTGATCGGATTCATCTCCGAAACGACCAAACCTTTGGGGAAGATCGTCCTCAGTGTCACAACAGGGTCCATGTCGGTTCCCGTGGAGTTCTTAGTGGTCGACGACCATTCCGGGCACAACGCAATATTGGGCCGACCATGGTTACATGCCATGAAGGCCATACCCTCGACCTATCACCAAAAGGTCAAATACCCGAATGATAGGGGGGCGATCGAGACAGCCAGAGGATGTCAAGAAGATTCAAGACGCTGCGAGGACATCACCGCGACTCTCCAACAACAACGAAGCACTGTGGAACAACCCACCAGCACAAAGAAGCTGATCAGCCAAATATCCAAAGCCGAAAGGGTTGTCGAAGAACAAGTAGGAGAGACACTTAGGAAGGTGTATATCCCGGATATGGACGAGGAGCACTATTTCCTCCTCGGCGATAACCTTCCAAAACGGGAATCCGAGGAGTTAGAAGCGTTCCTTTTCAGCAACATTGATAAATTCGCCTGGAGTCCTAAAGACATGCCGGGCCTAGACCCAAATACAGCATGCCACCACCTAAGTGTAAACGCCGAGTACAAGCCAATAGCACAGAGGGGCAGAAAAGTCTCTGTACAGCACAGAGCAGCTATAATCGCTGAAGTACAAAGGCTATTGGAGGCTGGAGCCATAAGGGAGGTTTACTATCCAAAATGGTTGTCCAACCCGGTCGTCGTCCCTAAGAAGAACGGGAAGGAGAGAGTCTGTATAGACTTCACCAACCTCAACAAAGCCTGCCCGAGGGACCACTTTCCCCTTCCAAGGATCGATCAACTGGTGGACGCAACAGCGGGAGCAGAACGGATGACCTTCCTCGACGCGTACTCAGGATACCATCAAATTCCCCTCGCCCGCGAAGATCAAGAAAAGACTTCATTTATATCGCCTTTGGGAAATTATTGCTATACGGTAATGCCGTTCGGTCTACGCAATGCGGGGGCAACTTACCAAAGGATGATAACACGGGTATGTCGAGATCATATAGGGAAAACAATGGAGGTATACATAGACGACATGGTCGTCAAAAGCGAAAGAGCCACATCCCACCTTCAGGATATCAGGAACGTTTTCCGAACGCTGGGCGAGCACAAACTGAAACTCAATGCGAGCAAGTGTGCATTTGGCATCAGCAAAGGGAAATTCTTGGGACATATGGTTAGCCGACGAGGAATAGAGGCTAATCCCGATCAAATAACGGCTCTACGAAACCTAGCAGCGCCCAAGAATAAGAAACAGGTACAAGAGCTCACGGGAATGATGGCCGCGCTGAGCAGGTTCATTAGCCGATCCGCAGATAAGGGATGGCCATTTTTCGAATCACTCAAGAAGGATAGAAAATTCGTCTGGGACCCGGAATGTGAAGCTTCATTCAACAATCTCAAAGAGTACTTGAGGGCATTGCCACTGCTAGTAAGGCCGAACAGAGGAGACATTCTGGCATGCTACCTAGCAGTCTCTGCTACAGCTGTGAGCACGGTCATCCTAAGAGAAGAAGGTCGCGAACAATTTCCGATTTACTTCGTCAGCAAGACTCTGGTCGAAGCCGAAACACGTTATCTACCCTTGGAAAAGCTGTGCCTGGCATTGGTCGTCGCAACCAGGAAGTTGCCACACTATTTCATAGCTCATCAGGTCCGGGTATATACCAAGTTTCATATTAAAGAGTCACTTCGACGGACGGACATTAGCGGCCGAGTTGCCGCCTGGGGGGTCGAGCTATCCCAATTTCATATCGAGTTCGCACCCCGCCATGCCATAAAGGGACAAGTCCTGGCCGATTTCGTCGCAGAATTTACCGAAGGCTATGACGAGCCTTTGGCACTCTCTCCCCAATCACACTGGCAGATACATGTCGACGGATCAGCCACCAAGGACGGATCAGGAGCAGGGATCGTCCTAAAGTCTAGAGAGGGAGCAATCATCGAGAAAAGCATAAAACTGGGCTTCCGAGCTACCAACAATGAGGCAGAGTACGAGGCCATGATCAATGGCATGCTTATTGCCCGGTCCCTCGGATGCTCCCACTTAATTGCAAGCTCAGACTCCATGCTCATCGTCAATCAAGCCACCGGCGAGTACCAAGCTAAAGACGATAGAATGATCCTCTACCAAGAAAAAGTCCAAAGCTTGATGGCCACATTCGAACAGTGCGAGTTAGTGAGAATCAATCGCACCGAGAATGCACATGCCGATGCGTTGGCCACCCTAGCCTCGACGCTAACATTGACCGACACCCGGTCGATCACAGTGGAACTACTGCCGACCCCGAGCATAATAAAAAGGGTAAACCGGGTGACATCGATACAGTACGAACTAGGATGGATGGAGGACATGACCCATTATCTGCGAAATGGAACGCTTCCGGTCGACAAGATAAAAGCGCTGAAAATTACAAGAAAAGCTCCTCGGTTCTGGCTATCCGAGGACGATAAACTATACAAATCCAGTTACCAGGGACCACATCTACTGTGCGTCCCGACCGAGCTACAACTGCCGGTCTTGGAAGAAATCCACGAAGGATCTTGCGGAGCGCACATCAAAGGGCGATCCCTTGCAAACAAGGCAGTGACCCAAGGATATTGGTGGCCCTATATCAAGCGAGACGCCGATGCATACGTCCAACAATGCGAAAAGTGCCAACGATTCGCCAAGATACCACGGCTCCCTTCATCTATGATGACCCCGGTATCAGCACCATGGCCGTTCGCTCAATGGGCAATCGATTTGGTCGGTAAACTCCCAAGAGCACCTGGGAATGTGGAATATCTGATCGTTGCGACTGATTATTTCACCAAATGGGTCGAAGCTAAACCCCTCCGAGAAATCAAAGCCAGCAACGTCAAACAATTCATTTGGGAATACATCATAACTAGGTTCGGAATACCGTACGCTATAGTCGCCGACAACGGAACCCAATTCAAAGATGCCAATTTACAGCTGTGGTACGAGGAACTCGGTATCCGAAAATTCTATTCGACACCGACATACCCACAAGGGAACGGGCAAGCCGAAGTGTCAAACCGAACCATATTGGACGGCATCAAGACCACCCTTGAACAAGCAAAGGGGAGGTGGCCCGAGCGGCTACTCAACGTTTTATGGTCGTGCCGAACTACACCCAAGACGGGCACCAAGGAAACCCCGTTTAGCTTAGCATATGGTGTTGAGGCCGTCATACCGACAGAGATCGGGCTACCTACGCTCCGAACAACGTTGGTCGAGCAGGGAAATAATGAACAAAGAATGAGAGAAGAGCTCGACATGATAGACGAGAAACGAGAGATAGCGGCCCTTACCTTAGCTAAATACCAACAAAGCGTAAAGCAAACCTATGACAAGAGAGTAAAAGGATCTAAAGAATTCATGGTAGGAGAACTGGTGCTGCGACGAGTGACGGTCTATACTCGCAACGAAATACATGGCAAACTGAGCCCTACCTGGGAAGGCCCATACGAAATCGTCAAGCGAACAAGTCCAGTCTCTTACAAAATCAAAAGCATCCTGTTCGCCAACAGCCGAGGGGAAAAGAATTCTTGGAATGTGGCTAACTTAAAGAAGTACTACGTATAGGCAATGCTCCGAATACAGGTGCTACCTTACCCTTCTTGCTTAATGGCATTATCTTTCTTCTTTTGAATAAATAAAATATATTATTATGCTGTCTACTAATACCATGAGATTCTCAACATGGCCGAAGTGCCTAGAAATACTATGAAATCCCGTAAATGGCGTGTTACCGAAGGAACGTCTAGGGATACTATGAAATTCCCAGCATGGCCGAAGTGCCTAGGAATACAATGAAAGTCCGTAAATGGCGTGTTACCAAAGGAACGTCTAGGCATACTATGAAATCCCGTAAATGGCGTGTTACCGAAGGAACGTCTAGGGATACTATGAAATTCCCAGCATGGCCGAAGTGCCTAGGAATACAATGAAAGTCCGTAAATGGCGTGTTACCAAAGGAACGTCTAGGCATACTATGAAATCCCGTAAATGGCGTGTTACCGAAGGAACGTCTAGGGATACTATGAAATTCCCAGCATGGCCGAAGTGCCTAGGAATACAATGAAAGTCCGTAAATGGCGTGTTACCAAAGGAACGTCTAGGCATACTATGAAATCCCGTAAATGGCGTGTTACCGAAGGAACGTCTAGGGATACTATGAAATTTATATGCAGGTACAATGCAAGGTATTATTCAGGTCCACTTTAAGACGGCGATGCAATATAAATTGGCTAAAACAATGAAGGAGAATCAATCTAAACAACAAAATATCAACAAGAAGCATCTTCAAAACAGGAATAACGAAATAACAAATGATTTGGCAAGGAAAAATCGATCCAATCAATTAAATAGCAATACGGCAATGGAAAGGTACAAAACAGGAATAAAGAAATCACATATATAGTCCTCGCCCGCATTACGGAGGCAACAAGAAGATCAACGACAATAAAGAGATTCATTTAAGAAGAGCTACTGCAGGAGGAGCACGACGGTAATTGACCGAGCTCAATCTCTTCGTCATCAGTCGTTGTGTACCCATCAGACTCATCACCATCAAAACGCTCCTCAGAAATGAGGGCATCAAAATTGGTCGTATGAGCCCCGACACAAGTCAGCGTTTGAAGCCGCGCGTTGAACTCGGCTTCTTGGCGGACTCGTGAGCATCCGAGGCCGCTTTACGGCGATCATCGTCAAAGGAGAGGTCACGGCGAGCTTCAATCACAGCTGCGGAAGCATCGTATCTGGCGCGGGACAAACGGAAATACTTCACCAACACGTTGGCCTTGGTCACAAGCAACTTTAATTTGCCGAAGTACTCGACCTTTGCACGCCAATATCGATCCAAACGACGCTCCTGAACCTCAACAGCATGCTCGGCACGGCGAACGTATTCTCGAAAAGAGGCCGCCTGGGTTTTCAGCTTGGTCCGCAGTCGAGCACATTGGTCGGTCAATTTGACATTTTTGCTCATCAAAACAATGTAGGGCCACCTGTCAGGCACCTCACTAGCCGCACCAGATGAGACCTCGTCCCGGGCAGCACCAGTAGGTCCTAACCCCGGGTTAACTAGGCATGGAGAACCAGCCTGGTGCGACATAGTAGCATGTGCCTATAAAAAAAAAAGAGGGGGGGAGACGAACGAGAAGAGATGAATAAACAGAAAAAAAAAAAAAAAAAAAAAAAAAAAAAAAAAAAAAGAGAGAGAATTTTTTATACAAGCTACAAAGAAAACGACAAAACAAGCTATTTTACTAATCCGACAACCCCTCAACAGACGCCGAAGTCTCTACTACATCAGCAAAATGAATATCTCGCAATGAATTAATTTGCGTCCCCAAACGCTCACGAATGACCGCCTCGATTCGGTTCAAGGCAACCGTGGTTTCCGTTACCCCGGCCTTCGCATCCACCATGCGCTCTGCCCGGGACACACCACTCATTCCTTTTATATGCTCCAGCACCTCTAAGGCGCGAGCTCGGGCCCAATACGCTTTGGCAAAGGATAGCAGCAGATCCGCATCCTCGAAAACGGCCCCAAGGACCAAGCTCAAGCTCGTCACACGACCTCGGGCTTCATCACGAGAACGTCGTAGGGCACTGAGAAGTTCCTTTGCTTTACCCTTATTTGCCGTATAATGGGCGGTCTTTTTACTAAATCTCTCTCCCAAATCACGTAACCGGATCGCCAGGTTGGAAATATGAATATTCAGACCCTCGATTTCCTGATAGGCACAAGTCAATTTCGCGGTAAGGGACGCGTTAGACCTTTCCAAATCCTCCATCACGTCACCTACACTACGACTAGGCGAGGTCCAGACCACCATGGCAAGGGGGTTATTTGGTACCTGACAATATTTTGTTTTCATATCCTTCAAAATATAACGACCACCAAAAGAAATTCACCCAAGCAAGCTCAACAGAAAGAAACCACAACACCTATATTATCACTTCCCCAAAAGAATCTGTTTCTAGATACAAAAAAAAAAATAAAAAAAAAATAAAAATAAAAAATAAAAAAAAATAAAAATAAAATATACATAATGCTAGGAAGATAGTCAAGGTTCCACCTGAGGAGATGCTGGTGAGGGAACAACAGTAGCATCCGGTCGAGGAGTGGACGGGGTCGACATAGAGTGAGGACGCAGCGCTGTCGAAATTGTCTGCCCCGGTAGCCGAGGAAGCTCTTCTTCACGAAGATTCGCCCAGTCCAAGGGTTTCGGCGGTGCACCATGCGGACACGGATACACCAACTCCGACCACGCCCTATCCGACAGAGGAACATTCGCGAAATTGAGCGCCCGCACATGAGCGCAGTATACAGAAAAGTTAGCCATCATCGCTAACTTTTTCCGCTCCTCCGCCTGTGCCGTTTTCAGGGCAGACACCTTAGCCTTTTCGGCTTCCACGTCCTCAGCTAGGAGCAAGTTCTCCTCCTCTAATTCGCCGTACTTAGCGGCCATGCTCTCTTTTTCCACCCTCAATTTCTCGACATCCTCGGTCAGGTGCAGGAAGTCCACCGACAGTTTGTCATAATTCTCGCCCAGGGTTTTCTTCTCGGCGACCAATTTCTCCTTCTCGGCCACCAGATTATCCTTCTCGGTCACCAGCTTCTCCTTCTCACCCTCTAGAGCTCCCAGCTGATCCCGTAGCGCCATGGCACTCACAGCAATCTGCACTTCAACACATTAGTTTCCAAATAAAATACAAGTACCAAACCTATATAGTGCAATACGAGCCCCACGTACCCTCAGCGCATCCGCGTGGGCCTGCTCTATAACTGACATTGTAGGTTGGGCAGATAGTTTTTCTGCATTCTTGAACACAAGGGGTTTCAGAGCCGTATACCCCATCTTCAGTGTTCTCGGTTGATCCAGCAGTTCACCCCTACATCGGTCAATGTACCGGGTCATTGCAACCCCGTCAACCAACCCCTTCTCGGATTCGTCGAGAGCCTCATCCTCGACACCCGTCACAACATCCCCGGCATTCTCTTCGCTGCCTTTCATCTCCACCCCCACGTCCTCCTCCAACTGCTCAATCTCAGGGGCCCTATGCTCGATCTCTTCCTCATTACGGAGGGGCGAGCACACGGACAAATCTATCGGACCCTCGGTGGGAATAGGCGAGATGACCGGCAAAGTCATCGTACCCTCTCCCATGTTCGTCAAGAGGTTCATATATCCGAATACATCGTCGACCGACCCCTGAAACACAATAATACCCATAGACCGGGCAAGAGCGAGGGTAACCAATGGAGAAGTCAGTAGCTGAAACAAGATGACTAATAAAGCAAAGCACTAGCGAACCAAATGACAAACAACCAAAAGACAAGAAAATCATAATAACTATACACATACCTCGCCCGGAGCAGAGGCATCCTCGGCGGTATCCCCTTGACCAGCGGCACACACCCCCTCGTCCGAACCAACGTTAGCATCTTCCTCGGTAACCGATGTATCGGTTCCCCTAGCCCTCTTCGTTGTGTCAACGACAGGGTCAGCTGCACGACGCTTAGAACGAACGGCCTTTTTCCCAAGCCGAGTAGCACATCGAGCCTGGACCACCTTTAAGAATTCCTCCTCGGGCTCTTTGGGGATTTCGGGTGCCGGATTACCCTTGGACACCGACCCCATAGGGTAACCGAGCAACGTCGGAGCCGTACGACTCGCAGGATCCGGCGTAGGTCCAGGCCCCCACCATTTCCAAAGAGCTAACAGAGCCTCTACATTGGGGGCGCCGAGGTCTGACATGATGGGAGCATTGGTCGCCGGTCCAGGAATCTGGTGTCCCGCACAACCCCATGCACCGGAAGCAATTACAATACCAAGATTACGCTCTTTATTGGTATCCGGCAAACCGATAACGAGCCGGAAAAAGGCACGCAGAGTCTTCAAATACGAGCTGCGACGCTCAAAGCTCAGACTATAGACTCCAAAGACGTCCTTCAGTTCAATCGGTATTCCGGACAACTCCGATAGCCTTTGGATACCATTCAGAGTACGGTAACCATTTAGGGCCAGTTGGGCCGGAGCAATTTGGACGGCCTCAAAGAACGAAGCCACCCAGTTTGTAAAGGGCAGTCGAAGACCACCAGTGAAGAATGCCGAAGAACGCACGGCCACCTCGCCGGCAGGTACAAATCCCAGCACCTCCTCGTCAGAAATAGGAAGCCGGATATGTATGTTGTCAGGTATTCCGGCGAGTTCTTTAAAATCCTTCTCCACGAATGTGCCAACTTGGGCCACACTTTGGGTCAAAATTTCCTATACAAATATCATCAAAAGTCCATCAATATACTAACCAAATACACACACCAGAACCACCTCAATAGAACGAGAGCCACCACCCCCCCCCCCACGCACATTACATCAGAATCATCAGACATATATAGATAACCTGAACCATATACCAACGACACACCTATGACCACAACGACAACTCAAATACAACTCCTAAAAGAGGGAAAAGGGGAGAACAAAAAAAAATCACTTACAGTAATCATTATGAGCAAGCAAGCGTGAACAGCAGCAAGTCTTCCAACAAAACCACGAAACCCTAGATCAAGCGGCCGAACTCTTTTCCTTTTTGGCGGGAAGAATATGCTTTAGAGAGAGAACAATATTTTCTTCAACGAATTCTATGATAAAAATAAACAGGATTACTGGGCACAATAAAAAGGAGTGGAGTCACAAAAGGAATAAAATAATAACCGTCCTTTCGTGTAACAGAGGTTTACCTTTTTCCAACCATACGAAAGTCAACAACCGCTGCTCTTTTTAAACATATACACGCTCCAGATTTCGCCACGTCAGCGCGTATCCCACTACCCAAGGCAGTTCACATCATTAGACCTAAATAAACGGCCAGTGGACCCTACCACGAAAAGCTTCTCACATACGCTACCATTACTATCACACCGAGAATATCCCCCGATTAAAGTTCCTCGACTCCCAAACCTATCCTTAACACAAGGGCACACCGAACAAAGTGGACGAAGACCGTTTCTAGCTTGATGGCAGCGAGCATCAAGTCTAACAACGCTCTCCGGGGGGATAACCGGGCATATTGTTCGGTGTATGATCAGAGACATAAAAGAGAAGCAAACAGGAAATAAAATAGGACAGAATCAAATGCAAGACAAGTTTTATTCATCCACATAGGGGGAAACACAAACAATACAACAGAAAAAGAAAATACACCCATCCTACTTTTTCGAACTATCCCCCATAGCAACATCCCTCTTCGCCAAAAGTTCCTCCAGACGCTCTTTCTCCCTAACCAAACGAGAAATCGCCATCTCAGCCTGTTTCAAGGCCTAAGACTGAGACTCGCATTTTTGCTCGGCCTTGAAACGAGCAGTGCCCTCCTCGTCCCAATATTGTTTAAACCTCCTCGCTTCAGTCCGAGCACACATGAGATCATGTTTCAGCCATGACATCTCAATTTCTTTTAGTTGAAGAGGAGTCAAATCCTCCTCCCCAAAGCCAGGGGGACGGGGTAGCAAAAAGGTAGGCTCTTCCATAAGGGTTTTCTTTTTGGAAGCAGACCTAGTGATGGGAGCCATCTCACGCAAAAGCAAATTATAAAACAAGAGAGAGGTAGAAAGTGGTAATGAGATACAGGCAATAGGGAGCATTTATAGAGAATCAAAAGGCACAAAGTACGAAGCGTTACAATGGTTCACAAGACAGGCACGAGACACGAAAAGATACAACTGATTCATCAAATACAGAAGATAAAATACAAAAGAAAACCAGCCCAATCTAAGGATCAATGGGTGGAAAAACCGAACTGCCAGACCGAGAGAAAGCAAAACGAGCAGAACAATTCAACCGAGCTTGGTAGGAATCGTTCATGGCGACCAAATCGTCATTCTCCGAGGAGAGCCTGTTGTTTTCCGTAGTAAGAACCCTGACGCGTTCCACGAGCCGAGCATTCTTTACCATTATGTTAGCTAGGCCTTGAGGAGAGTTGTCAAACTCATCTTGAGAATGGTCCCAAATTTCCTCGGCATCATACCAGGAGTTGGCCAGATGGTTTCTCTGCAGCAACAAGTGATCGAGCTGGCAACTCAGTGCCGAGATCTCGGTCCACTTCACCGTCTCTTCGGGATAAGAGCCGAACAAGCTCAAGGCCAAAACGCCATACTCTTTCTCAAGCCTTGCCATCCGACGGCGGACCCGAGATACCTCAGTATCCAAGCCCTTCATCTGAGCATGATATCTCACCACAGGTCCAGACATTCTGGGAAATTGTTTAGTACGGAAGAAAATAAAGGGCTAAGGAAGAGAGAAGCAAAAATAAAAAAGAGATGATAAACTACCAGAGAAAAGAGAAGTACTTATAGAACGAAGAGTATGATATTTTATGACCTTGCTTGGGAAATTGCAAATTTCCTGACATGCTGGGGGGCATGTACATTTCCTGACCTACTAGGGAGCAGGCACATATGTTTGCCAGTGATGGGGACATCTATTGACATCTGAGACTACAGTGCAGAAGAAATAAAGACGAGATATTCAAAGATCTAGATTCCAGACAAACAACAAACCACAGGTACAATATAAAAAGAAGTACAAAAATAAAGGGGCAAAAATACTTCTCATTAATAAAGATGGAATACATCATTGTTCATTACATCAAAAGACAAACTATTACATTGAGGTCTATTACATCCGAGGATTACATCAAAAGAAAATCTATTACAATGTGGGTTAGTTGTGGAGCCAAATGAGTAGACAACGTGGCCAAAAAAGAACGACAACATCAGCAAATCAGGCGAACAGCAGGAAACGAAGGAAAGAAGCATAAAAAGAAAACAAAAAGGGAAGAAAGAAGCGAAGAGGAGGAACATAAAGAAGAAGGGATAAGAAAGAAGAGTCAAAAAGAAAAATGACAAAAACCCTAGATGTAACACTAAACCCTTAGGATCACAGGGTTGATTGTTACATCATAGTGGTGCAAAAAAGAAGAAAAAGAAAAAGAGTGATGGGAGAGAAGATGAAGAAAAAGAAAGAGGAGGCACAGAAGAAAAACAGATGAGAAGAAGATAAAGAGACGAAGAAGACCGACAACTAAAAAGGAAGTCAATGAAACAAAAAAGAAACGGAAAAAGAAAAGAATAAAAAGTACGAGAAAACAGAGTATAAAAAAAAAAACAACAGAGGAAGAGGAAGAAATGATGGAAACGGAGAAATAAAAAAAAAAAGAAGAAAAAGGAAGAGATGGGAAAAGATGGGGAAAGAGAAGATAAAAAGAAAAAAAAAGAAGGGGGAAGGTTAGGGGGAAGTCGATCGGTATCGATGAGAGGGCCCGGCAGAGACATCCCTGTCCCTCAGTGTCGGGTTCCCCCTTAGCATCTCATTCTCTTCGACTAGAGCCTGACGAGCACGTCGGCAGTAAGCCAGTTCGGATCTTAGCCAAGTTAATTCCCGAACCATCTCGGTATGGTGATAACGCATCACCTTCAATTCCTCCTCGGCATCCCTCAACAGCCTTTGTACATGGTTATATGAGGCTTCGAAGGCCTCCACTTGCAAAGCTAATGCTGATTGGGTGAAAGGACCAGACACCTTAGGGAAATTATAAGATGGTCTATATATGGGGGAAAATAATATGATGAGAAGCGTGGATGTAACCATGCTGTAAGCAGGTATTTATAGATCAATTGTATGAGGGCTGGGATCGAGAGTCGCAACCATTCGCCAATGGGTATTCAGAAGCGATGGCACTCAAAAGAGGTGACTGTTCAAGAAAAACGTTTGGATTCCCAAAAGACTCTAAAGAGCGTGAGTAATTAAAAGCCACTCCTGTTCAAGAAACGTTTGGATTCTTACCAATATTTAAAGGGAGTAAGTAATAATGGCATTGAAACACGCGTCGTTTTTGGGAAGAGCAGCGGTTCAAATAAATATCCCAGATCTTTTGCGCAAGGCTCAAGAAAACTCTGGTGAATAGGATTTTATATGCACAAGGCTCAAGAAATCCTATTAACCCCTAGATATAAAGAATAAGAAGGTCCAATGGATAAGATCAAACGCCAGGCCCAAGAAAAGCATTAATGAGGCCACAAGCGTGCGCAGTCAAAATAAATTGCATTGGGAAAGTAATTCAGATATAAACAAGAAAAAGAAATCTTTATTGATTGATTGATACTTCGTTACAGAAGAAGCACAAAGAGAAAATACAATGAAAACAAAAAAATCATTTCATAGAAGGGCCCGCTTCGTCATTCGGCTTCCTTTTCGACCGAGCATACACTTCCTTAAGGGCCAATTTGTAAGCCCTCTTGGAAGCAAGCTGCCTATCTCTGGAGGCCTCGAGCTCTTTGATCCGGGCACGAGCACGAATACTGTCGAGCAAAGACCTCTGGTGCTCCTTCTCTAGGGCATCCAATCGCTCGTCTAGTTCGGCGGCCCGACGAGCTTCCACCGACAGCCGGGCAACCCTCTTCTCGAGATAGCGCACCTTCTGAACTTCCTCTTCCAGACGGGCAACGTATTCAGGAAGGTTGTCACCATACTTTTCGAGAGGAGAAGCCATTTGTTCGTTAATAAAGAATGAACCGCATAAAAAATACTGGGACAGTCCCCTTTTATAAGAAGAAACAAGGAGTAGGTCAAAGGTCATCTCGAATAAATACAACCTCTTGAACTTCCCAAGAGCATTAAAGGCGAATTCACCACAGTTCCAAATCCAATTAAAGTCATCCAAAAAGACATCAAGAAGATAAACAGACAAGAACAAGGAAAGGAAAATATTTTATTAATTCCAAAAAACTTCGATTACAACTGAGGAGAAGACTCCCCGTTCAAGAGAAATTACGACAGAAATTACAAAAGACTAATTATTTCGAGGAAGAGCCTTCTTCATCGTCATCCGAACTCGGTCTGGACCGAGCATGCAACTCCTTGAAGGCAAGCTTATAGGCCCTTTTTGCTGCCTTCTGCTTAGCCAGATTAGCCTCGAGCTTCTTTATATGCTCATAGGCCCAATCCCGATCGGCCATCGTCACATGATGATCGGAATCCATGTCAGACAACCTTTTCTTGTAGTTTGAAACCTTGGCCACGAGTTTCTTATTCGCGGTACGAGATTTCTTGATTTCCGTTTCTAAATATGAAATATAATTAAAGGAGCTCTCACCAGTAGAACCAGAAGAAGCCATTATGTCACGGGCAAATTAGTAGTAAAATGCCTAATTATGGAGGGAGCACACCCCCTTTATAGGAGTTTTCCTCGAAGAAAGATATTAGGATAGGAAACATTAAATGTGCCCCCCTGGGAACCGTCACGAGTCTATTGCGTTTCTCGATGAAGCATTGGGAAAAACAAGACCGAAGTAACGTTTTCGACAAACCGAACATGACTCCCCCGACATGGAAACCACGCCGAGGAAGTCAGGGAGCACTTGATAGAACATAAAAATCAGACCCGAATATTTTATTCGGGTCATAATCAACCCACTTTATAAATGGGTATCCAACGCTTAAATGGGTCATCTCATACTTTTTATAGGAATTGGGGTGCTACTACCCAAAGCCCAAGCCCAATCAAAGGGGGACCCTTGTCTGAAAAATCCCTGGGATGAAGACATTTGTCAATATCCTAGAAGGCGCAGTTGCCTATAAATAGCCAACTACCCCTCCTAGAAAAAGACCAGAAAATCTATCCAAAAATTATAGAGAGAAGTTAAGAAAAGAGAGAAACTAACCAAAACGTATCACTTCGAGAAATAAACCGAGAAAAGACAGCCGAGCACCGAACAAGAGAGGAGAAAGATCAAGACGAGAGATCAAATAGGTATATCGAGCATAATTGTAGAACCGAAATACTAATCTGAGCAAATGTAATAGTCCGAACAAGGACAATAATCCGAGCAATAATAAAGATCAGGAAGTATCATTTATTCACGGTTGATTTATCATTATATCATTATTGAAAAGCCTAACGCGACCGACCAAAGTTATGGCTTTATCAGGGTTATTATAATAGAATGAAATGATATATATATATATATATATATATTTCCCTTTTCTAATCTGTTTAGTTTGATTCTGAATATTATTATTTAATTCGGAGGCGGGTTTTATAATTGTTGTAAATTTATAGTATTAAAGATTTAATTCACTTGCAGTGAGTTAAGTACTGTTGCGGTTTATAGTCTTATAGTGTAAAATCACTTGCAATGATTTAAGAATTAACTAGTTAGTGAGAATAGAGTGTTTTCCATCTTTAGGAATTAGAAAGTATGCTTCAGAAGTTGTATTTTAAGGTAAATTAAATTATGCCCTTTCACTCGTCACTCCCATCCAGGTAGATAAAAACCTTTCCCCCTTTTTCTAATATCTTAGTTTGACTCTGGATATTATTTAATCCGCGGGGGAATTTAAGGTTTAGGATTTGATTTACGGTTTTTAATATTTGTTGTTGTTTTTTAGTTGTAAAGCTTCGGAAATAAAAAAAAAAGAAGCTTTAAAGTTGTATTTTAACTTTTAAGGTAGATCAATGTATTATTGCCTTTTTATTTCCTTAGTTTGATTGTGAAGGCTATCAACTGAGGGGGAACTTGTGGGGGTTTTTGTTATTTGTTGCGGTTTATTGTTATAAAGCTTATAATTGCTTGCAATGAGGTAAGAACTAGTAACTAGTTAGTGACAATAGAGTGGTTTCCACCTTTAGGAATAAAAAAAATGCTTTAGAAGTCGAATTTTAAGGTAGATTATTTTTTATGCCCTTTCTCTTTTCTTACTTTTGACTGCAAATACTATCAATTGAAGCAATGCTTTTGGTCTGTGATTTTGATTTATGGTTTTGATATTTGTTTCCGATTTATTGTTATAAAGCTATTGCGATGTGCCAAGTACAAACTAGTTAGTGACAATAGAATGTTTTCCACCTTTAGGAGTTAAAAAATGTGCTTTAGAAATTATATTTGAAGGTAGTTTAATTTATGCCCTTTCTATTTTCTTAGACTGATTGCAAATGCTATCAGTTGAGGGGAACTCAGGGTTTGTGATTTGATTTGGGTTTGAAATTTGTTGCGGTTTATTGACAAAAAGCTTATGATTTCCTGCAATCAGGTAAGTACTAACTACTTAGTAACCCCAACCTAACACCCGCCGCCGCCTGGGATGGGAGACGACGACGCCGATCTCCTACCCCCTGGCTTTTTACGCTCCTCTCTCCTCTACTTTATTCTCGTACCCTCCATATCTTCTTCCGCTACCCCATCCAATCGCCATCTCCTCCCACTCTCCCCTTTTTCTCGATCTACACCCTCCGCCATATGGCGGTGTAGATCCGAGCTCACCTTCCCCTTTTTTCTCTTATCTCACCTCTATCTCTTCTTTCCCCACACCCACAACCTTCACTTTCTCTATTCTCATCCCCACCATCCCCCTCCCCTTTTTAGTTTTCTCCTCCCTTTTTAACCCTCTTGACGCAGCGTTAGCTAAGGAAGAACGTGACTAGATATCGTTCTAGTAGACGCAACGAAGATATCGTTCTTCGGACGCAAAGAAATCTGGAATCCACCAGAAAAATAACAAGTATTCTCCTAGAAAGAGAAACTCTAAATTATATTTTATTTTGATAGAAACTTTTTTTGTGTGTCCTTTACATCATGAACCAAAGGCCTTTATATAGGCTAACAAGAATGCAAAAGGTCCTACAAGTAGTAAATCCAAGAATGTAAAACAACTTATGTTACATGAATATAGACAGATCATGAACAGACTCATGATATGGACTTAATATTCATGTACCACTTTATTAATGTTCATGTATCCTACATCAGTCTCTCCTTCTCTGAGAAGAACTCGACCTCGAGTTTAGAGTAGGAATAGCTGTTGACGGTGGGGCATGATAATCGAACAGGTCTTGAACATTGAAAGTTTTAGAAATAGCATAATCGCTAGGAAGATCAACAACATAAGCATTTTCATTAATCCTCTTCAAAACACGCACAGGCCCAATCTTCTTCTGTTTGAGCTTGTTGTAGGTCCCAACAGGAAACCTTTCCTTGCGCAAATGTACCATTACCATATCACCAACCTCAAAAGTCTTGCTCCGACGATGGAGATCAGCTGCAGCTTTGTATTTTGTAGTTGATTCCTGTAACTTTTTTCGAACATCAGCATGTATATCTGCCACCTTTTCGACCATATGATCAGCTACAATACTCATACCAGGGAGTCTAGGAAGAGGAATCAAATCCAGAGTACGCAGAGGAGGACGAACATAAACAATTTCGAACGGAGATTTTCCAGTCGAACGATTTGGCATGGTGTTGAATGCAAATTCAGCTTGGGAAATAGCAAAATCCCACTGCCTTGGACTATCTTGACATAAACTTCGTAGAATGTTCCCCAAGGTACGATTCACCACCTCTGTTTGACCATCCGTTTGCGGGTGACAAGTCGTGCTATACTTTAAAGTCGTGTCCAATCGCATCCATACTGTTTTCCAAAAGTAGCTCAAAAACTTGGTGTCACGATCAGAGACGATGGTTTTTGGCACACCGTGAAGGCGAACAACTTCACGAAAAAATAAATGAGCAATATGGCTAGCGTCATTAGTCTTTCGGCAAGGAATAAAATGCACCATTTTCGAAAACCTGTCCACGACCACAAAAATAGAATCCATGCCTCGTTGTGTTCGAGGAAGTCCGAGAACAAAATCCATAGACAAATCCTCCCATGGAAACTCAGGAATGGGAAGCGGAGTATATAAGCCAGTATTTTGAGCTTGCCCCTTCGACGTCTGACATGTATAACATCGTTTCACATACTTTTCAACATCCTTTTTTAGTTGCGGCCAGTAGTAACGAGATTCCACCAAGGCGATACTTTTGTCTCGTCCCAAATGTCCACCTAAACCACCACAGTGACTCTCCCGAATAATGTGCCCTCGCAGCGATCCACGAGGAATGCAGAGGCGGTCCTCGTAGAACAAAAACCCATCTTGTATTTGAAACTTACCCACGGGTAAAATATCTGATTTGCTTTTTTTCCATATATCTTTAAAATCTTCATCATCATCATAAAGGTCTTTCAAATATTCAACCCCAGAAACATCACTTTTTGCCATAATCAATAAAGAAGCCCGTCGACTCAACGCATCAGCCACTTTATTGAGTTGCCCCGACTTATGTTTAAGAGAAAAAGTAAACCTTTGGATGTAAGCAATCCACCTCGCATGCATTCGGTTCGGTTTAGTAGCATTTTGAAGATATTTAAGGGCTTGATGATCACTATTAAGAACGAAAGCTCCTTGAATCAAATATGGCTCCCAATGGTACAAACACCTCACAACCGCATACAATTCTTGTTCGTAAGTTGTCCATTTTTGTCGAGCTTCACTAAGTTTCTCGCTAAAGAAGGCTATGGGCCTACTCTCTTGAGAAAGAACGGCTCCAATTCCGACACCGGAAGCATCACAGTCAACTTCGAATACTTTCCCAAAATCAGGTATAGCTAAAATAGGCGCTGACGTCAACCTCTCTTTTAAAAGCGTGAAACTTTCCTCAGCCTCCTCGGTCCATATAAATTGTTTTTGTTTCATGCAGTCGGTAATAGGGGCAGCGATGGAACTAAAATTCTTTACAAAACGTCTGTAGAAGGTTGCCAAACCGTGGAAACTACGAACCTGTGCGATAGATTTAGGGGTAGGCCACTCCTGAATGGCTCTCACCTTTTCCTCGTCAACTTTAATCCCGTCGGCGCTAACAACGAACCCCAATAAGATCAAACTATCCGTCACGAAACTGCACTTCTTGGAGTTTATGTATAATTTATTTACTCGTAGAACTTCAAAAACTTCTTGCAAGTGTTGTAAATGTTCTTCGTTATTACGACTATATATTAGGATATCGTCGAAATAAACAACAACAAACTTTCCGAAAGGTTGGAATACCTGATTCATCAAGCGCATAAAAGTACTGGGTGCGTTGGATAATCCAAATGGCATAACAAGCCACTCATATAACCCATCTCGCGTCTTGAATGCAGTTTTCCACTCATCGCCAGGACGAATTCGAATCTGGTGATAACCACTTTTCAAGTCGATTTTTGAAAATACTTTCGAACCGGCCAACTTATCAAGCATATCATCTAGCCTCGGTATAGGAAATCTGTATTTTACAGTAATCTTATTGATAGCTCGACTATCGATACACATCCGCCAACTTCCATCTTTCTTGGGTGTCAACAAGGCAGGCACCGCACACGGGCTCATACTCGTCCTGATAAAACCCTTTTGCAGCAAATCATTAACCTGATCTTGGAGGATCTGGAATTCCTTCGGGCTCATCCTGTAATGTGGCAGGTTTGGTAAGCTCGCACCGGGAACAAAATCAATCTCATGTTGAATATTTCTCATGGGGGGTAATTCGGTTGGCAATTCGTCTGGCAGGATCTCTCTAAACTCAGATAATAACGTTTTAACACATTCCGGCATACCCACACTAGAATCTTTTTGCTCTTCACCTTTGATCACCAAAGCATAAGCGTGTCTCGTCTCCTTCACTTCTCTAACAAAATCTGACACAATCAGAAAAGAATCGACTTTGGTAGTTGGGGAAGTCGTAACTCTTCCTTCACGCTTCATAGGGGCCAAGACAATCTTTTCCTTATTTTTGTAAAAAGTAAAAGTATTATCTTTTCCTCTATGAACTGTGTTCAAGTCGAACTGCCATGGCCTACCCAACAACATGTGACAAGCATCCATATCGACAATGTCACATAATACCTCGTCTTTATACTTTGAGCCAATAGAGAAAGGAATCACGCATTGTTCTGTCACCTTCGTTTCACCGACCTCTTTAATCCAACCAATACTATAGGGGGAGGGGTGTCTTGTCGTTGGAAGTTTCAACTTCTCTACCATAGTTCTTGACACAATATTCTCGCTGCTACCTCCATCAATGATTAAATCGCAAACGCGTTGGTTAACAGTACAACGAGTTTTGAATATGTTGTGCCTCTGAACATCCTCTTTGCGCGGAGTATACATCAAGCGTTGCACAACAAGTGATAAACCTTCGTCTTCATGGATCCACTCGGATGGATCGTCTTTCTCCAAGTTCTCAATTCCTTCTTGTTCCCCACTCTCGTACCCATGTTCGACTAAATTGGCAGCACGTCGTTGAGGACAATTATTAGAGTAGTGCCCAGTTTTATTGCAACGATAACACTTGTCAGCTCGTGCCGGAGCATAAATGTCTTTTTGAGAACCTGAGCTGCTTGCACCATATTTAGTATTAGTCTGACGTTTCCAATGTGGTTTATTTTGACTTTGAGTAACCTGGTTGTTGTTTACTTCAGTTGAAGGGTTTCCTTTAGCTGACTCGACATGATCGGGGACCGAAGAAGTATTTCTTACAAAAGTCTGGTTTCGAGAACCCCCGGATCTGGCCAATTGCATCTCAACCCTTGTAGCTAGCTGAATTGCATCTTGCAAAGTATGAACCGGCTGCATATTAACAGGATTTTGTAGATTGGTACGCAGGCCATTGACAAACCGTGCCACTAGTTGACCTTCTGTCTCGGGTAAATCATTTCGGGAAGAAAGCCGCTGAAACTCGGAGGTGTACTCATGGACAGATCTAGCTCCTTGTTGACATCTCTGGTATTGATGGAATAAAACTTGGTCGTAATCTGGAGGGAGAAAATGGGCTCTCAATAGTTGCTTCATCCGATGCCAAGACCGTACTCTGTTTTTGCCTTGTCGTAACCGTGACAACTGCAATTGTTCCCACCAAGCAGAAGCACCACTTTTCAGTTTGTACGCAACGAGTTTTACCTTTTTCTCCTCCTCAATATCCATGTAATCAAAAAATCGTTCAACTTCGCTTAACCAGTCCAGAAAATCTTCGATATTCAGCTGTCCATTAAAGGACGGCAAATCCATCCTCATACGGTAATTATTAGGGCGAGTGTCTTCTCTGGGAGTTTCATACATCGCCGCTTGCTCGAGATCATCGTCACTGGAATCGTCATCGTAAGTCTGATAATGCCAAGGGCCTCCTTGTTGTCTAAAACGGTTGTTTGGTCTGGGCTCACGAACTCCTTCCCTTTGACGGGGATTAGGATCTTCATTAGGATTCGGTTCGCCACCTGCATTCGGTCCACCGCCTGCAGCACCATTGAGGTTCATTCGCCCTAAAAGACCAAGTATTTGATCTAGTTGTTGTTGTTGTCTTTCTGATTGTTGTCGCTGAGTCTCGATCGCATTCATTACAGCTCCAATATCAAACCCCTGACTTCCGTCATTCTGGTTTGAAAGATTTCCTCCACCGCCATTGGTCATCGAGACTAGGGACAACCTGCTCTGATACCACTTGACGCAGCGTTAGCTAAGGAAGAACGTGACTAGATATCGTTCTAGTAGACGCAACGAAGATATCGTTCTTCGGACGCAAAGAAATCTGGAATCCACCAGAAAAATAACAAGTATTCTCCTAGAAAGAGAAACTCTAAATTATATTTTATTTTGATAGAAACTTTTTTTGTGTGTCCTTTACATCATGAACCAAAGGCCTTTATATAGGCTAACAAGAATGCAAAAGGTCCTAGAAGTAGTAAATCCAAGAATGTAAAACAACTTATGTTACATGAATATAGACAGATCATGAACAGACTCATGATATGGACTTAATATTCATGTACCACTTTATTAATGTTCATGTATCCTACATCACCTCTTAATGACCATCTTATAGAATTGTTTGGGGCTCAATAGTAATGGTTGGTGTAACATTTCCACGATCGGAGTCTATGATCGAAACATTGTGACTACCAGAGTGACCGCCTTACATTATGAGTCTCGGTTTGGGATGTTGGTATTCTGAGAATCGCGCCGCCGTAGGACTGCTTAGATCGGGTTTAATAGTGTAATGGCACCCTGATTATTACTACAATGGCGGACAGAGATGGATACTCTTATATCTTTCGGAACTTCCTTGACAAATGGTCTGGTATGTTTGCCCTTTTAATCCTTGATGACTGATTGTAGACCTGGTTTATCCGAACAGGTCTTTTGGGATGTCAAATGATTTTGGATAGTTTTGTTATCCCGTTCACACATGTTAGGCATATTATATGATATGATTTTGTCTCGGTGCATTATATGAGAATTGAAGGTGCTTGTCTAGATCGCAATGTGTAGAGCGTATATTGTTTGGTTGATGTCTGCGTGATTTTGTAAAAACCTTTGGCTTACGGGTTTGTTTCTATTGGGTCCTTCTGCTTGATTGGTGTGTTTAGATCGGATTTTTGTGTGCTGGCACCCCGATGGTGTTTTTCTCGGCCTAGTCTGTGTGGGACCTCCTCTGGACCTCACATGTTACTTTTGGTTGGCTCTCAGCCGTTTTCCACCTTCAATGACTCGTGGCTCGCTCGACAAGATTTCAGTCCTATTTATTTTGCTAGTTATGACTTTTTCTGTTTTGTATTTTATGTTTAATTTGGTTGTTATGTTTTTTCTATCCGGATGGAAGGATTTAGGATGGGTCTTATTTTTGTATTTCTCGTTTCTCGTAGATTTTTGGAGCTTGTTCCATAGGCACTGATATTTGTATAAGCTTGTTATTTTCATTAATGATAAGCTGGTTATTTTGCTGATTAAAAAAAAAACTAAGTAACAATATAGTGTTATCTACCTTAGGAATAATAAAAAAACTTTCAAAGTTGTATTTTAAGGTAGATTGTTTTTATGCCCTTTCTATTTTCTTAATCTGGTTGCAAATGCTATCAATTGAAGGGAACTTAGGGCTTGTGATTTTATTTAGGGTTTGTGATATGTGTTGTGATTTATTGTTCTAAAGCTCTTATTGCTCGTAATTAGTTAATTACTAATTAGTTAGTGACAATAGAGTCTTATCCACCTCCACAAACCTATACCCTTTCTAATTTCTTAGCTTGATTGCTAATGCTACTAGTCGAGGGAAATTGAGGTTTCGGATTGCATTTATGGTATTTGTTTTGCGTTTTGTAGTTGTAAACCTCATAAAATCCTTGCAGTGAGTGTTCTCTACCTCCTTTGTTATAGAACTTTACTTAAAAAGTTGTATTTTAAGGTAGATATATTATATGCCCCTATCGGATTTCTTAGTTCGATTGCAAGTAATATGAATGGGGGAGTTTAGTGTTTCTAATTGGACTTAGGGTTGAATTTTTGTTTTGTATCTAGTCTTAAAGCTCATAATTGCTTACTATGGGGTAATTAATTAATTCCGATAGGGTGTTAACTGTTAAGGTACCCCTTAATATAGTAGAAGAGGAATCATGATGAATGGGAATAATAAGTAGTATAGATTATAGCGTAGAAAAAAAAATGTGTAGACTTTTAGGACAAAACAATTACATCAACCGGGTATTTGTTCGGTGGCAGTATTTTCCACTATTCACAGATACTATCAATTGACGGGAAATTGAAGATTTCTAATTGGATTTAGGTATTTATTGCACTTTCTTGTTATAAAACTCATAATTGCTTGCAATTAGGCAAGTAGCAACTTGTTAGTGAAAATAGAGTGTTATCCACCTCCCTTAAAATAAAAGAATACTTAAAAAGGTTGTATTTTATATTTTTATGGTAGATAAATCTATGCCCTTTCTATTTCTTTAGTTTAATTGTCAATTCTATCCCTTGGGAAGATCTAGGGTTTCTAATTGGATTTTGGGTTTATGATATTATGTCCCGATTTATGATTGTCAACTCATATTTGCTTGCAGTTTGGTAACTACTAACTGGTTAGTGACTGTCTAATATAGTGTTATCGACCTTCATAAACTTATACCCTTTTTAATTTCTTAGGTAGGTTGCAAATACTATTAGTTCAGGGGAAGTTTAGGCTTTCGAACTAGACTTAAGGTTCTTCATATTTGTTGCACTTTATTGTTATAAAGCTCATAGTTGCTTGCAAGGAGGTAACTACTAGCTGGTTAGTGAAGATAGAGTGTCTCTATAGACATATTCTTTTTCTGATTTCTTAGTTAGATAGAGATATAATTTAAGATTTCTAATTGGATTTAGTTTATATATATATGTTGCGATTTATGGCCATAATTGCTTGCAGTGTGGTAACAGGTAAGTTCCAATAGGGTGTTATGACATTTGGGAACCTTAACTATAAAGTTTTAACTTAATAAGCTGTATTTAATTTTTATTATGCCCAAAAATTGTAGAACATAGTAGTCTTGCGCGCCCATTAGTAGATATCACTTCATATACGAGTTATTGCACTCTCGAGTAATTACAAGTTCTGTCTCTGCAATATGAACAAAGAACGTAGTGGAGAAAGAAACACCATATCTCATAAATGAACTGAATAAACTTTACATGAATTTCAGAACATAAAAAATCACTCTGACGGTGTTCGTTCTCCGGTATTTCTGTATTTACTATTATATGTACATCTCCAACTGATATAGAATAACTGTAAACATGACACTGTTTGGTGGAACCTTAAATAAATAAAAAGACACAAGAGCATATCATGTATTACACCTTGAAATATGCATAAAATGATTTTAGGATAAATAGAGCACTCCACTAAGTTCAGTTTACCTGAGGGGAAAGACGGAACTACTAGATAGGTTATCTTCTGTGAAGGGCAAAGAAGCTAAGAGTACAGAATTATATGATTATGGAAAGGAAACAATAAATTAAGCTAGAAAACTGCAAAAAATGGAACCCTTGTAATAAACTTCGATGCATCATGATTCCCGACTGTTGAGAGTGATGCCTGGGATTAATCAACCTTTACTCTGATTATGGTCATAAGCAAGCCATAAAAAATTTAATTGGGAGAATGCTTATAACTTACCGATGGTACCAAGTATAGGAAAACTCAAAATAACTTGTTTCCTCTCATTTAGACGAGAGGTTTCTCTTGTGTTTTTATTAAAGTTTTTTTTGTTCTCTTGTTTACAGGGTGTAGCAGTGAATGGCCTACAGATCCCAGCATATATATCATCTGATAGTGATCTAAACAGAAAAAAAAGTACAAAGTTACATTCTGGCAACAAGAGAAAATCACCTCCAATTGCAAATGATGAGATCGAGGGCAAGAGGAGTCCAGAAAAGGCTCATGAAACACATGTATCAACCATAGAGATAGCATCAACAAAAAAACATAAATCAAATACAAATGGTTCATTGTCGAAACCAAAAAATTCCACTGACAAAAAACGGAAGGGGAAAAAATCATCTGCTACCAGTGAAGAATCGGACTCTAATGGACTTGAAAATCAGAACCAGAACCAAAGTCTGTCACAGAACTTTATAAACATGAAATCCCATTATAACTCGGAAGACGGGAGTGAAGTTGCATCTCAAATTGGAAAACCAAATGAGGGTGTAGATAAACAGCCAAATAAAGATGCTCTGTGGACCCAAAAGTCCTCGTGGACTGATCTTGTTGGTGGAACAAATGCTTCATTTAGCATTTCCCAGCTTTTGCCCGATACAAAATTCGAAGAAAAAGAGCAAATTGACCAGACAAAGAACTGGTTTGCTGCAAAAACGACTATTGATAGGCCAACTGAGATAGTGAACAAGTCAACCGACGGTCTAGCTGTTTCAGTTGGTTTTGAATCTTCTTTGGGAGTTGGTAAGGAGAGAGCCATTAGAGCTCCTATTAAATATAGCATTGGAGAAACTTGTTCATTTATGAGAAGTGATGCGTCTATGAAAGAGTGGAAGAGTATTAAAGCTGCTTTGAGTTCGTCTCTGAGAAAGAAAATCGATAAGAAGAAGCAACTGATGTGAGTATTGAACACGTTTTTTTGGTGAGTTGAAAAGAAATAGTTTTCTTGGCGGAAGTAGGATTTTTGGTAAGAGTGGTTGCTGAGTCATTTAACTGTGGACAATGTTTGAGAGGAGACTTTCATCTTAAAAGTTTTATGCCTTTTTTAGTTTTTGCGATTGGCAGAATGGCTAATGGTATGTTTTGTAATAGTTGAACTGGCAAGATATAAATTATTTTTAAATTAGAGGATTAAAAATATATTTTTAAACCTTGTATGAGTTAGGTTTGTTATGGATTAATCAAAGGGCTGATTCAATATCACCGGAGTCGTGAACATAGAAAGCCTCGTCTATATTTCTCATTTTACTTTGCAATAGATATGACATGGAAGTTAAGTCTGTGAATTTATAGTTTATGAAGCAAATAAAAAAACTTGAGAAGTGTATGGAAATCCTGACATACGTAGTGGATAATTGTGTTATTTACAAATTTAACAACTGTGGTTTGACAATAAACGAGAGTGATTTGTTTCAACATATTTGTAACATACAGTCAAACACATTAGGAAGCAACATGCTTTCATAAACGAGCATATGCATCGGTCTGTGTATATGTGCAATATCCCTTATTTTCAGGGACTCGTATGAAAAAAAAACCTTGCATCAGTCACCGTAGTGTTCTCTTATATTTTACGTTAAGCCCAGACTCCGTATAAATATAATAATATTACTTTTTGTTGGCTCCCGCCAAATACAACCATCCTTCGCCTATCTGTTTATTTCTCTCTACAAAGATTAAACCAGGTACCCATCATCTATCCATTCATCTCTGTTAATTTTGTTCATATCATCCTTAATTTTTAAAATTGAAACCCTGGCTGTCAATCAAACAGATGATGAGACTTGGGTTTCATCAAATAGGTTGGTTGGTTTTTAATTTTTGTTTTCTATTAACTGGATCTAGTTAGATTTTTTTTAAAATATTGAACTATTTTTTTAATCAGAATTTATGACCTTTATTTGTGAGAATAACATCACACTTTAGTGTAATTGACTTGCTACCCTGTTTATAATAAAAGGTTTCTCCGATTTTGATTTATGAATGATGTGTTCATGTGCTATTGATATGTTAATTTTTTCAACCAATGTGTGGTTTGATGCATTTTGTTTTTCATAATCTGATATTTGTAGTTGTGTTTTTTGCTCAATCCCGATACCTTTATTACATACAGATGGGTAAATAATTGGACAAGATGGACAAATAGGAGTATTTGACTTTCTTCTTTGGCACTAAACAAATAGCTAGCAATCAATTGACATGTTGGTTAATGTTTTTAGGTTTGCTATCCCTAGTTTAAACTCCATACTAATTGTCTTTAATGAAAATACGTGTAATTTTGATCATTAAAATTTTTATATCTAAGAGCATTCTCAACAGTGTATTTAAATTTGTAGATATGTGAAGATATTTAGCTATCCATCACCCTATTTTAGAGTCTTCTTTATCTTCAAAAAACTTCTACATTTTTTTATTGGCTCAACTATCAAATCAAACATAACTTCATGTTGTTTTCTTTCTTACTATTTCATTTTTCTTTCTCTCTCTAGACATATAGTATTTTTTTCTCATGTAAAAACTTTTTTTCTCTCTCCCGTGTGATCTCCTCTTCTCTTCATTAAAGATAAAATTTCTCATCAGGCCTACATCTCCTTACTACAACCAATCATATCATGTGCTAGCAGGTTTTTGAAACTCTAGTTTGATTATAGATATTTTGACCATTTGTCTTTATATAATCAAAACGTAAATCCTTGTTAGAAGTTACTAATATATGGAGTTTTATATGTTTTTATCTTTAAAATCATAGTTCGATCCCAGAGGGATTAACAAGACTTGCGGGTTTGAGGTTCCTGAATTTGTCTCGGAATCACCTTTCAGGTTTAGTTCCAGTCAACGTCGGTGAAAGGCAATCACTAGAAAGCTTAGATCTTTCTCTAAACCAACTTTCAGGTGAACTTCCATTGAGCTTGTCGAGATTAAGTTCCTTATGTTACTTGAACTTGTCCAATAACAATTTCACAGGGAAAATTCCTACAACTACTCAACTCCAAAGCTTTAATGAATCCAGCTTCGGCGGTAACAAGCTCTGTGGGCCACCTCTTGGAAAATGCAATGAGAACAAGATAGTACCGAAAGTTGTGCTTGGAGTTGAAGAAGAAAGTGATGAATATCTAGACTTGTAGTTTATTAGCAGCATTGCAATAGGATTCATATTTGGTTTCTGGGTTCTAATATGTCCCTTAGTTCTCAGCAAATCGTGGAGAATTACTTTTTTTGGAGCATTAGATAGTGCTTGGTGTAAGCTCTCGGATTTTATATCTAGATGCTGCTATATCTTTTCAAATAAAAGAGGACAGTTGTAATATGTAATTTGTATTTCCAAAAACCAGGAAAAAATAAAGAGCGATTATGTACCTTTGGGCTATGAACTTAATTTACTTGTAATCTGTGTAATAATTTCTTTTAGCTATTATATGTATGTCTCTTCGATAAATTTATCTGTTTCAGTACAAAGTCTCTCACTGGAGTAATATCTCTCTCTCACACAGTTACACAAAAGTACATGAAGAATTGGATGGATCCCATGTTTATATATATGTACTCCATGATTACTATATTGCAACTTTCCTATTAGTTTGTAAATTGATGATACAACTTTTTGTTTATGGTAAATACAATCTAGAAATATATGAAGTATACAGGAGGCCGCGAAAAATGTATCTTATTTGTCGATAGCTCATCGGAACTTGTTCCCAGGACAAATTGAACTATGTACCTCAATTTTTCAGATTCTTGGTTTAGTGGGAATATCCCTCATAAATTTGGAAATCTATCTAGGGTCCACCATCTTGATTTTGGAGGAAGTCCGATCTAAGTAGTGAAAGTTTTAGATGGGTTTTAGGTCTTGTTTCATTACGATATCTCGATATGTCTTATGTAGACTTGAGCAAAGTAATAGGTTGGGAACATGGGATGAGCATGCTCCCTTCTTTACTTGAACTGCACTTGCCTCATTGTCAGTTGAGAGATATTTCACTGTCGATTACAAGTGTTAACTTTACTTCACTCGATTCTCGACCTTTCTTTTAACGAGTTCGATACAACTGCTCCTGAGTGGCTATTTAATCTCCCTCATCTAGTCTCCTTAAACATAGGTGGAAGTTCATTTTCTGGCAGTCCACTTCCAAGTGCTTTTCAAAACACGGACTCGATAAAATCCTTCCTCAACTCTAGAAACCTCGGTTATGGAATGAGAATACCAAAGTGGTTTTTTAGTTTAAAATATCTTGAAGAAATTGATCTTTCTGAAAATGTGTTGGAAGGTGTCATCTCAAATGAAATAGGAAAGCTCCCCAATTTGAAATAATCTGTATATGATGGAAATAGGAAATTTCCTTAGGAGTTTCATGTTTAAGAGATTGGAATTACTGGAGTTATATGGAGCTAATGTCACTGGGCGATTGGCGATTGAAGGTGTCATATAAGATTGGCGATTTTACAAATTTAGTCCCCTAACTGCATCGGGAAATAAGCTGACGTGGCAATCTCGTGATGTCTGGATTCGTCCCTTTCAACTTCAAGTTTTGGATTTGAGAAATTGGTATCTCAGACCCCGATTCCCTTCTTGGCTGCAATCCCAAAAACAACTAATTACTTGGACATTGCAATAAGAAAAAGATAGGACCGAAAGTTGTGCTTGGGGTTGAAAAAGAGAGTCATGATGAATATCTAGACTAGTGGTTTATTGGCAGCATTGCAATCGGATTCATAGTTGGTTTTTGGGTTCTGATAGGTCCCTTGGTGCTCAGCAAATCTTGGAGAATTACTTACTTTGGAACATTAGATAGTGCTTGGTGTAAGCTATCGGCTTTTATAACTGAATGCTGCTAAATCTTTTCTACTAAAAGAGAGCGGTTGTAATATACAATTTGTACCTTTAGGATATGAACTTAATATATTTGTAATCTGTGTAATAATTTCAAATATTATACAAATGTTAATGCTCTTCAATAATTGTTTCCCTCTACTAATTTCGACTTCAGCGAATCAGATGCTATTAGTATTTTCTGCTTCAAGTGCAAGTTTCTTAAGGGAAACCATAACATGTAGTCACTAGATGTCTACGATTAAGAAGATCAAGTGGTTTACAAATATGGTTTCACTAAAAGTTAACTCGATTTTAACTGGTTACATATTTGGTTCTAGACTTCTAGTAAGAGACAATGCGTTTCATATCTCGGACAATTGCAGCGCTAACAGTATCAAACAAAAGATTGAAATTGTCCTTGAGACTTCTTTTTGCATCAGAACCTTGTGAAAAAGTGAGTACACAGAGATAATAATAAGATATTTTTTTCATATTTGTAAATATAAACGAAAGTTGATCTCCAATAGTTTTTAATATTCAACAACTTGCTAGCGAAACCATCAACATATTGATATTACAGGAATAATTTCTCACACATTTGGATTGACGTCTTTAATATGCGATATGCTCAGACATACATTTGAGTTACATCAAGCCAAGATATATTTGAGGCGTAGAAAATTAATGCTACGAGTGCAAGCGTTCGAGACTAGTGCTAGAGACTAGTTCTAGCACTGTGTTATTCGTTGCAGTTAGATAAGAAACTGAAATAATTTAAGTAGACATGAGGTCCACTTGGTTTATATGTCTACTTCTTCCGATTTTGCTATTTCATGCTTAGATGAAATGGTCTTCAGAGGTAATTTTATAAATCTGTAATTGTACTACTGATTCTGGTGAAGTACCAAAATTAATATTCCTGGTAGAGACTGAAGCAATCATAAAATCAAATGGAGGGACTATTAGTTTTCCTGATCTCTCTCGCAAACACCTTTTATAACAAAATGTAAGACCGGAATAAAAAGACAGTACACTGCACTAGAAAATAAACAAAATCTTACTAAGTTCCTAAAGAACTTCATCCATGGCATCAAATCTGCAACCACTTTTTAGTATCAAGAGTATCTCTTTGCAAGCCTGGTACGACATCAATCAAAATCACAGTTCAAATTGAAGCTCTTGGGGATGTCATCGAAATAAAATAACAAACAGAAGGGAAAGGTTGCTAGTCAATTAGGCCATTGTTACGGTAAAATTAGGATTACAATTTTAAAAAAATCGTACGCGCAGTTCTACAATCTCAATAAAATCCCAAGCACCTTCAGTTCCATCTACATACTCTCACACAAAATGACACTAGTAAAGAACCATTTCCACACCAGCATATGGAAACTAGTTGCAAATCAGACCTCTTTTCCTTAGATTGGTTTGATCTTGAAGTGGAGTGAGATGAGAGAAAACACAAAGCACTTCAAATCCTGCAACCACCAAAAAATGACATTAAATTGAGAATTTTGGAAGACTACAGAAATAACCAGAGAAAAAGAGGGGTCATGGAAATCAAATATAATTGGTATGTATGGTCCCAACTCCCAAGCATTCCGAATACTTTCAACTACCATTGACTTGAAAAATGACTTATGACCCTTTCAAGTCTTAGCCTCATTCAACGAGGTCTCCTTTCTTCAACTGAACCACTCAAAAAAATGGTTAGAGTCATTGATACGGTTTCTCTTAGCTATCTTAATTGAATGCAATACCTCTCGTTTTTTTATAAAGCATAATGGCACTATCCTTGTGATAGTGTTTATGTATGCTCCCAACTCCCAAGCATTCCGAATACTTCCAACTTCCATTGACTTGAATAATGACTTACGACCCTTCCAAGTCTTGGGCTCATTCAACGAGATCCCCTTTCTTGAACTGGGCCACTCAAAAAAATGATTAAATTTGTTGATACGGTTGCTCTTAGCTATCTTAATTGAGCACAATGCCTCTCGTTTTTTTTATAAACCACAATTGCACTATCCTTATGATAGTGTTTATGTATGGCCGCAACTCCCAAATATTCCGAATACTTCCAACTACCATTGACTTAAGAATGACTTAAGACCCTTCCAAGTCTTGGCCACTTTCAACGAGGCCCACTTTCTTAAAATAAGACGGTCATAAATACTGTAGCAAAATAATGTAGGAGCAGCTATACTAAGCTAACTACTTTTTTTTAAAACTTTTAATGAGTGAAGGAATACTTTTAAGTTCGTGCATCCGTTAAGTGGGAATATGAATCCACTGTTAGTCCATTTGAAGCACCGTTGGCTTCCATTATATGCGAGACAATTCGTACTTTAAAACCGAGATTCTCAGCTAACTGCACCGCACCTGCATGTAAAAAATACATATGGATGTCATTTCATAGTAAGAAAAAGTCAGGAATTTATGCAATTTTTTTAGTTTTTTTATATGGACACCCTCTTAGTTTCTTAGCTATCATATTTGAGCGTAAAAATTCTCATTTTCTTTATGGACCATAATAGCACAGTCCTTTTAACTTTTACTAGTATTTATGGAAATCTTGACTTGACTACTACTCCCCCGTTCTAAAATATTATGACACTATCTATCTATATGTAACTTTGACCGGTAAATATATTGTGCTTAAATTGTTGAAATCTAAATTTTTAAAATTTGTTCAAATAGTTTAACATTTGAACTATGCGATTAGCTTTTGAAAAATTCGATTCTCACTAGTTATATATGAGTTATTTATCGGTTAAAATTACACGTAATTTCGTATAGTTCCAACAATTTGAAACGAATGAGTATTTTATAGACATTCAGTACTAGTTGTCATCAGGATAGCTAAGGGAAGTGACAAGTAGGGCGACAGCCCTGACCTCACCGGAAAAAGGGCACAATTATTTTTTTTATCTATTTCTATAATTTGTTAAGAGCAATAATATTTAAACAAAAAAAAATTGTGTTAGGAGCTGTCAAGACAGACTAGGACTAAGATCTTTGTATTTTTATAAAATGGAAATCTTTAAAGGTTATCTTATTTATTGCTTAAACTACTCAAATCAGTAGTCTGGACACTAAAAAAAATGTCAATTGAGGTTCTGTTATTAAACTGATAGTAAAACGAGTGTTGCTTAGTTTAACAATAAAAATTGTTGATAAACTATTGGTAAATTCAGTGACACTCATTTTATTAAGTTTAGCAACAGAGACCCCGATAATAAACTAACATTTTTTTTATTATTGAGACAGCACGTATTTCCCAAAAAATTGTTGGTTTGGTACTATTTCGAATAAGATAAATGAAAGGACAGTAAAATAAAGAAGACAGGAACGCAATGGAAATAACAATTTTATTTCTCACAATTGGAATATGAATTACAATTCCTGACTCAACAAGTAAATAAAACTGCTGGACTGTTATAAAGAAACTGCCGGACTGGTTTAACACATAAACTGCCGGACTGGTTTTATATAAACTGCCGGACTGGTTTTAACAAA
This sequence comes from Primula veris, assembly GCA_963682055.1. Lineage (NCBI taxonomy): Eukaryota > Viridiplantae > Streptophyta > Magnoliopsida > Ericales > Primulaceae > Primula > Primula veris. Next base: position 2,942,237 of record OY821742.1, on the reverse strand, counting down.
CTGCCGGACTGGTTTTTAAATAAAACTGCCGGACTGGTTTTAAATAAAAGAAACTGCCGGACTGGTTTTAACAAACTGCCGGACTGTTTTGAATAAAACTGCCGGACTGGTTTTAACAAACTGCCGGACTGTTTTGTAATACAAGAAACTGCCGGACTGGTTTTAACAATTAAAAAACTGCCAGACTGTTTTTTGTAAATGCTGGAAATTACATAACTGAAAAGTAGATTACAGATTGAAAGACTGAAAGTAAACAGTACTGAAAAGTAAATTACAGAAAAGAAATGGTACTGAAATGAAATATACAGAATGTAAAGGACTGAAAAATAAAATAATAAGAGGCAACTGCTGAGCAGTTTCCCTTAAACAATATTTCCCGAACCACCTTTAAAGGTTTCTGGTTTCGGGACTTTGTTCCCAATGTACAACTTATATCTCAGAGTGGCTCGTATGGAAACCGGCACCGAACCACAGGTCGAGCTGTTGGTGGTGCGGTTCTCTCTCACTAAGTGTATGCTTATGAGAGGGGGATGGCTGCCTTTTATAGGCTCTAATGAAACCGCAGCCATAAATGTTGGTCATCAATTCTGAGAGTTACAACCCCAGAATCCGCTCAATCAATTCTGAAACCGCAGCATTTAATCTCATTCATTGCTGGCGTTTCTTGATGCTGGAAACTCTAGGGACTGCTTTTGTATTTTATACAAAACTCACTATTCGGGTTTGGACCCAAGACCCAAGACCCAAATCCCAAGCCCGTGCCCGTGCACCGAGACACGAGCGAGCGCGCGTGTGTGGTACACACTAATACTCTTAGGTGTATGTGGACATGTTAGTTTAATAACTACATGAGTTGGTATGGTATATATATTGTAAAATTAACTCTTAATCTTCCAATATGGGATTATACTAAATGGTTTTTTTCTTTACCATTTCGGTTTTCCAGATTTGAGCTTTCGAGGCACCAACTTTGAAGCCACTTTGTATTCACACCCATTCTCCGAATAGGTCATGTGATATACCGTTACGAAGCTCGTCACACGGGCTACTCAACCATGTTGAGTACGGTATAAGAAACTCAGCGCTGTTATACGAAATAATGACTCGAAGTTGGTCCAGTGACCATTCAGAAACACCCATGTTTTCACATGTTTTTCCAACAAAAATTGCATCGAAGGGTCAGAAATCTATTTGGCCCCTTGATTATTATATATAAATTTCAATAAAAGTTCTACATATATAAAATGTTCATTTATTATCATGGATCAAAATGTGTTATAATGGTAGAGTTTCGTATCTATCTTTCTTCCACTTTGCAAGGTCATACTTCTAGTCTCTATAAAAGACATAAAATTTTGTATTCAAAAATTTTATGTGCGAAACTGGAATATTTATCAATTAATGAAATTCAAACTCACTTTTTCTAAATAACTTAAACTTTTCTATTTGTACCATCTTAACCCTAAAAAAATAATATTATAATTCCTATCTTTTTAATACTCACCAATATATTTTATTGTCTCCGAATTAAGTAAAAAAAAAAAAAAAATAGTTTTAAGGTGCAACATCACGTTAAAAAAACTCTCTCTCACTTTTCCTTTCTATCTACAATATTCATTATTTAGAACGATTAGAAAAAAAGCTAAAAGTGTCGGTGTTGAAACTTGAAAGTCAAAAAGCTAAAAGTGTGGGTGTTGAAACTTCAAAGTCTTTGCAAGAACTACATACACTAAATAAATATATATCCAACCATAGTCTTCACACTAAATCATATCCAAAACTACATACACTAAATAAATATATTTATAAATACAGGTTCAATCATGAGCTATAATACTAAACTTGTTATTTCATTTTATTGTTGGTTTTTAGCTGCCACTACATTCAATTGTTGCTACTTATCTAGTGCGAGTAATGATAGCTTGGGTACTCGTTGCTTTGAAATTGAAAGGCAAGCTCTTCTTAAGTTCAAGCATGATCTTTCCGACCCTTGGAACCGCTTATCCTCATGGGTCGGCAATGACTGTTGTGCATGGTATGGAATCGTTTGCAGCAACTCCACTGGTCACGTCACTAAAATTAAACTACAAACTCCATATGAGGTGCTAGAAAGTGAGTTTTATTCTTATAAGCAGCAAACATTAGGTGGAAAGATTAATCCATCGTTGCTTGATCTGAAGCACCTCCATCATCTCGACTTGAGCAGCAACGATTTTAATTATACTCCAATACCTAGCTTCATTGGCTCCATTACAAGTTTGAGGTACCTCAATTTTTCAGATTCTCGGTTTAGCGGGAATATCCCTCATCAACTTGGAAATCTATCCAGGATCCGCCATCTTGATTTTGGAGGTAACTATGATCTAAGTAGTGATAGTTTCAGATGGATTTCAGGTCTTGTTTCATTACGATATCTTGATATGTCTGGGCTAAACCTGAGCGAGACAATAGGTTGGGAACATGCGACGAGCATGCTCCCTTCTCTACTTGAACTGCACTTGTCTGGTTGTAATTTGAGAGATATTTCACCTTCGATTACAAGTGTTAACTTTACTTCACTCTCGATTCTCGACCTTTCTTATAACAAGTTCAGGTCACCTGTTCCTGAGTGGATATTTAATCTCCCTCGTCTAGTCTCCATAAACATAGGTGGAGGATCATTTTCTGACAATCCATTTCCAAGTGCTCTTAAAAACACGACCTTGATAAAATCCTTCTTCAACCATGGGAATGAAGGTTCTGGTGTGAGAATACCAAAGTGGTTTTATAGTTTCCAATATCTTGAAGAAGTTGATCTTTCTAATAATATGTTGGAAGGTGTCCTCGCAAATGAAATAGGTAACTTAACTTCTCTAACTAGTCTCGATCTGAGCCGCAATAAACTGGAGGGGTCGGTGCCAGTATCCTTGGGAAAGCTCCGCAACTTGAAGGGTATTTTCTTGTCGTATAATAATCTCTATATGTTGGACATAGGAAATTTCCTTAGGAGTTTCATGTTTAAGAGATTGGAAGTACTGAGGTTATATGGAGCTAATGTCACTGGGCACTTGCCATATGAGATTGGTGATTTCAGAAATCTAGTCCGTATTAACCTTTCTTATAACTTCATCTCAGGTACAATTCCATCTTCATTAGCAAGATTATCAAACTTGAAGTATTTAGGTCTTTCTTTTAATCTATTGAACGGAACCCTGCCTGAAGTTATAGGGCAACTTACAATGTTAGAAAGACTTCGCTTTGATGGGAACTCGATAGAAGGTGTCATTACAGACCTTCATTTTGCAAATCTTAAGAGATTAAGAGACCTAACTGCATCTGGAAATAAACTAACCTGGAAATCTGGTGATTCCTGGATCCCTCCCTTTCAACTTGAAGTTTTGGATTTGAGAAATTGGTATCTCGGACCCCGATTCCCTTCTTGGCTGCAATCACAAAAACAACTAAATTACTTAGACATTTCAAACACAGGAATATCGGATTTTATTCCCACCCAGTTCTGGAATAAGACCCATGGAACTTTTACATACCTAAATTTATCATCTAATGGATTTTATGGAGAGCTCCCTAATGATGTAATTAGGTTTACTTTTAATTCTATCGCTGATCTAAGTTCAAACCATTTCACTGGTCCATTACCACCATTCATGTCTGGCGTGAATTGGCTTGATCTTTCGAATAATTCTTTCTCAGAATCTATTCACCAATTCTTTTGTAATCAGACGAACTTAGATATTTTATTTATAAATTTTCGATATAATCTTTTGTCAGGAAGTATTCCTGACTGCTTCGAGAATTGGACAAGTCTAAGAATTCTAAATTTAGACAACAATTATCTGAATGGTCCCATACCAAACTCAATTAGAGAAATACATACTCTCAGATATCTACACTTGCGTCATAACAATCTCTCGGGAAAGTTGCCTCAGGCTCTACAAAATTGTGCACGATTGAAAACAATTGACCTTGGAGAAAATCAATTTTCAGGAAATATACCTACCTGGGTGGGAAATTCATTTCCATTGTTGGTCAACTTGAATCTTCACTCAAATAGGTTCTACGGAAAGATTCCACACGAAATATGTCATCTTCAATCTCTTCAAATTTTGGACCTTGCACACAATAGCCTCTCCGGGTTAGTGCCAAAGTGCTTCTCGAAATTCAGTGCTCTGATAAACACGAAACGAAATACGAACTACGGAATATATATACCACCCAGGGCAAGTGGGAATTACAAATATGATAATGGGTTTTTGGTCACAAAAGGAAATGAGAACGAATATAGTTCACTAATCGTGTTCGTGAGGTTTATGGATCTTTCGTCGAATAACTTATCAGGTTGGATTCCAGAGGGGTTAACAAGACTTGCGGGTTTGAGGTTCCTGAATTTGTCTCGGAATCACTTTTCAGGTTCCATTCCAATCAACATTGGTGAAATGAGTACACTCGAAAGCTTAGATCTTTCTCTAAACCAACTTTCAGGTGAAATTCCGTGGAGCATTTCGAAATTGAATTTCTTAAGTAAATTGAACCTGTCCGGTAATGAACTCACAGGACAAATTCCTTTAAGTACTCAACTCCAAGGGTTTAACGAATCCAGCTTCGCCGATAACAAGCTCTGTGGGCCACCTCTGGCCAAATGTAATGCAAAAGTTGTGCATGGAGTACTTGAACAAGAAAGTGATGAATATCTGGACTTGTGGTTTATTGGCAGCATTGCAATCGGATTCATAGTTGGTTTTTGGGTTCTGATAGGTCCCTTGATTCTCAGCAAATCGTGGAGGATTACTTGTTTTGGAGCATTAGATAGTGCTTGGTTTAAGCTCTCGGATTTTATATCTAGATGTTACTATGTCTTTTTTAATAAAAAAGAGAGGTAGTAATATTTAATTTGAAGTTCCAAAAATGTGGAAAAAGTAAAAAGAGAGGTTATGAACTTAGTTTACTTGTGATCTGTGTAATAATTTCAAATACTATACGTATGTTGATGCTCTTCAATAATTTTATCTGTTTCAGTACAAAGTCTCTCACTCAAGTTATATAATTTGTTTTCCTCTACAAATTTCGACTCGAGAGAATCAGATGTATTTTTTGGGTATTGACCCCTAATGGTTCTATTAAAGTGGTATCGTCCTCCAATTAAGTCTATTTTATGCTTCAAGTGCAAGTTTCTTAAGTGAAACCATAACATGTAGTTACTAGATGCATGTAATTACTACATGCCTACAATTAAGAAGATCAACGGGTTTACAATACCGTCTTCAGTATTTTGGAGGCATAAATTAATTTTGAAACAGAGGCCTTAATTAGAGTTTTTTCCAATAATGATCATTAATATGACTTTTTATTAAACCGTGTTTACAGTAAATTGTTTTAATTATAACGTATTAAATACAATTGACTATTCTAACTAGGTTGTGTCCCTTAATTATGTGTTATTTAACTAGAATTATAATATTTTCTTTGATATTTTTACTTCAGATGTGTCTAACATCATTATATTTATTTCAAAAAAGATAAGAGTCAATTATGTTATTTCTCTTAAAATGAGAAACTATTATTAAAGTTTTTATAAACTTTATCTTCATATTTACTTCTTTTTCAAAATTAAAGCGTGTTTTGATTGGTAGTGTTAACTAGAATAATAAAATAATTAGTTAACAAAAGAGAATATAAAACTGTTTGATGTAGTCTAGTTGTCTAATGGTGGACATACACTACTCATAAACACTAAATATAAAACAAATATGGGTGATATTAAGTAATAATCAATAATTTTTATGTTCATGTAATTACAAAAATGGACCCCTTGTGGGTTAGAGGCCCCAATTTAATGCATCTCAGATTGGGCTTCAAGACCGTATCCGATGGTTTACAAAGATGCCAGTAATTTACTCGATACTCGATTTGAATTGTTTACGTACAATAATACCTCTATAAATTTATAAATTAATAATTTATTATTTTAGAGAGGCTTAAAATCGATTCAATAATTATACTCGTCAATGACATAAAACTCCGTATATATTATTAAGAAAACTCGTTAATAAAATCAAATATACTACTTCATTTACTAATATATAAATTTTGTTATATCTTAAATCGTCTAACAAAATAAGAATAGTCATTAGATACATCAAATTAGAGAGTAGCTCCAACTAGATTTAGATTTTAAGAAGAAAAAAAATGATTATAAAGTCATATTTCACTAAATCGTCCTATTAATGTTTATCATTTTGAATAATTATTAATTTATGATTCTGTATGGATCAAATATTTATATAAGAATATTTCAATTTTTATTATCTTATTAATTTATCAAAATTTACGATTTTTTACACTGATTCAAGTCAGAACCGAAAAAAATTATTAATTTAGAAAAATTATTAATTTACCGAGTATTAATTCAACGAGGTTCTAGTAAAGATAAAATGCCTTTCATATCTCTGACAATTGCAGCGCCAACACTTAAAAAAGGTATCGAACTAAAGATTGAAATTGTCCTTCGAATTCTTTTTGCATCAGCACCTTGTGAAAAAGTGAGTACACACATAATAAGATTTTTTTTCCATATTTGTAAATATAAACGAAAGTTGATCTCCAATAGAAGTTTATTTTTAACAACTTGCTCGCAAAACCGTAATATATTGGTATCACAGGAATAATTTGTCACACATTTGGATAGACGTCTTCAAACACCATACATGTTTATCATTTGTGATATGTTTAGACAACCCATCCGTTGTAGTTGTAAACGCCATACATTTGAGTCCTACATCAAGCCAAGATATATCTGAGGCGTAGAAAATTAATGCTACGAGTGCAAGCGCTCGAGACTCGTGCTAGTACTGTTTTTCGTTGCAGTTAGATAAGAAACTGAAATAATTTAAGTAGACCTCAGGTCCACTTGGTTTATGTCTACTTCTTCCGATTTTGCTATTTCATGCTTTAGATGAAATGGTTTTCAGAAGTAATTTTATAAATCTGTAATTGTACTACTGATTCTGGTGAAGTGCCAAAATTAATATTCCTGGTAGAGACTGAAGCAATCATAAAATCAAATGGAGGGACTATTGGTTTTCCTGATCTCTCTCGCAAACACCTTTTATAACAAAATGTAAGACCGGAATAAAAAGACAGTACACTGCACTAGAAAATCAACAAAATCTTGCTAAGTTCCCAAAGAACTTCATCCATGACATCAAATCTGCAACCACTTTTTAGTATCAAGAGTATCTCTTTGCAAGCCTGGTACGACATCAATCAAAATCACAGTTCAAATTGAAGCTCTTGGGGATGTCATCGAAATAAAATAACAAACAAAAGGGAAAGGTTGCTAGTCAATTAGGCCATTGTTACGGTAAAATTAGGATTACAATTTTAAAAAAATCGTACGCGCAGTTCTACAATCTCAATAAAATCCCAAGCACCTTCAGTTCCATCTACATACTCTCACACAAAATGACACTAGTAAAGAACCATTTCCACACCAGCATATGGAAACTAGTTGCAAATCAGACCTCTTTTCCTTAAATTGGTTTGATCTTGAAGTGGAGTGAGATGAGAGAAAACACAAAGCACTTCAAATCCTGCAACCACCAAAAAATGACATTAAATTGAGAATTTTGGAAGACTACAGAAATAACCAGAGAGAAAGAGGGGTCATGGAAATCAAATATAATGGCATGGTACGTAATACAGTACGATATACTAGAATGGAATACAACTAAAGTAGTTTAACTACTATCTTTGTCGGCATAGGATAAGTAGAAAATGTACTTATCTCCATCAGCAAGAATGTGTCATTCTAGTAGGACCGTGTAGAAAGCCATGATAGTCTACAAACCAAACATGATCAAGAGATACAAATGCTACATTTAAATTTTACTAAACTTCCAAGATATAAATTACCACTTGAGTGGTACACAGATTATCATCAGCTATCCCAACACAGCACAAAAGCAAAAACTTTTGTAAGTGGTAGTTCTCAACCAGTGAGATGATAACAGGTTCATGTGGATAATCAAACACCCAGTGTTTTAAAAATCGGCCTAGGCGCTAGGCGCCAGCTTACCGCCGGGCCTAATTCAATTCGTTTTCAAGCTGGTCAACTCTGGTCAACGCATGTATAAAGTATTAAAAAAATCATAAAAAATATTTTTTAAATACTCAAAACCCTCAATTAGACTAACTTTACTCTCTCACCTAGAAATAACAAAAATAATAATAAAAGTTTATGATTTTTATATATTTTTCATCATTTTGTTTTCAGCAATACTTTAAAAAATGGATTTTAATAGTATAACTATAGGCTAATAGACTTGAAATGTTCAATTTAACTTGGTAAATTTATTTATAACACGTTTATTGTATGAATGTCTAACAAAATTGTGAAAAATTATGAAAAAAATAGTCTTGCCGCCTAGGCGCCCCCTCACTGCCTAACACCATTTGAAACCTTGCAAACACCTAAGATTAAATAAAGAAGGGGATAAACGTATCAACTTGAACACAATCAATTCAGAGAAGAAGATTACTGAATTTGTTGTCAACAAACTCAGTCCTACAACTTGAACAAAAAGCAGAGAAGTATTTGATATGAGCTGCTGGCTAGTGTCTGAAGTCAACTCAAGGACATATATTGATTCAAGTGACTAAAAAGAGAAAACTTCAGTGTAATACCACGGATCCAGTGTTTTGAATTGTTGTTAAAATCATTCAGCTCGTTTAGTATGTAAAGGTCTAACAAATATCATAAAGATAAGAATAGAGGCAACAGAAGAAAGACGAGAAAATTGTTAGGTTATATGACTAAAAAAAAACTTCAATTAAAGTCGAAGGAACCAAGAAAGCAGCAAGACCACAATAACAAAAACCTAGAACTAAACAAGTGAATGACCTGATACAAAATAATAGTGCTAAACAATAACACCTCCTCTCCCCCCCTCCTCTTTTGCATATTGAGTCCTTAATTGATCATTATTTTTGTCATGTTCCACTTTGCTCGCAAAATTCGAGAAGTAGCAAATAAAATGTTCTTACTGTCCAGTTTTTTAAGATTACCACATAAAAATGTAACGGTGATGTCCCTTTGAAAAATTTAATGGACACAAAATATTGAATATAGCGCGTATAGTGGGGATATGAAACACATTACTCTATCCTAAGCATGATAAAGTCATCAACGTTTCAGATTTTTTCAAAACTTTCAGATGTTTAATGTTTCATCAAAACTTAACATTGGTGTGCCTTAAAAAATAACCAATACAAGAGGTTTTATGTATTTAGACGCTACTGTATTCACTAGTAAACTCCGATAAGAGTGAATATTGGCAGATAGAGAGCATCTCATCGGTGAAGAGACAGGCATAACTAGACTCATATGGTAGTAAGACTATCCAATTAAACAATACAACCATGAGAAAAGACCATAGTATAAGTAATTATAGATGAAAAACTATAAAGACCCTAAAGCATGATAGGATAACGTTCATTAACTGGAAACTTATACTCGCAGTAACTTTCTGTCGGATCTTTTATTCTTTGACAAAATAGCAGAAAACAAAACTATATGTTAAAATTGATATCTAAACTGCACGGATGCTAAACATATAAACAAGATTCTTTCCCGCTATCGCCTAAAACATTTGATGCATCAACTGGAACAAAATCCACTATGCATAGCATAGAATTTCAAGCATAAATATTACTCCCCAAAGATATTACTAATAGATACTTTAATTTAAGGTTTTAAAGTACACAGTGTGTACCAATTTAACAGTTTCTAAAACTTTTTCAACCATGCTGTCATCAGCTTTTTACATCCTTCTGGCAGAAAAAATCAAAAAATTGCCAATTCTTACAACTATTTTCCGGATTAAAACCAGCATCTAACTCAAGAACATTGTATTCCCAAGATGACAGAATAACATGTCATCCTACTCTATTTCTTTCCGGAAAATCTGAACAAATATTATGTACATAAAGTATAAACCGGTTTAATTATTAATATATTCAAGAAAGAAAATCCACATATATAACAAAGTATTGCACTTATAACTAATCATAATATTCAAACAAGTTCGGAATAAAACATCTACAAACATCCAGGTTGTCAGCCGATGCATAAAAACAAAATTTACAAGGAAAAAGGTAAAACAGATTACCTGAACAAGATAGTAGAAAATACGAAGTCCTTCCGGATCCTTACTAGATTGGACATCCATAAGTGATCCAATCTTTGAAGTTGTGAAAGAAATGTGTTCATTTCCCATCACAATCTCTAACTCTTGTCGCCCAACTTGGTCTGGCTCTGGCCACTCCCTATCATCTTCCTTCATTATCTACAAGAAAATATATCAATGAAAATTTTAGCTGATATTCACATGCAAAATAACCAACCATAAATCAACGACGTTATTTCTAAATCTTCTACCAACAACCACTGACAAGTGACAACCACCAACAAAAAATCACAGCAAAGGTAATAAAATTAAAGTTGAAAAAACTAGATTTTTATTAAGATTAAGGCTTTATACCTCAATCAAAAAGCTTAAAAGCATATTAGAAAATTACCAAGCACGTGCAAACAAACAAATTAAAATAATCAAAATACTGACGATAAACTGGAAATACAAAAAATGTTTCCCCCAATTCAAGGAGAAAAACTAATATCATACAAAATATGGGGGTCTGAATGAAATTAAAATAAAGACTAGGGCTTTTATTCACCTCGGAATCTGGTATCTGTAACAACACGAAGACACTTGCAGTACACAGCTGGGGTGGTTAAAAAAGCCTCTTTACGGGTCATAGTATCGTTTTTTCTAGAAAATAGAGCATTTGAATGAAATCACGAACAACCACTAATAAAGAATAAAAACCCACATAACAAAATCAAAATAAAAAAGAAGGGTCTCCCTTCAAATCGAGAAAAAAACCCTAGGGTTTAATTAAAATTAGGGCTTTATACCTCAATAAAAAAAAAAAGCTCCAATCACATTAGCAAAATACCAATTACGTGCAAACATATTTGTTTTAATCAAAACCCTGATACAAAAATAGGAAACACCAAATTGGGTTTCACTTAATTCAAAGAAGAAAAAAACATTTTCTCCATAATTTAGGGGTCTTAGTGTAGTTTAAAACAAAGATTAGGGCTTTATATATATATATATATATATATATATATATATATATATACACACTACCTCAGAGTTCATAACAATGCGGCAAGACTCACGATAAATAACGGGGGGGTCAAGAAAGCCTTTTTACCCAACTTGAAAAAGGCCAGGGTTTATACTAAATGGGATATAGAATGAATTAAAATAATTGAAACCCAGAACTTGAACACAATGGTCATCATCAATCCACACAAAAAACTACATATTCTACACAAATTAGGAGTCTGGATGAAACTTAAAACAAAGATTATGGCTTTTTTCACTTCGGAATCCATAACAATACGGCGACACTCAAACACTAACCACTAATAAATAATCAAAACCCATGACAAAATCAAACTTAAACACAATGCTTACACAAACTAGGCTTCTTAATGTAATTTAAAACAAAGAATCGGGGTTCATATATATATACTACATCGGACTCCGTAACAATGCGACGACACTCGCAATAAACAGAGGAGGTCAAGAAAGCCTCTTTTACGGATCAAATAGGGCTTCTCAATAAAAACACTAGCAACCACAAATAAATAATCAGAACCCAGATTCTAAATCAAACTTGAACACAAGTTCTCCCTCAATTCATACAAAAAACTACATTTTATACACAAATTAAGGGTCTGAATGAAATTCAAAACAAATATCAGGGCTTTTATACACCTCAGAATCCATAACAATGCGCCACAAACAAAACCCTGACAACCACTAATAAAAAATCGAAACCCATGATTGTATTCAAACTTGAATACAATGCTTCAAAAATTAAAGGCTTTTTAATGTACTTTAAAACAAAGATTGGGGCTTTATAGTATATAATACCTCAGAATCTGTAACGATGTGACAACAATCGCGATAAACGGCGGGAATCAAGAAGGCCTCTTTACGGATCAAATTGGGCTTTTGAAACCAATATAATAAAATCAAAATTGAACACTATGATCTTCCTCAATTCATACAAAAATACTACGTTAACTACACAAATTAGGCTTCCTAATGTACTTCAAAACAAAGATTAGGGCTTTATATATACATACAACCTCGGAGTCCATAACAACGCGGCAGAGACTGAGTTATGTAATGTAGCAAAATTATTTGCATGTAATCAAAGTATGTTGGAAAAACATGTGAAAACATGGGTGTTTCCGAATGGTCACTGGACCAACTTCGAGTCATTATTTCGTGTAACAGCGCTGAGTTGTTTATACCGTAATCAACGTGGTTGAGTAGCCCGTGTGACGAGCTTCGTAACGGTATATCACATGACCTATTCGGAGAATGGGTGTGAATACAAAGTGGCTTCAAAGTTGGTACCTCGGAAGCTCAAATCTGGAAAAACGAAATGGTTAATGAGAAAAACCATTTAGTATAATCCCATATTGGAAGATTAAGAGTTAATCTTACAATATATATACCATACCAACCCATGTAGTTATTAAACTAACATGTCCACATACACCTAAGAGTATTAGTGTGTACCACACACGCGCGCTCGCTCGTGTCTCGTGTCTCGGGTCTCGGGGCACGGGCACGGGCGTGGGCTTGGGCTTGGGCTTGGGCTTGGGCTTTGGGCTTTGGGCTTTGGGCTTTGGGCTTTGGGATTTGGGGAATGTCTCGGGTCTTGGGTCTTGGGTCTTGGGTCCAAACCCGAATAGGGAGTTTTGTATAAAATACAAAAGGAGTCCCTAGAGTTTCCAGCAAGAGAAACGTCAGCAATGAATGAGAGTAAATGCTGCGGTTTCAGAATTGATTGAGCGGATTCTGGGGGTGTAACTCCCAGAATTAAAGACCAACATTTATGGTTGCGGTTTCAGTAGAGCCTATAAAAGGCAGCCATCCCCCTCTCATTTCAGTACACCATCATACACACAATTCACAGCATAAGCATACACTTAGTGAGAGAGAACCGCACCACCAACAGCTCGACCTGTGGTTCGGTGCCGGTTTCCATACGAGCCACTCTGAGATAGAAGTTGTACCTTGGGAACAAAGTCCCGAAACCAGAAACCTTTAAAGGTGGTTCGGGAAATATTGTTTAAGGGAAACTGCTCAGCAGTTACCTCTTCTTTTACTTTCTGTTATTTATTTTTCAGTCCTTTACTTTCTGTACATTTCATTTCAGTACCGTTTCATTTCTGTAATGATCTATTAAAAAATTTTATGTGCGAAACAGGAATATTTATTAATTAATGAAATTCAAACTCACTTTTTCTAAATAACTTAAACTTTTCTATTTGTACCATCTTAACCCTAAAAAAATAATATTATAATTGCTATCTTTTTAATACTCATCAATATATTTTATTGTCTCCGAATTAAGTAAAAAAAAAAAGTAGTTTTAAGGTGCAACATCACGTTAAAAAAAATCTCTTTCACTTTTCCTTTCTATCTACAATATTCATTATTTAAAACGATTAGAAAAAAAGCTTACGAAAATCTTAATTCTTTTTGGTACAACCCAAGCTAAAAGTCTTGGTGTTGAAACTTCAAAGTCTTTGCAAGAATAGTTGTAGCTAAATATTAGCTATATATATCAACCATAATCTTCACATTAAATCATGTCCAAAACTACATACACGAAATAAAATATATTTATCAATACAGGTTCAATCATGAGCTATACTAAACTTCTTATTTCACTTTATTGTTGCTTTTTCGCTGTCACTACATTCCATTGTTGCTACTTATCTAGTGCGAGTAGCGATAGCTTGGGTACTCGTTGCTTTGAAACTGAGAGGCAAGCTCTTCTTAAGTTCAAGCATGATCTATCCGACCCTTCGAACCGCCTATCTTCATGGGTCGGCAATGACTGTTGTGCGTGGTATGGAATCGTATGCAGCAACTTCACTGGCCACATCACTAAAATTAAACTGCATGCTCCATATGAGGCGCTGTTAGATGATGACTACCGTCTTTATTCTTATCAACGATTAGGTGGCAAGATTAATCCATCGTTGGTTGATCTGAAGCACCTCCGTCACCTCGACTTGAGCAGCAACGCTTTTAATTATTGTCCAATACCTAGCCTCATTGGCTCCATTACAAGTTTGAGGTACCTCAATTTTTCAGATTCTTTCTTTAGCGGGAATATCCCTCATCAACTTGGAAATCTATCCAGGATCCGCCATCTTGATTTTGGAGGTAACTATGATCTAAGTAGTGATAGTTTCAGATGGATTTCAGGTCTTGTTTCATTACGATATCTCGATATGTCTGGGCTAGACCTGAGCGAGACAATAGGTTGGGAACATGCGACGAGCATGCTCCCTTCTCTACATGAACTGCACTTGTCTGGTTGTAATTTGAGAGATATTTCACCTTCGATTACCAGTGTTAACTTTACTTCACTCTCGATTCTCGACCTTTCTTTTAACAAGTTCAGGTCACCTGTTCCTGAGTGGCTATTTAATCTCCCTCGTCTAGTCTCCATAAACATAGGTGTAGGATCATTTTCTGACAATCCATTTCCAAGTGCTCTTAAAAACACGACCTTGATAAAATCCTTCTTCAACTATGGGAATGGTGGTTCTGGTGTGAGAATACCAAAGTGGTTTTATAGTTTCCAATATCTTGAAGAAGTTGATCTTTCAGATAATATGTTGGAAGGTGTCATCGCAAATGAAATAGGTAACTTAACTTCTCTAACTAGTCTCGATCTGAGCTACAATAAACTGGAGGGGTCGGTGCCAGTATCCTTGGGAAAGCTCCGCAACTTGAAGGGTATTATGTTGTCGTATAATAATCTCTATATGTTGGACATAGGAAATTTCCTTAGGAGTTTCATGTTTAAGAGATTGGAAGTACTGAGGTTAAATGGAGCTAATGTCACTGGGCACTTGCCATATGAGATTGGCCATTTTACAAATTTAGTCTCTATTAGACTTCCTAATAACTTCATCTCAGGTACAATTCCATCTTCATTAGCAAGATTATCAAACTTGAAGTATTTAGATCTTTCTTTTAATCTATTGAATGGAACCCTGCCTGAAGTTATAGGGAAACTTACAATGTTAGAAACACTTCGCTTTGATGGGAACTCGATGGAAGGTGTCATTACAGACCTTCATTTTGCAAAACTTAAGAGATTAAGGTACCTGACTGCATCTGGAAATAAACTAACCTGGAAATCTCGTGATGTCTGGATTCCTCCCTTTCAACTTCAATATTTGGATTTGAGAAATTGGTATCTCGGACCCCGATTCCCTTCTTGGCTGCAATCACAAAAACAACTAAATTACTTAGACATTTCAGACACAGGAATATCGGATTTTATTCCCACCCAGTTCTGGAATAAGACCCATGAAGCTTTGTTTTACCTAAATTTATCATCTAATGGAATTTATGGAGAGATTCCTAATGATGGAAGAAGGTTTCCTGGTATTCCAAGAACAGTCGATCTAAGTTCAAACCATTTCACTGGTCCATTATCAACATTCATGTCTGAAGCATCTTGGTTAGATCTTTCGAACAATTCTTTCTCCGAATCTATTCACCAATTCTTTTGTAATCAGACTAACTCAAATAGTTACTTCATAAATTTTCGATATAATCTTTTATCAGGGAGTATTCCTGACTGCTTCGGGAATTGGACAAATCTATATCATCTAAAATTAGACAACAATCATCTGCATGGTCCCATCCCAAACTCAATTCAAGGTGCATATAATCTTAGGAATCTACACTTGCATAATAACAATCTCTCGGGAAAGTTGCCTCAGACTCTACAAAATTGTACGATTTTGCAAACAATTGACCTTGGAGGAAATCAATTTTCAGGAAATATACCTACTTGGGTGGGTAGGTCATTTCCACAATTGGTAAATTTGAATCTTCACTCTAATAGGTTCCACGGAAAGATTCCAAATGAACTATGTCATCTTCAATCGCTTCAGATTTTGGACCTTGCTCACAATAGCCTTTCTGGGTTAGTGCCAAAGTGCTTTACTAATTTCAGTGCTCTGAGAAACACGGAATTGAATATGAACTACGGAGGACATGGGTTTTTGAGAGCATTTAGTTCACACACAGTCTTTACATACGATAATGGGGTTTTGGTGACAAAAGGAAGTGAGAAGGAATATAGTTCAATAATTATGTTCGTGAAGTTTATGGATCTTTCATCGAATAACTTATCAGGTTCGATCCCGGAGGGATTAACAAGACTTGCGGGTTTGAGGTTTCTGAATTTGTCTCGGAATCACTTTTTAGGTTCCATTCCAATCAACATTAGTGAAATGATATCACTCGAAAGCTTAGATCTTTCTCTTAATCAACTATCAGGTGAAATTCCGTTGAGCATGTCGAGAATGAGTCTCTTAAATAACTTGAACCTGTCAAATAACAAACTCACAGGGAAAATTCCTACAAGTACTCAACTCCAAAGCTTTGATGAATCCAGCTTTGGCGGTAACAAGCTCTGTGGGCCACCTCTTGGAAAATGCAATGAGAACAGGATAGTACCGAAAGTTGTGCTTGGAGTTGAAGAAGAAAGTGATGAATATCTAGACTTGTGGTTTATTGGCAGCATTGCAATAGGATTCATATTTGGTTTCTGGGTTCTAATAGGTCCCTTAGTTCTCAGCAAATCGTGGAGAATTACTTTTTTTGGAGCATTAGATAGTGCTTGGTTTAAGCTCTCGGATTTTATATCTAGATGCTGCCATATCTTTTATAATAAAAGAGAGTGAATGTAATAAGTAATTTGAATTTCCAAACACCAGGAAAAACTAAAGAGCGATTATGTACCTTTGGGATATGAACTTAATTTACTTGTAATCTTTGTAATAATTTCTTGTAATAATTTCTTTTAGCTATTATATGTATGTCTCTTCGATAAATTTATCTGTTTCAGTACAAAGTCTCTCACTGGAGTAATATCTCTCTCTCACACAGTTACACAAAAGTACGTACATGAAGAATTAGATGGATCCCATGTTTATATATATGTACTCTATGATTACTATATTGTAACTTTCCTATGAGTTTGTAAATTGATGATACAACTTTTTGTTTATGGTAAATACAATCTAGAAATGTATGGAGTATACACGAGGCCGCAAAAAAAGTATCTTATTTGTCGATAGCCCATCGGAACTTGTTCCCCGGACAAATTGAACTATGTACTAGCGCACGTTATTATTAATAATAATGAGCGGAAAAAAAAAGGAGGCCGCGAAAAAGGTAATGGGGAAACTAAGAGAGAGAGGAAAGAGGAGAAACTTGTAGTTTTTTTTATCTCGTCAAATGTACATTCACATCAGTCTCATCAAAATTCTCTTCAAATAAGAAATAAAAATTTAATTTTTTAATATTTAGGAAGTCATACGTTTTATAGTATCTCTAAAGCATGTTCTCTATCAATAATTAACTATTTTAACATTATATTTTAATGTAAATTTCACATTTGGAGGAATAACATACAAATGATTAAAGTGAGATCCATTGATTTTTAATTGATGAGTAGTCTTATTTATTCTCTATTTATAAAGAGTTATAGTGGTCTTATTAAAAAATAGAGAGTTCGTTGTGAGCTTGATTTAGTTAAATTTTGGAGCTAAATTACTCAAAATTATAGATAAATTAGAATTTGATGGGTGAGATCTGAATGCTCTAATGGTGAACATCTTTTTTTTTAAGTTAAACATATTGTATCATTTTACGATATAAAAGTACAAGTTGGAGCTCCGATAGCACACTCTACCACTTAGAGCGTAAGCAAAGAAAGCAAATACATTAAGATAACTCCTTTCCGGCTAACATAAAAGTACAACCTGAAGAAAGTCGTAGTTGGGAAAATAAACTACAAAGCAAAGTCAATATGCTAAATGTAGTAATGGCTATACCAAAAAAGAATCACATGATTTGCCGCAAAGGTACCATTCTAGAAGTCACGCCAACTTTTACTATTTCACTTCGCAAGAAACTCATCTTTGTTCCCCCTTACTAGTCTCGGTAAATATTAGCAATAATGGTTACAAGGTGAACATCTTCTAGGAATGGCTTTTTTGGAATCAATTACACAGTATATGTATCTAGTTATAATTTTTCTTACATTTTTTGTATCAATAATGCTAAAGAGTCAGATAAGTTCAGCCAGACTTTCAACACATCAGTACTCAATTTAAATTTAAAATTTCCTTTTCACACCGAAATTTAATAGTCTGCTATTCGGCCCTATATCTAAAAATATCATTAACTTTTTTTAATATTTTTAATTAGTATTTAACTTTAGGTTAGTATCAAATAGAATTTTATAATATTATATTTGAGTTTTTATTTTGTTGAATGTTTCGTCAAATAAAATATTTTAAATATTTTCAATTAATATTTAACTTTACAGTAGTCTCAACTAGGATTATATAAAATGGGTCTGTTATTAATAATAAAAAAAAAGTCTCGACTAGGATTTTATAATATTATATTTGAGTTTTTATTGTGTTGTAAATTTTAGTATCAACTAGGGTTTTATAATAATAATTTCTAAAAGAGAGAGATGATTACCAAAATAAAGAATACGGAGTTGTATGAGTTTTTTGTTTATAACAAAAGTTGAGTGGAAAATGTAATTTGAAAATTACAATTAGGAATAGTCGGACAATTAGTCTGTCTCAAGTGTCTGACGCAATAGCAGTACTGTTTTTGTATACTATATCCGAGTTATTTTTTTAGTATGGTAGGGACTCAAAACGTTAATCATAATACGTAGATTTTTAAGCGCAATAACTGATCACATTATCTTATCGACCACAATAACACAATCCTTCGACTAGTCTCTGTGGAAAGTTTGATTTGAGTAATATTCTAAAGACATACAGTTGCAATTTATTTCAATATAAATATATACAATTCGTTTATTTATACACTATACTTTTAATGAATAAAATTCAACAATCAAATCAAAAGATTGAAGCTAAGTACTAAGCATAGATGTAAAAACAATTTGAGCTCTCGATACGAATCTGGTTTGCTGCTTTGAAATATTAACCAACTTATCCTCCTCAGTATGGGACCGTGTCAATGCTTATGCCAGTAATACAATCTGAATAAGTGGCGGAGTTAGGATTCGACAACCGAGCATTGTGCTGAAATTCAAAAGAAAAAAAACTTCAGGTGCAAAGAAGATACGGGGTGCTAATCCATCGCTTGTATGAATTTATATCATCATTTGTTAGAGTAAAGTGAACCGTGTTGGGTTTTTTTTATAAATATGGAATACGCTATCACCCCCTCTATTTTATTTTAGTTTTTATACTTTCTTGTTCATACTCTATTTTTCCTTACAAAATTATTTAAACATGGAAAATAAACGGTGAGGAAGACTTAACTAAAAAAGAGAAAAGTATGAAGATATTTTAAGGAAGGGTAAAGACAGGTAGTGTCCCATGCACTAGATAATAAATGTAATTAAGGTATTATATTTAACAATTAATATTCTTATTTAATATTTATAATTATATATTAAATTACATTTTAAATGGAGATTTGGAGAAAATATATGTAAATTCATAGTGAATAATTTGTTAAGAAAACGAATGTATGAATATTTTATTTCATTTATTTCCATATTTCAATTCTAAATATTCTTAGAGTATATTTTTAAAATATTTAGAATAGTCTAAATTAGGGTTCTATATTTTTTATTTGAGTTTTATTGTGTTAAAAAAGTTTTTTATTTAATTAATATTTAATTTTAAATTAGTTTCAACTAAGATTTCCTGTTTTTATTTGAGTTTTATTATGTTGTAAAAATGGTTTTTTGTTTACTAAATCATAAAATATATCAATTGTAAATACTATTAGCATAAACTATTAATTGATGGATTAAAAAATCAATCGAATTTTGGCTAGTTATAAATAACTATATCAAATAAGGTTTAAATAATACCCCATAGCACTTGTTAGTCAAACCATTTAAGGAATAGAGGAGAGATTTACTATTAGGGGTAATTTAGTACATATATACAAAATAAATGTACTAAAACTCAAACAAAGAAACACAAATTTGTGTTTCTGAATATTAAGTCTATAGCATATCTGCATATGACCTACGTAAATGAAAACATTGTTTGTCTATATATTTTTAAAAATGAAACTTCATTGTCGAAATTCTGTGTGATACTTCTGAGTGGACTTAGGATTAATAATAATTGAAAACTTTTGCTAATGGTAGCAAATCCAATCTTGAAGTAATTATGAAATTTATTTTCTCTTATGAGCTTGCATCAGCTCAAATGCTTAATAAAGTTAAAAAAATTTTCCTTACTTATAACTCAAAGAATGTGAGAAAAAGTATCATTGCTAAAGTGATTGGATTTTTTGAGAGATCTTTACCGACTAAGTATCTCGGTATTCCACTTCATCACACTAGGCTTAGTGCTGCTATTTATGACCCTTTATTTGAAAATATCACTAAAAAAATAGTTAGATGGAAGGCCAATTTCCTAAACTCTGGTGTTAAATTAATTCTTGTTAAATATGTGCTTTCCTCAATACTAATACATCTTCTTCCTATTCTGAATCCCCCTAAAATGGTTATTGAGAAACTTGAAAAAAGTTTCTCTACCTTTTTTCTGGGAAGAATACGAATGACATAATAAACATCATTGGTTAAATTAGGGTAAACTTTCTTGTCCTATTTCTGAAGGTGGCATAGGTGTGAAAAGGCTACAAGAGTTTATGAATGCATTTCACACTAAAATAAGCTGAAGATTGCTGGAAATAGAATCTTCTTGGTCAATTTTTATGAACCAAAAATATTTTAAGAATAATTTGAACCGGGGAGAACCTATTGTCCATGCCAGTCACTCGTGTGTATGGAAGATGCTTAGTGCTCATTTCAAAATCGTTGTCGATAACAACTTGTGAAATATTAATGAGGGCTCTATCAGCTTTTGGTATGAAAATTGGTTTGGGGACTGTCCTTTGTGCCACTCTTTTGATGTTATTTTTCCCAATGTTCTTTTGAATCAAGTTATTAATCATAATGGCTGGGACATCGGGCTCCTCTTCCATATGGGGATAATAATCTTATTCTCAAAGTTACTAGTAAGAATTTGTTTATAAGAAACGGTGATGATGTCCGATATTGGCCACATTCTGCTGATGGTATTTTTTCATCCAAAAATACTTACCGTTTTCTTTGAGAGAAAAAACCTTTGTTACCTATTGCTTAATTTATTTGGAACCCTATCATCCCCACTAAAATTAATATTTTCTCTTGAAAATTGTGGTTCTCAGCTATTAAACTTGAAGAACATTTTAAAAAGGTTGGGATTTGCTTGGTTACAAAATGTTTTTGTTGCGAGAATAATGATGTGGACAAAGCAGAACATTTGTTTGGTTCCAGTGATATTTCCAAGCAAGTGTGGAGTTATTTTAATAAGACTTTTGTTTTTAATTCTCAGTTCACATGTAATTGGAAACAAATGGAAGTAAGTTGGTGTAATTTATGTGATAATCCTCAAACAGGTTTACTTGCTGCTATGCTACATTTCTTTATTGCATGGGAAATTTGGCTGAGTAAAATTCAAAGTAGCTTTGATAATGTACCTATGAGTGCTGATAGTATTATAATCAAAATTGTTAGGTGGCTTAGAGAATTAAATACCTTGTTAAAACCTAAAAATTCTGCAAAAAAAAATTGAGTGCCTCACTTTCAGTATTTTAAATGTCAATTCAATCCCTTGTAAAATGAAAAAAAAAAAAGATAAGTTAGTTCATTGGAATTGTCCCCCTTCTGGTAGACTTAAACTTAACGTTGATAGCTCTTCTTTTAGTAATGGTTCTAGTGGTTGTGAAAAAGTTGTGGAAAAGTTAGTGGTTTTAGTAATGGTTCTAGTGGTTTGATTATTTTTTCATTTTCTTACTTACATGGTAATCACTCAAATACTTTTGCCGAGTTAATGGCCAAAAAATAAGCGAGTTATGCCATTGTTATTATCATGGTTTTACTGATTTTTTGGTAGAGTCTGATTCTAAATTAATTGTTAATTGGTGGAACAGTAATTCATTCTTTTGTGTCTGTAGATTCTATCGAAAAAGGGGGTTGTTATACTTCCCGATATATATGCTAATTCTGGAGGTGACAGTTAGCTATTTCGAATGGGTTCAGGTAAAGAAACTAGCTATTTTCTCCTTTGTATATATCATCTTGGTTATTATCATGGAAGAACAAAATTTTTACTCGGGTAACTTCAATTAGGTCTCTGACTTTCTGTTATATACCCTGCTGATTGCGTTTTTCTCTAAGGTTTTTTTTTACAATACAAGCAATTGTACTACTGACAGATCGCTCGATTGCTAAGTCCTTGAGTTTGCTCCTAAATCATTAATAGTTTGAGTCCATAGTGTATCAAACAACTTGTCACAATTTTGAAATTTTGAATTGATATCAAGTAAATGTTAGGAAAATAGTCAAAGGAAGACCAACAATGTTTTAGATTTGGTTGTTATATACAAATATAAACGACAGCCTTTGAATTATGGTGGATTTTGTTGTTGCAGAACATCCAAGGTTTTATGTGGGACGAAGAGAAGGTGAACAAGGAGCTTCATCGATACATGACCAGAGCTTTCGGCAACATAAAAAACATGTGCAAAACGCATAATTGCGATGTTCGAATGGGCGCATTTACCTTGGGAGTTAACCGTGTGGCTCGAGCCACTATATTAAGGGGCTGGGAGGCGTAATTAAACGATGCTCCATAGTGTCTTTTTCAATTTGTTTTTTTTAACTTTCAAGAAAGGTTTACCAACTCATCACAGATTGTGAAATTGTACCCATATAGGCTTTTCTTTTACATTTTCACAAACCGGATAAAGTTACAATAACCGTGTTCCAGAATTTCTGATAAAGAAAACTGATAAATTCCGATAACGAGAAGTGTCTGGAGTTCAGAAGCTGCATTTAAAAATAGGATGAATTATCTAATTTATTTCACAGCACACTAATAAGTTTTCAATTTAGGCATATATGCCTTTGTTTTCTCTTTCTCCTATTACTCACACTAGTAAATGGTCTATCATTTGATCATTTTATTCAGATAAATTAGTAGTATTTTGTTTCCAATTTCATTTTAAAGCACCTCGACTGCATGTAAATGTACGACTCCAAATCTTCTATCCCCGTCCGTGTCCCCTTACTTATTTTCACTCAAATTTTAAATTTTTACAACTTTATACCGCAACTTTATAAACTTTTATATTATATTGTATTCAAATTTTAAAACATTTGAACATAATATTGTTTTAGACAATTTTTTTAATATTCAATGTTTAATTTACACTAATTTATACATTTATTCCAAAATAAATTCTGTGTGGATTTTTTTTTTTAAAATAATTATTGAAATGTATTGATATATGTATTATAATAATTGTATAATTTTTTTAGAATTTTTTTTTGGATAAAATAAGCAAGGGGGCACGGAAGGAGATAGAGAAATGGGTAGAAGATTTGGACTCTAAATGTATATATGCATGTGGAGATAAGCATCAACTTTAAATAGGAATGAATGATTATTATATATGATTTTTTTTCATATTATATACAATTTTTCCCCCTGATATGGGAAGGATTGAAACTTTATTCTTTTATGATTTCAATCATAATACATAAATAAATAAATAAAACTTGCTTTTGATCAAATTTTTTTATTAAAATGGGAGTAGTTACTATTTTTTGTATCAAGTCTCTTATTCGCCATCGTATTTAAGCGTAACAAAGTACTCTCGTTATCCTATGGGCCAATAGCTCAGTCCTTTTACTCGTCTATGTGGAAAGTTGGATTTGATGAGTACTATAGAGCATCTGTACCAGTTATCCCATCAGTTTTTCTAAATTCGGGATAATATTTATATTATTTAATTTATTATAATACAACTTCCACATCAATTACTCTATCATCTCTCTTATAACATTAAAATATTATTTATATATTATTTAATAATTTATTTTCAACTCACATTAATTTTTTAATATATGAGACTGAATTTTTATACTACATTTTTTCTGAAAAAACGCACAAACCGTACATTTTTTGTACGAACCGTACATTTAATCTACGGTTTGGGCTGTGTTGAACGATGTTCTTCAAATCGATTATTTTAATGATAACAAAACTTGTAAAACATGATAAAAGCTCGTTTTGCGTACTAATCATTTATCGAGTGTGTCAAAGGTTCAAAAAGATAGAACATGTAATTACGAAGCCATTGGTTCAAGCGGAACCTAAATCGGAGTTGGAACGAATTAGTTACGGGGTTTCGAAGTTTGTCGAGAAAACCGAAAATAACCCAGAACAACAAAAAACGACTGATCAACCCTAAACGATCGATCATAAATGTGAGAAATCCTTCCAGTGAGCATAGGACAAAAACGACCGATCGCCATAATAAAACGACCGATCGTTTTATTGATGATTTCTTCCGGTGAGCATAGATAAAAAACGACCGATCGTTTTTCAGAAACGACCGATCGTTTCTGTAAAATTTCAAATTCCAGCTTTTAAGCTATTCCTGAAAATGGGGCGAACTGCTGCAAAACTGCATTGAATGAACTCAACAACCAGCAACGGTCTGAAATTTATTGCTGCACATTTTGGCTCTACAAAAGCCCCAAATATTCTTTGAAGAAAAGCATCCAAGCATTCACAACTTTTAAGCAATTCTTACTAAGAAATCCTTCAAGCTTATACTACTTATTTCTCACTTGTAATCAAAAATATTCTCGAGTATATTCTCATTGTAATCTTATAAACATCGAGATAATATTTCTAGTGAGTGATTCGAAATCAAACTTGTAAAAGAGTATTTTATAAACTCATTAGTGAGCGAGTGAATTGGGTAGAGGCTTTTAAGCAAGTGTAGCTTAAAAGCTCTAGGTCATTTATTCGGGATACTCATATAGTGAGGGGGAGCGTAATCGGTTGATTAAGCTCGTTAAGGTGTAACCTTGAAACGAAGATTTTTAGTGAAACACTCGGTAGTGAAAATACCGAGGAGAGGACGTAGGCGCGGTTTGCCGAACCTCTATAAATCTTGCGTTATTTCTTTCCCTTAACTTTTACTTTTCGTATTTATTTATCGCTTATATTTATTGCTTGCTTAGATCAATTTAGCGTTAATTTGGTAACAAAAGAGTTTAGGTTATAAATACCACTAATTAACTTAGTTAAATACCCATAGATTTAATTCCGCGAAAAACGTACCAAAACCTTATTCACCCCCCCTCTAAGGTTTAGACTCTTACGGACCAACAGGCTGAATTGCAATTTTTTCGAATTTCAGGGACTGAAATGTAATTTATGCAAACTTCAGCCAAACCGTACATTAAATGTACGGACCGTACATTAAATGTACGGTTTGGCTGAAGTTTGTAGAAATTACATTTCAGTCCCTGAATTTTGAAAAAATTGCAAATTAGTCCAATTTTTTTTTTTGAAATTAAACATGAATTTTTTTTTATAGAAAAAACTAAATTCCCTATTCGTATATTTAAAATAA
Source organism: Primula veris (assembly GCA_963682055.1). Taxonomy (NCBI): domain Eukaryota; kingdom Viridiplantae; phylum Streptophyta; class Magnoliopsida; order Ericales; family Primulaceae; genus Primula; species Primula veris. The sequence goes on along the minus strand of OY821742.1, from coordinate 2,916,555 downwards.
AAAGGAACTTTTTATAAAAATTATAAATCTTTTAAACATGATTTTTTATATATAAAATTGGTCAATTCTAAAAATCTCTCAAAATAAACACAAACATAGACTTACACAAATATATATCATATTTATAGCCATTAGTTTTTTCTATAAAAAAAATTCATGTTTAATTTCATTTTTTTTTTGGGACTAATTTGCAATTTTTTCGAAATTCAGAGACTAAAATGTAATTTCTGCAAACTTTAGCCAAACCGTACATTTAATATACGGTTCGTACATTTAATGTACGGTTTGGCCGAAGTTTGCAAAAATTACATTTCAGTCCCTGAATTTTGAAAAAATTGCAATTCAGCCCAACCCGTAGATTAAATGTACGGTTCGTACAAAAAATGTACGGTTTGTGCGTTTTTTCAGAAAAAATATAGTATAAAAATCCAGCCTCTTAATATATATCTAAGAGAGAATATGAAGAGAAATGGAAGATAAAATCATTCCCTTAAATTTGGGGAAATGAGCCGAATTTCTCTATATTTGTGGAAAATATAGAGAAACTGATATGATATCATTTTAACAATTTTTCCAGTATTTATAAGGGAAAATGGTTGTTTAGAGTAACTGATGCGGGTGCTCTAGATACTCGGTTGCAATTTATTTCAATATATAAATATATACAAGTAGTTGCAATTTATTTCAATACATAAATATATACAAGTAGTTGCAATTTATTTCAATACATAGATATAAACAAGTAGTTTGCAATTTATTTCAATATATAAATATATACAACTACTCATATGCGGATACAGCTAGGAGTATGGAGTCATGTCCCTCCCAAAAATTTTATCATGTTAAATTACGAAAATGCCCTTGGGGTAATGTAATTAATTAAATATAAAATTAGTATACAAGCTAAAAAAAAAACCTATTATGTATTCTCTCTCTAAAGCAGTACAAAAGTGACGAATTGAAAAACCAAAAACTCTGGCGGCTAAATAATAGTACTAAATACTAATAGAAATCGATCTCTCATATATTTTTCCCATTACACGTTTTCGTTTTGGCTTTGTCTACGTCTATCCCAATAGTTATTGGCTCGTCAATCTTCATCACTTGTAAACTATCATCAACTAAGTTATTTACGGTTTATTCTTTAATTTTTTTATTGAATATATGCTGAAATTTGATGATTTTGTTTACTATTACCAGCTTGTTGTTTAATTTGTGCAAAGTATATTGTTCAAATTGAATTTTTTATTTATATTCAAAAATTTTTATCAGCCCAATTTATAGGATTTGCAATTACGGTCTACAGAGTAAACAACAAGCATCCAATTTTTTTTGTTTGATAAAGTAGTTAATAAATTTTGTTTTTTTAGGTAAAGATGATGAAATATCTAATTAAAAAATCAAATGTACGTATCGTCTTCAAATGATGGTGTCGAACCTCTTGAGAAGGATTCCGTAGAAAAATCGTCATCCATTCATAGTGGTCGGTCTTCTAAGAAAAGGAATTCTGAATTTATTAGAAAAAAAAAATATTGATTCCGACTTGCCTGAACTCCCTTCTGATCCAAGTCAGCGAGTTAGTATTATGAATTATGACTCCAATATTCGTGATAGAATGCGTAGGTGCTATTATTTAAATGGGCCATGTCAACCTCTCGAACATATTTTAAAAAAAAACTAAAATGGCCGGCAAGGATAGAAATCTCTAGTAGTTACAAAATCTCTAGTAGTTTAGAAAATGATGTAATTATGGAGCGTTTTTAAAAATTGGGAAAGCGTCGCGGGCAACTGTAATTTTACTTTAAATTCGTAATAAAGTTCATTTTTTTTGTGTTCTATCTACTTTGCTCGTTTTTTTGTATTCATATTGAAATTGTGCCATCGCAAATATAAAATACTGAATCCGCCGCTAGACGTATATGTCTCTATTGGTGAGCCACTTATGATATTTGGCCACTTGATACACAAGAGTCACTTGAAAATAAAGACTCATTTTCTCATTGAAAGTGGAAGTGGAAGTGGAAGTGGAAGTGACACCACTACCAAGTGGAAGTGAAAGCGATACCACTACTATATATTCTGCCATAAAAAAAAGGCTTGATTTTCCGGTTTCCAAAAGATCATTTTGCTCCTCTTAGTAATCTAATTATAATTATCTCAAACTAGGTAATTTTTTGTCAATGCTATAATGTCTATATTTCAAACTTTATTGGCAAAGACAGGGGCGGAACCAGGGGAAAGGGGTATCACCGCCACCCTAAAATTTTTAAAAATATTATTTTTATATAGAAAAATTTAGATATTAAGGTTTTATACATTAATAATCCTCAAATAAACAAATAGTAACTTAATTCAACACTACACAAAAATATCCAAATAGCGACGGGATTAGTGACAGTATTTTTTGTTACGAGCTTATTAGCGACGGTTTTTGTGACGGTTTTGTGACAGTTTAGTCAATTTACGACAGATTTGTGACAGCTTTTTAAATTAGCGATAGGCTTGTGACAGCTTTTGACTCTCACTAAATCAAACATTATTTTGTAGTGCAAACGATAAACATAAAACTTTTGTTTCATAAGGTCCCGGTTAGAATTTTGTAATGCAGAGTGAGATTGACTTGAAAAGTTAAAATTATTCAAAGAATTGTTTTTAATGTAGAGTCGCTTGACTTGAAAAGTTAAAATTATTCAAAAATTGTTTACTTTTTGATACGGTAGGTATATATGTTATTTCCCAAAAAATTGCAACGAGTGGTCATAAATCTATTTGGCCCCTTGATGGCCCAGAGTCTTTGAAAATAAAGACCCGAAGGAATAAGAGCATGTGCGAGTTATAATTATGCTATAAAAAATGATATGTACTCGATAACTCTATAAATTTACTAAATTTTAGAAAACACAAAATTTAACTTATATATGTTTAATGTATATAATTTTCTATATTAATATAATAGTAATAAACTATCACGTGATTCATATTTTTTTTTTGTAATATTGTTATAATTATTAAATGATAATAAAAAAATAAAAAATAATAACTTATATATGTTTAATGTATATAATTTTCTATATTAATATAATAGTAATAAACTATCACGTGATTCATATATTTTTTTTGTAATATTGTTATAATTATTAAATGATAATAAAAAAATAAAAAATAATAATATCGGGTTGTTATAAGTAAATTAATAAGAAAACTTTAATTTTCTTTAAATATAAGTGTTTCCTTAAAAAATATAAAATGTGTTAAGTTTGATAAAATGATTAATTTTACTGATTTGGTTGCTCTAAGGATCGATACTCATTTTATCATTTAATTAATGAGTTGGAAGTGCAAGTAAAAGACTACAATCAAACTTAATATCCAAATAATTACACAAGACCAAATAGCACGGTGTCCATTTAGCAACATGATTTTTTAGATAATTTTTTTATTTTAGATTTTAAAAATTTGTGTGTGTTTGATAAATCAGATTATTTAAATTCTGAAAAAATAATTTTTAGGTTGAAAAATTTATAAAAATCCAAAATTTTAAAATATTTTTTTTTGTGGATTTTCAAAATATGATTCTTGACTAAAAAATATGTTACCAAATATAGCCTAAAACTATAGCTAAAAATAAATAACATAGATTATGTTACCAAGTTAAAGCTTAATTTTTCAATTTCCATCACAAAAAAAGTCATAATGTTAATTATTATATATAAATTTCAGTAAAAGTTCTACATATATAAAATGTTCATTTAATATAATGGATCAAAACGTGTATAATGGTAGAGTTTTGTGTCTATCTTTCTTCCACTTTGCAAGGTCATGCTTTGAGTCTCGCCAAAGGACATAAAATTCTTTTGCATTAAATTTTATGTGCAAAACTATAAAATTTATGATGAATAAAATTCAAACTTACTTTCTCTAAATAACTTAAACTATTCTATTGGTACCATCTTAACAATAAAAATTTATTGTTATAATTGCTATTTGTACAATCAATTAATAGAAAAATGATACACTGCAATATAAAATCAATTACAATAAAGGTACGACATTAATCAAAACCATTAGAGTTCACAATGAAGCTATTGAGATGTCATCTAAATATAAAAAAAAAATATGGTCACAACTCTCAAACATTCCGAGTACTTTCACATTGGCACTATACTTGTGTTAGTGTTTATATATGGTCTCAACTCTCAAGTATTCCGAGTACTTCCTGTGACGACCCAGATTTTCAGGAAGGAAATTCTGTGGTGCGGTATTGTGCGTCAGTCCCACATCGCCCAGATATGAGAGTACTCGTGTGGTATATGAGCTTAAAGATCCATTTCCTATCAACAAGGCCTTTTAAAGCCGTGCGGCACAACAGCGAGGACGGAACTCCACAGTTAAGCGTGCTTAACTTGGAGTAGTACCAGGATGGGTGACCCCCTGGGAAGTTGTGCCAAAACGGACAATATTGTTGATACGGGCGTGGCGGTTCGGCCCGTGGGGCCGGGTCGTTACAGATGGTATCAGAGCCTCTATCTGGCCGGAAATGTGGGGACTAGCACGTGTGTGTGAGCCCCTGAAGGACGACGTGCCCGACGAGGACGTCGTGCCTAAAGGGAGGGTGATTGTGACGACCCAGATTTCCAGGAAGGAAATTCTGTGGTGCGGTATTGTGCGTCAGTCCCACATCGCCCAGATATGAGAGTACTCGTGTGGTATATGAGCTTAAAGATCCATTTCCTATCAACAAGGCCTTTTAAAGCCGTGCGGCACAACAGCGAGGACGGAACTCCACAGTTAAGCGTGCTTAACTTGGAGTAGTACCAGGATGGGTGACCCCCTGAGAAGTTGTGCCAAAACGGACAATATTGTTGATACGGGCGTGGCGGTTCGGCCCGTGGGGCCGGGTCGTTACAGATGGTATCAGAGCCTCTATCTGGCCGGAAATGTGGGGACTAGCACGTGTGTGTGAGCCCCTGAAGGACGACGTGCCCGACGAGGACGTCGTGCCTAAAGGGAGGGTGATTGTGACGACCCAGATTTCCAGGAAGGAAATTCTGTGGTGCGGTATTGTGCGTCAGTCCCACATCGCCCAGATATGAGAGTATTCGTGTGGTATATGAGCTTAAAGATCCATTTCCTATCAACAAGGCCTTTTAAAGCCGTGCGGCACAACAGCGAGGACGGAACTCCACAGTTAAGCGTGCTTAACTTGGAGTAGTACCAGGATGGGTGACCCCCTGGGAAGTTGTGCCAAAGCGGACAATATTGTTGATACGGGCGTGGCGGTTCGGCCCGTGGGGCCGGGTCGTTACACTTCCAACTATCATTGATTTGAAAATTGACTTATGACCCTTCCAAGTCTTGGTTTCTTTCAATGACATTCGCTTTATTATTAATTTAGCAACAGAGACTCGATGATAAACTAACTTTTTTTTTTTTTATTACTCGCTTGACTTGAAAAGTTAAAATTCTTCAAAGAATTGTTTACTATTTGGCCCCTTGATGGCCTAAAGTCATTTGAAAATAAAGACACTAAGGACTAAGGATAGTCATTTTCTCATTTAATTAAGGAGTTGATTTTTTTTTGAAATGAAATTAATGAGTTGATTGAAAGTGCATGTGATAGCGTGACCATCAAACTTAATTAATATCCAAATAGTAATTAAACAATGGCACAGAGCTATAGGTAAAAATAAATAACATAGATTCTGTTACCAAATAAAAGTTTAATTTTTCATTTTCCACCACATAATTTTTCTCTCTCAATAATCTATTGTTTATTTATATCCCAAACTGAATAATTTTTACTCAATAATCTAATGTTTATATCCAAACTAGATTAGCATATTTAGAGCTTGAATTGCTGCATTTTGGTATTACCTTCAAGAAAAGCACCACAATTAAATGTAACCACTTCGAGTACTCTCCGTAAATGACATAAAATTTTGCACTTAAACTTTATGTGCGAAACTGGAAAATTTATCAATCAATAAAAATTAAATTCACTTTCTCATATAACTTAAACTTTTCTATTTGTACCATCTTAACAATAAAAATTTATTGTTATAATTGTTATCTTTTAATACTCAGCAGTATATTTTCTTGTCTCCGAATTAAGTTAAAAAAAAAAGGTGCCCAAATTTGGCTGAATTATTAGGGCTGCCCTTGCTTATTTATAAGTAAACTCAATGCAACATCACTTTAAAACAACTCTCTTTTACTTTTCATTCCAATATACGATATTCATTATTTATAACAATTAGAAGAAAAGATTACGAAAATCATAATCCTTTTTGGTACAACCCAAGCTAAAAGTCTTGGTGTTGGAACTTCAAAGTCTTTGCAAGAATAGTTGTAGCTAAATATTAGCTATATATATCAACCATAGTCTTCACACTAAATCATGTCCAAAACTACATACACCAAATCAAATATATTTATCAATCATGAGCTATACTAAACTTCTTATTTCACTTTATTGTTGCTTTTTCGCTGCCACTACATTCCATTGTTGCTGCTTAGCTAGTGCGAGTAGTGATAGCTTGGGTACTCGTTGCTTTGAAACTGAGAGGCAAGCTCTTCTTAAGTTCAAGCATGATTTATCCGACCCTTGGAACCGCCTATCCTCATGGGTCGGCAATGACTGTTGTGCATGGTATGGAATCGTATGCAGCAACTTCACTGGCCACATCACTAAAATTAAACTGCAAGCTCCATATGATCAGGCGCTGTTAGATGATGCATACTTTCTTTATTCTTATCAACGATTAGGTGGCAAGATTAATCCATCGTTGCTTGATCTGAAGCACCTCCGTCATTTCGATTTGAGCAGCAACGGTTTTAATTATAGTCCAATACCTAGCTTCATTGGCTCCATTACAAGTTTGAGGTACCTCAATTTTTCAGATTCTTTCTTTAGCGGGAATATCCCTCATCAACTTGGAAATCTATCCAGGATTCGCCATCTTGATTTTCGAGGTAACTCCGGTCTAAGTAGTGATAGTTTCAGATGGATTTCAGGTCTTGTTTCATTACGATATCTAGATATGTCTTACGTAGACCTGAGCGAGACAATAGGTTGGGAACATGCGACGAACAGGCTCCCTTCTCTACTTGAACTGCACTTGTCTGATTGTAATTTGAGAGATATTTCACCTTCGATTACCAGTGTTAACTTTACTTCACTCTCGATTCTCGACCTTTCTGAAAATAAGTTCAGGTCACCTGTTCCTGAGTGGCTATTTAATCTCCCTCGTCTAGTCTCCATAAACATAGGTGGAGGATCATTTTCTGACAATCCATTTCCAAGTGCTCTTAAAAACACGACCTTGATAAAATCCTTCTTCAACCATGGGAATGAAGGTTCTGGTGTGAGAATACCAAAGTGGTTTTATAGTTTCCAATATCTTGAAGAAGTTGATCTTTCTAATAATATGTTGGAAGGTGTCATCGCAAATGAAATAGGTAACTTAACTTCTCTAACTAGTCTCGATCTGAGCGGCAATGAACTGGAGGGGTCGGTGCCAGTATCCTTGGGAAAGCTCCGCAACTTGAAGGGTATTATCTTGTCGTCTAATAATCTCTATATGTTGGACATAGGAAATTTCCTTAGGAGTTTCATGTTTAAGAGATTGGAAGTACTGAGGTTAAGTGGAGCTAATGTCATTGGGCACTTGCCATATTAGATTGGCCATTTTACAAATCTAGTCTCTATTAGACTTTCTTATAACTTCATCTCAGGTACAATTCCATCTTCATTAGCAAGATTATCAAACTTGAAGCATTTAGATCTTTCTTTTAATCTATTGAATGGAACCCTGCCTGAAGTTATAGGGAAACTTACAATGTTACAAACAATTATCTTCGATGGGAACTCGATGGAAGGTGTCATTACAGACCTTCATTTTGCAAATCTTAAGAGATTAAGGTACCTAACTGCAGCTGGAAATAAACTAACCTGGAAATCTGGTGATTCCTGGATCCCTCCCTTTCAACTTGAAGTTTTGGATTTGAGAAATTGGTATCTCGGACCCCGATTCCCTTCTTGGCTGCAATCACAAAAACAACTAAATTACTTAGACATTTCAGACACAGGAATATCGGATTTTATTCCCCCCCAGTTCTGGAATAAGACCCATGGAACTTTTAAATACCTAAATTTATCATCTAATGGATTTTATGGAGAGCTCCCTAATTATGTAATTAGGTTTACTTCTAATTCTATCGCTGATCTAAGTTCAAACCATTTCACTGGTCCATTACCACCATTCATGTCTAGAGTGAATTGGCTTGATCTTTCGAATAATTCTTTCTCAGAATCTATTCACCAATTCTTTTGTAATCAGACGAACTTAGATATTTTATTTATAAATTTTCGATATAATCTTTTGTCAGGAAGTATTCCTGACTGCTTCGAGAATTGGACAAGTCTAAGAATTCTAAATTTAGACAACAATTATCTGAATGGTCCCATACCAAACTCAATTAGAGAAATACATACTCTCAGATATCTACACTTGCGTCATAACAATCTCTCGGGAAAGTTGCCTCAGGCTCTACAAAATTGTGCACGATTGAAAACAATTGACCTTGGAGAAAATCAATTTTCAGGAAATATACCTACCTGGGTGGGAAATTCATTTCCATTGTTGGTCAACTTGAATCTTCACTCAAATAGGTTCTACGGAAAGATTCCACACGAAATATGTCATCTTCAATCTCTTCAGATTTTGGACCTTGCACACAATAGCCTCTCCGGGTTAGTGCCAAAGTGCTTCTCGGACTTCAGTGCTCTGATAAACACGAAACGAAATACGAACTACGGAATATATATACCACCCAGGGTAAGTGGGAATTACAAATATGATAATGGGTTTTTGGTCACAAAAGGAAATGAGAACGAATATAGTTCACTAATCGTGTTCGTGAGGTTTATGGATCTTTCGTCGAATAACTTATCAGGTTGGATTCCAAAGGGGTTAACAAGACTTGCGGGTTTGAGGTTCCTGAATTTGGCTCGGAATCACTTTTCAGGTTCCATTCCAATCAATATTGGTGAAATGAGTACCCTCGAAAGCTTAGATCTTTCTCTAAACCAACTTTCAGGTGAAATTCCGTGGAGCATTTCGAAATTGAATTTCTTAAGTAACTTGAACCTGTCCGGTAATGAACTCACAGGACAAATTCCTTTAAGTACTCAACTCCAAGGGTTTAACGAATCCAGCTTCGCCGATAACAAGCTCTGTGGGCCACCTCTGGCCAAATGTAATGCAAAAGTTGTGCATGGAGTTGATCAACAAGAAAGTGATGAATATCTGGACTTGTGGTTTATTGGCAGCATTGCAATCGGATTCATAGTTGGTTTCTGGGTTCTGATAGGTCCCTTGGTTCTCAGCAAATCGTGGAGGATTACTTGTTTTGGAGCATTAGATAGTGCTTGGTTTAAGCTCTCGGATTTTATATCTAGATGTTACTATGTCTTTTTTAATAAAAAAGAGAGGTAGTAATATTTAATTTGAAGTTCCAAAAATGTGGAAAAAGTAAAAAAGAGGTTATGAACTTAGTTTACTTGTGATCTGTATAATAATTTCAAATACTATACGTATGTTGATGTTCTTCAATAGTTTTATCTGTTTCAGTACAAAGTCTCTCACTCAAGTTAAATATAATTTGTTATCTTCTACTAATTTCGACTCGAGAGAATCAGATGCTACTAATTCTATTAAAGTAGTACCGTCCTCCAATTAAGTCTATTTTCCGTTTCAAGCGCAAGTTTCTTAAGTGAAACCATAACATGTAGTTACTAGATGCATGTAATTACTACATGCCTACAATTAAGAAGATCAACGGGTTTACAGTACCGTCTTCAGTATTTTGAAGGTCTGAATTAATTTTGAAACAGAAGCCTTAAATTAGAGTTTTTTCCAATAATGATCATTAATATGACTTTTTATTAAACCGTGTTTACAGTAAATTGTTTTAATTATAACGTATTAAATACAATTGACTATTCTAACTAGGTTGTGTCCCTTAATTATGTGTTATTTAACTAGAATTATAATATTTTCTTTGATATTTTTACTTCAGATGTGTCTAACATCATTATATTTATTTCAAAAAAGATAAGAGTCAATTATGTTATTTCTCTTAAAATGAGAAACTATTATTAAAGTTTTTATAAACTTTATCTTCATATTTACTTCTTTTTCAAAATTAAAGCGTGTTTTGATTGGTAGTGTTAACTAGAATAATAAAATAATTAGTTAACAAAAGAGAATATAAAACTGTTTGATGTAGTCTAGTTGTCTAATGGTGGACATACACTACTCATAAACACTAAATATAAAACAAATATGGGTGATATTAAGTAATAATCAATAATTTTTATGTTCATGTAATTACAAAAATGGACCCCTTGTGGGTTAGAGGCCCCAATTTAATGCATCTCAGATTGGGCTTCAAGACCGTATCCGATGGTTTACAAAGATGCCAGTAATTTACTCGATACTCGATTTGAATTGTTTACATACAATAATACCTCTATAAATTTATAAATTAATAATTTATTATTTTAGAGAGGCTTAAAATCGATTCAATAATTATACTCGTCAATGACATAAAACTCCGTATATATTATTAAGAAAACTCGTTAATAAAATCAAATATACTACTTCATTTACTAATATATAAATTTTGTTATATCTTAAATCGTCTAACAAAATAAGAATAGTCATTAGATACATCAAATTAGAGAGTAGCTCCAACTAGATTTAGATTTTAAGAAGAAAAAAAATGATTATAAAGTCATATTTCACTAAATCGTCCTATTAATGTTTATCATTTTGAATAATTATTAATTTATGATTCTGTATGGATCAAATATTTATATAAGAATATTTCAATTTTTATTATCTTATTAATTTATCAAAATTTACGATTTTTTACACTGATTCAAGTCAGAACCGAAAAAAATTATTAATTTAGAAAAATTATTAATTTACCGAGTATTAATTCAACGAGGTTCTAGTAAAGATAAAATGCCTTTCATATCTCTGACAATTGCAGCGCCAACACTTAAAAAAGGTATCGAACTAAAGATTGAAATTGTCCTTCTAATTCTTTTTGCATCAGCACCTTGTGAAAAAGTGAGTACACAGATAATAAGATTTTTTTTCCATATTTGTAAATATAAACGAAAGTTGATCTCCAATAGAAGTTTATTTTCAACAACTTGCTCGCAAAACCGTAATATATCACAGGTATAATTTGTCACACATTTGGATAGACGTCTTTAAACGCCATACATGTTTATCATTTGTGATATGTTTAGACAACCCATCCGTTGTAGTTGTAAACGCCATACATTTGAGTCGTACATCAAGCCAAGATATATCTGAGGCGTAGAAAATTAATGCTACGAGTGAAAGCGCTCGAGACTAGTGCTAGTACTGTTTTTCATTGCAGTTAGATAAGAAACTGAAATAATTTAAGTAGACCTCATGTCCACTTGGTTTATGTCTACTTCTTCCGATTTTGCTATTTCATGCTTAGATGAAATGGTCTTCAGAGGTAATTTTATAAATCTGTAATTGTACTACTGATTCTGGTGAAGTGCCAAAATTAATATTCCTGGTAGAGACTGAAGCAATCATAAAATCAAATGGAGAGACTATTAGTTTTCCTGATCTCTCGCAAACACCTTTTATAACAAAATGTAAGACGAGAATAAAAAGACAGTCCACTACACCAGAAAATCAACAAAACCTTGCTAAGTTTCTAAAGAACTTCATCCATGGCATCAAATCTGCAACCACTTTTTAGTATCAAGAGTATCTCTTTGCAAGCCTGGTACGACATCAATCAAAATCACAGTTTAAATTGAAGCTCTTGGGGATGTCATCGAAATAAAATAACAAACAGAAGGGAAAGGTTGCTAATCAATTAGGCCATTGTTACGGTAAAATTAGGATTACAATTTAAAAAAAATCGTACGCGCAGTTCTACAATCTCAATAAAATCCCAAGCACCTTCAGTTCCATCTACATACTCTCACACAAAATGACACTAGTAAAGAACCATTTCCACACCAGCATATGGAAACTAGTTGCAAATTAGACCTCTTTTCCTTAGATTGGTTTGATCTTGAAGTGGAGTGAGATGAGAGAAAACACAAAGCACTTCAAATCCTGCAACCACCAAAATATGACATTAAATTGAGAATTTTGGAAGACTACAGAAATAACCAGAGAGAAAGAGGGGTCATGGAAATCAAATATAATGGCATGGTACATGATATAGTACGATATTCTAGAATGGAATACAACTAAAGTAGTTTAACTACTATCTTTGTCGGTAGAGGATAAGTAGAAAATGTACTTATTAAACTCCATCAGCAAGAATGTGTCATTCCAGTAGGACAGTGTAGAAAGCCATGATAGTCTACAAGCCAAACATGATCAAGAGATACAAATGCTACATTTAAATTTTACTAAACTTCCATGATATAAATTACCACTTGAGTGGTACACAGATTATCATCAGCTATCCCAACACAGCACAAAAGCAAAAACTTTTGTAAGTGGTAGTTCTCAACCAGTGAGATGATAACAGGTTCATGTGGATAATCAAACACCCAGTGTTTTAAAAATCGGCCTAGGCGGCACCTAGCGCCTTGCTGCCGGGACTAATTCAATTCGTTTTCAAGCTGGTCAACGCATGTATAAAGTTTAAAAAAATCAAAAAATTATTTTTTAAATACTCAAAACCTTCAATTAGACTAACTTTACTCTCTCACCTAGAAATAACAAAAATAATAATAAAAGCCGATGATTTTTAGATTTTTTTTTATCATTTTATTTACAGCAATAATTTAAAAAATGGATTTTAATAGTATAACTATAGGCTAATAGACTTGAAATGTTCAATTTAAATTGGTAAATTTATTTATAACACGTTTATCATATGAATGTCTAAGAAAATTGTGAAAAATTATGAAAAAATGGTCTTGCCGCCTAGGCGCCCCCTCACCGCCTAGCGCCATTTGAAACCTTGCAAAAACCTAAGATTAAATAAATAAGGGGATAAACGTATCAACTTGAATACAATCAATTCAGAGAAGAAGATTACTGAATTTGTTGTCAACAAACTCAGTCCTACAACTTGAACAAAAAGCCAAGAAGTATTTGATATGAGCTGCTGGCTAGTGTCTGAAGTCTTAACTCAAGGACATATATTGATTCAAGTGACTAAAACAAGAAAACTTCACTGTAATACCATGGATCCAGTGTTTTGAATTGTTGTTAAAATCATTCAGCTCGTTTAGTATGTGAAGGTCTAACAAAGATCATAAAGATAAGAATAGAGGCCACAGAAGAAAGACGAGAAAATTGTTAGGTTATATGACTAAAAAAAACTTCAATTAAAGTCGAAGGAACCTAGAAAGCAGCAAAACCACAATAACAAAAAACTAGAACTAAGCAAGTGACCTGCTACAAAATAATGGTGCTAAACAATAACACCTCCCCCCCCCCCCCCCCCCCCGCGGCATATTGAGTCCTTAATTGATTATTATTTTTGTCATGTTCCACTTTGCTCGCAAAATTCGAGAAGTAGCAAATAAAATGTTCTTACTGTCCAGTTTTTAAGATTGGCACCACATAAAAATGCAATGGTGATGTCCCTTTGAAAAATTTAATGACCACAAAATATTGAAGATAGCGCGTATAGTGGGGATATGAAACACATTACTCTTATCCTACGCATGATAAAGTCATCAACGTTTCACATTTTTTTAGATGTTTAATGTTTCATCAAAACTTAATATTGGTGTGCCTGTAAACTCCGATAAGAGTGAATATTAGCAGATAGAGAGCATCTCATCAGTGAAGAGACGAGCATAACTAGACTCATATAGTAGTAAGACTATCCAATTAAACAATACAACTATGAGAAAAGACCATAGTATAAGTAATTATAGATGAAAAACTATAAAGACCCTAAAGCATGATAGGATAACGTTTATTAACTGGAAACTTATACCCACAGTAGCTTTCTGTCGGATCTTTTATTCTTTGACAAAATAGCAGAAAACAAAACTATATGTTAAATTGATATCTAAACTGCATGGATGCTAAACATATAAACAAGATTCTTTCCCGCTATCGCCTAAAACATTTGAAGCATCAACTGGAACAAAATCCACTAAGCATAGCATAGAACTTCAAGCATAAATATACTCCCCAAAGATATTACTAATAGGTACTTTAATTTAAGGTTTTAAAGTACACAGTGTGTACCAATTTAACAGTTTCTAAAACTTTTTCAACCATGCTGTCATCAGCTTTTTACACCCTTCTGGCAGAAAAAATCAAAAAATTGCCAATTCTTACAACTATTTTCCAGATCAAAACCAGCATCCAACTCAAGAACATTGTATTCCCAAAATGGCAGAATAACATGTTATCCTACTCTATTTTTTTCAGTCTCTATTTTTTCATTGTATTCCCAAGATGGCAGAATAACATGTTATCCTACTCTATTTTTTTCAGTCTCTGGGCTAAACCTGAGGGAGACAATAGGTTGGGAACATGCGACGAGCATGCTCCCTTCTCTACGTGAACTGCACTTGTCTGGTTGTAATATGAGAGATATTTCACCTTCGATTACCAGTGTTAACTTTACTTCACTCTTGATTCTCGACCTTTCTTATAACAAGTTCAGGTCACCTGTTCCTGAGTGGCTATTTAATCTCCCTCCTCTAGTCTCCATAAACATAGGTGGAGGATCATTTTCTGACAATCCATTTCCAAGTGCTCTTAAAAACACGACCTTGATAAAATCCTTCTTCAACCATGGGAATGAAGGTTCTGGTGTGAGAATACCAAAGTGGTTTTATAGTTTCCAATATCTTGAAGAAGTTGATCTTTCTAATAATATGTTGGAAGGTGTCATCGCAAATGAAATAGGTAACTTAACTTCTCTAACTAGTCTCGATCTGAGCCGCAATAAACTGGAGGGGTCGGTGCCAGTATCCTTGGGAAAGCTCCGCAACTTGAAGGGTATTATCTTGTCGTATAATAATCTCTATATGTTGGACATAGGAAATTTCCTTAGGAGTTTCATGTTTAAGAGATTGGAAGTACTGAGGTTATATGGAGCTAATGTCACTGGGCACTTGCCATATGAGATTGGTGATTTCAGAAATCTAGTCCGTATTAGCCTTTCTTATAACTTCATCTCAGGTACAATTCCATCTTCATTAGCAAGATTATCAAACTTGAAGTATTTAGGTCTTTCTTTTAATCTATTGAATGGAACCCAGCCTGAAGTTATTGGGCAACTTACAATGTTAGAAAGACTTCGCTTTGATGGGAACTCGATGGAAGGTGTCATTACAGACCTTCATTTTGCAAATCTTAAGAGATTAAGGTACCTAACTGCATCTGGAAATAAACTAACCTGGAAATCTGGTGATTCCTGGATCCCTCCCTTTCAACTTGAAGTTTTGGATTTGAGAAATTGGTATCTCGGACCCCGATTCTCTTCTTGGCTGCAATCACAAAAACAACTAAATTACTTAGACATTTCAAACACAGGAATATCAGATTTTATTCCCACCCAGTTCTGGAATAAGACCCATGGAACTTTTACATACCTAAATTTATCCTCTAATGGATTTTATGGAGGGCTCCCTAATGATGTAATTAGGTTTACTTTTAATTCTATCGCTGATCTAAGTTCAAACCATTTCACTGGTCCATTACCACCATTCATGTCTAGCGTGAATTGGCTTGATCTTTCGAATAATTCTTTCTCAGAATCTATTCACCAATTCTTTTGTAATCAGACGAACTTAAGTATTCGTTTTATAAATTTTCGATATAATCTTTTGTCAGGAAGTATTCCTAACTGCTTCGGGAATTGGACAAATCTACAAATTCTAAAATTAGACAACAATTATCTGAATGGTCCCATCCCAAACTCAATTAGAGGTATGTATAAATTAGATATCTACACTTGCGTAATAACAGTCTCTCAGGAAAGTTGCCTCAGGCTCTACAAGATTGTACGAGATTGCAAACAATTGACCTTGGAGGAAATCAGTTTTCAGGACAGATACCTACTTGGATGGGTAAGTAATTTCCAGGATTGGTCAATTTGAATCTCCACTCTAATAGGTTCTACGGACAGATTCCAAACGAACTATGCCATCTTCAATCTCTTCAGATTTTGGACCTTGGACACAATAGCCTCTCTGAGATAGTGCCAAATTGCTTCACTAATTTCAGTGCCCTGATAAACACGGAACGAAATATGAATTACGGAACAGATCAATACCTTACATCAGGATTCCATGGCGTCATTACATCTGATTATGAAGTTTTGGTGACAAAAGGGATTGAGAACGAATATAAATCAATAATCATGTTAGTGAAGTTCATGGATCTTTCATCGAATAACTTATCAGGGTCGACTGTTACACTCATTCAATGCTCCTGCAATAAATTAACTAGTGACAAGGAACTGAGTAGTACTAGTTAAAACCAAAAGTCAGAAACCAACTTTTGACTTCATTTTGTCAAAATATGTCACTTATTAACAAGATTTTATTAGATCTTAGCAAGATTTTATCATATCTTTGGTCAGGTTACTGAAAACTTACATCATTGTTGTGACACTTGTATAGTTGTATTCTTACTCACAATGCTCCAATGGACTTAAAAACTTGAAACCTTCACTAATTACAGACTTTACATCGGCAGACTATTTTCCGAGGACTCATATTACTTATCCGAGGATCCGTAAAAATTCCAATTCCACGTATATCTTATTTTTATTTATTTTTTCAATTTATTCCACTCAATTTCATTACAAAATAAATAACTATAACACCACATTCAATTTATTTTAAATTTTGGTTTGATTATGCAAACTATGAAAAATAAATGACCAAAATAAAAATTTAAGAATCAATCTAAACTCAATCCGTCCCAACCCGCAATTTATTTTGCGGGTTGGATTGGGTTGGGTTGGGGTTTTAATTGTAACGGGTTGGATTGAGTTGGGTTGAGATTTAAATTTAATCAATCCGCTCCGCCATTTATTTTACGGGTTGGGTTAGGATTGAAACAAATTCGTCCCGTAACCACCCCTAAACGGCGGTTTGGTTCTCACTTTTCTATTTTCTCTCATCTCTCCGTCTTCAGATGGCCTGCTTGATGTACCTATTTGTAAATAAATTTACAAAATATGTAAAAAAAAATTTGTAAAAAAGTCATCAAGTTCAAAACAATCAGGGTTTTTATAAATAAATTTCTAAATATATATTAAATTGTGATTTTAATTTAAAAAAAAAAAACAATACAGTATTAAACGCACATTAAAAACAAAAACCTAAAAAAAAAACTAACAATACAAAAACATCTCTCTCTCTCTCTCTCTATATATATATATATATATATATATGCGATGGCAGCGATGGCGGCGAGGGTGGCTGAAGAGGGGCCAGTAATGAGTCTAATAAGCAAACGTCTCCGCAAACTACGAAAGAAGCTCGGCTCTGACGCCACCGTCTCCGCCGCAATCCGCGAGCTTGAAAACCTCCGCCTCCCCCTCTCCGCCGCCGTCGCCCACGAGATCCACCTCGTCGCTTCCGTACAGGTGGAATTAAAACTTACTCCCCTTTATAAGCTCTTTGTTTGATTCTAAATAGTAGTATTTAATTCGAAGGCGGGTTTTAATTTATAGTATTAAAGATTAAAATCACTTGCAAATGCTATAGTTTTAATTTTAAAAAACTTAACACTGAACTTGAGTAAAGACCTCTCACCTATATATATATATATACTAGTATACCCATGCGTGTCGTATAAATTGTGACGATGATACAAATGTAGGGTAAAAAAAATATAATATAAATTGTGATATATACAAATATTTAGAGAAAAAAATATAGGATATACGAAATTTTGTGTGGTCAAAGAGTTTAATTAGTTTTTTTTTATGAAAGTAGTTAATATGGTAATTAATAAAAAAATATAGGGGTATTTTTGGAAAAAAAGTCTAAATTGGGCAGCCTCATTTGACTTGGGTTGACTTATCATTTGACTTGGATTGAGTTATTATAATAGAATGAAATGATATATATATATATATTTCCCTTTTCTAATCTGTTTAGTTTGATTCTGAATATTATTATTTAATTCGGAGGCGGGTTTTATAATTGTTGTGAATTTATAGTATTAAAGATTTAATTCACTTGCAGTGAGTTAAGTACTGACTAGTTAGTGAGAATAGAGTGGTTTTCACCCTTAGGAATTATAAAAAAAAAATATGCTTTAGTGTTTAGAAATTGCATTTTAAGGTAGATTAATTAGAGTCTAATACCCTTTTTCTAATCTCTTTGTTTGGTTCTGAATATTAGTATTTAATTCGAAGGCAGGTTTTATAATCGTTGTGGATTTTTAGTCTTAAAGAAATATCACTTGCAATGAGGTAACAAATTAACTTTTATTAAAAGAAAACTAACTACTCAGTGATCAGGGAGTGTTTTCCACCTTTAGGAATTGAAATATATGCTTTAGAATTTGTATTTTAAAGTAGATTAATATATGCGCCTTTTATTTTCTTACTTTGGTTACAAATGTTATCAATTGAGGGGGAAGTTAGGGTTTGTGATTTGATTTAGGGTTTTTGATATTTGTTGCTGGTTATTGTTATAAAGCTTATAATCACTTACAGTGAGGTAAGAACTAACTCGTTAGTGACAAAAGTGTGTTTTCCGCCTTTGGGAATTAAAAGAAAAATGCTTTAAAAGTTGTATTTTAAGGTAGATTAATTTATGCGCTTTCTATTTTCTCAGTCTGAATGCAAATGCTATCAATTGAGGGGAACTTTTATTTGTGATTTGATATAAGGGTTTTTTAGTATTGTTGCGGTTTATAGTCTTATAGTGTAAAATCACTTGCAATGATTTAAGTATTAACTAGTTAGTGAGAATAGAGTGTTTTCCATCTTTAGGAATTAGAAAGTATGCTTCAGAAGTTGTATTTTAAGGTAAATTAAATTATGCCCTTTCACTCGTCACTCCCATCCAGGTAGATAAAAACCTATCCCCCTTTTTCTAATATCTTAGTTTGACTCTGGATATTATTTAATCCGCGGGGGAATTTAAGGTTTAGGATTTGATTTACGGTTTTTAATATTTGTTGTTGTTTTTTAGTTGTAAAGCTTCGGGAATAAAAAAAAGAAGCTTTAAAGTTGTATTTTAACTTTTAAGGTAGATCAATGTATTATTGCCTTTTTATTTCCTTAGTTTGATTGTGAAGGCTATCAACTGAGGGGGAACTTGTGGGGGTTTTTGATATTTGTTGCGGTTTATTGTTATAAAGCTTATAATTGCTTGTAATGAGGTAAGAACTAGTAACTAGTTAGTGACAATAGAGTGGTTTCCACCTTTAGGAATAAAAAAAATGCTTTAGAAGTCGAATTTTAAGGTAGATTATTTTTTATGCCCTTTCTATTTTCTTACTTTTGACTGCAAATACTATCAATTGAAGCAATGCTTTTGGTCTGTGATTTTGATTTATGGTTTTGATATTTGTTTCCGATTTATTGTTATAAAGCTATTGCGATGTGCTAAGTACAAACTAGTTAGTGACAATAGAATGTTTTCCACCTTTAGGAGTTAAAAAATGTGCTTTAGAAATTATATTTGAAGGTAGTTAAATTTATGCCCTTTCTATTTTCTTAGACTGATTGCAAATGCTATCAGTTGAGGGGAACTCAGGGTTTGTGATTTGATTTGGGTTTGAAATTTGTTGCGGTTTATTGACAAAAAGCTTATGGTTTCCTGCAATCAGGTAAGTACTAACTACTTAGTAACCCCAACCTAACACCCGCCGCCGCCTGGAGTGGGAGACGACGACGCCGATCTCCTACCCCCTGGCTTTTTACGCTCCTCTCTCCTCTATTTTATTCTCGTACCCTCCATATCTTCTTCGGCTACCCCATCCAATCGCCATCTCCTCCCACTCTCCCCTTTTTCTCGATCTACACCCTCCGCCATATGGCGGTGTAGATCCGAGCTCACCTTCCCCTTTTTTCTCTTATCTCACCTCTATCTCTTCTTTCCCCACACCCACAACCTTCACTTTCTCTATTCTCATCCCCACCATCCCCCTCCCCTTTTTAGTTTTCTCCTCCCTTTTTAACCCTCTTAATGACCATCTTATAAAATTGTTTGGGGCTCAATAGTAATGGTTGGTGTAACATTTCCACGATCGGAGTCTATGATCGAAACATTGTGACTACCAGAGTGACCGCCTTACATTATAAGTCTCGGTTTGGGATGTTGGTATTCTGAGAATCGCGCCTCCGTAGGACTGCTTAGATCGGGTTTAATAGTGTAATGGCACCCTGATTATTACTACAATGCCGGACAGAGATGGATACTCTTATATCTTTCGGAACTTCCTTGACAAATGGTCTGGTATGTTTGCCCTTTTAATCCTTGATGACTAATTGTAGACCTGGTTTATCCGAACAAGTCTTTTGGGATGTCAAATGATTTTGGATAGTTTTGTTATCCCGTTCACACATGTTAGGCATATTATATGAGATGATTTTGTCTCGGTACATTATATGAGAATTGAAGGTGCTTGTCTAGATCGCAATGTGTAGAGCGTATATTGTTTGGTTGATGTCTGCGTGATTTTGTAAAAACCTTTGGCTTACGGGTTTGTTTCTATTGGGTCCTGCTTGATTGGTGTGTTTAGATCGGGTTTTTGTGTGCTGGCATCCCGATGATGTTTTTCTCGGCCTAGTCTGCGTGGGACCTCCTCTGGACCTCACATGTTACTTTTGGTTGGCTCTCAGCCGTTTTCCACCTTCGATGACTCGTGGCTCGCTCGACAAGATTTCAGTCATGTTTATTTTGCTAGTTATGACTTTTTCTGTTTTGTATTTTATGTTTAATTTGGTTGTTATGTTTTTTCTATCCGGATGGAAGGATTTAGGATGGGTCTTATTTTTGTATTTCTCGTTTCTCGTAGCTTTTTGGAGCTTGTTCCATAGGCACTGATATTTGTATAAGCTTGTTATTTTCATTAATGATAAGCTGGTTACTTTGCTGATTAAAAAAAAAAACTACTTAGTAACAATATAGTGTTATCCACCTTAGGACTAATAAAAAAACTTTCGAAGTTGTATTTTAAGGTAGATTGTTTTTATGCCCTTTCTATTTTCTTAGTCTGGTTGCAAATGCTATCAGTTGAAGGGAACTTAGGACTTGTGATTTGATTTAGGGTTTGTGATATTTGTTGTGATTTATTGTTCGAAAGCTCATAATTGCTCGTAATTAGTTAATTACTAATTAGTTAGTGACAATAGAGTCTTATCCACCTCCACAAACCTATACCCTTTCTAATTTATTAGCTTGATTGCTAATGCTGCTAGTCGAGGGAAATTTAGGTTTCGGATTGCATTTATGGTATTTGTTTTGCGTTTTGTAGTTGTAAACCTCATAAAATCCTTGCAGTGAGTGTTCTCTACCTCCTTTGTTATAAAACTTTACTTAAAAAGTTGTATTTTAAGGTAGATATATTATATGCCCCTATCGGATTTCTTAGTTCGATTGCAAGTAATATGAATGGGGGAGTTTAGTGTTTCTAATTGGACTTAGGGTTGAATTTTTGTTTTGTATCTATAGTCTTAAAGCTCATAATTGCTTACAATGGGGTAATTAATTAATTCCGATAGGGTGTTAACTGTTAAGGTACCCCTTAATATAGTAGAAGAGGAATCATGATGAATGGGAATAATAAGTAGTATAGATTATAGCGTAGAAAAAAAAATGTATAGACTTTTAGGACAAAACAATTACATCAACCGGGTATTTGTTCGGTGGCAGTATTTTCCACTATTCACAGATACTATTAATTGACGGGAAATTGAAGATTTCTAATTGGATTTAGGTATTTATTGCACTTTCTTGTTATAAAGCTCATATTTGCTTGCAATTAGGCAAGTAGCAACTAGTTAGTGAAAATAGAGTGTTATCCACCTCCCTTAAATTAAAAGAATACTTAAAAAGGTTGTATTTTATATTTTTATGGTAGATAAATCTATGCCCTTTCTATTTCTTTAGTTTAATTGTCATTTCTATCCCTTGGGAAGATCTAGGGTTTCTAATTGGATTTTGGGTTTATGATATTATGTCCCGATTTATGATTGTCAACTCATATTTGCTTGCAGTTTGGTAACTACTAACTGGTTAGTGACTGTCTAATATAGTGTTATCGACCTTCATAAACTTATACCCTTTTTAATTTCTTAGGTAAGTTGCAAATACTATTAGTTCAGGGGAAGTTTAGGCTTTCGAACTAGACTTAAGGTTCTTCATATTTGTTGCACTTTATTGTTATAAAGCTCATAGTTGCTTGCAAGGAGGTAACTACTAGCTGGTTAGTGAAGATAGAGTGTCTCTATAGACATATTCTTTTTCTGATTTCTTAGTTAGATAGAGATATTTTTAATTTGAGAGGGAATTTAAGATTTCTAATTGGATTTAGTTTATATATATATGTTGCGATTTATGGCCATAATTGCTTGCAGTGTGGTAACAGGTAAGTTCCAATAGGGTGTTATGACATTTGGGAACCTTAACTATAAAGTTTTAACTTAATAAGCTGTATTTAATTTTTATTATGCCCAAAAATTGTAGAACATAGTAGTCTTGCGCGCCCATTAGTAGATATCACTTCATATACGAGTTATTGCACTCTCGAGTAATTACAAGTTCTGTCTCTGCAATATGAACAAAGAACGTAGTGGAGAAAGAAACACCATATCTCATAAATGAACTGAATAAACTTTACATGAATTTCAGAACATAAAAAATCACTCTGACGGTGTTCGTTCTCCGGTATTTCTGTATTTACTATTATATGTACATCTCCAACTGATATAGAATAACTGTAAACATGACACTGTTTGGTGGAACCTTAAATAAATAAAAAGACACAAGAGCATATCATGTATTACACCTTGAAATATGCATAAAATGATTTTAGGATAAATAGAGCACTCCACTAAGTTCAGTTTACCTGAGGGGAAAGACGGAACTACTAGATAGGTTATCTTCTGTGAAGGGCAAAGAAGCTAAGAGTACAGAATTATATGATTATGGAAAGGAAACAATAAATTAAGCTAGAAAACTGCAAAAAATGGAACCCTTGTAATAAACTTCGATGCATCATGATTCCCGACTGTTGAGAGTGATGCCTGGGATTAATCAACCTTTACTCTGATTATGGTCATAAGCAAGCCATAAAAAATTTAATTGGGAGAATGCTTATAACTTACCGATGGTACCAAGTATAGGAAAACTCAAAATAACTTGTTTCCTCTCATTTAGACGAGAGGTTTCTCTTGTGTTTTTATTAAAGTTTTTTTTGTTCTCTTGTTTACAGGGTGTAGCAGTGAATGGCCTACAGATCCCAGCATATATATCATCTGATAGTGATCTAAACAGAAAAAAAAGTACAAAGTTACATTCTGGCAACAAGAGAAAATCACCTCCAATTGCAAATGATGAGATCGAGGGCAAGAGGAGTCCAGAAAAGGCTCATGAAACACATGTATCAACCATAGAGATAGCATCAACAAAAAAACATAAATCAAATACAAATGGTTCATTGTCGAAACCAAAAAATTCCACTGACAAAAAACGGAAGGGGAAAAAATCATCTGCTACCAGTGAAGAATCGGACTCTAATGGACTTGAAAATCAGAACCAGAACCAAAGTCTGTCACAGAACTTTATAAACATGAAATCCCATTATAACTCGGAAGACGGGAGTGAAGTTGCATCTCAAATTGGAAAACCAAATGAGGGTGTAGATAAACAGCCAAATAAAGATGCTCTGTGGACCCAAAAGTCCTCGTGGACTGATCTTGTTGGTGGAACAAATGCTTCATTTAGCATTTCCCAGCTTTTGCCCGATACAAAATTCGAAGAAAAAGAGCAAATCGACCAGACAAAGAACTGGTTTGCTGCAAAAACGACTATTGATAGGCCAACTGAGATAGTGAACAAGTCAACCGACGGTCTAGCTGTTTCAGTTGGTTTTGAATCTTCTTTGGGAGTTGGTAAGGAGAGAGCCATTAGAGCTCCTATTAAATATAGCATTGGAGAAACTTGTTCATTTATGAGAAGTGATGCGTCTATGAAAGAGTGGAAGAGTATTAAAGCTGCTTTGAGTTCGTCTCTGAGAAAGAAAATCGATAAGAAGAAGCAACTGATGTGAGTATTGAACACGTTTTTTTGGTGAGTTGAAAAGAAATAGTTTTCTTGGCGGAAGTAGGATTTTTGGTAAGAGTGGTTGTTGAGTCATTTAACTGTGGACAATGTTTGAGAGGAGACTTTCATCTTAAAAGTTTTATGCCTTTTTTAGTTTTTGCGATTGGCAGAATGGCTAATGGTATGTTTTGTAATAGTTGAACTGGCAAGATATAATTTCCTTTTAAATTAGAGGATTAAAAATATATTTTTAAACCTTCTATGAGTTAGGTTTGTTATGGATTAATCAAAGGGCTGATTCAATATCACCGGAGTCGTGAACATAGCCTCGTCTATATTTCTCATTTTACTTTGCAATAGATATGACATGGAAGTTATGTAACATCCCGTATTTTTATAATTAATTTTTATTCATGATTTAAATTATCCAAAAACGTTTTATACAAATTTTACCAAAAACCGGTCATTCGACTAATTTTTAGCCAAAAACCGAAACTCTTCCAAAAAGCTTTATTTTAAAAACCTGTTACTATTTTACTAATAAAAATGACCCAATAGTTTTGTTTCTAAAGATTTGTTATTTTTGAGTAGTAAAACAGTATTTTTGGATCAAGAGTTAACTTTTAGGAATTTGGGGACCAAATAGTTCGTTACCACAAACTTTATCAAAACAGTTTTTTTCTAAACCAAAAATCAGCCCACTTCTTTCAAAAACAAACCTAAAACCAGCCAAACACAAGAGAGAAAAAGAGAGAAAAGAGAGAAAAAGAAGAAAAAGAAGAGGAAACCACCGTTAGCGGGTTCTTACCGGAAGCATCTCCTCTACGCTATAAGGTAACGGGGGTTATCCATTGCGACTAGACGAGGGTGTATGTTAGGATTATGTTTTACGATTATTGTTAATTGGGGGTTTTTGCCTTTTATCTTAAATATGTTCTTAATTGGTTAATTGGGTTTATTAGTTGTTATATTTTTAATTCACTTATTTGGTTTTGGATTAGTTGTGGATTTAGTCTTTTGATTTCGGATTAATGATAATATTAATGGGTTGCGTGTTATATGCGTTGATTATGTGATTATATAGTTATTGATGAAATTGGATGAATTTATGTTGAATAATGGTGAATTATAGTTTATGCATACAAGGTGTTTGTTAAAATGCCTGAGAGTGATTTTATGTTGTTATAGCGTTTGGCTAGTTGTGAATTTAGTGCATATGATTATGGTTTATGTTGTATTACGTTAAGTGACGTATGAGTTTATGTTAGTTGAATAGTATAATATTATTGGCCGAGGCCTTAATATTTATACGTATGAGATTGTGTTATTTGAATGATTTTATATTATTGGCCGAGGCCTTGTGATTTAGCTGTAGTGGCAATGGTCTCTGTCTCTCCCTAATTCCTGGGACAGAAGACGGCCGAGGGGATAGGGAATGACTCGTCTTACGGACCGGGGCGAGTGGCGTTAGAGGTCCCAGTGTGCACTATATTTACTTTTATGTTAGCAATGGTCTATGTCTCTCCCTAATTCCGGGGGCATAAGACGGCCGAAGGGATAGGGAATGACTCGTCTTACGGACTGGGACGAGTGGCGTGAGAGGTCCAAGTGCGCACTATAAATCTACTTTTATGTTGCAATGGTCTATGTCTCTCCCTAATTCCGGGGACATATGACGGCCGAAGGGATAGGGAATGACCTACCTTACGGACTGGGGTAGGTGGCGTGAGAGGTCCATGTATGTTGTTGATGTGTATTTAATTTATTTAATTTATCGTAGTTGTAGAATGTCATTATATTTCTCTTTATACGTCGATTATCGTAGTTGTAGAATTTGTGAGCTCTTGCATTTATGGGATGGAGTGACGGTGTTTGTGGTGCCGTCCCGTCTAGTTATGTACGTGGGACTCACCGTTACAATTTTGTATTTCAGGTACCAATTAGGTTGACATGTTTGGATAAGAGCTGTTGCATTGCAACATCATGGGTTTGGGGCTTTCGCTTTCTTTTCATTTTTATTCTATTTTGAGGTTGTAGCCTACGGACAATTTACTTTCGTTTGGTAATTTTTATAAGTTGTCAAAACCATTTGGTCATGTGGCCGCGTTTGGCAAACAGTTTTATTTATTCGTTTAATTGTTCCTTTAGCTTATTAGTGTTTTCTTTTAAAAAAATTTTAATTTCGTACCAACAGGTTCTATTTCCTTTTGTTTTAAAAAGGTCATGTCTCGGTATCCGTGTTTATGGATTTTGGGGCGTGACAAGTTAAGTCTGTGAATTTATAGTTTATGAAGCAAATAAAAAAACTTGAGAAGTGTATGGAAATCCTGACATACGTAGTGGATAATTGTGTTATTTACAAATTTAACCACTGTGGTTGGACAATAAACGAGAGTGATTTGTTTCAACATATTTGTAACATACAGTCAAAACACATTAGGAAGCAACATGCTTTCATAAACGAGCATATGCATCGGTCTGTGTATATGTGCAATATCCCTTATTTTCAGGGACTCGTATGAAAAAAAAACCTTGCATCAGTCACCGTAGTGTTCCCTTATATTTTACATTAAGCCCAGACTCCGTATAAATATAATAATATTACTTTTTGTTGGTTCCCGTCAAATACAACGCATCCTTCGTCTATCTGTTTATCTCTCTCTACAAAGATTAAACCAGGTACCCATCATCTATCCATTCATCTATGTTAATTTTGTTCATATCATCGTTAATTTTTAAAATTGAAACCGTAGCTGTCAATCAAACAGATGATGAGACTTGGGTTTCATCAAATAGGTTGGTTGGTTTTTAATTTTTGTTTTCTATTAACTGGATCTAGTTAGATTTTTTTTAAAATATTGAACTATTTTTTTAATCAGAATTTATGACCTTTATTTGTGAGAAGAACATCACACTTTAGTGTAATTGACTTGCTACCCTGTTTATAATAAAAGGTTTCTCCGATTTTGATTTATGATTGATGTGTTCATGTGCTATTGATATGTTAATTTTTTCAACCAATGTGTGGTTTGATGCATTTTGTCTTTCATAATATGATATTTGTAGTTGTGTTTTTTGCTCAATCCCGATACCTTTATTACATACAGATGGGTAAATAATTGGACAAGACGGACAAATAGGAGTATTTGACTTTCCTCTTTGGCACTAAACAAATAGCTAGCAATCAATTGACATGTTGGTTAATGTTTTTAGGTTTGCTATCCCTAGTTTAAACTTCATCCTAATTGTCTCCAATGAAAATACGTGTAATTTTGATCATTAAATTTTTTATATCTAAGAGCATTCTCAACAGTGTATTTAAATTTGTAGATATGTGAAGATATTTAGCTATCCATCGGCCTATTTTAGAGTCCTCTTTATCTTCAAAAAACTTCTACATTTTTTTATTGGCTCAACTAGCAAATCAAACATAAGTTCACGTTTTCTTTCTTACTTTTTCATTTTTCTTTCTCTCTCTAGACATATAGTATTTTTTTCTCATGTAAAAACTTTTTTTCTCTCTCCCGTGTGATCTCCTCTTCACTCCATTAAAGATAAAATTTATCATCAGGCCTACATCTCCTTACTACAACCAATCATATCATGTGCTAGTAGGTTTTTGAAACTCTAGTTTGATTATAGATATTTTGACCATTTGTCTTTATATAATCAAAACGTAAATCCTTGTTAGAAGTTACTAATATGTGGAGTTTTATATGTTTTTATCTTTAAAATCATAGTTCGATCCCAGAGGGATTAACAAGACTTGCGGGTTTGAGGTTCCTGAATTTGTCTCGGAATCACCTTTCAGGTTTAGTTCCAGTCAACGTCGGTGAAATGCAATCACTAGAAAGCTTAGATCTTTCTCTAAACCAACTTTCAGGTGAACTTCCATTGAGCTTGTCGAGATTAAGTTCCTTATGTTACTTGAACTTGTCCAATAACAATTTCACAGGGAAAATTCCTACAAGTACTCAACTCCAAAGCTTTGATGAATCCAGCTTTGGCGGTAACAAGCTCTGTGGGCCACCTCTTGGAAAATGCAATGAGAACAGGATAGTACCGAAAGTTGTGCTTGGAGTTGAAGAAGAAAGTGATGAATATCTAGACTTGTGGTTTATTGGCAGCATTGCAATAGGATTCATATTTGGTTTCTGGGTTCTAATAGGTCCCTTAGTTCTCAGCAAATCGTGGAGAATTACTTCTTTTGGAGCATTAGATAGTGCTTGGTTTAAGCTCTCGGATTTTATATCTAGATGCTGCCATATCTTTTATAATAAAAGAGAGTGAATGTAATAAGTAATTTGAATTTCCAAACACCAGGAAAAACTAAAGAGCGATTATGTACCTTTGGGCTATGAACTTAATTTACTTGTAATCTGTGTAATAATTTCATTTAGCTATTATATGTATGTCTCTTCGATAAATTTATCTGTTTCAGTACAAAGTCTCTCACTGGGGTAATATCTCTCTCTCACACAGTTACACAAAAGTACATGAAGAATTAGATGAATCCCATGTTTATATATATGTACTCCATGATTACTATATTGCAACTTTCCTATGAGTTTGTAAATTGATGATACAACTTTTTGTTTATGGTCTAGAAATGTATGGAGTATACAGCAGGCCGCAAAAAAATATCTTATTTGTCGATAGCCCATCGGAACTTGTTCCCCGGACAAATTGAACTATGTACTAGCGCACGTTATTATTAATAATAATGAGAGGAAAAAAAAGTTGAGTGGAAAATGTAATGGGGAAACTAAGAGAGAGAGGAAAGAGGAGAAACTTGTAGTTTTTTTTATCCGGTCAAATGTACATTCACATCAGTCTCATCAAAATTCTCTTCAAATAAGAAATAAAAATTTAATTTTTTAATATTTAGAAGGTCATACGTTTTATAGTCTCTCTAAAGCATGCTCTCTATCAATAATTAACTATTTTAACATTATATTTTAATGTAAATTTCACATTTGGAGGAATAACATACACATGATTAAAGTGAGATCCATTGATTTTTAATTGATGATCAGTCTTATTTATTCTCTATTTATAAAGAGTTATAGTGGTCTTCTTAAAAAATAGAGAGTTCATTGTGAGCTTGATTTAGTTGAATTTTGGAGTTAAATTACTCAAAATTATAGATAAATTAGAATTTGATGGGTGAGATCTGAATGCTCTAATGGTGAACATCTTTTTTTTAAAAGTTAAACATATTGTATCATTTCACGATATAAAAGTACAAGTTGGAGCTCTGATAGCACTCTCTACCACTTAGAGCGCAAGCAAAGAAAGCAAATACATTAAGATAACTCCTTTCCGGCTAACATAAAACTACAACTTGAAGAAAGTCGTAGTTGGGAAAATAAACTACAAAGCAAAGTCAATAGGCTAAATGTAGTAATGGCTATACCAAAAAAG
This sequence comes from Primula veris, assembly GCA_963682055.1. NCBI lineage: Eukaryota > Viridiplantae > Streptophyta > Magnoliopsida > Ericales > Primulaceae > Primula > Primula veris. Next base: position 2,886,839 of record OY821742.1, on the reverse strand, counting down.
AAGGTACCATTCTAGAAGTCACGCCAACATTTACTATTTCACTTCGCAAGAAACTCATCTTTGTTCCCTCTTACTAGTCTCGGTAAATCTTAGCAATAATGGTTACAAGGTGAACATCTTCTTAGGAATGGCTTTTTTGGAATCAATTACACAGTATATGTATCTAGTTATAATTTTTCTTACATTTTTTGTATCAATAATGCTAAAGAGTCGCATAAGTTCAGCCACACTTTCAACACATCAGTACTCAATTTAAATTTAGAATTTTCTTTTCACCCCGAAATTTAATAGTCTGCTATTGGACCCTATATCTAAAAATATCATTAACTTTTTTTAATATTTTTAATCAGTATTTAACTTTAGGGTAGTATCAAATAGGATTTTATAATATTATATTTGAGTTTTTATTTTGTTGAATGTTCCGTCAAATAAAATAGTTTAAATATTTTCAATTAATATTTAACTTTATAGTAGTCTCAACTAGGATTATATAAAATGGGTCTGTTATTAATAATAATAAAAAGTCTCGACTAGGATTTTATAATATTATATTTGAGTTTTTATTGTGTTGTAAATTTTAGTATCAACTAGGGTTTTATAATAATAATTTCTAAAAAAGAGAGATGATTACCAAAATAAAGAATACGGAGTTGTATGAGTTTTTTGTTTATAACAAAAGTTGAGTGGAAAATGTAATATGAAAATTACAATTAGGAACAGTCGGACCATTAGTCTGTCTCAAGTGTCTGACGCAATAGCAGTACTGTTTTTGTATACTATATCCGAGTTATTGGACTCAAAACGTTAATCATAATAGGTAGATTTTTCTTTCCTTTTTCATTAAAAAGAAGAAGCAGAGATTCCATCCCATAACTCTCCAACTTTCTTTTTCATGAATGTATTTTTGTAGAAAGGAAAAGTGATCAGGAACATTTGTACCCTCTTAACTTATCATAATTCAGCTCAATAACTATCATTCTTTCTACTCTGTAGCAACGCATGACTGATCCAGAAAGAGCGATAGAGGTATATATTTTGTATTAATGATAAATTAACAAAACATACTGCTTTTTAAACTAAATTAACAAAAACATACTCAAAAACTTTTCATTATAAAAAACATAACAAACAAATTTAATGTTTTTTTTTATTATATTCTTTCTCTCTCTCTCATTTTACTCTATCTCTCTTCCATTATTCTCTCTCCTCCATTCTTCTCTCTATCACCAATTATTCTCTGTATCTCTCTATCTGATCTTAGTTTCTCTCTTCTTCATTCTTCTCTGTATATTTCTTTCATATCTCACTCTATCTCTCTCCCCTCCTCCGTCACGAAAACTCGCCACTAACTACCGAATATCATCTACATTATATAAACATCCATATATAAAAATAAATACAAATATATACATACGTAATACACAAATATTACACTGTTTGATACCCCGTAATATATGAAAAATATATGAAATTGTTGAGATTGTTTTTATATTTATTGAAGTTTGAGACTATTGTAAAACTTGTGGTTTTCAAGTTGAAAGAGGAGAATCCATATGTATAGTATTGAGAGAAATCCATACGTAGGGTATGAAGTTTTAAAATTAGGGTATGAAATTTTGAAATTAAGGTATGAAGTTTTGAAATTAGTGTATGAAGTTTTGAAATTAGGGTATGAATTTTTGAAATTAGGGTATAAAGTTTTAAAATTATGGTATGAACTCTTTTTTAGATATTTGATTGTGATCCAGAACATTTAGGGTATGACATTTTAGAATTAGGGTATAACGTTTTATAATTAGCATATGAATATTTTGTGAGTTTTTAGTCATTGTTATAGAGAGATGAGTGATTATCATTTGTTAGAAATAAGTACGATTATCGTGTGTTAGAGAGAGAGAAAGGGGTGCGATTAGAGAGAAAAATAATAAGTATATATAGGTATGTTTTTTATAATTTAACTTTTGAGTGTATGTTTTTGTTAATATAATAGGGATAATGTATGTTTTTAATAATTACCCCTTTGTATTAATTGTAATTATATATATGTTAGCCCAGTAAAAATAATAAGTTAACAAAGATACCTGAATTGCCGTCTCTATATCACCATCGAGGAATATTATTGACGTACGTGATCCCTCGAAGTTCATTTTCAGTCAGTGGTCGGTAACCCTATTGTCCTGATAAATCATAAGAAACAAAATAAACTTTTCTAGAAGAATGAATTGCGCCAAGGTCTAATATAACCCCCCTTGATAACCAAACCTTATCGTGACTGATATTTGATTATATCGTCTAAAGAAAAATGTAACAGCGGTACTGTAATTAATTAGTAGATGTTCTTTTAGATCAAGCAAATGTACCAACTATATATAGGACTACTTTGTTTCTATTTTCTTTTTGAAGCAAAAGTATATATGCATGTGGATACAAGTATCAACTTTAAATGGCAAGGATTGAACCGTTATTTTTTTAATGATTTTAATCATAATACATTTATTTATTTTTACTTTTTTATAATTTTTTTTTAATCAAAATGGAAGGAGTTGCATCACGATTCAAGAGTAACTTATGCACTCTCCAAGTCTCTTGGCCATCATATTTAAGCGCAATAACACAATCCTTCGACTAGTCTCTGTGGAAAGTTTGATTTGAGTAATATTCTAAAGACATACAGTTGCAATTTATTTTAATATAAATATATACAATTCGTTTATTTATACACTATACTTTTAATGAATAAAATTCAACAATCAAATCAAAAGATTGAAGCTAAGTACTAAGCATAGATGTAAAAACAATTTGAGCTCTCGATACGAATCTAGTTTGCTTCTTTGAAATATTAACCAACTTATTATCCTCCTCAGTATGGGACCGTGTCAATGCTTATGCCAGTAATACAATCTGAATAAGTGGCGGAGTTAGGATTCGACAACCGAGTATTGTGCTGAAATTCAAAAGAAAAAAAACTTCAGGTGCAAAGAAGATACCGGGTGCTAATCCATCACTTGTATGAATTTATATCATCATATGTTAAAGTAAAGTGAACCGTGTTGGGTTTTTTTATAAATATGGAATACGCTGTAACTCTATCACCCCCCTCTATTTTATTTTAGTTTTTATACTTTTTTGTTCATACTCTATTTTTCCTTACAAAATTATTTAAACATGGAAAATAAACGGTGAGGGAGACTTAACTAAAAAAGAGAAAAGTATGAATATATTTTAAGGAAAGGGTAAAGACAGGTAGTGTCCCATACACTAGATAATAAATGTAATTAAGGTATTATATTTAACAATTAATATAATTATTTAATATTTGTAATTATATATTAAATTACATTTTAAATGGAGATTTAGAGAAAATATATGTAAATCCATAGTGAATAATTTGTAAGGAAAACGAATGTATCAATATTTTATCTCATTTATTTCCATATTTCAATTCTAAATATTCTTAGAGTATATTTTTTTAAATTTTAGAATAGTCTAAACTAGTGTTCTATATTTTTTATTTGAGTTTTATTGTGTTAAAAAAGTTTTTTATTTAATTAATATTTAATTTTAAGTTAGTTTCAACTAAGATTTCCTGTTTTTATTTGAGTTTTATTGTGTTGTAAAAATGGTTTTTTGTTTACTAAATCATAAAATATATCAATTGTAAATACTATTAGCATAAACTATTAATTGATGGATTAAAAAATCAATCGGATTTTGACTAGTTATAAATAACTATATCAAATAAGGTTTAAATAATACCCCATAGCACTTGTTAGTCAAACCATTTAAGGAATAGAGGAGAGATTTACTATTAGGGGTAATTTAGTACATATATACAAAATAAATGTACTATATAAAACTCAAACAAAGAAACACAAACTTGTGTTTCTGAATATTAAGTCTATAGCATATCTGCATATGACCTACGTAAATGAAAACATTGTTTGTATATATATTTTTAAAAATGAAACTTCATTGTCGAAATTCTGTGTGATACTTCTGAGTGGACTTAGGATTAATAATAATTGAAAATCTTTCCTAATGGTAGCAAATCCAATCTTGAAATAATTATGAAATTTATTTTCTTTTATGAGCTTGCATCAGCTCAAATGCTTAATAAAGTTAAAAAAAATTTCCTTACTTATAACTCAAAGAATGTGAGAAAAAGTATCATTGCTAAAGTGATTGGATTTTTTGAGAGATCTTTACCGACTAAGTATCTCGGTATTCCACTTCATCACACTAGACTTAGTGCTGCTATTTATGACCCTTTATTTGAAAATATCACTAAAAAAATAGTTAGATGGAAGGCTAATTTCCTAAACTCTGGTGTTAAATTAATTCTTGTTAAATATGTGCTTTCCTCAATCCTAATACATCTTCTTCCTATTCTGAATCCCCCTAAAATGGTTATTGAGAAACTTGAAAAAAGTTTCTCTACCTTTTTCTAGGAAGAATACGAATGACATAATAAACATCATTGGTTAAATTGGGGTAAACTTTCTTGTCCTATTTATGAAGGTGGCATAGGTGTGAAAAGGCTACAAGAGTTTATGAATGCACTTTACACTAAAATGAGCTGAAGATTGCTGGAAATAGAATCTTCTTGGTCAATTTTTGTGTACCAAAAATATTTTAACAATAATTTGAACCGGGAAGAACCTATTGTCCATGCCACTCACTCTTGTGTATGGAAGATGGTTAGTGCTGATTTCAAAATCGTTGTCGATAACAACTTGTGGAATATTAATGAGGGCTCTATCAGCTTTTGGTATGAAAATTGGTTTGGGGACGGTCCATTGTGCCAATCTTTTGATGTTATTTTTCCCAATGTTCTTTTGAATCAAGTTATTAATCATAATGGGTGGGACATCGGGCTCCTCTTCCATATGGGGATTATAATCTTATTCTCAAAGTTACTACTAAGAATTTGTTTATAAGAAACGGTGATGATGTCCGATATTGGCCACATTCCGCTGATGGTATTTTTTCATCCAAAAATATTTACCGTTTTCTTAGAGAGAAAAAACCTTTGTTACCTATTGCTAAATTTATTTGGAACCCTATCATCCCCACTAAAATTGGTATTTTCTCTTGAAAATTGTGGTTCTCAGCTATTAAACTTCAAGAACATTTTAAAAAGGTTGGGATTTGCTTGGTTACAAAATGTTCATGTTGCGAGAATAATGATGTGGACAAAGCAGAACATTTGTTTGGTTCCAGTGATATTTCCAAGCAAGTGTGGAGTTATTTTAATAAGGCTTTAGTTTTTAATTCTCAGTTCACATGTAATTGGAAACAAATGGAAGTAAGTTGGTGTAATTTATGTGATAATCCTCAAACAGGTTTACTTGCTGCTTTGCTACATTTCTTTATTGCATGGGAAATTTGGCTGAGTAAAATTCAAAGTAGTTTTGATAATGTACCTATGAGTGCTGATAGTATTATAATCAAAATTGTTAGGTGGCTTAGAGAATTAAATACCTTGTTAAAACCTAAAAATCCTATAAAAAAAAATTGAGTGCCTCACTTTCAGTATTTTAAATGTCAATTCAATCCCTTGTAAAATGAAAAAAAAGCTAAGTTAGTTCATTGGAATTGTCCCCCTTCTGGTAGATTTAATGTTGATGGTTCTTCTTTTAGTAATGGTTCTAGTGGTTGTGGAAAAGTTTTGAGAGATCACAATGGTTTCATTATTTTTGCATTTTCTTACTTACATGGTAATCACTCAAATACTTTTGCCGAGTTAATGGCAAAAAAAAGCGAGTTATGCCTTTGTTATAATCTTGGTTTTACTGATTTTTTGGTAAAGTCTGATTCTAAATTAATTGTTAATTGGTGGAACAGTAATTCATTCTTTTGTGTCTGTAGATTCTATCGAAAAAGGGGGTTGTTATACTTCCCGATATATATGCTAATTCTAGAGGTGTGACCGTAAGCTATTTCGAATGGGTTCAGGTAAAGAAACTAGCTATTTTCTCCTTTGTATATATCATCTTGGTTATTATCGTTGAAGAATATAATTTTTACTCCGTTATCTTCAATTAGGTCTCTGACTTTCTGTTATATACCCTGCTGATTGCGTTTTTCTCTAAGGTTTTTTTTTACAATACAAGCAATTGTACTACTGACAGATCGCTCGATTGCTAAGTCCTTGAGTTTGCTCCTAAATCATTAATAGTTTTGAGTCCATAGTGTATCAAACAACTTGTCACAATTTTGAAAATTTGAATTGATATCAAGTAAATGTTAGGAAAATAGTCAAAGGAAGACCAACAATGTTTTAGATCTGGTTGTTATATACAAATATAAATGACAGCTTTTGAATTATGGTGGATTTTGTTGTTGCAGAACATCCAAGGTTTTATGTGGGACGAAGAGAAGGTGAACAAGGAGCTTCATAGATACATGACCAGAGCTTTCGGCAACATAAAAAACATGTGCAAAACGCATAATTGTGATCTTCGAATGGGCGCATTTACCTTGGGAGTTAACCGTGTGGCTCGAGCCACTATATTAAGGGGCTGGGAGGCGTAATTAAATAAAAACAGACGCTCCATAGTGTCTTTTTCAATTTGTTTTTTTTACTTTCAAGAAAGGTTTACCAACTCATCACAGATTGTGAAATTGTACCCATATAGACTTTTCTTTTACATTTTCACAAACTGGATAAAGTTACAATAACGGTGTTCCAGAATTTCTGATAAAGAAAACTGATAAATTCCGATAACGAGAAGTGTCTGGAGTTCAGAAGCTGCGTTTAAAAATAGGATGAATTATCTAATTTATTTCACAGCACACTAATAAGTTTTCAATTTAGGCATATATGCCTTTGTTTTCTCTTTCTCCTATTACTCACACTAGTAAATGGTCTATCATTTGATCATTTTATTCAGATAAATTAGTAGTATTTTGTTTCCAATTTCATTTTAAAGCACCTCGACTGCATGTAAATGTATGAGTCCAAATATTTTATACCCCTCCGTGTCCCCTTACTTATTTTTACTAAAATTTTAAATTTTCACAACTTATACCGCAAATTTATTATAAACTTTTATATTATAACATAAATTGTTTTATACAATTTTTTTAATATTCAATGTTTAATTTACACTAATTTATACATTTATTCCAAAATAAATTTTGTGTGGATTTTCTTTTAAAAATAATTATTGGAATGTATTGATACATATATTATAGTAATTGTATTATTTTTTTCAAGTTTTTAAATTTTTTTTTGGATAAAATAAGCAAGGAGGTACGGAAGGAGATAGAGAAATGAGATAGAAGATTTGGACTCTAAATGTATATATACATGTGGACAGAAGAATCAACTTTAAATGGGAATGAATGATTATATATGATTTTTTTCATATCATATACGATTTTTCCCCCTGATATGGGAAGGATTGAAACGTTATTCTTTTATGATTTCAATCATAATACATAAATAAATAAATAAAACTTGCTTTTGATCAATTTTTTTTATTAAAATGGGAGTAGTTACTATTTTTTGTATCAAGTCTCTTATTCGCCATCGTATTTAAGCGCAACAAGTACTCTCGTTATCCTATGGGCCAATTAGCTCAGTCCTTTTTCTAGTCTATGTGGAAAGTTGGATTTGATGAGTACTACAGAGCATCTGTTCCGGTTATCCCATCAGTTTTTTTAAATTCGGGGTAATATTTATATTATTTAATTTATTATAATATAACTTTCACGTTAATTACTCTGTCATCTCTCTTATAACATTAGAATATTATTTATTTATTATTTAATAATTTATTTTCAACTCACATTAATTTTTTAATATATATCTAAGAAAGAATATGAAGAGAGATGAAAGATAAAATCATTCCCTTAAATTTGGGAGAATGAGCCGAATTTATCTATATTTGAGGAAATTACAAAGAAACTGATATGATATCATTTTAACAAATTTTTCCGTATTTATAACTGATGCGGGTGCTCTAGACACTCAGTTGCAATTTATTTCAATATATAAATATATACAAGTAGTTGCAATTTATTTCAATATATAAATATAAACAAGTAGTTGCAATTTATTTCAATATATAAATATATACAAGTACTCATGGGCGGATACAGTTAGGAGTATGGGGTCATGTCCCCTCCCAAATTTTTATCAGGTTAAATTACGAAAATGCCTTTGGGATAATATAATTAATTAAATATAAAATTAGTATACAAACTATAAAAAAAAACCTATTATGTATTATCTCTCTAAAGCAGTACAAAAGTGACGAATTGAAAAACCAAAAACTTCGGCGGCTAAATAATAATAATAAATACTAATAGAAATCGATCTCTCGTATATTTTTCCCATTACACGTTTTCGTTTCGGCTTTCTCTATGTCTATCCCAAGAGTTATTGGCTCGTCAATTTTCATCACTTGTAAACTATCATCAACTAAGTTATTTATGGTTTATTCTTTAATCTTTTTATTGAATATATGCTGAAATTTGATGATTTTGTTTACTATTATCGGTTTGTTGTTTAATTTGTGCAAAGTATATTGTTCAAATTGAATTTTTTATTTATATTCAATTTTTTTATCAACCCAAATTTATAGGATTTGCAATTACGGTCTACAGAGTAAACAACTAGCATCCAATTTTTTTTGTTTGATAAAGTAGTTAATAAATTTTGTTTTTTTAGGTAAAGATGATGAAATATCTAATTAAAAAATCAAATGTGAACGTATCGTCTTCAAATGATGGTGTCGAACCTCTTGAGAAGGATTCCGTAGAAAAATCGTCATCCATTCATAGTGGTCAGTCTTCTAAGAAAAGGAATTCTGAATTTATTAGAAAAAAAAATATTGATTCCGACTTGCCTGAACTCCCTTATGATCCAAGTCAGCGAGTTAGTATTATGAATTATGACTCCAATATTCGTGATAGAATACGTAGGTGCTATTATTTAAATGGGCCATGTCAACCTCGCGAACATATTTTAAAAAAAACTAAAATGGCCGGCAAGGATAGAAAATTTGTTTCCGGATGGTCGATGAATATGAGTGGTTAGAGTATAGCGTTACAAAATCTCTAGTAGTTTAGAAAATGATGTAATTATGGAGCGTTTTCAAAAATTGGAAAAGTGTTGATGGCAACTGTAATTTTACTTTAAATTCGTAATAAAGTTCGTTTTTTTGTGTTCTATCTACTTTGCTCGTTTTTTTTGTATTCATGTTGAAATTGTGCCATCGCAAATATAAAATGCTGGATCTCCCCTGAAATTAGTGGTCTCTATTGGTGAGCCACTCATACTAATGTCGGACCAACTATGAAGTTAATTTTATACAATATATTTGGCCACTTGATACACAAGAGTCACTTGAAAATAAAGACTCATTTTCGGAAGAAGAGTACCTGATTTTGAGTCAGGGTTACTCTGCTTCTCACAGCCATTGGATCTGTTACAGTTTAAATTTAATAACAGATCCAATGGCTATGGAAGCAGAGTAACCCTGACTCAGAGTCAGGTACTCTGCTTCACTCATTTTCTCGGTGGAAGTGGAAGTGGGAGTGGGAGTGTGGAGTGGGAGTGTGAAAAATAATTTTTAGGTTGAAAAATCTATAAAAATCCAAAATTTTAAAATATTTTTTTTAGTGGATTTTCAAAATATGATTTTGGACTAAAAAATATGTTATCAAATATAGGCTAAAACTATAGCTAAAAATAAATAACATAGATTCTGTTACCAAGTTAAAGCTTAAATTTTCAATTTCCATCACAAAAAAAGTCATAATGTTAATTATTATATATATGAAATGTTCATTTAATATCATGGATCAAAACGTGTATAATGGTAGGGTTTCGTGTCTATCTTTCTTCCACTTTGCAAGGTCATGCTTTGAGTCTCGCTAAAGGACATAAAATTCTTTTGCATTAAATTTTATGTGCAAAACTATAAAATTTATCAATTAATAGGTGAATAAAATTCAAACTTACTTTCTCTAAATAACTTAAACTATTCTATTGGTACCATCTTAACAATAAAAATTTAATGTTATAATTGCTATTTGTACAATCAATTAATAGAAAAACGATACACTGCAATATAAAATCAATTACAATAATCTTGTCAGGTACGACATTAATCAAAACCACTAGAGTTCACAATGAACCTCTTGAGATGTCATATCTAAATATAAAAAAAAATATGGTCACAACTCTCAAACATTCCGAGTACTTTCACATTGGCACTATACTTGTGTTAGTGTTTATATATGGTCCCAACTCTCAAGCATTCCGAGTATTTTCAACTACCATTGATTTGAAAAATGACTTATGACCCTTCCAAGTCTTGGTTTCTTTCAATGACGTTCGATTTATTATTAATTTAGCAATAGAGACTCGATGATAAATTAACTTCTTCTTTTTTTATTATTACGGAGACTCGCTTGACTTGAAAAATTCAAGTTAAAATTCTTCAAAGAATTGTTTTGCTATTTGGCCCCTTGATGGCCTAGAGTCATTTGAAAATAAAGACACTAAGGACTAAGGATAGTCATTTTCTCATTTAATTAACGAGTTGATTTTTTTTTGAAATGAAATTAATGAGTTGATTGAAAGTGCATGTGATAGCGTGACCATCAAACTTAATTAATATCCAAATAGTAATTAAACAACAAATAATACCCAATATGTACCACTTTTGAAATTATATTACTCCTAACTATCTCCATAATTTCATATTTTCTATAGTTACCACTTTTTAATTATTTACTTTATTTACCAAAATGTCATACACATATTTCATAAAAAATGGAAAAAAAACACATAAAATTATATAAAATGCAAAAAATCTCAAAATAAATGAAAAAAAAATCACAAAAAATTGTAAAAATGAAAAAAAATGTATTTTAATAAAAAAAATCACAAAAAATGAAAAAAATCACAAAAAATGAAAAAAAATGAAAAAAAAACAAAAATTTAAAAAAATTTTAAAAAAAATTATAAAAAATGAAAAAAATCACAAAAAAATTATAAAAAATCACAAAATCACAAAATTTTAAAAAAATTACAAAAAAAAAATAAAAAATTATAAAAGATGAAAAAAATGAAAAAAATCACAAAATTTTAAAAAATGAAAAAAATCACAAAATATTATAAAAATATAAAAATAAATAAAAAAATTATAAAAAGTGAAAAAAAATCACAAAAAATCATTTAAAAAATCACAAAATTATAAAAAAATAAATGAAAAAAATCACAAAAAAAATCATTTTTATTGAACTTTATGCACTTTCGACTGTACTAGATGCACTTTCGACTGAACCAGATGCACTTTTAGGTGAACTATATGCACTTTCTGCTGAACCAGATGCACTTTTAGTTGAACCAGATGCAGGTTTTTACAGAACGATATGCACTTTTATTGAACTAGATGCACTTTTGTCTGAACCATATGCACTTTCAGCTGAACCAGATACACTTTCAGCTGAACCATATGCACTTTCAGTTGTACCAGATGCACTTTTAGTTGAATCAGATGCATTTTTAACATAATTATATGCACTTTCGACTGTACTATATTCATTTTCGACTACACTATATGCACTTTTGACTTAACTATATGTACTTTCCATTAAATTAGATGCACTTTAAGCTGAACCAGATGCACTTTTAGCTGAACTATATGCATACTCACTTTTATTGAACTATATTACTTTCGACTGAATTGTATGCACTTTCAACGGAACTAGATGTAATTTCAGCTGAATTGAATGCAATTTCGACTCAAATTTATGCATTTTTGATTAACTATATACACTTTCGACTGAACTATATGCACTTTTATTGAACTATATACTCTTTTGACTGAATTATATGTATTTTTGATTGAACTAGATGCACTTTCAGCTCATTTAGATTAAAAAAGGCACATTTATCATGAAAAAACCGTTTTTTTATATAAAAAAAATCACTTTTCAGTATAAAAAGTGTTATATTGACAAAAAAAAATTATATATTTTTTGTAATTTTTTAAAAAGTTTATGATTTTTTAATTTTTTTATAATTCTTTTTTTTTTTATATTTGTGATTTTTTATAATTTTTTGTGATTTTTGTGATTTTTTTATAATGTTTTGTGATTTTTGGTGATTTTTTTATAAGTTTTTGTCATTTTTTATATATTTTTTTTGATTTTTCGGTATAAAAAGTGTTATATTGACAAAAAAATTATATATTTTTTTTGTAGTTTTTTAAATTATTTGTGATTTTTTTCATTTTTTACAATTTTTATAATTTTTATAATTTTTTTGTGATTTTTGTATTTTTTTAATAATTTTTTGTGATTTTTTATTATTTTTGGTGATTTTTTATAATTTTTTGTTATTTTTTGTTATTTTTATAATTTTTTGTGATTTTTTGTTATTTTTTTTATAATTTTTTATTTTTTTTTTGTTTTTTTTTATATTTTTTGTGATTTTTTTCATTTTTATAATTTTTTTGTGTTTTTTTTTATTTTGTTGTAATTTAAAACTATTTTTTTGGGTTTGTAGAAAGATAAAATATGTATATTATATTTTGGTTTGTATTACAATTTAGTAAATAAACTAAATAATTAAAAATGGTACTACGAGCAATGTGAAATTATCAAGATAGCTAGAAGGAATATAAGTTGCTATGAGATATTTATAGGGAATTAGCCCATTAAATAATAGCACAAAGCTATAGGTAAAAATAAATAACATAGATTATGTTACCAAATAAAAGTTTAATTTTTCATTTTCCACCACATAATTTTTCTCTCTCAGTAATCTATTGTTTATTTATATCCCAAACTGAATAATTTTTACTCAATAATCTAATGTTTATATCCAAACTAGATTTAGCATATTTAGAGCTTGAATTGCTGCATTTTGGTATTACCTTCAAGAAAAGCACCACAATTAAATGTAACCACTTCGAGTCTCCGTAAATGACATAAAATTTTGCACTTAAACTTTATGTGCGAAACTGGAAAATTTATCAATCAATAAAAATTAAATTCACTTTCTCAATATAACTTAAACTTTTCTATTTGTACCATCTTAACAATAAAAATTTATTGTTATAATTGTTATCTTTTTAATACTCATCAGTATATTTTCTTGTCTCCGAATTAAGTAAAAAAAAAAAGGCGCCCAAATTTGGCTGAATTATTAGGGCTGCCCTGGCTTATTTATAAGTAAACTCAATGCAACATCACTTTAAAACAACTCTCTTTTACTTTTCATTCCAATATACAATATTCATTATTTATAACAATTAGAAGAAAAGATTACGAAAATCATAATCCTTTTTGGTACAACCCAAGCTAAAAGTATTGGTGTTGAAACTTTAAAGTCTTTGCAAGAATAGTTGTAGCTAAATATTAGCTATATATATCAACCATAGTCTTCACACTAAATCATGTCCAAAACTACATACACCAAATCAAATACATTTTTAAATCATGAGCTATACTAAACTTCTTATTTCACTTTTTTGTTGCTTTTTCGCTGCCACTACATTCCATTGTTGCTGCTTAGCTAGTGCGAGTAGTGATAGCTTCGGTACTCGTTGCTTTGAAACTGAGAGGCAAGCTCTTCTTAAGTTCAAGCATGATCTATCCGACCCTTCAAACCGCCTATCCTCATGGGTCGGCAATGACTGTTGTGCATGGTATGGAATCGTTTGCAGTAACTCCACTGGTCACGTCACTAAAATTAAACTACAAACTCCATATGAGGTGCTAGAAAGTTTTTATTCTTATAAGCAGCAAACATTAGGTGGCAAGATTAATCCATCGTTGCTTGATCTGAAGCACCTCCGTCATCTCGACTTGAGCACCAACGATTTTAATAATAGTCCAATACCTAGCTTCATTGGCTCCATTACAAGTTTGAGGTACCTCAATTTTTCAGATTCTTGGTTTAGCGGGAATATCCCTCATCAACTTGGAAATCTATCCAGGATCCGCCATCTTGATTTTGGAGGTAACTATGATCTAAGTAGTGATAGTTTCAGATGGATTTCAAGTCTTGTTTCATTACGATATCTCGATATGTCTAAGCTAAACCTGAGGGAGACAATAGGTTGGGAACATGCGACGAGCATGCTCCCTTCTCTACATGAACTGCACTTGCCTGGTTGTAATTTGAGAGATATTTCACCTTCGATTACCAGTGTTAACTTTACTTCACTCTTGATTCTCGACCTTTCTTATAACAAGTTCAGGTCACCTGTTCCTGAGTGGCTATTTAATCTCCCTCGTCTAGTCTCCATAAACATAGGTGGAGGATCATTTTCTGTCAATCCATTTCCAAGTGCTCTTAAAAACACGACCTTGATAAAATCCTTCTTCAACAATGGGAATGAAGGTTCTGGTGTGAGAATACCAAAGTGGTTTTATAGTTTCCAATATCTTGAAGAAGTTGATCTTTCTGATAATATGTTGGAAGGTGTCATCGCAAATGAAATAGGTAACTTAACTTCTCTAACTAGTCTCGATCTGAACTACAATAAACTGGAGGGGTCGGTGCCAGTATCCTTGGGAAAGCTCCGCAACTTGAAGGGTATTATCTTGTCGTATAATAATCTCTATATGTTGGACATAGGAAATTTCCTTAGGAGTTTCATGTTTAAGAGATTGGAAGTACTGAGGTTAAATGGAGCTAATGTCACTGGGTACTTGCCATATGAGATTGGTGATTTCAGAAATCTAGTCCATATTAGCCTTTCTTATAACTTCATCTCAGGTACAATTCCATCTTCATTAGCAAGATTATCAAACTTGAATTATTTAGGTCTTTCTTTTAATCTATTGAATGGAACCCTGCCTGAAGTTATAGGGAAACTTACAATGTTAGAAACACTTAGCTTTGATGGGAACTCGATGGAAGGTGTCATTACAGACCTTCATTTTGCAAATCTTAAGAGATTAAGGTACCTAACTGCATCTGGAAATAAACTAACCTGGAAATCTCGTGATGTCTGGATTCCTCCCTTTCAACTTCAATATTTGGATTTGAGAAATTGGTATCTCGGACCCCAATTCCCTTCTTGGCTGCAATCACAAAAACAACTAAATTACTTAGACATTTCAGACACAGGAATATCGGATTTTATTCCCACCCAGTTCTGGAATAAGACCCATGGAACTTTTGCATACCTAAATTTATCATCTAATGGATTTTATGGAGAGCTCCCTAATGATGTAATTAGGTTTACTTTTAGTTCTATCGCTGATCTAAGTTCAAACCATTTCACTGGTCCATTACCACCATTCATGTCTGGCGTGAATTGGCTTGATCTTTCGAATAATTCTTTCTCAGAATCTATTCACCAATTCTTTTGTAATCAGACGAACTTAGATATTTTATTTATAAATTTTCGATATAATCTTTTATCAGGAAGTATTCCTGACTGCTTCGAGAATTGGACAAGTCTAAGAATTCTAAATTTAGACAACAATTATCTTAATGGTCCGATACCAAACTCAATTAAAGAAATACATACTCTCAGATATCTACACTTTTTTTTTTTTTTCAACAGAAACTTTTATATAAAAAGTTTCTATGGGAAAGACCCCCATAGCGGTCATTACATCATTACAACATAAACGTAGCTTGACTAAATAACAGTCATACAAAAGATTATTGCTAGGCAGGTGCGCAAACGACATTAAGGAGCTCCCCAGAACTCTCTGTTTCGCTAGAAAAGGACCACCCAAATAAACAAAAACCTCTCCTTATACCCCCTCCACCTTGTTTCTCCAAGATCAGTGTGATCTAAGGTTTTTATTCATGGATTTCCCGTTTCTAATTTGCAGAAAGCCTGGTTCTCTTAAGACATGCAACACCCCCTAGCAATATACAACTGATAACTGCCTAATAATGCAGAAAAAACAAGATAAACATTACAGTAAAAATAAAAGGCAAGCTTCAAAAGCACCTGCATTGGCACTGAAATAAGCTGATTAGCAATATAAAAGCACGTCTTTTTCAGACATAAGTCTTCATCAAAAGGATTTTTGTGATTGACAGTAACATAATAGAGAAAACTAAATTAAAAGCTTCAGAAAAGTTTCCTCATTAGCTTTAGATATCTGTTCTTATCCCAATTTTCAAAACCAAACACAACATTTCTCAGGCTGAACCTTCCTTGAAATGGTGCTTTGGTATTACAGTAACACTTCAGAATAAATTCATCATTAGTCATAGATTTTAGAACAAAAAGTTTTAAAATCTGTCTAGGTCTTAAAACAGCACCCTCTTAGACAGGGTGTGCATTTTTGGTCCAGGTAATAGGCTGCATAGATATTCTTAGGTAAATCCATAGCTCTGCCTGTAATAAAATCATTCCCATTGGAACCCATTTTGGCCAAGCCATCTGCAGTTTGATTCTGTTCTCTATAAGCATGAGTGACATTAAAACCCACATAATCCATAAGGAGGGTTATGTCCCTCCATATAGACCCAAATTTAATGCCTGGATTACACTTGGTATTCCACCATTTAGCAATATTCTCAGAGTCAGTTTCCACCATAACATTGGTGAAACCCATAGTGTAGCAAATAATCAAACCAACTTTAAGCGCCATCATCTCAGCATGCATATTTGTTTGGGTGCCCAGAAAGTTTGAAAATGCTAGGACCAGCATTTCATTATGATCTCTTAATATACCACCACAACCACTAGCGTTGTTGCTAAGTGAAGAGCCATCTAAGTTTAATTTTAATCTACCTGTTGGTGGGCACTTCCACCATACCAGTTTAGCCTTTTTTCTTTTACAGTGAACAGTTTTAATATTCAAAGACATAAGTGACAGGCATTGAAAGTTGTTAGCAGGTTTTTTTGGTTTCAACAAAAAGTTAAGGTCATAAAGCCATTTAGTCACTTTTTTAATAATGGTTTCAGCACACATTTTCTCATTATCAAATCTATTTTTGTTCTTACTGAGCCATATCTCCCAAATCAAAATGAAAGGGACTAAAACAGCTAACATACCAACTTGAGAGGTGTCACATAAGTTGCACCATTTCACCATATTGTGCTTCCAGCAAGGTGTAAAAGCTATATTGAAACCAAAGACATTTGCAAAGTAGCTCCAAACCTGGTTACAAATATCACTGGATCCAAATAGATGATTAGCAGTATCAAGAGTGTGAACCCTACAGCAAGAGCACATGGTGACAGTACAAATCCCAAAATTTTTAAGATCCTCATCCAGTTTTATGGCATTGTACCAAAGTTTCCAAGAAAAAATACTGATTTTAGTGGGTAAAACAGTGTTCCAAATATACTTAGCCACATTAAGCTTAGGTTTTTTTTCCCTTATAAAATTATAAGAGGTTTTTGCAGTAAACTCACCATTAAAAGTAAAAGGCCAGTATCTAACATCCTCACCCTGGTGTAAAACAATATTTTTACTGGTAACCTTAAGTAAAAGCTCATTACCCCCCATATGCAATATCAGGTTAGTATCCCAAACATTATGATTAAGGACCTGGTTTAGAAGTACATTAGGGAAAATAACAGCAAAAAACTGACAAAGAGGGCCATCTCCTAACCAGTTTTCATACCAAAAGCTAATGGATCCCTCCTTAATATCCCATAAACTGTTATCAACCAGTTTTTTAAAGTGAGGATTAACCATTTTCCAAACACATGAGTGTGTAGCATTAACCACCTGGTTACTCCAATTAGGGTTATTACTGCAGTATTTTTGAAACATGAAAACAGTCCAAGGAGAGTCAATTTCCATTAGTCTCCAGCAAAGTTTTGCATGCAAAGCTTTCATAAACTCCTTTAAACTCCTCACCCCTATGCCACCTTCATTTACAGGGGAAGAAAGCTTCCCCCATCTCAGCCAGTGATGCTTTGTTTTACCATCTGTCTCTCCCCAAAAGAAGTTAGCAAATTTGGTTTCAATCTTGTCAATAACTATATTGGGGGGATTAAGGACAGCAAGAATATACAGAGGCATGGAAGATAAGACATGCTTAATAAGAGTTAATTTAGCACCAGCAGATAAAAAATTTGCTTTCCAGCTAGCTACTTTTTTACCAATTTTATCAATTAGAGGATCATACATCGTAGAGGTAAGTGTAGTGTAGTGGAGAGGTATCCCTAAATACTTAGTGGGAAAGGAGCCTTCACTGAAACCAGTGGTGCTGGCTATAATGCTTTTCCTACCATTCTTAGGTTTGTGAACCAAAAAGACACTTTTAGCTTTATTAAGCAGTTGACCAGAAGCATTTTCATATTTTTTAATAAAAGACATAAGCAGTTCTAGATTGAATTTACTACCATTGGCAAAAATCAAGACATCATCAGCAAAAAGGATATGAGATACTGGTTGAACAAAATTGCAGGTTTTATAGGGCATCAACGTACCTGTGTTCATTAAATCACTGAGCCCCCTACTTAAAACTTCTTCAGCTATAATAAAAAGGAGGGGGGATAGAGGATCCCCTTGTTTTAAACCTTTACCAGAAGTAAAATAACCAGTGGAGACTCCATTTAAGCAAATAGAATACTTAGCATTTGCAACACATCTCATAATAATCTCTATCCAATTATTGGAGAAACCAAAACAGTCCAGAACTTTTATAAGAAAAGACCAGTTTAGTCTATCAAAAGCTTTGGCCATATCCAGTTTGAAAACCACATTGCCCCCCCTAACAGTATCCCCTAGATGTTTGAACATCTCTTGTGCCAGTAATATAGCATCTGTTATAAGCCTACCTTATACAAAACCACTTTGACTTTTAGAGATAATTTTAGGTAAAAGATTGGCCAGTCTAGCAGTAAGAATTTTAGAAATGATTTTGTAAAGAACTTGACACAGGCTAATAGGTCTAAATTGAGTAAAATCTGTGGGATTATCCACTTTAGGGATTAAAATAATTAAAGAAGAAACCACTGCCATAGGTAAAGTTTTGCCTTTAAAAAAACTATGCACTGCTTTAATCAAATCATCTTTGACAATATCCCAACAATGGATATAGAAAGAAGAGGAAAAACCATCTGGGCCAGGTGCTGAATCAATAGGTATATCAAAAGTGGCTTTTTTAATATCCTCATCACTGGGTAAAGTATTGAGCAAAAGGTTATCAGTCTCATTAATCAACTTAGGTATGACATTAAAAAAATCATTATCAAAAGAAACAGGTGAGAAAGAGAAGTGGGTAGCAAAGAAATTACCAGCCTCATTTTGGATCTCCTTTAAGTCCTCAGTGATAGACCCATCAGCCAGTTTGATTTGCAGAATTTTACTTTTGGCTCTTTTATGTTTTAACATTTGATGGAAAAACCTGGAATTTCTATCCCCCTCTTTGAGCCATTTAACTCTAGCTTTCTGTTTATAAAAAATTTCCTCCTGCAGCACTAAATCATTATAGTTTTTGAGGACTTTGTTATAGTTATCACAGTAAGTATCCCCTACCATAACAAGTTGGTTTTCAGCAAAAATTAACTCATCCTGTGCTTTTGCAAGGTTACTATGAATATTACCAAAAACCTCCTTATTCCATTTTTTGGTACAATTTTTGAGCCTTTTAAGTTTGAAACAAAAATTATCAAGGCCTTCCAAATTACAGGGGAGACCCCAATTATTAGCAACCATCTCAGAAAATCCCTCATGCTTGGTCCACATCCTGAAAAACTTAAAATTAGTGGGACCACCAGTAAGTGTTAAAGCAGTAGTAAAAATAAGAGCTGAGTGATCAGAGACTGTTCTTTCAGCAACAGTTAGCTTGATATTATGGTATTTAGTCTCCCAATCAGCAGTAATCAAAGCTCTATCGAGTTGTTCAAAAACAACTTTACCAAGACTAATCCTACTCCAAGTATATACAGAACCAGTATGTGCCATATTAATAAGACCATTATTACTAATGAAATCTAGGAAATCATTCTTATCAGCACTAGATTTTTTTTTGCCTCCTAGTTTTTCATGGTCATACCTAATAGTATTAAAGTCCCCTACCACTTTCCAAGGTTTGTTTTTAAGGTTCAAACAGGACAAATCCTTCCACAATTCCCTTCTAGCTATATAGTTACATTTAGCATATACTACTGTAATGAAAAACTCATTAGTAGACTTGAAATGAAAGGTAATAGACTGAGAGGTAGAAAGAAGAACAGTGATATCCAAATCCTTTTTATAGAAAAACCAAATTTTCCCTCCTTCATTAGCGTTTGAGATAACAAAATCCATTTTAAACTTTTTTGCAAGGGGGGCTGCTTTGTCAAAACTAAGCATAGGCTCTAAAATGGCAAAAAAATCAATATTGTACTTACTAATATATTTACTCAGCTGTGACTGTGACAATGCATTAGCAATGCCTCTTACATTCCAAACAATGTAATTATACATTTAAAAGATTGGGTTGTACCTTCTTGGCAATTTTACCTTCAGGTGAGTATCTTTTTGGTGGCTTTCCCCCCCTCTTCAATCTTGGTGGGTCTGTGTAGTAGCCTTCTTCTTCTTCTTGCTCTCCTCTTTCCACACAAGTGTCCAGGTGGAGTGCATCCATCATTTTGGCATCAGACTGCATTACCAATAGCTCTTCACTATCCCCTGTATTTGTATCATTCTCCTTTTCCAGGGTGGTCATGTTGAGCTTTGCTTGTTTATTGGCCCTATTTCTATTTCTATCTCAGATATCTACACTTGCGTCATAACAATCTCTCGGGAAAGTTGCCTCAGGCTCTACAAAATTGTGCACGATTGAAAACAATTGACCTTGGAGAAAATCAATTTTCAGGAAATATACCTACCTGGGTGGGAAATTCATTTCCATTGTTGGTCAACTTGAATCTTCACTCAAATAGGTTCTACGGAAAGATTCCACACGAAATATGTCATCTTCAATCTCTTCAGATTTTGGACCTTGCACACAATAGCCTCTCCGGGTTAGTGCCAAAGTGCTTCTCGGACTTCAGTGCTCTGATAAACACGAAACGAAATACGAACTACGGAATATATATACCACCCAGGGTAAGTGGGAATTACAAATATGATAATGGGTTTTTGGTCACAAAAGGAAATGAGAACGAATATAGTTCACTAATCGTGTTCGTGAGGTTTATGGATCTTTCGTCGAATAACTTATCAGGTTGGATTCCAAAGGGGTTAACAAGACTTGCGGGTTTGAGGTTCCTGAATTTGTCTCGGAATCACTTTTCAGGTTCCATTCCAATCAACATTGGTGAAATGAGTACCCTCGAAAGCTTAGATCTTTCTCTAAACCAACTTTCAGGTGAAATTCCGTGGAGCATTTCGAAATTGAATTTCTTAAGTAAATTGAACCTGTCCGGTAATGAACTCACAGGACAAATTCCTTTAAGTACTCAACTCCAAGGGTTTAACGAATCCAGCTTCGCCGATAACAAGCTCTGTGGGCCACCTCTGGCCAAATGTAATGCAAAAGTTGTGCATGGAGTACTTGAACAAGAAAGTGATGAATATCTGGACTTGTGGTTTATTGGCAGCATTGCAATCGGATTCATAGTTGGTTTTTGGGTTCTGATAGGTCCCTTGATTCTCAGCAAATCGTGGAGGATTACTTGTTTTGGAGCATTAGACAGTGCTTGGTTTAAGCTCTCGGATTTTATATCTAGATGTTACTATGTCTTTTTTAATAAAAAAGAGAGGTAGTAATATTTAATTTGAAGTTCCAAAAATGTGGAAAAAGTAAAAGAGAGGTTATGAACTTAGTTTACTTGTGATCAGTGTAATAATTTCAAATACTATACGTATGTTGATGCTCTTCAATAATTTTCTCTGTTTCAGTACAAAGTCTCTCACTCAAGTTATATAATTTGTTTTCCTCTACAAATTTCGACTCGAGAGAATCATATGTATTTTTTGGGTATTGACCCCTAATGGTTCTATTAAAGTGGTATCGTCCTCCAATTAAGTCTATTTTATGCTTCAAGTGCAAGTTTCTTAATTGAAACCATAACATGTAGTTACTAGATGCATGTAATTACTACATGCCTACAATTAAGAAGATCAACCGGTTTACAATACCGTCTTCAGTATTTTGGAGGTCTGAATTAATTTTGAAACAGAGGCCTTAATTAGAGTTTTTTCCGATAATGATCATTAATATGACTTTTTATTAAACCGTGTTTAAAGTAAATTGTTTTAATTATAACGTATTAAATACAATTGACTATTCTAACTAGACTGTGTCCCTTAATTATGTGTTACTTAACTAGAATTATAATGTTTTCTTTGATATTTTTACTTCAGATGTGTCTAACGTCATTATATTTATTTCAAAAAAGATAAGAGTCAATTATGTTATTTCTCTCAAAATGAGAAACTATTATTAAAGTTTTTATAAACTTTACCTTCATATTTACTTATTTTTCAAAATTAAAGCGTGTTTTGACTGGTAGTGTTAACTAGAATCATGAAATAATTAGTTAACGAAAGAGAATATAAAACTGTTTGATGTAGTCTAGTTGTCTAGTGGTGGACATACACTACTCATAAACACTAAATATAAAACAAATATGGGTGATATTAAGTAATAATCAATAATTTTTATGTTCATGTAATTACAAAAATGGATCCCTTGTGGGTTAGAGGCCCCAATTTAATGCATCTCAGATTGGGCTTCAAGACCGTATCCGATGGTTTACAAAGATGTCAGTAATTTACTCGATACTCGATACTCGATTTGAATTGTTTACGTACAATAATACCTCTATAAATTTATAAATTAATAATTTATTATTTTAGAGAGGCTTAAAATTGATTCAATAATTATACTCGTCAATGACATAAAACTCCGTATATATTATTAAGAAAACTCGTTAATAAAGTCAAATATACTACTTCATTTACTAATATATAAATATTGTTATATCTTAAATCGTCTAACAAAATAAGAATAGTCACTAGATACATCAAATTAGAGAGTAGCTCCAACAAGATTTAGATTTTAAGAAGAAAAAAAATGATTATAGAGTCATATTTCACTAAATCGTCCTATTAATGTTTATCATTTTGAATAATTATTAATTTATGATTTTGTAGGGATCAAATATTTATATAAAGATATTTTAATTTTTATTATCTTATTAATTTATCAAAATTTACGATTTTTTACACTGATTAAAGTCCGGACCGAAAAAAATTATTAATTTAAAGAAATTATTAATTTACCGAGTATTAATTCAACGAGGTTACAGTAAGATACAATGCCTTTCATATCTCTGACAATTGCAGCGCTAACACTTAAAAAATGACAAGGAGTGTATAGTCTGAAAAACTATCCCTGTGGCACCATTGGATCTTACAGTCTGTGGGCCCCTCTGTTGATCCAATGGTTCTACAGAGGAGAGTTTTTCAGACTATACTGGCTCCCCCTCTCTCTTAAAAAAGGTATCAAACTAAAGATTGAAATTGTCCTTGGAATTCTTTTTGCAGCAACACCTTGTGAAAAAGTGAGTACACAGATAATAAGATTTTTTTCCATATTTGTAAATATAAACGAAAGTTGATCTCCAATAGAAGTTTATTTTCAACAACTTGCTCGCAAAACCGTAATATATTGGTATCACAGGAATAATTTGTCACACATTTGGATAGACGTCTTTAAACGCCATACATGTTTATCATTTGTGATATGTTTAGACAACTCATCCGTTGTAGTTGTAAACGCCATCATACATTTGAGTCATACATCAAGCCAAGATATATCTGAGGCGTAGAAAATTAATGCTACAAGTGCAAGCGCTCGAGACTAGTGCTAGCACTGTTTTTCGTTGCAGTTAGATAAGAAACTGAAATAATTTAAGTAGACCTCAGGTCCACTTGGTTTATGTCTACTTCCGATTTTGCTATTTCATGCTTAGATGAAATGGTTTTCAGAGGTAATTTTATAAATCTGTAATTGTACTACTGATTCTGGTGAAGTGCCAAAATTAATATTCCTGGTAGAGACTGAAACAATCATAAAATCAAATGGAGGGACTATTAGTTTTCCTGATCTCTCTCGCAAACACCTTTTATAACAAAATGTAAGACCGGAATAAAAAGACAGTACACTGCACTAGAAAATCAACAAAATCTTGCTAAGTTCCTAAAGAACTTCATCCATGGCATCAAATCTGCAACCACTTTTTAGTATAAAGAGTATCTCTTTGCAAGCCTGGTACGACATCAATCAAAATCACAGTTTAAATTGAAGCTCTTGGGATGTCATCGAAATAAAATAACAAACAGAAGGGAAAGGTTGCTAGTCAATTAGGCCATTGTTACGGTAAAATTAGGATTACAATTTTAAAAAAATCGTACGCGCAGTTCTACAATCTCAATAAAATCCCAAGCACCTTCAGTTCCATCTACATACTACTCTCACACAAAATGACACTAGTAAAGAACCATTTCCACACCAGCATATGGAAATTAGTTGCAAATCAGACCTCTTTTCCTTAGATAGGTTTGATCTTGAAGTGGAGTGAGATGAGAGAAAACACAAAGCACTTCAAATCCTGCAACCACCAAAAAATGACATTAAATTGAGAATTTTGGAAGACTACAGAAATAACCAGAGAGAAAGAGGGGTCATGGAAATCAAATATAATGGCATGGTACATGATATAGTACGATATTCTAGAATGGAATACAACTAAAGTAGTTTAACTACTATCTTTGTCGGCAGAGGATAAGTAGAAAATGTACTTATTAAACTCCATCAGCAAGAATGTGTCATTCCAGTAGGACAGAGGAGGTCAAGAAAGCCTCTTTTACGGATCAAATAGGGCTTCTCAATAAAAACGCTAGCAACCACAAATAAATAATCGGAACCCAGATTCTAAATCAAACTTGAACACAAGTTCTCCCTCAATTCATACAAAAAACTACATTTTATACACAAATTAAGGGTCTGAATGAAATTCAAAACAAATATCAGGGCTTTTATTCACCTCAGAATCCATAACAATGCGCCACAACCAAAACCCTGACAACCACTAATAAAAAATCGAAACCCATGACAAAATCAAACTTGAATACAATGCTTCAAAAATTAAAGGCTTCTTAATGTACTTTAAAACAAAGATTGGGGCTTTATAGTATATAATACCTCAGAATCTGTAACGATGTGACAACAATCGCGATAAACGGCGGGAATCAAGAAGGCCTCTTTACGGATCAAATTGGGCTTTTGAAACCAATATAATAAAATCAAAATTGAACACTATGATCTTCCTCAATTCATACAAAAAAAACTACGTTAACTACACAAATTAGGCTTCCTAATGTACTTCAAAACAAAGATTAGGGCTTTATATATACATACAACTTTGGAGTCCATAACAACGCGGCAGAGACTCACTATAAACAGCTGAGGTTAACATTATACAAAAATTAGGCTTCTTAACGTATTTTAAAACAAAGAGTAAGGCTTTTATATATACTACCTCAGAATCGGTAACGATGCGACGATACTCGCTATTTTATCGGGGGGTCAAGAAGGCCTCTTTACGGATCATCGTATCGTTCTTGTGGTTGGAGTTGTTAGCGTATCGTAGCTTGCCATCTGGCTTAAACACAAACTCCAAAAACTCGTGACCAAACTTGCCCTTGTGACCAACATAGTATCTTAGGTAGAACTCTTCGTCTGATGCTGCTGCCTTGTTGTCCTCCATTGCTCCTGACATCTCTCTCTCCCTCTTTCTCTCTCTATATATGCTTATATAAGTAACAACGTGACAAAACTCAAAACACTAAAACCACGCGACGACACTTAAAACACTAAAAAGCATGCGACGACACTCAAACCACCAACAACCACTAACAGATAACCGAAACCCAGATAGTAAAATCCAACTTTAACACAATGCTACACAAATTAGGTTTCTTATTGTAAATTAAAACAAAGGTTAGATACATAACCTCTGAGTCGGTAACGATGCGATGACACTCGCGATAAACAGCAGGGGTCAAGAAGGCCTATTTACGGATCATCGTATCGTTCTTGTAGTTGGAGTTGTTGGCGTATCGTAGCTTGCCATCTGGCCTAAACTCAAACTCAAGAAACTCGTGACCAAACTTGCCCTTATGACCAACATAGTATCTTAGGTAGAACTCTTCGTCTGATGCTGCTGCCTTGTTGTCCTAATCCATTGCTCCTGACATGTCTCTCTCTCTCTTTCTCTATCTATATATGCTTATATAAGTAACAACGGGACAAAACTCAAAACACTAAAACCACGCGATGACACTCAAAACACTAAAAAGCTCGCGACGACACCCAAAACATGAAAAACTACAAATAAATAACCAAAACCCAGATAGTAAAAACCAAACATAAACACAATGCTACGCAAAATCGGCTTCTTAATGAACTTCAAAACAAAGACTAGGCTTTATATATATACAACCTCGGAATCCGTAACAATGCAACAACACTCAAAACATTAACAACCACTAACAGATAACCGAAACCCAGATGGTAAAATCAAACTTGAACATAATGCGACGCCAATTAGGTCTTTATATACATATATATACTACCTCAGAGTCCGTGACAACTCGAGGACACTAAAAACCCTAAACCACTAAAACACTAAAAACCACTAAGAAATAACCAAAACCCAGATAGTAAAATCCAATTCTAACACAATGCTACACAATCTAGGCTTCTTATTGTAAATTAAAACAAAGATTAGATACAAAACCTCGGAGTCGGTAACGATGCGACGACACTCGCGATAAACAGCGGGGGTCAAGAAGGCCTCTTTACGGATCATCGTATCGTTCTTGTAGTTGGAGTTGTTGGCGTATCGTAGCTTGCCATCTGGCCTAAACTCAAACTCCAAAAACTCATGACCAAACTTGCCCTTGTGACCGACATAGTATCTAAGGTAGAACTCTTCGTCTGATGCTGCTACCTTGTTGTCCTCCATTGCTCCTGACATCCCTCTCTCTCTCTCTTTCTCTCTCCAGATATGGGGACAAATTCTCAGACAATGGCTTGGATTTTGGACGAATACTCAAAGTTTCATGGTCATTCACCAGCTATTGTCACCGGAAAGCCCATTGTAAGTATAAATCACACAGTCAATACAATATTGGAAGCTTTTGAATTATTAAAATGTAAATGTAATCTTGTATCTTGCTTTCTTGCTTGCTGTGACAATACCTTACAGTCAAAATTCACTCTAGTTTTGTTATTGCATTGTCTTTGTTCTCGTGATTATTTTCTATTGTTTCCCATTTCATTTTTTCATTTGCTTTATGTAAAAAAGAGACTGTTGCATTAGCCTAAAGATGTGGAACAGGGGAAAACAACATTTGACCGTTTTTCTGAACTTCAGGGGTTTTCAGGAAAATTAAAGTTGACATATAAATAAATCAGCCAAATGTGGTTCTAAATGTTTGTTTTCCTCTAAAATATTCATAAGTAATCTGAAATTGACCGAGCTAAAAAATAATAAAAGATGCAAGCACAAAGGATGTGAAGCCATTTTTGGCACTTTTCTACTAAAGTCGCCTTAGTGTTAGATTCTGTAGGTGCTGAGATTGGTGCTATGTTTTCCAAAAGAATAACCTTCCAAAATGACTTTTTCTTTGTTAGAAAAAAAGGAAATCTGTCACTTTTAGAGCCTTTTGACTGTTTTGCTTCTTAGGATCTTGGTGGGTCCCTCGGTAGGGATGCAGCGACTGGGCGTGGTGTTGTCTTTGCAACCGAGGCATTACTTGCAGAACATGGAAAGTCGATAAAAGATTTGACATTTGTCATTCAGGTACATTTAATTGGTTTTTCCCTAAATTTTAAATGTTTTTGTTTGCATATATTTTGATGACACCAGGAAAGTAATTGTAAGAACCCGTATTTTATTTTTATTATTTTTCCATATATATTTAATAGTGATAATACCAGTTATTAATTTAGCTTATATTAGGGGGAAAATAAATATTTTAGCAAATAATAGTAGTAGTGTATAATTATGTAGAAATTTGAGGTCTAAATGATTAGTTTCCATAATGGTTGTATGCATAAGATTAAATAAAAAAATAAAAAGTGAAAACTCATTAAAAGTTAAGAGTGTTTCAGCTTCTAGTTTGCAGTTTCAATTATTATTAACCTGTATAATTAACAGAGAGAAAGGGGAAACAGAGGGACTAATAAAACACATCCATCCTATTAAGAAAGGAGGAGAGAGAGAGAGCCCAACATTGGCCTAGCATCACGTTTTTTTTTTCTCCCTTCACCAAGGTAACTACTTGGACATTTTATTTTTTTTTCCAGCAGCTATTAGGTTGTATATAAATGCTAGATTGGTTTATTTGTTAACATATAACTAAATCGTTTAATCGAAGTACCCTGATCATGTTTGTCTAGTATTTGTTATGACCACAAGGTGTTTGATTGTTGTCTGGGTGTTATAAATTAATGATTTGATTGAATCTTACTAACTGGAAAGATTGTTATAGTTGGATGTATTCTTCAGAATTTTGTGTTGTTGAAAGATCTTCAAGTAGGAAATAAAACCCTAGTAATTTATAGCTTAAAATATCTCGAATAAGCAGCTTATTATCTTATATCTTTAAATGAAAAGAACTAGTCTAACACCATTGTTTCCAGATTTAAATCCCAAAAACTGAAGTTAGATCAACTTGATTTCGCATAAACATGATATTTGATTCTGAGAATTACAAAGAAAAGTAGTATATATTGTTAAAAGGATTTTAATCTTACATAAGCGATTTTTAAATAGCCTTACTGTACAGTTTACTAAGGAAATTATTACATGTATAACTCATCCACATGTGAAACCATATTGATAATGAATAAGACTCTTATAAAACTATGGTTCTTGATATTTGGGTTATTCATATTAAAAGTTGATTGTTACGATAGTTTGGTTGTTACAGTTCGCTTGCTATTATAAAGGAGAAATGGTTAACTAACACTTTGAGTTTAGGGATCATATTGGCATGTTATCATTAAGTAGATTCTGTAACAATTGTTATTTTTGAAATTGGAACACTATTGATAGAAATTGGAAAACCACCAGTGAGTTGATTTGGTATATATATATTTGGATTTGTAGCTCTGTGTTGATAGTTGGGTTGTTCAAACCAGTCGCTTAGCCGCTTTTCTGGACAGTTTATAATTGATTGGTTCTGGGAGATAAAATTGACCCATTTGGGTCAATAAACAGGAACGATCACGGCTGTTTCTTTTATATTTGGGTGTTGCGTTGTAAGACAGAAAATAGACAGATAGTTTGAAATGCATTAGCGTGTGTATGCAAAGTATGTAGTATGGTTAGTTACCACTAAATGATTCGGGAAATCGCCGTAGCGGTCGCATTTAGTTACTGCAGTTAAATTCCAGATTTTGATAGTTAATCGCATGATGTTTTCAGGTTGTAACAAGTGATTCGGATAACTTATAAGTCGACGGGCAGGTGAGTGGTCTTGTCTTACTAGTATAAAACCCCATTATGTATTCGACCGAAATTGCAGACTTTGGCATTATTTTCAGAAATATCTATATATGTAAAAATTGTTTTTCATGTCATTTGTGTAAGAAAGAAATGAGATAACAGAAGTTATGTATAAAGTTTGAATGATATATTGTTTTATGATTGTATTGGGACCATGAGGAAAATTCCAACGAAGAATCCCCTAATAAGGAGAAGTGGGGTGACGTTGGCAACTAAACGAATGAGTTTAGTTCTCAACGGTTAACTTAACGATTGTACATAGTTTCGTTAACCGGAACGTTTTAAGGAATAGACACAGCCGTCATGCTGCGGTGACCTTAACTACGTAGTGCACGTATGGTTTATACACCTGAGAAAAAGATCGACGGTAAAGAGATTGAGGAAGTCAATCGGGATTGGTACCCTAAGATATTAATAATATCATACTTGCTTTTATCATAGTAAGAAAGAAAAGATATTATTTTTTATTTTTATTTTTTTTTGCAATTGTTTTAAGAACTTTACCTTGTCTGATGGGAAATTTTATATAAATCAAAAACCTTGTTTTCAACAAAGAAAAGGAATGAAAACCCTATTTTCGACCCACATTATTATTGTAAGACTTGTCACTCACTAAGCTCGTTTAGCTTACCATCGTTTTTATAATGTTTTCAGGTAATCAGGCAGATTTTTAGAGTCGGACTAGAGTTAGTCGGGACCAGCCAACCTCGTAGGAGTTTATTTATTTTCCGCTGCTAATAAGGTTTATAAACCATGTTAGGTTCGAGACATTTGTGTTACAGTTCTTATTTAGACAATAATAAGTGGAGGTTGAGTTTGAATTTCGTTGAATTGTGTATCGACTTGCAGAGTTATTGAATATTATTATTCAAGCTTTTATCTCATCGTTTTCGAATTACATTGTTGGTCCTTCAGTTTCTAGTTTTTTGGGCTTAGTCTAGCACGTGTCAAGACACATGTTATTCTGCCGTGTGACATCATATTTAGGTTTAGGATGTTACATTTTTTGGTATCAGAGACAGGTTCTAGGACTGTTTTCTTTTAGAATTTAATGAATCTAGATGAGGTCTGATCCCGAAAGTCCAATAGGATCTAAGTTTAGATAGTATGTTGTGTTATATTTGAATTATATACTTACTTGGTATGCTTTTAGGAATGACAGGGAATACACCACCTCAAGATGATGTGCTCACCGCTAATATAGATGCTGGGGTAGCACAAGCCTTTCAGAGCTTTCTTACTAAGTTGATGTCGCAAACAGCATCAGCGGCCTCTTCTTCTGAGCCAAGGGCATTGTCGTTAGACAAGGGTTCTTTGTTCGACAAATTTCTTAAAGGAAATCCCATTGAACTTAGCGACCCAACTGATTCGGTGGTGGCAGAACTATGGTTGAATAAGATTGAGAAGATTTTTGCTATAATCGACTGCTCAAGCTTGGAAAAGGTGAAATTTGCAGAGTATAAGCTACAAGGTGCTGCGGAGAATTGGTGGCGTATGATTAAGCGGCAGTTTGAAGGGAGAGAGAACGAGCTTACATGGGAGAAGTTCCTTGAGCTTTTCAACGATAAGTACTACCCAGCAAACATTAAGTGAAAGAAACAGATGGAATTTCACAGCCTAGAGCAAGGAAACATGTCGGTGATTGACTACGAAACAAAGTTTGTCGAATTGTCCCGCTTTGCGCCAAATCAGGTTGCTAAAGAGGAAGATCGGATGTTTATGTTCCAAAGGGGTTTACGTCCTGAAATTCTCAGCAAAGTGCAAATGTTAGAACCTCAAACTTATGGCGAATCTATCAAAAAGGCGACACTGGCAGAAGACGGACTAGAAATTGAGAAATTGCGACAACAAAGTACTAAGAGGGAAAGGGATCAACCTCAAGTGGTAGTCAGTAATGGAGCAAGTTTCAATAAGAGAATGATGTTTCCTAACCAACACCAGGGAGGGTCTGGATCGGGACAGGTTAACCGGCGACCTTGTCCAAAATGCAGTCGTGTTCACCCTTATGGGACCCAATGCGATGGGCAGCCGTGTCGATGTTATAACTGTGGAGGAGTTGGACATGTTCACCACCAATGCAAACTACCGCCTAAACCGATTTCTCAATCACATCAACCGAACTGGAGTCAAAGATCACCTGGTAGTAACAATGGTGGCAAATTTGGTCAAAAGACGCAGTTTAATAACGGGCCACGAAATCAAGGGTTCAATGCTCGAGCCGGAACTCAGAACCAGAACCAGGGACAAAAACCGGGAAATACGGGGAGACTTTTTTCTTTGACAAAGGAGCAGGCAGAGGCATCAGCAACGGTCGTGCAAGGTACCGTTATTGTGGGTTCGGTACCCGCTAGAGTATTAATTGATTCAGGATCTACTCATTCTTTTGCAACTCCAAATTTTATTTGTCAAGCATGTTTAGTTACTGAACCTTTAGTACATCCTTTTATTGTGAGCACGCCTTTAGGAGATAGTGTTATGTTAGAGTCTATATGCAGATCTTGTGTTGTTATAATTAAAGGTATAGATTTATGGGAGGATTTAATTAAGTTTGAAATGAGGGACTTTGATGTGATTCTTGGGATGGATTGGTTATCAACTCATCATGCGACAGTTGATTGCCGAAATAAGCGAGTTATATTCTCTTTGCCTAATAGTCCAGAGGTTGTTTTTGAAGGGGATAAAAATAATTTGTTTTCTAGTTTCATTTCTTCCTTGCAAGCTCATCGAATGATCAGGAAAGGGTGCAAGGGTGATCTAGCATGTGTTTTAGGAGATGAAAAGGTTGACCAGAAAATCGAGGATTTGCGTATCGTTAATGAGTTCGCTGATGTGTTTCGAGAAGAATTACCCGGCTTACCTCCTGAACGTGATCTTGTGTTCAATATCGACTTGTTACCTGGCACAGCTCCTATATCTAAAGCTCCTTACAGAATGGCTCCAATCGAATTAAAAGAATTGCAAGCACAGTTACAAGAGCTTCTCGACAATGGATTTATATGACCTAGCGTATCTCCTTGGGGAGCACCTGTTTTATTTGTGAAGAAGAAAGATGGAACGATGAGATTATGCATTGACTATAGGGAATTAAATATGGTGACAATTAAAAATAGGTATCCACTACCGCGTATCAATGACCTGTTTGATCAATTGCAAGGGGCAACAGTGTTCTCTAAAATTGATTTAAGGTCGGGATACCATCAGTTAAGGATCAAAGAAGGAGACATTCCGAAGACAGCCTTTAGGACTCGTTACGGGCACTACGAATTTTTAGTCATGCCGTTTGGTTTGACAAATGCGCCAGCTGCATTCATGGACATGATGAATAGGGTCTTTAAACCTCAACTAGACAATTCAGTGGTTGTGTTTATAGATGATATATTAGTGTACTCTAAAAATTTAGAAGAACATGAGCAGCATTTAGGAGACGTCTTGCAAACCCTGAGAGAAAATAAATTGTATGCTAAGTTTAAGAAGTGTGAGTTCTGGTTAGACAAAATTTCATTTTTGGGACATGTTATCAACAAAGATGGTGTTTCTGTTGATCCAAGCAAGGTGGAGGCAGTAACCGGGTGGTCGCGCCCAACCTCGGTTACTGAAATACGTAGTTTCATGGGTCTGGCTGGTTACTACAGACGTTTCGTCGAAGGATTTTCCAGAATTTCTTTACCACTTACAAGTCTAACGAAGAAAGGCGTGAAGTTCCAGTGGACAGCCGAATGTGAAACGAGTTTCGAAGAACTGAAGAAGAGATTGGTTTCGGCTCCTGTTCTTTCATTGCCCACTCAAGGCGGAGGTTTTGTTATCTACAGTGATGCATCCAAGCAAGGTTTAGGATGTGTACTGATGCAAAACTAAAAAGTTATAGCCTATGCTTCTCGACAGCTAAAGACGCACGAAAAGAACTACCCTACTCACGACTTGGAGCTTGCTGCTGTGGTTTTTGCTCTCAAGATTTGGCGACATTATTTATATGGAGAATCTTGTGAAATTTATACTGATCACAAGAGTTTGAAATATATTTTCACCCAAAAAGAGCTGAATATGAGACAAAGGCGTTGGTTAGAATTAATTAAGGATTATGAGGTTAATATACTCTACCATCCGGGAAAGGCGAACGTTGTAGCCGATGCACTAAGTAGGAAGTCTTCTGGAGCTATTTTGGCATTTCTGACGGTACAACCTCGACTACAAAAGGATATCATGCGGATGGACATTGTGGTAATCAAGAAAGGAGAGCTGGCACGATGTTGTCAATTAATAGTACAACCCACATTATCGGATAGAATAAAGGAGGCACAACTCATTGATGAGCGATGTAAGGAAGTCCAAGAGAAGATGAAGAATGAAGACGTAACAGATTTTTCTATGTCTACTGATGGTGTGTTAAAGTTTAAGGGGAGAGTTTATGTTCCTTCCACATGTAACTTGAAAGAAGAAATTTTAGCAGAGGCTCATAGCTCGAAATACAGTATACATCCGGGTAGTACTAAAATGTATAGAGATTTAAGAGGGAATTTTTGGTGGGATGGTATGAAGGGAGATATAGCAGATTTTGTAGCAAGGTGTCTCGTTTGCCAGCAAGTTAAAATCGAACATCAAAAACCAGCCGGTAAACTTCAATCCTTACCTATACCCGAGTGGAAATGGGAAAATATAACCATGGATTTTGTGTCAGGTCTGCCTCGTACCAGTGCAGGTAACGACGGCGTGTGGGTGATTGTTGATCGCCTAACGAAGTGTTCACATTTTATTCCGATTAAGATGACTTTTTCGCTCGATAAACTTGCCCAGCTATATATTAAGGAAATCATCCGCTTACACGGTGCACCAGTATCTATAGTTTCTGACCGAGACCCTCGTTTTGTTGCTAAATTTTGGGGTAAATTACATGCTGCCTTAGGAACCACTTTGAGTTTTAGTTCAGCATATCATCCTCAAACAGATGGTCAGTCCGAGAGAACAATTCAGACCCTTGAAGACATGTTGAGAGCTTGCTCTTTGGAGTGGAAAGGCAACTGGGATGAGCAGTTGGCCTTGGTAGAATTTTCGTATAATAATAGTTTTCACGCAAGCCTAGGAGTAGCGCCTTTTGAGGCATTATATGGGAGGAAGTGTCGATCGCCAGTTTGCTGGGTCGAAGTTGGAGAAAGACAGCTTTTAGGTCCAGATTTAGTGCAGGACGCATCGGAGAAAATCATATTCATTCGTCAGAGGTTAATTACTGCCCAAAGTCGTCAAAAGAGCTACGCAGATAACCGAAGGAGAGAATTAGAGTTTGAGGCTGGCGATATGGTGTTTCTGAAAGTTTCACCTTGGAAGGGAGTAATCAGGTTTGGTAATAGAGGGAAGTTGAGTCCTCGCTATATTGGTCCTTTCGAGATTCTGAAGAAAATTGGTGTCGTGGCTTATCGCTTGGCTCTGCCACCTAAGCTAGCAGCAGTTCACAATGTTTTTCATATTTCTATGTTACGGAAGTACGTGCATAATCCTGGTCAATGGTGTACCTACAGGGTATTTTTTCCCATCTAATGGGCTGAGACAAGGTGACCCTATATCATCAAGTCTTTTCATTATTTGTTCAGAAGTGTTAACTAGAAATTTAAATGCTTTGGTGGAAAAAAAGAGTTGGAAATCTTTCAAATCTCCACTACATGGTCCAATTATAACTCATCTAGCATTTGCAGATGATATTATTATTTTTAGTGCTGCTGATAAAAGGTCTATACTTAATGTTAAAAAAGTTTTAAAAAGCTATAATGAAGATTCTGGGCAAGAAATTAGTTTGGACAAAAGTTTTGTTTATGTTTCTAAGAGTGTTGATAGAGAACTAAAGAAAGTTATTAATGAAGAATTGCAAATAGAAGTGAAGAAGACTCATTTTAGTTATCTTGGCTACAAGCTGTATTCTGGACACAAAAAGTGTGTTTTGTTCCATGAGCTCATCCTGAAAGTAAGGAAAAAATTAAGCAATTGGAAAAGTCAGTGGTTAAATATGGGTGGAAGACTAATTTTGATCAGATATGTTCTACAGTCTATTCCAGTGTATACTCTATCAGCTATGAATCCTCCTAAATAGGTTATAAAAAAAATTGATCAAATATTGGCTAATTTTTTGTGGGGAACATCTGATCAAATAAAAAAGCACCAGTGGGTTAAGTGGAAAAAAGTTTGTTCTCCAGTGGATGAAGGTGGTCTCGGATTAAGAAGTTTTACTGATTTATCTAAGGCATTTGCAGCTAAATTATGGTGGAATTTCAGAACTAAAGATAGTTTGTGGTCTAGATTTTTGCAAGCTAAATTTTGTAGAAGAAAGCACCCTAATTGTGTTAATAATGGGAAAGGTGATAATACTTGGTCAAGAATGTTAAAAGTGAGAAAGGAGGCTGAAAAACACATTGTTTGGTTAATAGGTGAAGGTAATATATCACTTAATCAAGATAATTGGACTGGTGAAGGACCTTTACAGAATGCTAATTTGGATAATGAGATTATGGTTTCAGATGTTATCACTAATGGGGAGTGGGATAGAGAGAAAATTGATAATATATCCCCAAAATTTGAAACATCTGTTTTCAAGTGGAATATGTATAAATAAGCTAAGAAAAGATACTCCTATTTGGAAGATTACTAAATTGGGTAATTTCAATATAAAATCAGCTTGGGAGTTATTGAGAAACAAGAATTCTATAAACTGGATAAGTAAACTAAGCTGGGATAAAATCATACATGTGAAGATATCTTGTTTTATATGGAAATTCTTCAATAAAGCTCTGTCATTGGGCCCTGCAATTCAAAAATTGGGAATTATGCTATCTTCTAAATGTGAATGTTGTGGATGTAATGTGGAAGATACAGATCACTTATTCAGTAATGGGCCTATAGCTACAGAAGTGTGGAATTATTTTAATAGATTGATGGGTGTTATTAATAATTCAGAACAAGCAAGGGGAAAATTTATTTCTTGGTGGTCTCAAGCAAGTACTGCTAACTCTAAGCTATATTGGAAAATTTGCAAAATCATGTCTATGTTCATAGTTTGGGAAATTTGGAAAGATAGATGCAGTAGTAGATTCAACAATAAACAAATGAGTGGAGATATAATATGTGAGAATGTACACAAGTTGATAACATGCTACTCCAGGAAGGATAATTGTTTTCCTTCTAATTTTGATATCAAATGTGGGATTACTGCTAAGGTAAATAATATTAAAAAGATGAAAGTGGTCAAGTGGTTATGTCCCCCTAAGGGTTATAATAAAATCAATATTGATGGGAGTTTTAGAAGAACCAATAATAAAAGTGGTATTGGGGGTATTATGCGAAATGATCAAGGTAAATTTCTGTTAGGGTTTTATACTTCAATTACTAGTAATTCTGGGCTTGAATCTGAGATGAAGTCACTATTATTGGGTGTTCAAATTGCTGAGGATGACAATATATTATTTGAATCAGACTGTCTACAATTGGTGAATATTATACAAGAGAAGAGTAATTGTCCCTGGGAATTAATCTATTATATGGATCAAATTAAACAGCAATTCAGTTTTCGTAATTTAAAAATTGTGCATATAGAAAGAGAAGGTAATAAGGGAGCAGATCACCTGGCGAATTTAGGGTGCGAAGAAGACCAAATTATTTCGAATTGTTTGGAAGACTTCTCAGATTATATCAAGGGTTTAATCATCACTGAAGCCCAGGCAATTCCTTATTTAAGAATCAAATAAATTTCGAAGGTTTTGGATGATGAAGAGAAAGAAGAGAGACAGTCTCTCTCTAAAGGAAAGTGATGAAGATACAGTATACGAAGGGTTCACAGTAGTTAACACTGTGACGTGTGTCCAAAATTTGATTTATTCTTTTTAGTTCTCAAATTTCTGTCGGTTTGCAATTTGCAACGTTAGTTTGTAATTATTACAATTTAGTTTCATTTGTTCTATTAATAAAATTTATGGGTCTCCCACTGTTTATTTAAAAAAAACAAGCAATTGTACTACTGACAGATCGCTCGATTGCTAAGTCCTTGAGTTTGCTCCAAAATCATTAATAGTTTGAGTCCATAGTGTATCAAACAACTTGTCACAATTTTGAAAATTTGAATTGATATCAAGTAAATGTTAGGAAAATAGTCAAAGGAAGACCAACAATGTTTTAGATTTGGTTGTTATATACAAATATAAACGACAGCCTTTGAATTATGGTGGATTTTGTTGTTGCAGAACATCCAAGGTTTTATGTGGGACGAAGAGAAGGTGAACAAGGAGCTTCATAGATACATGATCAGAGCTTTCGGCAACATAAAAAACATGTGCAAAACGCATAATTGCGATCTTCGAATGGGCGCATTTACCTTGGGAGTTAACCGTGTGGCTCGGGCCACTATATTAAGGGGCTGGGAGGCGTAATTAAATAAAAACAGACGCTCCATAGTGTCTTTTTCAATTTGTTTTTTTTACTTTCAAGAAAGGTTTACCAACTCATCATAGATTGTGAAATTGTACCCATATAGACTTTTCTTTTACATTTTCACAAACTGGATAAAGTTACAATAACCGTGTTCCAGAATTTCTGATAAAGAAAACTGATAAATTCCAATAACGAGAAGTGTCTGGCCGGAGTTCAGAAGCTGCATTTAAAAATAGGATGAATTATCTAATTTATTTCACAGCACACTAATAAGTTTTCAATTTAGGAATATATGCCTTTCTTTTCTCTTTCTCCTATTACTCACACTAGTAAATGGTTCATCATTTGATCATTTTATTCAGATAAATTAGTAGTATTTTGTTTCCAATTTCATTTTAAAGCACCTTGCCTGCATGTAAATGTATATATGCATGTGGACAAGCATTAACTTTAAATGGGAATGAATGATTATATATGATTTTTTTCCCACTGATATGGGAAGGATTGAAACGTTATTCTTTTATGATTTCAATCGTAATACAATAAAAAAAAAAAACTTGCTTTTGATCAAGTTTTTATTAAAATGGGAGTAGTTACTATTTTTTGTAGCTTATTATTCAAGCGCAATAAGTAGTCTCATTATCCTATGGGCCACAATAATTCAATCATTTTACTAGTCTCTGGGGAAAGTTGGCTTTGATGGGAACTGTTCTAAAGACACTCGGTTGCAATTTACTCCGTCTACGAAACTATGTGCAATTTTGACTCGTTTATAATTTATATCAAAATTATCGAAATGAATTTTTTTAAAATTTAATCATAAAATTTAACATTTGAACTATATAATCTAACTTTTGAAAATTTTCATTCCGACAATTTTGATACAAGTTCTTGGCCGGTCAGAATTGCACGTAGTTTCATAATTGACAATTAAATAGGAACGGAGAAATTATTATTCAAGCGCAATTAGTAGTCTCATTATCCTATGGGCCACAATAACTCAATCCTTTTACTAGTCTTTGTGGAAAGTTGGCTTTGATGGGAACTGTTCTAAAGACACTCGGTTGCAATTTACTCCATTCGTTCCTATTTAATTATCCATTACGAAACTATGTGCAATTTTAACCGTCTTATAAATTATATCAAAATTGTCGAAATGAATTTTTTTAAAATTTAATCATAAAATTTAACATTTGAACTATATTATCAACTTTTGAAAATTTTCATTCCGACAATTTTGATACAAGTTCTTGACCGGTTAAAATTGCACGTATTTTCATAATTAACAATTAAATAATAACGAATAAAGTATTATTCAAGCTCAATAAGTATTCTCATTATCGTATGGGCCACAATAACTCAGTCGTTTTACTAGTCTATGTGGAAAGTTGGATTTGATGGGAACTGTTCTAAAGACACTCGGTTGCAATTTACTACGTTCGTTCTCATTTAAATGTCTATTACGAAACTATGTGCAATTTTGATCGGGTTATAACTTATATTAAAATTGTTAAAATGAATTTTTTTAAAATTTAATCATAAAATTTAATATTTGAACTATATTATCAACTTTCGTAATGGACAATTAAATAGAAACGGATAAAGTATTATTCAAGCGCAATAAGTAGTCTCATTATACTATGGCCCACAATAACTCAGTCCTTTTACTTAGTCTCTGTGGAAAGTTGGTTTTGATGGGAACTGTTCTAAAGACACTCGGTTGCAATTTACTACGTTCGTTCTCATTTAAATGTCTATTACGAAACTATGTGCAATTTTGATCGGGTTATAACTTATATTAAAATTGTTAAAATGAATTTTTTTAAAATTTAATCATAAAATTTAATATTTGAACTATATTATCAACTTTCGTAATGAACAATTAAATAGAAACGGATAAAGTATTATTCAAGCTCAATAAGTAGTCTCATTATCCTATGGACCACAATAACTCAATCCTTTTACTAGTCTATGTGGAAAGTTGGCTTTGATGGGAACTGTTCTAAAGACACCCTGTTGCAATTTACTCCGTCCGTTCCTATTTAATTATCCATTACGAAATTATGTGAAATTTTGACCGGCTTCTAACTTATATTAAAATTGTTAAAATGAATTTTTTTAAAATTTAATCATAAAATTTAACATTTGAACTATATTATCAACTTTCATAAAATGAACAATTAAATTAGTAGTCTCGTTATCGTATGGGCCACAATAACTCAGTCCTTTTACTAATCTCTGTGGAAAGTTGGATTTGATGGGAACTGTTCTAAAGACACTCGGTTGCAATTTAATTCAATAGTATATAAATATAAACAAGTAGTGGTCTCTATTGGCGAACCACTCATACTAATGTCGGACCAACTATGAAGTTAATTTTACACAGTCTATTTGGCCACTTGATAGACGAGTAGTACCG
This sequence comes from Primula veris, assembly GCA_963682055.1. Taxonomy (NCBI): domain Eukaryota; kingdom Viridiplantae; phylum Streptophyta; class Magnoliopsida; order Ericales; family Primulaceae; genus Primula; species Primula veris. Next base: position 2,846,540 of record OY821742.1, on the reverse strand, counting down.
TAAATGAGATGAGCTGTTTGTGAAATCGTTCGTGTTCGGCTCGGTTAATATTCGGTTCATGTTCGTTTATTTATAAATGAACACGAGAATGAACAAAAATATAGTGTTCGTCTATTAAGTGAACTGAACATAAACATGACTCTGTTCGGTTCGTCTAATCTCGTGTTCGTGTAACTATATATAAAGTTTGATAAAATAAAAACTAAATCTATTAGTTATGTAACAAAAACTAATATCACATGATATAAATGATATGTTTGTATTATTTTGAACTTATTATGTTAATTTATATCATCATACTATAAATATATTCACCGATTTTATCGTTAATTGTTCAACTCGTTAAAATAATCATACATATGTAAAAAAATAATTTATACAATATATAAACTTAAAATTATATGTGAATTATTTTATCATATTTAACAATATAGTAATATATGATAAAATTAAAATATATTTTAAAAAGAAAGAAAAATACATTTTTTTCAATTATTAATTATTGAATGTTTTGGAAGAAATTAGATGTTCACGAACAACTCGTGTTCGGCTCGTTAAATGTTCGGTTCATGTCATCAAATATTCGTTCGTATTTAAATGAATATAAACTGAACATGAACAGGGGTTTTAGTTCATGAACTGAACATAAACAAAGTTTTATTCTGTTCGTTTCGTTTTAGTTAGGAAAGTCACTTGAAAATAAAGACTCATTTTCTCATTTAAGAGATGACTGAAAGTGAAAGTGAAAGTGACAGCACTAGCATCCAACTTATATCCAAATAAACAAGAGCACAGATTCAAGTTACAGGTAAAATATATATTCTGCCACCAAACAAAGGCTTGATTTTCCAGTTTCCACAAGATAATTTTGCTCTCTTAATAATCTAATTATAATATCTCAAACTAGATAATTTTTTATCAATGCTATAATGTTTATATTTCAAACTAGATTGGCATGGACAGAGGCAGAACTAGGGGGAAGGGGGTGTCACCGCCATCCTCAATTTTATTTTTATTTTTTTATATAGAAAAATTCTAAGGTTTAATCGTCAAGTTTGTTTGGTTTTTTATACCGTTTATATTTATTGTACTAACAAAAAAAAGTCAACGTTTAACTTTTTAGATCAATGGACAAGTCAGATAAGTTTTAAACTCAAGTTTTTTTTATACCGTTTATTGGTTATTGTACTAAAAAAAAAAATTAACGGTCCCCTATGTCATCTTTGTCGTAATTTATTGGTTTTAAAAAATAAAGAGGAAACTTCCTTAAACACTGAAATATATAATAATAATATAAAAAAATCGGATCTGAAACCAATCCAGGATCATTTAGGTTTGGGTATGGTTCAGTTATTTTGGGAATATTTTTGCAATAAAATCCGATCCGAGAAAAAACAAATCCAAAATCCGATGGATCGGACCGGATCAGATGGGATTAGATTTTTGTGCCATCCCTAAGTACTAGTTGCAGAATAGAATATAAATATATGGAATGAATTTTTTTCCCAAAGCTTTCGAAAAAGGCATTGACACTAAAAAAAAATACTCAAATAACGACGGGATTAGTGACGGTATTTTTTGTTACGAGCTTATTAGCGACGGTTTTTGTGACAGTTTAGTCAATTTGCGACAGATTTGTGACAGATTTTTAAATTAGTGACAGACTTCTGACAGCTTTTGACTCTAAATAAATCAAACATTATTTTGTAGTGTGACCTTGACCAAAGACCCAAGTCCTGGTGTACGTCTGTAAGCCAGTCATACTAAGTAGGAACCACTATGAAGTTAATTTATACTCATACTAACTAGATATGTAATATAATGATTATGATTTTATTTAGTCTTTCTTTCAACTTTGATGCTCAAAATACTGTTACACTAATTATTAACAGTATTACAATTGGATTCATAGTTGGTTTTTGGGTTCTGATAGGTCCCTTGGTTCTTAGTAAATCTTTTTAGTATTACATAAAGTTTTGCTTTATTAATACAGAACAAATGGTACACATATGGATTATAAGATTTATTCATGTTGGTGAATGACCTACATATATAAGAGCAACTACATTGGTGTACATAACTCATCCTCTAAGGTCACATATTAGAAATGGAATAAAAAAGCACCAAAATTGTATAACTATAAATGAGGGAAAAAAAATACATTTAGTACACCAAACTATAGTGCTGTTAACGATTTGAATATCCACTTTTTAAATTTTTAAATTTAGGTACCACACTATAATAACTTTTCAATTTAGATACCACCGTCTAAATAAATCACGGAATTATGTCACGTGACATTTGACAAACATTAATTTGATAAACTAATTTGACAATTTTGCACAAAAATATGTCATCCTAGAAAAAATTTTCCCCCAATTTCACACATAAAAAAAATTAGCATATAATCCAAATTTGTGTTATGTGTGAAATTGGGAGAAACGTTTTTATACGATGACATATTTTTATGCAAAATTGTCAAATTAGACTTTCAAATTAATATTTGTCATCTATCACGTGACATGATTCCGTGATTTATTTAGACGGTGGTACCTAAATTGGAAAGTTATTATAGTATGATACCTAAATTGAAAATTTTGAAATATGTGTACCCAAATCATTAAAAACAGATAATTTAGTGTACTGAACCTATAAAACAACATATAAATGATGACATGATATTTTTTGGGTATCACTCTATAAAACTCTTGTTAAAGTTAACAAGAGATTTATCAAAGTGAAAAACGAGTCATGTAGGTCATTTAGACACTCAAAATCAATATTAATGTTTTAGATCTCAACCAAATCCCAAGCACAGTTCCATTTACATACTCTCACACAAAATGATACAGTAGTGAAAACCATTTCCACACCAACCTATTATATTCTATATTTATTTTTGGGAAAAAGACATGTAACCACATATTTTCTAATTTTATGCCAAAAAAAAATCACAATTCTTCCAACAACATACAAAAGGTAACCGGGGGTACCTATCTTATGTAAAAAAAACAAAAAAAAAGATAAATTGGTTTACAATTTTGGTTTTACTGGAATTTCACTAGATTTTAATCGGTTACATCACTTACAAGTTTAGTTGTTGCTGAACAAGTCATTTACAAAGTTCCCATTCAAAAATTGTATGGAGTAATTGACAAATAAAATAAAAAAAGTCATTACCTTTTTAGAGCAAGAAAAAGATTAGGCGACAGTGATAACGCGATTTAAAACTCTGAGCTATCAAATTATAAATTCGTTGGTTAAATTGGTTGCGAGGTAAATTTAAAATATAAAAAAACCTTCCAACTTTGTTTTTGTTTCTACATCAGCCCCTGGTGAAAAAGTCGGGAGTAGTATTTTCGATTGCCTTGCATCAAACGATACCTATCTATTATTATAAGGGCATCTACAATAATATTGTTATCTGTATTGTTAACTAAAATAGTTAGCTAACAATGCATTTTTTTTTCTTTATTAGATAAGTTAAATCATGTGTTATCTTTATAGATATTAAAAAAGTTGTTAAATATAACAAAGTTTTTAATGTTATTAATTGATGATGTGATAAAATACCATTAATTAAAACGTGAACTATATTTCAACTACTCATATTTTACTTCCTATATTAGTGAGGGTTTACAAAATGACTAATTAATGAGATTTTAATTAATAATTAATTTCAATTAAAATTAGATAACTTTGTTAAGTTAATACACTAATGTGAATGTTAAATTTAAGTTACATATGTATCATTTAACATGCAATTAAATAATAATGTGTAAAAATTAATATTATTAAAATTAATAACGCCATCTACTCTAATATTTTTTCATATTAGTGCACAGGCCTACTATATGACCTACGAAATGACCTGCATGTAAAAAAAACTACATATGAATGCATTTTAATAGAAAGAAAAAGTCAGAAAAAAGGCATTGACCGACCAAAGACCCAAGTCGTTGTAACTGTAAATTTAATAAAACGAAACATAATCTATAAAGAGCCGAATTTTTAAATCTTTTAAAGATTCGATATATATGTAAATTTATAAAACTAGAATAACCTTAAATTTCATTAAACATGATCTCATAATTATTCATAAATCATTCCCCACTCATATTGGGGAGTTCTTTGCTAATTGCTTAAAAGTATAAGGGACGTGGTATCTGGGATCCCACGTCTACGTGGCTGAATTTTTTTTTTTTATTTTTTTTTATTTTTTTTTTTTTTTGTCTTCTCTGAGTAGTGCGAAATTAATTGTTTTCTTCTTTTTTTTCGCTTCGTTTGTTATTTTATTTTATTTTAATATATCAAAAAAATTATCCAATTTTACTCAAAAACTTTTCTAATTTTATTCAAAAAAAATCCTAACCATCAACCATCAAATTCCTTCGTATATCAAATTAATATATTTTTTTCTCAAATAAACATCACTCTACCACTACATTTATCCCCAATTTTACCAAAAAAAAAAACCTATCCCAATTTACCAAAATAAAACATCCCCCAATTTTACAAAAAAATAAATTCTAACCATCAACCACCAAAATACTTCCTATATCAAATTAATATCATTTTTTTTTAAGTATTGATAACAATTATAATATTTGGGGAATGGATCTTAATTTATCTCCTCCGGATAATACTTCCCAAAACACACGATTGGGTGTTTTGGGAAGTATTATCCGGAGATGATAAATTAAGATCCATTACCCAAATATTATAATTGTTATTCATACTTCAGAAAAAAAAAATAATATTATAATTGCTATTTTTTTAATACTCACCAATATATTTTATTGTCTCCCAATTAAGTAAAAAAAAAAGTAGTTTTAAGGTGCAACATCACGTTAAAAAAAATCTCTCACACTTTTCCTTTCTATCTACAGTATTCATTATTTAGAACGATTAGAAAAAAAGCTTACGAAAATCTTAATTCTTTTTGGTACAACCCAAGCTAAAAGTCTTGGTGTTGAAACTTCAAAGTCTTTGCAAGAATAGTTGTAGCTAGCTTATATATATCAACCATAGTCTTCACACTAAATCATGTCCAAAACTACATACACCAAATCAAATATATTTATCAATCATGAGCTATACTAAACTTCTTATTTCACTTTATTGTTGCTTTTTCGCTGCCACTACATTCCATTGTTACTGCTTATCTAGTGCGAGTAGCGATAGCTTAGGTACTCGTTGCTTTGAAACTGAGAGGCAAGCTCTTCTTAAGTTCAAGCATGATCTATCCGACCCTTCGAACCGCCTATCCTCATGGGTCGGCAATGACTGTTGTGCATGGTATGGAATCGTTTGCAGCAACTTCACTGGCCACATCACTAAAATTAAACTGCAAGCTCCATATGAGGAGCTGTTAGTTGTTGATGAATACCTTCCTTATTCTTATCAACGATTAGGTGGCAAGATTAATCCATCGTTGCTTGATCTGAAGCACCTCCATCATCTCGACTTGAGCAGCAACGGTTTTAATTATAGTCCAATACCTAGCTTCATTGGCTCCATTACAAGTTTGAGGTACCTCAATTTTTCAGATTCTAGGTTTAGCGGGAATATCCCTCATCAACTTGGAAATCTATCCAGGATCCGCCATCTTGATTTTGGAGGTAACTATTTTCTAAGTAGTGATAGTTTCAGATGGATTTCAGGTCTTGTTTCATTACGATATCTCGATATGTCTTGGCTAAACCTGAGCGAGACAATAGGTTGGGAACATGCGACGAGCATGCTCCCTTCTCTACGTGAACTGCACTTGTCTGGTTGTTTGAGAGATATTTCACCTTCGATTACCAGTGTTAACTTTACTTCACTCTCGATTCTCGACCTTTCTTATAACAAGTTCAGGTCACCTGTTCCTGAGTGGCTATTTAATCTCCCTCGTCTAGTCTCCATAAACATAGGTGGAGGATCATTTTTTTACAATCCATTTCCAAGTGCTCTTAAAAACACGACCTTGATAAAATCCTTCTTCAACTATGGGAATGAAGGTTCTGGTGTGAGAATACCAAAGTGGTTTTATAGTTTCCAATATCTTGAAGAAGTTGATCTTTCTAATAATATGTTGGAAGGTGTCATCGCAAATGAAATAGGTAACTTAACTTCTCTAACTAGTCTCGATCTGAGCAGCAATAAACTGGAGGGGTCGGTGCCAGTATCCTTGGGAAAGCTCCGCAACTTGAAGGGTATTATCTTGTCGCATAATAATCTGTATATGTTGGACATAGGAAATTTCCTTAGGAGTTTCATGTTTAACAGTTTAAGAGATTGGAAGTACTGAGGTTAGATGGAGCTAATGTCACTGGGCACTTGCCATATGAGATTGGCCATTTTACAAATTTAGTCTCTATTAGACTTCCTAATAACTTCATCTCAGGTACAATTCCATCTTCATTAGCAAGATTATCAAAATTGAAGTATTTAGATCTTTCTTTTAATCTATTGAATGGAACCCTGCCTGAAGTTATAGGGAAACTTACAATTTTAGAAACACTTCGCTTTGATGGGAACTCGATGGAAGGTGTCATTACAGACCTTCATTTTGCAAAACTTAAGAGATTAAGGTACCTAAGTGCATCGGAAAATAAACTGGCCTGGAAATCTCGTGATGTCTGGATTCCTCCCTTTCAACTTCAACATTTGGATTTGAGAAATTGGTATCTCGGACCCCAATTCCCTTCTTGGCTGCAATCACTAAAACAACTAAATTACTTAGACATTTCAAACACACGAATATCGGATTTTATTCCCACCAAGTTCTGGGATAAGACCAATGGAGCTTTGTTTTACCTAAATTTATCATCTAATGGATTTTATGGAGAGCTCCCTAATGATGTAACTAGGTTTACTTTTAATACTATGGCTGATCTAAGTTCAAACAATTTCACTGGTCCATTACCAACATTCATGTCTGAAGCATTTTGGCTAGATCTTTCGAACAATTCTTTCTCCGAATCTATTCACCAATTCTTTTGTAATCAGAATAACTCAAATAGTGGCGTCATAAATTTTCGATATAATCTTTTGTCAGGGAGTATTCCTGACTGCTTCGGGATTTGGACAAGTCTAGAAGTTCTAAAATTAGACAACAATCATCTGCATGGTCCCATCCCAAACTCAATTCCAGGTGCATGTAGTCTTACAAATCTACACTTGCATAATAACAATCTCTCGGGAAAGTTGCCTCAGACTCTACAATATTGTACGATGTTGCAAACAATTGACCTTGGAGGAAATCAATTTTCAGGAAATATACCTACTTGGGTGGGTTGGTCATTTCCACTATTGGTAAATTTGAATCTTCACTCTAATAGGTTCCACGGAAAGATTCCAAATGAACTATGTCATCTTCAATTGCTTCAGATTTTGGACCTTGCTCACAATAGCCTTTCTGGGTTAGTGCCAAAGTGCTTTACTAATTTCAGTGCTCTGAGAAACACGGAATTGAATATGAACTACGGAGGACATGAGTTTTCGACAGAATATAGTTCACACACAACATATGATAATGGGGTTTTGGTGACAAAAGGAAGTGAGAACGAATATAGTTCAATAATTAAGTTCGTGAAGTTTATGGATCTTTCATCGAATAACTTATCAGGTTCGATCCCGGAGGGATTAACAAGACTTGCGGGTTTGAGGTTCCTGAATTTGTCTCGGAATCACTTTTTAGGTTCCATTCCAATCAACATTAGTGAAATGATATCACTCGAAAGCTTAGATCTTTCTCTTAATAAACTATCAGGTGAAATTCCGTTGAGCATGTCGAGAATGAGTCTCTTAAATAACTTGAACCTGTCAAATAACAAACTCACAGGGAAAATTCCTACAAGTACTCAACTCCAAAGCTTTGATGAATCCAGCTTCGGCGGTAACAAGCTCTGTGGGCCACCTCTTGGAAAATGCAATGAGAACAAGATAGTACCGAAAGTTGTGCTTGGAGTTGAAGAAGAAAGTGATGAATATCTAGACTTGTGGTTTATTGGCAGCATTGCAATAGGATTCATATTTGGTTTCTGGGTTCTAATAGGTCCCTTAGTTCTCAGCAAATCGTGGAGAATTACTTATTTTGGAGCATTAGATAGTGCTTGGTGTAAGCTCTCGGATTTTATATCTAGATGCTGCCATATCTTTTATAATAAAAGAGGACAGTTGTAATATGTAATTTGTATTTCCAAACACCAGGAAAAAATAAAGAGCGATTATGTACCTGTGGTCTATGAACTTAATTTACTTGTAATCTGTGTAATAATTTCTTTCAACTTTTATATGTATATCTCTTCGATAATTTTATCTGTTTCAGTACAAAGTGTATGAGGCAATAGCAGTACTGTTTTTGTAAATACAAAGTGTAATCCGAGTTATTTTTTTAGTATGGTAGGGACTCAAAACGTTAATCATAATACGTAGAAATTTCTTTCCTTTTTCATTAAAAAGAAGAAGCAGAGATTCCATCCCATGACTCTTCAACTTTCTTTTTCAAGAATGTATTTTTGTAGAAAGGAAAAGTCAGGAACATTTGTACCCTCTTAACTATCATAATTGATCTCAATAACTATCATTCTTTCTACTCTGTAGCAACGCATGACTGATCCAGAAAGAGCGATAGAGGTATATACTTTGTATTAATTGTAATTATATATATGTTAGCCCAGTATAAGTAATAAGTTAACAAAGATACCTGAATTGCCGTCTCTATATCACCGTCAAGGAATATTATTGACGTACGTGATCGCTCGAAGTTCATTTTCAGTCAGTGGTGGGTAACCCTATTGTCCTGATAAATCATAAGAAACAAAATAAACTTTTTTAGAAAAATGAATTGCCAAGGTCTAATATACAAAAGCAAACAACATGGATGACGTAAAGCAATATAACAGCCCTTGATAACCAAACCTTATCGTGACTGGTATTTGATTATATCGTCTAAAGAAAAATGTAACAGCGGTACTGTAATTAATTAGTAGATGTTCTTTTAGATCAAGCAAATGTACCAACTATATATAGGACTACTTTGTTTCTAATTTCTTTTTGAAGCAAAAGTATATATGCATGTGGATACAAGTATCAACTTTAAATGGGAAGGATTTAACCGTTATTTTTTTAATGATTTTAATCATAATACATTTATTTATTTTTACTTTTTTATCATTTTTATTTTTTATCAAAATGGAAGGAGTTGCATCACGATTCAAGAGTAACTTATGCACTCTCCAAGTCTCTTGGCCATCATATTTAAATACAATAACTCACATTATCTTATGGACCACAATAACACAATCCTTCGACTAGTCTCTGTGGAAAGTTTGATTTGAGTAATATTCTAAAGACATACAGTTGCAATTTATTTCAATATAAATATATACAATTCGTTTATTTATACACTATACTTTTAATGAATAAAATTCAACAATCAAATCAAAATATTGAAGCTAAGTACTAAGCATAGATGTAAAAACAATTTGAGCTCTCGATACGAATCTGGTTTGCTTCTTTGAAATATTAACCAACTTATCCTCCTCAGTATGGGACCGTGTCAATGCTTATGCCAGTAATACAATCTGAATAAGTGGCGGAGTTAGGATTCGACAACCGAGCATTATGCTGAAATTCAAAAGAAAAAAAACTTCAGGTGCAAAGAAGATACCGGGTGCTAATCCATCACTTGTATGAATTTATATCATCATATGAACCGTGTTGGGTTTTTTATAAATATGGAATACGCTGTAACTCTATCACCCCCTCTATTTTATTTTAGTTTTTATACTTTTTTGTTCATACTCTATTTTGTTTATAAATTATTTTAGTCTAAACTAGGGTTGTATATTTTTTTATTTGAGTTTTATTGTGTTAAAAAAGTTTTTTATTTAATTAATATTTAATTTTAAGTTAGTTTCAACTAAGATTTCCTGTTTTTATTTGAGTTTTATTGTGTTGTAAAAATGGTTTTTTGTTTAATAAATCATAAAATATATCAATTATAAATACTATTAGCATAAACTATTAATTGATGGATTAAAAAACCAATCGGATTTTGACTAGTTATAAAGAACTATATCAAATAAGGTTTAAATAATACCCCATAGCACTTGTTAGTCAAACCATTTAAGGAATAGAGGAGAGATTTACTATTAGGGGTAATTTAGTACATATATACAAAATAAATGTACTAAAACTCAAACAAAGAAACACAAATTTGTGTTTCTGAATATTAAGTCTATAGCATATCTGCATATAACCTACGTAAATGAAAACATTGTTTGTCTATATATTTTTAAAAATGAAACTTCATTGTCGAAATTCTGTGTGATACTTCTGAGTGGACTTAGGATTAATAATAATTGAAAACTTTTGCTAATGGTAGCAAATCCAATCTTGAAGTAATTATGAAATTTATTTTCTCTTATGAGCTTGCATCAGCTCAAATGCTTAATAAAGTTAAAAATATTTTCCTTACTTATAACTCTAAGAATGTGAGAAAAAGTATCATTGCTAAGGTGATTGGATTTTTTGAGAGATCTTTACCGACTAAGTATCTCGGTATTCCACTTCATCACACTAGGCTTAGTGCTGCTATGTATGACCCTTTATTTGAAAATATCACTAAAAAAATAGTTAGATGGAAGGCTAGTTTCCTAAACTCTGGTGTTAAATTAATTCTTGTTAAATATGTGCTTTCCTCAATACTAATACATCTTCTTCCTATTCTGAATCCCCCTAAAATGGTTATTGGGAAACTTGAAAAAAGTTTCTCTACCTTTTTGTAGGAAGAATACGAATGACATAATAAACATCATTGGTTAAATTGGGGTAAACTTTCTTGTCATATTTCTGAAGGTGGCATAGGTGTGAAAAGGCTACAAGAGTTTATGAATGCACTTCACACTAAAATGAGCTGAAGACTACTGGAAATAGAATCTTCTTGGTCAATTTTTATGAACCAAAAATATTTTAAGAATAATTTGAACCGGAAAGAACCTATTGTTCATGCCACTCACTCTTGTGTATGGAAGATGCTTAGTGCTCATTTCAAAATCGTTGTCGATAACAACTTGTGGAATATTAATGAGGGCTCTATCAGCTTTTGGTATGAAAATTGGTTTGGGGACGGTCCTTTGTGCCAATCTTTTGATGTTATTTTTCCCAATGTTCTTCTAAATCAAGTTATTAATCATAATGGGTGGGACATCGGGCTCCTCTTTCATATGGGGGTAATAATCTTATTCTCAAAGTTACTAGTAAAAATTTGTTTATAAGAAACGGTGATGATGTCCGATATTGGCCACATTCTGCTGATGGTATGTTTTCATCCAAAAATACTTACCGTTTTCTTAGAGAGAGAAAACCTTTGTTACCTATTGCTAAATTTATTTGGAACCCTATCATCCCCACTAAAATTGGTATTTTCTCTTGAAAATTGTGGTTCTCAGCTATTAAACTTGAAGAACATTTTAAAAAGGTTGGGATTTGCTTGGTTACAAAATGTTCATGTTGCGAGAATAATAATGTGGACAAAGCAGAACATTTGTTTGGTTCCAGTGATATTTCCAAGCAAGTGTGGAGTTATTTTAATAAGGCTTTTGTTTTTATTTCTCAGTTCACATGTAATTGGAAACAAATGGAAGTAAGTTGGTGTAATTTATGTGATAATCCTCAAACAGGTTTACTTGGTGCCATGCTACATTTCTTTGGCTGAGTAAAATTCAAAGTAGCTTTGATAATGTACCTATGAGTGCTGATAGTATTATAATCAAAATTGTTAGGTGGCTTAGAGAATTAAATACCTTGTTAAAACCTAAAAATTCTACAAAAAAAAATTTGAGTGCCTCACTTTCAGTATTTTAAATGTCAATTCAATCCCTTGTAAAATGAAAAAAAAGATAAGTTAGTTCATTGGAATTGTCCCCCTTCTGTTAGACTTAAACTTAATGTTGATGGTTCTTCTTTTAGTAATGGTTCTAGTGGTTGTGGAAAAGTTTCGAGAGATCACAATGGTTTCATTATTTTTGCATTTTCTTACTTACATGGTAATCACTCAAATACTTTTGCCGAGTTAATGGCCAAAAAAAAGCGAGTTATGCCTTTGTTATAATCTTGGTTTTACTGATTTTTTGGTAGAGTTTGATTCTAAATTAATTGTTAATTGGTGGAACAGTAATTCATTCTTTTGTGTCTGTAGATTCTATCGAAAAAGGGGGTTGTTATACTTCCCGATATATATGCTAATTCTGGAGGTGTGACAGTTAGCTATTTCGAATGGGTTCAGGTAAAGAAACTGGCTATTTTCTGCTTTGTATATATCATCTTGGTTATTATCATGGAAGAATATAATTTTTACTCCGTTATCTTCAATTAGGTCTCTGACTTTCTGTTATATACTGATAGAACATAAAAATTAGACCCGAATGTATCTATTCGGGTATGAATCGACCCACCCATCATAGAGGGATATCCAATGCTTAAATGGGCTATCACAAGCCTTTCTTTGAGAATAAGATTGAATATTACATAAAGCCCAAGCCCACTAAAATAGGGACCCATGTCTGAAAAGTCTCACAAGATGGGGACATTTGTCAACATCCTAAGAGGCATACTTGCCTATAAATAGCCAAGTATCCCCCCCAAGAAAGGGACCGGAAATCATACCTCAAAAAATATAGAGAGAAGGAGAGAAAAGGTAAAAACTAGTCAAAACGTATCACTTCAAAAGCCTAACCGAGCAAGATAGAAAGTCGAGCACCAAAGAGAAGAGAAAGATCACCTTCCGGATCGAACAGCGAATCCGAGCATAAATATAGCAATAGAATTGTAATCCGAGCATAAATAAAGCAATAGAATTGTAGCCCGAGCAGTGGCAATTACCGAGCAATAATAAAGATCAAGAAGTGTTCATCGTTTATTGTCGATCCATTATAATAATATTGTTGAAAAGCCTAACCCCACCCCCGAAAGTTATGGCTTTGTCAAATGGCGCCGTCTCCGGGAACGATCTAGTTCCCAACTAGCTTCGAAAATCGAACACCAACACTCTACCAGACGAGCAGAAAATGGCAAACATTAGGGAAGAAACACGACAAGAAGAAGTAGGCACATTGACTAGTCAGGAAGTCCCGGTCCACAGAGACGTATTAGCACATCTCCTCAACATCAGGGACAGTTACGAAGCGCTTCAAGTCGGATCCCGACCAACTACCTCCATCGTCCAAACAGAATAACAAACCGACCATCCCCCTCAGATCGACGGTCTTATCGACGAAAACCCAACGGACACGGAGGCAGACCGAGCGCCATCCATGACTAGGCATGAGGGAGCGCTTTTGCCCGATAACCGCCATCCCAATAAAGCAGGGCCAAGCTCAAAGGCCCCTCAACCAGCAGCCTCGGTCAACTCCAGTCCCATACGAGTTCGTTTTCAAACGAACGAAGCCAACCTGCACGGCATGACCGACAACCCCGTACTAGAACAGGTAGTCCCATATCCAACCCTTCAACCGCGGATAATTACGCCGCACACTGTCGAACTACCAACCCCTGTCCAACAAGACAGGACGACGGCCGCACTCGCACGGGCCGCAGATAAGCGTAATGCCCTGCTACAAGCCCAGCTAGGGGCATGCATGTCAGCCTTGGCGGCGGCCGGCATCACGATACCGCCCATCCAACCGACCAACACACAAACCAACCCTCGACGTGAAGCGGAAGATTCCGCTTACCGAGCAGCGATGGCAGCGACGGGCCAACATCATGATACGAGGATACCAAGACAAGAAGAGCCCGTCCCGATGATAACCCCGACAGTCTATGGACACCAAGGTGCGCCACCACTACCTTACCTTGACAAGAATCCTAACGAGGGGAGGAACGTCGACCACAGGGTCATAGTCGGATACTATCCGCAACACCCCTATGGGGGATACACCCCTCACTACCCGGCACCGGATGAAGCGTTCCAACAGGCTTGGGACGTATGTCAAGAGACTCCGTGTACCGATCAGATAACTCGGTACCATAATCCTGCGGGGTTTATCATCCCCGAATTCAGACTATATGATTGAAGGAGCTGCCCCATCGACCACCTCCGGCACTACAAAACAAGGATGGAGTTATGGAGTGACGACAGTGCACTGATGTGCAAATTTTTTAAGAATAGCTTGGGTCAGGAGGCGTCCTCGTGGTATCATAATCTACCACGGGGATCCATACGAAGCTGGGCTGAGCTCCTCCGAGCATATTCCACCCGATACGCCGCTCATAGGAAGAAGAAGGTTAACATTGATACCCTTCTAAAAATGGCTATGTTGCCTAATGAGAGGCTCCAAGACTACTGCATCCGCTTCATCGACGTGGCGAACCAAATTCCGCAGTACGCCAGTAACATAGCCATCCAGAACTTCATCAACTCTATCCCCAGCGGCTATTGGGCGAGAAGGAAGTTCATCGGCAAAAATTTCCTGACCACTGACTCCCTTCTGGCCTATTGCACCCACCTTACCGACAAGAGTGAAGAGATGCGAGTCCTCAACCGGGCTCCGCCAAGAAGAGAGACGGTCCGGGAAGCGCAGGTGGACCGCAAGAGGGCCAAGAACAATCATGGGGAACCAGTCTCCCAATCCAAAAGGGGTAAGGGTCCCGAGGTTCAGCGAAGGGAATAAAGACCCATAGAGCCCGAGCCCAAGCCGCTCCGAATCGCCTATCCCACGCCGCCCAAACCACCTCAGCAAGGTCGTGGGCCAGAAAGGGAACGTCAGAGGCATTATGAACCGGTCGAGTTGAGGTACACATTCAACCTGTCTGCCGAAGATATCCTAAAGGATATATGCAGAGAAAGCTGGTATTCCCGACCCGAACCAATACGTTCCCCCCCTGATTCAAGAGACACCAAGCTCTTCTGTGCCTATCATGAGGATCACGGCCATATCACCGAGCATTGCCGACACCTGCGGTGGAAGATGAATGTGTGGGGAGACGCGGGGTTCCTCAACAAATTCATCAGAGGCAATAGGGACAAAGGCAAGCAGCTAGTCATCGAAGGAACGGACAGCCGACAAGGCAAAACGATCAACGTTGTCTACTTGTCAAGACCCAAGAGCACCGGGGGGGAACAATCCCAACAACGGCAGTTGGCCCACTTTGGGCAAGTAGCTAAAGCTTCGCAGGCGTCGACCTTAAAGCGACAATGCATGCCGCAGCGACACCCTCCCATTTCTTTCTCAGACCTCGACGAAGAAGGGGTAATATACCCCCACGTCGACGCCATTAACCTCCGTGTCCAGATTGGTATCGATACGGTCAGCAGAGTGCTTGTCGACCAAGGAGCCTCTTGTGATATCATGTACAAGGAGCTTTTTGACAAGATGGAGCTCAAATTGCAAGATCTACAGCCCACCGACGTCACACTGATCGGGTTCATCTCCGAGACAACTAAACCGTTGGGAAAGATCGTCCTGAAGGTTACCACGGGATCCGTATCAGTCCCCGTAGAATTTTTGGTGGTCAATGATAATTCCGGCCACAATGCGATCTTGGGCCGACCGTGGCTTCATGCTATGAGAGCGATACCTTCCACATACCACCAGAAAGTGAAATACCCAAATGCCCAGGGAGAAATCGAGACAGCCCGAGGATGTCAGGAGGACTCAAGACGCTGTGAAGACATCACCGCTGCGTTGAAGAGACAACTTGTAGTTGTCAAACAGCCCACAAGCGCAGGGAAGCTGAGCGATCGAATAGCACGAGCCGAGAGGGTTGTTGAAGAACAAGTCGGAGAAACACTCAGGAAGGTGTATATCCCGAACACTGACGAGGAGCATTACTTCCTCATCGGGGATAACCTTCCTAAAGAGGAATCCAAGGAGCTAGAAGCGTTCCTCTTCAGCAACATCGATAAATTCGCTTGGAGTCCCAAAGACATTCCCGGTTTAGATCCGAAGACAGCATGCCATCACCTCTGCATAAATGCCGAGTTCAAGCCCATAACTCAAAGGAGCCGGAAGGTGTCCGTCCAGCACAGAGCGGCTATCATTACTGAAGTCCGAAAGCTGTTGGCAGCAGGAGCAATTCGGGAAGTGTTCTATCCGAAGTGGTTGTCCAATCCGGTCGTCGTCCCAAAGAAGAACGGGAAGGAAAGAGTCTGTATAGACTTCACCAATCTGAATAAAGCTTGCCCGAGGGATCCATTTCCCCTACCAAGGATTGACCAACTGGTGGACGCCACGGCAGGAGCAGAAAGGATGACCTTCCTCGACGCATACTCAGTATATCATCAAATCCCCCTTGCTCCCGAAGATCAAGAAAAGACCTCGTTTATATCACCTTTGGGAAACTATTGCTATACGGTTATGCCGTTCGGCTTGCGAAATGCAGGAGCGACCTACCAAAGGATGATAACGAAGGTATGCCAAAAGCATATAGGGAAAACAATGGAAGTATACATAGACGACATGGTCGTCAAGAGCGAAAGAGCCACTTCCCACCTCCAGGACATTAAAGACGTCTTCCAAACGCTGGGCGAGCACAAACTGAAGCTTAACGCTAGCAAATGTGCGTTCGGCATCAGCAAGGGGAAATTTTTGGGGCATATGGTCAGCCAGAGAGGAATAGAGGCTAACCCCGACCAGATAACGGCTCTGCAAAACCTAGCAGCGCCAAAGAACAAGAAGCAGGTACAAGAGCTCACGGGTATGATGGCCGCACTAAGCAGATTCATAAGTAGATCCGCCGATAAGGGGCGACCCTTCTTTGAGACCCTAAAGAAGGATAAGAAGTTCAAATGGGACCCGGCATGTGAAGAGTCATTCGACAACCTCAAGAAATATCTTAGGACGCCGCCACTGCTGGTAAGGCCGAACAAAGGAGATATTCTGGCTTGCTACCTAGCAGTTTCCACGACAGCTGTGAGCGCTGTCCTCCTAAGAGAAGAAGGACGAGAACAGTTTCCGATCTACTTCGTCAGCAAAACTTTGGTCGAGGCCGAAACACGCTACCTACCGTTGGAAAAGTTGTGTCTAGCGTTGGTCGTCGCTACCCGGAAACTGCCACATTACTTCATAGCTCACAAAGTCCAAGTCTACACGAAGTTCCATGTCAAGGAGTCCCTTCGACGGACGGATATCAGCGGTCGGGTAGCGGCGTGGGGGGTCGAGCTATCCCAATTTCATATCGAATTTGCACCCCGACACGCCATAAAGGGACAAGTGTTGGCTGATTTCGTCGCTGAGTTCACCGAAGGTTATGACGAGCCCCTAACCATGTCACCACAGTCGCACTGGGAGATACATGTCGACGGATCATCCACCAAGGACGGATCGGGAGCAGGCATTGTCCTCAGGTCCCGAGAAGGGGCTATCATCGAGAAAAACATCAAGATAGGCTTCCGAGCTACTAACAACGAGGCAGAATACGAAGCCATGATCAATGGCATGCTCATCGCCCGATCCCTCGGATGCACCCACTTGATTGCTAGCTCCGACTCCATGCTAATCGTCAACCAGGCTACCGGTGAGTACCAAGCCAAGGACGACCGAATGATCCTATACCAAGAGAAGGTCCAGAGCATAATGGTCATGTTCGTACGATGCGAACGAATAAAAATCAATCGCACCGAAAACGCACATGCCGACGCCTTGGCTACCCTAGCATCGACATTAACGATGACCAACACTCGGACAATCACAGTGGAGCTTTTGGAGACCCCGAGCATAACTAAAAGGATAGACCGAGTGACATCAGTACAATACGAGCTAGGATGGATGGACGACATGATTCGCTATCTGCAAAATGGGATGCTACCAGCAGACAAGATAAAGGCATTGAAAATCACAAGAAAAGCCCCTCGGTTCTGGTTATCTGAGGGCGACAAACTGTATAAATCAAGTTACCAAGGACCACACCTTCTGTGCGTCCGGCCCGAACTGCAACTGCCAGTCTTGGAAGAAATCCATGAGGGATCTTGCGGAGCACACATTAAGGGACGGTCCCTTGCCAATAAGGCCATCACACAAGGATATTGGTGGCCCTATATCAAGCGAGACGCCGACGTCTACGTCCAAGGTTGCGACAAGTGCCAACGATTTGCCAAGATACCATGGCTCCCATCGTCGATGATGACCCCGGTATCGGCACCATGGCCATTCGCGCAATGGGCAATTGATATTGTCGGGAAACTTCCCAAAGCACCCGGCAGCGTGGAATATCTGATCGTGGCGACGGACTACTTTACCAAATGGGTCGAGGCTAAGCCCCTCCGAGAAATCAAAGCCAGCAACGTCAAGCAGTTCATCTGGGAGTACATCATCACCAGGTTTGGTATACCATACGCTATTGTCGCCGACAACGGAACCCAATTCAAAGATGTCAATCTACAGCTCTGGTACGAGGAACTGGGTATCCGGAAGTTCTACTCAACGCCGACATATCCGCAAGGAAACGGACAAGCCGAAGTGTCAAACCGAACTATACTCGATGGCATCAAGACAACCCTTGAACAAGCAAAGGGGAGGTGGCCCGAGCGGCTACTCAACGTCTTATGGTCGTGCCGAACTACGCCTAAAACGGGCACCAAGGAAACCCCGTTCAGCTTAGCATACGGCGTTGAGGCCGTCATACCAACAGAAATCGGACTGCCCACACTCCGAACAACTTTAGTCGAGCAAGGGGACAATGAACAAAGAATGAGAGAGGAGCTCGACATGCTAGACGAGAAACGAGAGATAGCAGCCCTTACACTAGCAAAGTACCAACAAAGCGTAAAGCAAGCTTATGACAAAAGGGTGAAAGGGCCCAAGGAATTCAAGGTAGGAGAGCTGGTGTTACGGCGAGTAACGGTCTATACCCGCAATGAAATACATGGCAAGCTGAGCCCCACCTGGGAGGGACCATACGAAATTGTAAAAAGAACGAGCCCGACAACCTACAAGATCAAAAGCGTTCTGTTCGAAAATAGCCGAGGAGAAAAGAATTCATGGAACGTGACGAATCTCAAAAAGTACTACGTATGAACTAGCTCACCAATCCGGGTACTACCTTACTTCTCTTACTTAGTTACATTGCCTTTTGGATAATCCACATATCTTGTCATTATCTGATAGGTGTAGCTGAAATTCTCAAACGGCATGCCTAAGGGTATGCCTAGGAATACTATGAAACTCTCACCTCTCTTGCTTAATGATATTGTCTCTTGAATAAGTGTAGTATCTTGTCATATTATCTTGACAGGTGCATATGAAACTCTCAAACGGAATGCCTACGGGTAGGCCTAGGAGTACTGAAAAGTCCCCCAACGTAACCGGGGGCATAAGAAATTCCTTCAAAACGGCATGTAGCACTATTGCCTAGGAATACTGAAAGTCCCCCAACGTAACCGGGGGCATAAAAAAAAATTCCTAAACGGCATGTAGCACTATTGCCTAGGAATACTGAAAAGTCCCCCAACGTAACCGGGGGCATAAGAAATTCCTTCAAAACGGCATGTAGCACTATTGCCTAGGAATACTGAAAGTCCCCTAACGTAACCAGGGGTATAAGAAATTCCTTCAAAACGGCATGTAGCACTATTGCCTAGGAATACTGAAAGTCCCCCAACGTAACCGGGGGCATAAAAAATTCCTAAACGGCATGTAGCACTATTGCCTAGGAATACTGAAAGTCCCCCAACGTAACCGGGGGCATGAGAAATTCCCAAACGGCATGTAGCACTATTGCCTAGGAATACTGAAAAGTCCCCCAACGTAACCGGGGGCATATGAAATAATAATTCAGTCCCAATTATGCAGGTACCAACTCAGTCGAGGAAAAAGGGAAAACAAAGGAATATTACGACAATGAGAAGATCCCACACGAGATAAAGGAATAAAGCAAATAGTTCTAGCCCGCATTACGGAGACAAAGAGATATATACGGAGGGATATAAATAAGTTGACCTAGGACGAGCTACTGCATGAGGAACACGCCGGCAACTGACCAAGTAATACCTCTTCGTCATCCGTCGATGTATCCCCATCAGTTTCCTCGCCATCAAATCGCTCCTCTGAAATAAGGGCGTCAAAGTTGACCGTCTGAGCACCAACGCATGTCAACGTCTTAAGCCGGGCAGAAAACTCGGCTCCTTTAGCGACCTCGTGAGCATCCGAGGCCGCTTTCCGACGAGCATCGTCAAAAGGAAGCTTGCGAGCTTCGACCATAGCTGCAGCAGCATCGTATCTGGATCGGGACAAACGGAAGTACTTTACCAGCATGTTCGCTTGGGTTACCAACGACTTTATCTTACCAAAGTATTTTTCCTTTACCCGCCAAAATCGATCTAAACGACGCTCCTGAACCTTAACAACATGCTCGGAACGATGAGCATACTCACGAAAAGAAGACGCCTGAGTTTTCAACTTGGCCCTAAGTCGGCCACACCGATTGAGCAACTCGACGTTTTTGCCCATTAAAACAATGTAAGGCCATCTGGCCTGCATGCCACTATTCGCACCAGATGAGACCTCGCCTCGGGTAGCACCAGTAGGTCCTGGCCCCGGACTAACTAGGCTTGGAGAACCAGCCTGGTGCGACGTAGTAGCATGTGCCTATAAAACAAAAAAAAAATGGGAAAGAATATCGAGATGAATACTCACCCACAAGAAAGAAAAGTCGAAAATAGAAAAACGAATATCTTTATACAAGCTACTAATAAGACGACAAAACAAGCTACTCGATTATTAATCCGATAACCCATCAACGGACGCTGACGTCTCTACTACATCAGCGAAATGAATATCTCGCAATGAAATAATTTGCGTCCCCAAACGCACACGAACGACCGCATCGACTCGGTTCAAGGCAGCCGTGGTCTCAGTTACCCCGGCCGTCGCATCAACCATGCGTTCTGCCCGGGCAACACCACTCATCCCTTTTACATGTTCGAGCACCTCTAAAGCGCGAACTCGGGCCCAATACGCTTTGACAAAGGATAGCAGCAGGTCCGCATCCTCGAAAACGGCCCCTAGGACCAAGTTCAAGCTCGTCACACGGCCTCGGGCTTCATCACGAGAGCGCCGAAGAGCACCAAGAAGCTCTTCCGCTTTACCCTTGTTCGCCGTATAATATGCGGTCTTTTTGCTGAATTTCTCTTCCAAGTCACGTAATCGAATCGATATGTTTGAAATATGAACATTCAGATCCTCGATTTTATGATGAGCAGAATTCAATTCCGCGGTTAGGAAAGCCTTAGATCTTTCAAGACCATCTATAACGTGACCTGCGCTATGACTAGGCGAGGTCCAGACCACCATGGCAAGAGGGTTATTAGGTACCTGACAATATTTGGTTTTCACATCCTTCAACATATGATAACCTTTAAAAAGGGAAATTAACTCGGAAAAGCCAAACAGAAAGAAAGCACAGCACCTATATTACCATTTCCCCAAAAGAATATCTTTCTAGTTACAAAAGAGACCCATAATTCGGGTGCCAAAATATTCTACACTAAGCTACATAAGAAAATACTAGTATATGATCAAGGTTCCACCTGAGGGGATGCGGGTGGGGGAGTAACAGTAGCATCGGGCTGAGGAGTGGCCGGGGCCGACATAGAATGAGGACGGGGAGCTGTCGAAATTGTCTGCCCTGGCATCCGAGGAAGCTCTTCTTCACGAAGATTCGCCCAGTCTAGGGGTTTCGGCGGTGCACCATGAGGGCAGGGATACACCAATTCCGACCATGCCCGATCCGACAGAGGAACTTTCGCGAAATTGAGCGCACGCACATGAGCGCAATAGATGGAGAAATTAGCCATCATTGCGAACTTTGTCCGCTCCTCCGCGTGCGCCGCTTTCAGAGCAGTAACCTTGGCCCTTTCGGCTTCAACATCCTCCGCCATGAGCAAATTCTCATCCACTAGTTGGTCATACTTATCGACCATACTCCCTTTTTCAGCCTCTAACTTCCCGACATCCTCGGTCAGGCGCAGGAAGTCCGCCGACAGCTTATCATAATTATCGCCCAGGATTTTATTCTCTGCGACCAGTTTCTCGTTCTCCTCGACCATGGCCTTCTTCTCGGCCACCAGCGTCTCTTTATCAGCCCCAAGCGCTGCCATATGATCCCTCAACACCACGGTACTCAAGAAAACCTGTATTTCAAAATATCAAATTCCAGCCAAAATACAAGCATCATAACATATCATACAACATACGCGCCCAACATACCCGCAGTGCATCAGTGTTGGCCTGCTCTATAATCGACATTGTAGGCCGATCAGCTATGCTTTCTGCATCCTTGAAAGCGAGGGGTTTAAGAGCAGTATACCCCATTGTCAAAGCTCGGGGTTGCTTCAACAGCTCACCCCCACATCGGTCAATGTAACGGGTCATTACAACCCTGTCCACCAACACCTTTTCAGGTTCCTCGACAACCTCATCTTCACCACCCACCGCAACGTCCACGGCAGGAGCTTTATCAACTTCCACCTCCTTCTCCGGATGGCCAATCTCAGGGGCCATATGCTCGCCCGCATCCTCAGTCAAGCTGGGCGAGGTAACAGTCGGAACCTTCATGTCCACGGCACGAACCGGCGAGATGACAGGCAGGGTCATCGCATCCACGTCCATATTCACCATGAGGTTGATATGTTCGAACATGTTATCGATCGACCCCTGAAACACAATAATACCCATAGACCGGGCAAGAGCGAGAGTAACCAATGGAGAAGTCAGTAGCTGAAACAAGATAACCAATGAAGCAAAGAACTAGAGAACAAAACGACAATAATCAAAAGACAAGAAAATCAATATACATGTACACATACATCACCAGGCTTAGAGTCATCCTCGGTGGTATCCCCTTGGGCAGCACCCAACACCCCCTCACCCGTACAAACGTCAGCAGCCTCCTCGGTGACCGATGTATCGGTCTCCCTAGCCCTCTTCGTTGTTCCAACGGCGGGGTCAGATCCACGACGCTTGGAACGAACAGGCTTTTTCCCTACCCGAGCAGCACTTCGAGCTCTGACCACTTTCAAGAATTCCTCCTCGGGCTCTTTAGGGATCTCGGGCGCAGGATTTCCCTTTGTCACTGGCCCCGCAGGGTACCCGAGCAGCATGGGAGCAGTACGGCTCGCTGGATCCTTAGTCGGTCCAGGCCCCCACCATTTCCAAAGAGCTAAGAGAGCCTCGACATTGGGAGCGCCGAGGTCTGGAATCGTGGGAGCCTGGGTAGCAGGACTGGGAATTTGGTGTCCCGCACAAGCCCATCCACCGGAAACGATCACAACACCAAGGTTATCCCCTTTGTTGGTATCCGGCAGACCGAATACAAGCCGCGAGAAGGATCGCACAGTCTTCAAATAAGAGCTACGGCGCTCAAAACTTAAACTATAAACCCCGAACACATCCTTCAGTTCAATTGGTATCCCGGACAACTCCGATAACCTTTGAATACTGTTTAGGGTACGGTAACCATTCAGGGCCAATTGGGCCGGAGCAATCTGGACGGCCTCAAAGAACGAAGCCACCCAGTCATTGAAAGGAAGTCTTAAACCCCCAGTAAAGAAGGCCGAGGAACGTACAGCTACATCGCCGGCAGGAACAAATCCCAACACCTCCTGGTCAGATATAGGAAGCCGAACGCGTATGTTGGCGGGTATTCCGGCAAGATCCTTAAAATCCTTTTCCACAAATGGGCCAACTTGGGCCAGGCATTGGGTCAGAATTTCCTATCCAAATATCATCAAAACTCCATCAATATACTAACCAAATACACAAACCAAGACCACATCAACATAACGAAAGCCACCACCCCCCCCCCCACTAAAATTAACCAGAAACCCTACGTTTTACTACCATCCCAATCAAAACATAACTCCAGTACATAACCAAAAACCATCAGACATATATAGACAACCAAGACTAATTACCAACGCCACATCTATGACCACAACAACTACTCAAATACCAGTCCTAAAACAACAAGAACATAATAATAACAAAGCACTTACAGTGGTCATTCTGAGCAAACACGTGCGAAAAGCAGCAAAATATCGACGATACAACGAAACCCTAGATCGAGCAGCAGCACAATCTTCCTTTTTGGCGGGAAGAATATACCTTAGAGAGAGAGACAGATATTTTCTTCAACAAATTATGTGATAAAAACAAAAGGGATTACTTGGTGCAGTAAAAAGGAGGAGAGTCACAAAAAGAATATAATAATAACCACCTTTTCGTGTGACAGAGGTTCACCTTTTTTCCAACCATAGATAAGTCAACAACCGCTGCTATTTTTAACTTATAAACGCTCCAGATCTTGCCACATCAACCACTTAGCCCACTAACCAATGCAGTTTACATCATTACGCCTAAATAAACGGCCAGTGGACCCTACCACGAACAGCTTACAACATACGCTACCAATATTACTACACCGAGTATACTCCCCGACTCAATTCTTCGACGAAGACCGTTCCTAGCTCGCCGCTTTTCGTCGGCCAACCTAGCAACGCTCTTCGGGGGGATAACCATAACCACTATGCATTGCACCTGTTCGGTATGGTTTCAACAAGCAGAATAGAAACAATAAAAGAACAACAGAAACAGTTTTTATTCATCCACATAGGGGGAAACAAACAAGTACAACTTGAAAGAAGTTTACAAGAAAATACAACACCCATCCTACTTCTTCGAGCTACCCCCTGTCTCGGAATCTTTCTTCGCCAGGAGTTCTTCCAAACGCTCTTTTTCCCTAATCAAATGGGAAATACCAATTTCCACTTGTTTCAAAGCATGAGATTGAGACTTGCACTTATGCTCGACTTCAAAACGAGCAGCGCACTCTTCATGCCAATATTGTCTGCACCGCATCATCTCGGTCTGAGCATACTTAAGATCATCTTTCAGCCGCGAAATCTCAATATCTTTTAGTTGAAGGGGAGTCAATTCTTCTTCCCCATAACCAGGGGGACGGGCCAACATAAAAGTAGGCTCATCTGCGATAAGGGATTTCTTTTTGGCAGCGGATCTAGTAATGGGAGCCATCTTGGATAAAAGCAAGTTAGAAGAAGCAAAAATTATCAACAAGAGAGATAGAAGAAGATTGGATAATGAAGTACAGACAATAGGGAGCATTTATAAAGAGTCAAAAGGTACACAACACGAAACGTTGCAACAGTTCGAAAATTAAAGGTGCAGATATCAAGAGGCACAAAGAACGAAGTCGTTACAACGGTTCAATATCAAAAGACACGAGTTACAGGATAGTACATAAATTCATAAATTCATAAATTCAAAATTCGAAAAGAAAAGGAAAATACAAGGGAGCCCAATAAGTCATCAAGGATCAATGGGTGGGAAAACTGAACTACCAGACCGAGAGAAAGCCATCCGAGCTGCGTAGTTCAACCAAGCTTGGTAGGAATCATTCATGGCAATCAAATTTTCGTTCTCCGTGGAGAGTTCGGATTTCTCACTAGTGAGAACCATGACGCGCTCCTCCAGCCGGGCATTCCTAACCATCATGTTAGCTAGGCCTTGAGGGGAGTTATCGAACTCATCTTGAGCATGGTCCCAAATCTCCTCGGCATCATACCAGGAGTTGGCCAGATGATTTCTCTGAAGCAACAGGTGATCGAGCTGACAACTCAAGGCCGAAATCTCGGTCCATTTCACTGTCTCTTCGGGGTGAGAGCTGAACAGACTCAAGGCCAAAATGCCATACTCCTTCTCAAGCCTTCCCATTCGACGTCGGACACGAGATACCTCTGCATCCAGACCCTTCATCTGAGCATGATATCTCACCACTGGTTCAGACATTCTGGGAAATTGCTATAGTGCAGGATAAAGTAGGGGATGAAAAGAAAAATAACAAACAATTAAGAGTGATGAAAGGGGGTAACTACTAAAGAAAAGAAGAGGAGTATTTATAGGGAAAAGATAACATGAAATTTTCTGATAAGTGCTTGGAAACTTGCATACTTCCTGACATACTTGGGAGCATGCCCATTTCCTGACATACCTGGGAGCATGCACCTATGATCGACAGTACATTTACTGACTTCTGATACTACAGTACAGTAAAGAGTAAAGAAGATATGCAAAGATCTGGATTTCAGAAATGACAAACCACAAGTGCAAACATGAAAAGAAGTGCAAAAATAAAGGGGCAAAAATACTTCTCATTAATAAAGATGGAATACATCATTGTTCAGTACATCAAAAAACAATATATTACATTGAAGTCTATTACATCCAAGGATTACATCAAAAGAAAATCTACTACATTGGTATTCAGTGCATCCGAGGACAACATCAGTAAAAGGTCGGTTACGGCAATGGACAACGCCCAAGGAAGATCGACCATATCGACAAGCCAACCGAACAGTAGATGACGAAGAAAAGAAGCATAAAAAGAAAACGAAAAGGGAAGAAAAAAGATGAAGAGGAACATAAAGAAGATGGTGAAAAGCAAGAAGAGGAAAGAAAAATGACAAAAACCCTAAGGATCACAGGGTTGATTGTCACATCGTAGTGGTGAGAAAGAAGAGGAAGAGGAGACACAGAAGAAGAAAGAAAAAGAAGGGGATGAAGGAACATGAGAAAAAAGAAAAAAAACAAAGAAGTGATGAAAACTGAAAAGGAGACGAGAGAAGATGAAGAAAAAAGAAAAGGAAATGGAAGACAAAGTAAAAAAAATAATAAAGAAAAAGAGAAAGGTTAGGGGGAGGTTGATCGGTATCGATGAGAAGGCCCGGCAGAGACATTCCAATCACGGAGCCTCGGGTTTCCCCTCAACACCTCATTCTCTTCGACTAGAGCCTGACGAGCACGTCGGCAGTAATCCAGTTCGGACCTTAGCCAAGTCAGTTCCCGAACCATCTCGGTATGGTGATGGCGCATCACCTTCAACTCCTCCTCAGCATCCTTCAACAGCTTTAATGCATGGCCATAGGAAGCTTCAAAAGCCTCCACTTGAAGGACCAATGCAGATTTGTTGGAAGAACTGGCCATTCTAAAAGGATTATGAGATAAAATTCTATATATGGTAAGGGGAGATAAAGAAAAGATTATGAATAAATCCATATCTTGAGAGGGTATTTATAGAAGAATTAAGGATGGTTTGGTATTGATAATCGCAACCGTTCGTCAATGGGTACTAAGAAGTAAGAGCACTTAAAGGATGCGTCTGTTCAAGAAGGAACGTTTAGATTCCCAAAAGACTTCAAAAAGCGTGGGGAATAAAAGGCCATTTCTGTTTAAAAGAAAACATGCGGATTCTTGCCAATATTTAAAGAGGCTAAATCATAATTACATCGACACACGTGTCATTTTGGGGAAGTGCAACAGTCCAAATAGATATTGAAAGATCTTTTGCACAAGGCTCAAAGAAATCCAATGGATAAGATTCATGGCACAGGGCTCAAGAAAACCCAATGGATAAGGTCAAGCGCAAGGTTCAAGAAAACCCATTAATGAAGTCCCACGCATGCACAGTAAAGAGAAATCGCATTGAGAAAATAAGTCATACGGGAGCAAGAAGAGAAGAATTTTCATTAATTAATAGGGACTTCATTACAAGATACTTCTCGACAAAAAGACATTACATCACAAAGAAAAATAGGATTATTTTGTAGAAGGACCAGCTTCTTTACCAGGCTTCCTCTTCGACCGAGCATACACTTCCTCAAGGGCTAATTTGTAAGCCCTCTTGGAAGCAATTTGCCTGTCCCTAGAGGCCTCGAGCTCTTTGATCCGAGCACGCGCCCGAATACTGTCGACCAAAGACCTCTGATGCTCCCTCTCCATGGCGTCCAATCACTCATCCAGTTCGACGGCCCGCCTAGCCTCTACTAATAACTGGGCAACCCTCTTCTCGAGAGCACGAACTTTCTTAACTTCCTCTTCGAGATGAGCAACATAGTCAGAAAGATTGTCACCATTAGTTTCATGAGGAGAAGCCATTTGTTCAATAATAAGAAATGAATTACCAAAAGAAAACAGTGCAGTCCCCCTTTTATAGGGAGAAATGAGGAGAATATCAAGGGTCATCTCAAAGAAAGAGCAACCCTCATGAACTTCCCAAGGGCATTCAAGGCTAATTAACAGCAATTTCCAAAGTCCAATTGAGTCATCCAAGGAGGTATTAAGGAAACAAACAGAGGAATAAAAGTAGGAAATATTTTATTAATATTTTCCATAATTCGGTTACAACTGGGGGATGATGCCCCATACAAAAGAAATTACAGAAACTAATTATTCCGAGGAAGAGCTTGCTCCAGGGCTGTCCGACCCCGGCTTGGACCGATCATGCAGCTCCTTAAAAGCGAGCTTGTAGGCCCTCTTTGCTGCCTTTTCCTTAGCCAGGGAAGCCTCGAGCCTCTTTATACGCTCAAAGGCCCAATCCCGGTCGGCCGTCATCCGGTGATGAGCCGTGTCCATATCAGCCAACCTCTTGGTCACGTCGGCCAGTTTTCTTTTCATAGCGCAAGCCTTCTTAACTTCATCCTCCAAGTAAGCGACATAATCCGAAAGATTGTCTCCAGTAGAACCATTGGGGGAAGCCATTGAGTCACGAGTGAGATAGTGATGAAGTAAGTAATTAGGGGAAGGGTATTCCCTCTTTATACTAGATGGATTTTTGGGAAAGATCAAAGGTTTCCTCGAAGAAAGATACCAAGAGTCATATCAAAGTCAAAATAGCAAGTTTGCAAGTTCCCTAGTGTCACAGGGTTAATTTTTCGTTTTCGAAACCAACCAAGTGATGGCACAAACCAGCGTTAAAATCCACGTTAACCGCCTGTTTGTTCAGCCCAACAATGAACTCACTCGTTCGCTCGTGTTTGCCTCTCGTTCACTCGTGTTTGCCTCGCAATTCACTCGTGTTTCACTCAAGGAATCACACTCAATACGCAGCGATGATAATCACAATTAAGACAAGTATAAGGACAGCATAAACGAATGTAAACGTAAACGAACACACACACGTACGGCCGCAGCCAACCTTTTGTTTTATTACCGTAAATAATACAAAGGGATTTTCGTTCTATACATTTACAACACTTAAACGCTGGCTAAGTGAATGAATAAAACCCACCAACACTTATAATTTCGTGCTTGGTGGTTACAGGCAGTTTTCTGGGCAGTTACTAACATCATGGGCAGTTTCTTTGGTTGGAAGTTACTGCCCAAAGTTCAAACTGATGTTTCCCGCTCTTTTCAAAAGGTCTCCAGCACTTAGAAGACTCCCTAGCAGCAGCTAAACCATCTCGAACCAAGCAGCGACGTTGATCCTCATCAACAATCCTTTTAGCCAACCAAACCGACCAGCAATCGAAACCATATCCGAACCCGCTGTCCCCTTGCTTTCAAACCTGCCCGCCGTTCAAACCATATTGAACAACATCAAACTGACTCATTGACGCTCCTACACGTCAATCTCATGCCAACGGACCAACATCGAAACCGTATCCAATGTTTCATGACCAGCCACGTTTCCTCAAACCAACTTAGTCTTCAAGTCCAATCCGCTAACGAGTCTGAACCATATCAAACTCAACCCTTGGCGATCCAACACGCCAATTACTTGCCAATGACGTTCGCAAACCAACCATATGAAGAGCAAACTCGCTGACCAAGTCACCCGAACACTAAGGTCCACGGGTCTGTTTTTCGCTCCAGAAAACAGCCCTCGTGATGGCACGAACCGGGGCTTAATCGCTGACCGACTCGCTCAGCCAAACGAACACTCACGTACACTCGTGTTTCACTCACAACACTCGTGTATCGCTCTCAAACGCAGCCCGTTTCAACACCAAAACAGGGCTGGTTTCTATGACAAGAAAACGCAGGAATCTAGACAAGCAAACGTAAGTAAACGAACACCGAAATTACAGCCAATTGGCCAACCTTTAAATTATAATTCCGTACATAATTAGAAGGACTCGTTTACAGACTTTTCTCTCCCAAAATAGACTCTATAAACGAAATGCTATTCTGCCATGTATTTATAACACATACATGGGCAGTTTACAAACTGTTTTTAAAGAAACTGCCAAGCCCCATGCTTGACAACTGCCCAAGGCAGTTATTTGAGTGTATTATGCTGCCAAAGTGGTGTACCAAGTGTCCCTAAAAACCCTCAACAGTTAGCCCACGAAATACTGTTCCAAAAGTAACCGTTCCCGCCAAAACGCACTCTGAACAGCTGCTGTGTTTTGCTACTGTTTTGGCTGTCCAACACTCAACCAAATTCCAGCCACTTATACTCAAAAGTCTCCTTATCGAACAGCCCAACGAACGCACCAAGATCCGTTGTCCAATCCCTTGGCAACCATTGCCAAACTGCTTCGCAAAACCATCCCGAAACCAGCCAAATGCCTTTGGTGTTTCTCCTTGATTCTGCCCGTCGTTTGAACCATATCAAACCCGGCCCTTGACGATCCAACACGCCAATCATTAGCCAACGGTGCCCACAAACGTTCCTTCGAAGTGTCAATCCGCTAACCAAACGAATGCTAGCACAAGCATGCTAACAAACCTCCCCCACCTAAGCCATTCATCGCCCTCGATGAATTAAGTGTTTATTACAGCATTCGATACCAAAGTTCGGTCCTCGTCTAATCCGCAGGATAGCCCATACTTCTCGCACAGATCAGATTTTCCGCAACTCGTTTCCGTTGTACCAAACCTGCAATCCAACCTCACTCCTTAGGCAGATTTTTCCCACCAAAATCCGCTGCCCGAAGTCCATCTCAAACAGCCCAGATTTTTCCTCGTTTGAAACATTGTTGCCTCGATATACGTCTCGAACAACCATTATGTTTCCTCTTGTTTTCCCTTTCGAAACCCGCTGTGAAGTCTGTCTCAAACAGCCACCGGTTTCTTCCTATTTCGAAGATCACGTTTCCGAAATAATTAATGTCGCGGAGTCTCTAATCCGCTCCAAATCCTACTGTCCAAATCCGTTTCGAACAGTCCACAATTCCAGCATACAAAACCCAAAATCCAGCCCTTCGACTTGCACCAGATACCCCATAACTACCTCGCGTTTGTCGTATGCTGCCATTTTGTTTCCGCATTTTGTATTCTGAAATTTACACCCAATAACGATGTGAAAATTCCAGCGAACAAAACATAAGTTTGGTCCTCTTCCGTTGCAAGATAACTAGTATTTGTCTTGCATTAACCGCCACTTACTCCACTGTTTTGATTCCCGAAATCAGCCACACATCGAACCAATAGGCAGTTTGATCAAAGACAACCGAAAGTCTTTTGATCCCTGATTTTGTTGTTGTCCTGTTTCCGTTCGAACAACCAACAATTTCAGTTTTTCGTGCAACGCCACGCTACACTATTTTTTTTTTTTTCCGAAAAACTAACTCGAAGTCCCCACTTCTGTTTTCCGAAATTCCAGCCCTTGCGTAAGTCCATTTTTCTTCGCAATTGACTTCCGAAAATTTGATGTTCACCAAAGAACATCGCTGTCCACGTCCGTCTCGAACAGCATCCATTTCGTTTCGATTTTGGCAACGTCACGCTGCCAAAACTTCGCCCTCTACCATAAGAGAACATTGAAAATTGATGTTCACCATAGAACATCGCTGCCCAAACCAGTTTTGAACAGCCACCTTTTCGTGTTGATTTTGGCAACACCACGCTGCCAAAACTTCGCCCTCTACCATAAGAGAACAACAACGATTGAGTCCTTCATTCAGCGAGAGTTTCTTGTTCATTCCGTTCTTGTCACAGCTATCGCAAATCGCTCTGATACCAGTTGTCACGGGTCTGTTTTTCGCTCCAGAAAACAGCCCTCGTGATGGCACGAACCGGGGCTTAATCGCTGCCCGACTCGCTCAGCCAAACCAACACTCACGTACACTCGTGTTTCACTCACAACACTCGTGTATCGCTCTCAAACGCAGCCCGTTTCAGACACAAAACAGGGCTGATTTATGTAACAAGAAAACGCAGGAATCTAGACAAGCAAACGTAAGTAAACGAACACCGAAATTACAGCCAATTGCCCAACCTTTACATTATAATTCCGTTAATAATTACAAGGACTCGTTTACAGACTTTTCTCTCCCAAAATAGACTCCATAAACGAAATGCTATTCTGCCATGTATTTATAACACATACATGGGCAGTTTACAAACTGTTTTTAAAGAAACTGCCAAGCCCCATGCTTGACAACTGCCCAAGGCAGTTATTTGAGTGTATTATGCTGCCAAAGTGGTGTACCAAGTGTCCCTAAAAACCCTCAACAGTCAGCCCACGAAATACTGTTCCAAAAGTAACCGTTCCCGCCAAAACGCACTCTGAACAGCTGCTGTGTTTTGCTACTGTTTTGGCTGTCCAACACTCAACCAAATTCCAGCCACTTATACTCAAAAGTCTCCTTATCGAACAGCCCAACGAACGCACCAAGATCCGTTGTCCAATCCCTTGGCAACCATTGCCAAACTGCTTCGCAAAACCATCCCGAAACCAGCCAAATGCCTTTGGTGTTTCTCCTTGATTCTGCCCGTCGTTTGAACCATATCAAACCCGGCCCTTGACGATCCAACACGCCAATCATTAGCCAACGGTGCCCACAAACGTTCCTTCGAAGTGTCAATCCGCTAACCAAACGAATGCTAGCACAAGCATGCTAACAAACCTCCCCCACCTAAGCCATTCATCGCCCTCGATGAATTAAGTGTTTATTACAGCATTCGATACCAAAGTTCGGTCCTCGTCTAATCCGCAGGATAGCCCATACTTCTCGCACAGATCAGATTTTCCGCAACTCGTTTCCGTTGTACCAAACCTGCAATCCAACCTCACTCCTTAGGCAGATTTTTCCCACCAAAATCCGCTGCCCGAAGTCCATCTCAAACAGCCCAGATTTTTCCTCGTTTGAAACATTGTTGCCTCGATATACGTCTCGAACAACCATTATGTTTCCTCTTGTTTTCCCTTTCGAAACCCGCTGTGAAGTCTGTCTCAAACAGCCACCGGTTTCTTCCTATTTCGAAGATCACGTTTCCGAAATAATTAATGTCGCGGAGTCTCTAATCCGCTCCAAATCCTACTGTCCAAATCCGTTTCGAACAGTCCACAATTCCAGCATACAAAACCCAAAATCCAGCCCTTCGACTTGCACCAGATACCCCATAACTACCTCGCGTTTGTCGTATGCTGCCATTTTGTTTCCGCATTTTGTATTCTGAAATTTACACCCAATAACGATGTGAAAATTCCAGCGAACAAAACATAAGTTTGGTCCTCTTCCGTTGCAAGATAACTAGTATTTGTCTTGCATTAACCGCCACTTACTCCACTGTTTTGATTCCCGAAATCAGCCACACATCGAACCAATAGGCAGTTTGATCAAAGACAACCGAAAGTCTTTTGATCCCTGATTTTGTTGTTGTCCTGTTTCCGTTCGAACAACCAACAATTTCAGTTTTTCGTGCAACGCCACGCTACACTATTTTTTTTTTTTTCCGAAAAACTAACTCGAAGTCCCCACTTCTGTTTTCCGAAATTCCAGCCCTTGCGTAAGTCCATTTTTCTTCGCAATTGACTTCCGAAAATTTGATGTTCACCAAAGAACATCGCTGTCCACGTCCGTCTCGAACAGCATCCATTTCGTTTCGATTTTGGCAACGTCACGCTGCCAAAACTTCGCCCTCTACCATAAGAGAACATTGAAAATTGATGTTCACCATAGAACATCGCTGCCCAAACCAGTTTTGAACAGCCACCTTTTCGTGTTGATTTTGGCAACACCACGCTGCCAAAACTTCGCCCTCTACCATAAGAGAACAACAACGATTGAGTCCTTCATTCAGCGAGAGTTTCTTGTTCATTCCGTTCTTGTCACAGCTATCGCAAATCGCTCTGATACCAGTTGTCACGGGTCTGTTTTTCGCTCCAGAAAACAGCCCTCGTGATGGCACGAACCGGGGCTTAATCGCTGCCCGACTCGCTCAGCCAAACCAACACTCACGTACACTCGTGTTTCACTCACAACACTCGTGTATCGCTCTCAAACGCAGCCCGTTTCAGACACAAAACAGGGCTGATTTATGTAACAAGAAAACGCAGGAATCTAGACAAGCAAACGTAAGTAAACGAACACCGAAATTACAGCCAATTGCCCAACCTTTACATTATAATTCCGTTAATAATTACAAGGACTCGTTTACAGACTTTTCTCTCCCAAAATAGACTCCATAAACGAAATGCTATTCTGCCATGTATTTATAACACATACATGGGCAGTTTACAAACTGTTTTTAAAGAAACTGCCAAGCCCCATGCTTGACAACTGCCCAAGGCAGTTATTTGAGTGTATTATGCTGCCAAAGTGGTGTACCAAGTGTCCCTAAAAACCCTCAACAGTCAGCCCACGAAATACTGTTCCAAAAGTAACCGTTCCCGCCAAAACGCACTCTGAACAGCTGCTGTGTTTTGCTACTGTTTTGGCTGTCCAACACTCAACCAAATTCCAGCCACTTATACTCAAAAGTCTCCTTATCGAACAGCCCAACGAACGCACCAAGATCCGTTGTCCAATCCCTTGGCAACCATTGCCAAACTGCTTCGCAAAACCATCCCGAAACCAGCCAAATGCCTTTGGTGTTTCTCCTTGATTCTGCCCGTCGTTTGAACCATATCAAACCCGGCCCTTGACGATCCAACACGCCAATCATTAGCCAACGGTGCCCACAAACGTTCCTTCGAAGTGTCAATCCGCTAACCAAACGAATGCTAGCACAAGCATGCTAACAAACCTCCCCCACCTAAGCCATTCATCGCCCTCGATGAATTAAGTGTTTATTACAGCATTCGATACCAAAGTTCGGTCCTCGTCTAATCCGCAGGATAGCCCATACTTCTCGCACAGATCAGATTTTCCGCAACTCGTTTCCGTTGTACCAAACCTGCAATCCAACCTCACTCCTTAGGCAGATTTTTCCCACCAAAATCCGCTGCCCGAAGTCCATCTCAAACAGCCCAGATTTTTCCTCGTTTGAAACATTGTTGCCTCGATATACGTCTCGAACAACCATTATGTTTCCTCTTGTTTTCCCTTTCGAAACCCGCTGTGAAGTCTGTCTCAAACAGCCACCGGTTTCTTCCTATTTCGAAGATCACGTTTCCGAAATAATTAATGTCGCGGAGTCTCTAATCCGCTCCAAATCCTACTGTCCAAATCCGTTTCGAACAGTCCACAATTCCAGCATACAAAACCCAAAATCCAGCCCTTCGACTTGCACCAGATACCCCATAACTACCTCGCGTTTGTCGTATGCTGCCATTTTGTTTCCGCATTTTGTATTCTGAAATTTACACCCAATAACGATGTGAAAATTCCAGCGAACAAAACATAAGTTTGGTCCTCTTCCGTTGCAAGATAACTAGTATTTGTCTTGCATTAACCGCCACTTACTCCACTGTTTTGATTCCCGAAATCAGCCACACATCGAACCAATAGGCAGTTTGATCAAAGACAACCGAAAGTCTTTTGATCCCTGATTTTGTTGTTGTCCTGTTTCCGTTCGAACAACCAACAATTTCAGTTTTTCGTGCAACGCCACGCTACACTATTTTTTTTTTTTTCCGAAAAACTAACTCGAAGTCCCCACTTCTGTTTTCCGAAATTCCAGCCCTTGCGTAAGTCCATTTTTCTTCGCAATTGACTTCCGAAAATTTGATGTTCACCAAAGAACATCGCTGTCCACGTCCGTCTCGAACAGCATCCATTTCGTTTCGATTTTGGCAACGTCACGCTGCCAAAACTTCGCCCTCTACCATAAGAGAACATTGAAAATTGATGTTCACCATAGAACATCGCTGCCCAAACCAGTTTTGAACAGCCACCTTTTCGTGTTGATTTTGGCAACACCACGCTGCCAAAACTTCGCCCTCTACCATAAGAGAACAACAACGATTGAGTCCTTCATTCAGCGAGAGTTTCTTGTTCATTCCGTTCTTGTCACAGCTATCGCAAATCGCTCTGATACCAGTTGTCACGGGTCTGTTTTTCGCTCCAGAAAACAGCCCTCGTGATGGCACGAACCGGGGCTTAATCGCTGCCCGACTCGCTCAGCCAAACCAACACTCACGTACACTCGTGTTTCACTCACAACACTCGTGTATCGCTCTCAAACGCAGCCCGTTTCAGACACAAAACAGGGCTGATTTATGTAACAAGAAAACGCAGGAATCTAGACAAGCAAACGTAAGTAAACGAACACCGAAATTACAGCCAATTGCCCAACCTTTACATTATAATTCCGTTAATAATTACAAGGACTCGTTTACAGACTTTTCTCTCCCAAAATAGACTCCATAAACGAAATGCTATTCTGCCATGTATTTATAACACATACATGGGCAGTTTACAAACTGTTTTTAAAGAAACTGCCAAGCCCCATGCTTGACAACTGCCCAAGGCAGTTATTTGAGTGTATTATGCTGCCAAAGTGGTGTACCAAGTGTCCCTAAAAACCCTCAACAGTCAGCCCACGAAATACTGTTCCAAAAGTAACCGTTCCCGCCAAAACGCACTCTGAACAGCTGCTGTGTTTTGCTACTGTTTTGGCTGTCCAACACTCAACCAAATTCCAGCCACTTATACTCAAAAGTCTCCTTATCGAACAGCCCAACGAACGCACCAAGATCCGTTGTCCAATCCCTTGGCAACCATTGCCAAACTGCTTCGCAAAACGATCCCGAAACCAGCCAAATGCCTTTGGTGTTTCTCCTTGATTCTGCCCGTCGTTTGAACCATATCAAACCCGGCCCTTGACGATCCAACACGCCAATCATTAGCCAACGGTGCCCACAAACGTTCCTTCGAAGTGTCAATTCGCTAACCAAACGAATGCTAGCACAAGCATGCTAACAGTAGCCTACGGGCGATTTACATTCGTTCCTTTTTTTTATATAAGAACCATTGGGGGAAGCCATTGAGTCACGAGTGAGATAGTGATGAAGTAAGTAATTAGGGGAAGGGTATTCCCTCTTTATACTAGATGGATTTTTGGGAAAGATCAAGGGTTTCCTCGAAGAAAGATACCAAGAGTCATATCAAAGTCAAAATAGCAAGTTTGCAAGTTCCCTAGGCAGTAAATGGGTCCCCAGTAACAATTATAAGAAGGGGCATTTGTCGAAATGAAACATGGGGAACAGCTAAACCGAAGTAACCTCTTCGACAGGCCAATCGTGACTCCCTCGACATGGAAACCATGCCGAGAAAGTCAGGGAGCACTTGATAGAACATAAAAATTAGGCCCGAATGTATCTATTCGGGTATGAATCGACCCACCCATCATAGAGGGATATCCAATGCTTAAATGGGCTATCACAAGCCTTTCTTTGAGAATAAGATTGAATATTACATAAAGCCCAAGCCCACTAAAATAGGGACCCATGTCTGAAAAGTCTCACAAGATGGGGACATTTGTCAACATCCTAAGAGGCATACTTGCCTATAAATAGCCAAGTATCCCCCCAAGAAAGGGACCGGAAATCATACCTCAAAAAATATAGAGAGAAGGAGAGAAAAGGTAAAAACTAGTCAAAACGTATCACTTCAAAAGCCTAACCGAGCAAGATAGAAAGTCGAGCACCAAAGAGAAGAGAAAGATCACCTTCCGGATCGAACAGCGAATCCGAGCATAAATATAGCAATAGAATTGTAATCCGAGCATAAATAAAGCAATGGAATTGTAGCCCGAGCAGTGGCAATTACCGAGCAATAATAAAGATCAAGAAGTGTTCATCGTTTATTGTCGATCCATTATAATAATATTGTTGAAAAGCCTAACCCCACCCCCGAAAGTTATGGCTTTGTCATATACCCTGCTGATTGCGTTTTTCTCTAAGGTTTTTTTTTACAATACAAGCAATTGTACTACTGACAGATCGCTCGATTGCTAAGTCCTTGAGTTTGCTCCAAAATCATTAATAGTTTGAGTCCATAGTGTATCAAACAACTTGTCACAATTTTGAAAATTTGAATTGATATCAAGTAAATGTTAGGAAAATAGTCAATGTTTTAGATTCGGTTGTTATATACAAATATAAATGACAGCTTTTGAATTATGGTGGATTTTGTTGTTGCAGAACATAAAAAAACTTGCTTTTGATCAATTTTTTATTAAAATGGGAGTAGTTACTATTTTTTGTAGCTTATTATTCAAGCGCAATAATAACTCGATCCTTTTACTAGTCTCTGTGGAAATTTGGCTTTGATGGGAACTGTTCTAAAAGTTTACCATTTAATTGTCCAGTACGAAACTACGTGCAATTTTGATCGGCTTATAACTTATAGCAAAATTGTTGAAATGAATTTTTTTAAAATTTAATCATAAAATTTAACATTTAAACTATATTATCAACTTTTGAAAATTTTCATTCCGACAATTTTGATACAAGTTCTTGGCCGTCAAAATTAGACGTAGTTTCGTAATATACAGTTAAATAGTAACGGGAAAAGTATTATTCAAGCGCAATTAGTAGTCTCATTATCCTATGGGCCACAATAACTCAGTCATTTTACTAGTCTATGTGGAAAGTTGGCTTTGATGGAAACTGTTCTAAAGACACTGGTTGCAAT
Organism: Primula veris; assembly: GCA_963682055.1. Taxonomy (NCBI): domain Eukaryota; kingdom Viridiplantae; phylum Streptophyta; class Magnoliopsida; order Ericales; family Primulaceae; genus Primula; species Primula veris. Next base: position 2,807,950 of record OY821742.1, on the reverse strand, counting down.
TTACTCCCTCCGTTCCTATTTAATTGTCCATTACGAAACTATGTGCAATTTTGACCGACTTATAATTTATATCAAAATTGTCGCAATGAATTTTTATAAAATTTAATCATAAAATTTAACATTTGAACTATATTATTAACTTTTAAAAAATTTCATTCCGACAATTTTGATACAAGTTTTTGACCGGTTAAAATTGCACGTATTTTCGTAAAAAATAATTAAATAAGAACAATGAAGTATTATTCAAGTGCAATAAGTAGTCTCATTATCCTATGCCACAATAACTCAATCATTTTACTAGTCTCTGTGGAAAGTTGGATTTGATGGCAACTGTTCTAAAGACACTCGGTTGCGATTTACTACGTCCGTTCCCATTTAATTGTCCATTACGAAATTATGTGAAATTTTGACCGGCTTCTAACTTATATTAAAATTGTTAAAATGAATTTTTTTAAAATTTAATCATAAAATTTAACATTTGAACTATATTATCAACTTTCATAAAATGAACAATTAAATTAGTAGTCTCGTTATCGTATGGGCCACAATAACTCAGTCCTTTTACTAATCTCTGTGGAAAGTTGGATTTGATGGGAACTGTTCTAAAGACACTCGGTTGCAATTTAATTCAATAGTATATAAATATAAACAAGTAGTGGTCTCTATTGGCGAACCACTCATACTAACGTCGGACCAACTATGAAGTTAATTTTACACAGTCTATTTGGCCACTTGATAGATGAGTAGTACCGTAAATGAGATGAGCTGTTTCTGAAATCGTTCGTGTTCGGCTCGGTTAATATTCGGTTCATGTTCGTTTATTTATAAATGAACACGAGAATGAACAAAAATATAGTGTTCGTCTATTAAGTGAACTGAACATAAACATGACTCTGTTCGGTTCGTCTAATCTCGTGTTCGTGTAACTATATATAAAGTTTGATAAAATAAAAACTAAATCTATTAGTTATGTAACAAAAACTAATATCACATGATATAAATGATATGTTTGTATTATTTTGAACTTATTATGTTAATTTATATCATCATACTATAAATATATTCACCGATTTTATCGTTAATTGTTCAACTCGTTAAAATAATCATACATATGTAAAAAAATAATTTATACAATATATAAACTTAAAATTATATGTGAATTATTTTATCATATTTAACAATATAGTAATATATGATAAAATTAAAATATATTTTAAAAAGAAAGAAAAATACATTTTTTTCAATTATTAATTATTGAATGTTTTGGAAGAAATTAGATGTTCACGAACAACTCGTGTTCGGCTCGTTAAATGTTCGGTTCATGTCATCAAATATTTGTTCGTATTTAAATGAATATAAACTGAACATGAACAGGGGTTTTAGTTCATGAACTGAACATGAACAAAGTTTTATTCTGTTCGTTTCGTTTTAGTTAGGAAAGTCAATTTTCAAGACTCATTTTCTCATTTAAGAGATGACTGAAAGTGAAAGTGAAAGTGACAGCACTAGCATCCAACTTATATCCAAATAAACAAGAGCACAGATTCAAGTTACAGGTAAAATATATATTCTGACACCAAACAAAGGCTTGATTTTCCAGTTTCCACAAGATAATTTTGCTCTCTTAATAATCTAATTATAATATCTCAAACTAGATAATTTTTTTATCAATGCTATAAAGTTTATATTTCAAACTAGATTGGCATAGACAGAGGCGGAACTAGGGGTAAGGGGGTGTCACCGCCATCCCCAATTTTTAATTTATTTTTTTATATAGAAAAATTCGAAGGTTTAATCTTCAAGTTTTTTTATACCGTTTATATTTATTGTACTGACAAATAAAAGTCAACGTTTAAATTTTTAGATCAATGGACAAGTCAGATAAGTTTTAAACTCTAGTTTTTTTTTTATATCGTTTATTTTTATTGTACTAACAAAAAAAATTAACGGTCCCCTATGTCATCTTTGTCGTAATTTATTGGTTTTAAAAAATAAAGAGGAAACTTCCTTAAACACTGAAATATATAATAATAATATAAAAAAATCGGATCTGAAACCAATCCAGAACCATTTAGGTTTGGGTATGGTTCAGTTATTTTGGGAATATTTTTACAATAAAATCCGATCCCAGAAAAAACAAATCCAAAATCCGATGGATCGGACCGGATCAGATGGGATTAGATTTTTGTGCCATCCCTAAGTACTAGTTGCAGAATAGAATATAAATATATGGAATGAATTTTTTTTTGAAAAAGCCATTGACACTATAAAAAAATACTCAGATAGCGACAGGATAAGTGACGGTATTTTTTGTTACGAGCTTATTAGCGATGGTTTTTGTGACGGTTTTGTGACAGTTTAGTCAATTTGCGACAGATTTGTGACAGCTTTTTAAATTAGTGACAGACTTTTGACAGCTTTTGACTCTCATTAAATAAAATATTATTTTGTAGTGTGACATTGACCAAAGACCCAAGTCCTTGTGTACGTCTGTACACTAGTCATACTAAGTAGGAACCACTATGAAGTTACTTTATACTCATACTAACTAGATATGTAATATAATGATTATGATTTTATCTAGTCTTTCTTTCAACTTTGATGCTCAATACTGTTACATTAATTATTGATGGTATTACAATTGGATTCATAGTTGGTTTTTAGTAAATCTTTTTAGTATTACATAAAGTTTTGCTTTATTAATACAGAACAAATGGTACATATGGATTATAAGATTTATTCATGTTGGTGTATGACCTACATAAGAGCAACTACATTGATGTACTTAACTCATCATCCTCTAAGGTCACACATTAGAAATGGAATAAAAAAGCACCAAAATCGTATACATTAGACTAGGCAGAAATAGGGAAAAAAATACATTTACTACACCAAACTATAGTGCTGTTAACGATTTGAATATCCACTTTTTAAATTTTTCAATTTAGGTACCACACTATAATAACTTTTCAATTTAGGTACCACCGTCTAAATAAATCACGGAATTATGTCATGTGACATTTGACAAACATTAATTTGAGAGACTAATTTGACAATTTTGCACAAAAATATGTCATCCTAGAAAAATTTTCCCCCCAATTTCACACATAAAAAAAATTAGCATATAATCCAAATTTGTGTTATGTGTGAAATTGAGAGAAACGTTTTTATAGGATGACATATTTTTATGCAAAATTGTTAAATTAGCCTCTCAAATTAATGTTTGTCAAATGTCACGTGACATGATTTCGTGATTTATTTAGACGGTGGTACCTAAATTAGAAAGTTATTATAGTGTTATACCTAAATTGGAAAATTTGAAAGGTGTGTACCTAAATCATTAAAAACAGATAGTTTGATGTAATAAAACTATAAAACCCCATATAAATGATGACATGATATTTTTTGGGTATCACTCTATAAAACTCTTGTTAAAGTTAACAAGAGATTTATCAAAGTGAAAAATGAGCCATGCAGGTCATTTAGACACTCAAAATCAATATTAATGTTTTAGATCTCAACCAAATCCCAAGCACAGTTCCATTTACATACTCTCACACAAAATGATACAGTACTGAAAACCATTTCCACACCAACCTATGATATTCTATATTTATTTTTGGGAAAAAGACATGTAACCACATATTTTCTAATTTTATGCCAAAAAAATCACAATTCTTCCAACAACATACAAAAGGTAACCAGGGGTACCTATCTTATGTAAAAAAAAAAACAAAAAAAAAAAGATAAATTGGTTTACAATTTTGGTTTTACTGGAATTTCACTAGATTTTAATTGGTTACATCACTTACAAGTTTAGTTGTTGCTGAACAAGTCATTTACAAAGTTCCCATTCAAAAATTGTATGGAGTAATTGACAAATAAAATCAAAAAAGCCTTTACCTTTTTAGAGCAAGAAAAAGATTAGGCGATAGTGATAACGCGATTTAAAACTATGAGCTATCAAATTATAAATTCGTTGGTTAAATTGGTACGTTGTGAGGTAAATTTAAAATATAAAAAAACCTTCCGACTTTGTTTTTGTTTTTGCATCAGCACCTTGTGAAAAAGTCGGGAGTAGTATTTTCGATTGCCTTGCATCAAATGATACATATCTATTATTATAAGGGCATCTACAATAATATTGTTATATGTATTGTTAACTAAAATAGTTAGCTAACAATGCATTTTTTTTATTTATTAGATAAGTTAAATAATGTGTTATCTTTATAGATATTAAAAAAGTTGTTAAATATAACAATGTTTTTAATATTGTTAATTGATGATGTGATAAAATACCATTAATTAAAACGTGAACTATATTTCAACTACTCCCATTTTACTTCCTATATTAGTGGGGGTTTACAAAATGACTAATTAATGAGATTTTAATTAATAATTAATTTCAATTAAAATTAGATAACTTTGTTAAGTTAATACACTAATGTGAATGTTAAATTTAAGTTACATATGTATCATTTAATATGCAATTAAATAATAATGTGTTAAAATTAATATTATTAAAATTAATAACATCATTATCGATACTCTAGTATTTTTTCCCCACAGGCCTAGTATATGACCTAGGTAAATGACATGCATGTAAAAAAACTACATATGAATGCATTTTAATAGAAAGAAAAAGTCAGAAAAAAGGCATTGATCTTGACCAAAGACCCAAGTCGTTGTAACTATAAATTTAATAAAACGAAACATAATCTATAAAGAGCCGAATTTTTAAATCTTTTAAAAATATATATGTAAATTTATAAAACTAGAATAACCTTAAATTTCATTAAACATGATCTCATAATTATTCATAAATTATTCCCCACTCATATTATAGATCATATTTTCTTTCTCCATAAATCACTCCACAAACTAAAAATTCATATCTAGGATAATAATAATAATAATAATGTAACATCATTCACGCTATCATTTAACATTTCATAGATATAATGTAGAATCCAAGTTAAAAATAAATAGTAAAAAATGCGTTTTAACTTTACCAAAAAGAAAAAAAATAAAAATAAGCAGTATCATCATTTGTAGTTGCATCATGTAGCATTATATTAACATCATGTAGCATCAAATTTAATAGCAAAGAATAAATATAAATATATACAATAAATTTGATTTGAGTACCATTCAAGAGACATTCACTACTAATAGGGGCCGAATTCGGAATGGTCCCATCCCAAACTCAATTAGAGGTGCATATAATCTGCATGGTCCCATCCTAACTCACAAGCATTCCGAATACTTGTAACTACCTTTGACTTGAAAAATGACTTAAGACCCTTCCAAGTTTTGGTCTCTTTCAACGAGGTCCCCTTCCTTGAACTGAACCACTCAAAAAAATGGTTAAAGTCGTTGATACGATTGCTCTTAGCTATCTTAATTGAGCGCAATGCCTCTTGTTTTTTTATAAACCACAATGACACTATCATTGTGATAGTGTTTATGTATGGTCCCAACTCCCAAGCATTCCGAATACTTCCAACTACCATTGACTTGAAAAATGACTTATGACCCTTTCAAGTCTTGGCCTCATTCAACGAGCTCCTCTTTCTTCAACTGAGCCACTCAAAAAAATGGTTAGAGTCGTTGATACGGTTGCTCTTAGCTATCTTAATTGAACGCAATACCTCTCGTTTTTTTATAAAGCACAATGGCACTATCCTTGTGATAGTGTTTATGTATGCTCCCAACTCCCAAGCATTCCGAATACTTCCAACTTCCATTGATTTGAAGAATGACTTACGACCCTTCCAAGTCTTGGGCTCATTCAACGAGGTCTCATTCCTTGAACTGACCCACTCAAAAAAATGATTAAATTTGTTGATACGGTTGCTCTTAGCTATCTTAATTGAACACAATACCTCTTTTTTTTTTATCAACCACAATTGCACTATCCTTCTGATAGTGTTTATGTATGGCCACAACTCCCAAGTATTCCGAATACTTTCAACTATCATTGACTTAAGAATGACTTAAGACTCTTCCAAGTCTTGGCCTCTTTCAACGAGGCCCACTTTCTTAAACTGAGCTACTCAAAAAAATGTAGGAGAAAACAATAATTGAAATAAGACGGTCATAAATACTGTAGCAAAATAATGTAGGAGCAGCTATACTAAGCTAACTACTTTTTTTTTTTACTTTTAATGAGTGAATGAATACTTTTAAGTTTGTACATCCGTTAACTGGGAATATGAATCCACTGTTAGTTCATTTGAAGCACCAATGGCTTCCATTATATGCGAGACAATTCGTACTTTAAAACCGAGATTCTCATCTAACAACACCGCACCTGCATGTAAAAAATACATATGGATGTCTTTTCATAGCAAGAAAAAGTCAGGAATTTATGCAATTTTTTTTAGTTTTTTTATATGGACACCCTCTTAGTTTCTTAGCTATCATATTTGAGCGCAAAAATTCTCATTTTCTTTATGGACCACAATAGCACAGTTCTTTAACTTTTACTAGTATTTGTAGAAATCTTGACTTGAGTACTACTCCCCCGTTCTAAAATATTGGGACACTATCTATCTATATGTAACTTTGACTGGTAAATATATTGTGCTTAAATTGTTGAAATCTAAATTTTTAAAATTTGTTCAAATAATTTAACATTTGAACTATGCGATTAGGTTTTGAAAAATTCGATTCCCACTAGTTATATATGAGTTATTTATCGGTTAAAATTGCACGTAATTTCGTATAGTCCCAACAATTTGAAAGGAATGAGTATTTTATAGACATTCAGTACTAGTTGTCATCAGGATAGCTAAGGGAAGTGACAAGTAGGGCAACAGCCCCGACCTCACCGGAAAAAAAGGCACAATTATTTTTTTCATCTATTTCTATAATTTATTAAGAGCAATAATATTTAAACAAAAAAAATTGTGTTAGGAGCAGTCAAGACAGAATAGGACTAAGGCAACCTATCGATCTCTGTATAAAATGGAAATCTTTAAAGGTTGATTAATGTCTAAACTACTCAAATCAGTAGTCTGGAGACTAAAAAAATATCAGTTTACCATCAGAGGTTCTGTTATTAAACTGATAGTAAAACGAGTGTCGCTTAGTTTAGCAATAAAAATTGTTGATAAACTATTGTTGATAAATTGTTTATTAGTTTAGCAACATAGACACCGATAATAAACTAACAATTTTTTTTTATTGAGACAGCAGGTATTTCCCAAAAAATTGCATCGAGGGGTCAGAAATCTATTTGGCCCCTTGATTATTATATATAAATTTCAATAAAAAGTTATACATATATAAAGTGTTCATTTATTATCATGGATCAAAATGTGTTATAATGGTAGAGTTTCGTATCTATTTTTCTTCCACTTTGCAAGGTCATACTTCTAGTCTCTATAAAAGACATAAAATTTTGTATTTAAATTTTATGTGCGAAAACTGGAATATTTATTAATTAATGAAATTCAAACTCACTTTTTCTAAATAACTTAAACTTTTCTATTTGTACCATCTTAACCCTAAAAAAAAATATTATAATTGCTATCTTTTTAATACTCATCAATATATTTTATTGTCTCCGAATTAAGTAAAAAAAAAAGTAGTTTAAAGGTGCAACATCACGTTAAAAAAAATCTCTTTCACTTTTCCTTTCTATCTACAATATTCATTATTTAGAACGATTAGAAAAAAAGCTAAAAGTGTCGGTGTTGAAACTTCAAAGTCTTTGCAAGAATAGTTGTAGCTAAATATTAGCTATATATATCAATCATAGTCTTCACACTAAATCATGTCCAAAACTACATACACCAAATCAAATACATTTTTAAATCATGAGCTATACTAAACTTCTTATTTCACTTTATTGTTGCTTTTTTGCTGCCACTACATTCCATTGTTACTGCTTAGCTAGTGCGAGTAGTGATAGCTTGGGTACTCGTTGCTTTGAAACTGAGAGGCAAGCTCTTCTTAAGTTCAAGCATGATTTATCCGACCCTTCGAACATCCTATCTTCATGGGTCGGCAATGACTGTTGTGCATGGTATGGAATCGTATGCAGCAACTTCACTGGCCACATCACTAAAATTAAACTGCAAGCTCCATATGAGACGCTGTTAGATATTGATGGATACTTTCCTTATTCTTATCAACGATTAGGTGGCAAGATTAATCCATCGTTACTTGATCTGAAGCACCTCCGTCATCTCGACTTGAGCAGCAACTATTTTAATTATAGTCCATTACCTAGCTTCATTGGCTCCATTACAAGTTTGAGGTACCTCAATTTTTCACAATCTGAATTTAGCGGAAATATCCCTCATCAACTTGGAAATCTATCCAGGATTCGCCATCTTGATTTTGGAGGTAACTCCGGTCTAAGTAGTGATAGTTTCAGATGGATTTCAGGTCTTGTTTCATTACGATATCTCGATATGTCTTGGCTAAACTTGAGCGAGACAATAGGTTGGGAACATGCGACGAGCATGCTCCCTTCTCTACGTGAACTGTACTTGTCTGGTTGTAATTTGAGAGATATTTCACCTTCGATTACCAGTGTTAACTTTACTTCACTCTCGATTCTCAACCTTTATGAAAACAAGTTCAGGTCACCTGTTCCTGAGTGGCTATTTAATCTCCCTCGTCTAGTCTCCATAGACATAGGTGGAGGATCATTTTCTGACAATCCATTTCCAAGTGCTCTTAAAAACACGACCTTGATAAAATCCTTCTTCAACCATGGGAATGAAGGTTCTAGCATGAGAATACCAAAGTGGTTTTATAGTTTCCAATATCTTGAAGAAGTTGATCTTTCTTATAATATGTTGGAAGGTGTCATCGCAAATGAAATAGGTAACTTAACTTCTCTAACTAGTCTCAATCTGAGCCACAATAAACTGGAGGGGTCGGTGCCAGTATCCTTGGGAAAGCTCCGCAACTTGAAGGGTATTATCTTGTCGTATAATAATCTCTATATGTTGGACATAGGAAATTTCCTTAGGAGTTTCATGTTTAAGAGATTGGAAGTACTGAGGTTAAATGGAGCTAATGTCACTGGGCACTTGCCATATGAGATTGGTGATTTCAGAAATCTAGTCCATATTAGCCTTTCTTATAACTTCATCTCAGGTACAATTCCATCTTCATTAGCAAGATTATCAAACTTGAAGTATTTAGGTCTTTCTTTTAATCTATTGAATGGAACCCTGCCTGAAGTTATAGGGCAACTTACAATGTTAGAAAGACTTCGCTTCGATGGGAACTCGATGGAAGGTGTCATTACAGACCTTCATTTTGCAAATCTTAAGAGATTAAGGTACCTAACTGCATCGGAAAATAAACTGGCCTGGAAACTTCGTGATGTCTGGATTCCTCCCTTTCAACTTCAATTTTTGGATTTGAGAAATTGTCATCTCGGACCCCGATTCCCTTCTTGGCTGCAATCACAAAAACAACTAAAGTACTTAGACATTTCAAACACAAAAATATTGGATTTTATTCCCACCCAGTTCTGGAATAAGACCCATGGAACTTTTACATACCTAAATTTATCATCTAATGGATTTTATGGAGAGATTCCTAATGATGGAATAATTAGGTTTACTCCTTTTTATTCATTCGCCGATCTAAGTTCAAACCATTTCACTGGTCCATTAACAACATTCATGTCTCAAGCATATTGGCTAGATCTTTCGAACAATTTTTTCTCCGAATCTATTCACCAATTCTTTTGTAATCAGACTAACAGAAATAGTAACTTCATAAATTTTCGATATAATCTTTTGTCAGGGAGTATTCCTGACTGCTTCGGGAATTGGACAAATCTATATCATCTAAAATTAGACAACAATCATCTGCATGGTCCCATCCCAAACTCAATTCGAGGTGCATATAATCTTATGAATCTACACTTGCATAATAACAATCTCTCGGGAATGTTGCCTCAGACTCTACAAAATTGTACGGTATTGCAAACAATTGACCTTGGAGGAAATCAATTTTCAGGAAATATACCTACTTGGGTGGGTAGGTCATTTCCAGAATTGGTAAATTTGAATCTTCACTCTAATAGGTTCCACGGAAAGATTCCAAATGAACTATGTCATCTTCAATCGCTTCAGATTTTAGACCTTGCTCACAATAGCCTTTCTGGGTTAGTGCCAAAGTGCTTTACTAATTTCAGTGCTCTAAGAAACACGGAATTGAATATGAACTACGGAAGGGATGGGTTTTTGACAGAATATAGTTCACACGAAGTCTTTACATATGATAATGGGGTTTTGGTGACAAAAGGAAGTGAGAACGAATATAGTTCAATAATTATGTTCGTGAAGTTTATGGATCTTTCATCGAATAACTTATCAGGTTCGATCCCGGAGGGATTAACAAGACTTGCGGGTTTGAGGTTCCTGAATTTGTCTCGGAATCACTTTTTAGGTTCCATTCCAATCAACATTAGTGAAATGATATCACTCGAAAGCTTAGATCTTTCTCTTAATCAACTATCAGGTGAAATTCCGTTGAGCATGTCGAGAATGAGTCTCTTAAATAACTTGAACCTGTCAAATAACAAACTCACAGGGAAAATTCCTACAAGTACTCAACTCCAAAGCTTTGATGAATCCAGCTTTGGCGGTAACAAGCTCTGTGGGCCACCTCTTGGAAAATGCAATGAGAACAAGATAGTACCGAAAGTTGTGTTTGGAGTTGAAGAAGAAAGTGATGAATATCTAGACTTGTGGTTTATTGGCAGCATTGCAATAGGATTCATATTTGGTTTCTGGGTTCTAATAGGTCCCTTAGTTCTCAGCAAATCGTGGAGAATTACTTTTTTTGGAGCATTAGATAGTGCTTGGTTTAAGCTCTCGGATTTTATATCTAGATGCTGCCATATCTTTTATAATAAAAGAGAGTGAATGTAATAAGTAATTTGAATTTCCAAACACCAGGAATTAAAAACGAAAGAGCGATTATGTACCTTTGGGATATGAACTTAATTTACTTGTAATCTGTGTAATAATTTCTTGTAATAATTTCTTTTCGCTATTATATGTATGTTTCTTCGATAAATTTATCTGTTTCAGTACAAAGTCTCTCACTGGAGTAATATCTCTCTCTCACACGGTTACACAAAAGTACATGAAGAATTAGATGGATCCCATGTTTATATATATGTACTCCATGATTACTATATAGCAACTTTCCTATGAGTTTGTAAATTGATGATACAACTTTTTGTTTATGGTAAATACAATCTAGAAATGTATGGAGTATACAGCAGGCCCCAAAAAAAGTATCTTATTTGTCGATAGCCCATCGGAACTTGTTCCCCGGACAAATTGAACTATGTACTAGCGCACGTTATTATTAATAATAATAAGCGGAAAAAAAAAGGAGGCCGCGAAAAAGGTAATGGGGAAACTAAGAGAGAGAGGGGAAAGAGGAGAAACTTGTAGTTTTTTTTATCCGGTCAAATGTACATTCACATCAGTCTCATCAAAATTCTCTTCAAATAAGAAATAAAAATTTATTTTTTTAATATTTAGAAAGTCATACGTTTTATAATCTCTCTAAAGCATGATCTCTATCAATAATTAACTATTTTAACATTATATTTTAATGTAAATTTCACATTTTGAGGAATAACATACACATGATTAAAGTGAGATCCATTAATTTTTAATTGATGAGTAGTCTTATTTATTCTCTATTTATAAAAAGTTATAGTGGTCTTCTTAAAAAATAGAGAGTTTATTGTGAGCTTGATTTAGTTGAATTTTGGAGCTAAATTATTCAAAATTATAGATAAATTAGAATTTGATGGGTGAGATCTGAATGCTCTAATGGTGAACATCTTTTTTTTTTTAAGTTAAACATATTGTATCATTTCACGATATAAAAGTACAAGTTGGAGCTCTGATAGCACACTCTACCACTTAGAGCGCAAGCAAAGAAAGCAAATACACCAAGATAACTCCTTTCCGGCTAACATAAAACTACAACTTGAAGAAAGTCGTAGTTGGGAAAATAAACTACAAAGCAAAGCTAATATGCTAAATGTAGTAATGGCTTATACCAAAAAAGAATCACATGATTTGCCGCAAAGGTACCATTCTAAAAGTCACACCAACTTTTACTATTTCACTTGGCAAGAAACTCATATTTGTTCCCCCTTACTAGTCTCGGTAAATATTAGCAATAATGGTTACAAGGTGAACATCTTCTAGGAATGGCTTTTTTGGAATCAATTACACAGTATATGTATCTAGTTATAATTTTTCTTACATTTTTTGTATCAATAATGCTAAAGAGTCAGATAAGTTCAGCCAGACTTTCAACACATCAGTACTCAATTTAAATTTAAAATTTCCTTTTCACAGCGAAATTTAATAGTCTGCTATTCGGCCCTATATCTAAAAATATCATTAAATTTTTTTAATATTTTTAATCAGTATTTAACTTTAGGTTAGTATCAAATAGAATTTTATAATATTATATTTGAGTTTTTATTTTGTTGAATGTTCCGTCAAATAAAATATTTTAAATATTTTCAATTAATATTTAACTTTACAGTAGTCTCAACTAGGATTATATAAAATGGGTCTGTTATTAATAATAAAAAAAAGTCTCGACTAGGATTTTAGAATATTATATTTGAGTTTTTATTGTGTTTTAAATTTTAGTATCAACTAGGGTTTTATAATAATAATTTCTAAAAGAGAGAGATGATTACCAAAATAAAGAATACGGAGTTGTATGAGTTTTTTGTTTATAACAAAAGTTGAGTGGAAAATGTAATATGAAAATTACAATTAGGAACAGTCGGACCATTAGTCTGTCTCAAGTGTCTGACGCAATAGCAGTACTGTTTTTGTATACTATATCCGAGTTATTGGACTCAAAACGTTAATCATAATAGGTAGATTTTTCTTTCCTTTTTCATTAAAAAGAAGAAGCAGAGATTCCATCCCATAACTCTCCAACTTTCTTTTTCATGAATGTATTTTTGTAGAAAGGAAAAGTGATCAGGAACATTTGTACCCTCTTTAACTATCATACTTGAGCTCAATAACTATCATTCTTTCTACTCTGTAGCAACGCATGACTGATCCAGAAAGAGCGAAAGAGGTATATACTTTGTATTAATTGTAATTATATATATGTTAGCCCAGTATAAGTAATAAGTTAACAAAGATACCTGAATTGCTGTCTCTATATCACCGTCGAGGAATATTATTGACGTACGTGATCGCTCGAAGTTCGTTTTCAGTCAGTGGTCGGTAACCCCATTGTCCTGATAAATCATAAGAAACAAAATAAACTTTTCTAGAAGAATGAATTGCCAAGGTCTAATATACAAAAGCAAACAACATGAATGACGTAAAGCAATATAACCCCCCTTGATAACCAAACCTTATCGTGACTGGTATTTGATTATATCGTCTAAAGAAAAATGTAACAGCGGTACTGTAATTAATTAGCAGATGTTCTTTTAGATCAAGCAAATATACCAACTATATATAGGAGTACTTTGTTTCTAATTTCTTTTTGAAGCAAAAGTATATATGCATGTGGATACAAGTATCAACTATTTCTCTGTGGAAAGTTTGATTTGAGTAATATTCTAAAGACATACAGTTGCAATTTATTTCAATATAAATATATACAATTCGTTTATTTATACACTATACTTTTAATGAATAAAATTCAACAATCAAATCAAAAGATTGAAGCTAAGTACTAAGCATAGATGTAAAAACAATTTGAACTCTCGATACGAATCTGGTTTGCTTCTTTGAAATATTAACCAACTTATCCTCCTCAGTATGGGACCGTGTCAATGCTTATGCCAGTAATACAATCTAAATAAGTGGCGGAGTTAGGATTCGACAACCGAGCATTGTGCTAAAATTCAAAAGAAAAAAAACTTCAGGTACAAAGAAGATACCGGGTGCTAATCCATCATTTGTATGAATTTATATCATCAATATATGTTAGAGTAAAGTGAACCGTGTTGGTTTTTTTTTATAAATATGGAATACGCTGTAACTCTATCACCCCCTCTATTTTATTTTAGTTTTTATACTTTTTTGTTCATACTCTATTTTTCCTTACAAAATTATTTAAACATGGAAAATAAACGGTGAGGGAGACTTAACTAAAAAAGAGAAAAGTATGAAGATATTTTAAGGAAGGTTAAAGACAGGTAGTGTCCCATGCACTAGATAATAAATGTAATTAAGGTATTATATTTAACAATTAATATAATTATTTAATATTTGTAATTATATATTAAATTACATTTTAAATGGAGATTTAGAGAAAATATATGTAAATTCATAGTGAATAATTTGTTAAGAAAACGAATGTATCAATATTTTATTTCATTTCATTTATTTCCGTATTTCAATTCTAAATATTCTTAGAGTATATTTTTTAAAATTTTAGAATAGTCTAAACTAGGGTTCTATATTTTTTATTTGAGTTTTATTATGTTAAAAAAGTTTTTTCTTTAATTAATATTTAATTTTAAGTTAGTTTCAACTAAGATTTCCTGTTTTTATTTGAGTTTTATTGTGTTGTAAAAATGGTTTTTTGTTTACTAAATCATAAAATATATCAATTGTAAATACTATTGATATAACTATTAATTGATGGATTAAAAAATCAATGACTCGTTATAAATCACTATATCAAATAAGGTTTAAATAATACCCCATACCACTTGTTAGTCAAACCATTTAAGGAATAGAGGAGAGATTTACTGTTAGGGGTAATTTAGTACATATATACAAAATAAATGTACTAAAACTCAAACAAAGAAACACAAATTTGTGTTTCTGAATATTAAGTCTATAGCATATATATCTGCATATGACCTACGTAAATGAAAACATTATTTGTCTATATATTTTTAAAAATGAAACTTCATTGTCGAAATTCTGTGTGATACTTCTGAGTGGACTTAGGATTAATAATAATTGAAAATCTTTGCTAATGGTAGCAAATCCAATCTTGAAATAATTATGAAATTTATTTTCTCTTATGAGCTTTGCATCAGCTCAAATGCTTAATAAAGTTAAAAAAATTTTCCTTACTTATAACTCAAAGAATGTGAGAAAAAGTATCATTGCTAAAGTGATTGGATTTTTTGAGAGATCTTTACCGACTAAGTATCTCGGTATTCCACTTCATCACACTAGACTTAGTGCTGCTATTTATGACCCTTTATTTGAAAATATCACTAAAAAAATAGTTAGATGGAAGGCTAATTTCCTAAACTCTGGTGTTAAATTAACTCTTGTTAAATATGTGCTTTCCTCAATACTAATGCATCTTATTCCAGTTCTGAATACCCCTAAAATGGTTATTGAGAAACTTGAAAAAAGTTTCTCTACCTTTTTCTGGGAAGAATACGAATGACATAATAAACATCATTGGTTAAATTGGGGTAAACTTTTTTGTCCTATTTCTGAAGGTGGCATAGGTGTGAAAAGGCTACAAGAGTTTATGAATGCACTTCACACTAAAATGAGCTGAAGATTGCTGAAAATAGAATCTTGTTGGACAATTTTTGTGTACCAAAAATATTTTAACAATAATTTGAACCGGGAAGAACCTATTGTCCATGCCACTCACTCTTGTGTATGGAAGATGGTTAGTGCTCATTTCAAAATCGTTGTCGATAACAACTTGTGGAATATTAATGAGGGCTCTATCAGCTTTTGGTATGAAAATTGGTTTGGGGACGGTCCTTTGGGCCACTCTTTTGATGTTATTTTTCCCAATGTTCTTCTGAATCAAGTTATTAATCATAATGGGTGGGACATCGGGCTCCTCTTTCATATGGGGGTAATAATCGTATTCTCAAAGTTACTAGTAAGAATTTGTTTATAAGAAACGGTGATGATGTCCGATATTGGCCACATTCTGCTGATGGTATTTTTTAATCCAAAAATATTTACCGTTTTCTTAGAGAGAAAAAACCTTTGTTACCTATTGCTAAATTTATTTGGAACCCTATCATCCCCACTAAAATTGATATTTTCTCTTTAAAACTGTGGTTCTCAACTATTAAACTTGAAGAACATTTTAAAAAGGTTGGGATTTGCTTGGTTACAAAATGTTTTTGTTGCGAGAATAATGATGTGGACAAAGCAGAACATTTGTTTGGTTCCAGTGATATTTCCAAGCAAGTGTGGAGTTATTTTAATAAGACTTTTGTTTTTAATTCTCAGTTCACATGTAATTGGAAACAAATGGAAGTAAGTTGGTGTAATTTATGTGATAATCCTCAAACAGGTTTACTTGCTGCCATGCTACATTTCTTTATTGCATGGGAAATTTGGCTGAGTAAAATTCAAAGTAGCTTTGATAATGTACCTATGAGTGCTGATTGTATTATAATCAAAATTGTTAGGTGGCTTAGAGAATTAAATACCTTGTTAAAACCTAAAAATTCTGCAAAAAAAAATTGAGTGCCTCACTTTCAGTATTTTAAATGTCAATTCAATCCCTTGTAAAATGAAAAAAAAGATAAGTTAGTTCATTGGAATTGTCCCCCTTCTGGTAAACTTAAACTTAACGTTGATGGTTCTTCTTTTAGTAATGGTTCTAGTGGTTGTGGAAAAGTTTGGAGAGATCACAATGGTTTTATTATTTTTTCATTTTCTTACTTACATGGTAATCACTCAAATACTTTTGCCGAGTTAATGGCCCAAAAAAAGTGAGTTATGCCTTTGTTATAATCTTGGTTTTACTGATTTTTTGGTAGAGTTTGATTCTAAATTAATTGTTAATTGGTGGAACAGTAATTCATTCTTTTGTGTCTGTAGATTCTATAGAAAAAGGGGGTTGTTATACTTCCCGATATATATGCTAATTCTGGAGGTGTGACCGTTAGCTATTTCGAATGGGTTCAGGTAAAGAAACTAGCTATTTTCTCCTTTGTATATATCATCTTGGTTATTATCATTGAAGAATATAATTTTTACTCGGGTATATATCTTCAATTAGGTCTCTGACTTTCTGTTATATACCCTG
Organism: Primula veris; assembly: GCA_963682055.1. Taxonomy (NCBI): domain Eukaryota; kingdom Viridiplantae; phylum Streptophyta; class Magnoliopsida; order Ericales; family Primulaceae; genus Primula; species Primula veris. Next base: position 2,790,919 of record OY821742.1, on the reverse strand, counting down.
CTGATTGCGTTTTTCTCTAAGGTTTTTTTTTACAATACAAGCAATTGTACTACTGACAGATCGCTCGATTGCTAAGTCCTTGAGTTTGCTCCAAAATCATTAATAGTTTGAGTCCATAGTGTATCAAACAACTTGTCACAATTTTGAAATTTTGAATTGATATCAAGTAAATGTTAGGAAAATAGTTAAAGGAAGACCAACAATGTTTTAGATTTGGTTGTTATATACAAATATAAACGACAGCCTTTGAATTATGGTGGATTTTGTTGTTGCAGAACATCCAAGGTTTTATGTGGGACGAAGAGAAGGTGAACAAGGAGCTTCATGGATACATGACCAGAGCTTTCGGCAACATAAAAAACATGTGCAAAACGCATAATTGCGATCTTCGAATGGGCGCATTTACCTTGGGAGTTAACCGTGTGGCTCGAGCCACTATATTAAGGGGCTGGGAGGCGTAATTAAATAAAAACAGACGCTCCATAGTGTCTTTTTCAATTTGTTTTTTTTACTTTCAAGAAAGGTTTACCAACTCATCACAGATTGTGAAATTGTACCCATATAGACTTTTCTTTTACATTTTCACAAACTGGATAAAGTTACAATAACCGTGTTCCATAATTTCTGATAAAGAAAACTGATAAATTCCGATAACGAGAAGTGTCTGGAGTTCAGAAGCTGCGTTTAAAAATATGATGAATTATCTCATTTATTTCACAGCACACTAATAAGTTTTCAATTTAGGCATATATGCCTTTGTTTTCTCTCTCCTATTACTCACACTAGTAAATGGTCTATCATTTGATCATTTTATTCAGATAAATTAGTAGTATTTTGTTTCCAATTTCATTTTAAAGCACCTTGCCTTCATGTAAATGTATATATGCATGTGGACAGAAGCATCAACTTTAAATAGGAATGAATGATTATATATGATTTTTTTTCATATTATATACGATTTTCCCCCCTGGTATGGGAAGGATTGAAACGTTATTCTTTTATGATTTCAATCCTAATACATAAATAAATAAATAAAACTTGCTTTTGATCAAATTTTTTATTAAAATGGGAGTAGTTACTATTTTTTGTATCAAGTCTCTTATTCGCCATCGTATTTAAGCGCAACAAAGTACTCTCGTTATCCTATGGGCCAATAGCTCAATCCTTTTACTAGTCTATGTGGGAAAGTTGGATTTGATGACTACTATAGAGCATCAGTACCGGTTCTCCCATCAGTTTTTCTAAATTCGGGATAGTATTTATATTATTTAATTTATTATAATACAACTTCCACATCAATTACTCTATCATCTCTCTTATAACATTAAAATATTATTTATATATTATTTAATAATTTATTTTCAACTCATATTAATTTTTTAATATATATCTAAGAAAGAATATGAAGAGAGATGAAAGATAAAATCATTCCCTTAAATTTGGGGGAATGAGCCGAATTTATCTATATTTGAGGAAAATATAAAGAAACTGATATGATATCATTTTAACAATTTTTCCCGTATTTATAACTGATGCGGGTGCTCTAAACACTCAGTTGCAATTTATTTCAATATATAAATATACACAAGTAGTTGCAATTTATTTCAATATATAAATATATAAATATATACAATTAGAAGAAAAGATTACGAAAATCATAATCCTTTTTGGTACAACCCAAGCTAAAAGTCTTGGTGTTGGAACTTCAAAGTCTTTGCAAGAATAGTTGTAGCTAAATATTAGCTATATATATCAACCATAGTCTTCACACTAAATCATGTCCAAAACTACATACACCAAATCAAATATATTTATCAATCATGAGCTATACTAAACTTCTTATTTCACTTTATTGTTGCTTTTTCGCTGCCACTACATTCCATTGTTGCTGCTTAGCTAGTGCGAGTAGTGATAGCTTGGGTACTCGTTGCTTTGAAACTGAGAGGCAAGCTCTTCTTAAGTTCAAGCATGATTTATCCGACCCTTGGAACCGCCTATCTTCATGGGTCGGCAATGACTGTTGTGCATGGTATGGAATCGTATGCAGCAACTTCACTGGCCACATCACTAAAATTAAACTGCAAGCTCCATATGATCAGGCGCTGTTAGATGATGCATACTTTCTTTATTCTTATCAACGATTAGGTGGCAAGATTAATCCATCGTTGCTTGATCTGAAGCACCTCCGTCATTTCGATTTGAGCAGCAACGGTTTTAATTATAGTCCAATACCTAGCTTCATTGGCTCCATTACAAGTTTGAGGTACCTCAATTTTTCAGATTCTTTCTTTAGCGGGAATATCCCTCATCAACTTGGAAATCTATCCAGGATTCGCCATCTTGATTTTCGAGGTAACTCCGGTCTAAGTAGTGATAGTTTCAGATGGATTTCAGGTCTTGTTTCATTACGATATCTAGATATGTCTTACGTAGACCTGAGCGAGACAATAGGTTGGGAACATGCGACGAGCAGGCTCCCTTCTCTACTTGAACTGCACTTGTCTGATTGTAATTTGAGAGATATTTCACCTTCGATTACCAGTGTTAACTTTACTTCACTCTCGATTCTCGACCTTTCTGAAAATAAGTTCAGGTCACCTGTTCCTGAGTGGCTATTTAATCTCCCTCGTCTAGTCTCCATAAACATAGGTGGAGGATCATTTTCTGACAATCCATTTCCAAGTGCTCTTAAAAACACGACCTTGATAAAATCCTTCTTCAACCATGGGAATGAAGGTTCTGGTGTGAGAATACCAAAGTGGTTTTATAGTTTCCAATATCATGAAGAAGTTGATCTTTCTAATAATATGTTGGAAGGTGTCATCGCAAATGAAATAGGTAACTTAACTTCTCTAACTAGTCTCGATCTGAGCGGCAATGAACTGGAGGGGTCGGTGCCAGTATCCTTGGGAAAGCTCCGCAACTTGAAGGGTATTATCTTGTCGTCTAATAATCTCTATATGTTGGACATAGGAAATTTCCTTAGGAGTTTCATGTTTAAGAGATTGGAAGTACTGAGGTTAAGTGGAGCTAATGTCATTGGGCACTTGCCATATGAGATTGGCCATTTTACAAATCTAGTCTCTATTAGACTTTCTTATAACTTCATCTCAGGTACAATTCCATCTTCATTAGCAAGATTATCAAACTTGAAGCATTTAGATCTTTCTTTTAATCTATTGAATGGAACCCTGCCTGAAGTTATAGGGAAACTTACAATGTTACAAACAATTATCTTCGATGGGAACTCGATGGAAGGTGTCATTACAGACCTTCATTTTGCAAATCTTAAGAGATTAAGGTACCTAACTGCAGCTGGAAATAAACTAACCTGGAAATCTGGTGATTCCTGGATCCCTCCCTTTCAACTTGAAGTTTTGGATTTGAGAAATTGGTATCTCGGACCCCGATTCCCTTCTTGGCTGCAATCACAAAAACAACTAAATTACTTAGACATTTCAGACACAGGAATATCGGATTTTATTCCCCCCCAGTTCTGGAATAAGACCCATGGAACTTTTAAATACCTAAATTTATCATCTAATGGATTTTATGGAGAGCTCCCTAATTATGTAATTAGGTTTACTTCTAATTCTATCGCTGATCTAAGTTCAAACCATTTCACTGGTCCATTACCACCATTCATGTCTAGAGTGAATTGGCTTGATCTTTCGAATAATTCTTTCTCAGAATCTATTCACCAATTCTTTTGTAATCAGACGAACTTAGATATTTTATTTATAAATTTTCGATATAATCTTTTGTCAGGAAGTATTCCTGACTGCTTCGAGAATTGGACAAGTCTAAGAATTCTAAATTTAGACAACAATTATCTGAATGGTCCCATACCAAACTCAATTAGAGAAATACATACTCTCAGATATCTACACTTGCGTCATAACAATCTCTCGGGAAAGTTGCCTCAGGCTCTACAAAATTGTGCACGATTGAAAACAATTGACCTTGGAGAAAATCAATTTTCAGGAAATATACCTACCTGGGTGGGAAATTCATTTCCATTGTTGGTCAACTTGAATCTTCACTCAAATAGGTTCTACGGAAAGATTCCACACGAAATATGTCATCTTCAATCTCTTCAGATTTTGGACCTTGCACACAATAGCCTCTCCGGGTTAGTGCCAAAGTGCTTCTCGAAATTCAGTGCTCTGATAAAGACGAAACGAAATACGAACTACGGAATATATATACCACCCGCGGAATTTGAGAATTACAAATATGATAATGGGTTTTTGGTCACAAAAGGAAGTGAGAACGAATATAGTTCACTAATCGTGTTCGTGACGTTTATGGATCTTTCGTCGAATAACTTATCAGGTTGGATTCCAGAGGGGTTAAAAAGACTTGCGGGTTTGAGGTTCCTGAATTTGTCTCGGAATCACTTTTCAGGTTCCATTCCAATCAACATTGGTGAAATGAGTACACTCGAAAGCTTAGATCTTTCTCTAAACCAACTTTCAGGTGAAATTCCGTGGAGCATTTCGAAATTGAATTTCTTAAGTAACTTGAACCTGTCCGGTAATGAACTCACAGGACAAATTCCTTTAAGTACTCAACTCCAAGGGTTTAACGAATCCAGCTTCGCCGATAACAAGCTCTGTGGGCCACCTCTGGCCAAATGTAATGCAAAAGTTGTGCATGGAGTTGATCAACAAGAAAGTGATGAATATCTGGACTTGTGGTTTATTGGCAGCATTGCAATCGGATTCATAGTTGGTTTTTGGGTTCTGATAGGTCCCTTGATTCTCAGCAAATCGTGGAGGATTACTTGTTTTGGAGCATTAGATAGTGCTTGGTTTAAGCTCTCGGATTTTATATCTAGATGTTACTATGTCTTTTTTAATAAAAAAGAGAGGTAGTAATATTTAATTTAAAGTTCCAAAAATGTGGAAAAAGTAAAAGAGAGGTTATGAACTTAGTTTACTTGTGATCTATGTAATAATTTCAAATACTATACGTATGTTGATGCTTTTCAATAATTTTATCTGTTTCAGTACAAAGTCTCTCACTGAAGTTATATAATTTGTTTTCCTCTACAAATTTCGACTCGAGAGAATCAGATGCTACTAATAATTCTATTAAAGTGGTACCGTACTCCAATTAAGTCTATTTTCCATTTCAAGTGCAAGTTTCTTAAGTGAAACCATAACATGTAGTTACTAGATGCATGTAATTACTACATGCCTACAATTAAGAAAGATCAACGGGTTAACAGTACCGTCTTCAGTATTTTGGAGGCATAAATTAATTTTGAAACAGAGGCCTTAAATTAGAGTTTTTTTTTCAATAATGATCATTAATATGACTTTTTATTAAATCGTGTTTAAAGTAAATTGTTTTAATTATAACGTATTAAATACAATTAACTATTCTAACTAGACTGTTTTTCTTAATTATGTGTTATTTAACTAGAATTATAATGTTTTCTTTGATATTTTTACTTCAGATGTGGCTAACGTCATTATATTTATTCCAAAAAATATAAGAGTCAATTATTTTATTTCTCTTAAAATGAAAAATTATTATTAAAGTTTTTATAAACTTTACCTTCATATTTTTTTTTTTTCAAAATTAAAGCGTATTTTGACTGGTAGTGTTAACTAAAATCATGAAATAATTAGTTAACGAAAGAGAATACAAACTGTTTGATGTAGTCTAGTTGTCTAGTGATGGACATACACTGCTCATAAACACTAAATATAAAACAAATATGAGTGATATTAAGTAATAATCAATAATTTTTCTGTGCATGTAATTACAAAAATGGGCCCCTTGTGGGTTAGATGTCCCAATTTAATGCATCTCAGATTGGGCGTCAGGACCGTATATGATGGTTTACAAAGATGTCAATAATTTACTCGATTTGAATTGTTTACATACAGTAATACCTCTATAAATTTATAAATTAATAATTTATTATTTTAGAAATATTTAAATCGATTCAATAATTATACTCGTCAATGACATAAAACTCCGTATATATTATTAAGAAAACTCGTTAATAAAGTCAAATATACTACTTCATTTACTAATATATAAATTTTGTTATATGTTAAATCGTCTAACAAAATAAGAATAGTCACTAGATACATCAAATTATAGAGTAGCTCCAACTACATTTAGATTTTAAGAAGAAAAAAAAGGATTATAGAATCATATTTCACTAAATCGTCCTACTAATGTTTATCATTTTGAATAATTATTATTTTATGATTTTGTAGGGACTAAATATTTATATAAGAATATTTTAATTTTTATTATCTTATTAATTTATCAAAATTTACGATTTTTTACACTGATTCAAGTCGGGACAGAAAAAAATTATTAATTTATAGAGATTATTAATTTACCGAGTATTAATTCATGAGATTCGCAAGATACAATGGAAGCAGTGCATATGACTCTGAGTCATAGTGACTCAGAGTCCACAGTCATTTGATATTGCTACAGTACATTTCATATTTTAATTGTAGCAATATCCAACGGTTATGAACTCATCTTGACTCAGAGTCAGGTACGCTACATCTAGATACAATGCCTTTCATATCTCTGACAATTGCAGCGCTAACACTACTTAAAAAAGGTATCAAACTAAAGATTGAAATTGTCCTTGGAATTCTTTTTGCATCAGCACCTTGTGAAAAAGCGAGTACACAGATAATAAGATTTTTTTCCATATTTGTAAATATAAACGAAAGTTGATCTCCAATAGAAGTTTATTTTCAACAACTTGCTCGCAAAACCGTAATATATTGGTATCACAGGAATAATTTGTCACGCATTTGGATAGACGTCTTTAAACGCCATGCATGTTTTATCATTTGTGATATGTTTAGACAACCCATCCGTTGTAGTTGTAAACGCCATACATTTGAGTCGTACATCAAGCCAAGATATATCTGAGGCGTAGAAAATTAATGCTACGAGTGCAAGCGCTCGAGACTAGTGCTAGTACTGTTTTTCATTGCAGTTAGATAAGAAACTGAAATAATTTAAGTAGACCTCATGTCCACTTGGTTTATGTCTACTTCTTCCGATTTTGCTATTTCATGCTTAGATGAAATGGTCTTCAGAGGTAATTTTATAAATCTGTAATTGTACTACTGATTCTGGTGAAGTGCCAAAATTAATATTCCTGGTAGAGACTGAAGCAATCATAAAATCAAATGGAGCGACTATTAGTTTTCCTGATCTCTCGCAAACACCTTTTATAACAAAATGTAAGACGAGAATAAAAAGACAGTCCACTACACCAGAAAATCAACAAAACCTTGCTAAGTTTCTAAAGAACTTCATCCATGGCATCAAATCTGCAACCACTTTTTAGTATCAAGAGTATCTCTTTGCAAGCCTGGTACGACATCAATCAAAATCACAGTTTAAATTGAAGCTCTTGGGGATGTCATCGAAATAAAATAACAAACAGAAGGGAAAGGTTGCTAATCAATTAGGCCATTGTTACGGTAAAATTAGGATTACAATTTAAAAAAAATCGTACGCGCAGTTCTACAATCTCAATAAAATCCCAAGCACCTTCAGTTCCATCTACATACTCTCACACAAAATGACACTAGTAAAGAACCATTTCCACACCAGCATATGGAAACTAGTTGCAAATCAGACCTCTTTTCCTTAGATTGGTTTGATCTTGAAGTGGAGTGAGATGAGAGAAAACACAAAGCACTTCAAATCCTGCAACCACCAAAAAATGACATTAAATTGAGAATTTTGGAAGACTACAGAAATAACCAGAGAGAAAGAGGGGTCATGGAAATCAAATATAATGGCATGGTACGTGATATAGTACGATATACTAGAATGGAATACAACTAAAGTAGTTTAACTACTATCTTTGTCGGCAGAGGATAAGTAGAAAATGTACTTATTAAACTCCATCAGCAAGAATTGGCATTCCAGTAGGACAGTGTAGAAAGCCATGATAGTCTACAAGCCAAACATGATCAAGAGATACAAATGCTACATTTAAATTTTACTAAACTTCCATGATATAAATTACCACTTGAGTGGTACACAGATCATCATCAGCTATCCCAACACAGCACAAAAGTAAAAACTTTTGTAAGTGGTAGTTCTCAACCAGTGAGATGATAACAGGTTCATGTGGATAATCAAACACCCAGTGTTTTAAAAATCGGCCTAGGCGGCACCTAGCGCCTTGCTGCCGGGACTAATTCAATTCGTTTTCAAGCTGGTCAACGCATGTATAAAGTTTAAAAAAATAAAAAAATTATTTTTTAAATACTCAAAACCTTCAATTAGACTAACTTTACTCTCTCACCTAGAAATAACAAAAATAATAATAAAAGTTGATGATTTTTATATTTTTTTTTATCATTTTGTTTACAGCAATAATTTAAAAAATGGATTTTAATAGTATAACTATAGGCTAATAGACGGTAAATTTATTTATAACACGTTTATTATATGAATGTCTAAGAAAATTGTGAAAAATTATGAAAAAATGGTCTTGCCGCCTAGGCGCCCCCTCACCTCCTAGCGCCATTTGAAACCTTGCAAAAACCTAAGATTAAATAAATAAGGGGATAAACGTATCAACTTGAATACAATCAATTCAGAGAAGAAGATTACTGAATTTGTTGTCAACAAACTCAGTCCTACAACTTGAACAAAAAGCCGAGAAGTATTTGATATGAGCTGCTGGCTAGTGTCTGAAGTCTTAACTCAAGGACATATATTGATTCAAGTGACTAAAACGAGAAAACTTCACTGTAATACCACGGATCCAGTGTATTGAATTGTTGTTAAAATCATTCAGCTCGTTTAGTATGTGAAGCTCTAACAAAGATCATAAAGATAAGAATAGAGGCCACAGAAGAAAGACGAGAAAATTGTCAGGTTATATGACTAAAAAAAACTTCAATTAAAGTCGAAGGAACCTAGAAAGCAGCAAAACCACAATAACAAAAACCTAGAACTAAGCAAGTGACCTGCTACAAAATAATGGTGCTAAACAATAACACCCCCCCCCCCCCCTGCATATTGAGTCCTTAATTGATTATTATTTTTGTCATGTTCCACTTTGCTCGCAAAATTCGAGAAGTAGCAAATAAAATGTTCTTACTGTCCAGTTTTTAAGATTGACACCACATAAAAATGCAAAGGTGATGTCCCTTTGAAAAATTTAATGGCCACAAAATATTGAAGATAGGGCGTATAGTGGGGATATGAAACACATTACTCTATCCTACGCATGATAAAGTCATCAACGTTTCACATTTTTTCAGAACTTTGAGATGTTTAATGTTTCATCAAAACTTAACATTGGTGTGCCTTAAAAATAACCAATACAAGAGGTTTTATGTATTTAGATGCTACTGTATCCTCTAGTAAACTCCGATAAGAGTGAATATTAGCAGATAGAGAGCATCTCATCAGTGAAGAGACGAGCATAACTAGACTCATATAGTAGTAAGACTATCCAATTAAACAATACAACCATGAGAAAAGTGTTGGAAAAGTTGGAAAACATGTAGTTTAAACATGGTTTTCCAAAGTGGTCAGGGACCATCTTTGAGTCAATTTTTAATGCGACTCCTCAGTTTTTCTGAGGCCATACTCTATGCTTTTGAGTAGCTCGTGCGACGAGCTTCGCAACGGTATATCGCATGACCTATTCGGAGGAAAGGTGTGAATGATAATTGGACTCGAAGGTTGGTACTCGAAAGAGGCAATAAAGTCAATGCTGAAAAATGAGAAAAGAAATGGGATTTAACCCATGAGGGTTATCCCACATTGGAAAATCATGAGTGATTTTTACAATATATATACTAAGGTATCGCATGTGTATATTAAGTATTGTGTCCACATACACATGTGTGTATTGTGTCCACATACACATTTGCTCGTCGGGCGCGCTTGCTCGTCGGGCGCGCTTGCTCGCTCGGGAACCAGAGAAAAGTGCGCCTGTTCGGGAAAAGCTTCCAGCAAAGCTGTAACTGTTGCAATAAATATGAATTTATTGCAAAGTTAATACTGCAGTTTCGAATTAAATAGGCAGACCCCCCACATGTCAAAAAACATTCACAACATTCTGAAATAAAATCCAGAAGCATATATCATCTCTCAAAAATCAGCATTACATTTTAGAACCAGAGATAACCACCCACCAACAGCTCGACCTTGACTCGTCGCCAGTTTCCGGCGAGTCATCCGAGACGTTGTACCTTGGAATCGAAGCGCCAACGCAACCAGAAACCTTAAGGTGGTTGGGCGAATATCGGTTAAGGGCATACTGTTAACAGTAGCCTCGTCTTATTTTATTTCTATTCTGTCCATTTCATTTACGTCTTTTAATTCTGTCCATTTAATTTACGTATTCAATTCTGTCCTTTTTTATTTCAGTATTTCAATTGCTGTCCTTAGCTGTAGCTTTTAATTCTGTTTGTACTATTCTGTAATTTCTTTAAAGTTCTGGTTTTTGCTGTAATTTCAATTCTGTAATTAAATTCACTAATTAGAATAGTTTCAATTCAGTCCTGTTATTTCCATTTAAATCAGAACAGTCCGGCTGTTAAGTTTATACTTTCCAGTCCGGCAGTTTCTATTTATTGCAATTCAAAACATCAGATTATTAATTAATAATAATCTGATAACGTTTGCTTTATTTACGTTTCAGTACCTACATGTTGTAATCGTTAATTTCTATATCAGTTTCGAAATTAATAAAGATTACACTGGTTTTGTTTATTATTGTTTAGTCCTTTAATTATTGTTAATTGTTATTTCGTACACGGAAACCAACAATCTTAACCGATAGTGTGTTGTTTCTTTCGTGTATTAATACAATTATTTTTATTTTTGAATCTTGTTGATACCAACCGTATTGGTATTCAATAAGAATCGTTCAATCCTTTTAATATCAACCGTATTGATATTTAAAAGGATAAAAGTTTAATTTTATTATTTGTTTGGTAATTCTTTTACAAACCCAAATATAAGTTTTGGTGTTTGTTTATAGAATTGATTGTACACGTATCTCATACGTTTTGTGTTGTCGTTTCAGATGACAAACACGTCGCCTATTGAGTTGCCTATCGGGGGTGAGCATGACCCAGTGGTTGGTGGGCCTGTCCATAACACTGGGGGCGATGTGAATATGGTGGCTAACGCTGATGACGCAGTTACAGGGGCTGAGGCCGCAGCAGCTGCGGCTATGGCGGATGCTACAGCCAAAGCTGAGGCTGCGGCCGAAGCAGCGGCCACGGCCAAGGCCGCAGCTAAGGCTGCGGCAAGAGCCAAGGCTGCGGCCAAGGGCAAGGCACCGATGTATTCGGCTGTGCCTACTTTGCCGACTTCTCATCTGGAGAAACCGAAAAAATTCAGGGGAGACAACTTTAAACGTTGGCAGCAAAAGATGTTGTTTTATCTCACCACTCTGAATTTGACCAGGTTTCTTAAGGAGACTACTCCCGTCCTAAGCGAGGACGATCTGGACGAGCAGTCGTTCTCTGCGGTTGAGGCATGGAGACATGCTGACTACCTATGCAAGAACTATATCCTGTGTGCTCTAGATGACACGCTGTTCAGTGTTTTCGAGCCCAAAGCTACTGCAAAGGAGCTATGGGAGACTCTCGAAAATAAGTACAAAGTGAATAACGCTGGCACAAAGAGATTTGTTGTCACGGACTTTCACGAGTACCGTATGACTGACAGCAGGGGTGTCATGGAGCAAGTTGAGGAGCTCCAACTGATTTATCACCGCCTTGAGGCTGAGGGGCTAGTTATTAATGAGCCTTTCCAAGTGGCACTCATGATTGAGAAATTGCCGCCGTCCTGGAAAGACTTTCAAAACTACCTGAATCACAAGCGGAAGGAAATGAGGTTGGAGGGGCTCATTGAGAAGCTCAACATCGAGGTGAACAACCGTCGCTCCGTGAGGAGAGTCGGTGGTGCTGTCATCCCGATGGCAAAGGCCAATGTGGTCGAAAGCCCAACGTCAAACGGAAACGTTTTGACACCGGAGGCAGTGCTGTTGTCGCAAAGAAATTTGCGGGAACCTGCTTTGTGTGTAACAGGACCGGCCATCGTGCCGCGGACTGTTATGACAATAAAGGCGCTGTTAATCCTAAGCCCCCCCCCCCCCCCCCCCCGAGGAACTTCAAGGGCAAGGGAAAGAGGAAAGCTCCAGCTCAGGCATATCTGGCCGAGGGAGGACGAGATGACGACCACTTTACTGCTGTGGTCTCTGAGGTCAATCTCGTGGGGAGCAACCCCAAAGAGTGGTGGCTGGATACCGGCGCCACAAGCCACATCTGCTCAACACGGTGGATGTTTAAGACCTACGAGGCAGTAGAGGGAGAAAGCTGCTTCATGGGAAATTCTGCTACTTCCAAAGTAGAAGGAAAAGGAATGGTGGTGATGAAGATGACATCGGGAAAAGAGCTGAGGTTGACAAATGTGCTTCATGTTCCGGATATCCGTAAGAATCTGGTATCAGGATCGGTGATGGTGAAGAACGGGTTTAAACTAGTTTTAGAATCCGATAAAATTGTAATCACCAAAAATGGTGTCTATGTAGGCCGTGGCTATATGACCAACGGCATGTTTAAGTTAAACGTAGGGACACCTGCTCCCAATAAAGGTGCTAAAGGTGAGGTTAGCACTAGTAATGTAATGACTGTTGCCCAAGAGGCCAATAAAAATTCTGAGTTTAATTATTTATATGAGTCATTTCATTTGTGGCATGGTAGATTAGGTCACGTGAATTATAATTCTTTAAAGAAATTAATATCACTAAAACTAATACCAAATTTCGTTTTTGATAAGAAACACAAATGTGAGATTTGTGTTGAGGCAAAATTAACGAAATCATCGTTTCAACATGTTGAACGAGAAAGCGAACTTCTCGGTCTAATACACACGGATGTATGCGACTTAAAGTTTATACAAACGCGAGGAGGGAAAAAGTACTTTATCACCTTTATAGATGATTATACTAGATACTGTTACGTTTACTTAATGAGAAGTAAAGACGAAGCAGTAGAGAAATTCGCTCTTTATAAGACCGAAGTTGAAAATCAACTCAATAGAAAAATTAAAACATTGAGAAGTGATAGAGGCGGTGAATATGAATCACCGTTTGAACAGATATGCGCTGAAAGCGGCATTATACATCAAACCACAGCCCCATACACTCCCGAGCAAAATGGGGTTGCTGAGCGTAAAAATAGAACGCTAAAGGAAATGATGAATGCTATGCTAATCAGTTCTGGGTTACCCCAGAACATGTGGGGGGAAGCGATACTTTCCGCTAACTATGTTTTAAACAAGTTACCACATAAGAAGCGAGAAAAGACTCCATATGAATTATGGAAAGGTCATCAACCCAGTTATAAGAACCTTTGGGTTTGGGGTTGTCTCGCAAAGGTCCTAGTTCCCACTCCTAAGAGGATGAGAATTGGTCCTAAGACGGTGGACTGTGTGTTCATCGGATATGCACAGAATAGTAGTGCATATCGGTTTTTCGTGCACAAGTCGGACAATCCCGATGTGCACGTAGATACGTATATGGAAAGCCGAGAGGGCTCTTTCTTTGAAGATATCTTTCCCCGGAAATTACCTTCTGTACCAACTGAAGAGTTGAACAGTGAAGGAAATGTGGGGGCAAGTGAACCGACAGAGGAAGAGGAAGAGGAAGAGCATCGGCGCAGTAAAAGGGCAAGGAAGGAAACTTTCTTTGGACCTGATTTCTTAACCTTCATGGTTGAAGGTGAACCGGTGACATATAAGCAAGCTATGTCAACACCGGATTCCCAATATTGGGAAGAAGCTATTCAAAATGAGATTGAATCAATTATGCAAAACCACACTTGGGAACTAGTGGATCTTCCGAAAGGTTGTAAGTCCCTAGGTCACAAGTGGATCTTCAAGAGGAAGTTAAGGGTTGACGGCACGATTGAGAAATACAAGGCGAGACTTGTAGTAAAAGGCTTCAGGAAAACGGAAGGTGTTGATTATTTTGACACGTATGCCCCTGTCTCCAGGAAAACGTCAATCCGAATCGTCATTGCTCTCGCAGCTTTGTTTGATATGGAAATACATCAAATGGATGTAAAGACGGCGTTTCTAAATGGAGAACTGGAAGAAAAGATTTACATGGAACAACCGGAAGGGTTTGTAGTTCCTGGTAAAGAGCACCAAGTGTGCAAACTTGTAAAGTCTCTATATGGACTCAAACAAGCGCCAAAGCAATGGCATGAGAAGTTTGATAGAATTATGCTATCAAACGGTTTTCACATTAATGAGTGTGATAAATGTGTCTACTCTAAAGGAAGTGGAAGAGACTGTGTTGTAGTCTGTCTCTATGTGGATGACATGATCATAATTGGGAGTAATGATAGAATCAGCTCCACAAAGAAAATGTTATCACAACACTTCGATATGAATGACCTGGGTATAGCTGATGTAATACTTGGTATGAAGATTACCAAAACATCAGAAGGGTATGCCTTGTCCCAAAGTCACTATGTTAAACAAGTTTTAGACAAGTTTGACAAGGACAGTAAAGCTATGTCAAGAACCCCAATTGAGTTCAACTGTAACCTGAAAAAGAATTTCGGTAAAAGTGTGAATCAATTGGACTTCTCTCGAGTCATAGGCAGTCTCATGTATATAATGAATTGCACTAGACCAGACATAGCAAAATCAGTGAGTAGACTGAGCAGGTACACCAGTAATCCCAATGAGGAACACTGGAAGGCCATAATGAAACTTCTCAGGTATATGAGGTTCTCAGCCGATTACGGGCTGCACTATACCAGATATCCAGCGGTATTGGAAGGGTATTCAGATGCCAACTGGATATCAGACTCCAATAGCGCAAGATCCACGAGTGGATATGTGTTTATAATGGGAGGAGCTGCTGTGTCTTGGAGATCCTCCAAACAGACATGTATTGCAAGGTCAACTATGGAATCTGAATTCATAGCATTGGACTTAGCAACCGAAGAGGCAGACTGGCTGAGAAGTCTATTGGAAGGAATTCCAATGTGGCCGAAACCTGTTCCCGCAATAAGCATGCATTGCGATAGTCAATCAGCTATTGCACGGGCTCAGGATCATATGTATAATGGAAAGTCTCGACATATACGTCGGAGACATAAATCCGTAAGGGAATTGTTATCCAACGGTGTGGTATCCTTAGATTTTGTGAGATCAAAGGAAAACATAGCGGATCCATTAACAAAAGGCTTGACTCAAGTGGGAGTCGAGACGTCATCGAACGGAATGGGATTAAAGCCCATTAAATTGGTGGCCCCCCCATAGGCAACCCAACCTAAACGGAATCTTTCCTGATAGGTTCAAAGGGAAACTGAACTGTGAGGGCAACCGAACAAAGCACTCGGGAACCTGGAGTTCCCAGCCCATCTCCGCGATGACAGTGTGATAGACCTGTACCATTGTGAGGGTGAGCTTGAGGCTCTTAATGATCCAAGTAACTCGACGGTCGAGTAAAGTGAGTCAGGACACTTTCGACTTGGAACACCTATAACGAGTGTGTAAGGCCGGTACCATGTAATGAGCTTGGGCTAAATCACTAGAGCACTCAGTTGAAGTTGCCAAGGCAGTCCAGGCCAAATATGGACAACAACTAAAGGGCCTAGTACGTGGGTAGAAAGGGCACTGTGTGGGTGCCATTCTGGGATACACAAAGCTTGATGGTTCAAAGCTTTACAGCTACCTAATAGCAGTATTCTGGGTGGTACTCCGCTACGGCAGGTTCAAGGCGCGCGCTACCTGACCTTAGGCAGTGAACTTTTGCGGTTCTCTTGATTTGCATTTAGGACATGGGCTTTCGAGCCAATTGCATTCGTGTGGGGGATTGTTGGAAAAGTTGGAAAACATGTAGTTTAAACATGGTTTTCCAAAGTGGTCAGGGACCATCTTTGAGTCAATTTTTAATGTGACTCCTCAATTTTTCTGAGGCCATACTCTATGCGTTTGAGTAGCTCGTGCGACGAGCTTCGCAACGGTATATCGCATGACCTATTCGGAGGAAAGGTGTGAATGATAATTGGACTCGAAGGTTGGTACTCGAAAGAGGCAATAAAGTCAATGCTGGAAAATGAGAAAAGAAATGGGATTTAACCCATGAGGGTTATCCCACATTGGAAAATCATGAGTGATTTTTACAATATATATACTAAGGTATCCCATGTGGATATTAAGTAGTGTGTCCACATACACATGTGTGTATTGTGTACCACACATGCGCTTGCTCGTCAGGCGGGCTTGCTCGTCAGGCGGGCTTGCTCGTCGGGTATCACATGAGATAATAAGATTTTTTTCCATATTTGTAAATATAAACGAAAGTTGATCTCCAATAGAAGTTTATTTTCAACAACTTGCTCGCAAAACCGTAATATATTGGTATCACAGGAATAATTTGTCACGCATTTGGATAGACGTCTTTAAACGCCATGCATGTTTTATCATTTGTGATATGTTTAGACAACCCATCCGTTGTAGTTGTAAACGCCATACATTTGAGTCGTACATCAAGCCAAGATATATCTGAGGCGTAGAAAATTAATGCTACGAGTGCAAGCGCTCGAGACTAGTGCTAGTACTGTTTTTCATTGCAGTTAGATAAGAAACTGAAATAATTTAAGTAGACCTCATGTCCACTTGGTTTATGTCTACTTCTTCCGATTTTGCTATTTCATGCTTAGATGAAATGGTCTTCAGAGGTAATTTTATAAATCTGTAATTGTACTACTGATTCTGGTGAAGTGCCAAAATTAATATTCCTGGTAGAGACTGAAGCAATCATAAAATCAAATGGAGCGACTATTAGTTTTCCTGATCTCTCGCAAACACCTTTTATAACAAAATGTAAGACGAGAATAAAAAGACAGTCCACTACACCAGAAAATCAACAAAACCTTGCTAAGTTTCTAAAGAACTTCATCCATGGCATCAAATCTGCAACCACTTTTTAGTATCAAGAGTATCTCTTTGCAAGCCTGGTACGACATCAATCAAAATCACAGTTTAAATTGAAGCTCTTGGGGATGTCATCGAAATAAAATAACAAACAGAAGGGAAAGGTTGCTAATCAATTAGGCCATTGTTACGGTAAAATTAGGATTACAATTTAAAAAAAATCGTACGCGCAGTTCTACAATCTCAATAAAATCCCAAGCACCTTCAGTTCCATCTACATACTCTCACACAAAATGACACTAGTAAAGAACCATTTCCACACCAGCATATGGAAACTAGTTGCAAATCAGACCTCTTTTCCTTAGATTGGTTTGATCTTGAAGTGGAGTGAGATGAGAGAAAACACAAAGCACTTCAAATCCTGCAACCACCAAAAAATGACATTAAATTGAGAATTTTGGAAGACTACAGAAATAACCAGAGAGAAAGAGGGGTCATGGAAATCAAATATAATGGCATGGTACGTGATATAGTACGATATACTAGAATGGAATACAACTAAAGTAGTTTAACTACTATCTTTGTCGGCAGAGGATAAGTAGAAAATGTACTTATTAAACTCCATCAGCAAGAATTGGCATTCCAGTAGGACAGTGTAGAAAGCCATGATAGTCTACAAGCCAAACATGATCAAGAGATACAAATGCTACATTTAAATTTTACTAAACTTCCATGATATAAATTACCACTTGAGTGGTACACAGATCATCATCAGCTATCCCAACACAGCACAAAAGTAAAAACTTTTGTAAGTGGTAGTTCTCAACCAGTGAGATGATAACAGGTTCATGTGGATAATCAAACACCCAGTGTTTTAAAAATCGGCCTAGGCGGCACCTAGCGCCTTGCTGCCGGGACTAATTCAATTCGTTTTCAAGCTGGTCAACGCATGTATAAAGTTTAAAAAAATAAAAAAATTATTTTTTAAATACTCAAAACCTTCAATTAGACTAACTTTACTCTCTCACCTAGAAATAACAAAAATAATAATAAAAGTTGATGATTTTTATATTTTTTTTTATCATTTTGTTTACAGCAATAATTTAAAAAATGGATTTTAATAGTATAACTATAGGCTAATAGACGGTAAATTTATTTATAACACGTTTATTATATGAATGTCTAAGAAAATTGTGAAAAATTATGAAAAAATGGTCTTGCCGCCTAGGCGCCCCCTCACCTCCTAGCGCCATTTGAAACCTTGCAAAAACCTAAGATTAAATAAATAAGGGGATAAACGTATCAACTTGAATACAATCAATTCAGAGAAGAAGATTACTGAATTTGTTGTCAACAAACTCAGTCCTACAACTTGAACAAAAAGCCGAGAAGTATTTGATATGAGCTGCTGGCTAGTGTCTGAAGTCTTAACTCAAGGACATATATTGATTCAAGTGACTAAAACGAGAAAACTTCACTGTAATACCACGGATCCAGTGTATTGAATTGTTGTTAAAATCATTCAGCTCGTTTAGTATGTGAAGCTCTAACAAAGATCATAAAGATAAGAATAGAGGCCACAGAAGAAAGACGAGAAAATTGTCAGGTTATATGACTAAAAAAAACTTCAATTAAAGTCGAAGGAACCTAGAAAGCAGCAAAACCACAATAACAAAAACCTAGAACTAAGCAAGTGACCTGCTACAAAATAATGGTGCTAAACAATAACACCCCCCCCCCCCCCCTGCATATTGAGTCCTTAATTGATTATTATTTTTGTCATGTTCCACTTTGCTCGCAAAATTCGAGAAGTAGCAAATAAAATGTTCTTACTGTCCAGTTTTTAAGATTGACACCACATAAAAATGCAAAGGTGATGTCCCTTTGAAAAATTTAATGGCCACAAAATATTGAAGATAGGGCGTATAGTGGGGATATGAAACACATTACTCTATCCTACGCATGATAAAGTCATCAACGTTTCACATTTTTTCAGAACTTTGAGATGTTTAATGTTTCATCAAAACTTAACATTGGTGTGCCTTAAAAATAACCAATACAAGAGGTTTTATGTATTTAGATGCTACTGTATCCTCTAGTAAACTCCGATAAGAGTGAATATTAGCAGATAGAGAGCATCTCATCAGTGAAGAGACGAGCATAACTAGACTCATATAGTAGTAAGACTATCCAATTAAACAATACAACCATGAGAAAAGTGTTGGAAAAGTTGGAAAACATGTAGTTTAAACATGGTTTTCCAAAGTGGTCAGGGACCATCTTTGAGTCAATTTTTAATGCGACTCCTCAGTTTTTCTGAGGCCATACTCTATGCTTTTTGAGTAGCTCGTGCGACGAGCTTCGCAACGGTATATCGCATGACCTATTCGGAGGAAAGGTGTGAATGATAATTGGACTCGAAGGTTGGTACTCGAAAGAGGCAATAAAGTCAATGCTGAAAAATGAGAAAAGAAATGGGATTTAACCCATGAGGGTTATCCCACATTGGAAAATCATGAGTGATTTTTACAATATATATACTAAGGTATCGCATGTGTATATTAAGTATTGTGTCCACATACACATGTGTGTATTGTGTCCAATACACATTTGCTCGTCGGGCGCGCTTGCTCGTCGGGCGCGCTTGCTCGCTCGGGAACCAGAGAAAAGTGCGCCTGTTCGGGAAAAGCTTCCAGCAAAGCTGTAACTGTTGCAATAAATATGAATTTATTGCAAAGTTAATACTGCAGTTTCGAATTAAATAGGCAGACCCCCCACATGTCAAAAAACATTCACAACATTCTGAAATAAAATCCAGAAGCATATATCATCTCTCAAAAATCAGCATTACATTTTAGAACCAGAGATAACCACCCACCAACAGCTCGACCTTGACTCGTCGCCAGTTTCCGGCGAGTCATCCGAGACGTTGTACCTTGGAATCGAAGCGCCAACGCAACCAGAAACCTTAAGGTGGTTGGGCGAATATCGGTTAAGGGCATACTGTTAACAGTAGCCTCGTCTTATTTTATTTCTATTCTGTCCATTTCATTTACGTCTTTTAATTCTGTCCATTTAATTTACGTATTCAATTCTGTCCTTTTTTATTTCAGTATTTCAATTGCTGTCCTTAGCTGTAGCTTTTAATTCTGTTTGTACTATTCTGTAATTTCTTTAAAGTTCTGGTTTTTGCTGTAATTTCAATTCTGTAATTAAATTCACTAATTAGAATAGTTTCAATTCAGTCCTGTTATTTCCATTTAAATCAGAACAGTCCGGCTGTTAAGTTTATACTTTCCAGTCCGGCAGTTTCTATTTATTGCAATTCAAAACATCAGATTATTAATTAATAATAATCTGATAACGTTTGCTTTATTTACGTTTCAGTACCTACATGTTGTAATCGTTAATTTCTATATCAGTTTCGAAATTAATAAAGATTACACTGGTTTTGTTTATTATTGTTTAGTCCTTTAATTATTGTTAATTGTTATTTCGTACACGGAAACCAACAAAAAGACCATAGCATAAGTAATTATAGATGAAAAACTATAAAGACCCTAAAGCATGATAGGATAACGTTTATTAACTGGAAACTTATACTCACAGTAGCTTTCTGTCGGATCTTTTATTCTTTGACAAAATAGCAGAAAACAAAACTATATGTTAAATTGATATCTAAACTGCACGGATGCTAAACATATAAACAAGATTCTTTCCCGCTATCGCCTAAAACATTTGAAGCATCAACTGGAACAAAATCCACTAAGCATAGCATAGAACTTCAAGCATAAATATTACTCCCCAAAGATATTACTAATAGGTACTTTAATTTAAGGTTTTAAAGTACACAGTGTGTGCCAATTTAACAGTTTCTAAAACTTTTTCAACCATGCTGTCATCAGCTTTTTACACCCTTCTGGCAGAAAAAATCAAAAAATTGCCAATTCTTACAACTATTTTCCAGATTAAAACCAGCATCCAACTCAAGAACATTGTATTCCCAAGATGACAGAATAACATGTTATCCTACTCTATTTTTTTCCGGAAAATCTGAACAAATATTATGTATATAAAGTATAAACCGGTTTAATTATTAATATATTCGAGAAAGAAAATCCATCATATAGCAAAGTATTGCACTTATATAACTAATCATAATATTCAAACAAGTTCGGAATAAAACATCTACAAATATCCAGGTTGTCAGCCGATGCATAAAAACAAAATTTACAAGGAAAAAGGTAAAACAGATTACCTGAACAAGATAGTAGAAGATACGAAGTCCTTCCGGATCCTTACTAGATTGGACATCCATAAGTGATCCAATCTTTGAAGTTGTGAAAGAAATGTGTTCATTTCCCATCACAATCTCTAACTCTTGTCGCCCAACTTGGTCTGGCTCTGGCCACTCCCTATCATCTTCCTTCATTATCTACAAGAAAATATATCAATGAAAATTTTAGCTGATATTCACATGCAAAATAACCAACCGTAAATCAACGACGTTACTTCTAAATCCTCTACCAACAACCACTGACAAGTGACAACCACTAACAAAAAATCACAGCAAAGGTAATAAAATTAAAGTTGAAAAAACTAGATTTTTATTAAGATTAAGGCTTTATACCTCAATCAAAAAGCTTAAAAGCATATTAGAAAATTACCAAGCACGTGCAAACAAACAAATCAAAATAATCAAAATACTGACGATAAACTGGAAATACAAAAAATGTTTCCCCCAATTCAAGGAGAAAAACTAATATCATACAAAATATGGGGGTCTAAATGAAATTAAAATAAAGACTAGGGCTTTTATTCACCTCGGAATCTGGTATCTGTAACAACACGAAGACACTTGCAGTACACAGCTGGAGTTAAAAAAGCCTCTTTACGGGTCATAGTATCGTTTTTTCTAGAAAATAGAGCATTTGAATGAAATCACGAACAACCACTAATAAAGAATAAAAACCCACATAACAAAATCAAAATAAAAAAGAAGGGTCTCCCTTCAAATCGAGAAAAAAACCCTAGGGTTTAATTAAGATTAGGGCTTTATACCTCAATAAAAAAAAAAGCTCCAATCACATTAGCAAAATACCAATCACGTGCAAACATATTTGTTTTAATCAAAACCCTGATACAAAAATAGGAAACACCAAATTGGGTTTCACTTAATTCAAAGAAGAAAAAAACATTTTCTCCATAATTTAGGGGTCTTAATGTAGTTTAAAACAAAGATTAGGGCTTTATATATATATATATATATATATATATATATATATATATATACACACACACTACCTCAGAGTTCATAACAATGCGGCAAGACTCACGATAAATAACGGGGGGGTCAAGAAAGCCTTTTTACCCAACTTGAAAAAGGCCAGGGTTTATACTAAATGGGATATAGAATGAATTAAAATAATTGAAACCCAGAACTTGAACACAATGGTCATCATCAATCCACACAAAAAACTACATATTCTACACAAATTAGGAGTCTGGATGAAACTTAAAACAAAGATTATGGCTTTTTTCACTTCGGAATCCATAACAATACGGCGACACTCAAACACTAACCACTAATAAATAATCAAAACCCATGACAAAATCAAACTTAAACACAATGCTTACACAAACTAGGCTTCTTAATGTAATTTAAAACAAAGAATTGGGGTTCATATATATATACTACATCGGACTCCGTAACAATGCGACGACACTCGCAATAAACAGAGGAGGTCAAGAAAGCCTCTTTTACCGATCAAATAGGGCTTCTCAATAAAAACACTAGCAACCACAAATAAATAATCAGAACCCAGATTCTAAATCAAACTTGAAACAAGTTCTCCCTCAATTCATACAAAAAACTACATTTTATACACAAATTAAGGGTCTGAATGAAATTCAAAACAAATATCAGGGCTTTTATTCACCTCAGAATCCATAACAATGCGCCACAACCAAAACCCTGACAACCACTAATAAAAAATCGAAACCCATGATTGTATTCAAACTTGAATACAATGCTTCAAAAATTAAAGGCTTTTTAATGTACTTTAAAACAAAGATTGGGGCTTTATAGTATATAATACCTCAGAATCTGTAACGATGTGACAACAATCGCGATAAACGGCGGGAATCAAGAAGGCCTCTTTACGGATCAAATTGGGCTTTTAAAACCAATATAATAAAATCAAAATTGAACACTATGATCTTCCTCAATTCATACAAAAATACTACGTTAACTACACAAATTAGGCTTCCTAATGTACTTCAAAACAAAGATTAGGGCTTTATATATACATACAACCTCGGAGTCCATAACAACGCGGCAGAGACTGAGTTATGTAATGTAGCAAAATTATTTGCATGTAATCAAAGTATTCCCATTGGCTTTGTTCAAAAAGTAAAAATACAAAACTAATCTGTTTTGGGAGTGTTGTCATGTATGTATTGTTCCATAGGCAGCACCAAAATAAGGGTCCATTCTATAGTTACTTTACGCTCACCAGACTTACATTGTCGGCACAAAATGCTTCATTAACTATTAATATTCTACCGGTCTTTAAAATTAGTAAGCTAATAATGAGAAGTGATGGAAGAAGAACTCATCAACATTCTTTTCACTCACTCTGGTTTTACATCCTACGACATTGTGTTTGGCAAAGTGGACAAGAATGTCTTCCTAGTTTTCATCAGGTATCAACTTAATAAATTATTTTGTTTTCATAGGAAATTAAATTGACCGTGTCTCAATCAATAAATGAATTAGAAGAAAGTTACAGTCATATGTGACTTTTGAAGTTATTTTAGGTTTTAATGACCTCTTTTTACCCCCTTGAAACTAGGTTGACCTGGATGAGGTAAATGCTTTGGCTCAACTGATGACATGGAAGACAGCTGTAGCAGATATACCTTATGGTGGAGCTAAGGGCGGAATCGGGTGTACACCAAGGGAGCTAAGTAGCAGTGAGTTGGAGCGCCTCACTCGTGTATTTACTCAGAAAATACACGATTTGATCGGGGTTAATATGGACGTACCTGCCCCAGATATGGGGACAAATTCTCAGACAATGGCTTGGATTTTGGACGAATACTCAAAGTTTCATGGTCATTCACCAGCTGTTGTCACCGGAAAGCCCATTGTAAGTATAAATCACACAGTCAATACAAAATTGGAAGTTTTTGAATTATTAAAATGTAAATGTAATCTTGTATCTTGCTTTCTTGCTTGCTGTGACAATACCATACAGTCAAAATTCACTCTAGGTTTGTTATTGCATCGTCTTTGTTCTCATGATTATTTTCTATTGTTTCCCATTTCATTTTTTCATTTGCTTTATGTAAAAAAGAGACTGTTGCATTAGCCTAAAGATGTGGAACAGGGGAAAACAACATTTGACCGTTTTTCTGAACTTCAGGGGTTTTCAGGAAAATTAAAGTTGACATATAAATAAATCAGCCAAATGTGGTTCTAAATGTTTGTTTTCCTCTAAAATATTCATAAGTAATCTGAAATTGACGGAGCTAAAAAATAATAAAAGATGCAAGCACAAAGGATGTGAAGCCATTTTTGGCACTTTTCTACTAAAGTCGCTTTAGTGTTAGATTCTGTAGGTGCTGAGATTGGTGCTATGTTTTCCAAAAGAATAACCTTCCAAAATGACTTTTTCTTTGTTAGAAAAAAAGGAAATCTGTCACTTTTAGAGCCTTTTGACTGTTTTGCTTCTTAGGATCTTGGTGGGTCCCTCGGTAGGGATGCAGCGACTGGGCGTGGTGTTGTCTTTGCAACCGAGGCATTACTTGCAGAACATGGGAAGTCGATAAAAGATTTGACATTTGTCATTCAGGTACATTTAATTGGTTTTTCCCTAAATTTTAAATGTTTTTGTTTCCATATATTTTGATGACACCAGGGAAATAATTTCATGGTAAACGAAAATTTATAAAGAAGTTGTTTTCAGGGTTTTGGAAATGTTGGGTCATGGGCTTCAAAGCTGATACACGAGAGGGGAGGAAAGGTAGTTGCTGTGAGTGACATCACTGGAGCTCTTCAAAACCCAAATGGGATCGATATACCGGCTTTGCTTGATCATAAAGAATCCACTGGGAGCTTGAATAATTTCAACGGTGCAGATGCTATGGACCCACATGAATTACTCATACACGAGTGTGATGTTCTGGTTCCTTGTGCCTTAGGAGGAGTTCTTAACAGGTCTTGATACTTGTAATTTCCCTTTTGTATGTTATTTCTTGTTTATTGCCCAATTTGTTTGTATGTTGAATGTATATAAGTGATGATGTATATGTTGCTTGGTAATGCTTGGACTGTCATTCCTTGTTTTCCTTTTATATTTTGATGTTGATCCTTTTCGATCACAGGCCTTCACTTTTCTGAGAAAAGCCAAACTTCTGTTTTTCACTATGTTTGCCTTTTAGATCCGAGCCTCACTTTGATGTTACATAAAATATGGGTGTTTTACATTTTACTTTTTGATGCGAAATGTTGATTCTGTAGTGAAGAAAGAAAATCATCCGACAGGGTAATTTGTGATTTATGTCTTTAATATTCTCATGAGATATTTCAGTGGGACATCAATAAATTTACTTACTAATCATTGACTATGCTATTCTTGTGGATTAGTTTCTTATTTTGATTCCGATTTCACATTGTAGAGAAAATGCTGGGAATGTTAGGGCCAAGTTCATTATAGAAGCTGCGAATCATCCTACTGATCCAGAAGCAGATGAGGTAATATATTTGAGAGATTTAATTTTTCTCTTTAAAAAGGATTGAAGAATTTGAGAACATCAAATGTTAAGGAAATGCTTTTTCAAAATAGGTCTTTAGATCAGCTTCTACTCCATAGAAGGATTTTCCTTTGGAGTACTACAAGTCAAGCCAAAATAAGATGAAATCTAAGGATTTTTATTAATTTCTGTGTTTCCAATCCAGAAACCAGATATCAATCTTGATAGTCCTTAATTGACATTCTCTTGTGTCTGTAGATTCTATCGAAAAAGGGGGTTGTTATACTTCCCGATATATATGCTAATTCTGGAGGTGTGACCGTTAGCTATTTCGAATGGGTTCAGGTAAAGAAACTGGCTATTTTCTGCTTTGTATATATCATCTTGGTTATTATCAAGGAAGAATATAATTTTTACTCCGTTATCTTCAATTAGGTCTCTTGACTTTCTGGCATATACCCTGCTGATTGCGTTTTTCTTAAGGTTTTTTTTACAATACAAGCAATTGTACTACTGACAGATCGCTCGATTGCTAAGTCCTTGAGTTCGCTCCTAAATCATTAATAGTTTGAGTCCATGATGTGTCAAACAACTTGTCACAATTTTGAAAATTTGAATTGATATCAAGTAAATGTTAGGAAAATAGTCAAAGGAAGACCAACAATGTTTTAGATTTGGTTGTTATATACAAATATAAATGACAGCTTTTGAATTATGGTGGATTTTGTTGTTGCAGAACATCCAAGGTTTTATGTGGGACGAAGAGAAGGTGAACAAGGAGCTTCATCGATACATGACCAGAGCTTTCGGCAACATAAAAAACATGTGCAAAACGCATAATTGCGATCTTCGAATGGGCGCATTTACCTTGGGAGTTAACCGTGTGGCTCGAGCCACTATATTAAGGGGCTGGGAGGCGTAATTAAATAAAAACAGACGCTCCCATAGTGTCTTTTTCAATTTGTTTTTTTACTTTCAAGAAAGGTTTACCAACTCATCACAGATTGTGAAATTGTACTCATATAGACTTTTCTTTTACATTTTCACAAACTGGATAAAGTTACAATAACCGTGTTCCAGAATTTCTGATAAAGAAAACTGATAAATTCCAATAACGAGAAGTGTCTGGCTGGAGTTCAGAAGCTGCATTTAAAAATAGGATGAATTATCTAATTTAGTTCACAACACAGTAATAAGTTTCCAATTTAGACATATATGCCTTTCTTTCTCTTTCTCCTATTACTCACACTAGTAAATGGTTTATCATTTGATCATTTTATTCAGATAAATTAGTAGTATTTTGTTTCCAATTTCATTTTAAAGCACCTTGCCTTCATGTAAATGTATATATGCATGTGGACAAGCATTAACTTTAAATGGGAATGAATGATTATATGATTTTTTTTCCCACTGATATGGGAAGGAATGGATTGAAACGTTATTCTTTTATGATTTCAATCGTAATACAATAAAAAAAAAACTTGCTTTTGATCAATTTTTTATTAAAATGGGAGTAGTTACTATTTTTTGTAGCTTATTATTCAAGCGCAATAAGTAGTCTCATTATCCTATGGGCCACAATAACTCAATCATTTTACTAGTCTCTGGGGAAAGTTGGCTTTGATGGGAACTGTTCTAAAGACACTCGGTTGCAATTTACTCCGTCTACGAAACTATGTGCAATTTTGACTCGTTTATAATTTATATCAAAATTATCGAAATGAATTTTTTTAAAATTTAATCATAAAATTTAACATTTGAACTATATGATTTAACTTTTGAAAATTTTCATTCCGACAATTTTGATACAAGTTCTTGGCCGGTCAGAATTGCACGTAGTTTCATAATGGACAATTAAATAGGAACAGAGAAATTATTATTCAAGCACAATTAGTAGTCTCATTATCCTATGGGCCACAATAACTCAATCATTTTACTAGTCTTTGTGGAAAGTTGGCTTTGATGGGAACTGTTCTAAAGACACTCGGTTGCAATTTACTCCGTTCGTTCCTATTTAATTATCCATTACGAAACTATGTGCAATTTTGACCGTCTTATAAATTATATCAAAATTGTCGAAATGAATTTTTTTGAAATTTAATCATAAAATTTAACATTTGAACTATATTATCAACTTTTGAAAATTTTCATTCCGACAATTTTGATACAAGTTCTTGGCCGGTTAAAATTACACGTATTTTTATAATTAACAATTAAATAATAACGAATAAAGTATTATTCAAGCTCAATAAGTATTCTCATTATCCTATGGGCCACAATAACTCAGTCGTTTTACTAGTCTATGTGGAAAGTTGGATTTGATGGGAACTGTTCTAAAGACACTCGGTTGCAATTTACTACGTTCGTTCTCATTTAAATGTCTATTACGAAACTATGTGCAATTTTGATCGGGTTATAACTTATATTAAAATTGTTAAAATGAATTTTTTTAAAATTTGATCATAAAATTTAATATTTGAACTATATTATCAATTTTCGTAATGGACAATTAAATAGAAACGGATAAAGTATTATTCAAGCGCAATAATTAGTCTCATTATACTATGGCCCACAATAACTCAGTCCTTTTACTAGTCTCTGTGGAAAGTTGGTTTTGATGGGAACTGTTCTAAAGACACTCGGTTGCAATTTACTATTCGTTCTCATTTAAATGTCCATTACGAAACTATGTGCAATTTTGACCGGGTTATAACTTATATTAAAATTGTTAAAATGAATTTTTTTTAAAATTTAATCATAAAATTTAACATTTGAACTATATTATCAACTTTCGTAATGGACAGTTAAATAGAAATGGATGAAATATTATTCAAGCGCAATAACTAGTCTCATTATCCTATGGGCCACAATAACTCATTCGTTTTACTAGTCTATGTGGAAAGTTGGATTTGATGGGAACTGTTCTAAAGACACTCGGTTGCAATTTATTCCGTCCGTTCCCATTTAATTGTTCATTACGAAATTACGTGCAATTTTAACCGGCTTATAACTTATATTAAAATTGTTAAAATGAATTTTTTTAAAATTTAATCATAAAATTTAACATTTAAACTATATTATCAACTTTTGTAATGGACAGTTAAATAGAAATAGATGAAATATTATTCAAGCGCAATAACTAGTCTCATTATCCTATGGGCCACAATAACTCATTCGTTTTACTAGTTTATGTGGAAAGTTGGATTTGATGGGAACTGTTCTAAAGACACTCGGTTGCAATTTATTCCGTCCGTTCCCATTTAATTGTTCATTACGAAATTACGTGCAATTTTGACCGGCTTATAACTTATATTAAAATTGTTAAAATGAATTTTTTTAAAATTTAATCATAAAATTTAACATTTGAACTATATTATCAACTTTTGTAATGGACAGTTAAATAGAAATAGATGAAATATTATTCAAGCGCAATAACTAGTCTCATTATCCTATGGGCCACAATAACTCATTCGTTTTACTAGTCTATGTAGAAAGTTGGATTTGATGGGAACTGTTTCCAATTTAATTCAATAGTATATAAATATAAACAAGTACTTGTCTCTATTGGCGAACCACTCATACTAATGTCGGACCAACTATGAAGTTAATTTTACAGAGTCTATTTGGCCACTTGATAGACGAGTATTACCGTAAACGAGATGAGTTGTTTATGAAATCGTTTGTGTTCGGCTCGGTTAATATTCGGTTCATGTTGGTTCATTTATAAATGAATCACGAGAATGAACAAAAATATAGTGTTCGTCTATTAAGTGAACTGAACATGAACATGCCTCTGTTCGGTTCGTCTAATCTCGTGTTCGTGCAACTATATATAAAATTTGATAAAATAAAAACTAAATCTATTAGTGATGTAACAAAAACTAATATCACATGATATAAATGATATGTTTGTATTATTTTGAACTTATTATGTTAATTTATATCATCATACTATAAATATATTCACCGATTTTATCGTTAAATGTTCAACTCGTTAAAATAATCATACATATGTAAAAAATAATTTATACAATATATAAACTTAAAATTATATGTGAACTATTTTATCCTATTTAACAATACAGGAATATATGATAAATTTAAAAAGAATGAAAAATACATTTTTTTCAATTATTAATTATTGAATGTTTTGGAAGAAATTAGATGTTCACGAACAACTCGTGTTCGGCTCGTCAAATGTTCGGTTCATGTCGTCAAATGTTCGTTCGTATTTAAATAAATATAAACTGAACATAAACAAGGATTTTAGTTCATAAACTGAACATAACCGGATATTGGGTTTCGTTTGGTTTTATTTAATAGTCACTTGAAAATAAAGACTCATTTTCTCATTTAATGAGATGATTGAAAGTGAAAGTGACAGCACTAGCATCCAACTTATATCCAAATAAACAAGAACACATATTAAAGTTACAGGTAAAATATATATTCTGCCACCAAACAAAGGCTTGATTTTCCAGTTTCCACAAGATAATTTTGCTCTCTTAATAATCTAATTATAATATCTCAAACTAGATAATTTTTTATCAATGCTATAATGTTTATATTTCAAACTAGATTGGCATAGACAGAGGCAGAACTAGGGGGAAGGGGGTGTCACCGCCATCCTCAATTTTATTTTTATTTTTTTATATAGAAAAATTCTAAGGTTTAATCTTCAAGTTTGTTTGGTTTTTTATACCGTTTATATTTATTGTACTAACAAAAAAAAGTCAACGTTTAACTTTTTAGATCAATGGACAAGTCAAATAAGTTTTAAACTCCAGTTTTTTTTATACCGTTTATTGGTTATTGTACTAAAAAAAAAAAATTAACGGTCCCCTATGTCATCTTTGTCGTAATTTATTGGTTTTAAAAAATAAAGAGGAAACTTCCTTAAACACTGAAATATATAATAATAATATAAAAAAATCGGATCTGAAACCAATCCAGGATCATTTAGGTTTGGGTATGGTTCAGTTATTTTGGGAATATTTTTGCAATAAAATCCGATCCGAGAAAAAACAAATCCAAAATCCGATGGATCGGACCGGATCAGATGGGATTAGATTTTTGTGTCATCCCTAAGTACTAGTTGCAGAATAGAATATAAATATATGGAATGAATTTTTTTCCCAAAGCTTTCGAAAAAGGCATTGACACTAAAAAAAATACTCAAATAACGACGGGATTAGTGACGGTATTTTTTGTTACGAGCTTATTAGCGACGGTTTTTGTGACAGTTTAGTCAATTTGCGACAGATTTGTGACAGATTTTTAAATTAGTGACAGACTTCTGACAGCTTTTGACTCTAAATAAATCAAACATTATTTTATAGTGTGACCTTGACCAAAGACCCAAGTCCTGGTGTACGTCTGTAAGCCAGTCATACTAAGTAGGAACCACTATGAAGTTAATTTATATATACTCACTAGATATGTAATATAATGATTATGATTTTATTTAGTATTTCTTTCAACTTTGATGCTCAATACTGTTACATTAATTATTGACAGTATTACAATTGAATTCATAGTTGGTTTTTGGGTTCTGATAGGTCCCTTGGTTCTTAGTAAATCTTTTTAGTATTACATAAAGTTTTGCTTTATTAATACAGAACAAATGGTACATATGGATTATAAGATTTATTCATGTTGGTGAATGACCTATATAAGAGCAACTACATTGGTGTACATAACTCATCCTCTAAGGTCACATATTAGAAATGGAATAAAAAAGCACCAAAATTGTATACGTTAGACTAGCTATAAATGAGGAAAAAAAATACATTTAAGTACACCAAACTATAGTGCTGTTAACGATTTGAATATCCACTTTTTAAATTTTTAAATTTAGGTACCACACTATAATAACTTTTCAATTTAGGTACCACCGTCTAAATAAATCATGGAATTATGTCACGTGACATTTGACAAACATTAATTTGATAAACTAATTTGACAATTTTGCACAAAAATATGTCATCCTAGAAAAACTTTTTCCCCAATTTCACACATAAAAAAAATTAGCATATAATCCAAATTTGTGTTATGTGTGAAATTGGGAGAAACGTTTTTATACGATGACATATTTTTATGCAAAATTGTCAAATTAGACTTTCAAATTAATATTTGTCATATATCACGTGACATGATTCCGTGATTTATTTAGACGGTGGTACCTAAATTGGAAAGTTATTATAGTGTGATATCTAAATTGAAAATTTTGAAATCATTAAAAACAGATAATTTAATGTACTGAACCTATAAAACAACATATAAATGATGACATGATATTTTGTGGGTATCACTCTATAAAACACTTGTTAAAGTTAACAAGAGATTTATCAAGTGAAAAATGAGTCACGTAGGTCATTTAGACACTCAAAATCAATATTAATGTTTTAGATCTCAACCAAATCCCAAGCACAGTTCCATTTACATACTCACACAAAATGATACAGTAGTGAAAACCATTTCCACACCAACCTATGATATTCTATATTTATTTTTGGGAAAAAGACATGTAACCACATATTTTCTAATTTTATGCCAAAAAAAAATCACAATTCTTCCAACAACATACAAAAGGTAACCGGGGGTACCTATCTTATGTAAAAAAAACAAAAAAAAAGATAAATTGGTTTACAATTTTGGTTTTACTGGAATTTCACTAGATTTTAATTGGTTACATCACTTACAAGTTTAATTTGTTGGAAAAACTTATGGTTTTATGGAATGAATGCTATTAAGTTTGTGGTTATAAAAAACTATTTATTCCCCCATTTATGTGGGTCTTTTAATTGGTAAAAGATGTTACAAAGACAAGGTTAAAAGGAAAAATGGTCTTGTAACATTAGGACACTTTTTTCAAGACAAGAAAATACATACATCATATACACATTCACACACATACACACATGCATACATATAGAGAGAGAGTACCGCACCACCAACGGCCCGACCGTGGCTCGGTGCCGTTTCCGCCGAGTCACATGTGATAGACGTTGTACCTTGGGAACGAAGTGCCCCATGTAGCCAGAAGCAGAGGTGGCGGGGCAAATATCGTTTAAGGGAAACTGCTTGCAGTTACCTCGTCTCGGACTTTAGTCCATTTCGGTATCATTTACATTATTTTATGTTAAATCTTGTAATTGATATTTATATATTTGAGGAAACCATTTTCTGTTTATTTGTCCATTTCTTTTCCGTAGAAATTATTGTATTTATTTACAACGTACCCAACAATCTTAAACGATATTTTTATGTTTCGTACGTTAATACAATAATTTTGGTGTTTGGATAAACAGAAAATTATTTCCGTAGCTAAGTCGGTTTTTTTTTTGGAAAAAACATTTTCTAATAAACTTTGGTTTTTGAGAAATTGGTATTTCCGCTTGTATTGTAAAAAGCGGTTGTTGTTGTTTTACCTTTTTGGGATTTCATGAAAATCCTTTTCTCTGGTTTTAAACCCTCCTTTATGAGCAGTGATTTACTCTTGCTTGTATTATGTGTGATTTGCTTTACACTATATATTATGTTGGTGGACATGCATGATAAGAGATGGCGTGTGGCCGTTTGTTTCAGTGGTACTTTTGGAATAACTTGTTATGGCCACTTACATGCTTGTTAATTTGAGATTATGATTGAGTTATAACTATAATTTTTAGTTTCAGTGAAATTTCATGATTGTAGTAAACATTCCTAAGGTTGTTTACTTAGACAATGTTTGGCATGCCTCTGAAATTTGTTTAGAAAAATATTTTTAGAAACATTTACAGTGTAATAAGTTTGGTGTTCATTCATCCTTGTTAACTGTTAAGTTATTCTATTTCTTTTTTATATATTTATTGCAAACAGGCGAACGCACGCGGTTTACAAAATTCGTTATTAGGAATTGTTCTTTTGCTTGTAAAGATATATAACTCTTTCTTGCTGAAAAAACTCTGAAGAATACTTTATTATAAATTCCACCATGTCAATGTGGACAGTACACTACATGGCGTTTGGTATTATGGTGGTGTGGTAATTTTACATTTGATGTAACCTACTATTTAGTAATAATTTACTGGAAAGGAGATTAATCCAACACATTTCTATATCAGTTTTTTAAGCTAGGTTCTGTACAATTAGTTTATGTTGTAAGCATAGAACTTTGTGGAGTTAGAAATGATAGTTTCTGTAACCTTATAATTCCAGATTTCCGAAGGCATTTTTATGTGTTACATGTATTAAGTATTAATACACGTTTAGTTTGAGTACTACTTAATTATGAGTTATTTCGTAGTAAAAACTGAAACGGGTAATTAAATGCTCTATAAGTTACATTCTGTTATTGTGGTATTTAAAACGCATGGGCTAGAATTTTAATTCAATGTGCTTGATTATTAGTATAATGAGTTATGTGGATTATATTATAGTGAAACATTTTTCCTATATTAGATTTTACGAGTAATCTGATTAAAGACTACATTATATTGTTAGTGTATTTATACATGTTTAATATTTTCATAAATACTAACAATTTCCAATGAGTATTTGTGTAGATATGGATCTCTACCATGGAATTGAAGGATTGGTGATTATTCGAAACAGTTCTAGTAAAAGCCATTAAATTGGGGATTACGACAGAACTGGTTTCGAAATAGTTCTTGTAAAACCATTTTCTGATTTTTCGGAATTTGGGGCTTACGACAGAACTGGTTCAAATTCTGAGATTATTCTTTGTAAAATCAGATTTATCTGGTGTTTACGGTTGAATAAATCTTTCAGAATTTGATAATCTTTTTCGGGAATGAACTAGAATACTCTTGCAAAATCAGTTTCTTGAAACCATGCGTGGTTATAGAAATTTGGTGTTTGCGAAGGAGGAGTTTTAGTTTCATTTTTTGAAATTAGATTGTGCGTGTTTGTTATTTGAGATAACAAACAGTTTCCTGCGGGAAATGTCCGGAACACAGTGGGTGCTGGAACTGACCAGAACATTGTGGGTGCCGGTGTAACTCCTATTAATTTTGCATGAGTGCATATTAATGACGGAGGTTACAAATTCGAAATCACCATTATTAAAAACACTAATGTGGTGATATAATGGTTGATGTCCTTATTAATTGTGATTTATTGCAATTTAATTTGGAGGGTTACAAAATTTGTAACGGTAATCATTAATGAGATTAATGACGATTATTTATAACTTCTTATTAATTGTGATTAATCGCAATTTAATTTGGAGAGTTATAAATTATTGTAACGGCAGTCGTTGTTGGCATTTATGGAAAGCTTTATTAGCTATCTACGAATTGCAATGACGAATCGGTTACATATTTGGATGAAAGGTTATTTAATAACCGACTTGATTCATCCAAGAGCAAATAATTTGATGATTAACAAACTATAAATGGTCGTTGAGTTTATTTTAAGAATAAACAAATATCGGCTAATTTATTATTTGTTGAAATATTATCTTATTAATTTGCTGAAAGAACATTTAATAATTTGTTAAAATTAACATCTTATTTATTTGTTGGAAAAACATTTAATAATTTGTTGAAATTAACATCTTATTAATTTGTTAGTAAAACATATTGTGAATATGTTGAGCTTGCTATTATTGAGAATAATGATTTAGTAATATTATATTACTATTATTGGGGGAGAACCCCGAGGGTCCCACAAATGTGGGGGTAACCCATCGATCATGTAGATCGAGAATCTAAACATACCCAAAAGCGCCTACGGGCGAGTGGGAGAAAACCTAACGGTTCAGTGGTATGGACTTAAAACGTCTGAAATAAATGATATCGTTTCATTTACCACATTGAAATCGATTAAGTTTCTCTATAATAGTGTGCATGTTCTGAGTGAGGACAAAGGGAATGCATAACTGTGGGGGCGTTAATGTGTGGAAACATTTTAAACGTTTGGAAATCCACTAACAAGTGCAAGCATACAAATCTGAATCATGACTAGTGGTTTTGAAACCTAAAGGGCAGTAGCCTTTCGGTAGCCAAAACACTAGGATCAAATTGTGATAAGCTTGCTTGTTTGTGGCAATACATGAGTGACTATTTGTTCAAAATGAGCATTTTAGTCGATACTCTTGTGGTCAATAATGACATGTTGAGTTATTCAACTAAGTCACTGATTTGACATGATATATTAGGTCATGAAAATATAAAACCATAAATGTTTTATTTTTCTAAATCTATTATTTAAATTGAAACACAAATATGAGTTTGTGTTCGAAGCAATGTATTGCTAAGTCTTCAGTTCGAAGTTTCGAACGGAGTACATAACCTAATGGTTTGATGCATTTGAGATGAGTGCAAATCAAGAAGGGTTGTACTAAATACTGATATGTCTACTTGATGAGAAGTAAAGACAAATCAGTCGAGATATTCATTCAAGTAAGAATGAATACGTGAATTCTATTGTTGAGGATTAAGGCTTGTCAGAAAACATGTTTAATCATGGGTGTTCTGTTGTGTTAATCTACCAACTTTAATCCAATGATCAAGTGTTAATCATTAAATGATAGACTATTTTTGGAAGTGTTAGATATTGTCTAACTAGTTCCGAAATGGTATATTCACATGGATATGAATACATGATCAGTGTGATTGAAACGGTGAATATGAGACACCGTTCACATAATTGTGTTGATGGAATGACACCAATCGTTAAAGAACGACTTATTATGCTCTCGAGCAAAAATGTAGTTCTTAAACGATGAATATCATTTTGATAAGTTCAGGATTAAACTCTGAATTTGTACGGGAAGTGAGCTTTCCGCAAGCTATGTGTTGAACAAACTATCGCTTAGGAAGTTGGACCAAACAGTCAGAATTATAGAAGGCATGGTGCCTGACTATAAGTTCGTGAAAGTTTGGTGCTACCTAAGAAAGGTCTCAATCTTGTTCCTTGAAGGATTTGGATAGGATCGAAAATGGTAGATTGTGTGTTCATCGGATAAGCACAAAATATAGTGCTGATCGGTTTCTAGTGCATAAGGCATATGGCTTTAAAGTGCATATAGAACATTGTTCTATGCCCGAGAAGCATACTTTCTAAAAGAGAAGTTTTCTGCAAAACTCTAACGCCTGGCGAGTGTGACCAATACGTTGAGGGTTCAAAGCATTACGCTACCCAAGACAAGTGAACACTCAAACGGTGCTGGAAAAGTGGGAAAGTGAATCTTGTAAGGAAGATGAAGTGCCTCGGCATGGTAAAATGGTAAGTAATGAAACTTCATTTATCCCTTGACCTTCATGAGTGAAGGTGAATCGACGACATTGAAATAATCAATGTTTTCCATATAATGTGTATATGGGAAGATGCCATCAACAATGAGGTTGATAGGCACGTGAGAAATAAAGTCAATTACTTTAAGTAAACTGACGGTTTTGATAATTTTAATGTCTATACTCTAATCTCTATAAAAGGACGCATCATTAATTAATGAGAACATGTGTTTTATAAATGGAGATCTAGAGAATTAGGAACAACCCATTGGGTCTTGGTTCCGTGTAAAGTAAGTCAAGGTGCAAAAACTTGTTAAGTCACTATATAGACTAAAACAAACACCTAACTTATCATATGTAGTCTCTTGTGCGTCAAGAACTGCACTAGACCAGATATAGCCAACTCAGTGAGCATACCGAGTAGGTTTGCCAATGAGGCTTCTCAGATACATGAGGTATACTGCCAATCATGAACTGTGTTATACGAGATGTCCAAAATGTTTGGAGGGTATTTAGATACCAAGTGAATCTCGAACTTTAACAGTACAAGGTCCATTAGTGGATATGTTTGTACTTAAAGAGGTTGCAGTCTTATGGAGGTCTGTAAAATAGACCTGCATAGTTGGAGAAACTGTAGAGTTAGAATTCATAACGTTGAATCAAGCTACAGAAGAGGCAGTTTGGCTGAGAAGTCTTGGAAGGTATTCCAAGTGGCTAAAATCTGTTCCCGCAATAAACGTGTACTGCTGCAGTCAGTCAGTTATTAAACGGGATCAGAATAATTTGTATAATGGAAAGTCCCGACAAAGTCATGACATATTCGTCGGAGACACAAATCCGTAAGAGGAATTGCTAGCAAAAATTATGGTATCCATAGACTTTGCAAGGTCTAAGGATAATAATGCGGATCCATATACAAAATGCTTGACTCGTAGAGGAGTTGAAGCATCATCGAGGGAAATGGGGTTTGAAGCCCAATAAATTGGAAACCTTCGCATAGGTAACCCAACCTGAACTGTAAACTTCAGTCTCGGGTTCAATGGGAAACTGAATTGTGCGGGTAACCGAACAAAGCACTCGAGAACATAAGTTCTCAGCCCATTTCTATGATGAAAGAGTGATAGACCTGTACCATTTTAAGGGTGAGCATGAGGCTCTTAATGAATCAAGTATCTCGAAGGTCGAGTGGGGTGAGTCAGGACACCCTTGACTTGAAAATCACCTATAACGAGTGTGTATGGCCGATACTATGTGATGATCTAGGGCTAAATCACTAGAGCACTCGGTTGAATTTGCCAAGGCAGTCCAGGGCCAAATATGGACAATAACCAAAGGGCTTAGTAAGTGGTGTAGAGAGGACATTGTGTGAGTATTACCCTGGTATGCACAAACGCTAAAGGGTTCAAGGCTTTAAGGCTACCCAATAGTAGCATATCAGATTTTACATCACTATGGCAGGTTCAAGGCGCGCGCTACCTGTCCTTATGCAGTGAATTCTCGTGGTTCTCTCGATTGCATTTAGTTGCACGTTGCATGTTTTAGATCGCATTCATGTGGGGGATTGTTGGAAAAACTTATGGTTTTATGGAGTGAATGCTATTAAGTTTGTGGTTATAAAAAACCATTTATTCCCCCATTTATGTGGGTCTTTTAATTGGTAAAAGATGTTACAAAGACAAGGTTAAAAGGAAAAATGGTCTTGTAACATTAGGACACTTTTTTCAAGACAAGAAAATACATACATCATATACACATTCACACACATACACACATGCATACATATAGAGAGAGAGTACGCACCACCAACGGCCCGACCGTGGCTCGGTGCCGTTTCCGCCGAGTCACATGTGATAGACGTTGTACCTTGGGAATGAAGTGCCCCATGTAGCCAGAAGCAGAGGTGGCGGGGCAAATATCGTTTAAGGGAAACTGCTTGCAGTTACCTCGTCTCGGACTTTAGTCCATTTCGGTATCATTTACATTATTTTATGTTAAATCTTGTAATTGATATTTATATATTTGAGGAAACCATTTTCTGTTTATTTGTCCATTTCTTTTCCGTAGAAATTATTGTATTTATTTACAACGTACCCAACATAATTGTCGCTGAACAAGTCATTTACAAAGTTCCCATTCAAAAATTGTATGGAGTAATTGACAAATAAAATAAAAAAATCCTTTACCTTTTTAGAGCAAGAAAAAGATTAGGCGATAGTGATAACGCGATTTAAAACTCTGAGCTATCAAATTATAAATCCGTTGGTTAAATTGGTTGCGAGGTAAATTTAAAATATAAAAAAACCTTCCGACTTTGTTTTTGTTTCTGCATCAGCACCTTGTGAAAAAGTCGGGAGTAGTATTTTCGATTGTCTTGCATCAAACGATACCTATCTATTATTATAAAGGCATCTACAATAATATTGTTATCTGTATTGTTAACTAAAATAGTTAGCTAACAATGCATTTTTTTTTATTAGATAAGTTAAATCATGTGTTATCTTTATAGATATTAAAAAAGTTGTTAAATATAACAATGTTTTTAATATTGTTAATCGATGATGTGACAAAATACCATTAATTAAAACGTGATCTCTATTTCAACCACTCCTATTTTACTTCCTATATTAGTGGGGGTTTACAAAATGACTAATTAATGAGATTTTAATTAATAATTAATTTCAATTAAAATTAGATAACTTTGTTAAGTTAATACACTAATGTGAATGTTAAATTTAAGTTACATATGTATCTTTTAATATATAATTAAATAATAATGTGTCAAAATTAATAACACCATTATGGATACTCTAATATTTTTTCATATTAGTACACAGGCTTAGTATATGACCTACGAAATGACCTGCATGTAAAAAAACTACATATGAAAGCATTTTAATAGAAAGAAAAAGTCAGAAAAAAGGCATTGACCTGACCAAAGACCCAAGTCGTTGTAACTGTAAATTTAATAAAACGAAACATAATCTATAAAGAGCCGAATTTTTAAATCTTTTAAAGATTCGATATATATGTAAATTTATAAAACTAGAATAACCTTAAATTTCATTAAACATGATCTCATAATTATTCATAAATCATTCCCCACTCATATTATAGATCATATTTTCTCTCTCCATAAATCACTCCACAAACTAAAAATTCATATCTAGGATAATAATAATAATGTAACATCATTCACGCTATTATTTAACATTTCACAGATATAATATAGAATCCAAGTTAAAAACAAATAGTAAAAAATGCGTTTTAACTTTACCAAAAAGAAAAAAAGTAAAAATAAGCAGTATCATCATTTATAGTTGCATCATGTAACATTATATTAACATCATGTAACATCAAATTTAATAGCAAAGAATAAATATAAATATATACAATAAATTTGATTTGAGTGCCATTCAAGAGACATTCACTACTAATAGGGCCCGAATTCGGAATGGTCCCATCCCAAACTCAATTAGAGGTGCATATAATCTGCATGGTCCCATCCTAACTCACAAGCATTCTGAATACTTGTAACTACCATTGACTTGAAAAATGACTTAAGACCCTTCCAAGTTTTGGTCTCTTTCAACGAGGTCCCCTTCCTTGAACTGAACCACTCAAAAAAATGGTTAAAGTCGTTGATACGATTGCTCTTAGCTATCTTAATTGAGCGCAATGCCTCTCATTTTTTTATAAACCACAATGACACTATCATTGTGATGGTGTTTATGTATGGTCCCAACTCTCAAACATTCCGAATACTTCCAACTTCCATTGACTTGAAGAATGACTTACGACCCTTCCAAGTCTTGGGCTCATTCAACGAGGTCTCATTCCTTGAACTGACCCACTCAAAAAAATGATTAAATTTGTTGATACGGTTGCTCTTAGCTATCTTAATTGAACACAATACCTCTCGTTTTTTTTATCAACCACAATTGCATTATCCTTCTGATAGTGTTTATGTATGGCCCCAACTCGCAAGTATTCCGAATACTTCCAACTATCATTGACTTAAAGAATGACTTAAGACCCTTCCAAGTCTTGGCCTCTTTCAACGAGGCCCACTTTCTTAAACTGAGCCACTCAAAAAAATGTAGGAGAAAACAATAATTGAAATAAGACGGTCATAAATACTGTAGCAAAATAATATAGGAGCAGCTATACTAAGCTAACTACTTTTTTTTTATACTTTTAATGAGTGAATGAATACTTTTAAGTTCGTACATCCGTTAACTGGGAATATGAATCCACTGTTAGTCTATTTGAAGCACCAATGACTTCCATTATATGCGAGACAATTCGTACTTTAAAACCGAGATTCTCATCTAACAACACCGCACCTGCATGTAAAAAATACATATGGGTGTCTTTTCATAGCAAGAAAAAGTCAGGAATTTATGCACTTTTTTAGTTTTTTTATATGGACACCCTCTTAGTTTCTTAGCTATCATATTTGAGCGCAAAAATTCTCATTTTCTTTATGGACCACAATAGCACAGTCCTTTAACTTTTACTAGTATTTGTGTAAATCTTGACTTGAGTACTACTCCCCCGTTCTAAAATATTGGGACACTATCTATCTATATGTAATTTTGACCGATAAATATATTGTGCTTAAATCTAAATTTTTAAAATTTGTTCAAATAATTTAACATTTGAACTATGCGATTAGCTTTTGAAAAATTCGATTCCCACTAGTTATATATGAGTTATTTGTCGGTTGAAATTGCACGTAATTTCGTATAGTCTCAACAATTTGAAACGAATGAGTATTTTATAGACATTCAGTACCAGTTGTCATCAGGATAGCTAAGGGAAGTGACAAGTAGGGCGACAGCCCCGACCTCACCCGAAAAAAAGGCACAATTATTTTTTCATCTATTTCTATAATTTGTTAAGAGCAATAATATTTAAACAAAAAAAATTTGTGTTAGGAGCAGTCAAGACAGAATAGGACTAAGGCAACCTATCGATCTCTGTATAAAATGGAAATCTTTAAAGGTTGATTAATGCCTAAACTACTCAAATCAGTAGTCTGGACACTAAAAAAAAATGTCAGTTTACCATCAGAGGTTCTGTTATTAAACTGATAGTAAAACGAGTGTCGCTTAGCTTAGCAATAAAAATTGTTGATAAATTATTGTTGATAAATTGTTTATTAGTTTAGCAACAAAGACCCGATAATAAACTAACAATTTTTTTTTATTGAGACAGCACGTATTTCCCAAAAAATTGTATCGAGGGGTCAGAAATCTATTTGGCCCCTTGATTATTATATATAAATTTCAATAAAAGTTATACATATATAAAGTGTTCATTTATTATCATGGATCAAAATGTGTTATAATGGTAGAGTTTCGTATCTATCTTTCTTCCACTTTGCAAGGTCATACTTATAGTCTCTATAAAAGACATAAAATTTTGTATTTAAATTTTATGTGCGAAACTGGAATATTTATTAATTAATGAAATTCAAACTCACTTTTTCTAAATAACTTAAACTTTTCTATTTGTACCATCTTAACCCTAAA
This sequence comes from Primula veris, assembly GCA_963682055.1. Classification (NCBI taxonomy): domain Eukaryota; kingdom Viridiplantae; phylum Streptophyta; class Magnoliopsida; order Ericales; family Primulaceae; genus Primula; species Primula veris. The sequence continues at coordinate 2,748,444 of OY821742.1, read as the reverse complement.
AAAATAATATTATAATTGCTATCTTTTTAATACTCATCAATATATTTATTGTCTCCGAATTAAGTAAAAAAAAAAAAAGTAGTTTTAAGATGCAACATCACGTTAAAAAAAAATCTCTTTCACTTTTCCTTTCTATCTACAATATTCATTATTTAAAACGATTAGAAAAAAAGCTTACGAAAATCTTAATTCTTTTTGGTACAACCCAAGCTAAAAGTCTTGGTGTTGAAACTTCAAAGTCTTTGCAAGAATAGTTGTAGCTAAATATTAGCTTATATATATCAACCATAGTCTTCACACTAAATCATGTCCAAAACTACATACACCAAATCAAATATATTTATCAATACAGGTTCAATCATGAGCTATACTAAACTTCTTATTTCACTTTATTGTTGCTTTTTCGCTGCCACTACATTCCATTGTTGCTACTTATCTAGTGCGAGTAGTGATAGCTTGGGTACTCGTTGCTTTGAAACTGAGAGGCAAGCTCTTCTTAAGTTCAAGCATGATTTATCCGGCCCTTCGAACTTCCTATCCTCATGGGTAGGCAATGACTGTTGTGCATGGTATGGAATCGTATGCAGCAACTTCACTGGCCACGTCACTAAAATTAAACTCCGAGGTCCATATGAGGTGCTGTTAGATGATGATGGATACTTATCTTATTCTTATCAATTAGGTGGCAAGATTAATCCATCGTTGCTTGATCTGAAGCACCTCCGTCATCTCGACTTGAGCAGCAACGGTTTTGATTACAGTCCAATACCTAGCTTCATTGGCTCCATTACAAGTTTGAGGTACCTCAATTTTTCAGATTCTTGGTTTAGCGGGAATATCCCTCATCAACTTGGAAATCTATCCAGGATCCGCCATCTTGATTTTGGAGGTAACTCCGGTCTAAGTAGTGATAGTTTCAGATGGATTTCAGGTCTTGTTTCATTACGATATCTCGATATGTCTGGGCTAAACCTGAGGGAGAAAATAGGTTGGGAACATGCGACGAGCATGCTCCCTTCTCTACTTGAACTGCACTTGTCTGGTTGTAATTTGAGAGATATTTCACCTTCGATTACCAGTGTTAACTTTACTTCACTCTCGATTATCGACCTTTCTTATAACCAGTTCAGGTCACCTGTTCCTGAGTGGCTATTTAATCTCCCTCGTCTAGTCTCCATAAACATAGGCGGAGGATCATTTTCTGACAATCCATTTCCATGTGCTCTTAAAAACACGACCTTGATAAAATCCTTCTTCAACCATGGGAATGAAGGTTCTGGTGTGAGAATACCAAAGTGGTTTTATAGTTTCCAATATCTTGAAGAAGTTGATCTTTCTAATAATATGTTGGAAGGTGTCATCGCAAATGAAATAGGTAACTTAACTTCTCTAACTAGTCTCGATCTGAGCGGCAATAAACTGGAGGGGTCGGTGCCAGTATCCTTGGGAAAGCTCCGCAACTTGAAGGGTATTATCTTGTCGTATAATAATCTCTATATGTTGGACATAGGAAATTTCCTTAGGAGTTTCATGTTTAAGAGATTGGAAGTACTGGAGTTAGATGGAGCTAATGTCACTGGGCACTTACCATATGAGATTGGCCATTTTACAAATTTAGTCTCTATTAGACTTCCTAATAACTTCATCTCAGGTACAATTCCATATTCATTAGCAAGATTATCAAACTTGAAGTATTTAGATCTTTCTTTTAATCTATTGAATGGAACCCTGCCTGAAGTTATAGGGAAACTTACAATGTTAGAAACACTTCTCTTCCATGGGAACTCGATGGAAGGTGTCATTACAGACCTTCATTTTGCAAATCTTAAGAGATTAAGGTCCCTAACTGCATCGGGAAATAAGCTGACGTGGCAATCTCGTGATGTCTGGATTCCTCCCTTTCAACTTCAAGTTTTGGATTTGAGAAATTGGTATCTCGGACCCCGATTCCCTTCTTGGCTGCAATCACAAAAACAACTAAATGAGTTAGACATTTCAAACACAGGAATATCGGATTTTATTCCCACCAAGTTCTGGAATACGACCCATGGAGCTTTGTTTTACCTAAATTTATCATCTAATGGATTTTATGGAGAGATTCCTAATGATGGAATAATTAGGTTTGATAGTTTTCGTTCATTCGCCGATCTAAGTTCAAACCATTTCACTGGTCCATTATCAACATTCATGTCTGAAGCATATTGGCTAGATCTTTCGAACAATTCTTTCTCCGAATCTATTCACCAATTCTTTTGTAATCAGACTAACTCAAATAGTCGCTTCATAAATTTTCGATATAATCTTTTGTCAGGGAGTATTCCTGACTGCTTCGGGAATTGGACAAATCTATATCATCTAAAATTAGACAACAATCATCTGCATGGTCCCATCCCAAACTCAATTCGAGGTGCATATAATCTTAGGAATCTACACTTGCATAATAACAATCTCTCGGGAAAGTTGCCTCAGACTCTACAAGATTGTACGATGTTGCAAACAATTGACCTTGGAGGAAATCAATTTTCAGGAAATATACCTACTTGGGTGGGTAGGTCATTTCCACAATTGGTAAATTTGAATCTTCACTCTAATAGGTTCCACGGAAAGATTCCAAATGAACTATGTCATCTTCAATCGCTTCAGATTTTGGACCTTGCTCACAATAGCCTTTCTGGGTTAGTGCCAAAGTGCTTTACTAATTTCAGTGCTCTGAGAAACACGGAATTGAATATGAACTACGCAGGACAAGGGTTTTCGACAAAATATGATGGTTCACAAAAAGTCCATACATATGATTATGGAGTTTTGGTGACAAAAGGGATTGAGAACGAATATAATTCAATAATCATGTTGGTGAAGTTCATGGATCTTTCATCGAATAACTTATCAGGTTCGATCCCAGAGGGATTAACAAGACTTGCAGGTTTGAGGTTCCTGAATTTGTCTCGGAATCACTTTTCAGGTTTAGTTCCAGTCAACGTCGGTGAAATGCAATCACTAGAAAGCTTAGATCTTTCTCTAAACCAACTTTCAGGTGAACTTCCATTGAGCTTGTCGAGATTAAGTTCCTTAAGTTACTTGAACTTGTCCAATAACAATTTCACAGGGAAAATTCCTACAAGTACTCAACTCCAAAGCTTTAATGAATCCAGCTTCGGCGGTAACAAGCTCTGTGGGCCACCTCTTGGAAAATGCAATGAGAACAAGATAGTACCGAAAGTTGTGCTTGGAGTTGAAGAAGAAAGTGATGAATATCTAGACTTGTGGTTTATTGGCAGCATTGCAATAGGATTCATATTTGGTTTCTGGGTTCTAATAGGTCCCTTAGTTCTCAGCAAATCGTGGAGAATTACTTATTTTGGAGCATTAGATAGTGCTTGGTTTAAGCTCTCGGATTTTATATCTAGATGCTGCTATATCTTTTCAAATAAAAGAGGACAGTTGTAATATGTAATTTGTATTTCCAAAAACCAGGAAAAAATAAAGAGCGATTATGTACCTTTGGGATATGAACTTAATTTACTTGTAATCTGTGTAATAATTTCTTTCAACTTTTATACGTATGTCTCTTCGATAATTTTATCTATCTCTCACAGTTGCACAAAAGCGCATAAAGAATTAGATGGATCCCATGTTTATATATGTACTCCATAATTACTATATTGCAACTTTCCTATTAGTTTGTAAATTGATGATACAACTTTTTGTTTATGGTAAAAACAATCTAGAAATATATGAAGTATACAGGAGGCCGCGAAAAATATATCTTATTTGTCGATAGCTCATCGGAACTTGTTCCCGGGACAAATTGAAATAATTTAAGTAGACATGAGGTCCACTTGGTTTATGTCTACTTCATCCGATTTTGCTATTTCATGCTTAGATGAAATGGTCTTCAGAGGTAATTTTATAAATCTGTAATTGTACTACTGATTCTGGTGAAGTGCCAAAATTAATATTCCTGGTAGAGACTGAAGCAATCATAAAATCAAATGGAGGGACTATTAGTTTTCCTGATCTCTCGCAAACACCTTTTATAACAAAATGTAAGACGAGAAAAAAAAGACAGTCCACTACACCAGAAAATCAACAAAACCTTGCTAAGTTTCTAAAGAACTTCATCCATGGCATCAAATCTGCAACCACTTTTTAGTATCAAGAGTATCTCTTTGCAAGCCTGGTACGACATCAATCAAAATCACAGTTCAAATTGAAGCTCTTGGGGATGTCATCGAAATAAAATAACAAACAGAAGGGAAAGGTTGCTAGTCAATTAGGCCATTGTTACGGTAAAATTAGGATTACAATTTTAAAAAAATCGTACGCGCAGTTCTACAATCTCAATAAAATCCCAAACACCTTCAGTTCCATCTACATACTCTCACACAAAATGACACTAGTAAAGAACCATTTCCACACCAGCATATGGAAACTAGTTGCAAATCAGACCTCTTTTCCTTAAATTGGTTTGATCTTGAAGTGGAGTGAGATGAGAGAAAACACAAAGCACTTCAAATCCTGCAACCACCAAAAAATGACATTAAATTGAGAATTTTGGAAGACTACAGAAATAACCAGAGAGAAAGAGGGGTCATGGAAATCAAATATAATGGCATGGTACGTAATACAGTACGATATACTAGAATGGAATACAACTAAAGTAGTTTAACTACTATCTTTGTCGGCATAGGATAAGTAGAAAATGTACTTATCTCCATCAGCAAGAATGTGTCATTCTAGTAGGACCGTGTAGAAAGCCATGATAGTCTACAAACCAAACATGATCAAGAGATACAAATGCTACATTTAAATTTTACTAAACTAGAAAAAGTGTTATGTTGGTTACCAAATTAGAGCGAAATGTATAGGTTGGGTACCAATTTAGAAAGTGTGTTAGGCTGGATACCAAATCACTAAAAGTTAATAGGTTGGATACCATTTTAACAATTTTCCCTTAATATTCTCATGAGATGTTTCAGTGGGACATCAATAAATTTACTTACTAATCATTGATTATGCTATTCTTGTGGATTAGTTTCTTATTTTGATTCCGATTTCACATTGTAGAGAAAATGCTGGGAATGTTAGAGCCAAGTTCATTATAGAAGCTGCGAATCATCCTACTGATCCAGAAGCAGATGAGGTAATATATTTGAGAGATTTATTTTTTCTCTTTAAAAAGGATTGAAGAATTTGAGAACATCAAATGTTAAGGAAATGCTTTTTCAAAATAGGTCTTTAGATCAGCTTCTACTCCATAGAAGGATCTTCCTTTGGATTACTGCAAGTCAAGCCAAAATAAGATGAAATCTAAGGATTTTTATTAATTTGTGTTTTTCCAATCCAGAAACCAGATATCAATCTTGATAGTCCTTTTTTGTAAATGTGCTAATTCCTTAATTGACATTCTCTTGTGTCTGTAGATTCTATCGAAAAAGGGGGTTGTTATACTTCCCGATATATATGCTAATTCTGGAGGTGTAACCGTTAGTTATTTCGAATGGGTTCAGGTAAAGAAACTAGCTATTTTCTCCTTTGTATATATCATCTTGGTTATTATCATTGAAGAATATAATTTTTACTCGGGTATCTTCAATTAGGTCTCTGACTTTCTGTTATATACCCTGCTGATTGCGTTTTTCTCTAAGGTTTTTTTTTACAATACAAGCAATTGTACTACTGATAGATCGCTCGATTGCTAAGTCCTTGAGTTTGCTCCAAAATCATTAATAGTTTGAGTCCATAGTGTATCAAACAACTTGTCACAATTTTGAAAATTTGAATTGATATCAAGTAAATGTTAGGAAAATAGTCAAAGGAAGACCAACAATGTTTTAGATTTGGTTGTTATATACAAATATAAATGACAGCTTTTGAATTATGGTGGATTTTGTTGTTGCAGAACATCCAAGGTTTTATGTGGGACGAAGAGAAGGTGAACAAGGAGCTTCATCGATACATGACCAGAGCTTTCGGCAACATAAAAAACATGTGCAAAACGCATAATTGCGATCTTCGAATGGGCGCATTTACCTTGGGAGTTAACCGTGTGGCTCGAGCCACTATATTAAGGGGCTGGGAGGCGTAATTAAATAAAAACAGACGCTCCATAGTGTCTTTTTCAATTTGTTTTTTTTACTTTCAAGAATACCCATATAGACTTTTCTTTTACATTTTCACAAACTGGATAAAGTTACAATAACCGTGTTCCAGAATTTCTGATAAAGAAAACTGATAAATTCCAATAACGAGAAGTGTCTGGCCGGAGTTCAGAAGCTGCATTTAAAAATAGGATGAATTATCTAATTTAGTTCACAGCACACTAATAAGTTTCCAATTTAGGCATATATGCCTTTCTTTTCTCTTTCTCCTATTACTCACACTAGTAAATGGTTTATCATTTGATCATTTTATACAGATAAATTAGTACTATTTTGTTTCCAATTTCATTTTAAAGCACCTCGACTGCATGTAAATGTATATTTGCATGTAGACAAGCATTAACTTTAAATGGGAATGAATGATTATATATGATTTTTTTCCCACTGATATGGGAAGGATTGAAACGTTATTCTTTTATGATTTCAATCGTAATACAATAAAAAAAAAACTTGCTTTTGATCAATTTTTTATTAAAATGGGAGTAGTTACTATTTTTTGTAGCTTATTATTCAAGCTCAATAAGTACTCACATTATCCTATGGGCCACAATAACTCAATCTTTTTACTAGTCTTTGTGGAAAGTTGGCTTTGATGGGAACCGTTCTAAAGACACTCGGTTGCAATTTACTCTGTCCGTTCCCATTTAATTATTCACTACGAAACTATGTGCAATTTTGACCGGCTTATAATTTATATCAAAATTGTCGAAATGAATTTTTTTAAAATTTAATCATAAAATTTAACATTTGAACTATATTATCAACTTTTGAAAATTTTCATTCCGATAATTTTGATAAAAGTTCTAGGTCGGTTAAAATTGCACGTAGTTTCGTAATCAACCGCAATAAGTAGTCTCATTATCCTATGGGCCACAATAACTCAATCCTTTTACTAAGTCTATGTGGAAAGTTGGCTTTGATGGGAACTGTTCTAAAGACACTCGGTTGCAATTTACTCCGTCCGTTCATATTTAATTGTCCATTACGAAAATATGTGCAATTTTGACCGGTTTATAATTTATATCAAAATTGTCGAAATGAATTTTTTTAAAATTTAATCATAAAATTTAACATTTGAACTATATTATCAACTTTTGAAAATTTTCATTCCGACAATTTTGATAGAAGTTCTTGGCCGGTTAAAATTGCACGTATTTTCATAATTAACAATTAAATAATAACGAATAAAGTATTATTCAAGCTCAATAAGTATTCTCATTATCATAATATCCTATGGGCCACAATAACTCAGTCGTTTTACTAGTCTATGTGGAAAGTTGGATTTAATGGTAACTGTTCTAAAGACACTCGGTTGCAATTTACTACGTTCGTTCTCATTTAAATGTCTATTACGAAACTATGTGCAATTTTGACCGGGTTATAACTTATATTAAAATTGTTAAAATGAATTTTTTTAAAATTTAATCATAAAATTTAATATTTGAACTATATTATCAACTTTCGTAATGGACAATTAAATAGAAACGGATAAAGTTAATAAGTAGTCTCATTATACTATGGCCCACAATAACTCAGTCCTTTTACTAGTCTCTGTGGAAAGTTGGTTTTGATGGGAACTGTTCTAAAGACACTCGGTTGCAATTTACTATTCGTTCTCGTTTAAATGTCCATTACGAAACTATGTGCAATTTTGACCGGGTTATAACTTATATTAAAATTGTTAAAATGAATTTTTTTAAAATTTTATCATAAAATTTAACATTTGAACTATATTATCAACTTTCGTAATGGATAATTAAATAGAAACGGATGAAGTATTATTCAAGCGCAATTAATAGTCTCATTATCCTATGGACCACAATAACTCAATCCTTTTACTAGTCTCTGTGGAAAGTTGGCTTTGATGGGAACTGTTCTAAAGACACCCTGTTGCAATTTACTCCGTCCGTTCCTATTTAATTATCCATTACGAAACTATGTGCAATTTTGACCGGCTTATAATTTATATCAAAATTGTCAAAATGAATTTTTTTAAAATTTAATCATAAAATTTAACATTTGAACTATATGATCTAACTTTTGAAAATTTTCATTCCGACAATTTTGATACAAGTTTTTGACCGGTCATAATTGCACGTAGTTTCATAATGGATAATTAAATAGGAACGGATAAATTATTACTCAAGCCCAATTAGTAGTCTCATTATCCTATGGGTCACAATAACTCAATCCTTTTACTAGTGTCTGTGGAAAGTTGGCTTTGATGGGAACTGTTCTAAAGACACTCGGTTGCAATTTAATTCAATAGTATATAAATATAAACAAGTACTGGTCTCTATTGGCGAACCACTCGTACTAATGTCGGACCAACTATGAAGTTAATTTTACACAGTCTATTTGGCCACTTGATAGACGAATAGGTCCGTAAATGAGATGAGATGTTTGTGAAATCGTTCGTGTTCGGCTCGATTAATATTCGGTTCATGTTCGTTTATTTATAAATGAATATGAGAATGAACAAAAATATAGTGTTCGTCTATTAAGTGAACTGAACATGAACATGTCTCTGTTCGGTTCGTCTAATCTCGTGTTCGTGTAACTATATATAAAGTTTGATAAAATAAAAACTAAATCTATCAGTGATTTAACAAAAACTAATATCGCATGATATAAATGATATGTTTGTATTATTTTGAACTTATTATGTTAATTTATATCATCATACTATAAATATATTCACCGATTTTATCGTTAAATGTTCAACTTGTTAAAATAATCATACATATGTAAAAAATAATTTATACAATATATAAACTTAAAATTATATGTGAACTATTTTATCATATTTAACAATATAGTAATATATGATAAAATTAAAATATATTTTAAAAAGAAAGAAAAATACATTTTTTTTTAATTATTAATTATTGAATGTTTTGGAAGAAATTAGATATTCACGAACAACTCGTGTTCGGCTCGTCAAATGTTCGGTTCATGTCGTCAAATATTCGTTCGTATTTAAATGAATATGAACTGAACATGAACAAGGGTTTTAGTTCATGAACCGAACATGAACAGAGTTTTATTCGGTTCGTTTCGTTTTATTTAATACTCACTTGAAAATAAAGACTCATTTTCTCATTTAATGACATGATTGAAAGTGAAAGTGACAGCACTAGCATCCAACTTATATCCAAATAAACAAGAGCACAGATTAAAGTTACAGGTAAAATATATATTCTGCCACCAAACAAAGGCTTGATTTTCCAGTTTCCACAAGATAATTTTGCTCTCTTAATAATCTAATTATAATATCTCAAACTAGATAATTTTTTATCAATGCTATAATGTTTATATTTCAAACTAGATTGGCATAGACAGAGGCGGAACTAGGGGGAAGGGGGTGTCACCGCTATTTCCAAGTTTTTTTGGTTTTTTATACCGTTTATATTTATTGTACTAACAAAAAAAAATTAACGTTTAAATTTTTAGATCAATAGACAAGTCAGATAAGTTTTAAACTCCAATTTTTTTTATACCGTTTATTGTTATTGTACTAACAAAAAAAAATTAACGGTCCCATATGTCATCTTTGTCGTAATTTATTGGTTTTAAAAAATAAAGAGGAAACTTCCTTAAACACTGAAATATATAATAATAATATAAAAAAATCGGATCTGAAACCAATCGAGAACCGTTTAGGTTTGGGTATGGTTCAATTATTTTGGGAATATTTTTACAATAAAATCCGGATCCGAGAAAAAACAAATCCAAAATCCGATGGATGAGACTGGATAAGATGGGATTAGATTTTTGTGCGCCATCCCTAAGTACTAGTTGCAGAATAGAATATAAATATATGGAATAATTTTTTTTCCCAAAGCTTTCCAAAAATCGATTTACACTAAAAAAAAAAAATACTCAAATAGCAACGGGATTAGTGATGGTATTTTTTGTTACGAGCTTATTAGCGACGGTTTTTGTGACGGTTTTGTGACAGTTTAGTCAATTTGCGACAGATTTGTGACAACTTTTGACTCTAAATAAATCAAATATTATTTTATAGTGTAATCTTGACCAAAGACCCAAGTCCTGGTGTACATCTGTAAGCCAGTCATACTAAGTAGGAACCACTATGAAGTTAATTTATACTCATACTAACTAGATACGTAATATAATGATTATGATTTTATTTAGTCTTTCTTTCAACTTTGATGCTCAATACTGTTACATTAATTATTGACAGTATTACAATTGGATTCATAGTTGGTTTTTGGGTTCTGATAGTGATAAAGCCATAACTTTGGTCGGTTGCGTTAGGCTTTTCAACAAAGATAAAATGACAAATCGACCGTGAATAAATGATGCTTCCTGATCTTTATTATTACTCGGATTATTGTCCTTGTTCGGACTATTACACTTGTTCGGATTCGTATTCCGATTTTACAATTATGCTCGATATAACTATTTAATCTCTCGTCTTGATCTTTCTCCTCTTTTATTCGGTGCTCGGCTGTCTTTTCTCGGTTTGTTTCTCGAAGTGATATGCTTTGGTTAGTTTCTCTCTTTTCTTAACTTCTCTCTATATTTTTTGGATAGATTTTCTGGTCCTTTTCTAGGAGGGGTAGTGGGCTATTTATAGGCAACTGCGCCTTCTAGGATATTGACAAATGTCTTCATCCCAGGGATTTCTCAGACAAGGGTCCCCCTTTGATTGGGCTTGGGCTTTGGGTAGTAGCACCTCAATTCCTATAAAAAATATGAGGTGACCCATTTAAGCGTTGGATACCCATTTATAAAGTGGGTATTTTATGACCCGAATAAAATATTCGGGTCTGATTTTTATGTTCTATCAAGTGCTCCCTGACTTCCTCGGCGTGGTTTCCATGTCGGGGGAGTCATGTTCGGTTTGTCGAGAACGTTACTTCGGTCTTATTTTTCCCAATGCTTCATCGAGAAACGCAATAGACTCGTGACGGTTCCCAGGGGGGCGCATTTAATGTTTCCTATCCTAATATCTTTTTTCGAGGAAAACTCCTATAAAGGGGTGTGCTCCCTCCATAATTAGGCATTTTACTACTAATTTGCCCTTGACATAATGGCTTCTTCTGGTTCTACTGGTGAGAGCTCCTTTAATTATATTTCATATTTAGAAACGGAAATCAAGAAATCTCGTACCGCGAATAAGAAACACGTGGCCAAGGTTTCAAACTACAAGAAAAGGTTGTCTGACATGGATTCTGATCATCATGTGACGATGGCCGATCGAGATTGGGCCTATGAGCATATAAAGAAGCTCGAGGCTAATCTGGCTAAGCAGAAGGCAGCAAAAAAGGCCTATAAGCTTGCCTTCAAGGAGTTGCATGCTCGGTCCAAACCGAGTTCGGATGACGATGAAGAAGGCTCTTCCTCGAAATAATTAGTCTTTTGTAATTTCGGTCGTGATTTCTCTTGAATGGGGAGTCTTCTCCTCAGTTGTAATCGAAGTTTTTGGAATTAATAAAATATTTCCCTTTCCTTGTTCTTGTCTGTTTATCTTCTTGATGTCTTTTTGGATGATTTTAATTGGATTTGGAACTGTGGTTAATTCGCCTTTAATGCTCTTGGGAAGTTCAAGAGGCTGTATTTATTCGAGATGACCTTTGACCTACTCCTTGTTTCTTCTTATAAAAGGGGACTGTCCCAGTATCTTTTATGCAGTTCATTCTTTATTAACGAACAAATGGCTTCTCCTCTTGAAAAGTATGGTGACAACCTTCCTGAATACGTTACCCGTCTGGAAGAGGAAGTTCAGAAGGTGCGTTATCTCGAGAAGAGGGTTGCCCGGCTGTCAGTGGAAGCTCGTCGGGCCTCCGAACTAGACGAGCGATTGGATGCCCTAGAGAAGGAGCACCAGAGGTCTTTGCTCGACAGTATTCGTGCTCGTGCCCGGATCAAAGAGCTCGAGGCCTCCAGGGATAGGCAGCTCGCTTCCAAGAGGGCTTACAAATTGGCCCTTAAGGAAGTGTATGCTCGGTTGAAAAGGAAGCCGAATGACGAAGCAGGCCCTTCTATGAAATGATTTTATTGTTTTCGTTGTATTTCCTCTTTGTGCTTCTTCTGTAACGAAGTATCAACCAATCAATAAAGATTTCTTTTTCTTGTTTATATCTGAATTACTTTCCCAATGCAATTTATTTTGACTGCGCACGCTTGTGGCCTCATTAATGCTTTTCTTGGGCCTTGCGTTTGATCTTATCCATTGGACCTCCTTACTCTTTATATCTAGGGACTAATAGGATTTCTTGAGCCTTGTGCATAGAAAATCCTAATCACCAGAGTTTTCTTGAGCCTTGCGCAAAAGATCTGGGATATTTATTCGATCCTCTGTCCTTCCCAAAAATGACGCGTGTTTTGTTGCCATTATTACTTACCCCCTTTAAATATTGGTAAGAATCCAAACGTTTCTTGAACAGGTGTGGCTTTTAATTACTCACACTCTTTAGAGTCTTTTGGGAATCCAAACGTTTTTCTTGAACAGTCACCTCTTTTGAGTGCCATCGCTTCTGAATACCCATTGGCGAATGGTTGCGACTCTCAATCCCAGCCTTCATACGATTGATCTATAAATACCTGCTTACAGCATGGTTACATCCACACTTCTCATCATATTATTTTCCCCCATATATAGACCCTCATCTTATAATTTCCCTAAGATGTCTGGTCCTTTCACCCAATCAGCATTAGCTTTGCAAGTGGAGGCCTTCGAAGCCTCCTATAACCATGTACAAAGGCTGTTGAGGGATGCCGAGGAGGAATTGAAGGTGATGTGTTATCACCATACCGAGATGGTTTGGGAATTAACTTGGCTAAGATCCGAACTGGCTTACTGCCGACGTGCTCGTCAGGCTTTAGTCGAAGAGAATGAGATGCTAAGGGGGAACCCGACACTGAGGGACAGGGATCTCTCTGCTGCCGGGCCCTCTCATCGATACCGATCGACTTCCCCCTAACCTTCCCCCTTCTTTTTTATCTTTCTCTGCTTTTCCCCTTCTTTTCCTATCTCTTCCTCTTTTTTTTTTCTTTTTTTTATATCTCTCTTTCTTTCTTTTTTATATCCTTCTTATGCTTCTTTTCTTTTTTATCGTGTTCCTTTTACTTTCTTCGTCCTCTTTTTTCTCATCATCTCTAGTTCTCTCTACTTTTTTCCTTTCTCTTTCTTTCTCTTCTTTCTCACCATTACGACGTAACAATCAATCCTGTGATCCTAAGGATTTTGTGTTACTTCTAGGATTTTTGTCATTGTTCTTTTTGATTCTTCTTTCTTATCACTTTTTCTTTTTCTTGCACTCTTCTTCTTTTCCTCTTCTTGCTTTTCCTTTCTCTTTCTTCTTACTTTTTCTTTTTGGTGTCTCCTGCTCACTTGGTCAGCTGATATAGTTGATCCTTTGCCTGATCTTCTGTACTAGCTCTTCTCGGATGTAATAGATCTTTATCTCGGATGTAATAGGTTTTTATCTCGGATGTAATAGATTATTATCTCTGATATAATAGACCTTGATGTAACAGACCTCGATGTAATATTGTCTATTGATGTAATGAACAATGATGTATTCCATCTTCATTAATGAAAAGTATTTTTGCCCTTTTTCTTTTTGCCTTTCTTTTTATATTGTACGTGTGGTTTGTTGTTTGTCTGGGATCTAGATCTTTGAATATCTCGTCTTTATTTCTTCTGCACTGTAGTCTCAGATGTCAATAGCTGTCCCCGTCACTGTCAAACATATGTGCAGGCTCCCTAGTAGGTCAGGAAATGCACATGCCCCCCCCCCCCAGCATGTCAGGAAATATGCAATTTCCCAAGCAAGGTCATAAAATATCATACTCTTCGTTCTATAAGTACCCTCTTTTCTTGGGTAGTTTATCATCTCTTTTTTCTTTTTGCTTCTCTCTTCCTTAGCCCTTTATTTTCTTCCATACTAAACAATTTCCCAGAATGTCTGGACCTGTGGTGAGATATCATGCTCAGATGAAGGGCTTGGATACAGAGGTATCTCGGGTCTGCAGTCGGATGGCAAGGCTTGAGAAAGAGTATGGCGTTTTGGCCTTGAGCTTGTTCGGCTCTTATCCCGAAGAGACAGTGAAGTGGACCGAGATCTCGGCACTGAGTTGCCAGCTCGATCATTTGTTGCTGCAGAGAAACCATCTGGCCAATTCCTGGTATGATGCCGAGGAAATTTGGGACCATTCTCAAGATGAGTTTGACAACTCTCCTCAAGGCCTTGCTAACCTAATGGTAAAGAATGCTCGGCTCGTGGAACGCGTCAGGGTTCTTACTTCGGAAAACAATAGGCTCTCCTCGGAGAATGACGATTTGGTCGCCATGAACGATTCCTATCAAGCTAGGCTGAATTGTTCTGCTCGTATTGCCTTCTCTCGGTCTGGCAGTTCGGTTTTTCCACCCATTGATCCTTAGATTGGGCTGGTTTTCTTATGTATTTCCCCTTTTGCCATTTGTGTTTTATCTTCTGTATTTAATGAATCAGTTGTATCTTTTCGTATCTCGTGCCTGTCTTGTGAACCATTGGAACTCTTCGTATTTTGTGCCTTCTGATTCTCTATAAATGCTCCCTATTGCCTGTATCTCATTATCAATTTCTACCTCTTCTTGTTTTATAATTTGCTTTTGCGTGAGATGGCTCCCATCACTAGGTCTGCCTCCAAAAAGAAAGCCCTTATGGAAGAGGAGCCTACCTTTTTGCTACCTCGTCCCCCTGGCTTTGAGATGTCATGGCTGAAACATGATCTCATGTGTGCTCGGACTGAAGCGAGGAGGTTTAAACAATATTGGGACGAGGAGGGCACTGCTCGTTTCAAGGCCGAGCAAAAATGCAAGTCTCAGTCTTACGCCTTGAAACAGGCTGAGATGGCGATTTCTCAATTGGTTAGGGAGAAAGAGCGTCTGGAGGAACTTTTGGCGAAGAGGGATGTTGCTATGGGGGATAGTTCGAAAAAGTAGGATGTGTGTATTTTCTTTTTCTGTTGTATTATTTGTGTTTCCCCCTTTGTGGATGAATAAAACTTGTCTTGCATTTGATTCTGTCCTATTTTATTTCCTGCTTGCTTCTCTTTTTTTTTTGTTTCTGAACATACATCGAACAATGTGCCCGGTTATCCCCCCGGAGAGCGTTGTTAGACTTGATGCTCCCTGCCATCAAGCTAGAAACGGTCTTCGTCCACCTTGTTCGATGTGCCCTTTTGGTAAGGATTGGGTGGGAGTCGAGGAACTTTAGTCGGGGGATATTATCGGTGTGATAGTAGTGGTAGCGTATGTGGGAAGCTTTTCGTGGTAGGGTCCATTGGCCGTTTATTTAGGTGTAATGATGTGAACTGCCTTGGGTAGTGGGATACGCGCTGACGTGGCGAAATCTGGAGCGTTGAAATGTTAAAAAGAGCAGCGGTTGTTGACTTTTGTATGGTTGGAAAAGGGTGAACCTCTGGTACACGAAAGGACGGTTATTATTTTATTCCTTTTGTGACTCCACTCCTTTTTATTGTGCCAGGTAATCCTGTTTATTTTTATCACAGAATTCGCTGAAGAAAATCTCTCTCTAAAGCATATTCTTCCCGCCAAAAAGGAAAAGAGTTCGGCCGCTTGATCTAGGGTTTCGTGGTTTTATTGGAAGACTTGCTGCTGTTCGCGCTTGCTTGCTCATAATGATTACTGTAAGTGATTTTTCGTTCTCCCCCCTTCCCGCTTTTAGGAGTTGTATTTGATTTGTCGTTGTGGTCATAGGTGTGTCGTTGGTATATGGTTCATGTTATCTATATATGTCTGATGATTCTGATGTAATGTGCATGGGGGGGGGGGGTGTGGCTCTCGTTCTATTGATGTGGTTCTGGTTTGTGTATTTGGTTAGTATATTGATGGACTGTTGATGATCTTTGTATAGGAAATTTTGACCCAAAGTGTGGCCCAAGTTGGCACATTCGTGGAGAAGGATTTTAAAGAACTCGCCGGAA
This sequence comes from Primula veris, assembly GCA_963682055.1. NCBI lineage: Eukaryota > Viridiplantae > Streptophyta > Magnoliopsida > Ericales > Primulaceae > Primula > Primula veris. The sequence continues at coordinate 2,732,320 of OY821742.1, read as the reverse complement.
TACCTGACAACATACATATCCGGCTTCCTATTTCTGACGAGGAGGTGCTGGGATTTGTACCTGCCGGCGAGGTGGCCGTGCGTTCTTCGGCATTCTTCACTGGGGGTGTTCGACTGCCCTTTACGAACTGGGTGGCTTCGTTCTTTGAGGCCGTCCAAATTGCTCCGGCCCAGCTGGCCCTAAATGGTTACCGTACTCTGAATGGTATCCAAAGGCTATCGGAGTTGTCCGGAATACCGATTGAACTGAAGGACGTCTTTGGAGTCTATAGTTTGAGCTTTGAGCGTCGCAGCTCGTATTTGAAGACTCTGCGTGCCTTTTGCCGGCTCGTTATCGGTTTGCCGGATACCAACAAAGAGCGCAATCTCGGTATTGTTATTGCGTCTGGTGAATGGGCTTGTCCGGGACACCAGATTCCTGGACCGGCTACCAATGCTCCCACTATGCCAGATCTCGGCGCTCCCAATGTAGAGGCTTTGTTAGCTCTTTGGAAATGGTGGGGGCCTGGACCTACGCCGGATCCTGCGAGTCGTACGGCTTCCATGTTGCTCGGTTACCCTATGGGGTCAGTGACCAAGGGGAATCCTGCACCCGAGATCCCCAAAGAGCCCGAGGAGGAATTTTTAAAGGTGGTCCAGGCTCGATGTGCTACTCGGCTTGGGAAAAGAGCCGTTCGTTCTAAGCGTCGCGCAGCTGACCCTGTCGTTGAAACAACGAAGAGGGCTAGGGGAACCGATACGTTGGTTACCGAGGAAGATGCTAACGTTGGCTCGGGCGAGGGGGTGTTTGCCGCTGCGCAAGGGGATACCGTCGAGGATGCCTCTGCTCCGGGCGAGGTATGTGTATATGTATTATGATTTTCTTGTCTTTTGGTTGTTTGTCATTTGGTTCGCTAGTGCTTTGCTTTATTAGTCGTCTTGTTTCAGCTACTGACTTCTCCATTGGTTACCCTCGCTCTTGCCCGGTCTATGGGTATTATTGTGTTTCAGGGGTCGGTCGACGATGTATTCGGATATATGAACCTCTTGACGAATATGGGAGAGGGTACGATGACTTTGCCGGTCATCTCGCCTATCCCCACCGAGGGTCCGATAGATTTGTCCGTGTGCTCGCCCCTCCGTAATGAGGAAGAGAGCGAGTATAGGGCCCCTGAGATTGAGCAGTTGGAGGAGGACGCGGGGGTGGAGATGGAAGGCAGCGAAGAGAATGCCGGGGATATTGTGACGGGTGTCGACGGATCCGAGAAGGTGTTGGTTGACGGGGTTGCAATGACCCGGTACATTGACCGATGTAGGGGTGAACTGCTGGATCAACCGAGAACGCTGAAGATGGGGTATACGGCTCTGAAACCCCTTGTGTTCAAGAATGCAGAAAAACTATCTGCCCAACCTACAATGTCAGTGATAGAGCAGGCCCATGCGGATGCGTTGAGGGTACGTGGGGCTCGTATTGCACTATATAGGTTTGGTACTTGTATTCTGTTTGTAATCTAATGTGTTGAAGTGCAGATTGCCTTGAGTACCGTGGCGCTACGAGATCATCTGGGAGCTCTAGGGGCTGAGAAAGAGAAGCTGGTGGCCGAGAAGAACGCCATAGTCGAGGAGAACGAGCAGAAGATAAAGGATCTGCTTGCGGCTTTCGAGGTCGAGAAAGAGAAATTGGTTGCCGAGAATAAAACCCTGGGCGAGAATTATGACAAACTGTCGGTGGACTTCCTGCACCTGACCGAGGATGTCGAGAACTTGAGGGTGGAAAAAGAGAGCATGGCCGCTAAGTACGGCGAATTAGAGGAGGAGAACTTGCTCCTGGCTGAGGACGTGGAAGCCGAAAAGGCTAAGGTGTCTGCCCTGAAAACGGCACAGGCGGAGGAGCGGAAAAAGTTAGCGATGATGGCCAACTTTTCTGTATACTGCGCTCATGTGCGGGCGCTCAATTTCGCGAATGTTCCTCTGTCGGATAGGGCGTGGTCGGAGTTGGTGTATCCGTGTCCGCATGGTGCACCGCCGAAACCCTTGGACTGGGCGAATCTTCGTGAAGAAGAGCTTCCGCGGCTACCGGGGCAGACAATTTCGACAGCGCTGCGTCCTCACTCTATGTCGACCACGTCCACTCCTCGACCGGATTCTACTGTTGTTCCCCCACTAACATCTCCTCAGGTGGAACCTTGACTATCTTTCTGGCATTGTGTAAAATTTTTTTTTTTTTTTTTTGTATCTAGAAACAGATTCTTTTGGGGAAGTGATAATATAGGTGTTGTGGTTTCTTTCTGTTGGGCTTGCTTGGGTTAATTTCTTTTGATGGTCGCCATATTTTGAAGGATATGAAAACAAAATATTGTCAGGTACCAAATAACCCCCTTGCCATGGTGGTCTGGACCTCGCCTAGTCGTAGTGTAAGTGACGTAATGGAGGATTTGGAAAGGTCTAACGCGTCCCTTACCGCGAAATTGACTTGTGCCTATCAGGAAATCGAGGGTCTGACTATTCATATTTCCAACCTGGCGATCCGGTTACGTGATTTGGGAGAGAAATTTAGTAAAAAGACCGCCCATTATACGGCAAATAAGGGTAAAGCAAAGGAACTTCTCAGTGCCCTACGACGTTCTCGTGATGAAGCCCGAGGTCGTGTGACGAGCTTGAGCTTGGTCCTTGGGGCCGTTTTCGAGGACGCGGATCTGCTGCTATCCTTTGCCAAAGCGTATTGGGCCCGAGCTCGCGCCTTAGAGGTGCTGGAGCATATAAAAGGAATGAGTGGTGTGTCCCGGGTGGAGCGCATGGTGGATGCGAAGGCCGGGGTAACTGAAACCACTGTTGCCTTGAACCGAATCGAGGCGGTCATTCGTGAGCGTTTGGGGACGCAAATTAATTCATTGCGAGATATTCATTTTGCCGATGTAGTAGAGACTTCGGCGTCTGTTGAGGGGTTGTCGGATTAATAAAATAGCTTGTTTTGTCGTTTTCTTTGTAGCTTGTATATAAAAAAAAAAAAAAAAAAATCTCTCTTCTCGTTTTCTTTGTAGCTTCTTTTTTTTTTTTTTTTTTTTTTTTTTATTCATCTCTTATCGTTCTGCTCCCCCCCTCTTTTTTTTTTATAGGCACATGCTACTACGTCGCATCAGGCTGGTTCTCCCTGCCTAGTTAACCCGGGGTTAGGACCTACTGGTGCTGCCCGGGACGAGGTCTCATCTGGTGCGGCTAGTGAGGTGCCTGACAGGTGGCCCTACATTGTTTTGATGAGCAAAAATGTCAAATTGACTGACCAATGTGCTCGACTGCGGACCAAGCTGAAAACCCAGGCGGCCTCTTTTCGGGAATACGTTCGTCATGCCGAGCATGCTGTTGAGGTTCAGGAGCGTCGTTTGGATCGATACTGGCGTGCAAAGGGCGAGTACTTCGGCAAATTAAAGTTGCTTGTGACCAAGGCCAACGTGTTGGTGAAGTATTTCCGTTTGTCCCGCGCCAGATACGATGCTTCCGCAGCTGTGATTGAAGCTCGCCGTGACCTTTCCTTTGACGATGATCGCCGTAAAGCGGCCTCGGATGCTCACGAGTCCGCCAAAGAAGCCGAGTTCAACGCGCGGCTTCAGACGCTGACTTGTGTTGGGGCTCATACGACCAATTTTGATGCCCTCATTTCTGAGGAGCGTTTTGATGGCGATGAGTCTGAGGGGTACACAACGACGGATGACGAAGAGATTGAGCTCGGTCAATTACCGTTGTGCTCCTCCTGCAGTAGTTCTTCTTAAATTAATCTCTTTAGTGTCGTTGATCTTCTTGTTGCCTCCGTAATGCGGGCGAGGACTATATATGTGATTTCTTTATTCCTGTTTTGTACCTTTCCATTGCCGTATTGCTATTTAATTGATTGGATCGATTTTTCCTTGCCAAATCATTTGTTATTTCGTTATTCCTGTTGTGGAGATGCTCTTTGTTGATATTTTGTTGTTTAGATTGATTCTCCTTCATTGTTTTAGCCAATTTATATTGCATCGCCGTCGTAAAGTGGACCTGAATAATTCCTTGCATTGTACCTGCATATAAATTTCATAGTATTCCTAGGCGTTCCTTCGGTAACACGCCATGTTGGGAATTTCATAGTATTCCTAGGCACTTCGGCCATGTTGGGAATTTCATAGTATGCCTAGACGTTCCTTTGGTAACACGCCATTTACGGACTTTCATTGTATTCCTAGGCACTTCGGCCATGTTGGGAATTTCATAGTATCCCCAGACGTTCCTTCGGTAACACGCCATTTACGGGATTTCATTGTATTCCTAGGCACTTCGGCCATGTTGGGAATTTCATAGTATGCCTAGACGTTCCTTTGGTAACACGCCATTTACGGACTTTCATTGTATTCCTAGGCACTTCGGCCATGTTGGGAATTTCATAATATGCCTAGACGTTCATTTGGTAACACGCCATTTACGGACTTTCATTGTATTCCTAGGCACTTCGGCCATGTTGGGAATTTCATAATATGCCTAGACGTTCATTTGGTAACACGCCATTTACGGACTTTCATTGTATTCCTAGGCACTTCGGCCATGTTGGGAATTTCATAATATGCCTAGACGTTCATTTGGTAACACGCCATTTACGGACTTTCATTGTATTCCTAGGCACTTCGGCCATGTTGGGAATTTCATAATATGCCTAGACGTTCATTTGGTAACACGCCATTTACGGACTTTCATTGTATTCCTAGGCACTTCGGCCATGTTGGGAATTTCATAGTATCCCCAGACGTTCCTTCGGTAACACGCCATTTACGGGATTTCATTGTATTCCTAGGCACTTCGGCCATGTTGGGAATTTCATAGTATGCCTAGACGTTCCTTTGGTAACACGCCATTTACGGACTTTCATTGTATTCCTAGGCACTTCGGCCATGTTGGGAATTTCATAGTATCCCCAGACGTTCCTTCGGTAACACGCCATTTACGGGATTTCATAGTATTTCTAGGCACTTCGGCCATGTTTGAGAATCTCATAGTATTAGTAGACAGCATAATAATATATTTTATCCATTCAAAAGCAGAAAGATAATGCCATTAAGCAAGAAGGGTAAGGTAGCACCTGTACTTGTAGCACTTGTACTTGTACTTGTATTCGGAGCATTGCCTATACGTAGTACTTCTTTAGGTTAGCCACGTTCCAAGAATTCTTTTCCCCTCGGCTGTTGGCGAACAGGACGCTTTTGATTTTGTAAGAGACTGGACTTGTTCGCTTGACGATTTCGTATGGGCCTTCCCAGGTAGGGCTCAGTTTGCCATGTATTTCATTGCGGGTGTAGACCGTCACTCGTCGCAGCACCAGCTCTCCTACCATGAATTCTTTAGATCCTTTTACTCTCTTGTCATAAGTTTGCTTTACGTTTTGTTGGTATTTAGCTAAGGTAAGGGCCGCTATCTCTCGTTTCTCGTCTATCATGTCGAGCTCTTCTCTCATTCTTTGTTCATTATTTCCCTGCTCGACCAACGTTGTTCGGAGCGTAGGTAGCCCGATCTCTGTCGGTATGACGGCCTCAACACCGTATGCTAAGCTAAACGGGGTTTCCTTGGTGCCCGTCTTAGGTGTAGTTCGGCACGACCATAAAACGTTGAGTAGCCGCTCGGGCCACCTCCCCTTTGCTTGTTCAAGGGTGGTCTTGATGCCGTCTAATATTGTTCGGTTTGACACTTCGGCTTGCCCGTTTCCTTGTGGGTATGTCGGCGTCGAATAGAATTTTCGGATACCTAGTTCCTCGTACCACAGCTGCAAATTGGCATCTTTGAACTGGGTTCCGTTGTCGGCGACTATAGCGTACGGTATACCGAACCTAGTTATGATGTATTCCCAAATGAATTGCTTGACGTTGCTGGCTTTGATTTCTCGGAGGGGTTTAGCTTCGACCCATTTGGTGAAATAATCAGTCGCAACAATCAGGTATTCCACATTCCCAGGGGCTCTTGGGAGTTTACCGACCAAATCGATTGCCCATTGGGCGAACGGCCATGGGGCTGATACCGGGGTCATCATAGATGAAGGGAGCCGTGGTATCTTGGCGAATCGCTGGCACTTATCGCATCGTTGGACGTATGCATCGGCATCTCGCTTGATATAGGGCCACCAATATCCTTGGGTCATTGCCTTGTTTGCAAGGGATCGCCCTTTGATGTGTGCTCCACAAGATCCTTCGTGGATTTCCTCCAAGACCGGCAGCTGTAGCTCGGTCGGGACGCACAGTAGATGTGGTCCCCGGTAACTGGATTTGTATAGTTTATCGTCCTCGGATAGCCAGAAACGAGGAGCTTTTCTTGTAATCTTCAGCGCTTTTATCTTGTCGACCGGAAGTGTTCCACTTCGCAGATAATGGGTCATGTCCTCCATCCAACCTAGTTCGTACTGTATCGATGTCACCCGGTTTACCATTTTCATTATGCTCGGGGTCGACAGTAGTTCCACTGTGATCGACCGGGAGTCGGTCAATGTTAATGTCGAGGCTAGGGTGGCCAATGCATCAGCATGTGCATTTTCGGTGCGATTGATTCTTACTAACTCGCACTGTTCGAAGGTGGCCATCAAGCGTTGGACTTTTTCTTTGTAGAGGATCATTCTATCATCTTTCGCTTGGTACTCGCCGATGGATTGATTGACGATGAGCATGGAGTCTGAGCTTGCAATTAAGTGGGAGCATCCGAGGGACCGGGCGATAAGCATGCCATTTATCATGGCCTCGTATTCTGCCTCATTGTTGGTAGCTCGGAAGCCCAGTTTTATGCTTTTTTCGATGATTGCTCCTTCGCTGGATTTAAGGACGATCCCTGCTCCTGATCCGTCCTTGGTGGCTGATCCGTCGACATGTATCTGCCAGTGTGATTGGGGAGAGAGTGCCAAAGGCTCGTCATAGCCTTCGGTGAATTCTGCGACGAAATCGGCCAGGACTTGTCCCTTTATGGCATGGCGGGGTGCGAACTCGATATGAAATTGGGATAGCTCGACCCCCCAGGCGGCAACTCGGCCGCTAATGTCCGTCCGTCGAAGTGACTCTTTAATGTGAAACTTTGTATATACCCGGACCTGATGAGCTATGAAATAGTGTGGCAACTTCCTGGTTGCGACGACCAATGCCAGGCACAGCTTTTCCAAGGGTAGATAACGTGTTTCGGCTTCGACCAGAGTCTTGCTGACGAAGTAGATCGGAAATTGTTCGCGACCTTCTTCTCTTAGGATGACCGCGCTCACAGCTGTGGCGGAGACAGCTAAGTAGCATGCCAGAATGTCTCCTCTGTTCGGCCTTACCAGCAGTGGCAATGTCCTCAAGTACTCTTTGAGATTGTTGAATGAAGCTTCACATTCCGGGTCCCAGACGAATTTTCTATCCTTCTTGAGAGATTCGAAAAATGGCCGTCCCTTATCTGCGGATCGGCTAATGAACCTGCTCAAAGCGGCCATCATTCCCGTGAGCTCTTGTACCTGTTTCTTATTCTTGGACGCTGCTAGGTTTCGTAGAGCCGTTATTTGATCGGGATTAGCCTCTATTCCTCGTCGGCTAACCATATGTCCCAAGAATTTCCCTTTGCTGATGCCAAATGCACACTTGCTCGCATTGAGTTTCAGTTTGTGCTCGCCCAGCGTTCGGAAAACGTCCCTGATATCTTGAAGGTGGGATGTGGCTTTTTCGCTCTTGACGACCATGTCGTCTATGTATACCTCCATCGTCTTCCCTATATGATCTCGACATACCCTTGTTATCATCCTTTGGTATGTTGCTCCCGCATTGCGTAGGCCGAACGGCATTACCGTATAGCAATAATTTCCCAAAGGCGATATGAATGAAGTCTTTTCTTGATCTTCGCGGGCGAGGGGAATTTGATGGTATCCTGAGTACGCATCAAGGAAGGTCATCCGTTCTGCTCCCGCTGTAGCGTCCACCAATTGATCGATCCTTGGAAGGGGAAAGTGGTCCCTCGGGCAGGCTTTGTTGAGGTTGGTGAAGTCTATACAGACTCTTTCCTTCCCGTTCTTCTTAGGGACGACGACCGGATTGGACAACCATTTTGGATAGTAAACCTCCCTTATGGCTCCAGCCTCCAATAGCTTTTGTACTTCAACGATTATAGCTGCTCTGTGCTGTACAGAGACTTTTCTGCTTCTCTGTGCTATTGGCTTGTACTCGGCGTTTACACTTAGGTGGTGGCATGCTGTATTGGGGTCTAGGCCCGGCACGTCTTTAGGACTCCAGGCGAATTTATCAATGTTGCTGAGGAGGAAAGCTTCTAACTCCTCGGATTCCTGTTTTGGAAGGTTATCGCCGAGGAGGAAATAGTGCTCCTCGTCCATATCTGGTATATACACTTTCCTGAGTGTCTCTCATACTTGTTCTTCGACAACCCTTTCGGCCTTGGATATTTGGTTGATCAGCTTCTTTGTGCTGGTGGGTTGTTCCACAGTGCTCCGTTGTTTTTGGAGAGCCGCGGTGATGTCCTCGCAGCGTCTTGAATCTTCTTGACATCCTCTTGCTGTCTCGATCGCTCCCCTATCATTTGGGTATTTGACCTTTTGGTGATAGGTCGAGGGTATGGCCTTCATGGCATGTAACCAAGGTCGGCCCAATATTGCGTTGTGCCCGGAGTGGTCGTTGACCACTAAGAACTCCACGGGAACCGACATGGACCCTGTTGTGACATTGAGGACGATCTTACCCAAAGGTTTGGTCGTTTCGGAGATGAATCCGATCAGTGTGACATCGGTAGGCTGTAGATCTTGCAGCTTGAGTTCCATCTTGTCGAAGAGCTCCTTGTACATGATATCACAAGAGGCTCCTTGGTCGACAAGTACCCTGCCGACTGTGTCTAGGCCGATTTGAACACGGAGGTTTATGGCGTCTCCGTGGGGGTATATCACCCCTTCTTCGTCAAGATCCGAAAAAGAAATGGGCGGATGTCGTCGTGGTGTGCATTGTCGTTTTGAGGTCGACGCCTGTGATGTCTTGGCTACTTGGCCAAAGTGGGCCAGCTGCCGTTGTCGTGATCGTTCCCCGCCTGGGCCCTTGGGTCGTGACATATGAACGACATTGATCGTTTTGCCTTGCCGGTTGTCAGATCCCTCGATGGCCAGTTGTTTGCCTTTATTCCCAGCTCCTTTGATGAACTTGGCTAGGTATCCTGCATCGCCCCACTGGTTCATTCTCCATCGTAGGTTACGGCAATGCTCAGTGAGATGGCCGTGATCCTCGTGATATGCGCAGAAGAGCTTGGAATCTCTCTGATTGGGGGGAGAGATGATCGGTTGTGGTCGGGAATACCAACTTTCCCTGCATATATCCTTGAGGATATCTTCAGCAGACAGGTTGAAAGTGTATCGCAGCTCGACCTGTCCGAAAGTGCTTCGGTTTTCCCTCTCTTGGGGCCGTACCTGTTGAAATGGCTTGGGTGGCATCGGGTAGGTGAGCTGGAGCGGTTTATGTTCGTTGGTCGGTGTTGGGTATGCGATCTGGAGCGGTTTGGGCTCTAGTGCTCGTGATCGCTCTCCCCTGCTATGGACCTCGGGCTCTTTGCCCTTCCTGGTCGGTTGGAATGCTTCTCCCTGGTTATTTCTAACTCTTTTGCGACCCACCTGTGCCTCACGGACCGACTCTCTTCTTGGTAGAGTTCGGTTTAGGAAACGCAGTTCGTCGTTTTTATCGGTGAGGTGGGTACAATAGGCTAACAGGGAATCAGTGGTCAGGAAGTTTTTGCCTATGAACTTCCTTCTCGCCCAATAGCCATTAGGGATGGAATTGATAAAGTTTTGGATGGCTATATTATTGGCATATCGTGGAATCTGGTTTGCTACGTCGATAAAACGTATGCAGTAATCGCTGAGCCTTTCATTTGGCATCATCGCCATTTTAAGAAGGGTCTCGATACTAACCTTCTTTTTCCGATGAGCAGCGTATCGGGTGGAGTATGCTCTTAGCAGTTCTGCCCAGTTTCTAATGGAGCCCCGTGGTAAGTTATGATACCATGACGAAGCCTCTTGACCCAAGCTGTTTTTGAAAAATTTGCACATCAGTGCATGGTCATCACTCCACAGTTCCATCTTTGTCTTGTAGTGCCTCAGATGGTCGATAGGGCAACTCTTCCCGTCATAGAGCCTGAATTCGGGGATGACGAATCCCATAGGATTGCGGTACCGCGTGATCTGTTCAGCACACGGGGTTTCTTGGCATACGTTCCAAGCCTGTTGGAACGCGTCATCCGTGACTTGGTAGGGAGGAGGGTATCCTTCCTGATGTGGTGGTGGGCCATATCCCTCCCCGATCCTGTATTCGGGATATCTACCGTCCTTCGTGTTTGTGTGGACACGTTCCATATGAGTGTTCGGATGGACGATAGTTACTGGGACATTGCCCCCTTGGTGGGGGACTCTTGTATCGGGTCGCCGACCCGCTGCCTCCAGGGCGGCCCTGTAGGCAGAATCTTCCCCTTCATGGCGTGGGTCTTTGTTGGGTTGGATAACTGGCAATACGATGCCGGCCGCTGTCATGGCCGTCATGCATGCCGCCAGCTGAGCTTGTAGCTGGTTGTGGTTCCTTTCATAGGCTAATGGAACGACATGTTCTACCTCCACCGTGGGTGGTGTAATCATCCTCGGAGAATTAGTCGGCAGTCGGGGCGACTGTCCGAGTACATGATCCTCGGGCATACCAAACTGATGAGCCTCGTCCGTTTGTAAACGAGCACCGGAGTTGACCGAGGCCGTAGGCAAAGGGACCCTTGAGCTCGGCCCTGCTTGGGACCCGGTTAAGCGTCTTCGTGCACGCCTTAATATGGGCACATCTTGTTCGTCCTCCGAGGGCGAAAGATGTTCGTCGACAATCCCTTCGATGAAATGTCGGGGTGGTTCGACCGGTTGTTCTTGGTTAACGTAGGAGGTTGTTGGTTGGTTTCCGGATTGGATAGCTTCATATCTGTCGCGGATAGCGAGTAGATCGTCGAGGTCTTGTTGTCTAATTTGCGTGTTTTGGCTGTTGGTTTCGACTATCTCGGGATGGGTTTCCTCTACATTGGTAACCATTGTCGCTCGTCTGGCAGAGTATTGGTATTCGAATTCTAAACTAGTTGGGCACTAGATGATTCCCGGAGACGGCGCCATTTGATAAAGCCATAACTTTGGTCGGTTGCGTTAGGCTTTTCAACAAAGATAAAATGACAAATCGACCGTGAATAAATGATGCTTCCTGATCTTTATTATTACTCGGATTATTGTCCTTGTTCGGACTATTACACTTGTTCGGATTCGTATTCCGATTTTACAATTATGCTCGATATAACTATTTAATCTCTCGTCTTGATCTTTCTCCTCTTTTATTCGGTGCTCGGCTGTCTTTTCTCGGTTTGTTTCTCGAAGTGATATGCTTTGGTTAGTTTATCTCTTTTCTTAACTTCTCTCTATATTTTTTGGATAGATTTTCTGGTCCTTTTCTAGGAGGGGTAGTGGGCTATTTATAGGCAACTGCGCCTTCTAGAATATTGACAAATGTCTTCATCCCAGGGATTTCTCAGACAAGGGTCCCCCTTTGATTGGGCTTGGGCTTTGGGTAGTAGCACCTCAATTCCTATAAAAAAATATGAGGTGACCCATTTAAGCGTTGGATACCCATTTATAAAGTGGGTATTTTATGACCCGAATAAAATATTCGGGTCTGATTTTTATGTTCTATCAGATAGGTCCCTTGGTTCTTAGTAAATCTTTTTAGTATTACATAAAGTTTTGCTTTATTAATACAGAACAAATGGTACACATGGATTATAAGATTTATTCATGTTGGTGAATGACCTACATATATAAGAGCAACTACATTGGTGTACATAACTCATCCTCTAAGGTCACATATTAGAAATGGAATAAAAAAGCACCAAAATTGTATACATTAGACTAGCTATACATGAGGAAAAAAATTACATTTAGTACACCAAACTATAGTGCTGTTAACGATTTGAATATCCATTTTTAAAATTTTTCAATTTAGGTACCACACTATAATAACTTTTCTATTTAGGTACCACCGTCTAAATAAATCACGGAATTATGTCACGTGACATTTGACAAACATTAATTTGAGAAACTAATTTAATAATTTTGCACAAAAATATGTCATCCTAGAAAAACTTTCCCTCCAATTTCACACATAAAAAAAATTAGCATATAATCCAAATTTTTGTTATTTTTGAAATGGGAAAAAATACGTTTACTACACCGAACTATAGCGCGGTTAACGATTTGGGTACCCACCTATCAACTTTACCAATTTGGATACCATCCTATAATAAACAGCACAATTTGGGTACTGCCGTCTAAATTGACTGCAGAATCACATAACAGGCGTTTGCTTACAGGTTAATTTGGTAATTTGCACAAAATTTACAATATATCCCAGAAAAATGTTCCCCCCAATCCATTCATAACAAAATTCGAGGGTTTACACAATTATAGAGAGAGAGAGCTACGACTTGCTGTAACTTCCCCAAATTCTAGGGTTTACACAATCGAAGAAAGCAAATTGGGTTTTCAACTTCAATTCAATGGTGTGGGTTGTGAGGACAAACAAGGATGACACACCTACATATGGTACGTCATTTATATCTCTCCATCTCTTTAGATAGTTACAATAAAATAAAAAAAAGGTTTTTCCTTGCGTAATGTTATATTTTTCTTCAATTTGCAGGTGATTATATGACTTTGTTTTCAATTAAGATTAATCATGGGGGTAAATTTTTTAAAAGGGGAAATAAAATTATAAATTACATTGATGGGTTTATGGATTATATTGATTACTGTGAAGCTCAAGAGATGGGTATCCTATCTATACATTCTATGGCTCAAAATTTAGGTTGGCTAGAAATTAGTAAAATTTTCTCTAAGAGAGTTGGGTCCACATTTGAACATGGTCTCTTTGAAATTAAATACGACAATGATGCTATAAATCTTGGGAAAATTGCTGACAAAAATAAAGTAGTGGAAATATATATTGATTGTATTCGTAAGGAGACTCCTAATGGTCTAGACCTTGAAAGTAGTGATAGTGATGAAGAAGATGATGTTGAAGAGAATGAACATGTTGAAATGAATGGTTTTCAAATGTTTAGTGGTAGTGAAGATGAGGACGGAATAGAAGATGACGGTCTTTCTGAAATTCCTGTTAGTTTAGAAACAGATTTTGCTTCATCAAGTAGGGGGAAAATTCATGTTAGCAATGTGAAGAGTAAAGTTAGTAAGGCTGCTGAGATTATTGATACAGAAGCTTTGAGTGTAGTTTTGTCTGAGGGATTTGTGAATTCTGATGATGAAGTTAGAAATATAGGGTTGGATGATGAGAATGATGAACATTTTGGGGCTGTCGACAAGGGAAATGTGCAATTCAAGCTAGGTTTGAAGTTTGCCACAGCTAACATGTTTAGAGATGCAGTGAAAATGTATAGTTTTCAGAATGGAAAGGACATGAAATTTAGAAGAAATTCTGCCAAAAAAATGATATGCTATTGCAATAATGGTAAGCATAATGAGAAAAGTTGTCAGTTTTACATGTATGCCTCTATTATTCCGGGTCAGTCCACAATACAAATCAAAACTCTTATTGATAACCACACTTGCTCTAGGACACAAGATATTAGTCACTGTAAGCCTAAGTTTCTTGCTAAGTACTATGTGGAGGATATAAGAACTAATCCTAACTGGAATGTTAAGGCCTTTCAAACAACAGCTGTGAAAGACTTACAATGTCAAGTGAAAATACCTAAAGTGTATAAAGCTTTCTCACTTGCTAGAGAACAAATCCAAGGTACTACAGGGGAACAATATATGGCTTTGTGGGGCTATGTGGAAGAGTTGAAAAGAACTAATCCTGGGAGCACTGTGATACTAGATTCTATAGAAAAAAAAGGACCTAAAGGGGAGTCTATTTTTAAGGGATTTTATATGTGTTGGGGAGCACTAAAGAGAGGTTTTTTGGAAGGTTGTAGACCACTCATTGGCCTAGATGGTTGCCATTTAAGTGGTCCATTCAAAGGGGTTCTATTAAGTGCCGTTGCAATAGATCCTAATAATTGTATGTATCCATTTGCATACGCGGTGGTTGATAGTGAAAAATACTCAACATGGAAGTGGTTTATCAAACTTCTCTGCATAGATTTGGACATTGAAAGAGCAGAAAATTACACTATAATCTCTGATAAACAAAAGGTACTATTTATTTGTGTATTGTTTCAATAACGTATTATGTCATTAGTTCATTTTAAATTTTGTTTATCTAATATATGTGCTTATTTATCTAATTTGCAGGGCCTTATAAAGGCAGTAAACAAGCTCTTACCCGGTATAGAGCACAGATTCTGCTCAAGACATTTGTACAACAATTTCAACCTCACACATAAGGGAGAAGCTTTAAAGAAATTGTTGGAAAAAGCTGCTAGAGCAACAACCATACCACAATTTGAAAAGGCATTAGAAGAGATGAAGGTACTTGACTTGAAAGCTTATGAGTGGTTGCTTAAAAGGCCTGGAACTAATTGGAGCAGGTCACATTTTTCTACACACACCAAATGTCCAATCTTATTGAACAATCTTTGTGAAAGTTTCAATTCTGCTATTAGGTTGTTTAGAGACAAGCCAATACTTACAATGCTCGAATATATAAGAAGATATTTGATGAATTTGATTATGAGAAAAAGGGAAGCAATGAAAAAAGTCAAGATTATGCCTCTGTGTCCTAAGATAAGGGTTAAATTGGATAGATATAAAGCTTGGTCACATGGTTGGGGTGCAGAATGGAATGGAATTGATGGTTTTGAAGTCTCAGGTAATGGTGACAGTTTTGCGGTGAATATTGACAAGAGAACATGTGGGTGTAGAGCATGGCAACTCAGTGGTATCCCATGCGTACATGGCATAAGTGCAATCTATAACCAAGATAAAGAACCAGAGGACTATGTGCATGAGTGTTACAGTATTGAGACATACAACAAAGTCTATAGAAATGTATTGCAGCCAATAAATGGGAGAGAACTATGGCCTAAGACAGATAAACGCACCCTGCTACCCCCCCTTGTTGTTGATGTGCGAAGGGGTAGGCCAAAAAAACTGAGAATGAGAGGCCCAAATGAACCAAAGCAGACTAAATTATCCAAAACTGGGATCAAAATGAAGTGTACCAAATGTGGAATAGCAGGTCATAATTCTAGAACTTGTGGAAAGCCTAAGAAAGTGAGGAAAGAAGGCAATGGTACCAGAAAAAGAAGAAAACTTGTACAAAATTCTTTGATTGATGAAAATTCAAGTAGTGAGGATGATGAGCAGGTCGAAAATGAGATTACAAGTCAGCAAGTTCAAACTGATGTAAATATTGAGTCTCAGAGTGAGAGATTTAATGAGGTGCTTATTGAGGTCCATAGTGAGGTGGCTAATTTTCAAACTGAGTTACCAATTGAGGTGGCTCAAGTAACAAAGAAAAAAAGAGTGTTTCCGAAAGACAACTTGAAGATGCAAAGTAAGAAAAGAAAAGAAATTACCAAAGTGAAGTTAGTTGCAGAGGCAGGGGATGATGATGATGATGATGATGATTTTTTAAGAACACTTGATGCCCAACTTATGAAATTACAGAGAAATTTGGAAGTGGGAACTAGCTCACATGCAGCATTGAAAAACCCAAATAAAGTGTCCTCCAGTCAACCAACAAAATTACCAGTAAGTGAAAAGGTTTTTAACTTGTACCATAAAATGTTTAGTGATGCTTTGTTAATTATTTTTTATAATTCTTTAGTGTTTAGTATATTTTTATAAATTATCTGTCAATTTTCTTAGGTGCGAAGGAGTGTCAGAATTCTTAATTCTCCCAAGAAAGGCCATACGCAAGTGGATTATATGGACTTAACAAAGGAAACAAACACCACAACACATGCTGGCATCTTGAATGCACCAAAAGAGAAAAAAAAAATTAAAAGAGGTCACATTTTTAAAGATGGCAAGATGTACAAGACCTATGACACACTCAAATCTGACTTAGAGTTTAAAAAGAAGGAGAAGGAGCTTCAAAAGGAGAGAGAATGGAAGATTTAAATGTTTTAAGAAAAAATATGTTAAGGTTATGTTATGAGTATTTTAGATTTTATAGTATTTTGATGGTGAAGATCATGGAATGTAATGATGATGAATATGTTACCTTTTGGATACTGATGGTCGCTTTGGCTACTATTTTGCTTTTGGATAATGGAGTGTAATGTCTAATGTAATGATGAATCTGTTATGAATTGATGTTTGGAAGTGCTTGAATGTGTTTTGGTATATTGCAGGTGTTAACTTATTTTTTATGCTGTTATTTTGCTCTTCTTATGAAGATCACGTATCATATTTATGATGAATATCATAATGAATGAGTTTAGTACTCAGATTTTGATTGTGTTTTGGGTTGAATTTGGGAATTTTTAGGTGACATTGGTCCTGAAATTGTTTTTGTTATTGGTTCAATTTTTTGGGTTAAGTTCAACAATTCTGAGATTTTGAATGTGATTTTGATCATGTAAATTCATTTTTGCTGTGATTTGGTTTGAATTTGGGTATTTGCAGCTGATATTGGTTCTGAAATCGTTGTTCTTATTGATTCAAAGAGAGAAACGGTCCATTTATACTGATACATAAATACATATGTAAACTATATATACACACACCCAACATAAGGGTATTATAGGCAAAACACCCAGTAGTCAAGCATGTGTGGTGCACATGACTTAATTCTGTTATTAATTTGGATGTCGGTACCTAAATTGGAAAATTTCTTATATTATGGTACCCAAATTGGTAAAATTGAAAGGTGGGTACTCAAATCGTTAAAAGCGCATAGTTTGGTGTACCAAACGTATAAAACCCCTTTTTGAAATTGGGAGAAACGTTTTTATAGGATGACATATTTTTGTGCAAAATTGTCAAATTAGCCTATCAAATTAATGTTTGTCAAATGTCACGTGACATGATTTCGTGATTTATTTAGACGGTGGTACCTAAATTGGAAAGTTATTATAGTGTGGTACCTAAATTGAAAAATTTGAAAGGTGTGCACCCAAATCGTTAAAAACAGATAGTTTGGTGTATTAAAACTATAAAACCCCATATAAATGATTACATGATATTTTTTGGGTATCACTCTATAAAACTCTTGTTAAAGTTAACAAGAAATTTATCAAGTGAAAAATGAGTCATGTAGGTCATTTAAACACTCAAAACCAATATTAATGTTTTAGATCTCAACCAAATCCCAAGCACAGTTCCATTTACATACTCTCACACAAAATGATACAGTAGTGAAAACCATTTCCACACCAACCTATGATATTCTGTATATATTTTTGGGAAAAAGACATGTAACCACATATTTTCTAATTTTATGCCCAAAAAAAATCACAATTCTTCCAACAACATACAAAAGGTAACCGGGGGTACCTATCTTATGTAAAAAAAACAAAAAAAAAAAGATAAATTGGTTTACAATTTTGGTTTTACTGGAATTTCACTAGATTTTAATCGGTTACATCACTTACAAGTTTAGTTGTTGCTGAACAAGTCATTTACAAAGTTCCCATTCAAAAATTGTATGGAGTAATTGACAAATAAAATAAAATAAAGTCTTTACCTTTTTAGAGCAAGAAAAAGATTAGGCGATAGTGATAACGCGATTTAAAACTCTGAGCTATCAAATTATAAATCCGTTGGTTAAATTGGTTGCGAGGTAAATTTAAAATATAAAAAAACCTTCCGACTTTGTTTTTGTTCTGCATCAGCACCTTGTGAAAAAGTCGGGAGTAGTATTTTCGATTGTCTTGCATCAAATGATACCTATCTATTATTATAAGGCCATTTACAATAATATTGTTATATGTATTGTTAACTAAAATAGTTAGCTAACAATGCATTTTTTTTTTTTATTAGATAAGTTAAATCATGTGTTATCTTTATAGATATTAAAAAAGTTGTTAAATATAAAAATGTTTTTAATGTTGTTAATTGATGATGTAACAAAATACCATTAATTAAAACGTGAACTCTATTTCAACTACAAATAATGCCCAATAGGTACCATTTTTGAAATTATATTCCTCCTAGGTACCTCCATAATTTCACATTCTCTATAGGTACAACTTTTTAATTATTTAATTTATTTACCAAAACGCCATACACATATTTCATAAAAAATGGAAAAAAAAAACATAAAATTATATAAAATGCAAAAAATCTCAAAATAAATGGAAAAAAAATCACAAAAAATTGTAAAAATTAAAAAAAAATGTATTTTTATAAAAAAAAATCACAAAAATCACAAAAAATGAAAAAAAAAAAAAAAATCACAAAGAAAATAAAAAAATCACAAAAAAATTATTAAAAATGAAAAAATCACAAAAAATCACAATATTTTAAAAAAATTACAAAAAAAATTATAAAAATTATAAAAAATGAAGAAAATCACATAAAATTATAAAAAATAAAAAAAATCACAAAATATTATAAAAAAATAAAAAAAAATCACAAAAAATTATAAAAAATGAAAAAAATCACAAAAAATCACAAAAAATGAAAAAAATATAAAAAAATCACAAAAATTTAAAAAATAAAAAAAAATTATAAAAAATCACAAAAAATCACAAAAAATTATAAAAATATAAATAAAAAAAAAAAATTATAAAAAATGAAAAAAATCACAAAATTATAAAAAAAAAATGAAATAAATCACAAAAAAAAAATCACTTTTATTGAACTTTATGCACTTTCGACTGTACTAGATGCACTTTTAGCCGAAGTATATGCACTTTCAGCTTAACCAGATGCACTTTTAGTTGAACCAGATGCAGGTTTTACAGAACGATATGCACTTTTATTGAACTAGATGCACTTTTGTCTGAACCATATACACTTTCAGCTGAACCAGATACACTTTTAGCTGAACCATATGCACTTTCAGCTGAACCATATGCACTTTTAGGTGAACCAGATGCAGTTTTTACAGAACGATATGCACTTTTATTGAACTAGATGCACTTTTGTCTGAACCATATGCACTTTTAGCTGAACCAGATACACTTTTAGCTGAACCATATGCACTTTCAACTGAACCATATGCACTTTCAGTTATATCAGATGCACTTTTAGTTGAATCAGATGCATTTTTAACAGAACTATATGCACTTTCGACTGTACTATATTCATTTAAGACTACACTATATGCACTTTTGACTTAACTATATGTACTTTCCACTAAATTAGATGCAC
The DNA here is from genome assembly GCA_963682055.1 of Primula veris. Taxonomy (NCBI): domain Eukaryota; kingdom Viridiplantae; phylum Streptophyta; class Magnoliopsida; order Ericales; family Primulaceae; genus Primula; species Primula veris. The sequence continues at coordinate 2,713,042 of OY821742.1, read as the reverse complement.
TTTAAACTGAACCAGATGTATTTTCAGCTGAACCAGATGCACTTTTAGCTGAACTATATGCATACTCACTTTTATTGAACTATATTTACTTTCGACTGAATTGTATGCACTTTCAATGGAACTAGATGTACTTTTCAGCTGAATTGAATGCAATTTCGACTCAATTTTATGCATTTTTGACTAACTATATATACACTTTCGACTGAACTATATGCACTTTTATTGAACTATATACGCTTTTGACTGAATTATATGTATTTCTGACTGAACTAGATGCACTTTCAGCTCATTTAGATTAAAAAAAGACACATTTATCATGGAAAAACCATTTTTTTGTATAAAAAAAATCACTTTTCGGTATAAAAAGTGTTATCTTGACAAAAAAAATTTATATATTTTTTGTAATTTTTTAAAAAGTTTATGATTTTTTTCATTTTTTTATAATTCTTTTTATTTTTGTAATTTTTGTGATTTTTTATAATTTTTATAATTTTTTGTGATTTTTGTTATTTTTATAATGTTTTGTGATTTTTTTGATTTTTTTTTATAATTTTTTATAATTTTATGTGATTTTTTATAAGTTTTTGTCATTTTTTATATTTTTTTTGATTTTTCGGTATAAAGTGTTATATTGACAAAAAAAATTATATATTTTTTTTGTAATTTTTTAAAAAGTTTGTGATTTTTTTCATTTTTTGTGATTTTTTGTAATTTTTTAATGAGGTTGGCTGTTTCTACAGCATTTTTTCTTTTAAAACGCGTGAACCGTAGATTAAATCTACGGTTTACAGTGATCCACTGTAAACCGTAGATTTAATCTACGGTTTGTATTCATTTAATGCAAACCGTAGATTAAATCTACGGTTTACAGTGGATCACTGTAAACCGTAGATTTAATCTACGGTCTGTGTAATTCTGCAGAAATTACACAGTCAGTCCCTGCTTTTCAAAATTACACAGTCAGTCCCTGTGCGAAAATTACACAGACAGTCCCTGAAAAAACAGAATGTTACGTTTTTTTTAAAAAAAAATAAACTTTTATTCTACACTCTCTCTCTTTCTCTCAAAAACCCCCCAATTTTCAACCCAAAAAATCACCCAAATCAATAAACCACAATAACTATCAACTTTCTTAACAAAAAACCCCAAATCATCAATCAAATTTGTCCACAATTCAAGGTATATCTTTTATTCTCAAATTTATTATTTATTGTGTAATTTCAATTTGTAAAATAGGAAAAAATATATAAAATATGCAAATCCATAATTCACTTAGCTATATATAATTGTTTGTTGTTTTTTTATATTAATTATAATAATTGTTGATATTTGTCCCAATTTTGCATTTTTTTTTTATGTGTTTGGTTAATTTCAATTGTTGATAATTGTTGATAATGTGTTTGGTTATGATTAAAAAATTGAGTTATTATTGTTTGGTTTATGATTAAATGTGTGTTTGGTTATGATTAAAAAATTGAGTTATTATTGTTTGGTTTATGATTAAATGTGTGTTTGGTTATGATTAAAAAATTGAGTTATTATTGTTTGGTTTATGATTAAATGTGTGTTTGGTTATGATTAAAAAATTGAGTTATTATTGTTTGGTTTATGATTAAATGTGTGTTTGGTTATGATTAAAAAATTGACTTATTATTGTTTGGTTTATGATTAAATGTGTGTTTGGTTATGATTAAAAAATTGAATTATTATTGTTTGGTTATCATTGTTTGGTTATCATTAATTGGTTATAATTGAGTTATCATTGTTTGGTTATCATTAATTGGTTATGATTGTTTGGTTATCATTAATTGGTTATTAATTGGTTATTTTATCATTGTTTGGTTATCATTAACCGAGTTATATTTGGTTATCACAGTTATAATGGCAGATCCAGGTCCACATATTAAAGGCAGGTTGGGTATTTTACGACAGACCGGTCACATTTCTAATCAGACTTGGGATGCTGGACGAGAAGCGGGTAGAGGAGATGCCAATAAGATTAGGGTTTATAATTATAGTTGGCAGATACCGACGCCTGAAAGGGTAGTTCAAAATATGATTAGGGTTGGTTTTTACGGTATTTACAATATAGGTAATTATACTGTAGACCGAGGCTTGGTTACAGCCTTAGTTGATAGGTGGCGTGATGAGTCGCACACATTCCATTTTGTCGGTGGAGAGTTGGGGATATCTTTACAGGATGTAGAGATTATGCTTGGTCTCAGGGTTGATGGTCTTGCTGTTACCCGGTCGGAGCGGAATGACACCAAGGCGAGCAGGTTGGATATGATTGAGAGTTTGTTGGGTGTTAGACCTGCTGACCATCAAGTCGATACAAACTGTTTAACAGTTAGACTTGATTGGATGTTACACACCTTCGGTGAATTACCCCCCAACCCTACTGAGGATCGTTTGCTATATCAGTCTAGGGCTGTCATGCTATTATTACTGGGGGCACATGTGTTTTCGGATAAGAGCAGTGATCAGATTCCACTCTGGCCTCTGCCATTTCTGGAGGATTTTGACACATGTGCTGAGTATAGTTGGGGATCAGCTCTTCTGGCCTGGTTAGAGGCTAATCTATGCAGGGTGGTACGTTGTAAGACAAGCGGAGTAAGCGGGGCGGTGATGTTTCTGGATATGTGGGCGATTACCAGACTACTGCCAGTTAGACCATGTGAAGAGCTGCCGGAAGATATCGAGCCACCTGAGGGATGGCCTAGGTTCCCCCTCGGTTACAGGTATGATATTTATTTAGTTTTTGAATTGGATTTGCGTTTTTATATTATTCTGTCATCTATCATTTACTTAGCTGCCGGTTATATTTATTGTTTATCGGGTTTTGTTTGTATATTACAGATGGAAGATGTGGAGGCAAACTAACCTTACGCCATATGTCTACGGACATAATGTGCTCCACATACGTGACCAGTTTGATAATATGTCGCCTGAACATGTAAATTTTAACTTTCGTATTATATGTAACTTACGTATTATATGTTGTATATGTTTGCATTGGTCTTATGTTCGCAGAATATATTCTAATTTTGCTGATTACAGATAGTGTGGCAACCTTACGGGGATCTCAATCAGTATCCGGAATACTGCACGCGGGGCCGTGATATGTGGCATTGTTCTGTGCCTCTCATTTGTAATGAGAAGATTGAGTACCACCCCGCGGACAGGTTCATGAGACAATTCGGTTTTGTGCAGCGGGTCCCTACATATATTTGGAAACCCAGACGGGGTCACGGCAAGGATAGAAGATATGGGATTGGGCAAAAACACGACTGGCCTTTACTTTGTGGAGAGTTTATAGCCGTGTGGAATGACCGCCACACCCGTCTTATTAACGGCGACTTTGGCACGGGGACGTCACCGGATTACATGAGATGGTATAGAGAGAGGACCCGCATCTTCATAAACCCACCTGAACTTGCCCCGCCATCTCACGGTTTCCGGGAGCATACGGGTGTGTTCAATAAAATGGTAACTACTAGTTAAAGTTCATTAATATTTGTTTCTTTATTTATTTTTTTGTATATTTCAATACTAATAAATCGTTTTTTATTGTTTTTTTTTTCAGAAAGCGATGTTGCGCCGCAGTTTCAAATCGTTCAAACGGCTGAAATCTAAAACGGACGTGGACTTACTACGTGCGGAGTTCGCTGAAATGGGTATGAATCCGTATGGGTCAGCTGATGAACAGTCGGAGGATGATGACGACGACGACGACGATGATGATGATGATGACGACCTACGTTACGACCCAAGAGCTTACACTAGGACTTCAAGTTGTCGGCGTAGCGGCGAATCTAGTAGCGGCGGGCGTAGCGGGGGTAGACGAACGAGTGGAGATCGACCCCCGACTACAGATCAGGGTCCGGGTCCGAGTTCAAGCGGTCATCGTCGTCGTGCTTCTTTTGCTGGGTCGGACTACGTTCAGGACGATAATCCGTTCGATCATCATAGACAATCAACAGAGTCGTACATCAATCCTGGTCATCAGTCAACCGGCAGTTGGAGTCGAGGATTGACAGTTACATCCCACGAGCGTGCTCCGCATCCGGAATCGCAGCAGCGACAGAGACGGCGTACGGAGCTAAACGAAATCGAAGAGTCTGCTGAGCCGTCATCGGATAGATTAACATCGGCGGGAAAGATGCTTCCTATGTCCAACTTTAAAACATTTAGTCGTTACAAAAAAAAGTGAATGCACTGTTTTTGTAAGTTTTATTATTAGCTGAGTTGGAATATTATTAATTCGTAAGTTTAATTTGATTTGTATGTTTGATTTGTACGTTATAAATTCGTAAGTTTAATTTGAACCGTAAACCCTAAATTACAAACCCTAAACCCTAAAATACAAACCCTAAACCCTAAACCATAAACCCTAAACCATAAACCCTAAACCCTAAACCCTAAATTACAAACCCTAATCCCTAAACCCTAAAATACAAACCCTAAACCCTAAATATTCTGAAATATACATACAAACCGTACATTAAATGTACGGTTTGTATGTTAGATTTAAGCAGCGTCATTTTACGAATGTACTTTTTTGCACTGAATCACTATTCATAATGTTAAAAAAAAAACACTATTGATAATGTTAAAAAAAAAAAACTACAAACCGTAAAAGTAATATACGGTTTGTAGTGTAAATTACATTGGATACCATATCTATCAAAATAATTCCGACAACACCTTATCACTTTTGAATTATTATGACTTGACAACCCTATCCGAAAATGACTACTCAATGCATTATTAAAGTTTGAAAATGACTACACCAAAAAAACACTACAAACCGTAAAAGTAATCTACGGTTTGTAGTGTAAATTACATTGGATACCATATCTATCAAAATAATTCCGACAACACCTTATCACTTTTGAATTATTAAAGTTTGGAAATGACTACACCAAAAATTCACTACAAACCGTAAAAGTAATCTACGGTTTGTAGTGTAAACTTAAACTATAAATATGATTCAATTTTTCCAATTCTAACACACCATAAAATCAAACACAAACACATTTCGGAAATCTCTAAAAAAATCCTCATTTCTCCCCAATAAAATATACAAACAAACACTTTTCGAAAATGAATTACAACTATGGTTATGACAACAACCAATGGAATAACAACAACAATGCGAATTCATCTAGTGGCTCAAACGATGAGCTAACTGATTATTCCGAGCACTTTGAAGTTGATGAATGGACTTGGGAAACAAGGGATGAAATGCTTGCTGATCTTGCTGATGTGGCTGGAAATTGGGGTTTCATTCTTACGATTCGTAGGTCTGGAGGGGGTGATGGGAGCAGAACATCGTATGTTGATATTGTGTGTGATAAATCGGGGGTTTACGAAAAAAAGAAACCATCTTCCGTAAAATCAGGTACAAAGAAAAAAGATTGTCCATTTTTCATTAAAGGTTACGTAGTTAATGGTGAACGGATGTGTCACGTAGAAAATGGACAACATAACCACCCACCTCCAACTTACCTCCAAGGGCAAGCACGACGTGCTCGTTTAACCCAAGATGAAAAAGAAATTGTTAAAACTTTAAGGCAAAGTAGTTTTAAAGTTGGTGCAATATTAGAGGCCATAAAAAATAGAAATCCTGACAATGTATCAAACACTAAAACGATACATAATTTTTTGGCCGGACTGAAATTTAAAGAACGAGATGGTAGAAACCCGATACAGGAACTGTTTAATTTGTTGGATAGCCATCGCTACACGTTCTACTATAATATGAACCCATCAACCCATTCCCTTGAGAACTTGTTTTTTGCACACCCCGATTCTATAAGGATGTTCAAAGCTTTTCCTGATGTCTTGTTAATGGATTGTACATATAGAACAAACCGTTTTAATATGTCATTTCTAGAAGTCGTAGGAATGACATCAACGAACCAAACATATTGTTTAGGTTTTGTTTTCATGAGTGACGAGACAAAGGAAAGTTATATATGGGCATTGAAAAAATTTAAAGTTACATTGGAGGGGTGTATACTACCTAGGGTGTTTGTAACCGACAGGGAAATGGCCTTATCAAATGCTTTGTTTGTTGTTTTTCCCGATTCTCATCATATTTTGTGCACTTTTCATATTGCAAAAAATGTTTTGAAAAACTGCCGTAAAAAGATCCCTGATGAGGAGTGGCAAACGTTTCTAGATGATTGGGGTTTATTGGTTGATTCTGAGTCGATAGAGGAGTACAATCATAACCGAACTTATTTCAATTCCTCTTACAAATCGTACCCTGCTGTGATTAAGTATGTAGACAAGCTTTTAAATGATTATGCTGAAAAGTTTGTTGCATGCTATACCAACCATACAACACATCTAGGTAACAGAACTAGTAATCGAGCCGAACAACAACATGCTAAGCTGAAAAGATCCCTTTCCACAAATACTGGTACGCTTGAAACTATTTGGGTAGAGGTGAATAGAATTCTAGAAAAACAGTTTGAGGATATTAAGATGAAGTTGGATAAATGCAAGTCTTATTTTCCACATTCTGAACGAACACCTCTATTTATAAATCTTAGGTCGTATATCACACACTATGCCTTTGATTTATTATTTCAAGAACACAAAAAATGTAGTGGCCAGGCTGATGAGAATTGATCTTGCGGTTTCAAATTGTCTCACGGTTTACCTTGTCATCATATTATGAGTGAACATATTTTATTCGTGAAGCCTCTTCCTCTAGAATATATTCATCCATTCTGGAAAAAATTAGACGTAATTGATGATAATGGGAACACCGATGATTATGGGGTAGAGGGTGATCTAGAAGAGTTTAAAAGTGTTTATGCTAGGAAAAGTAATGTTGAAAAACGGCGTATGAAAACACAACTCCGAGAGATAACCGTACCAGCCAGAACATCCATCAGTGACCCCGAAGTGAGAGTAAATAGGGGGAGACCTAGAAAGGGAGACAAATCTAGTAAGAGGGATAAGTCGGGATGGGAGTATGTGGAGGAGGAACAGGGTGCTGCTGGTGCTAGTAGGGACAAGGGCAAAGGTAAGGCGGATGAAACACCGGAGGTAAGGGTAAACCCAACTAGGAGGCCGCGAAACCAGAACCCTAGGCCAACCTTCCTGTACAGTGACCAAATATGGGTCATGTTACATAGTTACATCGAAACGGTTTATGATGTGCGTGGGGATGGTAACTGTGGGTTCCGGGTACTTGCAAATGTGACGGGTAAACAGCATGGGGAAGATGATTGGTATGCGGTAAGATGTGAGTTGTTTCAAGAGCTGCAGCAAATGAAAGGTGTTTATTATGAGCTGTTTGAGAATCTTGGCGAAGCTTACCGGTATGATTATATTTTATCAAGTTTAAATTTTTATCATGCTACAAATCCCGCACCTTCTGACAAATGGATGAGATTTCCGTCTTATGGGTTTTTAATTGCTTCTCATTACAATATTCCAATTGTATTGTTGTCCTTATGGCAAAATAATGATGGAGGGGTAAACGTGTGGAACAGTACCTTTTTACCTCTTTATACTGGTCCGCCTCGGGGAACGACATATTACATCCCGACTGTAATGGTGTTCGTCAACAGTTGTCACTATGCTCAGGTTATTCCTAAAGAAGAAGGGATCTTCCCAATGCCAGGAATTATAGCACGGTGGGAACAAACACGCACTGAGACAGCTGCGCCATGGAAGGAACTTTTTCGACCAAATTTCAAGTTATATATGACGCTGGAAAAGAAACCGGGAAAGAAAAAAGCAAATCAAGAAGAACCTATAGACCTAAGTCCATAATCAGTTTTTTTTTTATTTGATGTAAATTACTATTTTTTCCAAGTTGTTGTAAATTTATATGATGTAAACAAATGTTTAATAAAAAAAATTTATGAAATTTAGTTCTATGAAATTTTGTTGTAAATTTTGTTTAATTTTGTTGTAAATTTTGTTTAATAAATTTGTTTTATGAAATTTATAAGTTGATATTCATGTTTGCATATTGAGTTAATTTCTTTTATGAAATTTATATAATTTATGATTGTTTCATTCAATAAAATTGACGATTGACACCAAATTGACGACTTAGTTAATGTTTCATATTGCGTTATACAAGTGTTAAAAACAAACCAAAAAAACTTCACAAAAATTGACGATTTAGTTAATGATTCAATAAATATCAACTTATACACTTGACAAAAATATAACATGAACCAAAAACATAAAATTTATCAAATCAACTTTTTTTGTGTAAATTTTGTGTTTATTTTGAGAGATTGTTAGAATATTGGTAATTTATAATATGTAAAATTTTAAAAATAAGGCATTTAGTTTTTTTATTAAAAAAAATCATGTTTAATTTGAAAAAAATATTCAGTATTTTAATTTTAATTATTAGAATTTTAATTTTAATTTTTAATGTGTAAATTTTTAAAAACGCTGTAAACCGTAGATTTAATCTACGGTTTACAGACAATCACTGTAGACCGTAGATTTAATCTACGGTCTGTGCGTTTTTTCAGAAATTATGTAGTGTATTAAGCCCACCTCTTTTTTAATTTTTTTATAATTTTTATAATTTTTTTGTGATTTTTGTATTTTTTAATAATTTTTTGTGATTTTTGGTGATTTTTTTATAATTTTTGGTGATTTTTTATATTTTTTTTGATTTTTTTTGATTTTTTGTTATTTTTATAATTTTTTATGATTTTTTGTGATTTTTTTCATTTTTTTTTATAATTTTTTTTTTTTTGTTTTTTTTATATTTCTTGTGATTTTTTTCATTTTTATAATTTTTTTGTGTTTTTTTTATTTTGTTGTAATTTAAAACTGTTTTTTTTTTGTAGAAATATAAAATATGTATATTATATTTTGGTTTGTATGACAATTTAGTAAATAAACTAAATAATTAAAAAGTAGTACCTATGAGAAATGTGAAATTATCAAGGTACCTAGCAGGAATATAATTTGTCATGAGGTACTTATAGGGAATTACCCCCTTCAACTACTCCTATTTTACTTCCTATATTAGTGTGAGTTTACAAAATGACTAATTAATGAGATTTTAATTAATAATTAATTTCAATTAAAATTAGATAACTTTGTTAAGTTAATACACTAATGTGAATGTTAAATTTAAGTTACATATGTATAATTTAATATGGAATTAAATAATGAGGTGTTCTCAAAGTACTACAGTTTTTCTGAATCAACGCTCAGACCGTAGATATAATCTACGGTCTGGATCATTTAACACAGACCGTAGATATAATCTACGGTTTGGATTAAATGATCCAGACCGTAGATTATATCTACGGTCTGTGTAATTTTTTTGAAAATTACACAGTCAGTCCCTGCTTTTCAAAATTACACAGTCAGTCCCTGAAAAAATTACACAGACAGTCCCTGGAAAAAACAGAAAGTTACGGATTTTTTAAAAAAAATTAAATTTTATTCTACACTCTCTCTCTTTCTCTCAAAAACCCCCAATTTTCAACCCAAAAAATCACTCAAATCAATCAACCACATTAACTATCAACTTTATTAACAAAAAACCCCAAATCATCAATCAAACTTATCCATAATTCAAGGGTATATCTTTTATTCTCTAATTTATTATGTATTTTGTGTAATTTAAATTTGTAAAATAGGAAAAAATATATAAAATATGCAAATCCATAATTCACTTAGCTATATATCATTGTTTGTTGTTTGTTTATATTAATTATAGAAATTTTATTAATTGTTGATATTTGGCCCATTTTTGCATGTTTTTTTATTTTTTGTAATTTTAATTTGTAAAATAGGAAAAAATATATAAAATATGCAAAACCATAATTCACTTAGCTATATATAATTGTTTGTTGTTTGTTTATATTAATTATAGAAATTTTATTAATTGTTGATATTTGGCCCATTTTTGCATGTTTTTTTATTTTTTTTGGTTAATTTGAATTGTTGATAATGTGTTTGGTTATGATTAAAAAATTGAGTTATTATTATTTGGTTTATGATTAAATGTGTTTGGTTATGATTAAATGTGTTTGGTTATGATTAAAAAATTGAATTATTATTGTTTGGTTTATGAAAAAATGTGTGTTTGGTTATGATTAAAAAATTAAATTATTATAGTTTGGTTTATGAAAAAATGTGTGTTTGGTTATGATTAAAAAATTGAATTATTATTGTTTGGTTTATGAAAAAATGTGTGTTTGGTTATGATTAAAAAATTGAATTATTATTGTTTGGTTTATGAAAAAATGTGTGTTTGGTTATGATTAAAAAATTAAATTATTATTGTTTGGTTTATGAAAAAATGTGTGTTTGGTTATGATTAAATGTGTTTGGTTATGATTAAAAAATTAAATTATTATTGTTTGGTTTATGAAAAAATGTGTGTTTGGTTATGATTAAAAAATTGAATTATTATTGTTTGGTTTATGAAAAAATGTGTGTTTGGTTATGATTAAAAAATTAAATTATTATTGTTTGGTTTATGAAAAAATGTGTGTTTGGTTATGATTAAATGTGTTTGGTTATGATTAAAAAATTAAATTATTATTGTTTGGTTTATGAAAAAATGTGTGTTTGTTTATGAAAAAATGTGTGTTTGGTTATGATTAAAAAATTAAATTAGTATTGTTTTGTTTATGAAAAAATGTGTGTTTGGTTATGATTAAAAAATTAAATTATTATTGTTTGGTTTATGAAAAAATGTGTGTTTGGTTATGATTAAAAAATTAAATTATTATTGTTTGGTTTATGAAAAAATGTGTGTTTGGTTATGATTAAAAAATTAAATTATTATTGTTTGGTTTATGAAAAAATGTGTGTTTGGTTATGATTAAAAAATTAAATTATTATTGTTTGGTTTATGAAAAAATGTGTGTTTGGTTATGATTAACAAATTGAATTATTATTGTTTGGTTTATGAAAAAATGTGTGTTTGGTTATCATTAAAAAATTGAATTATTATTGTTTGGTTTATGAAAAAATGTGTGTTTGGTTATGATTAATTGGTTATAATTGAGTTATCATTGTTTGGTTATGATTAATTGGTTATAATTGAGTTATCATTGTTTGGTTATCATTAATTTGTTATGATTGAGTTATCATTGTTTGGTTATCATTAATTGGTTATGTTATCATTTTTTTGGTTTTCATTAATTGAGTTATATTTGGTTATCATAGTTAGGATGACAGACCCAGGTCCACAGATTAAAGGGAGGTTGGGTATTTTACGACAGACTGGTCACATTTCTAGTCAGACTTGGGATGCTGGCAGAGAAGCGGGTAGAGGAGATGCCAATAAGATTAGGGTTTATAATTATAGTTGGCAGATACCGACGCCTGAAAGGGTAGTTCAAAATATCATTAGGGCTGGTTTTTACGGTATTTACAGTATAGGTAATTATACCGTAGACCGAGGGTTGATTACAGCCTTAGTTGATAGGTGGCGTGATGAGTCGCACACGTTCCATTTTGTCGGGGGAGAGTTGGGGATATCTTTACAGGATGTAGAGATTATGCTCGGTCTGAGGGTGGATGGTCTTGCTGTGACCCGGTCGGAGCGGAATGACACGAAGGCGAGCAGGTTGGCTATGATGGAGAGTTTGTTGGGTGTTAGGCCGGCTGACAATCAAGTCGATCTAAACTGTCTGACAGTTAGACTTGATTGGATGTTACAGACCTTCGGTCAATTACCCCCCAACCCTAGTGAGGAGCGTTTACTATATCAGTCTAGGGCTGCCATGCTATTATTACTGGCTGCACATGTATTTTCGGATAAGAGCAGTGATCAGATTCCACTCTGGCCTCTGCCATTTCTGGAGGATTTTGACACATGTGCTGAGTATAGTTGGGGATCAGCTCTTCTGGCCTGGTTAGAGGCTAATCTATGCAGGGTGGTACGTTGTAAGACAACCGGAGTAAGCGGGGCGGTGATGTTTCTGGATATGTGGGCGATTACCAGACTACTGCCGGTTAGACCGTGTGAAGAGCTGCCGGAAGATGTCGAGCCACCGGAGGGCTGGCCTAGGTTCCCCCTCGGTTACAGGTATGATATTTATTTAGTTTTTGAATTGGATTTGCTTTTTTATATTATTGTGTCATCTATCATTTACTTAGCTGCCGATTATATTTATTGTTTATCGGTTTTTGTTTGTATATTACAGATGGAAGATGTGGCGGCAAACTAACCTTACGCCATATGTCTACGGACATAATGTGGTCCACATACGTGACCAGTTTGACAATATGTCGCCTGAACAGGTAAATTTTAATTTTCGTATTACATGTAACTTACGTATTATATGTTGTATATGTTTGCATTGGTCTTATCTTCGCAGAATTTATTACTCGTCTATTTTTAAACCATTGTTTATATATTCTAATTTGATGATTACAGATAGTGTGGCAACCTTACGGGGATCTCAATCAGTATCCGGAATACTGCACGCGGGGCCGGTATATGTGGCATTGTTCTGTGCCTCTCATTTGTAATGAGAAGATTGAGTACCACCCCGCGGACAGGTTCATGAGGCAGTTCGGTTTTGTGCAGGGGGTCCCTACGTATATTTGGAAACCAAGACAGGGTCACGGCAAGGATAGAAGATATGGGACTGGGCAAAAACACGACTGGCCTTTACTAACCGGAGAATTTATAGCCGTGTGGAATGACCGCCACACCCGTCTTATTAACGGCGAATATGGCACGGGGACGTCACCGGGTTACATGAAATGGTATAGAGAGCGGACCCGCATCTTCATAAACCCACCTGAACTTGCCCCGCCCCCTCACGGTTTCCGGGAGAATACGGGTGTCTTCAATAAAATGGTAACTACTAAATCGTTTTTTACTAATAAATCGTTACTTCTTTTTATGTATATTTCAATACTAATAAATCGTTTTTTATTGTTTTTTTTTTACAGAAAGCGATGTTGCGCCGCAGTTTCAAATCGTTCAAACGGGCGAAAATGAGAACGGACGTGGACTTACTACGTAAGGAGTTCGCTGAAATGGGTATGAATCCGTATGGGTCAGCTGATGAACAGTCGGAGGGCGATGACGACGACGACGACGACGACGACGACGACGGTGATGACGACCTAGGTTACGACCCACGAACTTACACTAGGGCTTCAAGTTGTCGGCGTCCCGACGAAAGAGGCGAATCTAGTAGCGGGGGTAGAAGATCGACTGGAGGTCGACATCCGACTACAGATCAGGGTCCGGGTCCGAGTTCAAGCAGTCATCGTCGTCGTTCTTCCTTTGCTGGGTCGGACTATGTTCGGACCGATGTTCCGTTCGATCATCATAGACAATCATTTGGTTCGTACGAGCATCATCCTAGTCATCAGTCCACCGACAGTTGGAGTCGGGGGTTGACGATTACATCCCACGAGCGTGCGCCGCATCCAGAATCGCAGCAGCGGCAAAGACGGCGTACGGAGCTAAACGAAATCGAAGAGTCTGCTGAGCCGTCATCGGATAGATTAACATCGGCGGGAAAGATGCTCCCTATGTCCAACTTTAAAACATTTAGTCGTTACAAAAAAAAATAAATGCACTGTTTTTGTATTTGATTTCTATGTTTCATTTGTACGTTATAATTTCGTAAACTTAATTTGATTCGTATGTTTGATTTGTATGTTTGTAAAAAATATTCTGTATTTTAATTGATAGGACCAATATTGTGTTTTTACAAACCCTAAACCCTAAACCCTAAATTAAAAACCCTAAACCCAAATTACAAACCCTAAACCCTACCCTAAAAACCCTAAACCCTAAATTAAAAACCCGTAAACCCTAAACCCTAAACCCTAAATTAAAAACCCTAAACCCAAATTACAAACCCTAAACCCTATATTAAAAAACCTAAACCCTAAATTACAAACCGTAAACCCTAAACCCTAAATTAGAAACCGTAAACCCTAAACCCTAAATTACAAACCCTAAACCCTAAACCCTTAATTACAGACCCTAAACCCTAAACCCTAAATTACAAACCCTAAACCCTAAATTACAAACCCTAAACCCTAAACCCAAAAAACACTAAACCCTAAACCCTAAATTAGAAACCCTAAACCCTAAACCCGAAACCCTAAAAAACCCTAAATAGTCTGATTCTAAACCCTAAACCCTAAACCCTAAACCCTAAAAAACCCTAAATAGTCTGATTACAAACCCTAAACCCTAAACCCTAAACCCTAAACCCTAAACCCTAAACCCTAAAAAACCCTAAATATTCTAAAATTTACATACAAACCGTACATTTAATGTACGGTTTGTACAGATTTCATACAAACCGTACATTAAATGTACGGTTTGCATGTATTTTGTGCAAACCGTAAAAGTAATGTACGGTTTGTACCCCTGATTTAAGCAGCGCCACTTTACGAATGTACTTTTTGCACCGAATCACCCTAAATGACGAAAAAAAAAAAAACTACAAACCGTAAAAGTAATCTACGGTTTGTAGTGTAAATTACATTGGATACCATATACATCAAATGCATCCGACAACACTTTATTACTTTTGAATTATTATGAGTTGACAACCCTATCCGAAAATGACTACTCAATGCATTATTAAAGTTTGGAAATGACTACACCAAAAAAAACACTACAACCCGTAAAAGTAATCTACGGTTTGTAGTGTAAATTACATTGGATGCCATTTCTATCAAAATAATTCCGACAACACCTTATCACTTTTGAATTATTATGATTTGACAACCCTATCCGAAAATGACTACTCAATGCATTATTAAAGTTTCGAAATGACTACACCAAAAATGCACTACAAACCGTAAAAGTAATCTACGGTTTGTAGTGTAAACTTACACTATAAATATGACTCAATTTTTCCAATTCTAACAAACCATAAAATCAAACACAAACACATTTCGGAAATCTCTAAAAAAATCCTCATTCCTCCCCAATAAAATATACAAACAAACACCTGTCGAAAATGAATTACAACTATGGTTATGACAACAACCAATGGAATAACAACAACAATGCGAATTCATCCAGTGGCTCAAACGATGAGCTAACTGATTATTCGGAGCACTTTGAAGTCGATGAATTGACTTGGGAAACAAGGGCTGAAATGCTTGCTGATCTTGCTGATGTGGCTGGAAATTGGGGTTTCATTCTTACGATTCGTAGGTCTGGAGGGGGTGATGGGAGCAGAACACCGTATGTTGATATTGTATGTGATAAATCGGGGGTTTACGAAAAAAAGAAACCATCTTCCGTAAAATCAGGTACAAAGAAAAAAGATTGCCCATTTTTCATTAAAGGTTACGTAGTTAATGGTGAATGGATGTGTCACGTAGAAAATGGACAACATAACCACCCACCTCCAACTTACCTCCAAGGGCAAGCACGACGTGCTCGTTTAACCCAAGATGAAAAAGAAATTGTTAAAACTTTAAGGCAAAGTAGTTTTAAAGTTGGTGCAATATTAGAGGCCATAAAAAATAGAAATCCTGACAATGTATCAAACGCTAAAACGATACATAATTTTTTGGCCGGACTGAAATTTAAAGAACGAGATGGTAGAAACCCGATACAGGAACTGTTTAATTTGTTGGATAGCCATCGCTACACGTTCTACTATAATATGAACCCATCAACCCATTCCCTTGAGAACTTGTTTTTTGCACACCCCGATTCTATAAGGATGTTCAAAGCTTTTCCTGATGTCTTGTTAATGGATTGTACATATAGAACAAACCGTTTTAATATGTCATTTCTAGAAGTCGTAGGAATGACATCAACGAACCAAACATATTGTTTAGGTTTTGTTTTCATGAGTGACGAGACAAAGGAAAGTTATATATGGGCATTGGAAAAATTTAAAGTTACATTGGAGGGGTGTATACTACCTAGGGTTTTTGTAACCGACAGGGAAATGGCCTTATCAAATGCTTTGTCCGTTGTTTTTCCCGATTCTCATCATATTTTGTGCACTTTTCATATTGCAAAAAATGTTTTGAAAAACTGCCGTAAAAAGATCCCTGATGAGGAGTGGCAAACGTTTCTAGATGATTGGGGTTTATTGGTTGATTCTGAGTCGATAGAGGAGTATAATCATAACCGAACTTATTTCAATTCCTCTTACAAATCGTACCCTGCTGTGATTAAGTATGTAGACAAGCTTTTAAATGATTATGCTGAAAAGTTTGTTGCATGCTATACCAACCACACAACACATCTAGGTAACAGAACTAGCAATCGAGCCGAACAACAACATGCTAAGCTGAAAAGATCCCTTTCCACAAATACTGGCACGCTTGAAACTGTTTGGGTAGAGGTGAATAGAATTCTAGAAAAACAGTTTGAGGATATTAAGATGAAGTTGGATAAATGCAAGTCTTATTTTCCACATTCTGAACGAACACCTCTATTTATAAATCTTAGGTCGTATATCACACACTATGCCTTTGATTTATTATTTCAAGAACATAAAAAATGTGATGGCCAGGCTGATGAGAATTGTTCTTGCGGTTTCAAATTGTCTCACGGTTTACCTTGTCATCATATTATGAGTGAACATATTCTATTCGGGAAGCCTCTTCCTCTAGAATATATTCATCCATTCTGGAAAAAATTAGACGTAATTGATGATAATGGGAACACCGATGATTATGGGGTAGAGGGTGATCTGGAAGAGTTTAAAAGTGTTTATGCTAGGAAAAGTAATGTTGAAAAACGGCGTATGAAAACACAACTCCGAGAGATAACCGTCCCAGCCAGAACATCCGTCAGTGACCCCGAAGTGAGAGTAAATAGGGGGAGACCTAGAAAAGGCGACAAATCTAGTAAGAGGGATAAGTCGGGATGGGAGTATGTGGAGGAGGAACATGGTGCTGGTGCTAGTAGGGACAAGGGCAAAGGCAAGGCTGATGAAACACCGGAGGTAAGGGTAAACCCAACTAGGAGGCCGCGAAACCAGAACCCTAAACCCACTAGGCCAACCTTCCTGTACAGTGACCAAATATGGTTCATGTTACATAGTTACATCGAAACGGTTTATGATGTGCGTGGGGATGGTAACTGTGGGTTCCGGGTACTTGCAAATGCGACGGGTAAACAGAATGGGGAAGATGATTGGTACGCGGTAAGATGTGAATTGTTTCAAGAGCTGCAGCAAATGAAAGGTGTTTATTATGAGCTGTTTGAGAATATTGACTTTGAATCTTACCGGTATGATTACATTTTATCAAGTTTAAATTTTTATCATGCTACAAATCCCGCACCTGCTGAGAAATGGATGAGATTTCCGTCCTATGGTTTTTTAATTGCTTCTCATTACAATATGCCAATTGTATTGTTGTCCTTATGGGAAAATCAAAATGGAGAGGTAAACGTGTGGAACTCCACTTTTTTACCTCTTTATACTGGTCCGCCTCGGGGAACAACACATTACATCCCGACTGTAATGGTGTTCGTCAACAGTTGTCACTATGCTCAGGTTATTCCTAAAGAAGAAGGGATCTTCCCAATGCCAGGAATTATAGCACGGTGGGAACAAACACGCACTGAGACAGCTGCGCCATGGAAGGAACTTTTTCGACCTAATTTCAAGTTATATATGGCGCTCGAAAAGAAATCGGGAAAGAAAAAAGCAAATGAAGATCAAGCTATAGATGTAAGTCCATAATCAGTTTTTTATTTTTAATTCGATGTAAATTACTATTTTTTCCAAGTTGTTGTAAATTTATATGATGTAAACAAATGTTTAATAAATTTGTTCTATGAAATTTAGTTCTATGAAATTTTGTTGTAAATTTTGTTTAATAAATTTGTTTCATGAAATTTAAAAGTTCATATTCATGTTCGCATATTAAGTTAATTTTTTTTACGAAATTTATATAATTTATGATTGTTTCATTCAACAAAATTGATGATTGACACCAAATTGACGACTTATTTAATGTTTCATATTGCGTTATACAAGTGTTAAAAACAAACCGAAGGTACTTCACAAAAAATGACGATTTAGTTAATGATTCAATAAATATCAACTTATACACTTGACAAAAATATAACATGTAAAATTTTGAACTTATACAATAAATATCAAACATAAAATTTATCAAATCAACTTTATTTGTGTAAATTTGTGTAAAATTTGTGTTTATTTTGATAGATTATTAGAATATTGGTAATTTATTTTATGTAAAATTTTAAAAATAAGGCATTTAGTTTTTTTATTAAAAAAATCATATTTATTTTGAAAAAATTATTCAGTTTTTTAATTTTAATTCTCAGTTTTTTTTTTTTTTTTTTAAGCAAAAAAAAGCTGCAAACCGTAGATTTTTTCTACGGTTTACAGTGATCAACTGTAAACCGTAGATTTAATCTACGGTTTGTATTAATTAATACAAACCGTAGATTAAATCTACGGTTTACAGTTGATCACTGTAAACCGTAGAAAAAATCTACGGTTTGAGCGTTTTTACAGATTTTTTGAAGTTAAATAATCCACCCTCTATAAATATATACAATAAATTTGATTTGAGTACCATTCAAGAGACATTCACTACTAATAGGGCCCGAATTCGGAATGGTCCCATCCCAAACTCAATTAGAGGTGCATATAATCTGCATGGTCCCATCCTAACTCACAAGCATTCCGAATACTTGTAACTACCATTGACTTGAAAAATGACTTAAGACCCTTCCAAGTTTTGGTCTCTTTCAACGAGGTCCCCTTCCTTGAACTGAACCACTCAAAAAAATGGTTAAAGTCGTTGATACGATTGCTCTTAGCTATCTTAATTGAGCGCAATGCCTCTCATTTTTTTATAAACCACAATGACACTATCATTGTGATGGTGTTTATGTATGGTCCCAACTCTCAAGCATTCCGAATACTTCCAACTTCCATTGACTTGAAGAATGACTTACGACCCTTCCAAGTCTTGGGCTCATGCAACGAGGTCTCATTCCTTGAACTGACCCACTCAAAAAAAATGATTAAATTTGTTGATACGGTTGCTCTTAGCTATCTTAATTGAACACAATACCTCTCGTTTTTTTTATCAACCACAATTGCATTATCCTTCTGATAGTGTTTATGTATGGCCCCAACTCGCAAGTATTCCGAATACTTCCAACTACCATTGACTTAAGAATGACTTAAGACCCTTCCAAGTCTTGGTCTCTTTCAACGAGGCCCACTTTCTTAAACTGAGCCACTCAAAAAAATGTAGGAGAAAACAATAATTGAAATAAGACGGTCATAAATACTGTAGCAAAATAATATAGGAGCAGCTATACTAAGCTAACTACTTTTTTTTATACTTTTAATGAGTGAATGAATACTTTTAAGTTCGTACATCCGTTAACTGGGAATATGAATCCACTGTTAGTCTATTTGAAGCACCAATGACTTCCATTATATGCGAGACAATTCGTACTTTAAAACCGAGATTCTCATCTAACAACACCGCACCTGCATGTAAAAAATACATATGGGTGTCTTTTCATAGCAAGAAAAAGTCAGGAATTTATGCACTTTTTTAGTTTTTTTATATGGACACCCTCTTAGTTTCTTAGCTATCATATTTGAGCGCAAAAATTCTCATTTTCTTTATGGACCACAATAGCACAGTCCTTTAACTTTTACTAGTATTTGTGTAAATCTTGACTTGAGTACTACTCCCCCGTTCTAAAATATTGGGACACTATCTATCTATATGTAACTTTGACCGATAAATATATTGTGCTTAAATCTAAATTTTTAAAATTTGTTCAAATAATTTAACATTTGAACTATGCGATTAGCTTTTGAAAAATTCGATTCCCACTAGTTATATATGAGTTATTTGTCGGTTAAAATTGCACGTAATTTCGTATAGTCTCAACAATTTGAAACGAATGAGTATTTTATAGACATTCAGTACCAGTTGTCATCAGGATAGCTAAGGGAAGTGACAAGTAGGGCGACAGCTCCGACCTCACCGGAAAAAAAGGCACAATTATTTTTTCATCTATTTCTATAATTTGTTAAGAGCAATAATATTTAAACAAAAAAAAATTGTGTTAGGAGCAGTCAAGACAGAATAGGACTAAGGCAACCTATCGATCTCTGTATAAAATGGAAATCTTTAAAGGTTGATTAATGCCTAAACTACTCAAATCAGTAGTCTAGACACTAAAAAAAAATATCAGTTTACCATCAGAGGTTCTGTTATTAAACTGATAGTAAAACGAGTGTCGCTTAGTTTAGCAATAAAAATTGTTGATAAATTGTTTATTAGTTTAGCAACAGAGACCCCGATAATAAACTAACAATTTTTTTTTTATTGAGACAGCACGTATTTCCCAAAAAATTGCATCGAGGGGTCAGAAATCTATTTGGCCCCTTGATTATTATATATAAATTTCAATAAAAGTTATACATATATAAAGTGTTCATTTATTATCATGGATCAAAATGTGTTATAATGGTAGAGTTTCGTATCTATCTTTCTTCCACTTTGCAAGGTCATACTTATAGTCTCTATCAAAGACATAAAATTTTGTATTTAAAGTTTATGTGCGAAACTGGAATATTTATTAATTAATGAAATTCAAACTCACTTTTTCTAAATAACTTAAACTTTTCTATTTGTACCATCTTAACCCTAAAAAAATAATATTATAATTGCTATCTTTTTAATACTCATCAATATATTTTATTGTCTCCGAATTAAGTAAAAAAAAAGTAGTTTTAAGGTGCAACATCACGTTAAAAAAAATCTCTTTCACTTTTCCTTTCTATCTACAATATTCATTATTTAGAACGATTAGAAAAAAAGCTTACGAAAATCTTAATTCTTTTTGGTACAACCCAAGCTAAAAGTCTTGGTGTTGAAACTCAAAGTCTTTGCAAGAATAGTTGTAGCTAAATATTAGCTATATATATCAACCATAGTCTTCACACTAAATCATGTCCAAAACTACATACACCAAATCAAATATATTTATCAATACAGGTTCAATCATGAGTTATACTAAACTTCTTATTTCACTTTATTGTTGCTTTTTCGCTGCCACTACATTCAATTGTTACTGCTTAGCTAGTGCGAGTAGTGATAGCTTGGGTACTCGTTGCTTTGAAACTGAGAGGCAAGCTCTTCTTAAGTTCAAGCATGATCTATCCGACCCTTCGAACCGCCTATCCTCATGGGTCGGCAATGACTGTTGTGCATGGTATGGAATCGTTTGCAGCAACTCCACTGGTCACGTCACTAAAATTAAACTGCAAGCTCCATATGAGACGCTGTTAGATGATGATAGATACATTTCTTATTCTTATCAATCATTAGTTGGCAAGATTAATCCATCGTTGCTTGATCTGAAGCACCTCCATCATCTCGACTTGAGCAACAACGATTTTAATTACAGTCCAATACCTAGCTTCATTGGCTCCATTACAAGTTTGAGGTACCTCAATTTTTCAGATTCTTGGTTTAGCGGGAATATCCCTCATCAACTTGGAAATCTATCCAGGATCCGCCATCTTGATTTTGGAGGTAACTTAGGTCTAAGTAGTGATAGTTTAAGATGGATTTCAGGTCTTGTTTCATTACGATATGTAACATCCCTGACCTAATTTGGGAGTCACACGGCCGAATAACACGTGTGGCGACACGTGCTAGGCAAAGCCTAATTTACAAACATTCAGAAATAGTAGAATAATGAAATATACCCAAAATTTTGTACCTTCATTAATAACAATTTTAACTACGGTCCTTACCAAGTAATTAAACATCATATAAGCTAAACAAAATTACATCGCAGCGAAAAATCTAACTTAACTTCTATAAGGCCTGTCTGGTCCCAACTAATCGACTTCAAATCTAAATAGCCGATCGCTACCTGAAAAACATTTTAAAATGGAGGGGTGAGCTAAACGAGCTCAATGAGAGAGAATGTCTTACAATATAATATAAGGGACATAAATAAGATTTTTCCTTATCTTTTCTTTCAAATTAAAAGCTTTATTTTAAGTAAAATTCCCAATACAATTCTTTAGAAATCACTTGAACAAATTGAATGAAATATAAATAATCTCTTTCTTCTTTCTTATTTTGGTGTTCGCAAATATGAAAGTATTATGTTACGGTAACAAGCTCGATTGACTTACTCAATCTCTTTATCGTCGATCTTTTTCTCAGGTGTATAAACCATACGTGCACTACGTAATTAAGGTCACCACAGCATGACGGCTGAGTCTATTCCTTAAAACGTTCCGGTTGACGAAGCTATGTACAATCGCTAAGTCAACCGTTGAGAACTAAACTCGTTTGTTTAGTTACCAACGTCACCCCACTGATGGGCTTGGAGGAATCTCCGTTGGATTTCTCTCTCATGATACCAATACAAATCATAAGCGCACCATAACATAAAACTGTCTTTAATATAAAATTCAACTTCATAAGATTACCTTTCTTTCTTTCTTTCTTTATTTATTTATTTCTTTCAACATTTAATATAATAATATTGTTTTGTGAATAATCACTGGAAATCTGCAAATACTCAGTCATAAAAATGCAATGGGATACTTTGTAGTAGAAAGACAAAACCCACTCACCTGATCCGTAACGGGAATCACTAGACTTGTTTCTACTAGAACGAAATACTGAGTCACGACCCTGTAATATAATATATATATTCCATAAGAAAATATATCTAAACACATAATTAAACCTCACATAATTAGATACAATGGACCGAACCCTAATACCACGTAAACTAAATGAAACGACGGCTTTGCACCTACATCGAAATCCCAGAAATCTAAACTTCCATAAAACATACCTATATGTCCAATTGTACTGATGTACCTACCGATTATCTCAATTTACATACTATGTATTCTATTTTATAACCAAACTCCATGTAGTTATATATATTGTGCCATATAAACTAACAGCTTAAAACAGGACTTATAAATTTGTATCTTGGTTCTCTTTCTAATCACCCAAATATATATATTGAACCACCTAAGTTGTCAATCTCTTTCCTTCCATTTTTCTTTACTGTAATATATATTCCGAATAATATAATTTAATAAACCAAATTGTAATAAAAGTTACATGGATAAAATCTGGTTCTTAGGCAATTTAGAGTACGTCGGTCGCTAGTAATAATTAAAGGAAATTAATCTAACAAGGACAAAAGTTACGAGCCTGAGGAAAATTACTTCCCTAATACCGACATAAACAAGACACTTAATTGATATCAATTATGGTGGCAGCTGATGAATAGATGGTTAGATATAAATAATTACCTTGAAGAGCAACCGAGACACTAGGAAATCCTCTCCGAATCTACGGGTTAATAGACCGGGCTCTCTTATCTCTAGATCCTTTTACATTCTCTCATTGTATTTAATCTCTCTGTCCATCATCTCTCTCTGTATCTATATATCTCTTTCTATCTATATGTATATATGTAAGGCAGGGGAAGAGAAATGGGCGGTTTTGAAACATAGTTTTATCTGTCTTTGTAAGTTACAACTTAAGTTATAAAGACAAGCTTTTAATCTTCTACACGTTTTGTTTCTCTGAAACTCTTATTTCCTTTACTAATGCTCTTTATTACTAGCTTGGTTCCTTAATAATTTCTAAATATCAAACAACCCCACCACGTTACCAAGATATCCAACCAATCCTAAAATATCTCACATTAGTGACCTGATATAATAAAATAAAATACGGGGTTTTACACTCTTCCCCACTTAAAAAAGTTTCGTCCCGAAACTTAATTCTAACATCACGAAACTCGCTCATCTTTAATACGTCTATAGAAGTTCTCATGTGAACATCTCAATTTCCCAGAAATCTAACATTTAAAGATTAACTAGACAATAGGAAATTTTAAAGGTAGACATGGTTCGGTCTATGTGTCGAGCTAATAGGAAAAAAAAAAAAGCCCACCTCTAGCATAAGATAATTAAATCTTCCTAGTAAAGTACTACCCAGATATGGTAACCCTTGGTCATTTGTATTCTAAAACTTGCAATTCAATCTAACATCCCAAAAATGGTAAATCCATACAGAACTGTGACTAACCCAAATGTTCAACTCCTATTGCCAAATTTTTAACTGTGAATCCACCCAATTCCTTTATAATTCAATAACTTTTCACCGTATGGAATAATAACACGCCAACACTAAAATAGCAACCAGACTTCAAATCAAATTATTTATACAAATGCATCCAAACAATCTGCAATATACAATGGCTCAATCTTGTAAAACATTAGTAAAACCTCCACTGCCAATTTTTCCCCAGCTCCTAAATCAAGCATACAACTCATGTCTAACACATCGATGTGCTATAAAATAGAATAAGCCGAGTCCCAAATAAGTTTAGCAAGCTGGAGGTCAAGAGTAAAATTACTAGATTCACAGAATAAATACTCGTACGCAGTTCCAAATTACCAATTATACTCTTACTATGACATAAAGTTGTAGGAGACAAATAAATACAACCTTACGTCCTCAACGTTCTATGTAGTAACCTGCCAACCAACTTAATTTAAAACACTAACGCTTATTCAATCTAACGCACCCAGCACCTGCCAATCATTGCTTTAAAACATCAGATTCCAACTCGATATAAGATTTTATCGTCTCAACTGTCATAGTGCACCCAAAATAACATAAAAATACGAGTTAGTACTCAGCTTACATGTCCACTGTCCACTTGCCTATATAATAATGTTACCCTTCTCCAGTACGTCTATTAGCCTCAGAATTTCTTACATAATTCAATGCACCTAGGTTAGCGTCAATGCCGATTTCGGGTTTCAGAGAGGATATTCTTACTTACTCGCAACTAGAAAATATGGCAAAGTTATTCCGTAAGTAATGATAAATACAAGATGTCACGCTTTCTTCCCAATACTAAGGTTTCATTCCCGAATCTAGTCACTAACAAGAAAACAAGTTAAGTCCCCCAGCCTACTCTTGCTTCCGATGCGAACTCTGATAAAAACATAAATATTGGTGCTTCATTTGTGCTATGTTTTTAATTCCATTAAACGACCCAATTTAAACCCTTTTTTTTCTTTTCTTTTTTTTCCAAAAGTTGTGTATTACTGACACTAGAAGTTACTTCATTAACTTAACAGTACCAAAAGAAGACCACTAAAAACACGGTTCTACAAGTCGACTATCCTTTGCTGCTCTATTAAATAAGTCAACTTATTACTTATAACCTGTAGGCAACGGTTCATATGTATAACTACATACCCGGTTTATATAGAACAAGATTTTTGTACTTATTATTCATCAACTATTCTGTCAACTATCTGTACTAAGCGTTGTACTTAATTATCAGTACTAATTGAAGACGGTCCATTTTCCAACCTTGTCCAATATACTTATCTTATAAACTCTAAAAACGATTTACAAACCTCCATTAGCCTAATATAATTACTTCGTCAAGTTTATTTCTCCCTGATTAATAGAAGACTAAGCCCTTAACTTTGTATCCTCGTATCTTTAATGCAAGTCCATCTAATTATCGAGTTAGACTCGCTCCAAATACACTCACATAATGACCAAATATTTTCATGAGATCTGGTGTCTTATACAGTTATACAAATTCTCTCAACCTAGATGCATTGCTTATTATAACCTGCTTTCATAATTTTCCATACAACTAAATTAGCCACATGCAAACTTCAATTAATCAAGTATCATCCAAGTAACAGACTAGACCATTAGTGATAGGTCACAACCAAAAAGAAAATATTATGTACCACCAACCCTCTAACTTCTAGAGCAGATCCAACTGAAATCTTCAATCCATCATCAAGATGCACAGAAATCTTCTCCAACAAATAACAAACATGTCAATCCATTAACAATACTATTAAATCAATCAATGGTTACTAAAAACAATGTCAACCGTAATGTAACCTCGACATTTCTACAAATCCGAAAAGCATGCTGCCTACCAAATTTATAGCGTACTACTAAGTACATCTACTCTTAATCCAACCCTTTCTCTTTCCCAAGAATACTAATCGTTGAAAATACCATGTACCGCAACAAACCCAACTGAATTGTAAAATACTACTGCTTAATCAACTCATGCACACCACACCTGCTTGTCAGTCGCTTTAAAATTTTGATTTCTAAACTCCATATGAAATCCTATTATCTCAACCGCCGTGGTGCACCAAAACAACAATTATATAAGTTTACTACTCAACTATTTAACAAAGAGTTCGAACCAACAATTTCCTGTACTCCCAAACAGCCCACCCGGGAAGGAAAAGAAAGTTCTACTTTGGCTTTTACATACTAACCAGATCATCATGTATGCTTTCTTGTTTCACCCCTACTACGAACCTGACAAAACCCACCTGAATTTGTAACTCCTAAAATGTTGTAATTAATACATAGTCTATATCTCTTAGTAATCATTACCTCTTAAACCATAATCTCACCAGTCACCCCCACAACATGTATAAACTTAGTCACTAATCTGCTACTAATATGGTGACAGCTAGGACTATCTTCAAAATAGCTAATTGCTTAACAAGCAATTACCACAAAATTTAAGAAGGTTGAGGGAACAAGACTACGGTTATTGAAATGATAATTTCGAATATAACTTCATCATCATCTATCACCATGTCAAGACAACCAAAATAACTTGCTAAATACTCAGCTACTCAAAGTAAAATAAATGTATCATTGCTGCCTATTCTTAGCAATGTCTCATCCGATAATTGTAATACAAGGTTCATAACACGGAAGCACGCGCGGGCATCTTTCCTTCTTATATACATAGAAAACCATGATAACTCAAGCACTCCTAACTTTTCGCAATTCCCAACGCTAAGCATACAACAATAGCATAGCAAGAAAATTACTAAGAGACTCCGAATAGCTGAAATTACTAAAAAGTAAGTTCTTATTTGATAACTGTAACTAAAGCTCATGAATCCTGCATTTGCATTCAATCTTTGCCAATTAAAGAAAACAACAACTGCAATTTAAGTCTAAAATTTAGACAATGAAAACTCTATCAATTAGAACTGAACCACTGATACGACTTCGTGTGCAAAATTTAATGGCTACTAAGTACTGGTTGATGTTACGATTTCCTATACCTTAAACAAAAAGTGCTACAGTGACCCCTTTTTTTGAAATCTGAAATCCCAGCAACAAAATCTTTAAGTGAACACAGAACTACACATAACCAACTTCTCCACTCTTAACTAAAATACATAAATAAAATCTATCATGTACGAGCTATACTTAGAAGCAATCAGGAGCTCAACACCAGGGATTTTATAACTTCCAGTGGCGATCGAGAGAAAACTCTGTACCTAAATGAAACTTCCGTTCATCATCCAAACACGCCCGAAATTTCTCATACAACAAACCAGTTTGTGCATTAATATAATGCTAACCTATCAACTATCTCGTTTATAATTTAACACCAACATAATTAGATATAAAATCAGTCAAGAACAAATCTCTAATTGTCGTCAGTTGCTTTTAATTCTAGCAAATCTACAGCTTTACTGATTTCCAATTGCTTGCAGCCTAAAATCCAACTTACATCGGGATACCGTTTTCCTTGCAACATTTCTTTTTATAGTTTACTCTCTTCCTTAACATTATCAGCTACCAAAATCTCATACTATGTAATTATACTGAAACTATTTGTACGCAATGCTTTCAGAAAACCTCACAAAATGAACCAACCATTTTCTCTTTCATGGATCTTATGAATACTATTTTATTTGTACTTGTTTCTATTACTCATGCTTAACTATTTAAATAAAAACTATACCTGACTATATCAAAATAACAACAACATTACATCCAAAACTGTAACTACCTACTCAACAACAATTTACCAAATAAGTACTCAAACCCATAACCGTATCCGACAAAACAGAATAAACCTTTTAACTTAGGACCTACATTGGGAACCAGACCTCATCTAGCGTAAGTGAACTACCAATACAAGGCTAGAACCTGGCTCTGATACCAAAAAATGTAACATCCCTGACCTAATTTGGGAGTCACACGGCCGAATAACACGTGTGGCGACACGTGCTAGGCAAAGCCTAATTTACAAACATTCAGAAATAGTAGAATAATGAAATATACCCAAAATTTTGTACCTTCATTAATAACAATTTTAACTACGGTCCTTACCAAGTAATTAAACATCATATAAGCTAAACAAAATTACATCGCAGCGAAAAATCTAACTTAACTTCTATAAGGCCTGTCTGGTCCCAACTAATCGACTTCAAATCTAAATAGCCGATCGCTACCTGAAAAACATTTTAAAATGGAGGGGTGAGCTAAACGAGCTCAATGAGAGAGAATGTCTTACAATATAATATAAGGGACATAAATAAGATTTTTCCTTATCTTTTCTTTCAAATTAAAAGCTTTATTTTAAGTAAAATTCCCAATACAATTCTTTAGAAATCATTTGAACAAATTGAATGAAATATAAATAATCTCTTTCTTCTTTCTTATTTTGGTGTTCGCAAATATGAAAGTATTATGTTACGGTAACAAGCTCGATTGACTTACTCAATCTCTTTATCGTCGATCTTTTTCTCAGGTGTATAAACCATACGTGCACTACGTAATTAAGGTCACCACAGCATGACGGCTGAGTCTATTCCTTAAAACGTTCCGGTTGACGAAGCTATGTACAATCGCTAAGTCAACCGTTGAGAACTAAACTCGTTTGTTTAGTTACCAACGTCACCCCACTGATGGGCTTGGAGGAATCTCCATTGGATTTCTCTCTCATGATACCAATACAAATCATAAGCGCACCATAACATAAAACTGTCTTTAATATAAAATTCAACTTCATAAGATTACCTTTCTTTCTTTCTTTCTTTATTTATTTATTTCTTTCAACATTTAATATAATTATACTTATATAATAATATTGTTTTGTGAATAATCACTGGAAATCTGCAAATACTCTGTCATAAAAATGCAATGGGATACTTTGTAGTAGAAAGACAAAACCCACTCACCTGATCCGTAACGGGAATCACTAGACTTGTTTCTACTAGAACGAAATACTGAGTCACGACCCTGTAATATAATATATATATTCCATAAGAAAATATATCTAAACACATAATTAAACCTCACATAATCAGATACAATGGACCGAACCCTAATACCACGTAAACTAAATGAAACGACGGCTTTGCACCTACATCGAAATCCCAGAAATCTAAACTTCCATAAAACATACCTATATGTCCAATTGTACTGATGTACCTACCGATTATCTCAATTTACATACTATGTATTCTATTTTATAACCAAACTCCATGTAGTTATATATATTGTGCCATATAAACTAACAGCTTAAAACAGGACTTATAAATTTGTATCTTGGTTCTCTTTCTAATCACCCAAATATATATATTGAACCACCTAAGTTGTCAATCTCTTTCCTTCCATTTTTCTTTACTGTAATATATATTCCGAATAATATAATTTAATAAACCAAATTGTAATAAAAGTTACATGGATAAAATCTGGTTCTTAGGCAATTTAGAGTACGTCGGTCGCTAGTAATAATTAAAGGAAATTAATCTAACAAGGACAAAAGTTACGAGCCTGAGGAAAATTACTTCCCTAATACCGACATAAACAAGACACTTAATTGATATCAATTATGGTGGCAGCTGATGAATAGATGGTTAGATATAAATAATTACCTTGAAGAGCAACCGAGACACTAGGAAATCCTCTCCGAATCTACGGGTTAATAGACCGGGCTCTCTTATCTCTAGATCCTTTTACATTCTCTCATTGTATTTAATCTCTCTGTCCATCATCTCTCTCTGTATCTATATATCTCTTTCTATCTATATGTATATATGTAAGGCAGGGGAAGAGAAATGGGCGGTTTTGAAACATAGTTTTATCTGTCTTTGTAAGTTACAACTTAAGTTATAAAGACAAGCTTTTAATCTTCTACACGTTTTGTTTCTCTGAAACTCTTATTTCCTTTACTAATGCTCTTTATTACTAGCTTGGTTCCTTAATAATTTCTAAATATCAAACAACCCCACCACGTTACCAAGATATCCAACCAATCCTAAAATATCTCACATTAGTGACCTGATATAATAAAATAAAATACGGGGTTTTACACGATATCTCGATATGTCTGACGTAGACCTGATCGAGACAATAGGTTGGGAACATGCGACGAGCATGCTCCCTTCTCTACATGAACTGCACTTGTCTGGTTGTAATTTGAGAGATATTTCACCTTCGATTACCAGTGTTAACTTTACTTCACTCTCGATTATCGACCTTTCTTATAACCAGTTCAGGTCACCTGTTCCTGAGTGGCTATTTAATCTCCCTCGTCTAGTCTCCATAAACATAGGTGGAGGATCATTTTTTGACAATCCATTTCCAAGTGCTCTTAAAAACACGACCTTGATAAAATCCTTCTTCAACCATGGGAATGAAGCTTCTGGTGTGAGAATACCAAAGTGGTTTTATAGTTTCCAATATCTTGAAGAAGTTGATCTTTCTAATAATATGTTGGAAGGTGTCATCGCAAATGAAATAGGTAACTTAACTTCTCTAACTAGTCTCGATCTGAGCTACAATAAACTGGAGGGGTCGGTGCCAGTATCCTTGGGAAAGCTCCGCAACTTGAAGGGTATTATCTTGTCGTATAATAATCTCTATATGTTGGACATAGGAAATTTCCTTAGGAGTTTCATGTTTAAGAGATTGGAAGTACTGAGGTTAAATGGAGCTAATGTCACTGGGCACTTGCCATATGAGATTGGCGATTTTACAAATTTAGTCGCTATTAGACTTTCTAAAAACTTCATGTCAGGTACAATTCCATCTTCATTAACAAGATTATCAAACTTGAAGTATTTAGATCTTTCTTTTAATCTATTGAACGGAACCCTGCCTGAAGTTATAGGGCAACTTACAATGTTAGAAAGACTTCGCTTTGATGGGAACTCGATGGAAGGTGTCATTACAGACCTTCATTTTGCAAATCTTAAGAGATTAAGGTCCCTAACTGCATCGGAAAATAAGCTGACGTGGCAATCTCGTGATGTCTGGATTCCTCCCTTTCAACTTCAAGTTTTGGATTTGAGAAATTGGTATCTCGGACCCCGATTCCCTTCTTGGCTGCAATCACAAAAACAACTAAATTACTTAGACATTTCAAACACAGGAATATCGGATTTTATTCCCACCAAGTTCTGGGATAAGACCAATGGAACTTTTAGACACCTAAATTTATCATCTAATGGATTTTATGGAGAGATTCCTAATGATGGAATAATTAGGTTTGATAGTTTTCGTTCATTCGCCGATCTAAGTTCAAACCATTTCACTGGTCCATTATCAACATTCATGTCTGAAGCATATTGGCTAGATCTTTCGAACAATTCTTTCTCCGAATCTATTCACCAATTCTTTTGTAATCAGACCAACTCAAATAGTCACTTCATAAATTTTCGATATAATCTTTTGTCAGGGAGTATTCCTGACTGCTTCGGGAATTGGACAAATCTATATCATCTAAAATTAGACAACAATCATCTGCATGGTCCCATCCCAAACTCAATTCGAGGTGCATATAATCTTAGGAATCTACACTTGCATAATAACAATCTCTCGGGAAAGTTGCCTCAGACTCTACAAGATTGTACGATGTTGCAAACAATTGACCTTGGAGGAAATCAATTTTCAGGAAATATACCTACTTGGGTGGGTAGGTCATTTCCACAATTGGTAAATTTGAATCTTCACTCTAATAGGTTCCACGGAAAGATTCCAAATGAACTATGTCATCTTCAATCGCTTCAGATTTTGGACCTTGCTCACAATAGCCTTTCTGGGTTAGTGCCAAAGTGCTTTACTAATTTCAGTGCTCTGAGAAACACGGAATTGAATATGAACTACGGAGGACAAAAGTTTTCGAACTTATATAGTTCACACATATTCTTTACATATGATAATGGGGTTTTGGTGACAAAAGGAAGTGAGAACGAATATAGTTCAATAATTATGTTCGTGAAGTTTATGGATCTTTCATCGAATAACTTATCAGGTTCGATCCCGGAGGGATTAACAAGACTTGCGGGTTTGAGGTTCCTGAATTTGTCTCGGAATCACTTTTTAGGTTCCATTCCAATCAACATTAGTGAAATGATATCACTCGAAAGCTTAGATCTTTCTCTTAATCAACTATCAGGTGAAATTCCGTTGAGCATGTCGAGAATGAGTCTCTTAAATAACTTGAACCTGTCAAATAACAAACTCACAGGGAAAATTCCTACAAGTACTCAACTCCAAAGCTTTGATGAATCCAGCTTCGGCGGTAACAAGCTCTGTGGGCCACCTCTTGGAAAATGCAATGAGAACAGGATAGTACCGAAAGTTGTGCTTGGAGTTGAAGAAGAAAGTGATGAATATCTAGACTTGTGGTTTATTGGCAGCATTGCAATAGGATTCATATTTAGTTTCTGGGTTCTAATAGGTCCCTTAGTTCTCAGCAAATCGTGGAGAATTACTTATTTTGGAGCATTAGATAGTGCTTGGTGTAAGCTCTCGGATTTTATATCTAGATGCTGCTATATCTTTTCAAATAAAAGAGGACAGTTGTAATATGTAATTTGTATTTCCAAAAACCAGGAAAAAATAAAGAGCGATTATGTACCTTTGGGATATGAACTTAATTTACTTGTAATCTGTGTAATAATTTCTTTCAACTTTTATACGTATGTCTCTTCGATAATTTTATCTATCTCTCACAGTTGCACAAAAGCGCATAAAGAATTAGATGGATCCCATGTTTATATATGTACTCCATAATTACTATATTGCAACTTTCCTATTAGTTTGTAAATTGATGATACAACTTTTTGTTTATGGTAAAAACAATCTAGAAATATATGAAGTATACAGGAGGCCGCAAAAAATATATCTTATTTGTCGATAGCTCATCGGAACTTGTTCCCGGGACAAATTGAAATAATTTAAGTAGACATAAGGTCCACTTGGTTTATGTCTACTTCATCCGATTTTGCTATTTCATGCTTAGATGAAATGGTCTTCAGAGGTAATTTTATAAATCTGTAATTGTACTACTGATTCTGGTGAAGTGCCAAAATTAATATTCCTGGTAGAGACTGAAGCAATCATAAAATCAAATGGAGGGACTATTAGTTTTCCTGATCTCTCGCAAACACCTTTTATAACAAAATGTAAGACGAGAAAAAAAAGACAGTCCACTACACCAGAAAATCAACAAAACCTTGCTAAGTTTCTAAAGAACTTCATCCATGGCATCAAATCTGCAACCACTTTTTAGTATCAAGAGTATCTCTTTGCAAGCCTGGTACGACATCAATCAAAATCACAGTTCAAATTGAAGCTCTTGGGGATGTCATCGAAATAAAATAACAAACAGAAGGGAAAGGTTGCTAGTCAATTAGGCCATTGTTACGGTAAAATTAGGATTACAATTTTAAAAAAATCGTACGCGCAGTTCTACAATCTCAATAAAATCCCAAACACCTTCAGTTCCATCTACATACTCTCACACAAAATGACACTAGTAAAGAACCATTTCCACACCAGCATATGGAAACTAGTTGCAAATCAGACCTCTTTTCCTTAAATTGGTTTGATCTTGAAGTGGAGTGAGATGAGAGAAAACACAAAGCACTTCAAATCCTGCAACCACCAAAAAATGACATTAAATTGAGAATTTTGGAAGACTACAGAAATAACCAGAGAGAAAGAGGGGTCATGGAAATCAAATATAATGGCATGGTACGTAATACAGTACGATATACTAGAATGGAATACAACTAAAGTAGTTTAACTACTATCTTTGTCGGCATAGGATAAGTAGAAAATGTACTTATCTCCATCAGCAAGAATGTGTCATTCTAGTAGGACCGTGTAGAAAGCCATGATAGTCTACAAACCAAACATGATCAAGAGATACAAATGCTACATTTAAATTTTACTAAACTTCCAAGATATAAATTACCACTTGAGTGCTGTACACAGATTATCATCAGCTATCCCAACACAGCACAAAAGCAAAAACTTTTGTAAGTGGTAGTTCTCAACCAGTGAGATGATAACAGGTTCATGTGGATAATCAAACACCCAGTGTTTTAAAAATCGGCCTAGGCGCTAGGCGCCAGCTTACCGCCGGGCCTAATTCAATTCGTTTTCAAGCTGGTCAACTCTGGTCAACGCATGTATAAAGTATTAAAAAAATCATAAAAAATATTTTTTAAATACTCAAAACCCTCAATTAGACCAACTTTACTCTCTCACCTAGAAATAACAAAAATAATAATAAAAGTTTATGATTTTTATATATTTTTCATCATTTTGTTTTCAGCAATACTTTAAAAAATGGATTTTAATAGTATAACTATAGGCTAATAGACTTGAAATGTTCAATTTAACTTGGTAAATTTATTTATAACACGTTTATTGTATGAATGTCTAAGAAAATTGTGAAAAATTATGAAAAAAATAGTCTTGCCGCCTAGGCGCCCCCTCACTGCCTAGCACCATTTGAAACCTTGCAAACACCTAAGTTTAAATAAAGAAGGGGATAAACGTATCAACTTGAACACAATCAATTCAGAGAAGAAGATTACTGAATTTGTTGTCAACAAACTCAAGTCCTACAACTTGAACAAAAAGCAGAGAAGTATTTGATATGAGCTGCTGGCTAGTGTCTGAAGTCAACTCAAGGACATATATTGATTCAAGTGACTAAAAAGAGAAAACTTCAGTGTAATACCACGGATCCAGTGTTTTGAATTGTTGTTAAAATCATTCAGCTCGTTTAGTATGTAAAGGTCTAACAAATATCATAAAGATAAGAATAGAGGCAACAGAAGAAAGACGAGAAAATTGTTAGGTTATATGACTAAAAAAAAACTTCAATTAAAGTCGAAAGAACCAAGAAAGCAGCAAGACCACAATAACAAAAACCTAGAACTAAACAAGTGAATGACCTGCTACAAAATAATGGTGCTAAACAATAACACCTCCTCTTCCCCCCCACCCCCCACCCCCTCTTTTGCATATTGAGTCCTTAATTGATCATTATTTTTGTCATGTTCCACTTTGCTTGCAAAATTCGAGAAGTAGCAAATAAAATGTTCTTACTGTCCAGTTTTTTAAGATTGACACCACATAAAAATGTAACGGTGATGTCCCTTTGAAAAATTTAATGGCCACAAAATATTGAATATAGCGCGTATAGTGGGGATATGAAACACATTACTCTATCCTAAGCATGATAAAGTCATCAACGTTTCAGATTTTTTCAAAACTTTGAGATGTTTAATGTTTCATCAAAACTTAACATTGGTGTGCCTTAAAAAATAACCAATACAAGAGGTTTTATGTATTTAGACGCTACTGTATTCACTAGTAAACTCCGATAAGAGTGAATATTGGCAGATAGAGAGCATCTCATCAGTGAAGAGACAAGCATAACTAGACTCATATGGTAGTAAGACTATCCAATTAAACAATACAACCATGAGAAAAGACCATAGTATAAATAATTATAGATGAAAAACTATAAAGACCCTAAAGCATGATAGGATAACGTTTATTAACTGGAAACTTAGACTCACAGTAGCTTTCTGTCGGATCTTTTATTCTTTGACAAAATAGCAGAAAACAAAACTATATGTTAAATTGATATCTAAACTGCACGGATGCTAAACATATAAACAAGATTCTTTCCCGCTATCGCCTAAAACATTTGAAGCATCAACTGGAACAAAATCCACTAAGCATAGCATAGAACTTCAAGCATAAATATTACTCCCCAAAGATATTACTAATAGGTACTTTAATTTAAGGTTTTAAAGTACAGTGTGTACCAATTTAACAGTTTCTAAAACTTTTTCAACCATGCTGTCATCAGCTTTTTACACCCTTCTGGCAGAAAAAATCAAAAAATTGCCAATTCTTACAACTATTTTCCAGATCAGAACCAGCATCCAACTCAAGAACATTGTATTCCCAAGATGACAGAATAACATGTTATCCTACTCTATTTTTTTCCGGAAAATCTGAACAAATATTATGTATATAAAGTATAAACCAGTTTAATTACTAATATATTCGAGAAAGAAAATCCATCATATAGCAAAGTATTGCACTTATAACTAATCATAATATTCAAACAAGTTCGGAATAAAACATCTACAAATATCCAGGTTGTCAACCGATGCATAAAAACAAAATTTACAAGGAAAAAGGTAAAACAGATTACCTGAACAAGATAGTAGAAGATACGAAGTCCTTCCGGATCCTTACTAGATTGGACATCCATAAGTGATCCAATCTTTGAAGTTGTGAAAGAAATGTGTTCATTTCCCATCACAATCTCTAACTCTTGTCGCCCAACTTGGTCTGGCTCCGGCCACTCCCTATCATCTTCCTTCATTATCTACAAGAAAATATATCAATGAAATTTTAGCTGATATTCACATGCAAAATAACCAAACCATAAATCAACGACGTTACTTCTAAATCCTCTACCAACAACCACTGACAAGTGACAACCACTAACAAAAAATCACAGCAAAGGTAATAAAATTAAAGTTGAAAAAACTAGATTTTTATTAAGATTAAGGCTTTATACCTCAATCAAAAAGCTTAAAAGCATATTAGAAAATTACCAAGCACGTGCAAACAAACAAATTAAAATAATCAAAATACTGACGATAAACTGGAAATACAAAAAATGTTTCCCCCAATTCAAGGAGAAAAACTAATATCATACAAAATATGGGGGTCTGAATGAAATTAAAATAAAGACTTGGGCTTTTATTCACCTCGGAA
Source organism: Primula veris (assembly GCA_963682055.1). Classification (NCBI taxonomy): domain Eukaryota; kingdom Viridiplantae; phylum Streptophyta; class Magnoliopsida; order Ericales; family Primulaceae; genus Primula; species Primula veris. The sequence continues at coordinate 2,676,127 of OY821742.1, read as the reverse complement.
TCTGGTATCTGTAACAACACGAAGACACTTGCAGTACACAGCTGGGGTTAAAAAAGCCTCTTTACGGGTCATATATAGTATCGTTTTTTCTAGAAAATAGAGCATTTGAATGAAATCACGAACAACCACTAATAAAGAATAAAAACCCACATAACAAAATCAAAATAAAAAAGAAGGGTCTCCCTTCAAATCGAGAAAAAAACCCTAGGGTTTAATTAAGATTAGGGCTTTATACCTCAATAAAAAAAAAGCTCCAATCACGTGCAAACATATTTGTTTTAATCAAAACCCTGATACAAAAATAGGAAACACCAAATTGGGTTTCACTTAATTCAAAGAAGAAAAAAACATTTTCTCCATAATTTAGGGGTCTTAATGTAGTTTAAAACAAAGATTAGGGCTTTATATATATATATATATATATATATACACACACACACACATATATACTACCTCAGAGTCCGTAACAATGCGGCAAGACTCACGATAAGCAACAGGGGGTCAAGAAAGCCTCTTTACCCAACTTGAAAAAGGCCAGGGTTTATACTAAATGGGATATAGAATGAATTAAAATAATTGAAACCCAGAACTTGAACACAATGGTCATCATCAATCCACACAAAAAACTACATATTCTACACAAATTAGGAGTCTGGATAAACTTAAAACAAAGATTATGGCTTTTTTCACTTCGGAATCCATAACAATACGGCGACACTCAAACACTAACCACTAATAAATAATCAAAACCCATGACAAAATCAAACTTAAACACAATGCTTACACAAACTAGGCTTCTTAATGTAATTTAAAACAAAGAATCGGGGTTCATATATATATACTACATCGGACTCCGTAACAATGCGACGACACTCGCAATAAACAGAGGAGGTCAAGAAAGCCTCTTTTACGGATCAAATAGGGCTTCTCAATAAAAACACTAGCAACCACAAATAAACAATCGGAACCCAGATTCTAAATCAAACTTGAACACAAGTTCTCCCTCAATTCATACAAAAAATTACATTTTATACACAAATTAAGGGTCTGAATGAAATTCAAAACAAATATCAGGGCTTTTATTCACCTCAGAATCCATAACAATGCGCCACAACCAAAACCCTGACAACCACTAATAAAAAATCGAAACCCATGACAAAATCAAACTTGAATACAATGCTTCAAAAATTAAAGGCTTCTTAATGTACTTTAAAACAAAGATTGGGGCTTTATAGTATATAATACCTCAGAATCTGTAACGATGTGACAACAATCGCGATAAACGGCGGGAATCAAGAAGGCCTCTTTACGGATCAAATTGGGCTTTTGAAACCAATATAATAAAATCAAAATTGAACACTATGATCTTCCTCAATTCATACAAAAAAACTACGTTAACTACACAAATTAGGCTTCCTAATGTACTTCAAAACAAAGATTAGGGCTTTATATATACATACAACCTCGGAGTCCATAACAACGCGGCAGAGACTCACTATAAACAGCTGAGGTTAACATTATACAAAAATTAGGCTTCTTAATGTACTTTAAAACAAAGAGTAAGGCTTTTATATATACTACCTCAGAATCGGTAACGATGCGACGATACTCGCTATTTTATCGGGGGGTCAAGAAGGCCTCTTTACGGATCATCGTATCGTTCTTGTAGTTGGAGTTGTTAGCGTATCGTAGCTTGCCATCTGGCCTAAACACAAACTCCAAAAACTCGTGACCAAACTTGCCCTTGTGACCAACATAGTATCTTAGATAGAACTCTTCGTCTGATGCTGCTGCCTTGTTGTCCTCCATTGCTCCTGACATCTCTCTCTCCCTCTTTCTCTCTCTATATATGCTTATATAAGTAACAACGCGACAAAACTCAAAACACTAAAAACACGCGACGACACTTAAAACACTAAAAAGCATGCGACGACACTCAAACCACAAACAACCACTAACAGATAACCGAAACCCAGATAGTAAAATCCAACTTTAACACAATGCTACACAAATTAGGTTTCTTATTGTAAATTAAAACAAAGGTTAGATACAAAACCTCGGAGTCGGTAACGATGCAACGACACTCGCGATAAACAGCAGGGGTCAAGAAGGCCTCTTTACGGATCATCGTATCGTTCTTGTAGTTGGAGTTGTTGGCGTATCGTAGCTTGCCATCTGGCCTAAACTCAAACTCAAGAAACTCGTGACCAAACTTGCCCTTATGACCAACATAGTATCTTAGGTAGAACTCTTCGTCTGATGCTGCTGCCTTGTTGTCCTAATCCATTGCTCCTGACATGTCTCTCTCTCTCTTTCTCTATCTATATATGCTTATATAAGTAACAACGGGACAAAACTCAAAACTTAAAACACTAAAAAGCATGCGACGACACTCAAAACACTAACAACCACTAACAGATAACCGAACCCCAGATAGTAAAATCCAACTTTAACACAATGCTACACAAATTAGGCTTCTTAATGTACTTCGAAACAAAGATTAGGGTTTTATATATATATAAAACCTCGGAATCCGTAACAAGCAACAACACTCAAAACACTAACAACCACTAACAGATAACCGAAACCCAGATAGTAAAATCAAACTTGAACATAATGCGACGCCAATTAGGTCTTTATATACATATATATACTACCTCAGAGTCCGTGACAACTCGAGGACACTAAAAACCCTAAACCACTAAAACACTAAAAACCACTAAGAAATAAGCAAACCCCAGATAGTAAAATCCAATTCTAACACAATGCTACACAAATTAGGTTTCTTATTGTAAATTAAAACAAAGATTAGATACAAAACCTCGGAGTCGGTAACGATGCGACGACACTCGCGATAAACAGCGGGGGTCAAGAAGGCCTCTTTACGGATCATCGTATCGTTCTTGTAGTTGGAGTTGTTGGTGTATCGTAGCTTGCCATCTGGCCTAAACTCAAACTCGAGAAACTCATAACCAAACTTGCCCTTATGACCAACATAGTATCTCAAATAAAACTCCTCATTTGTTGCTATTGCTGTCTTGTTGTCCTAATCCATTGCTCCTGACATCTCTCTCTCTCCCTCTCTTTCTCTCTCTATATATGCTTATATAAGTAACAACGGGACAAAACTCAAAACACTAAAACCACGCGACGACACTCAAAACACTAAAAACCACGCGACGACACTCAAAACACGAAAAACCACAAATAGTAAAAACCAAACATGAACACGATGCTACGCAAAATCGGCTTCTTAATGTACTTCCAAACAAAGATTAGGGCTTTATATATATAAATATATATATACTACCTCGGAATTCATAACAATACGCCAACACTCAAAACACCAACAACCACTAAGAATAACCAAAACCCAGATGGTAAAATCAAACTTGAAAATAATGCGACGCAAATTAGGTCTTTATATACATATATATACTACCTCAGAGCCCGTGACAACTCGAAGACACTAAAACACTAAAAACCACTAAGAAATAAGCAAAACCCAGATATTAAAATCCAATTCTAACACAATGCTACACAAATTAGGCTTCTTATTGTAAATTAAAACGAAGATTAGATACAAAACCTCGGAGTCGGTAACGATGCAACGACACTCGCGATAAACAGTGGAGGTCAAGAAGGCCTCTTTACGGATCATCGTATCGTTCTTGTAGTTGGAGTTGTTCGCGTATCGTAGCTTGCCATCTGGCCTAAACTCAAACTCGAGAAACTCGTGACCAAACTTGCCCTTATGACCAACATAGTATCTCAAATAAAACTCCTCATCTGTTGCTATTGCTGTCTTGTTGTCCTCCTCCATTGCTTCTGACATCTCTCTCTATATATATATATGTACTATGTATACTTATATCAGCAACAACAGGACGACACTCAAAACACTAAAAACCACGTGACCACACTCAAAAAACGAACAACCAGTAATAAATAACCGAAACCCAGATTAAAAAAAACAACTTTAACGCAATGCTACACAAACTAGGCTCCTTAATGTAACCAAGATTAGGGCTTTATATAAATATATATATATACTACCTCGGAATCCGTAACAATGCAACAACACTCAAAACACCAACCACTAAGAATAACCAAAACCCAGATGGTAAAATCAAACTTGAAAATAATGCTACATAAATTAGGTCTTTATATACATATATATACTACCTCAGAATCCGTAACGATGCGACGACACTCGCGATAAACAGCAGGGGTCAAGAAGGCCTCTTTACGGATCATCGTATCGTTCTTGTAGTTGGAGTTGTTAGCGTATCGTAGCTTGCCATCTGGCCTAAACTCAAACTCAAGAAACTCATGACCAAACTTGCCTTTATGACCAACATAGTATCTCAAATAAAACTCCTCATCTGATGATATTGCTGCTTTATTGTTGTTGTTGTCTTCTTCCATTGCTCCTCCTGACATCTCTCTCTTTCTCTCTCTATATCTATATGTGTATCTATCTCTTTCTCTTTCTCTCTCTATATCTATATGTTTGGTTTCTGTGTTTTTGTTAGTGTAGACCTAATATTAAAGTCGGCGAATGATACAATTATTTAAGTTATTATTATTATACAATTATTCGTAAAAAAACACTTCATAGTTTAAAAATTTACAGATTAAGTATTGAGAATAAATAAAATAAACTGTTTGTAAAATAAATATCTCGCTCAACAAAAACGGTTAAAAAACCCATCATTAATTTCAACGTGGAAAATAAACTTTCACCTTTATGTCCACTTTGAATTATATAGGTACCATTATTTTTCGTATTAAATGTTTGAACTATATGATTAAATTTTAAAAAATTTATTTCGACAATTTTAATACAAGTTATTAACATATTAAAATTGCACGTTATTTCATAGTGAACAATTAATTGGAAACGGATAGAGTGGTTTTTTTTTAAAAATTGAATTTTGGTTGTTAATTCTTATTTTTCTTAATTTCAAGAACAACATACACATATTTCGCGTTATAAACATATACGCGTTACACCACACATCGTGTGGGCACACGTACGCTAATGTAAATAATGTTTGGGTAGATAATGTAAAAAATAATTTAGGGAGTTACAAACACAATCTGTGAACTGTGTTGTTTTATAAATAATCTAGTATACTTTATATTATTTAATTTGACCCTTCATTAGATGTTTTTTTTTATTATTAATAACTTATAATGTGGAGATTTCGGAGCCTCTTTAATTTTAAAAAGTGATGCTACTCAATCCCAATATTTACAACAACAAGAACAAAACTTTGAGCCTCGCAACCCTGTAAGTTTTTTTTTAGCAATCCCATTATAGCAATTTTGGTTCTAGGCATGCTTTGAAGTTAAACTTCTGGTGAATATGATATAATCATATATGTGTATCTCAATCGCATGGGCTAATAATATTACTCTCATAAACAATTTGATTTGTGTTCTAATTGTCATGTTAATCTTTACATGACTCTGGTGTCATCGAAGATTGTCGAGAGTAATCATCTCTTAAACACGGTCTTACAACATAGATGGCTTGACGAGGGGTTGATTGGCGTGACAGCGACGGTTCGATAGTTAGAGAATATTAAATTCTGAATGAATTAACATTAGTTTCTGATGACATATTAATTGTGAGATTAACGTCAATACGTTTATCTTTCTATAAGGAGAGTGATAGAACTATGCAACACGTTATAATTGATGATTTCTTTTCTATAAGAAATGTATATTATTTAACTATTACTTTATTGCATAACTTACTCATTACGTTGTATTTCTATAACATATATAAATGAATCCGCATCAGTTTTCTTACGACCTTCCTTACTTTTAAGATGACAAACTAAGTTTTTGATGTTTATTTCATAAATTTGCATTTATATAAAACTTCAGCTTACTTATCATCTTCCTTATAAAATTTTTTAACATATTTTCTCTCTTCTCTATAATTTACTATTGTTAAATTTGTACTACACATTGTATAAAATGTACTATAATATGTAAAAGAAAGGGAAAACCGTTAAACAAATATTACTTCATTGGAATAGAAGAAATGGTTGTTCCCATATATTTGAGGGAAAAGTGATATTGCAGACAACTCAAATTATAAGATGAACATAAAGACACTGATGTGAAACATATTTAGTGAATTAAGGTTATTAGATTTAAGGAGAATGGGTTATTTTGCATTCATCGATTCACTTGCTCGGTTAACAACTTAACACTCGAGCTAGTGCAACATGTACCCGTTCAAATATTAGTTTGTATCTTGTACTCTTGAATAAAGAACGAGGAGTCTATCAATATCAAAGTTATAGAAAAGGGTGTGAAGTGTCAAAATGATAAAAACTCATGGGATTACGGTGTAATTTGTTTTTTCTCAACCCACCTAACTTTGTGTTGATTTACAATAAATGGTCCTATATTATTTTTACCAAAGTTTTACTTGGCCCCTCTAAGTTAAAATGTTTATTTATTCTTAAAATTATGTACATATATATATATTTGAAAACTTCATAGTTTTAGTTTTGGCATCAATGGATGATTTGATCCCTTCATCGTCTATTATTTTTCTCATATGTAAGGATGGCATAACTCATAGGTGTCAAAAGGTAAATCCTCCACAAACAAACATAGTATATAAAAAAAAAAAACTAAAAATCGATTATTTAGAAACAAAATTATACCAAAATAAATTAAAATGACTAGGAGAGAAGCTAGTATTAAGCTAATTCAGACTACAACATCCCTTTATTGAGAAGAAAAAACGATCTCTGACTAAATAAGACAAAATCCTTCACAAACACACCACGTTAAAACAAATACTACAAAAAGAATTCTTGAGAAACAAACTTATACCAAAATGAATTTTGAGAAGAAAAAAAATGATCACTAACTAAATAAGACAAAATCCTTCACAAACACAAGCCATCAAAACAACTTCTACAAAAAAATTCTTGAGAAACAAACTTATATCAAAATGAATTAAAATTACTAGAAAATAAATCAATAGTAAGCTAATTCGGACTACAACACCCTATTCTACTATATATTTTTTAAAAAATTACCGATTTTAACCTTTACATATCTCATAATTTTTAAAAAAAAACTATAATTCTCCAAGTGACTCGTTTTATGATCAGTGACGGAATCAGAATCAGTATATGTGAGCTGAATTTTAAATTTTCATTATAGGGGAGCTAAATAACTATTTTTCATTTTTTTTAGAATATAAAAAAATATTTTCCGAAAATATAGAGGGACTATAGCGCCTCTGCCAACCTCCTAGCTCCGCCCCTGCTTATGATACCTACCGAAAACAAGTTACAACATGATTTAGAATTTTTATTGTCAAAATTGAAACATAGAGAACCAAATAAACAATTATATCAAAATTAAAAACACTATTTGTAATTAAATTATCTATTTTTTTTATCAGCAGAGCAAAACCCAGATATCTCAGCTGCTCGCCGCCGTATATCTCTCTCTCTATATATATACATATATATAATAATAATAATAATATATATATATATATACAAACACATATTATACAATCGTATATTTAAATATATAAATCTATATATATATATAGATAGATAGATAGATAACACAGATAGATTGCCAGAAATACGAAAAGGGTAAACAAGTGAATTATTAGGTTTTTTTAAGGTATTTATTTATAACACAAATTGTCAGAAATATAATAATATATACATACATTTAGTTTTTATTTTACCTGCTAATTTACTGTGATTAGAATTGTTGAAATATAATAATATATGCATACATTTAGTTTTTATTTTACCTGCTAATTTACTGTGATTAGAATTGTTGAAATATAATAATATATGCATACATTTAGTTTTTATTTTACCTGCTAATTTACTGTGATTAGAATTGTTGAAATATAATAATATATGCATACATTTAGTTTTTATTTTACCTGCTAATTTACTGTGATTAGAATTGTTGAAATATAATAATATATGCATGCATTTAGTTTTTATTTTACCTGCTAATTTACTGTGATTAGAATTGTTGAAATATAATAATATATGCATGCATTTAGTTTTTATTTTACCTGCTAATTTACTGTGATTAGAATTGTTGAAATATAATAATATATGTATACATTTAGTTTTTATTTTACCTGCTAATTTACTGTGATTGGAATTGTTGAAATATAATAATATATGCATACATTTAGTTTTTATTTTACCTGCTAATTTAATGTGATTAGAATTGTTGAAATATAATAATATATATAGTTTCATTGTTACCTGCTAATGTACTGTGATTAGAATTCAATACTATGAAGATTACATTAGTTTACTCATAATTTATCGTAAATATCAACTAAAAGATGCTAGTTTTTTTTGTGTAATTTGATCCGGGTTGCATATATGTTGTAGTGCAGATTGACACGTTGCTTAATGTAATATACATTCACTTGTGTTGAAATATATACACACAGTTTAATATTTTATCTGCTAAATTACTTTGATTAGAATTCTATAGTGTTAAGGTTGCATATTTCGTAGTTTAGGAGTAATAATTTATCGCAACGGAGTCTGATATCAGCTCAAAGATGCTAAAACCTGCTCAAGCTCAGTATGTTTTTCTGCTTTTCGGGCTGGATATGTTTGGTAACTGAATTTTTGGTCCAAAATCAGATTTTAAAAATCTGTTTTAAGAATCCACTGAAAATCTAGATTTTAAACATCTGGATTTTTTTTAGCTTTTTCAGCCTAAAAATCAGATTTTTAGAAGCTAAATAATCTGACTGTCCAAGCACCCACAGATTTTTAAAATCAAAAATCCAAAAATCAAGTAAAGAAATCTGTTGCCAAACGGACGTGTTTGTCGCCCCACTACAACCTGATCTCCATTACATCCCCCCAATAGTTGGATATGTGCGATTCTGAAAACTGAGCTTCTGTTATTTTGTACACTTTCCGTTGTCAGTGTATTTCACTTAAAGATTGAATTGTTAATGTTGGACAAACTTCATGTGTTGGCGTGATCAATATGTTGTTTATCTTGTAATACCAGAGTTGAAGAGATCTGTTGGTCTTTTAGGTTAAAGTGGTTTGCATCTACAAATATTTCAAGATAAGTATACAGACATGTATCTACGTGTCGACATTGTCTAACCAGAATGCCGGGGATACCTTTAGTGGCTCGTGAAACCACGTAAGTCTGTTCTATCTCATATTTTCTATGTCTGCAATCTTTTTATACTTGTTAAATGTCTTCTTCTGCACAGAAGCGGGGTATTGGAGAATTTGATTACAGCATATACCGCTTTTTTATGCCTAGTTAACGATTTTTAACAATCTATATAAAATTTAGACCCTAATTTACTCAAATTCTAACCACTAGCACCTCAAACTTAGAAAATTCACGAGTGCTTAAAATTTTAAATTTTAATGCTGGTTTACAAATTGTTCGATTTGTCTAAATTGGTGCATCGTACCAACTTTGTTTAACTTGCTAATGATTGCGTTCTGCTTAGAATATGGTTATTGTACATTTTTACTATTTTCCCAGCAAATTATACACTTTTGTCATGAAACAGGCATTCTATTTATACTTGCAGCTATACTAGAAGCCAGATGTGCCGCCAGGATTCTCGTGCAAATTTGTCAGCAGAAGAGTTAATTGCAGCCGAAGCAAGCCTTTCTATTTACTGCAAGCCAGTAGAACTTTATAACATTCTTCAACGACGTGCTCTTGGAAATGTAATATTCCCTTAATGAAAACTTTCTAGTTAGCTTCATTTGACTATGGACATGAATTAGCTGATGAGAAATACTCCCTCCACTAAAGCCAGTCCATTAATGTGGCTATAACATAAATTTTCAGACATACTTACCTAGTTTTCCCTAAAATCAATTCATTACCACTACCCTTGTATAGTTTCCTTAAATACATAATAAAATAATAGTAAGGGCATCATGGCAAGTTAAACTATTAAGGCTCTCTTAGTTAAACGAGATGGTCCATCATTTGGGATGCAGATAAAAGGAAAGATGGGCCTTCTTTGGGACGGATGAAGTATATCATTCTAATCCTCTTAACGTGGTTGGTGTTAGAAATTGTGTCCGCTTTTGTCATCTGTGCACTACTGTCAGTAGGAGTTGTTCTCGAGCTATCCATAATGTATGTTTTGACATAATTCTGTGCTACGGAAACATTCAGCATATTGTCTTCTCCGATATGTGCAAGTCTGTGAATATATATATATATATATATATATATATATATATATATATATATATATACACATGTATATATATCTTCACGTGCATGTGCTGTATTAACTTATTTTTATCATACGTTCATTTTGGACCGTGACTGTATTTTTCGTATTTGGTGTCTATGTTTATGCCTCACACCTGTTGTTTGATGCCTTTTCTCCTACAGCCATCATTTCTCCAAAGATGCTTGAAGTACAAAATACAATCGAAACATAAAAGAAGGTAGAATCTCTTACTTTTCAAATAAAATGTTTTTAATGATAGTCGAAAAATTATATGTGCTACCTGGGTGTTCGTTGTTGGTGTATATGCACATGTAATGATGTAAAACATTGATACGTGTTTGTAGGATTCAAGCAATTGTAAGATTCTTGTTGGTTAAACCTTAAGTGGTTTACAAGTAGCAAAACTTTTGATACGTCTGTTTTCATATTCATTCAACACTAAGTTCTAGTCTGAAAGAAGTTTGGGTCCTTGTTTTTTCCCCTGGTATACTTTAGGAAGTTAAATGATAGTAGTCTAAGACCGAGTTTTCTGTATGTAAAACTCCATTTTTATGATAAATCTGGTCATATTGCCTATAAATCGTTGCAGGAAATTATGCTAACTTTTGATAACCGTGGCAGTCCCTAAACATGGGGCGCTTATGATTGATTATGTGTTATTTTTTGCAACGTTAGGAGCTCTCGCAAGACTTAGCTGACTAGTTTCTTTCCTATTTCCCATTTTTGTGCATAACTTCCATTACTGACACACAGTCAAAGATATGTGTTGGAGACACCCTGTGGAATAGAACATGATTTATCCGTAATATTTTATCCCAGACAAGAGTTTAAGATGTAGTGCTTATCTTATTGTTTCGAAAACTTCTCTTGGTAAATCTAATTGGATCTGTTCAGGATATTGTGTGAACAACAGTTTCCGAACTCTTTGGGAGCTTGATGTTAAATCTTTTTAATAATATGCATGATTTTAATGAACATTATATTTTTTCAAACTCTAGTTTCTCCTGTATCCATATCCTGTTTCATCGAAACCCCAACTTCATTTTTACATGTATAGAATCATTTGATGCGTCTTTAATATTGGTACTATGGTGGCTAGACTTGAAAGCTTTTATGTTTTAGTAATTGAAGTACTGTATATAGATATAAGTACTGTCCATTTCACAGTCCAGGACACGTCCTTATAACAGTGCAGGATATTTACTCTCTTTTTTAACCTTGTAGAATTCAGATGACAGTTAGCGTATCTGGCATTCTTAGTAATGGATTACAGACTCAAAGTTCTTACCCTCTGTACATATTGTTGGCAAGGCCAGTCTCTAATCTTGCTGCTGCTGAGGTATATATTTCTTTGTCTACTTTAGGTATTGTTTCTCTTGTAATTATCACTTTTGTACGCTTATCTAGCACCCTTTAACAATTAGTATTTCGGACTTTGAAAATAAACAGTTTACAAACTAAGTTACACAAAATAAACAATGAGTAGGCGTTAAAATTTAACTAAAAAACACCAAGTATGTTCTTCGATCACACTGATGTACTAAAAACTAATCTGTATTTAGTAATTATTGGTGTACAAATTGTGATGGGTTGGTGTAGTAGTTGTTCTAGTTTGCCTAGATTGGTTTACAAAATGTAAATTTTGATAGGTTGATGAATTAGTTGCTTGATTTTGTTGAGGTTGGTGTCTACATTGTGAATATTGATAAGTCACATTTATAAGGTCAATAGGTTCGTGTACCGAAGCGATAGTTTCGGATTGTGTCTTTTACAAGTATAATCTTCTACGAGGCGAGATTGTGATAGGTGTTTTCATTTCTCACTGTAGTGCCTGCTACCGTCTTGTTCCAGTTGATTAAAAAAATGAAAGAAACTAGAGCTATATTGGATTTTCTGATAATGTATTTGGGGACAGTATTCTGCAGTTTTTCGCTTTAAACGGGCATGTTTATTGGCAAATTCTGTTGATGATGAAGGGATGATCCGAGCTCAGGCTAATTTTATACTTCCCGAGATTGATAAGCTTGATGCGGAGGTTAAATTTGGGTCCCTTTCGGTCTTAATTGTTAGCTGTGGTATGCATATTAAGTTTGCTTTTGTTTATATATAGATAGATATGCAGATATACTTGGGATTCTGACTCTTGTATTCATTTGCAGCTGAATTTGCTTATCCTTTTAGTGCCACAATTTCAAGTAAGTACTATTGTACACATGTTTTCCTATAAATTACTCATCTTACCTATATAGTATTGGATTAATGTCTCGAAATGTCGCTGTCTATACACATATTTTGTCTTTTATTTCCTTATGTGAAGACACTGGAGTGCGGATAAGACATTTACGTTATCTTAAGCATTTAATTTTGCCAGCGTCATTTGATTCCGTTTATAGATAAATAAAAAAAAGGTGATCTGATTATGTAATATGGGTTTTTCAAGGTGAATGGAAAAATAAGGTAATTTAACTTTTGTTTACCATAGTTTTTACTTTTTATGGTCTTTTATCACATAGGTACCTGTTATGACTTGAACTCTTGGTTCAGACAAGTAGCTTTCTACGGTGCAAAGCAGAAGTGCATTCTAGTTTAGGTGTTTTAGAGCCTATACAATTCCCACCTAAAGGCCTTGTTATAGAAACTAGGACGACTTTATATCAACCACAGGCTAGCGCCAAACTCCCATAGATGTGGGACATGTATTCACTAAGGATATTAATTTTCTTGACTTAATTAATTAATTTATTTTGGCTGTTCTCATTTTGCTTCTTACGTCTATAACAGAAAATGTTGAAGGAGCATGCTTACTGGGTACGATTTCTATGGAGTTGCTTTCTATCTCACTGGAAAAGTCTCCAAATTTGCATTTGGGTGAAAGAGCTGAGGTGATATCCAATGTTGACATGCGATCTCATTATATTAAGGTAAAAAAAAGAGGATGCCTTAATTTCTTTTGGTCCTATACATCTCTTGGTCAAGTTTAATATGAGTAATATGTGAATATTTATATGCATAAAGAGATTGATATCCATAGTACATGCTTCTTGAGCAAAAAAAAAACGTTTTTGCCCTTAATGAGTTTGTTGCTATAAACCAAAAATCGTAAAGTTGCTGATATTTGATCAACACAACTTTACATTTTATCACTGAATACTTTGTGGGATATGTGCAGATTTTATTGACGTATCCCGTGTCTTTTTTGGTCTAAACGCAAAGCCCAAAGGGCACACCCACTTTTCAGTTAGGATAGAATGGTATTTGTTTCTGGCCTTGCATCCAACATTTCCTTTCTCCTCATGTACAGTCAGAGGAGAGAGGAAATAGGAAGGTGAATGAAGAGAGAGAGTGAAAGAAAGAAGAGAGGGAAATACTCAATATCATCTCTTCGAAACAATCATACTGTCTAGAAAGACCTTAACAAAGATCTTTATATGGATAAGTGTTCAAAAAATCTAAATCCTATCATGAACATCTGATGCTAATTTAAGACGAATATAAGCTTGGAATTATCAGGAATAAAGAAAAAAATGTAATGTAAAACTAGTGATACCCTTGACTTTCTCCATATTTCTTATTATATGAGTGCTAGTCTTGGTCTCTCATCCTCTTTTCTTTTTAGATTTTCTAATAAAGCGGTTGATCGTATTGACAGTTACATTATACGGACACAGAAAAGTTCATTGAAGTTCAGATGCCTCGTACATCTGGAGACGTGGTTTGTACACTTCCTTATTATTTTTCTGGTGGAAAGTTATTACGAATCCTTTACAATTATTCAGGTGTATCATTTCCGTCTCTTTGCTTACTTTTGCTTTTTCGTTTCCATTAGAACATGCCTAGACAATTGGAAGTCAATATTTCTGCAGAAGAAGTCGGAACGAAGGAAAGGACTTCATATGAATCAAACTCTTACAATGCCATTCCTTCTTCTTCACTGCCCCACATTATACGGTGCGTTTATTTTCATTTAGATTTGCATGACAAAAGAAACCATGTATTTGTGTGGTCGTGTATGACTTGTTGGGCAGCTTAACTTTTTCTTAAATTTTGTGATCAGTTCATTCTTTATCGTTATGACATCCTATATTTTTATTTTGAGCAGTCCATGGTAACAGGAATTCTTTAAAATTATGCTTGAATTAGTCTACCTTGGTTACGTTGTCTTTACTGAACTTGAAAGAATGTGATGGAGAGATCTCATGTGTTTTTATTAATTAAAAGTGTGAAAGCGAAAAAAGTTTATGAAATTTCTGGTTTGTATTTCGGAGTCTTCAGACTACGTCAGTTATTTTAAATTCGATAGATGGACTTTCGTTTTAAGTTATCTTTGGATCTATAAAGCAAGTTTTCGTATTTGCAAGGGGGTGATCCTTCTCTCTCGATTTTTAGGGTGAAATTACAAATTCTAGTGGATCAATTTCATGGGAGAGGATATTTACTTTTGAGCACTGATATTTACACTAATGGTTTACACCGAAACTTGCACACCATGATGTGTAAGTGGGCCACCAAGATACTATTGCAATTAGTTTTATTAATGTGAAGGACTCTGCCTTTTTGAAACTAAACAATTTGGGACTAATATTTTATAAAAGATCCATAAGTTGTAACAATCTTATTTCTCATTTAAAAAATCAAACAAAATAAAAACAGATCGTCTTTAATCATATGCAACCTCATGAAATTATAAACAAATTGAAACTTATACAACTTTTTCAACCGGAAGAACTCGTAATAATATCAAAACAAAAATTAACAATAATCAACACAATCATAAGAACACATTTTGAAGATTTTTCCATAAAAGTACCTTAAATGTACAAACATTCCACTTGTATGTCAATAAATACAGAATCCATCTTACAAAAAGATAAATCTTATAGTCAAGAGAAGAAGAGGCATAGAAGGTGAGAGTGGTAAAGTAATGGACTAGAAATTAATGGACTAGTCGAAGTGCAAGTTTTTGGTAAAAATTTGCGTTGCAACAATAATCTCTCTTTACTTTTTGATGATTGAATAACTGTTTTTGGAACAAACACAACTTGGCAGTATGTACTTGTATGAGTTGTATTTGTAATAATGTACCAACATTTGTATGAGTTGGTGAAGTAGAACTGTAGAGTCGAAAAGTTGAGTTGGAAACTGGAACATGTATTTGAAGGACTGACGTTGGCGTGATTCGAGTTGGGACTTTCTAGAAGTTGGAGGTTATAGTTAACACCAGTATTTCACATGAATAGTTATCCTGATACAATAATAACAATCTAGGGCGATCCTTTAATTTTACCTTTTTTCTAATAGTTATGTTGCTTAACTAGTGCCAATTCCCATTTTATTTTAAAAGAAGACATACCTTGTGGAGTTTCCTATTTTTTATTTTCTTTTACTAAACATGGTTTTGAGTTATTGTTATGTTGCTTTTTTTGTCCAGGTTGAGAGCGGGAAATGTAATGTTTAATTACAAGTACTACAATAACACGTTGCAAAGGACTGAAGGTATTCCTGTCTTCTTAGGCTTTTAGGTCATTGTTTTTTTTCCAAACTCTAAACCATTGCTTGATCTTTTAAATTCGCATTGCTTTGGAAATATAGAAGGTGAACTACGTGGTGCTTTACATTATGATAATTGTGGTATGGGGACGAGCTAACTTTTAGAACATGCACATTTTAAGCTTTGTCCCTCACAATACTTCTAATAGCATGTTTAACCGACGGTGCCACGTCTGCCGGAACAGCAGCTCCGTCTGCTGATCATCTTTACCGGTGTAGTCAGCAGCTACGACAAGGGGGTTGGTTCCCCCTTCTCTCCTCTCCCTTCGCTACCCCCTGTCTCTTCTCTGTTGCTTCCCTGGAGCATTTACAGGGACTGGTCCAGAAGAAATTACAGACCAGTTCCTGTAGTTTTCAATTTATTAGAAAAAAAATTAGACTGTTTAAAATTACAGGGGTTGACCCTGTAATTTGTAAAATGTTACAAACAAGTCTATAAATAAATGAAACTGACCGTTATTAATTACAGTAATTACAGGGACTGGTTCCTGTAATTTCTAGAAAATTACAAATTAATCTCTGTAACGGTATTTTAAATAAAAAAAATGTGATTTTTCTTTATTTAAAAAAAAATACGGTTATATATTTTAAACAAATTTTCATTTATAACTAACTTTTATTCATAAAAAAATATTTTTTGATTAATTAAAGAATCGATAAATAATTTTTATTTAAATACACATAATTTTTAATTTATTTATGTATTAAAATTAATTATGTTTAATTTATGTATTATTTTGTATCACACATACATTGAACCAACACTTCTAAACCAACCCACACCGATAAACTTCCCCAGTCGCTCTCCTATCTAAACTAACAACTTAAACCCACACCATTAACATGTTTTAACCCTATGTAAATGAATTCTATCATACACTTCACAGGGAGGTTTACTTCTGCTTATCCTGGTAAGATGTAACATCATTATTCACTTTGTAAGGCATCTGAAACTTCAGATGTTGCAACTAACTTGTGCCTGTTAAAGAAGGGAGGTTCAGATATTTTTGTTTTGCAAGCTTTAGTACATCATACCAGAACAACCTTTTCTTTTTACCTTGTAAATGTAGTCTCTTCTAGTTATATTTCATTTTTGAAATAATCTTACTGATAAAGCTAGTCTACTTAGTTATTACTGATGCAAAATTCTGCTCAAATCATCTATATTATTGTTTTGAATTGGTTTATTATATAGTTTGTCATTTGTTTGACTTTCGGACATGCATATTAGTCTAAGAGCATGACCAGTCTAAATTTTCTGACTAACTGGTGTTGCTTCGGATGTTTGTTAAATTAAGATTAGTTATAGTCATCGTGCTACAATGTTTGTTAGTTTTGAAACTTTTGTCGCTAGCAATGACTGTTTAATTTTAGTTCCTTTTTCTAACATTCTAAGTATTCTGTTGATGATCTTTTTAAATATTCCCTATTTAGCTTACTTGTTTTTCAAATATTAGCTAGACTGAATTTAAACATGCTGTTATTTGGCTAGTATATCAGTCTAGCTAATTTTTGCTGCACAGTGTTTTATGTCTTTTATCTGCCCCTTGTTTGCTTGTTGTCATCTTCAATATTTTAGCATGTCTCTGTGAATTTAATTAATATTACTAAAAAAACTGGATGTCTCTCTTGCTTTGAATTTCGTTACATGCATTCTTTCGGAAATTCTTATAGTTAATTTGCTATATATATATCTTTAAATTAAGCTAGATTCTTAAGGTTTGGGTGGTTCAGATGATCTCTCTGAGTAGTCGAGAGTATAACTATTTGGTTTAACTTCTTGTAATTTTTTGAAGGCATGCATTGGTTTGGGAAGTGGAGGGCCTAACTCAGAGTCACCCTAACTCAATTATTTTATAATTGTTTTTGACTTTTCAAAAGTAAAAATTAATCAACAAATCTATGTAGTATTATTCTCCTTGTTATTCCCGTCCGGTTTATTTTTATTTTCTAATTTTTGCCTCTAATTGTGCAATTATTATGTATAGAGTATTGTTTTTAACATCAACCACAAGATCAATTTAGATAAGATACAATAACTCTCATTAATTAAGTCAGGGTGACTCTGAGTTAGGGCCCCCACTTCCGTTTGTTAGTTTTTCAATGTAAATATGGTACTAATTATTAATTTGTTGAGATTTGATTCTTGAATTTGACATGTGCAGTGACAGAAGATTTTGCTTGTCCGTTTTGCTTGGTTAAATGTGCTAGCTTTAAGGTGGTGTAACTACTTGTTTCATTATCTACCTTGCACCCCTGTTGGGTAAAACAAAATCTATTTTGGTTGTTACATGTGCTTATTCAAACAAATGATCTGAACTTTTATAGGGTTTGAGGTACCACTTATCCTCGTCGCATGATCTATTCGACTTTGATTTTTGGGTTAGTAATTTCAACATTCTGTTTGATATTTGAGATAAACATTTTGTTCAAATTGTAATACTAATATTATTTGTAACTTTAGGCAACTGAAGAGACTCAAATTGTAAACGTGTCCGTTAAAACAAATAATTGGACACCGGAGGTGAGTTCTGTTTCCTCCATTATTTTTAGAATTTAATGTATCAGGTTCTGATCACTTGATGACTTTAGTTACGTCAAAAGTTTTTAGACAATCTCAAACAATGTCCACCCAAAGGCTTTTTTTCCATGCAAAAACTTTTCTTTTTTAAGGCTCTGTTTTTTTGGGGGTAAAATAGAGGAATGTAAACTTTTACCGGTAAAATAAATATTGATTGGTTGTAAGTAAAACATATTATTAAGGAAAAGATTTCCCCTTAATCAAGGAAAAATAGGGTAAACAAATCCCCTCAAATAAACACGGGAAACGTTTTCTGCCGAAGGTGTGTACAACTAAATTTGGAAACACGTGTCTGCTTTTTATTCTCATACCATCTAAACACTTTCAATACCACATGTGCAGTTGAGTATTTCATATGTAGACTCAATATATATATGTTAAAGTTCATTTGAAAAGATTCGACTGCTACTTTTATATTTATTGTATTATTGAATCAATCATGAAAAACTAGTGAAATTAATAGAAAAACTTGTTTTTTTCATATAGATATGATGTTTGTCTACGTTTGTTATAATTCTTAGTATGTACGAGCGGATATTATTAAGTTGTACTATTTATCCTTTTTCCCCTATTTTATGTTCTTAAGAATGTTCTTAGACTATAATGAACCAGTTTTTATATTTATGTTTTGATCATCATTTTTCAGCTTTTACTATCCTTAATATTTTTAATATAAAAATAAAATTTACCAACCATAATCCATAAAGAATGTTTCTAAAAGATTTAAAATATCTATTTACCTATGTAGCACGGATACTTCAATTTTATTTTTATTTGGAGTATCGGATACCGATACCGATACGGATACGGATACGCCGATACGTTATGGATATGGTATCCGATACGTGATTTGGAGTATCGTTGACTATTTCAAGGTTTGACCAATCTGGATACGTTTTGGATACGTATGGATAAGTCTTATGTTTTGGGTACGTTTTGAATAAGAAAATAAAAAAAAAAAACTCAAGAAATTTATTTTTTTCTTAAAAAAAAAACATATAACAATGGGACAAAAAGTACTTTAGCAATTTCAGATCTACTTTACCTTTACATTAACACACAAACATATAGATACCCATTAACAAACATATACATACACATTAATATAGAGAAAGAATGGGGTATTGCCGGGAAAATCTTTTCTAAGACTGACTTTCTTCTTCTTTTTCCCCTCTCCTGCTATCTATGTTAGCTGCTTTTGGTTTGAATATTTGTTGCTACTTTTTATTTTATATAAAATATATACTAGTATTCTAATGATTGACGTATCCCAGCCGAAAAAATCGTATGTGTGTATCCGTATCGGATACAATACTCGAATCTGTATTCGTGCAACATAGCTATTTACTCATTTAACTATGTCCAAGATTAAAGAATTGACATAAATAAAAAAAGATTCTGCAAAATTTTACATGGAAAATTTCGAATGCGCCAAACACTCGAAAATGAATGTAAAACAAAAAATTCCTTGTAAAACCTTTACGGGGTTTTTTGGAACTTTTTCTTGTGTTCCTTACATTATCCACTACATTGCTATTAAGTAATTCGAGGTTGTTTTTTTCGAAGCAAATGTTTCTAGGTGTTACAGTTCGATTTTGGTCATCATTTTTCTAGTGCACGGATGGTAATAAAAATATTTGAAATAAATAGCTTAAGGCCTTGAATACATGCTCTGAAAAGATGAACTCAGTGCTCTTATTAGCTTAATTTACCACTATTTTGCAACAAATTGCAGAATCATTTATTGGATTATTTTTTTTATAATTCTACTGTTTTAGATTGTTGCAGATGGTGTTGATCCTAAGAAACAAACCTTTTTCTATTGGTAAGTTTTGCAAAATTATGATCATACATTGGTTCATTGTGGAAATTCAGCAGTTCCTTGTACTTGTAAATTGTTACTTGGTAATGCATTTGGAGTCTATTATTTGAATTATTTCAGTTCAAAGCCCTTGAGACGTAGAAATCCCAAAAGAGCAGAAGGAAATGCAAGTCATGTTCATCCACTCATCTTGAATTCTGATTGTCCAATTGCAGAAAATGAGAATCAGAGCAAAGCTGAAGGTACAACGCCTTTGGTTAGCTAAGGCTTTCTTTAGTTGCAACTTGTTAACACAGCTTTTGCCCCTTAAAACCCGGACTGTATTCAGGTGACCAGCTTAAAGCTCTAAGCTTGATGAAAAACAATCCAGCTTCTTTTCTTAAAAGCTGCAACTAGACAAGCCTTTTTATTTGATCTGCCACATAGACTAAATTTGTTGAAAGAATGAAAAGTTGCTTTTTTTTTAACGATACGGGAAATGGGAAACGGGAACAAAAAAAAAGCAAGCTAATATGTAATGGGAAATGCGAAACGCAGCCATAGTTAAATATTTAGAACATAATGAGTAGGAATTGTTTTATGAAACTCTCGCAATTTTAAGAATTCCACAATAATAAAGTGAACAAATAATTAATTTATTATCATTTAAGGATATAATAGCTATTTATTTGAGTAATAAGAGTCATTTAAAAAAATACCATATATGCTTTTTTACTAATTTGATTTCATCGTGTTTTAAATGCATTTTTAACTTTATTTCACAAAAATAATATTCTACAAGTTTTCTGGATGTTATATTGAAATTTCCGAGAAGCACTATATAAGATTTTAGAAGGTTTCACTTAAGTTTCCGAAACGTTTCGGATAATCTCCTCCTAAAATTTAAAAAGAGTACCGTACCCATCTCTGAAACGCGTTTCCCTGTAACTACATATAGTTACCTAATTTGGCCTACCCTCTTGTGCACCACGTACCGGGTCACACTTCCCTGAAAGTGGTGCATATGGGATCCATTTCGCTCATTTGGGCGACATGGAAACTGATTCAACAGGATTAGGGGAAAAGGTTCTTAACTACTTAGTTTTTTAGGGTTTTGTATTTTTCCGGATCATGATGCAATCATTTAAGATATAGAAATTTCTCAGTCTAATTTAATTTTGATTGGGCAGAGGGATTGAATTGGGAGAGCCAAAGGGATTGGATTGTATCATAGAGAGGGAAGATGAATCGACTGTGGGTTAAAGTGCTGAGCGGGTTGAGGAGAGGGAAAATAAATTATAGGAAAAATATAACGGTTTGACTAACATCTGCCAAGGGGAATTAACTAAGCATTAAATGTCTTTCAAAAGATCAAGTTGTATCTAATACAAACAATAGTTGCATTTATAAGAATTAATTGTTTGATACCAGTATCATTTCATTATTACATTTCTAAAATCATGTCTTCAATTTACTAAAATCAATATCATAAATCACATACCATACATCTTTAACCAATGTTCCCCAGACATCGGTTAGCAAAAAGAAATCTAAAATGTGATCTGAATAATAAATATGAGTTACAGGTGTCCACTAAAGGACATTTTGTGGGATTATATAGCTGTAATACTCCTATTAATAATTGTACTAGTTATAATAACTTGTATTATTAATTATATATGCACATCTCTTTCGTAATAACACAATCTGATAACATTATAGTTAAAAACTTTTCAAGAAATGATTCTCAACAATTATGTGGTTCCTAAATACGTAGTGTTTAGAAAAAAATTAACTTTTATGTGCCATAATTTAGATGTTATCATTTATAACGGTGAACTAATAACTAGAGGGAGCTGCTCCTAGCTTGCCGTACACTATTACAAACGTGCCACGTCCCAAAATAGTGTACGGTAGAAGCTTACCCCAAACGTACTGTGTTTGGCAGAAGGTTGTGTACCACGTCCCCGAATCCATTATGCATACCGCAACTCTGGCATCTATGTGTGATACTGTGAATATGGATATTCGATGAGTCTTCTAAACTTTGGGTTTTGTGAAAATATTTTAGCTTCCTAATTCCAGCAGAGATTAATAAAAGAGCATTGATATTTTCCCTAAAAACTTACCCCTCTTATTTACCTGGAGTGTGAAAGTGGAAATCAGATTTCACAATTTGATCCCTCTAGTTTATTACATTTTAAAAGAGAACACTGGTTGGACCAATGGCAGTCCATCTCGGCGCCAATCATTTTACGAGGCTAAATATGGGGGGCTACAATAGATTTTCTTGATAGTAATGGTGCTATACTGGATAGTTTTTAGAGTTCGTATAGCGATATATGAAATTCAATTGTTACTATGAGTTTCATCTGCCGTATATCATGAATTTGCAGATTTAGAATGTGTTCAATCTATTCCTGGAAGCAACCTCGTTGCTCCTGCTATGCTACAACTTGCAAAGACAAGAAAGCTATCTGTTGAACGTTCTGAACCAAGAAAGTATGTCGGTGCATCTTCTTTTACTTTTAGAGAGTTTGCTTAATTGTCTGAGGTGTTCTCTTTCATTTTAAATACTTTTACTGCCAAGTTTACCTAAACGAAAAAGAAAAAAGAGAAACCTATTGCCACATTCATTTATCGGTCTTATCTGATATAATTGAGCCTTTGTACAAGCATTACTTGTAGTCAGCTGTGGTCATAGGTCCTGCACCAGTTTCTAAATTTCAGTCTATTATGATTTAGACGTACTGATTGTATGGGTTTTAAATCGGCTTATTTTTATCCTTTTCTTCTTCCAGCCGTTCCCTCCTGCAGAAGAGACAATTCTATCACTCACATAGAGCACAGGTAGACTGGAACTTTTTTCCTTCGTTGCCTGTCTCTTATAATGTGCCAAGTGAACTATATATCACTGTATGTGTTTCTGAGATTGTTGTATAGAGACCACTTTCTTTAGAAATTTGAACACCTAAATGATGTACTTATTATTCCAAGAAGTGTATGGGCACATATAGTTTACTTAGGGTTAGTAGGTAATAGGTTTATACTTTATAGTGTGTGTTTGATTTATAATTCCTTCTTTATTATTCTTATACTCGTTTTGTTGCTAAGTCTAGTTATAAATGTACTTAAATTGTCTGAAAGGTTGCTGCCTACATGCTCTTTTCCTAAGCAGTGTTGATGTGAGCTTAAACCTATATCCCTGATCTAGCCAACCAAGATATATCCGCGGTGTGGAGCACAAAGGAAATAGAAAGTTTACAGAGAGAAAACGAAAGATGAGAATCAAAAATGAAAAGAGATGGAACACAAGGAATAGGCTTAAGTTTCCAATTAATGAACCGTCTCTTTTTGTAACCCACACTTCTATTCTTTTAAGTATGGAACGAGTCAAGTGTTCCGAAAAGAGCAGAATCATTCCACCTTCCAATATATAGAATCTAGGACCAAACTTAGGCTGGCTTTCAGAAAAGGTATAGTGCCAAGATTTGCAGTCCCGCCGCCGTTCAGCATATTCTTTTGGATTTTTTTCATCATAATTTTTCGACATGTAGTAATTTTATTTTATTTTCCTGTACTCAGTTCCTGGTTAGACTTTTGAAGTCCTTACCCTAAGAATGGAAATTTCTTTTGAGATTGCAGCCAATGGCTCCCGAACAAGTTTTATCGGATCGAGACAGTGAGGATGAAGTTGATGACGATGTTGCCGATTTTGAAGATAGAAGGGTATGTTGGGTCCTAATTTTTTTCTTTTTAAGTTGTATTATATATTAGGTTAATATCTTTTTCTCAGTAACTAGCATTCTCCCTGGCTGGGAACTTAACAAGCATTAACAATTCATAGTATTGAAAAATAGGACTGTTTTATTGTGAATTAGGATTTCTTGTTTTCTTCAAACGGAACTTTCTACTTCAGCAATTGCCCAAAGCCAAATCAGCAAACTATTAATCATTTTTATGTTTACTATTCAACGCATTTTTCTAAGCTAAACTGAAATAGGAATCGACCTATTTTAAGTAGCCTTTTTTCGTGGTTTTGCCGATGACCAATCTGCTCTCTTGCAGATGCTTGATGATTTTGTGGATGTTACCAAAGATGAAAAACAAATGATGCATCTCTGGAACTCTTTTGTTAGGAAACAAAGGTAGCTCTCACTCTCCCTCTCTCTTGAAACAGCCTCACTCTCTGATATCAGTATATGTTAATCTAATTCTGTCAATCAACACTTGGATTGTTTCTCCAATGATTTTATAACATGCCAATCTATATCTTGCGCGACTATCGCAGGGTACTGGCAGATGGTCATATTCCTTGGGCGTGTGAGGCATTTTCACTATTGCATGCTCAAGAGCTATTCCAGGCTCCACCACTGCTTTGGTAGCTTTTACAATCTTATTTTATTACATAGCAATTTTCATCTTATCTGGCAAATTTATGCTCTTGTATCCAACATTTTTTTAATATACAGTACTGTTAGAGCTTTCTGCAGAATATTTTTGAGAATATGAGCTGTATTTTCTGTAGATCAATTTCTTGTTTTACTTTTGGTTTTACAGGTGTTGGCGATTATTTATGATAAAGCTGTGGAATCATGGTCTGCTTGATGCTCGTGCTATGAACAACTGTAACAAAACGCTCGAACAATGGCAAAGCGAAAGCCAAAATAGAGACCAAATTTCGGACCCTATGGTAAGCTGAAAGTCTTTTGGTCGCTGAAGGGTGAAATTCTAGAACCATGGTCAACTTATTACCATTCTGATCATAGAACAACTTCACACTATTATTTTGTTGTACCTTTATTTAGTGCTAGATGTTCCGCATATATATGTTCATTCTACTTATATAGTGGTGTATAATAGTTGATTAAGTTGTTATGAATTTGACCTTGAGTACCATTGTTTTGCTGCTTTTTTTGGGTATACTACTCATGTTTATTATCCAAGAAATGTTCATGGAACTTTTTTAATTCACCTTCGTAACTTTTACAATCCCCAGGAGTTGTATCATGAGAATTCGATCAGTTAATTTTAGTGTAAAATTGGCCACTCATATATACTCGACGCTCTCCTGCTGTTCCAACTATTTATCAGGGTAGCCGTATACTTCTCCTGGGCCTAGTGTAGTTTATTTCTGGCGTGATTTGTCGTAGTGGGTGACAAATCAGTAGTGGGTGACAAATCAATCTTGCTAGTGTGTGGAAGCTGGGTTTTCTTTCTAAGAAAGAAATAGCAACTCGAAAAATGATATAACAAGATTTCCTTGAATGTGAGTGCCTACACTTGATAAACTACATCACTTCTTTCGATGTCCGTCGTACAAAAATATGACACGCGATTATTATCGTTATTCTGTGGCATGATTGCGAAAACAAGTAAAAAGAATGGTCCTCTGCCACGTTCTTTAATGATAGTACCGTATTGTATCTGAAGAAGAATGCTCTTTTTATTTACCGAATGTTTTAACACTTACACTGCAATAACTATTTTAAAAAAAAAGTAATTTAACGCTGCTTTTTTCTTTCGAGAAATGTAACTACGACAATTTTACGGGTTTCAACCCGATTCGAGGATAAAGTTACGCTTTTACTCATTTGATCCGTTTTGATTCGATCCATTTGACCCGTTTTTTAAAAATATTTATTTTCTTTTTAAAAAATAAATCTCACAAATATTAAAAATTTCAAAGAAAATTTGTTAGATAGAGTAAAAAAATCATTAAATATAAAAATACTATAAAAGAGAGTTTAATGTGTATATATATATATATATATATATATATATATATGAGAGATTGCACTTTTTAAATTACACTTTTATCCATATAAATTATAAAAAATAGTTTAATATATATAAAAGAGAGAGATGGTTTTAAATTGCATTTTTAGCCATTTAAATGTATGTTATCTATTACTATAGGAAAAATAATTTAATATATATGATAAAGATAAAAGTGTGAGAGTGTTAACTTTTACTTTTTAAGTTGCATTTTAACCATTTAAATCCGATCCGAATAGAATTACACTTTTATCCTTATCCGATTCATGATGGGTGAGGTCGGGTTTGAACCCATAAAATTGTCATCGCTAAATGTAAGTTACCAAGTCAAAGTTGCAATGCAATGACTGTCATAAATAAAAACGTATTTTCAACGTTTGCTTTTTCTTTTATACTTTCATCTTAATAGTGGGAAAACTGTGGAGGAACCAACTAGATAGGAACCAACACAAATATTTTGAGTGTATATTAAATATCGACTTAAAAATGGCACTTTTTGAGAAATTTATGGATTGTTTAGGTCCTTGTTAATTAATTAAGCTCCACCTCTTAAATCGTGTTTCCAAGTTGTCACATGAACCCCTTTTATTCCAGTTCAACATCAAAAACAAAACAGAACAGGTTATACAAAAGCAATTAACAACTCTATAGCTTTCATAACAATTTAAAGACACCTCAAGTACAATCAAACACCTTAAACAGACCATTCTCCAGCACCACAATTTTTTTTCCATTTTCTCTAACACCACATTATTACGGATACAACGACGCGAAAACAAAGGAAAATGGGAAACAAACGAAACAAACACGAGTTCGTTCACGGACTAGCCATTAGATATATTTATTTAAGACTCAGGCGATACTACGTTGCTGCTCCTGTGTCCCGGTGACTTGCGATCCAAACTGCTCCGCCCTGTCCTTCATTTCCCTCGCCTTGGAAGCTAGCTTCATCCTTGCTTGGTCCAAGCTATCCGCCCCCATCGGATGCTTTCCCGCTACATACCTACATTAGTTTAACCATGAACATCTTTTTTGTTAATTTAAGAGGAATTATATATTATTTTGAAAAAGAGTTGGATCACATGGATAAAGATAGTTACATTTTTGCTAACATTTTTTGGTGTATATATAGTTGTGTAAAATCTTTGCAACCCTACAATTTTTTAAATGTTCGTTTATTGACTAGATTTTTCATAAGATTTCAAATGTAACACATAATATGCATGCAAATGTAAAATAATTTAATCGGGCCACCCCTTTCTCTGTTATTTTTACTACTTTTGTTTAGTGTGCCAATGGTTAATACATATTCCATAGTTTGATGATGATGATAGTTTGGTGATGATAATGATGATGATGCGAATGCTTACAATGCAGCCCCTTACAAATTTTACAAAATGTCCTTTTTTGAAAGATTGTATTATACAAATAATAAACTAATTTGTTTTTTTGAAAGATTTCAAAGTAGTAAACACAAATGTACAAGCATTATCACGAGGGCAGATACTTTTTACCTGTATATCCACGACAGTACCGTAATGGCTGCCACACCGAACCCTCCAGATGCCAGAAACCCCGACCCAAGCAGAAACACAGCAATAGCCGCCGGAACCAAAACCGGGCTAAAAATGACAAGCAGAGGCGTCGCGAGAGTCAGCGCGATCACAGTGCCAGCCAGAGTGAGGCCCGAGAGGACCATGAGGGAGCCACCGGCGGTGACAGCTGTCGCCGCCTTCACAACCTGGTACAACCGAGGCGGACCGGTGGACTGTAGCTGCTGGTGCTGACCACGTATGTGTGGTTGGTGTTCCATAGAAAATGTTGGTGATTAATGATAGTATTATTAGGAGTAATATATAACAAGATACTTAATATATTTGGTTGAGAATTTGTGAGTGTGAAACTTGCATGGGGGTAGGGTATTTATATATATATTAATATTATGTATATTATGTGTATGTATTTGTTGAGAAGGCATAGCCAGGTGGAGTGGTGCTTAGCATGCAAGGGGGTTGCATGTAAATGAGGTGGCTTAAGTAAGATAAAACACCTATTATTGCCTTTTTCTGAATTTTGTGGTCTCCAACCTGTAAATTGTCATAATAATGGTAAAGATAAGATGACATTCAGTAGAAAGAATATGTTGAAAACCTAAATATTTGTTGGTGTATTATACTATTATTATAAGGCTGATGATAGCATTATAAAACTTTTTGAGTTACGATGGTTAAGTGGTTACGGTTAAATTTTAATAAAAGGTTAGTAACACAATTTGTTGCTAAATTGCTACTAAATGAACTTTTTGTTGTAGTGAATAATGAGTTTGGGTTTGATGAAAATAATTATGAAAACCGAACCAAAGAAATGTGATAATAGTGATCAGTTTACTTTGATTCTAGCTAATGGAACAAAACGAAAGCAAAACTAGGTAAGTTCACAACAATTTCAAACATACGTTTTATTCAAACTCTAAACTAAAAGACAAATGTGATATAAGGAAATTAACTATAGCTTTACTTTACAATATGCATGAGCATCGTATTCATATATATATATTGCAACTTAAACATATGTTTGTTTATAATATTTTTAATTATCTATGTAAGAAAATACTGGGTTCGTTTAGTTTAGAAACCACTAAAACTGTAGAACGGTCCAATTAAAGCGGTTTTTATCAATTTCTAAACCAAACCAAACGAATTAAGAACCGGTTTGCTTAGCGTTTTTTATCGATTTAACGCAAGAAGGGGGTTGCATGTATAGTGAGGTGGCTTGGGTTAATAATAATGATCTCCAACCTGTTAAGTGTATAATAATTAATAATGGTAAATAACTAAATATAAGAAGACATTCAGACGGAAAATGTATAAAAATATTTGTTGGTGGACTATAAGTATTTTTTAAGATAGTTATGTTTTCGGTATATTTCCTATTCAAGACACAAATCAACCCAATTAAAAGTGATTATTAGTTTTGTGATCAATATAATTACGGAGATCGGGGGGGTGGCTGGGGGGGTCGTGACCAATCCGGCGGCGATTGTTAAATTTTTTTATATGTGTATTTTAAAAAAATTCTAAGATATATTATTGACGGTCCCTTCTAATTAAACAAAATAGCTGTTGGTGTAGCGGTAAAATTGAATTTTAAGGTTATGGGAGTTTAGCAGTTCAAATCCTATAAAAGAATGCTGGTTCCGTTTTTCCAAACAAAATTACTAAAAAAATTATTTTATTGTTCAATACCATTTGTCTTTAACTTCATATTTATTTTAGGATAAATTAACAAAACATACTACTTGTTTTTGTATTAGACTCTGTTTATTTTTTACACCACTGCGCTTAAAAAAAACAATGCCGGTTCCGCGCCTGAGGGAGATTGAACTGATCATGAGTTTGGTTTGTTTGGTTTGAATTCTAATGGAACAAAACGGAATTAAGACACCTATTTTTGCCTTCTTGAATTTGGGGTCTCCAACCTGTAAAATGTAATAATAATGGTAAAGAACTAAAGATAAGATAAGACATTTCAGACGAAAAATGTAAAAAAAATAAATATTTATTGGTGAACTATATATGAGGCTGATCATTTTTTATTAGTGTTGTTGGAAAATCAAAACCGATTGAAAATAATCAGTTTAATTTCAATTCGGTCGGGTTTGATTTCCAATAGAACAAAAAGGAAGTAAAATTGAAGTAGTTTTTATAAAAATTTCAACATGAATTTTCTTCAAACTCTAAACAGAAAACGAATGTAGCAAGGAAATTAAAAATAGCTTTAACCTTAAAAAAATATGCATGAGTATTTAGGAAAACGATCATTAAGTACATATCATTGAGGCTTAATTATTGATGGTTAAAATCTTAACTTTGTAAATGATGCTACTTATTTTTACTCTTTGTTTTCAAATTTAATTTTCACTGATACTATGTAAATATGTACGAAAACTTAAATAAAATTTAAGAATGTGAGGTTTTGGATATTACGTGTGTTTTTATGTACTAATTCATGCTTCTCCCTATTATATTCGTATTGAAGCATAAACCTATTTATAAGATATTTATATATATATAAATAATCGGTTGTGTTTAGTTGCGAGAATGAATAATTTCTCATATGGTTTCATATGGGCAATCCCAAATTTTTGGGATAAATAAGTAGTTTGATGATGATAATGATTTAGTTGAGTTTAGAAACATGTAAAATTATAAAACGATCCAGCTACTTATCGATTACCAAACCAAACCAATTACGAATTAGTTTCATGATTTTTATATCGGTTCGGTTAAATTTTCGGTTTATTTACCCCCTGATTTAGATGTGAATTTCTAATATTTTTTAAGTACAACTTTGTTTATCTATCAGTTTAATTAATCAGTTGCGTTCAAATTTTTGGTTTAGTTTTATCTCGTATTACTATTATTTTGACAAGAAATGAATATAAACTGATTTTTTACTAATAGTGAAAATCTTCTTAATATAATTTATTTAAAACATCCAATCCATACCCCTTAAACATTACACAATTTCAGAAACTTTCGAAACACAATGTTAATTCCGTCACAATTAAATATTACATATACAAAATAATACTAAACACATAACTTATGCACAACTCATACGCTCCACGTAAGGGTAATTTGAATGGGTATAACGGTATTTTTCTAACAAAAAATAAGAAAATATATCACATGAAATACATTGTACCACGATTTTTGATCTTTTTTCACATTCTCATATCCAGTTTTTGTCTTTGTTACATTTTGCTTTAACATAAATATACATAACCAGTTAATAATATTTCAAAAAAAATAAAAATAATAAGCAAGTTAATATTCATCATGAAACAAGAGGTTATGAGTCATTTGGATGAGTTCAAAGAAGCCACTGGGTGGGTAGCCACAAGGTGGCAGCTCTCATCCAACTTGAGGAATGTGACAAAATTCTGCCTATTTTATTGAACCCAAGTTGGTATATTAATTATAGAGAGCAAGAATACCTCTCTAATATATCAAAAACATATTTTTTATTAAAATCTGATTATTGTGATATAAAACGTGATATTTATCCGAAACTTTATAAATTACTTAAATTTTAGAAAACACAAAGTTCTCCTTTTATATATATATATATATATATGAGTAATGTATATGATTTCTTATGTGAATATAATAGTAATAAAATATCATGATGTCCATATTTTTGTGGTTGTAATATTGTTATTATTATTAAATGATAATAAACAAATAAAAAAAAATATAGGGTTATTATAATAAAATTAATAAGAAAACTGAAATTTTATATAAATGTAGACGGTTTATTAAAAGATATGAAATGTGTTAGGTTTGAGTAAATGAGTTAGGTTGCTGAAACGATTGCTCTAAAATAAAAATAATTATGTTTAAGTCTCGAGACTATATAAAAAATAAATTATTTAGATTATTTAAACGAAGGCCTTCTATGGTTGCGTATTTTGAGAAGTGGCCATGGTCGTTAAGTTTCGTGAACTTCACAAAAATATAAATAATTATGTTTATATATCAAAAGATATAAATAATTATGTTTATATATCGGGACTATATATATATATAATTAGGGGATGACTACAAATATCTCAAATTGCACGTATATATTGGGAAATACATGTGGTGTCGTGATGGTAATATTTATAGTTGTGAGATTACAAATGTAAAGATACTTTTCAATTCCGAAACAATCTTGTCCGGATTCATAATCGTGGAACTACATGTCTCGCAACCAAAGGAGACCGAATAATCTAATTAAGATGCAACTGACTATTGAAGTGGAAATATTCAGATAGAGATATATTTAACATTATATCCCAATTTAAATACGAAATATTTATCGGTTAAAGTTACATGTATAGATAGTTTTAATATTTTAACATGATGTTATTACTATAACACAATATATATTTATGAATGAATGACTTGCACGCATATATGGTACCCCTAAGTCAAGTTTACAAGTAGACATGTCTTGTCACGTGTCTTGGTAACAAACAACAAACTCGTACGTAATTATTTCCATAAGTTACACAAACTTTGAAGTCAAATAACATTTGTAATTGTAACAAAATTATAGTCAACAAAATCTCAACTATATTTAGATACTAGTCTAATCTCAACTATATTGTAATGGAGCATTTATAATGGTATTTAATGTACTCATTTGTGTCACGTATGCCTTCGTTCGGTCCGATTCGGTTCAGTTTTTAGCAAAACCGAAACCAAACAGATTTTTTGTTCGACTTGTTTCGGTTTGAGGCTTTGTATTTTTTGGACCCAACCGGATCGGTTTTTTGGTCCGGTTTTGGGTTTTTTCGGTTATTTTTCGGTTTCTTTTTTGGTTTTTTTCGGTTTCGGTCTCTTTCGGTTCGGTTTTATTGTAAATCTAAATCGACTGGAAAAAGTTTTGATTTTTCAATTTAGATCTTTTTCGGTTCGGTTCGAATTTTTCGGACGTACAATCGTACAAATGAATAAGTTTTTTTTATTTCCATTGCATAGGTCAGTATACCATTCAAATTAACCCATTAGTGTCATAAGGAAGAACAACCATTACTAACATTAAAACAGGGGGATCGGTTATATTATATGATTCATTTAACTTAAATATGAGAAAATTGTTATAAAATTGTACACGCATTCGTTTTTTTATCCATTACCTTAAATTTACATGAACTCAAATATCACTCAAATACAAGGGATCAATATGTTTCCTTATAATTAAAATAATAATTTCTCTCTCTTATTTTTCTCTTATTCTCTCTCATTTATTTGTACTTTTCACATATAAATTAATAAAATAACAAAAAGATGAGTTGTATAATTTTGATAGATAAATTGATAAAAACGCTGATAATTTGTATAAACCAAAACGTTTACTTATAAGTTGTAAAATATACTTTTTACTTTAAATACGAAAAAACTTGTAAGTTATTTAATGTGATTGTTCTAGTAAATTAATTTGGGTTGAAAAAAATTGATAGAAATATATTAAAATATAGTAATATTTAGTTATGATAATAAATTTGATAGAAAGCTGAAAAATGTATAAAGTTAAACTGTTGTCCTAAAAATATAAAAGTGATGTTAATTAATTTAAATATGAGAAAAAATGTAAGTTAACTGGTGCGCATGCTCTAAAAAGTAAGTTAGAGGCGAACGTGACACTAAAAATGTATTGATTACTAATACTTTTCTATTTATTTATTCTAAATAAATCAAAAATGGGTTTTATAGTTATTATGTATCACTATATTTTCAATAAAATAATATATAATGTTGGTTCACTAGTTAGAGTTAATGGGTCCAATGAACACTTAAAATACAAACTAATTCTAACAAGTGAATATGTAAGTTATATGTTACATTTTTTTCATGATTCGTCAATTTTTAGCTAGTAAAAATTAGTGTGTCTACTATTATTGTTTTGAGGGGTGATCATTAAATAATCAAGTATAAATATTTAAATTAGTTCTTCAGAAAATATGTGCATTTTGTAGAAACGGGTTTACAGACTTTGAAAAAAATGTCAAGGACTTGGATACAAAAATAAATTACTCCATCCGTTTTCATTTAATTGTCCATTACGAAACTATGTGTAATTTTGACCGGCCAAGAACTTGTATCAAAATTGTCGGAATGAAAATTTTCAAAAGTTGATCATATAGTTCAAATGTTAAATTTTATGATTAAATTTTAAAAAAATTCATTTTGATAATTTTGATACAAGTTATAAGCCGGTCAAAATTGCACCTAGTTTCGTAATGGACAATTAAATAGGATGGTGCACAATTTTATTATTTATTGTCATATATTTTTAGTAGAAGTCAAATATTAAGTTGTCGTTGTCATTGTCATATTATTTATTATTTTATTTTCGGTCAAATAGTTATCACTTGTGTTCATAAATCAAAAGTAATGGGTAAAGACCGTGAAATGGGAGGAAATACAGAAACATTAATTGTTATAGACTCATAAACTCATGATAATACTGAAAACTTATTATTAATTAGATACATACAAAATTTTCACATTATTTAAGTGTGGTGGTTTATAGATACACAGTGACGGTCCGTCATTGTGGCTTGCTCAAGACTTAATTTTTTTTTTTTGTCCTATGCATAAGAAAAAAAAAACATACAAAGTGAAATTCGAATCAGGACAAATAGAGAAAAAATCTAATTACAATTATCATTAACCATTGAACTACACAACTACTTGTGATTTATTACTTAATAAAAATTATTAATAATAAAAATTGTATAAGTGACTAATATTGCCCTAAAAAAAAGTTGTCGACATTCTTTGTACAATGTTCGATACTTGATCGACTTGCATCAGGGCCGCCCCTTAGATAGATGGAGACTTTTTGACGTTCGCTTCTGTACAAACTACCTGAATTCCATTGATATGTATTGATAGTTAATAAAATTAACCGGCTCTTGACGAATCTATTCATAAGTGCGTATAATCGGTCATCGCCCATTATTTAAATCGGAAACCGCCTAACA
Source organism: Primula veris (assembly GCA_963682055.1). Lineage (NCBI taxonomy): Eukaryota > Viridiplantae > Streptophyta > Magnoliopsida > Ericales > Primulaceae > Primula > Primula veris. The sequence goes on along the minus strand of OY821742.1, from coordinate 2,641,608 downwards.
TAAATCTCCAGAACTGTTAGTGCTATAGAAAAGAGTAATTAAGATTTCATCCTAGTTTATAGATTAGATTACTATTGTGAGTTTCCGATGACATTGCTGAAAAACAAATATCTATGAAACGTTTATAGTCGTTAGGCTGGACAAAAAACCGAAAAAACCGAACCGAACCGAACAGATAACCGAATCGAAAAAAACCGAAAAACCGAAAAAAATTCGGGTCGGTTTCGGTTTTCAGTAAAACCGAACCGAAAAAGAGCAAAACCGAAAAAGACCGAAAAATAAAAAATAAAACCAAAAAATAACCGAAAAAACCGAAACTAGACCGAAAAAAACGGTCAGGTTCGGTCCAAAAAATAAAAAGACCGAAACCGAAAAAAACCGAACCGAAAAATATGTTCGGTTTCGATTTTACCAAAAACCGAACCGTACCGGACCGAACCGAACCCGGCCCTTATTGCAACTAATTTTCTGAGTAAGTCAGATTATACTATCCAGGAAATCTAATTATAACAATTTTCACACTAATTCTCTCCATAAATTAATTCCTTAATTCCTTAATTCCTTATTATCGGATTTAAATATATCTTGTAAAAATTAGCAAAAAGCACGTTTTTACCATGGCCATGACTCATGATAATTTATTATTATAGGAAGCACCCAAGAAGCATACATGTTAGGAGTGTGCTATTGAGTACAAGATAACGCATTTAAATAAAAACTATAGATAACATAAATTAATAAAATTTTCCTTTGAAAAAAGTACAATATACTCCATCATCATTTTGTCTTTACTAAAACGATGCTTCTTATCACCCCTCAAGAACCATCATATCCATTTCCTTTCTACATTTATTTATAAGCCACTCAACTTCAAATTTTACAAATCATTCACATCTTTGAAATATTTCCAACTCATTTGATTTTCTTTACCTTTCATTTTTCCTTACTCAAAGGTAAGACTTGAAAATCATCAAGCTAGTAATTAATGGCCTCACCAGATGAATCCTCATCTTTAGAACTTATTCGACAACATCTTCTTGACGATTTTGCTTTCGCCGATAATTATATCATGAGTTCAAGTTCCTTTTTTTCGGAACCAAAATCTGGTTCCTTATTTTCGGAACTAGATTATGTTTCTAGTTCCGTATTTTCGGGATCAAATTCTGTTTCTGGTTCCCAATTTTCGGAATCAGGAGAATCTAGTAAACTCTTCAGGTTCAATTCCGTGAACAGTGCTCCAAAATCCGGAACAGATTTTGTTTCCGGAAACAGGTTTCCAGAAACAGAATCAAGAGGAGAAGAAAAAAAAATGAAAGTAGTGAGTCCGAGAGCATCTAAGCTAAGCGAAAGAAAGCCAGCTCTGAAAAACATATCAGTCACAAAGGCAGTCGAAACGGTAAATTCCGGTGACCGTGAGCATTACAGAGGTGTGCGCAGGCGGCCTTGGGGAAAATACGCTGCAGAAATCCGCGACCCAAACAAGAAAGGTGCTAGGGTTTGGCTCGGAACATTCGACATAGCTGTGGAAGCTGCGAGGGCTTACGATAGGGCTGCGTTTCGCCTACGTGGCAGCAAAGCAATCCTTAACTTCCCTCATGAGATAGAGAAAAACGATACGCCGGTGAAGAGAGGGAGAGAAGAGGAGGAGATGGAAAGTATTGAAAGTGTGAAGAAAGTGAAGAGTGAAGAGAACGTTATTAGTCCATTAACGCCGTCGAACTGGATGGCATTTTGGAACTGTGCGGAGCTTCAGGGCGGGATCTTCGAGGTCCCGCCACTATCTCCTTTATCTCCGTATCCGCAACTTATGGTCATCTAAACGGACTTTCCGATATTAGATGTGATGTGAATGTATATAAGAGTTTTACTATTCGTTTATTCGTTAATTTCTTGGTTTGTTCTTCCAACCCGAATTGGTGTTGTAAAATGTATTGATACTAAGGTTTGAGGTTTTGTACAATATTAATTAGTTTGCAAGATTACTTAATTCTTTCATAAAGTAATAACTTTCGCGGGTTACGTTATACTTCTCAACAGTGATACTATAAAATAAAGCTTGGACAAATTATTCTTTCTTTATTGATCGGTAATTATTATTGCTTGCGTTATAGTTTCTTATTATACATGCTCGGTCTTATAATTTAATATTAATATTAATCTTGAATCTTTCTCTTGGTGCTCGGTCTTGTATTTGACTTCTCTCGGTGGACTTTCTAGTGAGATACGCTCTGAAAAGTCTGTCTTGTATTTCTTTTTGATCAGATTTCAGGTCCTTTCTTCCAGTGCAGGTACTTGACTATTTATAGGCATTCGTGCGTCATAGGATGGGGACAAGTGTCTGTCTCAATCTCATATGTTATCTCATGGACTTTTCAACTACGGGGCTTTAATTAACTGGGCTTGAATGGTTAATGAATAATTGCACTTATCTTTAGCAAGGAAAAAACTGTTATACCCCGGGTTCTATTGTTGAAGCGTTGGATATCCATTAATAGTGCTTTGGTCGGTTCGTACCCAAATAGATATATTCGGGTCTAATTTTTGTGTTATATAAGTTTTATTACTTCTTGACAAGGAACTATCTTGGTAATAAAGAAATTTGAAAATACTACTTGTTAATGTTAATTAATTGTGTTATTCAGTGATTTTATACCAGTGCCTCACTCACTAAAATCATGGTAATTACTAATTAGTAATGCTAGAAAATGAAACATAGAGTAAAATACATATTTTAGTGCTTCAAGTATGAAACATTCAGATAAAATTTATATTCACAATGAGAACAATACTTTTTATCCAATCTCGGATCTTATTATATACTAGTAAAAGTTACTCACACGTGTTGCGGGTGATACGCGTAATGACATTATAAATCTCGACGTATATTTTATTTTGAACATAATATTCAGATTTGGTATCAGTTATGCAGATTAAAACGAATTGTTAATTAATTTAGATTATATCCGTAATTAGGAAAATATAACGAGAGAAAATTGTTAATTAATTAGATTATGTACATTGATAATTATTAAAATAAAACGAGGGTATTTTTAAAAAAATTTAACAAAATTTGACAGTCTCAAATTTTATTGAGCTTGCTTATATCAATATTATATCAATAGTGTGATTTTCCTACCGTGTGTGTTCTGTTCTGCACAACTCACCAAACAAGCCCTACGGAAAATACAGAAGTCAACAGTGTTGAAAATTTATAATTGTTTTTTATTTGCTTTTACTGTCGTGTGTTGAATTATCTTAGACAGCATGAAATGGAATTTTCTGCACAAATATTATAGAATCAATATACTTTGTAAACAAGAAAAATGTATGGGCCTGAAAAAATTGTTCCAAAATTCAATCACATAGTTTATAGTTAGAAGTAGAACTATACGACTGAATTTTTAGAATTTTCATTCCGATACTTTAAATTTGTTAAATTCGATGGTCAAAGTTGCTAAAAGTGTGGAGTCATCTTCACCATTTATGTAAATTTATCTGGAAACAAACTAAACCTACACTTAAATCGAGCCTCGAGGACAAGTAAAAAAGTGGTGTACATCTTTTGCCTCCATCTGATCACTTGTGTACCTGGAATTATGTTTTCGTGTATTTAGATATTGGGTGGTGTCCGAGACTAAATAACAAGCCCGATCATTAGATACCTGACCATGTTAGGTCCTAGGAGTTTTAAGTGTCTCCGAATTCCGAGGTGTCCGACTTGTGAGCTTTTAGCCGCTGATGTTGTTTGAAAATGTTACTTATCATATGAGAAAAGCTTTTTTTACATAGGCGATAGGTCTGTGAGTAGGGCTGTAAATGAAACGAAACGAACCGAACAAGGCTACTTATGTTCAGTTCATGAACTAAAATCCTTGTTCATGTTAAGTTAAATGTGAACATCTAATTTCTTCCAAAACATTCAATAATTGAAAATAAAATAAATTTTAATTTTATCATATATTACTATATTGTTAATTATGATAAATTAGTTCACATATAACTTTACGTTTATATATTGTATAAATTCTTTTTTACATATATGATTACTTTAACGAGTTGAACACTTAACGATAAAATTGATGATTGTATTTATAGTATGATGATATAAATTATCATAATGAGTTCGAAATAATACAATCATATCATTTATATTATTATAGCATGAATAAATTTATTAATTTTGTAGTGATATTTGTTTTTGTTACATCATTAATAGATTTAATTTTATATTTTATTAACTTTTATATATAGTTACACGAACAAGAGTTTAGACGAACCGAACAGAGGCATGTTCATGTTCAGTCCACTTAATAGACGAACACTATATTCTTGTTCATTATCGAGTTCATTTATAAATGAACGGACATGAAACACGAACAATTTCACGAACAACTCATCTCATTTACAGCCCTGCCTGTGAGGAAATTATTGAAATCATCATATGTAAGCACTAGGTACACATTTTGTAAGGTGAACAAGTATTCTCACAAGATCCAACTTGTTTTTATCTTAGCCATTATTTTCTTTTCTAGTATTTTCATTTTGAGACAGTGACCTGAATTAGTTGCAGAAAGCTGTCACAATTACACTTTGATAACTTGAAGAGATATTAAGAAAAGTTATAATCAATTGAAGATTGTCCACTATATATTCATGCCGACAAGGTTTCTTAATAATAAAGTATGTCAAAAGATTACAATAGGTGATAATGTTTAGATAGATCTACGAATCAACTAAACTGTCGACTGCGTTCATTTAACATATTTCATTATACTTTATAATAATAACATCGCGTTCGTATACATCCAGAACATTTGAACAAACACAGGCCTTACAATTTATTGCTGAAACACCGATTCTTATAGGAATTACAGCAATATAATTGACCGAGACCAGCAACCGGGAAAGACACTAGCTCAATGCTCACAAAAACATAACAAACGAGTACATTAGAGCTTTACCTTATACATAATGCAACTCTTGGCCGTGTATTACAATTGCGATTGGCGAGAAACTAAGTTACAAAATGGTCAATCATGTGTTGTATCACATCAGCTCCTTCCAAATGAAGCTGGTGATCTTTGACCTGCCAAATAAATTTTGAGAATAGAAATAACTTCTAATCAGATTCCGATATCGCAGACCAGGCCAACATTCCATCACCAAGTCGGTATCTACTCAGGAGTTTCATTTTCAAAACACACATATTCAAGTCTCATAGACGTTATTACATTTTGCAAAATGAGATGTTTTAGACGGCAGTCGAAGTGTTAACCCATAACATGCAACAAAAAACACCACAATCAGACCAACATTCATCACCAAGTTGGTAACTACTCGGGAGTTTCAAAATGAGATGGTTGTAGACGGCAATCGAAATGTTGACACAGCATGCAAAAAACAACAACATAACTAATTTACAAAAATAAAATAAAATTACACAATCAGAACAATTATATATAGTCTTTAAGAATTAAACTTTTTAAAGAGAAGCACCAGTCATTAAGCATACACCGGAAGCTAGGTAGTCAGAGACTAGAGCAGACATGCGAGAAATGAAAGAAAGAAAAGAGTTGAGTTAATATCAAAACTGTAGTTGTCATATTAACAACATCTAATTAATCAGGTTATTCACATTTGTGGACGGTACTTTTGAACCTTATGTGACAGAGAAGCCTACTCATGGATCGCAAGCAGCCTTGTTTGCAAAAATTTAAACATTATGAGGTAGAGAATCATTCTCATGGAAATTGGAATGACCATTAGGGCAAATGAGCTCTACAGTTACACTTTCTTTATGAAATTAGAAATGCATTTTCGTCAAGTAAATGAACATATTTTCTAGATTTAAGAGAAGAGCCACAATAACAAAAATGTGTCCAGTTCAAGCAGAAGACCTCTTTGCAATTTATTAAATTTCAACACATAGGCGAACATAGATACCATTTAGACATAGAATCATTGTCATGCCACTTCTTTCTCTGTTAAATTACAACAGCTAATTCCATGTCACATGTGCCTCGCAAACAGTCGATCATAGACTAGCAAGAAGACGGATATACTTATAAAGTCATTGCCAAGTGAATCTTTCTACGTATAAACTTCAACGGCTAATTCCATGCCATAATTAACTCAAAGTTCATCAAAGTCGAACCTTTCTTCCTAACTTCCATAGTTATCAACTAGTTCACTGCAATTCATTTACCTAGCCCACTAAAAGACGCTGTTATTTTTAATTTCATGTGAGCTTACAGTTTCAAGGAGAATTCAACCAAATTTGGTCCACCGTATCTAGAGAACTAAGGTTGTCGATTATTGTGTTAAAATTCCAACATTAACAAATAGATCTAATAAATACATAAGCATAATCACCCTGAAATCCTTAAGAAATAGATGCTTCATACTAATAGATGGAATATATTAGGCAAGCTCCAACAAACCCACACAAGAGGGGAAGAGAAAGAGATACCTGAATCACAGTGTGAGCAGAAGACCTCCATTTGCTCTTATGAAAACTGACATCTACCTTTTCCCACGAGACGCGTGATAGGCCAATCACAAGATCCTCTGTATTGATACAGTCCAAACATGATCTTATAAAAATAAAAATTAAGAAATCAAAGGAGAAAGAGTATGAAATATTTAAATCATCATCTAATACTAACCAGAGAAACAAAATTAAATTTGGTATAAAAAATAATCTAAAACGCAAACCTTCTATTTTGTCTGCAGACTCTGAAACACCATAGCCAATTACAGTGGGTTCACTTTGCTCCATTTCACATGCCTCGCAGAATTCTTGATAAACAACATGTGGGTACTTCTCATTCAAAGAATCCGCCCACTAGACAAGCATAAATCACAGTTATGAAACTGCAACTACCACATCTAACATACACTGCATAAAGAAAAGAAGTATATACCTTAGGAAGTTCACACTGAAGTCTAATCGATGAAGTTCTCCACCCTACAATATCTTAACGGGAATTGTAAAGGAAAAGGTATGAAATATTTAAGATTAAAGAACACTGCATTAACTTTGTAAAAGAATAGCAAGAGTTGTATCTACAGTGTTTCAAAAGGATACTGTCATAGCCAACATTCGAATATGCAACTCGCCGTTTGAATGAACGTAATGCGGACCTGCATAGGCGTAAAAAGTGTCAAAAGTTTATTATAAACTTAGCTAGTGAAGTAAAATAAACTCATTAAACAGGCTATAAGGATAATTACATGAAATAATATCCACCATAATCTTCCACCATGCGTTTGAGCAAAGGAGGCCTTTCAGCATCACCGTCAGTGAGGAAAAGGTGTTTCCCCGTGTTCCTGAATATCCACTGAATAACAAGAACAGCTGTTTTCTCTAAAGCAGATAATCCGAAAAGAAAGGGTACCTGGAAAGTGGAAGCAAATCAATAATAAAAGAAGAATGCGTATTTTCAGTGTTAAAACTCCAATTAGCTGGTTTTCCAATACTTATTCCTAAAAGCAAACTTAGAATGCAAGCTAGTTTCCCTCTCAACAATGAATTAGATGGAGAAGCAATTGAAGTTTTAGAATATCTGGATCAGCAATGCAAATTTGCTATTAATCCCAATTCCCAACTGTCGTGGCAATTAAGCGGGTGAAATACATTCCGTAATATAAAACCAAACCAGATTGGTGACATCCCTATTTTATTTTATATTAAACAGACAGATACCCATAGTCGGAGAGTTCAATACGAGCTCTACCTACATGGAACATTAAAAAATTAAAACTGCAGATGAATCAAACATCAAGTGCTGAAAGGGAAAAAAGCTAGAAGCAAATAAGATTATAACCTGCTGATTACCCCTTGAACCAAGATGGGGTGTAGCGACTGTAATGAAGTTTAGAGGCTCTAAACCACCTATTGTACCAGTTTGTTCTTTTTCGTCATATCCCCCAGGGGGAGGTCTATACAATCTACCAATTACATATCTTGCTACTAATCCTCCAACTGAATGAGCAACAAAAGAAATTTTACGCAGATTTGGATTTCGTTTAATCACCTCGAGCACCTGCGGGTATAGCTCTTTGTTGACATCAAAATGCAATAAACTTCTAGACAAGAAATATATATGACATCTAAAATAATAATTATATATATATATGACATAAATTCAGATATGTAATAGAGGTGGAAAAACTGACCTCTTGTCCCAATCGCTCGCCCATTATATCCACCCCATCTAATGACCGCTTTGCCACATTCCGTTCGCTACCTAAACATGTCAGAAAATGTCATACTATACAAAATCATTAGATAAGCTTATATCAACTACTCCATCGATTTTGCCAACTCATTTGAGAAGTAGCAGCCACCCTTACAATAACAGTTTAAAGTTGTCAAAGCGTCTTTTCAATGTAACGGTAGACAGATCCCATGTTTCCCCCCGAAACAGTTTTAACTTACATGACAATTGTTACTAAGCTGATATGCTAAGATTAGAAACTTGTTCATAATGGGGAAACGAAGTTAATTTACTCTGATGCATTGCATTCTAAAAAGATTATTAGTATGATATTATGACCCTTTCATAAGCTACATGGGTAAACTATATATCTAGAGCTACTTAGATAGTGAAGAAAGAAAGGAACCCGCTTTTGAAAAGAACGTAACTAAAAACAGAACTGGAACAAAAAATTGCTGTAGTACACTAATGAAAAGAGATTAACAAATAGCTCCTTACAATGTACAATAACTTTATCAGGAAGCATCCTTACAAACTGCTCAGCCCCAAACTTCCAATCCTCGGCACTGCAAAAGTAATTTAAAAACACCATGAGAGGGTGATTTGAACTAGCTACTGGTATTCAGCATATAAAGACAACCAAAACAATACCTACAGATAAGAATAAAAAAAAATGTAACTTTGCTCTGTCTCGGACTGAAGTTACATTTCCAAGTAGTTTTGGAACATCTAGTTTAGTCATCCATAGCATATTTTAGAAAAAATGTCAGATTGGCCTTTAGAATATCATGAAGTAGATTACTGCATGAAATTAAAAGGACACACTGGAATTGGGATCATCTGCGACTAAAGATTGTATACTTTTCCAATATGTTTATTCACTTTTAAAAGACTATCATAAAAAGGCTCAAGCTTTCATCTTCCAAAACAAATAAAGCTTTTAACTTTACCTTCCAATTATAGAATAGTAAATCACAGTAAGTCTCAAACAGTTATTACTAGCAAAACTTTAAAAATCAAGGTTTGCTCTCATCAAGCATCATTGTACTGCAAAAATAGTAAAACCCCTTTTAAGTCAAAATTCTGAATAAGAGCATACTCCTCAGGCAAAAAGACAAAATTTCCCATAACTAAGTACCAACAATATACTCCATTTCAAACTATGAATTAGTGAACTTGATAAGAATTAATCAGGAACTTAGAAAGATAAAATTTTCAGGCACAAGTCTGGCAAATCTACAGCTACCAATAAAAAATAAGAAAATATAATCGGTCTTTAACACAAGGACTTGCACAAATTCATGAGATTTCCTTAAATACTACGAATCAAAGATCCAATAAATTCAGAAATTCACTTCAAGGATATACGATACGTATACTCACTCTGATTGAAATATCTTAAATTCTTAACTACAAATCAAAGATCAACTGATCAAAACACACACATATAGAGACAAGAACACATATACATACAACTATAAATAAATATAAAGGCTTTGTTTGGCAACTGGTTTTATGTTAAAAAATCAGCTTTAAAACAGTTGTTTCCAAACCCCACCAAAAATCCAGTTTTCTGATTCTTGTTTTCTTTTTTAAGCTTTTTTAGCTTCAAAATCTGATTTTTAAAAGCTGAATAATCTCAATGCTCAAACACCTACTAATTACTAAAATGAAAAATCTAAAAACCATCCCAGACTTTTACCAAGTGGAGCAATATTTATATATTATATAGTATGCAAAATCAACTAATCAAAACACACACACACACACACACACACACACACACACACATATATATACACACACTATTTGCAAAATTAACTAATCAAAACACACACAAACATATATATACACACACACTGTTTGCAAAATCAACTAATCAAAACACACACACACACGTATATATCTATATACAATATGCAAAATCAACTAATCAAAACACACACACACACACACAGACATATATACACACACTATTTGCAAAATCAACTAATCAAAACACACACACACATATATATACACACACTATTTGCAAAATCAACTAATCAAAACACACACACACATATATACACACACACTATTTGCAAAATCAACTAATCAAAACACACACATATATATACACACACTATTTGCAAAATCAACTAATCAAAACACACACACACACACACACACACATACACACACACACAATATGCAAAATCAACTAACTAAAACACACACACACACACATAAATATATATATATAGGTGTGTGTATGTATACATATTTAAAATGAATGACCTTCCGAGGATACCATGGACCATAACAACAAGATGATCGGCGGACGAAGCATCCGAGCTGTTAGAGCTCCACACATCTTCGCCTCCGTTAGCAGATTCCGACGAACAAACTCCACCGTTATCACACACTCCTCCCCCCATTTATCTTTTTTATTTACTTAGTTTCTCACAAAATTCTTTATATCTAATTAAACTGCTTCAAATGTAAAATGCTGATAAATGGTAATATATGTTAACTGAACACAAATATATTACAGAGATCTATATACTCATATATTGGAGATAATTAGCTGTAACGCGGAGAGATAATAATTTATATTTATATTTATATTTATATATATATAAATATAAATATAAATATAAATATAAATATATATATATATAGAGAGAGAGAGAGATGGAGTTGAAGTGAAGAAAGGTCAAAGGTATGAAAGTGATTATGTCTTGTCTTAAAAGGGTTTATAATAGTAAGAAATTTGCTATTTTGGTGCTAATTCTCTATTTAATAATAACTTGATTGCTAAATAATTAGTCACAAAACTATTTGTAATTTTTACTTGTTTAGACATTGTGTCTAGATTGTCAAAATATTTTTTTAAAAAAATTAATCAAATAGTTTAAATACTTAATTTTTTGGAAATTTCTGTTTCGCTTCGAGAAAAAGTAACGGTATCTGGTATTTATTCGAGCTCTATAATGAAAGTGCGTTGAGTTAAATTTTGTCATAGACGCTTTCTTTTGTCTCCATTAATGAAATGGAAATATGAGACGATGCATCAGCTGGTACAGATTATCATCTTCTTATCTCGGCGATCTCGGCCTCGAACAGTTCAAAGACGTACATATTCAACTTATTTACAATTACATGCGTACATACATACATAAACACATTTATGTTCACAATTTGACTAGTCTTAAAATGGATTAAATCATAATGACAAAGTTGTAATTTGGTGCTAATTTTTGTATTTTATAGTTTATATTTTGATCGATGATATAAGAATAGACTTTTTGACATAGATTATTGCAGAATGATCCACATTAAGTCTCTGCGAGAGTGTATGTCAAAAAGTTTCTGCTTATATCATCACCCTTATATTTTCCCTTTATTTTAGAGTATGCCGTACTTGTAAAATTTGATTGCTATAGTTAGTTACATCGCCCTCAACACATTCAATGCGTAATGCCCACAAATACAAAGAATAGGTAAACTCAAAGTGATTCGGTGAATATTATTGATAACGTGAATGTTACCACAACAATAAAATTGTAGACTAAAGAAAAATGCAGGAATCAAAATACTACTCCTATGATTTAGTCTAAAAAAACTGCATCATTGTGATATCATGTGACGATGCAATTGATGTGTGATTGATTAAAATATTTTTTAAGATAATTTTACATGGATAAAGATCTTTATATTGTACATGACGTTTTAAAACAGCGAACTATCCGCATACAAGTGCATTTGCGATTAAGTTCACAAATCGAACAAGTTAAAAGTAATAAGTTTAATTTAGTTTGGTTTGGTTTGGACCAAAATCACCCGGTTTGTTTTGTTCGATTAGGCCGGTTTAAACTTTGAAGAAAGGTAAGGGGGGAAAATAAGCGTAAATTCATGTAATGCTCCGACTCAAAATAAACCTCGATTATTATCGGTACAAATCACATTAAATAGTATAATGACATGTTTTGAAAATTATGGTAAATTTTAAAAATTTAAAACATGTCATTATACGTCTCGGAAAAAAAACAAGACGTATATTTGTGTTCCCGTCGTGAAACCGTGGAGATTTGCATTAATCAAATCTTGATTTTGATACTTTTTGCAAAAAAAATGTTCAAATTGATGTTTAAGTTGATATATCTGTAACATATTCGCTATAACTTTGATTTGTTAAAATATTGCATATCTAATTAGTGGAAATAATTTTAAGAAAATTTTAATCAAAGGAGTAGTATAAGTGCTAAATATATAGAGGCAATGCCCAAAACATACAACACCTAAAAGTTTATTCACGTGACGTAACATAAAATTTTGAAAAATTCCGCTTCAGCTCTATTATTAGAAAGTAAAAATATCAAAATTTTGCAATAACGTCAATGACAGAGTGGGTTTTGTGTAGGCTTGCTTTTGTCTCCACTAATAAAAGGTCTAGCCGACATCGTACTAATTGTGATGCGATTTGTATAGGGTCCCATGTTAATCAAAATTTTACATAATTCCGTGTATATTGATCATTCCGTTTCTAATTAATTATATATTACGAAACTATGTGTAATTTTAACCAGTCAATAACTTGTATTAAAATTGTCGGAATAATTTTTTTTAAAATTTAGTCATATAGTTCAAACATTAAATTATACTCTATCCGTTCCTATTTAATTGTCCACTATGAAACTACGTGCAATTTTGACCGACCAAGAATTTGTATCAAAATCGTCGGAATGAAATTTTTTAAAAGTTGATCATATAGTTCAAATGTTAAATTTTTTGATTAAATTTTAAAAAAATTCATTTCGACAATTTTGATACAAGTTATAAGCCTGTCAAAATTGCACGTAGTTTCGTAATGGACAATTAAATGGGAACGGAGAGAGTATGATTTAGTTTTGAAATTTTTCATTTCGACAATTTTGATACATGTTATAATCCCGTCAAAATTGCATGTAATTTCGTAAAGTATAATTAATTAGAAACAGATAGAATAATTACGTGGCCATACACAGAGTAATTATTTTATATTTATAGTTTTATACTTTATTTTAAAGCACGTGGTGTATGAGAAATATGATCATTGTGTTCACAAGAATAAGGTAATTTCCAAAATCAACGTTATTGACGAAGCGAGTTTGTAACTACTATACAATTTTGGTACTAAAATAAATGTAGGGATCCAAACTTAATTTAATCGGAAAAAATGGTAGTGTGGGACAAATTCGGTACATAGGAGAAACCGTGTAGCCGAATAATATATATCGAAATATTATGTTTTGAATTGATGTATTTGCTAATATGCATAATTGCATTGTTTGTACAATTCTTCCATATAATCCATAATAGATTTTTGCACTCTACTATAACTTTAGGCTTCTTTGTTTTCCAAAATCTATTATTGGTTAAAAGTTAATAATCCGGAGTGAAATACAATTATGTTAACACCAACAACATAAATTATTAAACTTGGATCACTATTTGAATGATCAATTAAAGTCAATTAGGATGTATGTTAGAATTGGGAAAAAATCTATTAAGTACAAAGTATCTGACCTTAAAATTTTACTATCAGGGACTCAATCAACCAATTTTAGTCTAATTAGAAAACCGTTGTTTATCAAAATAACGTTATTGCAACCACTTTTTATTGTCTATCACAAACTAAATGCAATTGCGTTAACATACGAAAAATGTATCTCCTAATGTGATATATATAGTGATTGTCATTTTGTCGATTTATGATGTTACAACCTTAATTCATAATTAGAGTATTAGAGTACAAAATTGGTAAAACATAAATATTAAGTAGTGTATCATATTGGTAAAATTAAATATTACATGGTAGTAAACACTGTAGATATATAGAAGGAATAGAGTGAAAATATGTTCCTCCACATACTTTTCATGAATATTAAATACTAATAAACTTGTACTAATTATTCATGAAAAAAATACGTTTAGTATAATGTATTACTGTGGTTAACGATTTAGGTACTAAACTACCACTTTTAACATTTGATTTACCAAACTACGAAATTTCATCTAATCAAGTGACTAACAGAACAAATCGACGAAATTGAAGTTACTATATCTTACGGTTGATGATCTATTTTTTACGGACGTCGACAGAAATACACTCATCATGTGATAGGCAAGAAAACACGAATGACATTCCATCATTTTGTTTAACGTTATGTATTCAATTATTAAAAATGATAGTCTAATAACTAAATCGTTAAACCCGACCGATACTAAATACACATGGTCTGCCTACGTGGCTGATCCATCATCACTAGGGTTTAAGAAACTAATACATACCCAACGGAAAAATAGATTATTTATACATATAAATACATATATATATATATATATATATATATATATATATATTGGGCCACGATATATGTACATAATGAAAAACATACAAGTGTACACTCTATTTCAAAAACGCTCCAAATCAAGATTTCATTAATGCAAATCTCTACGGTTTCACGACGGGAACACAAATATGCGTTTTTTTTTTTTTGATATGTATAATGACATGTTTTGAATTTTTAAATTTTACCATAATTTTGAAAACATGTCATTATATATCGCGAAAAAAAAAATAAGACACATATTTGTGTTTCCGTCGTGAAACCGTGAAGATTTGCATTATCCAAAAATTATATGCAGCGTAAAAAAAAAAAAAAAAAAAAAAAATGTTCAAATGTTCAATATAATATATTTATAAGAGATTATTAGTCGGATATAATAAATAAAAGTAAATAATAATAAAAGATGGTGTCGCGATGGAGCAGAGCGGCGGCGATTCATTTCTCCGCCGCTAGGGTTTTCTCTTCTGAGATCTCCGGCGACTTCTCACGGCGGAGCTTCTCCAAATCCGCCGCCGTTGCCGCCGTGGAAGCGCCGATCGTTACTCCTTACGCTATGGGAAGAACCGTTCCGGTTAGCTCTCTATCGGAGGTATATTGTTTTTTTGCATTTTTTTAAATATTTTTTGTTGATAGTGAATTTATTTGCTGTTGTTGAGTTCATATTTATTTATTGATTTTGTAGAACTAAGTATTGGAAATTAGTTAATTTGCTTTTTGTAGTTGTAAATTTCATACTGTTAAGTATATTATTTTTAGTTTTTTTGCCTTTTTTTTATTATTACCGGAGATATATTATCTATTTTGTAGTTACTGTAATTACAAATTTCCTGTTTTTTGGTTCATTTAGTTTAAATTTTTGACTATATGTATGTAGTTGAGCTTTTTGTTTATTTATTAAGTAGAATTAAATTTATTGAAATTAGTGAGTTTGCTGTTTCTATTTGCAAATTTCATACTTTTTATAAAAAAATTTAGTTGATTTGGTTTAAGTTTCTGACTATAGGTATGTGTTTGAGCTATCTATTTATTGATTGTGTAGAAGTATATATCGGAAATTAGTGAATTTGCTATTGCTAGTTGCAAATTTCATACCTAGGTATATTATTTTTGGTTTTTTTTTTATAAAATTTGGTTAGTTTTATGTAGATTTTTGAATATAGGTATGTACTTGAGCTATTTATTTATTGATTGTGTAGAAGTAAATATTGGTAATTAGCTAATTTGCTCTTGCTAGTTGCAAATTTCATATCGGAGGTATTTTACTTCTTTTTTTATTTATTTACGAAATGTTTGGAAATTAGCGAATCTGCTGTTTATTTTGTTGTTGTATAGCTGGAAATTAGTGAATTTGCTGTTACTAGTTCCATATTTCATACCAGAGATATATTGTTGGCCTTAAAAAATAAGGTTTGGAACATAGTATTTAAATGTAATTAGAGCTGAAACGTCATTTAGTCTGTACTAATAAGATTTGGAAAATACTCCAAATAGTAGCTGTTTGTTAAGTTGTATATTTCAGCTGAAGTATGATTTAATATATTTGGCAAGTAGAATTAAGATTTGGAAATTAGGAAATATGTTTTATGGCGTTGGTTTACTACTAAAGTTCAGCCAAACTGTGATATAATTTATTTGGTCTGTAGAATAAAAATTTGGAAAATAGTAATAAAAGCGTACATATTTGCTCATATGCAGTAGCAGAAACATGATTCACTCGGGGAATAAAAGTTCATGTCTGAACTATTTCTTTTCTACGGGTTTAGGTTTCTAGAAAGTTTAAAGTTTGTTCAAATTAAAAGATGTTGTATGCGGATAGATGCGGGCCTAAGTCTTGTGTCACCACCCAGTTCCTCCATGATGAACATTTATGCAAAAATGATCTACCTTGTTAGGAATTTACTAGGAATAATGCAAGGATGCTTAGTTCTGAGAGCATTGGCGCTTAGCATTGAAATTCACATTTAGCACACACTATTGTAACTTTTGAACATGTAAAAGGATTAATGTAATTCTTTTAAAATTCAATAATTCATGCATAGTTGCTATAGAAAGTTCCTCTGAAAAGAAAATGCTGCGGGAACCAAATTCGAGGGATTTTTTTTGTGCCACGAATGCAAGGCATGGGATCATTTTTATGACATCAGATAATTGACCCAGTGCTTTTTGTTCCTGAATTTGTACCACTCTTCCCAGTACCAAAGACAAAAAACTCTGAGAAACTCCCAAAATCGTCATATATGAAGAACTGATCTTTCTTTATATAATTTAATTAAGGCTAGCTTTAAAAAGTCTACTTCTAGTTCTATCTGGTGATGTAGCTGAAAGCTATAAAATATATATGTTGGTTTGACATATTTCTGTCTTGTTTTCATTTGCCTCTGGCCCCCTTTGGTCTATTTTTCAATTGTAGTTTATTATTGTTCTTTGATGCCAATTAGGTTTTCTATATAAGTTAGGATGAAGAGTTAGATTGTGATTCTGTAGCTAATGTGACATACTCTTGCTTGGAATTCAGTTTTCTAATTATTCAATTTCTGAGGATGTGTCTGACAATTTAATACACTTGGAGCAGGTAAATTTGAATAAGATGTTTTGGTCAAAGCCGTGTTCCCTAACTCTGCCTGCTGATTCCCCATTAAGAGTTGAAGATCCAAAATACGAAGGTTTTAGACATTTAATGCTCAAGCTTATGCTATTCTACAGCAAACAAAGCAAGTCCATTCGTGGGGCAAATGTTGTTTATCGCCGTATCGTATCTCAAGCAGATAAACCTGCTATCTACAATGGTTAGTTACTTTTACTATTTTGCAAATTTTAGTGGAACCAGTCTTCATTCTTTCACGGTGTCTGCATTGTGGATTTGCTGCAAGTAGTCTTACAATTTCATTGCGCATATGTTACTGTCTGGCCCATATGTTATTCTCAGGCGTGTATGCTGATGTGTATGCTTGTCTTGTGAATACATTATAACTCGCTAGCTATAGTTCATTAAATACCCATCCGGCCCTAAATTGGTGATATGTTTGGCCGTTTCAACTACACTTAAGAAACATATTATTAAACATCTTGAAGATTACAAAAGTACCTCAAAAAACAATATGTTTTAAAAAATCTTATCTATAGTTGTGTCTTGCCATACCATGAGACTTGGCATAGTTGAACTTTTTGAATTGAATGACAATATTTTGGCATTGTTATGAGTTTATGTTTAAATACGAGTGAATACCTTGGATTGTTATTATGTCCTTAAGCACTCTTCTGACATATGGTAAGTCTGGGTTTATTCTAATGTCTGACTAAGAGACCTCTTGTTTTTCCTATTCTCACATACCAAATATAGCTATAATGCATTAAATCTGTATTGAATTTAACCAAGGCTCATTATTTTCCGGTTCCAGTATTTAGCTTGGAGAAGACCTTCAAAACAACATTCTCTTTGCTTGTGATACATATGTGGCTTTTCTTACGTCGAATGAAGCAAGAAGGAAAGGAAGGTGTCGAGTTTGGGCAGTACTTGTATGAGCTCCACAACCATGACGTTGAAGTGAGAGTCTCTAAGGCTGGGGTAAGTGGTTGTAGTGACTTTGTTCCATTGGAGATCTTACGTTCACTATTTTAGTTGGCTGAGAGAACTTTTGAACAAAATTTAACTTTTAAGTTTGAGAAGAAACCATGGGAATTAGTCACAATTTGGGGCAAGAAGCTACTTGGAAGTATTCTGTATGGCTACTAGAGATCTATTTGTAGAATTATCACCGATATTTATATAGTTTGTCTGATGGTACTTATTATGAAATTAGCTTGCCTAATATTTAATGCATGACTTTGCTGTTATTTAGTTCCCCTACTTCTTCATATTCTCATAACTTTAATGCTTCTATAGTTCTTGAGTAGAGAACGCAGAAAAAGGTTAATCCATGATCAAGCATGTACTTTAAGGTTGCATCATACTGAGCCTGAGCTAGCAACCTTACCAACGAAATGCCTCTTAATAAAGTAGGAGTTCATCAGTCAATTGGCTGGCTACCCAGCTTAAAAAGTATATGTTCTTTGAAGCTTTGGGAAAGAATTAAAAATAGGAATTTATGCAATACTCCATAGGGTTCCGCATCATCCAAACATGTTGTGGAAGTTAACTTTTACGTTTCTGGTTAACCGAAAGTGTCAAATTTTGCCACCCAAACATTTTTATAAAAAGAAGAAAGACACTTTATACTTTTAGTTTTCGGTTATTGGTAAGTTCAGTTTTAATTATTAGTAAGTAATAGTAAAGTGAACGGTTCTCAGTTCTAGTATTCAAACAACTTCGGAGTTATTAGGGCTTTCTCGGGTTTCAGTTTATCGGGATTTTCCTATTTATTGAGTGTTTGTGAAGGTCATTCGATTGGGATTAAATCAAAGTCGGTTTGGAATCTGTGGCTTCTCTCTTCCTTTCTCTTTCTTTCTTCTCTGAATTCCTTAACTTTGTTATAATTTCTAGATCACATTAAATTATTTTTTTCTCATTCGTTTAAGAAGCTTGATACTTTGATTCATATGAGACCTAATGTGCATGTTTTGGCATGACAGGTTAACCTACTGTTGACCAGATGGATGAAGGATCTGGAGAAGATATTTTATGGAAATATTGTTGCTTATGATGCTGCATTGCTTCCGGAAGCTAAACAGGAAGAGTTGGATAATGTGTTATGGAGGTGAGGCGTTTGTTATAGTTAGGTGAATTTATTGCTTTTGCATGGCTTGATCTACACATATTGAATGCCTCTTTGAATGAAGCATTTACGCTGTCATTCATTTACCAACTTATGCACTTCAATTTGCTAATTGGATATCGAAAATCTCAGAGAAATGACTTGACTTAATACAACCAGGATTATATTCAGTCATATAAACATTGAGATAATATTACGAATTAGTGACCAGCAGTAGCAACACATTTGACCTGGTAAATCAAATTCTTCTTGATCGGCAAAAAGTCTGTAAAGGTTTGATAACCTTACAATTGTTTTCTTGCAATGCAATATCTGAATAAAATGGATCAGAGTTTGGCACATGGTAATATCTGGTTGGCTCCCAGCCATGAGTTGTAAAAAAATTATAGAGAAGGAGCAAGGTGGCCTTAACAAAACTGTGATAGTTTTATGGACTTGAATAACTGATGTAAGGGCCTGTTACATTGGGTAAGAAGTTAATCGAAGTTTTACTTTTCTTTTGTAGTTAGTTACATAAATGCATGGTTAATGATTCCCTGTTAAGTGCGCGAGCAGACTTTTATTAGATATACATGGCTGTATGATGTGGAGCAATGGTTAGTCTATTTTCTTTGCTTATCTTTTGGTATTCGTCAATATTTTGCAGGAACGTATTCGCTGACGAGGGCACATCTAAACCAAATGATGATGGATTACGTGCTGTTCAGGCATGTCTTTAAAATTTGATGCTACGTTGTCCTTTTTTTTCTCTACAACCTCGAGTAGGCATTTCCTTCTTCTCTTGAAGGAATTCATAATTAACTGGAAATGGCTATAAAAAGTACAATGAAAGAAACATCAGAAGCTCAATGAGATTTATTATGTATGCAGGCAATGTCAAGATATATTCGAAGGGAATCTGCTTGCCTCACATTAACAGGTACAATTACACTTGCCTTTGTCCTGATATGAATCTAGAACGTCCTTATTTTCTAAAAAATCCTAATTAGAAGTCACTAGTCAAAATGTGTTTGTAGTTATATTCGTACTTCCAAGTTTAAAAAAGTTGTTTTTATTTCCCAAGAGCTTGTAGCTTCAACTTGTGTTCAGGAATGGTAGATATACTAACTCAGGGAAATTGAGGATGCCTTTTTAGTGGTCTTCTTTAAGCTGAAAGAGTTTCCTTTTTTTGAGAATGTTGTGTTGTAATTTATCCTTTTTCCTGGTGAAATGATGATTGTTTCAAGTATTTATTTTCCCTGGTTGCAGATAAAGAAGTATTAATTTCTGGCAACTTTACATTCACCTCTTTAGATAACCCTTTGTCGGCTCATGGACCTGGTAGAAAAGTTTGAAGTAAGACGCCGGTCGTCGTTATGAGATATGGTCCTCTTTCCAGTCGACTTATTTTGTATATTTTGGAAATTTGATTTAGAAAGGCTACAATTGTTTTACTTGTGTAATCACTGGGTGGCAGATCAATAATACGACAATTGTTTTTTTATTTTTCTGTTAGTTTATTTGGATTGGATTCTTGAGTTTTTTTCCAAAAAATCCCAGAATGGTCTACCTCTCTTTTAAATACCCAATATGGTCTACCTGTTTATGTTCGTTAATTGAATTGACGAACTTTATAAAAATTAAATAGAACTTCGTTAATTGAATTGACGAAGTTCATAAAAAATTAAATAGAACTTTGTTAATTGAATTGACGAAGTTCATAAAAATAATTAAATACTACTTCGTTAATTGTATTGACGAAGTTCGAATTTAATTTTTTTTATCGAATTTCGATCGGTCGTTTTGAAATTTCGATCGGTCGTTTTGGGAAGAAATTGTTCCAGTGACCACACTGAAAAAACGAGCGATCGCTTTTTCAGAACGATCGGTCGTCTGAAACATAACGACCGGTCGTTTATACAGTCGACCGGTCGACTGGTTAGTTACAGAACAAGATTTTTTTGTCAACTTCGTCAATTGAATTAACGAAGTAGTATTTAAATATTTTTTTACCAACTAGTAGTATTTAAATATTTTTTTACCAACTTCGTCAATTCAATTGACGAAGTAGTATTTAATTTTTTAAAACATCATCAATTCAATTAACGAAGATAAAGAGGTAGACCATATTGAGAATTTTAAAAAAAGCTAGACCATTCTGGGATTTTTCTAGACCAATGAGCCTATTTTAGAAAAAAACTATGGATTCTTATTGTATTTTTTGCATTTTCACTCTCTCTACAAACCAAGCTTATTTTTTAATTTAAAAAGAAAAAGAAGAGGTCCAAATGTAGGGCAACATTTTCAATGACGTGTTGATGGTAAGTTTGTATTATTTTTGTTCGTTTGGCTTGCTTAATATGACTTATTGCACTAAGTTTTGTAATATTTTTGTTCGTTATGCTTGCTTGTATGACTTATTGCACTCTTTCGGCTTGCTTATTTTCCGAAAAATTAATTTTATAACCGAGGCCATATTCCTTTGTTATGAAAATATGCCTGCCCCAGGCCAGCCAGCCATTGTAAATATGATATTCACAACCCAACGATATTACTGTTTTACATACATAGAAACCAAATATTTTATACTCCTATGTTTATATATATATAGACATTCTAGCTTTAGTGTTATCTTCATTGACATTTAAACCAAAGAATAAATGTTCAACCAAGAAAATACTCCTCCCTCGGCTAAAATGGTCTTCGACAACCACGACCTCTTAACCGAGATCCTGGTTCGCTTACCCATAAAATCAATCCTTCGCTTTAAACCCGTGTCTAAATATTGGTTTTTTCTCATCAGTAATCCCTTCTTTATCCGTCGTCTAAATCTTGACCGAAATACAGTCACTGCCCTATTTTTGCACAAGCCTTGTTCCGACGCTAAACTTGGGTTTGTCTATCTTAAAAACTTCGATAAACAATCCCAATCTCTTATGTTATTCCCTGGATTAATAGATGTGTCGATACTGAACTCATGCAATGGGCTATTATGTTGCCATGCGATTCTTGAAAGTGAACGGAAGGAAGTGGATGTGATTCTCAACCCTACGACAAAGCAATTTCGGGTTCTCCCTCAACCTAATTTCCCTTATGTTCAAGATATGTGCTTAGCTTTTGACCCATGGAAATCGTCAAACTACAAAATTGTTTGCGTTTCGTACACAATCTCTGGAATAGAGTGCTTATATCGTATCGAAGTATATTCATCTGAAACTCAATCATGGACAGTATGTGGCGAACCAATCCAACGAGAGAACTACATACAGTTTCATGGTGGAGTATTTTGGAATGGAGCGATTAATTGGCATAGTACTCGTGAAGAGTCGTTCTATTTTCATGTTGAAGAAGAGCGTCTAGGAGTTTTGCCTATGCTTCCTTTGTCCGCAAGTAATTGGTATACAAGGGAATTTAGGCATTTTGGCGAATCATGTGGGCATTTGCATCTTGTTGAGATATATGGTCGAACTACAAATTTTTCTATATACGAGATGGAAAGAGATTATTCAGGATGGGTTGTGAAGTACAATGTAAATCTTGAAAAGATTGGAATTGCCTTTCCGGAGATGATGGAAAAGCACCCGTTAGAGAGGATGCATAGAGTGGATTTCGAGAGCTATTCTTTCGATATACTATCTATCATACGAGAAGATCAAGGGAAGGAGTCGTTTATAGTGCTGCAGGTTCCTGGAAAAATCATATGTTACAACCTCGAGACACAGACTTATACAATTGTGTGGAATTCTTCATGGCGTACCGAAAATGGGAGTGATATAGAATTTTCACTGAGGAACTTTTGGTTTGCTGATTACTATATCGAGTCTCTCTCGGGTGTTTGATCAACCATTTGCCTTGTTATCAATTTGTTCGAAGGTTTGATTATGGCGTAACATATACGCGGATAATTTTTCTTGAATAAGAATTACTCAATTGCCAAACTTTCTAGTGAACATTAGAAGGTTACGATCGATTCGTAGCCCTTTTCATTTTTTTATATGTTTATATTTATATACTAGCAGAAGAAAAAAATATTTAAAACCATGATTTTGTAGGAAATTTACCAAGAAATAAATGGAACCTTATGATAGAATATTCACTAATCAAGTTGCTAATCATATTTAAGTAATATCGTACTCTAAACATTTCGCTTGGAAGCTTCTAATTGCCAAATCATCAATATATTCAATTGATTAGTTCGATTAATGAAGTTAAAATATTACTACATGATCATGCTAGAAATTCAAATTGGCAACAAAGAAATATACTTGATCAAAAATACATAAAACCAGATAATAGTATATTAAGTTTGGAGAAATTTCGGGTAAAAAAATTCCATAACGATTCAATGTACGGATAAATTTGTTAATCGTATATATCGTTTCTTGTTCTTGAAAACCTTCGTACTCGTATATATGACCTTGTATCCTTGTGCTAAATCATAAATTACGAACTTGTAAGCTATGTATAGATACAAAGAGATTATGTAATACGTTTGGAACTATTCCGATATCTTTTGACACTCATATTGTCTGGATCTCAGTATCATATAATAATAATAAATAATTTGAGAAATATATGCAACGGACATAAATAATAAAGATGGCAACGCACTAGACACGGTGATATACATGGTTAAGCTATACCTAGTCCGCGGTGATAACACGAAGAATATTCACCCAAATGTGCGTGTGCATGTGTGCATGTGTGCGCGTGCATGCGGGTATGTTATGAAAATAGCATCAAGGACATGTATATATCAAGCCCTCCCATTTGAGTTCCAATATCTTGCCCAGCACCTTTATGCTTAGTCTCATTTTAGCCGAATCTAATAATGTACTTTCGCTCTCCGAACCGAAGCTTATCGTTAAAAAAAAAAAAAAAACTAAAAGTCACCATGGAATTAAAGTTGAACATTCTAGATGATGTGTGTTGATAATAGGTTTTGTAATATTATTTTGCTAAAATTAATTAGATGTCGTTTTAGCTTTACTCCATGATAATTTGACTAAGTTGTGCTCTTGTCATCTTTGTTATTATTTTACTTTATCTTTAATTATTCTAACTGAGGTCATTTAATTTGCTGCAAGTAAAAAATGTGTGTTTCATGCCTTTCTTTGAAGCCACTATAACGTGTTCATTTGTATGTATATTTATAATATACATTTGATATATAGGCGTTATAACTGGTCTTTTTCTTCATTAAAATTTTAGCCACTGATTAAATGTCGACCAACGACGGAAAGACTCCTACTTCCGCTAAAAAAGTCATCGACGACCAGGACCTCTTAACAGAGATCCTAGTCCGCCTACCCACAAAATCAATATTTCGTTTCCAATCCGTGTCCAAAAGTTGGTTTTCTCTCATCGTTGACCCCTTCTTTGTCTGTCGTCTGAACCCGGACCCAATCTCCGTCTCTGGCCTATTTTTACACACGTCTTGTTCGGACTCTAAGCTCGGGTTCATCTCACTTAATAACTATAACAAACAATCTCAACCCATCATGCCATTCAAGGGATTAAAAAACTTGCGGATATTGAGCTCATGCAACGGGTTGTTGTGTTGTCATGCGCTTATTGAGAGTGAGCGAAAAGAAAGAGATGTAATTCTCAACCCTACGACAAAGAAATTCCGGGTCCTTCCTCACCAAAATCTGCCTTATGTTCAAGATATGTGTTTAGCTTTTGACCCGTCAAAATCGCCAAACTACAAAGTAGTATGCATCTCGTACACAGTCTATGGATCAGACTACTTTTACCAAATCGAAATATATTCATCCGAAACCCAATCATGGAGGATCTCGGGTGAACCAATTCTACAAGAAGATTATATACAGTTCCATGGCGGGGTATATTGGAACGGGTCAATTCATTGGTTAAATACTCGAGAGGATTCATTCTATTTTCATGTCGAAGAAGAGCGTTTAGGAGCTATGCCTGTGCTTCCTTTGTCCGCCAGTAATTCGTATATGAGGGAATTTAGACCATCTGGTGAATCACATGGGCATTTGCATCTAGTTGAGAATTATCGAGCGACAAAGTTTCATATATATGAGATGGAAAGAGATTATTCAGGATGGGTTGTGAAGTACAATGTCGATCTTGAAAAAATTGGACTTGCGTTTCCGGAGATGATGGAAGAGAGGAGGCGTCAAGTGGATTTTGAAAGCTATTCTTTTCGTATACTTTCAATCATAACAGGAGAGCAAGGTTTAGAGTCGTTCATAGTGTTGCAATTACCTGGAAAAATCCTATGTTACAACATCGAGACAAAAACATACACAATTGTATGGGATTCTTCATTGCATAATGAAAATGAGAGTATGACAAATTTTTCACTGGAAAACTTTTGGTTTGCTGATCACTATATCGAGTCTCTCTCGGGTGTTTGATCACTTCAATGAGCTTATCAGCAATTTGTTCCATGGTGTGTTGTCTTATGAGCTAATTTCCTTCATGACTACGAAATACCTTAAGCGAAACTGCGGCCTAACATACACACAAATGATCAGAAAAAAATGAATTTTTGTATTACATTTGCCTAATTTTCTAGTAAAGAGTGGAAGGAACATTACGATGTTATTTAGCATTTTTCAGACCAGATTGATGTATATGATTATAAAAATGCACAAGAAAAACGAGTAATTGAGCATAAAATTTACCTCGAAACGGACGGGACGTCTCCTCGACTAAATTGTCTGTAATACTGTAAATCTCTTTAACTTACTTCTAGCATATGCATATCATATATGATCATTGAAGTCATCATATTTGTATAAGATTAGTTCCTTTTTCATTATTCTTGTTTGATGTATTAATACATACTCACTAATCAAGTAGCTAGTCAATTTTAGCTTTTAAGTTTTAACAATATAGTACTCCATTCCAAGAAATATTATTTTCCTTCCTAGAAAAGAAAAGACGAACAATTACACAAGAAACTACGTAGACAGAATGACAAGTCTAGAAAAAATAATTCGAAGCCAAGAAGCTACAGTTAACAAATATTACATAACGACCAGGGACGGAACTAGGATGATATCGTGGGAGGTCGTAGAAAAAAATTTGCTACTAGAATTTTAAAAAAAACAATGTTTAAAATAATCGAAAACTGAGTTTAAAAATCTATTCTGAAAGTTAAAAAAAACGAGTTGGTAATGGTAAAAAACACAGTAAATTTAAAATTATAATTTATTCTTTTTTGCTAATAATTAAATGAAGTATTCAAAGAGTATTTGTAGATTTTAAGAAAAAAGATAGAAATATAGGGATGTTATTGAAAATAACGAGTAACGAAGTGCTACTCATGTAACTAAATGAACACGAAAGAAGTAAACAAAAAAGTTGTAACTAAATGAACACGAAAGAAGTAAACAAAAAAGTTGTAACTAAATGAACACGAAAGAAGTAAGCAAAAAAGTTATGATAGTAAATAATCGAACCAATGATTTCTTATTCAATTTTAGTAAGGATTACCATATGAGTTAAACATGATTGTATATCTTATGTGGACTATTAATATACATAACCTAGTTTTCTGAAATTTTCTCTATAAAAAAATCGTTTTTAAAATTTTTAGAGTGGTGGCGGACTCCCCTGTCCCCTGCTAAATCCGCCCCTGATAACGACTCCATGTACAGATAAAGGTTTAAATTATTGTCATTCCCCATTGATGAGATCTTTCATATTTGTATACAACCTAGAAACCCTTGTGTACTAAATCACTTTAAGAATATGGAAATCCAAAACATGGTAATTTTACTTGATATATATATATATATATATATATATATATATATATATATTAACTAAGTCACTTAAATTGAAAATCTTGTTTGAGTACAAAGTAAGAAAAGTTTTAAATCTCAATAGGAATGTTGTGCTTCTTAAATGCAAAGCATAAATTCAGAACATACCATCTAGAGTAACTTATATATAAGACCTTCTAGGTTCTTTTAACAGTTTCACGAATAAGAATTTTTAGGAGTAATGCCATCAGACTGATTACCAGACAATCCTTTATGTAATTTTTAGAATTCTTTTGACAACCAACCAAAATAAAAATAAAACCCCAAATATAATATTTATGAAACCATAGTTGAAACTCTCCTAAACTTAAATATTAATTAAAAATATTTAAAATTTTAATGATTTTAATATATTTTATTTGACGATTCAACAAAATAAAAACTCAAATATAATATTATAAAACCCTATTTGAGACTACCCTAAACTTAAATATTAATTAAAAATATTTAAAATTTTAATGATTTTAATATATTTTATTTGACGATTCAACAAAATAAAAACTCAAATATAATATTATAGAACCCTATTTGAGACTACCCTAAACTTAAATATTAATTAAAAATATTTAAAATTTTAATGATTTTAATATATTTTATTTGACAATTCAACAAAATAAAAACTCAAATATAATATTATAGAACCCTATTTGAGACTATCCTAAACTTAAAAATTAATTAAAAATTGTCACGCCCCAGATTTCAGTCAAAACCCGAGACATGAATTGGAAAACTAAAGAAAACACACTAGAATAAAATACAACTTTCTAAGCACACTTCTCTGACTTATATTACACAAAAAATATTATATTACATTAGTACGTTTTCTACATAACTACTCTTAATGTACATCCTTTACAAAGTATTACACCAAACTAAATAGGCTCTGAGTGTCTAGGCTATCCGCACAACCCAAAATCTAGCCCGCTCACCAGCTTAACCGGTCCTGGAACCCAGTACATCTGAACCTCCACCTAAAATAATAAAATAAACAAGGACAAGAAAACGAAGAAAAAGAGTGAGTCAACTATTCATTATATATATATATACGTCAACGAACTAAAATAAATAAATGATGCAATGCATATATATTTAGTTATTATATATGTATTTTATCTTTTTATTTCTCCTCCGCTAACCTCCTCTACTACAACTACTTACGCCAAGTGGCGTGACTCGATAAACGACTCAAATGTGTATAAAGTCGGATTCACAAATAAAGTGCCGGATCACTCCTCAGATCCACGTATGGAGTCAACTCCTCATGAAACCATACGCCGGCTATTGCCGTATTTTCCGTGAACACCAGGCCCACCGGAAACCCCTTTGGCACGTGAACCCTAAAAGAAATATAAAAGACTGACAACAACAACCGACTGACAACCAACTCATCTACATCCGACCCCCTTCAACTCCCCATTTTTCTTCATTTTAACTGTAAATTAAATAGCAGGATTTATACAACCACTACTGGATATCGAAAGTTCAGCTATTAAATCATGATTAACGTAGTATCAACTCTATACAGAATAGGAGAATATAAACTATGTACATATCCGCGTAAGTTGCACAGGGTCACCTGCAAACCTTTTGAAGCTTACTAACAAACTGATACACCGTAATAATCGCTTAACAACTAATCTAAATAACAGTAAAAGAGCAATTTCAGCTGTGTACACAAATAACAGGCTTTGTAATTTAGAATAAGCTGATAATACAATCGAATAATCTCAACTACAGTAAACAAACAAATATTTCAAATTTGAAGGATGGAGGGGGAAAAAAAATACCGCAATAATCATCACTACAAATTAGCGGAAGAACCTTATATTTTAATTAATCAGAATTTAACTTGAAACATTCAATACCCAAGCTTCGTTTAAGAATTTAAGTCTACTCAAACAACCTGCTCTGTCAGACTATTCAGGCATTAATACACATTAACATGCTTATAAATCAAGCTTGTATTTGGAACCCTGGTTTCTTGTACTACCTAAATATTGCTTAATCTCTACCGAACATGATTTTAACATCTTATATTTTTTAAGTTTTTTTTTTTATAAAGTAACTTATGAGCTAATAATTCACTACTTCAGTGAATTAGTTAAGCTGAATAACTAAGCACAAAGGACCAGCTTCTGAGCATACTAATTGAATGAAACAAAGCTGACTTAACTGTATTTGAGATGCCATACTGTTCCCCAGCAACAGAAAAGGAAAAGAAAAAAAAAACAAACTTGAAATCTATAATTCTTCAACATAAAGTCTAATCTACTAGTTAAGATATATCACTAATAATCACAAGAAATATTGCTTCTACAACCAATAATAAATAAACACAGGCAGGAAAGCGATTCCCGCATAAAACACGGAAGACTCCCCTTTCAGTACCGAAACGGTACCTTAATCGAAGCTCAAAAGGTCTGGACAGATACGCTACGATAGGCAGGTAATAAAAAGGGCTGAAACTCCTCGTGATTAGCCTCCAAACTCAGCTCAAACCCACGAGCGACGCAACAAAAGGACTTGTTAAAAAACTGCCCACAATAAAGATAAATTACAGCCTTTTAAAGGATCAAAACAGACTTGAAAAGGGAAAAAAAATACTGAATATATACCTCAAAATACTCTCCTCTGCGATAGCTATGTAACGGAGAAGACGGATTGAAAAACGGATAATCGATTCAAAAGAAAACTGGGTTTAAAAAGTGTTTATATATATATATATATCCATCTCTATCTCTCTGTATCTTTCTTTCTATCTGTGTATATATATATCTCTGCCTCTTTTTTTTCTTTATTCTGTATATCTATTCAAAGGCTGAAGAGGTAAAGATAAAAACAAAGTGGACCCCACTTATTTTTACTAAAGATATTCCTACATATAAATCCCTTTTGTTTCCTCTTTCTTTTAAAAAAAATAAAAATAAAATAAAATATTATAGTTATATAAAGACATTTATTAATTCAATATATATATATATATACTCAGGTTATTACAAAAATATTAAATATATAACCGAATAGCAGACTCTTAAATTTCGGGGTGAATGAAATTCTAAATTTACATTAAGAACTAGTGTGTTGAGAGTCTGGTTGAGTCTATCGGGCTCATTAGCATTATTTTTCAATAATTTTTAGTCTCCAAGGTATATTTGCTTTGAGTCAGTAAATTATGAGAATTTGTGTTGGTGATCGGGAAAACTCTGCAAATGGTTGTAATCCTCAATATAGCTAGTTATCTTCATCTCCATTGAGAGTTAGGCGTGGTGACGGAACCATGAACGCTAAATAAGAGGGGGCGTGTTTATATATTTCTTTTCATACACTACGAGTTTTTTTTCCTAATATTAGGGGGGTGGCATTTTTTATTTTTTTTAAGATTTTGATTAAAATACATAGATTTCTTTTATTTTTTGTTAAAATGGGTCATTTTCTTGTAGTGAAGGGTTGCACCATACGATACGACTGTCTCTAGCTAGTTATAACTTCACTGGTTAGGCGTTGGGCGCAGCTTTGTATAATCGTGCGGCTTTGCGACAATTTCCAAGCAAGTGTGAAACTTTTTCGCGGTGCATGCACGACATTGCGACTTGTAGTGAGTTGACAATTCGTCCCATTTGAAGACTTCTTTAAAGTTTAATCTCCTTTAGCATGTAAACTATTTCAAGATTGATTGAAAAAAGTGTAACCACCGAAAGGCAAAAGCAATAAAAAAAAGATCAAATGAAACCTTTTTCTGTAAGTCAATACTGAATGAACATAATGACTTGTAATTCTCTATTTATCTTACTTTTACATTTAATTTCACACGTTTGTTAAGGGTTGATTTATGTTTATTATACTAAATTGTCATCCGTTAACAAATCTCATACCAAATTACGACACTTAGCAATTTCCATACCGAAAAACGAGTAACTAAACAATCAATACAATTTCATCAATTTAAACAATACTCATACCACGAACGTATCACTTCTGAACTCAGCTTTGATCTGTGAATGCATCAATTTTCACCTCCGAATGTAACTGATAGTTATTCTCCATCGAGCTGTCCCGTAAGTCGACGATTGTTTAGTTTCTAGTTATTCACTTATTTGATATGAAAAATTGCTAAAAATTGCAAGTTACCCATGCAATTTGTTAATGTATGATAGTTTATTTTTCTAAGCTTCAATAAAAAGGACATCATTCCTAGAATCTAATGTGGCGTTAGGGAACAAAGTATTTCTGTAAAAG
The DNA here is from genome assembly GCA_963682055.1 of Primula veris. Taxonomy (NCBI): domain Eukaryota; kingdom Viridiplantae; phylum Streptophyta; class Magnoliopsida; order Ericales; family Primulaceae; genus Primula; species Primula veris. The sequence goes on along the minus strand of OY821742.1, from coordinate 2,610,283 downwards.
TACTTATGGACACGGGTGTACGTAAATCGAACCAAACCGATTAAATCGACCGAATTAAATCGATTAGTAATTGCCTTGATTTGGTTTGAAATTTGATAAAACGATTTAATCGGTTCAGTTCGGTTTACGGTTTCAGTGGGTTTTAAACTGAACCGAACTGATTATTTTTATTCATATATAAATAATATAAATATTTTTATATATACATCAATAAGATCAATACGTTGAGTTATTATTGTGTTTTACTTGCTATTTGTAGTTATTAATAATATATTTTGTTAAATTATTTGTACATTTACTTGTTATTCGACTTTTGGTTTAAAACTGCAAATGAAAATATAAGCAAAAACTTTACGAAATTAGTGTAATTTTGAATATTGTATTTTTTACTTGTTAAAGTTCAAACCGAATCAAACCGAACCGAACCAATTATGATTGGTTTCATTTGGTTCCGTTTCAAGGATTTTTTGGATCAAAACCGAACCGATTGTTTTCGATTAGTTCAAACCGAATCAAACCGAACCGAACCAATTATGATTGGTTTCATTTGGTTCCGTTTCAAGGATTTTTTGATCAAAACCGAACCGATTGTTTTCGATTAGTTTGATTTGTATTTTACTCAAAAATCGAACCGAACCGCATACGGATTACGTAATAAAATTGACTTCTAAAAAAAATGTTTGGTAAACAAGTAGGTTTTGTTGTTTGTAGCGTTCGGCGCATGAGTCAAAAAGTCAAAATCATTAGAAACAAGTTTCATATTCATAAAATTCATAAATTTATTACAAAAAATAAAAAAACAACTAAACATATTAATTATTGACTTAAAAACACACTCTTTCCACGTGACTATAGATACATGTATTATATATGGATGGGTTCAAGATACATCCATTTTTGTCGTTTTATAAAAACCTCTCCAAATTAAATATATATCTCCATGGTTTCACGTCTAAATATATGTCTTGTTTTTTTTTTTTTTTCAAGACGTATAATTGCAATTTTTTTTATTTATCATAATTTTCAATACATGTAACTGTATATGTCGGAGAATAAAAACAGTCAGGCTATAGGACCGGTTTACAATCCGTTAGCATAAAAATATGTCAAATGCATATAAAAAAAATTAAATTTTGATTAATATTTAAGTTTAGGATAGGCCTCTATAGGGTTTTATATTTTTATTTAAGTTTTTAGTGTGTTGTACAATTTGTTTTTAATTTATCAAATTCTAATTTGATGAAAATAAAAAAAATAAATTAGTTATTAAAAAATATTATCTAACTATCCATTTTAATAATGTAACGTGGTTAACAACTGTTCCAAAAGCACTCGTTAAATCCTAATGCATTAATTATAGTATTTGACAAATTTAATCCATTTAAATCCATTACAATAATTAACGCGTTACATTCAATTTCTTTTATTCCTTAATCCCAAAGATTACTACTTTTTTTATATATATTATTATCCCTTTTTTTTTCTTTTCTAATTTTATATATAAATTCTTAGAATAAATAAATAAAAACCAATATTCGGATCAAAGAAAAGCATCATTCTCTCTCATCCTTACACCAGAAAAAAACCCTCCAAAATTCTTCAAAAACCAATCTTTTTATGTTTATTCCATTTATTCTCCTATAATCTCAATTGGGTCATCTCCAAAAATTGAAATTTACTAATACCCTTTAGGCAAATTCCTTCAATTTGCTTTTTTAGAAAGGAAAACAAAACAAAAAAATCAGTTTTTTTTTTAATCTTCAAAAGGTGGAAAAAATATTTGTTTCTCCCCATTTCTCAGCTGCATTCATCCACAAAGAAAGATAGATTATAATTTATAAACAAATTATAGAAAAAAAGGTTGAATTTTTTTAAAAAAAGTGAAAAGTTTTTTTTTTGGGGGAAAAAGTGAAAAGCTTGATACTTATATAAAAAACCCATTTATTCTCCTCATATTCTCCCCATTTATTTAATTGGGTTCTTTGAATATGAGGAGGGTATTGACAATTTTCATGTTTTTCTCCCTATTTTTTGTCGCATTTTCGGAGGAAATTCCGAGCTTGATCGTCGAGTTTCCTAAAAACTTGGAGACGAAGGAAAGTGATGATGATATTAAGTTACAATGTACGAGTTGGCGATTTGGTGTTGAAAGCAACAACATGGGGCCTTGGGAAAGTATTCCGAGCGAATGTGGTGATTATGTGAAGGAATATATGTTGGGAAAAGGGTATGGAATGGACATTGAGAGGGTTTCGGATGAGGCTGTGGTTTTCGCGAAAAGTGTTCCGTTGAAGGATGATGGAAAGAATGCTTGGGTTTTTGATGTGGACGAGACGCTGCTTTCGAATCTTCCGTATTATAATGATCACGGCTATGGGTATTGTTCTCAAAGTCTAGTTTTTTTTTATTACATTGAATGTGTCTAATTAGTACTTTTTTAGGGTTTGTGAGTTTATCTGAATTTGGTTGGATTGATTTTTCTGCTACATTTTGTTTTTGACAGTGTTTTAAAAGGCGAAATCTTAGCTAAAGTGTTTTTTGTACAAGCGTTTTTGCACAAGCTATGCTAATAGCGTTAAAAACGTAAGCTTTTAGCGGTCTAAAAACCAGAAAAGCAAACTTTTTAAGCTTTGAATCAAGCTTTAGATCGATATTTTTTATTATGAAGCGCGCTTTTTATAACAGTGGTTTTTGGTATAGAAGTGTTTATTTTGTATATAGAATCATAACCACCAAATATATGATAAAATGATTTGTGGAATTGATAATGGTTCCATTTGGACAACTCTTTTCAGCTTACAGCTCTCTTTTAGATATCAACATAAGCTGTTTTCTTACCAAAACATTCTGATAGAACATGAAAATGACGTTTCCTCAAAAAGGAATATTTTTTAACTCAAATCAGTAGAAGATAGAGACAAAAACCTAGGACTAAAACTCGTAGAAATATAATCATTAAGATGTCCTGAAAATTCTGAAAATTATTTGTTAGCTCGAGAATCAACAAGACAACAACAAACAGTGAGTTAAAATCTTAGGCTAAAATGTATGCAGTGCACTGATCCCAGGTCTGTTTGCGAAACACTGAAAACTCATGGTTTCTTAAATTGCATTATTTGCTATCATATAAACTTGAACAGAAATACTGCAAAACAAAATGTTTGAGAGTGCAACGAAACACATCATTACGGATTCTGACATGATTTAATACGTATCTTTTAATGCAGATTAGAAATTTTCGACCGAAATAAGTTTGCTAAATGGGTCGAGAAGGGTATGGCACCTCCACTGATACCCAGTCTGAAGCTTTACGAAGAGGTTATGAAGTTGGGTTTCAAGGTTTTCTTGCTAACGGGGCGTAGTGAAGATCATAAAGATATTACAGTTGAGAACTTGATTAACGCAGGGTTTAAAGACTGGGACAAGCTCATATTGAGGTTAGTTCTCCAATTATCCTATTTTTATTTAACGCAAGGTTTAAAGACCGGGACAACCTTTTTGTTTTCGACGAAACCAAATCGTATGGTTAATTTTTGACTTTTTCAAACATTACTTGCCTGTCTTTAAAGTTGGATGATAATAAACGGGAATATAGCCTTGGCATTTTGATAGTGAAAAACTGGAAACTGTTTTCTATTCGAATGTATTTCTCTTTTCAAGATGAATAGTTTGACATTTATAGAACCCTATTGAGATTTACCAAAATACTAAATTCTAAGTGTCGTTTCATTTATTGCAGAGCCTCGGAGGACCATGGGAAATCAGCGACATTGTTCAAATCGGAGAAGAGAAATGAGATGGTGATTGATGGATATCGGATTTTGGGTAACTCTGGCGACCAATGGAGCGATTTATTAGGCTATTCAATGTCGGTCCGCTCGTTCAAGCTCCCAAATCCTATGTATTATATCCCATAACTTGGATAAAATTGAATATAAGTGATTATTTGTTCATAAATATTAGATGAAACGGATAACTTGTTCCTCTAGCAGTAGAGATTCAATGGATTCGACCTAACACAAATTGTAAGAGTACAGTAAATTCGATATGATAAACTTGACCATTGAAGCAATATCATCTTTCTTTGAGTTTTCAGACTAGTTCAGTATTAAGAAATTTTGGACTGTGTCCTCAAATTGCTTAGAGTTGGTTTATTCAATTGACTGCTCTATCCAATAAAATGGAATTTTAAAAACTTAATCCATCAAAATCAACTGAGTTGATCTTCACTGTTACAGATCTTACTTCTGTTTACAGTGTAATGCCTCGTACAATTCGACTTTGTAAGGCATCAGCTGATAGATTAAGAAGATCCAAGCGTGTCCAGGGTTAAGAATTCAAAAGATATGCGTCGTAACATTTTAGCACAGAAAAGTAGAAAAAAGTAAAATCTTCATTAAAACAATGCCGCAGCGTATACCAGATAAAAAAGAACATAAAAACACGACTATCAAAGAGTGGAGTTGTACAATATATTGACGACTTATTGAGATACAGGAAACTACAAAGAAAATGTTTGAATTCCTCATACATTTGTACTATACAACATGATACAAAAATCTACAATTAGACAAAAACTGAGGTACATGTAATTATGTTTTTCTATTAATTTGCGTAGCTTGCGGAGATTTCGCCAAAGAAATTCCACAATTTCCCTAGTGAAGCCATTCGGCGACTCCACAGAGGTGTAGAATCTAATCAAAACAATAATTGGTGTGTCAAAAATACATCATCACTTCAGATTTATACACTCATTGTTAATCATAAAAGCCGTACAGATCTATACAACTTTTAGTCGCGTGTCGTTATATTATACTTCAGGGCCAGATGCAAATAAGCTAACAAGGCCTCGAAAAACTTGTGCCGAGAGTTGATGAGCTTGAAAAACCTCACCATCTACATTCCACACACTTTCTTTCCCAGAAGAAGTGAACGAGAAAGTACGAGTCTGTACAACACAAGACATGAAAACACATCACAAACAAGGGGGGAAATGGCAAAGAAAGGAAACGGGATCGAACACGAGCCAAAATTGATGGCATACCCTAGTGGTGAGATACTTCCGACATTAATACACAAAAATACATAGATATTGATTAATTCAATACCAAAGAGATAGAAACAATTGAAACATCAAAGGAATCTAAAACCGACCACCACTCAAATATTTTGTGAAGTATAAAAAATCCAAAATGTGTAACAAAGCATGTCAAAACTGTCACTTTTGGGGAAAATTGAGGATTTTAGCTTGGGTGTCAACAAAATAGCAATATAAATAGTCGAACTTGGCTGCAGGCCGTAAATATTATGTATTTGGCTACAACGGCGACAATATTAAAAATGAAGGGGAATAAAGCAAAGTACCTTGTAGTGTTCCACAAACTCAAAATTTAGTGGGGTCCCACCCTTCCTTGCCAGTTGTGTAAGGTGCCTATTCGAAAAACAAGTTCTTTAGACAATTAACACGCTTACCATTCCGTAAGCACACACACACACAGAGATAGAAAAACACACACACACACACAGAGAGGCTGCAGTACCATAGATATAACGCGTGTGGACATTCTTTAATCAATATTAAATTCAGAAAACCATCTGAGAGGTGAGCATCAGCAACCAAGCCATCAGGTGCCCTTTCATTTCGATTTGAGATAATAGCACAACCAATGCTAATATAACGCCCTTTCGATCTCAACCATTTTGAATCTTGCTGTGACTGTGTCAATATTTGCTGTACAGACTTGCAATTTGCATTTGCTTTACAAACTTCACAGTTGGCACGGCAAACCATTTTTTCAGTTTTTTTAGGTACTCCCCGTGGATTTCGTTTCCGGTTTGTTTGGGGAGCTTTTTCGGAAGAACTAGTTTCAACCGAATTTTCTTCTAGATAAGCTATTTCAGCTTCATATGATCTGAAAAATTAAGTTATAATAAGAAGGGACACAATTGATAAAGATCTAACATGATCTAGAAAATCAAAGGCAAAAAAGGAACAATGTAATAAAAAAGGGAAAATCATACTTGTGTTTTAGGAAGACCATGGTTCCTGCATAGTCATATCGTTTTGGGCCCATCCAGCGATATTTTTCGCTTTCCGTAATAACATCTCCATAAAATCCGTACCTAATAAGATTGATCAGTCATAAACATGGGAAATGAGCCAAGCGGAACTTTTCCAAACGATCATTTTAAGATAGATTCAAAGAAAAAGAGGAAACATGGTATTAAAGTTTTGTTTGTTTCAGTTGCCATAATCTTTAGTATCTTTTTATATCCCCTTCTTTCCAGCTTTCAGGCACTGGAAAAGATCAAAATTTGAAAGCTTTATTTCCTCCCCTATGGTTTCATATTAAACATTGCTTGAACTATTAATATTTTCTTGGTAAGTATCTAAAAGTGGGGTGCTTAGAAAGAATTAAAGAACTAACATTGTGTCTCTGGTACCAAAAACTCAAAAGGTTTTCTAATTAGAGTCAAATGCATTCATAAAAGATCAATCAAGTAATCAACCGGTTTAGAAAAAAATATATATAATAAAATGAGAAATAAATGTAGATATAAAAAAGAAGAAACAATTTTATAGCTAAGAGTATGAATAAAAAGGAGAAAATACCCAGCAAAAGAAGCTGCATAGCGTACGCAAGGCTCTTCCTTTGATGTGGATGTAGAATTTGTCTTCCATCTTACGATTTGAGCAATATCTAGGCTCACCCTTTTCCCAAGAACAATATGCAATGCAGATGTTATAGAATCCCGAGCTCCTGTAGTACTACAAAGTGAAAGCAAAACCAGAGAAACTCGCCTTTTCAAAAGGTAAAAGAACATTGAATTTTATACTTCAGATACCCGAAAGAACAGGATTCGAAGTAAGCTACAAACTGAAAAATAAAATGCCCTATAAACCATGAATGATAAAAACTAAAACTACTAATGCTGATAGAAATTTTTGTTACCATATTACAATGGCATCTGTTGAACCTGCAGGAATAAGTCCAAGTCTGAACCATTTGTTTGGAACAGAAAAGTCGGATTCTGCGTCTGATTCATGCAACAAAGAAGAAAATATGAAACATTAGATACCAATAAGTTTTACTTCCCATCATCAAACTATTTTACAATAGGGTTAACTACGGTCTTGTATACCAACTAAACATGCTTTTTCGATTTTGTGCCCGAACTTAATACAGTTTACAACTAGTACACCAAGCTAACATTTATTTTCCGCCTTTGCACAGTATGTAGAAAAAAACGAAGGTTGAAGAGAGACCAAATAGGAAAAGCAGGATAGGAAAGTTCATACATATTTGAGTTTCTTAATGGATTAGTAACTCAACCTATATGTTTCTCGTATCTGGTACACTAAGGGTGACACAACAGTCTGCAAAATTGTAATGAAATTGAAACCTATTTTTGTATGAAGTATTTTACATTCACGAACCTGAACATGAATCACCATTTGCCGTTCCTGTTCCAAACAATTCACCATGATAAGCAATTATTACTTAATCATCAAACAATTTTTTAATAGAGCTACAGAGAGACTGATATTACTGTACAAACCGAGATTTGTAGACGTTGATTCGTAGAGGGTTGAAACAGGAAGAAGAGGCGTACTACTAACATTATAATCAGAATGCTTATTAAAAGTTTCATTTTCATCACTGGATCTATCAAATTTCTGATTATCCGAATGAAAGAAATCTTTAGGAGCCGGTGGATAAGGAACCTTGAGCCTTTGTAAAAGAAGACCATTAAGAATCTCGTTGAAGAAACCATCGCCCCCCTACAGTAATACAAAGAAAACAAGTCAAATATGAATCAGGGTATCAGACTGGAAAGTTAATCAGCATTATACAACCATGTGAGTCAATATTAAGGTTCCTGTCTTCCTGGAAAAAGTTCAACTCAAGTAATCATTTGTTGTTTTAACTTTTAGACAACATTTTGGAGGATCATACAACGTCAATGCAGGAAAAGTTTGGTTTGTAGTATGAGTAAATGAATGAAACGGAGAAAGTTCAGTAATGTAGCAAACAGATACAGGTACCTTAAAGTAATTAGAATAGAACACACCATGTCTTTTCTTTTTGGGCATCTTGTAAATAATATTTAATTCCTGAGTAGACATCATATTACTAACACTAGTTTCAAAGCTGTAGAGGATGGCTGAGAAATGTCTTGACTTACAACTGCAACAACACCGTCATATGAATTTAGCTCCCCATTTGTAATCGACGACATCGCACTATATGCATGTCCTGCCTTCTCAGTCACAATCACCTAATAAAAAATATATAACAAATTAGAAATCTATAAGTGCAATTTCAACCAGGTAAGTCACCTGGTCTAAAAAAATCCATTAAAACTGTAAAAAGGAAATCATTACAAAAAAAATTGTTCTTTCACATGCAATTCTTGCAATCTCAGACGTGTTTATGATTTTACATCGTTTACCTTTGTTTTCACTTTGGCACGAGAAAAGATGGGAGCAACGGCTTCCCAAGTCCGACAACCATTTCCTTTCCCACTCTTTGGGTGAACAAAAACCTAACCAAAAGAAAATGAAGTCTGGCGAAAATGTGATACAGTTTATTGCTAATTCAACGTAAAAAAAAAAATTATATAAAAATATCCAAATTGAGAATTATGGAGCATACCAGGAGATTTTTCGGCCTTTCAGTTTGCCTATTTATAGAATCAGTGATATGACTGACCCACATTTGACATATGTTTGAATCTTTGTGACCAAACGTGTAGACGGAAGTGACCCATAGAGAAGATTGGTTTTTGGATCTCTGGACTGTATGCACCGAGAACCGGTACATATGCAGCTATACATACCCATCCACACATAAATATAAGTTCATAACATTACCAATTAAAGGAGATAGGGAGGTAAACATACCAAAATATCGGGAGAATTATAACGGTAAGTTAACTGAAATGTTATATTTTGCCTGACTTGGGCCCTTAAAAGTACTCATGTCGCTAAATTTTTTTATTATGCAATTAATAGTCAGTAGCAACTTGCCCGAATATTAGAATTGATAAAATGGGGAAGCAAAATGAGATTGCATTGCTGGTTTATGGTAAAAAAAAAAAAAAAACTTTGTCGATGCCAAAAGAAAACAGACGCCACCTCAGAATTATGACCCAGAAGACATACTCTTGTATTTGCAAATTCGTGAATTGAACCCCAATCTGCAAATTCAACAGCATACACGTCGGATATTTGGATGGCATTATTATTCTTGGGAGACAATTTCAAGCCGAGACAAAATGATCCATCTGGCTCCTAACACCCATGGAAAAAGAAATCTAATATTACAAACGAAAGAAAAAAAAAAGAGAGAATGAACCACAAAATGCTATTTAGAAAGTAAATTCATAATTGTTTCTCAATCATCTCTTCAATTCAAACATAAGGCTGCAAGACGAATTTGATGCTTCGCTTAAATGTAACGGAAGTTTGAAACTTAGAAATAGCAGGGTAAGCACGGTAAATATCCTAAAATGGACTTATTTTTCATGTTCTAAAGGTTCCCCAATACTTCCTTCAGAACAAAAGAACAAATATTACTTCCAACATCCTCAGTGCCTTAACAATTTGTTTACACGTTAAAAACTAACATATAGTATGGTTTAATAAAGCACACGAGGTTGAAAACTAACATATAGCATAATTGAATAGACTATGATAGAAGAAACTAAAAGAGAAACAATCAGTTTTCATCTCTATTTCGAAAAGATTCTTTAAAGAGCATCAAAGCTCGCTTTACTTTTTTAATGAAACATTTCCCTGCCACGTTCAAAAGCTTACGTTTTTACACCTTAAGGTGCGCTTTCTGCACTAGTTTAAAAACTTACTTTTTAGTGAAACCACTTGCAAGAAGGCATTAACTAAACTTTTACGTTTTAGAACATTGGTTACAATAGCTTGTCAAAGCACATAAATATGACAATAATGAATGTGGCTTTTTACTGCGTAAGAGAAACTGTAACAGAATCAGCATATATCATCGTCTTGCAGACTATCTGGCAACCAGAGAAACTTGCAAAGAACCAAGTAAGCAATTTACCAAAGAAGTATTCCTATACATTCGGGTAAAACTTTAAATGGCTGACGTATTTTTTCTGAAGGACCAAGTTAATGCAAGATAAAAAGATACTATTACAATTCAACATACAAAGTGAATATAAATTTACTCAAATTAGCAAGAGAATCATTAGCATTGCTAAGAAATTTCCTTACATTTCCTGAAATTTTGTTAAATTACTGACAATCATGAGCTCAATGAATAATCACAGACAGCTTATGCTCATATTTTACAAATCACGAAAACTACCACTGATGTCAACCAAGTCAGGCCAGCTCGGACCGTTCAAGTCTTATATTGGGTTGACCCGACTTGTGTCCCGTGATCCCATACTGGGACGTCTGTCTCCCTATTGGGCTCAGAAACAGTGGTCTAATTTAAAATACCTACAAACTGTAAACAGCAGAAGGAGGTGTCTGAATTGTGAAACACGCATTTGCTATAAGCTATTTTTGCTCTACAACCGGATACATTTCACAGATATGCTTCTACATAGCAAAAAAGTGGCGTTTACACCGAAATCCGTGACACAAGATTGACCTGGCTCGGGCCATACTAGCCCTTGCCTCTCCCTAAAAGGCCTACCAGTGCCTAGTGGCAGAACTAAGGTCCATGTACAGGACAGGCTGAATTCCCTTAATATAAGGTTGATGCACCCCTTTCGACCTACTCAAAAGTCTGTCTCTTCTACGCGGACCGCTAAACGTAAAAAAAGATGTAATTTTTTGCTCAAATACATGGTAAAAATCAGTAGTCCTTTTAATATAGGGCTGATGCAGCTCTTTCACCCTACTCACAGTCCCTCTCCTATTACGCGGACCGCTGAAAGTCAAAAAAGCTGAAATATATTTGCTAAAATACATGGCAAGAATCGGTAGTCTCTTAATATAGGGATTATGAAGACCTTCCAATCTACTCATAGTCCCCCCCTATTACGCAGACTGCTGAAAGTAAAAAAAACTGTCATCTTTTTGCTAAAATACATGGAAAAAATCGATATTCCCATAATATGAGGCTGATGCAGCCATTTCAAACTGCTTATATCCCTCCCCTAGGCAAACAATGGACAAAATCCAGTTTTCCCAAAAAAATATTGTAAAAGTTTCCAATTACAGCATTCTGACCCCATAACAACAACAAGAAAAAAAACTCCTACATGAATTTTATTCCAACCAACAAGTAAATAATAGTTCCCCCATTGCCCCTAACCAAGAAATTAACTAGGCGGAGACCGTCCCGAGCTGCATCACCCTGATCATAATCGATGAAAAAGTAAACCTTTTCTATGTATTCATGATTAAAATCTTCAAAAATTAGCGTTTCTGCCCCTCCCATGTTATTGGGAAAAAAAACTCGTATAGAGTACGATTGAAAAAAATCATATAGAATATCAGCCCCTACCATTTAAATTTCCTGATTCCGTCCCTGACCCTAGGCAGCCAATTGACAAAATCCTATTTTTCGCATTTATTCGTAAAAGCTTCCAATTACACCATATTAACCCCATAGTAATATCAACCAAAAAAAACTCATACATGAGTTTTAACCCATCCAACAAGTAAATCCTAGTTCCCCCAATGCCCGAGAATTAATTAGGTGGAGACAGTCGGGAGCTGCATACCCCCGATCAGAATCGATGAAAAAGTAAACTTTTTCTAATGTCTTTATGATTAAAATCTTCAAAAATAAGTGTTTTAATATTAACCAAAAATTACAGCATTTTCAAATTACAGCATTTTAACCCCATAATAATACTAATCAAAAACAAAACTGTTACATCAGTTTTAATCCATCCAACAAGTAAATCCTAGTTCCCCCAATGCTCGGGAATTAATTAGGTGGAAACAGTCGGGAGCTGCATACCCCCGATCAGAATCGATGAAAAAGTAAACTTTTTCTAACGTCTTTATGATTAAAATCTTCAAAAATAAGTGTTTTAATATTAACCAAAAATTACAGCATTTTAATATTAAAATCTTCAAATTACAGCATTTTAACCCCATAATAATACTAACCAAAAACAAAACTGTTACATGAGTTTTAATCCATCCAACAAGCAAATCCTAGTTCCCTCAATGCCCCTAACCAAAATCATTAAGCAAATGGAAGATACAAATTATACACACACACACACATATATATAGAAAGAGAGAGAGAGAAAAAAAATACATTAATTGTGGATTTAATCAAATTCCAAGACAACCCATTAGAATCAAGGGTGAGAGAAACTTCTCCAACATGATCCAACCAAAGATTTGAACAAACCAAACCATGATCACCACTTTTGATTTGTTCTATATTATTATTATTATCATCTGTCAAAATATTTTTTTTTTTTTGGATTTTATGGTATTCTTCTCCATTTATCTCCATTGGGTTTTGGTTTTCTTTTTTTGTTTTGTTTTAAATGGAAATTTATTGGTTTAAAGTAAGAAATAAAACATCTCAATGACTTTTTGCCAAAAACAGTAGTTTAAGATTAAAGTTAGTTTTGTGTTTTTTTTATTTAAGAGTTTTTATTTAATATGTTCTAAAAGTTACGAGACGGATTATATATGGAAATACGTCGTCTTATATCGAATTCGGTCAGATTATGTTAAATTACTGCTTAATCGCTTGATATCGTCTAATTTATTAGGCGTCTAGATTGAACTTCCACATTGGCCCGGCTTTTAAAACATCGGTTTTTATAAAATAATTTAAGACAGCTTGTACTTTATGTGATTATTGATTACGAAATTTAAAATATTATAAAATAACATTATTTTAATGAAGGGAGGCTAGGTACCCTCCCATACTTCCTATAATTATGATTTTTTTAATTTTTGATCATGTATTTTCACTATAATATAAAACGATGATTCGACACATCTTACTTTTTTTTTCTTCTTATTTCGCTTAATATAATTGTTTACGTAAATTTGACACCCCAATAGGCATGTTTGGCTCATGATTTTAATACATATGCACACATAAATATCAACGAAATAGGGAATATAATACATAGTGCTTGTGCACCGTACCATGTGGAAAATGGGACCTAAAATTTCTACATGTAGTTATATACTCCCATATACTCTTCGTTAATTATATATATATATATATATTAAATATGAAATTTTAGTTTTATTTTAGTTGTATTGGGACACATTGATTGTAGGAACCGTTTCTTTTTAATAATATTTAAGAGATCAAGTATAGTGTTTCGATCCTTTATATTTATAAAGTTAATAAGTCGTACAATAATCAATTTGTTTGCTAATAAATTAAGAGTGTCAATTAATGTGTATTTTTTTCACTTTTTCCTTGCAAAGCCTGAAGTTTAAACTAACAATTAGAGTGCTAATATTGCAACTTTTTTTGAACTCTTTCGTCTCTAAATAAACTTGGTGATTGGTTAAGAAAAGGCCTTTTTAAAATTTTTGCACCCGGACTTAAAATTCTGAGAACCGGCCCTGCCGTATGATCGTCGCTGAACTTACTTAATGACTCCCTGCTTCACTACCATTTAAGCATTTGGGTTTTATGCTTTTGTGTTTTGTCAGTCGGAAAATATCAAAAAAAGTTTATGTACTTGAAAGCCTGATATTTTTCAATGGTTAGTTGGTTCTTATATCCCAATGGCTATGATTTATGACCCAAATGGTTAGTTTATGCACTTTCAGCTTTAAACAAAGTAAAAAATATTTTTCCAAGTAAAATAATATTTTTCAGCTTTAAAATTTATTTTTCCAAGTTATTTCTTAACTTACTTGTAAAAAATAAACAAAGTAATGAGAGAGTATGAATTTTTTTGATTCATATTGATCAACAATGTGGTAATCATAATAATAATATGTATATATATTTTTAAAATATGAGTATATATTGCGGTTATGTTTTGCGGGTCGGTTCTACGGGTCAGGTTCGCAGTATAGAGTTGAGAACCATACCCGCCTCAAAAACCAACGGGGCCGGGTTGGGTAGGCCCAAAAACGGTTCTATGACGGGTCGGTTCTTACGGTTTTTGGGTATTTACGGTACGGTTTTCGGGTATTTGATATTTTTGACACCTCTAACCACATTAACCAACTCACTTTACTTAGAATATAATTGCTATATTTTGAACTATTAGTGTCATTAATACAACGAATGAATCAAGGTAAAATTAAGGAAGCAAATCATGAGTTAATATATTTTCATTCCAAAATTTCTAAATAAAGCCAACAATTTTTTTCAAACTTTGATGCAAGTTTCATTTCTGTTTCACTACCATTTAAGCATTTGGATTTTATGCTTTTATTTTGTCAGTCAGAAAATATCAAAAAAAGTTTATGCACTTGAAAGCCTGATATTTTTCAATGGTTAATTAGTTGGTTCTTACATCCCAATGGTTATGATTTATGACCCAAATGGTTAGTTTATGCACTGTCAGCTTTAATTGACTATTTCATGTGCTTCATTTTATTTTTTGTTGAGTGTACTTATCATTCACTTAACTTTGGTAGATAATAAAAACACATCTTGAACTCACTTATGTAGAAGTAATAATAATACAGAATCATGAGTTTTTTCACTGTTTTGTGAAGTTTAATTTAGCATGATTATTCTTAAGGAAATATATAGTGTCCACATTCAATTAGGAATATGCTACCATGCATATTTGTTAAAGGAAATATTCCCCACATTCATCTTCATTGTACTCTTGATGAGCTTAAAAAAAAAGTACTCAATATATTGACACATTATGAATCAATAAACAAAATTTCCGATTAATTATAAACTCTATTGTTAATAATTTTCAATTATCACGATAACTTCTTTAACTTTAATTTGGGAAAAAGATTTCATTAGGTTCATGATTCTAAAGCCATTTAAAAGAAGAAACACATTAACTTGAGTGATATTGATCTATTTCTCTTCACCTTTTATACCATTGAAGCCTTGTCTATTTACATTATTCTTATGTTGTGACTAGTAAAAGAAAGCTGGTAAGACCTTGTCATTAGTCATGTCATCATCCATGGCGATTGGCGGAGGCGGAGAGCATAATAAGGGCAAGATAACTTTGATCCTCGTATCGTCATGTATGATTGCTGCAACTGGAGGAGCTTTGTTTGGATACGATATTGGAGTTTCGGGTACTTTTTTTTATGCCATTTCTACTTTTTAGTCCCTTTCAATGATCAACATATTTGTTTCAAGCTGCTCACAAATGTAACATTTTTTTTCCCAAATTCGATCTCCTTTTTGCAAAATAAATAAATTAAACTAAGGTAGCTATGTTTATGGATGTCATTTAGATTTAAGGCAGGTTTATTGATTAAATAGCAACTTTTATATGCCTCACATTTTCATAATAAATGTGATAATATATGTGAAGGTGAAGTCACTTCGATGGGACCGTTTCTGAAGAAATTCTTCCCGGAGATGTATACCAAGATGAAACAAGACACGAGCATAAGCAACTATTGCAAATTCGACAATCATTTATTGACCTTATTCTCGTCGTCTCTCTACATATCCGGGTTTATAGCTTCATTTTTTGCGTCTTCCGTAACAGAATCCTTTGGGCGCAAACCATCAATACTTATAGGTGGCACGGCATTTGTTTTCGGATCTTCCCTTGGTGATGCGGCTCTGAATGTATACATGCTCATCTTTAACCGTTTATTGCCAGGCATTGGTGTTGCCTTTGTAAATCAGGTATTTAGACAATCTTTTCGATTATCAAAGAATGACAATTTCGTAACATCTTGAGAAAAATATCGTTAATACTTAAGATGACTTGTTCCCTTTTCTATTGCAATTATATAGTATACGTGTGCAGAGAATGAACTAAATGGAGACAGTTACACCCTTCATTTTAATAAAATTTGATATAAAAAAAGGCTAGATATTTTAATTAAAATCTTCAGAAATTAGGGTTTGAGGACCCCCAACTTTTTTATTTTTGAGTTTCTGCCCCTCCCACTTAAAGTTTTTGGTTCCGTCAATGTACTATTGTGAATCAAATTATCAATTTGTATATGTATCCAACATATACTAGTAATTATTTGTTCTTGCATCTATTCATGACTTGCCTAATTGCATAAAAGGCAAACAATTTATCAATGAAATAAAAATTTAATTAAGTGCGAGCGACCTAAATAAAAAGAATTTGTGTCACATAATTAGTGTATTAATTGGAGTTGATTAAGTAATCATGGAGTTTGTGGGACACTAATATATATACGTAATACACGTTTTTTTCATTTATTTAGAAATTGTGTGATATATTTGGATTTTCAATGAATTTACTGTGTTTTGTTTCACCTAATTCTTCACTGGACTATTTAATTAGTAATCAAAACCAACATATCTCCCCCAAGGTCGAAAATTAGATCAAAAAAATATTTTATAAACTACTGCTTTTTCCCCACAATTTGGTGCATATTCTTTAAGTTTATGGTGTGGTAAAATTCTACTCCAAAAGTAATGTTTCATGTTAATTTGTAATCAGTGCCTCTATACCTTTCAGAAATGGCTCCAACAAAATACCGAGGCGCATTTACTAACGGCTTCCATGTCAGTGTTACAACGGGTATAATGTCCGCAAACCTTGTTAATTTCGGGACTCAAAAAATAAAAGGCGGTTGGGGTTGGCGAATCTCTCTTTTCACAGCCGCATGTCCCGCTTTGTTTCTATCTCTTGGTTCCCTCTTGCTTCCTGAAACACCAAATAGCTTAATTCAACGAAGCGACAACAATTTAAAGGCAAAAAAGATGCTACAACGTGTTAGAGGCACCGACGATGTAGATAATGAGTTTGATGATCTTATGACGGCGAATGAGGTATCAAAAACCATAGAACATCCATTCAAGAAAATTATAGCACGAAAATATAGGCCTCAACTTGTTATTTCTATAGCTATATCGTTTTTTCAACAAATGACGGGGATCAATGTGATCGGTATATACGCGCCTGTTTTATTTAGAACCATGGGCCTTGGTGAAAGCACGTCGTTATCATCAACTGTTGTGACCGGGGCTTTGGGTATTGGATCAAATTTGGTATCGATTTTGGTAGTCGACAAAGTTGGACGATGAGCTTTGCTTATATTTGGTGGGATACAAATGCTAATTTCGCAAACAATAATCGGGAGTATATTGGCAAATCAGCTAGGGGATCATGGAGGTTTAAGCAAAGGCTATGCTTTAGCGGTACTATTTTTCATTTGTGTTTACGTCACGGGGTTTAACGTGTCGTGGGGTCCGTTGGAATATCTGATTCCATGCGAGATATTTCCGCTTGAGATACGATCGGCTAGCCAAAATGTCAATGTGGCGGTCAATTTTTTATTTTTATTTTTTACGGCTCAAGCATTGCTTGCGATGCTTTGCGGCTTGAAGTATGCGATTTTCTTCTTTTTCGGTGGGTGGATAGCGGTGATGACGGTGTTTGTCTATCTCTTCTTGCCCGAGACGAAGAATGTACCGATTGAGCGAATGGATGGACTTTGGAAAGAACATTGGGTTTGGAAAAGATTTGTTGAGCAAGAGTCTTGATTGGGAAAAACAATTGCATGTCAATAATAAATTAATAATACAATTTGGCATACCAACATTATGCATTGGAATATGGTTTGTTTTGCTAAAAGAAACATTTGCATACCAAAAACAGGCTAAGAGCATTCACAGTTAAAATTCAATATGTTGAAACAATTTGCATATGTATTTACTTAGTTTACTATATAACAAACAAAAAGTAGGATAGAAAATATTAAATTACAAAATCAGTTTACTCATCCAGGGCCTATGTAGTAAGCACACTTTAAAATAGACAAAAATGTCATTGTCCCGTCGTGTTTGGCACCAGTGCCACACTCCGTTTTAGGTGTCGACACGATCATTTCCTGTGTCGTTCACTTATTGACTAGTTGACTGCTGCAAACAACGTCTTCGACACCTCCTGGCACAATGGAAATAGTTTAAAAGACACGAGAAACACACATATGTAACAAAAAAAGTCGCTTAACTTTAAAATTTATACTTTTTTCCTCAAAAGTTAACCAAACATTCATAAATGATATTTAAACTAACAAAATAGATCATTAATGTTATATTTAAATTCTTTTATGGGGTATTTTAGAAAAAATGTTATTTATGTTAAACTAATTAATTTATCAAATACATAGTTTTCATTGAGTTCTAGAAAATTTGTAAAAATTTCAAACGTAACCGTTAATCGCCACTAAATTTGAGTTTATGTTTTCATTAATTATACAAAGAATGGAAATGTGGGTGTAATTAACCATTTTCAAAACCAAATATATATATACATTTATGTGAGAGAAGATTAAGTTTTTGTCATCACTTAATTCTTAGTTCTTATGAGGGAACGGGTAGCTTGTGTAATTTTTATTTTTACATGAGATGTTCATATAAAACCTTAACTCTCCATTTTTTATCTAACGGTCTTTATAAATAACAAGTTAAACTTAAAAGATAAATACATAATTTTATCAATAATTGGATAATAGTTATACGGTTCAAATTAAGTACATGAGCATTTCATGTAAAATAAATAAATTACATGAGTTATCCCGTCCTCATTTAGCTATGCGTGTATCGTGATGAGTGTAAGCACATACAGATGGGGATGGGATAACATATGCATATGGAGGGCACGGATTCTACATGAGATGTTTATGTAGAATCCGAGCCCTCCATTTCTGATCGGTCCTTATAAATAATAAGTTAAGTTTAAAAAATTAAATATAAATAAATACGTAATCTTGTCAACCATTGGATGATGAATGTACGATTGATCTCATGTAAATAAAATTACACGAACAACCCCGTTTCCCATGCATATTGTTAACTTATGCACTATTGTAAGGGTATTATATATGTAACGAATATTAATATCAATAAAAATAAAATAGGGTTTTCCCACCATTAATTAAAAAAAAGGTACTATGCAGCATCTTGATTAAACGCTCCACTTCTGATATAAAGATGGTTGTTAGTGACAAATTTTGGCAGAAAAAAAATAGGATAAGACAAAATTAAAAGGAAATTAAGATTCGGTTGTTGATATCTCTCTTTCAGATAGATTTATAAAATAAGGAAGTTTATGCCGGTGTATAAAGACAATAACTTTATATGGACATTACTATAAAGGCCACATTATTTAACTTTCAACCACATGAATTCTATATAAACGTTATTAATAAATAGTTTACGTCAATCTCATGCATGACTAGCTAAGAGCTCATTAGCCATTGTTGAGAATAAACTATGAATTAATTTCCAAAATTTCTTTGATCTGATACAATTCATTGATGGCAATGATATTATTTAATAAATTACTTTATATCATTTGGAAATTTGGCACGACAAATAACCGCCATTGACGGCAGGTTCTACGGAATTATTAAACGAAGAAGGAAAATATTTGGTTCGGATTTATCGTTTCTAAATCAACCTTCTACCGACAATGTTTGTTTACTTTACTTATTTATAACCTTGAGTGCTTGTTAATTAGTTAGTTTATCTTTTCAAGTGGTTGTTCTTTTACCGTTAAAATGGATTTTTTGAGTTATCAAGGGTATATGTAATATTTATTGTAAGTTCTAACTACAATAATGCATGCTCGATTTGGCCATTTCAATGATTATTTCTACTATATTAACTCTTCAACTTTTCGTTTAATTTTAATGATATTTTTGTTAATTGATGGACATGGAACTTGTGGAAATTAATTACCATTTTAAAAAATTAAATATATATCGGCTTATGATTCAGACACGATCATATGTATACAGTATAAGGTTTGTTAAAAATTGTCAACCAAAGAACGAAACACGGAACAGGTTTCACAAACTAGCAAAATCGATCCAAAGGACTACCGGTCACTGGATTACTAGTATGAACGGACGATTATTAAGTTGCATTTTCATATGCTATACATATAAATGAGTAAATAAGTAACACAGATTATCATACTTGGTGGTTATAAAGTATTAGTAAACATAATATATGTGACCATATTTGACCCTAATTTAGTTGGAGAATTTTCATTATATAGTTTGCCAATTACCAAAACATTGCCTACAGTCGTGCATGGGCATGACTCTAATTAAGAGTGAAAGTGTAATAAGTGGATTTAGTCTTTTCAACTATATAAAGAAGTCTCGATGCTCAAAACATACGATTAACATATGTCAAATATCCACTCGGATAATACGTTACGGTTAGGAACAGTACAACTCATGTACATGCCATAACAATTTTGCAACTTTAGGTATATTCTTTTTTTTTTGTGGCAAATTTAGGTATATTTTAAAATAGTGATATTCACAGAAAACTGGTTCTAGATCTTAAAAAGTTACAGTATTGGTTCTAGCTATAATGGAATGCCAATGCTAAATGGTACAAAACTACAAATCATATCAATCGATCCATAACTTAAGTATCTTGCATAATGGAAAATATGCTAATTGGTGTTTTCATAATTTCTCAAACTAATAGACTAATAGTACTATTCATATTTGAACCACTAAGATGATTTTGAAATCAAATGTATACGGAAGGATATAATTAATTGACAAATTAAACTATTCATCTAAGCCAGCAACAAATAATCCAAAATACTAAAATCTAACGATTAATATATGTTGACAATGCTAAAAACGTCGCTTAACAACTATTATAAGTCTATAAATACCACCCCATTCTCGTTTGCAATAATATCACCTTTAGCTATAGTACATTTTGTCCAAGGGTTTAATTTGTGAGTTTTGTGTAACTAAGTTATTAATAACTACACTACTAGCTAGAAGATATAAAAATAAAAATAAAGTTATGGGAGGTTATAGCTACTCATATTTAAGTTTAATAGCAGTAGCATTGTTAATAAGTTGCTTATTTAATATGGCTTTTTGTTTCAAACCAAAGCACCTTAACTTATCATCAATGGCGATTCACTGGTCAGGTGCTGGTGCTACGTGGTATGGTAGCCCTAATGGAGCTGGAAGCAGTGGTAAATAATAAATTATTGTTTGGTTACTACTTTTAAATTTCATTTTTTTTTTAGTAATTTTTTTTACATTGCATTGGGCTGACCAACTAAAAAATGGTCTATTTTCATTTTTATGGCTTGCAGGTAGAGATGTTAAGCTGACTTAACAAGTGTTTCCTTATGTTTTAGAAAGTAAATTTTATTGCTAAAAAAATGGAAACATTATCTAAACATACAACTTTTCAAGTCTAATTACTAAAAAGTAAAAACCAAAACTTTTCTTTCCAAAACATATAATTCTAATAAATATGTATAATTATATATTTGTATGTTTTAATAATGTGTTTTGGTTAATTGTATGTTTTGGGCATTAGCACTAAAAAAATGCAGCTAACACGTCAAAAAAAATTGAATACAACTTCAAAAACATGTGATAACTGTATACATTTCTAATTTTCAATATTAATGAAAGTTCTAAAGATGAATTAGCTTAAAAAAAACATTAATATCGAAAGATCATGAATTTTCACTTTGGAAAAATAAGAACAAGAACTAGAAGAAACCCTAAAGGTGAAGAATTATTTTAACAAATGATGGTAAGCACTGAATTTGTTAGATTTTGGTGTTCTGTATATTAACACAAATTGGTGACACTTTTTTTTACAAAAACAAAGTATAAGTATGTAGATGACACTGCATTATATAGTTAAGATATTTGCTTCAAGCATTACCTGAAAATTTATTTAATTGAAAAATGCATTAAAAAAGATAAATGTATTATATTTATGAATAACAGGAGGAGCTTGTGGTTATGGGGATACAATATCAACAGCTCCATTTTCATCTCTTATTGCTGCAGTTGGCCCTTCTCTTTATAAATCTGGCAAGGAATGTGGAGCTTGTTACAAAGTACTACTTTATTACTCCAATTGTCATCAGACTGTCACTAATTTCAAAAATTATCGCAAATTGACTAAACTGTCACAAATCCGTCACAAAAACCGTCTCTAATAAGCTCGTAACAAAAAATACCGTCACTAATCCCGTCGCTATTTGAGTATTTTTTTGTAGTGGTTCTCCAATATTTCAAACTATAAAAGTAAACTGGAAAATAAAAGCATAGTGTAACATAATGGTTCAATGTTAAAACCAGAACATTTGATGTGATGCTTGATTGTTGGTTCGAATCTCCACAGGATAAATTATCATATTTTGACTTTTTGGTAAAATTATTACATTGGTACTATTACTTGTGTATTATTTGTTGTGATAAGAACATTTTTTGATGTTTCATTTTTACAAATATAATATATAATCTAAAAACATTGTATACTTTCTCAAAATCTTCATAAATATTGAAATTTAAAACAATTAGTACGTAGTTCTACTAAATATAAATAAACTACATAGTCTGAATTTATTAAAATGCAATTGATTCTTTATTGTCATCGTTCAATTTAACCGATCACTGGAGAATATTGAAAAATTGGGAACATCATTTGCAAAACGCTTATCGTATCTAAAAAAAAAAAAAAATATATATCCATTATATTGTATCTCCACTCATCATAATACTTTTGTTTAAATTGATTATTAAATAATTCCATCTCATGCACAGCCACAATAATTTGCAGTACCCAACAGTTATAGATTTTAACTTTTATTATGTCTATGCATGTTTTGTTTCTTTTTGCATGATGAATGTTTGTTTTGTTCTTCTTTTCTTTCTACGAGAAATAGGTAAAGTGCACTAAGCATCCGGCGTGCTCGGGAAGGGCAGTGAGAGTGGTGACAACGGATTTTTGTCCCGGAGGTCTGTGTATGGAATCGGCACATTTTGATCTGAGTGGCACTGCTTTCGGCGCCATGGCTAAACCTGGCCAAGAAGAGCACCTTCGTGATGCTGGAGTCCTACGAATTCGCTATGCGCGGTAATTATATATGGACGCTAGTATATATACAATCAACTAGCTAGTAAAACTATAGCATTTAGAAAGATTGTCATGTATCGATCTTTTTTTAACATAATTAATCATATACTTAAAGAAATGATCAAAGACTATGGGAAACAGATACAATGACACAACTTTATTGCTTTAGCCAAATCACCTTTATTTAAAAGAATAAAAATCTAACTTCGATATGGTTTGATCTGCCGATGAGAGAAATCGGAAACGTTCTGTACGTTGTGTCGTATTTTTAAAATTTTATATCATTTTGTAAGTCTGACAATTAACTTGGTAATTTCATTTTAAGAATTTCCTTTTACTTTCTTCAAGTAATCATGTAAAAAAATGACACTGGCTCATGATTTCAATTCAGATTATATGTTACAAAGAGATAAATGACTCAATTCACCCCCCCCCCCCCCCCCCCCCATTATGGTACATGATTTAATTTGCCTTTTTCACAGGGTTGTATGTGATTATCTCGGTAAGACCATCGCCTTCCACGTAGACATGGGCTCAAACGCCAACTACATTGCCATGGTAGTCGAGTTTGAAGAGGGAGATGGCGGTCTCTCTCGTGTTGAACTCAAAGAAACACGTTCATTATCATCATCAACACATTTAACTAACCATAAAGATGGCCAATGGAGGCGGATGCAACAATCATGGGGAGCAGTATGGAAACTTGATGCTGGCGGTGAATTAAAACCGCCGCTCTCCATCCGGTTAACATCAGATTTCTCTAACACGACTATTGTGGCAAGGAACGTGATACCTTACGAGTGGAAGGCCGGTGCAACCTATAGGTCCTTGGTCAACTACCTTTGAGAGACATTTGGGCATGATCGATCATGTCATGTATAATTAAGCTCATATATATTCATAAACATGAGAATACTTTGTTTTGTTAATTTCGTCCTATATATACCGTCAGATACCATATTTGCTATTTTTCGTGGATTGGTAGATTGGCTTGGTAGAGGTTTTTGAATGGTGATAAAATCATGTTGTGTGAGTTGTGGTTTCTATTTAGCAAATAAATGGACCATGTTTATTATGGAAGTTTAATTAGTAATATGTATTATAAATTTCTGTTTTTATGTAGTTGTAACTGTGTGTACGTGGATTATAAAATCGCGATTTAATGCGTTTTTATCATAAACTTTTCTAGCTTTGAATAAATATAAAGTTTTGCTTGTGAGGAACCTCTTTTGTTTATTTTAGATAATGCTGTTGCAAGGGAAGTAAATCATTATCATTTTTCAAAGATCAAAATATAATACATTTTCTCCTTTTAGTTCATTCCTAATCTAAGACTATATATAAGAAGGATCGAAATGCAACTCGAAATTTTCACTTTGCTTATTTGTATTATGATTTTGTGCCTGGATTTTGTAGATGATCCGGGAAGTTTACCGCATCAATTACTGCATAGGGTTTTCTAATGCGTACCGGTGGCGGATTATAAAGTTGATATCGCACGTAGCTTCTAATTTATGATTTTTTTTGTAACATTACATTTTTCAGTTATAATATCGTTTAACGATAATTATGAAAAACAAGCAAGAGACCGAAGCTTACAGAATAATTACAATATAAAGAAATTGCCTAAGAAAGCCAGACTTGTTGGACACAGCGATCATGTCACGCATGAATCGGTCCCAAAAGCTAATCGTGGTTTACATGGCACTAACCGACCGATCCCTGAAAAAGGGGACTGTAATAAGGTCTGATCGATCGGTCAAAAGGGGTCTGACCTAGTGCTAGACCGATCGGTCAAAAGTGGACTGGCCGATCGTCATGCATTCCTTCTACACCCGAAAAATAAAATCGATAGTCACCGATATAAAACGAGACTTGGTCTCAAAACAAATTTCAAATTTCCTCAAATGAGTATGGTCAGGTTTTTGTCATGTTATCGATTTTTCCATATATATTCATTATTATTTTTTGTTTTTTTAGATTAACGTTCTATTTTATCTCTAAAATGTTTGTTAAAAAATTCGATAAAATCTGTCATTTTAATTTATATAATTTTTTTTTCACAAACAAAAACTTGCATTGAACCAAATTATACGACGATACAAACTTTCCGACCTAAATCCTACAACAACTTATGGCACTATGAGATCTAATAACAAAATACTCAACTAATGTGCGTTTATGACATTTTATACATTTATTAATATTATTGTCTTATAAATTGCTAAACAAACAATTAAACAAAAAAATATACCTAAAATGTCAAATTTTACAGATTTTTTTAATCAAACACTTTTAAAATAAAATAAAACCTTAATTTTAAAAAATCAAAAACTAATAACGAATACATATATAAAAACCGATAACACTAAAAACAAAAACATTTTTTTCAATTTTGACTTCCTGTCAAAAGAAAAAAGAGACTTTGAAAAGTAAAATAAGTAAAAAAAAAAAAACTGTACTTTCCGACTAAAAATACTGTAATTGTAAGTATAAATCCTACTACAAGATTATAATTTATCTTTTAAAAATAAAAATATAATGACAAGGTTTGACAAAAATGGGCTTAAAATTTTTGTCACATAAAATTGTTAATCTCTCCCACTTTCTCTCTCCCTCTCTAAAACTTGATCACCACCGCATCACCGCCGTACGATCACTTGCCACGTCATCACCACCGTCAACGAACATGGTCAAAGCTATCAGGGTTTATGAGCTTGGTGGCCCTCAGGTCCCCTTTTTTTCTCTCTCTCTCTCTTTCTATATATATATATATATATATGTGTGTGTGTGTGATTTTTTTTTATGATGTCATTTATTTTCTTAGTTTTTTTTTTTTTACTTTTAAGTCAATTCTTTTAACTGGGTATGACCGAAAATGTATAAATCATGGTTTTTGTGTCTTGACTAAATTGTCGAAATAACTCCTATCCTGATTGTCGAAATAATTTTAAAAAAAAAACTCTATCATATAGCTTAACATTTGAACTATGTAAAGAAATTTTGAATTTTTTCGTTTGACCAATTTAGTTACATGTTTAAAGCCGGTCAAAGTTGCACTTGGTTTCGCATAGGACTTATAAACTGGGACGGGGGAGTAATTATATATATATATATATGTGTGTGTGTGTGTGTGTGTGGTTTCTTTTTTTAGTTTTTTTTTTAGTTTTCAGTCAGTTTTATATCTGGGTCTGTCCGAATTTTGTAGATCATGGTTTTTGTGCCTGTTTGGAAATCGGAAACAACTTTTTTCTCAGTTTTTTAGCCTTTTTGTTATTAAAAAAAACTGTGGTTGTTTGTTATGTTAGCTTTTGTAGCTTTTCTAAAGCAAAAAAGCTGGGAATTTGGGGACTTTTTGAGCTTTTTCACATAAAAATTACCAAAAGTAGTAATCTTTCAATTTAATCATTTTGTATGTATAAGTTAAAAATAAATAAAAAAGCGGTCTTATAATTTCCCTCACATAAACTCCTTCACCAACATCTCTCTCCCTCTCTACAACTTCACCACCGCATCACCACCGCCCGATCACTTGCCACGCCATCACCACCGTCAACCGCCATGGTAAAAGCTATCAGGGTTTATGAGCTTGTGCGTGCGTGTGTGTTTGTGTGTGTGTGTGTGATTCTTTTTTTTTTTTACCTTTTAGTCAGTTTTTTAGCTGAGTTTAAATTTTTGTAGATCATGGTTGTGTGTCTTGTGATCTTTTCTAATGAGATTATTTCGTATTTTTAACGTTGTACTAAAAAATCACAAGTACGCAAAAAAGAAAAGAAAATGTCAAAATCTCCATCACGCCATTATGAAGCAAAAAAATGACATTTTACTAACTGTTTTATACACATCATATTCTGATGAGTTTATTTTGCTTCCTTTCAATAAATTTCACTCTCTGTGTGCTTCGGTTTTGAAATTTCTGAAATTTAAATGGTTATGTTACACATTTACTCCGTTTATATCTGTTGAAGGCATGAAGCTTTTTGATGCCCATTTCATATTGTGATGAATATTATTTTTTTCACCAAAATGAAACTTTGCTTTCTAGTAATTCAGTTTCAGTGTTCGAAAACATGGTACGGTATGATTGTTTGGCGAATAGTATCAATTATTTAGATATGCCATAAGTTGCAGTATAGAACTTGCTAAAATTTTGGCAATTTACTGATTTACATACTTGCGTATCTAATGTGATAGGTTCTCAAGTGGGAAGATGTTGAATTAGGTGAGCCAAAAGAAGGCGAAATCCGAGTTAAAAACAAGGCAATAGGTGTTAATTTTATCGATATTTACTACCGCAAAGGAGTATACAAGGCCAAAACAATACCCTTTACTCCAGGTTCCCTGTTTTTTTCTCTTCATATATATGAATCCAAAAGTGTGTTAGTACAAATATAATAGCTTTGACAGAGACGGTACAAATGTTCTTTGAAGGGGGTTTTCATTTCCATTACTGGAACAATATTTGGACTACCACATCTGCATGGTCTTAGTATAATCTACCACTGGAATTTACATTATTTTACTGTCCTTCAGTTTTGTAACTGGAGAAATTTGTGAAAGCTTACGTTCAGTTTGATATTGATTACAATGAGCCTTTCGGTAATGAATTTTGTTAAGAACTATTTAAACAAAGAGATGTTTATACATTATACAGTTCCAAAGCTCTCTTCTACGTGTCATGTTTGTTGTTCTGGACATATTGGCTTTCGTATGACCAACACTAGCTCATTGATGTTTACTTTTTTCCAGTTTTTTATCTTATCTAAAACAAGGCGCAAAGTTCATTTTGTCGCAAATGTGTGGGTCAAGTTTGATTTTTTTTCCCCAACCTAAGGTACTGCATACATTCATAACCGAAAATATACTATAAAATTCTCTGTTCAGTACAAGGTGGTAAATTTCTTTTACGAGTTGGGTGTTGTTTAGAGATCCATCAATGTCTTGAATGTAGTATTAGTATATTATACTTATTGTTGCAATTATCTGTAGTTTCGTTACAAAACTGTAATAATAACTTAGTATACAATTACAGGCATGGAGGCTGTAGGCGTGGTGACAGCTGTAGGGTCAGGGTTAACTGGTAGACAAATTGGAGATGTCGTGGCATATGCTGGGGCTCCGATGGGTTCATATTCAGAGGAACAGATCCTTCCAGCCGATAAAGTAGTACCTGTGCCTTCCTCTGTTGATCCAAAAATAGCCGCTTCTGTTATGCTTAAGGGAATGACTGCTCAGTTTCTTGTCCGTCGTTGCTTCAAGGTAACTTCACAATATAGCTCACAATGATAATTCAATATGGACTTCAGAATAGGAACTCTAGTACACCTTTAAATGTGCCTGAACATTTGCAGAATTCTTAATGCCACGTCATATTGTACATTCATGGGTATGTCTGCCTAGCCTTCTCCATAATTGAAATTTCAAGTGTAATACTACACATTTAAAAAAAAAAATTACATTCTCTCCCTGGCAAGCAATCATTAACTCATGGTCTTGGGGAAAGATCACCCACAAAGGACCTCTAATGTTTACAAAGAGATGGCCATGCGTTTACAGGTGTTTAGTCATGAGGACTAAATTATACTGAAAGAGGGCTAAAACACATCCATCTGGTTAATAATTGCAGAATATACTGTTCCATTACTCCAGCAACCTTTTCACTAGTTCATCATTATGCAAATAAAATTTTGTTATACAGAAGATTCCATAGAACAGCAATTGCCGTACCAATATCATTTATGTTTACATTTCATTCTCAAAGAACCACTTAAGACATTTAAAAAAAAGGTACCAACTTATTTCCCCTTTAGTATGGGCTTGTTTGAGAAACACAATTTACGTTTATATATATATATTTTTTTTTATTTTTTTTCCTTTCTTTTTTTTATAAAGCTTATACATAAGTGTATGAGTTTGATTGACACAACTAGGAAGTATTTCTCTATCCGTTGAAGAAATGAATTTTATTATTCCAAGGAGCTTAACTTATATTTCTCGAGAAGGTACTTTACTTTTCACCTATTATACTATTATATCAAATAATTTTCAAGAAAGATAGTAAGATGGAGAAGTTTTGTTTAGTCCCAAAATGAAAACTTTAAGTTTCTTTCAATTTCTATAGAAGCACTTAATTAAATATTGTTCAAGATAAATAGTAAGATGGAGAACTTTTGTTGAGTTCCAATACGGAAATTTTAAGTTTCTACCAAAGCACCCATGATAGGAACTGCTTTAACATAGTACTAATCTTTCACCTCGACCAGAAAATATACTTTGTACTTGATAAGATGAACTGTCCTTGTACATTACGAGCTACGATATCAACTCGTGTCAATATGAATAAATTGTGTTGTATTACAGGTGGAACCTGGACACACAATCTTAGTTCATGCAGCTGCTGGTGGAGTTGGGTCACTGCTATGTCAGTGGGCAAATGCCTTAGGTGCCACTGTTATCGGTACCGTCTCAACTAAAGAGAAAGCTGCTCAAGCCAAAGAAGATGGTTGTCACCATGTCATCATCTCTAAGGAAGAGGATTTTGCTACTCGTGTGAATGAGATAACTTCGGGGAAAGGGGTGGAAGTTGTATATGATTCTGTTGGAAAAGACACTTTCGAGGTAACCGATGTTTATTTTGTGTTCCTAATTAATTAGTACTTATTAGTCATACAATCCATATTATATTTGGTTGATTCATTTTGTCCTGTTCGGTGCATATATTGATGATTTTTAAGTCATCGATGGAAATTATGAACTTGAAAATTGGTCTAGACCTTAAGTTGTTGTGAGACTATTTTAGCCAAACAATGTCCGTAGTATGTCTTCAACATTTTTCTAGAGAGGAACCTACAATCGAAAAGTTATTACGTAAAATGCACTCCATAGTTGGTCTTGTAACTCAAAAGGTCGGTTGGGATGTTTTTTAACCAATAATCTCAGCGTAGAAACTAAAATATTCAGACGAACTTATTGGCTTTTGGGGGGCATTGGAAAATCTCCGGTTAACTTGATAGTAAGATTTAGGCTAAATCTGCCAAAACACAGACCAGTTTTTCCCCCCAGCATGCTAGACACAGTTGCCATTCAAATCATTACTGTTTAATATAAATGTTTTTGGTGATACTGCCATTGAGTTTTGTCCAATATGAGCTGCTCAATATATTCTTTTGGAAAGCTTACCAGAATGTTCATATATAGGGATCGTTAACATGCTTAAAAACTCGAGGATACATGGTGAGTTTTGGGCAATCATCTGGTACACCAGACCCTATGCCATTGTCAGCACTTGCGGCTAAATCTCTCTTCTTGACAAGGCCTTCACTTATTCAATACACGACCACGCGCGATGAACTTCTAGAAACTGCGGGAGAGGTCTTTGCCAGCGTTGCAACGGGTGTTTTACGTGTACGCGTAAATCATACATATCCATTATCTCAGGCAGCTCAAGCGCATGAGGATCTCGAGAATAGACGAACATCTGGTTCCATTGTGCTCATACCAGATGAAAACTGAGGCTAAAAAAAAAGGCTACAGAAGTGAAATTTCTATTTATGAAGGAAACGGTCTGTGAACTTTTGCATCTGTATTTTGTAAGAAATGTACTGGGATTATGAATAAAATTCACGATGTCTAACTCTTCCCTGTTCATACGGTTGATAAGGAAACAGATTTTATTGATTCTAGAATTACTCTGCCATTAGTGTCTGTTATTCATCTACTAACAAGTCTAACTTCGACAACGATAGGCCTTGTTTGGTGGTGGGATAAAAGCAATGGGATCAAACTATATGTAATGTGGGACCATAATAGGTCCATAGTAAAAGCCATTAGACTTCATAATAAAAAGTGACTATGAGAATTCTCTCTTTCCTAAAGTGTAGTTCCTTATAATTAAATGATTAAACAGATATCTAATTATATAAACAGATATCTAATATTTGTCAAGAAATTACCTTTCTTGACAAATATTTTTGCAGAGTATATAATTAAATCATATACTTAAAGAAATGATCAAAGACTATGGGAAACAGATACAATGACACAACTTTATTGCTCTAGCCAAATCACCTTTATTTAAAAGAATACAAATCTAACTTCGATATGGTTTGATCTGCTGATGAGAGAAATCGGAAACGTTCTGTACGTTGTGTCATATTTTTAAAATTTTATATCATTTTGTAAGTCTGACAATTAACTTGGTAATTTCATTTTAAGAATTTCCTTTTACCTTCTTCAAGTAATCATGTAAAAAAATGACACTGGCTCATGATTTCAATTCAGATTATATGTTACAAAGAGATAAATGATCTCAATTCACACACACCAATTATGGTACATGATTTAATTTGCCTTTTTCACAGGGTTGTATGTGATTATCTCGGTAAGACCATCGCCTTCCACGTAGACATGGGCTCAAACTCCAACTACATTGCCATGGTAGTCGAGTTTGAAGAGGGAGATGACGGTCTCTCTCGTGTTGAACTCAAAGAAACACATTCATTATCATCATCAACACATTTAACTAACCATAAAGCTCATATATACTCATAAACATGAGACCGAAGCCTACAGAATAATTACAATATAAAGAAATTGCCTAAGAAAGCCAGACTTGTTGGACACAGCGATCATGCATCCACGCATGAATCGGCCCCAAAACCTAATCGTGGTCTACATCGCATTAACCGCCCGATCGGTCAAAAGGGGACTAGCATAAGGTCTGATCGATCCGTCAAAAGGGGACTGACCGATCGTCATGCATGCATACTTCTACACCAAAAAAATAAAATTGATAGTCACCGATGTAAAGGGAGACTTAGTCTCAAAACAAGTTTCAAATTTCCTTAAGTTAGTGTGGTCATGTTTTTGTCATGTTATCGATTTTTTCATGTGTATTCATTATTTTTTTGTTTTTTTAGATTAACGTTCTATTTTATCTCTAAAATGTTTGTTAAAAAATTCGATAAAATCTGTCATTTTATATTTATATTTATTTTTTTCACAAACAGAAACTTGCATTGAACCAAATTATACGACGATACAAACTGTCCGACCTAAATCCTACATCAACTTATGGCACTATGAGATCTAATAACAAAATACTCAACTAATCTGCGCTTATGACATTTTATACATTTATTAATAATATTATTACCTTATAAATTGTTAAAAAAATAATTAAACAAAAAAATATACCTAAAATGTCAAATTTTATAAAAAAATTTAAATAACCACTTCAAAATAAAATAAAACATAAATTTAAAAAAATCAAAAAAATAATAACGACTATATATATAAAAGCCGATAACACTAAAGTAATTTTTTTTTCTAATTTTGACTTCCTCACAAGTCAAAAGAAAAAAAGGACTTGAAAAGTAAAATAAGTAAAAAAAAATAGGTTGGATTTTTCGATTAAAAAATCTGTTTTCACCTACAAACCGTAATTACAAAATACAAATCGTAATTTAGAATTACGTTTTTTTTTTTTCAAAACTAAGTAAAAATCTGATTTACTGTTTATAATTTCCACATGATTTGGAGGTAAAATATGTTTTTTTGCCGTCCAAAAATACAGCTTAAAATAAAATAAAAATGGGCATAAAATTTTTGTCACATAAAATAGTTCATCTCTCCCACTTTCTCTCTCCCTCTCTAAAACTTGATCACCACCGCATCACCGCCGTACGATCATTTGCCACGTCATCACCGCCGTCAACGAACATGGTCAAAGCTATCAGGGTTTATGAGCTTGGTGGCCCTCAGGTCCCCTTTCTCTCTCTCTCTCTCTCTGTATATATATATATGTGTGTGTGTGTGTGTGTGTGATTTTTTTTTAATGATATGTCATTTATTTTCTTAGTTTTTTTTTTACTTTTAAGTCAATTCTTTTAACTGGGTATGACCGAAAATGTATAAATCATGGTTTTTGTGTCTTGACTAAATTGTCGAAATAACTCGTATCCTGATTGTCGAAATAATTTTAAAAAAAAGCTCTATCATATAGCTTAACATTTGAACTATGTATAGAAATTTTGAATTTTTTCGTTTGACCAATTTGGTTACATGTTTAAAGACGGTCAAAGTTGCACTTGGTTTCGCATAGGACTTATAAACTGGGACGGGGGAGTAATTATATATATGTGTGTGTGTGTGTGTGTGGTTTCTTTTTTTAGTTTTTTTTTAGTTTTCAGTCAGTTTTATATCTGGGTCTGTCCGAATTTTGTAGATCATAGTTTTTGTGCCTGTTTGGAAATCGGAAACAACTTTTTTCTCAGTTTTTTAGCCTTTTTGTTATTAAAAAAAACTATGGTTGTTTGTTATGTTAGCTTTTGTAGCTTTTCTAAAGCAAAGAAGTTAGGAATTTGGGGACTTTTTGAGTTTTTTCACATAAAAATTACCAAAAGTAGTAATCTTTCAATTTAATCATTTTGTATGTATAAGCTAAAAATAAGTAAAAAAACGGCCTTATAATTTCCCTCACATAAACTCCTTCACCAACATCTCTCTCCCTCTCTACAACTTCACCACCGCATCACCACCGTCAACCGCCATGGTAAAAGCTATCAGGGTTTATGAGCTTGTGCGTGCGTGCGTGTGTGTTTGTGTGTGTGTGTGTGTGTGTGTGGTTCTTTTTTTTTTACCTTTTAGTCAGATTTTTAGCTGGGTTTAAATTTTTGTAGATCATGGTTGTGTCTTGTGATCTTTTCTAATGAGATTATTTCGTATTTTTAATGTTGTACTAAAAAATCACAAATACGCAAAAAAGAAAAGAAAATGTCAAAATCTCCATCACGTCATTATGAAACAAAAAAATTGATATTTTACTAACTGTTTTATACACATCGTATTCTGATGAGCTTATTTTGCGTCCTTTCAATAAGTTTCACTCTCTATGTACTTCGGTTTTGAAATTTCTGAAATTTAAATGGTTATGTTACACATTTACTCCGTTTATGTCTGTTGAAGGCATGAAGCTTTTTGATGCCCATTTCATATTGTGATGAATATTATTTTTTCACCAAAATGAAACTTTGCTTTCTAGTAATTCAGTTTCAGTGTTCGAAAACATGATACGGTATGATTGTTTGGCGAATAGTATCAATTATTTAGATATGCATTGTCCATAAGTTGCAGTATAGAACTTGCTAAAATTTTGGCAATTTACTGATTTACATATTTGCGTATCTAATGTGACGATAGGTTCTCAAGTGGGAAGATGTTGAATTAGGTGAGCCAAAAGAAGGCGAAATCCGAGTTAAAAACAAGGCAATAGGAGTTAATTTTATCGATATTTACTTCCGCAAAGGAGTATACAAGGCCATCACAATACCCTTTACTCCAGGTTCCCTGTTTTTTTCTCTTCATATATATGAATCCAAAAGTGTCTTAGTACAAATATAATAGCTTTGACAGAGACGGTGCAAATGTTCTTTGAAGGGGGTTTTCATTTCCATTACTGGAACAATATTTGGAGCTACCACATCTGCATGGTCTGAGTATAATTTACCACTAAGATTTACATTATTTTATTGTCCTTCAGTTTTGTAACTGGAGAAATTTGTGAAAGTTTGCGTTCAGTTTGATATTGATTACAATAAGCCTTTCGGTAATGAATTTTGTTAAGAACTATTTAAACAAAGAGATGTTTATACATTATGCAGTTCCAAAGCTCTCTTCTATGTGTCATGTTTGTTGTTCCGGACATATTGGCTTTCGTGTAACCAACACTAGCTCACTGATGTTTACTTTTTTCCAGTTTTTTATCTTATCTAAAACAAGGCGCAAAGTTCATTTTGTCGCAAATGTGGGGGTCAAGTTTGAATTTTTTTCCCCAACCTAACGTACTGCATACATTCATAACCAAAAATATACTATAAAATTCTCTGTTCAGTACAAGGTGGTAATTACGAGTTGGGTGTTGTTTAGAGATCCATCAATGTCTTGAATGGTTTCCATTAACGATTGGACTGGAAGTAGATCGAGAAATTTATTTATGTTTGGTTTGAAAATGTCCACTGCAACATCTTAGGCGAGGGTACATGACCAACTTTGGACCAATGGTTTTGATACAGATTTGACTTACAATTACCAAGTGATGATTTTGGAGTCAATTCTCACGACGGTCGTCTGAGACGCTCTTAACAAAGTGTCAGAGTTGATACATATCCATATCCTGATGGGTGAAAAGAAAAAGAAAGAGATTTGACTTACAATTTGATGTTATACACAATTATATGTGTACTGTTGGGTTAACCTCAGAT
This sequence comes from Primula veris, assembly GCA_963682055.1. NCBI lineage: Eukaryota > Viridiplantae > Streptophyta > Magnoliopsida > Ericales > Primulaceae > Primula > Primula veris. The sequence goes on along the minus strand of OY821742.1, from coordinate 2,575,011 downwards.
TTGTATGCTAATGTATAATTAGGTTTCTATTATGTATGCCAATATTAAAAAAGTAGCTATCATTTGACAACCATAACATTTTTCCACGGCATAGCGGGTAAAATTATAATTTGGGATCAAAATTGAACAAAATTGTGTAAGGATAGTGTACAAAATATATATATGAAAAAAAAGTAACTAATTTGTGCTTTAACTTTTGAACTAGTTGCGATTTGGTAGAGTAATTACTATGTCATTGAGAAATGTAGTATTGGTATATTATACATTTGGCTATTGCAATTATATGTAGTTTAGTTACAAACTGTAATAATAACTTAGTATACAATTACAGGCGTGGAGGCTGTAGGCGTGGTGACAGCTGTAGGGTCAGGGTTAACTGGTAGACAGATTGGAGATGTCGTGGCATATGCTGGGGATCCAATGGGTTCATATGCAGAGGAACAAATCCTTCCAGCCGATAAAGTAGTACCTGTGCCTTCCTCTGTTGATCCAAAAATAGCCGCTTCTGTTATGCTTAAGGGAATGACTGCTCAGTATCTTGTCCGTCGTTGCTTCAAGGTAACTTCACAATATAGCTCACAATGATAATTCAATATGAACTTCTGAATAGGAACCCTAGTACACCTTTAAATGTGCCTCAACATTTGCGGAATTCTTAATGCCACATCATATTTTACGTTCATGGGTATGTCTGCCTAGCCTTCTCCATACCACCTTGAAATTTCAGGTGTAATACTACACACATTTTTTTTTAATTTACATTCTCTCCTTGGCAAGCAATCATTAACTCATGGTCTTGGGGAAAGAGATCACCCATAAAGAACCTCTAAAGTTTACAAAGAGATGGCCACGCGTTTACAGGTGTTTAGTAGTGATGAGGACTAAATTATACTGAAAGAGGGATAGAACACATCCATATGGTTAATAATTGCAGAATATACTGTCCCATTACTCCAGCAACCTTTTCACTAGTTCATCATTATATGCAAATAAAATTTTGTTATACAGAAGATTCCATAAAACAGCAATTGCCGTACCAAATTTCATTTATGTTTATACTTCATTCTCAAAGAACCATTTAGACATTTAAAAAAAATGTACCAACTTATTTCCCCTTTAGTATGGGCTTGTTTGAGAAACACAATTTTTATATATATATATATATACTAGTAATCGTTACTCACGTGTTGCGTGTGCGACGCGTAGTATATATATGATCCGGATAAATAAATTTTTAAAAAGTATATTGATTGAATGAATATATTAAATTAGAAATCATGAGTAATATAATGTTATTGTTATACAAAGTACACGTAAAACGATTTTGTTTGGTATATGATTATAATTGTTTTGAAAAAATAATGATTTTTGTGTGTTTTTTATATTTTGAATTGAATAAATGTAAATGAGTAATTAGTAAAAAAAAAAGTGAGAGTATTTCTGGAAAAAATTGGGCAAAATTGGGCAGCCTCATTTGTCTTGGGTTGACTTATTATAATAGAATGATATATATATATATATATATACTAGTAATCGTTACCCACGCGGTGCGTGTGCGACGCGTAGTATATATATATGATCCGGATAAATAAATTTTTAAAAAGTATATTGATTGAATGAATATATTAAATTAGAAATCATGAGTAATATAATGTTATTGTTATACAAAATACACGTAAAACGATTTTGTTTGGTATATGATTATAATTGTTTTGAAAAGATAATGATTTTTGTGTGTTTTTTATATTTTGAATTGAATAAATGTAAATGAGTAATTAGTAAAAAAAAGTGGGGGTATTTTCGGGAAAAATGGGCAAAAATGGGCAGCCTCATTTGTCCTGGGTTGGCTTATTATAATAGAATGATGATATATATCTTATACATAAGTGTATGAGTTTGATTGACACAACTAGGAAGTATTTTTCTATCCTTTGAAGAAATGAATTTTATTATTCCAAGGAGCTTAACTTATATTTCTCGAGAAGGTACTTTACTTTTCACCTATTATACCAGTATATCAAATAATTTTCAAGAAAGATAGTAAGATGGAGAAGTTTTGTTTAGTCCCAAAATGAAAACTTTTAAGTTTCTTTCAATTTCTATAGAAGCACTTAATTAAATATTGTTCAAGATAAATAGTAAGATGGAGAACTTTTGTTGAGTTCCAATACGGAAATTCTAAGTTTCTACCAAAGCACCCATGATAGGAACTGCTTTAACATCGTACTAATCTTTCACCTCGACCAGAAAATATACTTTGTACTTGATAAGATGAACTGTCCTTGTACATTACGAGCTACGATACCAACTCGTGTCAATATGAATAAATTGTGTTGCATTACAGGTTGAACCTGGACACACAATCTTAGTTCATGCAGCTGCTGGTGGAGTTGGGTCACTGCTATGCCAGTGGGCAAATGCCTTAGGTGCCACCGTTATTGGTACTGTCTCAACTAAAGAGAAAGCTGCTCAAGCCAAAGAAGATGGTTGTCACCATGCCATCATCTCTAAGGAAGAGGATTTTGTTACTCGTGTGAATGAGATAACTTCGGGGAAAGGGGTGGAAGTTGTATATGATTCTGTTGGAAAAGACACTTTCGAGGTAACCGATGTTTATTTTGTGTTCCTAATTAATTAGTACTTATCAGTCATACAATTCATATTATATTTGGTTGATTCATTTTGTCCTGTTCCGTGCATATATTGATGATTTTAAAGTCATCGATGGAAATTATGAACTTGAAAATTGGTCTAGACCTTAAGTTGTTGCGAGACTATTTTAGCCAAACAATGCCGGTAGTATGTCTTCGACATTTTCCTAGAGAGGCAACCTACAACCGAAAAATTATTATGTAAAATGCACTCCATAGTTGGTCTTGTAACTCAAAAGGTCGGTTGGGATGTTTTTTAAACCAATAATCTCAGCTTAGAAACTAAAATATTCAGACGAACTTATTGGCTTTTGGGGGGAATTGGAAAATCTCCGGTTAACATGATAGTGAGATTTATACTGCCATAGAGTTTTATCCAATATGAGCTGCTCAATATATTCTTTTGGAAAGCTTACCAGAATGTTCATATCTAGGGATCGTTAACATGCTTAAAAGCTCGAGGATACATGGTGAGTTTTGGGCAATCATCTGGTACACCAGACCCTATACCATTGTCAGCACTTGCGGCTAAATCGCTCTTCTTGACAAGGCCTTCACTTATTCAATACACGACCACGCGCGATGAATTTCTAGAAGCTGCGGGAGAGGTCTTTGCCAGCATTGCAACGGGTGTTTTACGTGTACGCGTAAATCATACATATCCATTATCTCAGGCAGCTCAAGCGCATGAGGATCTCGAGAATAGACGAACATCTGGTTCCATTGTGCTCATACCAGATGAAAACTGAGGCTAAAAAAAAGCCTACAGAAGTGAAATTTCTATTTATAAAGGAAACGGTCTGTGGACTTTTGCATCTGTATTTTGTAAGAAATGTACTGGGATTATGAATAAAATTCACGTTGATGTCTAACTCTTCCCTGTTCATACGGTTGATAAGGAAACAGATTTTATTGATTCTAGAATTACTCTGCCATTAGTGTCTGCTATTTTTTAAACCTGTTATTCATCTCAACCTCTTTTATTTTCAGAAATCATGCATCTGTTTTTTTTTTTTGCACCATGAAGCTTTGAATAAAGTTGCACAAAATCTACTAACAACTCTAACTTCGACAACCATAGGCCTTGTTTGGTGGTGGGATAAAAGCAATGGGATTGAACTATATGTAATGTGGGACCATAATAGGTCCATAGTAAAAGTCATTAGGATTCATAATAAAAAGTGGCTATGAGAATTCTCTCTTTCCTAAAGTGTAGTTCCTTATAATTAAATGATTAAACAGATATCTAATTATATAAACAGATATCTAATATTTGTCAAGAAATTACCTTTCTTGACAAATATTTTTGCAGTGTATAATTTAATCAATCATATACTTAAAGAAATGATCAAAGACTATGGGAAACAGATATAATGACGCAACTTTATTGCTCTAGCCAAATCACCTTTATTTAAAAGAATACAAATCTAACTTCGATATGGTTTGATCTGCTGATGAGAGAAATCGGAAACGTTCTGTACCTTGTGTCATATTTTTAAAATTTTATATCATTTTGTAAGTCTGACAATTAACTTGGTAATTTCATTTTAAGAATTTCCTTTTACCTTCTTCAAGTAATCATGTAAAAAAATGACACTGGCTCATGATTTCAATTCAAGATTATATGTTACAAAGAGATAAATGACTCAATTCACACACACATCCATTATGGTACATGATTTAATTTGCCTTTTTCACAGGGTTGTATGTGATTATCCCGGTAAGTCCATCGCCTTCCACGTAGACATGGGCTCAAACTCCAACTACATTGCCATGGTAGTCGAGTTTGAAGAGGGAGATGGCGGTCTCTCTCGTGTTGAACTCAAAGAAACACATTCATTATCATCATCAACACATTTAACTAACCATAAAGATGGCCAATGGAGGCGGATGCAACAATCATGGGGAGCAGTATGGAAACTTGATGCTGGCGGTGAATTAAAACCGCCGCTCTCCATCCGGTTAACATCAGATTTCTCTAACACGACTATTGTGGCAAGGAACGTGATACCTTACGAGTGGAAGGCTGGTGCAACCTATAGGTCCTTGGTCAACTACCTTTGAGAGACATTTGGGCATGATCGATCATGTCATGTATAATTAAGCTCATATATATTCATAAACATGAGAATACTTTGTTTTGTTAATTTCGTCCTATATATACCGTCAGATACCATATTTGCTATTTTTCGTGGATTGGTAGATTGGCTTGGTAGAGGTTTTTGAATGGTGATAAAATCATGTTGTGTGAGTTGTGGTTTCTATTTAGCAAATAAATGGACCATGTTTATTATGGAAGTTTAATTAGTAATATGTATTATAAATTTCTGTTTTTATGTAATTGTAACTGTGTGTACGTGGATTATAAAATCGCGATTTAATGCGTTTTTATCATAAACTTTTCTAGCTTTGAATAAATATAAAGTTTTGCTTGTGAGGAACCTCTTTTGTTTATTTTAGATAATGCTGTTGCAAGGGAAGTAAATCATTATTATTTTTCAAATATCAAAATATAATACATTTTCTCCTTTTAGTTCATTCCTAATCTAAGACTTTATATATAAGAAGGATCGAAATACAACTTCAAAATTTCACTTTGCTTATTTGTATTATGATTTTGTGCCTGAATCTTGTAGATGATCCGGGAAGTTTACCGCATCAATTACTGCATAGTGTTTTCTAATGCGTACCGGTGGCGGATAATAAAGTTGATATCGCACGTATAGCTTCTAATTTATGATTTTTTTATAACATTACATTTTTCAGTTATAATATCGTTTAACGATAATTATGAAAAACAAGCAAGAGACCGAAGTCTACAGAATAATTACAACATAAAGAAATTGCCTAAGAAAGCCAGACTTGTTGGACACAGCGATCATGTCACGCATGAATCGGTCCCAAAAGCTAATTGTGGTTTACATGGCACTAACCGACCGATCCCTGAAAAAGGGGACTGTAATAAGGTCTGATCGATCGGTCAAAAGGGGTTTGACCTAGTGCTAGACCGATCGGTCAAAAGTGGACTGGCCGATCGTCATGCATTCCTTCTACACCCGAAAAATAAAATCGATAGTCACCGATATAAAACGAGACTTAGTCTCAAAACAAGTTTCAAATTTCCTCAAATGAGTGTGGTCAGGGTTTTGTTATGTTATCGATTTTTCCATATATATTCATTATTATTTTTTGTTTTTTTTAGATTAACGTTCTATTTTATCTCTAAAATGTTTGTTAAAAAATTCGATAAAATCTGTCATTTTAATTTTTATATATTTTTTTTCACAAACAAAAACTTGGATTGAACCAAAATATATGGGGATACAAACTTTCCGGCCTAAAAGCTACAACAACTTATGGCACTATGAGATCGATCTAATAACAAAATAGCCAACTAATCTACGCTTATGACATTTTATACATTTATTAATATTATTGTCTTATAAATTGTTAAACAAACAATTAAACAAAAAAATATACCTAAAATGTCAAATTTTACAGATTTTTTTAATCAAACACTTTTAAAATAAAATAAAACCTTAATTTTAAAAAATCAAAAACTAATAACGAATACATGTATAAAACCCGATAACACTAAAAACAAAAACATTTTTCTCAATTTTGACTTCCTGTCAAAAGAAAAAAGGGACTTGAAAAGTAAAATAAGTAAAAAAAAAGACTGTATTTTTCGACTAAAAATAAAATAATGACATGTAAAGACTGTATGTTTATAACCGTAATTGTAAAAGTATAAATCGTAATACAATATTATAATTTATCTTTTAAAAATAAAAATATAATGACATGTAAACAAGGTTTGACAAAAATGGGCCATATTTTTTTTACATATTCAAATTGCTGTAAACTATAACGTCACAGTCCACATCAGCTGCGATTTTTTTTTTATTCTCTTATATGATTTCGTTTTCATAATTCAAAAACTTTATGAATTTTACCCAAAAACTTACCCAATTTTATCCAAAAAAAACTCTAACCATCAACCATCAAATTACTTCGTATATCAAATTAATATATTTTTTTATCAAATCAACATCACTATACCACTACAATTATCCTCAATTTTACCAAAAAAAAACTATTACCATCAATCATCAAACTTATTCGTATATCAAATTAATATATTTTTTTCTCAAATCAACATCACTCTGCCACTACATTTATCCCCAATTTTATCCAAAAAAAAAACATATCCCAATTTACCAAAATAAAATATCCCCCAATTTTACAATAAATAAACTATAACCATCGACCACCAAACCACTTCCTATATCAAATTAAGATCATTCGTGTTATCAAGTATGAATAACAATTATAATATTTGGGGAATGAATCTTAATTTATCTCCTCCGGATAATACTCCCCAAAACACCCAATTTCCGATCGATTTTAATCAAAATACTTTTTTTCCATCTCAAAATATCAATTATAGTCACCACTTACAAACTGATTATCAAAATACGGATTTGGATGATTATTCAAATATGGATCATAATAAAACTGAGCATTTTCATAAAACCGTCGTTAATAAACTCATAACAAAAAAATAGCGTCATCGCTATTTATATATATATATTTTTTTATAGTAACCCCCGGTGAATAGTAGGAGTCAAGTAATTTAAAAAAAAAAAAACTAATATAGTAACCATGCTTGACTATTTGGCTGGGGTAACATATTGTTATTAGTCAGACATGAATTCTTTGAAAAAATGTATGGATAGGTTTTGTTAGTTACTACAATTTTCCTTATTTTTGAACCAATTTTCTTTTCTCGGACCCAGTGTTACATAAAAACTCACAAAAAAAGTCACGTCTACGCTGTGGGAAAACGAAAACGTAGACGTGGGATTTTCAAAGCCACAAAAAATAATAAACGTAGACCTAAGATTTCCAATGCCAAGTTTGTTATACTTTACAGCAATTTGAATATGTAAAAAAATCTCCCGGCTTAAAATTTCCGTCACATAAAATTGTTCATATCTCACACTCTCTCTCTCTCTCCCTCTCTAAAACTTGATCACCACCGCATCACCGCCGTACGATCACTTGCCACGTCATCACCGCCGTCAACGAACATGGTCAAAGCTATCAGGGTTTATGAGCTTGGTGGCCCTCAGGTCCCCTTTCTCTCTCTCTCTCTCTATATATATATATATACGTGTGTGTGTGATTTTTTTTTAATGATATGTCATTTATTTTCTTAGTTTTTTTTTTTACTTTTAAGTCAATTCTTTTAACTGGGTATGACCGAAAATGTATAAATCATGGTTTTTGTCTCTTGACTAAATTGTCGAAATAACTCGTATCCTAATTGTCGAAATAATTTTAAAAAAAAGATTCTAGTTTAATATTTGAACTATGTATATAAATTTTGAATTTTTTCGTTTTGGGCAATTTAGTTAATGTTCAAAGCCGGTCAAAGTTGCACTTGGTTTCGCATAGGACTTATAAAGTGGGACGGAAGTAGTAATTATATATATGTGTGTGTGTGTGTGTGGTTTCTTTTTTTAGTTTTTTTTTATAGTTTTCAGTCAGTTTTATATCTGGGTTTGTCCGAATTTTGTAGATCATGGTTTTTGTGCCTGTTTGGAAATCGGTAACAATTTTTTCTCAGTTTTTTAGCTTTTTGTTATTAAAAAAAACTATGGTTTCTTGTTATGTTAGCTTTTGTAGCTTTTCTAAAGCAAAGAAGCTGGGAATTTGGGGACTTTTTGAGCTTTTTCACATAAAAATTACCAAAAATAGTAATCTTTCAATTTAATCATTTTGTATGTATAAGTTAAAAATAAGTAAAAAAACGGCCTTATAATTTCCCTCACATAAACTCCTCCTTCACCAACATCTCTCTCACTCTCTCTTTCGTCAACACATTCTCTCTCCCTCTCTACAACTTCACCACCGCATCACCGCCGTCCGATCACTTGCCACGTCATCACAACCGTCAACCGCCATGGTCAAAGCTATCAGGGTTTATGAGCTTGTGCGCGCATGTGTGTGTGTGTGTTTGTGTGTGTGTCTGTGATTCTTTTTTTTATAGTTTTTTTACCTTTTAGTCAGGTTTTTAGCTGGGTTTAAATTTTTGTAGATCATGGTTTTGTGTCTTGTGATCTTTTCTATTGAGATTATTTCGTATTTTTAACGTTGTACTAAAAAATCACAAGTACGCAAAAAAGAAAAGAAAATGTCAAAATCTCCATCACGTCATTATGAAACAAAAAAATGATATTTTACTAACTATTTGATACACATCATATTCCGATGAGTTTATTTTGCTTCCTTTCAATAAATTTCACTCTCTGTGTGCTTTGGTTTTGAAATTTCTGAAATGTAAATGGTTATGTTACACATTTACTCCGTTTATGTCTGTTGAAGGCATGAAGCTTTTTGATGCCCATTTCATATTGTGATGAATATTATTTTTTTCACCAAAATGAAACTTTGCTTTCTAGTAATTCAGTTTCAGTGTTCGAAAACATGATACGGTATGATTGTTTGGCGAATAGTATCAATTATTTAGAGTATAGAACATGCTAAAATTTTGGCAATTTACTGATTTACATATTTGCGTATCTAATGTGATAGGTTCTCAAGTGGGAAGATGTTGAATTAGGTGAGCCAAAAGAAGGCGAAATCCGAGTTAAAAACAAGGCAATAGGTGTTAATTTTATCGATATTTACGTCCGCAAAGGAGTATACAAGGCCAACACAATACCCTTTACTCCAGGTTCCCTGTTTTTTTCTCTTCATATTTATGAATCCAAAAGTGTGTTAGTACAAATATAATAGCTTTGACAGAGACGGTACAAATGTTCTTTGAAGGGGGTTTTCATTTCCATTACTGGAACAATATTTGGACTACCACATCTGCATGGTCTGAGTATAATCTACCACTGGAATTTACATTATTTTACTGTCCTTCAGTTTTGTAACTGGAGAAATTTGTGAAAGCTTACGTTCAGTTTGATATTGATTACAATGAGCCTTTCGGTAATGAATTTTGTTAAGAACTATTTAAACAAAGAGATGTTTATACATTATACAGTTCCAAAGCTCTCTTCTATGTGTCATGTTTGTTGTTCCGGACATATTGGCTTTCGTATGACCAACACTAGCTCATTGATGTTTACTTTTTTCCAGTTTCTTATATCTAAAACAAGGCGCAAAGTTCATTTTGTCGCAAATGTGTGGGTCAAGTTTGATTTTTTTTCCCCAACCTAAGGTACTGCATACATTCATAACCAAAAATATACTATAAAATTCTCTGTTCAGTACAAGGTGGTAATTTTCTTTTACGAGTTGGGTGTTGTTTAGAGATCCATCAATGTCTTGAATGTAGTCTTAGTATATTATACTTATTGTTGCAATTATCTGTAGTTTCGTTACAAAGCTGTAATAATAACTTAGTATACAATTACAGGCATGGAGGCTGTAGGCGTGGTGACAGCTGTAGGGTCAGGGTTAACTGGTAGACAAATTGGAGATGTCGTGGCATATGCTGGGGCTCCGATGGGTTCATATGCAGAGGAACAGATCCTTCCAGCCGATAAAGTAGTAGCTGTGCCTTCCTCTGTTGATCCAAAAATAGCCGCTTCTGTTATGCTTAAGGGAATGACTGCTCAGTTTCTTGTCCGTCGTTGCTTCAAGGTAACTTAACAATATAGCTCACAATGATAATTCAATATGGACTTCTGAATAGGAACTCTAGTACACCTTTAAATGTGCCTCAACATTTGCAGAATTCTTAATGCCACGTCATATTGTACGTTCATGGGTATGTCTGCCTAGCCTTCTCCTCCATTATTGAAATTTCAAGTGTAATACTACACATTTAAAAAAAAAAAAATACATTCTCTCCCTGGCAAACAATCATTAACTCATGGTCTTGGGGAAAGATCACCCACAAAGGACCTCTAACGTTTACAAAGAGATGGCCACGCGTTTACAGGTGTTTAGTCATGAGGACTAAATTATACTGAAAGAGGGATAAAACACATCCATCTGGTTAATAATTGCAGAATATACTGTTCCATTACTCCAGCAACCTTTTCACTAGTTCATCATTATGCAAATAAAATTTTGTTATACAGAAGATTCCATAGAACAGCAATTGCCGTACCAATATCATTTATGTTTATATTTCATTCTCAAAGAACCACTTAAGACATTTAAAAAAAAGGTACCAACTTATTTCCCCTTTAGTATGGGCTTGTTTGAGAAACACAATTTACGTTTATATATATATATATATATATTTTTTTTTTTTCTTCTTTTTTTTATAAAGCTTATACATAAGTGTATGAGTTTGATTGACACAACTAGGAAGTATTTCTCTATCCGTTGAAGAAATGAATTTTATTATTCCAAGGAGCTTAACTTATATTTCTCGAGAAGGTACTTTACTTTTCACCTATTATACTATTATATCAAATAATTTTCAAGAAAGATAGTAAGACGGAGAAGTTTTGTTTAGTCCCAAAATGAAAACTTTAAGTTTCTTTCAATTTCTATAGAAGCACTTAATTAAATATTGTTCAAGATAAATAGTAAGATGGAGAACTTTTGTTTAGTCCCAATACGGAAATTTTAAGTTTCTACCAAAGCACCCATGATAGGAACTGCTTTAACATAGTACTAATCTTTCATCTCGACCAGAAAATATACTTTGTACTTGATAAGATGAACTGTCCTTGTACATTACGAGCTACGATATCAACTCGTGTCAATATGAATAAATTGTGTTGTATTACAGGTGGAACCTGGACACACAATCTTAGTTCATGCAGCTGCTGGTGGAGTTGGGTCACTGCTATGTCAGTGGGCAAATGCCTTAGGTGCCACTGTTATCGGTACCGTCTCAACTAAAGAGAAAGCTGCTCAAGCCAAAGAAGATGGTTGTCACCATGTCATCATCTCTAAGGAAGAGGATTTTGCTACTCGTGTGAATGAGATAACTTCGGGGAAAGGGGTGGAAGTTGTATATGATTCTGTTGGAAAAGACACTTTCGAGGTAACCGATGTTTATTTTGTGTTCCTAATTAATTAGTACTTATTAGTCATACAATTCATATTATATTTGGTTGATTCATTTTGTCCTGTTCGGTGCATATATTGATGATTTTTAAGTCATCGATGGAAATTATGAACTTGAAAATTGGTCTAGACCTTAAGTTGTTGTGAGACTATTTTAGCCAAACAATGTCGGTAGTATGTCTTCAACATTTTTCTAGAGAGGAACCTACAATCGAAAAATTATTACGTAAAATGCACTCCATAGTTGGTCTTGTAACTCAAAAGGTCGGTTGGAATGTTTTTTAACCAATAATCTCATCGTAGAAACTAAAATATTCAGACGAACTTATTGGCTTTTGGGGGGCATTGGAAAATCTCCGGTTAACTTGATAGTAAGATTTAGGCTAAATCTGCCAAAACACAGACCAGTTTTTCCCCCCAGCATGCTAGACACAGTTGCCATTCAAAAACTGTTTAATATAAATGTTTTTGGTGATACTGCCATAGAGTTTTGTCCAATATGAGCTGCTCAATATATTCTTTTGGAAAGCTTACCAGAATGTTCATATCTAGGGATCGTTAACATGCTTAAAAGCTCGAGGATACATGGTGAGTTTTGGGCAATCATCTGGTACACCAGACCCTATACCATTGTCAGCACTTGCGGTTAAATCGCTCTTCTTGACAGGGGCTTCACTTTTTCAATACACGACCACGCGTGATGAACTTCTAGAAGCTGCGGGAGATGTCTTTGCCAGCGTTGCAACGGGTGTTTTACGTGTACGCGTAAATCATACATATCCATTATCTCAGGCAGCTCAAGCGCATGAGGATCTCGAGAATAGACGAACATCTGGTTCCATTGTGCTCATACCAGATGAAAACTGAGGCTAAAAAAAAGCCTACCGAAGTGAAATTTCTATTTATGTAATGTGGGACCATAATAGGTCCATAGTAAAAGCCATTAGACTTCATAATAAAAAGTGGCTATGAGAATTCACTCTTTCCTTAAGTGTGGTTCCTTATAATTAAATGATTAAACAGATATCTATCCCCTGTTAAATTCTGAAATCATGCAATTTGTTTTCCTTCAAAAGCAACATTTATCTGATTGTATTACATACACAAGTGTAAGAAAATAAAAATTTCTGATATGTAGAGTCAGATGAAATATTATTCATTTCTCAGGCTAAATGATGCAACCATTTAAGGTATCACTGTAAAAAAATATTAATTACCACCAGTATCCCAGTCTTAATACAGGAGGGCACACATTTTTATTTTCTGTTGAAACCAAGCATTAGTAAAAATAGCAAGATTACACCAAGAACTAGTTCAATGCCATGGTACACTGCCATTTGGATTCATAAGTTTTAATTCTTACAATTGTTAACAGATATTATAAAACCTTTTAACTTTCTTTTGGTTGGTTCTACCTAGGAAAATGACTGGTTAATCTGCAACTAATTAGAGCCTCTTTTAATCATGGAAGAAAATCTATAGCCTCGCAAGTACAGTTTTTGTTGAGAGACGCATATCTTCCAAATTGATGCATTTGGACAGTGCAACTGTAAGCTTCTTCATATCATCCAGAGTATGCGCTGCGCTAAGAGTTACTCTTAACCTAGAGACATAAGAATAAAATCGTAAAAAAAATATTATTGCGCACTTACAACAATAATAATACCACATTCCTGATACTCAATAGTCAATTTGCTATGACAGAGTAAAAAAGTGTGAGCACCAACTAATTGGTCGAAGAGGACTAAACATGAGCCATAGATTTGAAGACCTGCAGATCCACAAAAAACTAAAATTTCTCCGTTTAGTCTGGTAGGGATTGTTTTGTAGATTTAAGGAAATTAGTTGGATTTTTTTAATGAAAAGAGGATTGGGTCATGCAGCTTGCAGTTTCTAGATTTATCACTTCAGGCCAAAAAAACTTAAAATCTGAGCTTTTAAGCTTGTCAACCAATTGCAATCTTACTTTTACGCCCAAAAAAACATAGTATTTGAAGTTTGAACACTTGGTTCTTGTCTTTGCATTTTTTGACCCGAGCAATTACCTGCCTGATTCTTTCTTACAATTAAAAGTCAAGTGTAAATCTATGCTGCTCCACAGATTAAACAAAAGACATATAGTATAAAGGAAGTAGGAAATAAATGCAAAGCACACAAAATCTAGTTGTTAACAAACCTGCAAGAGTTAGGGGGAACTGTCGGGGGTCTGATTGCAGTTACATGAAACCCCGAATTCAGAAGATATCTGTTTCAACAGGATAAATGTTTGTTTAACTAATGGCAAAAGTTATCATTGAACATTTGTAAACGTACAAAAAGTGTGTCTGAGAGAGAGAGAGACCAACCTGCTTGCTTGCAAAGCTTTATCTTCACTCCCTACGACGAGAGAAATGATGGGACTTGTAACTGGGATTCCAGTGAGAGTGTGGAAGTCACGTACCCGATCCCATATCGCCTTTCTACGCCATGTCTCTTTCCGTGCCACAACAACAGCAGCTGTCAGTTTTCATTTCTTTTGTTAACTCTCACAGGCTACTCACGAGTATTAACTCAAAAAATAACCCTAAAGAACATACTGCCCTTCCGTTTCACTTTTAGGTTTCTAGATAATGCGGGATATAGTACCATAACAGAAACATCAATAAAAAAAAGCAGAGGGTTTCTGTATCAATTTTGTAAATTTTCTTAAGAAGTGCGCAAACTTTACTCTGTTTTTTTAATCCCTATAAGGAATTTTATTCCAACTACAGTTGAGGGTAAAACCATGCTAACAGTCAAGAGGACTGGGAATGTCATTAGGTAAACCCGAATTTTAAGAAATCACGTACCATGCGCAGCAGCAATGACGGGAACTGGTGTAGAAGTTGAAAATATAAAAGAACGACCCCTTGATTGTATGAGTTTCTTCCATCTCTTACTGAAACACATAAAAAGAAATATATATAAACATAAAGAAAGGTAGAAACAGAAAAAAGAATACCACAGGTTATGCTGGTTATGGCTTCCTAAATTAAGTTGTTAGAGTAACATTTAGTTATGCTTTAAAAACACGGGAAAAAAAAAAAAACTGGAAATCCTAGCAATGAAGTTACGGAGTATGATTTCAGTATATACACTAATAAGCAGCTATATAAAATAAGAACCCAATATACGACCCCAGTGAAAATAAGATAAATGAATATAAACAATTTAAAACCATTGCTGTGAAAGATCAAGTGCAAAATAAATGAAATGGAATTCCTCTTAGAACATACCTGCACGCTATGAAACCACCATGACAGCCTGCAGCTTTACTTAAAGTGCCTATGCATATGTCAACATCACTTTCACAATTGAATTCCTCAGCAACCCCACCACCATTTTTGCCACAGACAAATGTTCCATGAGCCTGGGAAAAACAGCCGAGAGATATTGATACGAATTCGTATAAGGACAACTTTAACAAGTCCATGTAGCAGTCTGTTAAAATCTCTCCTCAATATGAAACATTGACCAGATGTTATTTACTTGCTATGGATTAGTCAATGAAAAAGCTCATTTCTAAAATCCTATTTTGTGAACATGTATATGAACCAGATTATTCAGTTTTACTTTTCTAGTAACTGAATATGCAGTGAACTTACATCATCAATAGCCAACAAAAAACCATGTTTTTTTCGGAGCTTTACAAGATCACCCATCGGAGCAAAGTCCCCATCCATGCTGAACAAGCTGGAAAAAATTATAAAACCCCAGCATTAGATGGTAAAAGGTTGTTTAGCCTTACATACAAGCCGCTACACTATCTGAATACTTTTTCTATAGAATTCTTCCAATTAAATACCATTAGCTTTGGTATTAATTCAAATAAAGGTAATAGACTGACCTATCAGTAACAACGACTTTCTTCTTCATCGGACAATTTTCCCTGTCACGCATAAATTGCATATTCGTGAGATGCAAATGGAAGAGACTAGAAAACAACCTTACACAACAGCATATTAGAAAAACAACCTACAGTAACGCATTAAGGTGAAACATATCACAATGTCTATAGACAAACACCTCTGCACTTCCTTGTCGTTCAGCAAGTCGAAGACCATCGATAATCGAGGCATGATTTAGAGCATCTGAAAATATAGCAACTTTTTCGTTCTTCGTAGGTTTTCTCTCAATGGATAAAAGAGAGCTAATGTTTCCTAGTGTGGTCATTAAGGCCATATTGGCAGAAAATCCAGTAGGACATAGAAGGCATTCCTACAGTAAAAAGAAAAATTATAATATCATGGGACATACTTTGTACAGGTTAATTACAGTTTTATACATAATTACGTATCACCAGATTTCGATTGGGAACCAATGACCAATCTATAAAATTAGCAATATGCACTCCCAACATAACATTTTTCTTTAGTTATAGAAAAAAATCATAAAGCAGTGGCTACAATAGAAGAAAAGGTGATAAAAACGTGTACAAGATATGACAAACACTATAAATGTCGCTTTCGCTACTAATATAAGTATCCACCCTATGATTTTTTTTCCAGTTTGGTACACTAAATGTACAAAATCGACAAGAAGTATAACATTAAAGTCAAATGATATGTTAGTTCGCAGAACAGTGATTAACACTATTTATAAATTACTATGTGTAATTAGCAGAAAAAGGAAACTTTGAATAATTAAAATTCCTAAAAGTGCACATAGTAAGGATCCAAACATTGAGCAATTTTTTAAAAACAGAGTGATCAAAATACTAGGATGATCTGGGCTGCAGATAGATAAACCGGTAAGAATTTGAGATAGAATATCAAGGCAACGTCAATCACAAACAGACCAACAAACCCAAAGAAAGATTTGACATGAGATCAAATTAAGATTGGGCGTTAATAATAAATATGAGTTTGAGATTCTAGCGGTACAACCTTTGTGTATGTCTGAACTTCTAATATATCCACTTCAAGATTAAAATTAATTCTACTATATAAAGATATCTTCATGTTAGCTTTAGAAAGAAAAAAAAAATATTCCCGTGTTCCAAAACATGACCTTTATTTTGTACCTCTTTGTTTTTTAGGTCTGCCAAGGAAGACTCCAACAGCCTGTGGTAATTTGTATATCCACATATTAAGGCAGAACCCCTTGGGCCCATTCCATGTTCTAGGGCCGCCTAAAAGAAAAGAAAAAAATCAACTTGAGATAACATATAAAGGCTGTAATCCATAATTAAACAAACAAAGGTGACAATGTAATGCACCTTCGCAGCAGCTTTTGAAACTGAGGGGTGTGAACTCAATCCCAAATAATCATTTCCAGAAAATAGCAAAAGCTTTGTATATTTATGCTGAGAGAAGGAAGCTGATTCGTTATCGACCATTTTGTTACCACAGTCAGCGTTATCACCTACAATGATCAAAAAATAAAAAGTGAAACAAGAGTCAAAAAGTAATAGGGTACTGGAAAGAGGGGAATATTTACCCTAACAATTAATAGTACAGTAAAGCATTCTGTTCACATTCAGAAGCAGCACTAATGCCGGAACACGATGACAGCATAGGATAATGAAAACACGGTTGAATTTTTTTTGGTTTTATTGTCATGGTTAAAAGTTAAAGATGGACATTATTTGTCACTAACTATGCAAAGACTTTGTTTTTATGGGTTTTAAGTGACTTTTAACTACTGTGTGAAAATGCTAAGAAGAACTTAAAGCAGCGGTACTCACTGTGTACCACTCTAGAGTCTAGATCACTGAAGGCAATGGAGTAGCTTTTTTGAGAACATCTTTTATACAAATGTCTAAATGTTCAAGAATAATATACTTAAGTAGGACTGCGGATGGCTCCCTACGTCCCTAAATAATTGTAGATTAGGAAAATAGGTGTAACTTTGACTTGCAAAATTCTCGTATCTAATTTGCCGAAATGAAACACCTTTACGCAACAAAAGAAACAGCTCTTGACCTGATCAACGGAACGCTTTGCAGATTATAAACGAAAAACCAGAACTTAACAATATCTACCAAACAAGCTCATGCGCTCCATATAATTGCATTAATGTTCTTAAAATTAAATATGCCCAACTCGAATTCAGACAAAAGGTTCACAAAGATTACACCTTTAAGCAAAAAAAGTAATCAACGAAACGCTTAGCAAATTAATGATTATAAACAAACAACCAAAACTTAACAATATCAACCAAACAAGCACATGCAACTCCATATAATTACATTAATGTTCTTTAAAATTGAAAATGCCCAACTCAAATTCGGACAAAGGTTTCATAAAGATTACACCTTTAAGCAAAAAAAAAATCAAACAACCTTTTTAAGCATAAGCACACTCACATTTCTATAAGAAAATACAGATCAGCAAAACAAAAAAATCATAGAAAAAAACTTTCGAAATAAAATTGGGAATGCCCAACTCGAATTTGGACAAACGGTACACAAAGATTACGCGTTTAAGCCAACAAAATTAATCAGCTTTAAAGCATAAGTAGATCCACCTTTCTATAAAAACATACTGATCAGCAAAATTTAAATAAATAAAAAAAACCATAAGAACATACTTTTCAGCTACAAACAAATAAATGAAAAAAAAAAATTCAACTTTAGAAATAAAAAGGGTGTTACCATAAATGGCCCTAAACAGACCAACTTTTCCATAAGAACATACTTTTCAGCTACAAACAAATAAATGAAAAAAAAAAATCAACTTTAGAAATAAAAAGGGTGTTACCATAAATGGCCCTAAACAGACCAACTTTTCCATAAGAACATACTTTTCAGCTACAAACAAATAAATGAAAAATAAATAAAAAATCAGCTTTAGAAATAAAAAGGGTGTTACCATAAATGGCCCTAAACAGACCAACTTTTCCATAAGAACATACTTTTCAGCTACAAACAAATAAATGAAAAAAAAAAAAAAAAACTTTAGAAATGAAAAGGGTGTTACCATAAATGGCCCTAAACAGACCAAACTTTTCCATAAGAACATACTTTTCAGCTACAAACAAATAAATGAAAAAAAAAAAAAAAACTTTAGAAATAAAAAGGGTGTTACCATAAATGGCCCTAAACAGACCAAACTTTTCCATAAGAACATACTTTTCAGCTACAAACAAATAAATGAAAAAAAAAAAAAAAAAAAACTTTAGAAGTAAAAAGGGTGTTACCATAAATGGCCCTAAACAGACCAACTTTTCCATAAGAACGTACTTTTCAGCTACAAACAAATAAATGGAAAAAAAAAAAAATTAGAAATAAAAAGGGTGTTACCATAAATGGCCCTAAACAGACCAACTTTTCTATAAGAACATACTTTTCAGCTACAAACAAAAAACAAATAAAAAAAAAACAAATAAATAAATAAATAAAGCAATAAACTTTAGAAAAAAGAAAAGAAAAAAAGGAGTAACCATGAATGGGAACTTCATTAAGCCATCGATGAAATGTTTGATTATCAATTTGAACTTCAATAGAGGATCTGTCCCATTTAGACAATTGATCGAACACCTGATATGCATTTTCAAAATTATTTTGATCTAGTTGAAAATTGGATAAATGAATTGGGTTAAGAGAACGAACAACTTTGAGATATTTAAGTTTTGATAATGCTTCTTCTACCCATTCATCCCATGACTTCTCCATTGTTGATCATATATATCTATATATATATGTGTGTGTATATATATATATATGGTAAATATTATCAAATCGACTTACACATTAGCTTATATGATTTTTTGTAAAAACTTTTCAAATCAAATCAACATTTGGTTAATAACATTTGGAACACAGATTTTGAGTTTTTTTTTTTTTTTTTATTTTTTTATTTTTTATAAATACATGTTTTTGAAATTATGGTAAAATTTAAAAATTCAAAACATGTCATTATACATCTCAGAAAAAAAAAAAACGCATATTTGTGTTCCCGTCGTGAAACCGTGGAGATTTGCATTAATCAAATATTGATTTGGAGCGTTTTTACGAAAAAGTGTCCATTTGGGTGTTTTTTATGATGTCCATATATCCTCTATATATATGTATATGAAATGTTAAATTATATAATTATGTTTTCAATGGAGCAAATTTTTCTAACCAAATTATATAATTATATAATTATGTTTCTTCTAAGCAAGTAAATTTTTCGGTTCGTTTTTTTTCGATTTCGGTATTTTTACTTTTTGGATCGACCCGAACCGAACCGGTTTGTTTCGGTCCGGTTTAGGATTTTTTGGGGTTTTTTCGGTTTTTCGTTTTTTTTCGATTTTTCGATCTTTTTCGGTTCGGTATTTTTACTTTTTGGACCGAACCGAACCGGTTTGTTTCAGTCCGGTTTCGGGTTTTTTTTGGGTTTTCGATTATTTTTCGGTTTTATTTTTGGTTTTTCGGTTTTATTGTAAACCGAAACCAACCCGAAAAACTTTCAAATTTTCGGTTCGGTTCGGTTTTTCCGGGTTTTCAGCCGACCCTATCGAAGAGTACAAGGTAAGGTAAATAGTATTGTACACGGACTTCGTAAATGATTTTCTTAACAAAATACAGTTATCGAAAAACTTGTTTATTCTTTCAAAAACCAATGTTCTGTATTTCCGAGTTTTTCATTCTCGCGTTCCGCTTTTCGTTTCCCGTCTATAGTGTAAACTTATGCATTTTTTTTTTCTACGTTTCCGTTTCGATTTCGAAAATTTTAAAACAGAATTTAATGGTTCGATTTTTCTTCGTTTTTTTTACCCACCCCTACCTTCGAGTTTAACATCATTTTTTTTAAGTTTACGATATACATTTTGTGAACCAACCAATGCACTCATCATCATTATACATAATTTTATAAAACTAAACATTTTCACTTCTACAATCTATCTTAGTCTTGTTTGGCTACACAATTATTAATCCTGATACTAATTCCATATTTAAACATTATTTGATACCCGAACCCATGATACATTCCGGAATTAAAATATCGTGACAAACATATTACTCCATTTATATCGTGGACTCAATCAAACTATTCCTTTATATATTGGGGGTTTTATACATTTACTGTACCAAACTATGTTATTTTAACGATTTAAGTATGCATTTTTCAATTTTTTCAATTTGGCTATCACAATATAAGAACTTTTCAATTTAGGTATCACCGTCTAAATTAATCACGGAATCATGTCACGTGACAGCACGTGCTTGACAAACGTTAACGTGAGAGGGTAATTTTATCATTTCACACAAAAATATATCATCATATAAAAACATTTCTCCCAATTTCACACATAACAAAAATCAGTACATAGTCCAAATTTAGGAAAAACGTTGTTCTAATATGATATATTTTGGTGCAGAATGACAAAATTATTCTCTCACGTTATCAAGCACGTGCTGTCATGTGACATGATTTCGTGATCAATTTAGATAGTGGTGCCTAAATTAGATAATTTATTATAGTATGATAACCAAATTAGTAAAATTGAAATATAGGTACCCAAATCGTTAACGGTAACATGGTTTGGTTTACTAAACGTATTTTTTCCCATTAAATATTTGTTAATCCATGACTTAAATGAATAGAGCTAGGCAAAAAACCGGAAAAACCGAACCGAACCGAAAAAAACCGAAACCGAAAAACCGAAAAAATTTCGGGTCGGTTTTCAGTAAAACCGAACCGAAAAAGACAGAAAAAACCCGAAAAAAACCTAAACTGGACAGAAAAAACCTGTTCGGTTCGGTTCAAAAAATAAAAAGACCGAAACAAAAAAAAAACGAACCGAAAAATATGCTCGATTTCGGTTTGCCAAAAACCGAACCGGACCGTACCAGACCCAGCCCTGTAAATGAATGTAAAAAGAAAAAGAAGGAGAGTTTGAAAGAGGATTCAATATACATAAAAACAGAAAATAGAGGGTCGTATATGTAATTTTCTTAATTTCATCATCAAAACAATGTTTTAATTCTAATTCTCTGAATTTTTTCCCCCAATCAAACTTTCTCTCTCTCTCTCTACATATATAGAGATATACAAACAAATAGATATATAAATAAATAGATAGATACAGAGATGGCGTTGTCAGCGAAGCTGCACTCGGCGTTTAAGGGAACGGTGGAGAGGATAACAAGTCACCGTGTCGTTTCCGCTTTTAAAGAGAAAGGTGTATTGTCCGTTTCCGAGTTTCTTCTCGCCGGTGATAACCTCGTCTCTAAATGCCCCACTTGGTCTTGGTATATTATTTATTTATTTACTTAGTTATTGTTATTTTATTCAATATCTACGGAGATGAGGATTCGAAGAGCTAAAAGATCAGAGTTTTAGAATTCGGGTATTCGGTTGTTTAGATATGCGGTTTCGATTTATTTGTTTTTTAACAGCTATTGAAGATTATTTGGGGAGCCAAGGATTAGGGAATTGGGTTATTTAGGTATTCGGTTTTCTTTATTTAGTTATTGTGATTTTATTAAATAGCTACGGAGAGGAGGATTCGAAGAGCTAAAAGATCAGAGTTTTAGAATTCGGGTATTCGGTTGTTTAGATATGCGGTTTCGATTTATTTGTTTTTTAACAGCTATTGAAGATTATTTGGGGAGCCAAGGATTAGGGAACTGTGTTATTTAGGTATTCGGATTTCTTTATTTAGCTATTGTGATTTTATTAAATAGCTACGGAGACGAGGATTCGAAGAGCTAAAAGATCAGAGTTTTAGAATTCGGGTATTCTGTTGTTTAGATATGCGGTTTCGATTTATTTGTTTTTTAACAGCTATTGAAGATTATTTGGGGAGCCAAGGATTAGGGAACTGTGTTATTTAGGTATTCGGATTTCTTTATTTAGCTATTGTGATTTTATTAAATAGCTACGGAGACGAGGATTCGAAGAGCTAAAAGATCAGAGTTTTAGAATTCGGGTATTCTGTTGTTTAGATATGCGGTTTCGATTTGTTTTTTTTTAACAGCTATTGAAGATTATTTGGGGAGCCAAGGATTAGGGAATTGTGTTATTTAGGTATTTGGATTTCTTTATTTAGCTATTGTGATTTTATTAAATAGCTACGGAGACGAGGATTCGAAGAGCTAAAAGATCAGAGTTTTAGAATTCGGGTATTCTGTTGTTTAGATATGCGGTTTCGATTTGTTTTTTTTTAACAGCTATTGAAGATTATTTGGGGAGCCAAGGATTAGGGAATTGTGTTATTTAGGTATTCGGATTTCTTTATTTAGCTATTGGGATTTTTGTTAAAAAAGATTAGCTTTAAATTATTTTGTCGGAGAGGGTAATTCGTGGAGCTGAGGAGTAGGCTCTATCTGGCAACAGATTATTTGATCAGAAATCATATTTTAAAAATATGTTTAAAAAATCCACCAAATTTCCAGAATTTCCCCCTTTTTTTATAGCTTCTTTAGCCTAAAAATCTGCTTAGCAAAAGCTAATCTGTTAAAAAGCACAGTGATTTTTATCTCTCTCTCTTTTTATTCAATTAGTTATTGTAGCTCTTAATATTTTGTTGGATAGGGTACATTGTGGAGCTGAGGATTAAGAGTTTTTTTTAATTATTTGGGAATTGGGATTTTACTTTTTAAAGGTTCGTTTTTTTTGTTTTTTTTATTTGCAGCTATTTGGATTTTGTTAATGTAGATTATTTGAAGTGCTTAGGAAAAGATGATTTGAGTTTTACAATTTGGGAATTGGGTAGCTTTTAATATTTTGTTGGAGAGGGTAATTCGTGTAGTTGAGGATTAAGAGTTTTTGAAATAAATTGGGAATTGGGGTATTTATTGATTTAATTTTGAATTTATTGTAGCTATCTGGAGAGTGTTATGGGTTATTACAGAACTTGAGGATTATGGTTTTAATAACTGGAACTGGGTTAATTAGATATTTGTTTTATTTATTTATTATTATTTGTAGTTATTGAGATTTTTGTTAAAGAAGATTTTTTGAGGAGCTGAAGATAAAGGATTAGAGTTTTAGAATTCGGGAATTGGGTTATTTAGATATTCGTTTTCTTTATATAGCTGTTGGGATTTTTGTTAAAGAAGATTATTTTAGGAGCTGAGGATTAGAGTTTTATAGAATTGAGGGATTGGGATTTTACTTTTTGAGGTTCGATTTATTTTATTTTTTATTTGTAGCTATTGGGATATTGTTAAAGAAGGTTTTTTGAAGAGCCGAGGATAAGAAGACGGGATTATAGTTTTACAATTGGGTTATTGGGCTATTTAGATATTCAATTTTGAAGTTGGGTTATTTAGATTTTCTATTTTGGATTTCTCGTAGCTATTTAAAGATTTTTTTAGGGTAGGGGATTCCAGGAGACGAGGATATGGGGTTTTTAGCTCGTAGACCCTTCTAAAGATTTTCTTTTTTTGGAATTGGGAACTGGTTTTTATGAAACTAATGCTGTATATAAATTAATGTAGCAAATGTTTTATATCTATGTAAATGGTTACTTAAATTAGGTAGTAAATACCTAGGCGTTCAAACTTTTCGATGCGTATGAAGATTGAAGTTCTACTATTTTTTGAAGCTTTGAAAGCTAAATATGTTCGTTGCTATGGTGAGATGCCAAAATTTCTTGTTGAATTTCGAAGAGTTATATTTTGTCCTGCTGTCAATCGGCCACTTTCCATCATGTCGTCCTTTTTGTTCAAAATTACAAGCTGATGTTAAAAAATGTAATCAGGACAATCATCAGTAGTTCTGCTCGTTGGGTACATGAAGTTTCTTGTACTGCAATTTTACACCTTATAGTGATGGCATTTTGTGTCGGTATCTATGTCACGGTAGACCAATATCTACTGAATACAATATTGGTTTCGGCTGATATTGACAAGCATTAAGTCTATAAAGCTTAATGTGGTACGATAGACCATACTGTTCAAACAGAGAGAGTACTAAGAGTTGAATCGTATTGGAGTTGTGTTTGATCTGATTAGATGTTCCTTTCCCTTTTTCTTTTTCCTCTGGCTAGTATATTAGCAACTATTATGTCTTCTTACCTTGATTCTATTTCAGCTAGCTCTTCTTTGTATTCCCTTTTTTGAATCCTGCTGCTCAATGTTTTGCTTTTCATTGATAGGGAATCCGGTGAGCCAAGTAAGAGGAAGTCATATTTACCAGCCGACAAACAATTTTTAATCACTAGAAATGGTAATTGACTTTACACTTCTTTTGACTTATTTCCTCATGGTCTCTTGTGCAAGTAATATGCTTGTAGTTCAAAGTATGTCTCATTAATTTGTACATAACTCTCTTGACTATGCATTCTTCATTTCTTCTTGTATTACTTTTCGAGAAAAGTACAACGGTATCCCATACTTTGGATCAAATTTCAATTCAATACCCATAGTTTAAATTGGAACACTAATGGCTTCATATTTTATGCTACATTTTCTGTTTGGTTCCCACAGTTTTAATCGGAATACTATCGGTCCTTCTAGTTTGAGTAAGTTACATTAATAGACCTACATTTTAAATTCGGTACATTTGGTGGCATGTGTTACGTATAACACTGTTTGTCTCCATGGGAAGGGACTATAGGTGTAACATTTTGGAACTTTGAGGACTAGTACTGCTGTAATTGAAATTATGATAAACTTGGAGGACATAAATAGTGTTGCAATTGAAGCTTTACTAATTAGAATTATCCCATTTAACTAGCCTTCCTTTTCTCCTATTGAACTCACGGGATCTTTACAATTCTTTTTCTTCAGTTCCTTGTCTACGTAGAGCTGCATCAATTGAAGAAGAGTATGAAGCTGCGGGCGGTGAAGTGCTCCTTGACAATGAAGAAAATGATGGGTGGTTAGCAACCCATGGGAAACCAAAAGGTTTGATATTTTTTAAGCCACTTTCTAAGCCAGATGGATTATTAGTAATCACTGTTCTCAATATCAAGTATCAACCCCGTCCACGTTTTTCGATTTTGTACATCAACTTCCCTGTCATTCTTAATCGTATAAGCCTAAAGAGTTTTAATCTCTTTTGTACACTTGCATCTCTTTTAACATGGATGGTTTTGTCTATAATAAATAATTCCGATAATTGGAATTAAAGTGTACCCTTCCGACTAAATTAGTAAATTGTTTGTATTGTTCAGAAAACACGGGAGAAGAGGAGGACAACTTGCCTTCTATGGAAACTTTAGATAGTGGAAATAGAAATGATATTCAGTCCATTCCTTCATACTTTGGGGGCGAAGAAGAGGAAGACATACCAGACATGGCAGAATATGAGGACCCTGACAATCTTATTGAAAACGATCCTGTAAGACAGTACTCTCCTTTCTTCTAGGGGTTTTCCAAAAGAATTCCTTCTTTGATTTGATTTAATTTGTTTTTCACCGAGATTATGGAAGTTTTGCCATTATAGTTGGGGCAATTTCGAAGAATCACTCGACTTTAGTTGATCATCCTTATTTTCTTAATTGAATATTGAGGTTCATTTGTCTGATTAGAAGATAAGAAGTAGGTAGAAGAATATACATATTTATAGGTTTGTATAGTTCTAATTAAGCCGACCCGAGCATGTGTATATTATACTATAATAATACCCTAGCAAAATGGCAAGCAGTAAAATTATTGACATGTCTTATCAACTAAATAGGAACAACACCCCCCCTCTTCTCTCTCTCTT
The DNA here is from genome assembly GCA_963682055.1 of Primula veris. Classification (NCBI taxonomy): domain Eukaryota; kingdom Viridiplantae; phylum Streptophyta; class Magnoliopsida; order Ericales; family Primulaceae; genus Primula; species Primula veris. The sequence goes on along the minus strand of OY821742.1, from coordinate 2,548,706 downwards.
AAACACCAAAAAGGAAAAACTTGTTGACATTATACTGCCACTTTAAGTAGTTATGGGAGTTGAGTAACAGTTCCAGCTTATTCTTTGAATTTTTGTTATAAATTTCTGATGTAGGGAAGAGAGCAAAATAGTTTTCACCATAGTATAGACTGCATTAGAAGTGTCTCTCATAAAACCTGAAATAATGTGGTAGCTAGAGTTTTACAGATGTATAATATTGAACTATCAAAGTGCCAATGTGTTATTCATCAATGGAGAAGATATACACTTAAATCTTTTCCCGCCCTGCATATTAGACTTGGTTACTTTTAGTGGACGATTAGATTCAGGAACTGTGGTCTATTATTTGACTGATATTTTACACCGTCAATCCATCTAGTAAAAGATTGAGTCGAGATTAATTTCAGTTGATTCAGAGACTGAAAAAGAAATAGTGTTCCAAAGCATCCAATGTTTTTTTTTTTTGGGAAAGAATTTCAACAGAGCATTCATTATATAGAGAATAATAAAACATAGGCATTTCCCCTTCCAGCCTTCGTATTTGAGCAATTATCTTGGTTTAGAAGAGACTTCTAGGATTTATAAAATTTCGTTGCAATTGGGAGTAGGTGGTGGAGTTATTGTTTGGACTAGGGTTAGCAATCACCTCTTTCCTAACTGCTCGACTATTTTGTGGTTAAATACACTTGTTTATGCAATAAGTGTTCCCCATTTATATATACTGCCACCTTTTCATATTTTCTAATATTATGTTTAATGCAGGCAACACTTCAGACAGCCTATCTAGTGGCTCATGAACCAGATGATGACAATATTCTACGTACCCGGACATATGACGTTAGCATTACGTAAGTAATTTATATGAGATTGCTGTCAATTCCTAAAGGTATTCCGCATTCATTTTCGTTATTGCGATTTCAGGTATGATAAATATTACCAAACTCCCCGAGTTTGGCTTACTGGATATGATGAGGTTAGTCTTACCATCTGACTACTTTCCTTATTGTGTCACTAGTCTTTTTCTGCAAAGAGTGTAAGTTTTAGTCTAAAGTTCTAAACCATCCCTCTTGCTTCTTAAAAGCGGAAAAAAAGGTTTTTACTTCTGTAAAACCTAAGTTCATATTCATATTGGATTACATGTTTCCTGTGCAGTCTAGGATGCTTTTGCAACCAGAACTTGTACTTGAAGATGTTAGTCAAGATCATGCCCGCAAAACAGTAAGATGCAATCTGAACCCTCAATTGCCACTTGCCAATACATACTATAAACAATTTATTAAGTTTTAATGAACACATATCTTTTCCATTCGAAAGGGTTCATGTTAGCATTACTATAGAGCTGCATATACCTAAATTTGTAGCATGTTATGTGTACAAACAATTTCTTAGCTTGGTTGTGACGCAGGTACCATTTTTATGAAAATAAAGACAGAAGCTCGCAACAATGAGCAAATTATTTTCCCGTTCTTTGCTGTCTTCGCTTAATGGATGTTATTTATTACAGTTATACTTTATACAAAAGATTAATTACAAAAAATCCTCTCTATCAGATCTGTTCTTATTTCTTTATTTCAAAGCTAGTTAATCTATGGCTGAGGTGTAAGAAAAGCAATTATGATAACATAGTAATTCCTGTTTTCTAGATTTTGCACTTTGGTACTGTTTGTTACCTGATATTTGGGAAAGTGTGTTGAACATTTTTTTTTTTAACTCAGGTAACTATTGAAGACCATCCTCATTTACCTGGAAAGCATGCTTCTGTACATCCATGCCGACATGGTGCTGTCATGAAGAAAATCATTGACGTTTTAATGTCACGTGGAGTCGAGCCAGAAGTTGACAAGTAATTTCTCTCATTTAGCGTTGAGCACTTTGTATGTTATAAACATGTATGTGTCTATACATATTAAGTCTCCATGTTTGAGCTTATCGCGTGTATAGCTTGTGCTGGATTGCTAACTGAGTTTAATTCTTGCGTTCCTATTTTATTGACTATTTTGCATTGCCATTTCTTGTAGGTACCTTTTCTTATTCTTGAAATTTGTGGCGTCTGTGATTCCTACTATTGAATATGATTACACCATGGACTTTGATCTCGGGAGCAGTAGCACATGATGTAAGGTAAGTTGCTGTACAGTCAGCCCATTGTAAATTAATGACAGATCAAAGAAGTTGTTAGACCTTAGATTTATTTCCTTGTGAAATAAAAGTCAGCATTCCTCTTTTAATAGTGAAACTTGTGGTTTGGTTTATAGTTCTGTGGGAGGATGAAATAAGTAGAAAATATTTTTTTGATACTGCGTCATTGCTCTCCATTTCTAGGGAAAAGCATAATACATTGGTAGGAAAATATAAAATTATAGTTGATTGAGGGCCTAATTGGTTGCGGTTCTTTAGTTTATTTTTAAAAAATATATTAGTTCAACTGTTTTAGTTGATATCTTAACGCTTTTTTTTGGGTATGTTGCGTTAAAAGGTTAGAACGTTTGAGTTGGATGGAATGAACTCAGCTCTCTCAGTCTTAAATCAACCTTGTTTATTAAAACAACCAATAAAAACAAACTCTTAGTAGATTGATTTTATCTAAATTTTATTCCATTTTCATCTTATGTTTAAGGTTGGTATTCACTATTCAATACTACTAAGGTAACTAACAGTAATTGTGTTTCTCTTGCCCTTTATTCCAAGTTCTAATCTCGTTAAATTTGTATCAATAGGTATATGGATATATGCTGCAAACTCCAATTTCAAATCGTTCACCGTTTTCCTCTCCTTGCAGATGGATTCCTTCGCCCGCATTTGTTTGTACAGATGATTATCAGTTGTTGGTTGCGTGCTTTCTATTTCTGCATCTCTGTGCCTCTTGGGAAAGAACAACCAAGGGTTTACATTCATTCTTGTAAATACTTATTGTTAATGCATTAACTAATGTTTACATTGTTGATCAAAATTTAAAAATTATCTTCTATAAGCTTGTTCCTTGGTTGTGTTCTTTTGAAATCAATAATTTGCCGTTCTCTAATGGCTTATCCTATTAATAAGTGCAACTGATATTGCCTTCTTGCAGGATTATTTAGTCGGACTATTAAGAATAACTTAATCTTGTAACTATGGGAAATTTATTTTTTATATAGGGATCATTGGAGAGGGTCCTATTTTCTGCAATGATACATCCATAAAAAATTTCGGTATTTTATCAGTTCCAGTTCGTTTTTTCATGCATTTCAATTGGTTTTTCCATCAGATATTACACGCAACCTCAAGTTGTTACAACTGAATGCTACAATATAGTACTCTCTTTGTTCAACGAATGAAATTTTTTTATGGAAAACTTGGAAAACATTGCTATTCTGATCTTCTAATGCTTGATCTTCAAAACTGCTCAGAAATATTCACCTTTAATTACACGTTGAAGACACGAGTTGTGAAGTCGTGTCCGAAAGGGAAGTATTAATATCCTACAAAGAGGAGCTTTCATGACCTACAAACAAATATGCCGTGTTAGAAAAGGTAACGGCTCTTATGAAAGGCGGAAATGTGTTAAACTGAGTTTCGGAAGGCAAGTGCTTTTGAATAAAAAGTACTTGTTTATCTCATTATAATGTTTCAATAGTGAACAAGTAATTGAAGAAATGACCCGAAAATCTTAGACATTCACAACAGAATAAAAATAATCTCGCAACCCAAATTAGTGTCGGTCCAAAGGTGAAAGGTCTTCGACATCTAAGTCGGACAAAGAAATCTCTCTCTTAAAACATGTCACCCTTTAAAATTTTCATTATCCGCACGAACATTTAATTGTGAACATGTAGAATGAAATAAGAGAGACCCCAAAACAACCTCATTATGTAAAAAAAAAAATAAACAAAAAAAAACCTAGCTAGCTCGATACGGGTCTTGGTTAGCCTTATAGCTGACAATGATAGAAATATGTGTAATATATTTAACCCACTACAAAACCTAAACAGTACGGTGTTGTTTGGTTGTATCATTAGTATCTCGGAATTGAACTATTAATCATATGGATCCCATAAATGTTATGTTTGATAAAACATTAGATTTCAGACTATTTATCCGGTCCGGACTAGAAATGACTGCAAAAATGTGTATTTTCAATACCATATGTGGTATTAGGAATAGTCCAATCCTAGATGTATTAATTATCCGGCATTCTTCAAATCTCATTTATAATAGTACCGGTATTAGTAATCCATTAGTATTCAATTTGTTATCGTTTAGTTGTTTTATACGAAATTATGTGCAATTTTGACAAACCGAAATTATCGAAATGGAAATTTTCAATAGTTAATCACGTACTAGTACAAATGTTAGATTATATGATTAAATATTAAAAAAATTATTTCTATATTTTCGATACAAATTCTTGATTGGTCAAAATTAACTAAGAAGTGTCTAATTAATTCCACGTTTTTAAACATAAGTATAACCACTTTTTAATTAGTTATGGGTCCCCATTTCATGCAGTCATTGAGTTAGACGGTACAATGTAATTTGATTTATGCTGTCATTGAGTTATCTAGTCATCTTTACAACCATTAGATTAAAAAATAAAGGCTTAGATAATACATTTTCAATAACTAATTTAATTTTTTAATTTTTATTATATATTAGACAAATTATTATTTAATAAATTAAAAACAAAATTTACAACACAATAAAAATCAAAATAAAAATACAGAACCAAACTCTAATGGATACTATCATAAATTTAATTATTAATCAAAATTTTAAATAAAAAAATAATTGAATATTTATTTTTGAAAATGAGATTTTGTCTCGAAAAAAAGAAAACAGCGTTAGTTATATATTTATTATTATTTACAATTCTCAATAAAAACCTAACTGTCTTGGAGTGGCATAACACAATTCTATTTTCTCACAGGTTTCAAGTTCGAATCTCTTTTTCTGCAAAATATTTAATTTTTTTTAATCTTCTTCTTAGTTCTGTTAATGGATCAAGATGAAAAACCTCCTCCTCTCAAAAGGGTATCCTAATATCTTCTCTAATTTCAAATTCCCCTTTTTTTTCTCTTTAATTTATGCTTTTTTTTTTCTTCAATTTATGTAATTTATCCATTTCTTATGGATAAATATATATTATTTTTTTTCCAGCAGTCTAGGTTCAAGCCAAAAGCACCTCTTCCCAGGAAGCCTAAGCTTGTTAATCCCAAAAGGTATTTTTATTTTATTTTATTATTTATTTATTATTCTTGTTATTTCTTATTTTTCATGGTAGGTTTATGTTTATCTGGTATTTGTGTTTTTTGAATTGTGGGTTTTGTTTCTTATTAGAGATTAATATTTGGGTATTTGTTAATTTGTAGATTTTAATTGTTTTTCTTTTTTTATTTGCTATTAGGTCTATATGGTATTTGTGTTTTTGATATGTATTACTATCTGAATTTTGGGTTTTGTTTCTTATTAGAGATTAATATTTGGGTATCTGTTAATTTTTACATTATTGTTGTTATCCCATTTTTATTTGCTTTGTTGCTATTTCTAATGTGTTTTTTACTTTTTAATACTATGTTGCTTATCTTTTTATTTACAATCTGAAATTGTGAATTATGGTTTTGTTTTTTTATTGAAGATTAATGTTTTTGTACTGTTTTTTAATTTGTAGAGAAGAAGAGGATAATGATGAATTTAATGAAGCTACAAAGGCTCTTCTCCAACGACTACGAGTCAACGTAAGTTTTAAAACTATTTCACACTTAAAATTTATAGATTGGAGTTAAAGATGAGACTCAGTTTCTATTTATTTAAGTAAAAAATATTAAATTGATATTCAATCTATTGACTTTTAGCAATTTAGTATTCAACATATATCATTTTCTAAATTGGTATCCAAGATTTATGGTTAGCATTCACTCAGGCCCAATTAAGCATTATAGATTCGTACCAAATTTGTACTAGTCGTCACATGTAGTGTAAGTTGGGTACATTGCTAAAAGGTGATAAGTTTAATACCAATTTAGCATTTTTCTCTTTATTTAAGCATTTCGTATGGTACTTCCAAATTTAGAGTTAAGGAATATATAGTTTAGGTTTACCCTAACTAATTAATAGTACTATGTACTACACAGTATATAAAATGGCGCAAGCGGAAATAGATCGCCTTAACGCCTGATCCTGCTTGATCCCGTTTAATTCCGTCTAATTAGGTTTAAAACATCACTTAGTACCTAATCACTTTGACTATTTGACTGCGGCTACCACATGATTTCCGCCGACACTCGCTTTTTCATATATATCATTCTTTTTTTTTTGTTGGGTTTAGTTACCTTTATTACTGTTCATATCTTCATTAATTATGTTTTTTACCTCTGAGTTTTTAATTTTAATGCTTCACATTACTATAATTAAAATGAGAGAGGGCAGGTAAAATAAAAAACAGAAATCATGATTTTTTTAATAGACAAAATGACATTTCAAACTTAGGAGCTGATGGAAAGAGTTTTTTTTGTTCATATTGTTGTAACCTTTGCTAAGTTAAAACTGAAGTTTTTATGTTTCTGCAAATATTAAAGGTTTCAAGCTGAATGAATGCAATTTTTTTTAAATCAACTTCACATAAGTCAATATTCACTATTCAAATATATGTAAGCCAGAGAAGAATGATCATTACAAAAATAAAAAAGTATACTTCAAATTATCATTAATCTCAAAGAGGATAATCTTTACTACATTCGTACATTTGTGTGGTAAAAGTAAAAATGGAAAGTTGCTGTTTTTTAACATTATTCTTACTTCTTAGACCTGACGAATATTGGGTAGCAGGTATAAATCTGAAAGGAACTTTTGGGTTAACGTATCCGAAAGTAGAACTATACTTGGTGCAACTTTTAACTCAGTGAGCCGCTTTTTTTTAAACTGAGAAAGGACTAAGGACTGGATTAAACTCACTTATAACTTTTAGATTTTGAAGTTCGATATAATTAAAGAGCTTCCATGAACTGCAACTTATAAAAAAAGCTCTCCGGAGCTTAAAAGCCAAGGCAGTCTAGTCTGTCCATGGGTTTGCTATAACAAAGGTGTAATTTTGGAAAGAAAAAACGGGCAATATAATAATTTTACAAGTATATAGAAAAGGTATCATACAATATTGAACCATAATGGTTTGAAGTTTGAACTATAGATCTCTTAGTCATGGGAAAAGTTATTAACCAGTTCTACCAGCAGAATGCATGGCTTTATAGTGGCCTAAAAGTATATTTCTGAATTAAGTAAAAATCTATATGGTTGTGTGTTGCTTTAAGAAATATCCAGAATTTCCTCAGGCAGGACTTTTCTGTACTTCGCAATCTGCTGCCTGATGTTGTGAACAGTACTTGGTTCTTAGCAAAAAAACTAGAATGAAAGTTTTTTCTTTTTGTTCAGGAGCATCAGGGCAAAGGAGGAATTAAAGTGGGAAAGAAATGTAAGTTTTCGCTCTATTAAATTACTTGGACAGGTTTTCACCTTTATATTTTACATATCAAACTTCATTTTATTAAGGTCAAACGCAATTAATGGATTCTGAACTTTGAAACATGTCATATGATAGTGATACGAATATAGTATATTAGGTAGTTTAATGCTTCTAGTAATTACTTTGTCACATACTGGCCCTTTTCAGAGCAAAGATATTTGGTATTAGTATATTCCAGTTAATCAGGTCTTTAGTACAACAGCGTTCGGTTAGTTTTTGTGACGATCCAGATTTTCCGGAAGGAAATTCTGTGGTGCGGTGTTGTGCGTCAGTCCCACATCGCCCAGATATGAGAGTACTCGAGCGGTATATGAGCTTAAAGATCCATTTGCTATCAACAAGGCCTTTTAAAGCCGTGCGGCACAATAGCGAGAACGGAACTCCACAGTTAAGCGTGCTTAACTTGGAGTAGTACCAGGATGGGTGACCCCCCTGGGAAGTTGTGCCAAAGCGGACAATATTGTTGATACGGGCGTGGCGGTTCGGTCTCTGGCGCCGGGTCGTTACAGTTTTAGATCCAATGTTACGTATAATGCATAAGATCAGAATTCTTTTGTTTTTGTTTGGGAAGGGGCTTAATATCTGGGTTACGTTTGCTTGATGAGCTCAAAAGCTGAGGGTTTCTGGTCTTTTGGCCTGAAAAAGCTAGCTGAGCCGTCCTTTTGAAAAGCTCGTTTCAAAATACCTTAAGGTTGCTTTTCCTTTTTGAGCTTTAAAAGCACTTTGCTGACAAACTCAAAAAGCTTACGCTTTTGTGCTTTTCTTGCGCTACAGAAAATAAAAAAGTTTAAGCTTTGATGAAAAGCGTTTTAAAACAATGGATCTACCCAACATTTCTCTTGGTAAAAAAAAATCCGGCTCATTTGCTTATAATCTGCAAGACTGCAACCAAACAAGCCTTTAGTATAGCTTGTGTAGGCACTTGTGTGACATCTATTTGGCTATTTATTTGTAGCATCGGTGCAAGTGGCATTTGCTAATGGAATAGGATCATCGGGTCAGATAAGGTCATTTGGTTTACCAAAACAAGGAAATAATAATATATCATTAAATAGCTCAGGATCTACTTCGAAATCGTCTGTTGATGATGAGAAAATCACCACTTATTCACCTTCAACTGCTATACAACAAGATGGAACCAACTTGATGGATATTGTCGAATCGTCGTCTAAAAAGAAGAAAACATACAAGGAGCCTTGGGTGAGGAATATAGATAGTTTTTCTCTGTCTCTCTGTCTCTCTCTCCCTCTCTCTTTCTTCCTCTCACACACACATTCAAGTAATATTTATTTTCTTCATGTAATGCAGGATTACAACCACAGCTACTACCCTACTACCCTTCCCTTAAGGCGACCTTACTCTGGCAACCCAGGTATGCTTATGTATATAAAGCATTCTATTGATTTGTCTCTTCTGTTCTTCGTGTTTTTGGTGGCTATGCTTCAGTTCTATTCACGGTTAATCCTGGAAAAAAGTGTAGAGAAGTCTTTCGAAATGTTTTGCTTCCGGCCTTTTTGTATTTGTTTTCAGACCATCAGAAATACCGTAATTGTTTTTTTCATTTATTTTCTTATTTATTTATCATTTAATTGATATTATTTATTTATTTCTCATTCAGAGCTGCTCGATTTAACGGAATTCGGGGAAACTCCAGAAGACTCGGTGTACGATGAAAGCATTGTAAATCCTGCTTCGGAACTTGGCCTGCTGGTTTGTCTCTTAACATTCTCAAACCAAAAAAAATTCATTTTATGCATCAAAATATACCTTCTGTTCTTATCATATGATGCATGTGCTATTGACTGCAGGAGTGCAATGATGAACCACAGATGTTGTTTCTTCAATTACCTAATACTCTACCGTTTGAGACACTTCTAGAGAAACGAACATCTAAAACAGCTCAAAAAGAAAAAGGCAAAGAGAAAGTGGGTATATCTAAGCCACCAATAGGAGCCAATGATAAAGGGAAACATAAAGTGGGTGCATCATCAGGAGCCAACGAAAAAGGCAAAGAGAAAGTGGACGAGCGTAGCGGTTTGGAAAAGATTCCTAAAGGGCATATGGGGAAGTTGCTGGTTTACAAAAGTGGAGCAATCAAATGGAAAATAGGCGAAGTCGTCTATGATGTAAGGTTTTATTGTTTCTCAAATGTGCCAAATATGGTTTCTTATAATTTTTCTTGGGACACTCCTCTTGTAGAACCTAGGGGAGATGGTATTGCTTATTTTTGTTTGGTTGTGCATTCAACTATTCAAGTTTCTCGGGCTTCTGCACTTTCTTATCTTCACTTGTTTTGAGGGCCTAAAACGGACGGATCTTTTGAAACAAATGGTTTTATGTTATTTAAACTTTGTCTGAACGAACTTTTATTGCCATGAGAAAATTACTCCCTACTTTTTGTTTACATTCAAAGAAATCGTAAATGCGTTTCTGCAATTCTTCTGCTTGAGAAACATGATACGAAATGGTTTTCACTATCAGAACAAAAAAATTGATCATTCTGATGTCACAATTAGCCTCTTTTGTTTTAGTTTTTGCAATTACTTATATATAAAACAACTTGGTTACACACCATTCATAAAGTGCAGATATTGTATGTGGTACGTAGTCTTGTAGATAAAAAAAAAATCATAATCTCTGCTAATAATTAGTTATTTTGCAGGTGGCGCCTGGTGTAGGTTGCAACTTTGCTCAAAATGTCGTAGCAATGAACACTGCTGAGAAGCATGCGTGCACTCTCGGAGAAGTTGGCAAACGAGCTGTTGTATCTCTCGATATTAATTCGCTCTTCAACAACAATCTCAACTTGGATATTCTCTAGTAGTGACTTGACCTTGTACTAAGAGTGGGAGTAGTATTTTGGATAAAACGGTGAATATGTCTAGCACTAAATATGGTAGCGTTGTTTGGTAAATGTGTAGCGCACGCATGGGGTAATAGTACTTATAACATCCAATTTTTGGTAGGCTATGCAAACAGCTAGCTCTGATATGTATTTGAAGAATATCTTTTGCTTTGGATTTATATGTGAAAAAGAAATCGTATCCCGGCATTCTGTCCAAATAGCTGAGTTTGTAATCTGGGCCGTCGTATGACCGTTGACATTTTTATGCAGTAAGTAAAAAAAAAATGGTTATTTTCTTTTGTGATTCAGATGTTACTCAACCATTTTGTCGCCACTCGTCATATCCTAAACTTCACATCTGTATCATCTGCAAAATTGCCAGATGAAGTTATTGGAATTGCAAATCCCTTGAAGCTGTATGATGTTGTATTGTTGCTAGTTAGAAAAGCTACACATATGGTTAGTAACTTTAACTTGCGTAAATAACTACCAGAAATAATGATGATTGTAGACCGGAAAAGGGTTTTAATCCTTTTTCTCATTTTTCGAATAACATTGATACAAAACCAAAGTCAAGAAAAGTGAGATCCATTAACAAGATCAAAGCGACGTCAATTTATGAAATAAAATAAAAAAAATATTTCTTTATTGGGCGTCTGTCATAACGACAACACTTAAGCGATTGGGCTGTTATTGCTTACACCGGGCGTGGTTTTGGTCTGTTTTTGGGTTTTTTCGTTCGGTATGAGTTTCAGGTTCTAGTTCTCTTTAAATGCATTCGCATTCCCTTTTATCTTTTAAATTTAACTAGAACGTTTAAAAAAAACATTTAGGATTATGCATTGACGTTGCTTTGGACTCCAATTTTAACATTTTCCTATAAATTATTTTGATTAAAAAAATTAATGACAACATATGGTTATGATTATATTGTCATGTTTATTGACAATATTAATACGGAGTATCAATAATCTAACGTGTGTTTTCGAGGTATTCGGTCTATCAATTGGTACCATCACACATAAAACTGTAACCAGAACGAGATATATATATTCGGTTTCAGTCCTGTTCTGTTTTGTGCGTTTTTACTTTTCAAAAATACTGAATCGGTTCGACTATTTTGGTTTTTTGACGGTGTTTAACTAACACTAATTTAATATTAAAAATATAAAAGGAAAAAACTGTTGGTATCTTGTACCATTGATCACATTTATCAATTTAGTACCGAACTTATAAGTTTTACCAATTTGGTTCACAACCTATTAATTTTAGTCCAATTAAATGTCCGACAGTATAAATCGACGAAATTACAATCAATATATCTCATTATATTTAAACACCCGTTATTAAAATTGATCGGTGGTAAAACTTAGATGTTGTGTATTAAATTGATAAAATGCAAATATTACAAGTTACTAAACAATAATTTTATTCCAAAATATAAATATAGGAGCAATTTCTTAGTTTACCTTAAATATTATATATATATATATAGAGAGAGAGAGAGAACAGTCTGAAAGACGATTCACCTTTTTTTTTGTAAGTTTATTTAATTAAATATAATATATCAATATTTATGGTGATTTTGTTTCCCTATTAAACACCTATATTTACATGCACATGTTTGATGAAATGCTCATGTTAGCATTTTATTTTATATATGCAAAATAAAATGCTAAATTGTTTTTGGTTTCAAGTGAAAATCTTTGGCCTTGATTAAAAGTGTAAGTAGCTAATCTAATTTGTTATTAGAATCTATTATTTGATTATTATTTTGTTGCATAGAAAGAAAGAAAAAGAAAAAAGAAAATGGTGTTTTAGCATTTATATTTTAGGAGCTTTTAGTTTCTTTTGATCTCAATACCATAATATTGCATTTACTTGATTAGATTTAAAGATTATATTTTTTTATCTGGGTTTTTGTTTTTGCTGGGAAAAGATTGAATCTTTAAGCTGATGATTTTAGCTTTTTTTCTCAAACCTAGAATTATCCGGCTTATTTGCTTAAAAGCTGAACAAAACCCAGATTTTGGTTTATCGAGTGGGATTATTCTAGTAATTTTGAGACGGAGAATAAAATGTCCCTTTTTAACGCTAATCAGCCCAATGTACTATAGCTTATAGAAAAGAAATAATACTAATGAATAAGCTAATCAGCCGAATGTGTCGTAGTTTTGAGATGGAGCATTAGGTAGTAGGTGGAGACAGTCGGGGAAGCATCCCCTCCCATTTTGATACAAATCGATGAAAACGTTTTTATTTTTTGTATTTTGATCAAAATCTTCAAACATTAGCGTTTTAGCTCTCCCTAATTATAAAAAAAAAACTCGTATCGAGTATGGAAAAAAAATCATATAGAATATGAATATTAGTCTCTGCCATTTAAAGTTCCTAGTTATGTCCCACCATGACTGTAGCTTGTAGAGAAAGTAATAATAATGAGCAAGCTAAGCTTAAAAGCTGCAAGAGAAGAAATCCTAGAAAATATATTATCTTTTATTTGGGTCTTGGCAATTTGAAGATATGGGCTAGTGATGAGATAGCTGTTAATTTCTGTCAAATTTTAAAGTACTTGTTTGACTAGCAATATCCATTGATTATCGATCGGAAATGGAAAAGATACGTTTTTTGGGTTAGACTGTTAGAGCAATATGAAGAAAAGATAGTAACAATGCCACAACTGCTAGGCTCTAGCACTTTCAAGTACCTTTACAATTTGAAATTGGTAATTTTGGTATTTTTTGCTCAATTACGAATAAAATACAGACAGTGTCTTGCTTGGAATGGTTGTCTCGTCCCATGTGAGTGGGTGAATGTATAATTGCAGTGAAGTATGATATTTGCACACACTTGATAAATGTTAAACAACTACAATTGGGCTCCCAATCTAGCCCCTCTTTGCTCAAGTTACTGCATTGTTTAAAATGAAAATAAATTTAGTAAGAAATAAAACACATCTTTGATATATAGCGCATGCTCAGGACTTTAAACTGCCTATTAACTCTCTATCATTGATGATTGTCTTTACGCGTAATGATCTGTGCTGCGTAACCCCCTACACTTATTGATCATTTTTCTACACGTGTTGAATGTCACAGACTATCCTTGACTTGCCGCCTGTCGTCTCCGAGCTGAGGAAAATTCTCCATTCAAGAATTTTCGATAATTATCAACATAAATTGAAAAAAAAACATAATTTTGGGTCATATCAATATCAGTGGAAATGGGGAATAGTGATGGCACAAGCGCTAATCTTTCTCACACTTTCAAATACTTATTCGGTTTGTAATATCAATAAAAATTTCCACTAATAACAATTTGTTACATTTTCTGTCTCTAAACGCTCTCTTTGTTTGTTAACAGCTACACAGTTCTTGTCGAGAGGAATCCCGTTTTTGTTCAATTCATGGATCGTTAGGCATCTCACTGAGCAAGACTATGCGGTAAACTTTTCTCCTTTGTTTTTCTACATATTCATATTATACGAGATTTTTGTTATCGAATAGTTTTGTTCGACAGTTTATTTTCTGTATAGAGTTTTGGAAGCTTAAGTTTTAGCATAACTCTGAATATTTTTTCTTGGCAATTTTCGCTCCTTTTTCCTTCTCTTGTATTTATAATTTTCTATAGAATCTACGAGACAATATAAACTTTACCGTGGGAAAGGATTCAATAGTAACTTAAGAGTTCAGGGAGGCCTATGCTGAATTTTGTTAGTACTTGAGTGACTAATTTGTACTTATATATTCAGTAACAACTTAGAGTTCCATTGGTCTAAATCTTGTATATCCAAAAATATCAGATTGTCAGTCATTTTCAGTCTTATAAAAGAAACTACCTCATTTTCAGTCTTATTAAAGAAACTACCTCCACATTTTGAGGTTTTTTAATGCGAAGTTGACTTCTTGTTTTTACTTGTCTCTTGTTTGTCTTTTATTTTCTAGATGTTTGTGGTTTTTCTTCTGACTGGATTATAATTGCGCCCATTTTTATTTTTTTTAGTTTGTTTTCCTTTCTCTGCAGCTTTATGCGGTGCAGTTCCATCTATTTGTGACTTGTGTCTTATTCCTTAGCCGAGAGGGTTTTAGACGAGCATGTATGAGAGCAGGCATTAACTGGTAATTCCTCATACTTTAGGTTATTCAAATTTTTGTTTCCATTAACATTATCTAGTTAGGCATTAACTGGCTACACTTGGTAGGATATGGATGGCATCATTTCTTATTTTGACATCTAGAATTCGATAGGAGTTCGGTTTATTATCATATATGTGCCAGCCAAATGATTTTGTCGCAGTGATGGTCCTTCAACAGATGAAAATGCAGCAAAGGTTTTGAAGATAGCTTGGATAACTGTCCCATTTGGAACTGCTATTACAATATCAGCATGTGTACTTGTCTTCTGGTGGCAGAACCTTGGCTTTTCCGACCCATATGGGCAAGCTATCTTGATCAATGGTAAACACCATACTTTTGTCCCAGAGTTAATTTATTTACTGAAGTCTGTTTTACAAATCTGGCTTTCAAACGACTTAAAGGATCACTATCGTTTTAGAGGTAAGATGAAAACATTATGTTTGCTGAAAAGCTCAAAACTTGGAAGCTTATGCTTTTAGGCACTCAATCTACGCTCGAAAACATAAAAAAACTTTACCGTTTTTTCAAAAAGCGTAAGCATAAATTTACCAGCTTGTGTCATAAATGGCATAACAATGATATCTGAGAGGTTTTTTTTTACCATTAGTAATGGTGTTTCTTGTTTGAATTTCAATTAGAAACCTTAATATCCATCTTAATTTTGCAATTTTTTACTATGTATTTATTGCTTTTAAGTTTTGAAATTAATAGATAACTACTATGCAATTCCCGTTTAAGCTATATATAGATTTTTATTATGGATTTCAACAAAAAAATAAAATAATGGAAGCCTCACAGTTTACGGGTAAAGGCCTAATGTTTAGTGAAACCCATTCAAAAATATCTTTATATATGCTTTCAGTTTTCAGAACATATATTGTACATTACATATATTATCTTATAGTTGCACAATAGAGTAGAATATTTTTTTGAATATCGAATGGATTTAGATCCTGGCCACTAGGCTAACTAACCCCCAGGCCCCCCAGTTGAGAGTTCCTGTTTGAATTTCACTTATTCTCCATATAATTAGCATCTCTTTATAGTTTTCTTTGTTTCTACCGACAATATCGTATTTATGTTACTTTACTAAAGTAGTATGCTTACTTAATACTTATTTTTTTAAGTTTATTTGTTTGCCAGGGCTGGCATGCATATTTGAGCTATTGGCAGAGCCTTTATACATTCTTTCTCAAAGCCTGATTCTTCTCAGACTGCGTTTAATAGCTGAAACTGCAGCAACATTTTCACGATGTATTACGATATATCTTCTCATTGCAAACAATTTTAACATGGTATAAACAAAAACCTTATCAATTCTTGCTGTAATATGTTTTTTTGTTGCTACATTTTTTATGGATATCGTAAAGTGGCAAACATATGCTTTTTGGCTAAACTATTTCTATTTTCTAATGGTTAGGAGCTAATTTCTAATGAGTGATTGACTTTTGTCATGTAGGAGAAAGGGATTATGTTTGCTTTGTCACAAGCGGCATATGGTGCCTGCTTGCTCCTTTTCTATTGGGGCTACTTCATCCTTTTTCGTGTATCTAAAACCTCTGATCTTTTTCCTTTCAGGTATGGTTTTCCTTTTTATTTAAATTGATTTGAATATAGATCTATTGGCAGTTGTCTTCCTGCATTAGCTTTTCTGGGTAATAAGAAAATTGGCCCCATGTTACATTAATATGTCAGTTAAAAGTTTAAAGCACCCCTTGAGACACAATTTGACATACTATGAACCTTGTAGACAAACAAGCTATTTGTGTAATATTACTGTCTGTTGTCATCATCTGAATATATCATTTTGTTTTGTTTGTTCGCATGATTTTTCGGTAGTCTTTTCAGCAGCTGTAGAAATGCTGATCGATCCTGTGTTTGTTTTAGAATTGGATTTCGTCTCAATTTTGATAAGCAACTATCGGACATGTGTATGCTGTTTACTCTTCAATCGATCCGGAAGTTGGTCCTTCAAGAAGGAGAAAAGATGGTACTTGTATGGCTAGATACACCGTATAACCAAGCTGTGTATGGACTTGTAGACAAATTAGGTAACTTGTTGGTTCTTATATATCATGTTTCAGTACTGTTTACCATTATTTGATATTGAAGAAGTTATAGTTTCATGCACTAACCTATCACCAAATTGGATTGCATACACCAATGTACTAAAATTAGCAATTATTACACTTACATTTTTATCGTTCTTGGCAATTGTAGTATACTACATTGAACTATAACCATATATATCGAGACTAAATAGAGATATTATGCATCATAGACCATGGACTAAATACAAAAGATGTTACAGATTAGTGTGCAAAATGTAAAAGAAGAATGATAAAATTCATAAAATAGAGTATAAGCTCTTCTAATTTTTTTTCTATTGATTACCCCAAACAATGAATTATTTTACCCGATCTGGTACACTAAGTATACTAACTAAAATCATTGAGAAATGTAAGGTTAGTGTACTAATTGCTAATTGTTGTAGTTTATGTGTACAAAATTGAAATATGGTATTCTGGTGATGCGTCCACGTCAGTGCAAAAAACAGTAATCAACTAGTTTATTATTCATATCCATATCTTATGGAACTTAAATATGTAATGAAATTATTGCTGATCATCTGAGATTTCTTTCTGACTTTTGAATTTGGCATGCAATTGGATTAATCTCGTGGCAGGGAGCCTGGTGGTGAGAATGGTTTTCCTTCCCTTTGAAGAGAGTTCATATGCTACATTTGCAAGGTCTGCATCAGGTTTACTTCTTTTCTTCTCCATTTTCTCTCTCTCAGATATATGTGCAGCCTATACATAAGGATCATCAGTTGATTATTTTACTACTCTGACTAACTACATAGGAATATGATCATATTTATGAATATACAGTACAATCATACGTATATACATCGATAATCTTATTTTTGGGTAAGTATATGTAAAAACTAAAAAGTATGATATGGATAATGTCCTGAAATAAAAGTTAGTATATTTAATTTCACCTCATCAGTCTAATATATTCTGATGGATGTGTAATGCTATTCCTTTCTATGTAAAAGCATTAAAGTGAAGTTCTTTATTACAGCTGTGGATGCTAGGAAAAGCAGGAAGTTGGGAATCTGTCTAACTGACGCTCTGAAACTTGTGTTTTTAATTGGTATACTTCTTCTATTCATATCACAGACCTTCTAAGCATATATACCTGCTGATCTTAGCTTTTCTCTTTTGTCTTGATAAAAGGTGAACCCAGGGTCATGGATTATTTTATCTACTTAAAATAATTTTGTTTTGTAGGGCTCGTAGTTATTGCATTTGGTCCGAGCTATTCATACTCTCTTATTCGATTGTTGTATGGCGAGAAATGGAGTGATGGAGAAGCATCAACAGCGCTACAGTGTTATTGTCTTTATGTCATTGTTTTGGCTATGAATGGTAATTGATTTTATGTTATTTTCTGAGACCATGCTCCCTTTTCTAATTTCTCCTAATATTGATGTTTTCTATTAATAGACTTTTGAGCATTGTGTATGCATTTACCCATGTTATTTTTGAATGTCGAATACATCCTCCTATCTACGTTTTGGTGGTCTCTTAGTATTGCTACAGCTACCATAAGTCCGTATTAGAGTGGACGAACAAGCAACTCACCTATCTTTTTTACTTAAAAGCTGGGCTGCATTTAATTGATAATCTTAAAAGCTGAGATTTTCGGTATATTTGGCCTGAAAAAATCTTGAAGCTTTTAGGCTGGTCTAAACAGCTGCTTCTCAACCTTAAAAGATCCAACTTACGTGCTTAAAAGCTGCAACTTAACAAGCCTTTCATTTTTTATCGACTTGTCTATTTGGTTGCTTTTCCTTGAAGTCTTGCTGCTTTTCTTTTCTACGGGCTGTCTATAAAAAAAATTGACCAGAACAGGAAAGACAAACGGAAATACCATATCAGCAATACCAAAAATATCCTTGATGCGGATATATAGATTATGTAAACCTTTACTTCGTAATTTCTATTTGAGGTAGCAATAAGTCACAAGAGTTGTTTTATGCAAATTGAAATTGCGTTATTGCCATTTATTCAGTTTTTCTGCTATAATAATATTTTTATGGAACGTGAACCAGGAACATCCGAAGCATTTCTACATGCAGTTGCGACAGAGAATCAATTGAAACGCTCAAACGATTCTTTACTTGTATTCTCTGTGATTTATCTCATACTCAATGTCTTGCTCATTAGATCGGCTGGTGCAGTGGGGTTGATTATTGCCAATTCTTTGAGTATCCTTTTAAGATTTATTCAACTGTTCCTGTCTTTTTTTATTGTATGTAAAACATTACTTTTACCTTATGTTTGGTGTAAGAATTTATATAGTTAAAGTGACGGAATAAATAGTCACTAGCTCTTTTAGATTTCAATGGAAAATTATATCAACTAGCTGGAATCCGTTTTTTCCCCTTAACCGTGTAAAAAGATATGATTTTCAGGATCACATATTCGGCAATATTCATAAGACGTTATTTCGAGGTATGCCTCTTGGTTTATTGATTTCGTATGCATAATTTGCTCGGGCGAGTTACAATAATACACACTAATGTATCTTGAAAGTTCAATTTTTTACACGAACCTGCAAAAACATAGGTTTAGGGTACTAATTAGGTAGAGAATCAAACAATATATACACTATCCTATCATGTTGTGTACCCTGTTCTAACACCCTTTTTCTATTTTCTTACCGACCTCTGCCTTTATTTTCTTTGTAGTGTAACAAAAACAGAGACCATCTATTGGGGTACTAAATTCAAAATCTAGTGTTAACTTACAAACTCTATTGGTATATTATTATTATCATACTAAGATGCAGCAATAGGCCAATACTTGTTAGGTTTCAACGCAATGAGTCAATGACTTTTGGTACAAGTATATATACAACAGAAATAGGAAGGGTTTTTTTCTTTTGATAAGTCAGTTATATATACAAATTTCCTTGATAAATAGTATTCGACTGCTTTTTGAATTTTTCTACCTCTTTCTCAGGATTCTGCCGAATTTGCGTTTAGTAGCTGTTGGCCTTCTGGTTGGGCAGTTCTGCTATTTTCTGGCATAATCACTTTTATTTCCGAGAAAATGTTTCTCGATCGGAAGAACTTCTATCAGACGTTTCTCGTTCATTTCTCTGTTGGGTTTGCTTGCTTTTGTGCATCATCCTTGATAATGTAAGCACAAACTTCAAATTTTGCCTCTTCTAAAACCCTAGTGGAATTTTTGGAATGTTAAGCCACTTTTTGAATTTCTATCATTATTCTACAGTACTTTTTATTGCTGAACGTTTTGGCAATTGAGCAAGTATCCACTCATGATTCTAATACCTCTTCTATTTTTATCAACAGCTATCGACGTGAGAGGCCTTTTATCAACAGAATTATACGGTTCCGTGATCATGCTGACTGAAGAGTGCAACTATTCCAATCCTTTTTGAGGATAACATACACATAGGTACTTGTTTTATCTAGATGTGATAACTGTGTATTTGCCATCTAGTTGCTTATAATTTTAAGCCAAATCACTTTTGGCTGGTCATTAATTTAGAAAAAAAGGAAGTTCAATGTAAAGACATGTTAATTTTGAAGTAATGGAAGTAGTATTCGAATCAATTATCCCTTGACTTCCAACCGTGAGCATCTACTTTTATCCTAACAAGTATTGCCTTTATTTGATTATGTATAGAAGCCAAAGCTCGTGAGTAAATTTTACAGGGAAATCATCTTAGACTGAAAAAAAGTCTGATTCATTTGTGTCATAAGTTTTAGCTTTTCAAGGCAAATGAACCATAAACCAAACACTCTTTGTCTAGTCCAGCAGAATGGCATCAACAACTTATCACGACCCAATCTACATTAAAAGATTCTCATCTTAGAAACTCAGTCATCAAGTCAAGTGTACATATGTACTCTTTTAAGTCTTAACATTACATTGATTTGTGATTGCTTTCTTTTCCAAGTCCAGTAACTCCTTAGTTTCTGAACTCGAAGTATATATTTAAAAGGTTTGCAGTAGTGTTTTACTGAAACTGGACATGTTTAAAAAAATTGCAACTTAATGGAAAATTATGCTCTTTTTACAAATTTACTTTAAAGAATTTAACTCCTCTTAGGTTCTTAATCAGTTGATTGCAGGAGCTGAGCTCTTAAGCACCTTTCTTCCTCCTGTAAAGACAGATACACTTTTTTAGTCTAAGATAGGTAACATTATGCATAAAAACCAAATTGCATCAGGTTGGTCCGCTTAAAAGATCGGGAACAATTTATCAGAAACTGAAGAATAGATTTTTAAAAACTCCTTGTCAAGTATCTTAACTTTCAAAGGAAAAAACAATCAAACTGAACGAGTATCTTCTTCTTCTTTAGAGTGTTCGTGCATATTTTACTTACGGATATTCTGTAGTTCTGAGCAGATAAATCTTACTTGTTATAGATTGGCAACAACCTTTAATCACTCAGGTTGAAACTTCTAACTTACTCGAGCCATAAAATTATATTATATAGAATTATGAGCCGGTCTAATAAGTAGTATACTGCAGGCTATAATAATAATGACTTAAAATCGATATGAAATTTGTGAGGAAATATTTTTTTAATAGAGAAGAAATTTGATTCACCTGCAATGACAGTATCGTCGAAACCCAGCTCTCTAGTTCATTCAAACACTCTTCTTGTTGGTTTTGCAGGAGTGCGAGCTCGGTTACTAAAAAGCATATCTTCTCAACCTGATACAAAACAAACCAGAAATACGTTGGTATCACATTATTATGCATTTATTATGGAAAATTGAACGAGGGAAAGAGAGTAAAGAGTAAATAGATGTACCTGAGGAAGAAAATGTATGGCTGTTGTTTGTATACTCTTCGTGGTTCTGAAAGCCTCGTTTAATGCATCGTACATGGATGTCACGTCTCCCTATTAAAAGTATGAGCGGGATATAAATGTTTTAACGAGTTACGCTTTAAAAGGCCTTGAGGCATGTTCTTAGTTTAGCAGTGCATAATTTTATTCCGTACTGGTGGAAAACACAAAATATATAGATGAAATGTTTCCGTTTTTCTCCATGAAAAGTTTTGGATGATGAGTACAAAATTTTCCGCGTCAATGCTATAAAAAAACTGCTTCTAGTGAAGCTACACGAAAACGTTATGCTTTTGATTTTAACAACTATGATTAATGATAAATCAATCAGTTGACAAAATAATGTAGAAACATGCTCATAGAAAAAGACCCATTTCGGAGTCTTATAACACAGAATTGTGTTTCGCTTACACCTGTACTTGATACAGCCTAATCATTAATATTTACCGATTTTCTTTATAATACATACTTTTTAACAAATTCATGTTCGAAACAATCTACATAAATGATTACCTTGGCTCCTCGGACTAAAGGTAGTCTGAATGGTATCGAAGACAATTTTCGGTTAAGCCTATCAACAGCTTCTGTATTTTTATAATCGATCTTTGACCATTCTATGAGTAAAAACATTTGAGGGACTATCGTTTGGTAAAATTTGATCTCGTCACCCAACTTTTGCATTTGCAGTCTTTTCTCTAAGAGAGATTTTCTTAAATAGTATAGTTGTAGCCAGACATTGAACAATTTCATCTGCATGGAAGATATTAAAAAGATAAAACATTTTTACATATCTTATGTATTATTTAATATACAATGAGACACATATTTATGACCTCAACCTGGAATATCAATCTTGCATAAAACTGACACTTTGATTGACTAGCTTTAAATGTGACTTTTGTGTGTGTTATCTAGCTTAAATAAGCTAAATGTTTTGAGGAGTTTTACCATTCTTCTGTTACTGTTACTTAAATAGTTAAATATGCTATTTTTATTTGCTTAAAGTTGCAGTCAAATCAACTCTATATTTTTATCCAAAAGAGCAATTGGGTGCTATTATAAAAATTCTAAGAATAAATTTCTGGAATTTTATACCTCTGCAATTTTTTTAACTCCTCTTGTCGACTTTTCAAGTCGAGCATTAACAAACCTCCACTGCAGCAACCTATTTTGCAATATTCGAAACCGATGAAATTCTTCTTCTTGCTCTTTTGGCACCTTTTTCTTTAGTCCAAAAAAGTTTAAAATTCGTTCGCCACTGCGACGTTTACCACCATTGTTAGTCGACTCGATTTTCGTCTTGCCATAATTAATATTCGGGGAACTTGGCACTAAACTAGCAAACGGTATATTAGCTCTTCCAGGCGATAAAGCCCATGCAGAAGGAGAAGTAGGCGCGGATCTAATTTTCCTCCTCAAGTTATTAGTATTAATAGAGTTATGACTGGCTTGTGAACGGTTGTCGAAATTAGCAGTATCTCTTTTCACTAGACTATACTTGGGAATAATCTTTTCTTGATCTTTCTCGATTGTTTTTGAGTGACTTGAGCACGAGTTTGAAGTGTTTGGCCGGGTTTTGGGCGGTGATACGGTTGTATTTCTGCTCCTACTTCGTAAAAGACGAGGGGAAGGTGAATGGTTCTTATGCATTTTTCCTAGTCTTGGCCTAATTTTGACAAATTTTGGGACACTGGCTTGTTTAATAACTGTCTTTATGTATGAAATACAGAAATAATGCTCTATTGGAATGTCACGTTGTTCACCTAATTTATACTTATGGGTGTTAATATAACAGTCCCCATGTTTGAATAACATCTATACTGGTCCATGTAACTCCAATCGTAATGAAATCCCTAGAGTTTTGAAAATGTGAACGTAGTTAAAAATCCGGAGAATTTTCTTCGAGTAAAGAAACGTTTATACTATTCATGTTTGTACAATTTCTTGCTACGACAAAAATAGAGATGTTACATTTCTTGCTATGGCCATTATGGAGACGTTGGACTCAGAAAAAATACTGTAGAATGACCAAACTGATCCCCGGTTTATTATTTCCGGAACCAAATTCATCACTTTTACAACAACGAAGAAACCGAGTGCTGTTAGTATTTTTACTGAAACATTGAGGACAAGTTATAATTTGTTTTAAGCACGTAGGAAGACCATAATGAATTCTCTCTATATATTTAGGAGTTGAGACCACGTTATATGTTACTAACTTAATTGAATTAAAGTCTAAACTGGTCTCTTGTGACATTGTGTTAAGGGTTCCACGTACCATTACTTTTTTAATTTATAAATTATATTCCGTAAATTATTAATACATGCCAGATACACTGCACAAACTTGTAAGGCCTAAGAAAAAAAAAAGCAAAAATAATGTAATGCCTACAATTTCTCCCATAATTATGAGTTGAATTATTATTCAATTAGCAACATTATGTTAAATTTGTATAGGAGGGTTTTTGACTACTTGCTTGCATACACTTCTTTCTTTTTCTTATAAAAAATACTTGTATCAAATTCACTATTACAACATTTTTCCCAGATGACACCTACAACTTTACCCGAAGAACGGAAAGGAAGTCGGAATGTTTTTCCTTCATGCATATTCTAGTACATTTATATACAAACAATATACAGAAGAATTCGCACTTGCTTGCCATATAATCATTTCCATTTCTTGTAAAAATACTTGTTCATGGTATCACAATTCACTATTACAACCTTTTCCCCAGATGACGCGTACAATTCTAGCCCAAAAAAAGGAAAGAAAGTCGAAAATCTTTCCTTCATACATATTCTAGTACAGTGTATATACAAACAATATACAGAAGCTCTTTAGAATTCAAAAAAACCATTTTGGTCTTACTTCCTCTTCCTTTTCAGTCAAGTCCCTGTATTGGTACCACTCTTGCCCATTCTTTCCGACTGGCAAAGGAGACCTAACAAATATTTCGACTGGTTTTGGAACATGAACCGCAAAATGCAACTCTTTTTTCTCGGATTGTTCCAAATCCGAGTTATGAACTCCGTATACTCTGCCCATCGGTTCAATAGCAATCCACCCGAGGCCAGATATTGCCACGTCACAAGCAGGCCTGCTCAATGAAACCAATTATAAATTAAAACGAAATAATAAAGTCACAGGATGCAACTTAATTAGAAAACACAACCATTCTGAATCTGAGCCGATTAAAGCTGTTGAAAAGAAAAATATATCCCGATCCACACTTGGCTGTAGCTAAGATGTATGTCCGAAAATTTTGAAGTTTAAGACGTATTATTGCTTTTTCATGTTGCAACTTAAACTTATTCAGTATCCTAAATTTTTCCAAAATCTTGTTTCCTTGAAAGAATAAAAATATTTTACTGGATGAGAAGGATAAATCATGAAATAGGATGGATCAAATCCGTTTGATCTGTTGTTAGACTCATGCTGATTTGTTTATTCCAGTTCGGTTAAGATCAAACTAGTAACGGTGACAAATCAAATTTGATCCGAAGTTCCCAATATGCTAGAGATGGTTCAGTTTCTAACTAAAACTAATCCGGTCTGATCAAAAGTCTTAAGTTGAAACCAATTACACCTCTGATGTTTAACTCGCTCCTTAGTTACCACGCCTTCAGATATGACACAACTATGGTGTACATTTGAACTCATGGTACTTTCTTTAAGATAAATATATGCGCTATATATAGCATTGGTCTTGAATACACACCTCTCGACGTCTTCAAATTTTATCTGCAGATCACGCCGAATTTGAAGACCTGCCCAGCTGTCTGCTTTCTCTTTAGTACTAGGAGGTGTCAGCAAAGTCCCAACTTCTCTCTTTAAAAACAAGAAACAGAAATGTATTAATGTCCAAAAATTAAGTTTTAACTTAACAATTAGATAAGGTGAAAAGGCGAGTTATCATCAATCATGTATTACTAGTATTCAGGATTCCGTACTAAAATGTAGTATGTCGTACGAGTAAAGACCCATGAACCGGTGAGGAGAGACCGTGTGGGACCCACTAATTTTTTAAAACCTTGCAATATGTTGGTGGCACATACCCTACTTTCTAGTCTTCCCAGAACTCTGAATACTTTCTCCATGCATAGAGAAGACAAAAGTTACCTGATAAAACTCATCCGCTTTATCTGTAGGTACCATATGAATCTTTAATGCCTTTGGTCCATAGAATGTCAAACATGTCTCAGGGAGAACCTTAAAAACCAAAAAAAAAGAGAGTATCCTTGAGTTAAACTTAACAAGTAACAGGCACCGATAATTGATTTTTCACTAACAAAAAGAAAGAAATTTCCATATCTTGGCAAAATACTTATCCTATTAATTTTCGATGGAAACCTTTCCTTCCATTTTGGATGGTACCGAGTAATTATCCCATACAATATGCAAATTCAGAATTAGTTTACTCAATTGCGTTCTCATGAAAAGTGATCATTATGCAAAATCCGTTATTAAATAGCAGTCCGATCAAATATTAGTTTATTGAAGTATTTGTCCTTCAACAATGAAATCATATTGTTGAACAGTAACGCATTCAAAAATCAGGTTCGTTCCGTGTATGCCATCAAAAGTACCATGGGAAACAATTCTAACTTGTGACTACATGAGAATTAATTCAAAAGTATGTCACTACAAGGTAATCTTCTAAAAAAAGAAAACAATAGAACAATAAGGTTAAAACCTCTAGGACATCGACTCGAACAAGACCTCCCCAAAATATGGAAAATCCTTTTAAGCCATTGGTTCCAATTCCATCAGCAGTTTGCCCATTTAAGTCTACCTGTCGAATCTAGTTTCACATGACCTGAAATAAGTATACGTTGCACATATATATACATATTTATTTATATTGATTGAACTGTAGAAGAAAACATACTGGGAATGACTGACCCCTGAGGCGACTTTTAGGAGCAAGGACGGGTAAATCCTCTGAGTGAATCACTGCAGCTTGCCTATGGTGGAGATGCACTCCAGGTGTATCAAACACTTTCTGTATATTAATTCAAAGGGTAAAATAGGAAGAACAAATAAGAGATGACATTTCAATACTAAAGATCACAATAGATAATTTCAAAGTACTATAAAACTGTGCAGCATCTAAAAAAGGAAATACACAGTAAATATATAGTTTCAGACACAGATTGATCATTCTGATGGGTGGTTTACATGTTTTGTCTACAACTGTGCAATATCCACAAAAGTAGAATATACATTGCAACAAATCGAGAACGTTAAAAGTGGACTGGACTTATATGTCAGGAAGGTTAGAAGAGGGATGCCATGCCAATTAGCTAGGCTTAATTATTTTTATTTTTTGCGGAGAATCTGATTAGGATGATGAGCTATTTGGACTGAATGTTAATTCGAAGGCAATCTAGAAGATAGGTACAAAGAGGACTATTTACACAAAAAGCAGAACTTAATTTTTTTTTGCGAGTTATCTGAAGTTGGCATAACATGAACCAAATACTAAGATACGGGTGATGGAAGCGTTTTGATAGGTGTTTGCAATAACTTATTAGTTATAGTCAATAACTGTCAACATCCATAACAACAAAATATATACTGTGGAATAAAAGAAAATGTAAACAGTGGAGTGAAGTGGACTTATTAGTCGGAAATCTAAGAAGAGGGTTAAAGTGTTAAACCATTGAATAACCTAAATTGTGTTTTTTGGATCCAAACTAGAATAGACGGAAAAGTACTGGGAAATACAAAGAGAAGATTTCCAAAAATAAGCAAAGCTGCTTAGTATCTGTGCATTATCTAGAGTTGATAAACTAAAATTTACATACATACCCCTCCACCGAGGAAACAATTAATTTGGATTGGGCCTAGAGTGGTGCCAGGAACAGCAGATTGAATTGGTTTGTATTTTTGTGCGGCTGCAGCAACTGGATCCTTGTATGACAACATTTCTGATTTTTGAAACAGAGAAAACAAATTGTTTCAGAACATAGAAATAATTTAGCACTAATATTCCCCAGGAGAAGGTCTAGTCATGCTAAAAAAAATTGAATTGCTAAATCAATTACCAACTTACGTAATAGTGCGCTGATGAATGCAGATTTTCCAACATTAGCTGAGCCCTGTTATAAGGAAGTAGTTCAATCTTTTTATTCTCATCTCATCACAATTAAAAGATAATTGTTTGATCAACAAAAGATTGGTACAGAAAGTATAACAAACGATCACAACCAAGGACATAAAAGAAGTCTGTGAAATCAATAAAAAGCATGGCAGGTGTGCCTTTATTATACTTCCCAAGAAAGGCACATGATGAAATGGATCACATTAAAAGAGTGTTTCTAATTTCATGTATCTGTTAAAAAAAGATTGTTCCAATGGTGTGGGTAGTTAACATTCGCAAGCCCACTTAAAGAAATCCTACATCTAACTATAATTATTTAAATAGACCTAAAGCTTTATCCCGATCTCAGTTTTGTTTCACTTTACAAATGTAGAATTGAAGCGTCAAACGATTTACTTTTACTCGAAATCGGGTACATTACTAGATATCAACCATACAGTATCCAATGAATGTTGTAAACACATAATATCTATTCGTTCATTAGAAGTACTTACCAAAATGTAGACATCCCGTCCCTGCAGGAAAAAAAAACCAGTGTCATTCAAAAACTAAGAATGTAAAAAAGGGGTATATTTATACAGAACTGTGTAAAATCATAAAAATATTCACAGCAGTATAAAATTGCAAGAAATCTAGGGTATTTTTATTTCCAAAGCCATATTTGAAAAGGGACTGGTACCCGCTATAAACTGAAAGATTATACTTCATTTCTCAGAAATCTAACTATACTAAGCTGTCCTAATATCAGCCATATAATTAGAAATGACAGCAACTTTTGACAATTATTGTGAAAGAAGGCCTGGTTAATATATATTATGGGAAAATAAACTTTATTTCTCTTCCACACTAGGTAACTACTGGTTGATCTCATATGATCTATATATCTAAATAATGTCCATTCATCAAGATGTAAAAGACACCTCTTTGTAATAAACCATATACAGTCTGTGTAAGAACGTCTGTTAAACCAAGTAACCTGAAAATAGCATCATATTGTTTCCTCATTAATGAATACTTTGTTTAATGTTACCCCAGATTTTATTTATTTATTTATTAATTTTACTCAATCAATTGGGGTGAGAAAAAGAAGAGACCAATCTCACTGACGACACATGTGATAACAACCAGGATACATCATCATATTTTACTTTAAATTTTTTTTATATATGTATGTGTGTCAAACCTTCTTCTCCTTTTGGATTTCAGCCACAACTCCAGCAATTCCAACTAGAGACTTTGAACTTGTAAGGTGGACGCTTAAAACACTGCAAAAAAGAAAACTCATGAAATTGATAATACAATGTTTAAAGTCTGACGAGGAAAAACAAAGTAAACAGATCAACTTACTTGAGCTTTTTCTTCATAGTAGCGTCTACAACCCAATCGCCAATACAATTAAAATCTGTTCCTTTAGGAAGGAGATCAACCTTCAACATGTGGAATATGAAACTATCAGTGTATTACATTGTCATGTTCGGAAACTGAACAAACTAAAAGATGCACGTGTAAAGATGTGCTAATTATATGCGAAGAATGGCCTTTCTGAACATATACGTGTATCGGTAAAATGGAATATCATGTTAATGCATGTAATCAATAATCAGAAGATATATATTTTATCACTGTAAGCATATTAACCTTGCATTCTGATTTTGCGTATGTACACAAACTCTACCATATAATTCATACTGTATTTTCAAAGCCATCTAAGGTAGCCTCATAATCTGACAAGTCGACAGATACATAAAAGGGCTCAGATATAAATGTTACAATTAAAAGTGAGTTGGAATTAAAAATGGGTAAAAGTACAAGAGCACCAAGAGCTCATTACACTACAATATATTTACCTTGGTGATTACCAACATTATAGGATTTGCACCAGCAAGATCGCGTACCCGAGCCAAAAAGCTTCCATTAAAGTCTACTATATCAACCTACAATAATTGCAAAAGGAAATCCAAGTATTAGTCACGTTTTCCTATTAGCTAGAGGTTAAAACTACTTTGTAGCATCTCTAATTAAAAAAAAAATCATTTTAACAGTACAGACCAGTTTTACAATTAAAGCTTTCTCATAGCGCAGGTGTGATAATTTGTCCCGAAGCTCTTCAGCTGAAACAAACTGTTTTCCACCAGAATAACCTCCATTCCCACCAACAGCGGTTATCATGTGCCCATGAGATAATAGTTGGCACCTTCCACATAGAACTTGTCTAAGTTGGTGGTGCTTCTTTTTCTGGAAAACAATAAGAAAGCATTGAGAATATACTCACTCATAGGCGTTTACGTACGAGGTCTTGAGGATACACTAAGCTCCTATATGCTGCTTTCCTCTAGTAGTTATATTAAAAGATAATACTAAACAACCTTATTCGCAATCCAAAGCGTATAAGATATAAGGAAGTTTTTAAAACATGAAAAAGATGCATTATAGTAACAAACATATGTTGTGAATCTGTAACTTACAAGAAGAAGAAAATGTTGGACATCTATCTAAAACAGACTTGCTCAACATCAAAACTGACCCACAGAGTAGACTTGGTGTTTATGTATGGTGGTGGTGGTGGTGTATGCGTGTGTGAAGTGGCATGATTGTCAGGGGATAAACCAGGTGACACAAGGAGGCCCTTACCGAAAACCTATTTTATCACCTCGTATTATAGTCAAATACTGTCACTTATACTAATCCCCAACCACACACAAACCAAAATTGTATATATGAATTTTGGCTCCTCTCCAGCAACATTCATTTATAAATTTTATATATTTTTGCTGGGGTACTATACACAACTATAAATATAACATCAGCCTTAAGACGTACACGGAATTTGTGATAGCTAGTTTCTTTATAAGGTTACTCAAATGAAAATTACAAAGATGATGAACCTAAATAGTGCTCAGTCCACAATGTTACTCCACCAAGCAATAGTATAACAAACACCTGGTAAGCATTATCAGAACAAGAGAAACCATTGTAAAAACAAACCCAAATAAAATATAAGGATAATTCACTTAATTCGATTAGAATAGACCCCTCTACCATAAAAACTCGTTAAAATCCTTTAAAAAAAATCCATCTTTTAAGCTCACCAACAAAATGCAAAAAATAAGAGCATTGTAACAAACACCTGATTGGCATCATATGTACAATCAAAATTACACATAGTAAATATGTCTTTTAAGTTTAAAGTTAACCAGCCAAATGCAAACAATCAAGAGCATTTTAACAAGCACCTGGTGGGCACTATAAATAACTCAAAAACAAACAAAGTATCACAAAAATAAATAAAACCCAGATTAGAATACCACTTCATACGTCTCCTTATCCACAAAAATTGATACTCAAGAGAGTACCAAAATCCAAACAAGCAAGGAGCATTGTAACAAACACCTAGTGGGCATTTCCAAAAACGAAAAAAAAAAAACGAAAAACTGAAAAAATATAAAAAATGAATAAAACCCAGATTAGAATACCACTTCATACGTCTCCTTATCCACAAAAAATGATACTTAAGAGAGTACCAAAATCCAAACAAGCAAGGAGCATTGTAACAAACACCTAGTGGGCATTTCCAAAAACGGAAGAAAAAAAAAACAAAAAACTGAAAAAATATAAAAAATGAATAAAACCCAGATTAGAATATCAGTTTTATCCAGGAAAAAAAAGGTTACTTAAGCACTGTAACAAACACATGGTGGGTATTACAAAAAAAAACTCAAAATAAATAAATGAAATATTGCAAAAATAAATATAACCCATGTTAGAATACCTGATAGGCATTACCAAAAACTAAAAAAAGGTTACTTAAGAGAGTACTAAAATTCAAACAATCAATAACCAATTAAAAAAATAAGGAGCATTGTAACAAACACCTGATGGGCATTACCAAAAACTAAAAAATTATTAAAAAAATTGAATAAAAAGGTTAAAACCCCAGATTAAAGTACCAGTTCATACGTGTCCTTATCAACAAAACCCGGAGCATCAGATTCGGAAACCTGCAATGGAGCCCCACACCCGTAACACCCATACAAAACTGCTTTCTCTCTCCTCTTTATCATCTTCTTTTTCACCACCAGATACCCATTTTCAGAATTTCTCGTTTTTTCATTTTTTACAGTTTTTTGGGTTTTTTCAGTTGTAAAGAGGTTGTGTCGGTGAAGGAAGATGTCGGCTCGGGTAGGTGCGGCGGTGCCCGTGCCTTCGGGAGAATGTGTGGAGGAAGTGCATGTGATGTGGGTTTTGGTGGTTTTAGAGAGAGAGTGGTGGTGGTGATAGAGAGGGGGGAAGAAGGTGGAGGAGAGAGAGGAAAGTAGAGAGAGAGTGTTTGGGTAAGAAGCCATTGTTGTTCTTTTTAAGCATTTTGGAGTTATTTCAATTTTTATGTATTAAATATGAAAAATATGTTTTACAAAAGTACTTACCAACCGTAATTCTGAATTTTGTTATTTTTATTTGAAAAATAAAATGAAAAACTAAACCGTTAATCGGAATTAGGGTTTGTAATTGCAATTTACGGTTTTTATGTGAAAATATATTTTTTGGAATCAAAAAATCCAGCCTCGTTGAAAATATAATATATGTTGTCTGACATATTAGCTCGTTATAGATATATATAGAGATATGTATAGATATAGAGAGATATGAGAGAGACAACAATAGAGTCTTTATTAATAAGAATGTATCAATAAAAGGGGACCCTAACCTTCTTTATATACTAGAGGTTAGGGTTATACAAGATAGAAAGCCCAACTTAGGCCCACTATGAGTAAGGCCCAATAGTCCAATAATATCTTACAACACTCCCCATTTGAACGTCTTGAATTATTCGTCTTCATGCATTCGATCTGAGTCGAGTTCATTCACAGTGCTAAACACATAAAAACCTTAGGGACGGAAAACCCAGTGTGGGACAAAACCGGTACCTAGGAGAAACTGTGTAGCCGAATGATATAGGCCGAAATATCATGTAAGTAACTAACCACAAAACAGTGTGCCTCATCAAAACCTTGCCAGAGCAAACCCAATGGGAAAATCTCTAATCGAAAGAAAAAGAGTGCAACAGTGGTAGTAGTAGGGGATCAACCACAAAACAGGTGCCTCATCAAAACCTTGCTAGAGTAAACCCAGTGGGAAAAACCTCTAGTCGAAGGACAAAAGAGTACACAGTGGTAAGAAGTATACAACCGGATACTCCCCCTAATTTCGGCAATCTTAAGTGAGATATGATGGGAACGTGTCTCGCTAAAAAGCTTGCCAAGGAAAACCCAGTGGGAAAAAAACCTTGGTCTAAGGACAAAAAGAGTACACGAGCATGCGACTGGATGCTCCCCCTCACTTGCACACGACAGGGTGCGAAGATTTCGACTAAGTAGTAATTAGTGCAATAAGCATTCACCTGGATGCTCCCCCTCACTTGCACACGACTGGGTGCAAAGATTTCATATTCCAAGAAAAAGTACGAGCATTCGACTGGATGCCTCATTTACTTACATACGACTGGATGCAAGAAAATCTAACGTGGAATAGAACGAGCATTCAACTGGATGCTCTTAAACTTCATTTGTGAAGATTAATTTCGGCGAGAAATGCTAAATAGCATAATGTAGTCATGTCTCTCTTGATCAATAACAACAAGTTGTCTTCTATGACAAGTGTTTTATCTGGATCGTGAGACAGAACATATGTAATTCAAATATGACTAATACTAGCTCGAAGCCATATACACTCTCTAGTCGTCTCATAGAGCACGAATAGATCAGAGTGATTCACTTGGAGTCATTCCAAGACCTCCAAGATGTCGCCTTATTCCTAATGGTAAAGACATACCATGTTAGGAATATCCCTTATGCGGGTCTGATAAGTAACCGGCATCGGTATAACCGAAAAAGGGTTGCGTTAATTCGAGTACCGAAGGGGGTAGGTACACTCGATGACGCAAATGGGATAAACTAGCCCACTTCCAAAATTACCATAAGGTAAGGGAATGTGTCTTTAGTGCCATTTCGATGGCAGCGTGTTAGCGCGATGTTGTGTCGAGCTATACCATTCACAACAGACGAGATGTTCGTCCTAGCACATTAGACCAAGTACAATGATGCGCTTATTGTACTTAGATATGAACATTATGGTTCAATATCTCTTCATCGTCTCATCAGGGACGGACTGGGTCTATATCAATGTCTAGTGATCGAACGATCATGGGAGAATCTGACGACTTAGCGTCATGATGACTAAAACGTCATAACACCTTCTGGGTGTAGTCTGAATCATGAACTTAGATTCAATCTTTACGGGACTCAATCATCAGGTTGAGTCACTACCGTGTCTTCCCAAAATCCTTCATCTCGAAGGCAAATCCAAAAATGGATAGCGTAATAAAACAAGCAAGGGCATAATACTTGTTCAAGTATCCCAAGCTAATCAAGTACTCACTTAGGCGGTATACCACATCCACTCGGATTATATTAATCCATATAGTGAACGTCTCAGTCAATTGAGATCGTGTTCCGTGGTCAGAAACTACTTGATTTAAGCACATGAAGTCACACATGGACCTTCATCTATATCTCTTTGTCTAAATCCCCATAGAGATAAAACCCTGACCACATTCATGGCTGCATACTCAGTTTTTCGGAAACTACTAAACTGGTAAAGTAGGGGACTGTTATAATGTCCATTACGAGGAAATCAACCATCTCGTAATCAATTCCAAGGTGTGAGATAAGCCTTGCGCTACTAGGCGAGCATTCTACAATCTCATTATTCTCATCACTTTTCCTTACGAATAACCAAATAAACGAACTCGTTTAACATTGGTGGTGTTGGAACTACAGGTCCGAACACACTTACGCTAAGGAGTCTACTTGGATTGCAAGTTTCCATTAGTACAGTCTATTCTACGTTGACTTTAGGCAACGGTACATGGTTCTCTGTCATAATTTGCTCATATTATCAGTCGTCACCGAATATATGAACAAGTAATCAATGACAGTCTCGTTTCGCTTCAATATCGTCTAAGATATCATGATCGACAGATATTTCAAGATTCTCAGGATGAGGAGGAATCACACATCTCCTAGATCCTTTGTAATCTCGTGCGACAAACGAGTTTCAGTTCACCACCTCTGGGGCTGAACGAATTAAGAACCGGTCAACTTCCTCATATATTAGGAAGGACGATAGACTGACAGCCGACGGCAGCGTCATTTGCTTGGCGGGTTCGGCCAAAGCAACGTGTTACGACAGGAACACGGCGTCCGACAGGGACGTCTATCCTTGCAAGCATTTTGCAGCAGGTATAAATGATCTCGTGACATCTCATAAAGTCATTAAATGCGTCTGGCATTTAGTTAGACTTGAGGGAGTATGCACTTACTTATCACTAAGTGCAGTTTTGGAGATCAAGCTAAAACTGAGTGGGTTATGCCATGTTACTTCACGTCGTTCCTTATCAACGGTAACGTGCAAATCTCCCCCTAACGATGGGGAGGACAGTCTTAGCGATGTCACTTTCGCATATCATGCGTTAAAGAGATCGATTGCCAAGGTTACTCTATCAAATGATAGGCAGGGGATTCATAATCGACTTATGTCCCCTTCAGAGGTCCATATTTTGAACGCTATAGTGGCTCAATCAAAATATTAAGCACTCAAACACGCGTTCATATGAGGCATCTGGCTCATAACCAGTAACCAACTGGTACGCATTTAGTGTTTTGAGTGACTATGGGCCTCAGACGGACCAATGCAGCAAAATAGCATGACCCCACACAGAAATATAAATCTTGGTGCGCAAGACCAAGAAGTGCGTGCAACCATTTGCAGTCGCATCATCAAACTTTCCGTGAGTCCATTTGGGTCTGAACATAATCGACAGGATGTTCAATTTCAATTTCCAAACTCAAGTAATTCAAATCGGAATTTCGATTCTTACTCTTCGGAATTATCAAGTCGACTAGACTTTTCAGGATAATCCGGATCATGAGCCATCAACTTAATGATATGGCTAAAAGTTTGGGAAATGCTGCATTTCTGTGGACAACAATAATCATGTGACCTATTGTCGATACATCAACCATAACCATTTATATTTATGGTCCGTCTTATGGTTGGATAAATCCACAATAACTCCTTCAATTCTTTACAAGAATTCTACGAGTTCATTTCGTGATCTTTACACATACTAGTCTTTCAAAGTGAGCATTAGTGGCATGAATTTCGGATTAATCACGAAATATATTCTCAGAAAGAATCCAAATACGATGCGATTATAAATCAAGCATCGTCTTTTGACCCGGGAATATCTCATCCGGTCAATGCCACAATATCAAAATGCTCTTATCAATCGACGACAGGCGAATGATAGTACAGACAATCATGTCTTAGCATCTAAATTCTTTATCATTAGACGACAGGCGAAATGATAAGGTAACTTTAAATGCTTTAAAGAATGTGGTAGCAACCACTTGAAAGACATTCCACCTCCTCTAAAATACGCTTTTGGTCGTATTGAATGGAGACTATGTAAAGAAATTTCAATTCTTTCATGAGCTATTACCAGGTAACACTAGTTTTCTCGAATATTTTATAACTCAACAAGGTACGGCAGGACCTACATGAGTATAAGACCTCATATTTGACAAATCAATTTGGTTTTACCAAATATTTTGATTTGGAACGACAGGTCCAGAATCGTTGTCACTGAGTACTCTTTTAGGCAAGTAGTTGATGAAATTATATGGTACATTGTTACCCACTATTTCCAGAAAACCAACTACATCACAAGTATTGCCTAAAATTTCATAATTCAAAGTTTGGTCACATTTGTAAAAGGAATTTGCTCAAAGCACTTTAAATTATTTCGAGAAATTTCGTAAACATGCAAACCACAATCCAAAAGTATGGTCCAAATGGAAAAATCATAATCCAAATGTAAAAACATAATCTAGATGAGCGAAAAAATGGCTCAATGATTTATCAAAATCAATAAAGAAAGGGATCAAACTCATTTGAGCCACAAGATCGGGGGTCTCAAGAGTTTACTTTCAATTAACTTTAACCACATTAGCATCGGTTTTTCCACCTTTATAATAGTTGTGAACTATTTAAGGAGTAACCGTGGATGACCTTTGTCTGTATAGCATAGAGTTGCCTCTTTGAGCATTATCTCTTGCTTTGTGACAATGGGCCATATTGTTCCTTTCAATTACTGTCTTGGAGCCACAGGTTCTCGATTTTGACGATGGTCTAAAATCTCGCTTGGCTAGGTGATTCATCGGGATCGCGACAGTTCAAGACAAATAACACTTGTCTCGGTTCTCGATTCATGGAAAAAAATGTACACGAAGAGCATTAATATCAGGCAAACAATTCGCCATTGACCCAATAGGATTAAAACTACTCACCGGGGTAATTTTCTTATCCAATAACAGATGGGCGATAAAGGTACATGGTGAATATAAATTCACGATACTGCTTATGGAATACAATTTCCAAGCTAGTATTTTGGTAAAGGATTGCTCTCATATGTCAATTTCAGACATTTGTTCACCATAGACGTCATCACGTCTCAAATGTGACGGCGGAATAAAATCAACGCCTTAGCATTCATCTCGAGGGTAACAACAAACTCGTGTTTTACTCATCAAAGATGGCATCCAAAAAAAAAATTTGGGCATCACATTTTCACACATCAGGGTGAGTAACATGTGGTGACGGATTAAAATCAACGTTTAAACGGTCATTTCGCAAGTATGTTTTTACGATTTTTCTCATCATAGATGGCATCCAACATGTGTTGGGAGTTCTGGATTATTTATCATATAAAACGACTGGTTTATATGTTTATGGTTTGCACAAGCACAAACTTTTTTTTCGAAACGACAGGTTCGAAAACATTAGTTTTGCTTCTCATGTGAATCGGTTTTCATTGATCGAACGACGGGTCGATACTGAAACAACAATTCGGCGAACATACATCAGTATATAAACACACTCGGGGAAATTATTATTTAGTCAACCCCTTTCGGTAGCTCTACTTGAAAAACAACCAGGAAAGACGGTGAGGGTGGAGAGCATGAATGCTACTTAAAACCCGACCTCGTTAGGATATCGACTTCCGCCTATATCTTTCCTACACATCGTATTCAAATAGGTGAGCCTATTTAGGGAAGATTCATAATTTTCCAACTTAAATGTGAATATATATGATTTCGCAATTCTACCATTCATGGCAATAAATAACATGTATATCTATTCTAGATAACCACATATATATACAAGACAGTATAAAATATATTCATGATATATATCTAATCATGCAGTAGATTTGGTGATAAACTAAATCAATTCAGGATTATCAATCACACAAATTATATCATACCAAATCAAATCAAATCAAACAATTAACTGCCATATGGTATATTTATATCTATGGTAATATCAAAAGATATGTTGATTATGCTAAGAAGATATCAATCAATTATCTACGGTTTATTGCCATATAAGTAATTCTATACATGGTAGTTTTAACATGCAAGCAAGTAATATATTTTTAATTACCAATTAATTCTATATATGGTAATTTTTAACATGCAAAGTGGTTAAATATACATGGAAACATATCAATTTATTCAATTAACATGCAATTTTTATTCACTTGCCTTTTTAATAAATATATATATGCATGTGGGTGAATATTTATACCGAATATTGACTTTTATAACACATATATACTGTTTTTATACATGTAATATACTACAGGGACTATCCGTGTAATTTCAGCAAATTATATATCTATTTACAGCATTATTACTGCTTCAGTCCATAATTTCAGACAAGTTTCAGTTTAGTCCTTCAGTAATTTCCAGAATAGTTTACAGCTTTCAGAGAATTACAAATCAGTACATACGTTTCAGTTTGTTGCAGATTTAATCCGACAGATTAATACATGTTTTACAATTACATGATTTGGGTTATTTTGTATGATCTTATCAACAAATATGATTTTATAATCAACAATATGTGTGTTACGATCATATATAGTTATTCATACAAGTAACAAACTCTAATACACATGGATTATATACTACGGGATATTTATCATGTTTTAGTTATCCATAAAATAATATGTGCGATCACATATATGGAATAAATTAAGTTTTGAATTCGGTACCTTACGCTCGGTATGTTGATGAAGGTCGATATAGCAAAACCCTAAAAACCCGGATAAACCTCAAGGTTTATAAATACCCAATATCCATGCGTTTACCCAAAATCTCCAATATCCGCAAGCGTATATCCTATTCTCCGCGAGCAAAGTGCCGATAACGTGTTGTGTGACATATTAGCTCGTTATAGATATATATAGAGATATGTATAGATATAGAGAGAGATATGAGAGAGACAACAATAGAGTCTTTATTAATCAGAATGTATCAATAAAAGGGGATCCTAACCTTTTTTATATACTAGAGGTTAGGGTTATACAAGATAGAAAGCCCAACTTAGGCCCACTATGAGTAAGGCTCAATAGTCCAATAATATCTTACAACAATATAGACATAGAGGGGAAAAAATGCTTAGTATAATATACTATTCTATTTTATTAATTTGTTACTAAACTTGTTAATTTTCGTCCAAGTGTCGGTCATGTAAATCGATGAAATTGCATGTTTATTATATCTAACATTTGGATATATATTTTTTTTTTATTAACGATGGCGAAATTGCTCTTATTATGTGATATATGAGAGAACGTGACTATAATTTTGTCATTTTTATTAAATACTATTGTAGTAAATTTATAGGTTGCCCAAATCGGTAAAACTTAAAAGTTTAGAAACTGTTATTTGGTTCTATGGAATATTATTCCAAACACATAATTATGTTTGTTTATTGTATTATTAAATATACAAATTGTTGGTGTGATCAGTAATGTGATGGAGATTATTAGGATGAATATTACATAAGTACTAATAAATACTTTAAAAAACAAGTATGATACTTTACTTATTTGATATTTCATAGTTTAATTATGTTCCTACTATGATATGTTCCATTAAAAAAATTATTAGTTTTTTACCTTATTGTATTTCTCACGAAAACTTTAACACAAATACGTGTGGGAAAAACATGGGAAATTTAAAAAATAGTTGAAAAAGTAAGGTAATCATTATTTTTCCATTACGTATTCCATATATTTATACTTTGAAATGAAACGAGCAACAGTTAACTTTAATTTGGAGGTGGTCTGGTCTACGAAACCAAAATCTTGATAGTGAATAAAACAGTATTAACTTTACAAAATTAGTAAAACATTCAATAAGTTCATAAATTATGAGTAATAATATTATGATAGACGCATTTTTGCACCAGATGATACAATTCATACAAAAAGAACGAGCATAAAAAGTAAAAACACAAAATGATATACGTGGTTTTATCTTCACTTTGTTTTCAACCAAATAACTTAAATTTATTTGTCCTTCAACAATAAAGAGCCATCTAAATGAAGTAGTTTTCCAAGAGGACTACATAATTTCTTCTTTTATGGACGAGTTTCTAAATTGTTCGATCTTTTATAAACTTAAAAATAGCTAATGGTTCTATATTATTGCCCGTCTCGAGTTCATGCGGTGCATGGCTAGAATACGTCAACACAAGGAAGGAACTAGTAACACGCTAAAAATGGACTCCACATCCCCATAAAATCGAGAAAATTTGATATTTTTACCATGTATCCTGATTTATTTATTATATCGATTTTAATATTTCAACAACCTTATAATTACGGGAAAAAATTTCTAGTTCTGTCCCTGGCTCGACAACCCTATAGAAACAATCTCCCCCTGTTGGCATAATATATTATTGGAAACATGCAAAGAAAACATTTATTAAACTTATTACACCACAAACTTGTAACCATAAAATACACATGCAACAATTACTTGAACATCACAACCAAGTTATAGAACAACACACCTTAAGTTTCGAAACAGTAAATTAGTAATCCTACAACATAATAATCAAAACACAACTAATAGTGTTTCTAATAATTCCTAGTACAACACATACTCCTAATTTTCACTAAATCTAAACCCTAGCTCCATCATCAATTTCCGCTGCTCGAGTAGGGAACACCACATTATCATAAAGAACACCCGCTAGTGCAGCACCAACAAATGGTCCGATCCAATAAACCGCTTGGTTTCTGAAAGTACCAGCCACAACAGCCGAACCAAACGAAGTAGCTGGGTTCATCGACCCACCTGTAAATGGGCCCGATGCAAGCACGTTTGCTCCCGCTATAAACCCAACAGCTAAGGGCCCAATGGGCCCTAATGGGACACGCCTCGGGTCTCCTGAGGCGTAGACGGTGTATACCAATGCAAAGGTCATTATACCTTCCAACACAGATGCTCCGAAACCGGTCATGTCTTCCGAGATTCCGTGGGTTGGAACATGCTGTAATGTTAAAAAAAGAATAAAAAATAAGTAAGCAGAAAACTAGCATTACTTTTAATCTCTTATTCCTTTAAATTAATTTAATGTTCTATTTGATTTATGATATTTATATGGTACAACAAATAGCTTTCAAGTTCTAAAGAACACCACTATTGGTCCCTATATGATAAGTAATTCAATTGCAGTTTCTTTGGGAATCCTCTTTTTGTCTTTTCACAACCATGAACCATTCCTGTTGTGATCGGGTGATCGTTTCTAAATTTAAGCATTTTAGAATTCCAAGAAACTGAGAAAATACCAAATATATTCATAATTAAATACAATGTAATTCATACCATTACTAAAAGTCTAAAAGTGACTAAAGTATAAGTTAAATGTATATATTTACATACCTGGGAAACAGTTGTCATTTTCAAAATGAAGCAAGCCATAACAGAAGCAAGCAACTGTGACATCCAATAGAAAAGCGCCATCGGGACGCTAATGTGGCCACCCACCGCCATACCAAACGTCACTGCTGGGTTGACGTGGCCACCGGAGACATTGGCGGAGATGTACACAGCCACAAATAGCGAGAATGCCACTGCTACAGCCACTGCCACCAGACTTGACGGGTCTGTCGCTGCATCTTGCGCCATCTTCCCTATAAAAAATATTGGCAAAAAGAAAAAATTAGCCGCATCATTAAAGTTGTTACTCGAAAAGATCACAATGTGCGACTGCGGGCTATGATGGAAATATTATGGTTTATGGGAAAAAAAGGATTTTAGAGATAGTTAAGTGAAATAAACTTTACCTTCTTTATGCATTTGCACTTTCTAGGGTTTGAGTTTTAGTGTTTTACTAGGAAAAATAGTTATTTCAAATTTTTATCAGGGTGGTTAATACACTAATTGGTCATACTGTATATAGGCCAATATTATATATATAGTTTCAGTAAGACACTCATAGTACCCAAATTTGTAAAAAATAAAATGAGGATTTCTTACTAATTAATGATTTGGTTTTTAAGTTAGTGATATTCCTTTTTTTCATAATCATTATCATGATAAAGAACTTTACTGATTAGTGATTTGCAAGTTGCAACAAAGACTAATTTACTCAAACAAGAAACATAATTAAATTACACTTTAATAATAAAATCTGTCAACATTTTTATTTTTATATTGGTAGTATTTAAAACTATAAGGATAACTGTAAACTAATTCAAAAGCTTTTCAAGACCTAAATGTCAACAACACAGTGTTGATACTTTTCAAGAATAACAAGTCCAGAAATGTTTAAATACCATATAAATAAATAACAAAATCAATTCTTAAACTTGGTTAACAAAAAACAATAAGGAAAACAGGTAATAGAGTAATTCAATCCAAAGTTAAAGCATACACAATAAAATACAAAATCGCTTACTCGATGCCATCGCGGATCCAATAGCAGCGAAAACATAGAAGAAAGTGGAAATAAACTCCGCTAAATACGCCCTGAGAGCATCAGGCTTAACCGAGTGTTCCAAACGCTCTTTTAGCGAAGCCATTGTTTGCTTGAGTAGTTAAATTTTATAATCGGTATTTTTGCAACTAATAATTATTTTGAAAAATTACTGAGGGCTCTGGTTTTTAGACTTCAAGAAAATACAAGAAATGAAAATTCTGGATAGGGCAGTTAATATATTTATCATGAGAAGTTATTTTTCAAATGGTTGCAACGTTTTGAATTTCATGCCATGTGGCTTTTCGTGATTGGTCACTCTTCTTTGTTTTTCAGTTTTATTCCCTTTTAAATAAATTTTGCCGCCTTGTCCCTTTTGGATAAATTTTTTTGCCTCATTTGCCGTATTTTCGCTTTTAAAATTTAAGGTTCAGAATAATGAAATAAAATGAATACATCTTGCTATTATTTAAGTGAAGACCACTTACGAGACATTAATACAATTTTTATTCCGAAAATATCATTTTTAATTGGATTTATTATAGGATTGTCATTGGACTGCATTTAAATTTAAATTCAAACGTTTATCAAAGAAATAACTAGTGGAGGTTACTTATTAATTATAACCTTTTCCAAAAAGAAAAAACAGATTCTTTTAAAAACCACCATTTATCATCTTTCTCGCATAAAGCCATAAACGAATTCCAAAATTTCCAATTTCCAATTTAACTCACAGAAGCAAGGTATTTCTATCTATTTATTTAATAATAATGTACATAATGCAAAAAAATAAAATTAAGCTATTTTTCTTCTCACTATGCAATGAACAAACAACTTTCATGTACTGCTTTTTAACACACTTTTGAGTTTTCGAACGCTATTAGTCATTTATCGAAAATGAACGTTTGTGTAAATGGTTCAAATGTAGAATTTTGAATCCAGTTTAAGTAGCGAGCTCTTTAATAACTTCATTAAATAGAATAGTAATTGTGTATTATACTTGTGAATTGTGATGACTCTCGAACATTAGAGTCTTAGACACGAGTTAGAAATCGGACAATTCTATCGTCAATGAGATCTCAGATCTAGTACTAATAAATTTAAGTGCGTCGGATAACGTGATATAACCTTCTTCTTATGAGCTCAATTCGAAAGGAAGAAATAAATACAAAGAAATATATAAAGTCAGCAATAGGTATATTGAAGATGGTGAAATCTCGACATTTATAAACAATAGTTAATTTAACAGGCATAGCGAAATTGTGCGTCGATATAAAGACTACGCCTTCCGTCCAAAAGTTCCACTCGCATTATATGTATTGAATATTTTCACATTTATAACTCAAGTGAGCAAATAAACTTCACCCTTAATGAACTAGAAAAACAAAATAATTCTCGTCAAACTGTCATCAAACCAACTAACTAGCTCCGCTAGCCTTAGGACGACACTCGTGACATATGAGATTATTTACAAGTAAAATGTGCGAACACGATGAACCTGTTATTTTGTGTACAATGCAAGAAGAACCAATATTGTTTGATAATATATTTTATGAAATATATAAGTCTATATGTTATTTTATCACCACACGTTTCGTATTTTGTAAATTTGCAATTTTGTTTGGCATGTTAATTTTTTTTAAACAAAGTTTAAAAAATATCTGAAAAATTGTACGACTTAACCGTAGAAAGCCGTCAACCGGACATAATCATCATTATCCTACTTTTTTTATACCTAATGTCTAAAGTTTACCATTATGTTTTCACACATTTCCTATTAAAGTTAATATTATAATAAAAATATATAAAAAATAACTTAACAAAAAAGTTTATTTAAGAAAATTGTACTTGTGTAATAGTGTAATAAAAATATAA
Organism: Primula veris; assembly: GCA_963682055.1. NCBI lineage: Eukaryota > Viridiplantae > Streptophyta > Magnoliopsida > Ericales > Primulaceae > Primula > Primula veris. The sequence goes on along the minus strand of OY821742.1, from coordinate 2,504,458 downwards.
GATTATAGAAAATAAATAATAATAATTCAGTGGTGTCAGTAACTCTTCCTCATCCTCTCTCTCTCTCCTCTTCTTCGATACAGGTTATTTTTTTTATTAATATTATAATATTTATATATATATATATATATATATATTTTTTATTAGTAGCTCAATATATATTAATATTTTCCTTGTTGGGTTCTCTTCTTTACTTCTTTTACAGGTAATATAAAGAGAGCTAAATACTTTTACTTTATCAGACTATATATATGTGTGTGTGTGTCTCTGTTTGCCATCATTTTATTTTTGTTTATATTTTTTGTAGTTTCTTTTAAGGTGGCAGAGCTAGAATAGGTGAAATACATGTTTTTTTTAGCTATGAAATAATGTCTGACAGTGTTTTGAAAAGCGGAATCTTAGCTAAAGCGTTGTTGCAAGAGCTACGCTAAAAGGGTGAAAGGGTAAAGCTTTTAGCGGTGTAAAAAGCAGAAAAGCGAGCTTTTTAAGTTTTTTTAAAGCTTTGAATCGAGCTTTTTTTTTTTTCTACGAAGCGCTTTTTTTAAAACAACTAAAATATTTATTTATATTTGTTCAAATGTATGGTAAAAAATCGTGTTTCTCTTGATATGAAAGGTCACGCATAGCTCCTCGCTTTTTAAGTTGTTTGCTTTAAAAAAGCAAGTCGTGTTTGGCTAGACATCTTTTTGAGCTTATAAAAGCAGGCTTATTGGCTATAAATGTAGGAAAAGCAAAAGGCTAAGATTCCCTAGTTTTTTCTACCTTCTTCCTGACTTCTCTGTGAAATTTAACCAAAAATTAACCCGTATGACAAAGACTTCTGGGTGGATTACCGTATGGACTTTCGTTATTCAAAAAAATGAAAAAGTAAAAAACTTATTCGAAAAGAATTTTAATAAAAGCTAGCTTTTTTAACCTATTGCCAATCACTTCACTACGGTTCCCGCATACTACAAAACATTGATTTTTTTTTTTAATTTACTAAGTATGTATTATAGCGTGTTGCCCCCCACACAATTGAAAAAGAATATTCATGGGAAGTTCATCCTCTCCGACTTGTGGATCCTTCTTCCGTCATTGCATATAATGTAAATTACTGATGTTCTTTATAAGTTAAATGTCAACTCGATATTTCTGAATCTCATAAGTTATAAGAGGAGAGACGACCTTTATTTCCAGGCATTTGCAAGATTAACTCCGGATTGCAGAGCAACTATTTCATAGCAAAATTTTCACTTTAATGACCTTTTCATTTATTCAGTTTAGTGTCTTGATGTTTTACATAGTGTAGCAATCAATTGCCTGATGATAATTGTTTTTAAACTATATACGAGTGACATGGCCTGACATAGTAAGATTTTTTTTTTCAAAAGTAGCAACGATTGATCATTAACTCAATCATTACAGTTTTACCAAATGCTAGACATTGAACTAAACAAGTGAGAAAGTTGATACACTAGATCAAGATGACTCTAAATAATAGCACAATGGCATTTCATATATACTGACTCGTCCTCTGTTTGGCCTTCTTTTTGAGTTTGACCTCTGTTGTTTTGGTGAAAGACTTTTCTCATTAAAAGCTCTATTCAATTGTAAGTAAGTAGCTGTCTTTGATTATTTGACGTCTATATATGCAGACGTTGTACAACAAAGCATCAGCAGCCTTCTATTACCTGCAATGTTGAGTATTGTACTGAATTAGGATTTATCTTCTTATGCCTCGGTAATATAATATTAATTCGTAACACGTGAGAACTGAATCCATTTTGTATCACAAGTTATCTCGCCTATTATTCTTATGAAGTTCAGAAGTTGTGATAACTGATAAGGAAGATCTCCGGTTTTTCTTAAAAAGGGATAGTTGTTTGAACACCTTCATTCTATTATAACATATGGTGGGTTGTAGCCTTGTAGGTCTCTAGGGTAGCGATGGGCTAAGTCATTAAGGTTCTTGAATGTTTTTAGTGTTTGAAACTGTTGGGTGTTTTGTGCTTTTTATTGTTTACTTAACATCCTCTTTTTGATCTCTGTTGCATTTGAAATTCTTTTTCAAAATCTTTACTGTATCCATAAAAATTGTATTTGAAATGATAATTGTTCTTGTGATAGGTTCTTTTCTCTTTACGACGAATTCAAATAGGCGAGTCGATGAATCATAATAAATTTGTTTCAGGCTCTACACTTATGAGCCGGCCAAATATTGTAAAGCATATGAGAGCAAAAAGGCATGTTTTTTGTTGTTGTAAAGATGCGGGGAATGATTTACTTATACCTTCCAGTACCCAACTAGCTAATGCAAAGGTGTTCTTTACTGTAGCTCCTGCGATGGGTCATAACCAGGTAGCCACTAGCCATTAAGGGTTAATATAACTGCAGACTGCTGATAAAATGCAAGTAAAAGGTTTTATTTGGAATAATTATGTATAAATGGGTCTCAGGAATCACATCCAGAATCTCATTTTAGAGTTCCTGCAATTGTCAGTGCTCTTGAAAAGATGCAGCTCACCCCAAAGGTATGATATATCCCCTTACTAATGTATTATTCTATATTACATAGCTTCCTGATTCAAAAATAAAGGGAAGTTACTTTATTAGTATGGTATTTTTTTATCAACAAAAAAAAGGTATGGTATCTCAATCAACATTAAATTAGTACTGTTCTGCAGCAAGTATGTAGGATATAGAACAGTATCAACTATTCTACTCATGAAACCACTAACTCAATCTAGTCAAATTAATCTGCTTTCTATAATTGCAAGTGAATCCAGAGAACCGATTGTATTGATTCTGTTGATGTGTGTGTGAATTCTATAGGTATTAATCAATTTTTAATTTTATAAAACATAGTGTACGAAACAATTTAAATATATGTTTTATTCATGCAACAACATTGAAACTTAAGTAGGTTGCGAGGAAAGTAATAAGATTTATCTGCCTCTTTAGTAAAGTTCTGAACTGCTGCTAGAGAACAACCCACAAGGGTTTTCAGCCCTTGGTGTAAGGTTTGTCACCTTAACATTTTTTTCATTTTTGTTGTTAAAACGCATGTTGTCCCAGTTTCGTGGACCAGAGGTCGTTCAAATTCAAAATTTCAAACCAGCTTCAGTTGATGATGTTACAAGTGTTCATTCAAGTGCTTATTTCTCGGGGCTTGAAAAGGTAGAGTTGTCTCATCTTAAACCACATTATTAATGCTCTCTGAGTTTGTCTTATGATATTCATAATTATGGTTGGGTATCCGCATATGATTCTGCTTGGATTAGTCAATAAATTACTTATTTTTCTTTGCTCAACATGTGACCATAATGAGGGATACATTATCCTAGGAACATTACAGAATTTTAATAATGTGTTTAAACTGAAAAGGAAAACCGTATACAACTTGGTTGTAGACGTACTATAGATTGTCAATCGTAGAAAAATGGCCGATTTATTGTTCGAGGGTTCCGTGTGGTGGTATTGGAATGTGAGATCTAGCAATGCTCTATTCTTGTGTAAAAAAAATTCATCTCATCACAACAGTTTTCATTTTCATTGTGGTTTTTAATCATGTCCACTTTATTTTTGTACTAGAGGCAATAGAGCAAGCTACAGAAAAGGGTCTTATATTCATTGAGGGCTCTGGTCCAACTTATGCAACTGCCACTGTAAGAGAATGACTTTCTTTCTTAAAGTTATCAGTACCATTTTTCTATTGTTAGTTTCTGTTGTTGTGTAAATACAATGTTAGCACGATGTGAGCTACTATGGGCAGTCTATGTAGCGCTGTTACACATACAGATACCTGATACGCGATATGACAAACTTTTAAAGTGTAGGATATTATAGAAGTACGATACACTATTTTAATTTCTGATTCACCATATATTATGTTTAAACTTAGAAATTTCTTGAAGATAGAAATTCGAGTACTGGCGTGACGGCGTCATGCTCTCAATAACAAGTAGCTGCAAACTAAAAAACATTGATATCCATATCAAGCAAAACATAGTCCTGTATCTCTTCGATCATGTCGATTGGACTTTTTGCTGCGAATGGACTTGTACAATGATTAATTTCAATTACTTTTCTTCAGATTCAGAAATTAAAACATAGAAACTCCCATCATTTTTATGTTCAAATATTTTTTAAAGAAAGAATAATAATATTAATCTTATTTTTTTTTAAATATATTGAAAGTTGGTCTGCCATAACTCTTAGTTAGGTTTGCCATACATAAACCCGAACAAGTTCTCAAATTTTATATTAGATCTGTTCATTGGTGTGAAGCGTATTTAAATTGTTTGACTTGATATTTTTTTAGCGCAGACTTTCCATGAATCTTTAGTAGCAGCAGGAGCTGGAATTTCTTTAGTTGACTCAGTGGTGATTTCTCAGTCTTGGACGTCAGTCACTTATATATTTCGAAAAATTTATAGTTGGAACATTGTAACTTATTTTTTTTCTGAATTTTATCATTGAGAATCTAATGTTTGTTTACACATATTATAGGTAGCAGCATCAAGATTAAGGGTGGAAAGCCCAACAGGTTTTGCTTTGATTAGACCGCCTGGTCATCATGCAGTTCCAAAGGGGCCAATGGGGTTTTGTGTTTTTGGGAATGTGGCAATTGCAGCTCGCTACGCTCAGCGTGCACATGGCCTAAAACGTGTTTTCATAATTGATTTTGATGTTCACCATGGAAATGGAACTAATGATGCATTTTACAGCGACCCAGATATATTCTTTCTCTCAACTCACCAAGTAAGACACCTTTTTGAAACTTGGTTTTTCTGGTAGTTTTCAATATCTGTTAGAAGTGTTCCCCTTTTTTTTGTCTCTTTTTAGGGTATGTTTTTATGAGAGGGAAAGATAACCAATTGACGGTACTTTACACCCAAAACTGACTCAATTTTATATCTTTTTAGTAGTATATATACACACTTGAAAAGACATGATTAAGAGGTAATATTGTTATTATGTTCCGATAACAATTTACCCTTACTGTTGGCCAATTTAACGGACCCTACAACTGCTTAATGATTTTGAATAAAGCGATGTACTTTGACTTTAGAATGGGGAATAATAGTTTATCTCTTTTGGAAACAATATTATTAGCAAAATGTTAGGGAAATAATAATAATGTTTATTTGATAAGTGTAGGACGGAAGCTATCCTGGCACTGGTAAAATTGGGGACACAGGTCATGGAAAAGGTGAAGGAACTACCCTAAATTTGCCTTTGCCAGGTGGCTCTGGTGATATTGCAATGCACAATGTGTTTGACCAAGTCATAGTACCGTGTGCTCAAAGATTCAAACCGGACATTATTCTCGTATCTGCAGGGTAAGATGTTTTGGTTTATAATTTTAAATCTTTTATTGCTAGTTTTTGTTTGTCCTTTTTGCAAATGCAACTATTCTCTTCCTAGCACATGTTAGCATACTGAGTTGATCAACTGATCATTGAATCTGATTATATTTAGATCCACTTCATTCAGTGGAGGATTAGAGAAAGTGAGGAAGAACGACATAATCTTTTGACTTTAAGGATGTTATGTTACAGCAGAAGAGAATAGGCAGTGTTTAAACTTTAATGATTGTTGTTTGGTGCAATACACTTAGTAAAGTTATCCGATCCGACTCCACACGTTCATTTAACACACAGCTTCACAGCCCACCTAAATGGGATTACAATCAAGTGTGATTTTTGCTAATGACTTTGCAGTGTTTTTTTTTGTTCTTGTTGGTGTGTACGCATACGCAATCACGTAACATAATCGGATAACTTCATTTGATTGCAATGTAGTTTGTTTGTTTCAAGCACTAGTGTGTCCTAATGAAGCTTTGTGGTACAATTTCTTGCACATTTTTTCTCGACTTTCAGTACTTTTTCAATCTCGAATGTTGTTGCAGTTATGACGCACATGTACTGGATCCGTTAGCGAATCTGCAATTTACAACAGGAACATACTACATGCTCACTAGTCGGATTAAAGAACTCGCCAAAGATTTATGTGGGGGTCGCTGTGTTTTCTTTCTAGAAGGAGGATATAACCTCGACTCGCTTTCAAACTCAGTTGCTGACTCATTCCGAGCTTTATTAGGTGAACCTAGCTTGGCCGCCAAATTTGACAACCCGAAAATCTTATATGAAGAGCCCTCTGCTAAAGTTATGCAAGCTATTCACAAGGTTAAATACTTACATTCTCTTTAAAAAGTGCAGGAATTTTGTATTTCTGTACTTAGTGTTATCATCCAAGAATATTGTTTATGTTGCAGAAAATATGTAAAAACAGTATTGATTAATACCAATATTAATTTTATATTTTGTGCATGGTATTTTTGAATGTTAGTAACGAAAAACTCTTTAGCTAAGTTGTACCGCCATTAACAACTTTCTCAATTCTAGAAACGAAGATAACAAGTGAATTCCCAAACAAGGGAACCATTTTACTGATATGATGTCTTTTTTTTAAATGTGTTATAGACTTAAGTTCTTCGGACTCCTACATTGCAGCAGAATTACGATTATAGGGAAGTTGTTTTCCTTTGATGTCTATTTCTACATCCCTTGAGGTTGGCTTTAGCCTTTATAAGTAATTTGGTGTCTCTATGGGTAGCGGAAAACTCCTTTCCCTTTTCAAAACCGTGTCTCCCACTTACTGCAACCCGTTTCTTTTTTACAATTATTTTACCTAAAATCTTCATTTTTATTTTTCATTTTTGGCTCGTTTCACATTTTCCTTTCTCGTACCGTTTCCAACTTCCGTCTCAACGCTTATACGCGGTCAACTCAAAGAGTCATTGTTAGGCAAAATATTGCTATTGAGTAGTCACTAAATCTCTATATAATTAACGCAGTTTTTCTATGCCTTATTGAGCTTTTACAGGAGTATTGTTTTACAAATAAAGCAGTATAAATTCATTACCTATTGGAGTTTTTAATTTAATTTCATAACTACTCTCCTTCTTGTACTCCTTTATTTAACAATTAACACAATTATCGCTTTGTTCGACTTAATTATGAGGGCGTTGACCGTTCTTTGTCAATGCAATTCTCATCGATTGTTTAATGTCGAGAGGTTTTTAATATGCTACTTGAATCCAAGGCAGCTCCTCGATATAATATTATGGTAAACTGCACATACTGTTCCATACTAATTTAATTTCTAATAAAATGGATAATTAAGCACTCGATTTCACATGATAGCAAGTGCATGAGTTGACCCATTAAACTACAATAGCGTAAACGTGTACAAGTTAAATCGACAACGAAAGAAGATCGGACCATTGACTTGATATCATAGTAATTAAAAGATCGCATCTTATGTTAGAGTTACATAATAATAAGTTATAACGTCTTTTTTTAAATTTGGGAGGCTACTTCGCGGGGTCACTCATTACATTGCTCGCTTCATGCAAGTTTAAATGCATAGTTTTGATGAGATCTAATGCATTTTCGCATATCGCTTTAAGAACTTTTTTATCAAAAAAAATAAAGAATCGGTTTATTTGCATGAAGGAGTTAGGAGTAGAATGACAAGTAATGCAGTCACCCAAATATTATTAAAAATTCCTATAATCCGACATATATTGCATATAAAATTTAAAAAATTAGTGTATTAACTCCCCGTATATTCTGTTGGAATTAACAATCTCAATTATTAACAATCAGAGTTTTGTATAATTCCTAATATATTGGTAATAGTGTCTACATAAAATGCTCAATATCCCATTTCCGCACATACATTCTCCTCGTAATTTTTTCCCGTAAACAGTATCGCTTCCGTTTTCCGATTTCCCACGCATACATATTCTCGTTAACAAATTATCTTTATTATCATCGTAAATATATTCCAAAATATTAATCTCTCTCATTCCCAAATTTGAGAAAAATTACTTATTACGTATCTCATTCAAAATCAAATCAAAATCAAATCGATTAATAAAAAATGAACTTACATGAAAATAATACTTAAATCTTATTTAATTGAGAGACCATTAATTAAATAACAATACATAGTATCTAAATATATTTATTTAAATAAAAGAGATCTGTGAAAATTAATTACTATCAGTGGGTTCATCAGCATAGACGGAGAGAGAGAGAGAGAAAATTAAATATATATATATATAGTGTATATATATATATATATATAGAGAGAGAGAGAGAGAGAGAGAGATTTTGGTTAGTGGGTCTCAGCAGAAATTGACATTTCTATTGTATGAACTTCTCTCTATCTTTTTTTTAAAAATATATTTATATGTATATATATATATATATATGCTTGCTGAATTTTTATACCCATGAATGTTTTTTATGTATATATTTGATACTAAATTGTACTAATGCAGGGTTGTGTTTGAAGTTTGAAAGTATGTTTTTTTTTTCTTTTTTTGGTAAAAAATTTAAGAATATAAACCCTACTATTGAAAAAATGTTATATGCATGTAAACCTTTCTGAATTTGAGTGTAATTCTATTTTTTGGAGTTGGGTTTGCGAAATATCTGGTGTTCAATGAATTAAAAAAAGTTAGAATAAAATGCTAATGAGCTCACTTTGTGTGTGTGTGTGTGTGTATGTTTATACCAATGAATGTTTTATGTTTATATTTGATACTAAATTGTACTAATGCAGGGTTGTGTTTGAAAATTTGAAAGTATGTTTTTTTTTTTTTTTATTTCTTGGTAAAATGAATAAGAGTATAAACCCTCTTAATGAAAAAAGATTACATGCAAGTAAACCTTTCTGAATTTGAGTGCAATTCTATTTTTTGGAGTTGGGTTTGCGAAATATCCGGTGTTCATTAATTAAAAAAAGTTAGATTATAATGCGAATGAACTCACTTTGTATGTGTGTGTGTGTTTGTTTATACCCATGAATGTTTTATGTTTATATCGGATACTAAATTGTACTAATGCAGGGTTGTGTTTGAAAATTTGAAGTATGTTTTTTTTTTTGGTAAAATGAATAAGAGTATAAACCCTCTTAATGAAAAAAGATTACATGCAAGTAAACCTTTCTGAATTTGAGTGTAATTCTATTTTTTGGAGTTGGGTTTGCGAAATATCCCGTGTTCATTAATTAAAAAAAGTTAGATTATAATGCGAATGAACCCACTTTGTATGTGTGTGTGTTTGTTTGTTTATACCCATGAATGTTTTATGTTTATATCGGATACTAAATTGTACTAATGCAGGGTTGTGTTCGAAAATTTGAAGTATGTGTTTTTTTTGGTAAAATGAATAAGAGTATAAACCCTCTTAATGAAATAAGATTACATGCAAGTAAACCTTTCTGAATTTGAGTGCAATTCTATTTTTTGGAGTTGGGTTTGCAAAATATCCGGTGTTCATGAATTAAAAAAAAGTTAGATTATAATGCTAATGAACTCACTTTGTATGTGTGTGTGTGTGTGTTTGTTTATACCAATGAATGTTTTATGTTTATATTTGATACTAAATTGTACTAATGCAGGGTTGTGTTTGAAAATTTGGAAGTATGTTTTTTTTGTTTTTTGGTAAAATGAATAAGAGTATAAACCCTCTTAATGAAAAAAATTATATGCAAGTAAACCTTTATGAATTTGAGTGCAATTCTATTTGTGGAATTGAGTTTGCGAAATATTTGGTGTTCGTTTAATAAAAAAAACTTTGAATGTAATTCTAAATGAGCTCAGTAGCTAAAAAATTAGCCTTTTAGGTTGGTATGATTAGGATTTAGTTAAATTGGTTCAACTGATGATCATAAAAGAGAAAAAAGAAGTTCTTGTACTGTTCTTGAAGTAGCTTTTTTCTTTTTCTGAAAAATGGCAATCTAAACCGTAAAAAGGGTTTGTTCGGCTGTAGATTTAAGTCCGACAAGCTGGCTTATTTGATGCTGGCAAAACTGGAAAAGAAATTCGGCTTTTAAGGTGACCGACCACCCAATTGCATTATAGCTTATAAGCGAAATGCAACAAGAGTTGACCGTAAAGGTTGAACCAAATTTAGTAGTTAAATTCTATCTTGTCTGTGCACAGTGCACCGATGATATGAATGGTGATTTTGTGAACTTTTCATCAGTTTGAATTTAAGGAATTCTCGTTAGAGGTGTTACTTGTCGTCATCATCTGCTAGATTTACTTAAGTTAGATTTTAAACAAACATGTTCATAGAATCATTTTCTCCTTTTGGGTTTTATCACTAGTTTAATTCACTGCAACACTAAATGCAGTCATAAAATTATTAGAGCTATTTTTTTACATTCCGACCCGGGTAGTAATGATCTTCACTGTTTTTTGCAACCATTTAAAATAACGCAAAGAAAGTAAGTCTAACGATTCATTGCGGATAAAATGATTGTCACTTGCATAATTAGCCAAATATATAAGCGATTGACCATATACTTCATATTACTTTGCTTAGTCATCGACTGTGTGCTAGGTACTTAGGTTAGATACAATACTAAGCATCTATTCTCTAGATGTTTACATGCACCTTGTATATGTAAAAGAAACCTCTTTTGTTTCAAAAAAATTCGTCAACTTTCTAAACTTTTCTAGTCGGCATGATTGTTAATTAATGATTACGAAGACAAGATGGAAAAGGAGGGAAATGAAAGATCTGTTAGTGTCATATTATTCATTTTTTGTTGATAGCATAGCTTTATCTTCACTCTTCGTGGCACCTTTTTAAATTCATATATGTTTGATATATCATACTACTGACAATAATTAACTTTTTTTATGCTTTTAGATGCCTACCGATGTGGAAAATCCCAGAAATGGCGAGGCCCAGAAAAATTCAAGTGAAATCACTGATAGTCCACCAACTTTATACGATACAATACTGAAACAAGCATCTGTATATGGTGTAGCTGCGGGATATTGCCTTTCAGCTTCGTTGTTATCCATTATCAATAAATGGGCCGTGATGAAATTTCCTTATCCTGGTGCATTAACGGCTTTACAGTACTTCACAAGCGCATTTGGTGTTTTTATTTGCGGGTGGCTCAAAGTTATCGAGCACGACAAATTAGATTTGTCAACGATGTGGCGATTTCTTCCAGCAGCTTTTATATTCTACCTGTCTCTCTTCACCAATAGTGAGCTTCTCCTACATGCCAATGTCGACACTTTTATTGTTTTTCGTTCAGCTGTACCTATTTTTGTTGCAATTGGCGAAACTCTGTACCTTCATCAACCATGGCCAACATTAAAGACATGGCTGTCCCTTGGTACTATCTTTGGTGGTAGCGTGCTGTATGTGATAACAGATTACCAATTTACTCTCATGGCTTATAGCTGGGCATTGGCTTATTTGATAAGCATGTCAATAGATTTTGTTTATATCAAACATGTGGTGATGACCATTGGCTTAAACACATGGGGACTTGTGCTTTACAATAATCTTGAGGCTTTATTGCTGTTTCCGTTGGAGCTTTTTATTATGGGTGAGCTGAAGAAAATAAAGCATGAAATTTCCGAGGAAACTGATTGGTACTCTTTTGCAGTTGTTTTGCCTGTTGGGTTGTCGTGTCTGTTTGGTTTGGCAATTTCTTTCTTCGGATTTTCTTGTCGTAAAGCGATTTCAGCTACGGGCTTTACTGTTCTGGGGATAGTGAACAAGCTTTTAACAGTCGTGATAAATCTTATTATTTGGGATAAGCATTCGTCTCTTGTAGGCACAGTTGGTCTTTTAATATGTATGTTTGGTGGGGTTATGTATCAACAATCGACTAAAACTAAACCGAAGCCTGTAATCGAAGAGAAAAGACAAGAGGTTGAAGAAGAACAAAGGAAATTACTCGAGATGCAGAGCATTAGCGAAAGTAACGATGGTTAGAAAAAAAGGGGTAAGAGTATGTAGAAGCGAAATGGAAAGTGATAAATCAGACATGATAATTTTAATTTTTTTTTTGAAATGTGATACAAATAGAAAACAGGTTATCAAAATTTCCATATTGCAGTGTTATAGAACTATCTTCATTGAGTTTTCACCATGACTAAAACGAATTAGACGAGTTTTGTTTTCATGTCCTTCTGAGATACAACTAGAATATACTTTTGAATTTGAAGACGTTTCATATTATTGTTCATTGCATTTTACTCCAGTAGATTTTCGTAGAAAACAGCGGTTTTTGGCCTTCCTTACATGAATGCATTATGCATAATGTTTTTGAAGAATCTGTATGCAAGGAAAGTGTAATTCCTCCTCCTGTGATATGGGAGGCCGCAAATTATTAATAAAATCAACTCGAAAATTACTTTCAGATCACCACCGAATAAGAAAACTTAGATAATTAGGAATGGCCCCGATATATTATCAAACTGGCTAAAGAGAGAACATCAATCACCTCAAATGGACTTTAAAGCAAACTTAAGTAACAGAGTGCAGCATGCAAAACAGAATGCGAAAATATAACGGTTACCATACAAGATTTTATCAGATCATCAAGAATCTCAAAGCTGTATTAATGGAAACATCTCTCGATATTCTTTTTGTATTCAGGGAATTTTAAAGGGAGGATGAAACTTACTGGATCACAAACAAATAAAAAAACAAACTTCCACCGACAAGAATAAACATTGTTTGCTTGCATCATTTGAAGTTCGGATTGAACTAGAAGTCCTACCAAGTCCGCCAATGATGCGTTTAATTTTTATTAGTCCAAACAAGCTCGCCAATGATGTGTTTGGTTAATATTGGTCTAAACAGGAGTAATTTAAGATAACATGAGGGTGGTATAAATTAGTCTTAATTTGGCCAGAATTGTGAGTCTTGACTATTCCGGAAATTCTTAATAATCCGGACCGGGTTATCTATCCCAAAACCAATGTTATAAAAGGTGCAAGGTGGGTTATGAGCGGGAATAGGTTGCCTAAGCCCGCTCAATCCCGCCTAATTACAAGAAAAAATAGTTAAGCCGATGAATTTGTCAGGGCGGCAAAGAATTTGTTGGCGGAACACTTGAGGGACGAAAATTTTCGTTGCAAAGTTTGTCGGGTAATGTGTGTTGGGCCAGCAACCAGACGACGAAAAATGTTGTACCGCCTAATCCCCTAAGCTTTTAAACTCCGCCTACCGCCAGGCACTAACTAATTTTCGCATAGGCTCGCTTTTAAAAACACTGCTCAAATTTAATAATCTCGAAATTAACCAAACAGGAAAGAGGAAACTATTATAATTGTGCCATTATATTAGACACGCAGGATCGTCAACGAATCAAGACATTGTCGAAAAGATGATTCAATTAACAAAAAAGTGAAATATCCCCATGGAATAAACACCCAGTTCTCATACTATAATGTGCAGCACAGCAAACATGTTTATATGTTCAACAGGGAATCCACAGTAACTCACACACGCTCTTTAGAAGGGTTTTGGAATTGCTCAAGTGGTAAAAACCACTTCAACCTAAAATGGTGATTCAGGGATCGTTATAACTAAATATAAAACTACTAAACATATTTGATAATAGTTAATCAAGAGATCCCGTTATCAAACCACTATAGGCTAAAGCGATACTTATCACTTAGCAATTCCTCACTCCTTCAGAAATATATCCTTACTTTGATTATAAAATATGTTCCTAAAGCCGAAAAACAAGGTTCTACTACACAGGTTGCATCTCTAAATTGGTGTGTCCATCACTTTTCTCGGTAGATGGTGCATCACCATTGTTGTTAGAGCCAGAGTTCATCTCTTGAACAGGGGGAGGGTTCACAATAGTCATTGGCGAAATGGCGCTATCAGATAGGCGAGCCTTCATCTCTCTGTGTTCTTGGCAAATTGCACACCAGTGCAAACAACAGTGCACCACACATGGATCGCATGGGGAATTCTGCATTATAAAGCCAAAAAAATAAATAAATATATATATATATAAGACAGTATTCATGAATTGTTACAATGTAGTACAATCTGGGGCTTCCTAGCAACAAATTATTGCTAAATGGGATATAATAGCGTACACCCGAAATTTGGGATCTTGTTCAGAAATTAAACAAAAAAGTCGAAAAAGTTCATTACTATCAAAGATTTATAATTATTGCACTATTAAGTAGATATGAATCTTGTCTTTATTAAATTAGGGTAGTAAGTCAACCAAAATTTCTAAAAGATTCAGAAAGAATGAACCTTGAAGAACATAAAAGTTGTCAGTGTAAGGACTTAGTGAAACTGTATACCAAAATTGTTCAAGTGATTGAAAAGGGTTAACCCGATATTAAAAGAAGCTACCTGTCAAATATCATTTTCTTCGACTAACAGATCTTGAACTAACAAAAAAACTGAGTAAATTTTAATGGAATAACTTATCACTGAAAGCAATTAGTTTTCGGAAGAGTAACCAGGGCCTATTAATATTAAATGCTAACACTACTCAAGAAGAATCAGAAACCAACCGAAGCGAAATACAGATGTCAAAGTCAAACACAACAAGGAAAGATTAACCAAAGCCGCATAAACGAGTAGATTTCTAACTTCGGTAGTTATTGCAACTGAACATGCTGTAATATCTTTAAAAATAACAAATTGTTTAGACCCGAGCAATCTTAGTCAAACTTTTGACCTTTCATAAGCTTGTAAAATACATTTTTTATATCGGCTTAATAATGCAAATTAGCAGTACTAAATTTTCACCCATTGTTTTGGTGCATTAAGATCAGAAGAACACTTTAACTGGTTTTTTTTTTCTTTCTATAACAGCAACCATATTTCTGTTTCTAATCAAAGGGTAACATCTCCTGTATAAGCCAGTGTGAATTGCGACAATTCTCAATAAGCAGAAAACATATTTCAGACTCCTCATTGGTTATCCCTTATATATGTCATCCTTTTTCCCTCAAAGTTTATTTAATTAGATGATACTCCGCGTAACTTATAACAGGCTCAACCATTCTGAAGTTCTTTCTAGTTAAAACAGATGAATTAAGAAGCTGGTGTTGGGCACAAATGTAGAAGAGTGAAGTTATGAAGTCAGAAATAAGGATAAGAAAAATGTGGACAGAACTTATATGTAGTGGTATCACATTACTTATATATACGCTGGCATTGCTGGTTGGAAAAATGCCTACCATTATGATCTTGATCTTTCTCACAGAAATAGAAACACACAAAAAAGAGCTTAGCATTATAAGTGCTACCGCAGTAAAGCAGGTCACATTCTTTCTTGCACGAATTTTTTCCTTTCTTTATCTACATTGATTCCATACAAAGCATCAATATACATAGGTTACCTTGAGATGATACTTTTTCTGCAAGGACTGTCTCATAAGGCCAGTATAAATCCCGCACATCCACCAACCAAATAACAAACCTTCACATAGAAGAAATTGCGTATTTGGATCGATACCATGAACAAGAGCTATTATTGCAGCAGCTGCAAGCCCACCTTCGACACAAATCAAATGGCACGTGCATGGACCTTTCCAAGGAGTTTCTTCTTTCAAACTTTCAACATTACGTCCAAATAACACACATGGGGCAAACAGCCCCGTCCTGCCTGAAAACAATAGCAAATGTGAATTTTTGCATAGAGGGAGAAAGGTTTGTCACCAATGTACATAAACAGGGAGAAGATGATGAACTTTATCCCAATAAGAAAAATATAACGGCTTCTAACCAAAAGAACAATTATCCAACACTAAGGTGCATCAGTGCTGCTAACAGCGATAACATAGTAAAAGCCCAAGAAGCTCTTCAAATTAGAAAATCCCTCCAAGCAGATATTAAAATCACTGTGAGTTGGAACTGGGAAGATAACTAACTGGTGTTATAGAAGAACACATGCACTTATTCCGAGTATTTGAAGTCTGATAAGGTAATGACATTTATAACGTATGGAGGTAAAATAGAAGAAGAAAAAAATGCCAACTCGTTTAAAAAATTACAGTTTTGAACAAACCAAATAATGTTTTTTTTTTCCCAATTTTACCTTTCTTAAGATGTATTCAAGTGCTTTTCAGCCATTTTTATCAATAATGTCAGTTCCAAGTTCGGTTCTGAATTTAAACTAGTTTCAGAGACTTTGGAACCTGGACCAAGAAAAAATCAGTATTTTATAATCCATAGCTTTAGAAATGCGGAGCAAAAGGGCCATAGATATAACTGGACTGGTAACACTAAGACTGGATCCATCCTTTTCCAACCCAACAGGCAAGTAAACGAGAAAAGTAGCCAAGGGGGATACTAAGTCCCTGCTTGGCTGCAACCTATAAGCTTGGATGTATTTATTTATTTAAACATAAAAGCTGGATACATTTGGTTAACCAGCTTTAAAGCTAAGCTTTACCAGAATTTTCGTTGGAAGAAAGCAAGAAGCTTTAAGCTGGACGAACCTAGCTATCTTCCAGTAGTAAATGACATCTTTTATATTGTTAATTTTGCCGTAATAACTAAAATTTCACTCAAATCTGTATATGAGCAGATATTTGTACACCATCATTAAAGTACAAGCAAAGGGTTCCCTTCGACCAATTTTTTTATATTAATTGGAAAAAAAAACTTACAGCTCTCAGGATCTTCTGCACAGCCAAAAATTCCAGTAGTCCAAGGCTCGTCTGCAGGGGGCTCGAAGCTTTCAGGTAAAGCCTGCCCACATTCATTACACTTGCGAGCATGCAACTGCATCACAATCGATATGACGATTATTCAAATGTTAACATCATATCTCACAAGCTATAATATATGATGTGTCATCAAATCCAAATATATTGTATAATTCATTTGAAACAAACTAGATTGCCTCTTTTAAAGTTGAAGATTTGATCGTGGTTATTTAAAATATCATGGTTGGAAGTTTTTTTGAGTTTTATATTTACAATGAATAGGGCAATGGGCAGTTATTTATAGAAACTAAGCTTACTCATTGAAAAGTTACACTATCAAATTCTAGAACTCTTAACTTTTGTCGAATTTGTAACATGCTATATTTGCATTTTAGTGTTTGTGTTGTCAAGAAAAACGGGAAGGTGCACATACAGAAAAACAGTTAGGAAAAAAAGATTTATGCACAAAAAAAATTTGAAAAACGAACAAAATGCACGTATGGCTGACGATTTTTGGACTAGCATGCCGCTTTTGGACGTACATTATAAAGCTCTAAAAGCGATTGTAACCATACATCTTTTTTATTTCCTTATCAGTTCTTTCTTTGGATAAGTTGTTAACATAGAGGTGTTAAATCCAAGAACAAGTTCGCAACTCAGGACACCCCTTCGACAAGTTTATGCACATACATAATCTAATTGGCAACCATTCCTTCCTCTATCAGAAAAAGATCAACCTTGAAATGCGACAAACTATAGATCTGTTATTTTAAATTACAGAAATGCATTGCCGATTTGCCAGGTGACTATACAGCAATTTTGTCCTAACACTTTCCAATATTTACAAACATTTGTTCAAATTTAAGATACACCTGTAAATTTGCAGCTTTAAAGAAAATAAACAGCTCATTTCAAACCGGAGTAAATAAGAGTGGGTTTGCTAATTTAAATAGACATCAACTGTTTTATGTCAAGAAACCCATCTGGTCAAACGGCCCACATCTTATCAGTTATCAGCCAAAAGATTGTGACCAAACAACTCCCAACTTGATTCTACAAATAACTTCCTGTCAACAACCACCAAGTCTATGCATACATTCATACAAATCCGTATCAAGGCTGATTTACACGGAGCAGTGGGTGAACACAAGTCATTCATATCCACAAATATCTTTTCTTTTTTCTTTTCAGAAAACTAAACACACATCTAACGCATGTGCCGACAGATGAATATATACAATATGCAGGGCGAATTTGACTTGGGTAAAATGTACTAGACGTGCTTAAATACCAAATTCGTAAAATCACCCGTAACAATATAGAATCTACCCTAGATGTCGATTACTATCATTTTACACAATACAATGGCAACATATATGACCAAGTCATTTGAGTTAAGTTTATCATAGCTAGCACCACAGTTTGGCTCTAGCTAGCATATTTATGTATATATGTACATGGACGGAACGAGGAACTTTAAATAAGAGGGGCTGGTATTCTATATGATTTTTTCTTCATATTCTATACGTGGTTTTCTCGTTATATGGGAGGGGACAGAAACACTAATCATTGAAGATTTTAATCAAAATACATAGAATTTCTTTAATTTTCATAATTTTTTTATCCAAACCGAAGGGGATGCGCATGCGCCCCCCAACTTTACCTAGTTCATTCCCTGTATATTTATATTTACTTTAGCATTGATAAATAGGAGGGGGCTGAAATGCTATTTTTTTAAGGTTTTAATCATTTATCCAAATAGAAAGGGCAGTGGCCCCCGACTGTCTCCACCTAGTTTCTTCCCTGTATATTTATATTTATTTTAACTTTAATAAATACACACACACACACACAATTATATAAATATCATATAAATTTCACCGCTCCCATCCCATTTGGACTTCCTAGTTCCGAACTGACTAAAATTAAATTCCCCTAAAAACTTATCTTCTAAATAGAACATTTCAGCTGATCCTCCCATATACACACACATACAAACATACATACATACACGCATATCATCATCAAGCTATGCCTTTATCTCAAGAAATTGGGGTCGGCTACATGAAACCATACAAGAAATCATTTGTTTTCGCCACAATGAATTATCTTCCGCTACATATGTATTTTAATTTTTCCAAAAACTTATCTTTTAAATCACACACACACACACACACATAAATCTATATATAAATATATATATATAGAGAGAGAGAGACCTGAGGGACATCAATGGGTTGATTAAGCTCGCCGGGACGAATATCCTCCGACGGAGCTTCTTGATGATCCTTTGTCAATTTCACATACCGAGACGACTTCGTTTCCCCTTCACTCATCATCTCTTACCTGCCAATTCATACAAAAACAATACATATACATACACACACACACACACACACACACACACATATATAGCAGTTTCTTACTATTACTATATATGAACACACGGCATATTTACATAAATTATTTATAGAAAAACCCTAAATATTTACAGAAATTACAAAAATAAAACACACAGCATATAAGGCATATAACTGCTCCAGATCATTTGAAATTTTGTAACTCCCAATACATATTTAAATCCTTTTTTCTTAAAATTTTGAAACTGCCAATACATATTTAAATCCTTTTTTCTTAAAATTTTGTAACTCCCAATACATATTTAAATCCTTTTTTCTTAAAATTTTGTAACTTCCAAATTTAGTAATTTTATATCTGCAATCTCTCTCTCCCTCTCTCAGATACAATAATCCTATTTTATTTTTTTTCAATTCTACTTGCTTTAATTTTTATTGCATCCTAATATAACAGATTACATTAGATTAAGTCGATTTTCAGTATAATGAAATAATGTGTTGACTGATAATTTTTATTTTGGTAAATGTAAATTTTTACTAGTATCAATAAATGTAAATTTTTACTAGTTCAAAGAAAAACCCAATAAAACTCACCTTGTTAGGATAAAAAAACCCAAATCTGTTCACTAAAGTCAATATATATATATAATACACACATATATATATGTGAAGAGAGAGAAACACTATAAACTCACCTTGTTGAGGAGAGAGAAACCCAGAACTGATTATTTTTAATTTTGACTATGAGTTGATTTTAATACTAGTATTGACTATTGAGTACCCATTAGGTTTTACTATATTGTAAGTTGGCAACCATATTTATCAAATTTGATCAAATAGCTACCTAGATTTTCAATTCATCATGGATCGTCACGGTTTTATGTTTTTTTTTTTATCGATTTTTATGGGAAAAGATAGATTAAGAAAAGTGTAGATGTTTCGTTTGTTAGATTATCAAAATGACTTTTTTTTTGTTTTGTTATCGTGGTATTCAGGTCCGTTGTTTGTTCACACACATCCCGAGTAAATCCACGAGCGTAGGGCACGACCGTCACTCACGACCTCTCATTTCAGACTTGGTTGTGCAATGCTACGGCTATGAATCGAACCCGGATGGAAGATGGAAGCTTTGTGTTTATTTTAAATTTTTAATTACTAGCCGTCGAGTTCACATACGTGTGACTCGAGAAAAAATGATGATTATTACAGAAAAAATAGAAGATGATCTGCTATAAAATGGATTTTCGAATTGAAGATGGTAGTTTCGTACTATCCATAATATATCAAAAGGAATTGAGGAATTTAAAACAGACGGTTTCGGTTTATTGCAAATGGCAGTTATCAATTATCATTATAGAGTATGGACGATTACTAATTAGATAATACTCTATGTGTAACTGCTATTTTTGAACCGTGTGAAAAAGAAAATGATGTTTTTGAAGCTGGATTGAAGGAGGTGTTGACACTTGAATTTTAACCGATATTTTTTAACTTCCATATATTAATAGTGTTGATAAAAAAAAAATATTAACATGAATGAGATTTTAATGTTAATATTTTTTTGATTAAATTTGTTGGTATATTTACAAGTCACTGTAATTACTAATTACAATAAATCACTTTTAAAATAAACTAACGAGTGACAAATGCTACATTGTAAATTTGTTCAAATTAATCTTTTTTCTTATTGCTCTTTTAAGCAGCATTTCACCTAAAACAATTATATGTGTCAAACATTCTCATAGTAGTATTAACGATTTTTTGGTTTTTGTGTGTGTATAGATTATGCCCAAAAATTTGCCCTTCTAACGAGACTAGATTTTTTCTTATTTCCATCAAATTCTAAATAGTGTAAATTTTCTACTTATAAACAATATTCTAAGATCTTACTCTTTCTTTATGCTTTTTTAAAATGTTTTAGATACGCTCAAAATAAAAGAATGAGAAAATTGTATTTATCAAAATTTATCATACAATCTTATAGTAATTGACTTTTCATTCATGCATTATTTTGTTTCTTTATAAATTACCTAGAACAGAAAAAACAAAAAATAGTAATGAATGATGATGGTTTATAAAAAAAGTTTGGATATATAAGTGATCGAAATTGAGATATATAGGTGTTGACTTATAATAAAGCAAA
Organism: Primula veris; assembly: GCA_963682055.1. Classification (NCBI taxonomy): domain Eukaryota; kingdom Viridiplantae; phylum Streptophyta; class Magnoliopsida; order Ericales; family Primulaceae; genus Primula; species Primula veris. The sequence goes on along the minus strand of OY821742.1, from coordinate 2,483,445 downwards.
CCTCTGAGGTATTCATTGATAATAAATCCTTTTCTTTTTTTTTTTGAAATAATGATAATAAATCTTTTAATGACCACCGAAATAGTTTAATGAAAATATCAACGGGTCCATGTGATTTATTTAATGTACTTTTAATTTACTTATACCCACTCCATTCAAATTTAGAAGGAACCATGACTTGTTTGGTTGATTCTTATTATTATTTTTAGTTAATCTTACTTATACTTATCATAAGTAAAATATTGTTTGGTTGTAATCCAAAAAACTTATTTTTTAGAAAAGTAAACCTCATTTCATATTACTTATCAAAAGTAAAATTTATATTACTTATAAAAGTAAATTGCTTTTTGACACTGTAGTTTTTCTATATTAACTTTGTTTGTAATTATTATTTAATTGTTTTGAAAAGGATAAATTACAATAAGGGAAAAACTTGTATATTTAAAAAATAATAATATGGAAATTAGGTTCACAGTTTTGTGGCTATGATCGTAAGCTTTTGGTTATATATGCGGTTATGAACCAGGTACATTTATACCATTACCACTATTTCATGTTTGTTTTATAAAATGACTATTTGCTGCGAGAAACATGTAGATTTATACTTTTTATAATTAGAATTTGAATCCTGAAGTACATCAAGTTTATTTTGGTAAAACCATTTGATTATTTTTTTTTGCTGTGATTCCGAAATAATAATTATTAACATAGACATTTGTGTTTGGTACTAGGAATAACCCTAAATACAGCTAAATAGGACAAACCTCCAACAAAAAAAGTATATGAAATTTATTTTCCTAATTTGGTATCTTTTTAATCTTTCAATAAAATGTTTTTTGCTAATTAATTATTTTGTTTGATTCTATTAATCGAAATACACCATTCATTTTTACTCAAAAAATAAAATTAAACATATTTTATCAAACAACATTGGAATGAAAAGTATACTTTTACAGTGTTCACCAAACAGTATTTACTTACTAAAACGTAAATAAAAAAAAAAAATTCCAACCTCATTACAAAAAGTATATTTTTCAACCTAAAAACGCGACCAAACGAGGCCAATGTATATATATGTGCAATTTTGTAACGCAAAATTGTTATACTTTAAATTGATCATATAATTAACATGCTATATTATATGAATAATTTTTAAAATTTAAAATTTACAAAATTGCATGCCTATCCCATTGTTTCTTATAAATTGAGACGGAGTAATAATTATTAGGAATATTTGTTACGTATTTAGGCCATTTTTAACATGGGGAATCCTTGGTCAACACTTGGTGGAGTGATACCTGCTGCAAGTGTTTGATTTTTATATGTAAGTTGACTGATAATTTTATTTATTTCTTATTTGATAGATAACGTCGTCTATTAGTAAAGTGAAATAATAATAAAAATGTTTAGTTTAATGGACTAAATTACTAATTGCCATCACCTTCAATTGTCCAGTTTTTTATATAATTTTTTGTCCATATCATATTTTGAGTTTTCTTTCTTGATATGGATGGAGTCTTGTATTTGAAAATTTTAAAAACTAATTTTGAAAACTAAAATAAATATACTTTCAAAGTAATGGTTAATTGTACAACCCCTGTGTATTAATACTATAGAAATAAACTACACATCAATAAAAAATACTTGGTTTCAACTCGAACCGAACTAGTTCAAAATAATAATAAATTTTATATTATAATATTTCATAATTTTTTATGGTCACGCCTTAACAAATTTGCATCTATAGGAATAAATTACATAAATGTGTAAAATTATATATATGTCGTTACATTAAAATTAAACGATTTAAAATATTTATGTAATGTAGTCTGTGATATTATTTTTATTTTTTGGGTTGTCACCATATACTTTAACTTGCGTGTACGTAATAGGTCGTACACGTGAACACTTTCTTGTTAAATGCAAAATAATTTCAACTTGTCGAGTATGATTAACACTTCTTGACATGAAACATTCGGTTGGTGTTTTCTTTTTTCATTTTGCACAACTCGACTCGAATTTTTTCGGTAATTTAACTACGTTTAACATTGAGTGTCATTGTGTTAACTTGATTTAGATATAAAAAGTGAATGAAAATCTATTTCTCCTAAACGTATTTTTACAATGTTGTCGGTGATATTAGTAGATGCTATTCCAACTACTCTTTTTCTATCCATATCCGCATTGCGTGTATAGGTTAATATGTCAGCAATAGTGTCCCTATCCATGATGGACTAAAATACTTGTTGCCCCCAAATTTGTATATAATCAACATGTTTTTTTTATGAAAAAAAATATATATTATGAAATTAAAGGTATATCCGTGAACACAATCTACTAAATTAATTCGAATCTATTTCTTTCTAATACCTTATATTATACCTAGTATTTATACATGTAAAAAAAAGTTTTAGATAAACTTTTACACGACTTTACAACTTTCTAAATACATGTACTTAATTTTTCAAATATATATGTATTTAGTTAAAATTTCTTAAATTCATGAATATACTAGTTTTGGGACTTTCCAACTCTTTTGTATTTATGTGTTTGAGTTGTTACATAGATACAATTATTTATCTCTTGAATATCTGTGATAATTGGTTAAATTATGTACACATATACCTTTTATTATGCGAAACATTTATTTAAGTATTTTTTTATTTTTTTATATATCAACCTCTACTTTTTATTGATAAATAGTAACACATCATCATTTAAAAAACTATTAAATGAGACATATGCATATTAATTTAAATACTCACGTTAGTTTTAACTTTAACAATGTTATTTATTTTAATTAAAAATTAATTATTGAAAATATTTTACTTGTCTTTTTTTTGTAGATGTGGGTTATACTATGGATAAAGGATGAGAGAAAATAAATAGCAGTATGATAGAGATAGAAAATATATGCGTGAGAAATAACAGTTAATTGTGGGTGTGGGTTAGACTTTTTTGTCATATTATCAAGTAATCACAATTAAATATTGTTATTTTTAACAATATTTTTAGCATCTATAAAGTTAACGCACACTTAATAGGGAGACAAAATTGAATTGTTAGCTAACATTGAGCATCTTCAATAGTGTTGTTATCTCTATTGTTAACTAAAATAGTTAGCTAACAATGTATTTTTTTTATCTCCATTAGTTACGTCAAAGTATCTGTTATATTTATATATGTTAAAAAAGTTGTTAAAGTTGACAATTTTTTAATGTTTGTAACTGGTGACATGACAAACACAACCCACGATTAAAATGATTATCTCCTATAAATTCTTCCTATAAGAATAGTGACCACTAAAATAAAAGAGAAATTATTAATTAAAATTTGATAACATTGTTAACGTTAAACTAATGTGCTTATTAAATTTAAGATGCATATATGTCATTGAACGTCTTTTTAAACATGATGTGTCACTATTTAACATTAAAAAGTTAACAAAACTATTGTGGATGCTCTAACATTTTTAGTTAAAAATAGAGATAACAACACTATTGTAGATGCTTTTAGTTAACAATATAGATAACAACACTATTGTAGATGATTTTATAATAATATTTTCTCCGGATCCCTGTATAATAAAAATGAGTAAATTATTTACTTCTAAGGAGTAGTATTTATATTTGTAGCTTAAAGCCTTAAGAGTATACTTTGAAGTTACATATTAAGTTGTAAATGACACTATATTCTGATTTGTATAAAACAAAACGTTTTCTTATAAGTTGTAAAAGTGTACTTTTTTACTTTAAATATGAGAAAATTTGTAAGTTATTTAATATGGTTGTTCTAGTAAATTAATTTGGGTTGAAAAAAATTGATAGAATTATATTAAAATATAGTAATATGTAATTATGATAATAAATTTAATAGAAAAGCTGAAAAATGTATAAAGTCAAACTGTTACCCTAAAAATATAAAAGCGATGGTAATTACCTTAATTATGATAAAAAATGTAAAGAAACCGGTGCTTTTGCTCTAATAATATACATATTTTGGACAAGGGTAACACACATCTCTTGGGTGAGTTCGTGACACCCATTTCGTTTTTTATCATTAATATTATTTTCTCGGTTTTATTTTTTAAAATCAACGTTTTATTTTATTTCTAAAGTCATTGGGTTCAAAAGATTCTACAAAGTTTGACATTCCATATATATATATATATATATATTTGGTATTTATTTCACATTATACCCTTTAGGTATTTATTTACATATATAACTATAATGTATGAATTAATTTATGTATGTCATTTTATCACTTTTTGTATGTCATTTAATCACCTTTTATATGTTTATGTTATGTAAAATTCGTTTTATTTTACGATATTACATGTACTCATTGTCCATACTCTGTTAACATATTTTTTTTTTGTAATATTGCTCTATACTCCATTAATATTTTCATGTTACATAAGTTCATTTTCATTATTAAACAGAATAGAGACGATATATAGACGTCAATTTAGACATAAAATTGAACATTTTTTTTTTGCAAAAACGTTCTAAATTAATATTTGATTAATGCAAATCTTTACGGTTTCACGACTGAAATACAAATACGCGTCTTGTTTTTTTTTTCGAGGTGTATAAATGTATGTTTTGGAAATTACGGTAAATTTTAAAAATTCAAAACATGCAATTATGCATCTCGAAAAAAAGAAAACAAGACTCATGTTTGTGTTCCCATCGTGAAACCGTAAAGATTTACATTAATAAAATTTTAATTTAAAATGTTTTTGCAAAAAAAATATCAAAGTCATGTTTAAGTTATATACATACGTATACTTAAAAAACAAAATATACCATATATTTTGATTTTATTATCACTAAATTTAAAACAGTAACCCAATAATAAATATTAATCTATCTAGGTGTGACATCGGTTCGGTACCGAACTTTTTAACCACATACTGATAACGTACAAAACTAGTTTGGTTTGATAATTTTTATACCATTACCGAACCAAAAAATTCGGTTCGGTATACCAAACTATTCGGTTGGTTCGGTTCGGTTTGCTTTCGTTTTTATACCAAACTTTAGAGTTTAAAAACGGTGATATAAAAATGGTGCGTATTGAAAAAAAAACATAGTATAAAATTTTAAAAGTAGTAGATTAAAAATATATATTTATTTATATTATTGTTACATTTCTTGTTTCTTTGCATAAAAGAGTAAACAATACCAGACATTTATAGTAAATGTTATAAATAAAATAAAATGTTATAAGTATTTAGTAGAAAAAATAATATAAGTATATTATAACAATATTAATAATTAAATGTATATATGTATTTTAGTTTATTAGTCTATATAGTATATTTTAATATTTCGATTTAAATCGGTATTATACCAAACTCACTTAACCGAAACCTAAACCGAAACCGAAACCGAAAGTACTTCATCATCTGTTCGGTTGTAGGTATACCAAAGCCACCCGTAAATCTCTCTCTCGATTTAAAACAAAAAAAATAAAAATAAAATCTCCCACTCTTAGGTCTCTCTCTCTCTCTCTATATATATATATGTATATATAAATATATATATGTTTGCTTATTAATTTTACATATTTGTAGCTACTCTTTTTCCATTACTATTTTCACTTATTGTGTTAAATTTGATAATTTCACGACATGGGTTTTGCTTCAGATAGTAAATCACTTCACTAGTCTCACTCTAATTTGAGAAACCCATTTTATTTATTATTTTGAACTTTTTGTGCATATTTAGCTTGTGGAAAGTTAATGCTTAATAAATACTTTCGGACTCAATTATCGTAAATCCGTATTTGTGTTTTTTTGTTTGTTTAAGAATCGGTACATATCAAGGTATGAGAATCGAAGTTAAAAACAAGGAGTAAAAAAGAATAAGCTTCATTGATTATATGTACTTGATTTTTGAAGAGATTATAATCATGGGTTTTTGATATTTAAGTCACAAAATATGTACTAAATGATCATTTTGTCATTTATCTACTTCTTTGCAATATGATTTTACTTTTTTTTGTGTGTGATAAATCGAAGAAGTTCACAACATGGGTTTTGCTTCAAATAGTAAATCCCCTCATTGGTTTCAATCTAATTTGAGAAACTTATTTTACTTTTACATGAACTTATAGTACATTTTTAGCTACTTCTTTCCATTATGATATTTAGCATTTTGTGATGAATTGAAGTATTTCAGGAGATGGGTTTTGCTTCAGATAGAATATTACTTCATTGGTTTCGATCTAATTCATGAAACGCGTTTTATTTTCATATAACTTATAGTACATAATCTAGCTACTTCTTTCCAATACGATTTTAGTATTTTGTGATGAATAGGAGAATTTCACGACGTGGGTTTTGCTTCAGCTAGAAAATTACATAATGGGTTTCAATCTTATTTGAGAATTGTATTTGATTTGTCGGTTCTTCAATTTCGAAGATATCAGGGTTTTGGATTTTAGTTAGCTCTGGGGTTAAGTTGATTGCTTTCAGTTTAAAATTTGGGTATTCATTTTTATCAACAAATGTGGATATTCTGTATTCATTCATGGATATATGCGTTCAGTTTGAAATTTGGAGACCAATCTATAATGATTTTTTTCTGATTGTGTGCATCTAACAATTGTTTTCAGAAGAACAACCTAATTTTGTTTTTCAAATAACTATAGGCTGTGATTTATCTTTTGTTGACAGGATAGTGTACAAAATGTTGGTTCTGGAAGCTAATTACTCACACAATCTATGATTTTTTCCCTATTTTGTGTTGAAAGCTTGTGCAATACTTTAATGTACTTATGCAATTCCGGGGAAAATAGAAGTTTAATGTACCATTGCTTATTTTTGTGTACATGAAAACGATAAAAAATAATTATACAAAACTGCAATCAACTGGTCAAATTTATAATTGTTTGGGATTTTGGAGCTATTGATTTGGATTTATGAATGTCCTTTTTTCTCTCTGTATTTTCACAGATTATGTGTAATCTCCTTGTTCGATCAAACCGCCACCGTAGACATGGCTGCTTTATGTTGTTCTCTTCTTTGGCCTCTTCTTCTACACCATCTATACTCTCTACTGAGACACAAATCAGAAATCTTTGTCAGAAACCTTACACTCACTTATCTGAAGCTGTTTCACTTTTCCTCGACCATTCTCACTTCGCCCCATCTTTCGCCACAGCTAATCTTCTATTAGAATCCCTAATAAAGTCAAAAAACTATGCTTCAGCTCTCAAAGTACAGCAAACCATGTCCCTTCATTCCATTTCCCCAAATTTCTTAACTTTAAGTGCTATCATAGAATTTTTCCTACATACAAATAATCCCCATGTAGCCTTCGGGGTATTGGGGTCGATTCTAAAGCGAGGGTACACTCCTAGTACTTACAATCTCAATTTGATACTCAAAGGATTTTGTATCAATGGTGAGGTTGAGACAGCAATGGATCTTTTTCGTGGGTTTTGTATAAGTGGATACCTGCTTGATGTAGTTAGTTTTAATACTTTGATTAATGGGTTTTGCAAGAAAAATAAATTAGAAGAGGCTTTAAGTTTGAGAGCCGAAATGAAGACCTTTCGTTGTACCCCCAATTTGGTTACTTACACCACTATAATGGATGGGCTGTGCAAGAACGGTAGACTCCACGAAGCTTTTGGTATGTTGGAAGAGATATTATTGGACGGATTGGTACCTGATTTATATACTTACGTGATACTTTTAAGCGGGTTTTGCAAGAAGGGCGAAGTTGAGCGTGGGAAACAATTGTTCGACGAAATGCTAGCGAAAGGGGTTTCTCCCAACGTGGTTTCTTATACTTGCTTAATAAATGGATTTTGTAGGATTGGGAAGTGGAAAGAAGCTGCAGAAATGTTTAGTGAGATGATAGAGAAAGGGATTCGTCCCGATTCGTTCGCTTATACAGCTTTGATAGATGGGCTATGTAATGATGGAAGATCTAGAAAAGGTTTGAAAATAGTCAATTTGATGATAGAGAAGGGAGAGAATCCGAGCGTTATAACCTTCAATGTCTTGATAGCGGGATTCTGTAAAGAAGGGTTAATAGACGACGCTTTTGAGATTTTCAAAATGATGACGGAAAATGGAAAAACACCCGACTTGGTTACATACAATAGTTTAATTAAGGGTCTTTGTGATAACGGAAAAGTTGAAGATGCGGTTAGTTTATTTGAAAAAATGCCGGAAAGTATTGAGCCAGATGGTAGAACGTTTACTGCGTTGATACAAGGATTATGCTCTGATAATCGGGTCGATGAGGCATTAGAGATTCATCATATTATAGTTGAGGATTTGAAAATTAGAGATGTTGTGCCTTGTAATATGCTAATTGGGGCCTTCTTAAAAAATGACGAAGTTGAAAAGGCTATAGGGATATGGAAAGAGATGATGCAATTAGGTTTTATTCCAAACGAATTTACTTATAGTGTTACAGTTAATGGGTTTTGCAGATTGCATATGATTAATATTGCCAAAGGATTTCTTTTAAAAATGAGATCTTGTGGGCTTCAGCCTACTCTTTATATGTTCAATACATTGATTTCGACTCTTTGTAAAGATGGGAGTTTGGTAGAAGCCAGGGAGATCTTCAACGCGATGAAAAATTTGGGGTGTGAACCAGATGCTATATCATTTAATACAATTATAGATACAACTCTTAAAGCGGGTGATATCGATGCAACCAAAGAGCTCCTCCTTGATATGGTACGGAAGGGATTATTTCCTGATGAGATGACATTTAGTATATTAATAAATAGGTTTACTGAATTGGGACAGTCAGAGGACGCGAAAGATCTTTTAGATAAAATGATCGCTTCTGGGTTCACTCCAAATGCTTATGTATGCGATTCTCTTCTAAAGGGCTTATTTTTTAGGGGTGAAAAGGATGAAACCATTGGGTTGCTTAATCAGATGGGTAAATGGGGTGTTGTCCTTGACCCTGAAATAACTGGTACTATATTGACGTGTCTTTGTCAGTTCTATGACGAGGATAATATGAAGGAGCTTTTATCGAGTTCTTTACAGAGTAGTAAAAATGGACTGAATATTCCATGTGGGGAATTGTTTTCGAAGATCCAGGAGTCTTATCCTCAGATTCAGTTAGGAGCACGTTGAATGCTTGGATGCATTGTCTTGTTCAAGTAAGTGGAAATTTTCATTATCATGTATCTTTAGCTTGTTAGTGGTTGAAAGTTTAGCTCCAAAAGGTTTTGATCGAATTAAAACATTCTTAGTGGTGGTTTCAGTTTTTACCACTATATTAAAAACCGTGCCTGAAAGGCTGAAACTGATCCTCAACAAGCTTTTACATGAAGCAGTTAAAATATTGTAGAGCTTCACCAAAAAGTGTAATGAACGCAATAAAAGCATAAAGAAATGTGCATTCTTCGTAAAATTGAGAATGAAGTTTTCAATCTGTACATGCCAGATCATGAATTCTTCCCAAGCTTAGCTGGGGAATAGTTGGGGGACGTGAATAAAAAATCAATAAGTGTGAGCTTGAGTATTTTTTGGGGGGTTTCTGATTATAGTTCATAATTTATGTGTACTGTCTTATTGAGTTATGTGTTTTACACCTTTTCTACTTTTTCTTTTACTATTGCTTCTTGGTGTTTAACTTCATTGTTACAACGATATGAGTATGGCGTTTTAGCTTTATTGTTGTAGTTGAGCTCTTGTCAAAGTGCTATACCTTCACGTTTTAAGACATTTCCTTTTCAAACTCTGATAGATCAAAGTTTTACCGGTAGATAGAAAGCTATGAAGAAAGAGGAAACATTAGCTCTTTAATGTTTTAAATATCTTTCTTTGTTGGTTTAAACATGATGGATGATGTTTGCACCTGGTTGCGTATTTAGTTAATTTTATACTCTTTTAAGTAGTATTTCATTGTCGGAACAAGATTCACTTCTTTAAGATTGATTGCCAAATTGATAACTGAAATTTTCGCAAGTAATTAGCAGGGCCGGTTCTGAGAAATTTGAGTCCCGGTGAAAAAATACAAAAAAAGAGGCTCTTTTCTTAAAATAGACTCAAGTGTTCGAAAATTATTTTAAGTAAAAAAAAATTACAGTCATAACAGAAAATTGACCTTATCAGCCTCACGTAGAAAGAGTTTCTCAGAACATAGGAGGGGTAAAAATTGTCCGACAAACCAAATATTATTTGCTTAATTTTGGTATCTAAAGTAACATATTTGCTAATTGTTGGTCCTTTTCTGTTTCATCTTGCACTATGAGGACTAATTAACAATTATGTTAAACTGCAATGGTGACTGGTGTTAGAAAATTTATTAAGCTGGCAGCACGTGTTGGCAAATGGTCCAAAACTTTAACTATGTTCACATTTTGGCCCTTTACTTCAATATTCTTTCATACCAGTTTATGAATTTAACTATATATGTATGGGTAAATAAAAGGAAATTTTTGGGCCCATTTTTTACACCGCCCAGTGTACCTGCATTGTTGGTACAGGCCCAAAACCGGCTCTGCAAGTAACATAACGGAATACAGTCATACACACTATGAGGAACCCATATGACACTCTTCTCTCTTGCTTAGTTTGAAAATTGAGAGACACAATAGTTGTAGTTCTGCAGTTTATGAGGCTGGATTTTTCTACTACACTTTTTCTGAAAAAACGCACAACCCATATATTTTAATTACAAACCGTACAAAAAATTTGCAGACCGTAGATTAAATCTACGGTTTACACTAGGAATTTACATATTTACAGTTATACCCCTGCACGTCAATTTAACAAACAAAAAATAGAAATCGCTCTTTCTCTTTCACAAAAAAACAGACAGCTTTAAGACCCCCAAATCATCACTAATCAACCAAAATAAAAACCATAACCATCAAATTTCGTCTGATTAAGCTACGTTTATCTTTAATTCACCGAATTAGATACCCTAATTCAAGGTATTTCTTTATTCCCTAGTTTATTATTTATTTGATGTAGTTTCAATTTGTAAAATAGGGAAAAAGATATAAAATATGCCAATTGATTAATTGATTATTCACTTAGTGATTATAATTGCTTGTTGTTTGTTTATATTAATTAAAGAAAATTAGGGTTGTTTTTTCCTGTTTTATAAAAAAATAGGGTTTTTATTCAAATATGTTTATTTAGATATTTATTACTAATTGTTTGGTTATCATTAAATGTGTATGTTCCTTATGTTGTTTTGATTGGGAAAAATAAAAATAGTTAGGGTTTATTAATATTTACCCGTTTTGAAAATTATGTGTTTTATAAAATTAGGTTTTTTTTAATTACTTTGGTTGCATAAATATTAGTTATATATTAATTAAAAAAATTAGGCTTGTTGATATTTTTCCCGTTTTATAAAAAATAGGGTTTTTATTCAAATTTGTTTATTTAGATATTTATTATTAATTGTTTGGTTGTCATTAAGCTGTTTTTTATACAGCTTAAAAGCTGGTTTTTACACAGCTTTTAAGCTGTTTTTTAAGATTTTTTAAACTGTTTTTTAAGCAGCTTTTAAGCTGTTTAAAAAAACAGATTACAAGCTGTTTTAAAAAGCAGCGTAGTAGCTGTGTGAAAAAACAGCTTAATAGTATACACTGCCCAAAATGGATGTCAAAATTTTCAATTATGAGTGTTGTTAAACACTCTCACATGGTATAAAATTCTGTATATTCGTGATGATATCATAGTGACAGGTTATATGGGATTGGGGTTGTTTCGTTGCATTTTTAAACTTATTGGAGACTTGTAGTTACATTTTGGCTTAAGAATTGCAATCCATTTGTCTAAACCAAGTTTTAAAGTTTGGTAATGTACTGATGTTGGTTCTCTTTTCTATGTTTTGATTACTTGTCCAAAAATGTAACTAATATGTTAACACACATCAAGGTTTTGTTATGTCTGGCAACAACTTTTGACCAAGTGCTTTGAACTTTTTATTTTCACTATCAATTACTTCTAAAAGTTACAACAAAACGAACATTGAACATGAAAGATAAAAATTCCAGCGATGTCCAAAATAGTCTAACTTGTATTATGCATACCATTACTGTTTTCACATTACAGAAGTTACTATTATACGTTGTTTAAAAATATGTTGAAAGTGGACGTGGTCTGAAACCCCTATGTTTTAATCTTTTCCATCGTTTTACATTTCAGAAATTAACCCTTTGAGGCAAGTGCCAGCTATAGTTGATGGAAGATTTAAGCTCTTTGAGAGGTACTTTTTTTACTTGTACATTACATTGTTTTGGCAAAATTTTCTACAGGACTCAATTCTATTTTTTCTCTTCCCAATATTGAATTTTACTCGGATCCTGTAGTTTAGTTAAGAAAGAGTATATAAAAGTAAGGAATATCCGAATAAATAGTTCCTTCCGAATATCATGATTACGCAGACCTGCAAATGATAATTTGCTATGCATTTAAAGTTAGCTTGCGGAAATTAAAATTCCACTGTCTGTGCATCAAAATTAGTTTTTGTGGGGAAAATGATATATCTTAAAGGAATGCGCTAGTCTTATAACTGTAAATTGATGTTTGATGTTGCAAAATTTTAGCTTTTTTTATCAAGTGACCCAACACTTTACCAATTTTGTTCAGTATATAAAGAGAGCAGCTTTGCAGAATTTCAATGCCAGCAGCGCCGAGGTTTTGTGTGAGGTACTTATTAACATGGTTTTGCTAAAGTCACTTCCTATTTACTAGTACATGATTTGTTAGTTGCTGTTGGTACAAGATAATGAGCTTATTACGTGCTACTTTCCACCTTATGACCCATATTCTTATAACCCTTATAGCTCCTGATCAAAGCGATCAAAAGAGCACTATAATGACAACCAAAATTGTTAAGTCGGTAATGGTCGCATTTCAAGCTTTAATCAACCCAAAAATCCTCAATAATGCAGCTTAATACAAAATATACCCAGGCTGGAAAGTGAGATACTAGTTAGTTGAATATATTAAACATTAATTTTCTCATATAATATCATGATGCTTAACACCTTTTTACCATTAACACTCGAAAACTAAGCAAAATCTTGAAACTTTTTCCATGTAAACCCGGATTTGAAAACTAACCTTCCAAACAACAGGATTCAAAATCCATTTTTGTATTGCATTAAGAGGCTCGGCATCACAGATTTGAAATAACTGCTTAAGACCGTCTTCCTACTATACATCTCAAACCACTACTTTAATTAAACAGATCAGAAAATTAGTTTCGAACATGCGAAAAGGAAAAAAAATTGTGATTTGTAACCAGATTAGTCAGATCAAAATACTTCCAAGGTCAATTTGTAATAAACACAGCAAAAATAGAACTGAACAGAACATTTTATAAATTTATGGGTAAGATAGCATCAATCATTGAGCCAACAATTGTAACAAAAACTAAAAAGGTTTACAATAGTTACAAAAAGTAAATATAGTAAAAACCCCAATTTTATACCCCTCAGTGCACTTCGGTAGAATTTAATTCACTTACAGTTGTTCCAATCCCTTTTTTTTCCATTGCTGCATAATCTCCAATATATTTTATACATTAATTATTTTCTAATTTATCATTTTCTAGATTGTCACTGCTTGTGTGTGGGTGGGTGCTTTTAGGTTTGAGAAGATAAAGTGAGAACTAAGAAGACCAGCGAAAATAAATAAACAGAAGCCTTCTGTAGAATCGAGTTTGTCTTAATCATCTCCTACTAACCACTGTAATCACCCTTTACTTTTCATTTCACTTTTATTTAGATTTCACACTATTTTTGTTTAAGGCTTGTTTGGCTGTTATAAAGAAAATAAGCTTAAATCTACTAGCTTTTCATTTCACTTTTATTTAGATTTATCACTGTTTTTTTTACTCTATTCAGGCTTGTTTGGCTGTTGTGAAGAAAATAAGCTTTTTTCTATAAACATGAATTATTTATCTTTCTATAAACTTACAAACAAAATGAACACAAGCCACCGTATTTCTCACAATTTGAAAGATAGGCTTCTTCAGTTACAGCTTTTACAGTTCTATTCAAATTTTTAAAAATCAAACACTAAAAAGCTATGTTCATTGATTTACAAATTTCGGCTTACAAAAAACAATAAAATCCAGCTCTCAAACTAGTTAACCAAATTGAGTCTAGCTTTTAAGCAGAAAAAAAAAAGCAAAAAAGAATTGAGCCTAATACGTTGTACCGAAACGACTTAACAAGATTAATTAGCGATTCTCACAATTACTTAATAACTTCACAAACATCACATTATGAATATCACAATACTAAGTAGTGATTGTTTAGGTTGTGGACTTAAAGCAAAAAGGTACAAATTTAGAGATGAAAAAACCCACACCGTCTATATTATATTAGAAGATAAAGTATGCTCATTGAGCAGCTTGCTTCCGGATTCCGTTATACAGGCATGAACAAGAGGTTATATAAGTTAAATTTAACATTTATATTTTTTATCCTGGTCTTCTTCTAGGATTGTAAACAGGTTGGATATTATTATGAGATGTTCAAAGCAGTATTGGAAATAGTAAAATGTTGCTTGCAAGGAGAGTTGATCTTAGTAAATTAATGAATTGTTTACATCATTTGAAAGCATGTTGTTATTGTGTGCGATTGATTAACAGGACTCTATCAGATTACATCTACAGAAATGAATATCCCAATAAACGAATGGGAGGTGATTATGATTGACGGAAAAAAATGCGTCCCAAATAAGAGAGTTAAATTTGATTGTTTAGGATGCGAAGATGTAGCATACGACGTTTTTATATTCGGAAAAATACTACGACCTTCGAGAGTATTCATGGATGCTAAATTTAAAAGATTAAGAGAGGCTGAGATAGAGAAAGTCACCGAATATGTGGCTCTGTTTTCGAAAATCAACACTCCAAATATATTAGCCGTTAGAAATATCGAAATATTAGAGACGGGAGAATCAGTGTTGGTCTATGAAAATTTCGATATATCGTTTTAAGAATGGTCAACTAATAAGGGAAATGTAGCGACGTTTGACATTTGGGATAAGTTTGCCACTTCCGCCATCGACGCTTTTCGAGGGGTAAACGATAAAAACATTTGCCATGGTGATACGAAAAACCCCAACAACTACTTCATTGTTGGGGATGAGTTTTATATTAGCAATTTCGGAATTAACGGACGGAAAATGAAAAATTACGAGCAAATTAGGCGAGCCGATATGGATAGACATATTGAGTTGCTCAAGGATCATATTCCCATAGAGATTTCATCGATGGGCTTTTGGGATTCATTTCTCTCTTATACTCGACAAACGTACGTTTTTACTTTCTTAATTTTAACTATTGTATGCTATCTAACAACTCCATAATTATTGTTTATATGTGATTTTTATTAGCTACGTTTTTTTTCTCCGGTCTATACATGCATGAAGTTATGAGAAAACATCCTCTATTATTATCCAATAAGGAAAATTAACACTTCTTTCTTTTGATCATTGACTATTGCAAAAATGATACGAGTGAAAAGGAGTTTAAGTTGTTCAATGCATTCCTGGATGATAACCTATACTACTTAGGATGGGAAAATTGTTTACCTAGCCAATTTTTGCATTGCTTGTACCAAGTTCTATAGAATGGGTCAGGTAAACAATTTTCCCATCGAAGTAGTTTAGGTTATCATCGAGGAATGCATTGAACAACTTCAACTCATTTTCACTCATATCATTTTTGCAATAGTCAATGATTTGACGAAAGAAGTGACAATTTTACTTATCGGATAATAATAGGGGATGTTTTCTCATAACTTCAGGCCTATATAGACGGGAGAAAAAAAACGTAGCTAGTAAAAATCACATATAAACAAGAATTATGGAGTTGTTAGATAGCATAACAATAATTAAAATCAAGAAAGTAAAAACGTACGTTTGTTGAGTATAAGAGAGAAATGAATCCCAAAAGCCCATTTATGAAATCTCTATGGGAATATGATCCTTGAGCAACTCAATAAGTCCATCCATATCGGCTCGTCTAATTTGATCGCAATTTTTCATTTTCCGTCCGTTAATTCCGAAATTGCTAATATAAAACTCACCCCAAAATGAAGTAGTTGTTGGGGTTTTCGTATTAACATGACAAATGTTTTTATCGTTTGCCCCTCGAAGAGCGTCGATGGTGGAAGTGGCAAACTTATCCCAAATGCCAAACATCGCTACAATTCCCTTATTAGTTGCCCATTCTTGAAACGATATATCGAAATTTTCATAGACCAACACTGATTCTCCCGTCTCTAATATTTCGATATTTCTAACGGCCAATATATTTGGACCGTTGATTTTCGAAGATAGAGCCACATATTCGGTGGCTTTATCTATCTCAGCCTCTTTTAATCTTTTAAATTTAGCATCCATGAATACTCCCGAAGGCCGTAGTATTTTTCCGGATATAAAAATGTCGTATGCTACATCTTCACATCCTAAACAATCAAATTTAACTGTCTTATTTGGGACGCATTTTTTTCCGTCAATCATAATCCCCTCCCATTCGTTTATTGGGATATTAATTTCTGTAGAAATAAACTGGTACAGTCCTGTTAATTAATCGCACACAATAACAACATGATTTCAAATGAGGTAAACAATTCATTATTTACTAAAATCAACTCTCTTTGCACGCACCATTTTACTATTTCCAATACTGCTTTGAGCATCTAATAAAAACATCCACTCTGTTTACAATCCTAGAAGAAGACCAGGAAAAAAAATATATATGCTAAATTTAACTTATACAACCTCTTGTTCATTTCTGTTTTAACGGAATCCGGAAGCAAGCTGCTCAAAGAGCATACTGTATCTTCTGATATAAGATAGATGGTGTGGGTTTTTTCATCTCTAAATTTGTACCTTTTTGCTTCAAGGCCACAACCTAAACAATCATTACTTAGTATTGTGATATTCATAATGTGATGTTTGTGGAGATCATGAAGTTATTAAGTAATTGCGTGAATCGCTAATTAATCTTGTTAAGTCGTTTCGATACAACGTATTAGTTCAATTCTTTTTTGCTTTTTTTTTTCTGCTTAAAAGCTAGACTCAATTTGGTTAACTAGTTTGAGAGCTGGATTTTTCTGTTTTTTGTCTTAATAAGCCGAAATTTGTAAATCAATGAACATAGCTTTTTAGTCTTTGATTTTTAAAAATTTGAATAGAACTGTAAAAGTTGTAACTGAAGAAGCCTATATTTCAAATTGTGAGAAATATGGTGGCTTGTGTTCATTTTGTTTGTAAGTTTATAGAAAGATAAATACTTTATGTTTATTTTGTCATATGGAAAACAAATTTCGGTCAATGATTGATAGACGTAACATTGTTGAGGATCCTTTCCCCTAAAAAAGCTTGTTTTCTTAAAAAAGCTATTAACTTTAAGCATTAGTTTTTTATAGCTAGACTAGCAATAAAAAAGCTTATTTTCTTCACAACAGCCAAACAAGTCTGAATAGAGTAAACAAAAACAGTGATAAATCTAAATAAAAGTGAAATGAAAAGCTAGTAGATTTAAGCTTATTTTCTTTATAACAGCCAAACAAGCCTCAATAGAGTAAACAAAAATAGTGTGAAATCTAAATAAAAGTAAAGGGTGTTTACAGTGGTTGTTTGGAAGGTTAGTTTTCAAATCCAGGTATATATGGAAAAAGTTTCAAGATTTTGCTTAGTTTTCGAGTGTTAATGGTAAAAAGGTTTGTTTTAGCCTTTACGAGCAGTTGAGTGTCTTTCGGTAGCGAAAAACTCCTTTTTCTTTTCATGTCTATTACGGTTTTCCTTTAAGGTTTGTTTTAGCCTTTACGAGCAGTTGAGTGTCTTTCGGTAGCGAAAAACTCCTTTTTCTTTTCATGTCTATTACGGTTTTCCTTTAAGGTTTGTTTTAGCCTTTACGAGCAGTTGAGTGTCTTTCGGTAGCGAAAAACTCCTTTTTCTTTTGATGTCTATTACGGTTTTCCTTTAAGGTTTGTTTTAGCCTTTACCTTCATGTCTCTTGTTTTCAATTATTTTACGTGAAATTTCCATTTTTTTTCTTTTTCGTTTTTTCCACGTTCCGCATTTTCGGTTCTTGTATCGTTTCCGACTTCTGTTTTCCATGCTGGCAAGCATAGTCTCAAGTCAACGCTTACAAGTATTCTGCTCAAAGAGTCGCTGTTTGGCGCACTGGTGCTATTGAGCAGTCACAAAATTTGTTTATAATTAATGCAGTTTTTCCATCGTAAAATGCAAACACACAACTCCTAATTGAGCTTTTACACACTATTGTTTTGCAAACAAAACATTACATATTCATTCCAGTAAACAAATTTTATTTATTGTCATAACTATTCTCGTTCTTCTACTCCATTATTTGTCACAAATTTTACTTCGTTAGACTTATGTGGTGTCAAATAACCGTTTTGTGTACAATGCAATTCTCATCGATTGTATAATGGAGAGGTTATTAATAAAATTGACAATAAAGCACTTAATTTCACATTATAGCAAATGTATGAGCCATTAAACTACAATTGTGTAAACGTGTATGTAAGAGAAAATAAATCACGAAAGAAGGCTGGACAATTATAAAAGTAAAAGAAAATAAAGTAAATAGCAGACTGACGTTTCCGATCTCGTTTCCATGTCAGGTGCCTTGGCGACTCTCACGAAAAAGGATTAAATTCAAATAGCCCACAACTAATTTCTGTAATTTATTATCCTATTCCTTTAAAAATTAAAGGCTTTCATGGGAACTGTTGTCATTGGAAAAGAAAAGGAAGGAAGAAGAAAGTTTTAAATTTTTTGAAAAGAAAACCTGCATCTTTCATTATTTTTCCCATTATTCTTAATACTATAGCTAGTACGTATAAATTTTGACTTAATTCCAGTAAACGTTATTTTTTGGGTGATTTCAACGTTAAAAATCATCATAATAAAAGAATCATACTATTCATTACGATTGTTTTTTAACATATTTATTCTATTAGTTACAAACAATTGTTATTAATGATTAGATACAATTGTAATTTGTTTGGTATATATATATGTATGTATCGTAAATTCGTATGTGATTGTTACTATTACTAAGGATTTTATACATTTTACTTTCGTAGAGAATATTTCTTTCCATAATAACTGGACTTATAATACTTTCTTTCCCTAGAGTTGCAAGTTTGAACTTTGAATGGATCCAAATACGTTGCCGGTATATGTTAGCGATATGAGTAATGGTGAACATTCAATAAATGAGGTAGGTACTTAATACAATCGAGGAGTCACGATCTACTGAAACTCTATCCCGAGTTATTTTTTATCTTGAACCATTTGTTGGAATGCCATGTTAAATGCTCGAGAAAAGCCATGTGTATTGAATTAAGTATATACGGGCGCCTTTCGTAGGGTTTAGTACCAATGTCCGTTCAACAAGAAAGAGTGAGGCTAAAAAACCGATGGTTGTGGTGGTTTGTAGAGATTACACATGTTTTAGAGAGGGGCAAAAGGCGAAAGATGGCTTATCCCTTCAAAGAAACACTTCCAAACAATTGATTGCCTTTCTATGTATATAAAATGCAGGTTTAAATGGTTAAGGCTTGGACACTAATAAGTTCATAGTAACCTCATTTGTAATAGATATTGAATAACTGTCATTGGAGGAGAAGCTTACGAAGCAAATAGCTTCAGAAAGACTGGGATTTTTTGGTGCATATAGCGGTTTCGAATAAACAAATTTCAGAAAATAAAATATCATATTAAAGGTGCGTCAATCCGAAATAGTTAAATCCGCACATGATACACACCAGATGGGTGGCTCCGTGTGCCCTTTGAAAGTATCCCAAGAGTAAAAAGAATGGAAACTTTCGTCTTCAAAACAGAAAAATCCCGAGTCCCTCATATTTATACGGTGGACAAATTACATAATATTGAGAATCATAATATATTAGAATTCGACATGACGACATGCATTTAAAAATTAAACTCTTGATTGATAAGCAGTTTAGAACATTTTGTTTGAAATGCATTTTTTTTATATCTACGTATTTAAGGTGATGGTTAACGGAAATAATTGTTTCAAAACGGTCTTAACAAAAAAGAGTGGTTGGGGTTATTCATGAAATTGTAACTCGTTACTATTTCTTTTGCTCCATATTTTTGTGCCTTTTTTGCCTCAAAGCCCCACTAATGTACTCTCATTTGCTAACATTTATTTTTTGAAAAACAAGTTATATAAAGTATATTTAATTCAAGACATAGCTAAAGTTGTTGCATCTTTTAGACACAAACTACACTCATCCATTGAGTGAGTTGTTCTGAACTTCCTTGTCTATTTTAGCTAAGATCTTGAATACAACAAGTTTTGATGATGGGAGAATTTGAACTGTTATTATTATGGTTTGTTTGCATGTTCTGATTGCTTTTTCGACCTTTTTTGTGACTGTTTTTCTTAAACGGAATGACCATTATAGAGACTTGGCCCATAAGCTTGAATATTTCTTTAATTTTAATAAAGGTCGGATATTGATTGGAAAAAAAAAATACAACAAGTTTTGATCACTAGTTGGTGAAATGATACGTATGTTTCAGAAAAAGAAGATACGGAAAAAGGGAGAGTTATACAGTACGACCAAATTTCAATTAAAAAGAAGATAAAATAAAGAGCTAAATTGGAGTTTATTTCAGAAATTGGGAAACTAATTGAGTTTATAAATGAAAAAAATGAAGGGAGAAGAAAAGTGGCCTTGAATGAGACAACATAGAGAGAATATTTTCAAATTTTAAAAAGAAGTCCAAAAAATCAAATGTCATTATATTTTTTGGTTTTAAAATAAAAGAACAAAAGAAGCTTCATTACTCTGAATTACGATTGTGAACTTATAGTTATGCAAGCTCAGGTTGTCATTATATCAAGACCTGTTCATGAAGAGTTTTACTCTGTTCACGTTGAACTAATTTCTACAAACTTGGTATATGTGGTGGCCTATGTTGGATTATAGTTACCAAACTTGTCACTTTTGAAACATGTAGCTTGTTAATGTCGTAACTGACAAAGTAGGAACCAAGTGAAATTTGTGGGTGATACCTAGTCGATTGCCTAACCCCTTCCTAACGCTACTTCATTGTCGTTTCACTTCGATTCCCTAGCTTCATCCGTTAATGCCCTTTAAAGAATACCATTTTAAAAAAAATGAATGGTACAACTACAAAAATTCCGAGTGTTCTTAGAATTCATGCTAGTGAATCATAGATACCGGTAGCATACCGATATAGAACTCTTAGAGAGCCTTGAAAACCTTATCTTATTTTACTTAATATATTTATTGCTAAACTGTAAACTTGGTTGGCATAGCCTAGGAATTTTGATCTCAAATAGTCGCCAACTAGTAATAAAACATTTTTTTTACCAAGGAAGTGAAGATATTAGTATGGAACCATTGTCCATTGATACGAATTTGTCTCAGCGTCTGGTACCTCATTTTTCCTGATGTAAATTTATCGTATTCTATATTTTGCATTTTAAACAATCAAATTTAATTATTTTGTTAGAGACACATCTTTTACCTTCCAATCTATAGAAATAATAGTATAAGGGTATGGGAATATAATAAATGTTGACAATTTTCGGTATAGGAAAGAGTGAAAGTTACATTAATAAAAAATAATTCTGTTTTTATTTATACGATCTAATTTACGATTAACAATACTCTAATAATAGAATTAACACTCGTAAAGAATAATTATACATGCTAAAGTATGGCTTTTTCGATAAATGTTGATATATTTTTTATATAAAAGTTCATAATGAATTTTACAGGATGATACCATTTTAACATTTATATTTAATAAAATAATGTCCTGATACCAGATGTAAGTTTTTTACTCTATATTATATAAGATGTAATGCATATCATATTTATCTACAAGACATTTCATAGAAGTTGTAAATATATGTAAGATGTAAAAACATACCTTCGATTATGCGAAAAAGTGAAAGATATGAAATTGATATATCGGTAATTAAAAATATTACAACGAAGATAAATATACCATCGGAATAGAAACTTGCATTTCTCAATTTTTATCATCTTCCCCTCGAAGAGCATCGATGACGGATGCGGTGAACTTATCCCGAATGGCAAGTGTCATAACATTTTCGTTATACTTTTTCATCCACGAAATGAGAAAAATGCTAAAATGATACATAACCTATCAGTTTTTAGTGATTTGGTACCCAACCTAACACATTTTCTAATTTGATACCCAACCTATACATTTCGCTCTAATTTGGTACCCAACCTAACACTTTTTCTAATTTGTTACCCAACATATACGTTTCGCTCTAATTTGGTACCTAACCTATACGTATACAGTCCAATTAAGTGACTCAATTTGTCTTCGATAGCGTATAGATTGGGTATCAAATTAGAAAAAAGTGTTAGGTTGGGTACCAAATTAGAAAAAGTGTTAGGTTGGATACCAAATTAGAGCGAAATGTATAGGTTGGGTACCAATTTAGAAAGTGTGTTAGGCTAGGTACCAAATCACTAAAAGTTAATAGGTTGGGTACCGTTTTAAAAATTTTCCCTCCACGAAATGTCATATCAAAATGTCCGTGGACCAAGATTGTCCCCCGTCTCTAAGTTTTAATATTTCTAACTGCCAAATCATGTGAAATGTTGATTTTCGAAAATGGTGTCACATAACTGGTGACTGTATCTATCTCAACGTCTCTTATCTCTTAATCTCTTGAGTTTAGATTTTTCGAATAATCCGAATGCCGTAGTATTTTTTCTAATGAAAAACTTTCGCATTCTATATTTTCGCATGCTAAGTAATCAAATTTAATTCATTTGTTGGATATATAAATTGGTTAAACTACTTATTATGTTTTGATAATTCTCTCTTTGTCAATTTTATCCTATAGTTAAAATTGGTGAAAAAAATAGGTTAGATTATCGATATATAAATGAAAAATACAAAAAATAGTTCATTTTAAAAGACACGCTATGTGCAAGCTTTTTGTTGTACTCGTCTTGGACATTTTCAATGTAATAAATAAGTTTATGAGTAATTTTTTTCTCAGTTCTCACACGCCTTTGAAAGTATCAAACTACATGGAAGTAAGAAGTTAAATTTTGGTTCTATCAAATCCAGTGTATTTCTGAATTCAGGATGGTACTGAATTCTTCTTTTTCAATTTCACTGAAATCGTTTTTATAGCAGTCAATAATCTGACAAAAGAAATTATAGTTTTACTTTCGGGATAGGAAAACCGGATGTTTTCTCATTGTTTCGGTCCTGTATAGACGAGAAAAAAATCTTAGCTAGTAAAAATTACATAAAAACAAGATGCATCGATATTCAGTGTTAGAATACAGTACTATAAACATCACATATTAATGTTTATTGTTTTCTTAAGATGTATGGTTTGTTCTCAGATTAAGAAATCACAAGTTTTTACTTAAGTGTTTTGTTAATTTATTGTTTTATTATTGTTTTTCCTTTAGTACAATTTTGATAGTAAAAAAAAAAAAAAAAAAAAAACTCTTTTTTTGACGGAGTATCAATATGACAGAATTATGAAGTTGCTAAATGAGATTACAATAATTAAAAATACGAAAGAAAAGACTTACGTCTGTCAAAAATTTGAGAGAAACATTTTTTAAAAAACCGTCCATGACATATCGTTGAGAATATGATTATTGAGCAACTCAATTAATCTATCCATATCATATCGTCTATGTTTATCGTAATTTTCCCGTTTTTATCCATTAATACCGAAGTTGCTATTGAAAAGCTCACGGTTTTTTGTATCCCCATGTAAAATGTTTTTATCATTTGCCCCTCGAAAAGTGTCGATGGTGGAAGCGGTGAACTTCTCCCAAATGTCAAGTGTAACAACATTTTCCTTTATAGATACACATTCTCGAAACATTATATCAAAATCTTCGCACACCAAGATTGATTTCCTCGTCTTTCAGATGTCGATATCTCTACCCGCCAATACATGAGGAATGTTGATCTTCGAAGATAGGGCCACATACGTGATGACTTTGTCTATCTCAACCTCTCTAAATCTCTTGAATTAAACTTTCACGAATTCTCCCGAAAGCCGTAATACTTTTCCTGATTTAAAATTTCATATTCTATATTTTCGCATACTAAGCAATCAAATTTAATTCCATTCGTCAATCTAATCCCCTCTTATTCGTTCCTTGGAATGTTCATATTTATACAATTCTGATGTGCAATGAATTTTAACTGAATTCTTCTCTTTTTTTCCATTAAACTGAGATCGTTTTTAGTCAATAATCTGACGAAAGAAATTATAGTTTTCTTTTCGGGATAGGAAAACCGGATGTTTTCTCATTGTTTCGGTCCTGTATAGACGTGAAAAAAATCTTAGATAGTAAAACTCACATAAAAACAAGATACATCAATATTCAGTGTTAGGATATACTAGTATAAACATCATATATTAATGTTTATTGTTTTTTTAAGATGTATGGTTTGTTCTCAGATTAAGAAATCACAAGTTTTTACTCAAGTGTTTTGTTAATTTATTGTTTTCCTATAGTTTTTCCTTCATATCATGGAGATAATTAGATTCCCTTTATTTTGAGTTAGAGTCATATAATAAATTAATTCCATTTGTGAATGTGCTACCAAGAACTCTGCGATACTCTCTGTTCATATTCCATTATGAACAATCGAAAAATCAAATCCGATATATCTTGGAATCCTGAATATAATGCTACCAACAATTGTAGAAATCAAATGTTATCTTTCAATTTTGATTGCTAAAAAAAAAACTCTTTTTTTTTATGGAGTACGAATATGACAGAACTATGGAGTTGCTAAATGAGATTACAATAATTAAAAATAAGAAATAAAAGACTTACGTCTGTCAAAATATTGGGAAAAACGATTTTTAAAAAACCATCGATGACATCTCGTTGAGAATATGATCATTGAGCAACTCAATTAATCTATCCATATCATCTCGTCTATGTTTATCGTAATTTTTCCGTTTTTATCCAACTCAATTAGTCTTGTCTTGTTTTGCTTTTGACTTCAGAGTCGTTCGCAAGATTGTTCTTAATTAAGTAAAATATTTAAGTTACTTATAAATAATTATTACGAGTTTCTAAGATTTGATGCATATTATTGATAAAACTATTCACTCGTAATAATTATTTATAATTAACTTAAATATTTTAGTTAATTAAGAACAATCTTGTGAACGACTCTGAATGCAAAAGCAAAACAATGCAAGACTTGGCTAGTTAAGAGTTTGACGAGCCAAATAAGCTGAATCTGAAACAAAAACAAGATGTCAAATTCATGACAAATAGTAAACTTCCACAACGATTCATTGTCTACTTAACCACACTTATGTAACTTGTCAATATCGAGGGAAAACCACTATCAGCGTAGCATAGCACACTCGTACCAGGGAAAGTATCCGCAAAGTAGTAGTGAACACTAGTTAAAAATTTCGGTCACATTCCTGTTATGGTTCGCATAATCCACTCATTGTCATCTCGGTCCTATAATTAAAATAGGTCAAATCATTAATCTTAAATTAAAAAATATGTCAAATTATTGATATATAAATGGTAAATAAAAAAATAGGTCAAATTATTGATATAAAAATGGTAAATTTAAAAAAAGTTTTTTTTTTTACATGATATATACCTTCAGAATTAACTTTTAGTTATACTCAGCTATGTAATCCTGAAATTTTTCAAGACAAAAAAGAATTGTCGAAGTTGCTTCCTCATGTTCTCCTGGTTGCCTATGTTTGTACCAAGTTCTATAGAATGGCTCAGGTAACAATTTTTCCATCCTAAATAGTTTAGATTATCATCCAGAAACTTAAACTCCTTTTCACTCATACCATTTTTGCAATAGTCAATGATCTGACGAAAGAAGTGACAATTTTACTTATTGGATAATAACAGGGGATGCTTTCTCATAACTTAAGGCAGACGGGAGAAAAAAACGTAGCTGGTAAAAATCACCTATAAACAAGAATTATGGAGTTGTTAGATAGCAAAACAATACTTAAAATCAAGAAAATAAAAACGTACATTTGTTGAGTATAAGAGAGAAATAAATCCGAAAATCCCATTTATGAAATCTCTATGGGAATATGATTCTTGAGCAACTTAATAAGTCCTTCCATATCGGCTCGTCTAATTTGATCGCAATTTTTTATTTTCCGTCCGTTAATTCCGAAATTGCTAATATAAAACTCACCCCCAACAATGAAACAGTTGTTGGGGTTTTTCGTATTACCATGAAATGTTTTTTATCGTTTGCCACTCGAAGAGCGTCGATGGTGGAAGTGGCAAACTTCTCCCAAATGTCAAAAATCGCTACATTTCCCTTATTAGTTGCCCATTCTTGAAATGATATATCGAAATTTTCATAAACCAACATTGATTCTCCCGTCTCTAATATTTCGATATTTCTAACGGCCAGTATATTTGGACGGTTGATTTTCGAAGATAGAGCCACATATTCGGTGGCTTTCTCTATCTCAGCCTCTCTTAATCTTTTAAATTTAGCATCAGAAAGAAAAGACTTACGTCTGTCAAAAACTTGAGAGAAACAATTTTTAAAAAACCGTCGATGACATCTCGTTGAGAATATGATCATTGAGCAACTCAATTAATCTATCCATATCCTATCGTCTATGTTTATCGTAATTTTACCGTTTTTATCCAACTCAATTAGTCTTTGTCTTGCTTTGCTTTTGCCTTCAGAGTCGTTCGCAAGATTGTTCTTAATTAAGTAAAATATTTAATGTAATTATAAATAATTATTACGAATTTCTAAGATTTGATGCATATTATTGATAAAACTATTCACTCGTAATAATTATTTATAATTAACTTAAATATTTTAGTTAACTAAGAACAATCTTGTGAACGACTCTGAAAGCAAAAGCAAAGCAATGCAAGACTTGGCTAGTTAAGAGTTTGACGAGCCAAGTAAGCTGAGTCTGAAACAAAAACAAGATGTCAAATTCATGACAAATAGTAAACTTCCACAAACGATTCATTGTCTACTTAACCACACTTACATAACTTGTCAATATCGATGGAAAACCACTATCAGCGGTAGCATAGCACACTCGTACCAGGGAAAGTATCCGCAAAGTAGTAGTGAACACTAGTTAAAAATTTCGGTCACATTCCTGTTATGGTTCGCATAATTCACTCATTGTCATCTCGGTCCTATAATTAAAATAGGTCAAATCATTAATCTTAAATTAAAAAATAGGTCAAATTATTGATATATAAATGGTAAATAAAAAAATAGGTCAAATTATTGATATATAAATGGTAAATTAAAAAAAAGTTTTTTTCTTTGCATGATATATACCTTCAGAATTAACTTTTGGTTATAGTCAGCTATGTGATCCTGAAATTTTTCAACGCAAAAAAGAATTGTCAAAGTTGCTTCCTCATGTCCTCCTGGTTGCCTATGTTTGTACCAAGTCTATAGAATGGCTCAGGTAAACAATTTCCCATCATAAATAGTTTAGGTTATCATCCAGGAATGCATTGTACAACTTAAACTCCTTTTCACTCCTATCATTTTTGTAATAGTCAATGATCTGACGAAAGAAGTGACAATTTTACTTATTGGATAATAATTGGGGATGTTTTCTCATAACTTCAGGCAGACGGGAGAAAAAAAACATAGCTAGTAAAAATCACCTAAAAACAAGAATTATCGAGTTGTTAGATAGCATAACAATAATTAAAATCAAGAAAGTAAAAACGTACATTTGTTGAGTATAAGAGAGAAATGAATCCCAAAATCTCATTTATGAAATCTCTATGGGAATATGATCCTTGAGCAACTCAATAAGTCCATCCATATCGGCTCGTCTAATTTGATCGCAATTTTTTTTTTCCGTCCGTTAATTCCGAAATTTCTAATATAAAATTCACCCCAAACAATGAAGTAGTTGTTGGGGTTTTTCGTATTATCATGACAAGTGTTTTTTATCGTTTGCCCCTCGAAGAGCGTCGATGGTGGAAGTGGCAAACATCTCCAAATGTCAAAAATAGCTGCATTTCCCTTATTAGTTGCCCATTCTTGAAACGATATATCGAAATTTTCATAGACCAACACTGATTCTCCCGTGTCTAATATTTCGATATTTCTAACGGCCAATTTATTTGGACTGTTGATTTTCGAAGATAGAGCTACATATTCGGTGGCTTTCTCTATCTCAGCCTCTCTTAATCTTTTAAATTTAGCATCAGAAAGAAAAGACTTACGTCTGTCAAAAACTTGAGAGAAACAATTTTTAAAAAACCGTCGATGACATCTCGTTGAGAATATGATCATTGAGCAACTCAATTAATCTATCCATATCATATCGTCTATGTTTATCGTAATTTTCCCGTTTTTATCCAACTCAATTAGTATTGTTTTGCTTTGCTTTTGCCTTCAGAGTCGTTCGCAAGATTGTTCTTAATTAACTAAAATATTTAAGGTAATTATAAATAATTATAACGAGTTTCTAAGATTTGATGCATATTATTGATAAAACTATTCACTCGTAATAATTATTTATAATTAACTTAAATATTTTAGTTATTTAAGAACAATCTTGTGAACGACTATGAAGGAAAAAGCAAAGCAATGCAAGACTTGACTAGTTAAGAGTTTGACGAGCCAAATAAGGTGAGTCTGAAACAAAAACAAGATGTCAAATTCATGACAAATAGTAAACTTCCACAAACGATTCATTGTCTACTTAACCACACTTACGTAACTTGTCAATATCGAGGGAAAACCACTATCAGTGGTAGCATAGCACACTCGTACCAGGAAAAGTATCCGCAAAGTAGTAGTGAACACTAGTTAAAATTTTTGGTCACATTCCTGTTATGATTCGCATAATCCACTCATTGTCATCTCGGTCCTATAATTAAAATAGGTCAAATCATTAATCTTAAATTAAAAAATAGGTCAAATTGTTGATATATAAATGGTAAATAAAAAAATAGGTCAAATTATTGATATATAAATGGTAAATTAAAAAAAAAGTTTTTTTTTTGCATGATATATACCTTCAGAATTAACTTTTGGTTATACTCAGCTATGTGATCCTGAAATTTTTCAACACAAAAAAGAATTGTCGAAGTTGCTTCTCAGGTCCTCCTGGTTGCCTATGTTTGTACCAAGTTCTATAGAATGACTTAGTAAATAATTTTTTCATCCTAAATAGTTTAGTTTATCCGGGATGCATTGTACAACTTAAACTCATTTTCACTCATATCATTTTTGCAATAGTCAATGATCTGACGAAAGAAGTGACAATTTTACTTATTGGATAATAATAGGGGATGTTTTCTCATAACTTCAAGCAGACGGGAGAAAAAAAATGCAGCTAGTAAAAAGCACTTATAAACAAGAATTATGGAGTTGTTAGATAGCATAACAATAATTAAAATCAAGAAAGTAAAAACGTACGTTTGTTGAGTATAAGAGAGAAATGAATCCCAAAATCCCATTTATGAAATCTCTATGGAATATGATGCTTGAGCAACTCAATAAGTCCATCCATATCGGCTCGTCTAATTTGATCGCAGTTTTTCATTTTCCGTCCGTTAATTCCGAAATTGCTAATATAAAACTCACCCCCAACAATGAAGTAGTTGTTGGGGTTTTTCGTATTATAATGACAAATGTTTTTGATCGTTTGCCCCTCGAAGAGCGTCGATGGTGGAAGTGGCAAACTTCTCCCAAATGTCAAAAATCGCTACATTTCCCTTATTAGTTGCCTATTCTTGAAACGATATATCAAAATTTTCATATACCAACACTGATTCTCCCGTGTCTAATATTTCGATATTTCTAACGGCCAATATATTTGGACTGTTGATTTTCGAAGATAGAGCCACATATTCGGTGCCTTTTTCTATCTCAGCCTCTCTTAATCTTTTAAATTTAGCATCAGAAAGAAAAGACTTACGTCTGTCAAAAACTTCAGAGAAACAATTTTTAAAAAACCGTCGATAACATCTCGTTGAGAATATGATCATTGAGCAACTCAATTAATCTATCCATATCCTATCGTCTATGTTTATCGTAATTTTCCCGTTTTTATCCAACTCAATTAGTCTTGTCTTGCTTTGCTTTTGCCTTCAGAGTCGTTCGCAAGATTGTTCTTAATTAACTAAAATATTTAAGGTAATTATAAATAATTATTACGAGTTTCTAAGATTTGATGCATATTATTGATAAAACTATTTACTCGTAATAATTATTTATAATTAACTTAAATATTTTAGTTAATTAATAACAATCCTGTGAACGACTATAAAGGTAAAAGCAAAACAATGCAAGACTTGTCTAGTTAAGAGTTTGACGAGCCAAATAAGCTGAGTCTGAAACAAAAACAAGTTGTCAAATTCATGACAAATAGTAAACTTCCACAAACGATTCATTGTCTACTTAACCACACTTACGTAACTTGTCAATATCGAGGGAAAACCACTATCAGCGGTAGCATAGCACACTCGTACCAGGGAAAGTATCCGCAAAGTAGTAGTGAACACTAGTTAAAAATTTCGGTCACATTCCTGTTATGGTTCGCATAATCCACTCATTGTCATCTCGGTCCTATAATTAAAATAGGTCAAATCATTAATCTTAAATTAAAAAATAGGTCAAATTATTGATATATAAATGGTAAATAAAAAAATAGGTCAAATTATTGATATAAAAATGGTAAATTTAAAAAAAGTTTTTTTTTTGCATGATATATACCTTCAGAATTAACTTTTGGTTATACTCAGCTATGTGATCCTGAAATTTTTCAACACAAAAAAGAATTGTCGAAGTTGCTTCCTCAGGTCCTCCTGGTTGCCTATGTTTGTACCAAGTTCTATAGAATGGCTCGGTAAACAATTTTCCCATCCTAAATAGTTTAGGATATCATCCAGGAATGCATTGTACAACTTAAACTCCTTTTCACTCATATCATTTTTGCAATAGTCAATGATCTGACGAAAGAAGTGACAATTTTACTTATTGGATAATAATAGGGGATGTTTTCTCATAACTTCAGGCAGACGGGAGAAAAAAACGTAGCTAGTAAAAATCACATATAGACAAGAATTGTTGAGTTGTTAGATAGCATAACAATAATTAAAATCAAGAAAGTAAAAACGTACGTTTGTTGAGTATAAGAGAGAAATGAATCCCAAAATCCCATTTATGAAATTTCTATGGGAATATGATCCTTGAGGAACTCAATAAGTCCTTCCATATCGGCTCGTCTATCAGCTCGTCTAATTTGATCGCATTTTTTTTTCCGTCCGTTAATTCCGAAATTTCTAATATAAAACTCACGCCCAACAATGAAGTAGTTGTTGGGGTTTTTCGTATTATCATGACAAATGTTTTTATCGTTTGCCCCTCGAAGAGCGTCGATGGTGGAAGTGGCAAACTTCTCCCAAATGTCAAAAATCGCTACATTTCCTTATTAGTTGTCCATTCTTGAAACGATATATCAAAATTTTCATAGACCAACACTGATTCTCCCGTGTCTAATATTTCGATATTTCTAATGGCCAATATATTTGGATTGTTGATTTTCAAAGATAGAGCCACATATTCGGTGGCTTTCTCTATCTCAACCTCTCTTAATCTTTTAAATTTAGCATCAGAAAGAAAAGACTTAAGTTTGTCAAAAACTTGAGAGAAACAATTTTTAAAAAACCGTCGATGACATCTCGTTGAGAATATGATCATTGAGCAACTCAATTAATCTATCCATATCATATCGTCTATGTTTATCATAATTTTTCCGTTTTTATCCAACTCAATTAGTCTTGTCTTGCTTTGCTTTTGTCTTCAGAGTCGTTCGCAAGATTGTTCTTAATTAACTAAAATATTTAAGGTAATTATAAATAATTATAACGAGTTTCTAAGATTTGATGCATATTATTGATAAAACTATTCACTCGTAATAATTATTTATAATTAACTTAAATATTTTAGTTATTTAAGAACAATCTTGTGAACGACTCTGAAGGCAAAAGCAAAGCAATGCAAGACTTGACTAGTTAAGAGTTTGATGAGTCAAATAAGCTGAGTCGATGTCAAATTCATGACAAATAGTAAACTTCCACAAACGATTCATTGTATACTTAACCACACTTACGTAACTTGTCAATATCAAGGGAAAATCACTATCAGCGGTAGCATAGCACACTCGTACCAGGGAAAGTATCCGTAAAGTAGTAGTGAACACTAGTTAAAAATTTTGGTCACATTCCTGTATTATTCGCATAATCCACTCATTGTCATCTCGGTCTTATAATTAAAATAGGTCAAATCATTAATCTTAAATTAAAAAATAGGTCAAATTATTGATATATAAATGGTAAATAAAAAAATAGGTCAAATTATTGATATATAAATGGTAAATTAAAAAAAAGTTTTTTTTTTGCATGATATATACCTTCAGAATTAACTTTTTGTTATACTCAGCTATGTGATCCTGAAGTTGCTTCTCAGGTCCTTCTGGTTGCCTATGTTTGTACCAAATTCTATAGAATGACTTAGTAAACAAATTTTCCATCCTAAATAGTTTAGGTTATCATCCGGGAATGCATTGTACAACTTAAACTCATTTTCACTCATATCATTTTTGCAATAGTCAATGATCTGACGAAAGAAGTGACAATTTTACTTATTGGATAATAATAGGTATGTTTTCTCATAACTTCAGACAGACGGGAGAAAAAAAATGTAGCTAGTAAAATCACCTATAAACAAGAATTATGGAGTTGTTAGATAGCATAACAATAATTAAAATCAAGAAAGTAAAAGCGTACATTTGTTGAGTATAAGAGAGAAATGAATCTCAAAATCCCATTTATGAAATCTCTATGGGAATATGATCCTTGAGCAACTCAATAAGTCCATCCATATCGGCTCGTCTAATTTGATCGCAATTTTTCATTTTCCGTCCGTTAATTCCGAAATTGCTAATATAAAACTCACCCCAACAATGAAGTAGTTGTTGGGGTTTTTCGTATTACCATGTCAAATGTTTTTTATCGTTTGCCACTCGAAGAGCGTCGATGGTGGAAGTGACAAACTTCTCCCAAATGTCAAACATCGCTACATTTCCCTTATTAGTTGCCCATTCTTGAAACGATATATCAAAATTTTCATAGACCAACACTGATTCTCCCGTGTCTAATATTTCGATATTTCTAATGGCCAATATATTTGGATTGTTGATTTTCGAAGATAGAGCCACATATTCGGTGGCTTTCTCTATCTCAACCTTTCTTAATATTTTAAATTTAGCATCAGAAAGAAAAGACTTACGTCTGTCAAAAACTTGAGAGAAACAATTTTTAAAAGACCGTCGATGACATCTCATTGAGAATATGATCATTTAGTAACTCAATTAATCTATCCATATCATATCGTCTATGTTTATCGTAATTTTCCCGTTTTTATCCATTAATACCGAAGTTGCTATTGAAAAGCTCACCACCCAACAATAAAGTAGTTGTCGGAGGTTTTTTATATCCCCATGTAAAATGTTTTTTTATCATTTGCCCCTCGAAAAGCGTCGATGGTGGAAGCGGTGAACTTCTCCCAAATGTCAAGTGTCACAACATTTTCTTTTATAGATACGCATTCCCGAAACGTTATATCAAAATCTTCGCACACCAAGATTGATTTACTCGTATTTCAGATGTCGATATCCCTAGCCGCCAATAGATGAGGAATGTTGATCTTCGAAGATAGGGCCACGTACCCGATCACTTTCTCTATCTCAACCTCTCTAAATCTCTTGAGTTAAGCTTTCACGAATTCTCTCGAAAGCCATAATACTTTTCTTTATTTAAAATTTCATATTCTATATTTTCGTATACTAAGCAATCAAATTTAATTCCATTCGTCAATCTAATCCCTCTTATTCGTTACTTGGAATGTTCATATTTATACAATTCTGATGTGCAATGAACTTTAACTGAATTCTTCTTTTTCCATTTTACTGAGATCGTTTTTATAGTAGTCAATAATCTGACGAAGGAAATTATAGTTTTCCTTTCGGGATAGGAAAACCGGATGTTTTTTCATTGTTTCGGTCCTGTATAGACGAGAAAAAAATCTTAGCTAGTAAAAATCACATAAAAACAAGATACATCGATATTCAGTGTTAGGATATAGTAGTATAAACATCATATATTAATGTTTATTGTTTTGTTGAGATGTATGGTTTGTTCTCAGATTAAGAAATCACAAGTTTTTACTCTAAGTGTTTTGTTAATTTATTGTTTTTACTCTAAGTGTTTTGATGGAGTATGAATATGACATAACTATGGAGTTGCTAAATGAGATTATAATAATTACAAATAAGAAAGAAAAGACTTACGTGTGTCAAGGGAAAAACGATTTTTAAAAAACCGTCGATGACATCTCGTTGAGAATATGATTATTGAGCAACTCAATTAATCTATCCATATCATCTCGCCTATGTTTATCGTAATTTTCCCGTTTTTATCCATTAATACCGAAGTTGTTATTGAAAAGTTGACCCCCCAACAACAATGAAGTAGTTGTCAGGGGTTTTTTGTATCACTATGTAAAATGTTTTTATGCCCCTCGAAATGCGTTGATGGTGGGAGCGGTGAACTTCTCCCAAATGTCAAGTGTCGCAACATTTTACTTTATAGATACACATTCCCGAAACGTTATATTAAAATCTTTGTAGAACAAGATTGATTTCCCTGTCTTTCAGATGTCGATATCACTCGCCGCCAATACATGAGGAATGGTGATCTTCGAAGATAGGGTCACATACGCGATGACTTTCTCTATCTCAACCTCTATAAATCTCTTGAGTTAAACTTTCACGAATTCTCCCGAAAGTCGTAATAATTTTCATGATATAAAATGTCATATTCTATATTTCCGCATACTAAGCAATAAAATTTAATTCCATTCGTCAATCTAATCCCCTCTTATTCGTTTCTTGGAATGTTCATATTTATACAAGTCTCAACGCTTACACGCGTTCAGCTCAAAGAGTCGATATTTTGGCAAACTGGTGGTATATATTCAGCAGTCACTAAATTTGTCTATAATTAACGCAGTTTTTCTATGGTAAAAAGTAAACACATACGACTCCCAATTGAGCTTTTACACACTATTGTTTTGCAAACAAAACATTATATATTCATTCCCAGCAAGTGTTTTTACAATAAACAACAAATTTTACGTATTGTCATAGCTATTCTGGTTCTTCTACTCCATTAATTATTTGTCACAAATTTTACTTCGTTAGACTTATTTGTCACAAAAATTTATTTATTGTCATAACTATTCTCGTTTCCTTGTTACATACCTTCGCGACTCTCACGAAAAAGGATTAAATCCAAATAGCCCTCATAAACTTTAGAATATAACCCTCATGTTCATTTTCTTTTTTCTATTAAAAGATTGACGTATTTAGTTTACTTTTACACAATTCTTTGTCTTCCCAACGGTAAATGAAACAAAAAGGTTTTATGAAGCGTTTACCCAAATAAGTCGATGCGGCAAGAATGAGTTCTTTCCGAACAAATAATAATAATTTAGTTTCAAGAATGCGTTCTTGATCATCTTATGTATCAAAAATATACATATAGAAGAAGAATAGTTGTCAAAAAACCAGACCATTCATGATAAATTTCTGCCCGTTTTAAGTGTAGACATGGGAGTTGATTGTAAAATTCATATAGCTGATATGGTGTGAAGTAAGAAAATCCTAAATTTATTATTGCTGTTTGAAAATTAGCAATAGTTAAGGGTATATTTGCAGTTGATCCTGAAAAGGATTAAAATACAAATAACCCCCATAAACTTTTGGTTTTTCAATTGACCGTGTGAACAATTGAGTTTATTAAAATGGCATTTTTTTGCATTTATTGGTCCATTCCATTGTAAACAACATCTTGTTTGAAACACTTGTTTTTTTTTAATATCTAGGTATTTAAAGTAATGGTTAACGAAAAATATATTTTTTTAAATGGCCTTAATGGGTTCAAATTTCCCCAAGTTACTGTTGTGATGTTTTGGTCAGCTTATCGGGTTTTCATAAGTATTTGTAAAAAAAAAATCAATTTTTTTAAATTAATGTTCAATTTTATTTCTAAAGTGTTTGTTTAAAAAAAACTGTAAAATTTAAACATTTATATATTTTTTTATATTTAATTGTTTATTTGACAACTTTTAAGCTAGTAATATTAATAAATGTCAAAAATATATACATGAAAGGTCCAAAATTTACCTTTTTTAATAAAAACTTTAGTACTAAAAATAGACAGCTGATTTAAAAAAAAATGAATTTTCTTTACGAATACTTATGAAAAATCTGATAACCTGACCAAAACCTAACAATAGTAACTTGAAGAAATTTGAACCCGGTCTCAACAAAGAAGGTGTAGGAAGGATGAACGAGAAAGAATGGACAACCAAGCATATATGCAACTAACACTATATTTTTGGTGGAAAAATGAGAAACATAAGGGTGTGAATTGCAGAACTTGAAGAGTTGGATGGTGGCAAATGCAAATATCTCATAGTTTAATACTAGAATTTAAAGAAAATAAAACATTACAAACCCTAGAGGGAGAAATAGAGAGAGAGAGAAGCAATGTACAAGGGGAGAAAGAAGAAGAATATATAAGATAGTCATCGTCGTTAGCGGTCATGGTAAGGCGTCTGCTGGAGTATTCGAAATCAAGATAAAAATTAGAAAAACTCTGAAGTTGAAAAAAACCAGTGTTTTAAATAGCGTTATCGCTATCGTAGCGTTTTTTCGAGAGAAACGCTAAAAGCGCTAATAGCGTTGCTATATAGCGCTTTGCGGTGTATTTTTTTTTTGCCTAAATATGCACTAAACTTTAGAATATATAACAAAAAAAAATAAAAAAAATATAGTTATATTAGATAGTAATAAAAAAAATCAAAAAAAAAATTGTTGTTGGTGAGTTTCGAACCCAGGTCTGCTGAAAATTACAGCACAGTCTTAACCATCTGGACTGTAGACACTTTTATGAAAATTGCACAATATATATTTATTATTTAGATCCGCTGTTTTTTTTTTAACTCGCTATTTACGCTTTTGGTCCAGAATTTCGCGATTTTTGCGCTTTTGGTCCCCTATAGCGCGATTTTAGCGCAATTCCACCCAAAATCATGATTTTTCGTTGCGTTTTTTACCAAAAAAGCGCTATTTCGCGCTACATAGCGCTATGTAGCGCGAATTTTAAAACAGAGAAAAAAACTTGATTGAACCAGAACCGACAGCTGTGGAAGATGTTATCAAACCGGTCGAGACTTTCTTTGAGAGAGCACCTTATTCTAATTATTGTAAGCCCATGTTCGGTTGCTGTGTTATAGGCTCGAAACTATACTTAATCCCCGACGAGAGGGAGAGGGAGACGGAGAATGAAGATCTAGAACAAGGTGATTTTGTAGGTAGAATCCCACCATGTGTATTCAGTGCCGTCTTCAGCATTTTAGAGGCATAAATTAAATTTAAAAAAGAGACCTTAAATTAGACTTTTTTCCAATAATAATCATTAATATGATTTTTTATTAAACCGTGTTTAAAGTAAATTGTTCTAATTATAACGTATTAAATACAATAGACTATTTTAACTAGACCGTGTCATTTAATTATTTGATGCAGTCTAGTTGTCTGGTGATAAACTTACACTACTCATGACTACTAAATATAAAATAAATATGGGTGATAAGCAATAATTTTTCAATACATATAATTGAAAAAATGGACCCCTTGTGGACCCAATTTAATGCCTCTTAAATTGGGCTCTACAACGATATCTTTGTGTATTCAATCTCGTAACCAGAAGGGATGAAGGTAATTTGCTTAGTCATCCAGAAGGGATGAAATCATATCCCCTTGTAGTAGCCGTAGACGAAAAACTCTATACATGTTCAATTTCTGATTGTATGGTCAAGTTTCCCCTTGTAGTAGCCGTAGACGAAAAACAATAGACCATTCAAACCACTAGCTACAGGTGTCGTCGTTAAAGTAGACCATCGGATACTTTGTGTTATCGACACCGTGTGTGTAGAAAAGAAACGCATATATAGTGCACATCTGTGTGACCTTCCTTAGACTCGAGGAACGTGACTTTTGTACTCACCTCAAGGACTTTTGCTGCAGCTTGGAGACCGGGGATCTACTCCGTAACCCAATGATTACATCCTCTTTTGTCCTGTGAGTGAAGCTTCTCCTTTTGTTTCTTTTGCTCCATATGTTTGTGTCTTTCTTGCCTCAAAGCCCCACTAATGTACTCTCATCTGCTAACAAAATTTTCTTGAAAAAGAAGTTATAGAAAGTATATTTAATTCAAGATATGCTAATTAATTAAGTGTTGCATCTTTTAGACACAAACTACACTCATCCATTGAGTGAGTGCTCTAAACTTCCTTGCCTATGGTAACTAAGATCTTGAATACAGCAAGTTTGACTAGTGAGTGAAATGATGTGTACATCAGGGCCTGCTCAGGGTTTTAGTTTGTTTACGAATGAGATAGGAGACGACGCGGTAGGATATCCTTGCTCTAATTAACACTAAAACTTAATTGCTTTCGTACGCAAACCTAAATTGGTCCAACTCCAAAATGGATTAATATTTGGCCTGGTAATGTTCCTCTTTCTTCTAATGATTTACATTTATTGTTTTTTTGCTTGACCAAGGATTCAGAGAAAACAAGTGACCTATGTCCTGGTGAGCGGGACGCTTTGACGAACGACATGGATACCGAATTGGC
Source organism: Primula veris (assembly GCA_963682055.1). Classification (NCBI taxonomy): domain Eukaryota; kingdom Viridiplantae; phylum Streptophyta; class Magnoliopsida; order Ericales; family Primulaceae; genus Primula; species Primula veris. Next base: position 2,444,615 of record OY821742.1, on the reverse strand, counting down.
TTCAGAGACAGAGACAATATAGTTGCATGTTGAGAAACGTGAACTTATATAATTTCCATTCATGAACTGTTATGAGTTTGAATAACCAACACACACCATCCCTAATATTTGTTCAAAAGAAACTCATCCAGGGATTGACTGAGCTTGACTGTTGAGCGAAGTGATATGCTTATTAGGGCCTGCCCAGGGTTTTCGTTTGCTCAGTGAAATTGTAGTTGCCAATTTTGTCATTCAGTTTACTTGCTTAGACAGATAGTGTTATTATAGAGAGCATAATTCTACTGGAGAAAAGCTTTAATCGACTTTTTTTGGCTGCTTCTTTTTGTAGCTCAAAATTTTTCGCCTATGAACAAGCCTTGTTCACCAATCTCGTTCATGTGTACCCAATTTGGCGATTTATTCTCAACTGAATGTGATATCTTGAAAACCTTGAATTCATACGGTTTTGGAAAATTACCTGGTTCTAAATCATATATGGAATCTCTGTCAGAGTTTTCATCTTCACTAGTACATATTTCTTATGGAGTTACAAATTGCATGTTTAAAAAAATGGCCTTGGTCCAATTTTTATTAAGTTTTTTCATGAAAAATAAAACAATGCACATTCACATATGCATATATATATAGAGAGAGACACACAAACACATATGCATATATATATAGAGAGAGAGAGAGTACCACACCATCAACCGTTCGACCGTGACTACACTTCCGTCGAGCTAATGTGAAAGATGTGGTACTTGGAAACATGGTGCCCAATTCAACCAGAAGTCGGAAGGTGGCAGACAAATATTGTTTAAGGACAAACTGTCTCGCAGTTGTCTGGTGTATAGACTTTAGTCCTATTTGTTATCATTTACATTCAATTAAATAATGTTAAAGTTTGTATTTGATTCCCATATATTTGAGGAAATTATTTTCCTATTATTTCTCTATTTATTTTCGGTATAAATTATTGTGTTTTGTAACAGCGTACCCACTAAATGCAAGCTTCAAATCCAAGTGGCAAGATATTGTCAAATGGTGTGTGGCTAGGTGGCCTGGAGAGTCAGATTGGGCGTTAACGAACAAATTGTACCTCGACAATATGGTTCATTTCATATGGAGGGTTAGAATCTTGAAACGTTGCGCTCGATTGTGACAGTTGAATTGTGTTTGTGAGTGATGTAAGCTTGATTGAGTCAAGAGTTCTTTTAATTTATTTAGCTGGTTAATGAATTTTTTGACTTTGTAATTGAGCATATGTTGAGTTTTTCTTCTTCATATTTATATAACAATATGGACTTTATAAGTTGTCGTATGTATGAATGGTTTTTATCACACATATGAAGGATTGTAAAACAGTTTCTCATTTGGGTAAAAGTGGTCAAAAGTGTCATAAGAAGGTATTTGGTTCGATAGTGTCAGCTAATGTGTAGTGTGGTAATTAGACAATGAAAATTTGTATCTCACGTATTGAGAGTCGTTGCCTCGTCATTTATATATACGCTTACTTACCTAAATTAAAATAAAAAAAGGGAAAGACATGAGTAGGGAATTCTTGACATTAACTCATGTAGAGACTAACTAAAAGTCGTTTAATCAATGTATATCAATGTAAACCAGTGAGCCTATATAAAAGTGTGCGTTAACAAGTCTCTAGCTACCTATTTCATCACCCTCGAAACAAAATTCTCCGAATAGATGGAGCTGATCAGATAATAAAACTTTTAATTTCCACGATCCACAGCCTAGTTATGATGGTAATATGTAAGTTGGCCATCTTAATATTGTTACATTAAATATTTAATGTTTTTTCACTGTAGTTAACAAAATATGTATGTAAAATCCCAGATTCTCTAGTTATTCCATCTAGTACAGGCATGCATACTATCAAACATTTATTCAACAAAATTAAAACAGCATTATGGACATCAAAGTGTAGTCGTGCCGTACCATGATCATAAAAACCCGAAGCCGTTAAAAGGGTTTCCGTTAAATAACTGCAACATGTCAACAAAACTCACTAGATCAAAAACTTAAAACTATTATAAAATGTGCAATCCTTAACCTCTGTCTTGCAACGCACAAGTGTGTTCATTCTGTAACAATTTTCGTTATAAGTCCCGCCTAGTTCTTACATCAATCTGTAATACTATGCTAAAAAAAGGATGTCCATGTCCACATGAAAGTTAGTCAATTTTCAGTTTTCCCTTTGGATTTGGCACAAACCAGATTGCCGGGTGCGTGTACTTCTGAAAAGAAGCCAACATATGATGTGGAGAACAGGTTTTAGTTTCTAAGTTGTAGACACCCTGATCTTCGTACGCAAACCTAAATTGGTCCAACTCCAAAATGGATTATATTTGGCCTGGTAACGTTCCTCGTTCTTCTAATGATTTACATTTATTGGTTTTTTGCTTGACCAGGGATTCAGCGAAAACAAGTGACCTATGTCCTGGTAAGCGGGACGCTTTGAAGAACGACACGGATACGGAATTGGCTTCAGAGACAGGATAGGTGCATGTTTGGAAACGTGAACTTATATAAATTCCATTCATGAACTGTTATGAGCTTGAATAACCAACACACTCCCTAATATTTGTTCAAAAGAAATTCATCCAGGGCTTGACTGAGCTCGACTGTTGAGCGAAATGATATGTTTATTAGGGCCTTCCCCGGGCTTTCGTTTGCTCGGTGAAATTGTAGTTTTTAATTTTATCATTCAGTTTACTTCCTTAGACAAATAGTGCAGCGTTATTATAGAGAGCACAGCTCTACTGGAGAAAAGCTTGAATCAACTTTTTTTGGCTGCTTCTTTTTTGTAGCTCAACTTTTTTGCTTTTTCCTGTCGGTATGAATTCTAATTCATTCGGTTTGAGAGCCAAGTTTTTTTCCCTTTTAAATCTATCTCTAGTCTGAAGAAACAAAGGCTATTATGCTGAGTGAGTCTGCTGGGTTGTTTGTAAGTTATAGCCAAAACTTCTTATGCCGAATGCTCTTTAGGCAACATGTTATGCAGCTTAACAGGAAACCGATAAAAGTCGAATCTCTACTTTTTTTATGTCGAGCCCAATTTTGTTGTATCTTTAAAGAATCGACCACACTAATCCTTTAGTGAGTTGCTCTCCAAGATTTTCCTTGACTAATAGAGCTAGGATCTTGTGTTTATTATCAGTGATGGCTCAGAGCTTTACTTTTCCTGTTTTATATATGTTCCGGTGCAATACGCATTTGAAAACATTGGTAACAGTTGATATCAATATAGTTCACATCATCCCGTTAATTAGTCTCCAATTACATTGCCATGATGTTATATATGTTTCGGATAGGGGAAGATATGAGACAGATCATAAGAGAGAAAGCAATTACAGGAATGGAAGAGATTGTGGAAGTGATAGGCGCAATAGAAGTGTATCTCCCTATTAGGCATGCTCGTAGAACGTGATAGAAGAGATTTATTGTAGGTTGATACGATTGTGTATCATTTCTATGGTGGGTGTTTATTCTCGAAGGGCTTATGATGTATGTGACTTCTCCAAGATTAAGCAGACTTGAAAAGGATGAGGTTCTGTTTGTGACCAATTTAACTTGTGTGAGCAACCTCGCGCCACCACCACAATAACGCTTTAAAACTGATAATTGGCTTATTTTTGTAACAATAATATCCAAGAGCTCGACGGGAAGCGATGTCCATTCTCAAAAAGATAAAGTCATCGATAACTGAAAAGAATATATATAAGGTCTACTTAAGCAAAATACATTACGATTAAAATCAGATTCACCCTAAAAAGTACCTCTAGAATGGTGCAGTGCAATTTTACTTGATGTGTTTCTTTGTTGCAGACTTGCAGTAACAACAATTATACCAGTACAATAAAAACATGACAAACAAAGGAGAAACAAAACTATAATATTGGTGGAACGCAGGTCAAGAACAAAGCTTACGATTTATATAGTGTTTCCAATGGGGTGACTTGCACCTTGAAACTACGATTTCCTTGTGAATGCAAGTTCTTTGGGTCCCCTCGCGGATGGTTAATTAACTGTCAAGTTCTCAAGGTAGTAACTCTTTTCAGCCCATTAATACATTGAAATTGTATCTCTTTCCTTATTTTTGAAATTTGGTTCGGTAATCATGGAAGGTACTGTATGATCATGGACATAATGTATCTATGTATTTGAGAGCTGCGGTTACTGCAATTCTAAAATGCTCATAAAAAGTGGTATACGCATTTTCGCTTATATTGGTGGATAGGAGTAGTTGGGTAAAGCTGATATCTTTTCTTGATACATGCTTACACGTTTACGATGAGAATCCCGTACCAACTCGAAGTAGGGATTCTCACTCCCCTCGAGCATATCTAGAAGTTGATACTTGACTTGTTTTTACTACCAAGTCCAAAATAAACACCAAAGTTCAAAGTACCGCATAATTTCATTACTCAGACATGTTGCTATAACAATACTTGTTCCATTTTTCATATAAACAAGAACGAAGAAATAGAATAAACATTTTCAAACAGGCCAGTTTCTATACCAACCGGCCCATGCCGACACCAACCCGCTGATTCCAAGCGTAACTGTATGGTTACAAAACGGATTCGGTTCAATATCTGCCAAAGCTATAATTAAATCCGCAACATTTGCTGCCACCCCCAATAGCCTCATCACCCTATCAGCCCGAATACTAATCTTCCCTTCTTGCCCCTCTTTTAATTCTTTTTCCCTCTTAATTCCCTCCCTAATCATAATAAAGTCCATAATTATAAAAAACACGTATCCAAACGACTCACCAAAGGCCGAGATAAAGCTCATTCTACGTGCCAGTTTCGCGTCAATTACACCTATACGTGAGAGCCAGAGGAAATGGTCAAAGAAAAAGTATACCATCTCGCCCGCGTTGGCGAGGACAGAGAGGGATGGTGTGGGCCCAGGGGAGCGTCGTAGGGCATTGAACCCTGTGAGGAAGCGACCCGTGCGAAAAGCCTTCAATTATAATTAAAACATACAAAAATTAGTATGTTAGAATTGAATATACTCCCTTGTTTTGAAAGCTTGCTTTAAAACTTGAAAATCCGATTTTATCTGGTAGAATATAAAACACGACTTGATGTGAAGCTTAAAAGCTTAATTTTTACCCTTTTAATACTTAAGAATTGGAACTGCTTATTAGTATCTCAAGTGAATTCAGGTTTTTTCTAAGGTAGTTTCTTTTTTTGCCCTCTTTTCTGCAATATTGGCTTCTTGTAAATTCAAAGTACTTCTTGCTTTTAGCATTTGCTGTCGTGATACACATTTGATCGGATTCAGTGCCGGAACTGTACTGGCTTAAGCTATCATGAAGCCCTTTTTCATGGACAAAACGGTTTCGTTTTCAAGCTAATAATAGGATCGTTTCTTGCTAGGGAAAAAAAATACTTACAGCTGAATCTCGTGCAAAAATGCTTTCGCTACGCGTTTCCTTTTTATAACATTATGGAATAATAATTAAAGATCGACATTTAATAAAACTATTAATTTTTCATTATTGGTCACCTTGCGACTGAGCCCTGCAGCGACCTCCCACTGCTTTGCTCGTTGGGCTGCGTCGGGCCGAGTCGACTCCGCATGCCAATGAACCAGTTTAGAGACATATTGAAACGTTTTTACGAGCTTGTCGATACCGTCACGTTTGGCTAGGAATATCACGAGCTTGTCCAATGTATCATTGCTCATGGTTGAGAAGAAGAAAAAAATGTTGAGAGTGTTGTAAAAAAAATTGTATGTTTTTTAAATATAAAATGAGAGCCACAAAATTGAGGATTTGGGATTATACATGGATGGACCTTGTTTTGCTCTTGTTTATAATTAGTAATGTACAAAATAAATTATTTTTGGCATTTAGTAAGCTTTTTGGCCTATTTAGCTACGTGTGACGTTTATGTTTTTTAACTTGTCTAACCAAAAATACATTCATTTGATTAAATAAGAATTTTGTTACCGTATCAAATGAAACGCTATGTTGGAGAAAGTAACATTATAAGAGTCACATTTTAAACGGTGATCTTTGTAAAAAACGATAAACAATGAGTGAATTATTTAATTAGAGCAGTAAATATATTTCCTTTTTTGCTATTATAACCCTTTTAAGGAGTATAATGAACTTATTAAAAATTCATAATTACAAATGCATAATGATTACAATAAATAAATAAATAAATTACGAATGCATAATAAATAACGAGAAATACTTTTACGCGCGCAAAACGAGAAGCGGGAAAACGCGATTGTTAAAGAGAAAACGAGTTTCCCGATAACTATGATTTCATCGCCCGACGAAAGTTGATCATCTATCGTTTCTCTCTCGACCCTCACGTAACAACAAACACGACTTAAAAACTAGTACTTTTGATTAAATCTTACTATATCTTAACATCTAATTTCATAAAAAAGTAAATCGTAAAATCTATATCAACTACCATCAAATACCCTGTTATTATCGAAAAAGTTTAGAAATACAATATTTTTGAGCATACAAAACACCATCCTTAAAAAAAGTATCAAAAGTTACCAAACAATAACATTACTAAATTAGAAACATAGCAAATTTTATCTTAAAAAGCTAAAATTTATAAGAAACCCATAAAAAAAATTATTTTACTTTTTTTGAAATAGAAACCCTTAATTGTTAAGTGTTACACTTTTAACACCAAAACCAAAATTTGGTATTTACCAAAAATCATCTCAAATTATAAAATTTAGAGCTCAAATCTCTCTCTCTCTCTCTCTAAATGGATGCACAAAGAGCTCTGCTCGACGAGCTCATGGGTGCAGGTATTTTTTTAAAACTGTTTTTAATTTATATATTTTTTTATCTTGTTTGTGTTTATTGTGACCTAATTTACTAAAAAAAAAAATAAAAAAAAAATTGAGCTGAATTTGATAAATTTTTGATTCGTTTGGTTACATTGAAGCATATATAAAGATGAATTTATTATTATTATTATTAAGGGTGATAAAAATCATTATAGATACTAATTATCAGTTTAGTACCCTTGTTTGTGTTAGTTTTTATCTAATTTTCTCAAATAAAATTTAGAAAAGATTAAACCTTTTTTAGCTCAAGGCTGAATTTAATTTCCTCCTATGTGTTTACTAATATATGATTTATTATTATTATTATTATTAAGGGTTATAAACCATTATAAATAGTAGGTACCATTTTAGTACCCTTGCATGTGTTAGTTCTTATCTAATTTTTCCTACAATTTTTTTTTTTAATTTTCTGAAGAATGAAATTATTTACCTTTGTATGTGTTTAGTATATATCAAGATATGTTTTTTTATTTATTTAGGGTGATAAATTAAACTAGAATATACTTTTGGGTACTGTAGTAGTGACTTAATCTCATTAACAAAAAATTTTATAATTATATCAACCTACTTTGAGCTAAATAGCCTAAATTAGCGTTTTATTTGAATCTTTGGTTCCATTGTATATGAAGATTTGTTTTTCTATTAAGTGTACTTTTAAGTATTGTAGTGTTGACCTAGTTGCTAGTTTTCTTGAACAAGGAATAAGTTTAGGCTTATTTGAGTTGAAAATAATCTATATTTGAATTGTTTGATTCGTTGAAATGCATACAAAGATATGTTCTTTTATTAAGGGTGGAAATTTTTTAGTAATATACTCTTAAGGACTGTAGTGCTGACCTAATTTCCTCAAAAAAAAAGGGAGAAAAGATAGGCTTTATTTGAGCTGAAGTTGATCTAGACGCGATTTGTTTGGTTTCATAGATGTGTATGCAAAAATAGGTTTTTAATTGAGGTGCAAAGTAATAAATACAGTTTTAAATACTGTAGTGCTCTTCTTACAGATTATTTGTTGCATTTGGTTGATAGTAGAAAAGTTATAGCTTTTGATTTTGGTATATTTAGAAGATGAATCAAATGACTAAAATAAGGTTACATAATTGCAAATTTGAAAAAGTTAAGAACTGACGAAAAAGTGAGAGATTCACTTTCTTATAAATAAATCCGTTAGTTTTTGTATCTTGGTGAATCTTGCTGTGCCCTTTTGAATTGCTTGCTAACATGCAACTGCATAGCCTCCATTTGACTGGATATGCAACATTTGTAAATAAATTGAACCTTGTTTTGAGACCCCAATTTTACTTGCTTATTTGAAGTGGGCTTGAAAATTCTCCTCAAAAGCTATGTTCAATTGAGCTTTGAGCTGGAGTTGATTTACGTGTATTTATTTGTACGAATTTTGTTAACTGGCTGGTGTATATGCAGCTCGAAATCTCACTGATGAAGAGAGAAAGGGGTATAAGGAGATAGCATGGGATGATAAGGAGGTCTGTGGATCGTATATGATCAGATTCTGCCCCCATGATCTTTTCTTCAATACAAAGAGTGATCTTGGTATGTAGCGATTTGTTACGTTCTAGTTTGTATTTAATTTTCATTGTAGTTGATAGAATTTCGTGGGAGAACAAATGTCTGCCTAAGTAATTACCATCAATCTTGTTGTTTTTCAGCTTATAAAAATCATATTACTGTAGTTGTTTTTATTAATAAGAAAGTTGTAGCTCTGTTTATCTATGAGTTGCATCATCTTGTTAAAATTTTGCAATAAGTTTTGGTATATTTTGCATGTCTACATTTCCAAATGTTACGAACATGTGTGTACACTGATGAAGCTCGGGTTTACACTGATGCGCTATAGAAGAGTACTCTTAACAAACTTTTATTATCTATTTATTTTTCCTCGTGCAGGAGAATGCTCAAAAATTCATGATCCAAAATTAAAGGAAAGGTGCACGCTTTATACCCTTTTAACTTTTTTGGGTTCTTTCTGATATTTTTGGATTGGTTGCATATGTTGAGACACCCCCCCCCCCCCCCCCCCCCCCCCCCCCCCCCCCCACAACACACACACACACACACACACACAGTGTAGTCAAATATCGTATTATCAATATTAGCATTTAATTAAGATACTCATACATCAGTAATCATGTGTCAAAGTTGTCATCTTGACTTGTTTATGTTGGTAAGACATGAAAACAGAGTCAATTTTTAAACTAGTATATTTTTTCCTGGCACTGAATATATCGCTTTGCTGTTCTACCTGCTCCATTACATGTATTGTAGGATGGAAATTATATACTGTGAGTCACTTGATTCTTGAGCTAATAGTACTTGTGAAGTTCTGGACCTTGTGCTGTTTATATGAGGTAAACTGATCTTTTAGATTTTTCAGATCAACAATAGGGTCAAATGCTAAAAGTTAGCTGCGTAAAAATGACTTCCATTTCATTCTTTACTCGCAATTCGCCCACTTGCCACCATCACATTTTCCGGGGGGAATCTTAAATTTTTTGTTTGTTTGTAATTTAGGCAAGATTCTTTTTAATTTGAGGGATCTTTTTTTTACTATTCAAAATCTAATTTCATATCTTCCTTGTGAGTTACTTGGGTTATGTTAAAACTTATAATTAAATGTAGACTGTAGTCAGTATTTTGGGTACCAAAGTATTTTGGTCCCATTGGCTATTTTATCCTACGGCAGTTTCATTGCAGAAGTCAGAACAACCAAATACTTTCAAACAAAGCATAAATAGATTAACAGATACTTAACACTATGCATTCTTTCTAGATATTCTATTTCAGTTATTGTATATATGTGTTGCCATTCATCCTCCTATTGGTTGTGAATTGTTCACTTTTTGATACCTAGTAATAAGACGTCAATTATTTTATGCACGTTTACTTTCATGCAATATTATGTGTTAATTTGTTAAAGTTTTTAGGCCATGGTTTAGCAGTAGATGATATGGATTGTTTAATTAATTTGTCAGCTCCATTAAGGTATGATGTATGATGTTTGCATTGAGGTGTTTGTTTGGCTATTTTCACTTTCTCTGAAATTATTCACACATTTGGGAACGTATAAGAAGCTATCCTTCAGTTTCTCGTGAAAATGTATATGCTACGACAATAGTGATAGTTCTGCAAGTTATAATCAGTTCATGATCCAACAGTACTTTTAAGAAAAAATAAAACGTGGGAACACACGTATGAGTTCTTAAGAAGACAAGCGAATGACTCTGCATTGTAAATAGCAAGTTATAATTTTTCAAAGAAAAATCTACATGACATGGCCTTTGTGATGTCTGAGGATTATACTGGAAAGCCATGGCTTCGTTTCTCTCTCTTCCTCTCCCTCTGTTTTGTGAGAAGTATGGTTGAGCAGTGTAACTACGTATTTATAAGAAGTTAATACGAACCTTAATTAGAAAAAAATCTTATTTGTCATTAATACCATCCGAACAGATTTTACTCCAACATGAATGGCAAACTAATCATCTCAGATCAAATTAGATCTTTATAGAGAGAGAGTTAGACCCGAAAGAGGGAAAGTATTGAAATCCTTTCTCTTTTATTTTCGTCGTGCTTATTTCATAATAAAAAGATAAGATTGAGAAGGCCTTATTTGACTGAACAGCCAAAGCATAAGTTATTTTAACTACATTGAATGTCGGTCAAGATTCAAAAGTCTTTTGGGATCCTGCTCCAAAGAGGGACTTTAATTTCCCTCTATTCATGATGTGGTGAAGGACTATGTGTTAGTTTGGTCTATTTTAGCATCTCGTGATAGATTTATATTGGATGTCTTATTGCTCGAAGTACATAGATTCTGGTTACCTGGTATAAGTTTCCTGTTTGGGACAATGTGTAATGCTTGTTGATGTGTCCATGAACATGTATAATTGCAAATATTTAAAACATATTTACAAGCCGTTAATCTTTATAAAATGAGATGCCAAGAGATTAAAGTGGTCTGTATAAAGATAGCTTCAGAATTCACTAGATCTGATCCATTATGGTAGCTTTTAGGCAGTATTCTTAGATTTAATTTTGCAATGCGTGTAATTTACACATCTTTCATGAGTTTGCGCATGTCTTCCCTTTCGTCTTTTCTTTTGTTATGTACAATTGGTCATTGGTTTGACAAAGTGATTATATTAGCTTTGAGAAGTCCCCAAGGCATGATTCGCACGTCCCAAGATTTGAGGCGGAGCTGGCTCATTTTTGCGAAAGATTGGTAAGCTCCATCTGCACTTTTCTTTAAAAAGAGAAAAAGAAAACCTTTCGACTCATGGTCAGATTATTTTAATTGTGATTAATTTTTGTTTCAGGTGATGGATTTGGATAGAAAGGTCAACCGTGGACGAGAACGCCTTGCCCAAGATGAAGCTCCACCTTCGCCCACCATTTCAGCAGAAAAATCAGAGCAGTTATCAGTTCTAGAGGAACAAATCAAGAACCTTCTAGAACAAGTTGAAACTCTTGGTGAAGCTGGAAAGGTCGACGAAGCTGAAGCACTCATGAAAAAGGTGAAGGCATTTTAATTGACGGTTGTTGGTGATAGTTTTACTTAGAGTGTGGTTATCTATGATATATTCTTCATGTCTGATAATGGAAATTTTCAACTTGCCCGATCGCCCCCACCATCCATGAAAAACAAGAAACAAAGTTGTAGATTCTACCTCCAAGTGCATCAGTTTATGTCTGTCTTTTTCCTTTTACGAGTTCACTAATTAGGGTCCGTTGTAGTTTTCTACACTGTTTTCACGATTTAGAACACCGAACGACTAATTATTTTATTAGGGCTCTAGAATTTCGTTTTTTCTTCTCATTAAGTACACTCCCGTCTTTTTCCCGTCAAAACAGATGACATGTGATTTCACATGAATTTTTTCCGTTGAGAGTGGGTACAGTTTTGTACACCTTTTTTTGATGAAAGTGCACTAAATGAGAAAAAAAACAAAAGGTTGGTTCACGAATTGAAAAGTTATTTAAATGTAAAAAAATCATGACAATGTGATAGTAAAGAGTATACTACTGTAATTGATCCCACCAGTTGTCTTAAACTTGGTATGCGTAAGGCTTAAAGTAGTGTCTTCTTTGGCGGTTTGCTAATTCATGCTCTGATGTGGAATTTTTTTTCTGTTTCAGGTTGAGATCTTAAATATTAAAAAGACAATTTTGATTCAGCAATCCCAAAAAGAAAAAATGGTAATGATCGCACAAGAGAAGAAGATGTCTCTATGTGAGATTTGTGGGTCTTTACTAGTTGCCAATGATGTTGCTGAGAGGAATTCGGCTCATATTACAGGAAAACAACATATCGGCTACGGCATGGTCAGGGATTATCTCCAAGAGTACAAGGTCAGACTACCGGTTAATGATTTCTAAGTTGTGTTTTGTCTATTAAATGGGCAATCGATTGTTATATTCCTTCTAAAACCCCAGTAGGTTTAAAATCGAGTGAAATCAAGAAGGAAGACTTTCATAACTTCATTTATCAAGAAGGAAGACCCTTTGTAACTTCATTTATCATGTTGACAACATTAAAACTATCTTGTCTAGGGTCATTAAGGCTTTGTCGGTTTTAATTTTTTCTATTAAGTGTTAACTTTCAAGAGTAACCAGCTAGACTAATATCGATGGATGTAGTACTTAATGTCACCGCTAATGTGTTGTTACTTGTAACAACCTGGTAGTGTATGGTACCCATCTTTACATAAATGACTCACAGACCAATGACGGATGAATAATTTTTGCTTCTTATAAAAGACCTTTTACCTCGTACTTTTAGAAAAATATGTTGATCTCTTTGCTTTTCTTGAGCAAAACGATGACTCTGATAATGTTCATATAGTCTCTTTGGTGGTTCATGTTTTTAATTCTGATAAGCAGACTGCGAAAGAGAAAGCCAGAGAGGAGCAAAGGCTGGTGAGGGAAAAAGAAGCAGAAGAACGTAGGAACCAAAGGGAAATGGATAAGGAGAAGGATAACGGAACCAGAGGTAGAAGAAGTGGTTCTTCGGACAGAGACAAGCATCGTGATAGAGATAGAGATACAAATCGGCACCAGGAGCGTGACCGTAACAGGGATAGATCCCGCGAGAGAAACAGTAGAGGGTCCCGTGATAGGGGAAGAGATGAAAGAGAAAACAATTATAGGAATGGAAGAGATGGTGGAAGGGATAGGCGCGGTAGGAGCAGATCTCGATCGCCTCAGAGGCATGGTCATAGAAGGTGATATGAGAGATTTGACCGAGGTAGATGACATTTCTAATCTCTAAATGTTATGATGTTTGTGCTCTCCGGGTTTTGAACTAAACTATGTCGTGAGTGAAATTTTTATCTGTTCTCTCAGCTTTGTTGAGATTTTTACCATCTTCCTATCATGGTTTTATTAGAACAAAGAAAGTTGGGAATGGTTTCCTAAAGTATATGACCTGATTTGCTTTTGTTAAACTTCTTGTTTTTTTATGGATTAGAGGTAAGATAATGGAATTTAGAACTTTTAAGTGTTACTGTATACTTTGGCTGATTTTCTATTGGATATGCCATGTGTGATAGAAATGCTGTAAGTAATGGGTTGAATTCTCCGAGGTATAACTGAATTCCTCGGTTAACCATACTTGCACCTGTTGATTGTTTCTGTCCAGCCTTTTGCTTACTAGCAAACTTGATCGGCTGTTGTAGTTTCTGTTATTAAATCGGTAGTCGCATTGTTTCGTTTTGCGTTGCATTCCCCTTTGCTTAAGATTGTGGTTTTCCCATTTCTAAAGGTAAACTTCTTTCTGTGTGATATTCTGAACAAATTGAGCCCTTTTGAGCTCTAAATTTTGTTTTTCATATCTACACGAGATGTTGAACAACATTTTGTTTTTTAAGACATATTTTACATAAATTGGAAATTCGATGAACTACGGAGCTTTATAGATGAACAACGGCCATCATGATTTTTTTTTGAAAAATTCCCAAAATTTCACTCTCTTTTTTTTTTTACTTTTTTAGCTCACAGCAAAATAGTACTTGCCTCCGATCGGAAAAAAGAAGAAGTAATATTCACTACTCAGTTTTCTTCCCCCGTGCTAGTCTCTGTTTGGCAACTGAAGCCATAATTTTGGAAGTTTTTTGTGGGCAATTTATTAATTTAGTTTATTGATTCCTAGGAGTCCAAGTGAAAGACCATTGTAAACTGAACCATGCCTATATCTTATCTACCTATTGTCTTTGTGATGAAACAAATATGCATAATTCTTTTGGCGCACACAGCTTCTTTATAGTAAAAATGTTTGATTTTTAAAACATAAGTTTGATCTACTTGAAATGTAGTATAAACTTAAACTAAAGGTCACCTTAATACTATCAGTATCATTTACTCATTGTAATCATCTTCTTCGTCGTTCATAAGTCACTGTAGCTAGGGCTGGGTTTAGTCCGGTTCGGTTTTTTTCGGTTTCGGTCTTTTTTATTTTTTGGACCGAACTGGACCGGGGTTTTTCAGTCTCGTTTCGGTTTTTTTTGCGGTTTTTCGTTATTTTTCGGTTTTATTTTTGCTTTTTTCGGCTTTTTTCTGTTTTTTCGGTTTTTTTCGGTTCTGTTTTATTGTAAACCGAAACCGACTCGAAAAAGTTCGGTTTCGGTCTTTTTCGGTTCAGTTTTTCCGGGTTTTCGCCCCGCCCTAACCGTAGCACCAGATTTTTATTTTTAAGTTCAAAATAGTACTATAGCACCGTTTTTTATTTTGAAAAATTAACACTAGCACTATATTTTATTTTTTTGGGAAATTAACAGTAGCACTATATTATAAGCTTGATTATGTTACTTTTGAGTGAAGATATTTTCCAAAGTTGGTGGATTCATTTATTTTTACCAGTCTTCAGATACAACGAAAAGTCTAATAAATTTATTGTGAATTTTGTCAGAAGTCAGATTTCTCACATGCACACAATGACAAAAGTCTTGATCAGATCGCATAAATGGAAAATAAAATTCAATTCACTTTGAATTTCCAATGTTGCCCTTCCCCAGCAAGATGCTATTGGTTATAGTCATAGACTTTGCTTGTGAAATTAAATTTTACCCAAACTTATTATCAACTCTAACAAAATAATAAAGTGAGTCAATTATTTTTTATAAAAAGATATGGGCAATAGAAATGGAAGAAAATTCAAATTATGATGTGAATATGGAATTAGTTGACATCAAATCAATGACCAAATTCCCATTTTGAACACATGACAAAAATAGTTCACAAAAATATGAACCAATAGAAGAGTATCCTATGTGTCTGTACTTTGTACTTATCCAAAGTGACATTTAAATAGGATTATGTCAAGATTTGAGTGCGTTATTTCTAGACGATAAATTAGCGATATCAGGAACACCAAGTCATGGGTAAGATATATTTCTTGTTCAAGTGTAACGATACAATTTAGCGTCCGGTTCGGTTCAGTTTTTGGCAAAATCAAAATCGAGCAGATTTTTCGGTTCGAGTTTTTTCGGTTTCGGTCTTTTTATTTTTTGGACCGAACTGGACAGGTTTTTTTCGTTATGGTTTCGGTTTTTTCCGGTTTTTCGGTTTTTTTCGGTTCGGTTTTGTTATAAACCGAAACCAATCCAAAAAAGTTTTGGTTTTTCGGTTTCGCTCTTTTTCGGTTCGGTTCAATTTTTCCGGGTTTTCTTCCCGTCCTAATACAATTATAGTACAATTACCGTAAATAATACTTACTATATTTTACCACAAACAAATAATTTTATTTTACGAGATACAATAGATTTCATGAACTATTTTAATATATGAACAAAATGTGATATGATCATTTGAAGAGTATATAAAACTTACTTTGAAAATTGTAACAATGTCGTACCAAGTAAGAAACACCACGTAGAATTGTGAAACATGTGAGATATTAATTCACAAATATTTTTAGTATTAGATTTTAATGATTTTTTTTAGGAAGAATAAGCATATATGTTAAAGTGGAAGATAATGTTGTTTTTTTTAGTTTATATCAAAGAGTCATTTCTTATTATTTATAAAGACACATGATGCTTATCTTTAAAAATGGAAGTTGATTGTAAGTTAGATGTCATTGAGTTTTTTAAGGTTGGTCTAATAGGCCATGTATTTATGCAAATAAATCATTAAAAAGAGTAATAAAAGTAACTAATATTAGCGATTTAAAAAAACAGTAATATCATCTAAAATATACAATATATAATTTTATACATTTGCCAAAAAGGCAAAAAGTGAGATTTTCATCCATAGTTGTCCGGATGGGAAACGAAACAAGAAATATATTTGTGAAAAGAATGAAAAAAATCTGAAACGCAAAGCGGAAAACACAATAAACGAAACTCCCTACGTTCCAATCTACTTGTCCGTCGTGTAAAACCCAGCTATTTAACAAAAGTCAACATTACACTCAATTTTTACCAACCTTCCAAATCTATCCTTAATTTTATTTGAGTTATAACTATTTTTACTATTGTATAATGGACCATGTAATAAACAAATATTTAGAGTACAATGGTAATAAGTTAAAAGTGTATAACCAATTTTACTATTTTAGTAAATCGGACAAGTAATTGAAACCGTTCAAAATATAATACCAGACAAGTAAATATGAACGGAATGGGTAATTTAAATTGGAAAACGAGTACAGATGTGAGGTGGTGTTCCCATTTTATCGAGTATATTCTCAGTAGTGGAAAGCTACTTTTAGTTAAATATCCGAAAATACACATGTAACCTTCATCCCATACTTTTTGACTTTAATAACAATAATCGGTGCTTTTGTTATCCGCTTTTTTAATCAAAAATCTATTTTCATAAAACGTAATAAAAAGGCTTACTTAAATTCCCAGAATGGGCTACCTTTCTGAAATATTCCCAAAATGGTCTACTTTCGAAAAACGACCGATCGAAATGATTAAAACGACCGGTCGTTTTATTATTGAACTCTCTGGAACAATTTGGACAATAAACGATCGGTCGAATTGGACAATACGACCGGTCGTTTTTCAGACAAAAACGATCGGTCGTTATGTACATTTCGATCGGTCGTTTTTCAGAAATACTTGTACTTAAAAAACTCATCTCATTTCCCCAGACCACTGTACTCATCTCATTTCCCAGACCACTGTAAAAATAAAAAAAAACAGAGCTTTTAGATCATTTTAGGGCAAATCTCAGATCTCTTCCAAAACAGGTAAAAACTCAATATTTTGTGTTGTTGGAGTATTATTTGAGTAAAATTGTTAATTTTACCGTGTGGTTATCGAAATGAAAAATCCTACAATTATGTGTTATTGGGGAGGTACGATAATGGAAACTATTAGCGAGGGGTTATCTTATGATATTTCTTATAAAAAAATTTTTAAGGTATCTAGAAACACGACATACGACCAATTTTTGGAAAAATTGTTTAAGGTACTTGATGTATCATCGACTTCAAATCGTTTGAGTTTAACATGTCGTTATCCATATCTGACCACACTTACTGAGTTTAAATATATGCGATTGGCTGTTGATGATAATGATTCGTTGGAAACCATGCTTGAGTTAATAGAAGAAAATGGAAGAACGTTTATAGAGTTATATGTTGAAATTGAGCAAGTTTACTCTTCTGATCAAGATTACGGGTTGTATTATAATATTCTTTCCACTAATGAAATCGGTACATCAAGTGGAACACCCATTCGACAAGAGTCAATGCATGAAATCGGTACATCAAGTAGAACACCCATTCGACAAGAGCCAATGCTAGAGGTATATTCTGAGAACAACGAACCAGATTTGACACATTTGGATGCAGTGTGTCGATTGGCAGATAATATTGGTTGGTCGATAGAACTTGGGGATGAACCGGAGGATGAAGATCCGGACTTCAATATTAGCGAAAACGAGTCTGACGATGACGAAGAAAATGTACAAGAAGTTGAGTACGAAGAATTATCATCTGAAATGGGCTTGTTTATGGATGAGGATGAAAACGACCAATCAAGTGGGTCACAATTGGCGAATAATACTATTCCCGATGAAATTCCTATGCATCAACCAATGTCAAGTTTGTTTAATGAACCGTTCGACACTCAAGAAAATTATAGTAACCAGAGACGAAATTATATGATGTATCCTGGATTTTGGGATCCTCAAGTTAATGATCCTTTTATTGGTCTTTTATTTAGGGATAAAGAAATGTTGAAAAAGGGAATAAAACTTTGGTCAATCAAACGTAACATCCATTTTTCCACTAAAAGTTCGAAGGCAAAATTTTGGGAAATTCGTTGTAAACTGGCCGAAACTCAACAATGCAAATGGAAACTACGAGCTTCACTAAGAAAGAAACATGGATTTTTTGAAGTGTCGGTGTACAACGGTCCTCATACATGCATTCATGCCGAGCTTACAACTGATCATCCACAGTTAGATTCCAATCTTGTTGCCCAAACCATTCGAAATGCCATCACAACTAATCCTATGATGAAGATTTCATTAGTTAAAGAGATTGTGAATGCCCGCTTTGAAATGTCAGTTTCATACAAAAAAGCTTATTTGGGTAAACAAAAAGCAATCGCAGAGATATTTGGTAATTGGGAAGACTCGTATAAGGTTTTACCTAAATTTATGAAAGCGCTTCAAAAGTATAATCCCGGTACCGTTGCTTCTTATGAGACCACGCCAGTTTACGATGTGGTAGGAAATCCAGTGGGTGAGGTATTGAACAGATTTTTCTTCACATTTAAGGCCGTTATTGATGCATTTCAGTATTGTAGACAGTTATCGCTATTGATGCTACTCACTTATATGGGAAGTATAAAGGTAAGATTTTGTTGGCCATGGCATCGGATGCAGATAATCATGTTTTTCCCATTGGTTGTGCATTTGTTGCTGAGGAGAGTACAATTTCGTGGAGCTATTTTCTTTCTAACATTATGCGACATGTGATTAAAGAGCGCGTGAATATTTGTCTAATTTCGGATAGACATGCTGGTATTCTAAGTGCAGTGAGAGGAGTTTGGCGTGGTCAAGGTTTTGTTCATCGATATTGTTCAAATCATTTTTTGGATAATTTTAAGAAAGCTTTCAAAGGAGATCCTGACTTACACAAGTTAGCGGAGAACGCCATTTGGGAATTACAAGAAAGAAAATTGAAAAGAATCATGGAAGCAATAAAAGTCATGAATCCTCAAGCATATCAATGGTTGATAAGAGAGCCTGCGGAAAAATGGTCATATTTTCATGATAAAGGGAGGCGACATGGTAACATGACCACAAACATGGCTGAAATTTTCAATAATGTTTTAAAAGCTGCTCGTAATTTACCAATCACTGCTGCTGTGCAGCTTATTTTCTATAAGTTGGTACACTATTTTTGCGAGCGGAAAAAGATAGTAATCGGGATGAGAAACAGCGGCACAAGATATGGTCCCAATATCCTTAAAATTTTAGAGAAACGTAGGTCGGACATTGGTCATACCAATGTTACTTTCGATTATGAAAGAGGGGTTTATTCCGTGTGTACAAGTTCAAGAAATTCCAGGGGAGGCAATACTCAAGTTGTCGACTTTTCACTTTGGCAATGCGATTGCGGTAAGTGGCAGAGTGATGGAATCTCTTGTTCACATGTGTTTTCCGTATGCGCTGCAAACCGTCTTGATTGGGAAGCTTACATAGTAAAATATTACAGTCTTGAATCATACGAAGGTACGTACTCGGCGCAATTTTGTCCTCTTCAGCATCAAGACTATTGGGATTCATGTGATAGATTATTTCTTCCGGATGTTACTCTTTTAAGAGAAAGGGGTCGTCCAAGATCTACTCGTATTCATAATGGTATGGATCAGTCGGAGAGACGAGCACTTATGAGATGTTCTAGTTGTCAAGGGCGAGGACATGATTGTCGTAAGTGTCCGTATCCAATACGTGCTCGACGCTTATGATTTTAGCTGTAGCTTAAACGAGACAATATGTATCTTGTACTATTTTAATTTTCCGATTGTAATTGTCTTTTTTAATATGAAATATCTATATTTATTCTCAGTGTTTTTTCATACTGTTTTTTGAGAAGATAAACTGTATGTTAAGTATGAGAGTAAATAAATAAGTGCAATTAACATAAAAATTAGAATGAACAACATAACGAACATGACGACGACTACGTGCCTCCGTCCCCGAGCCGCCCCCGTGTTCCTCGCGGTCGACGAACCGGCTCCTCCACCGCTCCACCATCGGGCCCCGGTGCCTCTTCCGGCTCCCTTCCTCCTCTCTATCCATCTGCAATGGGTAAAAGATCTATATTGACTAATTTTACCATAGATATGCCTTTATTCGTTGAACGTTTTCCTCTTCTCATGCAAGATTTAAACTTTCAAAAACTCAACGTAATTCTTACTCTAAAAGAGCCTTTCTTCATTGAAAATATATATGAATTTTACCATAACCTAGTTCTTGATAGGGGTCATGATGACGCACTCCGCTTGCGTTCATCGTTTAATGGCCAGGCCTTCGTTTACGGTATAGACCGTTTACGAAATCTTCTACACCTCGATGCTGCGGGGGTGTACGAGCAAAGTGACGAACTTTGCGAAATGCTAAACATCGTTAATTTTACCGATTTCAAAGATGAGCTATTTCATCCCGCCCACAACAATCAATCTAACAAATCCCACGGCCTTCTATTTAGAAATAAATTAGCCTACCACATCCTCTCTCACATCGTCCTCCCTCATACTTCAAATTTCACGGATGTTACCAATGAGTACATCTTCCTTCTAGGGTGCATCTATCGCCGAGTCAAGCTTGACTTCGCGACTCTCATATTCTTTAAGATGGATTCGCTCAAAACGAAATCTAAGAATGGGCTACCTTACGGTGCCTTGATTTCGGCCATCTTAAAGGACCTAAACCTTGTTCCCGGTGGAACCCTTTTCAAGAATAAGGATAAACACATTTGGGACACCTCTTATCTTGCCTAAATGTCAATAAAATTCAACACTACCGCCAAGACCATTACTTGGTCCGGTAAACGGGTGTCCGGCCCCGACTACACTACTCTTTCCCCCGAAGAGGAAGAGTATGTCGGCCCTAAGGCCACACCGCAAGCCGCTCGTGAGGACGTGCCTATTTCCTCCGAGTCCCTTCCCCCGTCTCACATTCCTTCCTCTTCTCGTCCCACTCGAGGTCGAGGAAAAGCTCAAGTCGGATCTTCCAACCGTCCTCCGCGCACCGAACAATTCTACGACGATCTATACATCGACCAATATCAAAATGCGCGACTCCACCGACGCATGTTTCGCTCCATGAACACAAGTCAAGAAGACTTGGATGAAATTGATAGGATAAGCGCCGAGCAACGGGCAAAGTTCTACGGGTATTTTCCCGATCTAGCCGGTCCCGACGATGAAGCCGACGAAGAGGACGACGCGACCTCCCACCGCGACTAGGCTGTTATTTTATTTTTGCGTTGTATTTCATTTGTTTTTCATTTATGATGTCAAAGGGGGAGAAATACCTCTCTTTTATTTTGCGTTGTATTTCCTTTGTTTTTCATTTTCTTCCAACGTTGTTTTTGATGTAATAAGTAGCAAACGCTTTGCATTTATGTTATGAATCTTTTTTATGTTATGTTGCTATTTATCATTACGTGTTAATTTATATGACGTTGTGAGATTGCGTATTTATAATTCTACAAATGCGATTTTGATGTTATTATAAATTGTGCGCATATATATCTAGTTGATTGGGTTATTTTTGTTGTTTTCATTTGTTGCGATTGACCGTTTTTATGTTATGAATCTTTTTTATGTTATGTTGCTATTTATCATTACGTGTTAATTTATATGACGTTGTGAGATTGCGTATTTATAATTCTACAAATGCGATTTTGATGTTATTATAACTTGTGCGCATATATATCTAGTTGATTGGGTTATTTTTGTTGTTTTCATTTGTGGCGATTGACCGTTTTTAGGCAAAACTATGGCCAATTTTTCGCTTGCATTTTATCGTTCGTTTTCCTTAATCGTTTAGATTTGTTTAACTTCGTTTTAAATCGGATGTTGTGACATTTCCTTGTTTTAAATCGGATGTTTAGTAAAACGTCACCTACACATCTTGTACCTAACATATTAATTTACGACATCATTTTATGTTATAATACTAGTCTAGTGCATAAATCTTTCGAAAAATCCGATCCAACACTCTCGTACTAAACATATTAATTTACGACATCATTTTTTAAGAGATCATGTTCAAAAAGGGGATCATGTTTTTATATATTTTTTGTCAAATCAGTGTCCAAAACTGCAAAAAATCCTTGTTCTGTAAATTCTTTACAGTCGATCGGTCGTTTCTGAAAAACGACCGATCGTTTTTCAACAGACGACCGATCATTTTTCAGAAACGACCGATCGTTTTAGGTATGATTTCTTCCAGTGAGTTCAGACCAAAAACGACCGATCGAAATGTACATAACGACTGATCGTTTTTGTCTGAAAAACGACCGGTCGTATTGTCCAATTCGACCGATCGTTTATTGTCCAAATTGTTCCAGAGAGTTCAATAATAAAACGACCGGTCGTTTTAATCATTTCGATCGGTCGTTTTTCGAAAGTAGACCATTTTGGGAATATTTCAGAAAGGTAGTCCATTCTGAGAATTTAAGTGGTCCACTGTACCATTTTGGCAAAAAACTCAAAAGATATGAGCAATAGAAATGGAAGAAAATTCAAATTATGATGTGAATATGGAATTAGTTGACATCAAATCAATGACCAAATTCCCATTTTGAACACATGACAAAAATAGTTCACAAAAATATGAACCAATAGAAGAGTATCCTATGTGTCTGTACTTTGTACTTATCCAAAGTGGCATTTAATAAGAGTATGTCAAGATTTGAGTGCGTTATTTCTAGACGAAAAATTAGCGATATCAGGAACACCAAGTCATGGGTAAGATATATTTCTTATTCAAGTGTAACGATACAATTTAGCGCTGGGTTTGTTCCGATTTCGTTCGATTTTTGACAAAACCGAAACTGAGCAGATTTTTCGGTTCGGCTTTTTTCTGTTTCGGTCTTTTTATTTTTTGGACCGAATCGGTCCGGTTTCGGGTTTTTTCGGTTTTATTTTTGTTTTTTCAGTCTTTTTCAGGTTTTTCGGTTCAGTTTTATTATAAACCGAAACCAACCCGAAAAAGTTTCGGTTTTTCGGTTTCGCTCTTTTTCGGTTCGGTTTTTCCGGGTTTTCGTCCGGTCCTGATACAATTATAGTACAATTACCGTAAATAATACTTACTGTATTTTGCCACAAACAAACAATTTTATTTTAAGAGATACAATAGATTATTTGGTGCAAAATGATTTCATGAACTATTTTAATATATGAACAAAATGTGATATGATCATTTGAAGAGTATATAAAACTTACTTTGAAAATTGTAACAATGTCGTACCAAGTAAGAAACACCACGTAGAATTGTGAAACATGTGAGATATTAATTCACAAATATTTTTAGTATTAGATTTTAATGATTTTTTTTAGGAAGAATAAGCATATATGTTAAAGTGGAAGATAATGTTGTTTTTTTAGTTTATATCAAAGAGTCATTTCTTATTATTTATAAAGAGACATGATGCTTATCTTTAAAAATGGAAGTTGATAATAAGTTAGATGCGATTGAGTTTTTTAAGTTTGGTCTAATAAACTAAAAAAAAAACACTACTAATGGGGTTCACACGCCAATAGGCCATGTATTTATGCAAATAAATCATTAAAAAGAGTAATAAAAGTAACTAATATTAGCGATTTAAAAAACAGTAATATCATCTAAAGTATACAATATATAATTTTATACATTTGTCAAAAAGGCAAAAAGTGAGATTTTCATCCATAGTTGTCCGGATGGGAAACGAAACAAGAAACATATTTGTGAAAAGAATGAAAAAAATCTGAAACGGAAAGCGGAAAACACAATAAACGAAACTCCCTACGTTCCAATCTACTTGTCCGTCATGTAAAACCCAACTATTTAACAAAAGTCAACATTACACTCAATTTTTACCAAACTTCCAAATCTATCTTTAATTTTATTTGAGTTATAACCATTTTTACTATTGTATAATGGACCATGTAATAAACAAATATTTAGAGTAGAATGGTAATAAGTTAAAAGTGTATAGCTAATTTTACTATTTTAGTAAATCGGATAAGTAAATTGAAACAAGATAAGTAAATAGGAACGGAATGGGTAATTTAAATTGGAAAACGAGTACAGAGGTGAGGTGGTGTTCCCATTTTATCGAGTATATTCTCAGTAGTGGAAAGCTACTTTTAGTTAAATATCCGAAAATACACCTGTAATCTTAATCCCATACTTTTTGACTTTAATAACAATAATAGGTGCTTTTGTTATAGAGGTGCACTTAATACATTACATTTTTTCTTTAAAAACGTACAGACCGTAGATTAAATCTACGGTCTACAGTGATTCACTGTAAACCGTATATTTAATTTACGGTTTACAGTGATTGTCTGTAAACCGTAGATTAAATCTACGGTTTACATTTAATCACTGTAAACCGTAGATTTAATCTACGGTTTACAGCGTTTTTAAAAATTTACACATTAAAAATTAAAATTCTAATAATTAAAATTAAAATACTGAATATTTTTTTCAAATTAAACATGATTTTTTTTTTAATAAAAAAACTAAAAATGCCTTATTTTTAAAATTTTACATATTATAAATTACCAATATTCTAACAATCTCTCAAAATAAACGCAAAATTTACACAAATTTACACAAAAAAAGTTGATTTGATAAATTTTATGTTTTTGGTTCATGTTATATTTTTTTTGAACATGAACCAAAAACATAAAATTTATCAAATCAACTTTTTTTGTGTAAATTTGTGTAAATTTTGTGTTTATTTTGAGAGATTGTTAGAATATTGGTAATTTATTTTATGTAAAATTTTAAAAATAAGGCATTTTGTTTTTTAATTTGAAAAAAAATGCCTTATTTTCAAAAAATATCAACTTATACACTTGAAAAAAATATCAACTTATACACTTGAAAAAAATATCAAATTATACACTTGAAAAAAAATATCAAATTATACACTTGAAAAAAATATCAACTTATACACTTGAAAAAAATATCAAATTTTAAAAATAAGGCATTTTTATGTAAAAAAAAATCATGTTTAATTTGAAAAAAATATTCAGTATTTTAATTTTAATTATTAGAATTTTAATTTTAATTTTTAATTTCAAATTATCTGTGAAAACATACAGACCGTAGATTAAATCTACGGTTTACAGTGAAACACTGTAGACCGTAGATTTAATCTACGATCTGTGAACAGATAATTTGAAGTTAATTAATCCATCCTCTTTGTTATATGCCTTTTCAATCAAAAATATATTTTCATAAAGCACTAATAAAAAATCTTGCTTTTCAAAATATCCGAAAATACCCATGTAACCTGATCCCACACTTTTTTTGACTTTGATAACAAAAGGACCGATTATTGTTATCAACTTTTTCAATCATAAATCTATTTTAAGAAATCATTAATAAAAATACTTACTTTCCAAAATATACACCAGTGGTAAAAAGTTAAAAAAATGTAACTTTAATCCTAGAGGATTTTTGGTATCAGTTAATCCCTTCGTTTCCATTTAATTGTTCACTACGAAACTACGTGCAATTTTGATCGGCTTATAACTTGTATCAAAATTGTCGAAATGAATTTTTTTTAAATCTAATCATAAAATTTAACATTTGAACTATATGATCAAATTTTAAAAAAATTTATTCCGACAATTTTGATATAAGTTTTTGACCGGTCAAAATTGCACGTAGTTTCGTAATGGACAATTAAATATGTACGGAGGGAGTAATAAACTTTTGATTTTTCAATCAAAATAACTTATAATACATTTTTTTGATAAATTTTCAAAATATCACATTTAAACGAGCAAATAACACGTCAAATATACGAATAAAATTTTAGTTGAGATAAAATCAATATTTATTTAAATTATTAAAATGGTGGCGAGAAATCTATCAAAATCTCCAAAATGTGTGACTTTTTTGCTTTTAACTTTTTTCCAAAATCTAGATTTTCAATTTGTAAAAAAAACACTGATACCAAACGGAGTCAAATTTTTAAAATCAAAAACCTAAAAAAACTATTACATCCCTTCCCAATTAATTGTCCACTACGAAACTACGTGCAATTTTGACCGGCCAATAACTTGTATCAAAATTATCAAAATAATTTTAAAAAAAAAATCATAAAATTTGACATTTGAACTATATTATCAACTTCTGAAAATTTTATTTTTCATAATTTTGATAATTAAACGATCAAAATGATTGGTATTGATATTAAAAAAAATAAAAAAATTGTATATAACAATAATATTCCATACATATCCCCTTATGTATATATATATATATATATATATATATCTCCTAAACCCCCACATTCCTCCATCTCTCTCTATATCTATATCTATATATCTATATCTATAATGAGTTGCTACAGAAAAATGGAGATTTTCTCACCTTCCTCATTCCTTCTAGAAGAAAACGAAGACTTCTTAGATCTCCCCTTCTTCTCCGATTTCCACTTTCAAACCCTAATTCGCCGGGTTGACCCGGTTTTGACCCACCCGGTCGAATCGGCGATGACACGTCGTCAGCTTCAGACGCTATCGGACCGGGTGGCCGCATTGGAGCTGGCGCTCGCTAAGCCGCCGCCTCCTCCTCCTCCTTCCCACCGCCACGTGGCGAAGGATACGAAGTACACGTGGAAAGCTGAGCTTAAGGATCCTGATCGCATGTACAAGGTGTTATTGTTGTTTGGATTGTTTTAATGTTTTGATGTTTTGGGTTAAATCTGTAACAAATTAAGAAGTGTGTGGTCTAATGTGTAATTTTTTATACTAATGTTGGGAAAATAACTATAATTATTTAGCAAGTACTATAAGGTATTATTATTATTATTATTATTTGGGTTAAATCTGTAAAAAATTAATGAATTAAGTAGATCTTCTTACTATATACAGTAAAACCTCTTGAAGATGTCCACTTTTAATATTATTGAATAAGTATTTTACTTAGGGGTGTGTTTGGCCTTGGTTTTTTTGTGTCAAAAAGCTTCTTAAAAAAAAAGAAATGGGAAAAAAACTTGTTTCCAGAATCTAATCTACTGGCACCATCTTAGCTTTTTTGCTTATAAGTGACTTCTAATTTATATTTTTTTTTTGAACTTTTAAGTGAAAATGTTAAATAAAGCCGTAAATTCCTAGCTTATTTGGTTTTGATCTTTTTAGCGCTTTTGACGTAAAAGCTAACAAACCAAATCATGTAGCTTTCTTATTTTGGGAGTATTATTATTATTATTATTGAATTACAAGGTATGGTGATTATTATTATATTACTGATATTGAATTATTCTATTGTTAAGATGTTTTGGGTTAAATCTGTAACGAATTAAGAAGTGTGTGGTGTACTGTGTAATTTTTTATAGTTTGTAACTGTTATTAGTCCAAAATATATATATTCGAAATATTGGAAAAATAACTATGATTATTATTATTAGTGAATTATTATTATAGTACTAGAAAGAGTACATTTGTTGTGAAATTATTAAGAATATGTTTTAAAATTTTGTATACGTAAAAATTCAATTTTTTTGAATGAAATAAGTCAAGTGGAGCTTTTCTTCTTCTCTATTTCTCTCTTTCTAGTTGTCTAATATAGTTCGTTTGTCGTAATAAGGTGGTGGCGGAGAGCACGAAGGGAGGGAAGAGGAGCTATAAGTGGACGGCGGAGATTAAGGACAGTGATGACGTGGCGAGGAGCTACGCATTCAAGGCGGTTAGCGGTGGCGAGGAGAGCGAGAGCGGATTGGTGAAGAGGGAGAAGAAGGAGAAGAGAGAGAAGAAGGGGAAGGGGAAACGTGTGGTCGAGATTGAAGAGGTCGGTCCCGATCATGGGACTGTGATTCTCAGGCAGGTCTGTATCATTGTGCTGTATTTCACCATTAATTGCTAATTGTTTTTTAATAGTGGTTAATTGCTAGTTATATTTTAAATGTATAATACAGGAATCTCCAGTTTTAAGAAACAAAGTGATTGTATGTTACTTTTATTACTTTTCACTGCTTTAACCTTTGTTTCAAATTCATTTTTTAACAAAAAAGAAATTGGACCCCGAAATTAAATACTGGACAACTAAATTGGGACGAGGTAGGTAGACGAAATCACTAGTTGTTTTTATTAACAATGGACTGTTAATTGATAGTTGTGTTTAATATCACTAGTTGGCTATAATAATAATTAATCTGTAGTTGTATGTAGTTTTTGTGAATCTGAGCTAATTAGCTATTATAGGAAAGTGGACAAGTCAAATGGAACATCGCGAAATGGAGTAAAGGACAAATTGGAAAGGAGGGAGTAATTGCTTATCACTAGTTTTTTTTTTAATTATTACTTCATCAGTAGTTTTTATTCATAGTTGATCGGTACTTGTTCAAATAATAGTTAATTACTAGTTGTATGTACTTTTTTTAATCTTAGCTAATAGGTTGTTGTTTTCAATTGTTGTTATGTTAGTTGTATGTACTTTTTTGAAACTTAGCTAATAGGTTGTTGTTTTTGATTGTTGTTTTGTCGATTGTCTAGTAGTTCATTAAGTGGGACTTTGTGATTTTGACAGATGAAAGTGGCTGCTTTGTTGTCAATGGAGTATAAAAACATTTTTTTGGTATTAGTAGAAAGTCATACAAGCAGTTTAAAGTTATTCAAAAAAAATTATTTGGAAATTATCAATTACACCCCCAAGGTTTCGTTTTTATCAATTTAATCTCAATGTTTTTATTTTTACTGGGTTCATCCTGAGGTTTTTTTATTAGTTATCAATTAGGTATTTTGCCAGCCTTTTAGGTCACTGTCATTGAAAATGTAGAAGCTGTATTCTTATAGGATGTGCTGAACAATTATATAGAATTGGAATATAAAAAACAAAAAAATGATATCTTTTTGACTTTGTAAATCAAGATTATAGTACGAACTATGGGGATGTCTGGCATAATGCCTGCTTTGTTTCCAACCTTATTCTAGTGTGTTTCTCAAATGCTTTTTTTGCCTGAACACCTAAGGAACTTTTGGGACAAGAAACTTTGAAAAGTAGGGCTAATATGTCTTTCATTGTAACTGATAATGGACAACATATCTCTCACTTTTTAATTTTTGATTAATTACAATTTGAAAGTGGATGAACTTAACTTTTGTCTTAGACTCTTAAGCCTGTGTATTCTTAAGATTGTACTCGATACCCCTATTTTTTTTATAGTTGTCACAGTTGATGGTTAATTGTAATTTACTACACTGACAGGTTTTTTAATCTCATTTTTATACAACAATCTAAAAGAAGTGATTCAACAAGCGTGGTCTGGATCCATCCGAAGTTGCGGAACCAATAAGTTTTTAACAAGATGATGTTTTCTCTTTCTTCCTTTTTGTTATATGTTGCTTAAAAAGTGGGGTATTTTGGGTTTTGGCAGGAAATGTGGATAAACTATTTTTTTCCCTAGACTGAAACAAGCCTGCTTATTTGTTTTAAAGTTGCAACTAAACAATGCCAAAAAAAATCAGAAGCTGTTACAATGAACTGTGGACAGCAGATCTTACTTTTTCATAGAGTACCCTTTTCCTCGTTTATGGTTAGGCTTTCTAATGATAGTTGAATTTTCTAACACAACTTTGTTGTTAGTTTGTTCCACATGTAAAGTTGTAGTTGCATGTAGTCCTGTAAAAATATTCGTCCGCTCTTTTTAGGATGAAGGAATACTAATTATAGGAGAAGCATATAACACATTGCCCATACCCGAGTTATTGAATAAAAATTTATTCATCAAAATTGGTAACCAAGCAAAAAGAAAGTGAAACCCGTCACCCCTAGGAATTCACTATATTTAGTTTTAATGCAGTCTTTTTTTACCACCCCTTAACATTGTGCATACAGATGTCAGATCTCATGATTGGCTATCACAACTGAGTTTGTGCAGATTGTATCTCCAACTGATAGTAAACTGCTATTATCCTTTCCTTTTTTCTTATAGTATACCCTCTTTTTTAACGCATGGTTAGGCATTTGCAAAGAGGGACAGGTGCAGAGGAAAGAGAAAGGAGTTGTCACCCCAAGATGCTGCAATGATGATACAGATGACCTTTAAGGCATATCTAATCAGGCGGTCTCAGGCTCTTCGTGCGCTCCGCGAGCTGGCGATTGCGAAGGCCAAGCTGAAGGAGCTGAGAGTGCTGTTTAACAACTTTTCTTATAGGCGCCGTGTGGTTCGTGATGCTGAGGAACGCCAGAGGTTTACTGAGAGGATTATCGTGGTTCTTCTCACCGTTGATTCCATTGAGGTTTCATTTTTCTCAGTTTAATTTAAGTGTTCAATTTTTGCTGTTACTCTATATTGCAATGTACTCCCTTCGTCCCTGAGTATTTAGGAGTTTGAGAAACCTAAATCATGTTATTTTAGTTATCTATTCGAGAAACTTCCACTTAACGGGGGGACATCCCTAAATATAATAATCTCAATTATAATTGGTATAAAAGGAGAATGACTCTGAATTCTTTGTAAGTTGTGTGGTGTGTGGTTTAGAGTTTAGACCGGTTCAATACCTCTTAGCTATAATGAGCCAACAAGCATACAACTCATGTGCGAGGTTAAATTTTGAAATTCTTTAAAAGGAAGAAGAGTTTGGTACATTTCGGCTCCAATAAGCCTAAATATTAAGATTATGTCTCGCACTTAAATGATCAGCTCTATTAGTTTGGATCTTAAGTACCCCCGTGACCCTGGATTAGTAGTTTCTCTTTGTTTTGGTAGTATGTGGGATGATTTAAATCACTTAAGCATAACATCTTGTTCAAATTTAACCCAGAATTCTGGCATCTACTCCGAGATTTGGTTTTTTAAGTTTGAGCCAAGCATAATATTTGTAAACCAGTTATGCTCCAAAGTTGAGTTTCATATCTCCTGCAACTTACGTATGACGTTGCTAAATGAATGGCCAATTTAGGTGCTTCTAAAGTTGTGCAGAAATTAAGCATGCATCCTACTAATATATTATCATGTTCAAGTTTCATGTAAGCAATCTGAAAAAGCTTTGTATGTTGGTTTGTCGGCTCTGGGTGATGATATATAAAGTTTTGGTCTAAACTTAAGTTTCTTATCTCTATCTTCTGCCATTGGTGAATAATTTACTTCACAAAGGTTACCTTAAGCTTTAGAAAAAAACTAAACCTATTCGTAACATGCTGACGTTTTATTTTGAAGTCTTATCTAGGATGGAAATACTTTGTATTTCGTGCTTTTGCTACTTTGAATTGAAACAAATTGTTCATTGAATGAGTCATGATATAGTCTTGAGTTTAGCTATTTATACAATTATGTAACTGATGTTTTATTATCAGAGATGGCCAACGGTTTCTTTACTTTGCAAAAACTTTTAAAGACTTAAGAAATTTACCATAGTTCTGTGAAGTCTTCATTCTTTTCTTTCCTTGCTTTTACAAAAAAAGAAGGGTAAAAAAGAAAGGAAATCTAGGAATCATTTGCATCATGCAAAGGTGTTAGGATCCTCGATTAAGAAGATTGGTTAAATTTCAGAACCAAAGAATAGCATTATAGTTTTTGTTTTTTAATTCAAAGGTTCCATATTTTTTACTTTTAGCACTTGCCAATTTCCGTTAATGTTTACCGTTTCCCATGACCCATATTTGCTTGATTGGACTCGGCCATTGGCAGTGATTATTCCTCTTTCCCCTGATTAATATTAGTGCGAATGACTTTTATGAAAAACTTGAAGACAAGTAAACCTGTTGTGCTATATTTGAAGTTTAAGTTCTCTAACATATGCCTGCTTTGGTTAGGGTGCTGATGTTATGGTACGAGCTGCTAAGCGTTCGATGACCGATGAGCTGGAAGCAATGCTTGATGTGGTGGACCCACAGCCCTCAGGAAAATCTCGTTTCTCAAAAAGGAGAACTTTCGATATGCCTGATGGGATTATCCAAAAGGAACTTGCTGCTGGTGTTGCTGAGGTGGTCCAAATGCTGGATCAAGAAAATGGTACCTTTGAGGCATGTTTGTAAGTCTCCACCCTCGACGATGTGGCGAGATCGGGTGATTTTAAGTTTCCAATGTTGTTGTATTAATCCTAGAATTGAGTAGGACAATGGGCTCCTACAGCTCACGTTTTCTATGAGTTGTTTCAACGTCGCTGAAGTTTTCGTTTTTTAAACTTTGATATTTTCATGGCGGGTTACTTTTACGGTCTGGACTAAGGTATTTTCTTTTGGAGTTTTGTAAGCTTGAATCTTTTGATGTTTGAAACATGTGCTTGCTTTTTTGTTTTGTTTTTGTCCTTGATCATTTCTAGTCATGAAAGGGGATAAATGAAAATGACATGTTTACTCTCATCACCAATTACATTATTGAATTTGATATACACCCATTATTCAAATATATTTGTGGCAACACTAAAACATTTAAATTTTGTAATCACATAAATTATTTTATTATTTCTCCAGAGTTCATCCAATTGATGGTATTGGCTCAACTTGGATTTTTTGGTTCGTTCAAATTTCAACACTCCTCACCCCACTTGTCCAATTGTTATTGAGCACTTTTTGATTATGTATGGTGCTGGTGGAATGATTTATTTTTATCATCAGCACAAGTGTACGACTATATTAGTAGTACAAATTAGCTGCTAAAACAATTAAAGTTTTAACTATGCAATTGCATGCAAGATACAATATTAAAATAACTCCATATAAATAGTGTCATTTTAACTACTGAAATACTGATAAGACGATGTTTCTTGATTCAAGACTGAGAAATCAAAACCCAGCACACTATAAGAATTTTTTCCTTCTAAACCATTTCCATGTGCATACCTTTGCATATAAGGGCAATTAACAAAAACATACCCTATCCCTATTATATAGGTATCGTGTATTTACTTTAATACCGAAACTGGACAAAAACATCCAAGTAATTAAATACTCTTATGTAATAACTCATACGATTCCAAGAAGCGTCAACTAAGTTGGACTATTCACTTTAAAGAGCCAAAAAGAAATCGCATATATTCGATTAACATAGGTGTTGTATTCGTATGAACATAAAATATACTCTGCCCAAAAAATTAAATATACTCTCTCTGCCCACTGTTTAATGCTAGAAGAGAAATCAGGCTAAGAAACTTTTGAGAAACTTGGTAGTACAGGGATGGCATCAGTACTGGATCTTGAATAAACTTCCGCCTTCAATCTCATCAAGTGTCTATGCAGAAAAAAAAACAGATGAAAGAGGCTAGGGAAAAAAAACATGCAAAAATTTGTTCAATCGTGTGTATTCATATCAATCTCTATCTTCATTGTTTAATCATCAAGTGTTCAAACCAAATACAATCATTTCATATGGTTTTGAGCGATATATAGTGAGGATCTGAATTGTGTGGACTATGGAGAAAGTTGTTTTATAATTTCTAGTTGCAACACTAAGCCTTCTATTTCTCTACATAATTTTCAAAACCTGAACACTGAACAAATCAAGCTAGGTTCACTACTTTGAAAATCCATACAACACTACCCACATCAGCAATCCTATGTCCGAGGCCTGCAAGAAAATATTGCAAATTCTATACCACTTAAAGAAGTTTTGCTTTTTTCCCCCCTTTCCTACTCCTGACAGTGCCACCTGTGCTGATATGGGGAGTATGGTCTTGAGTTTCAAAGTTGTGAAGGTAGCAGTAGTCTTTTCCGAAAAAGACAGATTTTTTTGATATCACAAGGACCGTAATTGTAATTTTTCTTTCCATTTTCTTAGTTAGCTAACCTGAGTAGCTTCTCGCAGAACCCGTAACAATTCGGTTGTTTGTTTTCGTTTTTCGACAATCTCTCCTTCCTCTTTCAATATTTCGTCGAACGGACCCTCACTGCATATACACCAAGGAAGGTAAAGCTTATTAGTGGTATATTCTTTTATAGTTAAAGCTTATACCATTTTTATAATCCTGCTAGGCTTTTCAACTTCTTCATTTACTTAATTGAAAGAGACCAGAGTATAAGAAAATATCAACTTTTATTTGTAATGATACCTGTATAGCTTCTGAATAAAGATACCAAGAAGACCCCTTTTCGTATTATTGACCTGATCACCAACCAACAAAACGTACGATCAAACAAAAATAAAAAATCTGACCACAAGGAAAAGAGAAGACATAGCAAA
Organism: Primula veris; assembly: GCA_963682055.1. Taxonomy (NCBI): domain Eukaryota; kingdom Viridiplantae; phylum Streptophyta; class Magnoliopsida; order Ericales; family Primulaceae; genus Primula; species Primula veris. Next base: position 2,410,450 of record OY821742.1, on the reverse strand, counting down.
CATACCAGAAAATGCATTATAGCTTTTGGGACCAAGTCTAAAATATTGTATCTAACAATGTCATAATAAGATCTCAAGAGTAGCTTCACAACGATCACTTCAACTGCTTCATTATCTGCCTGCATATCAAGTGACCTCAAGCTGGGAGGAGGCTGAGATTTACCAGAAATAAAGATAATAAATTAAAAATGAAAACTCTGAAACTAGACATGAGAAGAAAATGAAATCAAGTGTTTTTTGGAATTATTCGCTACCTTTAGTAAATGTATCACCGAAGGAGTCTGACCAATATCATGAAAACTTCCATTTTGTGATTTGTTAGCTGCACTCTGTAGATGCGAATCTCGGGTCCCAAATATTGATGGTAATCCCCAAGTCCTTGAAGCTGAATTAACTGCTGAAGAATTGAACAACACAAGGGCCCTATTATTAGGCTGCTAATGCCAAAGAACAAGATACCCCGGGATGGCCATATTCTCTTTCTATATATATAGATTATACATCACACCCACACATGTAACATGACGAGCTATTATTCATAACAAAAGATATGCAAACTTACCGGGTACAGCGGGTGGACCATTGTGGGCCTGAGTTTGAAATCCCTGTCACGAAATAAGGAGAATATTACTGACATAATTTGAATGTTTGCGGAGACAAGTGGTCAATCATGTTGTGTTCAGAAGGTTGTATAAGGCAATCCTTACACGAAACCTAGATAGAGAATAGAGATAAAACTTTAGGAAACTGCTCAAGTTGAAAATTTCCATGTCCACGAGAGAAATTAACATGCAAAATCAATACCTCTTCAACTTATTTAAAAATTCAGATCCGTTCTACACTTAACTTATTCTGCCAAACAAGAAGCAAAAAAATTATAGCTACTGTACTTAGCACCATCAAGGATCTTATGGGAACATACATGCTCTAAGCTGATAAAGTATAGTTTAAAATGATTTGTAAATTGTAGGAGTAATACTTGAACGAATAATCATAAACCCATTGTACCGTTCACTTAAATCAATGGGTGAATGCTGCGACCATAACTAGTGAAACAACTCGAAATATATTTTTTCAGTAATTAATGAAATTAGGCTTAAATCTCAAAATCATATGATTATATAATAAGGAAAAGTTTCAATGCCAGACCTGGTTGGTCAAAGTTCTATTTGAAACGGTATTAGGAATAGCACCATGACAAGATTGGCCCGTTTTTGTGGTGGAAGCTTGGTCAATGTCAGTTACATTCTGATTTGAGAAAAAGAAAATTAACACAAAATTTATGTTCAACTCCTACAAAATCCAAATTAAGTTTATTTTTTACATTCGCCATTCCTTTCCTAAAAGAATAGCACGTACCTGCAAAGATTTCACGTGTTGCATAGCCATCTCAACAGCTTTATGTCCACCAATAAAATTTGGATTCGAAGTATTTATGTAATCCATCTGAAAGGAGCAAAAAAGGTAATTAAGTGTGGAAGAGAACGTTGACATTTTATCATCCAAACAAGGAAAAGATACTGATAATTATCTCAAAACCATGCTGAAGATACTGATAAATAATAATTAAGAAGTAGAGATGAAAAACTAAAGTAACCCTGATATGCTAAAAATGCAACCAGAATTGTTAGAAGAAAAAGAGAGATCCGGCAAACCTCCATCTCAATTATATTCTCAATCATTTGTTCTGCTGGTTTTACACCATCGTCTAGAAATCCTACCATAACCTCATTCAGTCGCTTTTGTAGCAGTGGAAATCTTTTAATCTCATTTGATTCACGAGCTCGACCCATCTATATATATAATAATAACAATTACAATATAAAGAACAAAAAACCTGGATGGGAGAACAGATCAAATTTTTATTAGTAGGCATTGACTCACCTTTATCAGCTCATCATAGACAAGTCGTAGACACTGAAGGCTGGGATCTAGCAAACGAGCTACTTGTTTTCTAACCAAGACTTCAAAAGGAACCTGAAGATAGGAAATCAAAAGAAACATATTCAAGAAAAAATGTCCACTGTAGAAAAATAAAGATCAATGACGAAAACAAAGAAGAAACAAGCGATAGTCATATGAAAACGCATTGATACCTCGGGAACAAAAAGAGCATTTCGAGGACCAGAAGCATTTTGGATTGCTGTTCTAATGTCTTCATCTGTAACATCTTCACACGGATCCACCTTCTACACGCATATCAATAATTCGAGACAGTCAATAGACTTGTAAGTTTTTGCCTTCGTAAATACTTTCGCATTCTACACAGTTCTTTTTTTATGTAAACCATCATAAAAGGTAGCAATCGAAAGGTTAACTTTGAAGATATTCTGGGTTTAGTTTTCTTTTCCCTCATCTGTTAAGATATTTTGGTATACTGAAACTTTATTTTATTTTTAACCTTTTTAATATTTAGGAATACATGTAACGTGTCTAATAGCTCACAGCACGGGGGCGTAGATATAATGTTTCACAAGTTTAACATGAGGAGAGGTTCACCTCCAGACTCTTCACAAAGATTGACTGAAAAATGTAGTAAATTCTAGCACCGCCTGACAGCTCTTTAGTCGACATTTCCTGACTTTTTCCCTCCACAATTGCAGTAAAAGCTGTAGATTAAAAAATATCGATATGAGTGAACATCTTATGCTTACACAGTTCACTAGGATATTACGACGTACTTAATGAAAACAAGAAGTCAGGGAGCTGGTACTTTCCATTTTACTTCTATTTCTCTCTTTTTTACTCGAATTGCTCCCTATTCTATCCTTTGTTCTCCTATTTAAGGGATTTGTTATTAAATACTCAAATGGCCGGGATCCATTTTTGGTCTTTTCCACGTAATGCCAAACCAAAAATAGTATACAAGAGTCGAAAAAAACCCTCAACAATCTTGTTGAAAGAACTTAAGATTGACCTTAAGATCGCTCCCTATTCTATCCTTTGCAAATTTGCAAAGGATAGAATAGGGAGCAATTCGAGTATAACTTAAGATTGCCACTAAAAGTAATGTACTTAAACATTAAAAAACAAAAAAGATAATATCAGCTAATTACTAGTGTTTCGCATATAGCCACTAAATATGCATGCAAAGCACTGATACAAGTTAGAGGGAAACACAACATCATAGGGGAATATAGTAGATAAAAATAAATTGTAGTCTCCTATTTTAGAGTTTAGCTGACCTTCAGAATGCCTTCTCAGAATATTAAGCAGAATCGCACCTTGCTCAGCCTAGTCATAACAAGCAATCTTAAGTTAAGTACTAAAAATAACATATTAGCGTAAGCTAACAAGGTTGACAGAACAATCAAAACAAAGAACAAGGTACGTTAGCAAGTCTCCGTGCCTAAAATGTGTAGCAAAATTCATGCATGATATTTAAGTGAATACATATTTGATTCAATCGAGCAATAAACTTTCAGCGCATAAGTGTATGGTTCTAGACAAGGCAACTTTGTCCACCTAGGGATCAGAACACATAGGTGACTGCAGAGTACGAAAATCTTAATATAGATATGTGATAGCATGATGAGACAGAGAAGAGAGGGTCAGTTATCTTAGATCTTGTCCGGTTGCAAAGCTCAAACTGAATTTTTCTGGTCTTATTGTCCTGAAAAGTCTAGAAGCAGGGGGGGTTAAATTATTTCGATTAGATCAATTTTCATCATATTGATATTGTACCTTTGATTCTATAGCATCTCCATATGAACGTAGCTCTTTAATAGCAGCAACCAGTTCTGTTTTCAGCTCGCTTTTCAACTTAGGGAGAACAGTTCGAATATGCTGTTCAAGAATCTGAAACAAAGCACTGTCAGATGGGAATGAGAAATTAAGCATAAGGATCATTGACCTTATTCTTCTTTAATGAAGCATTTTAATTAGGGGGGTATTTAAAAATAAAAACAAACCTGATTCAATTTCTTGGCCAGCTTGGGGATGCCACAATGTTCAGAGAGGCCATTATATATCTTTAAAAAGTAAGTAATCCAACAAAAAAATAAACATTCAGAAGTCAGAACCATAACAAATCATGGAGACATAACTTGGTGTATTGAATTCAAAACGTGAAACATACAGAGTTGACACGAAAGAACTTTTCTTCACCGGCTAGTGCATCTTTGATGCAGCGATTTTTGTTTATGTCCTGTTAAAGGAATATAAAATAGGATTTCCAAGATTAAAAGAAATAAAAGAATATACGGGCCACTAGGTTAACACATGCTGAAAATAAGTAAATAACATACACTGATATCCAAAAATACAACCACCAATTGACATAAATCACAGCAACAGTGTTTCTTGATAATTAGAGAAAAATATATCATGGCGGGGAAAGCTTACTTGAAAATCGGAATGATGAAAGACACAGCAGTTAATTGCAATAAACAACCATAACTATACAAACCAAAGAAATTCAAAATTAAAAGTAATCAAATTGTTTACCTCCTGACTGCGATTAACCACCCCAACATATCCAAGGCGTAGCGGAACAACTTTTCCGAGTAGAAAATTGAGGGCATTGGTTCCTTTGTCCATTATATCTAGCTGTAAAGAAATAGTAGTCGGTTCAATATTCACTCTAACATGAAAATCAAAAGATGATAGATGTAGAATAATATCGACCTTTGTAATCACTCCTATTGTCCGAATACCTGTTTCAATCAATTTAAATTATTAATCACGCCAGGTAAAAGTAAAACTGAAGCTTATGCCATCATAAAAGTACAGTTATAGAAAAACCATTGGGATAATTTACCACTTGGGTCAGCCTCTTTAGCCATCTGCAACGCATCAGATGTTGCCAGATCAGCATTTGCAGGGGTAACTGCCAGAATTATACAAGCTTCTTTTTTTATGTAAGACATTATCATACATCTAATCCTCGCTTCTATATCACTTGGTTGATCTCCCACGGGAACCTTTGTGATACCTGGTAAATCCACTAATGTAATATTAAGCACATTCGGAGATGAAATCTTTAAGCGGATTTCTTCATCTGAAACTCCTTTGTTTAGTCCAGCTCCTCTTTTAGTTTCAGCCTGTGGTAGATGAAGTAAAAAGAGGTTTCAAAAGCTCAGCCTTAATGGCACCAAATACGAGAAAATGGATAACTATTATTTGACATATTCACAAGGTTTAGCACCATAATTTTAACAGCTAATGACAGGAACGACAGAGCTTTCAATCGTTTCCTTTTCTAGTTCACTCAACTATTTTATTATTGCCATACTAAATAGTTTTACAGTTTTACCTTAGCCTTTTCATAGCAGTATCACATGTAATTACCTGATACAGATTTAATATAGCATCTTAGTGGGTTATCAATGTTCGTCTATTTTAATCCTGGGAAACATTTTCCACTGTGAAAAAGACGGAGCCATACATAAGGCTATTTTTTAACCACCGTTCTAATTATTCAACTTTCGTAAATTTGTGTATAAGTTAGAAAATCTTCTTTTCTTTTGAAATAGACCAAGTTAAAATATCTAAAAGAATGATATACTGACTATTAGAACTCGATACCTAAGGTGTACAAATCGTTACATTTCCTTTCATATATACATTACCGTGTACTCTAAGCAACTTCACAAGACAATTAACTCAAAAAATAATTAATCCGCCTCATTGTTAAAACCATACACATGTAAGGAGATTTTCGGTAACATGATATCTAAATCTCATCAGGAATTTGTCTAAGAACATTATATACTGATTATAAGAATCCGATAAGTTAGGTGTACAAAACGTTACATTTTCCCGTCCATATTTACGTTATCGCGTACTCAAGCAAAATCTACAACAATACATTCATAAGACAATCAACCAGACATACATACGGCCATTTTCGGTAACACCGCACCGGAATCTTCTCTCAGTACCCGATTCCCCATAAATACACTATTGTGTCTGAAACAATTAATTAGGCACGTCGTTAAATACAAATAATACCAGCGAACTGAAACATTAATTTTGTTCTGCTCGTTATACCGCATTACTTATCCCCCAATCTCATTTCATTTATTCTCTAAATCCATTCCAAATATATCATATATCATGTAATCTATTTTTTCTCTTTTATAATAGACTACGTTATAGAATTTAATAGCATGATACACTGATTCTTAAAGGTCCATACTTAACGTGTATAAAAAGCTATATCTCTCGATTCATAGTATGATAGTATGCATTATTGTGTACTACAAGCAATTTCATAAGACAATTAATCATCCACACTGTTAAAATCAAACATGCATAAGGCAAATTATTCAATTTTTTTGCCTTATGCTTAGTTTGATGATATTTTTGGTGTCTAAATTATCAAAACTAGTTAAATGATTATACTAAGTATTCAAATATAATAGGTTAGTCTACTAAAAATGGCAATTCCCCGTATATATACACACACGCAACTTTTAAAACAATTGATCCACCACATTGTTAGAATTAAATACACAAATATAATATTTCTCGTAACACCGTAATACACAAAATTAAATACCTGAATCTCGTGGCGCATCTCTCCAAACTCGTAAAACCTTTAAAACACACACAAACACAAACACACACACACACACACACAACTTTTAAAACAATTAATCCATTACATTATTAGAATTAAATACACAAATATAATATTTCTCGTAACATCGTAAAACACAAAACTAAACACCTGAATCTCGTCGCGTATCTCTCCAAACACGTAAAACCTCTTCCCAGGAAGGTGCCGAAACTCCCCCCACTCTCTCTCCTCTCCCTCTCGCCTCTCGAGCTGCAGCAATAACGGCCTGCGTGTACATATCCCGCTGCCACGTGGCAAGAAGTCCCGTCCGACTAGCGCCTCGAGTACGCTCGACTTTCCGCTGCTCTGGCTTCCCACCACTGCCACCTCCGGCAGGTCAATCGGAGCTGCTCCGATAGGGAGCTGTGCGAATATGTCTTGCAGTTTGTTTATGATCGGGATTATCGGTGATCCTATCATCCTATACATGTATATATATATATATATATGTATGTGTATATATATATATAATGTATGTGTATTTTAGAGAGAAAAAGGTGTGGGGTTTAGTGAGAGAAAGAGTGCAGAGGTTTAGTGGGGGATTGTTTTTTCATTAGTCACTTTACTGATCTGTATAACAAACGTGGGATAGGTTTTTTTTTTTTATAACCAAAAAACTTTTTGTATTTTATATTAAAAAAAAAAAACACTAACCATCAACCACCAAACTCTTCCATATATAAAATTAATATATTTTTTTATCAAATCAACGTCACTCTACCGCTACAATTATCCCAAATTTTATCAAAAAAAAACCCTCTGCAATTTACCAAAATAAAATATAACTCAATTTTACCAAAAATAAACTCTAAACATCAACCACCAAACTATAACTCTACCACTACAATTACAATTATCAAGTAAGTATTTATTTTTATTATTGAGTTTAAATTTTATATAAATAGATATAATTATTAATAAGTTATAACATTTATTAATTAAAAGTTTTTAACTTTTTTTATTGTCCTTTAAATATTTATATTCAAATTTGTTTAATCACAACTAATATTGAGTTCTAATAACAAGTTCACATGTACATGCCGAAACAAGTTTTTTTAATCATTGATCTAAGTTATTTTCATTATTCAAGTGTTATTAGAGCAACATATAACATTATATAATTAGAATTCAATATTAGTTGTGATTAAACAAATTCGAAGATAAATATTTGAAGGTCAATAAAAAAAGTTAAAAACTTTTAATTAATAAATGTTATAACTTATTAATAATTATATCTATTTACATAAAATTTAAACTCAATAATAAAAATAAATACTTACTTGATAATTGTAATTGTAGTGGTAGAGTTATGTTGATTTGATAAAAAAATGATATTAATTTGATATAGTAATTAGTTTGGTGGTTGATGCCTAGAATTTATTTTTGGTAAAATTGGGGGAGGTTTTATTTTGGTAAATTGGCAGAGGTTTTTTTTTTTTTGTAAAATTTGGGATAATTGTAGTAGTAGAGTGACGTTGATTTGATAAAAAAATATATTAATTTTATATATGAAAGAGTTTGATGGTTGATGGTTAGTGTTTTTTTGGGTAAAATCGAAAAAGTTTTTTGGTTAAAAAAAAAAAAAAAAAACCTATCTGTCACGTAGACGTATGATCCCACGTTTGTTATACAAATGAGTAAAGTGACTAATGAAAAAAATCCCCGGTTTAGTGAGATAAAGCTATGTATGAATGTATTAATTTATTATTTATATAAATAGAGATGGTCTTTTTCCATGACAAGTTTTCTAAATCTATTTGTAAAACCGTAATTTTGATTTACGAATGATTAGTCACGTCCACATGAAAGAAAATACTTGACGGACTAACGTGGTTTTTGTGAAATTATAAAAAAAAAAACTCCGTTAAAGTACTACAATATTTTGTCAATTTAGTACCAAGGTTTATAATTTTGTTGATTTATTTGTATAGTATTGTTTAGTCATCAATTGGGTAATTTGGAAATATTATAAAATATTTGGCGCCGAATGATATGCCATCTTATATATAGTTTATGTTGCACTAGCTAATAATTATTGAAGAATCGTCAATAGTGCCGACTGATACTAATCATTTAACCATGTCTATGGATGTATGTTATTATTTAGAAACTTTAAACAGATCACTCAAACTATACCGTTTTGACACTTTAGTCACAAGATCTTTGATTTTGTAAAAAAATTGCTTCATATGCATGCATATATCAAACTCACTTGGTCAAATGTTACGAACAATGGGAGAAGATGTCGTTAACAAGGGATTTCACAAGAAAAGTTTACACTACTTACAATCTTCACATTGTTTTCATTAATTGTTAGTTTTTGTGTTTACGAGGAAGAAATTAAGAAAGATACGAGGAGAAAAGATCACTCAAAATTTGTTAGTTTTTTTGTGTACGGCATGTCATTGAGGTCGATATATTGTGTTTTCCTTTCTTGGGTCCCAAAATACATTTTCTACAATTTGTCAATTTATATAGAAAAACAAGCCTCTAGTTCATTACAATGCTACCAAATTCTAAAAAATAAGTGACAAAATACTACTAAATTCAAAATACTACCAAAATTATAGTATGGAAAAAAATATTTATTTTACAATCACATCGTTTAGTTAAATTATTATCTAACACAACTTAATTTAATTAGTGTAAACATGCTCATTATCAAACTTTGCATAGAGTTTCGGATTTTCATGTGTGGAAATATGAACATATGTAAGTCTCGACCTACACCACTAAAATTGGGCCTTGATGGATCTTTAATTGATTTTATTACTGATACCAATACATATATATTTGAAAGCCCCTAGTGGGTTTATCCTAGAATTATTTAAAACCTCGAAAAACAAATCTTATGCAATATTCTTCACTTTTCTATCAACTACATGTATAAAGTCATATTTTCTATCAACTACATGTATAAAGTCATGATACAGTCAAGTGACATATAAAAGCAAATTCCTTTGGAGAATTAATTGAAGTGTCATTTGACAATAAAGCAAAAATATAAAAATCAAGCTTTAGGGGCCAAAACAAAGTTCGCTTCGAATCTTTTCTCTTTATTAGGTTTCGATTGCAGTATTACGAAGTATGCATGATTGTTGACAATCATCATGTGTGTTTTAAGACGTTAATACAGTAGATATGAAGGTTAAAAATAGACTTTTTGTCATAACCATGAATCAGACAAAAAGCGAACATAGATGTTATGGGTAAAATTTGCATTCACATCTTTTAGATCTAGGAATTGATCCATCTTCCATAAAGGAGCCGAATGAAACCAAAGTTTCATATTCGGTTTTGAATTAGAGACGTTAAAAATGTTGAATTGAATCGACGTCGACTATAATGTACACTTATTCGATAAACCCACCATAATGGGATACGCAATGATATGAAAACTTGGTTGCAGAGAGCATCATAAAATTTCATTTAAAAATGAAATTAGTGATAGGACATAAAAATTAGACCCGAATGTATCTATTCGGGTATGAATCGACCCATCCATCATAGAGGGATATCCAATGCTTAAATGGGCTATCACAAGCCTTTTCTTTAAGAATAAGATTGGATATTACTAGAAGTCCAAGCCCACTTAAATAGGGACCCATGTCTGAAAAATCTCCCAAGATGGGGACATTTGTCAACATCTTAAGAGGCATACTTGCCTATAAATAGCCAAGTATCCCCCCCAAGAAAAGGGCAGAAAAATCTATCCAAAAATATAGAGAGAAGTTGAGAAAAGAGAGAAACTAGCCAAAACTCAGCCCATTGAGAAAGAAGTCGAACAGCGAAAGAGCCGAGCCACCAAGAATCAGGAGATCGACCAAGACGAGAGATTAAATAATCAAATCAAGCATAATTGTAATAAATAAGCAATAATCCGAGCAAGTGTAACAATCCGAGCAAGTGTAACAATCCGAACGAGTGTACTAATCCGATCAATAAATAAGACCAGAAAGTGTTCATTGTTTATGTTTAATTTACAATTACATTATTGTTGAAAAGCCTAATGCGACCCCCCAATGTTATGGCTTTATCAAATGGCGCCGTCTCCGGGAATCATCTAGCCCCCAGCTAGTTTAGAATTCGAATACCCATACTCTACCAGACGAGCGACAATGGTGAACAATGAAGAAGAAACCCATCCCGAGATAGTAGAAACCAGTAACCAAAACGCGCAAATTAGCCAACAAGACCTCGACAATCTGCTCGCCATCCGTGACAAATATGACGCTATCCAGTCCGGAAACCAACCAACAACCTCCTATGTCAACCAAGAACAACCCCAACAACTTGAAGGGATTGTTGACGAACATCCCTCGTCCTCGGACGAACAAGTTATTCCCGTATTTAGGCGTGCACGAAGACGACTACCCGGATCCCAAGCAGGGCCGAGCTCAAGAGTCCCTTTGCCAACAGCCTCGGTCAACTCCGGTGCTCGTTTACAAACGAATGAAGCTCACCGATATGGTATGCCCGGGGATCATGCACTCGAGCAGTTGTCCCGACTACCGACTCATCCGCCGAGGATAATTACCCCACCCACGGTGGAAGTACAACACGTTGTTCCATTAGCCGATGATGGGAACTACGCCCAGCTACAAGCTCAACTGGCGGCATGCATGACGGCCATGACAGCAGCCGGCATCGCATTACCAATTGCCCAACTCGCCAATACAGACAAAGATCTACGCCGTGAAGCGGAAGAATCAGCTTACAGGGCCGCCCTGGAAGCAGCAGGTCGACAAACCGATACAAGAGTGCCCCATCAAGGGGGCAATGTCCAGGAAATGATCCCTCCGATAATCGTCCACACGAACAGTCATAGGGAACATGTCCTCGACACCCATACGAAGGACAATAGATATCCCGAACGCATGACCAGGAAAGGATACGGCCCGCCACCCCATCAGGGGGGATACCCCCCCTACCAAGCCTCGGATGACGCGTTCCAACAGGCATGGAACGTATGCCAAGAAACCCCATGTACCGACCAGATCACGCGATATCGCAATCCGGCGGGGTTCGTCATCCCTGAGTTCAAGCTTTATGATGAAAGGAGTTGTCCTATCGACCATCTAAGGCACTACAAGACAAAGATGGAATTGTGGAGCGATGACCATGCACTCATGTGCAAAATTTTCAAAAACAGCTTGGGCCAAGAGGCTTCGTCGTGGTATCACAACTTACCACGGGGCTCCATAAGAGATTGGACAGAGCTGCTGAGAGCGTACTCCACCCGATACGCTGCCCATATGAAAAAGAAGGTTAGCATCGAAACCCTTCTGAAAATGACGATGATACCGAATGAGAGGCTCAACGACTATTGCATACGTTTCATCGACGTAGCAAACCAGATTCCACAGTACGCCAATAATATAGCCATCCAGAACTTTATCAACTCCATTCCTAATGGCTATTGGGCGAGAAGGAAGTTCATAGGCAAAGACTTTCCGACCACGGATTCCCTGCTGGCCTACTGTACCCACCTCACTGATAAAAATGATGAAGTGCGTTTCCTCAACCGAACCTTACCAAGAAGAGAAACGGTCCGGGAACCACAGGTGGGTCGTAAAAGAGCCAGGAACAACCAGGAAGAAGCATTCAAACCGACCAGGAAGGACAAAGGTCCCGAGGTCCATAGGAGGGTCGAGCGACAACGAGAATCTGAGCCTAAACCGCTCCAGCTCACTTATCTAATACCCCCCAAACCACTCCAACAAGATCGGTTCCAAAAGAAGGAACGCCGAAATATCTTCGAACCGGTCGAACTACGATACACTTTCAACATGTCCGCTGAAGATATCTTAAAGGATATATGCAGGGAAAGTTGGTACTCCCGACCACAACCGATTATTTCTCCCCCCAATATGAGAGATTCCAAGCTTTTCTGCACATATCACGAGGACCACGGCCACCTCACCGAACATTGCCGTAACCTGCGATGGAAAATGAACCTGTGGGGTGATGCGGGATACCTAGCCAAGTTCATCAAAGGCGCAGGGATTAAAGGCAAACAACTAGCCATCGAGGGAGCCGACAACCGGCAGGGCAAAACGATCAACGTCGTTCATATGTCACGACCCAAGGGAACAGGTGGAGAACGATCACGACAACGGCAACTGGCGCACTTCGGCCAGGTAGCCAAGGCGTCACAAGCATCGACCTCTAAGAGACAATGCACGCCCCGGCGACATCCACCCATTTCCTTCTCGTATCTTGATCAAGAAGGGGTGATTTATCCCCATGGGGACGCCATTAATCTCCGTGTTCAAATTGGCCTCGACACGGTCAGCAGGGTGCTTATCGACCAAAGAGCCTCTTGTGACATCATGTACAGAGAGCTCTTCGACAAGATGGAACTCAAGCTACAAGATCTCCAGCCTACCGATGTCACATTAATCGGGTTCATCTCCGAGACGACTAAACCTTTGGGTAAGATCGTCCTCGACGTCACAACTGGATCCGTTTCAGTTCCCGTGGAATTCTTAGTAGTCAACGACAACTCCGGCCACAACGCAATCTTGGGCCGACCTTGGCTGCATGCCATGCGGGCCATACCCTCGACCTACCACCAAAAAGTCAAATACCCAAATGACAGGGGAGAGATCGAGACAGCTAGAGGATGTCAGGAAGATTCAAGACGCTGTGAAGACATTACCGCAGCCCTGCAAAAACAGCTGACCGTTGTCGAACAACCCACCAGCACAAAGAAGCTGATCAACCTAATATCCACAACCGAGAAGGTTGTTGAAGAACAAGTCGGAGAAACACTTAGGAAGGTATATATCCCAGATATGGACAAGGAGCACTACTTTCTCCTCGGCGATAACCTTCCAAAACTGGAATCCGAAGTGTTGGAAGCATTCCTCTTCAGCAACGTTGATAAGTTCGCCTGGAGTCCCAAAGACATGCCTGGCCTAGACCCCGAAACGGCATGCCACCACCTAAGTGTTGATGCGGAGTACAAGCCGATAGCTCAAAGGAGCAGAAAAGTGTCTGTACAGCACAGAGCAGCTATAATTGCTGAAGTACAAAAGCTATTGGAGGCTGGAGCCATAATGGAGGTCTTCTATCCCAAATGGTTATCCAATCCAGTCGTCGTCCCAAAAAAGAACGGAAAGGAGAGAGTCTGTATAGACTTCACCAATCTCAACAAAGCCTGTCCAAGAGACCACTTTCCCCTTCCAAGGATTGATCAACTAGTGGACGCGACTGCGGGAGCAGAAAGGATGACCTTTCTTGACGCATATTCAGGATACCACCAAATTCCCCTAGCCCATGAAGATCAGGAAAAGACGTCGTTTATATCGCCTTTGGAAAATTATTGCTACACGGTAATGCCGTTCGGTCTGCGCAATGCGGGAGCAACATACCAAAGGATGATAACAAGGGTATGTCGAGATCATATAGGAAAGACGATGGAGGTATACATAGACGACATGGTCGTCAAAAGCGAAAGTGCTACATCCCACCTCCAAGATATCAGAGATGTCTTCCAGACGTTGGGCAAGCACAAACTGAAACTCAATGCGAGCAAGTGTGCTTTCGGCATCAGCAAAGGAAAATTTCTAGGGCACATGGTCAGCCAACGAGGAATAGAGGCTAATCCTGATCAGATCACAGCTCTACGAAACCTAGCAGCGCCCAAGAATAAGAAACAGGTACAAAAGCTCACGGGAATGATGGCCGCATTGAGCAGGTTCATCAGTCGATCCGCAGACAAGGGACGACCGTTTTTCGAATCACTCAAGAAGGATAGGAAATTCGTGTGGGACCCGGAATGTGAGGCTTCATTCGACAATCTCAAAGAGTACTTGAGGACACTGCCACTGCTAGTAAGGCCAAACAAAGGAGATATTCTGGCATGCTACCTAGCAATTTCCACTACAGCGGTGAGTGCAGTTATACTAAGAGAAGAAGGCCGCGAACAATTTCCGGTCTACTTCGTCAGCAAAACTCTGGTCGAAGCCGAAACACGTTATCTACCCTTGGAAAAACTGTGTCTGGCATTGGTCGTCGCAACTAGGAAGCTGCCACATTATTTTATAGCTCATCAGATCCGGGTATACACGAAATTTCATATCAAAGAGTCACTTCGACGGACGGACATTAGCGGTCGAGTTGCCGCCTGGGGGGTCGAACTATCCCAATTTCATATCGAGTTCGTACCCCGACATGCCATAAAAGGACAAGTTTTGGCCAATTTCGTCGTGGAGTTCACTGAAGGCCACGACGAGCCTTTGACACTCTCTCCACAATCACACTGGCAGATACATGTCGACGGATCAGCCACCAAGGACGGATCTGGAGCAGGGATCGTCCTAAAGTCTAGAGAGGGAGCAATCATCGAAAAAAGCATAAAACTGGGTTTCCGAGCTACCAACAATGAGGCAGAATACGAAGCCATGATAAATGGAATGCTCGTCGCCCGATCCCTCGGGTGCTCCCACTTAATTGCAAGTTCAGACTCCATGCTCATCGTCAATCAAGCCATCGGCGAGTACCAAGCCAAAGATGACAGAATGATCCTCTACCAAGAGAAAGTCCAAAGCTTGATGGCCACCTTCGAACAGTGCGAGTTAATCAGAATCAATCGCACCGAAAATGCACATGTCGATGCCTTGGCCACCCTAGCTTCGACATTAACAATGACCGACACCCGGTCGATCACAGTGGAACTACTGATGACCCCGAGCATAATTAAAAGGGTAGACCGAGTGACATCAGTACAGTACGAACTAGGTTGGATGGATGACATGACTCATTATCTGCGAAGTGGAACGCTCCCGGCCGACAAGATAAAAGCGTTGAAAATTACGAGAAAAGCTCCTCGGTTTTGGTTATCCGAGGACGACAAACTGTATAAATCCAGTTACCGGGGACCCCACCTACTGTGCGTCCCTTCCGAGCTACAATTGCCGGTCCTGGAGGAAATCCACGAAGGATCCTGCGGAGCACACATCAAAGGGCGATCCCTTGCAAACAAGGCAGTCACCCAAGGGTATTGGTGGCCCTATATCAAGCGAGACGCGGATGTATATGTCCAACGTTGCGATAAGTGCCAACGATTCGCCAAAATACCACGACTCCCCTCGTCTCTGATGGCCCCCGTATCGGCTCCCTGGCCGTTCGCACAATGGGCAATTGATTTGATCGGAAAACTCCCAAGAGCACCTGGAAGCGTGGAATATCTGATCGTCGCGACGGATTATTTCACCAAATGGGTCGAAGCTAAACCCCTCCGAGAAATCAAAGCCAGCAATGTCAAACAATTCATCTGGGAATACATCATAACCAGGTTCGGTATACCGTACGCTATTGTCGCCGACAACGGAACCCAGTTCAAAGATGCCCAATTACAACTGTGGTATGAGGAACTAGGAATCCGAAAGTTCTATTCGACGCCGACCTACCCACAAGGCAACGGGCAAGCTGAGGCGTCTAACCGAACAATACTAGACGGCATCAAGACAACCCTGGAGCAAGCGAAGGGAAGATGGCCCGAACGACTGCTCAACGTCTTATGGTCTTGCCGAACCACACCAAAGACGGGAACCAAGGAAACCCCGTTCAGCCTAGCGTACGGGGTCGAGGCCATCATACCGACAGAAATCGGGCTACCCACACTCCGAACAACTTTAGTCGAGCAAGGAAACAATGAGCAAAGATTGAGAGAGGAACTCGACATGATAGACGAGAAACGAGAAATAGCAGCCCTTACCCTCGCCAAATACCAACAAAGCGTAAAGCAAGCTTACGACAAAAGAGTAAAAGGGACCAAGGAATTCGTGGTAGGAGAACTGGTGCTGCGCAAAGTAACGGTCTATACCCGCAACGAAATACATGGCAAGCTGAGCCCCACCTGGGAAGGACCGTACGAGATCGTCCAAAGAACAAGCCCGGTTACCTACAAACTCAAAAGCGTTATGTTCGAAAATAGCAGAGGGGAGAAAAACTCTTGGAATGTGGCTAACCTAAAGAAGTACTACATATAAGCCATCTCCGCAATACAGATACGATGAATAAATAATCTTATCTTTTGTCATTGTCTTTTACATAAATCATCTTATCATGCTGTCATTGTCTTTATCTTTTGTCATTGTCTTTTGAATAAATAATCTTATCATGATGTCTAACCAGTGCAGCTGAAATTCCCAACATGGCCGAAGTGCCTAGGAATATTATGAAATTCCCAACATGGCGTGTTACCAAAAGAACGCCTAGCAATATTATGAAATTCCCAACATGGCGTGTTACCAAATGAACGCCTAAGAATACTATGAAATTCCCAACATGGCCGAAGTGCCTAGGAATACTATGAAATTCCCAACATGGCCGAAGTGCCTAGGAATATTATGAAATTCCCAACATGGCGTGTTACCAAAGGAACGCCTAGGAATACTATGAAATTCCCAACATGGCCGAAGTGCCTAGGAATACTATGAAATTCCCAACATGGCCGAAGTGCCTAGGAATACTAAAAGTCCCCCAACGGAATCGGGGGCACAAGAAAATCCTTCAAAACGGCATGTATCACTATTGCCTAGGAATACTAAAAGTCCCCCAACGGAATCGGGGGCACAAGAAAATCCTTCAAAACGGCATGTATCACTATTGCCTAGGAATACTAAAAGTCCCCCAACGGAATCGGGGGTACAAGAAAATCCTTCAAAACGGCATGTATCACTATTGCCTAGGAATACTAAAAGTCCCCCAACGGAATCGGGGGCACAAGAAATTCCTTCAAAACGGCATGTATCACTATTGCCTAGGAATATTAAAAGTCCCCCAACGGAATCGGGGGCAAAAAAAAAAAAAAAAAAAAAAAAAAAAAAAAAAAAAAAAAAAAAAAATCCGACCCCAAGAGAATAAAACATCGAACAGAAAAAAAAAAACAGCAAGGGAAAATCCCCCCACTCAATGACATATCCATACGACAATGCAAAGATCCGAACAGAATAAAAAGAACAATAAGGGAAAATCCCCCCGATCAAAGCAATATCCAACAAGAAGCTGACAATATCCACCATGAATCAAGCAATAAAACAAACAATCCTTGCCCACATTACGGAGGCAACAAGATACAGCCAACAATAACGAAACCGATCTAAGAACTACTACTACATGAGGAGCACGACGGCAATTGCCCGAGCTCTACCTCTTCGTCGTCCGTCGCCGTATCCCCATCGGTATCGTCGCCATCAAAACGCTCCTCGGAAATGAGGGCATCAAAGTTGGTCGTATGAGTACCAATACAGGTCAGCGTCTGAACCCGAGCGGAGAACTCGGCTGCTTTAGCGACCTCGTGAGCATCCGAGGCCGCTTTACGACGAGCATCGTCGAAGGGAAGCTGACGCGATTCGATCACCGCCGCCGAGGCATCGTACCTGGATCGCGACATACGGAAGTACTTCACCAACACATTGTCTTGGTTTACCAACGATTTGAGTTTACCGAGGTATTTCTCCTTTAGGCGCCAATAGCGATCTAAACGACGCTCCTGAACCTGTACAACATGCTCGGCACGCCGAACATATTCACGAAACGAAGCCGCCTGAGCTTTCAACTTGCTCCTGAGTTGGGCACAGCCCAACTAGCCTTGAATGGTTACCGGGTATACTCCCCGACTCAGTTCTTCGACGAAGACCGTTCCTAGCTCGACTGCTTTTCAGCCGCCAACCTAGCAACGCTCTTCGGGGGGATAACCACTATGCATTGCACATGTTCGGTATGACCATGCATTGCACCTGTTCGGTACGGTTTCAACAAGAAGAATAGAAGCAATAAACGAACAAGAAAACAGAAATTTTTATTCTTCCACAAAGGGGGAAACAAACAAGTACAACTTGAAAGAAAAATTTACAAGAAAATACAAACACCCATCCTACTTCTTCGAACTACCCCCCATCTCGGCATCCTTCCTCGCCAAGAACTCCTCCAAACGCTCTTTCTCCCTAATCAAATGGGAAATACCAATCTCCGCTTGTTTTAAAGCATGAGATTGAGACTTGCACTTATGCTCGGCTTCAAGACGAGCAGCGCTCTCTTCCTGCCAATACTGTCTGTACCGCATCATCTCGATCTGAGCATACTTAAGATCATGTTTCAGCCGCGACATCTCAATTTCTTTTAACTGAAGGGGAGTCAATTCTTCTCCCCCATAGCCAGGGGGACAGGCCAACATAAAAGTAGTCTTTTTGGCAGCAGATCTAGTAATGGGAGCCATCTTAGATAAAAGCAAGTTAGAAGAAGCAAAAATTGTAAACAAGAGAGGGAAAAAGGAAGAATTGATGGTGAAGTACAAATGTTAGGGAGCATTTATAGAAAATCAAAAGGCACACAATACGAGACGTTGCAACAGTTCGAAAATTAAAGGTGCAGATATTAAGAGGCACAAAGAACGAAGCATTACATCGGTTCAGTATTTACAAGATAGTACATAAATTCAAAATCTGAAAAGAAAAGGAAAATACAAGGGAGCCTAATAAGTCATCAAGGATCAATGGGTGGAAAAACCGAACTGCTAGACCGAGAGAAAGCAAAACGAGCAGAGCAGTTCAACCGAGCTTGGTAAGAGTCATTCGTGGCAATCAAATTTTCATTCTTCGCGGAGAGTTCTGACTTCTCCCTAGTGAGAACCATGACGCACTTCTCCAGCTGGGCATTCCTAACCATCATGTTAGCTAGGCCTTGAGAGGAGTTATCGAACTCGTCTTGAGCATGGTCCCAAATCTCCTCGGCAGCATACCAGGAGTTGGCCAGATGATTTCTCTGAAGCAACAAGTGATCGAGCTGACGACTCAAGGCCGAAATCTCGGTCCATTTCACTGTCTCTTCGGGGTAAGAACCGAACATACTCAAGGCCAAAGTGTCGTACTCCTTCTCCAGCCTTCCCATTCGACGTCGGACACGAGCTACCTCTGCATCCAGGCCCTTCATCTGGGCATGATATCTCGCCACAGGTTCAGACATTTTGGGAGATGGCTATAGTACAGGATAAAGTAGGAGATGAGAAAGAAAACAAACAACTAAGAGTTGATGAAAGAGGATAACTACTAAAGAAAAGAAGAGGAGTATTTATAGAGAAAAGATAACGTGATATTTTCTGACAAATGCTTGGAAACTTGCATATTTCCTGACATATTTGGGAGCATGCACCTATGATCGACAGTACCTCTACTGACATCTGATGCTACCATGCAGTATAAAATAAAGAAGATATGCAAAGATCTGGATTTCAGAAACGACAAACCACAAGTGCAATATGAAAGAAGTACAAAAATAGAGGGGCAAAAATACTTCTCATTAATAAAGATGGAATACATCATTGTTCATTACATCAGAAAGAAATACATCCTTGTTCATTACATCAGAAGACAACATCAAAAAGAAATACATCTTTGTTTATTACATCGGAGAACAACATCAAAATGAAGAACCATTACATCCGAGAAAAGCTAGAAACAGAAGATCATACAAAGAAGATCAACTATATCAGCAGGCCGAGGGATAGGGATGCGTGTAGAAAAGAAGGAAGAAAAAGATGAAGAGGAACATAAGGAAAAAGAAAATAATGAAAAGTACGAAGGAAAGAAACATAAAAAAACAATGAAGAGGAACATAAGGAATAAAAGAGGAAGATATGAGGGGAGGAGGAAGAAATGAAAAAAGAAGAAGAGGGTGAGAGAACAGAGTATAAAAGAAGAAGAAAAATGACAAAAACCCTAGAAGTAACAAAAAACCCGAGGGTTGATTGTTACATCGTAGTGGCGCCAAAAAGAAAAAGTAAAGAAGAAGAAAATAAAGAAGAAGTGAGAAGCAAGAAGAGGAAGAAATAAATGAAATGGAAGACAAAGTAAAAAACATAAAAAAAAGAAAAAAAGAAGGAGAAAAGAAAGGGAGAAGGTTAGGGGGAGGTTGATCGGTATCGATGAGAAGGCCCGGCAGAGACATTCCAATCACGGAGCCTCGGGTTCCCCCTCAACACCTCATTCTCTTCGACTAGAGCCCGACGAGCACGCCGGCAATAATTCAGTTCGGATCTTAGCCAAGTCAATTCCCGAACCATCTCGGTATGGTGATAGCGCATCACCTTTAACTCCTCCTCAGCATCCTTCAACAGCTTTAATACATTGCCAAAGGAGGCTTCGAAAGCCTCCACTTGCAAGGCCAATGCGGATTTGGTGGAAGGTCCAGACATCTTAAAGAAATTATAGGGTGAAATTCTATATATGAGGGAAAGTGATGAAGTGAGGATTGTGAATAAAACCATGCTGTAAGCGGGTATTTATAGATCAACTAGATAAAGGTTGGTATGGAGAATCGCAACCGTTCGCCAATGGGTTCTAAGAGGTAAGGGTACTTAAGGGATGCGTCTTTTCAAGAAGGAACGTTTGGATTCCCAAAAGACTTCAAGAAGAGTGGGGAATAAAGGGCCATTTCTGTTTAAAAGAAAACATGCAGATTCTTACCAATATTTAAAGAGGCTAAATCATAATTACTTCAACATACGTGTCATTTTGGGAAAGTGCAACAGTCCAAATAGATATTGAAAGATCTTTTGCACAAGGCTCAAAGAATCCAAAAGATAAGATTTGTGCACAAGGCTCAAGGAATCCCATTAGTTCCTAGATACAGAGATTTGATGGATAAGGTCAAGCACAAGACCCAAGAAAAATCATTAATGAATCCACAAGCATGCGCCGTCAAAATTAAATGCGTTGGGAAAATAAATCATGTAAGAACAAGAAAAAGAAGTGTTTTCATTAGTCAAGGGAAACTTCATTACAAGATACTTCTCGACAAAAAGGCATTACATCACAAAGAAAAATAAGATTATTTTGTAGAAGGACCAGCTTCTTCACCGGGCTTCCTCTTCGACCGAGCATACACTTCCTCAAGGGCTAATTTGTAAGCCCTCTTGGAAGCAATTTGCCTGTCCCTAGAGGCCTCGAGCTCTTTGATCCGAGCACGCGCCCGAATACTGTCGACTAAAGACCTCTGATGCTCCCTCTCCATGGCATCCAATCGCTCATCCAATTCGACGGCCCGCCTAGCCTCCACAGATAACCGAGCAACCCTCTTCTCGAGAGCACGAACTTTCTTAACTTCCTCTTCGAGATGAGCAACATATTCAGAGAGGTTGTCACCGTTAGTTTCATGAGGAGAAGCCATTTGTTCGATAACAAGGAATGAATTACCAAAAGAAAACAGTGCAATTCTTTTTTTATATAGGGAAAAATGAGGAGAATGTCATTGGTCGTCTCAAAGAAAGAGCAACCCTCATGAACTTCCCAAGGGCATTCAAGGCTAATTAACAGCAATTTCCAAGGTCCAATTGAGTCATCCAATGAGGTATTAAGGAAACAAACAGAGGAATAAAAGAAGGAAATATTTTATTAATATTTTCCAATAATTCGGTTACAACTGGGGAATGATGCCCCATACAAAAGAAATTACAGAAACTAATTATTCCGAGGAAGAGCTTGCTCCAGTGCTGTCCGACCCCGGCTTGGACCGATCATGCAGCTCCTTAAAAGCGAGTTTGTAGGCCCTCTTTGCTGCCTTTTCCTTAGCCAGGGAAGCCTCAAGCCTCTTTATACGCTCAAAGGCCCAATCCAGGTCGGCCATCGTCCAGTGATGAGCCGTGTCCATATCAGACAACCTCTTGGTCACGTCAGCCAGTTTCCTTTTCGTAGCGCGAGCCTTCTTAACTACATTCTCCAAGTAAGCGACATAATCCGAAAGATCGTCTCCAGTGGAACCATTGGGAGAAGCCATTAAGTCGCGAATGAGATGGTGATGAAATAAGTAATTGGGGGAAGGGTATTCCCTCTTTATATTATATGGATTTTTGGGAAAGGTCAAGGGTTTCCTCGAAGAAAGATATCAAGGGTCATATCAAAGTCAAATGGCAAGTTTGCAAGTTCCCTAGGCAGTAAATGAGTCCCAAGGAACAGTTATAGGAAGGGGCGTTTGTCGAGATGAAACGCAGGGAAGAGCTAAACTGAGATAACCTATTCGACAGACCAATCATGACTCCCTCGACAGGAAAACCATGCCGAGAAAGTCAGGGAGCACTTGATAGGACATAAAAATTAGACCCGAATGTATCTATTCGAGTATGAATCGACCCATCCATCATAGAGGGATATTCAATGCTTAAATGGGCTATCACAAGCCTTTTCTTTAAGAATAAGATTGGATATTACTAGAAGCCCAAGCCGACTTAAATAGGGACCCATGTCTGAAAAATCTCCCAAGATGGGGACATTTGTCAACATCTTAAGAGGCATACTTGCCTATAAATAGCCAAGTATTCCCCCAAGAAAAGGGCAGAAAAATCTATCCAAAAATATAGAGAGAAGTTGAGAAAAGAGAGAAACTAGCCAAAGCTCAACCCATTGAGAAAGAAGTCGAACAGCGAAAGAGCCGAGCCACCAAGAATCAGGAGATCGACCAAGACGAGAGATTAAATAATCAAATCAAGCATAATTGTAATAAATAAGCAATAATCCGAGCAAGTGTAACAATCCGAGCAAGTGTAACAATCCGAGCAAGTGTAACAATCCGAACGAGTGTACTAATCCGATCAATAAATAAGACCAGAAAGTGTTCATTGTTTATGTTTAATTTATAATTACATTATTGTTGAAAAGTCTAATGCGACCCCCCCAATGTTATGACTTTATCAATTAGTCAAAAACCGTTTGATATCCTTACAAAATAACTAAACATTTACTCCGGCATAACGTAAAGTAAACCCCTAACAGTGCTGACCAAGTTTAAAAAGACTCAAGTTTCACTTCAAAGTAGTTTCAACAACTCAACTCATCTATTGTATGAGAAATATAGCTAGTAAATCTTGACTCTTTACAGCAAAAGAAAAGAAGGAGAAACATGTAATTACATCTTCCTTTTGAATAAAATTTATTTATAAATCTTCTTTTCTATTTCTGGAAGTTAGAGTTTGCAACAATTTTTTTTTTTTCTGCCAAATGTGTTATTTGGCTTATGAGTTATCAACTTGCAAAGTAGCTAGCTTTTTCATCAAAAAGAGTTTAGTTTGTAGGTTATAGCTTCAAAGCTGCAAGCCTGCAACTAACCCTTTATACATGTACTTCTGAATTCTGAATGAGAAAATTACCACAAACGTAACTACTTATATCCCAAAATTTTAAATGTTACTGATAGATGGACAGAAAATGCATTCAAAGAGAGAAAATAGGACGATTAGAAGAAGTACGTATCAAACCCCACCCAAAGAGAAATCGTTTTTACAAAAAAATACTACTCTACAGTAACAGAATAGTATTTTTTCATATTAATCGGCTGATTACTTTTTCTTTGCATCAGTGTCTTTGACTATACTTAGTTGCCCACCCTCCTTGTTTGCAGCCGTTGCAGCTTTGATCTCATTGCATTTATTTATGAACTTGGTTATATCACGATTAGCATCCATCTCTTTTGTGACCTTCAAAGCCTTCACCTGTCTCTTTCCTTTGCGGATATGAGTAGTTTTTCCATGTCGATTAACTGGAACCGATTTACTCTTCTTCTGTCCTTTGAATAGGCTCCCTTTCTGCGTCATCTCTCTTTCTCTCTCTAGGATTTACTTGTTATTTTCTTTCTAACAGAGTGTTTTGTTAATAATTGTGCAATTTTTATGAAAGTGAGTCTGAGTTGTAGACTGTTGAGCTAATGACGGCTGCAATTAAGTTAGGGTTCTCATTTGCAACAATTTGATTATACTCCTAATTTTATGAATAAAATATCAAGAGATTTTAGGTGATACCGATAATATCTTAATTTTATAAGATCACGTCTTCAAGATAGCCCAACACTTTAAAAAAATAAACTCAGAGATTTAAAAACCTGGCTAAAATAAAAATTCAAACATCTGATCACAGCAATAAACTTATATTCCTATTATCTCTTAATTGGTGCTAATATTACGGACTTATCTAGTTTTGCTATTCTCTAGGTAAATAGAGCTTACATTTTGTTAATCAGTTAAACTCTGTATTATTAAAAACACACAAACTATTAAAATCGCTGTAGTTTTGAAAATAAAGGATAAACGCAATAACAGTCCTCGATAACTTCAAATCTCGAGGAATCCGAGTTATATTTAATTTGAAAGATAACTTTATATCATTCTATTATAATAAGTCAACCCAAGCCAAATGAGGCTGTCCAATTTAGCCAATTTTTTCCAAAAATACCCCTATACTTTTTTATTAATTACAATAATATCATGCTCACATAAAAAAATAAAAATAAAAAATAAAAAATAACAACTAATAACACTATGTGTCCCTCTTTAACAACCAAAAATTCTTTTAAGTCTTTTAAGTTTTATACTATTTTTTTTTTTGTATTATCCACGTATTTGTATCATAACTACACTTATTTTTTATATTTTAATTGCATTGCGCATCACACACGCAACGCGTGGGGCACGATTACTAGTATATATATATATATAAGGAGAGCAAGGCCAAGAAAAAGCATTAAATTTTCTTCCTTTGATATTGAGTTCGACAATTGAGTTCGACAAAATACACATGAACCACACCCGTATATTAATTGGTTCTGTTTTCCCTACATATATTGAAAATGTAAGAGAAGAATCACCATTTATCCTTGATGAATTTTGCGTAATTCGCATCCCGTTCAGGACTCGTAAAGTATCACACGCAAAATGGAGATCATCTAAAAAGCCCGGAAACATAGTGATATATCTCTCACGATGGTTGATTTATAAAAACAGCAAAAGAAAAGTTAGTTGTAGAACATGTATAGTTATTGCATATAATCCAAAAAACGAAAGTAAAAAAATAGACTGTTCGTTGTAACCAAGAACACTTCACCATCTTCCAAATTAGGGTTCTAAAGATGTGGAAAGAAAATAACAAAAATTCCCTATCCGTACACGTGTTGATAGAGCGTTGTGCGATGATATAGCCGAGAAAGTGAATGATACCCATATGGATAGGTTGAAAAAAGCTTTTAAGGATGAAGAAGGGGCTGGGTTTAGTTCGTTAATGACAAGGGTCATGAAAATCTGCATTTATATATTTAAACCAATTTAATTTTTTTTTAAGTTATAGTTTTTCCACATCGGAATGCAGAAGCGACGCTATTAACATATTTCCATTCGAGAAAACAAGCATCGAGCCAGCTTATTAGAAAAATCAAATCTCTCTCCGTGGTTGATAAAAATGAGATGTGATCTTGTCATATACATTCTTTATTTCCGAGGGTCGATTCTGCAATTATGTACAATTCTTCGATTAACTTATAAATAATATTAAATGGATATATTGGAAAACAAATAAATAGATTAAATAAAAGAAGTCGGGTGTGCCGATGGGAAGTAAATCAGAAATGGTGTAACATCACACAATCAAATAAACCAAACAAAATATCTAAAAATAAATAAAATAACTACTTTTCTAACCATGTAATAAAAAATTAGAAGGATTATTTATGCAACACACCCGAATCGGACTAGATACATAAATATTTATTGCAAATTATTGCATTTCCAAGATCAGAATTTCATTTAAAGAGCTGAATAGTCAAACAGACTTAAATTTCACTTCAAATAAGTTTTAACAAGTCGACTCATATTTTGTAGGAAAAATACATAGTGAATTTATTCTAATCATGTTTATTTACATCACATCATGTATGTTTACTCAGAAATGTCTCAAACAATTCATACCATTTTTCTTGAATATATCTTTTTGTTTTTGTTCACGCGATAATTGGCATCACAATGCATAGCTCGCCACCGACATAACTTGTTGTTTTACCAAGTTTTACATGAAATGAAATGCGCCTTTGGAGTGCATGGAATGCATTGTGTATATTAGGTTCATAGTAACAAAAAAACACTTCACAAAATTTAGTTTCGGTGATTAAATATATGGTTAAATTGTGGAATATTCATTTTTTTTATTTTTTTTTAAGTAATCTCATCTTATGTCGTATAAGCGACCAAAGTAATTCCGATAACAACTTTTTCTACATTAAATGTCATACCGACCAGCTTTCAGGATGAGGGGACATTTCAGGCATATTTCGATTAAAAAAACAACATTTTCTCTGATTATATAAAACTTTAGCAGTAATTCGATCCCATGCAATTGACGCTTGAGATGCTTATCTCAAGGGCGAACTGTGTCCTATGTAGGTTACTTTTAGTTATCTTTTGTTATACAGTTTATGTCATTTTTTATTGAACTTTTTTTATTCCATTTCAATTCACCTTTAGCACACTTTCTGAATAAGATCTTACCAGAATGATAAGGTATGGCCCTTTATCGATTCAAATAGTTCTTATATACAATTGAGAATAAACGAAATCCCCCACTTACATATGAGGTTTCTATGCAAGGTTAAACCTATGCAATTTCTATGTTATGTTGTTGATTCTATTCAAAATGTTGTAATGTTCTCGGTCGTTTGTGATCCCATGGTAATCGACCAATCTGTTTGCTTGCTAACGATTGATGTTGTCCACGTATCCTCGCGGTGTTTTTATTTTCTACTCTACTTCCATCTTGTAAAAGGAGAGTGTAATGGACAAAATGACAAAGAGTAATAGCCAAACGACAGAGAATTATCACATGTTTATACTAGTTATTCACGACAATCAACGGTGAAGATTAAACTCACGCGACTCCAAATTCGCATATAGAATATTCCAAAACTTATCATTAACTATTTATAAAGAAACTTAATTTTATTGACATTCTTGGAAAATATAAGACTAGATAGAAAATTGGGCTTCTCTTATATATATATATATACATATCTTATATATATATATATATATATATATATATATATATATATATATATATATATCATTTTATGAGCGAAATAAAAACGAGGATGTGAGATAATTTTTAACGTATTTTAGTGAAAATACATGATTGAAAAATAAAAATAAAAATCATAATTATCGGAATTACGGGGGTGTCGTGGCTTCTGATACTTTTATCATCTTTTGTGTAACATTTGATATTTTACGGTTGCAAAGAATCTATCCGATATAATCTCCAAAATAGGGCATGATGAAGATGCAAGTAGCGAAATTATGATATAATATTGCTTGTTTTTGGAATATTAAAGGACTTAACAAACTTGTAGAAAAACAATAAGCTAATAATTTAATTATCGACAATAACATCTCATGTTCTTCTTTGCCCATGTCAATTGTGTGGTTTGCGAACCCGGTTTGTGTACTTTTTGTTTTTTTGTAAATAGACATCACAATCAAATTGTTGGTTATACATTTTTTTAATGGAAATATTGCGTATTATTGCTATTTGCCGGCAAAGTTCATTTCATACGATCAATTTCAATCTTGAGTTGTCATTGTAAATGCCAAATTTTAGCCGATTGTTGAATTTTTTTTGTTAAATAAACTATATAAACATAACCAAAACATTGCTTTGAAAAACTTATAAGTCATGTTCTCATTTCAAAAGCTTCAACTAGAAGTCTAGATCTATCATGGTGGAAGGTTTAAAAATGACTATATGTTTCTGCATTAAAATTATGATAATATAACCACAAATTTTACATTAGAATAATCAATAGACTTTATTAATTACAAAAATAAAATAAAAAAATCATTAGACTTAGGAAGACCACGGTCAAATCATTAATATGAACGTTTTTTGTTTTTTTTATTTTTCAATGTGTCGTTTTTTCGAAATTCAAACGTTGCTTTTAAAATTTAATTGCCATTTGTTGAAAAACTAACAAGTACCGTACCGTAACAAGTAGTATTGGTCGGTTCGGTTTGATTTTTGATAAAATCGAAATCGAAATTGAGAACATTTTTTAGTTTACTTTTTTTTTGTTTTCAGTCTTTTTATTTTTTGGATCGAACCGAACCGGTTTGTTTCAGTTCGGTTTCGATCTTTTGTATTTTTTCGGTTTTTCTTTGGGTTTTTTCGGTCTTTTTGATTTCATTTTCGATTTTTCGGTATTTTCCGGTTTTTCGGTTTTTTTCGGTCCGGTTTTATTGTAAACCGAAACCGACCCAAGAAAGTTTCGGTTTTTCGATTTCGATTTTTTTCGGTTCGGTTCGGTTTTTTCGGGTTTTCGCCGAGCCGTGTTAACAAGTCTGTCACTCCATCGCTTTCTGCTTATATCCGGCCGGTGGTTACGTATTTTTTCACAATTAATGAACCTAAATTAATCGGATAACTGGTGTGTTTTTATTTTTAAGTTCTAATTATTTTAAATATTTATTCTTTTACAAAAAGAAGTTGCAATGAGATGTAAAATGTAGTTCTGAAATTTGACGTAAAAGATAATGAAACGTATCATTCATGAAAATCTCGTGCTTGCAAAATGTTATGTTATTTGATAGTTTCAATTCTAAATGAAACAAATATGAATAACAACATGGTTTATATAGTACATGAACATAACAATTTTTTTACTTATTAATCATCAATACCACACCTATGCTACAAAGACTAAACATGATTAAGTTAACTATTTGAATATTGTTATAGGGATTTAAAAACCTTACTCGGTTACATGACGAATTATGTTGATCAATTATAAATTAAATTATGGAGCAATTAATAAAAACATACACTGCCCCTATTATATTACAAAAAATATACCCTAATAATTTAAATTACTCTCTTATTATTTATTAATCTAATTTACTCTCTAACCTAACATATATCTCTCTCATCTAACATCTCTCTAATCTAACATATCTCTCTCTAATCGCACATATATCTCTAACATACGATAATCGTACTTCTTTCTAACACGTGTTAATCACCCATCTCTCTCTAAAAATGATTAAAAACTCACAAAATATGCATATGCTAATTATAAAACTCCATACCCTGATTTTAAAACTCCATACACTGATTTCAAAACTTCATACACTGATTTCAAAACTCCATACACTAATTTCAAAACTTCATACTCTAATTTTAAAACTTCATACTCTAATTTCAAAACTTTATATCCTAATTTCAAAACTTCATACCCTAATTTCAAAACTTCATACCCTACATATGAATTTCTCTCAAATATTGTACATATGGATTCTTCTCTTTCAACTTGAAACCCACAATGTTTACAATAGTCTCAAAACTCAATAAATAGAAAACAATCTCACAAATTTCATATATTTTTCATATATTACGGGGTATCAAATAGTGTAATATTTGTTTATTACGTATGTATATATATGTATTTATATGTATATGTATATGGATATCTATATAATCTAGATTGTGTTCGGTAGTTGGTGATGAGTTTTCATGTTGGAGGAAGGAGAGAGATAGAGTGGTATATTAAAAAAATATACATAGAAGAATGGAGAAGAGAGAGAGTAAGATCATAAAGAGATAAAGAGAAAAATTGGTGAGAGAAAAGAATGAAGAGATACATAGAAGAATTGGTGAGAAAGAAGAATGGACGAGGGAGAGAGAGTAAGATGAGGGAGACATAAATAAAATAATAAACAACATTAAATTATGTTTTTTGTAATTTAGTTTAAAAAGTAGTATGTTTTTTGTAATTTAGTTTAAAAACTAGTATGTTTTGTTAATTTAACCTTAAATTAAAATATGGTTTCAATATCAAAATAAAAATTATTATTACACTTAACCCGCCGTATCATCGGATAAGTTTTTTTTATGAAATTAATTACTCTTTTACGAGTATATCATTATAGATCATTCTATCATGATGCATAAGCCAAACTTATCCATGTAACATCAAACATCTATGAGCATAAAAGTATAATTAGAAAACAGGTGTTAAACGACACATGTGCAAGTAAAATGATCGTTCTAGCGATTAGCACCTTAGTATATTTTGCTTATTAACGATTTTCGATACAAGGTTATAATTATTTTTTTCAAAATAACTAACAATCAAAGAACAACCGGACAGGACCATCAAGTTGACGGTCAAATTAGTGGCCATTCTTAATTAATACTTAGTACTATAAAACTAATAAAAAAGGAATACATTTAAAATAAAGTGCATAGAAACCACCAGTCACCACCTTAATTAATTACTACCTTCATAGTAAAAAAATTTAACCCACACTTCAATAAACCACCACCTTAATTAATTACTCATATTTTTAATAATTCCGTCAAAAAATAAGTGTCATACTTCTAAAACTGTGAAGTTTAAGGATTTGTATCAATTTTTCTTAAAACTCAACAAAAAATTATCAAAAATAAAAAATTTGAAACAAAAATTATTTCTTACTTAAAGTATGAGATTATACATGTAAACTTGATAAGATTTAACTACCGAAAATTGATATTTCAAAAAAGAAAAAAGAAATTTTTTACTGAAAAAGTAAAGTGAACACTTATTTTAGGACGTTCCAAAAAGGAAAAACTAACATTTTAAAAAATAAAAAAGAGAAAATTTACTAAAAAATGAATGTGAAAATTTATTTTGAAAATTTTCAAAAAATAAAACAGGACACTTATTTCGAGACGAATGAAGTATTAATTACCATATAATAATATCATAAATATTAATATTACATTACAATAGAAAATCAAATGTATGTTAAAATTTGCATCGAAGACACATGTTAACAAAGACGTTTTCGGTACAAATATATAATGTTATTTATCAATCAAAAATAAATAACCAACTACTCCTTCATTTTCATTTAATTGTCCATTACGAAATTACGTGCAATTTTGACCGGTTATAACTTATATCAAAATTGTCGAAATAATTTTTTTTTTAAATCTAATCATAAAATTTAACATTTGAACTATATCATCAACTTTTAAAAAATTTCATTTCGACAATTTTGATAAAAGTTTTTGACCGATCAAAATTGCTCGTAGTTTTAAAATAAACAATTAAACCGGAGGTACTAATTAAAAAAGGGGAATAAATTAAAATAAAGTGCATAGAAACCACCACCTTAATTAATTATACTGTTGTGTGACATATTAGCTCGTTATAAATATATATAGAGATATGTATAGATATAGAGAGAGATATGAGAGAGACAACAATAGAGTCTTTATTAATCAGAATGTATCAATAAAAGGGGACCCTAACCTTCTTTATATACTAGAGGTTAGGGTTATACAAGATAGAAAGCCCAACTTAGGCCCACTATGAGTAAGACCCAATAGTCCAATAATATCTTACAACACTCCCCCTTTGGACGTCTTGAATTCTTCGTCTTCATGCATTCGATCTGAGTCGAGTTCATTCGCAGTGCTAAACACATAAAAACCTTAGGGACGGAAAACCCAGTGTGGGACAAAACTGGTACCTAGGAGAAACTGTGTAGCCGAATGATATAGGCCGAAATATCATGTAAGTAACTAACCACAAAACAGTGTGCCTCATCAAAACCTTGCCAGAGCAAACCCAATAGGAAAATCTCTGATCGAAGGAAAAAGAGTGCAACAGTGGTAGTAGTAGGGGATCAACCACAAAACAGGTGCCTCATCAAAACCTTGCTAGGGTAAACCCAGTAGGAAAAACCTCTAGTCGAAGGACAAAAGAGTACACAGTGGTAAGAAGTATACAACCGGATACTCCCCCTAATTTCGGCAATCTTAAGTGAGATATGATGGGAACGTGTCTCGCTAAAAACCTTGCCAAGGAAAACCCAGTGGGAAAAAACCTTGGTCTAAGGACAAAAAGAGTACACGAGCATGCGACTGGATGCTCCCCCTCACTTGCACACGACAGGGTGCGAAGATTTCGACTAAGTAGTAATTAGTGCAATAAGCATTCACCTGGATGCTCCCCCTCACTTGCACACGACTGGGTGCAAAGATTTCATATTCCAAGAAAGAGAACGAGCATTCGACTGGATGCCTCATTTACTTGCACACGACTGTATGCAAGAAAATATAACGTGGAATAAAACGAGCATTCGACATGATGCTCTTAAACTTCATATGTGAAGATTTATTTCGACGATAAATGCTAATAGCATAATGTAGTCATGTCTCTCTTGATCGATAACAACAAGTTGTCTTCTATGACAAGTGTTTTATCTGGATCGTGAGATAGAGCATATGTAATTCAAATATGGCTAATACTAGCTCGAAGCCATATACACTCTCTAGTCGTCTCATAGAGCACGAGCAGATCATAGTGATTCGTTTGGAGTCATTCCAAGACCTCCAAGATATCGCCTTATTCCTAATGGTAAAGACATGCCATGTTAGGAATATCCCTTATGCGGGTTTGATAAGTAACCAGCATCGGTATAACCGAAAAAGGGTTGCGTTAATTCGAGTACCGAAGGGGGTAGGTACACTCGATGACGCAAATGGGATAAACTAGCCCACTTCCAAAATTACCATAAGGTAAGGGAATGTGTCTTTAGTGCCATTTCGATGGCAGCGTGTTAGCGCGATGTTGTGTCGAGCTATACCATTCACAACAGACGAGATGTTCGTCTTAGCACATTAGACCAAGTACAATGATGCGCTTATTGTACTTAGATATGAACATTATGGTTCAATATCTCTTCATCGTCTCATCAGGGACGGACTGGGTCTATATCAATGTCTAGTGATCGAACGATCATGGAGAATCTGACGACTTAGCGTCATGATGACTAAAACGTCATAACACCTTCTGGGTGTAGTCTGAATCATGGACTTAGATTCAATCTTTACGGGACTCAATCATCAGGTTGAGTCACTACCGTGTCTTCCCAAGATCCTTCATCTCGAAGGCAAATCCAAAAATGGATCGCGTAATAAAACACGCAAGGGCATAATACTTGTTCAAGTATCCCAAGCTAATCAAGTACTCACTTAGGCGGTATACCACATCCGCTCGGATTATATTAATCCATATAGTGAACGTCTCAGTCAATTGAGATCATGTTCCGTGGT
Organism: Primula veris; assembly: GCA_963682055.1. NCBI lineage: Eukaryota > Viridiplantae > Streptophyta > Magnoliopsida > Ericales > Primulaceae > Primula > Primula veris. The sequence goes on along the minus strand of OY821742.1, from coordinate 2,376,976 downwards.
CAGAAACTACTTGATTTAAGCACATGAAGTCACACAGGGACCTTCATCTATATCTCTTTGTCTAAATCCCCATAGAGATAAAACCATGACCACATTCATGGCTGCATACTCAGTTTTTCGGAAACTACTAAACTGGTAAAGTAGGGGACTGTTATAATGTCTATTACGAGGAAATCAACCATCTCGTAATCAATTCCAAGGTGTGAGAGAAGCCTTGCGCTACTAGGCGAGCATTCTACAATCTCATTATTTTCATCACTTTTCCTTACGAATAACCAAATAAACGAACTCGTTTAACATTGGTGGTGTTGGAACTACAGGTCCGAACACACTTTCGCTAAGGAGTCTACTTGGATTGCAAGTTTCCATTAGTACAGTCTATTCTACGTTGACTTCAGGCAACGGTACATGGTTCCCTGTCATAATTTGCTCATATTATCAGTCGTCACCGAATATATGAACAAGTAATCAATGACAGTCTCGTTTCGCTTCAATATAGTCTAAGATATCATGATCGACAGATATTTCGAGATTCTTAGGATGAGGAGGAAATCACACATCTCCTTGATCCTTTATAATCTCGTGCGACAAACGAGTTTCAGTTCACCACCTCTGGGGCTGAACGAATTAAGAACCGGTCAACTTCCTCATATCTTGGGAAGGATGACAGACTGACGGCCGACGGCAGCGTCCTTTGCTTGGCGGGTTCGGCCAAAAGCAACGTGTTACGACAGGAACACGGCGTCCGACAGGGACGTCTATCCTTGCAAGAATTTTGCAGCAGGTATAAATGATCTCGTGACATCTCATAAAGTCATTAAATGCGTTTGGCATTTAGTTAGACTTGAGGGAGTCTATGCACTTACTTATCACTAAGTGCAGTTTTGGGAATCAAGCTAAGACTGAGTGGGTTATGCCACGTTATTTCACGGCGTTCCTTATCAACGGTAATGTGCAAATCTCCCCCTAACGACGGGGAGAACAGTCTTAGCGATGTCACTTTCGCATATCATGCGGTAAAGAGATCGCTTGCCAAGGTTACTCTATCAAATGATAGGCAGGAGATTCATAATCGACTTATGTCCCCTTCAGAGGTCCATATTTTGAACGCTAGAGCGGCTCAATCAAAATATTAATGAATCACTCTAAACACGCGTTAATATGAGACTTCTGGCTCATAACCAGTAACCAGCTGGTACGCATATGGTGTTTGAGTGTCTATGGGCCTCATAACGGACCAATGCAGCAAAATAGCATAACCCCACACGGAAATATAAATCTTGGTATGCAAGACCAAGAAATGCGTGCAATCATTTGCAGTAGCATCATCAAACTTTCCGTGAGTCCATTTGGGTCTGAACATAATCGACAGGATGTTCAATTTCAATTTCTAAACTCAAGTAATTCAAATCGAAATTTCAATTATTACTCTTCGGAATTATCAAGTCGACTAGACTTTTCAGGATAATCCGGATCATGAGCCATCAACTTAATGATAGGGCTAAAAGTTTGGAAAGTGCTGCATTTATGTGGACAACATTAAAATGTGACCATATTGTCGATGCATCAACCATAACCATTTATATTTATGGTCCGTCTTATGGTTGGATAAGTCCACAATAACTCCTTCAATTCTTTACAAGAATTCTACGAGTTCATTTCGTGATCTTTTCACATACTAGTCTTTCAAAATGAGCATTAATGACATGAATTTCGGATTAATCGCGAAATATATTCTCAGAGAGAATCCAAATGTGATGCGATTATAAATCAAGCATCGTCTTTTGACCTGGGAATATCTCATCCGGTCAATGCCACAATATCAAAATGCTCTTATCAATCGACGACAGGCGAATGATAGTATAGACAATCATGTCTTAGCATCTAAATCATTTATCATTTCGACGACAGGCGAAATGATAAAGTAACTTTAAATGCTTTAAAGAATGTGGTAGCAACCACTTGAAAGACATTTCAACTCCTCTAAAATACGCTTTTGGTCATATTGAATGGAGGCTATGTAAAAAAAAATTAATTTCTTTCATGAGCTATTACCAGATAACACTGGTTTTCTCGAATATTTTATAACTCAACAAGATACGACAGGACCTACATGAGTATAAGACCTCATATTTGACAAAACAATTTGGTTTTACCAAAAATTTCGATTTTGGAACGAAAGGTCCAGAATTATTGTCACTGAGTACTTTTTTTTAGGCAAGTAGTTGGTGAAATTATGTGGTACACTGTTACCCACTATTTCCAGAAAAGCAACTACACTACAAGTATTGCCTAAAATTTCATAATTTAAAGTTTGGTCACATTTGTCAAAGTAATTTGCTCAAAACACTTTAAATTATTTCGAGAAATTTCGTAAACAGGCAAACCATAATCCAAAAGTATGTCCAAATGGAAAATCATAATCCAAATGGAAAAACATAATCCAGATGAGCGAAAAAATGGCTCAATGATTTATCAAAATCAATAAAGAAAGGTATCAAACTCATTTGAGCCACAAAATCGGGGGTCTCAATAGTTTCCTTTCAATTAACTTTAACCACATTAGCATCAGTTTTTCCACCTTTATAATAGTTGTGAACTATTTAAGGGGTAACCGTGCATGACCTTTGTCTTTATAGCATAGAATTGGCTCCTTGAGCATTATCTCTTGCTTTGTGACAACGTGCCATATTGTTCCTTTCAATTACTGTCTTGGAGCCACAGGTTTTCGATTTTGACGATTGTCTAAAATCTCGCTTGGCTAGGCGATTCATCGGGATCGCGATAGTTCGAGGCAAGTAACACTTGTCTCGGTTCTCGATTCGTGGAAAAAAAATATACACGAAGAGCATTAATATCAGGCAAACAATTCGCCATTGACCCAATAGGATTAAAACTACTCACCGTGGTAATTTTCTTATCCAATAACAGATGGGTGATAAAGGAACATGGTGAATATAAATTCACGATACTGCTTATGGAATACAATTTCCAAGCTAGTATTTTGGTGAAGGATTGCTCCAATATGTCAATTTCAGACATTTGTTCACCATAGACGTCATCACGCTTCAAATGTGGCGGCGGAATATTATCAATGCCTTATCTTTCATCTAGAAGTAACAACAAACTCGTGTTTTACTCATCAAAGATGGCATCCAAAAAAAATTGGGCATCACATTTTTCACACATCAGGGTGAGTAACATGTGGTGACGGATTAAAATCAACGTTTAAACAGTCATTTCGTAAGTATGTTTTACGATTTTTCTCATCATAGATGGCATCCAACATGTGTTGGGAGTTCTGGATTATTTATCATATAAAACGACTGGTTTATATGTTTATGGTTTGCACAAGCACAAACTTTTTTTTCGAAACGACAGGTTCGAAAATATTAGTTTTGCTTTTAATGTGAATTGGTTCTCATTGATCGAACGACGGGTCGATACTGAGACACCAATTCGGCGAAACATACATCACTATATAAACACACTCGGGGAAATTATTATTTAGTCAACCCCTTTCGGTAGCTCTACTTGAAAAACGACCAGGAAAGACGGTGAGGGTGGAGGGCACGAATACCACTTAAAACCCGACCTCATTAGGATATCGAATTCCGCCTATATCTTTCCTAGGCATCGTATCCAAATAGGTGAGCCTAGTTGGGGAAGGTTCATAATTTTTCCAACTTAAATGTGAAAATATATGATTTCGCAAATTTACATATTATATACATAGCAGCAGTAATAATTTTACATGACAGTGATTATTAACATGGTAATTCTTATTCACTTAACATGTAATTTTTTTTATTAACTAATCACTAAACAATATTCATGCATGTATGTATATTAATATGGGCCGAGTATTAAGCTAGAATTAAACTCATATATACTGTTTTAAATGTAAGTACAATACTAGGGGTCTCTCCTGTAATTAAGTAAACTATATCCAGTTTGATTATAATTATAATTACATAGGCAGTACACAATTCTTGACCTGTTTCAGTATGATTCTAGTGCTTTCAAACATAATAGCTTAACCTCTAAAGGTTTATATCTTAACCAATTTAGACTGTAAATTCATAACCACACATACGGCATAATAATAAAGCATACGGCATATACATGTTAATAATAATCTAATCAAACATATCCATATGAGTTACCAGGTCTTTACTTATCAATTTGCTTCACATGCAGACAAAAAAAATGCCTTATTACCCAATATGTTTTACATCTTTCATATAATTTATCATGTTTTAATTATCCATAAAATAATATGTGCGATCACATATATGGAATAAATTAAGTTTTGAATTCGGTACCTTACGCACGGTATGTTGGTGAAGATCGATATAGCAAAACCCTAAAACCCGGATAAACCTCAAGGTTTATAAATACCCAATATCCGTGCGTTTACCAACAATCTCCAATATCCGCGAGCGTATATCCTATTCTCCGCGAGCAAAGTGCCGATAACGTGTTGTGTGACATATTAGCTCGTTATAGATATATATAGAGATATGTATAGATATAGAGAGATATGAGAGAGACAACAATAGAGTCTTTATTAATCAGAATGTATGGGGACCCTAACCTTCTTTATATACTAGAGGTTAGAGTTATAAAAGATAGAAACACCAACTTAGACCCACGAGCAAGGGCCAATAGTCCAATAATATTTTTTATACTATAATTCTTAAACCCAAATTTCAATAAACCCCAAACACAAACATTCATATTTCAAACTTACTTTCTCTCTCTCTATATCTATATCCCTGTATCTATATCTCATGTAAAACACTAAAAACTAAAAACCCTAAAAAACATTTTTGAATAATCTGTAAAATGGGTTTGTTTCAGTTTGTGTTGATCTTTAGTGGTTTGCTAGTTAACGTGTGTTTTGGTGGAGATGCTTATGTTAGTTTCGAAATGGTGCTTAGTTACAATACTCGTTCGCCTCTCGGCATACCCCAAAAGGTCCATCTCTCTCTATATTTATATTTATATATCAATATATATATATATATATATATATACATATGTGTGTGTGTGTGTGTGTGTGTGTGTATTTGTGGGTGTTACATAAATAGTCCTTAGTGTTGTTACTTTTTTGGAAATGGGTAGTGATTAGTTAAATATTTGTGTTAACATTTTTATATAATTATATGTGTGTGTGTGTGTGTGTGTATAATGGATGTTACATGCATAATACATACATATATTGTTGTTACTTTGTTGGAAACGGGTAGTGATTAGTGAAATATTTGTGGTAACATTTTTATATAATTATATGTGTGTGTGTGTGTGTGTGTGTTTGTAATGGATGTTACATACATAATACATACATATATTATTGTTACTTTGTTGGAAATGGGTAGTGATTAGTGAAATATTTGTGGTAACATTTTTATATAATTATATGTGTGTGTGTGTGTGTGTGTGTGTGTGTGTTTGTAATGGATGTTATATACATAATACATACATATATTATTGTTACTTTGTTGGAAATGGGTAGCAAAATTATTGTTATTCTGTTTAATTATGAACCATCATCTGTTGATTTAATGAAAATCTATATACTACATTTATATATGTGTGTGTGTTTATTTGTGTATAATGGCTGTTACATACTTAGTTCTTATTTTATTGTTGTTACTTTCTTGGAAATGGGCAGTGAACGGTGGCGGAACTAGATTTTTTTATTTTATTTATGAAGGTGATGAAAAGGATAAAATCGATAAAAGAAATAATCAATATTCTTGGTAAAAGAGCGGTTTTTTTATTATTATTTCAATTTGGGGTGAAATTATTGTATAGAAGTTTTTAACTATTTTCTACTAGGTTTGGATAAAAATATGATATAATGAGCCATCATTTGTTGTATATAATCATTCTCTATATCTCTCTATATATGTGTGTGTATAACAGTATAAGTATATTTGAATAAAATGGCTTTTATATACTTAGTCCTTATTTTATTGTTATTTTCTTGGAAATGGGCAGTGAACAATGCCGGAATTATAACTTTTCTTTTTTGCCCTATGTATGGGGGCGTTGAAAGCCTAAAATCGAAAAAAAAAAAAACAGGATTTATGGTAAAAGATCGTTTTTTTTTTTTAATATGAGGTGAAATTATTGCAGTAACATGTTCATTTATCGTATAGATTGTGTGAACTATTCTCTATTGGGTATGGATTAATTATGATTTTGTTGAAGGATGAAGGAAAGGTATATTTGTATATAACGAATTTCTATGTTATTTACTTATTGTTACTTTATGTGAAGTCAGATTATTTAGGGAACATCTTCATCATTGCACATATTTTGTGTTAGGTTCTCAATTTTGTCTTTAATAAATTGTGAACCATTTTTTACTGCATTTGATAGAGTTAATGTAAAAAATAAAGGCAAAAATTTGAAGTTCCACAATCTTTTTGATCATTTTTAGAAGGTGAAACAAAGGCGTTATATGTAATAATTATGTTAGCTGTGGCCTGTGGGTATTTTAGTTTTTTTAAATTGCCAAATCTTATTCATTATGATGTTGGAAGCAATTTTGTTACTCCTTTTTTGATTCATAGTAGCTGTTTTAAGATATCGGTTTGAGTATTTGTAAGAGGATTGTGGACTAAATATGTGTTTTCTTGGAGGAAAAATAATTTTATGATTTTTAAGTGAAATGTTTGTAAATTAGGAAACAGCATATAGCCCTCCACTTCCAATTTACCTAATTTTCCGATTTTATGACCTTCATTAGAAATTGAAGTGTAGGGGTTGATATATAAGAAATGAGGGTTAGTAACTAAGTACATATTTAAAATCAGCAGCTGCTGACTCAGGGGGAAAAAGGATTTTCAGAGTTGAGGTAAAGAAATATGCTAGGCGAGTTATTTGAAAATTTTACAGTGTACTGACATCCCATTTGTTTACTAGATGTTTGATTTGAGATCGTAAATGAGCAAGTTCAAAACTACTCCCATGTTAAGTTGAAGATAGGGGTGGTTCAAATATTGGGACAGGGGATTAATCCAGAAATGGTTCAAATAAGGACCATATAATTACAATAAGCAGTTGATTCTTCGTATTTATCCAGAAAGGATTTTGGAAGGCGGGTTATCAAGATATAAACGGCGAATGATATGTCCTCTTTGTTGATTTTTTACTAATAAAGAAACAATAGATAATTTAACCGTAAAAAAAAAGGGGGAAACCTAGCCGTCCCATCTTGTCTGCTTTGGCAAATGTTGTACCAAGAAATATTTGTAGTTTGGGGTCCTTAATTTTCAAGGTGTTTATTAGATGGTAGACTGGTTAATGGTAGTTCACTAATCTAGTCAAGAAGATTTCGTGGGGGTGGTTGATATTACTCTTGTTCTTAATGGAAATTATTCAATATATTATAAACAAGGTTCAGTTACGTCCTGAATTTGGATGTAATTTTCATTTTTCTGTTTGCACTTGTTTGCAGGTTATTATGGTTAGTGGCAACTTTCCAGGCCACCCGATTAACGTTACCACTAATGACAATGTTCTTGTAAATGTGAAGAACATGTTGGACGAAGATGTGCTTATGACTTGGTGAGTGTTAAACTGTAGTGAATTGCTTATTTACCTATCCTCTTTTATTCGTTCATCCATAATAATTTTTGTACCTGGCAAATATTGTTCGTTACCCTCTGAAGTTGAGCTGTTTATCTATGTTTTTTCTGCAATCTTCTGACACATTAGTTTAAACAGAAATATGCAATATGGTAGCCTGCATAAATATCCCTTCTTTGGTTGCAACTTTTAAGCTTATTTTTTTTGTTGCTTAAAATGTAATATCATTTAGTTGTTTACTTCAAAGCCGAAGCTTTTCAAAATCTCTTGGATAAAATGTAAAATTTCGTGGATGTATTTCCGAAATACATTCCTTGCAGCCTTTTCTTTTCTGTCCATGGATTAATCAATCTTAGTTTACCGTCATTATCTTTTTAATGCATTTTGTACTTTGTAGTAATTTTTTCTGTAATTTTGTTTTGACAGGCCTGGTATCCAAATGCGCCGAGTTTCTTACCAAGATGGTGTTCGAGGCACGAATTGCCCTATCCCTCCTAAGCGGAACTGGACTTACCAGTTTCAGGTGAAAGATCAAATTGGAAGTTACTTTTTTTACCCATCACTGAATCTTCAAAGAGCAGCTGGTGGATTTGGTTCTTTTATCGTCACAAATCGGAAAATTATTCCACTGCCTTTTAATTCCCCAGATGGCGATATCGTAATTACAATCGGCGATTGGTACACTCGAAGCCACAAGGTTAGTTTTTGTTTGTTAGTACCTATTGTTTTTTTAGAAGCTATTGTATCGGAAAAATTCATTAGTAAACTTGAATTACAACTCGTAGTGCTCGTTTGGTTCCATCCTTCTTGAATTTTAGGAAATAGCTAATTTCTTCAAGCTTAAAGTTTATATTTTTTAGTCTAAAGCCAGAAAATCTTAGCTTTTAAGGTGGTCAAACAAATAAAGTCCAACTTTTACAATAAAAGCATAAAATATCGGTTACATCACCCATTAAACTTTATTTATGTAAAACCTCTGAATTTTCTCTTCTTTTTTGTCTTGCTATAATTAAGCAAATGAAAAGGTGAAGAAAATTGTAAAACCACAGAACACTTTTTTGCTGCTTTCATATTTGGAAAGTAGACACTTAATGTGGAGAATACCAGAAAGGAATGCCAGACACTTTATAAGAAGTGAAGGGAGTATATATAACCTGATTATAGGAACTCAGAGTTGACCTAACAATTGCTCATCTGATTGTATATGATTATGTTTTTCGATAGAAGATGATAATATGAGGGTACCTTTTATGTATCTTAGGCATTGAGAGCTGATTTAGATGCTGGTAAAGAGCCCGGAATACCAGATGGAGTTCTCATAAATGGGCACGGACCTTACAAGTATAACGATTCCGTAACTGATGGAATTGAATATGAAACTATCGATGTTGATCCAGGTAATCATCCTTCATTAATTTTTTTAAGTAGTAATTGCCTTATATATGTTTCTGATGGGGTTGTAATGGTAGCAAGCTTCTAAAGATTCCAGTATCTAGTTTCTCTTGTAGGAACTTTCACTAGTCCATGTTCCACATTTTTGAATATATGACTTTTATTTCCAGTTCCTTGAAAACCCCTCCTTTGTGCATTTCTCTTTGAATCCAGAGGATTAAAGATATAGCTGTTTATTTGATCACGGTTAGGATCATGTTATTGATTGTAAATGTCCATTAGCAACTGTGTGCACGTTTATTTGGTCTGACATTGCGTAAACGGCTAGAATTATTCCCATAGTTAGTTTTTTCTTCTAATATTCTATGGCTGTTGGAACTTATCGTTATGCGTAGATGCAATTACATTTTCCTAGCATTGAAGACATTTTTCTGTGATAACAACATTAAGTGAAATGGTTGTCGCCAGATATTATTCCAAGCAACCTTTCTTCTATGGAAGAAAAAAAAGATACATGTTAGGGTCCTAATTGTAGTTGGTTTCATCACAAGGAAGTTTTTGGTAACTGCACATTTTGTATAGATGAATATCTGGTTTGGCCTATTTCTCATCCTTGTTTCTTAAAAGTGCCTTCAACACCTACTTTCTCCTTTCTCACTCTATATTCACATTGTTTTAATCTTAGGCTATAAATTATTGTAGGAAAAACATACCGGGTTCGTGTCCACAACGTTGGGGTCTCAACTTGTCTAAACTTTCGAATCCAGAGCCACAATATCCTTTTAGTAGAAACCGAGGGTTACTACACTTCTCAACAAAACTATTCAAATTTAGATATTCATGTGGGGCAATCTTATACTTTCCTGGTTACAATGGACCAAAATGCAAGTAGCGATTACTATATTGTAGCAAGTGCTCGGTTTGTAAACCAAACTGTTTGGCAAAGAGTTACGGGTGTAGCTATATTGCATTATTCTAATTCCCAAGGAAAAGCGAGTGGTCCTTTACCTGATCCGCCTAATGATGCTTTTGATAGTTCCTTTGCGGTTAATCAGGCTCTTTCCATCAGGTTTAATTTTTATTTGTTTTTTCCTAATAGCAAAATTCTCCTTTCCTTTTCTGACCTGAGCAAATTCACTTTTTAATTTTTATATTGTATCACCTACTTTCTGGCCTCTATTAGTAAAATATTTGGTATTATTCCTAAAGTCTTTCATACTTATATTTGAAGAAACTTCCGTTTGTCAATCTGAATTTTGAAACTTGGTAAAAAATAGTTGTTTTATTTTAAATTCCGCTATCATATGTCTGAGTACCATTTTACAGTTAGAAACTTTTGGAAAAAAGTTTTTCTTGTTGAGAAAACTGATATATGTGAAGGAATACCAAGACATATGCTAATGATAGTATTCAATAAATTATATGAAAAACGAGAAAGGGTAACGTATTAGTTTTAAGATCCATTAACATTTATAATGTCCATGTTTCTTTTGCACCAACTTTTCCTTCCCGAATGTTGAATGTATTTTCAAATAGAAAAACATATTAAATATGTCCACATTGTATATTCTATCTCCATCCATATTTTCCTAACTCCATTTGTAATTTGCGGTTAAATAGGCAAAATGGATCAGCTAGTGGAGCCCGACCAAATCCTCAAGGTTCATTTCATTATGGTTCAATTAATGTAACCGACGTGTATATATTAAGGAGTTTACCACCAACTATGATTGACGGAAAACTCCGAGCTTCATATAACGGGATTTCGTTTGTTAACCCAGATACTCCGATTAGACTAGCTGACAAATTCGATGTGAAAGGAGCTTATAAGCTAGATTTCCCAAATAAGCCTCTTACTGGACCACTAAGGCTTGACAGATCCTTAATTAGTGCTACATATAAGGGTTTCATTGAGGTAATATTACAGAATAATGATACCGTGCCACAGAGCTTTCACATGGACGGTTATTCGTTTTTTGTGGTTGGGTATGGCCTTTTCCATTTTTAGATTATCTCTTAGCATCACGGGACATTGTTTTTCCTTCTTCCGGATCCACCTCTGAATTTTATATTACTTGGGTATAAATTGCAGGATGGCGTTTGGTGAATGGAGTGAAGTCAGCAGGAATAGTTATAACAAGTGGGACGCTATTTCCAGGTGTACTACTCAGGTTTGCTTGCCAACACTTCATTTTCCAAAAGTTTGAAACAAAAAGGTGAAAAGGGCTAAACTAACAAGTACATAAATATGTGTGTTTGTGAAAATTTGCACTAGTACATCTATGTTATTATGTACGGAGTATTATTTTTTGATTTTTTTGGCAAAAAATTGCCAGTGGAGGAAAGAAAGCAGAGAAAGTCCAAGGGCTTCATTATTGCAATATTACAGTCAGCAACCCATCTTAGTTTGTGCGTGTGTGAAAAATTCCATAGACAATCATGTTTGAAATACTTTTACTAGTCAACCGAAGCCTAACATATTTGATAGCATACATATCATTTTATTGCGATCTGTTATGTGTCAATAGCTTCATTTCTTTAAAATTATAGATGTACTTTACCAAACGTTTGATTACTTGCTGGCCGTTAATTTGTAGGTTTTTCCTGGTGGATGGACAGCTATTATGGTCTCGCTGGACAACGTTGGAGTCTGGAATCTTAGAGTTGAAAATCTCGATAGATGGTATTTGGGCCAAGAAACTTACATGAGAATTCTAAATCTCGAAGAAGACAACAGTACTGAGTTTCCTATTCCAGATAACGTGCTTTATTGTGGTGCTCTTGCCTATAAGCAGAAGTATGACCTCTAAACTCTCCGTCTCTGTAAATATTATTAGATGATCGTGGTCTAACTCATTTTATGTGCATTTCAGGGACCAAAAAACCTCTTTTGCAGGAACTGTTAGCGCCTATTCAAAGATTTATCTTGCTCTGCTAACGATTATTTATGCTGCCATTTATGGTTTAATGTAATATGTATCCCGTTACATGGTAGAAACATTCTTCTTTCAGTGGCTTGTTGTACTATCGAAGTGGAAAAGCTTATCAGGAAAATTAAAACTAGTTTAGGTGGTAGGTGCGAATGAAAGCTCTGTTGTAAGTTCAAATTTAGTGTTTGTTGTCGTTACAGGAAAAACTCATATGACTATTTAACCAAATTAATCCAGTCTCTTTATAGTATTACTCTCTTTTCTTCTCTCTATTATTTGGATATTTTGATTTACACCTTACGGTTGTCTCGAGTGTTTTATTTTGCAGATGATGTTTCAAACATATCAATGTTCCAAGCATTTACCAAAATGTTGTTTGTGTTTTATAGTTTTTCTGGATAATGTTTTCAAGGAAAATTTCCAAGTTAACGCGAGTACAATAATTACATTCAGAAGGAGGTCTGTCAATGCCTTTTTACGAAGGATAAAAAAAAAAGGGTACGAAGTGATGTTTTTAAGTATTAAGGTTAACCAAACACTTACAAATCATAGTTAATAGAGTAACAAAAGGAACGAACGACAATTTGAAAATCATTTCGTGAATAAAGACAAGTCAACTTAATTAAATACGTGATTAAAAATAAAAACAAAGACATTAATTTAAGTCGTTTTTTTGGCCGAAGCTCTCTCATTTGCCAATTGATCGAATAGACTCCCATCATAAAATGCTTGAATTTTTTCCTTTTGTAATAGACCATTTTCGTCCTTGGCAAGTGTAAACAATACCTTCCACTCAACGAAAGCCGCTACCCTGCAATCATAAGTACCAATTTAGCAAATCTACTTAATGTATGCATTAATCACTTTTCAGTAGTTAATGACGTGATGATCAGCACACTAATAGTCTAATATGTTGAAGTGGGCTGTCATTTATTTGTTTGACAAAGTGTTGAAGGTGTTTTGTGCACTTTGTTTAAATCTTTGAGGCAATATGGAAATGTCTAATTTACATTCTTCATCTTGATGAAACTGGTTGGATATGCGACTCTTGTACTGTTTTTGTAACGACCCGGCCCAAACGGACCGAATCGTCACGCCCGTATCAACAATATTGTCCGTTTAGACACAACTTTCCAGGAGGGTCACCCATTTCCCAGGAGGGTCACCCATCCTGATACTACTCCCAGCTAAGAACGTTTAACTGTGAAGTTCTGTCCTCGCTATTGTGCCGCACGGCTTTAAAAGTTTTTGTTGATAGGAAATGGATCTTTAAGCTTATATACCACACGAGTATTCTCATATCTAGGCGATGTGTAATTGACGCACAACACCGCACCATAGAAATTCATTCCGGGAAATCTGGGTCGTCACAGTTTTTGGGTTCTTATTTATTATGTTTTCCTATTTATTGTTTGGTTTTATGTGTAGAATCAAAGTGGATCCTTGTGTGTAATAAGTTGTAATAAACCCAGCTATTGAAAAACCATTTTGAATGCCTTTTATTTCATTGAAATAATTCAATAAGAAATATTAATTGACATGTTTGATATATTGACATAAGAAATCAAACTTACTTGTCCCCAAATCTACCTGCAGGTTCCTTATTTGCCTGGAGCATTTCTTCAAGTTCATCTGCCGTCAAGGCGTTGGCTACAGTTTTTGAGTGTTTGCTGAATATTTCCTCGAACTTCGACGGAACAAACCTTTCAAAAAGGAAAATCTAAATAGACAGGAACATGGAAACTTACGAACGAGAATGACTTACAAAAGCAACATAGAATATTATGAAGTTTTTTTTCGAACAGGAATATTTTACCGTTGTAGGTGCACACTTCGGGTAAAAAAATATTTTAGTTTTATGCGGTTGATTCGAGAGGCATCAAACGCTATGAGGCATCATATTTGTGTGTTATAAAACGATACTCCAACCGTAGTGGATCCGAAATTATGCAAATTAAGAGGTTATAATTGTCAAACTTCAAACTTTTAGTTTTACAACATATTAGTATTACCTTCCTTCGGTGTCGAAAGCACCAGAGTCGCTTGTGTGCTTGGCTCTGTGTATGTTTTCCACCTCAATGGGGAAACAATTTAACACGTTCCATGATTTACCCTGCAAACATGATCATTACATGTTATTACTTCATATTGATAATAAAATGCAAATCTTGAAATTCCTTAACTTCAACGCGATGTCGATGTAATTCTAGTTGTACTAGTAAATCACTAGATAATCTCTTTGGTAATTGCATATATCTAAGGTATGAAACTTTATAGTTTCATCTTTGGTATCTCATATGACTCATGTTTGCCTTGGATAAGTGTTCTGGTAATTAATTCTCTGTCCCTGCAAATTGTCTATTGCTGGAATAAGAAAATAACAATAGTGCATTTAAATGAATATTTTCCAAATGGTATATGTTTAACCAAAGAGTACAGTAGAATTAAAGAGGGTGAGAATTACCGGCCGTGTTGCGGAACTAAGTGGAGGATTGACGACAATTGCTGCAGTTAAAGATAGAAAAAAGTTCATCCCGATCGCTCGACAACCTAAATCAACAAAGAAAACAATGAACTCAAGTTAGGCTCTTACAGATATTTAGTTATGAAAATGACATTTCTTTAGGAAAACATTAAAAGTTTGAAATAAGAAAGAAACCTTGAAACGTTTCCCATGGATGTATAAGTCCATCCCCGTTTCGATCAAAAAAGCGAACATGTTTCTGCAACGGGGTATCGTCGCTACTTTCAACCCCTGAGAATATACACAACAATTTATTACGTTGATCAGTAAATTTATTTAGCTTATCCACAACAAATTACTCATTATAAATTTATAATAAAGAAGTCATATGGTGATGAACTTGATTCAACAGTTGATGAAGCCATTGCTATATCTAAGTCTTCTTGTTGCTAAACTTTAGTGGAAAGAGAGATAAAATAATTATATACACTACAAGTATTATTTAAGCAGAAATGTTAGTTGAGATGGTCAACTTTGTAACATGATTTTTTAAGTGATGCCTTTTTTATATAATTAAGCAACGTTTTACAATCTTTGATATACATATAAAATTATTTTCTATGTAATAAATTCTTATTCAAAAAAAGTGGGCATTAATTAACTTGTATTCCTGATAATTTACGTTTTGGCATATTTTTTTCTTCTCATCTGGCATTATTGTCCCTTGTGCCATCCAAACCTAATGCTATTATTGCTGTCCTAATGTTAAAGTATTATTAAGGTATGGGGATGATATTTAATATTTATATCTATATTTCATACATGAATTTTTTTTTATGTCTAAAATTTACATCTTCTTGGTTAATATATATATAGTATGTAGGGTAGGATATGAACTTGTGAACTTGGGAACTCATTTTTGACTTTGAATTATTTTAATTTGCATGTTCGAGGGACACTGAAATTATGTACTTTTTGCCCTTTGTTCTTCAATAATAATATGAGCGTTTTTAAGTCGTTGAGAATGTATTAGCAATTTTTCTTTTTAACTTAGCACAAAAGCACTGGATTTTGAGCTCGTTTTGGTTTGCTAGTTTAACCCGTGCTCAAATCACTGAATTTTGAGATTTTGAGTTTCAAAACAGCACATTTTAGATCGCTTTGATAATACATCCGTTCATTAATACTAAATTATTACTCAATCTTGTTCGTGCGATACGTCCTCATCAAACACATTTTCCACTTCATGTGACTCTGATTCGCACATGGTTGGTTCAAGTGGCTCTTCATTAAATGCTAACATAATCGAGGTCATAGTTGGAAACTTCTAGCAGCACATGGGCAACTAATCATATTTCCATTCAGACATTTACCCTTTTTAACTGCAAAATTTATGAAATCATCTACACCTAAGCGAAAGTGTTCCGAAAGGCCGCCATCAGGACCTATCCGTGCATACATCCATTGTCGGAGAATATTACTCATTTTATCCCTGTACAAATATGTATAATCTTCTTAATATACTAAGTAAAGTAAGAATAATTTAATCCAATATAGTATATTAATCAGTAAGATGATAATCATTTCACATTTTAACTTGCATTGTATATTGTATGCTTGCGTTTATTTTAAATGCTATATGATTAAAACCAATTATTTTATGCCCATTTCATTTATATTAAAGAAAATAATTTTATTCAATGAGAATATTGACTTTAATTTGTTCTTTATAATCCCAGTACATAAGTAAAAAGAAATGTAAGTTTGTCTAACACCATTATTTTAATATAACATAGTAAAACTGTATTTGAAATTTTATTTTAGAAAATTACACTTGTCTAACACCGTTATTATTGAATTATGTATTTAATGATGAATAATTGTAATTGACTTACCCATCACTATTAAAACGGTATGTAATTAATGATTAATATTTTTCAATGTATAAGTGATACGGAATATTTGAAAAAATATAGAAATATATAATGATTAGCATTTAACACAATTAAATTTGTTGTTTTAACTATCCTGATAAATGGCCTAAACCGGTAACAATTTCTTTTTTGGAAATAAACTCATCCAATATGAACTGTATGGTATTTGTAAAGTTAGAAGAAAATTTGTCAAATATTTAATTGTGGAAGTAGACAATCGCATTAACATTTAGGTGGAGAAACATTTATTGTAAAACACAATTAAAATAAATTATGATTAGAAAATTACTTTATTTTATGGAGATATGGAGATATGTGGATATGGATGAGATCATTGAGATTGAGAGAGATTGTTTGTAATAAATGTGTGAATGTGAAATAATAAAAACCTATTTATCTATACAATTGAAATAGCTATGAAATAGCGATTAAATACCTACAAAACTTGTGGAACTTAGCTGAATACGGAATATGTTGAGAATTATTTATTATTTTCAACACCCTCCGACGTTCGGTCAACTCATTTATTTTCGTAGTTAATCCGTCGCAAATTTGTATTACTAATTTGTTTGTAATAAATCCGTAGTTAATCCGTCTTCTTTTAACTGTTTTTTTTTTTTTTGCAGTGTCTTGGTGTTATAAGAACAGTTATAAGGATAGCGGATAAAGAGAAATAAAAGCTTTTAAGCTATTTTGATTTGAGATATGACTTTTATTAGCAATTTTCCCCCTCAAATTGCAGCATAATAGGGCTCCTTTGTTTTTTAGAGAGTTAAGATTTTCGTTTCATCGTATCGGTTTTTATTCGTTCAAACCATTGTTGGGGTTTTGTCCCACTTTTTATCTATAATTTTCATTAATAAAATTTGGAGCCCTTACTTAAAAAGAAAAAAAAAAAAAAAAAAAAACTAGCACAAAAACACAATATCGGGTATGCATTCCAGATGAAAAAAGACTTCATTAGGATCATCAAATACCTACATAAACGTCAAGGAAAGTGCGAAAAAAATTAATCACAGACTAATGTAACTCTTAAGCTGGGTTTGGTCCCATGGTTCATATGAAATGTAGAAGTTGTTTGTTGCTTAAAAAAAATAAAATCTTAACATTAAGGGAAAACAAACTTAGGCAATATTTTCATATGGATAAGAAAATGGTTGTCTTGTAGAGTTAACAAGTAGCTAGACAAACACACAAATCATGGTTTACTTCACTACATCGCTTGAATATTATTAAGGTTCAAATTCATGTGATGCATACATATGGAAGCTGAATAATTAGCATGTAGGATTTTATTTTTACGTTAATCTTGGTAGGCTTAGATTAATGATAATTAAGGAGGATGAAAATCAAGAATTTTTTACCTGAACCGCCTACAAACTCAAACAATTTGAAGTTTATATAATTGCTTTGTCCTTGCATTTTAATTGTTCTCTATAAGATATAATTAATACTTATTTGAGGTTATGGCTAGGTTTTAGTCCCCTCATATTGGAAATAATCGGGCTTGTATGACAATGCGATCATGCGATCAAAGTTCAAATTAACAATGACTTTCCATTGAAAAATAAGGTTGAGCACAAATCGAAAACACTTCCCAAAAGATAATTCAAGTCTCTCAGTTTTTAAAAGCTACATTACAATTAGCACATAATTAATTAATTGTTCTGGTTTTTTTATATACACATTCTGGAAACTAATTCTGTTTATACTTTATAGACAACTGTAGGTAACTGATGAGCCAAAACTAAGTACCTTTCCTTAGATCTGGCTCTAGAAGCCAAGATTTTAGCTTATTCGATTGGTTTCTGTTCCTGTTTCATGTTGGATATTCCCTTGAACTCTTTCAATTGAGATGTGTGAAAGATTTGGTGAAAATATATTTTCATGTATGGAGTTTAGACTTTAGAGGACACTTTTTCCAGAAGCTATATTTTCCAGTGAGATCCAAAATGGCGTATACTAGTTTTTGGCATCTTCATCTGACAATGGAAATTTACCTGAAAAAATGTAACTCGCAAAAGACCGCTATCCCACTTCAAACTCTTTCACAAACGTCAAAAACTATGATTTTTTTTTTTCTTTACGCACACAATATGCAAGGCACGGGTGCGAAAATACTTGTCTGACAATACAAAATAATGTTTGATTTAGTGAGAGTCAAAAACTGTCACAAATCTGTCGCAAATTGACTAAACTGTCACAAAGTCGTCACAAAAACTGTCGTTAATAAGCTCGTAACAAAAAATATCGTCACTAATCCCGTCGTTATTTGGATATTTTTTTGTAGTAACACATTTAGCAATACATAAGCATCTTTACCGGGCTAGTAGACTTTGGTTTGATATGCAGGTTTAGGCATGCCTAGTGTATAGAACCCCGTTTATTATTTACAAGGTCCTATAAGCACAGTGTTTTAAGTTGTCATGCGATAGGCGATAGCACCATGCCACCATACATAAAATGGAGTATCAAGGTGCCACCATACATAAAATGGAGTATCAAGGTAAGAAACTCTGAGAACTAATCTCAGTTTATCTACTTTCACCTCAGATTCCGCCGTTCATTTATCTTTTTTGTTTTCCAATATGGAAAGGCTTGAAGTTCTAAAGTGGACGAAATTTCAGCTCTTTTTATGCAGTCATACATCCAAATTATTTACAAGGTCGTATAACCACAGTGTTTTTAGTTGTCATGCGGTCTTAAATAATATTTTTAAGAAGTCGGAGATGCTACAGGGAAATTTCGTCCCTTGGTCGGATCCGAATTCTTTCGCCTATTCTGCATGTCAGAATAGGTCTTTTGGTTCTTTTAATACTATGCTTACCTTTCAAAAAAAAAAAAAAAAGAAAGTTATAAATGAAGTTTGGATGTATGACTTATCAGATACACATTATGGAAATCTATTTGGTACTAAACTAGTGACACACAAAAAGAGAAATGAGATAGAAACCAGTGAAATAGGAATGAGAATATATAGGTGTAACTAACCAACAGTACATTATCCAACCAAAACCTTCAGCAGAAAAGAGAAGCATGAAAAATGCTATTTCTTTCCAAAAGAAAAAAACACAACAAGCATGTACTTCTCTCTCCTGTCAAACAGTCCAGTAGTAATCTTCTTCTATATGCCGATGGATGCCCGAATCAGAATACCAGTCATCCATCGAACCGGCTCTTCGTCTATGGCGGTCACTTCCCTTCTTTTGATGCCTGGTCAAGCAAAAATGTGCGGAAAAAACATATTGTAAACCATTAGAAGAACCGAAAGAGTCATATTACCATGATTTCCGGTATCCACAAATATTGATCAAACATGATTCTATTAGAAGTTAGATGGATTTCTGGTTTGCACATGATATCATATCATATTAATCTTCAAAAAAATAAAAATGATATCATATCATATCAATATGAACGTAAGAACAAACATGCTACCATGTATGATTGCAGATGGTTTTTCTACCACCTCTCTTTTATCCGAGATACGTCCTCAATTACTTGGTACAATTTACCTCATAACGGCGCAAGTAAAGACCTGCGCAACTTCATATTCACTTGCAAGCTTTGTAGCATACAAACACTGTATCTTAATGATCCTAGGTTAATTAAGAAAAACATCCATATAGTTTTAAGATGAGTTTTTTTGGGGTTTATACAGAGGCAAGTAAGGTAGTCAAGCTCTTCTAGGGGTTTATATTGGTATCGTTATCCATATTAAATATTAATGTCTATGTTTCATAATTTATGTATCAAGGACTCTAAAGGAAACTGAGCCTCTGAGGGTACATCATACTTCATACTATTATTTATGTGAAAATGGTTTATTAAGCTTTAAAACAATTATTTATAAATAAACCTTGATAGTTTGAAAAATTACTGACACACATGTACTATTATTTACAAATAAAACAGTTTTAAATTCAAAAAAAAAAAAAAAACTGAAAATAAACCGTTCCTCCCCAAAAACAGTACGTCTCCTTCTTCCATTATACTGCACACATTTTTTCTCCACCCACTCTCTCTCCCTCTCTAAAGTATATTTTATGATTTTAAAGTCAATATCACAAAGCATTATGTACCAATTTCTTTATTAAGAATCACAGGTAAGACAACATTTGTTTTGCAATAATATTATTACTTATTCATATAATTATTATTTTCTTTCAATTTTGGTTTTACGGCTTCCAATTTAATTTTCATTCAATTTCTTTGACATAGTCATTCAATAAACTAATGGAAAGAAATTAAAAGAGACGAAGGAACAGAAAGCGTATACGAATTACACCATGCATCGCGTGGGCACACCGGCTAGTATATTGAATGTGATCTTAGATCAAACATCAATTCTAAGAACACTCTGAGAGCTATGGTCGGGTGTTATGCAACTTTGATTTAGAATGGGTTTCCTATGACCTTAAACAAATGCCGAGAGGCTACTCAAGAATCCAAGTCAAAGAGAAAGCAAGTAACATTAGGAAGGGGTTAATATATCAACAAAAATGTTTCCCCCATTTTATGTACAACATTAACAAGCCTCAAATTTTTTAAAAAAATAATAAAGAATTGGCTTAAAACAGAAAAGGCAAAGCTTTGGGCCATCACTGATAATAAACACAAGATCCTAGCTATACTAGCCAACAAAAATCTTGGAACAGCACAACTCACTAACGGGCTAGTGTAGTCTGTTCTTTAAAGATACAACAAAACTGTGTTCAGACAATCAGATTTTGCCACATTACGGGTTGCAGCCTTGGGCTGCTAACCCGCAAGCAGCTATACTGAAGTTGTATTAATCTTAGTAGTCTAACTGACATAGATGGTTCGCCTTCTTTTTAGTGCACACTTGTTTTTCATACATTACACTAATTATTGCAGCCAATTGGCTCTCAAACCGAATGAATTAGAATTCATACTAACAGGAAAAAGCAAATAAGTTGATTTAAGCTTTTCTCTAGAGAATGGTGTTCTCTATAATAACACTATCTGTCTAAGGAAGTAAACTGAATGACAGAATTGGCAACTAGAGTTTCACCGAGCAAACTAAAGCCCTGGGCAAGCCCTAATAAACATATCATTTCGCCCACCAGTCAAGCTCAGTTTTTAACTTTTTATAAGATGTGTAGTTAGTTCCTTAAAGAGACAACAGTATATAGCATATCTTGAACTTATTTTTCAAGAGAACATTGATAGCAGATGAGAGTAGATTAGCGGGGCTTTGAGGCAAGAAAGGCACAAAACAAACAAAAGGGGAAGCAATATTACTCAGAGTACAAAAGAGGACGCAATCCGTGGGTGAGGGAGCTGATCCCCGTTCTCCAAGCGGCATCGAAAGTCACTGAGGTGAGTACAAAAGTCACGTCGCTCAAGTTTAATGAACGTCACACAGATGTGCAATACACTTTTGTTTTCTATACACACAGTGTTTATAAGACAAAGTATTTGATGGTCTACTTTCAGAACGACACCTGTTATTAGCCGCTCAAATGGTCCACTGTATTCTTCGATGCTTTTGAAGCCTTTAACTTCTATGGCCGGGCTCAACTCAAGATCATGATCCGGATCATTATGAGAAATATCAGTGTAAGAAAACACCATCAGCCTTTCAGTAGCGGATCTGGAATACATATAGATGTTTTTACCGATAACGACAGATTGGTCTTTCATGACAGGAAGATAAAGGCCTGAATTATGGTGAAGATAAGCCTCAGTTGGAGGAAGACGCACTGGTTTCCATGATCCGGTTCTGGTGTTAAAAGAATAAAATATATAACCGTTATATGGATCACTCATGAGCATATGACCTAAGCAAACAAGTATGAACTTATCCTCGAGCACAACGTAACCTTTCGAAACGTTGGACTTGTTGTTAAACACAGAGTTGTAACATAACTCATTCCATATTGTTGATCCATGTATGGGATCAAGCGTCTCGAAGGCGGGTTCAGGGACAACGTCGACTACACAATCAGAAAACGAACAGGCATAGATCTTTTTATCTACAGCTACAACAAGGGGATATATTTTCATCCCGAGTGGACAAAGTGGATAATTAACTTCACGCCTACTGACGAGGTTGAATACACATGGTGTGAGTCTACTAACTAAATCACCATCTTTATTAACAACCATATCCCTCTCGTCGGGGATCATGTATAGATCTGACCCTATAACACATGAACCAAACGTCGGGCCACCATAGTGCAACTTCCTGACCGGTGGTATTTTTTTACGCTCAAGGAAAGTCCCGATGGGTCTGATAACATCTTTCACTGCTTCCTTTTCTGGTTTAATGTATATTTTTTCCGATGGGTGATGTTTCCTAATACTTACCTCGAATTCGAATACCCCAGCATTCATTTTACCTTGACCACTAACGACGATCACTATCTTCTTTTTCTCCATTCCCTCTCTCAATCTCTCTCTCTCTCTAGGGATTGTAGTGTTCCGAGTGAATTAGGGTATGAGGCTGTATTTTTCCATGCAAAAAAACATGTTTTCAATGCAAAACCGTAAATTGTAATTACAAGCCATAATTCTTACGGTTTTCTTTTTTATTTTATTTTTCATAAAAAAAGAAAGAAAAAAATTAAAAGTAAACTGTAATTCTGAATTACGGTTTGTAATTTGAAATTACGGTTTTGGCATGAAAACACATTTTTTGTAATTGAAAAATACGGCCTCTTAGAGTATAGCTTTTAAGTCCAATGTTGGGTAATATGCAAATAACCCCTGCAACTATGAGTCATTTGCAAATTACCCCCACGTACTATAAGTTCTTGCATTTAATCCCTATAAACTATTAATTTTTTGCAATATATTTTAAATGATATAAGTTTATGTTCCCTGTTCCGTTTTGATTGTTTTTCAATTATGATAATGACTTTTATTTATTTATATTTATACGTGTTAATTAAAAAAAATTGAAATAACAAAAAAAAAGTTTTTGTCACTAAAATAATAAATTTTTTTAATGTAAAGCTTTTTATGATGACATTTTTACGATAATTGTTATCTTAACTTGTTTGTATTGACAAACTACATATTTTGGACAAATAATTTAGTAAAAAATGAAAAGGTTTACTTTAATTACACTTTAATACCAAAAACACACAATGTGACAGATTTAGTCCAAAGTTACTATTGAGTTTGTTATTTGTACAAGTTGTTCAATCGGGTTCTTAGATCCTGAAACATAATATATTACTCCAACATATAAAGCAATAACACATGTAATCAATATACCCGCTTCAAGTTGGAGTGTGCAAAGAAAGCACACCCAATTTGGACAATAAACCATGAAATATTCCAAAACCAAGAGTTTTAGTAAACATATCCGCTATATTATTTTCTAAATAAACATGCATGTGATGTATAACATTTTTAATGATTTTCTCTCTTATAAAGTGACAATCAACCTCTATATGCTTAGTGCTAGCATGATTAATAGAATTTAATGCTAAAGCTAAAGCAGATTTAACTATCAAGTCATTAATCTGTTCTATAAAGTCGTTATTAGAAATATCAAGTAATATATCATTAACATATACCAATAATGCTAAAAATAAACCATTTTTATTATAAATAAAAAGAGAAGTATCACCTATTGACCGAATAAAACCAAAGTCAAGAAGAGTATTAGTTAAGTTGGAGAACCATTGTCTAAATGTTTGCTTTAATCACATAAAGAATTTTATAGCCTACAAACTAAGTTTTGAAATTAGGGTATGACGTTTTATAATTAGCATATGCATATTTTGTGAGTTTTTAATCATTTTTAGAGAGAGATGGGTGATTAGCACGTGTTAGAAATAGGTGCGATTATCGTGTGTTAGAGAGATATGTGCGATTAGAGAGAGATATGTTAGGTTAGAGATAGATGTTAGATTAGAGAGAGATGTTAGGTGGGAGAGATATATGTTAGGTTAGAGAGAGATTAGATTAAGAAATAATAACTATATATAAGTATATTTTTGATAATTTAAATTAGGATAAATTAACAAAAAATAGTACTTTTGAAACTAAATTATCAAAAACATACCCTTACAACTTTAATTATCAAAAACATAGCAAACAAATTTAATGTTGTTTCTTTCGCTATTCTCATCTTAATCTCTCTCTCCTCCCTTATTATATCTCTCCTCCATTATTCTCTACATCTCTCTATAATTTTACTCTCTCCTCCATTGTTCTTTATATCTTTCTTTTATATCACACTCTATCTCTCTCCCCTCATACACCACGAAAATTCGTCACTAACTACCGAACACCATCTAGATTATATAAACATTCATATACATATAAATATATATATATATATATATACATACGTAATACATAAATATTACACTGGTTGATACCCCGTAATATATGAAAAATATATGAAATTGGTGATATTGTTTTCTATCCCGTAATATATGAAAAATATATGAAATTGGTGAGATTGTTTTCTATTTATTGAGGTTTGGGACTATTGTAAAACTTGTGGGTTTCAATTTGAAGGAGAAGAATCCATATGTACAGTATTGAGAGAAATCCATATGTAGGGTATGAAGTTTTAAAATTAGGGTATGAAGTTTTGAAATTTAGGTATGAAATTTTGAAATTAGGGTATAAAGTTTTAAAATTAGGGTATAAACTCTTTTTTAGATATTTAATTGTGATCCAGAACATTTATGGTATGATATTTTAAAATTAAGGTATGACATTTTATAATTATCATATGAATATTTTGTGAGTTTTTAGTCATTTTTAGAGAGAGGTGGGTGATTAGCATGTGTTAGAAAGAGATGCGATTATCGTGTGTTAGAGAGAGAGATGTACGATTAGGGAGAGAATTTTACGATTAGAGAGAGAGAGTTACGGTTAGAGAGAGATGTTAGATTATGATTTGATTAGAATTAGAAAAATAATAAGTATATATATGTATGTTTTTAATAATTTAACTTTTGAGGGTATGCTTTTGTTAATATAATAGGGGTTGAGTATGTTTTTGTTAATTGCCCCTTTTAAATTATTATGGTATATTTTTGTTAATATAATAGGGATAGAGTATGTTTTTGTTAATTGACCCTTTAATATATGTTTGGTTTTTTCAGGGTCTTTTTAAATATTTTTTTATCTTCGTGTTTTAATATTTTTACTTGTTATACTTTGATTTATTAAATTTAACTTTTGTATTTTTTGTGTTTCTATTTTGTTTATTTTTTAGTCAATTTTAAAGTGTTGAAACTTTCGATACATGACTGCATGTGACATTACTGTTGTGGGTTTTTTTTTGAGTTTGAAAAGAAAGTCGAAATTGAGTAAAAAGGAAAAAAAATTAAAATCAAATACATTTTAATCAATAAAACAAGGTAAAAAAAATAAGAAAAGAAGGTAAAAAAATCAGGCTTTTCCGGTTTATACTTTTAAAAATATTATGTGCTTTTATTAATTTTGGCAACCCCACATATTTTGTTCGGGTTCCGTCTCTATTTCTAGAGAGATAAAATATGTGTATTATGTTTTGTGTTGTATGATATAATATTTTGATAAATAAAGTAAATAATTAAAAAATGATATTTAAACTTTGAAAATATCTCTGGGCAACATAATTTGTTATGAATTAGCTTATATGAAATTCTCCCTTTTATTAATCTTGTAGAAGGCACAGACATCACCTTCGAGAATAAAAACACACCATAACATTCATTCATATACAATGTCATCAACCTACAATAGATCTCTTTGACAAAGAAAGATAATTTAAAACGTGTGAGAGTTAAATGTTTTCTATTTCTAAATAGCTCTCTATCTACCTGTAAAACTATGAACAACCAGAGTTTGTTTAGAAAATGTCTTCAAACGTGAAGGCAACACACTTTGACAAAAGCTTTAACTGCAAGAAAAAAGCCAAAACACCATACTCGAATCATTGTATTTGTGGCAATAAAGTTAAACACCGATAAGCAATAATAAAAGTATAACCCAATAAGAGTTTACACATAAATTATGAAGTGACTTTTTTTGCAAATAACTATAATCAAGAACCCTCCGAAAAAACTTGAGCTCACACTTTATGATTTTCTATTCTATTCTATTCTACATTTCTACTTATAATAAATAAGCACTAATAGGATTTCAAATTCTAAGCAAGAAAAGGAGGGATCACTATGACTTTTTATTATCATCAAACTATTAATGACGTAAGGGAACGTCACACAACTCTTCATCAGCTAAGCTTGGGCATAATTGGCACGTACAACTCCAATTCTCAATTCTACGAGAATGTGTATTTTTTATGATTATTTGCGTTTTTTAACTTTTTGTTTAATGCTCACCAATATTTTTACTGTTTCATGTAAAAGCTTGTCGTATATCACTTTCATCCTTTCAGGCACGCTTTTTATACAGTGGTAAAAACTGAAATCTGGTACATGGTATGCATTTTTTACAATCGAGTATGCTATGCACTTTACCTGACTTCTGACGACCTCTAAATGAAGACCAGTGACCGATGGTTAAGGGAGAGATACAATATTTGGCTTGACATTGGTTTATAGAGAGTTGTGACTTGTGATGGATTGTTGAGCTTTGAGGCCGGGGGAGAGAAAGTCGCATTTTTTTGCAATAAATGTGTCGGTATCATTAATTTGTAATATAATTTGTTCGTACCACTTTATGGTAATTGCCCCAAAAAATTTAAAACTATTTTTTTTGCATCTAAAAGTTTTCTATAAACGAAAGAATCTATGTATGCATTCGTTTATGATTTTGCCGCATCGACTTATTTGGGTGAACGCTTCCAAAAACTTTTTTGTTTCATCTACCATTGTCTGATTTATGTAGCCTGTTGGGAAGATACATACAGTAAACAAAAAATTGTGTAAAAGTAAACAAATGGATTCATCAATAAAATGGATACACGTCTCTTAACTTTGCCGATGAAGCTCCCGTGAGCTCGTCAGAGGTCTGGTGAAGCTTAGTTGACCTCCACCGGTGACGGAACAACAATGGGTATGCACTTTTCACAAGTGCGTATGCATTTCACAAATTGGCATGCACTTCGCTCGACCTCCTACAACCCTCTGACAAGGTCGTCGGAGCATCCCTGACTTCGGAATGGAGAACGACAACCGACGGATACAGGAGAGATACTGTGGGTTGACATTGGTTTGAGGTAAGGAGAAAGTAAGTTGCACTTTTTAGGAATAAAAGTTTGTGAGCATCATTCCTTAGTAAAATAGTTTGCTCCTTGGCATTTTTAGGTAATTGCCCCAAAAAAATTTCATGTATAGATGTTTGTTATAAATGAAAAAAGCTATTTATGTATTAATTCGTGATTTTTAAAAAGAAAATGCATTTTTTCAGATTTGAAATACAGTTATAAAATTAAAAAAAAAAACTTATAAGAGAAACCCGGGGGAGCCGACTCTCCACCTTGTGGGCAGCGAAGAGAGATGGAGGGAGGAAGGAACCAACATCCCACCGCAGGTGCAGTGGCACCATGACCGATAAAGGTGGAATGTTGATTCTGATGATGCCTCCCCAACTGCAAGGGTCACTGTTAAGAGTATGTTTCTTATGCCTAGAAATGCAGAGAAGATTATTATTAACTTCTCCCCAATAGACTGCTTCTATTATAGTAACACTTGTTACACTTCAACTGTTAAAGTATAGAATTAGAATCTCATAACCATGACCTCTGCAGGTTTAATAAAAAAAGGAAGATGCAAAGATGGCGAAGTATTTTGGCTCCAAGTAGATATTGAAGAGAAAGGGAAACAAAAGGAGATGGCGATGTACACAATGGAAAGATGGACAGAAATATCAGTATATAACCAAACTAAGAACATAAAAAACTACTAGTACCAAAAATACTATTACGAGGCATAGATTGAAATTGCAGAGAGAATCAATCATAGAAGAAACCAATTAGGAGGTGTGAACAAAAGTATGTTTCGATTCGAAAAGCATAAACACTTGCATTGTAATCATAACATTAGGCATCTTAACTTAATCATTACAAACATCTTAATTTAAACATTACAATCAGCAAGAAAAACATGAGCATTAAATCCTTATGTCGGCACATAATCATAATTTATAACAAGCACATCTAAACCATAAACCGAACAGAATATAGATAGATTAAGGAAAAGGGAAACAGACGAAGGAGGTAGAACCCCGATGGACATTAGGTAAACAGTAGATGTACTTCTCTCTCCTGTCAAACAGTCCAGTAGTAATCTTCTTCTATATGCCGACGGATGCCCGAATCAGAATACCGGTCATCCATCGAACCGGTTCTTCGTCTATGGCCGCCACTAACCTTCTTTTGATGCCTGGTCAAGCAAAAATGTGTGGAAAAAAAATATTGTAAACCATTAGAAGAACCGAAAGAGTCATATTACCATGATTTCCGGTATCCACAAATATTGATCAAACATGATTCTATTAGAAGTTAGATGGATTTCTGGTTTGCACATGATATCATATCATATTAATCTTCAAAAAAATAAAAATGATATCATATCATATCAATATGAACGTAAGAACAAACATGCTACCATGTATGATTGCAGATGGTTTTTCTACCACCTCTCTTTTATCCGAGATACGTCCTCAATTACTTGGTACAATTTACCTCATAACGGCGCAAGTAAAGACCTGCGCAACTTCATATTCACTTGCAAGCTTTGTAGCATACAAACACTGTATCTTAATGATCCTAGGTTAATTAAGAAAAACATCCATATAGTTTTAAGATGAGTTTTTTTGGGGTTTATACAGAGGCAAGTAAGGTAGTCAAGCTCTTCTAGGGGTTTATATTGGTATCGTTATCCATATTAAATATTAATGTCTATGTTTCATAATTTATGTATCAAGGACTCTAAAGGAAACTGAGCCTCTGAGGGTACATCATACTTCATACTATTATTTATGTGAAAATGGTTTATTAAGCTTTAAAACAATTATTTATAAATAAACCTTGATAGTTTGAAAAATTACTGACACACATGTACTATTATTTACAAATAAAACAGTTTTAAATTCAAAAAAAAAAAAAAAACTGAAAATAAACCGTTCCTCCCCAAAAACAGTACGTCTCCTTCTTCCATTATACTGCACACATTTTTTCTCCACCCACTCTCTCTCCCTCTCTAAAGTATATTTTATGATTTTAAAGTCAATATCACAAAGCATTATGTACCAATTTCTTTATTAAGAATCACAGGTAAGACAACATTTGTTTTGCAATAATATTATTACTTATTCATATAATTATTATTTTCTTTCAATTTTGGTTTTACGGCTTCCAATTTAATTTTCATTCAATTTCTTTGACATAGTCATTCAATAAACTAATGGAAAGAAATTAAAAGAGACGAAGGAACAGAAAGCGTATACGAATTACACCATGCATCGCGTGGGCACACCGGCTAGTATATTGAATGTGATCTTAGATCAAACATCAATTCTAAGAACACTCTGAGAGCTATGGTCGGGTGTTATGCAACTTTGATTTAGAATGGGTTTCCTATGACCTTAAACAAATGCCGAGAGGCTACTCAAGAATCCAAGTCAAAGAGAAAGCAAGTAACATTAGGAAGGGGTTAATATATCAACAAAAATGTTTCCCCCATTTTATGTACAACATTAACAAGCCTCAAATTTTTTAAAAAAATAATAAAGAATTGGCTTAAAACAGAAAAGGCAAAGCTTTGGGCCATCACTGATAATAAACACAAGATCCTAGCTATACTAGCCAACAAAAATCTTGGAACAGCACAACTCACTAACGGGCTAGTGTAGTCTGTTCTTTAAAGATACAACAAAACTGTGTTCAGACAATCAGATTTTGCCACATTACGGGTTGCAGCCTTGGGCTGCTAACCCGCAAGCAGCTATACTGAAGTTGTATTAATCTTAGTAGTCTAACTGACATAGATGGTTCGCCTTCTTTTTAGTGCACACTTGTTTTTCATACATTACACTAATTATTGCAGCCAATTGGCTCTCAAACCGAATGAATTAGAATTCATACTAACAGGAAAAAGCAAATAAGTTGATTTAAGCTTTTCTCTAGAGAATGGTGTTCTCTATAATAACACTATCTGTCTAAGGAAGTAAACTTAATGACAGAATTGGCAACTAGAGTTTCACCGAGCAAACTAAAGCCCTGGGCAAGCCCTAATAAACATATGATTTCGCCCACCAGTCAAGCTCAGTTTTTATAAGATGTGTAGTTAGTTCCTTGAAGAGACAACAGTATATAGCATATCTTGAACTTATTTTTCAAGAGAACATTGATAGCAGATGAAAGTAGATTAGCGGGGCTTTGAGGCAAGAAAGGCACAAAACAAACAAAAGGGGAAGCAATATTACTCAGAGTACAAAAGAGGACGCAATCCGTGGGTGAGGGAGCTGATCCCCGTTCTCCAAGCGGCATCGAAAGTCACTGAGGTGAGTACAAAAGTCACGTCGCTCAAGTTTAATGAACGTCACACAGATGTGCAATACACTTTTGTTTTCTATACACACAGTGTTTATAAGACAAAGTATTTGATGGTCTACTTTCACAACGACACCTGTTATTAGCCGCTCAAATGGTCCACTGTATACTTCGATGCTTTTGAAGCCTTTAACTGCTATGGCCGGGCTCAACTCAAGATCATGATCCGGATCATTATGAGAAATATCAGTGTAAGAGAACACCAGCAGCCTTCCAGTAGCGGATCTGGAATACATATAGATGTCTTTACCGATAACGACAGATTGGTCTTTCATAACAGGAAGATAAAGGCCTGAATTATGGTGAAGATAAGACTCAGTTGGAGGAAGACGCACTGGTTTCCATGATCCGGTTCTGGTGTTAAAAGAGTAAAATATATAACCGTAATATGGATCACTCATGAGCATATGACTTAAGCAAACAAGTATGAACTTATCCTCGAGCACAACGTAACCTTTCGAAACGTTGGCCTTGTTGTTAAACACGGAGTTGTAATATAACTCATTCCATATTGTTGATCCATGTATGGGATCAAGCGTCTCGAAGGCGGGTTCAGGGACAACGTCAACCACACAATCAGAAAACGAACAGGCATAGATCTTTTTATCTACAGCTACAACAAGGGGAAACGTTTTCATCCCGAGTGGACAAAGTGGATAATTAACTTCACGCTTGCTTACGAGGTTGAATACACATGGTGTGAGTCTACTACCTAAATCACCATCTTTATTAACAACCATATCCCTCTCGTCCGGGATCATGTATAGATCTGATCCTATAACACATGAACTGAACTTCGGGCCACCAGAGTACAACTTCCTGACCGGTGGTATTTTTTTACGCTCAAGGAAAGTCCCGATGGGTCTGATAACATCTTTCACTGCTTCCTTTTCTGGTTTAATGTATATTTTTTCCGATGGGTGATGATTCCTAATACTTACCTCGAATTCGAATACCCCAGCATTCATTTTACCTTGACCACTAACGACGATCACTATCTTCTTTTTCTCCATTCCCTCTCTCTCTCTCTAGGGATTGTAGTGTTCCGGGTGAATTAGGGTATGAGGCTGTATTTTTCCATGCAAAAAAATATGTTTTCAAGGGCAAAACCGTAAATTGTAATTACAAACCGTAATTCTGATTTACGGTATACTTTTTTATTTTATTTTTCATAAAAAAAGAAAAAAAAATTAAAAGTAAACTGTAATTCTGAATTACGGTTTGTAATTTGAAATTACGGTTTTGACATGAAAGCATATTTTTTGTAGTTGAAAAATACGGCCTCTTAGGGAATAGCTTTTAGGTCCAATGTTGGGTAATATGCAAATAACCCCTGCAATTATGAGTCATTTGCAAATTACCCCCACGTACTATAAGTTCTTGCATTTAACGCCCTATAAACTATCAAATTTTTGCAATATATTTTAAATGATATAAGTTTATGCTCGCTGGTCCGTTTTGATTGTTTTTCATTTATTATAATGACTTTTTTTTATTTATATTTATACGTGTTTATTAAAAAAAATTGAAATAACAAAAAAAAAGTTTTTCTCACTAAAATAATATTTTTTTTAATGTAAAGCTTTTTATGATGACACTTTTACGATAATTGTTATCTTAACTTGTTTGTATTGACAAACTACATATTTTGGACAAATAATTTAGTGAAAAATGAAAAGGTTTACTTTAATTACACTTTAATACCAAAAACACACAATGTGACAGATTTAGTCCAAAGTTGCTATTGAGTTTGTTATTTGTACAAGTTGTTCAATCGGGTCCTTAGATCCTGAAACATAATACATTAGTCCAACATATAAAACAATAACACATGTAATCAATATATCCGCTTCAAGTTGGAGTGTGCAAAGAAAGCACACCCAACTTGGACAATAAACCATTAATATTTCAAAACCAAGAGTTTTAGTAAACATATCAGCTATATTATTTTCTGAATAAACATGCATGTGATGTATAACATTTTTAATGATTTTCTCTCTTATAAAGTGACAATCAACCTCTATATGCTTAGTGCTAGCATGATTAATAGGATTTAATGCTAAAACTAAAGCAGATTTAACTATCAAGTCATTAACCTTTTCTATAAAGTCATTATTAGAAATATCAAGTAATATATCATCAACATATACCAATAATGTTAAAAATAAACCATTTTTATTATAAATAAAAAGAGAAGTATCACCTATTGACTGAATAAAACCAAAGTCAAGAAGAGTATTAGTTAAGTTGGAGAACCATTGTCTAAATGTTTGTTTTAATCCATATAAAGAATTTTATAGCCTACAAACTAAGTTACTATTTTGCGGTTGAAAACCAGGTGGTACCATCATCTATACTTCCTCATCTAGTTCTCCAAACCTATTTTTTAACAGCTATTATATCCAAAAAAAAATCTGATAGTTGTCATCTTATCTAAAGTTGCTTCAAAATTTATGCCCTCTAATTGTGCATAACCCTTAGCGACTAACTTAGATTTATAACTTTCTATGGTACGATCAGAATTATATTTAATCTTATAAACTGATTTACACCCTATTGGTTTTTTATCTACACGTAACTCATTTAAAATTCAAGTATTATTGATTTCCATAGCTTCTATTTCAGCTTGCATAGCTTGTTGCCACAAGGATTATCTTTAGCCTGATTATAAGTCTTAGGTTTTATATGTGATGAAATAGCTAAACAAAAAGTTTTATACTTTGGTGATATCTGATCATATCTCAAGCATTCAAATGATAAAAAGGTTCTTTTGATTTTATCAGAACATTACTAGAATTACAATAAAAATCTTTTAAATAATTATGTGCTTTTTGAGTTATTATAGGTCTAACTTTTTGATCAGTAGTATTATTAGTAACATGAGAAGAAGAAAAAAGAATATCAACATCACATCATTATTAGTAACATGAGAAGAAGAAGAAACAAGACCAACATCATTATTATCTTGAACATTATTATTAGAATCTTTAAAAGAAAAAATATTTTCATAAAAAGTATCATCCCTAAAAAGAAAAACTTCATAAGTATTTAAATCATACAATATATAACCTTTTGTACTTGTACCAAAACTAATTAATACACATTTTCTCCCCCTATGTTCAAACTTAGTTCTATTTCTAGCTAAATTACTTGCAAAACACAAATAACCAATTACTCTTAAGTGATTATAATTAGTTTTCTTGTTGTACAACATCTCATAAGGTAATTTATTAGACAAAACAGGTGTTGTCATTCTATTAATCAAATATGCAACATGAATAACACAATAACCCCAAAATTTTAAAGGTAAAAAAGATTGAAATCTTAATGAGCTAGCTACATTTAATAAATGCCGATTTTTCCTTTCTACAATACCATTCTATTGAGTAGTATCTACACAGCTAGTTTGATGTATAATGCCATAATTTTGAATAAAATTCACTTAGAATAAATTCAGTACCATTATCACTTCTAAGTATTTTAATAGACTTTCCAAATTGATTATGCACCATTGAATAAAAATTATGAATAATAACAACAGTCTCATACTTATGCGTTAATAAGAAAATCCAAGTAAATCTAGTAAAATCATCCACTATTGTCAGAAAATAATGACAATTATTGAGTGTTGCAATAGTATAGGGACCCATAAATCACAATAAATTAACTCAAAAGCATTAAAAGTATGAGTAACACTTAAATTAAAAGGAGATTTATTATGCTTTGATATATGACGAGTCTCGCAAATAGATCAAATCTATTATGAACAAGAGATATAATTTACATCATGAGCAAGTAACCTAAAAGCTGAATTTGAAGGATGAACTCATCTAAAATGCCACAAACTTGGCTCATTTGAAGACACCGAAACATTATAAACTGAATTATTGAAACCAACAACATGGAGATTATCAAAGATATAGAGAGCATGATGTTATGTAGCCCTACCAATCATCTTCAAAGTGTTACGAAGCCCTTTTGTTTTATGGAATATATTTAAAAAAAAAAATGATTGACTTGTTGATTTATTGAGATAAGAAATCAAATTTACCTTGTCCATAAATCTACCTGGCTCCTTATTTGCCTGGAGCATTTCTTCGAGTTCGTTTGATGCCAAGGCATTGGCTTCAGTTTTTGCATGTTTGCTGAATATTTCCTCAAACTTCGATGAAACAAACCTTTCAAAAATAAATAATATACCGAAATGGATAGAAATATGAAAATCTACGAACAATGATTATTTTAACAAGAATGTGTGTTGTGTGCTCGCGTCCTCGCGTGCGTGGAGGACTCCAGTTTATCCCTTTTATTGGGGGATATTTCATGTTTCTGTGTTATAAAATGATATTTTTGCTGTTCCAACTTCCAAAATCCCTTTTATACCCTTCTCTAATAACCAAAGATGAAAACTTGGAGCATATTATTACCTTCCTTCGGTATCGAAAGCACTAGAATCGCTTGTATGCTTTACTTTGTGCATGTTTTCTATCTCAATTGGGAAACAACTTAACAAAGACCATGGTTTACCCTGCAAATATGAACATCACACGTCATGCATTAGAGAAGGTGTTTAACCCACAAATGCCTATGATTTAGGTTATACAACTTTATTTTAGGATCCACAAATATTGAAGTTATGGTTAGAACTTAGAAGATAGGGGATGGATCGATATAAGAATCTGGCACTGGCCTGAGTCTAATGATGGCATTTTTACACTAAATTAATTTGTGTGTTCTTTTCTACAAAAAGCGATAAGCGATTTATAAATGGGCATTATCCCTCACAAAACGTTTGTTTTCTTTCAGAAAATCGTTGGTTTAAAGGTGTTAAAAATGATACTCCAAATGAAAATTCTCCTAGCTTCAAAGGTGATATTCATGTGATTCCAGTTGTATTAAATCATAGATTATCTCTTTGGATATAGTATGCTTACTTCCAACGTTTGGGAACTTTATAGTTTTATTTTTAATTGGCATCTCGAATGACTTCTCTTTGCCTTCGAGATGCAGAGTTTTAAAATGGTGAAATAAGTGTTCTGGTAATTATTTTGTCCCTGAAAGTTGTGTATAACCGGAATAGAAATTTATAATATTGGATTCAAATGAATAAATTTCAAAATGTATATTTTTAACCAAAGAGTAGAAAACGGGTGACAATTACAGGACGTGTTGCAGAACTAAGTTGTGGATTAACGAAAAATGTTGCAAATACAGATATAAAAAAGTTCATCCCGATTGCTCGGCAACCTGAATTAACAAAGAAAACAATGAACTCAAATTAGACTCTTAAAGACCTTGAATTACTATCTAGAAAGAAAGTTTTCTTTAGGAAAACATCAAATGTGTGAATTAGGAAAGAACCTTGAAAGGTTTCCCATGGATATACAAGTCCATCCCCGTTCCGATCAAAAAAGAGAACATGTTTCATCAACGGGGTAATATCATCGCTACTATCAACCCCTGAGAATATACACAACAATTTATTAGGTTTAGTAATTAAATGTATTGCCTTCTTCAC
Organism: Primula veris; assembly: GCA_963682055.1. Classification (NCBI taxonomy): domain Eukaryota; kingdom Viridiplantae; phylum Streptophyta; class Magnoliopsida; order Ericales; family Primulaceae; genus Primula; species Primula veris. The sequence continues at coordinate 2,340,639 of OY821742.1, read as the reverse complement.
AACAAATTACTCATTATAATAAAGAAGTTATAGTTTTGGTTCAAGAATGTTTGTTTACCATTATGTTCAATAGCATCTAGGGATGAACTTGATTCAACAGTTGATGAACAGGGGTGGACCCAGGGGTGGCTGGAGGTGGCCGTGGCCATCCCGGCAGCGACTTTTAATTTTAGTTTTTTATATGTGTAATTTAAAATTTTCTAAAATATATGCATTGATAGTCCACTAATTAAACAAAATAATTGTTGGTATAGTCGTAAAATTGACTTTAAGATAGTGTAAAGTTAGTAGTTAAAATCATGTTAGTTGTTTTTTTAACCTTGAAATTACCAAATTTCGTAAATGACCATTGTATTTTTCCAAACAAAATTACTAAAAAATATATTTTATTACCCAATACCATTTGTCTTAATTTTATATTTATTTTATCTTATGTTAAACATAGATTTTTTTTTTATTAGAACCTATTTATTTTATTTTATATTCGAAATATTTTTTACACCGTAACTGTAAAACAAATCATCTTGGTTCCATGAAGCTATTGTTATATCTAAGAGACTAAGTCTTCTTGTTACCAAACTTGTGTGGAAAGAGAGAGATTGAAGGAAATTGGTTAGACTTTGGGAAAGATGTAGATGTATATAATTGAAGAAGAAATGTTTTTTTTTAGATGGTCAACTTTGTAAACAAGAGTTTTTCAGTGATGGTGTTATATAATTAAAAATTGCAACCTTACATAGAAAATTATTTATGATTATCATTAACATTTAACAAATTCCTACTCATCAGAAGTGGCTGCCATAATGTTACTAATCATTAACTTGTATTCCTGTTAATTTACGTTTTGGCCTATTTTTTCTTCCCATCTGGCATTATTGCACTCTGTGCCATCCAAACCTGACGTTAATAATAAGCAAAATAACCGACTATTTCAGTATGTATTGTTTATTATTGTCCTAAAGTATTGGTAATAAGGTATGGAGTTGAAATTTAAATATTTATTTCATACATGACCTTGGCGTAAGTCGTTGAAAAACCTTATAAAATCGAAAATTTACAAGATTAAAAACTTCATAAACTTGTTAGGGTCATGTGTGAAAAAAGTAACCACAGCCACCTTTTAACATTACGGCTCTGTTTGTTTTGATGTAAAATTGGTGCAAACAAACATTTACGGGTAAAATACATTTTTCGGGTGATTGGTTTACCGTAAAACATTTTTTTATGAAATTTATTTTCCACATATCCAGTAAAATTGAAGGAAACGATTACACCGCAAATAAAGATGTAAACGATTTACGGTGCCTCTCCACGTATTCTTTCTAATACTAGTATTGTAACTATTATTAATTATAGGTCTATTCTTTCAAAATTATTTAATAATTAGTCTAATTCCATCTAATTAACCAATAAAAAAAAGAGAAAATTGGAAATCTTCTAAAAACTAACAAAAACTGAAAAAATAAATAAATAAATTCTAAAAAATCTAAAAAACCAATAATATCTTATGTACTTCTAATTTTATGAGAGATTGAAAATTTATAAGTTATTATAAGTGACGTATACGAAAGAAAATATGTGTTTAGCTGATGTTTCATATACATGTTGAGATTTTTACCAATTGTTTGTTAAAAAAATAATTTGTAAAAAAAACTTGAGTTTGTATAAAATTTTCGGTGAAAAACTTTTTATACACCAACCGTAAATGAAAGACAAACAAAAGTTAACAGTGTAAAATTTTCTCATATAAATATTTTCTTCATGTAAAACTTTTACTATAAAACAAATTAACGGAGCCGTAAACCAATTTATGCAATACTTTCATATGGATAAGCAAATTTCTGTGTTGTAAAGTTAATAATTAGCTGAAAGATGTTTTACATTGTTTACTAGACAACTACACCAAAATCCAAATCTTTGTGTCTGTGAAGAAATGATTTACTTCTTCGCTACATCGCTTGAATATTAAGGTTTAAAATCATGTGACGATGCGTGTGGAAGCTGACTATAGCAGGTAGTAAAAAAGTAACCTTAATCTTGGGATTAAGGCATAGATTGATCATCATGAAGTTAATAAATTGGTTTCTGTTCTTGCATTTTATTTGTTCTTTATAAGGTAGAATTCAATACTTATTTGGGGTTATAAAAATGAGTCCCTTCACATAGGCAGTAATCGGGATTGTATGACAACTCGATCAAAGTTCAAACTGTGACTTCCTATTGAAAAATAAGGTTCAACATAAATCGAAACACTTCTCAAAAGATAATACGAGTCTGGCAGTTTTCAAAAGCTACATTACAATTAGCACATAATTGTTCTGGTTTATATGTATAAACATTCTGGAAACTAATTCTAATTGTAGGTAACGGCTGAGCCAAAATTAAGTACCTCCTTAGATCTAGCTCTAGAAGCCAAGAAGCCAAGAAGCCAAGAAGCCAAGCTTTTGGCTTATTCCATTGGATTCTGGTTGTGCTTCATGTATGATATGGCCAAGGCTTTTGATAGATTAACCTGGTCTTTTCTGATAAAAGTCCTTGATTGTTTTGGTTTTGATAAAAATTGGATAGATCTTATTATGAGTTGTGTAGCTAATGCTAAATACTCTATTTGTTTAAATGGGGTTTCCACTGGCTATTTTACTTCTGGGAAAGGTTTAAAACAGGGAGACCCTCTCTCCCCTCTTCTTTTTATTATAGCTGAAAAAGTTTTAAGTAGAAGACTGAGAGATTTAATGATTAAAGGCACTTTGCTGCCTTATAAAACCTGCATTAATGTATAACCTATATCTCATATCCTTTTTGCTGATGATGTTTTAATTTTTACCAATGGTAGTAAATCCAATTTAGAAGTGCTTATGTCTTTTATCAACAAGTATGAACAGGCTTCTGGCCAAATGCTTAATAAAGCTAAAAGTGTCTTTTTGACCTATAAACCTAAAAATGGTAGGAAAAGCATTATAGCCAGAACGACTGGTTTCAGTGAGGGCTCTCTACCAACCAAGTATCTAGGAATAGCTCTCCACAACACTAAACTTACCTCTATCATGTATGATCCCTTGATTGATAAAATTGGCAAGAAAGTGGCTAGTTGGAAAGCAAATTTTTTGTCTGCTGGGGCTAAATTAACCCTTATTAAACATGTCTTATCCTCCATGCCACTTTACATACTTGTTGTCCTAAATCCCCCCAATCTAGTCATTGACAAGATTGAAACCAAATTTGCTAACTTTTTTTGGGGAGAGACAGATGGAAAAATCAAGCATCACTGGATGAGATGGGGGAAGTTATCTTGCCCTGTAAATGAAGGTGGAATAGGGGTGAGGAGTTTAAAGGAGTTTATAAATGCTCTTCATGCCAAGCTGTGTTGGAGACTAATGGAAGTTGAATCTCCATGGACTGTGTTTATGTTTCAAAAATACTGTAACAACAACCCTAATTGGGGTGATCATGTGGTAAATGCCACCCATTCTTATGTTTGGAAAATGATTAATCCTCATTTTAAGATACTGGTGGATAATAGTTTATGGGATATTAATGAGGGTTCCATTAGTTTCTGGTATGAAAATTGGTTAGGAGATGGCCCCCTTTGTCAGTCTTTTAATGTTATTTTTCCTAATGTACTGCTAAATCAGGTCATTAACAATAATGGCTGGGACACAAATTTGTTATGGCACATGGGGGGCAATGAGCTTTTACTTAAAGTTACCTTCAAAACTCTGGTTTTAAGAAAAGAAGATGATGTTAGATACTGGCCTTTTACTTTTAATGGGGATTTTACTGTAAAAACCTCCTATAATTTTATAAGGGAAACAAAACCTATCTTAAATGTGGCTAAGTATATTTGGAATACTATTTTACCCACTAAAATCAGTATTTTCTCTTGGAAACTTTGGTACAATGCTATCAAACTTGATGAGGATCTTAAAAAATTTGGGATATGCACAGTCACCATTTGCTCTTGTTGTAAGGATCACACCATTGACACAGCTGATCATCTTTTTGGTTCCAGTGATATTTGTAAACAGGTTTGGATCTACTTTGCAAATGTTTTTGGTTTCAATATATGCCTTACCAACTGTTGGAAGCAAAATATGGTAAAATGGTGCAATTTATGTGACTCCTCTCAAACTGGTATGCTAGCTGTTTTAGTCCCTTTCATTGTTATATGGGAGATATGGCTTAATAAGAACAAAAACAGATTTAAAAATGAGAAAATGTGTGCTGAAACCATTATTAAAAAGATGACTAAATGGTTGCAAGACCTTAATTTTTTACTTAAACCCAAAAAACCATCTAACAATTTTCATTGTCTAACACTAATGTCTTTAAATCTGAAAACTATACACTGTAAAAGGAAAAAAAGCCAAGTTGGTTTGGTGGAATTGTCCACCTAATGGTAGATTAAAATTAAATTTAGATGGCTCCTCACTTAGCAATAACTCTAGTGGTTGTGGTGGCATATTAAGAGACCATAAAGGAATGCTGGTTCTAGCTTTTTCTACTTATTTGGGTAAACAGACCAATATGTATGCTGAGATGATGACTCTTAAAGATGGCTTAACTATTTGCTACACTATGGGTGTAACGAATGTACTGGTGGAAACTGATTCTGAAATGATTGTAACTTGGTGGAAAACCAAGTCCTATCAAGACATAAAATTTGCTTCTATATGGAGGGATATAATCACCCTTATGGATTATGTTGGCCTCACTGTAAACCATGTTTATAGAGAACAGAACCAAGCTGCAGATGGGTTGACCAAAATGGGGTCAAATGGTAATAATTTTATTACAGGCAGAGCTATGGATTTACCCAAGAATATATATGCTGCTTACTATCTGGACCAAAAAAGCACGCCTTGCCTAAGGGGTAGCTATTTTAAGACTTAGAAAGGTTTAAAACATTTTTGTTTTATACCCCTTAACTAATGATGAGATTTTCTGAAGTAAACTGAATCACCAAAGCAACTTTTCAATGAAGGCTCTTAGTCTGAGAATAATGTTGTGTTTGGGAATTATAAGATATTGGATAAGAACATATATCTAAAGCTAATGAGGATATTTTTCTGAAGCTTGTTTTTGCTTTGTTTTTTGAATTCAAAGGCAACTTTTTAATGAGGACTTATGTCTGAGAAAAGTTTTGTGCTTTTTCCTAACTAATTAGCTTTCGACATTAGATGCAGGTGGCCTAAAAGATTAACATACTTTGGTACTACAAGATTTTTGCCATTACTTAAGTTTCATTAGTCAGTTTTCAAGTGTATATTGTTAGGGGGTGTAGACTGCATTAAACCAGGCCCTTTTGCTAATTGGAAATTGAAAACCCAAGAATCAACGCCTTAGATCACTACTGATCTAGGAGAAACAATGTGGAGGGGGTATAAGAAGAGGCGTTTTGTTTTCTTGGGTGCTCTTTTTCTGGTGAAACATTAGGTCTTTTGGGTTTTTTAAGTCATGTTTTTTCACCTTCCTAGCAATAATATTTTGTATGACTGTTCTTAGTCAATTTTCAGAATAGATTTGTTGGCCCGTGTGCGGCTAAACCTTAGAGGGGGGGTGAATAAGGTTTATGGCGATTTTCGCCTAATTAAAACTTAAGTGCAACTAACACCCCAACTTACGCAATTCTAAGCTTACGCGTTAATAAACGTTAATAAATTCAAACGCAAGCAAGCAAGAATAAATATTTGCGGAAAATAAAAGTTTAAGGGAAGAAGATGACACCGTGATTTATAGAGGTTCGGCAAAACGCGCATACGTCCTCTCCTCGGTACTACCGAGTATTTCACTAAAAATTCTTTTCCCGGATTTTACAATCCTAATGAGCTAATCGAACGATTAAGCTCCCCCTCACTTTATGAGTGTCCCGAAATGAAAGACCTAGAGGTTTTAAGCTTCACTTGCTTACAAAGCCTCTACCCGATCACTCGCTCACAAAAATGAGTTTATAAAACACTCGTTACAAATTTTGTTACAATAATGTAACTACACTCACTATTCTAATTGCTTCTAAATAAGCTAACTTGTGAGTTTTTTATGATGATTGAGCTTGTATGGCTTTTTCTTCAATTTCCCTCTTTCTCGAATATTTTCACCAAAATGGTGATTTTTAGGGTTTTTATGAGAGAGGTTGAAGGATGATGTTGTGTATGATAATTGGTCGTTTGGAAGAGAGATTGAGCTTGTATATGTAGACCAAAGGTCTGTTTTTCTGGGTTGTGACCGTTAGAAGTGGTTGAGGCTATATTCAGTGTTTTAAGCTATTTTCCAGAAAAAGCTGAGAAGCTGTTTTCGAAAACTGCAGAAAACGATCGGTCGTTTTCTACAGTCGATCGGTCGTTATTCAGAAAACGATCGGTCGTTTCTGAGTTTCGATCGATCGTTTTTGTTGTGGACTCTCTGGAAGAAATTGGTACAAAAACGATCGGTCGTTTTTGTACAGACGATCGGTCGTTCTTCAGTTTTCTCTGTTTTCTCGTTAATCTTCAAAAGCCCGTAACTTCTTCGTTATAGCTCCGATTCTGGTTCCGCTTGAACCTGTGGCTTCGTTTTTCTGTGCTCTATCTTTCTGGCGTTCTGAAATTTACAAATTCTCTTTTTGGAAAAAACAAGCATTATATCATCGAAATAGAGAAATCGTAAAATCATTAAAAACATAATCAAAGTTATAATCAAAATCAATTATTGAACCCCATGGTTCAACAAGATTGATGATGTAATGACCATGGGTTTATCCCATAGAGACTTTATTTATAAAAGTTTTGTTGGATTAAAAAAAAATGTATGATATACCCTTGAACTCTTTCAATGAAATTATAATTTTCATGTATGGAGTTTAGAGGACACATTTTCCAGATGCTATAAATTCGAGTGAGATCCAAAATGGGGCATACTAGTTTTTGGCCTCTTCATCCAAAATGGCACATATGTAACTCAATAAAAAACCTGGTATCCCACTTCTCCATTCATTTCTTATCTGCGAGTTCTGTTCTATCGTGAAGTTAAAACTCTAAATTAAGTAAACCTACCCTTTGTTTTTATTATGCCAAAAATTCTGATAGGCCATAGCACCATATATAAAATGGAGTACCAAGTTAAGATGTACACTCTGAGAACTAATCTCAGTTTATCTAGCTAATTTCACCTCAGATTGCCGCCATTCGTTTATAATGTTTGTTTTCCAATATAGAAAGGCTAGAAGTTCTAAAGTGGATAAATTTTCGGCTCTTTCACTCAGTCTTAAATAAGCCAATTTATATTCTTAAAAGCTGCAGCTAAACAAGCCATAAAAGAAGTTTGGATGTATGGCATACCGCATATGAAACTCGTTATAGAAATTTTATTGGTAGTTAACTTACAGACATCAAGAGAAATGAGATTGAAACCAGTGAAATGGGAATGAGAATAGGTGTATAAATATACCCAAATAACCAACAGTACATTATCCAACCAAAACCTTCAGCAGAAAAGAGAAGCATGAAAAATGCTCCTTCATTTCCAGAAGAAAGAAAGAAAGTAAGAACACTACAACATTATGTAGTGCTGGAGTAACCAAATTATATGCTCTATATCATAAATATCCAAAGTCCAAACAAATTTTACTATGCACAACAAATTGTACAAATTAATTAAACCCTAATCAAAGACCAGCCGTGTAGGGAACTCCCGTGCCTGGTAACCAAGCCCCACCCGCTATCAAACTCGTAACAGTAAATTGTGACGCGACATTAGTGTTTTTTAGCACATGATGCCCTTTCCATTTCACTCTCTTCCTTAGCAAAGCCCCAGGACCAATATTCTTATATTCCGCGTAAAAAACAGTAGTTTGGGCAAAACTTGAAGATTCCCAAGCCAACCACCCCAAGGGATTAACTAAGTTACCGAAATAGCATTTTAAATAAACCGTTCGTGAAAATTTCTGCCATGGTCTACCTAAGTACGTATTGTACGATTTGACCACAGGGGCTAGGTCAGGTGCAGCTAAGATCATTGAGTTTTGGATAGAAATGCCTGTGTTCTGATAAGGGTCGCCTCGGCCCTGGGCTGTTATTGCGTTAGGTTGGCCCCATAATGGTTTACGTACGTAGATCATGCAGTTTTGAAAAACGACAGCAGCATTGCCGAAAATGAAATCTATGGTGCCATAAATGTAGCACGACTTGAAAAACTGGCGTTGGGAGTGAACGAAGAGAGTATCTTGGTATCCTTCTATGGCACATGAATAGTAGGCAGCTAGATCAGAGGCCGAACGGAGGGCCACAGCTTGGCCTCTTTGTGGGCCAGCTGTGTTGCGGAATGTGATGCCGTAGGCTATGAATCCGGCCCCTTCAACTCCTGAAAATTAGAAAGATCGTTTGTACATTATACGCGTAATTCTTAATTTTAAGGGTAATTTTTATACGGGTTGGCTAAGGGAACTCGTTTAGCATTCAAATTCATTTACTAAATTTAACACCCCTTTAACACATTGGTTTACACAACGTAAAAAGTATTGAGCATAACCTCCTGAATATATATATATATATATGGAACAACTAACAAAATTTTATGGTTTTATTGGTCTAATGAGTATGCGTACATGAGTATATATAAATATATACTGCATTAATTCAGGTATACGTAACCAATAATTTTAAATCAGACGGAACAATGTTCTACATATATTTTTTTTCATATGCTAATTTTGAAGATATTGTTCAAAAATACATAGAAAATTTTATTTTTTATTAATTTTTATTAGATGCTTTCAGGGCCCGTCTGTCTTCAACTATCAAGGACATATTATTTCTATTCCACATTTGTTTTTGATGACTCTGTGCTAGAGATTCGACGTTAACGTAGTTTTGTAAAGAAAGAAGAAACAATCCCTACAAAATAATGTTTGATTTATTAAGAGTTAAAATCTGTTACAAATCTGTCATTAATTTAAAAACCTGTCACAAATTGACTAAACTGTCACAAAACCGTCACAAAAACCGTCGCTAATAAGCTCGTAATAAAAAATACCGTCACTAATCCTATCGCTATTTGGTATTTTTTTTCAGTGTTAATGCAGATTTATTAGAATTTAGAACCATCTAAAAAGTGGGGCCAGTTTGGTAAATTTTAAAAGGGAACAAGGGGAATTTGTTGGGATTTGGAGTAACTAGTACTCCACTTTTATTTCAAAAATGGAGAGTCAAACAAAATTGTAGAATCTAGGGTTACTATAATTAATAGTTTAATGTCCTGTTTCAAGTTTCTCACATGCTACTTCCTTTTGCAATGCATCGAGAAAATAACCAAAAATTTCAAGAACCAAATTTAATACCAGGACCAAATTAAAACCACACGTCTTTTCATATATGATTTTCATATGTGAATAATGTGATTGGTTACAAATTTTTAGTGTTTTTATAAAAATTCTAAATTCTTACTCAAACTTCTCATTCAACGAAAAAAGTATTTGGATCTTTTTTGATGAATTTAAGGTTATATTTCTTTGAAGTTTGTAGTCGAGAGGTGTGTGGTTTATCTCTCATATTTTGATCAGACTCGATTATAATGATATATCTTCAACATATCTTATACTAACGTGACAGTTACGTTGAAGCATGATAATGTTTTCCAACTTCAATAAAAGTGAAACTTAATTAAGCATTGTTTAGACTAACCAACTTAATTTGTGGGGAGTATATCCCGATATATAGCGAATATTAAAACACTAGAAAAGTTGTCATTTTAAAATCAAAAGAGAATAGGCTTAGAAAGTACGTAAATGTATGTCAGCCAAAAATTTATCCAGAAAAGGTCACTCATTTGATCCTAAATCATGAGGAGATGCGTAATATGAATAATGCAATAATGGTACCATGATTAATACCATTACTACATGTTCAAGTAAACAAAAATCAGTTCATTCCAATTGGACATTAAGAAATAAATTCATTTAAAATATGTAAATAAACAAAGCTGCAAGGAAAGAGAGAGGGTTTCTTACCTACAGTAGCCGTGTTATAAGTTGTGTACCCTTGTGAGACACCCCGACTACCGGTGATAATTGTTTTTCTCATTCCATCCCCGATTAACGTGATCTTGCTCATAGTATTACTAATCAAAATATGTTCAGTATAAACTCCTTTTTTCACATGTATAACTATCCTTTGATTCCCTCTTCTCTTTGATACCGCATGATTAATTGCCGCTTGTATAGACCTAAAGTTTCTTGACCCACGTTTTGACACTATGTAATCAGCTTTCGAAGATAGGGACGAAGTTTCCAACAACTTTCTCTCCTTCTTAATCATCCAACCCGGATACGTTTCATTGACTTCTTCTTTCCCAACTAGCTTCTCATTTACAGCCAAACTGTTACTGATTAACTCAGACACGTTATTCGATAAAATTGTAGAGATAAAGTTTGAGACGTTTAGTTCGTGAGACCCCATTCGACAAGTCTCAAGGTTTGTCAAAGCAGTACTGAGCCAGGTTTGTGCATCAAAATTGGTGCACATGCTCTTTTTGGTATTTAGGTCGTTGTAAGTTCGATTTAGTTGAAATATTGTATTGTCATAAAGTTTTGAGCAATCAATCCACGCTGCCTTCCTCCGCTTGTTATGACATTGCGGGCCGAGTTCTATTCCTTTTGCTTGCGATTGGAGAGCTTGCTCTAGGGCCGTGTGAACTAACATTGTTCTAAATTCGGATAGTTCTCGAGGGAAATATTGGGATCCGCCCATGAAAGTTAGACATGGTTCGGGATGGGGAGTTGTGTTACACCAATAGTAGATGTCTTTTGGAAAATCTTTGGCTAGGGATAAAACGAACAAGGAAGAGAATAAGAACATGAAGGAAAATGTCGATAATGGGAATGTCATTCTCCTGTATGTAACCTATCTTCGATGTGTCTATGGTTTCTTGTTGATAATATAGGTTGTGAAGCTTTCAAGTTCATATATATTTAGGGGTTTTAATTTGGGTTTACTATGAATGGGAATGGGGGGAAACTTAACAAGAAAGTTTGGAAATTGCAATATATGAGCAAAAAAGTCTTAAGTAAAATAGTTGGCATTCGACCATTATATTTACTTTAATGTTCAAATAATGATGCTCTTGTTGCGTGGTAACCGGTATAGTAGGATCTAAGGAATTGAATAAAGAAGTGTTTTTTTCCTACTTTTTTGTGGTCATATTATCATACATAACATAATCATATATGAGTATAACATATGCAGAAGACACGAGGCACCAATTGATAACTATTGAATATCCTAATAATATATCAAAAACGTAAGGTATAATTTTGGTTTTGTATACATTTTTATAGAAAACTTTTTTACTTTCTATTTGCATGTTACATGTAGATTATCAATTTCAGCCGGTAAAAAATAAGTAAACACTCCATCCAGTGCAGTTGATTTATAATTACAATATAATATGTAGTTTGCAGAATTAGCTTGAGTATTTTTTTAGAATAAGTAGTTAAATCATTTGGGTGCAAATGGGAACCTTCTTACAGACATTTAATTAGAGATTTAGAGATATTGTACTAACTCTCATGGGCAAGTGATTTAAACTAGCTAGTGACTACATTTAAATTGTTTTTATAAAAAAAATTAATTATATAATTTAATAGTTGATCTATATAATTAACTTTTTAAAAACTTTTCATTTCAGGGATTTTTAATACAAGTTATTGTCTTATTAAAAATACATATAATTTCGTAATGAACAATTAAATATGAACAAAAGAAGTACGTTTTAAGCAAATATTAGTTGCAAAACAACGTACATATTTGACTTAAAATCCTTTTTTGCCATAGCTTACTTCCGTCAAAATTCAGTTTAATTACTTTTTTTTCCAAAGTAACCAGACTTATCATTAATTAAAATAACAAGCTTATAGAATGATCACTGGCTCTGAAGTAAGCTTCAAAAGGCTAAAAAAAACTAAAAATACCTAACAAATACTCTTCCCGAATCCTTCCATGCGGATAATCTCAAGCAAAACACCAAAAAAGCATAAAATACAAACAGAAATGTCTCAGCTCTCAAAACAAAAAACAATGAAATATTGTCAAGCTTTAATTACTTGCTCAACAATTAATATACTAATTAATTTTTGTTCCAATTCTTGTACTATAGACTGAGACTTGCATTAGTCAAATTAGAACCATCGTGAAAAAATTGATTCCTTCTATTAAAAATTGAACACTCACATAAACCAACATAACCTAAAGTATTTTTTATTCTTCGAGATTTTAATATGTGCTTATCAGTTATTACTGCATTAACAACTCATGCGCGAGTTCAACTACAGAAAAAGAATGAATATTTTCCGTCTGAAATATGTCGATAATGGTTCCGGCGGCAGTCGCGGAAAGATACCACAAAGAAGCAGCTTTAATTATATACTCACTACATATTAGGAACAATTTAATTTCGTCTCAAAAAATATTTGAAAACAAATTTTAATTGTCTCTTCATGTTCATATGAGATTGTCTTTAGAGACAAAAAAAAAAAATCAAATTATGTGTAAAAGTTAGATTCGGGGATAAAAAATTTATTTTTGTGTTTAAAACATTATTTTTATCCCGAAAAATTACAATTTGAAGATAAAATTTGATTGACTCTAAAAATATTGTACATAATTTTTAAGTTTGTTGCAGTGTCGATTACATGAAAATTCAGCACTATGTTGTGTCTTGGACCTCTTGGTACATATCATTGACCATACTATTTATTTTTTCCATCTTAATATGTAGAGCAAAACCCTTTCCATTTTTCTTTTTTGAGTGTAGGTAAAAATCAATAAAAATAAATGGCAATTCTATTAAGGAAATGCGTTGGAAGCATCTTATTGTGTATTTTGGGAATATCATATATTGTGTTTTTTATTATGCTTGTATGTTTTTTCCTTTTCAGTAACAATATAGTTGCTAATCTTATGTTTAGTTAGAAGAGTGAGCCGGAGTATAATTACAAGTCTCGATCAGCGGATAGGAAACCGATGGAAGAGATGGTGAAGGAAATGAGCAATTCCAACTAGCCAATGGACAAGATGAACTACATAACCTCCTTACACGTATTTACCGCATTGGCCTTGAAATAAATCTACAAGTGTATATAGGCTGCGTTTGACAACATATTTTTTTATCTGGTTTTTAGATTTGATTTTAAAAATTAATACGTGTTTGAACAGTCTGATTATTTAACTTTTAAAAAAAACTGATTTTTAGACAAAAAAGATTTGAAAATCTAAAATAGTAATAAATGGATTTCTGTTAGATTTTTAATTTTATTTTAAATATTTAAATTTGATTTTTTATTAAAAAAAATTATTGCAAAGAGTCCCTAATTAAGTATAGGTGTCTTTCTAAATTAAGAAAGCTAAAAGTGTTGGAAAAACATGTGAAAACATGGGTATTTCCGAATGGTCACTGGACCAACTTCGAGTCATTATTTCGTATAACAGCGCTGAGTTGTTTATACCGTACTCAACGTGGTTGAGTAGCCCGTGTGACGAGGTTCGTAACGGTATATCACATGACCTATTCGGAGAATGGGTGTGAATACAAAGTGGCTTCAAAGTTGGTGTCTCGAAAGCTCAAATCTGGAAAAACCGAAATGGTAAAGGAAAACCATTTGATATAATCCCATATTGAAAGATTAAGAGTTAATTTTACAATATATATACCATACCAACCCATGTAGTTATTAAACTAACATGTCCACATACACCTAAGAGTATTAGTGTGTACCACACACGCGCGGGCTTGGGCTTGGGCTTGGGATTTGGGGAATGTCTCGGGTCTTGGGTCTTGGGTCTTGGGTCCAAACCCGAATAGGGAGTTTTGTATAAAATACAAAAGTAGTCTCTAGAGTTTTCAGTAATAGAAACGCCAGCAATGAATGAGATTAAATGCTGCGATTTCAGAATTGATTGAGCGGATTCTGAGGGTGTAACTCCCAGAATTGATGACCAACATTTATGGCTGCGGTTTCATTCGAGCCTATAAAATGCAGCCATCCCTCTCTCATTTCTACACACCAGAATACACACAATCTCACAGCATAAGCATCATATAGAGAGAGAGAACCGCACTACCAACAGTTCGACCTGTGGTTCGGTGCCGGTTTCCATACGAGCCACTCTGAGATATAAGTTGTATCTTGGGAACAAAGTCCCGAAACCAGAAACCTTTAAAAGTGGTTCGGGAAATATTGTTTAAGAGAAACTGCTCAGCACTTGCCTCTTATTTTATATTTCTGTTATTTATTTTTCAGTCCTTTACATTCTGTTTCATTTCATTTCAGTACCATTTCCTTTATGTAATTTAGTTTTCTGTACTGTTTCTTTTCTGTATTTACTTTTCAGTACTGTTTACTTTCAGTCTTTCAATTCTGTAATTTACTTTTCAGTTCTGTAATTTCCAGCATTTACAAAAAAACAGTCCGGCAGTTTTTTATTTGTTAAAAACCAGTCCGGCAGTTTTTTATTTGTTAAAACCAGTCCGGCAGTTTGTTAAAACCAGTCCGACAGTTTGTTAAAACCAGTCCGGCAGTTTCTTTTATTACAAAACAGTCCGGCAGTTTGTTAAAACCAGTCCGGTAGTTTCTTTTATTTAAAACCAGTCCGGCAGTTTTATTTAAAACCAGTCCGGCAGTTTGTTAAAAACCAGTCCGGCAGTTTATATAAAACCAGTCCGGCAGTTTATGTGTTAAACCAGTCCGGCAGTTTCTTTATAACAGTCCAGCAGTTTTATCTACTTGTTGAGTCAGGAATTGTAATTTATATTCCAATTGTGAGAAATAAAATTATTTATTTCATTTGCGTTCCTGTCTCTTTTATTTATTGTCCTTTCAATTATTGTATTCGAAATAGTACCAAAACCAACAAAAAATACATATTTTATTCAAATAAAGATGTGGATCTAAGCACCCATTTGTTGTGGTTATCGCATGTGCAAAATCCTAGTTTTCTGATCAAGCAAAATACTCTACTCAAAAATGAATGATGTAAAGTCAAAACATTTAGTAATGGGAGCTTGCTTGTGTTCCCATTAAGTTCGAAATATTCTTGAAAAGTGTTCGAAATATTCTTGAAAAGTGTTACCCAAGTATATAGAAATTTTAGTACTAATATATTACCCCATTTCTTTATCTTTTTTCGTGTCCTCTTATTTATTTTATCCAAAAAAAATTTCTAAAAAATTTGAAAAAATTTTGTACAATTACTATAATACATGTATCAATACATTTCAATAATTATTTTTAAAATAAAATCTACACAAAATTTATTTTTGAATAAATGTATAAATTAGTGTAAACTAAACATTGAATATTAAAAAAAATTGTCTAAAACAATATTATGTTCAAATGTTTTAAAATTTGAATACAATATAATATAAAAGTTTATAAAGTTGCGGTATAAGTTGTGAAAATTTAAAATTTGAGTGAAAATAAGCAAGGGGGCGCGGAAGGGGGTAGAGAATAGAGGGTAAAAGATTTGTACTCGTACGAATCGGATGACATTTTCCCCTTAATTGCCACATGTGATTTTAGTTCAAAATAAATAAAATTAATAATAAAATGTTTAATTTCTCATAATATCATATTCTGCTCTAATATCCCATAAGAATGAAACCTTGTTACCATATTGAGAGCTACTACACGATAACTACGTATATACATCTCTCTCTTCGTCCTTGAATCAACTAAAAATACCCAAACATTTTGGAAACCGAAGAAACTAGGGGGACCAATGGGCAAAAAATCGACCCAACCCAACCCGGTTTGGTTTGAGTTGGATGCCATAAAATCTCAATGCCGACCGGATTCTCACCTCATTGAAATATTTGGGTTGAGTTTGGATTTATATAGTAGTCAACTCACTTTTCAACCCGACTCGACCTTAGAACAATTGTATCAATTCCCCTATTTTTTTAAAATTTGCTAAGTTATGAATGTTTTCTTGAAAAATGATCTCACATCAATTTACTTAATATCATTTCATAAGATTAAAGAAAGTGGTATCTCAATTACAAGGAGTGTAAACCATCCCTCAAAAAATTAAATAATATTTTCTCACTCTTGCTCTTACAGTTCAAGTCCTCATCATTCTATAACTCACTCCTATTTTTACACTGCCAAATATATTTTTAAAGTGAAAGATAAAGGAAATTGATGCTAAAAATTTATTTTAAAATCGCCAAAACGGGCATTTAACCTTAAAATAAATAAGAATAACGAGGTAAATGTGGTTGCTAAAAACAAAATATTTAAAATGCATCAGGGCGACCGTGAGATTTTTGTTTTCCGGTGCTGAAAAAAATCTGGGTTTTTTTTCCAGTATAAAATTTCATAATAAAATAACTTAATAGTAGAATAATCGAAAATTAACTCTCAAATAAAAAAATTCATTAATATAAAAAGAATTGTGCCCTTTCATTTACTTATAATTTTTTTTACTAGCATACACGTATAAATTTATTATACATATATAATTTTTTTTGTCGACGTTGTGGGTATCTGAGAGATTTACCGGAATCGTAAAGTCCGATACGGTCGCACTCCCTGTATTACCCCATCAGGGCCACCCCTGAAATGTATATGCTAATAACATAATAAACCACGTACTCCCCAATTCTCACTAAGTATGACATCACATGCAAGTATTTTTATAGGATGATTTACAGAGATGAGGTTAAAATCATCAACTTTTGAGTTTTTACTGTTGAATTTGCAATGTATAAAACTATATGTACCCAAATGAAAAAAAGTAATGTAACCGAATGGAAGCCGAACTCAAAAGGGATTTAAATGGGTTGGGTTGGATGGGTTGGTCTAGATCTAAAATTGTAATTATGCCAACCCGACCCACCCAAATAATTTTTTCTCCGGATTTTGGTCACGGTTGACCCGACCTTAGACCGATCGGACCCGTGCCAAGCCTTACAAGTTACAAGTAACTGCTAAAAGAAAGGCTAATGCCACTCTTAGGGATTGGGTCTTATAATTTGGGTACTTCTTTTATCTTGTTGGGTTGTGCTATTTTATGAATCTCTTTACCACATCAAAAGCAAGATATACTTCAATTTATGCTTATAGCCCAAATCAAGCCCACCTCACAAACATTTTACAGAATGTTATATTATTTTTCCCTTTCTAAATAATAATTTTCTTTAAATTAAATCATAATTTTTTCTAATATTTGATTCCTGTATGAATCATAGAGTGCCTTCCGATGCTTCTGCGGTCTAACAGTGCATTAGTGCACGTGGAAATGTGCAACCATCGACAAACAATGTGATGTGGCGTGCGTTTTCTTCTAAAGCCATGATTAAGACTTTTTCAGTCGTTATATACCAGTTGAACCTTTCAGGAAAAAAAAAACAACGTGATGTGCATTTTCTTATTGCGGTAGCAGATTCGAAAATTATGTTTTAACAAAAATGAATCTTGTTCTACTTTGAGGAACGGTTTGTACATGCATGTTCTACATGGTTATTTGGTTTGTTCTCGGTGCCAAATCGAAAAGTATTGTAAGAAATGCCCATCATACATCAATTGTTTATAGAAGATCAACATTGTTATATGAGTAATAAAACCAGAAGCGGGTTTGATCACACAAGCACTGATTTTATTATTAAATCAATCATGTATTCAAGAATTCTTGGGTAAATTAAAGTCAATTTTATTAACGAAGATCATGGGATTTAATTTTGTACTTAGCATGAGAATTAATAGCCATAGCCATCGCCTATGGTGAAGCAACAAATCACGTGTTATGAGGGATCAAGACATAACATATGATTCTCTAATGATATAGACCAAATTTGCACATGGTTCATAGTTATTTAGATTTTTAATGCTAGATGAATTTCTAGGTTGGATTTTATTACTCAATGCCGATTTGTTTGATGTTAGGAGTTGACTTTTAATATTTTGGTGGGATTAGTTTAGAAAAAAAATATTAAAAAAGTTATAAATAATTAAATATGTCAAAATTGCACGTAATTTCGTAATAGACAATTAAATTGGAACGGATTGAGTAATTACTCGCGTAAACTGAGTCTCCATTCTTTACAATAATAAAAAAAAAAAAAAAAAACGGGGATTTTATAGTGGTTCACATGTAACTATGATAAATTCAATTTACTGCTCGTCATTTTATAGGATAATCACATTAATATGACTTAGTCGTCGGCCTATTATTTGGATTACCAAATTTATTCCTAATTATATGATAATTATTAAGCATTGGTCGTACACACATCTAACATAAACTAAAGACATGTAATTTTGATAGTAGCTAGTAAAATAATCATGGAACTGCATTATATAAGTAGCAACATATATAAACCAGGTTTTTTTTAAGAAGTCGTAACTAAAAATAAGAAAGCTGTAAAGATTTAATTAAGAAACTCGTTCAATTATTTTCCATACTAGTGTAGCCTCTCAAAATAGGAGATAGTACATACTATTACGATCTTCAATAGACTAATTAACTCATAAACAGTGAAATAATTAGTCATCGATCTTGATATGAATTTTTTCTGTGAGATGATTTTGCATCCATAATGAGGACTGATAATGTCACTTGTTCAAAACATAAGAACTATTACTGTCTTAACCCAAATTAAGGGTACCAAACATAAACCTGATGGACCTAATTAAGGTAGGGTTGGGTTCGGTTCGGTTCGGTTTTTAGCAAAACCGAAACCTAAACCGAAACCGAAACCGAGCATATTTTTCGGTTTATTTTTTTCGGTTTTGGTTTTTTTATTTTGGGACCAGTTTCGATTTTTTCCGGTTATTCTTCGGTTTTTTCGGTCTTTTTCGGTTCGGTTTTATTTAAAACCGAAACCGACCCGAATTTTTTTAAATTTTTCGGTTTTAGTCTTTCTCGGTCCGGTTCGATTTTTCCGGTTTTTCGTCCGGCATTAAGGAGACTTTTAGTGAAACTAATTATTTCTTGTTCACGATGCTTATAGTGTTACAAATTCTTATCACAAACACAGATGAACTAATATGAATTTTAAAAACAAAATTTTCATTTACCTATTTTATTGGAAAACTTACAAATATTTACATACCAATCAACTTAATTACAAAAATCCACTTATGTGTATTTTTTTACAATTAGCTACATATACTTACTTACAATTAGGTACATATGTCATAAAAAATAACAAAATATAAAAAAAAAAAAAATTTGAAAAAATATGTTTTTAAAAATTAAAAAAAATTATACATAGTATCAAGCATGATTAGACATGATTATATAAGATTAAACATTATTAGACATATAAGATTGGACAGGATCAAACAGGATTATACATATAAGATTGAACATGATTAGACATGATCACACATGTTTTTTGTATATAAAAAAATATTTTTTTAAATTTTGCTTTTTTAATTTTTAAATATTTTTTTGAATTTTTTAATGACATATGTGGCTATTTATAAATAAATTTACAAAAAAATAAATTTACAAAATATATACTTTATTGTAAAAGAGTTGTCAAGTTCAAAAGAAACGGTTTTTTTTAAATAAGTTTTTGTACTAATAAATTATCATTTTCCTTATTTTATTTCTCCTCCTATAAAAAAAAAGAGCAACTCCTTAGAGCCTTCAATCCAAATTTGAAACATGAAACTCTCAATACTCTTCACCATTCTACTATTTCTTCCAAATCATTTTCAATTAATTTTTGCTGCCGCAACACCTAAATCATACAGAGATTTCATTACAAGGTCTTGTTCCAAAACCACATATCCACGGATTTGCCAAAAATATCTCTCTCCCTATGCGAATAAAGTAAAAAAAGACCGTATGAAACTATGTAACGCGGCCCTCACCGTGTCTCTTCAAGCTGCCCAAAACTCATCTTCGGTTGTTCTTACTTTCTCGAAGCAAAAGGGTATGCCGAAACGAGATGTGGGCGCTATCAAGGATTGTATCTACAATATTAAGGATAGTATCGATGAGATCAAACAATCGATCAAGGCGTTGAAGACAATTAAAAATAGCGCTAATAAGAAGTTTCAACTTGCAAGCATCAAGACTTATGTGAGCGCCGCAATAACGGATCAAGATACATGTATCGACGGATTGGATGAGAGCAAAATGAGGGCTAGTTCTAAGAACAAGATTAAGTTTGTGGTTTTGCATTTCGAGAGGATTACTAGTAATGCTTTGTCTCTAATCAACCGTCTCAAATTTTAAGTACACAACAGGTGTGTAATGATTCAGTTGTACATTGGCAAAAAAGAAGAAGAATAAGTTAATAAGTCATTCTGACCATCAAGAAGGTTCAATGGATCGACCTTCGATGCTTTTATTTTTCATCTTATTTATCCTTTTCCGGAGGTGCTTTATTTTGTTTCTTGATAATTGAAATTTGTAAACTGCTTTTAAAATTTTCTTGATAAAAGAAAGTTCATAAGATATCTGAGTTCAGCTGTGGGATTACTTAACCAAACCCTATCAATTATCATAAACGTGAAAATTAGTTTTCTGCTTAAGTTTCATCAAATGTTTATTTTGTCAATAACTAGGTAGATTCTTTGAATTGTAATATGATTGTTTTCGTTTCAAGTGGTGTCTTTCGCATTTATCACACATGATCAATTAATAGTATTGAAAAAATATTGTAGTACTTAACATGGGAGTTTTCATTTAGTAAAGAACTATCCTCACATTTTACACCCTTTTTCTCTTTTTTGACATCTATTAGCTTCATGTTATAACAGTTGCCACCCTACAACTACTTTGGTATGGAAGAAATTCGCCGTGACAAAATGCATTTTCTGGACTTTTTTTGTGCCATTGAATATCGATCATGGCATAGTAGAATGATAAGTCATTAAAATGAAAACTGGACTAATAGCTTTTTCTTTTAATCTGAGAGAGACGGTTTCCCCTATATTGCATTGCACAAAATTTGGGGACTAACCCAGTTTTACAACAAATAACCAACTTCCTTACTCCAGCATAACACAAAAGAAAACAACTTATAAGCTGCTTTGAAGTCCAGCTAATTACAGACATTACACAAAAGACTAACTCGAACAAACTGCCCAATCACAATATATTATAAGAAAAACGACCCGGGTCTAAACAAAATACGACTACATACTCAAGGAGGGTAATCAACTAAACTACCCAATCACAATATATTATTGGAAACACGACCCGAGTCTAAACAAAATACGAATACATGCTTAAAGAGGGTAATCAACTAGACTAGCCAATCACAACATATTATTGGAAACACGACCCGAGTCTAAACAAAATACTACTAATACATGTAGTATTTGATTTATTAAAGAGGGGTAATTACCAACTCATCAAATTTAACATTTCTTAATTTTTTTCTCTTCAAGCTCCTGTAATTCAGCCATTAGCTGGACCTTTTCCTCTTTAAGTTTTTGATTTATTAACTTAAGCTTCTTATTCTCCTCCATTACATTAATCAACCACTTCTCCACCTTGGCAACGTAATTCCTTAAATATGCATTTTCTTTTTTCAGTGCTTCCAACTTGTTTACATCCACTACTAATTCTTAAATAAGGTTGTTTTTCTTAAATAGACCACTTTTTTTTTTAAAATCTTAAATAAGTCAGTTTTTAAAAACGAAGTTGTTTTATTTAAAGCAATACGATTTTTTAAGTTACAATTTTGTTTAAAATAGGTCGTTCTTTTAAATATAAGTTTTTTAAGGCAGATATTTATATGTTTAATTCTTCTTACATATATAAGATAATCTGGTGCCCTAATTGAGAGTTGTGAGGGCCTGGACACGCGGTTTCCCCATGTAGCCCTCGGCAGTTTTTGACCGATAAATGAAACCCACTTAATTACCTTCGTCAAAAAAGACACATTGTTTGTTTCCAAAAAAAAAACATAACGCGATCATTATTTGTTTATAGTTAGCTATAAAAACGAAAAATAGCCAGAGACATAAATATTAAGAAAATGAAAAATAGTTGGGCAAGGTTAATTAGACAGATTCTTAACCTCGACGTGGCTCTATGATTGAGCTAATATCTCATTACTAATGATATTAATCACTCGGCCTAATCATTTTTAAGAAAAAAATAACAGGCACGCAACCATCATTTGTAGTAAAATAAACACTGTGTTATGCATTACATTCAAACCAAATCTATTTCTACACAAGTTGCATGTTACTTAAGATCAGCATCTTTGTTATATTTTCGAATGCATTATTTTGAGAACATCTAATTGGAACAGAAATTATTGTTCAAAAACACGAATTTAAAATGACAGCTAATGATAAAACCATAACTTTGGTCGGTCGCGTTAGGCTTTTCAACAATGATATAATAGTAAATCAACTGTGAATAATGGACACTTCCTGATCTTTATTATTGCTCGGATTATTATCCTTATTCGGACTATTACACTTGCTCGGATTAGTATTTCGGTTTTACAATTGTGCTCGATATGACTATTTAATCTCTCGTCTTGATCTTTCTCCCTTTTTATTCGGTGCTCGGCTCTGTCTTTTCTCGGTTTATTTCTTGAAGTGGTGTGCGTTGATTAGTTTCTCTCTTTTCTCAACTTCTCTCTATATTTTTTGGATAGATTTTCTGGTCCTTTTCTAAGAGGGGTAGTTGGCTATTTATAGGCAACTATGCCTTTTAGGATGTTGACAAATGTCTCCATCTCATGGGGTTTTTCAGACATGGGTCCCCAGTTGAGTGGGTTTGGGCTTTTGGTAGTAACGCCTTGTTATCCATAAAAGGCAGGTGATGACCCAGTTAAGCGTTGGATACCCATTTATAAAGTGGGTTGACTATTACCCGAATAGAATATTCGGGTCTAATTTTCATGTTCTATCAGCTAATTTCTTTTAACAAATAAAAAAAATTCTTGTTCTTGAGAACATCTAACTGGAACAGAAATTAGTGTTTCCGTTGATGTTTATGCAGTCAAAAAGCTCAATTATTCATATACCTTTTTTAATCATGTGTAGAATATATATTTTCTACAATCATCCCTTTTTTTAGGAATGAAGATAAGCATATATAAAGCCAACGAAACATGCCCTTAGGCTACACAAATACAAGGAATAACACGACATCATCTCGAAGATGTTAGGATCGAGTTTCTTCTCGAGTCCTTGATTCATTTTTCTGCCTATAAAAAGAATAATCTATTCTATACAAAAACATTTAGTGCCTCTAATTCTTGAACAAAACCATGAAGCTCTCAATACTCTTTACCATTCTACTTTTCTTCCAAAACCACTTTCATTCTAATTTTGCTACCACTACTCCTAAAGCTTACAAAAATTTCATAACAAAGTCTTGTTCCACCACCACATACCCATCAATTTGCAACAAATGCCTCTCTTCTTACGCGGAAAAAGTAAAAAACGACCCCTTAAAGCTCTACATGGCGGCCCTCACCGTTTCTCTCCAAGCCGCTAAAAACTCATCTTCTACCGTATCTGTTATCGCGAAGCAAAAAGGTATATCGAACAGAGACAAGGATGTTATTAGGGTTTGTATCTACACTATTAAGGATAGCGTCGATAAGATCAAGCAATCGATTAGTGCATTGGGGAGTATTAACAAGAGTACCAGTAAAAGGTTTCAACTTGATAGCATCAAAACTTATGTTAGTGCAGCTATGACGGATGAAGAAACATGCATTGATGAATTGGATGATAGCAAATTAAATACTGGTGTTAAGAAAAATATTAAGAGCGTGGTTATGAATTTTAAGAGAATCACCAGTAACGCTTTGTCTTTCATCAACCGCCTTAAATATTAAGTACTAATGTTTGTTTGCACTTTGCAATAGTAATTTGTTTGTATATTTCTACACCAAAGTTTTCTATATGTTGTCAATAAAAGAAGGTTCATTGGCTGAATTATATACATTTACTTTTCATGTGTAATTCTTTCACCTTCTTTTGAGGTGTTTTACATTTGTTCCTTATGAGTTTCATGAGTTTGTTATCATGTTCTTTTGGCTATTGAATAAGAAAAGTTTAAAACATAGAGTATAGGTCTAGTTTCAATGCTTTTATATTGCAAATATTCCAACTAGTCTAAGTTAGACTCGAGTATTTTGTGACCTAATCATAGTTACAAACTTACAAAGTTAGGTTTTTGAGCAAAAATGCTTAAACTAATATATGAGAGACAACCAATGCCACTACTTTATACCGTTTCTTTTAGGAGTTAACACATAATTAGAAAATATTACAAAGTTGCCTCTAAGAACTATTTATTTCAAGTACTAGTTTCAGTTTTTTTAGGCGATAATTTTGAACCGTCTCTATTGTTCTTTTTAAAAGCGGTTACTTTTCGTCTCTAATATGATAGCCTTGATAGATACTCCCTTCGTTGCCAATTGATTATTATTCTCTACGAAATTACGTGTAATTTTAACCGGCTTATAACATGTATCAAAATCGTCGAAATGAAAATTTTTAAAACTAAATCATATAATTTAATGTTTGAACCATATGATTTATTTTTTAAAATTTTTATTTCGACAATTTTGATACAAGTTATTTTATTTCCTGGATTTCTTGCTTATATAATACACAATTTTTACCATTTTTCGTTTCTGTCATTTTTTACCTATAGCACACGCGTTTATTGATATTTTACATTATCATTTTATTTTTTTGATTTATGGCTTATATTACACGGTTTTTACCATTTTTTCGTTTCAGACTTTTTTGTATGATTTTGTGGTTTATAGCACATGTTTTAATTGAGATTTCAAATTGTCATTTTCTTTCTTAAATTTATGTCCTATATAGTACACGGTTTTTACTATTTTTTGTTTCTATCCCTTTTTTTTAATGATTTTTTGGCTTAAAGCACACGTTTTTATTGAGATTTTTTATTGTCATTTTTAAAAGCGGATTTATGGCTTATAATTCACTGTTTTTACCATTTTTTCATGATTTTGTGGCCTATAACTCACTTTTTTATTGATATTTTACTTTGTTTTTTTTTTTTTTTGGATTTATGTACCGTAATACACGATTTTTGCTGTTTTTTTATTTCAGCCTTTTTTTACATGATTTTGTGGCTTATATAGCACATATTTTTATTGATATTTTACATTGTCATTTTATTTCTTTAATTTATGGCTTATAGTGATTTTGTGGTCTATATAATACACACTTTTATTGATATTTTGCATTGTCCTTTTCTTTATTGAATTTATGTCTTATAGTACTCAATTTTTACCGTTTTTCGTTTCTGTCATTTTTTGCATAATTTTGTGAGCACACATTTTTATTTATATTTTAAATTGTCATTTTATTTTTTGAATTTATGGATTATAATACACGCCTTTTACAGTTTTTTATTTCAGGTATTTTTTCATGATTTTGTGGCCTGTAGCACACGTTTTTATTGAGATTTTACATTGTTATTTTTTTCTTGAATTTATGGCTTATAGTACATGTTTTTTACTATTTTTTGTTTTTTTCATTTTTTGCATGATTTTGTGGCCTATAGCACACATTTTTATTGATATTTTATATTGTTATGTTTTTTTTAATTGATGGCTTATAATACACGTTTTTTTACTGTTTTTCGTTTCCACTCTTTTTTGCATGATTTTGTGGCCTTTAGCACATGCGTTTATTGAGATTTTACATTGTTAATTTATTTCTTGGATTTTTGGCTTATATTACACGGTTTTTACCATTTTTTCATTTTTGCCCTTTTTTTACATGATTTTGTGGCCTAACACACGCCTTTATCAATATTTTATTTATTTTCTTGAATTTATGGCCTTTATAGTACACGTTTTTTTGTGTTTTTTCCGTTTTTGTCTTTTTTTGCATGATTTTATGACTTAGCATACGCTTTTATTGATATTTTACATTGTCATTTATTTCTTGAATTTATGGATAATACACGGTTTTTACTCTTTTTACTTTTTGCCTTTTTTGGCATGTCTTTGTGGCCGCACACGCTTTTATTGAGATTTTAAATTGTCATTTTCTTTTTTGGATTTATGGACTATTATAGTACACGGTTTTTACAGTTTTTTGTTTCTACCATTTTTTGCATGATTTTGTGGCCTTTTAGCACACGCTTTTATTGATATTTTACATTGTCATTTTATTTCTTGGATTTATGGGTTATAGTACACGGTGTTTACCGTTTTTTGTTTATGTATTTTTTTGCATGATTTTGTGGAATATATAACACACGCTTTTATCGAGATTTTAGATTGTCATTTTATTTCTTGGATTTATAGCTTATAGTACACGGTATTTATCGTTTTTCGTTTCAGCCATTTTTTGCATAATTTTGTGGCCTATCTCATTCTTTTATTAAGATTTCAAATTGTACTTTTCTTTCTTGGTTTTATGGTTTATAGTACACGGTTTTTAATGTTTTTCGTTTCTATTTTTTTTTTTTTGCATAATTTTGTGGCCTACACACGATTTTATTGAGATTTTTTATTGTCATTTTATTTTTTTTATTTATGACTTATACTACATGATTTTTACCGTTTTTCGTTTCTATTTTTTTTTATAATTGTGTAGCTTTAAATTATTTTTTAACTTTCTTGAACTTATGGACTATAGTATACAGTGTTTACCGTTTTTCGTTTCTGCCTATTTTACATGATTCTGTAGCCTATATCACACGCTTTTATTAATATTTTACATTGTCATTTTATTTCTTCAATTTATGGTAAGTACACGATTTTTACCCTTTTTCGTTTCTGCCTTTTTTTCATGATTTTGTAGCCTATATAATAAACATTTTTATTGATATTTTACATTGTACTTTTCTTTTATGAATTTTTGGCATATAATAAACAGTTTTTACCATTTTTCGTTTCTGCCATTTTTTTCCATGATTTTGTGGTCTACACACGCTTTTATTATGATTTTACGTTGTCATTTTATTTCTTAAATTTATGGCTTATATTACACTGTTTTTACCGTTTTTACGTTTCTGTCCTTTTTTACATGATTTTGTGGCTTATAGCACACGCTTTTATTTATATTTTAAATTATCATTTTATTTCTTGAATTTATGGATTATAATACACGTCTTTTATAGTTTTTCGTTTCAGCCTTTTTTTCATGATTTTGTGGCTTGTATAGCACACGCGTTTATTGAGATTTTACATTGTCATTTTATTTCTTGGATTTATGGGTTATATTACACGCTTTTTACCATTTTTTTCGTTTCTGACTTTTTTGCATGATTTTGTGGCCTATAACACACGCTTTTATCGAGATTTTATATTTTCTTTTTTCTTAAATTTATGACATATAGTACACACTTTTATTGAGATTTTAAATTGTCATTTTATTTCTTTGATTTCTTGCTTATAAATACACAATTTTTAATATTTTTTCGTTTCTACATTTTTTGCATGGTTTATGGCACACGCTTTTATTGAGATTTTATATTATCATTTTATTTCTTAGATTTATAGCTTATTTTATATATTTTTTACCGTTTTTCGTTTTTGCTCTTTTTTGCTTGATTTTATAGCTTATCACACGCTTTTATTATGATTTTATATTGTCATTTTATTTCTTGAATTTATGGCTTATATTACATTGTTTTTACCGTTTTTACGGTTCTGCCCCTTTTTGCATGATTTTGTGGCATATAACACATGTTTTTATTTATATTTTAAATTATCATTTTATTTCTTAAATTTATGGATTATACACGTCTTTTACAGTTTGTGGCCTACAACAGATGCGTTTATTACACGATTTTTACCATTTTTTTTGTTTTTGTCATTTTTTGCATGATTTTTGCACGTATTTTCATAGTTGATAATTAATTGGGAACGGATGGAGTAATAATGAAGGCGGTCTTGTTATCGCCTCTAAAAAAAACCCAATACAAAAAAATAACCAAATAGCGACGGGATTAATGACGGTATTTTTTGTTACGAGCTTATTAGCGACGATTTTTGTGACGGATTTATGACAGTTTAGTCAATTTGCGACAGATTTGTGACAACTTTTTAAATTAGCGATAAGCTTGTGACAACTTTTGACTCTTACTAAATCAAACATTATTTTGTAGTGACCGCCATAATTGGCCTGTTTTCTAGCAGTGTGATAAA
This sequence comes from Primula veris, assembly GCA_963682055.1. NCBI lineage: Eukaryota > Viridiplantae > Streptophyta > Magnoliopsida > Ericales > Primulaceae > Primula > Primula veris. The sequence continues at coordinate 2,312,535 of OY821742.1, read as the reverse complement.
CATAAAAACCTCAATTGTATTTTATATATTTTCCTTTATTCAACAATTTGTAAAATAAACGTAACAGGTAATCTTCACAGAAAGTAAACTACTTTACCAAATCCAAACCAACATTTAAATAAGGGTCACTAACCGATACGAAAGTTGCGAAGATCAAAAATAGGAAAATATATTCAACTTCATTTTTAAAATGTCAAATTAATACCACATTTTTGGAATGTAGAAAGTCATATCGGGTTCCATGCATGTCAGTATAGAAGTTGTAACAATATTTTCATAACCCACAGCACATGTGCTAGACTGCCGAATATTTGAGAATAATAATTAACAATGCTCACTCGATCACATTCCATTTTATACTCTAATTTCATATTCATTGCATATCTATATATATCAACCATAACTCCTTACCATCTCTCACAATCTATATGTATATTGATGTCTATATTGATGTCTATTTTGATGTTTTTCAAATTATTCATATATCCTTCCCTATATATATTCTAGCAAACGATACTCACACGTTGTATGTGAAACGTTATAAATTATGATGATTATATAAATATAGAGTAAAACAAATATAGGATATAATAAAAAAAATTGATATAAATTGTGACGATGATACAAACATTTAGAGAAAAAAAATATATAAGATATAAGAAATTTTGTGTGGTTAAAGAGAGAGAAATGGTGTAATTAATTTTTATTTTTTATAAAAGTAGTTAATATGATAATTAATAAAAAAGTATAAAGATATTTTTGAGAAAAAAATGGTTAAATTGCACAGTATCATTTGACTTAAATTGGGTTATTAAAATAAAATGATGTCAACCATAACTTCATACGAATCACAATCTATCTATCTATATATATATATATATATATATTAAAAGAAATTTTTATTAGTTTTGACTTATCATAATGAATGTAACATCGTATATTTATTTGGTGATTCACCGATCTTTCATTATTTTACAGAGGATAATAAAATTAATGGTTCAACCAGAGGTCCAATTGGTTTCATACTTAAATTTTCGGAATAAATAATAGGTCCCAGTGTAAAATTTGAAAATTTCTAAAGAATAAATAAGTCCCAGTGTCCAGTGTTTTAAGATATGTGCAGTCTCCTCATATTTAAATATTTTCACTGCTTAAATGAGGAGGTAAAATCACATAATTAACATAATAACATAATGGTGTTCGAAAGATATATAAACAACTATTCTTAATAATTAAAGCATGCAGTTCAATCACTTGAGTTCATCATTCAAAATAAAATCACTAAATATTAAATTAACACCAGCTATGGGAACAGATCGAGTCTAGGGCTAAGTTATCATAAAAACTGTACGTGAAGACATGTCTGTTAACACTACAAAATAATGTTTGATTTAGCGAGAGTCAAAAACTATCACTAGTTTAAAAAGCTGTCACAAATCTGTCACAAATTGACTAAACTGTCACAAAAACCGTCACAAAAACCGTCGTTAGTAAGTTCGTAACAAAAAATATCATCACTAATCCCGTCGCTATTTGGATATTTTTTTTTAGTGTAATTAGGGTATTTTTTTTTTATATGTATAATTGTTCTTTGCTCTATCGTTTTTGTAAGACGAATATAACAGACATGCAACCTTCATAATAAGTAAATTTTTACCAAAATTTGAGAACCAAATCTTTTAAATAGATATGGAAGCTGTAACTTGTAAGGATATACATATTTTTTTGGTATTAGCAGATTCCATGTCAGATTAGAGATTGTAACAACATTTTTTATAACCCAAGACTATATATAATTAAGTGCATATGCTGTCAAATATTTTCATGACCCCGTTTCCTTCCAGGTCATACCCTAATATTATATTCATTTGCTTTAGCAACATTAACTCTCAAAATCTTTCACATTTTATTTGAGAATCTACCAATAATTAAGTGTTAAGATTTTCTTTAATTATTTATGAACAAACAACTGGCCAATGATCAGGCGTGGATAATTGCTCAATAATTACAAAATAATGTTTGATGTAGTGAGAATCAAAAGTTGTCACAAGCATGTCGCTAATTTAAAAAGTTGTCACAAATCTGTCGCAAATTGATAAAACCGTCACAAAAACCGTCGCTAATAAGCTCGTAACAAAAAATACTGTCACTAATCCCGTCGCTATTTGAGTATTTTTTTGTAGAGTAAGTTAAATAAATAGCCATCACGGAATCGACAGTATCTTTCGTAACGAGTAAAATATTTTCTGATGTAGATCATTTTTATTTATTTATTCATGGGATGAAATAAACCTTGGTTTACAACTTTACATTGTCTCAATAAAAAAACCTAGCTAAATAGTTTCATAGTTTCATTTGCAACTATTATTATTCCAGAAATTCTATATGTTCCAAAAAAAATTTAAGGAAAAATTAAGTGCCTTTTTTGGTCTCTTATAGCTTTTCTCACACTAATTACTTTATGCACTTCATCTAGAAGATGATATCAAAATAAAATTGTTCCTAAGTAGATCAAATTTTCTGAAAAAAACAACAGATTGGCTACTTGATTTCATCATTAAAGTGACATTACAATAATTAACACTAAGAGTTACCAATGTGTCCCTTTTTTAAGACTTGAAGCAATTACAACTCAACTGAGATTATGAAAACATGATAGACTTTAATTAGGACGAATTTTGTGCTTATCTTAATTGTTGGTTTAGTTTATGCATGGCGGAAGGGGGCATTGGAATGGTCTTAGCTCCTGAATATTCAGACAATAAAAAGAAAAAATTTGGAGGTAGTTATGAATTCCATTGAGTTTCTTTTACTTAATCGACCAAACCAAAATTCAGTTATTTCAACTACATTAAATGATCTTTCAAATTGGTCAAGACTTTCTAGTTTATGGCCTCTTCTCTATGGTACTAGTTGTTGCTTCATTGAATTTGCTTCACTAATAGGCTCGCGCTTCGATTTTGATCGATATGGACTTGTACCAAGATCGAGTCCTAGACAAGCAGACTTAATTTTAACGGCCGGAACTGTAACAATGAAACAATGTAGACGGCTGGTGAATATAATTCTTTTCGTGTTGCTATTATCATTATATCAATAATGAATAACTCGATTAATAGTTGACTATTTTATTTTATTCTGGTATGACCGATATATGAATCAGTAGTTGGCTATGGTTACACCAAATTGAAATTGAGAGGAATTATTAATTTACTTTATTAGCATGGCATTTCATGACTATTTCTCATCCTATAAGAAGCAACATATTCTAACACCATAAACACATCTCCAAAAGAAGTCTAACAATTACACACACACAATTCACAAACAAAATCATCCCCAAAAGAACCAAAATAGAAACATGAAGCTCCAAATACTCTTCATCATTATCTTTTTTCTTTCAAGTCATTTTCAACCTATTTTTGCTACTACTCCTAAAGCCCATCAAGATTTCATAATAAGTTCTTGTTCCAAAACCAGATATCCATCAATTTGCAACCAATATCTATCTTCCTATGCTTCGAAAATAAAAGGCAACTCTTTAAAACTCTGCAATACGGCTCTCACGGTCTCTCTCCAAGCCGCTAAAAACTCATCTGCCACCGTGTCTTCTATCTCCAAGCAAAAAGGGTTCTCGAAAAGAGATACAAACGTTATTAAGGATTGTATCTATAATATCAAGGACAGTGTTAATCAGATCAAACAATCAATTGGTGAATTGGCTAGTATTACTAATAGTACCAATAAGAAGTTTCAACTTGAAACTATCAAGACGTATGTAAGTACTGCTATGACGGATGAAGATACATGTAGCGATGAATTGGGTGATAGTCAAGTGAGTGATAGCGTTAAGAATAAGCTCATGTATGTGATTGTGAATTTTGAGAGGATCACGAGTAACGCTTTATTTTTTATCAGCCGTCTAAATTTTTGAGCCCGACAAAAAGTGTTTTTTTCTTCGTGGAGAATTGTGTACATTTTGAAGGGAAAAAGTAAAATGAACCTTTTTATGCTTAATTTTACACTTTGAGGCAAAGATATTTTTTGCTACGGAGGCTAAAGGGAAAAAAGGTTCCATGTCGGAGATCAAGAATTGACGAGGTTGCAGGTTTTCGTATAGACATATGTTCTATGCATGACTTTATTTTTTTTTAAATCGTAAGATTTAAATTCTTTTTAACGTTGTTATTTCTCATTTTCCCTTGGTATCTTCTGTTTATGTTTTTGCCTTTGCATTGATTGGGGTTGAACCATTGGATTTTTTTCAAGGTAAGCTAGAGAAAAAAAAATGTAACAAAAATTCCACTTCTATCATTTATATACATATCTAAGTGTATCTGACATGAGTTTAAATCTTTTACCTCATATTCTCTATCCCTTCTGTGCCCCCTTCGCTTATTTTCACTCAAATTTTAAATTTTTACAACTTGTTCTGCAAATTTATAAATTTTTATATTATATTGTATTCAAATTTTAAAACATTTGGACATAATATTGTTTTAGACAATTTTTCTAAGATTTAATGTTTAATTTACACTAATTTATACATTTATTTCAAAATAAATTGGTGTAGATTTTCTTTTAAAAATAATTATTTGAATGTATTGATACATGTCTTATAATAATTGTAAAAAAAAAAAAATTCAAGTTTTGTAGAATTTTTTTTAAATAAAATAAATAATATGACATAGAAAGAGGTAGAAGATTTGGACTCATCTGACATGCATGCCAGGCAAAATGAATGAGGAAATTTATAAACTTAACAAAACAATCTTTTTACCTGTTATCAACCAATTATCTATAACTACCATCTCAAATCTGCAATTTCCCAAAGCTTGTACTTATACCTACATGCCGACTGTGACAATTCAGCTACTCAATGATCAGGATTTTCATCACATCACATCACATAAGACTGAAAAACGTCGATTAAATCACTTTGTAAAATTTCACGAGATGGGCAGCTCTGGTGCATCCGATAAGTCCTGAGCCTTTTTCACGAGCAAATCGTAGTTGATGGAAGCCAACTGAGACAAGTTCTGAGTAACAAGAAAAAAAACAAAGTGATTAGGCAGGTCCCTTAGTCTTAATTATCTTTCCTACAAAAATCCCAGAAAGGGGCAAGTATTACAAGCAGTTAGTTCCCCATACATTTTTAATTGGAACCAAAACTTGAAACTTGATATAAGATAAATGATTTGGTAGATGTGTCATGGATCCAAGACCACCTCTGAGGAAGAAAAAAGGTTTCTTGATCAATACGGAGCCAAATTGAAGAGGCTACTTAAATTTATTCCTAGAAAAGAAGGAATAGTTTTGAGGAAAAAAACGTGAAACAATTGTTTCCATTTTGCAGGACAAGACAATTGATTTAGGATGCTAATTCTTTGGAAGTCTAAAACAAAGTGTAGCACAAAGGAAATTTGACCTTAAATGAGAAATTGCTGAATGAAAACCTCACTTCACGGTCTGGAACACTAAATTCTGCCATGTTTCCGCATTCATCCCCCTGTTTTCAAGAGAAATAATGGTCAGAATAGTAACTACAGACAGTGGTAAGTAAATAAGCAGTTAATCAAAGAGACCTGGACCAAAATACCAAATTGATGAGAAAAAACGTTTTAAGCACTGCATCAAATATATATCCACTACTCTCATTTTGTACAATCAACCTGTGGGTAATCCCCACAATTAATTAAAAAAAATCCACTATATCTTGCACTCGGTTGCTAAACAAAAACAGTAGAGAAAATAGAATTACATCCACGCACTTATAAACAGCCATGGGTTGTTTACTTGAACGGGTGAGAATACACAATTAAGAAAACAATTGAAAGAATATCTAAACTCGTATGCATATGCATATATTCAACTACAGGCTACAGCAATTTGAAGACCATAATTATGATCAACACGAGTGACATTTTATTTTTATTTTTTAGAATAAGTGACAGTATATATTTATATATAGGTGTGTATATATATGAAAAGGGATATGTACCTCTTCATCTGGGGTGTAGCACGAACTACTGCTGCAAGATATACTAGGTTGTTCAGCCAAGTCATCAAAATCATTGCATCCACCAAAGTTACCATCTTCCGGATTCCAAATATAGCGGCTCGTAAAATAACTAGTGTCATGTGCTTCAGCTGAAGGTATGAACATAGCCTGCACATACCAAATTAACCCAATTAATTAATTTATTTTATAGCAATTGATTGCTAAAGATTTCCTAATAGAAATTATAAAAGAAATTTGAAAAAGAAAGGAAGAAAAAGTTGCAAAACAGCAACCTTCTGTCTTGCAAGTGTTTCCCAGCTTATATCCTTAAAGAAGGGATGTCGCTTAACCTGACAAAAGATAAATGCTAACTATCTCGGTTAGATTTTCTTGGTCATATAGTGGAACTTGAAAAAGCAAAGTTAGCAAGCACCAAATTTATGTCTTAGAACTAACATTTAATCTAGCTTTAGTCTCCAACTTTCAAGTAAAGAAATTAAGTCCTTGCCTTATCAATCCTTCTTTCAAGGACAATGCAAATGTCCTGAATTTAATCGTACTCTTGACCAGAAGGGTGACTTCTATTAAATTACATAAAATCAAAGGCTTGATTGCCACAATTGTGACCGTAACTGTGTAAGATCTAATTTATTTTATTTTATTTTTTGTTGAGGGAAATGGAAGTATTCACCTCTCCTGCACCTGTTGCACCTAACCTTTGAACTGAATTTTCCATCAACAACCTGAATAAAAATTGCCAGGAAGAGGTACCTTAAAAAGTATAAACATTGGAGAATAGAGCTATTTTGTAGAGATATCCAGTAATAAATTTTGCATCTGTTCCTCAAAAAACTTACTTATTGATCAAGTCATATGCTTCAGAGCTCATTTCCTCTGGGACTCTGGGCCATGGTATGTCTCTATTCAAGATGTTGTCAAAAATTTTCTGCAATAGAATACAATGAAGAGAAAATCAGCAATTTTAAGTTTTTAACAGTAAATCAAAAGTTAACAACCAAAAAACATACTCCTGCAAATCTACAAATCTAATAATGTTCTCTAAATATCCAATTTGGCAAAACTTAGTTCTCCTACATCCAATGTCTAAATCTGTATTCATTTTATATGACAAACATCTTTGGTCAATCTTTGATAATTTCAAGAGATTCTAATTCGTACTATTCTATGCGCTCTTATGCATGTCAACATATCCTTATTATAAAATATAAACTCATAGAAAACCTGAAAATGCTAACATTTCCGAGAGAAGAACAACATTTATTTCAAGCTGTTTTCTCGTGACGCCTCAAATAGTGTAATGTTCATTACTTCACACACCAAAATAAAAACAAATTCTAGAAACAAGCATACCACGAAACAATAGGCTTTATTGCAAATTATTTCACAACCACAACGTATATCATTCATTTGTTTGTGTATATATAGACATATTTAGCTGAGTAAAGATAGAGACCAAGTTACTAACCGGTGGTTGGTCTGCATTAAAAGGAGGAACTCCTACAATAAGCTCAAAAAGAATTACCCCTACAGACCACCAATCTGCTGTCGCACCTACAACAAAATTTAACACCCATGGATTTAAGCAAGGGGAAACATCACTTTCATACTAAGACCTATCAATTTTAATAATTAGTAAGAGATATTATTAATTTAAGACACCATTCTATACAAAATCGAACAATTAGTATACCAACCTATAAAATTTCACAACTCATTCAACAAAGCTACACAAAATGGACAAATCTATACAAGGACTTATCAAAATTCACGATAGTTAAAAGTTTAAAATTTATTATTGGTGTGTGGTAAGCGTTCAAAAATTCTGCAGATTGGTGCTCAATACCCCGCTGCAATCGAACGGATAGTACATGACTGGATACCTTATAGTTGGCATACAATTTTTTCGAAAATAAATTGATTGATTGCCAACGTGTCAAATTTAACAGCAAGGTGTAATAATTATTAAAATCTGACAGCTGGTGTAAAAACTTACAAAATGAATCTAAACCAATTAATATTTAGAGAGGACAGATGAGAATAACCGGAAGGTAACTCGTTAAACTAGGCTTTATATAATTCATACCGTGACCCATTCCAAGAAGTATCTCAGGGGCCAAATAATCAGGAGTGCCGACAACTTCTTGCTTTTGTCGCTCTTCTCTTTTTACGACTGTTTCCCCTGAGTTTTTCTGTTCGTCATTATCAAGAAAAATCGAGGTACTAACTGGTGGACCCGATAAATCGTCTGTGCTACTAATTAGACCCACTTTGGAGAGCCCAAAATCTGTTAACTGCACCAAATGAATTTAGATTTTGCTAGAAATGAAATAAAAAGTAACTTGTAAGCAAATAAATTATTTTGATAAAAAGTCAAATAATAATCAAATACTAGGGAACCTTGATACATGAATCAAAAGTTAGCGAGAGACTGTTCAAAGATTACAGTCAAAGCAAGTATGTTTATCCAAAAAAAAATAGAGATCTTAAACGGCCTCAAGTAATATCAGAACATTACTCAAACAGGAAATAAGAGTACTGCCAGGGAGTAAAGTAAGAGCAAAAAAATTCTACTGACCGGGTGAATAACTTAATATTTCATCTCCATTATTGACTGCAAACTTAATAATTTTTAATGAGAATGAACAAGTAAGTGACCATATATTCTTTCCAAGTTTGGTTTTTATCGAACAACTAATTGTATCAGTTCATAGTTGAAGTTGGCAGTCAAAGACGAAAAAACAGAGAAAGGGTGCAACTTCACATTCATCAACATAAATACACTATATAAACTTCTTGAATTGTTCTCCTTTAGCTGGTTTAAATTATGTGAAAAGTTTCGAAAGGTGATAATGTTCAATTGTCAAACCAGAATAGACAAAAAAGGCACAAACGAAAATTCAAAAAAATCAATTACTCCAGAAAGAAGAGATTGACCTTGATGTGACCATCTGGTCCTATTAACAAGTTATCGGGCTTCAAGTCTCTGTGTATCACGTTTAAAGAATGCAAATACTCCAGGGCAAGGACCTGCATTTATTTTATTCAAACAGAATTTAAAGTAAAAAGAAGGTAAACTGAGGATTGAGTTATCTTTCCAAAAGAAAAATTCAAAAATTATCTTTCAGTTGTAAAAAAAAACTTACAAGTTCAGCAATATATATGCGTGCCATGTCTTCTTCTAAACATCCTAGATTTCTCAGCAAAGAGTAAAGATCTCCTCCATTCAGGTACTCCATTACAAGATACAGGTTTTCCCTACATGTGAAGGAGTAGAAAAACCGGACCTGCTTGACATTGGGTAACAACATTAGCGGATATTCCATAATTAGTATTTTCTTTTATCTGAATTATTTTGGAGATTACTGACCACGAAAGGATTGCGAACTGATATCAATATATCACGCTCAGCCAAAATGCTTTCAACTGCATTTTTGCGTATCATGTCAGCCTTTTTTAGAACCTGTACAACATTCACAAAATTAGAATTTAAAAATCCAACACCATATGAAATGTTAAAATCTGTTTTAAGGGTTAAATACAGTTTCCTAGACCAATGTATCACCTAGCAATTAGTACTCTGATGTCGCATGCAATTTTGTGTATCAAATTGTAAAAAAAGATGATAGAATACTACGTAATTAAGAAAATGATATATTTAGTATGCTATTCTACCATTTTATCTGCTTTTGTTCACAATTTTTACGAAACGCTTCATTTTTAATACCCCAAACTATGGTTTGTTTTTCAAAGTATACACAAGTGAAAAACGATGTTAGGTGACGGTACTAGATGTCAAAATCAAAATATCATGATAAGTTAGTGTACATAATTGTAATTAATCCCTGTTCTAAAAACTATCGACAGTTACATCACGAGACACAAAATGAAGAGAATTATCATAATCTATTGTTTGCAGAGCGGAACAAAGTGTCCGGTTTATATACTGCATTGGTAACTCTTTGCACATCAGCAAAAGGTGTAATTGAAACTATTAAACCATTTTTCCGGAAAAATATTTCACCTTCATTGCAAATAGGTCTCCAGTTGCCCTTTTCCTAGCAAGAAAAACTCGGCCAAATGCTCCTCTACTAATTGGTTTAAGTATTTCGAAATCTTCTATCGATGTGCGATCCTTAGATGGATTGTGAGGGCTTGTTCGCAAGCTACGCACAACATCACCTTCCACAGAACTGTCTTCATCAGTTTTATTATCTGAAGATTCTACTTTTTCATCTTCTATTAGCCCACAAAGATGTACATACTTTTCCCTGCAAGATCAAAATGAAGTTACAAGATTAATAAGAAATGGAATAATAATTGGGAATTTTTCTGAAATCGCGAAATTTTGATTTTTCTACACCAATCTACAATGTTTTTGTGATTAGTATTTTAACTGAAGGTTGTTGCTCAATCGGTACTCTTCCAATAATATTAGCAAATAGGTTAGTGTAAAAAAAAATGACTAAAAGGTTACTGCAATAATCACCAAAATAATAGTGTATAAAAGTGATTGTGAAAATGTGATGTTTCAGTTAATTTAGACGGAGGTACCCCGACTGATCTTTTCACATTAGATTGGTGTATCAAACATAAAACCAATAAGTAAGTGCATGAAATCGAACTTTTGTGATTCATTAGTACACAAGAGTAAGGCCCCATTAATGATTGATCACAGGACGATATGCAAAACTCTTGGCCACTTACAGTGAAAAAATCTAATCAACTTCAATACAAAAGGACAAAACAATCTTTTGAAGAGATTGTACTCACTGCAATAGTTTCTCTATACGTCTTCCAAAAGTTTCAACAACAAGGCCATCAACCTTTCTGTCCTGTATGGCATATTTTAGGTCTTCTAGGCGGTCAAGCAAATACTCCAATGCATTGTCTTCATTAGTGTTGACATCCACGATGCATCGTGCGATACCCACTAGTTTGTTTATCTGCAAATTCATGATCATTTAGCAACGTTAAATATAAAAGCAAGATATCTACAAATAAAACTATGGTAATTGACGACCTTTAGTTTGAAGGAAAAGTAGAAATAATGGAGATAAATGCTTCATACTATACGAGTCGATATTAGTCTATTACACTGGTTTTTTATGTGAAACTTCGCATTTCCTAAGTGGCATTAACATGACACTTTGGAAACAGAAAGTTTGAGATACAATAGGCTATATGACGTGTGCACATAAGCATCAGTCTCGACAAAGTGAGAACCAAACATGCTGCCAAAAGCGACTTTTTGATTCAACTCAACGATTAAACAGATAAAAATGGTGACATTAGCAACTTCTTTCTCATAGGAAAAGCAAACAATGCCAGCCAATACTGGTAATAAAGAAATTCGTATTGCATAACTAAACCCTTATATGCATAAAACTCGCAATGTACGAGCTAAACTTGTATTACCATGAGGTTCCTGACAATGGTCACACTGAGATATGGATTGCAATATAGTGCGGGTTAAGAATGAAATAGCCTCGCAAAACGTGTATGCATATTAACAACTCGCTTCAAAGCGACATAAAACTCACTTATCGTCTTTGAGGCGAAAATCTTGTTTCATTTTGCTGAAAGTTCAAAATTAGAATTGCTACACTTCGAGACACGTTCTTGAGCTTTGAAACTTAAATAGCTTCGGCTTTGCTAGTTTTTCAGAATAGTTAAGCATAAATCCTACATTTTTTTTTATAAATGACGAATCCTTGATATGGAAAAAAAATCAGTAACAACTCTGTATCTTGTTTTATCTCAATTATAAAAATTTGGATTTGACTTTAGATATTTGCATGATTTGTTTGGTTGTGTGTTATTGCTTTTAAATTGAAGTTGATAAATTAGTATGAATTATGCAATGTTGTTTAAGCTATATCGACATATAATATTATCAAAAACTCACCCTTTACATCTCGATGCTAACGTTTTTGTCAAAATTTAAAGTCATAAACATATAAATGGAAATAAACCTGCTGGTAACCTTCATCTTGCAGTACAGTTTTTTCCCCACTCAAAAGCAACTCAATCTGGTTCTTTCTCGGCGTTAACGATGGTGATCTCGAACTTCCAGCTGACGAGCATTTCTTTTCCCTGTCTTTTGTCCAAAATCTGCGTGGTTCACGTGATATCTCGTCCATTGTAATCTCATTATCAGCTTCGGCAACAGAATCGAGCCTGCCATCTATTAAACAATATAACGTTTTAACATCACTTTTGAATACTAACGTTTCGGTAGTTATCGCTAGTGTTCACCAACCTATTGGTCAACGATCATTTATTACACTAACCTATGATGGAAAATTATGTGGAACTATATATTCAGTGGAAAATAAACGTCAAGTTAGTGCCAAAAAATTGTATGTTACAAAAATGAGACAGATTACTGTCCAAATTACTAAAAGTCAGTATATTGGATAAGTAGGATATGTTAGCAATAATACAGCAAACCAATATATCATATATTTTAATACCACCGAAGAGGTTACCAGAAAGGCTGTTACCTGCACAGGTAGACAACTCAGCTCCATCAACAGGGCTCTTGGGTATCCAAGACTCCAATATGCTTTCAAGTGTTTCCGCAACTCTTTCTAGCCGTTCATTGACATTAAAACCTTTTAAATCGCATCGATCTGCAATGGTACATATCCTCGAGTGCTCCTCTACATGTACAGTCGGTATATCAACCTCACATATTCTACAAATTAACGAATTCTCGAACGTCACATTGTTTTGATCTCCCAAAAATCCCCATCTAACTCTCTGACCTTTTGATGACGCTGAGTTATCCAGGTTTTCTGTACCATCACTATCAGATTTTTCATCTTTTAATGCATGCTCTGATTTTCCCGTAGAAGGGGTATTATCAGCAGAATTTGACCCTTTTTTGTTTTTTTGCTTTGCAGATGGAAGTTTCTTCCAGGACGACATTTTATAGCTGCTGGTATCGGACGAGTCCGTGCTTTTTGCTGTGTTTACTTCTCCAATATCACCCCCAGTTGAAAATTTTGAAGTTCTATTATCTTGTTTAACGTCTACCCTATTTTCATATATCTTTTTTGGCATTTTTTCTGGATAAACTCCAAGATCACTGAATTGGTGGAACCCTGCAATTTGACCTTCTTCGTAAACACTCTCTTTCCGTAACTGCACAAGCCGTGTACACCTAGTGAGGATAAATAAAATACGTGTATATACTTGCTTAAGTGTTCCCGTTGGTAGCTCTTGGCGTTTGTCATCTAATTTCTGAACAATTTCTTCGCATTTTAACCAAAACTCGTCTGGTGTCATTTTTGCACATGAACTGGCTGTGACTAACAAGTCTTCCAAATTGTCTTTCCATTCGGGATGTAAGTCTGAGCTTTTTTCAAGTATACCAACAATATCACCAGCAAAAATACCTAAGTCACAATCAACCTCTTCTTTCATTTTGTCAAACTTTTCCCTGATCTCTAACATGATTTCCTGGAATATGAACATATCAGTTACACAAAAACCACAGAAGCCAAGAAATGTATTTTCAAGAAAAAGTAGAAAAGCAAACCAAAACTTAAAATGCAACACCACTAGCTACAGCTTCCGTTTTGCATTTTCACACGTATATATCGGCTTGTATGCAAATATACCATATTATAACTGTAAAGAAACAATTTGGTTCCTCAAATTTGAGGAGACAATTCTGAGAGATGTTCGATTTAGTTTTTATTTTGAGAAACCAGTAGGGAAACTGATGAATTACTGATTTTAACCTAAAAACTGTGGATTTTACTAAATACAGTATTCGGGTGTATAGGCAAGCTGTGTTCTAATCACCTCCATACGACCAAATGCTCGAGATTTCCAGAATGGGAAAGGCCGAACTCTTTTAGAATTGAAATCATAAGAAAAACTCTTGATATCAGGGACTTTCTTTTTGCGGTCACTTGTGACACGTAATATAGCTTGGACCCTCGGAGATTGGATTTCCTTGACAAAAGCTTCATTATTACCCTACATAACTCAGTGAATCACATAAACAGGAACAAGTATGTGTATATTACACAATAGTAATGATCTCAAAAGGTTGACATTTGAAATACCTCTGGTAATTGGCCGAGGGTTGATAAGCCTCTTGAAGATTTGGATTGAACACCTACTAGAAGAGAACAATAAATAAAAGCAAAAGTCACGATAGCACACTACACACCCGCAAAATTTAGAATGTTCTTCTATTTGTATCATCAGCCCATATTAGAATGGCCATTCTGATCCAGACATATTCACCCATTATTAAATATTTCTATTCTTAAGGCTTAAAAAACAGCTTAATGGTGCTCCAGAAGTCGATCCCAGGTTAAAAACATTTGATAAGAGCTTGTAGGATTGTCGCTTCTAAACTAAACCTTTTCCTCTTAATGCTTCAGTCCATTTTTATACAGCTTATTATTTCATCATTTGCACGTGTCGCCTAAACAGAACTACATTACGATTGAAAGAAACCATCCAGTTTCTAGGTCCATAAAAAGTTTTTATCTTGTAACCATCTTTCTCCCAACAATATTTATAGTTTCAGTCGTAAGGTAAGTTTCTTTTGTCCCACCATAAACTAGCTTAAACAACTTGAATTGCCTATAGAATGCCCATCGGCTTTTAAAATAAAATGGTAAGGTGAAACCAGACATTTACTCGATTAAAAACTACAGCAAAATATCACTACCAATGACCTCAGACATACTGTAGAATAGAACTCAAACTGAAATCTCAAATACAGTATATGTATTAAGGAAAATGCTAGACATACAAAAGTGTAGGGTTTATTTGACTGTAGCTATGATGAAAATAATCTGGAATCTTGGCGCTTGGAAATAAAAAAGTTAAACTTCGAGCTTTTTCGGGCCAGCAATCAAGAAGTCTCAGCTTTTAAGCTGGTTAAACAAATAAAGTATATAATTGTTGGTTTCCGTGTACGAAATAACAATTAACAATAATTAAAGGACTAAACAATAATTAATCAAAACCAGTGTAATCTTTATTAATTTCCAAATGGAATACAATAAACTGATTACAACATGTAGGTACTGAAAAGTAATTAAAAGAAACTGCCGGACTGGAAAGTATAAACTTAACAGCCGGACTGTTCTGTTTTAAATTTAAAGTACAGGACTGAATTGAAACTATTCTAATTACAGAATTAAATTACAGAATAGTAATTACAGCAAAAAAAAAAACAGAAGTTTAAAGTAATTACAGAATAGTACAAACTTGACAGAATTGAAAAACTGGACAGAATTGAAAACTGGACAGAATTGAAAAACTGGACAGAATTGAAAACTGGACAGAATTGAAAAAACTGGACAGAATTGAAAACTGGACAGAATTGAAAAAACTGGACAGAATTAAAAACTTGACAGAATTGAAAAACTGGACAGAATTGAAAAAATAAAAACTGGACAGAATTGAAATAATAAAAAACTGGACAGAATTGAAAATAAATAAAAACTTGACAGAATTGAAAATAAACAAGACGAGGCTACTGTTAACAGTATGCCCTTAACCGATATTCGCCCAACCACCTTAAGGTTTCTGGTTGCGTTGGCGCTTCGATCCCAAGGTACAACGTCTCTCGGAAGACTCGCCGGAAACTGGCGACGAGTCTAAGTCGAGCTGTTGGTGGGTGGTTCTCTCTGGTCTAATATGCTATGAATAAAAAATTATATGCAGCTTTTAGAGAGAATGAGATACTGATTTTGAATGTGAGGGGATGGCTGCCTGGTTTCAGAATTTATTGGTCATTTAATTCTGGGAGTTACATCCCCAGAATCCGCTTCCAATTACTGCTGGAGTTTCAAACCTACCCGAGACCCGAGACATTCCCCAAACCCCAAATCCCGCATCCCGAGCGAGCGCGCGCGTGTGTGGTACACACTAACCCACTCATGGGTATGTGGACTTAATTAGTTTACCAACTACATGGGATAGGTTTGTATATATAGAGTGAAAATCAATCTTGATTTTTCAATGTGGGATAACTCTCATGGTTTATTCCCACTCTCTACCCCATTTTCCAGATTTCGGTTTTTCCCTCTTTCGAGCACCAACATTCGAGTCCAATTATCATTCACACCATTCCTCCGAATTGGTCATGCGATATACCGTTGCGAAGCTCGTCGCACGAGCTACTCAAACGCATAGAGTATGGCCTCAGAAAAACTGAGGAGTCGCATTAAAAATTGACTCAAAGTTGGTCCCTGACCACTTTGGAAAAACATGTTTAAACTACATGTTTTTTCCTATTTTTCCAACAATAATTTCAAGTAAAAAATATCTAGCAAGGCATGTTTGGACCTTTGGTTGAAGCAAATAGGCTGGATTTTTTCGGCTTGAAAAACAAAAAGGTTTTATCAAGGATAAAGCTTCTAGCTTTTTCGGGCCAACAATCAGAAAATCCCAGCTTTTAAGCTGGTTAACCAGATAAAGTATAAAACATTAAGTAACTCGTATATATAAAACACATTTTATTTTAAAATTACTCTTTTTGGTAATTTAACCAAAATCCTAACTTCCTTTTGGGACTTTTTAGCTTTTTTAACCCAATAGCTAGCTAAGAAAAAAAGTTGTTTCCAAACAGGCACTATATATCCATTCATCCACATATACGAACACATATACATACATAAATACATACAATCACCCTTCTTTTTTGAGCTTTAAGCTTGTTTAGCTTTTTTGACCCTATAGCTGAAAAAACTAAGAAAAGTAGTTGTCTCCACACAGGCACTACACACACACACACACACACACAACTCTATATACAAAAACTACAGTTAAATTAAAAATCTATATGCAAAACGTTTAAATTTTAAAAAAAGACCACCTTCTTCGGAAGCACTGGAACTATTCCATGACGTTGCATCCCTACCTTGTCCCGCCACACTGGCATTTCTCCCGAAACTCGTTCCGATGCTCTTTCCTTTTCGGTTTTTTTATTTTTGCTTTTTCTGACCCTATAGCTAGAAAAGCTAAGAAAAAAATTCTTTCCATACACACAAGCATGCATACATTTGATACATAGTACATACATATATACAAAACCTAGCTTGTTCGAAATTTAACTAAAAACCTAGCCTCCTTTGGGGATTTTTTAGTGTTTTTGACCCTATAACTAGAAAAAGTAAGAAAAAAAGTTGTTTCCAAACATGCACTACATACATACATATATAGGTAGCTAGATATTAGATACATACTATACACAAAACCTAAAGTTAAATTGAAAAAAAAAAAAAAAAAAACTTGTTCGGAACCTTCGGAAACGGTGCTCTGTGATTTTTCAAGTAGAGTCATAGCTTCCCTTTGTGATTTTTCACCTTTTTTAACCCTATAGTTAGAATAGCTAAGAAAAAAGTTGTTTCCAAACAGGCATAAAAAAAAAAAAAAGCATATACCATGTTGATGTGAGGTGGC